>CM060687.1:177799310-182799310 GCA_030686995.1 Artemisia argyi | reverse complement strand
GTCAAACATTTTTCCGATGTGGGGTCACCTGACGGGATCGAATTTCGTTGTGCGTAGAATTTCTGAATGACGTTTTACCCTAAAACGTGTAATTCCGTGTAATTCCTTAATAACTTTCACAAAAATGATCTGACGGATGTCAAACATTTAATTTGCCATGGAAATGATTTATCATTCGAGAATATCAAATAAAAATCAACTTTCGGGAAAATTTCGGAAAGAAATGAATAGTAAAAGTGAATAGTGAAATTTTCCGGGAATAGTAATTATCCTGAAAAATGTGAATTGTTACAGTCTCTACCCCTTACGGGGAACTTCGTCCCGAAGTTCTGTGTGTGTCATATGTTGGAGTGGTGTCGATAAAGATGTGTAGTTACTTATGAGGACTATAGTCTGGGATTACCAGTGGTGTAGTTTGATTTGTCGTTTCAGTGTATGGTGTAGGACGAGGTTTACTTTTATGTAGGAGAGGTATGGTAATAATCGAATATCAAAGGAAATTGATATAGCAATCGAATGTTAATAGAAATTGATATAGTAGTTGGACATAAATTGATATAGTGGTTGAATATCAAATAGAAATTGATATAGTAGTCAAGTATCAATAGCAATTGATATAGTAGTTGAACAGAAGTTGGTATAGTAGTTGAATTTCAAATAGAAATTGAGATAGTAGTTGAGTATCAATGACAATTGATATGGTAGTCGAATAGAAATTGGTATAGTAGTCAAATTTGAATAGGAATTGTAATTGGACTTAGTTCGTCGAATCATGGGTTACTTATGTTATTTCGGATACAAATAAGCCCACTTGTTTATAATTCTTTATTTACATAGAGAGGCATCCCAAACAATGTAAATAGGGGAATATAAACTTATGGTTTGGTGATTTACAATGTCTTTATTTAAATGAAAAGGCATCCCAATCCATTCAAATAATTATAAATCATCCTACTTAAGAATTCCGAACACAACATTCATAATTAGCCGGTGAGTTACAAGGTAGTGTATGCTTAACATTAATATCGGTAGAGATGTCAAGTTTGCTTTGAAAATCTAAAGAGATTTTAAAGGTTTATGACGGGATGGTATCCTTAGGACCTAAACAGGATAGTACTTCTACAGGATGAAGAGAAGAATTGATAACTATCCTAAGATAGTAGTTCGGATTATCTCATAAATGAAAACTTTCAAGAATGAAATTAGGTAGTACAAATAAGGTGTTTAAGATTTCGCTGAGTGGTAAAACACTATCGTGTCTCTAGATCGTTTAATGAATTCTGGTGGTTTATCGAGTTCAAGTAGGAAATCAACCTAAACATAACCCTAGTACAACTATTCTCAGTATTTGAAAATTTTAAGTCGAATATAGTTAGTCAGACTATATTCCACTGTCCCTAGGTTAAATATAGGTGACTAATCTATATTTAGCCAAGGTTCGATAAAATTTTCAAATACCTAAATTAGGTATACTTGTGATACGTCCGTTGCTTTCGGGAAACTGTCCACTAAACAAAGGCGATGTCAAACCATTCAGTTGCAAGTCCCGCCATAAGAGACTTGTAACGTATGTTTTCACATTCCATTGCATAGAAGATAGTACGGGTAGATATGTGTGGAAAGGAAGTTGAAGTAATTCTAAAACAGTCTATACTGGGCTAGAATTACAACTTTTAACAATGAAGGTTTCAGAAGAAAACTTTGATGGATGTAGAGAAAGTTCAACTTTTGTCGATGATGGATTAGTTTGTCCTTTAGAAATCTCATATTTCTTGTTTGGAAATCGATAGATTGTGATGGGTTTTTGATATCATATGAAATGATATTGATGAGGTGGTGGAATAATTCGAGAGACCATTGCACAAATCACAATGTCTCGGAAGTAGATTAGACCATTGTGTCATACAATGTTCGGGAAATAGAAAAAACCATCGTAATTCGTTACAATATCTTGGATATAAAATGTTGGAGTAGGAACATGGTTGGGAGAATGTAGTTGTGTCGAAATGCCATAGAATAGGCATGTGTAGATATGTTTAGATAAAATGATTGAAAATAACTCGAATGTATATATAAATATACTTATATGTTCATGTAGCATAAAATGCTTAATAAGTCCATAATCATCTGGAGGATGGAAGACACGAAGATCGGAAGGCTATAAAATGTTTTTGCTTGTAGTGTGGTTATAGTTTAGGTCTTAATTAGACCCGTTTCTCTATAACCATGGCTCTGGTACCAATCTGTAACACCCCCAATTCATGGTCGCAGCGGAATTCGAACTGGGTGTTACTTGACGGCACAATAGTCACAATAATAGAAAACGAACTCCAATTGAGTCGTTTTAAAAGATTTATCATTCAAATTATATAGATATCAGAGATTACGAAATGAGGTCCCAGATGGTTCCATGTTTACAAATTACATTAATTGAGTTTTGAATGATAATAAAATTTATAGCCCTCTTGAGTATCCGTGTCCTTCCGTGCCATCCTTGATCGTCATGAACCTGAAATACATGCTTGAGAGGTCAACACAAAGGTTGAGTGGAATTCGTAGAGTTTAGTTAAATCGTTTGAACACAATAATCGTAATGTGAGGTAATTAATCACACATTCATAGTTAGAAAACAAAATCGTTATTTATTTCACTAAGCTCATGCAACCAAAACATTAACATCGAACCAACAAAATTGGCATTATAGAAGCCCTATCGAGGTACTTTTGCCGTTATACCGCTAAATCTCAAATATAGTGCATTTGTGTGAACTCATCGTTGTTCAACACAAATGGGATTCGTCAATCCCAATAGATCTATTCACAATATTCGCGCTCACTAAAGGTAGTGACTAATGGTTCATGATATAGGGACTTCGAACATGGCAATCGTTACTTAGTGATAATAAAACATCGTCGTGAAGCATACATTAGAAAGCATCGTGTTCGAGTAGAAAAGTAATAGCATGTATTCCCCCCATGGGTTTGTAAAATAGTTAAACAATAGAAAGTGGGGCTACGAACTCACCTTAAGTAGAATAGCAAGTAATGAAGGTGATGGTTGGATCGTGTAGGTTTATACGAGCAACCTATAATAGAATGTTGCGACTTAGGATTGGAGTAATGTCTAAGGAGACATAAACACGCCAATATATATCTTGCACTTAGTCCATGATGTGGTATGTTGTATAGCATAAGTCTTTGAAAGAAAGATTCATGAAACATGTATGTTTTGGTATATCGTTTACTACCGTTTGGGCCGACATAATTCAGAAGTCATGTTAGTAAGCGTTCGAGGAGCCAGGACACTTTAACTCGTAAATCCACAACTCAACTCGACGGCTTACATAATGAACTCCTCACATGAGGCTCCCTACTATTGTAGTAGTTGATAAAATATATAGATATAACTTTTGATCCGAAAAGTTACATGTCCGATATTTGTATAAACTTAGGAAAGTTTATTTATACATGAAGATTGTTATTAGGGGTAGTTTCATAAGTCTTGAATGACCATTTTCTCTTTGTAATAACTCATGGTTCCTTTAGATGAAGTAGATCCAAATTGTATGTTCAAGTTATCGCCAACTTCTCTAGTTCATGTATTTGCCTTGGTAAGCTTGTATGGTCATTTCGTCATGGCCTAGCCATGACCTTTGGTCCTTGTTCCAAGGTCTTGAGACTCAAACTTGGCTCTAGCCATGGTTGTGGTCTTGATTATAGGTCATAAGACCTCTTGTTCCATTTAAAGTATAACCATAATCTAGTGACTTTCGCCTAAAAATGAGCTGTTTAGAATTTGAAGAATTTTATCACTCGGAAAGTGTTTTTAGGTCTCGAGCTTCTTTGTTCCTGAACGAAAACGTCGTTCCGGACAACTTTCGTGTTTTAACTTTTTGATGAATCGGACCAGAAGTGTGACTTTCAAAACCCAAATTTGATCAGGAAGCTATTTGGCAGTTTTGCCGGAAATCTTTGGTAATTTCAAATCGCCATAACTTTTGACTCGTATACTCGTTTTGGGTGGTTCAAATTGCTATGGTTTCCTTGTTAAGTCCTCTACTGTAATTTGTAATGATCCAATATCATAATTTTACCATTTTGGTCGTGGTTTTACCAAGAAATTCATTAGTTTTCTTGTTTTAGTAACTTGTTTCAACAATCCATAATAACAACATCTTTTACTCATTTTTATACATCATGGACATAACTACAAGACATAATATAGCAAGAATAACATGTAAATAACATGAACATGATTATTTAACAAGAATCAAGTTAGGGTTTGGCTCACAACTTTTGGCTTTCAAAGATGAAAGGAAGTTAACATGTAAGGATAGGACATTGATAGACTTGCTTCAACCCACTTCTTCATGCAATCTTTCTACTCTTGTAATCTTGAAAGATGGATGATGAAGGTTGAGGTGAATTGAGTGGATTTAAACTCAAGAGAAATCACCAAGTATATTAGGGATTGGAAGAGTTTTGGTGAATGATAACCTATCTAGGGTTTCTACCTTGAACTAGCACTTGAATCTTGCATGAAACTAGAAGGAAATGAGCAAAGGATGGAAAGGTTTTGGAGGTTGGGGATGCACGGCACAAATGGGAGGGAGAGGGGCTATTTATAGTCAAAAATGAGGAGGTTAGGAAACTAGTAGGAAATTACCAAAACTTGGTGACCAAGTTGTAATTTAGAGATGATCTAGGGGTAAATTCATGAGATGAAGCCACATGGGATGACTCCCCCCCTCCTAGGTCGGTTTGTAAGCTTGGAGAGCAAGGGTGTGGACTTTTCTTGGTATTATCCAAGATACTTGGTTAGTTTTGACTCCGGGAAATGCCAATCGTAAATGATTAAGCCTCAAAACGTAAAACCGGGTGTCGTAAAATTATGGAACTTGAAAGTATGGTTAAACTTGTCAAAATACTCCATAATAAAATATAAAATGAGTGGTAGGTTCTATCGGGTGCTAAAACCCTGTTAAAAACTGGAAATACGGGTCTAAAACGCGTAATTCGCGTAAAACGCTGAATATTGCGTAAAATTGAGAAAAGTAAAATGTTACTTTTCTAATGTGATAAAAATGATTTAAAATGACTTATAATGTCTAGACTGGGCTCAGTCTAGTGTCGGTTGGTGTTAAATGTCTTTTAGACATCAAACCGTAAGCCTAAAAATCACGAAATGACTTATAACATCAAGGGATGATTTTTGGTCAATGGAGGAGGGAAAAATATGTTGACTTTTTCTAATAAGTTGAAAAACTCAAATCGTCTTAGAAACGCGTTTTGTGGTCTAACGGTTAATCGCCCAAACGGTTAAGCGTGCTCACGCGAGAGTAGTACAGGCTTGGGTGACCTGCCGGGAAGTCTTTGGTCATATTTTTCTCAGTCACGATTAATTCTCAAATAAATCATGAGCGTGTCAAACATTTTTCCGATGTGGGGTCACCTGACGGGATCGAATTTCGTTGTGCGTAGAATTTCTGAATGACGTTTTACCCTAATTCCGTGTAATTCCTTAATAACTTTCACAAAAATGATCTGACGGATGTCAAACATTTAATTTGCCATGGAAATGATTTATCATTCGAGAATATCAAATAAAAATCAACTTTCGGGAAAATTTCGGAAAGAAATGAATAGTAAAAGTGAATAGTGAAATTTTTCGGGAATAGTAATTATCCTGAAAAATGTGAATTGTTACAAAAGTAAAATGGAATACGTTCGGGAATGGGAATATTTGATTTTGAGGAAATGATTTCTGAACGAGTTTGATATTGTTAGGAAGTGCCGAGTCTATAGTCGCCGTTACGTGAGTTGCTTGAGATTACTTACGTTTTTCTTCTATCGTTTCTTTTGAGGAATTGCTGGATTTGAAGTGAGTCATAGCCCCACTTTTACTCTTGAACTTTGTTTTCAATACTTGGGGTGAGAAACGTGCAAATGTTTTATGTGGACTATTATCGCTTTGTTTATTTAAAACTTGCTATGCTTATAGAACTAGGTAGGATTTAGCGAGGCCTAGTCCCGAACTAGGTAAGCTATTGATTTGGTTATAGAGCGAGGCCTAGTCCCGAACTAGGTAAGCTATTGATTTGGTTATAGAGCGAGGCCTAGTCCCGAACTAGGTAAGCTATTGATTTGGTTATAGAGCGAGGCCTAGTCCCGAACTAGGTAAGCTATTGATTTGGTTATAGAGCGAGGCCTAGTCCCGAACTAGGTAAGCTATTGATTTGGAGCGAGGCCTAGTCCCGAACTAGGTAAGCTATTGATTTGGTTGTTGAGCGAGGCCTAGTCCCGAACTAGGTAAGCTATTGGATTGATTTTAGAGCGAGGCCTAGACTTGAGCTAGGTAAGCTATTGATTGGATTGTTTTGAGCTATAGCGTGCACCTATAGGGATGATTTGATTTGGTTGGATTATATTGGTTGGATATTTTGGTTGGATGATTGAGGCCTAGTCTAGCTAGCAAGCGTTTTGCGTATATGTCCACTATATCGAATTATGAATTTAAACCTATGATCTCACCAGCGAAAGCTGACTTTTAGCACGTTTTCTCAGGTAATTAAGTGATGCTCTATGGATGCTTGGGATTGGAGGCTTGACATTTGGCACCGGTTATGGATCTATATTTCTAAAACTCTGATAACTATTGTGGACCTATATTATTTCTTTTGGGCCTGACTTTGGATGATTTTGGGATAATGTAAACTTTAAAACCCCGCGTGGTTGTATTTTTATTATGTTTACTTTATCTCGTTCTTTCATGACTTGGAATGGATACCAATCCCCGTAGCACCCCGAAAGCTTGTTGAGTCTTCCGCTGTACCAAATCTTGGGGGTGTTACAGATTGGTATCAGAGCCAAGGTTATAGAGAACTAGGTAAATAGACACCTAAACTATAACCGATTTTTATAGAAAACGATCCTCGACCATTGCCCGCCAGCCCGCCAAGCCGAAGCATCATTGTTTATTATTGAGGTATTATGAGATTATTGAGATGATTTATAGATTTGGGATTTCTTGAGATGATTTGAGGATTTGAGGTTTATTGATTTAGTGATATGATGGCGTTTTGAGGAATTATATGCGTTTTGAGGAATTTTATGGCTTAATTGTTTTGCGAATGGTTTTAGTAATGCGGTATTTTAAATCTTTCTTGATTATATACGATTTGGAATTTTATGATGATTATTGGATATGGTATTTTGAGTTCGCGGTTTAGTTGTTTTGAAACACTTACACCTACCCTACGCCGTTGTCACAGACTATGGCCTCCCATACGCCTGACGTTGTTGAGGATATTCTTACTACACCGGTATTACCAGCACAGTTATGACCCTTACCAGGTTGCCATGCATTCAGCTACTATGACACCGACAGGTTCTACTTCAGCACCACCTACTGCATCTACGCAGGGACCCTCATCTTCTCTAGGGCTCCCTGGTACATCGAGGCAGCTTACTCTTCATCAGGCTTTGGCTCGTGTGGCTCCACGTTTTTCCCACCGAGCTACGGCATGTATGTCGGTACGCCCTACTTCACCACCTTTACATATTGATGCTCACTCTCTTCTGTCTGAGGCGCCACCTGCATCATTGCGTCGTCGTCCTAGATCACTGATGCGTGGGAATTGCACCAGGTTTTACCTCTCGAGGGATCTCGAGAAGCTTACAACCCCCACCAGGCAGTGTACCTGATCGTTGTAGTATAGTATAGTGACAAGTACCGTGTAACACCCCCAATTCATGATGCAGCGGAATTCAACTTGGGTGTTACTCGACGGCACAACAGTCATAATAATAGAAAACGATCTCTAAACGAATCGTATTAAAAAGAGTTGTCATTCATATTTATTCAAATATATCAGAGTTTACATAGTAAGGTCCCAAAAGGTTCCATTGTTTCAAAACACATCAATATAAAGTCTATGATGTTTTTATCGAATGACATAATAGTTTATAGCCTTCTTCCTTCGGTACGTGCCCTTCCGCTCCATTCTTGATTATCATGGACCTGAAATACATGCTTAAGAGGTCAACACAAAGGTTGAGTGAAATTCATAGAGTTTGTTTAACGGTTGAACACAATATGTTGGTAGTAATGAGTTAATTAGACTCATACTTATGTTAGAAAACAAAACAGTTATTATTATATACTAAGCTCATGCAACCAATACGTTAACGGGTACCAATATCAATCGGCGGTTATGTTGCCCCGGTAAGTACTTTGCCGTCATACTTAATGTTCAAATATAGTGCATTTGTTTGAACTAATCTGCTCAAACAAATGGGATTCGTCAATCCCAATAGTCCTATTCACAATACTCGCGCTCACTAATTCTAGTGATTAAATGGTTCATGATAGGGCCTAGGATTGGCAAGGTAGGTACTTAGTAATAATAAAACAATCAGGCAGCATACAGTTTCAAAGCATTGTGTTCGGTTTAAAAGTAGCATGTATTCCCCCCAAGGGTTTGTAAAACATTGAAGTAATGTAAAGTGGGGCTATGAACTCACCTTAAGTACGATAGCAAATAATGAAGGTGATGATTGGATCGTGTAGGTTTCTACGAGCAACCTAGAATAGAATGTTGCGACTTAGGATCGGAGTAAAGAATATGAATGAGTGCCTATATATATCTTGCATTTAGTCCATGATGTGGTATGGTGTATATTGTAAGTCCTTGAAAGAAAAGATTCATGAACATGTATGTTTTGGTATATCGTTTACTACCGTTCGGGCCGACATAATTCAGAAGTCATGTTAGTAAGTGTTCGAGGAGCCAGGACACTTTAACTCGTAAATCCACAACTCATCTCGACGGCTTACATAATGAACTCCTCACATGAGGCTCCCTACTATTGTAGTAGTTGATAAAATATATAGATATAAGTTTTGATCCGAAAAGTTACATGTCCGATATTTGGATAAACTTAGGAAAGTTTATTAGTACATGAAGATTGTTATTAGGGGTAGTTTTATAAGTCTTGTATGACCATTTTTCCTTGTAATATCTCATGGTTCCTTTTTAAGTGAAGTAGATCCAAATTGCTTGTTCAAGTTATCGCCTAACTCATTGTTTCATGTTTACGCCTATGTAAGTTGGTATGGTCATTTCGTCATGGCCTAGCCATGACCTTTGGTCCTTGTTCCATGGTCATGAGACACAACCTTGGCTCTAGCCATGGTGGTGGTCTTGTTTATAGGTCATAAGACCTCTTGTTCCTTTTAAAGTATAACCTGAATGAAAACGTGATTCCGGACAACTTTCGTGTTTTAACTTTTTCATGAATCGGACCAGAAAGGCCTGTTTTTGCGTGTTTTAGGTTCTGTCACAGAAACTTTTAGACAGTTTTGCCGGAAATCTTGGTAACTTCAAATCGCCATAACTTTTGACTCGTTTACTCTTTTTAGGTGGTTCAAATTGCTATGGTTTCCTTGTTAAGTCCTCTAATGTAATATGTAATAATCCAATAACATAATTTTTCCATTTTGATCAGGTTATACCAAGAAATTCACTAGTTTGTTTGTTTTAGTAACTTAACTTAACAATCAAGTACAACAACATGTTTTAGTCATTTTTATACACCATGGACATTCATACAAGATATAATGTAGCAAGAATAACATGTAAATGATATGAACATGAGAAATTAACAAGAAGCATGTTAGGTTTAGGCTTACAACTTTTGGCTTTCTAATTAAAGAAAGGAGTAACAAGTAAGGAAATGGACTTTGATAGACTTGCTTCAACCCCTTTTTCACTTCATGCAACCTTTCTACCCTTGGTATTCTTGAAAGAGATGTAATGAAAGTTGAGGTGAATTGAGTGGATTTAAACTCAAGAGAAATCACCAAGTATTCTAGGGTTTGGAAGATTTTTGGTAACTTATGATCAAACTAGGGTTTCTACTTGAACTTTCACTTGAACCTTGCAAGAAATTAGAAGGAAATGAACTAAGGATGGAATGGTTTTGGGGTTGGGGATGCACGGCACAAGGAAGGGGGGGAGGGGGGTATTTATAGTTCCAAGAGGAGGTTACAAAGTATGACTTTGTCAAAGGCTTCCATGACAAGGTTTACACATGTAACACATCCAAGGTAACTTAGCCTAAGATCAAGCCACACCAAGGGATGACTCCCCCCCTATGGCGGTTCACAAGGGATAAGGGGGTGAGTTGGCTTGGATTGGTATTATCCTAGGTTATTTGGATGAAACTTGACTCCGGGAAATGCCAACCGTAAGTGATTAGGCCTCAAAACGTAAAACCGGGTGTCGTAAAATTATGAAACTTGAAAGTATTGTTAGACATGTCCATATGTCCGATAATAAAATATAAAATGAGTGGTAGGTTCCATTTGGGTGGTAAACCCTGCTAAAAACTGGAAATACGGGTCTCAAACGCGTAATACGTAAAATGTACGAATATTGCGTAAAATTGAGAAAAGTAAAATGTTACTTTTCTAATATGTTATAAATGATTTAAAATGGCTTATAATGTCTAGACTGGGCTCAGTCCAGTGTCGGTTGGTATTAAATGTCTTTTAGACATCAAACCGTAAGCCTAAAAATCACGAAATGACTTATAACATCAAGGGATGATTTTTTTAGTCAATGGAGGAGGGAAAAATATGTTGACTTATTTTAATAAGTTGAAAGCTCAAATCATCTTAGAAATGCGGTGCAGGTATAGGCTAGGGTTACGGCTGAGTAAAAACGCTTAAAACTGAAAATTCCAGTTTTTCACGGACGAAGTTTATTTTGGTCATGATTTTTCTCAGTCATGATTTATTCTCAAATAAATCATGAGTGTGTCAAACATTTTTCTGATGTGGGGTCACCTGACGGGGTCAAATTTCGTTGTGCGTAGAATTTCTGATTGCCGTTTTACCCTAAAACGTGTAATGTCGTGTAATTCCTTAATAACTTCCACGAAAATGATCTGACGAATGTCAAACATTTAATTTGCCATGGAAATGATTTATCACTCGAGAATATGAAATAAAAATCAACTTTCAGGAAAATTTCGGAAAGAAATGAATAGTAAAAATGAATAGTAAAAATGAATAGTAAAATTTACCGGGAATAGTAATTAACCTGAAATTGCGAATTGTTACAGTCTCCACCCCATATGAGAGCTCCGTCCGGGAGATCAATTTGCGTTAGGAGTAGAAGTTTCGTTGGTAAAAAGATGTGGGTATTTCTTACGTATCTGGTCCTCTCGTTCCCATGTGTATTCAGGACCACGTCGTGAGTTCCAACGAACTTTGACAATTGGAATACAGCTTTGCTTGAGTTGTTTGACCTCTCGGTCCATGATTTCTACGAGTTCCTCAATAAATTGAAGATCGTCATTGAGTTGAATTTCATTGAGTGGAATCACGAGTGATTCATCTGATAAGCATTTCTTTAGGTTAGATACATGGAAAGTGGGGTGTACACTACTGAGTTCTGATGGAAGCTCAAGTCTGTACGCCACAGGGCCAACCCTGGCTAGGATTTTGAATGGTCCGATGTATCTTGGGTTTAGTTTTCCTCGTTTACCGAATCGTATCAAGCCTTTCCAAGGCGATACCTTTAGCATAACCCTATCTCCGACTTGGAATTCTAGGGGTCTGCGTCGTGTGTCGGCATAACTTTTCTGTCGATCTCTTGCGGCTTGTAGTCGACTTCTGATTTGTACAATCTTATCCGTTGTTTCACGGATGAGTTCTGGTCCAGTGAGTTGAACTTCTCCCACTTCAGCCCAACAAGCAGGTGAACGACACTTTCGACCATAAAGTGCTTCAAATGGAGCTGCTTTAATACTTGTATTATAGCTGTTGTTGTAGGAAAATTCGACTAATGGTAGATGAGTATCCCATCCTTTTCCAAAGTCTATTATACAAGCTCGAAGCATGTCTTCAAGTGTTTGAATGGTTCGTTCACTCTGACCATCGGTCTGAGGGTGATACGCTGTACTCATGTCTAGATTTGTTCCAAAGGCGTCTTGGAGTGACTGCCAGAAATTGGAAGTAAATCTACCATCTCTGTCGGATATGATGGATATTGGTGCACCATGTCTTGAGACTATTTCTTTGACGTACAGTCGGGTTAGTTGTTCCATTTTGTAAGTCTCTTTGATTGGTATAAAGTGTGCGGATTTTGTGAGACGATCAACTATGACCCAGATGGAGTCATAACCGCTTGATGTCTTTGGGAGCTTGGTAATGAAGTCCATAGTAATTCTTTCCCATTTCTAAGTAGGAATCTCTGGTTGTTGCAATAGACCGGATGGTTTTTGATGTTCGGCTTTTACTTTGGAGCAGGTAAGACATTTGCTAACGTATGTTGCAATGTCGGCTTTCATGTTCGGCCACCAATAGAGTAACTTAAGATCGTGATACATTTTATCAGATCCTGGATGTATGGAGTATTTAGACTTGTGTGATTCATGCATGATCAAGTCTCGTAGGCCACCATAAAGTGGTAACCAACTTCGACCTTGGAAGCATAGAGTTCCATCTGAACGGGTTTCGAATTTCTTTTGTATCATGCCATCCAACTTTTCCTTTTGGATGTCTTCTTGTTTCACCGCCTCAGCTTGAGCGTGAAGGATTTGGGTAGGAAAGTTGGAATTTATGGTTAAAACTAAGGCTCGGACTCGTAGTGGTTTAACCCGTTCCTTTCGGCTCAGGGCGTCGGCTACTACGTTTGCCTTTCCTGGGTGATAACGAATGTCGCAGTCATAATCACTAAGTAATTCCAACCAACGACGTTGTCTCATGTTTAGTTCTTTTTGGTCCAAAATGTGTTGTAGACTTTTATGATCGGTGTACACAGTACATCTAGTACCGTATAGATAGTGTCTCCAGATTTTTAGTGCAAAGACCACAGCTCCTAACTCTAAGTCATGAGTGGTGTAATTTTCCCCATGAACCTTGAGTTGTCTTGATGCATAAGCCATGACCTTATCGCGTTGCATCAACACGGCACCTAACCCTTGGTGCGATGCATCACAATAGACTACAAAATCTTCTATCCCATCGGGCAATGCTAGGATAGGAGCACTACAAAGTTTCTGTTTGAGGGTTTGGAAAGCTTTTTCTTCGTTTTCATCCCACACATATTTCTTGTCTTTCTGAGTTAGCTTAGTCAAAGACTTTGCTATTGAGGAAAATCCTTCAATAAACCTTCGGTAATACCCGGCTAAACCCAGAAATTGCCGAATTTCTGTAGGTGTGGTAGGTGTTGGCCAGTTTTTGATAGCTTCAATTTTAGCGGGATCGACATGTAAACCGGTCTTGTCAATCACATGCCCAAGGAATTGTACTGATTGAATCCAAAATTCACATTTGGAAAACTTTGCATACAATTTCTCTTCCTTGAGTAGTCCTAAAATTGTTCTCAGATGTTCTTTGTGTTCCTCTTCGTTTTTGGAATAAATGAGAATGTCGTCTATGAATACGATCACGAATTTGTCCAAATATGGTTTACACACCCGATTCATGAGATCCATGAATACTGCCGGTGCATTTGTTAACCCAAATGGCATCACTTGGAATTCGTGGTGACCATATCGTGTCCTAAAGGCTATTTTTGGAATGTCTTCATCACGAACTCTAACTTGGTGGTAACCTGATCGTAGGTCAATTTTTGAGTAATAGGTTGAACCTTGCAATTGATCGAATAAATCATCAATTCTTGGTAGTGGGTATCGGTTCTTTATGGTTAATTTGTTTAGTTCACAATAGTCAATACACATTCGTAATGACCCGTCTTTCTTTTTCACGAATAAAACTGGAGCTCCCCAAGGTGAGGAACTGGGTTGAATAAATCCCTTGTCCGAAAGTTCTTGTAATTGATTTGATAGCTCTTGCATCTCTGAAGGTGCTAGTCGGTATGGTGCGCGGGCAACTGGCGCCGCTCCTGGTATTAAATCAATTCTGAACTCTATTTGACGATTTGGTGGTAGTCCAGGTAAATCTTCCGGAAAGACTTCAGGAAACTCACGGGCAATAGGAACATCTTCGAGACGTTTTTCATCGGATTTCTTTTCTGTTACGTGGGCTAAGAAAGCATAACATCCTTTCTCAATGTACTTCATGGTTTTGATACATGAGATGATGTTTATTCGAGTTCCACTTTGATCACCACGAATGATCAAAGTTTCATTGTCACATGGAATGTGCACAACTCTTTCACCACAAATAATGTTAGCTTGATGTTTAGACAACCAATCCATGCCAATAACAACATCAAAACTTCCGAGTTCGATTGGCATAAGATTGATGTTGAAGGGGTGGTCTAAGAGATTAAGGGTACAGTTTGGAATTACGGTATTGGTATTTACTAGTCACCGGTAGCAAGTTCAATACTATAACTAGTGGTTAAAGTAATTGATGGAATATCAAGTAAAGGCGCAATTCTAGTGGATATAAAGCTCATATCAGCACCAGAATCGAATAATACTTTAACAGGAATGTTATTGAGTAAGAACGTACCGGTAACCACGTTCGGGTCTTGGTGTGGTTCTTCATTTCCCATGACATAGGCCCTACCACGAGCACCTCCGCCTTGGGGTCCTTGGTTTCGAGGACAATTATTTTTGAAGTGTCCCCTTTCACCACACCTAAAACATGTAACTATGGGCTGTGTGTTAGCCCCAGTAGCTATACCCTTGCCCCTACAATCCTTGGCAAGATGTCCGGGCTTCTGACACTTGTTGCATTTGGCCGGGCAAGGACCTTCATGATGGTAATTGCACTTGGTACATTGTGGTAGATTACCAACGTACTTACCACCAGCTGGTGCAGCAACATAAGTCGTCGCGGCTTCTTGTCTCTTATTCTGTTGATTGTGATGGTTGTTGTTTCGGGTTTGGTTGTTGTTGTTGTTGTTGTTGTTACTCCCACGGTTACCATCCCATGGTCGCTTGTTGTTGTTGTTCTTGTTGTTGTTACGGTAGTTGGAGTTGTTGGGATTATTGGTATTGCTGTTGTTGGCATTGTTGGTGTTGTTGGTGTTGTTGGGGTTGTTTTGCTTTCGGGTTTCCGTCATACGTACCACTTGATCCATGAGACTGCGGGACATCCGCATAGCTTCATCAAGTTCCTTGGGATTTGCCGAAGTCACATTCCCCTGTATGCTTGATGGAAGTCCCCAGATATACCTTTCCAACAATTTTTACTTTGTGGAAACCATTGTTGGACAAAGTATCCTCAATTCCTGGAATCGATGGTTGTAGGTTATGATATCATTACCCCTAACCGTATGATCCCAGAATTCAACTTCCAACTTTTGCATTTCGCTGCGAGGGCAGTATTTCTTGATCATCATTTGTTTCAAGTTAGCCCAAGTAATCTTATAGGCATTCTCAATGCCCATGGGTTGAGCAATTGAGTTCCACCAAGACAATGCCTCATTCAACAGAGTACTCGTGGCATACTGAACTTTGTCACCCTCAGTACACTTACTAACCAAGAATACTGACTCTGCCTTTTCAAACCAGCGGGTCAGACCCACAACTCCTTCAGTACCCTTGAATTTGATGGGTTCACATTTCAGGTAGGAAATGAACGAGCAACCCTTTGGTACTGTAGTAACATTGGTCACCGGAGGGGTAGTTGAGTTTGGTCCTCCAAGGTTAAGACTGGCAATCCTGGCAGTCTCTGCAGCTATAGCAGCTTCCGCAGCAATGGCGGCTTCCGCGGCTGCTGCAGCATCAGCGGCTGCTGCAGCATCAGCAGCACCAGTAGCTGTGTCGGCTTCGGCAGCTGCTGCAGCTGCTGCAGCTACGGCTGCACGTTCCGTGACAAGTGCTGCATTGACACTGTCCTTTACCAGTTTGCGGATGGCAGCTTGCGTCATCGTTGGTGGTGTCTTTTTCTTTGGCGCCATGATTCTATTGTTCAAAAGATACATTGTAATTAGAGAGTTGTGAGATGAGCACAATGTTTTGATAAGAATGATAGGATGATAATGTTTGAAACTTAAAAGCATAACACATGATAGTATATAAAACAAGAGTTTTATTCATATAACGTTGATTACAAAATCGAACTTATTACAAGTTCATTCAAAACTTACTAACTGATACTTTCAGTTAGTAATTACAACGTTGTACTAAAGATAACTAGTACTATAACACTAGTCTAACGTCGGTTGGGAGGTTGTTGTAGTCCGGTTGGATTATTATTTCCGCGTGTTGCTAACACGTCTACGCTTTCATTTGGACGGTATTCTTTGACATCCTTTTGGTATAGCCTTTGTTGTATGGAACTCATTTGAGTTTGCATTCCACACAAATCATTCTTAAGTTGATACCTGTCAAAGTTTGCAACATCTAACCGGATTTCGGCGGTATTTAGGCGGTTAAGTAGTTTGTGAATTTGTACCGCATCCTGTTCTTGGGCCTTCTCAACCAAAGTAAGTCTATCCTTGACGTTATCCAGGCCGGTTAGAGGATTTAAGACTATTAACCCAAGATGAGTCAAGTCCCTCTTGACATAGCTCATGTCAAGCTTAAACCAATATAGGTCATCTCGAGCATTCATGGCGTCCATTCTGGCAGAATTTACCTTGGATATACAGTCGTGCATTTGACTTGCCATACTTTGAACTTTGAGTTGGGTCAGGTTGAGGGCTTGTTTCAAAGAGTAGATTTCGTATTGAGCTGAGTTCACGAACATATGTGTAGATGTAGATGTTCCGCCGGTTTGTTAAGTAGATTTCGGAACTTGAGCTGGAGTGGTACAGTTAGATTCGGATGAAATTGGTGAAACCGGAGGTGGAGATGTCAATGGTGATAGATGTGGCACTATTATTTGTTCCTCCGCTTCCTCAATGTCATCGATGCCTTCGATGTCAACATCCATTTCATGATCCTCTTCGTAATCATCGATGTTTATGTCCATATCCATTTCAGGATCTTCGTCTGAATCTACATCTAGATCCTCGTAAGGTTCTTCCTCGTCGTCGTAGTCAATTGGTTCAAAGTAAGGATCATCGGGTCCGGGAAGAATTGGTAAATACTCAGGCATAGCAGGAAGATGATCGGGAGATGGAGGTGCGGACATGATGTCTACAATTAGTATTTCGATGTTAAAATAAATCAAATGTTTATGGAAAATGCTCAAACTAAGGAAATGTGCATATGACAATATACAAATATGTTCATGTAGCATAACATGTGTAATAAGTCCATAATCTTCTGGAGGATGGAAGGCACGAAGAGCGGAAGGCTATAAAAATGCTTTTGCTTGTTATTGTAGTTATAGTTTAGGTCTTACTTAGACCCGTTTCTCTATAACCATGGCTCTGGTACCAATCTGTAACACCCCCAATTCATGATGCAGCGGAATTCAACTTGGGTGTTACTCGACGGCACAACAGTCATAATAATAGAAAACGATCTCTAAACGAATCGTATTAAAAAGAGTTGTCATTCATATTTATTCAAATATATCAGAGTTTACATAGTAAGGTCCCAAAAGGTTCCATTGTTTCAAAACACATCAATATAAAGTCTATGATGTTTTTATCGAATGACATAATAGTTTATAGCCTTCTTCCTTCGGTACGTGCCCTTCCGCTCCATTCTTGATTATCATGGACCTGAAATACATGCTTAAGAGGTCAACACAAAGGTTGAGTGAAATTCATAGAGTTTGTTTAACGGTTGAACACAATATGTTGGTAGTAATGAGTTAATTAGACTCATACTTATGTTAGAAAACAAAACAGTTATTATTATATACTAAGCTCATGCAACCAATACGTTAACGGGTACCAATATCAATCGGCGGTTATGTTGCCCCGGTAAGTACTTTGCCGTCATACTTAATGTTCAAATATAGTGCATTTGTTTGAACTAATCTGCTCAAACAAATGGGATTCGTCAATCCCAATAGTCCTATTCACAATACTCGCGCTCACTAATTCTAGTGATTAAATGGTTCATGATAGGGCCTAGGATTGGCAAGGTAGGTACTTAGTAATAATAAAACAATCAGGCAGCATACAGTTTCAAAGCATTGTGTTCGGTTTAAAAGTAGCATGTATTCCCCCCAAGGGTTTGTAAAACATTGAAGTAATGTAAAGTGGGGCTATGAACTCACCTTAAGTACGATAGCAAATAATGAAGGTGATGATTGGATCGTGTAGGTTTCTACGAGCAACCTAGAATAGAATGTTGCGACTTAGGATCGGAGTAAAGAATATGAATGAGTGCCTATATATATCTTGCATTTAGTCCATGATGTGGTATGGTGTATATTGTAAGTCCTTGAAAGAAAAGATTCATGAACATGTATGTTTTGGTATATCGTTTACTACCGTTCGGGCCGACATAATTCAGAAGTCATGTTAGTAAGTGTTCGAGGAGCCAGGACACTTTAACTCGTAAATCCACAACTCATCTCGACGGCTTACATAATGAACTCCTCACATGAGGCTCCCTACTATTGTAGTAGTTGATAAAATATATAGATATAAGTTTTGATCCGAAAAGTTACATGTCCGATATTTGGATAAACTTAGGAAAGTTTATTAGTACATGAAGATTGTTATTAGGGGTAGTTTTATAAGTCTTGTATGACCATTTTTCCTTGTAATATCTCATGGTTCCTTTTTAAGTGAAGTAGATCCAAATTGCTTGTTCAAGTTATCGCCTAACTCATTGTTTCATGTTTACGCCTATGTAAGTTGGTATGGTCATTTCGTCATGGCCTAGCCATGACCTTTGGTCCTTGTTCCATGGTCATGAGACACAACCTTGGCTCTAGCCATGGTGGTGGTCTTGTTTATAGGTCATAAGACCTCTTGTTCCTTTTAAAGTATAACCTGAATGAAAACGTGATTCCGGACAACTTTCGTGTTTTAACTTTTTCATGAATCGGACCAGAAAGGCCTGTTTTTGCGTGTTTTAGGTTCTGTCACAGAAACTTTTAGACAGTTTTGCCGGAAATCTTGGTAACTTCAAATCGCCATAACTTTTGACTCGTTTACTCTTTTTAGGTGGTTCAAATTGCTATGGTTTCCTTGTTAAGTCCTCTAATGTAATATGTAATAATCCAATAACATAATTTTTCCATTTTGATCAGGTTATACCAAGAAATTCACTAGTTTGTTTGTTTTAGTAACTTAACTTAACAATCAAGTACAACAACATGTTTTAGTCATTTTTATACACCATGGACATTCATACAAGATATAATGTAGCAAGAATAACATGTAAATGATATGAACATGAGAAATTAACAAGAAGCATGTTAGGTTTAGGCTTACAACTTTTGGCTTTCTAATTAAAGAAAGGAGTAACAAGTAAGGAAATGGACTTTGATAGACTTGCTTCAACCCCTTTTTCACTTCATGCAACCTTTCTACCCTTGGTATTCTTGAAAGAGATGTAATGAAAGTTGAGGTGAATTGAGTGGATTTAAACTCAAGAGAAATCACCAAGTATTCTAGGGTTTGGAAGATTTTTGGTAACTTATGATCAAACTAGGGTTTCTACTTGAACTTTCACTTGAACCTTGCAAGAAATTAGAAGGAAATGAACTAAGGATGGAATGGTTTTGGGGTTGGGGATGCACGGCACAAGGAAGGGGGGGAGGGGGGTATTTATAGTTCCAAGAGGAGGTTACAAAGTATGACTTTGTCAAAGGCTTCCATGACAAGGTTAACACATGTAACACATCCAAGGTAACTTAGCCTAAGATCAAGCCACACCAAGGGATGACTCCCCCCCCCCTATGGCGGTTCACAAGGGATAAGGGGGTGAGTTGGCTTGGCTTGGTATTATCCTAGGTTATTTGGATGAAACTTGACTCCGGGAAATGCCAACCGTAAGTGATTAGGCCTCAAAACGTAAAACCGGGTGTCGTAAAATTATGAAACTTGAAAGTATTGTTAGACATGTCCATATGTCCCATAATAAAATATAAAATGAGTGGTAGGTTCCATTTGGGTGGTAAACCCTGCTAAAAACTGGAAACACGGGTCTCAAACGCGTAATACGTAAAATGTACGAATATTGCGTAAAATTGAGAAAAGTAAAATGTTACTTTTCTAATATGTTATAAATGATTTAAAATGGCTTATAATGTCTAGACTGGGCTCAGTCCAGTGTCGGTTGGTATTAAATGTCTTTTAGACATCAAACCGTAAGCCTAAAAATCACGAAATGACTTATAACATCAAGGGATGATTTTTTTAGTCAATGGAGGAGGGAAAAATATGTTGACTTATTTTAATAAGTTGAAAGCTCAAATCATCTTAGAAATGCGGTGCAGGTATAGGCTAGGGTTACGGCTGAGTAAAAACGCTTAAAACTGAAAATTCCAGTTTTTCACGGCCGAAGTTTATTTTGGTCATGATTTTTCTCAGTCATGATTTATTCTCAAATAAATCATGAGTGTGTCAAACATTTTTCTGATGTGGGGTCACATGACGGGGTCAAATTTCGTTGTGCGTAGAATTTCTGATTGCTGTTTTACCCTAAAACGTGTAATGTCGTGTAATTCCTTAATAACTTCCACGAAAATGATCTGACGAATGTCAAACATTTAATTTGCCATGGAAATGATTTATCACTCGAGAATATGAAATAAAAATCAACTTTCGGGAAAATTTCGGAAAGAAATGAATAGTAAAATGAATAGTAAAATTTCCCGGGAATAGTAATTAACCTGAAATTGCGAATTGTTACATACCGGGGGATTGATCGTTCAGCAAGGAATAGTGTCGCTAGGATTAGAAAATCTAAATACTAGTTCTAAATATGAAAGATGATTATTTTTGTGTTTTTATATTTTTTAGAAAACAAGTAAAATCTCGGGTTTGAAGGATTTGGGCGGAATTAGTTGCTAATCAACTAACCCAATACTAAAGATGCAAATTGAATTAAAATACTAGAAATGAAAATAAACTAAATTATACTAAAGTTGTAAGCAATAAGTGGAGAAAATGTGTTTACTTAGATTTCACTACTCCCTAGATATCTTTTACACGTTAATTACTTGTTATACATGCATGGATGACGGGTTGTATTCCTTAATACCATTCATGGGGTGATGCACGTAACTCCCCAGTTCTATGAGCTCTTATCTACTCCTATGCCATGCACAACATAACCATAGGGATCCGAAACAGTGGCTCATGCATTAAATACTACCAATAAAGACCTAGTGCATATCGGTTCATGTTTCCTAAGACGTTCAAGCATGTTACCATTTGGAGATCTGCCAGTTTTCTTAAGCCTAACATAAAATCATTCATCCAAAACAACTACAAACAAGTAATCAACACATAACTAACATCTAGGTTTCATTAGATCCAAGCAAACACAAAGAAAGTCTAGCCTAACGTAGTGGAATCAAGACAAGAACAAGATATAAACAACCAACACATAGACATATTGATTGAATTAAAAGAGTACTTATCTCAATTACACTTGAAAGGTATCAAGGATTTAAAACCCTTGAAAAACCTGTAAAATTCGTACCAAAATCGTGGCTAGGGTTTCTCCAAAACTTCTCTCCTTAAATGTGAAAAACTAGAAAACTATATATAGGAAATTGGGGATGACGGCGTCAAGAACAAATGTGTGACGCCGTCATCTCGCCGCCAAATACTTCCTCGGACGCCCTTGATCTACTTCTGACGCCGTCAAGCCCTAGGCCGTCACACAAATTACTCTTGACGCCCTGTGTGTGACGCCGTCACCACTCTCGGATTTTAATTCATGATATCTGACGCCGTCATGAATTAACTCTTGACGCCGTCAGGTACTGTTCCCAGCATGGAAAATTGAGACTTTGCCGTTTTCACTTTTATGCTCCAAAAACGTCCAAAATGGCTTCTTTTCCAGAATTCACTCTCCAAGTACCTAAAATCACAAAAGGAACGATTTAGGGCAATATTTGATCAAATAAATTCGATTCCGGGCTTAAATGACCCCCTAAAAGTGGTTCATTTTTCGCCTTATCATATACCCTTACACTTGAGATTTGCTTGTCCTCAAGCAAATATGCTTTTATTCTAATCAAAAGACAAGTTAGAGGTCATTTAACACTAATATAAAAGTAATTACAACAAATAATCGTTCCACTAAAGACCAATAGACAAGCACGGAGTTCATACACTAGCACCTCACAAATAGTGTTTAGATACTCACATCTCTCGGGTGTAATAAAGTAATATAACAATATGGAAATGGAAGATATCTCTCACTACCTGTCATAGCAAAATAGATTACCATAGGCTTGGGAAAGGATCAAACCTCCACCACATGGCGTAAGCACCTAGGATAAACTATCAAAGAGGTCTTTTAAAGGGTTGTAACGTTAGGTATAGGGATATGAATTACACGGTTTTGTTGGATAAAGGAAGTTTTTACTGGTGGCGAGCTAACAATCTTAGTTAATTACATGTACAATAGGCGTTGCTAAGCCAAGACTAGACTCGACTTAAGCTAATAAATGAAAAATAACAAAAACATAAAATAAACATAGAATGAAACGGGATGGTAGTCCGTATGTTTTTTCTCTTTTCCTTTTTTCTATATATATATATATTTTTTTTTATTTTTTTATTTTTTATTTTTTTTTTGCATACACTTTTACCCTACCATCCAAAATAATACATCATAGGGAATGTAAATTCCCCTTACACTTGAATCTTTACATAGTTTACAATAAACTAATCTAATGACTCGAATTAAGAAAATCGAAACACTTGGAGCACTTTTAAGATTAACGTACATATGGGGGTAATAAAATGATGTTCTTCCCCATTACTCCATAAAATTAGTACTTACCCATGAGTCCCAATCGTCCCAAAACAATATGTACAAGGATATGACTCGACTTAGCAACCATGTAATCAATTAGAAAGTTAACTTAGGGTTTAACAAATAACAATAATGCACTAAAGATGAGTGCATACAAGGAAGGCTAAGGCGATTTGGTTGTACATTTAAGTGGGGTGTAACAAATTCTTTCTTTAAGTAAGATGCTTAAAGTTAGAAACGAAAAGATAGGCTCGGAGGGGTGTACTAGGGGTTTCGTGTACTAAAAATGAGTACAACGCTAAGGGTGTGGGAAAATTAGTTGACTTAACTAGCCAAGTAATATGACTTAAATGGTCAAGTAATTATGATACGGGTTTAACACAAGGGTGATCCTAATGCCTCTTATCATGTAGTAAATCCTACTACACGAATGTAGTCTCACTAGCGGTCTCGGGATGCATCACTAACGCAAGTTCTAGAATCTAAATGCTACCGGTACACTCATAAGCACTAATAGTAAATGCTTTTCCTATCAAATCTAAAGGCGAACCTCACGTATTTGGGTGGAAAATTTTTCTGAATATACGGTTACGTGCTAGTTATAAAATCTCCTATCCATGAGACGCTTGCTAAGGCTAAAGCTTCACTCCTAAATGTTGTAAAAAATTTTAAATTTGGCGCTAAAATTGCACTAACAAGTATTTCTCATAGTTTTATTACACATCTACCATTAAACAAAACAAACTCAAGCGAAAGTGTATTGTAAGGTATCATCTTTTTACCCTCCCCTTACACTTAAGATGAACATTGTCCCCAATGTTCAAGTAAAGAATGTAAAAGTAAAATAAGTAAAAAGAATGAAATCAAATACTCCCCTGATTCGCTCGATATGGATAATAAGTTGGCCAGGTTAGATCTTCCTCCATGAAAATGAACAATCAAAGCTTCCTTTCCAGAATATAAATCATCTTCTTGTCAAACATAACCTGCAAATCCTGAGAAAATAGACGAAGCAACCTCGCGTAAAATCGGCGGTATCCTATATAAGTTACTAAATCCTAGAAAACAAAGTAAGATATAATGCTTGTAAATGAAGTTTGCAGATTTCCTGGAGATTATAAAACTTAATAATTCACAAAAACCATAAGACTCCGTTAGAAAAACAAAACTGGTAAAATTTCCAGATTTTTACACGTGACACCGTCAAGAGTAAACCCTTGACGCCGTCAGGATTGACCTGCAGAAATTCTTATGTTAAGTTTCCGGAAAATTTCTGGAAAAACTTGGTCCTACTTCCTGGAAAATCCTGCAAAACTTCATTATGACTCAATACAAGCATTTGACTCTAACAAATACGAAAATACATGCTCACTTAAAATTGTGGAAAATCATGATCGTGTGTTTCTTAAAAACATATTTGGGGTTTCCCCTTACACTTATCTTTTGCAAAAAATACTTTTAGGTTCGAGTTAAGACAAAGCTAAACAACATAGTAAAGTATTTCCATTTTTTTTTTTAGTTTTGAAACATGATCTACCAACAATAAAAATAAAGCATGCATACGGTAATAAATAACAAACAAATAAAATGAAAATTACACAAAGCATGGGTTGCCTCCCAAGAAGCGCTTTTCTTTATTTACGAGTCTTGTAGCTAGACTCAAGGCCATGGGTTAACGTGTATCGCTTATGCTCACATATCCAAGGGTGAGCCATCTAATAGTCGCCTCATCTTTCTTGTAATCATCACTTAGCTCTAAACATCTACGATAATACCTTTTGTTCTTTTCATGAGGATATTTAAGCCCTTTTCTCTTATCGTTCTCACTTAGCATTTCTATGGGCGGGTATCTACTACATTTTTCCATAGAAAAATCCTTGAACCTAGGGTGTGTTCGGGGCATTTGGTCGACAAAATACTCACCCCCATCTGAGAATGTAATTAACCCTTCCATAAGTTTTTCATCAAGGTTGGTCATCTTTTTGAAAGGTTTCCCAAACACAACTTGGGTTAAATTACTATCAATAAGTTCTCCTAGATTCTCCATAACCATGAACTCAACAAAATAAACAAAGCTCCCTACAAACACATGTAATGAAATTGCCCTAGCAACAATATTATCTCCTTTATGTTCTAACTCATCTACCATGATTTTATTGTATTCACTACGCGAAATTACGTTCATTGGTAGAGATGAGTTAAGATAAGCATCAAAGCTCCTAAATCCGATCTTACAAGGAAATTGCATGTTAAATGAGCTATTACTCTCAATCCTTGTTCTAGGGTCGACATACCTAAGTGGATTCACTTCCTCTTCCATTCTACCCTCATTAATCACATCACCATTATCAAGATCCTCATCGGAGTCTGAATAATAAAAAGGACTAGCCCTATGGTCATCATCATGGTCAAACTCCTCCATTTCAGAATTATAGTCAAAGTGGTGGTTGGGCGAGAGGATAGGTGGGTTCTCATTCTCAACTAAAGGGAGTGGGGCGGGTATTTGAAAAATCCTACGACGAAAATCACGAATAGCAGGGATCAAACGATCAATGTTATTGTTATCCATCGAGATAATTTACGAACAAAGGAAACAAAGAAATAAGATAGACTAAAGAAAACCTAAAAATAAAAATAAAATCTTACTAGAAAGGAATCTAGCAAGTAGACCTAATAAAAAGATATTCTAACCTAGACAATAACTATTCCCCAGGCTGCGGCGCCAAAAACTTGATGCGTGGGAATTGCACCAGGCTTTACCTCTCGACGGATCTCGAGAAGCTTACAACCCCCACCAGGCAGTGTACCTGATCGTTGTAGTATAGTATAGTGACAAGTACCGGGGGATTGATCGTTAAGCAAGGAATAGTGTCGCTAGGATTAGAAAATCTAAATACTAGTTCTAAAGATGAAAGATGATTATTTTTGTGTTTTTATATTTTTTAGAAAGCAAGTAAAATCTCGGGTTTGAAGGATTTGGGCGGAATTAGTTGCTAATCAACTAACCCAATACTAAAGATGCAAATTAAATTAAAATACTAGAAATGAAAATAAACTAAATTATACTAAAGTTGTAAGCAATAAGTGGAGAAAATGTGTTTACTTAGATTTCACTACTCCCTAGATATCTTTTACACGTTAATTACTTGTTATAGATGCATGGATGACGGGTTGTATTCCTTAATACCATTCATGGGGTGATGCACGTAACTCCCCAGTTCTATGAGCTCTTATCTACTCCTATGCCATGCACAACATAACCATAGGGATCCGAAACAGTGGCTCATGCATTAAATACTACCAATAAAGACCTAGTGCATATCGGTTCATGTTTCCTAAGACGTTCAAGCATGTTACCATTTGGAGATCTGCCAGTTTTCTTTAGCCTAACATAAAATCATTCATCCAAAACAACTACAAACAAGTAATCAACACATAATTAACATCTAGGTTTCATTAGATCCAACCAAACACAAAGAAAGTTTAGCCTAACATAGTGGAATCAAGACAAGAACAAGATATAAACAACCAACACATAGACATATTGATTGAATTAAAAGAGTACTTATCTCAATTACACTTGAAAGGTATCAAGGGTTTAAAACCCTTGAAAAACCTGTAAAATTCGTACCAAAATCGTGGCTAGGGTTTCTCCAAAACTTCTCTCCTTAAATGTGAAAAACTAGAAAACTATATATAGGAAATTGGGGATGACGGCGTCAAGAACAAATGTGTGACGCCGTCATCTCGCCGCCAAATTCTTCCTCGGACGCCCTTGATCTACTTCTGACGCCGTCAAGCCCTAGGCCGTCACACAAATTACTCTTGACGCCCTGTGTGTGACGCCGTCACCACTCTCGGATTTTAATTCATGATATCCGACGCCGTCATGAATTAACTCTTGACGCCGTCAGGTACTGTTCCCAGCATGGAAAATTGAGACTTTGCCGTTTTCTTCACTTTTATGCTCCAAAAACGTCCAAAATGGCTTCTTTTCCAGAATTCACTCTCCAAGTACCTAAAATCACAAAAGGAATGATTTAGGGCAATATTTGATCAAATAAATTCGATTCCGGGCTTAAATGACCCCCTAAAAGTGGTTCATTTTTCGCCTTATCAATCACCTACCCCTTCACCACATGGTTCACCTGTTAGGAGACGACGATTGATGATGTACTCTTACGATGAGGAGGAGGAGTACGAGGGTGAGGATGAGGCTGATGACCCTCAGGAGGCTGAGCAGGGTGATGATGATGACCCTAAGGAGGAGGATGACCCTCAGGAGGAGGAGATGCCTGATGATGATGATTTGTTTGTGTCGCCAGCTCAGGATGAGGAGCCTGATTCACCTATACATCCGATTGAGCCTGATTCACCTCATCATCCGTTTTTGTTTGAGTTGCCACCTGGTAGTCCCGTTGAGTCGGATGCACCTTCTGAGGTTTCTGCTGAGCATGCAGAGTTAGGTGAGATTGGTAGGTTATGGGCTCAGATTACTGGTCTTGGTGAGAGAGTTACACGTATATCTGATCGACTTGAGAGGGTTATTGGAGAGTTCATAGCGGATCTGAGAGTTGATATGACTGTGGTTGTGGGCAGGACTACTGAGATGAGGAGAGGTTTGATGGAGATTCACGAGCATATCGATAGTTTACAGCGAGGTTTTGTTACTGCTCGAGAGGCCGACCGCAAGTTATGGAAAAGGAATGCCGAGCTGGAGAAGGAGGTGGCTGACCTCAAGAGAGACCGAGACACCCATAGTGTGGAGTTAGAATCATTATGGAGGGATCTTGATGGCTTGAGGCAGGAGTTGAGGAACCTCCGCCAGCAGCGTGGCTAGACGTTTGAGCTATGTTACCTTGTTGCTTTCTTAAACGAGGAGTGTTCAGTTAGAAAAGCTAGTTATCTATTTTGATGTATTTCTGTTGAGTACTCGTCTCGTTGGAACGATTGTTATCTTTGTGTTTTCGGTAGTTGGAACAATGTTGGATCTTTATTGTATGGTCGATGGTTATTATTTTATGGTATTATGTGGTTGTTGGATATTATGGAAATTGAGTTCCTATGCGCCTTATTGATGTCTTGTGGTGTATTGTTGATATCCTTTCTATGACTTGGCTTCATTGATTTAATTCTTGTTGAGCATATGATAAGTTCTATCAGAGACTCACGAACTTGTATGATGTTTCAGATCAATGGCCACACGACGAAACCCTGTTAGAGCTACCAGAACTGGACCTGCAGCGACTACCTCTGGTCGTCGAGGACGCCGTCCAACTCGAAATGTTGAGACCACTACTCCTGATAACCTAGACACTACAAACTGCAACAACAGGAATCAAAATGTTGATGTCCAGGGAGACAATGATCATGTTCCGCTTACTGCACCTACAGTGGACCAAGCAATGATCAATCAACTTGTGGAGCAACGAGTTGCTAAACTACTAGCTGAGTCAAATCATTCCAACAATTCTGCTGGAACATTTCCACCTGTTCGTGCTAATGGATGTCACTACAAGGAGTTTAAGATTTGTGGACCTATTGAGTTTGGTGGAACGGAAGGAGTGGTTTACTTGGTTAGGTGGATTGAGAAGATTAAGTCAGTGTTTAACATCAGTGGTTGTGCGGAGAATGCGAAGGTAAAGTTTGCTTCTTTTACTTTCAAGGATGAAGCCTTAACTTGGTGGAACAATTACCGTAATTCGGTTGGGAGTGATGTGGCTTATGCTATGACTTGGGAGCAATTTAAGTCTTTGCTGATTCAGACTTACTGCCCAAGGAATGAGATTAAGAAGCTGGAGATTAAGTTCTGGAACCATAAGGTGAAAGGTACCGATATGGCAACTTACAATCGCCGTTATCGAGAGTTGGCCTTACTTTGTCCCGATATGGTTAGGATTGAGACCCAAAAGATTGAGAGGTATACCGATGGGTTGCCAGTAGCTACAAGGAACGATGTGATTTCTGCTAAGCCTGCAATCATTCATGAGGCTATCACTATCGCTCAACAATTGATGGACTCTTTGGCATTGGAAGAAGCTGAGAAGGATAAGAATGGAAAGAGAAAGAGGGATGATCACTCTAAGGGTAATGATCGTCGAAACAAGAGACAAGCAACTACTAGAGCTTATGCCATGGGAGACGGAGACAAGAAGAACTACAATGGGGATGCACCCAAATGTAACCGATGTTACAAGCATCATTCTGGTCGATGTACTGTGATGTGCAAGAATTGCTCTAAGATGGGACACATAGCTAAGGATTGTAGAGCTCGACTACTTGCTATGGTTCAAGCTACTCCTGAAACTATGAGCAAAGCAAATGTTAATTGCTATGGATGTGGAAAGAAAGGACATTATCGGAATGAGTGTAGGAAATCGTGGAACCGAGGAAATCAAGGATCGGGTGGTAATGGGTACAATAATGGAAATTGTGGAGCTGAAGGAAACCGTGGACGACAAGATAATGGGGACCAGCGTGTGGAAGCTGGAGCTGCTCATGGGAGAGTGTATGCACTTGGGAACGAGAGAGGAGAAGATCCGAACGTCGTTACTGGTACGTTCCTTCTCAATAATCGTTATGCTTCCATACTATTTGATACTGGTGCCGATAAGAGTTTTGTGTCCACTAAGTTTGCACCCTTACTAGAGAAACCCCCGATGGCCTTAGGAATTGGTTATGATGTAGAGTTAGCTAATGGGAACATAGAGAGGATTAGGACTATCATTTGCGGTTGCACGTTAAACTTTCTGAATCGTCCTTTCAACATAGATCTTCTACCCGTCACATTAGGGAGTTTTGATGTCATTATTGGTATGGATTGGTTGTCGAAATATCGTGCTCATATAATTTGCGATGAGAAGATCGTGCGTGTGCCATACGGCAAGGAGATTCTGAACATACCAGGAGATAGAAAGGATTTGAGAGGCCCATCTAGGTTAGCAGTCATATCTTGCACTAAGTTGCCTAAGCTAATGGAAAAAGGAAGTTGCCTTTTCTTAGCTCAAATTTCTGAGAAAGGAGAGAAGGAGAAGAAGGAAAGGTGCATTGGAGATGTACCTATAGTTCGTGATTTTTCGGATGTGTTTCCCGATGACTTGCCGGGAATTCCGCCTACTAGGCAAGTGGAATTTCAGATTGAGTTGATACCTGGTGCTGCACCTGTAGCACGAGTGCCTTATCGTCTTGCACCTACTGAATTGGAAGAGTTATCAAAACAATTAACGGAGTTAGCTGAAAAGGGATTCATAAGTCCAAGTTCTTCACCTTGGGGAGCCCCGGTCTTATTTGTGAAGAAGAAGGATGGATCGTTTCGCATGTGTATTGATTATCGAGAGTTGAACAAGTTAACGGTGAAGAATAGATACCCGTTACTGAGGATCGACGATTTGTTCGATCAACTACAAGGATCGAGTGTGTATTCGAAGATCGATTTGAGATCGGGATATCATCAGCTTCTAGTTCGCGAGGAAGATATTCCGAAAACGGCTTTCAGAACCCGTTACGGGCATTACGAGTTTCAGGTGATGTCGTTTGGGTTGACCAATGCACCACCGGTATTCATGGACCTCATGAATCGGGTGTGTAAGCCTTACTTAGATAAGTTTGTGATTGTGTTCATCGATGACATTCTGATTTATTCGAAGAATGAGAAGGAGCATGAGGAGCATCTAAGACTTATCTTAGAATTGCTCAGGAAGGAGAAACTGTATGCTAAGTTTTCGAAATGTGAATTTTGGATTCCGACGGTACAATTTCTAGGTCACGTGATTGATAGACAAGGAGTTCATGTAGACCCTGCTAAGATTGAAGCGATTAAAGATTGGGCTGCACCTACGACCCCAAGAGAAGTTCGTCAATTTTTGGGATTAGCCGGTTATTACCGAAGATTCATTGAGGGATTTTCGAAGATAGCAAAACCGTTGACCAAATTAACTCAAAAGAGTGTTAAGTATGAATGGGGAGATAAGGAAGAGGAAGCTTTTCAATTGCTTAAGGAGATGTTGTGTAGTGCTCCTATCTTGGCGTTACCCGAAGGTAACGAGGACTTTGTCGTCTATTGTGACGCTTCTCATAAAGGTTTAGGAGCGGTGTTGATGCAACGAGAGAAAGTGATAGCTTATGCTTCCTGACAGCTCAAGAAGCATGAGAAGAACTACACCACCCATGATTTGGAGTTAGGTGCTGTGGTTTTTGCTTTGAGGATATGGAGACATTACTTGTATGGAACCAGGTGTGTAGTGTTTACTGACCACAAAAGTCTGCAACACATTTTGAACCGAAAAGAGCTTAACATGAGGCAGCGACGTTGGATTGAGTTGCTAAGCGATTATGATTGCGAAATTCGCTACCATCCGGGTAAAGCAAACGTTGTTGCTGATGCTCTTAGTCGAAAGGAGAGAATTCCACCATTTCGAGTTAGGTCATTAGGAATGACTATCGTATCGCCATTACCATCTCAAATATTAGAAGCTCAAATGGAAGCGTTGAAAGCAGAGAATCAACCTGCTGAGAACATATTTGGGATGGCAGAAAATGAGAAGGGGATTTGTTAGACGTTCTGATGGAGTATTATGTTTTGGAGAGCGAAGTTGGGTACCATTGTATGGAGGAATTCGCGAGTTGATTATGCATGAGTCGCATAAGTCAAGATACTCTATTCATCCTGGGTCTGACAAGATGTACCAGGATTTGAAAAAGTTATATTGGTGGCCAAATATGAAGGCAGATATAGCGTTGTATGTTAGTAAGTGTTTGACTTGCTCTAAGGTTAAGGCAGAACATCAAAGACCATCAGGATTATTGACGCAGCCAGAACTTCCGGTTTGGAAGTGGGAGCGGATTACGATGGATTTTATAACCAAATTACCGAGGACAGCTAGTGGTTGTGACGCTATCTGGGTAATTGTGGATCGTTTGACTAAGTCTGCTCATTTCCTGGCGATTAGTGAAGATGATAGTGTAGATAAACTTGCGAGGTTGTATGTGAAGGAGATTGTTTCTCGTCATGGAGTTCCGATATCGATTATTTTTTATCGCGACAGCCGCTTCACGTCAGCATTGTGGCGATCACTTCAAACCGCTTTGGGGATGAGACTTGATATGAGTACTGCATATCACCCCCAAACCGATGGTCAAAGTGAGAGAACTATTCAGACTTTGGAGGATATGCTTCGTGCATGCATCATAGAGTTTGGTAAAGGCTGGGAGAAATATCTACCCCTTGCAGAGTTCTCCTACAACAATAGCTACCACACAAGTCTTAAGGCTGCACCATTTGAAGCTTTGTATGGTCGTAAATGTCGTTCACCAATTGGTTGGGCAGAAGTTGGAGATAGCCAACTCACAGGCCCTGAGCTTATTTTGGAAACTACTGAGAAAGTAACACAAATTCGAGATCGACTGCAAGCAGCTAGAGATAGGCAAAAAAGCTACGCCGATCAGAGGCGTAAACCCCTAGAATTCCAGGTTGGAGACAAAGTGATGCTGAAAGTCTCGCCTTGGAAGGGTGTGATACGTTTTGGGAAACGTGGGAAACTTAATCCCCGCTACATTGGACCATTTCTTATTTTGGAAAGAATTGGGCCCGTAGCTTATCGTTTGGAATTACCAATGGAATTGAGTAAAGTTCATGATCTGTTTCATGTTAGCAATCTGAAGAAATGTCTTTCAGAGGAAACACCAGTTATACCAATCAAAGATATTCGTGTGGATGAAAGTTTGAATTTTGTAGAAGAGCCGATTGAGATAATGGATAGAGAGATCAAGCGACTCAAGAGGAGTCGTATTCCGCTCATAAAAGTTCGTTGGAATTCGCGGCACGGACCGGAATTTACGTGGGAACGTGAGGATGAGTTTCGAAAGAGATATCCGAAGCTTTTTACTTCGTAGATGAGTCGTTCCGAGAGAAACCCGGGACGGGTTTCTTCTGAGGCTGGGAGGATGTGACAACTGGCAAAATAGGGAGCCATTTATAAAACCCGCATTACATTAGGATTATAAATTTGGAATTTTTGAAAGTTTATTGTGACTAGATATTTTACGAACGTTGGTACGTGATTTTTAATCGTACGATATTTATGAGATTTGGTTATTTATTTATGTTTTGGTTTGATTCGGTCGTGATGATTTATTTTGAGATCGTTACTTTGACACTACTTTGACTCCGGCACTAGGTTAACCTAACGAATTTTAATCTTTCACTTAACGGTAGCGATTCACCGTTAAATGAACATTATATTTTTCATACATATCTATATGTTTCGGGAAATGTTTTTGGGAAAATCATTGATGACGTGTATGAATATGTTTAGCAAAAATTTAATACTTTTATGAATGAGAAATCGTGTTAAGGGAAAACCGATTAAAAAGAGTTCACTAAATATTAAGGTTATTGTGGCTAGTTTTGGAAAAGTGAAACATGAGGGACCAATGTGTAAAATTCGGGTATATTACCCCTCTCCCCTAACCCTAACCCTCATAATAACTTAAAACAAACACACCCTTCTCCTCCCTCTCCTTAGCCGCCGGCTGCCATCCACGAAACACCACCACCGCCGACCTCCACACAACACCACCACCACCAAAATACTCCCCATCATCTTCTTGTTCTTGTGGTGTGAAACACGCGCCAACCCAAACAACCCTCCCCTTCGTTTTTATTGTTACCGCCGCACCACACACCACACGCCACCACACCATCAATTTTCTTGGTTTTCATTCGATTAGAAGGTGAGAAATCACGGGTATTGCGTCGGGTTTGACTATTTTGAGTTGAACCCAAATTCAATCTTGATATTTCGGGCGTTAAAATTTAAAATGATAATGGGTTTTTATATAAAGATGAGTTTGGTATCCATGGGGGTCAATTTTTGATTGTTTGGTGCTCGGATTTGGATTTTTGGATGCGTTGGGTTTGATTGTGGCTCGTATTGAGCTCGACCGAGACCCAAGGTCTCGGTGTGATCACTCCTCGACTCGGTTGAGAGTCTTGGAGGTGTTGTGGTTCGATTATTATTGATTCTTGGTGATTGATTATTTGCTAGTTGAGGTTTTGATCGATTGGTTGCTCTCGACTTGTTGTTGTTGTTGTTTTGATTCTCGGCCGACACCCCCCCTCGCGGGCTGTTTTGGGTCGAATGGCTCTTTAGAGCTAGCCGAGACCAAAAGGTCTCGGGTGAGGTTAATTCTTATGGTTGTGGTCTCATGACCCGGGTTTGACTTGGTAGGTCGACCCATATAATTGGTATATTTTGTTATCAATTTATGATGTGGCATGTTGGACCGAAGCTTTGGACATTGGTTTACTTGTATTTTGATTTAGACGGAGTTGGTTTATTTATTTTGTTTTGGTTATTATTTTTGGACTTGGACTATGAGCCGAGAGTGATGACTCGGACATGTGACCAAATTATATGACTCGATAAATATTTAAAAGTCAAATATTAAAAATAATACTCGTAATAATATTATTGATAATATAATCGTTTATATACATATATAGACGTGTTAAACGTATATATATATATATATATATATATATATATATATATATATATATATAAATGCGCATATTAATAATAAAACGATCACGAGTAAACGTATAATAATAAAACGATAGTTATTATACTATGCAAATAGTGTAATAAATGTCGGACTATTGTTATAAATAATAACTATATAAATAATGGCGAAATATAAGTCGGGTAACTAATAATTAAAAATGTGATTTTATTTATAAATTAGAAACTTATCGAGTTACACGAATTGTGGTTCTTTAAAGTCCAAGTGGGCTTTATATTGTGACTTTGTGTTGTCACGGAAATATGACGATTAATATAAACATTTTCTATAGCAAGTGACTTATTTAATCGACGGATTAGATCGAGTTATTTGATTATATAAAATGAGTATATTAATGGGCATCGTATCCCACGACGCCCATAGGTTGTGGTATATGTTTTAGAGTAATAAATTACTATATATCTTGTGGAATTTGGCCGATTCGACGATATATATAGGGAATTTATAGGACTACGATATATACCAAATAGAATTCTTTGTGCGATGTGCTTTAGGTTGGGTATAATCTTGGAACGATATATTATGTAAATAAATATGGGAGATTACTAAATCGACGAATTTGATAAGCTTCAATAGTTATTTAAATAATATGTTGGGCTAACATTAGACCTATAGTTGGTTTATTATTTTGTTTGTTATGGCTCTTTGGTTTGAGTTGTGTCGACCCTCCACCCGTATGGATACCAAACGTCGAATTTCAAATTGAATATGAAGTTAATTCGAGTAACGGATATTTTTGGAAAGTAAAATGGAATACGTTCGGGAATGGGAATATTTGATTTTGAGGAAATGATTTCTGAACGAGTTTGATATTGTTAGGGAGTGCCGAGTCTGTAGTCGCCGTTACGTGAGTTGCTTGAGATTACTTACGTCTTTCTTCTATCGTTTCTTTTGAGGAATTGCTGGACTTGAGGTGAGTCATAGCCCTACTTTTACTCTTGAACTTTGTTTTCAATACTTGGGGTGAGAAACGTGCAAATGTTTTATGTGGACTATTATCGCTTTGTTTATTTAAAACTTGCTATGCTTATAGAACTAGGTAGGATTTATCGAGGCCTAGTCCCGAACTAGGTAAGCTATTGATTTGGTTATAGAGCGAGGCCTAGTCCCGAACTAGGTAAGCTATTGATTTGGTTATAGAGCGAGGCCTAGTCCCGAACTAGGTAAGCTATTGATTTGGTTATAGAGCGAGGCCTAGTCCCGAACTAGGTAAGCTATTGATTTGGTTGTTGAGCGAGGCCTAGTCCCGAACTAGGTAAGCTATTGGATTGATTTTAGAGCGAGGCCTAGACTTGAGCTAGGTAAGCTATTGATTGGATTGTTTTGAGCTATAGCGTGCACCTATAGGGATGATTTGATTTGGTTGGATTATATTGGTTGGATATTTTGGTTGGATGATTAAGGCCTAGTCTAGCTAGCAAGCGTTTTGCGTATATGTCCACTATATCGAATTATGAATTTAAACCTATGATCTCACCAGCGAAAGCTGACTTTTAGCACGTTTTCTCAGGTAATTAAGTGATGCTCTATGGATGCTTGGGATTGGAGGCTTGGCATTTGGCACCGGTTATGGATCTATATTTCTAAAACTCTGATAACTATTGTGGACCTATATTATTTCTTTTGGGCCTGACTTTGGATGATTTTGGGATAATGTAAACTTTAAAACCCCGCGTGGTTGTATTTTTATTATGTTTACTTTATCTCGTTCTTTCATGACTTGGAATGGATACCAATCCCCGTAGCACCCCGAAAGCTTGTTGAGTCTTCCGCTGTACCAAATCTTGGGGGTGTTACATGCTCGTCGCCTTTTTGATAAATATGCTCCACAGTTGAACCAGAGATGCTGGAAGATTAAATCAAGTAGTTCAGCCACAATCATTTATCACATAGTTTTTCACATCCTTTTGTTATTTGCATTATCGGATTACTATACTAGCTTATTGTATTGTTATAAAAGAATACTATGACTTGCGTTGGTTGTTTATGAATGAATGAATGAACGGATGCATTTTATGTTATAGTTTTCCATGTTTGGTTTTTGTAGATTTTTTCCGGAAAAAAATTGGATTTGCAGCATTTCTGCTGCTGTTTTTTATTTTTTCTGAATGAATGCACTTTTTGTACCGACGACATGTCGTCAGTATTTTAAGACATTAACCATTTGACTTGTTAACTATTTGACCAATTAGTTAATATCTTTTTGTTAATTATAATTAAAATACCGAAGAATGGACGTCGGCATATTATTTGTCAAACCACGTTTTCGTTTGACTGAAAATGGCTGTGGACCCCACCTCAGCATCGGGAAATGACGTCGGCACAGTAAGTCCCGACGGGGCATTGTCGACTAACGGAGGCTGACGAAGTTTCGTCGGCATCAACTAAGTGCCGACGTCATGACGTCGGCACAGTCGAAACAAAGTCGTCGGGAATTGTCCGTTATGTACTAGTGTGATCAATCAAACAGGTATACTTGGACCCGTTCCCGCTATGCTTCTGAGTGCTTTTAATACCATGACTCTTCACACCTTAACTCTAATTCAAACAACTTAAGTACTATTTATAATAAATGCTTATCTCCATCTGTTCGTGTTGGTGATGGGAAATCAATACCCGTTACTAAAACGGGTCATAGCATCTTACCTACTTTGCATCGCCCTTTACACCTTCATAATGTTCTTGTTACTCCTAACATTATTAAAAGTCTTATTTATGTTCGTCAATTTACTAAGGACAATAATTGCACCATCGAATTTGATGCTTTTGGTTTTTCTGCAAAGGATTTCTTGACTCGCAACATCCTCCTTAGATGTAACAGTTCGGGCGATCTCTATCTAGTCACCAACCCTTCATCCCTTCCTAGTTCCTTGCTTTCCATTAGTCCCACTATGTGGCACCAACGGCTCGGTCACCCGGGCGAGGATGTGCTACGATCTCTTGTTTCTCACAATTTTATTTCTTGTAAGAAAAGTCGTCTCATCTTTGCCATGCATGTCAACTTGGCAAACATGTACGACTTCCATTTTCCAGTTCAAACTTACATGTTTCTAGTTGTTTTGAAATTATACATTCTGGTATTTGGACATCTCCGATTGTTAGCTCTAGTGGTTTTAAGTATTATGTTCTCTTTTTAGATCATTTCTCCCATTACTTTTGGATTTATCCTCTTAGTAACAAATCTGAGGTGTTCCAAAAGTTTGTGCATTTTCGTTCATATGTTAACAATCAATTTAAAACAGATATCATTGCGTTTCAATGTGACCATGGCGGTGAATTTGAGAACACCCAACTTCTAAACTTATTTGACAAAAATGGCATTCAAATTCGTTTCTCATGCCCGAAAACCTCCTAACAAAATGGCAAATCTGAACGCATGATACGTACCATTAATAATATGATACGTACATTACTTTTGCAAGCCCATCTTCCACCTACATTTTGGGTAGAGGCTCTTCATATTTAACCTTCTTCCGTCCTCGGCAATACAAAATGACATCCCCCTTACAAAATTATTTAACAAAGCCCCTGATTACTCTCGTCTTCGTATCTTCGAATGTCTTTGTTACCCGCATTTAGATTCCCTCACAAACTTGCCCCACGAGCTACACCTTACATCTTTTTGGGATACCCTGTATACCATCGAGGCTATCGTTGTCTTGATCTCTCCACAAATAAAATTATTCTCTCACGACATGTAACCTTTGATGAACTTCAATTCCCATATGGATCCATACCAACAACCTAACCTCCGTCTTATGACTTCCTTGACGTTTCACCATCACCGATTACCCCACACTTAATTCATTCTATACAACCCAATGTTACCCCTTCATATAATCCAAATATTATCAATGGCCAACCCACCATACCACCCGCTACCCCTCATTTAGGGCCCAACCCTGGGGTCTTGTCTCTGACCCATTCCACCCCGCCAACGCCTAATCAACAACTGTCACCGCCCGCCCCATCTCCTCAACCAAATACCTATAACTCACCAGCCCAAAACCATGGCCCAACACCTGCACCAATTATACCACCTCAAAACCTAAATCAAACTCATCCCATGGTCACACGAGCGCAAGTTGGTACTGTCAAACCAACTAACCGGCTCAATCTTCACACCTTTCATGTTTCTCCTCTTCCTAAATCTGCATTTCTTTCTTTATCTGACCCAAATTGGCCAGATGCTATGTATGATGAATATAATGCACTTGTTAAAAATAATACTTGGGTTCTTGTTCCAATACCCCATGGTGTCAACATTGTTCGATCTCTTTGATTATTTCGGAATATCATGTCGATGGATCTTTGAGCCGGTATAAGGCTCATCTTGTAGCTAATGGTAGTACTCAGCAGGTATTAATTGTTATGAGACATTAAGCCCGATCGTTAAACCGACCACTATTCGCACTATTCTTAGTCTTGCTTTATCTTGCAAGTGGCCTATTCATCAGCTTGATGTTAAGAATGCATTTCTTAACGGTGATTTATCTGAGACAATATTTATGCATTAACCACCCGGGTTTGTGGATTCCAGGTTTTCTAATTATGTTTGTCGTCTTCAGAGGTCATTATATGGTTTGAAGCAGGCACCTCGTGCTTGGTTTCAACTGTTTGCGGGATATGCTGCTCGTGTTGGGTTTGCTCATAGTCGATGTGACTCTTCTTTATTTATTTATCGATCTGGCACTAACATTGCATATTTATTGATTTATGTGGATGACATTGTTCTTACAACTTTCTCTACAACTTTACTTCAGCGGATTATATCCTCATTACACAGGGAGTTTGACATGACAGACTTAGGGGCCTTTAGTTATTTTCTGGGGATTTCTGTTACACGTAACTCTTCAGGGATGTTTTTATCTCAGAAGAAATATGCATTGGAGTTACTTGAGCGTGCACATATGACCAACTGTAATCCCACTCGGACTCTAGTTGATACTGAACCAAAACTTGGTCCTAAGGGGATTCCAGTCTCGGACCCTACGCTATATCGCAGTCTTGCAGGTGGACTATAGTATCTTACATTTACTCGTCCTGACTTGTCTTATGTTGTGCAACAGATTTTTCTTTTCATGCATGATCCCAGGGAACCTTACTTGGCTGCTCTTAAGCACATTTTACGGTATGTTCGAGGCACATTGGATTTGGGTCTCCAGTTATATTCTTCTGCTAGTACTTCTCTTGTGGCATATTTTGATGCTGATTGGGCTGGTTGTCCATCTACTAGACGATCTACCTCCGGCTATTGTGTCTTCTTGGGTGATAATTTATTTTCATGGTCTTCTAGGTGTCAGCATACTCTTTCATAGTCGAGTGCTGAGGCTGAGTATCGGGCCGTCGCTAATGTAGTTGCGGAAACTGCCTGGCTCCGAAACTTGCTTCGGGAATTACACACCCCTTTATTATCTACTACTCTTGTTTACTGTGACAACATTAGTGTTGTTTACTTATCTGCCAATCCGGTTCAACATCAGCGGACAAAGCATATAGAGATTGATATTCATTTTGTTCGTGACATAGTTGCTGCAGGGCAGGTTCGTGTGCTTCATGTGCCTTCTTGCTATCAGTATGCAAATATATTCACAAAGGGTCTTCCCTCTGCTCTTTTTTAGGACTTTCGTACCAGTTTGAGTGTTCGGCAACCTCCCGCTCAAACTGCGGGGGAGTATTAGTTGTATATTATTTATTATTAAGTCATATGGGTTTGTTTAGTATGTAGAAGGCTTAAGCCCACTTCTAGTACATTCTTTTGGGCCTGGATCGTATTATACACAACTGGGCCCCAACCCAACAAAACAAGTAACAACATATAATACTGTCAACGGGTCCACTAGGCCTGGATCGTATCATATATAACCGGGCCCTAGCCCAACAAAGCAGAAATCCGGACATCAGCAAAGCCCAAGCCACGAGCAGGGCGCGGTCCGGATTCCTAACGACACACGTGGATCATAGGAGCGACACTTCCAAAGTAAGCTTATGAACCGGCCCACGGTCCAGCAGATGATCCGCGTCCGCAGTCATGATTAAGCTGCGGACCCTTGCCCGACAAGGGACCCACTCCGGCCACTACAGCCACGTACGAAATACTAGGAAACCCTAGCATTTCGACCACCTATAAAATGTAACCTCAGTACACATTCGCGAGGTATGACTTTCTTATATATCTCAGTACATACACATTTCTCTAACAACATGAATACTTACTCTCACGCCGGAGCTTAATCGTAGGGTCCGTCCCTACGGTAAGGCTAACGGTTTACTTTCATTTGTGCAGGGAATTGATCTATCACTTACATTAGTGCGTAATTCATCATAACGGACAGTCCACTAAGGACGGCCCAACGCATAACCAAGCCCAATCTCAACCTACCACACTTTTTGCATTAACAGTACTCTTTGATTTAGTAATGCAATCAAGGTGATTTACCAAACTAATAAAGACACCCATGGATCCCATATTTTTTAACTTTTTCATTTATTCAAATCAACAAACAACACATTAAACTAAACTAAAATTTAATTAATAAAAATAAAGTAAAAATAAACTATACATTGAAAAAACAAAAATACGATTTAGTGATTAAGGTTGCATAAATGTTCCACGATATCTTGTCGAAGGTCGTTGTGCACTAATCTATCCCGGAGTTCTTTTTGGGTAACCATGGTTTCCGAACTTTTGGCCGACTAATCCATGGGGTTTGAACCCACCGCCACACAGACTCAAACCAGGTAAAACCCTCCCTTTTCAGGAGATTGGAGTGTTTGTTTTTCTTCGATGTATCTCGCATCGTTCGACCCAAGTACGTTGCATATTCGGTTGTGAAAAAACGTACAATTCGTTTAATTCACTAACTGACATGATTTTTCTCATTGTTATTTTATCAACAAATAATGGCACTCCAAATACTCTATAAACACTCTATGATATAACAAACGTTAATGCGATAAGTAAACACAAACACTTTGCGATAAGTAAACACAAACACTTTGAGCCCCTACTATTTATAAGTTGAAACTTGAAAAGTAACTAGCAAAAGATTAATTTTTCACACAGGCATCAAATCTAACAAGTTATATACACCAAACAAGTATGACCACATGAACTCATCGTGAACAGCCAAACGTGTCAACATCAAATTAATGATCAAAATAAGGTTTTCACAGGTATGAAAACTTTACTTACAATAAGCTTTTTGTATGGTTATCTTTCACATAATATCCAAGAAAGGCCTAGTCAAGTAAAAAAGACATTCGAACCACCCTTATTAAAAAAATGGCCAATAAGCATCTCTTCGTCTTTGCTATATATATTAACATCTCAGTTATTAGTTGAGTTCCGCACTTGCAATTGCTCATAACACTGTATTTGACTTTTCTCATTAGATCATTCTTTCATCAACGTATAATGGATTCCATCATGAAGGAGTTTGAACATCTTGTAGTAAAACTTGAGGAGGTCAAATCAGCCACTGACAACTTTAATGACACCAAAATTATCGGAAAGGGTGGTTTTGGATATGTATATGAAGGAGAAGTATCTCAACTAAGGGGGAAAACTAAGGCAGCTTTTAAGCGTTTAGATCGTAAACACGGGCAAGGTGACCCTCAGTTCTGGAAGGAGGTCATGATGCTTTCCCGTTATACCCATGAAAATCTCATCTCTCTCCTCGGATATTGCAACGAGGGTGGTGAGATGATTTTGGTGTATGAGCACGCTTCTAATGGTAGCCTTCATCGCCATTTGCGCTCCACTACTCTCACGTGGACCCAACGTATCAGGATATGCCATGATGCTGCAAAGGGAGTGTGTTACCTTCATGAGGATAGAGGTAATCTTAGAGTTCTTCATAGAGATATAAAAAGTTCTAACATTCTATTGGACGAGAACTGGAAAGCTAAAGTCTCTGACATGGGACTGGCAAAAGTAGGACCAGCTAATCAGTTTACGTTTTTAATCACCGATGTAACACCCCCAATTCATGGTTGCAGCGGAATTCGAACTGGGTGTTACTCGATGGCACAACAGTCACAATAATAGAAAACGAACTCCAATTGAGTCGTTTTAAAAGGTTTATCATTCAAATTTGTATAAATATCATAGATTACAAAATGAGGTCCCAAATGGTTCCATGTTTAAAATGTATAATAAATGAGTTTTTGAATGATAATAAAATTTATAGCCCTCTTGAGTATCCGTGCCCTTCCGTGCCATCCTTGATCGTCATGAACCTGAAATACATACTTGAGAGGTCAACACAAAGGTTGAGTGATATTCATAGAGTTTGTTTAATGTTTTGAACACAATATGTTGGTAGTGTGAGTTATAGACTCACACCAATGTTTGGAAAACAAATATGGGCCACGTTGTTACACGCCCGGAACAATTATTATCAAATACTAAGCTTATGACACCAAAACGTTAACGGGTACCAATATCAATCGGCGGAGTTATCCCGGTAGGTACTTTGCCGTCATACCTAATGTCTCAAATATTAATGCATTTGTTTGAACTTAGTCAATACAAATGGGATTCGTCAATCCCAATAGGCCTATTCACAATATTCGCGCTCACTTGCAAGTAACCCTCGCAAGTGATTAAATGGTTCATAATATGGGATCTCGGTTTGGCAAGGATGGTACTTAGTGATAATAAAACAATCAGGCAAGCATACAATTTAAAAACATTGTGCTCGGTTAAAAATAGCATGTATTCCCCCCAAGGGTTTGTAAAACAATGAAGTAATGTAAAGTGGGGCTATGAACTCACCTTGAGTTGGATGATGTATAATGAGAATGATGGATATGCCGTAAGAACTTCTACGAGCAACCTAGAATAATTGTTGCAACTTAGGTTTGGAATAATGTCTAAGGAAACATAAACATGCCAATATATGTATGTCTTGCACTTAGTCCATGATGTGGTATGATGTATAATGTAAGTCGTTGAAAGAAATGATTCATGAAACATGTATGTTTTGTATATCGTTTACTACCGTTCGGGCCGACATAATTCGGAAGTCATGTTAGTAAGCGTTCGAGGAGCCAGGACACTTTAACTCGTAAATCCACAACTCAACTCGACGGCTTACATAATGAACTCCTCACATGAGGCTCCCTACTATTGTAGTAGTTGATGAAATATATAGATATAAGTTTTGATCCGAAAAGTTACATGTCCGATACTTGAATAAACTTAGGAAAGTTTATTTGTACATGAAGATTGTTATTAGGGGTAGTTTCATAAGTCTTTGTATGACCAATTCTCTTTGTAATATCTCATGGTTCCTTTAGATGAAGTAGATCCAAATTGTATGTTCAAGTTATCGCCAACTTCTCTAGTTCATGTATTTGCCTTGGTAAGCTTGTATGGTCATTTCGTCATGGCCTAGCCATGACCTTTGGTCATTGTTCCATGGTCTTGAGACTCAACCTTGGCTCTAGCCATGGTTGTGGTCTTGATTCTAGGTCATAAGACCCCTTTGGTCTTCATAAACCATAACTTATATGTAATGACTTTAGTCTAAAAATGGGCTGTTAAGATTTTGAAGAATTTATCACTCAAAAAGCGTTTTCAGGGCTCGAGCTTCTTTGTTCCTGAACGAAAACGTCGTTCCGGACAACTTTCGTGTTTTAACTTTTTGATGAATCGGAACAGAAGTGGGACTTTCAAAAAGTCAGAATGCGATTCAGTAAGGTTTAGGCAGTTTTGCCGGAAATCTTTGGTAACTTCAAATGGGCGTAACTTTTGACTCGTATACTCGTTTTAGGTGGTTCAAATTACTATGGTTTCCTTGTTAAGTCCTCTACTGTAATATGTAATGATCCAATATCATAATTTTACCATTTTGGTCGTGGTTTTCCAAGAAAGTCACTAGTTTACTTGTTTGAATAACATAAGTTACATATATGTATCAATACTTGTTTTACTCACTTTTATACATCATGGACATGAATACAAGACATAATATAGCATGAATAATATGTAAATAACATGAACATGATTATTCAACAAGAAGCATGTTAGGGTTTGGCTCACAACTTTTGGCTTTCAAAGATGAAAGGAAGTTAACATGTAAGGATAAGACATTGATAGACTTGCTTCAACCCACTTCACTTCATGCAATCTTTCTACTCTTGTGATCTTGAAAGATGGATGATGAAGGTTGAGGTGACTTGAGTGGATTCAAACTCAAGAGAAATCACCAAAGTTCATGAGGTTATGGAAGTGTTTGATGAATTAAGACCTAACTAGGGTTTCAACCTTGAAGAAGCACTTGAATCATGCATGAAACTAGAAGGAAATGAGCAAAGATGAGAGTGTTTGTGTGTGTGGAAGTGGACGGCAACAAGGAGGGGGAGGGGCTTAAATATGAGCTTGAGGAGGTTACTTTCCTTTGACTTGTCAACCCTTGGTGAGCAAGTTGTACACATGTAAGGATCTAAGACCATCAAGCTTGAGATCAAGCCACACAAGGCTGAATTCCCCCACCCCCTAGGTCGGTTCCTAAACTTGGGGGACAAGGTGTGGACTTTGCTTGGTATTATCCTAAGTATTAGGAAGAGTTTTGACTCCGGGAAATGACAACCGTAAATGATTAGGCCTCAAAACGTAAAACCGGGTGTCGTAAAATTATGGAACTTTAAAGTATTGTTAGACATGTCCATATGTCCCATAATAAAATATAAAATGAGTGGTAGGTTCCATTTGGGTGGTAAAACCCTGCTAAAAACTGGAAACACGGGTCTAAAACGCGTAATACGTAAAACGTACGAATATTGCGTAAATTTGAGAAAAGTAAAATGTTACTTTTCTAATGTGATAAAAATGATTGAAAATGACTTATAATGTCTAGACTGGGCTCAGTCTAGTGTCGGTTGGTATTAAATGTCTTTTAGACATCAAACCGTAAGCCTAAAAATCACGAAATGACTTATAACATCAAGGGATGATTTTTGGTCAATGGAGGAGGGAAAAATATGTTGACTTTTTCTAATAAGTTGAAAACTCAAATTGTCTTAGAAATGCGTTTTGTGGTCTAACGGTTAATCGCCCATACGGTTAAGCGTGCTCATGCGAGAGTAGTACTGGCTTGGGTGACCTGCCGGGAAGTCTTTGGTCATGTTTTTCTCAGTCACGATTAATTCTCAAATAAATCATGAGTGTGTCAAACATTTTTCTGATGCGGGGTCACTTAACGCGGTCGAGTTTCGTTGCGCGTAGAATTTCTGAATGACGTTTTACCCTAAAACGTGTAATTCCTTAATAACTTTCACGAAAATGAGCTTATGAATGTCAAACATTTAATTTGCCATGGAAATGATTTATCACTTGAGCCTAAGAAATAAAAATCAAATTTCAGGAGAATTTTCGGGAAAAATGAATAGTAAAAGTGAATAGTGAAATTTTCCGGGAATGGTAATTAACCTGAAAATGTGAATTGTTACAGTCTCTACCCCTTACGGGGAACTTCGTCCCGAAGTTCTTTGTGTGTCATATGCTGGAGTGGTGTCGATAAAGATGTGTGGTTACTTATGAGGACCAAAGTCTGGAATTACTAGTGATGTAGTTTGATTTGTCTCAGAATATGGTGTGTCAATAGAGATTGATAACATGGTTGAATATCAGTAGAGATCCATATAATAGTCGAATATCAAAGAAAATTGATATAGTAGTCAATTATTAATAGAAATTGATATAGTAGTTGTACAGAAATTGATATAGTTAAATATCAAAATGGAAATTGATATAGTTGTCAAGTATCAATAGCAATTGATATAACAGTTGAACAATAATAGCAATTTACATAGGAATCCAATAAATGGAAATTGATATAGTAGTGGAATATCAATGGAAATTGGGATAGTAGTTGCAATCATAGCATAGTAGGTAATCTGTTGTTGTACCTAGTGTTTATGTCATGGTTTGAAGCGATGTCGGTGAAAAGATAGGATTTCTTGTGGCGAATATAATGTAGGTATCATGCCATACCCGAGCAATGTAATGTAGGTATCATGCCATACCCGATCAATGTAATGTAGGTATCAAGCCATACCCGAGCAATGTAATGTAGGTATCATGCCATACCCGAGCAATGTAATGTAGGTTGACTTCATACTTATGTTATTTCGGATATAAATAAGCCCACTTGTTTATAATTCTTTATTTACATAGAGAGGCATCCCAAACAATGTAACTAAAGGAATATAAACTTATGGTTCGATGATTTATAATTTCTTTATTTAAATGAAAAGGCATCCCAATCCATTCAAATAAGGACATTATAAATCATCCTACTCAAGAATTCCCGACACAACTTTCATACTTAGCCGGTGAGTTACAAGGTAGTGTATTACGAGATGACACTGGTGTAGCAAAAGTACAAGATGAATATTCAATCTTGTAAAGCTGATAAGGGTGCTTGTGGTGTAACTAAGGATGATTTGAGCTTTAAAAGTGCATCAAGATCTGTTAATGTGCTTGTGTTTGTAACGGTTGTGAAGATAATGATGTGATATGTTGATGAACAAAAGTGTGTAGTGTATGCTTAATATTAATACTCTTAGGTATAGATGTTGAGTTTGCTTTAAAAATCTTAAGAGATTTTAAAAGTTTATGGTGGAATGGTATCCTTAGGACCTAAACAGGATATATAGTACTTCTAAGGGATGAAGAGAATAATTGATAACTATCCCAAGATAGTAGTTCGGATTATCTCATAAATGAAAAATTTCAAGAATGAAATTAGGTAACACAAATAAGGTGTTAAGATTTCGCTGAGTGGTAAGACATTATCGTGTCTCTAGATTGTTTTAATGTATTCTGGTGGTTTATCGAGTTCATGTAGGAAATTAACCTAAACATAACCCTAGTACAACTACTCTCAGTATTTGAAAATTCTAAGTCGAATATTGTTAGTCAGACTATATTCCACTGTCCCTAGGTTAAATATAGGTGACTAGTCTATATTTAGCCAAGGTTCGATAAAATTTTCAAATACCTAAATTAGGTTTACTTGTGATATGTCCGTTGGTTTTGGGAACTGTTCACTAAACAAAGGCGATGTCAAACCTTAAGTTGCAAGTCCCGTCCATACAAGACTTGTAACGTATGTTTTCATATTCCATTGCATAGAAGATAGTAAGGGTAGGTACGTATGGAAAGGAAGTTTTAAGTAGTTCTAAAATAGAACATACTTGGCCAGGATTACGAACTTTTTATAATGAAGGTCTCAGAAGAAAACTTTGATAAATGTAAAGCTGAACTTCAGCTTTTGTAGGTGATGGATTAGTTTATCCTTTAGAAATCTCATATTTCTTGTTTGGAAATCGATAAATTGTGATGGGTTTTTGATATCATATGAAATGATATTGATGATGTGATGGAATGATTCTAGAGACCATTTGCACAAAACACAATGTCTCGGAAGTAGGTTAGACCATTGTGCAATTCACAATGTCTGGGAAGTAGGTTAGGCCATTGTGTGACTCAAAACATTTGAGAAATGATTAAAACCATTGTATCATACAATGTCTTGGAAAATGAATGAGACCATTGTATCTCACAATGTCTTGGAAAATGAATGAGGCCATTGTATCTCACAATGTCTTGAAAAGTGAATGAGACCATTGTATCTCACAATGTCTTGGAAAATGAAGGAGACCATTGTACCTCACAATGTCTTGGAAAATGAACGAGACCATTGTATCTCACAATGTCTTGGAAAATGAATGAGACCATTGTATCTCACAATGTCTTGGAAAATGAATGAGACCATTGTACCTCACAATGTCTTGGAAAATGAACGAGACCATTGTATCTCACAATGTCTTGGAAAATGAATGAGACCATTGTATCTCACAATGTCTTGGAAAATGAATGAGACCATTGTATCTCACAATGTCTTGGAAAATGAATGAGACCATTGTATCTAGTTACAATGTCTTGGACATATAATGTTGGAGTAGGAACATGATTGGGAGAGTGTGGCTGTGCCGAAATGCCTTAGAATAGGCATACACAGATATGTTTAGTCCATTGTTTAGATAAATGATTGAAAATAAACTGAGTTTATATATCAATATACTTATATGTGTTCATGTAGCATAAAATGCCTAGTGTGTATATATCAATATACTTATATGTGTTCATGTAGCATAAAATGCTTAGTGTGTATATATCAATATACTTATATGTGTTCATGTAGCATAAAATGCTTAGTGTGTATATATCAATATACTTATATGTGTTCATGTAGCATAAAATGCTTAGTGTGTATATATGAATATGCTAATATGTTTGTGTAGCATAACATGCTTACTAAGTCCATAATCGTCTGGAGGATAGATGGCACGAAGAGCGGAAGGCTATAAAAATGTTTTTGCTTGTTTGTGTGGTTATAGTTTAGGTCTCAATTAGACCCGTTTCTCTATAACCATGGCTCTGGTACCAATCTGTAACACCCCCAATTCATGGTTGCAGCGGAATTCGAACTGGGTGTTACTCGACGGCACAATAGTCACAATAATAGAAAACGAACTCCAATTGAGTCGTTTTAAAAGGTTTATCATTCAAATTTGTATAAATATTAGAGATTACAAAATGAGGTCCCAAATGGTTCCATGTTTAAAATGTATAATAAATGAGTTTTTGAATGATAATAAAATTTATAGCCCTCTTGAGTATCCGTGCCCTTCCGTGCCATCCTTGATAGTCATGAACCTGAAATACATGCTTGAGAGGTCAACACAAAGGTTGAGTGATATTCATAGAGTTTGTTTAATGTTTTGAACACAATATGTTGGTAGTGTGAGTTATAGACTCACACCAATGTTTGGAAAACAAATATGGGCCACGTTGTTACACGCCCGGAACAATTATTATCAAATACTAAGCTTATGACACCAAAACGTTAACGGGTACCAATATCAATCGGCGGAGTTATCCCGGTAGGTACTTTGCCGTCATACCTAATGTCTCAAATATTAATGCATTTGTTTGAACTTAGTCAATACAAATGGGATTCGTCAATCCCAATAGGCCTATTCACAATATTCGCGCTCACTTGCAAGTAACCCTCGCAAGTGATTAAATGGTTCATAATATGGGATCTCGGTTTGGCAAGGATGGTACTTAGTGATAATAAAACAATCAGGCAAGCATACAATTTAAAAACATTGTGCTCGGTTAAAAATAGCATGTATTCCCCCCAAGGGTTTGTAAAACAATGAAGTAATGTAAAGTGGGGCTATGAACTCACCTTGAGTTGGATGATGTATAATGAGAATGATGGATATGCCGTAAGAACTTCTACGAGCAACCTAGAATAATTGTTGCAACTTAGGTTTGGAATAATGTCTAAGGAAACATAAACATGCCAATATATGTATGTCTTGCACTTAGTCCATGATGTGGTATGATGTATAATGTAAGTCGTTGAAAGAAATGATTCATGAAACATGTATGTTTTGTATATCGTTTACTACCGTTCGGGCCGACATAATTCGGAAGTCATGTTAGTAAGCGTTCGAGGAGCCAGGACACTTTAACTCGTAAATCCACAACTCAACTCGACGGCTTACATAATGAACTCCTCACATGAGGCTCCCTACTATTGTAGTAGTTGATGAAATATATAGATATAAGTTTTGATCCGAAAAGTTACATGTCCGATACTTGAATAAACTTAGGAAAGTTTATTTGTACATGAAGATTGTTATTAGGGGTAGTTTCATAAGTCTTTGTATGACCATTTTCTCTTTGTAATATCTCATGGTTCCTTTAGATGAAGTAGATCCAAATTGTATGTTCAAGTTATCGCCAACTTCTCTAGTTCATGTATTTGCCTTGGTAAGCTTGTATGGTCATTTCGTCATGGCCTAGCCATGACCTTTGGTCATTGTTCCATGGTCTTGAGACTCAACCTTGGCTCTAGCCATGGTTGTGGTCTTGATTCTAGGTCATAAGACCCCTTTGGTCTTCATAAACCATAACTTATATGTAATGACTTTGGTCTAAAAATGGGCTGTTAAGATTTTGAAGAATTTATCACTCAAAAAGCGTTTTCAGGGCTCGAGCTTCTTTGTTCCTGAACGAAAACGTCGTTCCGGACAACTTTCGTGTTTTAACTTTTTGATGAATCGGAGCAGAAGTGGGACTTTCAAAAAGTCAGAATGCGATTCAGTAAGGTTTAGGCAGTTTTGCCGGAAATCTTTGGTAACTTCAAATGGGCGTAACTTTTGACTCGTATACTCGTTTTAGGTGGTTCAAATTACTATGGTTTCCTTGTTAAGTCCTATACTGTAATATGTAATGATCCAATATCATAATTTTACCATTTTGGTCGTGGTTTTCCAAGAAAGTCACTAGTTTACTTGTTTGAATAACATAAGTTACATATATGTATCAATACTTGTTTTACTCACTTTTATACATCATGGACATGAATACAAGACATAATATAGCATGAATAATATGTAAATAACATGAACATGATTATTCAACAAGAAGCATGTTAGGGTTTGGCTCACAACTTTTGGCTTTCAAAGATGAAAGGAAGTTAACATGTAAGGATAAGACATTGATAGACTTGCTTCAACCCACTTCACTTCATGCAATCTTTCTACTCTTGTGATCTTGAAAGATGGATGATGAAGGTTGAGGTGACTTGAGTGGATTCAAACTCGAGAAATCACCAAAGTTCATGAGGTTATGGAAGTGTTTGATGAATTAAGACCTAACTAGGGTTTCAACCTTGAAGAAGCACTTGAATCATGCATGAAACTAGAAGGAAATGAGCAAAGATGAGAGTGTTTGTGTGTGTGGAAGTGGACGGCAACAAGGAGGGGGAGGGGCTTAAATATGAGCTTGAGGAGGTTACTTTCCTTTGACTTGTCAACCCTTGGTGAGCAAGTTGTACACATGTAAGGATCTAAGACCATCAAGCTTGAGATCAAGCCACACAAGGCTGAATTCCCCCCCCCCCCTAGGTCGGTTCCTAAACTTGGGGGACAAGGTGTGGACTTTGCTTGGTATTATCCTAAGTATTAGGAAGAGTTTTGACTCCGGGAAATGACAACCGTAAATAATTAGGCCTCAAAACGTAAAACCGGGTGTCGTAAAATTATGGAACTTTAAAGTATTGTTAGACATGTCCATATGTCCCATAATAAAATATAAAATGAGTGGTAGGTTCCATTTGGGTGGTAAAACCCTGCTAAAAACTGGAAACACGGGTCTAAAACGCGTAATACGTAAAACGTACGAATATTGCGTAAATTTGAGAAAAGTAAAATGTTACTTTTCTAATGTGATAAAAATGATTTAAAATGACTTATAATGTCTAGACTGGGCTCAGTCTAGTGTCGGTTGGTATTAAATGTCTTTTAGACATCAAACCGTAAGCCTAAAAATCACGAAATGACTTATAACATCAAGGGATGATTTTTGGTCAATGGAGGAGGGAAAAATACGTTGACTTTTTCTAATAAGTTGAAAACTCAAATCGTCTTAGAAATGCGTTTTGTGGTCTAACGGTTAATCGCCCATACGGTTAAGCGTGCTCATGCGAGAGTAGTACTGGCTTGGGTGACCTGCCGGGAAGTCCTTGGTCATGTTTTTCTCAGTCACGATTAATTCTCAAATAAATCATGAGTGTGTCAAACATTTTTCTGATGCGGGGTCACTTAACGCGGTCGAGTTTCGTTGTGCGAAGAATTTCTGAATGACGTTTTACCCTAAAACGTGTAATTCCTTAATAACTTTCACGAAAATGAGCTTATGAATGTCAAACATTTAATTTGCCATGGAAATGATTTATCACTTGAGCCTAAGAAATAAAAATCAAATTTCGGGAGAATTTTTGGGAAAAATGAATAGTAAAAGTGAATAGTGAAATTTTCCGGGAATGGTAATTAACCTGAAAATGTGAATTGTTACAACCGATAATGTTGTAGGTACATTTGGTTACATTGATCCAATGTATCTGCACATGGGCTTTCTAACGAAAGAGTCTGACGTATACTCTTTCGGTGTAGTCCTTTTTGAAGTATTATGTGGAAGACTATGTTTTGACTATAGCAAGGCTCATAGTGGGAATATAGTGCGTATCTGGAAACAAAGATACGAAGAGAACAAGTTAGATGAGATTGTGTTTAAAGATGATCTTGTGCAAGCATTGGATCAGAGTTCTTTGGAAGTGTTTTCAGAGATCGCCTTTCAATGTTTGCAGGAATCACGTGAAGAACGGCAATTGATGGCTGATGTTGTGGAAAAACTAGAGATAGCACTCAAATCTCAGGAGCTTGCTGATTTCATACAAAAGGAGTATCAAGAGATAGTTAATGCTGTGGTACCTCCTCTGATCTACAGATCCGTAGAGGAACTCAAAGTGCTTCTCTCCAAAGGAGTCATCCTTAATGGGGGCAAAACGGTAATTAACTGATTATATTTACCCTTCGAAATATGACATTACAATACAATGGCAGGTAGCCGGGCAACAAGTTGCGCCGCTACCCAATCTTTTGAGAAAGGCCCAATTCCCTCGACCCAAATCTGAAAGGCCTGACCCAATCTTTATTTTTTATTGGACATGTAGTCGCTATCAATAAATGAGAAGGGGGAACACATTGAAAGGATTTACATTCAAGCCTGTATGAATTTAGATGAAATTGAAGATGACGGTTTAAAACACCCGTCTCCTTATATTGATAATTCAAGGTGACTTATCCTATTCATGTCCCCTTTGTTATGCATTGGGTGAAAGTTCAAGGGGTAATTGATAACTTATTTAGTTTGTCATTCTTTAATTCTTCTTTATGTAGATTTCCAGGTGGACTCATATACAACTATGATCGGGTTTTCAAAGCACGTGTGAGAGGTGAATACTTGATACCTCAAATCTCATACACCCTCCACCTTGTCTTCCGATATGAAGATGAATCCGATGTCAATTGGTTTAACCCCCTGAGATACAAAATAGATGGGGAGGATGAGACAAAAGTTTTCTTAATTAACACATTATACATGAGAGAAGATGGATGGTTCATTGTTCCATTGTATCACTTTACAACCCAACACAAAATTGCTGACCTTCAATTTGAGTTTGAAGACCGTTTTACCACTCTACTAGTCGCTGGCATCGAGTTCCAACCATCTGAACAAAAAGTAAACAGTTTATAAAAGATGTAAAGTAAAAAATGACACTTAACCCAAATGTATGGTTCACTTGCTTGGATATGTCATTACATAGGTGGAACTTCAGGTGTTTGACGAGTACCAATACATAGTCGAGGCTGCCTCGCAATCTCTCGTCTACAGATCCCTTGATGAACTAAAACAGATTCTATCGAAAGGAATCCACTTGAAAGATTACAAAATGGTATAAATTGGCTATGTCTATTTATTAAGATAAACTGAGCAGAACTAATTCCCAACTTACTAATTATGCAGTGGTTTTCACTTAATGAGAAAGGAGAACATTGTCACATGATATCCATGAAAGACTGTTTGATTCCAAATGAAGATTCCACTCCTCAGACTTATAAGGCTCATGAAGATTCAAGGTGACTTGTCATACTCAGACTTATCCGTATTGTTTCAAAAGTATATATAAATTGACGCTTCTTCTTCTTCTTCTTCAATCAGATTCCCAGCAGGCCTTTATCAAACAAACAAAAAGGGATTCAAAAAACACGTGAAGACTCAGTTTTTGTCCCCGTCAATCATATACACCGTGAACCTTGTCTGTTACTTTTCCTTTCATCATAAACAAGAATATGGAAAGCTCAAATACAGATTAGGAGGGGAGACAACAACTTCTACTGTGAACTTTGCAGATGAAAGAACTTTTCAGGATTATCTTTCTATTGTTGAATTGTTTCAATTCACTAGTGATGGGAGTATTGTTGAACTTGAAATTACTTTTGATAATCATAGATCCAACCTACAAGTAGAAGGCATCTTGTTTCAGCCCCTCGAAAAAGTAAGCTGACAAATACTAGTTATCAAGATCAGGTTGGGTCTCGAGCAGGTAGCAATTTGTTTGGGTCAAAACAGGTCACTTTGAAGAAAAGAAAAAAAATCCTGGTCAAAATGGGTCTAACGGGTTGGGTTAACCTGCTACCTGTTGGTTTTAATTTGAATTTCATAAAATAGACAAATTACATGAACCTTTAACTATGGCTAAAAGATAAATTTCAATAGAAAGTATTAAACTAATTATAGCCAATGTTGTTTTTGTTTTAATTTAGTTATTTACATTATCTTCATTCCAAATTTAAAAAGACTCATTATCATCAATTATGATCCAAAATGTTGGTTATTATCTAATAATCTGATGAACTGTTAAAAGAATTTGAAATTTAGTTAAAACTAACTAAGGGAACTACCAAAAGAAATGGAGGTAAGATGCATTCTACTTATGGGTTTCCCACAGCTTTCACTTCATTGCCTTTTGAAATGGAGGTTGGGCCATGAATGGCCAATTAGTGTCTCACATATGTTTAAATTTGATAGGTGGAAGATCCAATGTTAGAGGATGACAAGGTAGAGGATACACAAACCACAACAAATAATGAGGTATATTTATATCTCATATGCAGCTGTTGTACAGCCTGCTAACACAGTTTCACTTTTTTAATGGGAAGTACTACAGAAACTCTAAACAGTTGCTTATGTATATATTTTTCTGATATTGGTCTTGTCTTTGTAAAAATGAGAAGAAATATTTAATGCTATCAGTTAGATCAGGTTGCTTAACAGTGGAAGGTAATTTTATTTGGCACTCTTTACCTGAATCGAGATTCTTTCTCTATCTTCTTGCTAGTTTTCTTGAACATGTTTATGTGTTAGCTCTAAAATATTAGTGGATGGTATGGTTTCTCCCTTTGGTTGTTATTATTTTGGCTGATGATGCCTTGCTCTTTACTCATTTTTGTCACCATGTTTTGTGAGGTTTGGGGTATTCTGCAAATTTTGGTGATAAGGTGTGTGCGCTTGGCTAAGGAAATGTAGTCTGCAGATATAATAGGCAATTGAGAAGGATGTGTCATTTGTACTAGATGATGCCCCTCTTTGATAATTATTTGAATCTGTAGTGTGACGTAAGGAGGTAAACTACACTATATGGTTCTGTGTTTAGCTGTCATAGGTGTTGGAAATGTAGTCTTGTGCTTTAGGCCATCTTTGGTGATATATAAGTGAATGCTTTCTATAGTTTCTAATGCATATAGACTAGTATCTGTTGGTAGCATGTTGGTGGAATTGTTGCGGTTTCTGGGCTTATTGGCATGTCAAAGTGCTAATATTTATACATTGTTTCACCCAAAAAAAAAAAAAAAAAAAAAAAAAGAAGAAGAAGAAGATAGAACAAACCTATGCACATTGGGCTAAAAGATTGCTATACAATGAGTTCAGACTTCAGACACTAATATCAAGATTAATTTTGTTGGGTTATAACTGACGAAATTGGGACTATGGATGTTCATCCCATATAACAATCAGGTACTTATTTGCAAAAACAAATAAAGCAACAGCTTCTAATATATATTTTTTCTACTTAATATAGATTTTAGAAAGAAATTCTTAAATAATAATTTTCAGTCATGAGGTAACCCATGCAGACTAGACCCATATATTTTGTGCAACAGGGTTGTTGAAAAAAAGATGAGAATGTGCTTCGCAGTTATTAGTATAATGCGCATACCATCATTGTGCTTATCCCCATATAGTGCACTTATATTGTGTTTATAGCCCTTATGGATTGTCATCCATAAGAAAAATCTATGTCTAGAAATACATTAAGAGTGCCATACCAAGGAAAACAAATGCACTTTTGGAGTCTTAGTGTTAAACTTCTAATAGTTTTCATACATGTTTATCGGCAAATAGGACTCCTTCACCTTTTGAGTTTTTCCATACAGCTACATATTTTCACAAAGGTTAAAGCAGGCTCTTTGATGCCTATAACTTGAGGATACTTTGTATGACACTTACTTTATCTCTGTATCTAACAAGTTCTTTCATCCCCAACTATCTGAATTCTCATGTTTAACTTCAATGTGTGACTCCTTTATATTCCATAAATGGGTCAAAACAGGTAATCGTTAAGAAAGACACTTTATTACACTGCAATAGTTCTATAAATGCTTGATGTATTCCATTTATCCAAATATTTAACTCTGCCTCTAGTGATTTGTTGACAACATAGGAAAACTTTCAACATTCTGTTGATCTCTGTATAGCTGTTTTAGAAAGCTTGAATATTGAAGCCCAATAAACACAAATAGTCTCAAGAACATAAGCCAGCAATTCTCAAAAAGCTTAAAAATAGATCTTTAAACATTGGGTTGACCTGCTACCTGTTGGTTTTATTTTGAATTTCATAAAATACACATATTAAATGAAAATTCAACTTTGGTTATACGATGAAGTTAATGGAAAGTATTAAACTATTCATAGCCAATGTTGTTTTTGCTATATCTTTATACTAATTTAGAAGGACTCGATATCAATCATGATCCAAAATGTTGTTTATTATCTAATAATCTGATGAACTACTCCTAAAAGGATTTTTAGCTAAAATAAACAAAGTGAACTACCAAAATATTTGATTTAATATATAGCTGCCACATGGGAAGCGTGTAAGATGTTAGCTGCATTCTACTTAATGGGTTTCCCACAACATTCACTTCATCGCCTTTTGAAATGGAGATTGGGGCAAAAATGGCTAATTAATGTCTGATGCATGTTCAAATTTTACAGGTAGAAGATATACAAACCCAATCAGATTCAGGCATACACAAATCGTCAAGTAATATAGAAAATCGGACAAGGAAGAAGAATCTCTTCTCAACTCTTGGAAAATGGTTCCAATTCAATAAATAAGAGGTATATTTATATCTCATATGTAGTTGTTCTGTAGCCTATAGACACAGTTACTGGTTTAAAAGGAGGTATTACAGAATTTCTAAATATTTATTCACATTTGTTTTACTGATAGATGTCTTGATGAAAATGGGAAGAAATGTTTAATGTCTGATATCATAGGTGTAAGATCAATGTTAGAGGATGATAAGGTAAAGGATACGCAAACCACATCAAATAAGGAGGTATATTTATATCCCCATATGTAGCTGTTGTACAGCCTACAAACACAGTGCCACTTTTTTAATGGGAAGTACTACAAAATTACCAGAAGACTGATCCACCTTTGAGGCTCCTCTTGTTGTGGAGGAAAGACATCTAACATCTTTACGATCATCCAGGCTGGTATATCTATTTAGCAGGCCCTCACGTACACCCCAGTTATTGGACCAAAGCTTGATGAGAACGCCCATAACCCAGTGACTAGACCCAGTAAACTGAATGTCATTCCACAACCGAGGAGTGATGGTTGGATGGAAGTCAAGGTATCGGAGTTTCCACCAAAACGATTTCTATGCATCTTAGGTTACAACATCCTGGTAAAAAGGATCTTAGTGGGCTTATGGTACAAGGCATTGAGATTAGACCTATATAGATCCTTCCTTTTCAATGCAATATTTTTTAAGTGTGGACAATAACTTTGTTTTGTATAGCCTTTGCAAATTGTAATGAAATACAGAGTGAACCTAAATTTTGTTCGAGCACTTGTATATTTTACACTCTGATCATTTTAAATCTTGTGATACCACGAAGGAAACAATAAAAGAAATAGAGTTGAACAACATAAGTAATATTGTTGCACCGAGTTCAATGAAAGGATATATATTCCTTAAACATCTAGTCTAAGAGTCTAAGACCCATATAGCTTCAATCTCATTTCGAAGATCATGCTGTATTTAATCCATGCTCAGCTTAATTGTGTGTCTTAGATGTTTCAAATTATGTGTGAGCATGGTTCAGTTTGGGCCGGATTTTATCCAAACCCAAAACCGAAGCCGGTCGGCCTTTTTGCTTTGGCCTCCTCGGAATCATCAGAATAATATGAATGAATTTGATAGATGGAATAATGGAATGTGGGATTGGGTTTGGCCTCCTTGGGCTAGTACATATCAAAATGGAGCGTAGATTCGAAAGCTAGGGGTTAAAGCCTTGTCAAAATGGATTGAAAAACATTGGGTTATGGCTTTCACGGCTACGAACAAAACATTGTCCATAGATGTGACAACTGGCAAATTAGGGAGTCATTTTAAAATTCGCATTTCTTTAAAATTTAACGATACAAAAATGTTTGGAATTTATTTCCAGTAAAGTATGTCAAATTTGAATGTGTGACTTTGAATCTGTGAATTGTAAGTGGAATTTATTCGTATCGATGATTTTATATGAGATATATATGATGTGAATGTTGTTTATTGTGCACTACATTGACTTTGGCATTAGGAAATTAAACAAATTGGAAATCTTGAGCAGTGTTCTGAAAGGCTCAAGGCGCACTAAGGCGCAAAGGGGGGCAAAGAGCCTCGAGTCGAGGCGCATTCCAAGGCGCGTGATTCATGAATGCGAGGCGCACTAAAAACATTAAGTTTTTATAATATATATGACCATTTATGTAGTTTAAATAACAAAAAATAACGTTAAAATACTTAACGTATGACACATGTTGCCATTATAAATATTAAAATTGATCAGTTGTCACTTCTAAAACGGATCAACTCTTTGACTCGATGACCTATATAGAGATTAAAATCCATATCAGACTAAATATTCTTGTGTCCTACACTTGTAGCTTATATATAACAAAGCTCACAATTTAACACAAAATATCAAGCAAGCAACATATTAATATTCAAGACACAATGCCATATTTTCATGATAATATGTCGTAAAGAAAATACTTAATGAAACAAAGTAACTTCTTAAAGAAAATTCCAATCAATAAAATAAACATAAAATTAATTCAAATTTACAAATCATACAAATACTCACCCTATGACTTAAAAGGCACATGTATCTTATCTTAATATTAAAAAAAAAAAAAAAAAAAAAAAAGAAAAGAAAAAAAAGAAAAAATTTGTTACATCTCCTAGGTGTAAAAAGCCCCAAGGCGCAAAGGCGCAAAAAGCCCCCAAGGCGCGCACTTTTTGCGGGATTTATGCATGTCGTTAGCCTCGATCAGAAAAAAGCCCAAAGGCTAGAGCCTTGCTCCAAGGCGCGCCTTAGGCGCGTTTGACAACTATGATCTTGAGTAACGGTCGCGTTTATATATTTAACGAACGTATTTATAATCAAATTTTGTGGCGAGATGGTTTTGAAAATGATGGTGCGTGAGTAAACTCATGTTGGGGATTTTTTTACAATAAATAGGGACTTGGGTTGAGGGTGTCGGGATACTTTGGAAAATTTTACATGAATGGTCCTTGTGTTTACATCTAGCCGCCCCCCATCCATTATTATTGTTATTAGTTTTTTAAATAAAAAGAGTATATTACACATGGTCCTTGTGGTTTCCTGGCACACACAAACAAACACAACCTCATCCTCTTTTCTCATCTCTCTCTCTATTCAACACAAAACCCTAGCTGCCACCTCTTTGGCCGGCCACCATCGCGACACCGTCTCCTACCACCACCTAAAACCACCCCAAAAATAACCCCCATCACTAGATCTTTTAGATCCACCAATTCACGCGCTAGTTTTCTTGTTGTTTCGAAGATTTGTGACTTTTTCTTGTGATATCGAAGGTAAGACGAGTCACAAGAGTTTTGGTGACTCATTTGGGTAAGAAAAGTGTGACTTGTGAGTCACGGGGTTGTGTTTTAGGACAGGGTTTTGATTAAAAACGTGATATATATATATATATATATATATATATATATATATATATATATATATATATATATATATATATATAGGGGTGCGTTATATGCAGTACCAATATTATATACAGTACTTTACAGTACCATTTTAAACCAATCTGGACCCTTGGATCATTTGATCAATGGTTAATAATCTATGATGGCATTTATGAAATAATTTATTTTTTTTTTTGGCTGGAAATGTATTAGTAAGGGTATGATAGTAAAAAACCATATATATTATCTTTTTGATTTTTTAATTAAAAAATGTTTTGTAATTTTAATTAAATTTTAGGAAGTTAAAAAAAATTTATATTTTCAATAATTTTTTAATGTCCTTCATCGGAGAATATTTCTAGCTTTTTTTAGTAGTTGTGCATATATGCACCTTTTCATTTTTAGAATCTCATTAATATATAAACAAAATAATATTTTCTATTATGGCCAGGGAACACATCGATAAAATTTAGCATCAATTCTCTATTATTCAAACTATAAAAAGAAAATATAAACATTGTGTATAAATTTGATATCTCATGAAATGAAATTTAAACACAAATGTCTAAAAGAAAAAAAACAAATGCGTTTTATTGATTATACATGTGTGCACTCTCATGACCTATTGTATATACGTGTTCACATTCGTCAAATGCACTTGTATCTTATTCTGCAGTTGTGGCTTTACAACTTTGTCGTGATCAACTTCTCATCTTCATTAATCTGATACAAAAATACCCGAAAATAATTAAGCCTCAAAGAAATAGGAAATAAACTTTTTAACCATTACTAGCGTAACACTTATGCACAATTTAAAACATATATGCGTCCATTCATCCATGATTTTATATTAAGCTTAAACACATATGCACACCACTTTATTGATTTTGTACTAGCCAAAAAAAACACATATGCACCATTTCAATTATTTTAAATTATCTTTAAAACATATATGCACCTAGTTACGAATCTTGTTCTTATCAATATTTTTAAACCCAAAAACAATAATTTACGAACATAAAATTCATAAAACAATAGAAAAACTCAAACAAACTTTTAACCTTCCACACTTGTACCAAACAATTACGCTAAATGCCTATCATCACATTATCACCAAAACAACATCATCCACTGTCCAAGCATATATGCACATTATATTTTCCAATAATAAAACTCACTTGAATGAACAAAAACAAAATAAAGATACAACAAATGAATATTCTAATTATAAAAATAAGCATGATATATCTTTGACTGTTGAAGCGTTAATCTACTGTTGAAAACCCCAAACAACAATACAATAGAACTTAAAAGTTAAAAAGAATGACTTTGACACCTGTAGTTGTAATACGAGCAAACCACAACAAAGACTTGTGAAATGCTATTTAAAATGATCCAACAAAATAATAAAGAATTGGAAAACTTGTTGGATTAGATCTAAAGAGAAAGTTTATGGCAGTTTTTTTGTGTGGCCGAATATTATTAGATCTAGAGAGGAGAGGTGTAGGTTTTTGGGGTGGGCTTCTAGGTATCTAGCACATTTTTAGGATATATACGGTTATTTATTTATTATTGATATTATTGATATACTGAAATACCATAAATACCCTTTGAAAATAACATGATTTAAATAAATGAAAATTAATTTACTAAATTCTGATTGGTCAAGATTGGTACTGTAAAGTACTGTATATAACAATGGTACTGCATAAAATACATCACTATATATATATATATATATATATATATATATATATATATATATATATATATATATATGTATATATATATATATATATAGAGTAAATTACATGGTTGGTCCCTGTGGTTTATACAAAGTAACAAGTTTCGTCCCTCTCTTTTAAAAGTTGCATGGTTAGTCCCTAAGTGCGTAAACAAATAACACCACAGGTCCCTTGGTTTAACTGGTGTTAACTAGGTTAGTTAAAATTTACAAGTTAGCCCCCCTTGGTTAAATAGCGCTGCATCGTTAATCCTTTGGTTAAATAGCGCTGCATCGTTAATCCTTTGGCTAAATAGCGCTGCATCGTTAATCCTTTTAACGTTTTCGCCCGTTTTTGTCCGTTTTTTTTTACGTTTTCGCCCGTTTTTGTCCGTTTTTATTTTGTTTTCGCCCGTTTTTGTCCTTTTTTTTACGTTTTCGCCCGTTTTTTTTTGTTTTCGCCCGCTTTTGTCCGTTTTTTTTGTTTTCGCCCGTTTTTTTATGTTTTCGCCCGTTTTTGTCCGTTTTTTTACGTTTTCACACTTTTTTGTCCGTTTTTTTTTTGTTTTCGCCCGTTTTTGTCCGTTTTTTTTATGTTTTCGCCCGTTTTTGTCCTTTTTTTTTTGTTTTCCGCCCGTTTTTTTACGTTTTCGCCCGTTTTTGTCCCTTTTTTTTGTTTTCGCCCGTTTTTGTCCCTTTTTTTACGTTTTCGCCCGTTTTTGTCCGTTTTTTTACGTTTTCGCCCGTTTTTGACTGTTTTTTTACGTTTTCGCCCGTTTTTGTCCGTTTTTTTTTGTTTTCGCCCGTTTTTGTCCCTTTTTTTTTGTTTTCGCCCGTTTTTGTCCGTTTTTTTTTACGTTTTCACACTTTTTGTCCGTTTTTTTTTTTGTTTTCGCCCGCTTTTGTCCGTTTTTTTTTGTTTTCGCCCGTTTTTTTATGTTTTCGCCCGTTTTTGTCCGTTTTTTTTACGTTTTCACACTTTTTTGTCCGTTTTTTTTTTGTTTTCGCCAGCTTTTGTCCGTTTTTTTTTTTGTTTTCGCCCGTTTTTGTCCCTTTTTTTTACGTTTTCGCCCGTTTTTGTCCGTTTTCGCCCGTTTTTGTCCCTTTTTTTTACGTTTCGCCTGTTTTTGTCCCTTTTTTTTCTGTTTTCGCCAGTTTTTGTCCGTTTTTTTTTACGTTTTCGCCCGTTTTTGTCCGTTTTTTTTACGTTTTTTTTCGTTTTCGCCCGTTTAGAAAAAAATATTTTAGAAATATATTGGGGTAAAAAAAAGTTTCTAAAATATATTTTAGAAAAAATATTTTAGAAAAAATATTTTTTTTACCCAATTTTTTTTCGAAAAAAATATTTTTTTTTACCCAATTTTTTTTTCGAAAAATATATTTTAGAAAAAATATTTTTTTACCCAAATTTTTTTTTCGAAAAATATATTTTAGAAACCTTTTTTTACCCAATTTTTTTTTCGAAAATATTTTTTTCGATGATTATTTAAAAAAAATTCAAAATTATATTTAGACAAAAGACGGACGAAAACGTAAAAAAAAACGGACAAAAACGTGTGAAAACGTAAAAAAAAACGGACAAAAACGGGGCGAAAACAAAAAAAAACGGACAAAAACGGGCGAAAACATAAAAAAACGGACAAAAACAAAAAAAAAACGGGCGAAAACTTAAAAAAAAGGTCAAAAACGGGCGAAAATGTAAAAAAAAGGGTAAAAAAACGGGCGAAAACAAAAAAAAACGGACAAAAACGGCCGAAAACGTAAAAAAAAGGGTCAAAAACGGGCGAAAACGTAAAAAAACGGACAAAAACGGGCGAAAACGTAAAAAAAACGGTCAAAAACGGGCGAAAACGTAAAAAAAAGGGTCAAAAACGGGCGAAAACAAAAAAAGGGACAAAAACGGCCGAAAACGTAAAAAAAAGGTCAAAAACGGGCGAAAACGTAAAAAAACAGTCAAAAACGGGCGAAAAAACGGACAAAAACGGGCGAAAACAAGAAAAAAACGAACAAAACCGGGCGAAAACGGACAAAAACGGGCGAAAAAAAAAAACGGACAAAAACGGGCGAAAACGTAAAAAAAACGGTCAAAAACGGGCGAAAACGTAAAAAAACGGACAAAAACGGACAAAAACGGGCGAAAACGTAAAAAAAGGGACAAAAACGGGCGAAAACAAAAAAAATGGACAAAAACGGGCGAAAACGTAAAAAAAAACGGGCGAAAATGGGCGAAAACAAAAAAAAACGGACAAAAGCGGGCGAAAACAAAAAAAAAACGGACAAAAACGGGCGAAAACGTAAAAAAAAACGGACAAAAACGGGCGAAAACAAAAAAAAAACGGACAAAAACCTTTAACGCTAATCAATTCCCAATGAAAAATATACAGATTGTGAAAGTTTCCGAACCAATTCTCACCGGAAAGAACAAATAACAATCTCTATTATCTCGCCGTAATGGAAGTAGACGGTTTCCTCTACGAAATTGACATCATTAAAAACAACCATATCATCAATTTCGCACCGTTGCCGTAAAATGATGATGACAGTTGGAAGACGCCAACGCCACAGGTCAAACCGTCAACATGGACGGAGATGAATCATGAAGAAGAATTGCTAGAGAAAAGTTTAAAAGGTGGTTGGTTTAGCGCTAATTGTCGAATTATTTTGTGTGCTTCAGCTTCGTAAAGGTAATTTTATTTATTTATTTATTATGTTTTAGTTGTTATTGTAGAATTGGGTATTTAACTATATGTGTTGGGGATAAATTTTTAGTATAGATATCACTTCGTAGTTTGCTATACCATATAGATTTGTTTTAAATTATTGTAAACATAAGAATGTTATATGATATCAAATATGCTAAAATATCGATCAATATTTGCGTTTTTTCAAGAACTTATTAACAAATGGGTTTCATTTTCTAGATCATTTTTGCTGCATTTGCTCATATGTATTGATATTATCTAAAATTAGCGTGATGTCTAAAATTCGATATTGGGTGAACTGGCACAGGAGAATATCCTGAGGAAGCAAGTGGCAATTGTCTCAATGGTATAACAAAAAGGCGACAAGCTGATAATTAGCTTCTTCTTCAACAACTTTTATTTTTTTGAGTTGGCATTGGGATATTTGAGGGTTTAGCTTTATAGTTTTGGGCAGGATTGTTCCTTGACCTAATGGGTAAATCATCGGTAAGCTTTTAATCGAGTACAATCTCTCTTCTAAAGCACAATTTGAGCGTTTGGTGCTCGTGCTGCTACGCTTTCTTTGGCTCTTTAAGATGAATATTCCAGAAGTTTCCAGAAGTTTTCTACTCGAATAACTGAAAGTTGAGTACCGTAAGAGAGGTGACCAGGAGGTAATTCGTCTATGCTTTGTGTATATGGCTATTTAAAGGGTTTAGTAACAATCGATTTTCGGATGGTAGCATGTTGTGTTAACTACTTAATAAAAGGGACACATTCTGGGCAACTTTTATCTGTTCAGCCCATACCTTCTTTATAGTTTAGCCTGCCATTTAAGTTGTTTAACCCGGAGGAAATGAAATGTGACCATGATTCCTTGATATAGCTTTTCTAAAAAAGCAATAAGCAGTTAATGAGTTCATTTCAGTGATCCTTTACGCTCCCTTTTGGACCCTGTGGTATTCTTGATTGCTGTAAATTTTGCTACATTCACATAGCAGAAGTAGCTATGATAACAACAATCTGAATCATGAACAATTTTATTTCGTAAATACATACACTGAATTATTTCAGCAAAACTAATGGCCAAACCACAATGTGGATCACTAAACAAAGAATAAATTTTCCTTTGTTAGTATTAATAATTATTTGTTCCTTGGTGTTTTTATGCTCGTGAAAGAATTGGCAAGTACCAATGTTCTGAATCACATGATATGTAAGTGTATGAGTCTAGGAGTTTTGTTTAGCATTAATCTATAACTTTAAGATTGGGGTGGGCATGGGGTTATACGGATACTCTTCATGTGTATTTTCAATTCTTAAATATTACAAAAAAAACAATGTTACTTTATCTTATCTTCAATTGTTAACGGTTTATTTTTTTATTATATGTATTTATTTATTTTATTTTTTCAGATTGGGATAGAACGCAATAACCTTAGTCTGAAGGAAAGCAACTTGAGATGACATTCGTCTTCGAAAAATGCGATCTGGACATCCGTTTCAGAGTGAACTAAAAACCAGTCCTTGAATTGGTTCTCAACAGACCTGAATTTGAAAACGTACAACTTTCTTATCACATCCAACAAGTATGACCACCTTTTATAGAGTTATGAAGTTTCTTTTCTCATTTTGACAGAGGAAGGAATGTTGAATAATCCTACTTTTAATGTTTCTGTGATATTTGCTAATCGAGATGAGGTAAGCTTGCTTATAAACGGATAGTACTGAATCTTTAATCTTCATCATGTTGGTTGGTCACTAAAATACTTTAAAGTTGTAGCCATCTATGCAGAAGTATTTCAGTGATGCCTTGAATGAGTACCCTGGGATCACAACTCAAGTTTATTTTGTTGCATAGAAGACCAGACATTCAAGGTTGCTTGAGTTGTGATGCCAGAGTATTCATCACCCAGGTAATCAGCCTAGAGCAAGAAGCAGCAAATTCGACATGTTAAGGGAATACCGATAAGATTATTTTTTTAAACAGAGTTAAAAGTTGTATAATGTGACAACATCATGCTAAAAACCCTACTAATTTTATGTTTCTTTTGCAATAAAGATAAAGGGTCTGTTCTTGCACCAATTTAATGTATTTTATGATTCAATTTTATGCAGGTCATAGGTTGTGGGCAGTATTATTATTTTAGAGGTCTAAATAATATTAAGGTTGGAAGGTAGGAAGGAGGCACTTTGTAAACAGGAACTAAAGGTTAGTTGTGTCTTCCATTTCATTAAGTTATTTAATAATGTATGTCGTACATGTATTTAGACTCAAATGGGAAATATCTATCAAGTGTATATAGTTGTAGAACATAAGCAACTTTATATAGCAAACTGTGCTATGCGATTCTTATGAAAAGTTTACAAGCTAAATTTGGGTTATGTGATGTAGGCTTGAGAGAAGCCTAAATGTGGTGGATCAATTGTCGCTGAAGTTGACGAATTATGAGAACTTCACCATAGGTCAAAACCTTTACCATTAAATTCAAATGGCTTCTAAAGTTTGTTTACGATAATCTATACTGATTGGGTGCTCATTTATATGTTCAGGACAGTCGATGAGCTTGGATAGGATAGATTAATCATTACATGTAAGCTTCGTTATTGACACCTCTGATGTTGGAGCAACTTGATGTTATTTCAAATGGTGAAAGTATTACATTTGCAACAACCAATCCCATTGGTCTAGGTTTGTGTTGAATAGGAAAACTTTGTATTAATATTTATCAACCAGCTACTCATCATGATAAACCAACTGACGTAGTTGTTTTTTTACACCTGTAGGACTGGGAAACTTTTGAAACCTTGGTGTGCCGACATGGCACATGAATGGAGTGCACCATTCTCTGGTGTATATACATGTACCATATTCAGGTAGTCATGAAGTGTTGATATCGACTAATTTGATCTTTATTTGATATTATCTTCACGATGCATTGTAAATCTGTTTTATTGCATAACACGATGATATTGTGACATAAGTTTTTGATGATCCTTAAGTCGGTGTCTGTCTCAACTTGATTACCTCAATCAGTGGTCTGCACCATAAAGAGAGCAACAATGTTGCAGTACATGGTGCTATTCAAGATCTGCAAGCAAGCACTCTACAGCTTCCTTCACTAGATATGCAACTGTATGTCATGTACATCCATTTATGGATATGGAATCAACAGTCCAAGTCCAATTTCTTTTGCTTTGTGTGGTTGTAATTAGAGGCTATGGGAGCAATATTGACTATTGAGTGTGAATAGGGAAAAAATAATAGGTAATGGGTATTGTTTTGGTTTGACCCATTAGCTGACCTAAATTTTTTGACGCGAATTCTTTGTTTATGATTACCTGAATTTAAAAGCAATGCCAAACACTCCCAAAGTGACTGTTATACAATGAAACATCATACATATGAATAGAAAAAAATAACAAGTAATTGTATTTTTATGTTTTGACCCATTAGCCGACCTACATTTTTTATAAATATACTTTGTTTATGATTACCTGAACGTAAAAGCAATGCAAACTACTCCCAAAGTGACTCTTATATAATGAAACATCATACATGTTTAATTAAATTGTTTTGCAGGTTTGTGGCCCCTCTGGATAAATGACATGGATTCGAGGCGACTAAACCTCTTGATTGAATGAGGTAACCAACTCATGGAAAAATACATTATTTTTAGAGTAGTTTAATAATAGTTTTAATTTAGTAAAACTTATGTTAGCACCAACAAATAATTATATAATTATCAAAATAAGCAGATATATTAACGAATCATGTTTTAATCCTATCAGATGTTTAGTTGTTATACCATATATTGTACGTCCTAAAGCACTGCTATGGAAAAAAAGGACTGGAAGCCAGGTGAACCAAGAGCTGTGTTGAGGTATTTTGTGATGGAAAATGGGTATAACTACCAACCTCAAGGTCCGTTTGATCACCTATTCAAGTTAAAGAGGAATGTCATCAGTTTTTAATATCATAATTTATAAATGTTGTAAGATTTATTTAAAGTTCTGCGAGGAATTGACGATTCACGGACTAAATTAAGGACAAATATATGATGCAACATAATCTAATTTAGATATTTGTATCTTAAATTGTGTACTTATGCTATATAAAGTTTCGATTTCGTTGAGTTTGATTGTTACTGAAAACTATTTTGTGCAAAAGGGAGTTGGGACTCATGTCTAAATAAAAACAACTAATATTTTATGTTGGATAATTGGATTCTTTGTAATTTGAGGACATCATAATGAAATAGTTTTTGCCGGATACATTCTTTGTTATTTTTTGGTATTATGAGATTAATTTGCTTTATCAATATAAAAAAGCAACTTAAATTCGGTGTGCGTTAATCAAGTTAATATTTCAAATGTTGTAAATCAGGTAATCGTTTATTTCTAATGGTGCAACAAACGTTGATTTTTCACATGGACAAATACATGTAGGATGTTACAAATTATATCAAGGGGTAAAGTGGGTACTGGAACTATAGTTTTTTCACATGGACAAATACATGTAGGATGTAGTTTTTCATAAGTATAAAGCTAGAAGGGTCTAAAAGGGATATCGACAAAGATATCATCTACAAAAACTCCACAGCCAACATTGTTTATAAAGAAGTCCTTCATAGATTATAAGTGTGTTTTTATTTGTTATTCTCTTCTCTGCAATCAAGTAGTTTTCTTGCGGTTTTTTAAAAACATCAGTTGGTTGTATCAAGCTTTTTACTCTATTTAATCTTAAAATTATTTTTAGAGCTAGCCCGCCCATCGGGCGGGTCTTGAAGCTAGTATATATATATATATATATATATATATATATATATATATATATATATATATATTATATATATATATTATATATATATATATATATGGGTTGGTATAAAACATGATTATAAATAAGTTTGGTATCCGGGTTTCTTGTTTTCTTTGTGTGGTCGAGACCTAACCGAGAGCTATTGCTCTCGGCTTACACTTTTCGGGCTTGTGTGTTCTTTCTTGTTATTTTTGGGCATGTAATGATGAATTTGAGGATGGTTGGTTATATATTTAAGTTATTTGGATTAATTTTGGTTGAGAACTTGAATATTGTTGTTTTTGTGGGATTAACGCGACCTTAGAGTCCGTTTGGTTTGATTTGAGGCCTCGGTGTTGTTTCATGGCTCGTGTATCCAAGTCGAGACCCAAGTAGGGTCTCACGGTTTGGTTTTGGTTCGACCAAGAATGATCCGAGACCCAAGATGGGTTCGGCCAAACTTTTGATGTTCTTATTTGTTGTTGTTGGTGAATAATTGTTGTTTTTTGTTGTAAAATCATTGTTGTTGTTAACTTTTGTTGTTGTTGTCGTTGCTTTGGGCCGAGAAAGAGTAGAAGGGCTGAGACCCTTGTGGTCTCAGCAATGGACTTATATTATTGTTGAAGTTGTTGTTGATGTTGGGAAATATCGGGAACCGATTGTGTGGCGGTTAACTAGAATGACGGAGATAGGATTAGTTGGGTACTGTAGTCAAACCTTATTCTTGTAGTTGTTGAAAGGTTTGATTGGACTTGTTGACGGGGTTGTTTGATACTTGATGATATTATATTTGGACTTGTGAGCTTGAGCGAGTCGGGGTCACCTTGACTTACTAGTCATGGTTGATCTCGACAACCGCCTTAACAATTGGATTTGGACAATGAGCCGAGAAGTGATGACTCGGACATGTGACTCGTATTTTATAACTTGAAAACAAATAATAAAACTCGTAATAACTTATATATTGATATAAACATTCAAATATATATACGTGTGAACGTGTATACATATATGGATGCATATATAATAAATAAGAAATCACGAGTAACGAAAATAATAACGTTAACGACCAATATTAGACTATTAAAATAGTATAATATCGTCGAAAACCTTATTATAATTATATTGTTATAAATAAAAATATAAAGTTAAAGTGGATTATTTTATGAAATATAGCGAGTTTTTGGAAATAAAATGAAACGTGGCGAGTTATAAAGTATTCGAGGGCACTTAAATCCAAAGTTTGACTATTTTATTATTGTTGACTATTTGTGCTAGTCACGGATATTTGACGTTAATATACCCGTTCTAAATAACTATTTAACTTATTTAGTTGACGGATTAAATAAGACCTATTTAGTCATATCAAAGGGGTTTATTATCGAAAAACGTATCCTACGACGCCTTAGGTCGTGGTAGGAGTTCGGGATGATAAGTCAATAAATATTTTGTGAAGTTTATCGAATTGATGAATTCGATAAGTTTGACGATCTATTTAGAAGGCTTATTAAGCTCTAAAACTTACCATGTAGTAAATATGTTGCGGAGGATTATCGAGTTGACGAACTCGATAAACGTCGACGATCTATTTAAGGGACTTATTCGGCTAAGGCTAGACCTATAGATCGTTATTGTTCTTTTGCTTTGATGGTATGTTATATGGATTGTGTTGAGTCGACACACACACACGGATACCAAACGCTAAAACAAATATGAGAAACGGATTTTTGGAAAGTAAAATGGAATACGTTCAGGGTTGGGAGTATTTGATTTTTGAGAATATGATTCTGAGACGAGTTTATATTGTTAGGAAGTGCCAAGTCCGTAGTTGCCGTCGTCTGAGTAGCGATACTTCTTGTTTCTATCGATTTTGAGCTAGTATCTGGACTGAGGTGAGTCATAGCCCCACTTTTACTCTTGAATATTGTTTTCTGAACTTGGGGTGTGAAAACGTGCAAATTGTTTTATGTGGACTATTTGTGATGATTGAAATAATACTTGCTATGCCTATAGACTAGGTTGTTTACACTAAGGTTGTAGCATGTCACTATGGGGTGATCCAACCTTAGGGTGTTATGTAAAGCATGTCGCATCCTTGCGAATGCAGAGCATGTCGTATCCTTACAAGTGAAGAACATGTCACATCCTTGCGAATGTAGGGCATGTCGCATCTTTGCGAATGTAGAGCATGTCGCATCCTTCCGAATGCATATTGAATTGATTGGTTTTGGACTATAGTGTGCACCTATAGGGTTTGTGTTGTGGATTGAGAACTAGTCTAGCATAGCAAGGGTTTTCGCATGTAAGTCCACTCGTGTGATTAGTTTAAACCTATGAACTCACCAGCGTCAGCTGACTTTTAGCGCGTTTTCTCAAGTAATTAAGTGATGCTTGGAATGCTCGATTGGAAGGCTTGGCTTGGCGTTTTGGTTAAAGGATCTATTCTAACTCTGATATTATGTTGTGGACCTATGTTTAAATTTATTTTGGGCCTTACATTGGATTATTTGGGATGAATGTAAACTAAAAAACTTTGGATGGTTCTCTTTTATTTATGTTTACATTATCTCGTTTCTTTATGACTTGTGACGGATACCAATCCCGTAGCACCCCAAAATCTTGAATAGTCGTCCGCTGTACCAAATTTTGGGGGTGTTACAGACTGGTATCAGAGCCAAGGTTATAGAGAACTAGGTAATAAAAACCTAAACTATAACCGATTTTTATAGAAAGCGTGACAAGCCGAAGCATCTTATATTATGTTTGAGATATTATGAGATGATGATATGATATGAGATTTTGAGATGATGTGAATTATTATATGAGTCCCTCTTGGAGGGTGGCTCATGGTGTGATTTATGTGATTATGATATGGTTATGTGTTCACGATATGATTGATATGATTTGGAATTATGAGTATGTTGATTATATGATATGATGACGTTTTGAGGCTTATGTGATTTACTTGCCTTAGAAATATTTTAGTAATGCGGAACTTGTGATTTTTATTGATTTGGTATGGTCGATGTTATGTGATGATTTTAGTATGATATTTGAGTCTCGTTGTTTAGTTGTTTTGAAACACTTACACCTACCCTACGCCGTTGTCACATACCATGGCCTCCTATGCGCATGATGTTACTGAGGATATTCTTGCTGACACGCACCGCCCAGCACAGATCACTATGGCTCCTGTTGACCCATACAGGATGGCCATGCGTTCAGCTACTACTTCATCACCATCAACAGTCTCTCCCGCACCACCAGCTTCACCCACCTCACTGGGCTCTCATCTTCTTCAGGGCATCCTGGTACTTCGAGGCAGCTCACACTTCACCAGGCTTTAGCTCGTGTGGCTCCACGTTTCGCACACCAAGCTATGGCACGCATGTATGTGCGCCCTTCATCACCACCTATGCACTTTGATGCTCACACTCTTCTGTCAGATGCACCACCCTTATCATTCCGTCACCATCCTAGATCACCTACTCTACCACCTCACGGTTCACCTGATCAAAGATGACGATTGATTGAGTACCCCTCTGACGAGGAGGAGGACGAGGAGTACGAGGGTGGGCAGGAAGCTGGTGACCCTCAGGAGGGTGAGCAGAGGGATGATGACCCTCAGGAGGGTGAGCAGAGGGATGATGACCCACAGGAAGGTAAGGTGGAGGACGATGATCCTCAGGAGGAGGATATACATGATGATGATGGATTTCCAGCTCACAACCCGGCCCATTCAGCTCACTCTTAAGAGCCCGATTATCCGATACATCAGCAGGAGCCAGTCTCACCTGACCATCCGTTCTTGTTCGATTTTCCACCTGGCAGTCCCGTGGCATCGGACGCGCCATCCGAGGTATCCTCAGAGTCTGCAGACCATGGTGAGACTGGTAAGATCTGGGCTCGGCTTGCTTCACAGAGCGAGAGGATCTCACAGTTGGCAGATCGGATTGATAGAGTAACCGTTGAGTTTATTGGTGAGCTGAGGGTGGACATTGTTACTGTTGTGGGCAGGACTACTGCTATGAGGACAAGCATGATAGAGGTGCATGAGCAGATGGATAGTTTACAAAGAGGTTTCCTCACGGCACGCGAGGCAGATCGCAAGTTGTGGCACAGGAACGCAGAGTTGGAGAAGGAGGTCGCGGACCTCAAGAGGGACAGAGATGCACATAGTGTTGAGCTGGGATCACTATGGAGAGATTTGGATGTTTTGAGATCAGAGTTGAGAGGTCTACGCCAACATCGTGGCTAGACGGGTTTAGATTATGTTGTTATGTTGCTTTATAAACCAGGGAGTACTTGGTTAGAAAAGCTAGTTACCCTATCTTTTATGTTATTCGGTTGTATGTTCGTCTCGTATGGAACGATTAGTATTTATTATGTCTTTTATTATTTTGGAACGATGTATTGATTGCTACTTGTGTGGATGATGGTTATTTGTATGACATTATATGGTTTTTGATGTTCATGGAAATGGTGTTCCTGTTTGTGTGGTTGATATCTTGTGGTGTATTGTTGGTATTCTATCGGTATCTTGGCTGCATCTATCAAATTCTTGTTGAACGTACGGTATGTGTTATCGGAGACTTATAAACCTTGTATTGTTTTTCAGATCGATGGGCCCACGACGAAACTCAATCAGAACTACCCGAACTGGTCCTGCTATGGCTACTTTTGGTCGCCGAGGACGACGCCCTCCACGAAATTCCGAGACTCCCACTCCCAATAATCTTGACACCACCAATCACAATGTCAGGAACCAAAATGCTGATGTTCAGGGAGACATTGGTCACATCTCACCTAACACCCCTACTGTGGATCAGGCTATGATCAATCAACTTGTGGAGCAACGTGTTGCTGAATTACTGGCTGAGTCAAATCACTCCAACAATTTGGCCGGAACCTTTCCACCTGTTCGTAGTACTGGATGTACCTACAAGGAGTTCCGAGCCTGTGAACCCATTGAGTTCTGTGGTACTGAAGGAGTGGTCTACTTGGTGAGATGGATGGAGAAAACCGAGTCTGTGTTTATTGTTAGTAACTGTGTTGAGAATGCAAAGGTAAAGTTTGCTTCTTTTACTCTGAAGGATGAAGCATTAACTTGGTGGAACAATTATCGTAAGTCGATTAGAAGTGAAGTGGCATATGCCATGAGTTGGGAGCAGTTCAAGTCTCTGCTGATCAAGACTTACTGCCCAAGGAGTGAGATTAAGAAGCTGGAGATTGAGTTTTGGAATCACAAAGTGAAGGGCACTGATATGACGACTTACAATCGCCGTTTCCAGGAATTAGCTTTACTTTGCCCAGACATGGTCAAGACTGAGACCCTAAAAATTGAGCGGTATACCGATGGGTTACCCGTGGCTACTAGGAACGACGTGATTACTGCTAAGCCTGCTAACCTTCATGAGGCTATCACGATCACTCAACAGTTGATGGATTCATTGAAGCTGGAGAATCCTGAAAAGGAAAAGAACAGAAAGAGGAGGAGAGACCATCACTCTAAAGGTAATGATCATCGGAACAAAAGACAAGAAGTCGCCAAGGCATATGCGATCGGGGATGGAGGGAAGAAGAATCCGAGTGGAGAGTTGCCCAGGTGTGGCCGTTGTTATCGAAACCATTCTGGACGATGTACCGTAATGTGTAGGAACTACTCAAAGGTTGGACACATAGCCAAGGATTGTAGAGCTCGGCCACTTGCTATGGTCCAAGCTACCCCTGAAGCTATTGGAAAAGCAAATGTCACTTGTTTTGGATGTGGAAAGAAAGGACACTATAAGAATAAGTGCAGGGAGTCGTGGAACCGAGGTAACCAAGGAACGGGAGGTAATGGGCATAATCAGGGAAACCAAGGAACTGGAGGAAACCGTGGACATCAAGAGACTGAGAACCAGCGAGCGGAAGCAGAAACAGCTCATGGGAGAGTGTACACTATTGGAAATAAAAAAGGAGAAGACCCGAACGTTGTTACTGGTACGTTCCTTCTCAATAATTGTTATGCTTTCATACTATTTGATACTGGTGCCGATAGGAGTTTTGTGTCCACTACATTTGTGCCTCTACTTGAGATACCCCCGATGGCCTTAGGAATGGGATACGATGTAGAGTTTTCAAACGGAAATATTGAGAGGATAAAGACTATTATTCGCGGTTGCACGTTAAATTTCTTAAATCATCCCTTCAATATAGATCTTTTACACGTCACGTTAGGAAGTTTCGATGTCATTATTGGTATGGATTGGTTGTCTAAGTACCACGCCAATATCCTCTGCGTTGAGAAGATTATGTGTGTTCCTTACGCCAAGGAGATTTTAAATATACAAGGCAATCGAATTGGTTTTAAGAGCCCATCCAGGTTAATGGTCATCTCTTGCACTAAGCTACCGAAGCTAATAGAAAAAGGATGCTACCTTTTCTTGGCTCAAATTTTTGAGAAAGGAGGGAAGGAGAAAAAAGAAAAGTGCATAGGAGATGTGCCTATAGTTCGTGATTTTCCGGATGTATTCCTAGACGAGTTGCCGGGAATTCCGCCTGTTAGACAAGTGGAATTTCAGATCGAGTTGATACCTGGTGCTGCACCTGTAGCTTGGGCACCCTATCGACTCGCACCAACAGAACTAGAAGAGTTTTTGAAACAATTGATAGAGTTGGCAGAAAAGGGATTTATACGGCCAAGTTTGTCATCTTGGGGAGCCCCAGTTTTATTCATGAAGAAGAAGGATGGATCCTTTCGCATGTGCATCGACTACCGAGAACTGAATAAGTTAACCGTGAAGAATAGATACCCGCTACCTAGGATCGACGACTTGTTCGATCAGCTTCAAGGGTCAAGCGTTTATTCGAAGATCGATCTGCGATCGGGGTATCATCAACTCAGAGTTTGAGAGGAAGACATTCCGAAGACGGCTTTCAGAACCCGTTATGGACATTACAAATTCCAAGTGATGCCGTTTGGTTTAACCAACGCACCGGCGGTATTCATGGATCTCATGAATCGGGTGTGTAAGCCTTACTTGGACAAATTTGTAATCATGCTTATAGACGATATTCTAATTTATTCGAAGAATAGGAAGGAGCATGAAGAGCATCTAAGACTCATCTTGGAATTGCCCAGACAGGAAAAACTGTATGCCAAGTTCTCCAAGTGCGAGTTTTGGATCCCGCTAAGATTGAAGCCGTTAAAGAATGGACCGCTCCGACGACCCCAACTGAAGTTCGTCAATTCTTAGGTTTAGCTGGTTATTACCGAAGATTCATTGAGGGATTTTCGAAAATAGCAAAACCGTTGACCAAATTAACTTAGAAGAGCGTTAAATACGAATGGGGAGATAAGGAAGAGGAAGCGTTTCAATTACTTAAGGAGAAGTTGTGTAGCGCACCTATCTTGGCATTGCTAGAAGGTAGCGATGATTTTGTTGTTTACTGTGACGCTTCTCAAAAAGGATTGGGATCTGTTCTAATGCAACGGGAGAAGGTGATAGCTTATGCTTCCCGACAGCTTAAGAAGCATGAGAAGAACTACCCCACCCATGACTTGGAATTGGGTGCTGTGGTGTTTGCCCTTAGGATATGGAGACATTATCTGTATGGAACCAAGTGTGTTGTGTATACAGACCACAAAAGTCTACAACACATCTTGAATCAAAAAGAGCTAAACATGAGACAGCGACGTTGGATAGAACTACTAAGCGATTATGATTACGAAATTCGCTATCATCCTGGTAAAGCAAACGTTGTTGCTGACGCTCTAAGTCGGAAGGAGAGAATACCACCGTTACGAGTAAGGTCATTAGGAATAACTATTGTTTCGCCACTACCATCTCAGATATTAGAAGCCCAAGCAGAAGCATTGAAGGCAGAGAACCGACCTGCTAAGAATATCTATGGAATGGAAGAAAGTGAGAATGGATTTGTTAAACGTTCGGATGGAGTGTTATGTTTTGGAGACCAAAGTTGGATACCATTGTATGGAGGGATTCGTGAAGTGATTATGCATGAGTCGCATAAGTCAAAGTATTCTATTCATCCTGGATCTAACAAGATGTACCAAGATCTGAAGAAACTATATTGGTGGCCAAACATGAAAGCGAATATAGCTTTGTATGTCAATAAGTGCTTGACATGTTCTAAGGTTAACGCCGAACATAAGAGACCATCAGGATTGTTGACACAACCTGAACTCCCAGTTTGGAAATGGGAGCGGATCACGATGGATTTCATTACCAAATTACCAAGGACAGCTAGCGGTTGTGACACTATCTGGGTAATTGTGGATCGATTGACTAAGTCTGCTCATTTTCTGGAGATTAGCGAAGATGACAACATCGACAAATGATGGATCTAAACAAACTACCTTGTGTTATAATGATACTTTAAGTTATACTACCAAGTATGCGGAATTTACTTAGTAATACTTAGAAGTTTGATTGTGAGTAAAAACAGTTGTATATGAATGAGAACAATGTGTAAACCAAACTATTAGCTCCAATATTATTAAGAATAATAATATGAGTGATCTTTGTATCACTAGGGTTAAAACCTTGAAGCTCTATGAAATTCGTATATCTAACCTTAACCTAGGACCTCCTTTTATAGCACAAGGAGTCCTCTTCTACAAGATAAGTATAAGTCTAATAGAATAGGATATATACAAAATCAATTCTATATTTATCTATACACGTTTTCTAACAATTATACTGACAGCAGTGGTAATCATATGTACTAACAGTGGTAATGTGTTTCCACTGTTAGTGTATTCTTCAGCAGTATTTCTTCCATGCTTAGCCGTGGTAACTGTTAGTATAATTCCCAACAATCCTCCCCTAAACTTATGATTGCTATGTAAATCAATAAGTTTCTTCAAGTTGTCATCATATTTGAGGATATGGGAATTCTTCCAAACACTTATCTCCTTTTTCTCAACTCCTTATCAGCTTTCACACTTTGATCATATATCCTTTGTAGCAAATCTTCTATGATTTCAGTTCTTTCCCAACATCTTAATTTCACAGACAACATCACAGTAAGAACACCTGCTCTTAATGGATATTCTTTCTCAGCTAAAATAAACACATCAACTCCATCTTGAGTAGATACATGATGTACTTCACTTGAATCATAGAATTTCCACAAAGTATTCAAATTATTAGCTTCAAATCTCCAATATCTGTCAGATGCATCAGGCTCATAAAGTCTTATGAAATGAACCCATAACTCTTTAGCTTTGACATCAACAAGCTCATCTTTCTTGAACTGATCTTGAACTATCTTTCATAAAGTGTCCAAGTCTTCTCTGTCACAAGACATGACAAGATCTTCAAAATCTCTACAAATACTTGTGATTTCACCAGTTCTAATAATCTTCCATGCACTACCAAAATCATCAGAATAAATCTCCCAACCAACAACTGGATGTTTAGATTGTAAAGGCTCTACATTCAACACATCAGTTTCAATAAAAATCATTCCTGAGACTTGTTCCTCAGTCAACTTTCCTGCTACTTTAGATTTCTTGACTTCTTTAGACTCAAGAGTTTTTCCTGATCTCTTGGGTTTTCTGAGGACTTCAGCTTTTGAAACCATAGGAATGAAATTACTATCTTGTCTTTTGACTCTGTAGTAGATCCCTTCAATCCTTTCATGTGACATCCCTTTGAATTGAGACATCTTCCAATTGCCAACATGACAATAAAAAGTCTTCATCTCAGAAATTATCTGTGCCTTGGTTGGTTGTTTTGGTTTCTTCTGACCTTTTCTAACTGTGCCAATTATATCATCAAGTGCCTGTTGATTCTTCATTTGAATAAAGTCATTCAATTGAGCTGATCTTTGTTCTTCAGTTAAAGTTGTATTTGCAACCAATTCAACTGCCTTCTTCCTGATTACTGGATCATGAGCAATCATGAAATCAATTTCTTCTTCAGTTGTCACATATGTGAACATTGGAGTTTTCTCTTTTAGCACTGTTGGTGGAACACTGGAAATTGGTTCTTCTACAATTGTTTCCAACTTATCCAGCCTTTTTGTCTCCATGAAACTTGCAATATCTAATTCTTCTTGCTTTTTCTTCTTTGCAATTTCATCTTCTTCCAATTCCATTGCCAAATTTGCATCATAATCTATCTGAGCTTGCTCTCTTTTGGAAATCTTCCTTGACTGCTACTCAGATGTTTCTTCAAAAATATGAACTTTTCCTTTTTCAACCCTCTTTCTTTGAAATTCAGCATCAGCAACATCCACTGTGTCTTGATTTGTTTCCACTGTTTCTTTATTTGTTTCCACTGCTCCAGCAAAAATTTCCTGAGAACCCACTGCTTCTTCCTCCTCTTGTACATCATCCTGATCATCAAGATCTTCAAATCCTTGTTCAAAGTTTAGTCTCCTCCCCTTAAATGTAGCATCAGTTTTAATCCTCCCCTGTTTGGGAGAATTTCCCAAATCTTCACTAAAGTATTCTGAATCTTCATCATGAGGTGAGGATGGGGATGAGATGACAAACTTTGTAGACCTTTGCTTCTTTAAATCATGTACTTCCTTCTTTAAAGATTGAATTTTTTCTATCAAGGTACTAACATCTTTGGCATGTTGCTTCTTTGTTTGAGCCAAGTCATCCTTCAAAGATTTAACCTGTTTGACTAATTTGGTACAAAGTTCCATCAATTCAATTTGTTGCTCACTGCCCTCAACACTTCCAACTGTGTTACCTGTTGGGAGAGGTGAATCATAGGGCATTGATTCAGGCTCTTCTCTAGTTGGACTAGATTGAAGCCTAGAACCACCACTGCTTGTTCCTAGACCAAAAGGTTCAGAAACATGCAATGTTGAGATGTGAGGAGTTGGCTGTTTTTACCTCCTCACATATGTGTGAGTAACTGGTGGAGTATGAGTTGTAGATGGAATATCAATAGTGAGTGTGTGTTGGGGTGCAACTGGGATTGCTACACCTTCACCCTGTACCTGTGCAATCTTTGCAAGCATATGAGGAAAAAGTGGTTTAACTTCCCCATTCCATCCTTCTGAAGCCTTATCCATATTTTGAAAAACTTTTGGCTTTAGACAGGGGGTTTTATAAACTCTTTTATGAGGTTGCAGTGGAAATTCATTTAACACTGCTTGCACAAACCTTGGATACATCAGAAATATATAAGAACTCTTCACATTGCCTCTCATATTATTAAACATAAACTTTGAAAAATTGAAAGTCCAATCTAAGGCTAAGCAAACCAAAGGATAAGCCATTGTTGAACTAAATTGTTCATAAGCAGTTTTCTTAGGACTTAGACAATGCAAAAGAGTATGAATTAAAAATCTCCAATGGGGGCAAAAACATCCCTTTTTAAAAGTAATCTTTTTGGCAGATGTATCATAACCCATTGTGGAGAGATGTTTAAAAATATCTGAATTGGGCAATGTGATGATACCATTGAGATCATCCAATTGGAGAATTTTCCTCAAGGATGAATCAGTAACATCAATAGTTACCCCATCCACTGTGGCTCTAAGAGTATCCATAGATTCATGTGTGTCTCCTTGTTCAATGGTGATGGACTCTACAGAGTTCCAAAACTGTTTGATATGAGAGACATAGATTGTGGGATTAAGTGTTAAAGCATACCTAATATGAGTGGTATTGAGAAAGTCCACAATCTGATGAAAAACAGGGCCACTCTTATCTTCTGACTTCTGTAAATAGGCCACTTGATTGTGCTCATCAACAAAGTTTAGTGTAACCATTGTTATTATGAGAAAAGAATAATTGTGTGAGTATGATTGATAGGAAAGCTGATGGAGAGAAAAAGATATATACGGTTAGGGTTTGAGAATAATACGCAAGAGAGATTATCCTAAGTAAAAATTTATCTTCAAGAAAAGAATAAATTTAAATTAAGTAAGAAGATAATCTTCTAAAAATTAACCCTATTAATACGTACAAAACGGTTTTCTCTCAACGGCTAGTAAAAATTTTGTTACTGACACAACAGTTGTAACGGCTAGATCAACAGTGGTAAAAATAACACTGTCAATGGTAACTGTGAACTAGCAGTGGAAACTTTTCACAAAAATTTTCAAGAGCAGTGGTAAAAATAAAACATGTAAAAGTGAACTGCTCTTTGCATAGTTTTTAGCAAACTACCAGCTATCAACGGATTTGATATGTGTTTACCATGAGCCGTTTTCTATGGACTAGCCAACTCTTTATCACATGGAATATGGTGAGTTGATGACCATATAGTTTTTGGTAAACCATCAACCATAAACGGATTTGTTAAGTCTTTACCAGTAGCCGTTTGCTCTGGACTAGTTGATTCTTATGTGGATTAGACATGGTGAATCAATAACCATTTGTTGTGTGTCTTAGTTACACACCTTATAACTCCAATCACTCAGCAAATATTGATTGTTTTTCTGCATATTTAGTAAACACTATTCCTAACCAATGTATTTTGTCTTAAAGTAACTTTTTGACCAAGTTACTATTTACAAAAATATCTTCTCAAAGTCAACCCGATTAAGTAAATAATATCTAAATTTACTTCTCCAACCTACCAAAACAGATAAGAATTAATATCCCTCTTAATTAACCCTTGGGTTTGACTTTGCATATAAAAGGGGCTCAAATCAACACAAATCTTCATCAATACTTTTCTTCAACATCACAAACCCAAAAATCATCATGAGCTGGTTTCCACTTATCTACATCTCTTCAGATGATTCATCTGATGGAGAGATAAGTTACTATTCTGACTCTGAACAGCAATCATCAAGATGGAGTGGTTATTTTCCTCCATGTGCTTCAACCTCAACTAACATGAAGCCAAACAAAAAGATCTCTACCTCTGCTCCTGCTCCATCTCGTGAGTTTTACTCAAGTTCTTCTTCAGATGATGATGATGATGAGTCATACACCCTGTCCAAGGAGCTACCAAAAGCACTTACAACAGCCCTTGAATCAGCCTTGGTGAATATGAAGTGGCCTGCACCAGAAAAGCCTGCAAGACTCCAAAAGCCACCAAAAGAAGTGCTAGGTCTTGTTAGCCCAAGGAAGCAATTTTCCTTTGATAACAAGAGGAAGAGTGCTCAGAAGGCAAAGCATGACTATCAGGGGAAAGGCAAGAAGCCAATGGAGTAGTTGTTGTGGGGTGTAGGGTGTTAGGATGTTAAGCTTTTGAGTTTTGTGATTTGGATGATGTGTTTTACTCTCTTTTGATGTACTCAGTAACTCTTGAATAATTGAATGAAAGTTCTCTATCTTTTTCTTTTACCACTGTGAGAGCAAAACTTTCCACTGTTTGTACTATGGTTTACACTGAGTTCTTAATCTTCTGCATAAAAGTTAGTAGACAACCATACAAACATATACAAACAATATTAGTACCTAAAACTATCCTGCAACACTAAAGACCATTAGACATCAAAATTTTATGGGTTGAGCATTCCAATACCTGTTACCAAGTACTGAAACCTACCCACATCAAGCCCTTTTGTTAATAAATCAGCATTGTTGTCATCAGTATGGATTTGACAACTTGAATGAGCTTTTTCTCAAAACAATATCTGATAAAGTGATGTCTAATCTCTATATGTTTAGTTTTAGTGTGTTGCACAGGATTTTTAATAATGCATATGGTACTACTATTGTCTATATATATAATGGTGTTCATGAAATTGTACCCATAATCCAATAATTGATTCTGAAGCCATAAGATCTGAGCACAACAGCTTGCAGCTGCTACATAATCTGCTTCAGTTGTTGAAGTAGCCACCATTGTCTGTTTCTTGCATTGCCATGACACCAATCTACATCCAAGAAATTGACATCCTCCTGTGGTTGACCTTCTATCCAAACTAGCACCAACATAATCACTATGTGAGTATGTGATCAACTCCATAGGAGAGTCTCTTGGATACCATAATCCTAGATTAGGATATGTCTTCAAATATCTGAAAATCTTTTCTACTGCAGTCAAGTGTGATGTCTTTGGAGTGACTTGAAATCTTGCACAAGCACATACAGCAAACATAATGTCTGGTCTTGATGAAGTAAGATACATCAAGGAACCAATCATAGATCTATAAGTATGAACATCTACATCTGCTCCACTGGCATTCTTTAACAATAGATGAGTAGTCTATCAGCAGGGGTATTTGAAGGTTTTGCATCTGTAAAGTGAAACTTTCTTAAAATCTCAGTCACATATTTGTCTTGACTGATAAAGATGCCATCTTTTCTTTGTTGTACTTGTAGTCCCAAAAAGAAAGTAAGTTGTCCCATAGAACTCATTTGAAACTCATCTTTCATCAATTTTTCAAACTCTTTGCACATCTCTTGTCTAGTAGATCCAAAGATGATGTCATCAACATACACTTGTACCAGTAGAATATCACCTTTGTCTTTCTTGATGAACAAAGTTTGATCAATTTTCCCTCTATGAAACCCATTATTCAGTAGATATGTAGCTAAGGTTTCATACCACTTCCTTGGAGCTTGATGTAAGCCATAAGGAGCCTTAACCACCTTATAAACCTTATTGGGATGTTGAGGATCTTCAAAGCCTGGAGGTTGAGAAACATAGACCTCCTCATCAATTTTCCCATACAGAAAAGCACTCTTAACATCCATTTGATAGACAGTAAAACCCATGAAGGATGCATAAGCTAAAAACAATCTAATAGCCTTAATTCTTGCAACAGGAGCAAAAACTTCTTCATAATCAATTCCCTCCTCCTGAGTGTATCCTTGAGCAACTAGCCTTGCTTTGTTCCTGATAACAATGACTCTTTCATCTTTCTTGTTCCTGAAAACCCATTTTGTACCAATCACCTTCATTCCATCAGGCAAGTCACAAAGAACCCAAACTCTTCTTGCATTGCTTCAACCCAGCTTGATTCTTCTAAAGCCTTATATACATTTTTAGGCTCCACTTGTGATAGGAAACAGAAAAACAAACATTCGTTCTTGTCTGTGTGCTTCTTGGACTCATAAACCTCACTAATGAACCCATGAACATCATTCATCTTTGTCTGCTTTCTTGTCTTCACACCTGATTGTAAATCACCAATTACATTTTCAAGTGGATGCACTTTGTGAATTGTAGTTTGTGCTGTGTTAGGAATATCATATGTTGTAGGCATGTTAGTGATTTCAACTTCATCACAAGGTGTTTCCTGAGTTGAATTTTCCACATTTGGTCCATCAGTGGAAACTTTTGGTGTAGCAGTGGAAATAGGGTTACCACTGCTTTCAGGAATGTCTTTATTCTGAACATCAAAATTCACAACATTAGCATCACCTTCCTTTTCAGAATTCTTTGAAGATTGTGAATCTTTATTCTTAGAAGCAGAATTATTATCAACAAAGTCCCAAAGTGGCATGACAATTTGATCTTTATCATCTTCATCATCTTTGCAAGGTTCATCTTCATCAATGAATTCTTCTGAGCCATCAGGATCATTGTCTCATGTACCTGAGGTAAAAGGTACATAATTCATTGTATTTAATAAAGTCTCAAGATCAAACAGCCATTCTGGTCCTGCACCTGCTATGTTAGTTTTATTTTCAAGGAATTCAACATGAAAATTTTCTTCAATCTTCTTTATTCTCAAATTATAGACTCTAAAAGCTTTGCTAGCCATAGAATATCCAACAAAGAAGAATTCATCTGACTTTTCTTCAAACTTTCCCAGATGATCAATGGTATTAAGAATAGTAACATGACATCCAAATGACCTCATAAAGTCCAAAATAGGTGTTCTTCCTCTGAACAATTCATAAGGTTTCTTGTTCTTTGTTGTCACCACTAAAACCCTGTTTTGAATATAACAAGCAGTGTTCACTGCTTCAGTCCAAAAAGTCACTGGTAGCTTGGAATCAACTAACATGGTTCTAGCAGCCTCAATTAGTGTCCTGTTTCTTCTTTCAGCAACACCATTCTGCGGAGGTGTTCTTGCAACACTAAATTCTCTTTTAATACCCTTGTCTCTGCAGAAATCATCCATAACTCTATTCTTGAACTCTGTCCCATTGTCACACCTGATAATCTTGATCTTTTTATCAACTTGAATTTCAACTTCAGTTATGGAAGTCTTAAGGATGCCAGTGGTCTCATCCTTGGTTCTTAGAAAGAAAACCCATGTAAATCTAATAAAATCATCAGTTACAACAAGACAATACTTCTTCAAATTTATGCTACTCACTGATGTAGGACCAAACAAGTCCATATGCAGCATGTAAAGTGGATGATCAATAGAGTTATATGCCTTGGTCTTGCAAGAAGCTCTATGTTGCTTGCCTTTAAGACAGGCAACACATGTTTGGTCATTCTCAAATCTCTTCTCTGGTAGACCTCTGACTAGACCATCTTTCACAATCTTGTTGATGGTCTTGAAGTTAACATGACCAAGTCTTTTGTGCCAAAGCATGGATTCATCCAAAATCGCCTTTGCAAGCAAACAAGTAACATCATCTTTAGCCACTATGTTCTTCATGTATATGCTATATAAGTTGCCTTTTCTAGGGATTTTACGTAGGACCTCACTTTCTTCAGGTAACTTATAATCTTTAGATAAGATATAGCATTCATCTTCAGAGAATAGAAATCTATGTTTCTTGTCACACATCTGTGACACACTGAAGAGATTGTACTTAAGTTCTTTCACATAATACACATTCTCAAAGTCCAAGTTTCCAACCTTGATAGTTCCTTTGCCAAAAACCTTCCCACCAATACCACCTCCAAAGCTGACAAATTGTCCATCATAGGGTTTGAAATCTGAAAGATAGGACTTGTTGCCAATCATGTGCCTTGAACATCCACTGTCTAAATATCCTTGATCTTCTTTAGGCTTTGAATGTCCCTGCACATAAAATAAAGGAATTAGTTCCTTTTGGGGACCCAAGCCACAAATGACTTGGATCTGCCTCGTGTATCAATATAATTATATCTGTCAAAGGTCATTGATACACCATTGGGATTGACTGATGTGTTAATTCCTTTTGGTTTCCATTCCTAACGTGTTGAGGCCTTCACAGCATTTCCCACATTTACCCTTTTGTTGTTTACTGAACCACTAGTGGAAACTTTTGGCCTAGCAGTGGCAACTGCTGGATTAGCAGTGGCAACTGTTGGTTTTGAAATTTTAGGTGCCCACTTGTGGTTATAGAAAACCTTCTTTTCATAAAATGTCTTGTTACCTGTTTGTGCACTTTTGACAAAAGTTTTAATAGGTTTTGCACATTTAACAGGTGACTTAGGGTAACCACTGTGCATTTTTCTAGTAGTTGTAAGAGGTTTGATGCCAGTTTTAAGTTGAACAGCTCTGGGAATCATATTTCTTAGAGGATTGGGGTGAGTTAAATTTTGAAACTTATTTTCTTTTACCCCTGTGTTCCCAAAAACATTTCTTCTACCCTTGTGATAGTTACAGTAAGCATGATCGATGTTCAAAACTACCACAGATGTGACATGCTTTTTTGTTAAACTCAAAATCACTACCAAATTGTTGAGATTTTAGATTGTTCCAGTTCCTCTTGTTTCCCCTAGGAGCTGGTGATCTATATCTATACATCTCTGCATATTTAATAGTAGGCCTAGTATTATTTGTTTGTTTCCTAGGCTCTTCCTTTTCAATCTTAACAACTTCATAAACACATGTTTTATCCTTAACTTTCACACATTCATCCTTAAGAGATGAATCACTTGCACTTTCAAATGCATCAGACTCAACAATTTTATCTATAATAGCTTCTTTCACAATTTGGGGGCCATAAGTCCTAGTAGGTTCCTGAAACTCCTCTAATCCAGTGTGTGTTAGGTCTATACCAGGAGGTGATGGAACACCTCTTAGGGGTGGTGGTACAGACTTGTAACCTACACCTGATTTAGCTTTATTAACTACTTGGGCTTCCCAAATTTTATTAATTCCATCTGAAGCATAAGGTAACGTGTCTACAGTAATTTTAACATTATCATTAGCCTTTTTAACCTTCTCCAATTCTTCTCTAATTGCTAGATTCACAACAATCTTATAATCTAAGTCCCTTCTTAATACAGCAATATCATCACTAAACTTAGATTCATTAGCCCTAAAATGCTCTATCTGTGCTTCTAAAACAGAAAGACCTCTTTTATGATTTGCTAGGTTATAATTGGTTTGATTTAACTCTAACAATTGTTCATCATATTGAACTTTAAGTTTCTCATAGTCTTTTAAAGCCTTACAAGTTTTAGAACAAGCATTATTAATTTGTACCTCAGAATCAGAAAAAGCCATAAGTGCAAGTTCTGTAGCTATCATTGCAGAATCTGGATATGCAACTTCTTCATCAGCCATGTAGCTCCAATCATAGCTTACTCCATCAATGGCCAAAAGCACCTTTGGTTCTTCAACTGTAGGCTCTTTCTTCTTGTCCTGCTTGTACCAAGTTGACCTATTATCACGCTTCTTTGGTTTCCTGCATTCCCTGGCAAAGTGTCCCATCTTGTGACAGTTGTAACACTCCACCTTCTTCTTGTCAAAGCCTGCAGTCTCATTACCATTGATAATGATCTTCCTCCAGTCTTTTTCCAAAATTTCTTTGCAAGTCATCTTCATCATCAATTTGATCCAACAAAGCAACTTGCCATTTAATGTCCATCTCTTCCAAGTCATCTTCATCAATTTGATCCAAGTCTTCATGTGTGACAATTGAGCCTTTTACTTGACTTGAGAGATAGGCATAAAAAGTAGGATCACCAAGACCAGCAATCTGTTTCTTAGAATTAGCAGTGGAAACTTTTGCACTGCCAGTGGAAACAACAATATGAGCAGCATCCTCATCATCATCATCACTTTCTTCATCAGAACTATCATCAACAGATGATGATATAAGAGCTAAGTTCCCTGAGCTTGTACTTATCTTTCAAGACTTCTTCAGTCTTTGTTCAATAACTTTAAAGTTATTGTACAAATCATTAAGCTTCATGGTTTCAAGTTCTGGCTTGTCTTCCCACACAGCAACATTAGTACTAAACTCAGAGGGTAGACTTCTTAAAAACTTTAAGTTGAGGTCTTCCTTTTCTACCTCAATTCCAAACACAATAAGTTGTGTTACAATCTTCTGAAGTCTAGTGAAGATGCTATCAATAGTTTCATTGCTTGTTGAAGAGAAATTTTCATAGGTTTGCTTCAGCAGGGTCTTCTGAGTCTTCTTGGTAGAGTCATTACCACCAAAGACAAAACAAATATCTTCAAACAAAGTCTAGCAGTTTTGTACTTGCTGAAAGCTAAAACTTGATCCTTATGAAGGGTCATTAGCAATAAACCTCTGGCCTTCAAATCATTCTTCTTTTGAAGTCATTCATCAGATGTAACTGGTCCAGTATTTAACTTTTGTACTACCTTGCCATCACTAGTTTTTGAGGTAGTACCAAGTTTAAAGGAATCACCAAACATAATGATTTTTCAAAGTGCATAGTCTTGCACCATAAAGAATTGTTCAATCATTAATCTCCACATCTCAAAATCATTCAGTTTAAGCTTAGGAAGCTTAGCAGCAATGTTGGTCTGACTGTTCTCCATTTCCATTGAATTCTTGTAAACTTCGGATCTTCTAAATCAAAGTATCAAAGCCTGGCTCTGATACCACTTGATGGATCTAAACACACTACCTTGTGTTATAATGATACTTTGAGTTATACTACCAAGTATGCGGAATTTACTTAGTAATACTTAGAAGTTTGATTGTGAGTAAAAACAGTTGTATATGAATGAGAACAATGTGTAAACCAAACTATTAGCTCCAATATTATTAATAATAATAATACGAGTGATCTTTGTATCACTAGGGTTACAACCTTGAAGCTCTATGAAATTCGTATATCTAACCTTAACCTAGGACCTCCTTTTATAGCACAAGGAGTCCTCTTCTACAAGATAAGTATAAGTCTAATAGAATAGGATATACACAAAATCTATTCTATATTTATCTATACACGTTTCCTAACAATTATCCTGACAATAGTGGTAATAATATGTACTAACAGTGGTAATGTGTTTCCACTGTTAGTGTATTCTTCAGCAGTGCTTCTTCCATGCTTAGCCGTGGTAACTTTTAGTATAATTCCCAACAACAAACTTGCTAGGCTATATTTGAAGGAAATCATTTCTCGTCATGGTGTTCCTATATCTATTATTTCGGATCGTGACAGTCGTTTTACGTCAGCCTTGTAGCAATCACTCCAAACTGCTTTGGGGATGAAACTCGATATGAGCACCACTTACCATCCCCAAACCGATGGACAGAGTGAGAGAACTATCCAAAATTTTGAGGATATGCTTCGTGCCTGTGTGGTTGATTTTGGAAAAGGTTGGGAGAAGTATCTACCTCTAGCTGAATTCTCCTATAACAACAGCTACCATACAAGTATTAAGGACGCACCATTTGAGGCGTTGTATGGCCGTAAATGTCGTTCTCCTGTTTGTTGGGCTAAGGTTGGTGATAGCCAACTCACTGGCCCCGAGCTTATTTTGGAAACCACCGAGAAAGTGACTCAAATTCGTGATCGTTTGAAAGCAACTCGTGATAGACAGAAAAGTTATGCCGATCAGAGACGTAAGCCCCTTGAGTTCCAGGTAGGAGACAGAGTGATGCTCAAGGTCTCACCTTGGAAGGCAGTGATACATTTTGGCAAACGTGGGAAGCTCAATCCCCGCTAAATTGGGCTATTTCAGGTTCTGGAGAGAATTGGGCCTGTAGCTTATTGGTTGGAGCTACCACAGGTATTGAGTAAAGTGCATGATGTGTTTCACGTGAGTAATTTTAAGAAATGTCTTTCTGAGGAAACACTTGTTATACCAGTGAAAGATATTCGAGTAGATGAGAGTTTGAATTTCGTTGAAGAGCCTATTAAAATTGTGGATCGTGAGATTAAATGACTCAAGCGCAGTCGTATTCCGCTCATCAAAGATCATTGGAATTCCCATCACGGACCGGAATTCACGTGGGAGCGCGAGGATGAATTTCGGAAGAAATATCCTAAGCTTTTTGTTTCGTAGTTGGAAAGTCCAGAGTGAAAACCGGGACGGGTTTCTTATGAGGCTGGGAGGATGTGACAACTAGAAAATTAGGGAGTCATTTTAAAATCCACATTTCTTTATAATTTAACAACACGAAAATGTTTGGAATTTATTTTAAGTAAATTATGTCGAATTTGAATGCGTGACTTTGAATCTGTGAATTATATATGGAATTTATTCGTATCAATGATTTTATATGAGATATATATGATGTGAATGTTGTTTATTGCGCACTACGTTGACTCCGGCACTAGGAAATTAAACAAATTAGAAATCTTGAGTAACGGTCGCGTTTATATATTTAACGAATGTATTTATAATCAAATTTTGTGGAGAGACGGTTTTGAAAATGATGGTGCGTGAGTAAACGCGTGTTGGGGATTTTGTTACAATAAATAGGGACTCGGGTTGAGGGTGTCGGGATACTTTGGAAAATTTTACATGAATGTTCCTTGTGTTTACATCTAGCCGCCCCCCATCCATTATTATTGTTATTATTTTTTTTAAATAAAAAGAGTATATTACACATGGTCCTTGTGGTTTCCTGGCACACACAAACAAACACAACCTCATCCTCTTTTCTCATCTCTCTCTCTCTCTCTATTCATCACCAAACCCTAGCCGCCACCTCTTTGGACGGCCACCATCGTGACACCGTCGCGTACCACCACCTAAAACCACCCCCATCACTAGATCTTCTAGATCCACCAATTCACGCGCTAGTTTTCTTGTTGTTTTGAAGATTTGTGACTTTTGCTTGTGATATGAAGGTAAGACGAGTCACAAGAGTTTTGGTAACTCATTTGGGTAAAAAAAAGCATGACTTGTGAGTCACGGGGTTGTATTTTTGTACGGGGTTTTGATAAAAAAACGTGATATATATATATATATATATATATATATATATATATATATATATATATATATATATATATATATATATATATGGGTTGGTATAAAAAATAATTATAAATAAGTTTGGTATCCGGGTTTCTTGTTTTCTTTGTGTGGTCGAGACCTACACTTTTTGGGCTTGTGTGTTCTTTCTTGTTATTTTTGTGCATGTAATGATGAATTTGAGGATGGTTGGTTATATATTTAAGTGATTTGGATTAGTTTTGGTTGAAAAATTGAATATTGTTGTTGTTGTGGGATTAACGTGACCTTATAGTCTGTTTGGTTCTATTTGAGGCCTCGGTGTTGTTTCGTGGCTCGTGTATCCAAGTCGAGACCCAAGTAGGGTCTCACGGTTTGGTTTTGGTTCGACCAAGATTGAGCCGAGACCCAAGATGGGTTCGGCCAAAATTTTGATGTTCTTATTTGTTGTTGTTGGTGAATAATTGTTGTTTTTGTTGTAAAATCATTGTTGTTGTTAACTTTTGTTGTTGTTGTCGTTGCTTTGGGCCGAGAAAGAGTAGAACGGCCGAGACCCTTGTGGTCTCAGCAATGGAATTATATTATTGTTGAAGTTGTTGTTGATGTTGGGAAATATCGGGAACCGATTGTGTGACGGTTAACTAGAATGACGGAGATAGGATTAGTTGGGTACCGTAGTCGGACCTTATTGTTGTAGTTGTTGAAAGGTTGAATTGGACTTGTTGACGGGGTTGTTTGATACTTGATGATATTATATTTGGACTTGTGAGCTTGAGCGAGTCGGGGTCACCTTGACTTACTAGTCAATGGTTGATCTCGACAACCGCCTTAACAATTGGATTTGGACAATGAGCCGAGAAGTGATGACTCAGACATGTGACTCGTATTTTATAACTTGAAAACAAATATTAAAACTCGTAATAACTTATATATCGATAAAAATATTCAAATATATATATACGTGTGAACGTGTATATATATATGGATACATATATAATAAATAAGAAATCACGAGTAACGAAAATAATAACGTTAACGACCAATATTAGACTATTAAAATAGTATAATATCGTCGGAAACCTTATTATAATTATATTGTTATAAATAAAAATATAAAGTTAAAGTGGATTATTTTACGAAATATAGCGAGTTTTTGGAAATAAAATGAAACGTGGCGTATTCGAGGGCACTTAAATCCAAAGTTTGACTATTTTATTATTGTTGACTATTTGTGCTAATCACGGATATTTGACGTTAATATACCCGTTCTAAATAACTATTTAACTTATTTAGTCGACGGATTAAATAAGACCTATTTAGTTATATCAAAGGGGTTTATTATCGAAAAACGTATCCTACGACGCGTTAGGTCGTGGTAGGAGTTTGGGATGATAAGTCAATAAATATTTTGTGAAGTTTATCGAATTGACGAATTCGATAAGTTTGACGATCTATTTAGAAGGCTTATTAAGCTCTAAAACTTACCATGTAGTATGCTGTGTGCTATGTGATTTAGGACGTGGTATGGTTTTGGAATAATAAGTTAAGTAAATATGTTGTGGAGGATTATCGAGTTGACGAACTCGATAAACGTCGACGATCTATTTAAGGGACTTATTAGGCTAAGGCTAGACATATAGATCGTTATTGTTCTTTTGCTTTGATGGTATGTTATATGGATTGTGTTGAGTCGACACACACACACGGATACCAAACGCTAAAACAAATATGAGAAATGGATTTTTGGAAAGTAAAATGGAATACGTTCGGGGTTGGGAGTATTTGATTTTTGAGAATATGATTCTGAGACGAGTTTATATTGTTAGGAAGTGCCGAGTCCGTAGTTGTCGTCGTCTGAGTAGCGATACTTCTTGGTTCTATCGATTTTGAGCTAGTATCTGGACTGAGGTGAGTCATAGCCCTACTTTTACTCTTGAATATTATTTTCTGAACTTGGGGTGAGAAAACATGCAAATTGTTTTATGTGGACTATTTGTGATGATTGAAATAATACTTGCTATGCATATAGACTAGGTTGTTTACACTAAGGTTGTAGCATGTCACTATGGGGTGATCCAACCTTAGGGTGTTATGTAAAGTATGTCGCATCCTTGCGAATGCAGAGCATGTCGCATCTTTACGAGTACTGAACATGTCACATCCTTGCGAATGTAGGGCATATCGCATCCTTGCGAATGTAGAGCATGTCGCATCCTTGCGAATGCATATTGAATTGATTGGTTTTGGACTATAGTGTGCACCTATAGGGTTTGTGTTGTGGATTGAGAACTAGTCTAGGATAGCTGACTTTTAGCGCGTTTTCTCAGGTAATTAAGTGATGCTTGGAATGCTCAATTGGAAGGCTTGGCTTGGCGTTTTGGTTAAAGGATCTATTCTAACTCTGATATTATGTTATGGACCTATGTTTAAATTTATTTCTTACGTTGGATTATTTGGGATGAATGTAAACTTAAAAACCTTTAATGGTTCTTTTTTATTTATGTTTACATTATCTCGTTTCTTTATACTTGTGACGGATACCAATCCCTTAGCACCCCGAAAGTTTGAATAGTCTTCCGTTATACCAAATTTTGGGGGTGTTACAATAGAAAAGTGAATGTTTTTGTTAAGGACATATGGAAACGGAGGCTACCATTCGCATGGAGCGTGATAGAAATGGTATCGATCTTGATTCTATTCTTTTTCCGTGTTGTGGAATCATGTCAATTTAGGGTGCGTTTGGTTCATGCTTTTGGAGAGAATAGAATGAAAGAAAGATTAAAACTAGGCGGGGCCCACAATTTGGGAATGAAGGAGTGAGGGAATGATAGATTTTATTCCTACCTTAGTTGGGTGGTTTCACTTGAAACCTGCAGGCCCCATTTTTTTTCATTTCCCACATCTTTATAACCTTTCCCAAATCCGAATCCAATTCCAATCCCACTTACGAACCAAACGCACCCTTAGTGTTTTGTGAGAAAGCGTTACATTTGTGGCCGGGGTACAAGTAGAATTTTTGGTTGGTGAGGCATTGGTCTCGTAAACGTGTCAATGAGATGGGTAATGAGGACAAAATGAGAGGAAGACTATTTTTTAATGATCACCATGCATCAACTTAAATTTCAACGCATTAATTCCACCAATTGTCTTGGTCTCGCAAGAGCTAGCATATAATGGGTATCGATCAACTTGTGAGGAGTGATTGTTTGAAACTAAATATATTTATTTATTAAAATATTACTACTAAACAAGGCATGAGTTAACGGAACGGGGGCATAGAGAGCGTTTGGGGAAGTTTTGCGCTGCCGCCGCCTGTACTGTCTGCTTTAATGCTTGTACATTTGACTAAAAATAGGTGGGACCCCATGTGTAGACCCCGTTGGGTTAACACAACCCCTAAACAAATGTGGTCATTTTGTGTAGACACCAGATTTGAATGAGAAAGAGTCAAAATGGACAAAACATGAAACACTTGCAGACTTTTTTATTTATACAAAACATGAATATACATTTAGCTAATCTAATAATATATGATACTAACATTTATAAAGGTATTTGTAAAATTTATAAAGTTTTTAAAATTTATTGAGAATTTAACAATTGATTCTGTGAAATTAAATCTAAGATTAGATTTGTTTTTTGAACGGCAATTGTGGTTACATGGCTCCTAGCCCAGAAGGCGTAGCGAGCCCACACAACCAGGTTGGGTCCAGCCCAGAAGGCAATGACACCTTTCCCTTTACACACGAGGGAGGAAACCCCTATCGCCCTAGACAAGACTCGAACTTGAGACCTTGTCTAAGAGGGTAAAACCTCCATACCGCTAGACCAGAGGCCCTTTGGTTAAGATTAGATATTTTTGCAATGTTCTAATTTTAAAAAGTTATAAATTGCCCCTCCTTTTCTTATGTTACTTTTTTCACAAACTTGACAGGCTGAATTTTGTAGGTATTTTTTGACAAACGAAGTTTAACATAGCCTGACTAAATTGTAGCTAATTTTGACTTTTTATTTTCTAATTAAAACCCATTTATCCATTTTTGGTTTTCTCGTTATAATATATAAAAGATAAAAGTATCCATTATGATGGTTTATGAATATGTTATGATGAAAAGTGTTGATACAAAAGTTGGACTTACCTTGTTTGGACTCCTGCTCTCGTATCAATTAGAACTTTAGTACTTATGAAACCTGCGCACTAAGAAAGCAAACAACATCGTTAGGCTTATCGTGGGATTGTCTCCCACGATTAGACTCCGGCGTGAGAGTAAGTAATCGGTTTTAGGTTTTTGTTGAAGAGTTAGGGATTTGTGAATCGTACCTTTGATGAGAACTATGTCATTCTATATATAGGCCAAGAATCCTCGTAGGTTTCTTGCTCCTTACTCTTCGCACTCGTGGTTCTTATCCGGGGTAAGGATATCTATTCCGTAAATAGAAGATCCTTATCCATAACCGGGTAACTTTAGTTTGGTTTGGGCTTTCGTGAGTCCAAACCGTTGGCTTTGTGGCCCAAGCCATTGTCATGTTAGCCCACTCGTGGTGGGTTTGGGCCTAGTAATGTTTATCATTTGGGCTCGTGGCCCAAATATAGACTATACGTCATCATGTCCCCCCAGTCTAGTGTGCGCGGCTCGTAGTCGCGGGTACTAGACTAGTGATAATCAGCGGTAAGCGTGGCGGGGAAAATTCAAATAGTTACCGCCCAAGGGTGGGAACTATGTATCTAGTCCCTAAATATCTCAATCGTTTCTCGGGAAATGGGGAGTGTGTCCACGTATGCCTTGGAAAACGGGGAAAAGTGTTGTACCTTCTCATTTCCTAGCCACACGATTTATGAGTGGGATCCACGTGTTGTTCCTTCTAGGGTTTTAGAGGCTTATAAAGGGCACCGCCTCCATTTACTGTGATTCACACTGTAAAACATCTTCCGCCATTTTCAAAACTTTTCAAAGCTTTCTTGCGAGATTAACTGTTCTATTAGGTAACTGCGCGTGCGCAATTTAGTAGATCGTGTTATACTTCTAAAATGGTTGCTCAGCTAGAGGATTTTCGCTCTGCGATAGATGAGGATGAACTGTGTCAGTTCGCCTCTAATTTCTTTATTCCTCTGGATGTGCATCCGGAAGTCCCGGATGTTGATGCGTGTATTGGCGATTTCCCCGATGGGAAAATAGGGTTATATACACGCTTTTTTGATTACGCGAATTATCGCGTACCAATATTTGTATTTTTGAGCAACGTGCTCAATTTCTACCAACTTAATATCTCACAGCTGCACTGTATAGGTGCGGCGAACATATCCAATTTTGAAGTAAACTGTCGTTTACTTGCAATCAACCCGACTGTCGACCTATTCCGTGCGTTTTACCACACAAAGTGGTCGCACGGATGGGTTTCTTTTGCAAAGCACGCAGGGCGCCTTCAATGTTCTATACTCAAAGGTCGCTGCCAAGGGATGAGCGTCCTGTCCCTGGTTCGTATAGCGTCACGGATGCGGATACGACTGATAGTAACCGTATTCCCATTAACTCCTATCCTGAGGAGTTTTTGGTTCATATAGGGCTGAGTCGCAACTATTTTAATGGTGCTGACGAGGTTCCAACCTTTATTGATGAGAACGGCCAGGGTGGGTGCTCATCCTTTCTTGCCTTTGCCTCTATAATGTAAGTGTTTGTTTGTATTTCTTCAATAACTAAGTTGTTCTTGTTATTTGTTTCTGTCTTTCGTAGAGATGGACTTGTTTGTTGTTGTGAAGCTGGAGAAGCCCAAGCGCGTGACAGTTGGAGTGCGCCCTCTGAGGGACGATGAGGAGCCCATCCTGGAGGCTACTGCGGGGCACCTAACAGTGCTTGGGCCCGTTGTTCCTGCGGATTCTCCACCTGCAGCTGTGCTTGTTGCGCCAGTGTAGAGTGTTCCTCCCACTGTGGAGCAATCTCCCGTAGTGGAGGAGGAGCATGCTGATTCCTCCAATAGCGTAGAGATCCTGGAGCCTGTTGCGGAGGTTCAAGGCGGGAAGCGTAAGAAAGTGCCTTCTGGTGGTTATGGCGCTGGTACTTCCAAGAGGAGGCGCCACGTAATTGCTGACGAAGAGTCTTTCGCACCGGATGATATGTCCGTTTTTGGCGCAGAGAGGAATCTGTCCAGGTCCTCACCTTTTTTGTAAGTGTGTATAACTTTCTTTCTCTTTATTTGCTGTATCCTTGTACTGACTTTATCTCTTTTGTTTTGTAGTGACCGTGCTGCAGAGAGTGATGCGGTGTTTGCTGAGCGTGTAGTATCACCGCAGGCTGCTCGTGTGGAGGAGCCGTTGAAGGCAGCAGCGCAGATGTCTGCGCAGGAGTTGGTGGAGGAGCTAGTTGTTGTTGCTGCACGCCAGGCTGAGTTGGTCACTCAGCTAAAGGCGCAGTCTGTTGTGGAAGGGGTAGTCTTGCTCAGAAAGATGAGGAGATTGCCCTCCTGAAGGTGCAGTTGGCGGATGCGCGTGCTGAGGTGGAGTCCACCACTGGCTATGCGAGGAAGCTCGCAGACGAGAAGCTGTCGCTGCTGGCTGATGTACACCAAGAGCGCAATGAGATGCGGTAGTATAGGTCAAGCTTCTCTTGGGGCTTAAAATACCTGCAGCTAAAGAGGGGCGAGCACTTCGCAAGTCTTGATGAATTTGCCAAGAAAATTGAGAGCTCGCTGGCGGTGCATGAGGAGAAGCTGCGCAGGTTGAGTATAGAGTATGATGAGGAGTTGTATCTGCATCTTATGTCTATGATCGCTGAGCGCATGTACTTATCCTTATATTCTGTAGTTTTTAGGTGTATTTCCTCTTTTTTTTTTCCTAATGCATCCTTTGTTGTTTATGCAGGTGGCTGATCAGCCATGGTTTGCGCCTGGCTGCTATGGGCACTTTGTAGTCCCTAGAGGGCGTGGGGGCCTTTGGCAAAGTTGTTGAATGCGTCGTTGCTCGTGGCAAGGCGCAGGCTGTGGAAGAGATGGCTGAGGGTCAACAGCTGACCGTTCCTCTTGCTGATGTGCCTAGATACAAGGCGGATGCATTTGAAGAGCTTGTAAAGGCTATGGAGGAGATGAAGCTCTTTGAGCTTCCATATATTGCGAGGCTGGAGCGCGACCAAGATTATCGCATAAACCTGATTATGCAGGGCTTAACTCTTGGGAGGCACATCTTGGAGGACGCGGAGGCTCAACCTGACTTTTTCTTCAAGCCTGACGAGTCTCAGTTGCAAGTTCCTGTTTTTTCGCAGCCGTGTGATATTCTTCACCCCTTCGCTATTGAGAAGGAGGTTTCTCTAAAGGAGGTCTTGGAGCGTCATGCGGAGAGAGCGGCCAAGAAGAAAGGCTTGAAGGGGAAAGCCACCCTTTATGGTATGGGTGTTGCGCATATCCCAAGGTCCGATGGAGTTGCAGTCAGTGTGGCGACTGTGTCACCTAGAGACGCGTTGCTTTTGAGGAGACTCCAGGAGGCTGGGAGTTCTGTTGACCAAGAGCGCAGCTCCAAGCGCCGTCATAGTTCGTAGATATGTATTTATAACTTGTAGTCATGACATTGAAAAAACTCGTGGTTTTTCTTTTTTGGTGAATGAAAGTATGGATCTTTTGCATGAATCGTTTTGTCCTTAGATTATTTGTCTTGAAAGACTTTCCAAAGGTTACGATGTGCTTAGAATACATTGTATTCAGTCCATAATTTATGTATTAATTCCGTAGCTTAATGAATATGTTCAAAAACGTTTGTAGTCCATAACTTAGCAAACGTGTAGGTAAGTTTGTAGCGTGCTACAAATATCATATCGAGGAACCAAGGGTCTTGGTTCTTTAGTTCGTCCATTTTTGCATTGTGTGCGTGGTAGCGCATTCGTCGTGGGATGCGTTTTTGAACCAAGGTCATAGTCTTGTATGAAGTTGGTGAATTTATGTACGAACTTAGGAGTCAATTGTTTTGAGTCCTTATGGTGGTATGCAGCGTGCTGCGAATACTACTCTTAGGGATCAATTGTCTTGAATCCATGTGTTGTTAAACACGCACGGTGTGCGTTGTGGTGCATCCGTCGTGGGATGTACCTTTAGCTTATTCCAACATCTTGAGAATAAGGTGTTTAACAAGGATACGTGATCCGATGTTGATGGGTTTGCAACCCTCTTACTCAACGAGTTATTTCGTAGGTTTACTCATCCTGTCTGCCCTCGTGTGGTCTTAATATATGCATGCACGCCATGTAGGCAATAATATAAATAAACAGAATTGAAACATAGATGAACGATGTAAGCAATAATGTTAAAATGTGTTGTGGAGTTAGCTAGAAACCAAAATGTTTTATTAATTCTTGCAAGTTAAAAAATAAAGACAATTTCCTAAAAGAAAAGTGAATACACAGACATTTATTGAGCGCTTACTAAAGTGCAGAGGTGTCAGTGTGTGGGCCGTAGCCTAAAGGTAGCATCTCTTGAGATTGCAAATGTTCCAGGTGCGTGGTAGCTCGTGGCCTTTCATGTCGCGCACTTTGTACGCACCGTCGTCTAATGCCTCTGTGACCTCGTAAGGTCCTTCCCATTTGGGTCCGAGTTTGCCCTTGTCTTCTGCGTGGCTTGCATCATTGGTGCGATATACAAAGTCTCCTGGTTTGAAGGAAGTGTTTCTGACTCTTGCATCATAATACTTCTTCATCTTTGATTTAGCTTTTGCTTCGCGTATAGCTGCCCTTTCGCGTCTTTCCTCCAACAGATCTAAGTCGATGCGTCGTTCGTCGTCATTTGCTGTGACGTTGATTTCCGATGTACGGATTGTTGGCATTCCAATTTCTGCTGGTATAACAACTTCTGTCCCGTAGACAAGAGAAAAAGGTGTATCGCCATTGCTGACTTTGATTTCTGTGCGGTGGGCCCACAGAACATGTGACAATTCGTCCACCCATCTTCCTTTATGTTTGTCCAAGCGCGCTTTAATTCCTTCACCCAGACTACGATTCGCGCGTTCTACTAATCCATTTGTTTGTGGATGTTTAACTGACGCGAAGTGCTGTGTGATGTTTAATTGAGCGCACCAATCTTTGAATGGGTTATCACAGAATTGTTTTCCGTTGTCCAAAATAATCTCTCCAGGTAAGCCAAAGCGGCATACAATGTTGTCCCAAACGAATCGTTTGACCTGGTTCCCAGTGATACTTGCCACTGCTTTTGCCTCGATCCACTTGGTAAAATAATCAATGGCGACAAGGAGGAACTTAAGTCCTCCTGCCGCAACTGGAAAGGGTCCTGCAATATCAATTCCCTATTTATGGAATGGCCATGGTGAGGTAATGGGTGTCAGCTCATGTTGTGGTCGGCGCGGAATGGGTCTGTGGACTTGGCAGTCGTTGCATCTTCTGATCATGTCTCGCGCGTCGCGGTGCATGGTAGGCCAATAGTATCCGGATCGCAAGGCACGCGCTACAACGGACCGTGGTCCTGAGTGCATGCTGCAAGATCCAGCGTGGATTTCTCGGAGTACGTATTCTGCCTGAAGAGGTCCGACGTACCTAAGCCATGGTTGTAAGAATGAACGCCGATATAGGATACCGTCTCGAAGTTCGAATCTCTGCGTTGTGCGCCGTATCCGTCGAGCGTCCTTTTGTTCTTGAGGGAGTGTTCCCTTGCTTATAAAGTCTGTGATAGGTGTCATCCATGTAGGATGTTCTTCCTCTGTCACTATGGAGATTTCCATCTCAGAGATGGATTTATTCTTCAAGGTTTCCACCAATACCTGTATTGATAGGTGTGCGAAGCTTATCGATGCGATTTTACTCAACGCATCTGCTTTTCTATTTTCTCCTCGTGGGATTTGTTTGATGGAAAACTTGTCAAAATTCTTGATCAGGGACTTGGTCTTAACGAGGTATTGAATCATGTGTTCCTCTTGGGCCACATATTCGCCTAACACGTGGTTGGCTACCAATCGTGAATCCACATTTGCCTCTAGGTTGCGTACACCCATTTGAGTTGCTATGCGGAGTCCAGCCAGTAATGCTTCATATTCTGCCTCATTGTTTGTGGCTATGAATTCAAAACGCAGTGCGTAAGTGTGTTCTGTTCCATCTGGGTTGGTGAGGATAAGACCTGCGCCTGACCCTTCTGCGCACGAAGATCCGTCCATGAATAGAACCCATGGTTCTTGTAATGGTACATCAATCTTTGATGATGGAGTATCAGCATCTGGCTTCTCGATGATGAAATCAGCCAATATATATCCCTTGATCGCAGTGCTCGGCCTATAAGAGATGTTATGCTCGCTCAATAACACGCTCCACTTTTGTAGCCGTCCTGATGCATCAGGTTTAGAGATAACTTGCTTGATGGGTTGGTCCGTGATTACAGCTATTGGGTGCGCTTGGAAGTACCTGCGCAGTCTTTTAGCTGCAAATACTAGGGCTAGGACCAGCTTCTCCATGGCGGTATAGTAAGTCTCTGTCTTTTTGAGTGCTTTGCTTACAAAGTATATGGATGTTTGAACAGAGTTTCTATCTGTCAAATAGCACCGCGCTGACTGCTCCATAAGTCGCCGATAGATACATGATCAATTCTTCCCCTGGTCGGGGTGCAACAAGCTTGGGAAGCGCTGCTAGGTTTTTCTTGAGTTGTTGGAAAGCTTCTTCTGCCTCTGGAGTCCATCGAAAATCCCCTTTTTTGTACACTTCGTGAGTGTTTTAAAGAGAGAAAGTGACTTGTCTGCTGATTTAGACAAGAATCGATTTAGCCCTGCTAATTTGCCGTTTAGTGACTGGTCTTCCTTTAGTGTGTACGGTGAAGGGAGTTCGATGACTGCTTTTGTTTTTTCTGGGCAAGGTTTAATGCTGTTAGGAATACGTTTATTCCACTGAAGACTCGGTCACCCCAAGTATTATTTAGCATATTGTAGCTCGTAGTAATTATCATATAGTTAGTACGTAGTGTAGTATTTATGGAGTCGGGTCGGGTCTTCACCCACTGTCAGCCCGGTCCACAGCCCATTTTATAGGGCGTTGAGCATGTAACTATAAATACCCTCTCCCACCCAAGGGAGAGGGTTGGACCTTCATTTGCAATTCAACTTTTCCTTTCTTTTACAAGGCTCCCAACTCCCTCTCTCTCTCTCTCTCTCTCTAACTTTCTCTCACTAGAAATCTCTTTCTTTCTTCTTCTTTAATTCTAACCAAACATATTATTACTTGTTTGTTACAATAATCAATCTTCCACAATTGGTATCAAGAGCCATGGTTAGATTCGATTGATAAGATTGGTTATTTTTTTGTTTTGTTTGGTTCGTATTTATGCAAGACACACCATAGTTCGGATTTTTTTGGTAGTTAGATATGTTTTATAGTTGTACTTTCATGATTAGGATGGTCATATGAACTTGGTTTAGTGGTTGGGTATCTAGTTTCTTGTGTTTATTGGTGATTTTGAGCAATTTCGAGTGTATTTTGTAAGTATTTCTTGGTAGAGAGTTGCTTCTTGGTTTATGATTCTTCATAGAGAGTTGCTTAATTTTGGTAGTGATTTGGTTAGTTTTGGTAGAGATTTGATTGTTTTACTATACTTAGAAAAGAAGACAAAATCACTAGAAAGCGACCTTTTTGTCCAGAAGTGTAGAGAGTTGATGCTAGAGAGAAAAGAAGACAAAATCACTTGAAAGCGACCTTTTTGTCCAGAAGTGTAGAGAGTTGATGCTACAGAGTTGCTACTAGAGATTTGCTGCTAGAGAGTTACTGCCAGAGAGTTGCTAAACTAGAGAGTTGCCATTCTAGAGAGTTGTCATTCTAGAGAGTTGCTACTAGAGAGTTGCTACTAGAGAGTTGCTGCCAGAGAGTTGCTAAACAAGAGAGTTGCCATTCTAGAGAGTTGCCATTCTAGAGAGTTGCCATTCTAGAGAGTTGGTACTTTTAGCGAGTTGGCAATTTTAGAGATTTGATATCCTAGCGAGTTGATAACTTCAGCGAGTTGGTGAGCGAGTTGGTTGGTTTAGCGAGTTGATGATTCCAGACTAGGTACTTCCAGTGAGTTGGCATTCAGCGAGTTGGTCTTTAGCGAGTTGGTTTTTTTTGTGAGGTGGTGTTTAGCGAGTTGGATCTAGCGATTTGCTTGTTTAGCTGTTGACCAAAGTTGACTTTTTACGTCAAAACTTCAAACGGCCATAACTTTTGAACCGTAACTCCGTTTTCAGCGAATTAGCTGTCAAAACATCCGGAACAAGCTGAATATTGTAAAGCTTTATCAGAAAGTCGTGAAACGAATTTTCTTGAGTCCCAAATTACCTCCGGAGTGAAGTTTGAGGTTTTAAGTTTTTAGACCAAACTTTTCAACATTACAATTTGCATCTACCGAACCAAATCATACTACTTGTTGATAACTCACTGCTGGTTGACTCTTAGTGCGAATTGAGAACTCACTACTAGTTGATCAAGTTGTTGTGAGGTGACTACACACTGCTAGTTGAATAGTTCTGTGATTTGAGAATTGTTGCAATTTGAGTTGTTGCAACTTGTCCAATTACAATCCGACGTTGTGAGTTGATTCTTGCAGTTTGACTAATTGTGATTTGACTTGGTATGATTTGACTCATTGTGACTTGACTTAGATAACTTACTGTACCTTGCAAGGTTTATCATCTCACACTCAATCACTAAAGTCCTCTTGCATCATTTCACGGTTTCTTCTTGATTTTTTAAAATCCCGCGAAAGATTCTATTTCTCAGTTTAAATCATAGAATTGTAAAATCCCGTGCATGGTTACATCATGTCTACTACTTCAGACTCTATCAGATCTGAGAATGTACTTCACCAGCCACTTAAATTGCTTGATAATGCAAAAGATTGTTGCATAGAATGTTTTCAACAACTTCATTCACACTTATCGGTACTTTTAGAGGGTACTAGATTCAATATGGGATTCGATCGTGCATTTGCAACACTCTTTGGTCAAGATGTTCAGACTTTCACAGGCACAATGATTCTTAACTTAGATCAACTATAACAACAACTTGACCAAGAAGAATCTTCCAAAAATGGATCCATGGCTGCTTTCAGTGTGATCAACAAACAACTCCGAGTGTTCATCGACTCGAAATTCACACTGGAATATGACCATTATAGTCAGATGACATAAAAGTGTTTTGCTGATCACACGGGAATTGAGGTTGATACGTTCAGAGACACACTCATCCAACTTATGGATAAAGTGAAAAGATTCATTGATGAAAAAGCACAGCATATACCGGCATATGATGAAAAGGTGAAGGCATGTAGGGTGCAATCATGTGATGGTATTGGCGATTCGGGTAAAGCATCGGATGTTGGGTCAGTTATCATGATATGCAATGGGTCAGAGACTCATAAGCTTGACACTACCTGCAGTTCAATGACTCTTATTTCACATGACATGGATGCAGATTTCAGACCAATAAAAGGAAAAGTGTCATGTGCTGAGGTACCCCTAACTGTACATCATAATGTGCTTTTTGATGAACGACTGCATACTGATCAAGTTATGCCCAGTTATGACACATATTTGTTGAAAAAGACTGATAGCAATACCATTTCTGATTTAACAAATATGAATCATAAAGGGGGAGAAAGTGATCAGGATGCTGAACGTGATGATGTGTCAAGTTCTTTGTTTACAGCTGAGTCTTTTAAATCAAATGATATGGTTGATAAAGAAACGTTTAATGAACTTTCAAAGAGATTCTTACAACTTGAAAAACATTGTATTTCACTTGAAATCGCAATGCAACAAAAGGAAGAAAGTTTTCAAACTAACCAACCATGTAAAGATCCGGAACTTCCTGATTTCCGCGAATTCTTTTTAATTAATGATTTGACAGCTCAGCTAGAAACCAAAAACTTGACAATCAACAACCTGAAAAAACGTATTTCTGAGATGTGTGATATGTGTAATGAAGTTAAGGCTAAACATGACTGTGATGTTATTGCAACTGAACACCTTGAACGCAAAGTGGCCAATTTACTTTTGGAAAATGAGTCTTTGAAAAAGCATTGTAAAAACTTGAACGAGTCAATCAAAGATACGAGAACTAAGTCGATGGAACAAACGAACTCTTTGATTACCAAAAATGATGAATTCAAAGCTCAACTTCTGAACAAGGGTTTCACAATTACAGCATTAAAGAACGAGCTAAGAAAAGCAACAGGGAATAGTGTGAACAATAAGTTTGCAAAACCATCTATCTTGGGGAAACCAGTTTCTCAATCGTATAGAAACCAATCCGTTGTTAGGCAACCAACTGCTTTTAGATCTGAACGTCCAAAATTTTCAAAAATACGGTTTGCCTCCCAAGTTGATGCTGAACAAGTTTTTACAAAACCAGTCACTCCACATTATTTGCCTATGATAATTGCTTCTAGTTCTGTTAAACCTCAACAAGTAGTTACCCCTACAGCCAGCTCCTCTAGAACTAGTTCAAAAACAGTGTCAAAACCTAGCATTAAGGTTCAAAACACCTATGATATAATGGACTTGTACAAGAACTATGATCTAGAAAAGGCTAGAAAAAGGGCATTACTTCATAAGGATGGAATCTTAGGTTCACAACCTAGTATGATCCCTCCTAGGTTATTGAGGAACACTGCTAAGGCTCAACCGGTTAAGTCTAGGATTTACAGTAAAACATCCACAATGCATATGAAGCAAAACAAACCTAAAACTTCTCCTAGGTGGACATAAACTGCTAAATCGTTGGTAACTAGGAATATCGATAAGCCTTCCACTATGCATAAGAAGCTTAGTAATCCTAGACATTGCCATAAGTGGGTTCCAACTGGTAGAATTTTTAAGTGCGTTGGACTTAAGTGGATACCTACCGAAAAGGTGCTTACTAATAACAATGCCTTGGTTGACTGTGAAAACCCAAAGGGTTTGGATACTGTTGCCACTAACCCATATATATGCAATCAAGTTTGTGATGTTAGTGCAGGTACTCCTTACTCAGTTGCAGGTACATCAATCGTTCTCTACGGGAGAAAACTCAAAGTTTGGAGGCCTAAAGCAAGCATATCTCCTGCTTCAAGAGGACTGGAATGTCAATGTTGATGTATCAGTACTATGATGTTTGAACAACTCAGTTCAAGCCTCGGTCCTCAATGTCAACATTATGACGTCTGAACACATCAGTTCAGGCCTCGTGCTTCAGCGACTATGACGTCTGAATACATCAGTTCAGGCCTCGTTCTTCATCGACTATGATGGTTGAACAACTCAGTTCAGGCCTCTTTCCTCAATGTCATCATTATGGTGTCTGCTGACAACACTTCAGGCCCCGTTCATCAAAGAAAAGAAAGGTGTACGATTCAGTGCGCCTTATCTTCGGAAGAAGAGAAATCTTCTTAGTTTTGACCATTCTCAACAATACGGTTCATGCTTCCTCCATGTTCGTTCAGTCATCTAGTGGATATACTCATCTTTGCTTGAATTCATATTCACTTGCTCATTCAAAAATGGCCAACTTCGTATGCAATTTTTGAGGGGGAGAAGAGTGAATAAACTACATGATTGAGTGTATTTTTATTCACATGCTCAATCAAAAATGGCATCCTCGTATGCAATTTTTGAGGGGGAGAAGTGTGAATAAAATACATGACTGATTGTATTCTTATTCACTTGCTCACTCAAAAATGGCAAACTTCGTATGCAATTTTTGAGGGGGAGAAGAGTGAATAAACTACATGATTGAGTGTATTCTTATTCACATGCTCAATCAAAAATGGCAACCACGTATGCAATTTTTGAGGGGGAGAAGTGTGAATAAAATACATGATCGATTGTATTCTTATTCACTTGCTCAATCAAAAATGGCAAATCTCGCTTGCAATTTTTGAGGGGGAGAAGTGTGAATATACCACATGTTGGTTGATGCTTGAAGAATGGTTATACGACTCTCCTCCAACAGAAGTGTGAATATACCACATGTTGGTTGATGCTTGAAGAATGGTTATACGACTCTCCTCCAACACCTAATGTTGTACTTACTAAGGATGATTGGGATTTATGGTTGATGAATACTTCCAAGCTTCAACGTATGTTGATCATCTAGTTCCTAAAGCTCTTGCTCCGGTTCCTGCTGACTCAACTGGTTCACCTTCCTCAATCTCCATTGATCAAGATGCACCATTTAGAAATATTACTCAGCTTACTCAAGTAACCCAATCTCCAGTTATTCCTCTATGTGTTGATGATGACTATCATGATTGTGAAGTTCCACACATGAATAATGATCCGTCCTCTTGTCCTATTTCATCACGAATTGTTGTTCTGCCAATTGTGCACTTTGTAAATCAACCACAAGAACATTATGAAAAATGTCGATTATAATGTCAAAACGGTTAAAAATTTGGACATGGAATGTCAAGTAATCACGGAGTTTATTTGGTATCCCTTATTTGAGATTGAAGTTTAGTTTCACAAAGGCGTGATCTTATGTTATCTTAAAGTCGAGGTTGGTTGGATGTAGATTCTTCGAGATCCTTGCTTGAGCTTTTACCTTTACAATGACGAAGAATTGGATATCTAGTTATTTTGGTGATTCTTCATTTTTATTACTACAAAATAACTATCACTTTAAGGAGTGTCACAACTTACACAAAGTTTTCGGTAGTCAAGAGGTGATGTACGTCTTATACTTGATGGTTGGTTGGTTGAAGAGTATAGAGTACTTGGGGATTCAATGTTGCACGAACTCTCTACAACGCTCTTAGTCACACACTAGTGCAAGCTTAAGTCACAAAAATGGGGAATTCTACTTCAGTTTCTAATTTGGTATGTTGGGTTTACTTCATCAGTGGTCACTTCAAATAGCCTACATAAGAGGTGGTAAAGATAGTCAAAGAGAGTCTTTTTGTAGCAGTTGATTCTCACTAGATCCATTTTAGCAAATTTTTATTTTTCTCACAAGATTTCTAGTACATGTGCATTAAATGTGTTGCTGATTCTGAGGTATCAAAACCAGCAAGGGGAAGGAGACATGCATCTGTATGCATAATGATTACACGTGATGAACTTAATACTTCTTCTTAATTGAAGTTATCCCGGGAAGACAAATGTCATAACCGCAGAGAATATCAGTGTATTAACTTGTGGCATTTGGTGTATCATTCCAACTATGTGGGGGAAGTGTTCTCTTGACACTTGTGGTATGTATTACTTCAGCTTTTAGTGGGAAGAAATATGAGAAGAACAACTGGAACTTCAGCTTTCAGTGGGAAGAAATATGAGAAGAACAACTGGAGAGTGAGATGATATTGCTTATCGACATCTTCATATGAGCTGATATGAGTTTTGGTAAAGTACTTATGGTTAATGCTTCACGTACACAATGTTATGCTGATTCCGATGAGATCGCAACCATCAGGGGAGAGATTTGTGTACATCAAGGATGCGCAACAGGTTCACGTGATCGGGCTTAATCATATATTCCGGAGGTGATATCCGCAGAGATGATCAGTGCTTCAACCTGTTACTTTGGTTTCATCGTTTCTTCTTGTGTTGGATACATGCGTACTATATGGTTTGAGTTGGCATGTGTAAGATAACTGGAAAGCATTTAGTGAAATGAAGATGTTGATATCTGATTGCCCCTAATAGACAACTTCTCCAAACCTCAAAAGTAATGTGTACATTGGGAATGTACAACAGGGTCATGTGATCGAGCCTCATCATACATTCCGGGATTGTTAACCGCAGAAATTATCCATGGTTCACCCTGTTACTTCGGTGTTATCGTTTTCTTTAGGTCTTTGAGCGTCATACAATGAGACCTTTTGCATCACTTCAACTACTGGGGGAAGTGGTCTCATGAAGATGATTGTCGGTTTGGGGGGAAGCTACCAAAGCTTCACATTGAGGAGGCAATAAAAACTTTCAAAAATTTGGTGGGTGTCTAGCGATTAACTCAGTTGTGAGATTCTAGTGATTTGTTAACTAATTGTGTTTGGTGAATTGTTGTGACTTAAGTCGTTTCAATTAGTCTGACTGTAATTTGACATTGTGAGTTAATCTTTACGACTTGACTTATTACGATCGGATCTATTGTAACTTGACTTGTCGCGACTTGACACTTAATGCCAATTGTCACTTATCCAAGATCTCTCTCTAAGTCTAACTCGCATATTACATCTTTCGGTTTCTTTTGTTGACTTTAGTAAAATCCCGGGAGAGAATCGATCTCTCGGTTTAAGTCACAAGAGTTGTAAAATCCCGTTTAATGATTTTATCATGGCAACTACCGCTTCAGACGATTATTCAGGAGCCTCGAATGCTTTGGTGGTGAAAGTTTAAGAGATGTTGACTACATACTTCTACAACGAGCTGAACAATAATCTCATTTTGATGCTCATGTCAACATCTCCTTAAACTGTTTGGTATCCTTTGTACATATCCTATACAAATATGAAAAAAAAATAGTTTGTTTCAAGGCATGTCTTCTGGGATCGATAACATTTACGGACCTAGAAATGTCATTCAATAATGACACGGGTCTTTAAATGAAGTTCGAACAGAAGTTCAAAAGGTTTTTCAAAACATGCCTAAATGGCTTGCAGTCATTTTAGGCTGTAACCCGGTCTTCAAATTTATGGTTTGCATTCATTTCAGGCTGTAACCTGGTCTTTGATTTATGGTTTGCTATTACTTCAGATAGCAACCCGGGCTTTATATTGGGGAAAGTTTGTCGCCAAAAAGAAAACTGTTCCTAACAAAGGCATGAATTACTTTATATTCGTGCCTTTCCGATTTAATGTACGCTTCAGTGCATTATTTCTTGATAAGGAAGAGAAGTCTTCCTTTTATCGCAAATACTTTTCCTTCCATGATTCTTCCGCAAAGTATTTGTGAAAAACTTGGTAGTACCATGAAATTTTCTGAAATCAAAATGAAAACATTTCATACAATTTATCTCTCAATCAATGCCAACAAATTTTTTCTTCATAAATTATTAAACTGGATCATTGATTGAGGGGGAGATTGATTTCAAAATTTTATGTAATATCAAAACACAACACTTTGTACAAAATAAGTAATAAGACAAGTTGTGATGGTTGTGTGTCAGTATGAAAATTTTTCAAAGAGTTTTTGTTAAAATTTTAAATCTTTTGTAAACTCTTCATCTCTGACACATAACCACCTCCCTCACAAATTGAGGGGGAGCAAGAAAAAGGTTCCTTTTATCAGAAAATGTTAAAATTAACCGCATTTCTCTCCTAAACGTTTTCTAAATTATTTAAATCAATTGAGATCCAAAATCTCAAAAGATTTGAAATTTTTGATCAGGTGAGAGAATGTGATTTAAATATGTAATCTGATAATATCAAAAGTGATCTTTTGGACTCAATAAATAGGCTCCCACATATGTGCTAAACACTTTCGAATATCGATGCACATATTGAGGGGGAGCAAAAGGCGTTTGTGGAAGTTATACCAAAGACCGACCACTCTTCTTTATGCATGGAGTTCCCATGATCCTCCAGAACCGGAAGGATCTTCCCAGGGACAATCCTCTAGATAGATTAGAAGTCCTTAGGAATGATGAAAAAAGGAGTAAAAGTGAGAAAGGGAAGAGTGCGGACTGAGAAAGAGCTAGAACTGGAACATACCCAACAAGGTTCTAGTAATGAAGTCTCGGTAAGCACTGAAGGGGTTGAAGAATGAAAAAGAAATTAAATGAGAAAGGGTGAAAAGAAATAGCCCTCCTTATATTCAACCTTAGGGCAGAAACTAGGTTCAACTTCATGAGCTACTGGCGGTTACTTAGATAACTCCGGTATTAAGGACAAGTCGTCATGGACCCAGTGACGCACTGCACTAAACTTCCCAACCACTCAAGTTCTCTTAAAATAGCTTGTTTCATTCTCACGGGGAACCCTGTGTAATGTATCGACCGCTCATTGCGAGCTATGTTGATACCTAAAACAGGAGACACCTCCCCAGTCTCCAGGAGCGGATCAAAACGCACCATTGAGTCTAGAGCCATGAGATCATCCATAAATCTCGATAGGACACACTTCCAAATATGCTTATTGTTTCACATAATGTGGAAAATAAGATAAAATATTTAGAGTCCTGCGCATTATCCGTGTGGTATTCCCTGAACATCCGAGTGATATGAAAATATTCACAATGAAGATGGAAATCCTTCTAGAGCGAACATCTTTCAAGCTCTTGGTAGGTGACATGTGAGATCCATCTTGGATCAATGATCAAGTGACAACTGGAAAGCAACAATGGTACGATTCAAATTTGAATCAAACTTGTTCCAGGAAATTGATTGACGGATACTTTTGCTAAAACCTTTCAATGTGCTCACATACCAATTTTTCAAGCACATTGATTGTGTATATCCTTTCAAACAAAAGTATTTTTGATGGAAATGTGATTCAAAGTTAAAAACTCTCGTCGTGTCACAAAAATGTTTATTATTTGACACGCGAGTGATTTCTATAAATCAATTTCTAATCAATCAGTGAATGTCAATTCACCGATTCACTCTATCGTGCTGTCTGCTTTGAGACGCTCCGGGACACATATAAAGATGGCGTTGATGGCTCCAATTTCCAGCTGAATCGGGTCAATCCATACCTCATGCTCACACACCCTCCTCAATATTAATGATGATGAGAGACTTACTACAACAAATGTTGAGAGACTACCAACAACGTTTCCGTAACTCTGATGAAAAGTCTCCTGATTCACAAAATCTGATGTAAGGTCTCCTGATCCAGAAGGGTGTGAGCATGACGGTCCTAAAGTCACTACATCACATGAAGGCGTTACTACTGTGGATGAGCTTGGAGATTTACTGTAACTGATGATCTCAAAGAAGCTCAAAGATCACACTTCACAAAGGAATCCAAATCACAAGTTCGTTTGCTTGAAGTACAAAGTGTGCAGAAAAGTGAAGAATCAATATGCTACCAGCTACAAAGACATCTACAAAGATTAAATGCTATGATTCAGCACTTATTTTCTGGGGTGACCTCCCTTAGGGGGAGATTGTTAGGAATACGTTTATTCAACTGAAGACTCGGTCACCCCAAGTATTATTTAGCATATTGTAGCTCGTAGTAATTATCATATAGTTAGTACGTAGTGTAATATTTGTGGAGTCGGGTCGGGTCTTCACCCACTGTCAGCCCGGTCCACAGCCCGTTTTATAGGGCATTGAGCATGTAACTATAAATACCCTCTCCCACCCAAGGGAGAGGGTTGGACCTTCATTTGCAATTCAACTTTTCCTTTCTTTTACAAGGCTCCCAACTCCCTCTCTCTCTCTCTCTAACTTTCTCTCACTAGAAATCTCTTTCTTTCTTCTTCTTTAATTCTAACCAAACATATTATTACTTATTTGTTACAATAATCAATCTTCCACAAATGCCATCGGGTTCTATTAGGTACCCAAGAAACATGCCTTCTGTTGCTCCAAAAGTGCACTTCTTAGGGTTCAACTTCATATTTATTCTTCCCAATGTTTTAAACGTCTCCTCGATGTCACGCCCCAATTCCTCTTCGGTATGGCTTTTTATGACTAAGTCATCGACATAGACCTCCAAATTGCGACCCACTTGCTTCTCAAATGCGTTATCCACTAAGCGTTGGAATGTGGCTCCCGCATTTTTTAAGCCAAAGGGCATTTTTGTGTAGCAATAAACCCCTTGATTCGTGTGGAAGGCTGTTTTTTCTTCATCCTCCTTAGCCATTTGAATTTGATGGTATCCTTTGTATGCGTCTAGGAAGCATTTAAAGAGATACCCGCACAAGGATTCTACTTTCCAATCAATTTCTGGTAGCGGGTAGCAGTCTTGTGGACATGCTTTGTTGAGATCGGTGAAGTCCATGCACATTCTCCAACTACCATCGCTTTTCTTTACCATCACTGGATTAGAAAGCCATTCATGGTAATAGACTTCCCGCATAATTCCTGCGTCTACAAGCTTATGTACTTCTTCCAAGATGCCTTTTGTGCGGTCTGGAGCTTGACCGCGCTTTCTCTGTCGTATTGGAGGATATCCTTGTCGGATTTCTAGCATGTGCACTATGATGGCTCGTGGCACTCCAGTCATGTGTTTGGGTTCCCATGCAAAGATGTCTAGGTTCCTTTGCAATAGTGCGCATACAGCTGCTCTGCCCTTGTCGGACAATGATCCCCCGATTGATATCTCTTGGTCTGGGTAGTCGGGATGGATTGCAACTTTCAGGTTTGTCACCTTGGTTGTGCGCTGTTCTGGGGTGTTCGGAGTCTTATTTGTCACTGCGTTACATTCTTTTGGGAGTACGGTAGTATTGTAGAGGGTAACGATACCTCCTTCTACTGGGAATTTGAGAATCCCATGCGCTGTGGATGGAACTGCGCGCATGGCTGATATTCCTGGTCTCCCAATAATGCCATTGTAGGATGAGGGAGACCTGATTACCATGAAGTTCATCTAGGCTGTTGTGGAATGGTATTCATTACCGATTACCACAAGTATGCGTAATTGTCCCATGGGCCAAATCTTTTCACCTGTGCATCCAGTCAGCGACGTTGTGGCCGGAATTAACTGGCTTTGTATCTCAGGTTGTAGCCTCTTGAAGCAGTGTTCGTACATGATATCCACGGACGCTCCTTCGTCAACGTACATGCGGTGGATGTCGTGACCCCCCGCTTGTATCTCGATGGTGAGTGGTTCTACCAATGCGTTGTCCGCAGTGAGACTGGGAAAAGAGATTTGGCTTCCCTTGGAAAACCTTTGGCTGACTTTTTGCTTCATCTTTCGCTGCCATGACTGTATCATGTATATTGTGTCAGCCTTGCTTTTTGGTATCTCTTTTTTAGGACCATTCTTTTGTCTATCTTTCCCTTCTTTGATGTTTTTAACGAGGTGGTCCATTTTTCCTTCTTTCACTAATTTGTCAATTAGTTGACGTAGTTGGACGCACTCGTTGGTGGTGTGACCCTTCTGCTCATGATATTCGCAGTATCCTCCTGCTATGCGTTTCTCTTCTGGGGTGCGCATAGGTGGAGGTTTTAGGAAGTTTGCTCCCTCTACCGCGAATATTTCCTTAGGGGTTTTTGTGAGTGGGACGTACTTGTCGTTATCCCGTCCACTACCTTGATTGCGGTAGTTCCTGCTGCGGTTGCCACTTTGGTCATTGGATTGTCTCCTACACTGTTCTTGTGGCTTGTAGGTTGAGTACCCTTTTTTGCTGTCTGCCGCTGCTGCTTCCCTTGGATGAAGGATCTGGTGCGCTTTGTTAGCTCATCAAAGCTTTGGGGTACTTTATCGTTTAGCTTCCGTATCAGCTCTGGGTTATTGATCCCGTTCATGAACCATGAGATTTTTAGCACCTCGGGGCATGCCTTGACTTGTATGCATTCATCCTTGAAGCGCTCCATATAAGCGCTTGTGGATTCCCCTTGACGCTGTTTCACTCTGGCTAGTTCCACAGGGTTCTTCGCGCACTTCTTTCTTTGCGTGAAATTTAGGCGGAATACCTTTCGCAACTCTTCAAACCCATTTATGCTTCGTCGTGGAAGCTTGCTGAACCATGTTCGCTCATTCCCTACTAAGGTAGAGTTAAACATATGGCACCACACAGGTTGTGGCCAGTTTTCGACAGCAGCCGCTGACTCGAAAATTTTTAGGTGATCATCAGGATCGCCTGTTCCATCATATGTTTTAACATTGGTGGGCATGCGCCTTCTCTTTTCATCTGAGAAGTCGCTGATGCGTCGCGTGAACGCATCAACCTTTTGGCGACGCCAAGGAAGGGAAATATCTTCATCTTCCTCACCTCGACGTCGACTTCTAGATTTCCAATGTCCCGTTTCTCTATCCTCGTTGTCCGAGGAGTTACTCGAAGAGGAGTTGTTCCTTTTGTGGCGCTTGCGCCGTTTTTCCTCGGAGTCCGAGTTTGGAGTGCTTCTACTTGGGGAGTGTTGTCTCCCAAGCCTATCCTGGATTCTTCTGCTTCCTGACCTTGAGACGTTTTCGCTCGGTGAGCGTTGTCGTCCAAGTCTGTTCTGCATCCTCCGGCTGCCAAGTCTAGTGTGAACATTGGCGTGCCTCTCGTTGTCTTCGTATTCCTCTGAGTATTGAGAGTTAGATGCTGTTCCAAGTCTATCGTGGACGTTGGTACGCCTCTCGTTGTTTTCGCGCTCATGGTGGCGCGGTGGAGATTTTTCTGGGCAAAAGTTTAGCCGAGCTTGCAGGCTATGGCTTTTCCTTCTTCTTGCCTCCTCTCGCATGAGATTAGTTAAAGTCTCGTAATGTTGGGACACAAAGTCGTTTAATGTCAACCCAGGTGCATCCTCTTCCACTGCGAGGATGTATGTCTCCACACGAGGTTCCCTCTCTCTATTAGGTGCTCCTGGCGGCACAGTGTTGTCCACTATGGGTGCCGTTTGATGGGGAGTAGTAAAGAGAGTGCGCTGAAGGTCCTCAGCGCTTGGGACCACGGTAGTAGTTTGGGTTGTCCCCAAAGGCAATTCTACCATGGTAGGGATTGGAGTTATGTTTGATTCGCGGTGACTAGGCGCACTGGTTGTTCCAGAAATTGGCCTGGGGTCGAAGCTTGATGCTTCTTCTTATGCGAATCATCACGTGTTTTCTCCGACTGCGGGGTCCGCTGTCATGAGTTCTTGTTTTTCGGCATTCTAGTTTTGAGTTCTTAGTGTAGGGTCCCACGGATGGCGCCTCTTGTTGATACAAAAGTTGGGCTTACCTTGTTTGGACTCCTGCTCTTGTACCAATTAGAAATTTAGTGCTTATGAAACATGCGCACTAAGAAAGCAAACAACACCGTTAGGCTTATCGTGGGATTGTCTCCCACGATTAGACTCCGGCGTGAGAGTAAGTAATCGGTTTTAGGGTTTTGTTGAAGAGTTAGGGATTTGTGAATCGTACCTTTGATGAGAACTATGTCATTCTATATATAGGCCAAGAATCCTCGTAGGTTTCTTGCTCCTTACTCTTCGCACTCGTGGTGCTTATCCGGGGTAAGGATATCTATTCCGTAAATAGAAGATCCTTATTCATAACCGGGTAACTTTAGTTTGGTTTGGGCTTTCGTGAGTCCAAACCGTTGGCGTTGTGGCCCAAGCCATTGTCATGTTAGCCCACTCGTGGTGGGTTTGGGCCTAGTAATGTTTATCATTTGGGCTCGTGGCCCAAATATAGAATATACGTCATCAAAAAGACTCATACTTTCGCAAACCATAGTGAAAACTTTCTTCAGGCTTACTCTGCATGAAAATGTCTTATATCTTAAACTAGCTTATTGACCCGTCAAATTGACGGATTTTTAGAAGAATGTATGCATCAATAAATTAAGTGTGTGGGTAAAGTAAGAAAAAACAACGAAGGTAAAAATTTTGATTTTTTTTAATGGAATAATATATATTAAGTCAATGATACAATAAAAAAATAAGGATGTAACTATTAATCTAATAAACATTAATGCACGCGGCCTACAATCTTCATTGTCTTGGAATGCAAATTTATGTATTGAACGCAAATTAAGTGATAAGCCAATGAACATTTTTTGGGCACCTAATAAGTGTAAATTAAAAGCTTTTGCGATTGATAATAAATGTAAATAAAAAAATGACATAAAAGATATCATATGTATATTGGTACGTACCTCTTGAAACTTGGTCAAAGACCTTGAAGAACTTCTGTATAGACTACATTTGTAGTAGTTTTTTGATAGATTACAATCAGCTTCATCTATTAGAATACCTTCGGAGTGAGAATGGCCTTCATCAATGAGATGGCTTGAGTTTCTTACTGAGCTCCTTCATCTGCTAAATTAACTAAAGTACAAACTGAATGAATGACCCATATTTGATTGTAGCAGTATTGCATAAGTAATAACTTTTTTGTGATTTATAGGTTACTCAATCTTATGAGTTTCATATATTTAATTATTTCCTGAAAGCACATGAAGTTATAATAGGCAGTCCCAAACACCCCATTTCCGTGGAAATTGAAATTGTCATAGGTGCATACCTCTATTAGGCTAAACTCAATGATGCATCAACAATTGTATACGAAAAAAAAAGATGAAAAAAGGAGGACTAAAAACTTCTACTTTTAAGTAATGTCGTAGAATGTAGTAAATGACATTGCTTATTATGAAGTTATAAGTTAAAAAGAACCACATCGGGATAAACAAACGTAAAGTATATGTACATGTAGATGTGATCATAAATTGTGTAGCACTTCTTTGTAGACCACTTTGGTGGTGGTATTACTTATATTTCCGTCTTCGTCACGAATAACCATCTTCAATCCTTTTTTACTCCTAACGCGAGAGAAGGCTACATATAGCTGGCCATGTATAAAAACAGGTCGTGGCAAATACAAACCTATTTTCCTGAAAGATTTTCCCTGTCTTGTCATAAAATTAGTAATATTAAAGTCATCTTCCTCTATTTTATAAATGCAACCTAGTTTTTCTCGGAAAACTTATCACTCTTTGAAAAACTTATCAATCCAAAATAGTATTGGTCGAAGCATAATTTAATTTTAATTCAATGCAGATTCAAAATGCAACATAGTTTTTTTTTTTTTTTTTTTTTTTTTTTGGCTTATTTACTCTAAATTCAGCCAAAACTTCTTATTTTCAAGCAAATGAAATTTGCATCTAACACACCCTAACTTAGTGATATTCCAATCCTGAGATTGACGAAGGCAATAACATTATTGTTTTAAGTTCTCATTAACAAAGGCAATAACGTCATTATTGTTTTAACTACTCATTAACAGTTGACATAAATAATCAAAGAGAGGAAGATGACTTGTCAACGCGATCTCTAATTTCTCTAAAAGATTTCATTATCTTCAACAATTTTAATTATCTTAAATAAAGTTTTGTTGAGCATGAGGATCAAGATCACGAACATTAACAATATATGTTAAGTAGAGACGTCTTCATGTGATTAACGATTGTGTTACCCATCATGACTACCACCACCACCTCTTGTAAACACGTCTTCTATAAGCCAACCGCCATTCTCTTTGCTAAGACCTTTACTTATGCTTCAACTTACACCTAGTATCCCCACATCTGCCATGTTTCAAACTACAATTTGTCACTAAAGAGATAGTGAAATGGAAACTTAATTAGTTATATATAACATCATTCTAACTCCAACAAAGAGATCTCTAACATTAGTTATATCTTAAACATTAAAACTCATTGGGCTATGTTCGTAATTAAAAAAATGTTGATGCAATCACGTTTTCGATGTTATGATATCCTCTTAAAAGTACCATCATAAACAATTCAAAAATGGTACATACTTCATTCTTTTTTAATGTATTCCTTCATTTATAACCCAAACAATCCATTTCATCCATATATAGGTCAAAGAGAATTGTAAGTTTTAAAAAAAATGTAAAGGAAAACAAAACATAAATGGATATATAAACCTCATGAAAGGCCAGTGTTTAGTAAGTAGTGGTATTGATGTGTACAAAAATTCATGTCGATAACTATCTGATGTGGTGTAGTTAGGATGGAACTTCCAAGCTATAATGACCTCAGGATATACACAATCATTTTATAAATATCCTTTCTTTGTAGCTTATACAAAAAATAAATTAAGCCATAGAGAACTCACAGCGTTCTAAATCTCTCTCTTAGACACGGGAAACTGCTCTTATTTGATCACGGTGCAGGTGGCAAAGTACTTTAAACTTACCCAATCATGAAAACATAATCTGTTAAGATTGAGCCATTAATAGATGTGTAGACAGAAATATTAGGGTGATCAAGATTCACGTGTGTGGTTTTCTCATACAAAGAATCTGGCATCAAAATATCATACCTTTCATCGATCTTTTTTTTTTTTTTTTTTTTTTTTTTTTTTTTTTATTATTTTTTTTTAATCTCTATCCAAAATTGTGCATTTTGATATGCACTAAACACAATATATATAATATTACTAAATTGGTGTAATTTATGTATAATAGAAAAAAGTCCCTGACATGTTCCTATATGAACCAAATATTACGAAATAATGATCTAAACTCTTATAAATTATAAATTTGCTGAAACAGAAAGCCTAGAATCAAATCCCTACATATTTATTTAGGAGCTTACTGATAATGTATCATTGTTTGCTCATAGACAATTAAAGACATGCATAGAATTTTAAGTTATCATTGTATTATTATTTCATTGGAATATCACTTACTTTAAATTCAAAAGAGGATGTCTTTCATGTTTAGCTTCTCTGGGATAGCTTAAAAAATAAACACATACCTGTGTACTTGGCTCTTGTAAGGTGGACCATAACTGCAGCCTTTGCTAATTAAGTGATCAAAGTTAAGATATGTTTGTTACATAAAGATGTTAGAGAGAATAAGTAACAAAAGCCGATTTCATAAAAACATATACTCTCATAGCATCCTAACTTTAATGCTTGGTACAAAAGTGTTACCTGCATGGCCACACTGGATTAGTTCCACCAGAAACAGGATGATCTACAAACACGTGATCAAACCCACCTTTGTCTAACTTCCTCTCAACCTTATATTGTTGTGATTCACCTACTTGAACATGAAAATTCACCCAAAAATTATCATATATATTACTTCCTGAATTAAGATTCAAAATTGTAGAATGACACTGACAGGGGATATAAAATGAGTTAAGCTACTATTAAGCTGCAAGTTAAGTAGCCGCAATCAAAGAACCCAACATTGTTTGTTAACTTATCAGTAAATATGTAAAAACAAATGACTTTAGATTAGTTAAAGTTTAACTTTTACGCATGATCCCAACTATTAAAGAACAATATTTAAGCCTGTGCACCTTATTACTTGTTTTAACCTTTTTGAATAGCTTTTCTTGTAGTAGCATTAGATTTGTTAATATGGCTTCTATCCATGGTCTCGATTATTTAAGTCAAAGTTAAAGTAGTAAGATCCATTGGACCAAATTAGTGATTAGAATCACAACAGACCTTAGAAATATTCTCTCATTGCTTCATAATCCTATTGTTAGGATCATCACCATTAGGGTGATCAATCTACAAAACTATATTGCGTAGTTAAACATACTTATAAGTAAAGCACATCCCAAGAAACTTTGTATACCTATAATAAACTCCATATGATCAACAGTTATTTTGTTGTAGAAAAAAATGGATTGCAAGAGTTAGATGAAAGCTAACCATTGCACCCTATGCCTTTGCATTCGATAAGTCTCCACAAAATACTACATAGTCATATACAAACATACAATATAACATAATCTTTTGATTAGTTTGATCATATAATTTAACATAATCTATTCAAAGAGTTGAGCAACATTCATTGTCATTAATTTTAAATGAATTGCTTTTTTATGCCTAAAAACTAAATAAAGAATTCTTGATCGTAAGCGTAAATGAGTCATTTTACCTAACACAGGAGAGTTGGTTAGAAATAAGAATAATCACGATACATTCTCCAAGCACCATTTTTCTAATCAAACACCTCAAGTATAGAAACATAGTGGCAATTCAAGAATTATTAGATAATCAATTCGTTACAAATCCAACTCAGATTTTCCTCTCACACATGTCATCAAACACATGGTGTGCATAAAAACAATAATCAATTGGTTAACAAATTTCTTTTTCTTTACAAAAACCAATCATGTATTTGTATTCAACTAACCTTTAATTGAGAATCAGAAGCTGATGGAGATTTGGAAGGATGGCAATGACGGGTTGCTGAAACAAATATAACAAACAATTAAAATAAACGAATCCAAAGAGCATCGTAAAAACAAACGAAACTAATATCATCAAGATCAAAATGTTTTCGGCCTAATAACAGATATTAAATTAAAGATTGTTTAAACTATTCAATATATAAGATTTCGATGATGAAAGGATGAGCATTGTTCCAAATATCTGTTTAAAAAGTACTCGATTTGAATGAGTTAAGAATTAATGGGTGAATTGAAACTGACCTTAATGAAATCGATTTAACTCAGCTTGTAGAGGAAGATTCATAACAAATTTTGGGTTATTCGGTTACAAAGGATTTGAATGAAATTAATGATTAGCAAAAATAGCAGAAATTTAATGAGATGATTTAAGTGAAGGAGCGGTTTTGATGTAGTGTATAGAAGAAGCTTTATGCTATCGAGTTGAATGGTGTTGAACGGAATGAAGAAAGAATTATGGTGTTTAATTGTATTGAATACTTTACAAAAATAACTCAAAGAGGAGTGTGAATAATTTAGAACCGTGGTTTTTAAAGCTGTGCTTTGTAAGTGTTGTACATTTTTTGAGCATTAATGATTTATTAACCAATAGGAGAGAAGACACATCATCACATTAATTATTTTTCTTGCTTAATAGGCTTGTACATTATTGAGTTTTATTATATAAAATAGATCTCATCACAATTTAATGCATTTAAGATATATGTGATGTGTAACTTTAAAAAGTTTATGTGTAGTGTGAAAATAGATTTATACAATCACATGGTTTAAAAATTAATGACATTAATCAATTGTAAACCTCTATAAAGATCTATCATAACGGATGTCCTAATGCACTACAAGAAAAGCTGGATTTAGTGACAAAGCGGAAATGGTCACTATCAGTACAAAATCGGTCACTAACACTGTTTTAGTGACCAAAACCTGGGTGGTCACTTTTCGTCACTATAGCTCCGTCACTATTTTTATTAGAGACCAAAAATTAAAATCCGTCTCTAACCAATGACCATAATACGGTGGTCACTATTATTGTGACGATATATTCGGTCACTAATTTTGGTCACTAAGAGTCGAAGGTGGTCACTGAAATGATAGATAGTGACGGATAACAATGGTCATGAAAGTGGTCACTGATTTGTTAAAGATAACGAACCCGTTAACTCACTGTTAACACCCATCAGTGACGATATGTGTGGTCACTTCATATTAAATTTAGAGACCAATTGGTGGTCACCATCTATTTACTTTTAAAAGCAAAAAGTGGTCACTTATTCAAACAAATTTACAAAACGATTTAGCAATTTCACAAAATATATAACTGCACAAAAAATTAAAACCAAAGAATTTGAACAAAAATATCAAATATTACTTATGACTGCATAAACATAAGATTCTTTTTAACATATAATTTTTGAACAACAAAGGAAACGAATATAACCAAAAAAAAAAGAAAAAAAAAAAAAAACTTAACATTCAAGTTTTTAACATCTTGTTTATTAGCAATAAAACATGTCTTGAATCATATCCTTGTATCCAACTCAGCACAAAACGAACCTTGTATCCAACTCGGTACCAAACAGCCCTTGCATCCAACAGAACTTTTAGTCGCCCTACAAATAATGCAATAAACTTAGTCAAACAAAATAATATGATCTGAAAAAGCACAAGTTTAAAACAGATTTAAAATGGAAACTTTAAAAGGCAAAATGCTAAATAAAGAAGGCTAAGAAATAAGCTAAAAGTTAAGGGCTGAGGGAAAATAAGCTAAGAGGGATTACAAGGGATCCTAAATAAGCAAGTGGGGATGAAATAAGCAGTTCTGTTTATCCAATAAACTACCCTAATGAAGTAAATAAATATAAGCTCAATAGTACTATCCAAGATAAGCTTAAACAATAAGACAAACAAGCTGAATAAAGCTCACAAGCTCAGACAAGCAAAATCCAATAACTGAATATAAGCCAATACAAACAGTCTAGAGGACAGACTTGATGGGCAATTTAAGCTAGGAGAATAAGCTCTTAAGAGCAAAATGAGACAAGATCCTAACAGCTAATACTAGAGGCTATCTAGGAAACCGAAAACCAAGCAAAATGGATAAATAGAGAAGCAATAAGAGAGGAAGGAAAATCTAAAAAAAAAACAAATGACTACTAGTGCAGGGCACTCAGCAGTCCAACTAGTACTTTACCAACTTATTTTTAAGCACTCAATTTATTTCCAAAATGTAAAATCTCAACTGTTCTATGAATGTGAGCTACCAAAGGGTAAATAGAAACGATCATTGTGAATTTTGGACAAGTAATCAGTGCTAGAAACTGATTTGAAAATGGCTAAATGAACAGCAAGGATGCTGAGTACAGTTGGGTAAAAGTGGGTCATAATTGAGATACTATCTATGGTAATGATGCAGTTGGGTCAAATGGGAACAAATGGACTTTTGAACTAACAAACTACCAATACCAAGTAATGAGCAAGTTAAATAACCTGTAGCGAGCTAATTAGAAGCAATAACATCAACTATAAGAGCCTAATCTAGTTTATACTAAATCTACCTAACAAATCAGTTATACGAATCAATTATAAGAAAACTGATGCAATGGGTGAAACTGGGTGGAAATGAGATACTTGACTAATAAGTTCCTTATGCCAAATATTATGCAACTTAGAATAATTTAATAATTTAATGAACACTAATTTTAGTTACTAATATATATTTAGGGTTTTAGTTTAGGGGTTACGGTTTATGTGACCACTCTTTTTGTCTCAATATTTTGTAAATCAGTGACCACCAAACTTGATCTCTAATTTGAAAAACTAGTGACCACTACTATTTGGTCTTTAAAATTTAGGGGTTAGGGTTTTAATTTAGGGGTTAGGGTTTATATGACCACTCTCTTTGTCTCAATTTTTTGTAAATCAGTGACCAGCAAACTTGGTCTCTAATTTGAAAAACTAGTGACCACTACTATTTGGTCTTTAAAATTTAGGGGTTAGGGTTTATATGACCACTCTCTTTGTCTCAATATTTTGTTAATCAGTGACCACCAACCTTGGTCTCTAATTTTAAAAACTATTGATCACTAATATTTGGTCTTTAAAGTTTATGGGTTACGGTTTATGTGACCACTTTTTTTGTCTCAATATTTTGTAAATCAGTGACCACCAACCTTGGTCTCTAATTTGAAAAACTAGTGATTACTAATATTTGGTCTTTAAATTTAGGGGTTAGGGTTTTAACTTAGGGGTTAGGGTTTATATGGCCACTCTCTTTGTCTCAATATTTTGTAAATCAGTGACCACCAACCTTGGTATCTAATTTTAAAAACTAGTGGCCACTAATATTTGGTCTTTAAAGTTTAGGGGTTACAGTTTCTGTGACCACTCTTTTTGTCTCAATATTTTGTAAATCAGTGACCACCAACCTTAGTCTCTAATTTGATAAACTAGTGACCACTAATACTTGGTCTTTAAACTTAGTATACTTTTATCCGGCAGTGACCACCACTTTTGGTCTCTAGTCTACCCGGCAACTTAATATTTCATTGAAAATATTATATTCATGGTTTAGGGACTATGTGGCCATTATTTGTCGTCACTAATACTTGTCATTTGTGACAACTTAGTGACCACATTTTATAACGGTCACTAATTCTATGGCAATGACGGAAATGCAGTGACGACAAATGTCACACCCCCAAAATACCTGAATGGCAGCGGAATGGAATACCTGAGGGTGTAACGGATCATAGCACACAACCAGGATATATTGAACGACCTAAAGTGTCGTTTATAAAATACATCGTTTGATTCATTCAAAATAACCAAAGTTATAAAACATAGGTCCCAAAGTTAGAAAAGGTTTAAAGAAACAAGTTTAGTAAAATCAAACGATAGTTCAAAGTGCATGAAATCCAAAAGTGACGCGTCAGCCTTGATACACAAAGTGACTCCATGCAATGCCATGAGAAATGCCTTAGATACCTGAGAAATACATTGCGAAAAACGGTCAACATAAAGTTGGTGAATAATCATAGGTTTATAAGAAATTCGTAAGTACATAAGCCACCAGTATATAGTAAAGTGACATATTGTCAAAAAGTTACATTGTCTCTTAAGCTCATGACACCGAAGCTAGACGTACTAAAATATGCCCCAAAGGAGTGTTTATCAGGCACTCGTACTATAATTAGACATGAAATGCATTCGTTTTCCTTATGGAGCAACCCAAACACGAATGGAGGAGTCACCCTCGATAGATCTATCCACTCACTCTCGCTTGGCAATATAATTAACGGTCCATGATAATAAAGGGGACTTGAAGTGATAGTACTACCAACTTAAGCAATGTATGAAATTTAATACTTGGGCATGTACAAAAATAATTGTGCAATGTATTCTCCCCCGTGGGATTTAAAATCAAATAAGTACTAAAAACGGGGCTATGAGAACTCACCTCGAAATAATGGTACAAAGATGGTGCAATGAGGTGAAAGTAGTCGGGACAACGAGGCGCGAGCACTAGCCGCAACCTAAATGAATAACCATGATCTAACTTAGATCAAGCTGAAATGAAGTGAATGCACATGCACATGATACTCATACCACTCGTAATTTGAAAATACTAGTTATCGTCGTAGAAAAATGGTTTCCATACTTAGGAAAAATAATTCCATTTAGTGAAGTATATAACTTGTCATAATAACTCGTACCAAAGTTAGCGTTAAAATCCTTGTATTGAAAACCTTGAAATACGTCGTTAAGTCGTATAAGTATTCCCTCGAGTCGTACGTATTCGTTTGATAAGAAAATAGTCCTTAGTAATATTTACTAGAAAATATACCGTTTAACGCGTACGTTATTATTTTTATTTGTGTCCATATATATATATATATATAGTTTGACGATGTTAGAATGGTCATAACCTTGTCGTTTCAAGCTCGTTTTCCTTGTTCTTTATGTCCACGGATTCGTCTTTGTGTATACTAGTATATTTTAGACAACTCGGCTCCTTTAGGTTACGTTTAAGGCCTCAAAATACCCATCGTATTCTGCCCAACAGCAAGCAGTTTTCTGGAAAAGTAGTTTTCGTCGTCAAGTTTGCAAAAATCATAACTCCTTCGTTATAAACTCGTTTTAATCCATTCTTTCGCCTAAAGTTTCGTTTTTGAATGTATTTTCTAAGTCTTTGGTCAAAACTTAGTCATCACTTACTGATTTTCCCACGAATTTAAAATAAGGACAGTAGGTATTTCAAAAGTTCCAAAAATCATTTCCAAGTCTCTAAACTAGTTCCATCCTTCACCAATCCACTTTCAACACCACAAGACTAATCTAATCCTACCATACACCTTCTTAGGGTGTCATGGGTCCTAAAATATCATCAAACCACTAGGTCTAACAAGAGTTTCATATGTTTCCATTTTTAGGGCTTCAAAGTTAAAATATACAAAATGAAGTGGTACAAGTTGATACATGTGTAAGATCTTATAAGAAAATTATATGAACATAATAATAACTTGTAAAAATCATAAAAATGAGTTTGTATACTTACTTGGTGGTTTAGAGAGTTTAGATGATAAAAAGCTTACTAATCCTTGAGTTTTTATTTCAAAACTCTAACAAGGATGATTATACAAACTAGTTTATGAAATGATCTTGTAAAATTTTTCTTCCTTGCTCCTTGTCTACCCCAATTCGAACCAAACTACCAAGAAAAGAGAGAAAACTAGCTAAGTTGTAAGTAAAAATGATTTTTATGTGAAAATGGGTTAAGAAAGTTTATTATATACATGGACAATTGGGTTGGTGTGCATTAAATTAGTTTGGTGAGGCATTTAAAGTGTGAAGACCATGGGGGGGGGGGGGGGGGCTTGGCCGGTTTTGGTGAGGGAAAAGGGGAAGGGTGTTGGGTGATTAGTTAGTAAATATTAGTGTTAGTAGTTAAGTGTAGTTAGTTTAGGTTTAGGTTTAAAGTTTAATCGGGGTACCGGGTTTGTTAAAAATAAGTTTTGTTGAAGTTATTCGGGACGTAATAAAGTTATAAAAGTTGTAAAAATAAGTCGGGTACAAGTACGGAGAGTTAGGGTGATTATCGTTCAATTTTGATGAAAACCGTCGTTATTAAGTTAAGCGTACGATACGTATTAGTTAAATTTCCAAAATACCGGGTAAATTAATATTATAGTTTTTATATTATAGAAATGAGTATAAAAACGTATTAGGTTCATAATCGGGAGTGTCGGACACGTTAGACACTTTTATAGCTCGCGTATTAGCGTTTATTGAAATAAACGTACGTAATTCGTTAATCGTACCAAAAGTAGTAATTTAGATATCCTGCGAGTGGAATAGTATGCACGTGCCCTAATGATGACATGCAGACTATTTCTAGTCCGTATGAAGTGTCCCTGACAATAATGCATGAATTCGCTCCTGAACCAATACGGTTACGCGAATTTGAACACTCGTAAACTAACTTTACGATAACATGAATAATGCACATGAATAGTAGTTTTCTCCCGGAAATGAATAGTGTCATGTGAATAGTAAAATTTCTGAATATGTCTCGGAATGTCAAATTGACCTCAAAAACGATGAATAGTAAAACGATGAATAGTGATCGATGAATAGTAATTTGTGAATAGTAGAATATCGAAGTTTGGAAAAATGACCTGAAATTGTGGGTTGTGACAGTCGCCCATCCAAAAAGGAATTCAGTCCCTGAATTCAGTCAGTGTTGGTCTCGGTACTAGGCTCGGTGAAAAGTTGTGGATACTTGCGTCGCATTTGGTCTTCTCGTTCCCAAGTAAACTCGGGTCCTCTTCGAGAATTCCAACGAACCTTCACGATCGGAATTCGACTTTGTTTCAACTGTTTGATCTCGCGATCCATGATTTCAACTGGTTCTTCCACAAAGTTAAGCTTGTCATCGAGTTGTATTTCTTCTAATGGTATAATGGCAGACTCGTCCGAAAGACATTTCTTGAGGTTCGAAACATGAAACGTGTTATGTACGTTGCTAAGTTCTGACGGAAGTTCAAGCTTGTAAGCAACCGGACCAATCCTCTCCAGGATCTTGAATGGTCCAATGTATCTCGGGTTCAATTTCCCGCGTTTTCCAAAACGTATTACGCCTTTCCAAGGCGAGACTTTCAACATAACTTTGTCTCCGATCTGGAATTCCAATGGTTTGCGTCGAACATCGGCGTAGCTTTTCTGTCGACTTCTAGCAGTTTCGAGTCTCTCTCGAATTTGAATGATCTTTTCTGTTGTTTCTTGTACCATCTCCGGGCCAGTACATTGTACTTCACCGACTTCGGCCCAACAAACTGGAGATCGACACTTACGACCATAAAGTGCCTCAAATGGTGCAGCCTTAATGCTCGAATGGTAACTGTTGTTGTAAGAAAACTCGATTAACGGCAAATGGTTAGCCCAACCATTTCCAAAGTCAATCACACATGCTCTAAGCATGTCCTCAAGTGTTTGTATAGTTCTCTCACTCTGACCATCGGTCTGAGGATGGTAAGCAGTGCTCATGTCTAACTTGGATCCAAAAGAATCTTGTAATGACCGCCAAAAGTTCGAAGTAAAACGACTATCTCTGTCGGAAATGATGGAAACTGGTGCACCGTGTCTTGAGACTATTTCCTTGACATAAAGTCTAGCAAGTTGTTCCATTGAATAAGTCTCTCTAATGGGTATGAAATGAGCTGATTTGGTAAGTCGATCGATGATTACCCAAATAGCATCGAAACCTCCTGACGTCTTTGGAAGTTTAGTGACAAAATCCATAGCAATACGTTCCCACTTCCATTGTGGAATCTCCGGTTGTTGAAGTAACCCTGACGGTTTCTGGTACTCGGCTTTCACTTTAGCACAAGTAAGACATTTGCTGACGTACATAGCTATTTCTGCCTTCATATTCGGCCACCAATAAAGCTTTTTGAGATCTTGGTACATCTTATCCGAACCTGGATGAATAGAGTACTTCGACTTGTGTGATTCATGCATAATCAATTCTCGCACTCCACCATAGAGTGGTATCCAACTTCGGTCCTTGAAGCATAACACTCCATCTGATCTCTTTACAAAGCCATTTTCGCTTTCTGGCATATCATAAAGTTTCTCATGCGGTCGGTTTTCTTCCTTGAGAGCCTCAATCTGAGCTTCTAGAATTTTCGATGGTAATGGCGAAATGATAGTCATTCCCAATGACCTGACTCTCAATGGTTTGAGTCGTTCTTTTCGGCTAAGTGCATCTGCTACAACATTCGCTTTCCCTGGGTGATATCGGATTTCACAATCGTAATCACTCAACAACTCTAGCCAACGACGTTGTCTCATATTAAGTTCCTTCTGATCGAGTATATGCTGTAAGCTCTTGTGGTCGGTAAAAATTACACACTTAGTACCATAAAGGTAGTGTCTCCAAATCTTGAGTGCAAAAACTACCGCACCCAATTCCAAGTCATGAGTAGTGTAATTCTTCTCGTGTATCTTAAGCTGTCTAGATGCATAAGCTATCACCTTCTCGTGTTGCATTAGCACAGCTCCAAGTCCTTGATGCGAAGCATCGCAATATACCACAAAGTTCTCAATACCTTCAGGTAGTGACAAAATCGGCGCGCTACAAAGCTTTTGTTTCAATAGTTGAAACGCGGACTCTTGTTTTTCTCCCCACTCGTACTTCTCATTCTTTTGTGTCAGTTTCGTCAACGACTTCGCTATCTTAGAAAACCCTTCAATAAACCTTCTGTAATATCCGGCAAGTCCTAGGAATTGACGAATTTCCGTAGGAGACTTGGGCGTAGCCCAATCCTTAACTGCCTCGATCTTTGCCGGGTCGACTTGTAATCCTTGGCTATCAATAACATGTCCAAGAAATTGAACTCTACGTATCCAAAAATCACACTTAGAAAATTTGGCATACAATTGCTCCTTCTTGAGTAGTTCCAGTATTGTTCTGAGGTGTTCTTCGTGATCTTCCTTACTCTTGGAATAAATCAAGATATCGTCAATGAATACGATCACAAACTTATCGAGATACGGTTTGCACACCCTATTCATGAGATCCATAAATACCGCAGGTGCGTTGGTTAATCCAAAAGGCATCACTTGAAACTCATAATGACCGTAGCGTGTTCTAAATGCCGTCTTCGGGATATCCTCTTCCCGAACTCTAAGTTGATGGTAACCAGATCTTAAATCAATCTTGGAATAAAAACTAGAACCTTGTAACTGGTCGAACAAGTCGTCAATTCTGGGGAGTGGATAACGGTTCTTAATCGTTAACTTGTTCAGCTCACGATAGTCGATGCACATTCTGAAGGTTCCGTCCTTCTTCTTCACAAACAAAACCGGTGCTCCCCAAGGCGAGGAACTCGGTCTAATGAATCCTTTGTCCAAAAGTTCTTGCAATTGATTCGACAATTCTTGCATTTCCGAAGGTGCAAGTCTATACGGTGCTCGTGCAATTGGTGCAGCTCCTGGCACTAATTCAATTTGAAACTCAACTTGTCGTGTAGGCGGAAGTCCTGGCAATTCTTCCGGAAAAACTTCTTGAAATTCCTTAACAATTGGCACATCTTCAAGTCGTTTCTCATCCGACTTCTTCTCCGTGATGTGAGCCAAAAATGCATAACAACCTTTCTTGATGTACTTCTCAGTTTTAATGCACGATATTATACTAAGTCTAGTTCCACTTCGCTCTCCGCGAACAACCAAAGTTTCACCGTTATAAGGAAGGTGAACAACTTTCTCATCACAAATAATTCTCGCTCGATGCCGAGATAACCAATCCATACCGATCACAACGTCGAAACTTCCAAGTTCTACAGGCATAAGGTCTATATTGAATGGATGGTTTAGGAAATTTATAGTGCAACCACGGATAATGGTGTTGGTGTTAACTAAAGATCCATCGGCTAATTCAACGATATAGGAAATGTCTAATGGGATTGGTTCTATGTTAAGCAAAGGTGCAAATGCAATAGACACAAAACTTCTATCCGCTCCTGAATCAAATAAAATGGATGCATAACGATTATTAACGAGGAACGTACCCGCAACAACATTCGGGTCTTCTTTGATATCGTCTCCTCCCATGACATAAGCTCTTCCTCGAGCCCTTCCATCTTGATTTCCAGTTCCTTGATTCTTCTTCTGTGGGCACTCACCCCTAAAGTGTCCAATTTCTCCACAGCCAAAACATGTTACCGGTGGCTTCTGATTGTTACCCAAGGTTGGAAATTTGCAATCTTTTATGTGATGACCAACCTTCTTGCAGTTACCGCATGCATTTGGGCAACGTCCTGGGTTATGATGCCTCTGACACTTTTCGCACTTGGGTAAATTACCCTCATATCCCCTCCTTTCAGTCGGTCCTGCAGCATAGGCCTTTGCCACTTCTTGTCTCTTAGGTGGCGGCTGAACAGCGTTTCCACCTTGGTTGTAATCGAACCTTCTCTTGTTGTTGTTATTGTTGTTTGGGTTGTTGTTTCGGTTATTGGGATAGTTGCGGTTCCGATTGTTGTTATAGTTGTTGTTGTTCCGAGTGTTGGTGTAGTTGGTGTTGTTTGATCGGTTATTGTTGTTGACAGCAGATTTCCCTTTGACTACTTGGACCATGAGTTTCTGAGTTATACGAATAGCTTCTTCCATTGATTGAGGGTCAAAAGAAATCACATCTCCTCGGACACTTTCAGGCAATCCACCAACAAAGTTTTCCATCTTTTTCTCATCATCGGGAACCATAGTTGGACATAGTGCAGCCAACTCTTGAAACCTCCTGAAATAAGTCTCAATGTCATCACCTTTAGTCACAAGCTCATAAAATTCCGTTTCCATCTTTTGCACCTCAGTACGAGGGCAAAACTTCTTTGTCATCAATTTCTTGAATTCCTCCCAAGTAAGCTTGTGAGCATTTTCCATACCAATCGGCTGAGCATACGAATTCCACCAAGACATAGCTTCATCAAGAAGCATACCTGTAGCAAACTTCACCTTGCTAACTTCCGGGCATTCACACATGAGAAAAACATTCTCAGTCTTTTCGAACCAGCGGATTAGAGCAACCGCTCCTTCAGTGCCCTTAAATTTGACGGGATCACTAATCTTGAAATCTTTCCATGTACATCCACGCCTAGCAGTGGGTGGTTCAACGACCTCGGTATTAGAAGCAGCCTCAGCAGCCCTTGCAGCAACCTCAGCTCTCTCAACCTCCAGAGCTTCTGCAATACTATCCCTGACCAACTTGCGGATAGCGGCTTGAGTCATAGTGGGGGTTTCCTGTGCAGTCTTACCCTTCCTTGGTGCCATATTTCTGATAAATCATAATGGAAATAACCATGAGAAAAATCATAATAGAAATAGTCATCGTACCAAAGATATACACCCACAACATGTATATAAATATACAACCACAACAAATATAAATACAACCACGACATGTACGAATACAACCACAATCTGTGTCGATACAACCCAACACGTACGAATACAACCACGACATGTGTATATACAACCACAACCTGGATAAATACAATAATAACAAAGAGCAACCACGAAACATCACAAATATAATCACAACACATGAATATAATACATGAAAATTTCGGTCTACATGGACCGATATAATATATAGCACAACATTTCGGTCTACATGTATTTGTATTCAACTAACCTTTAATTGAGAATCAGAAGCTGATGGAGATTTGGAAGGATGGCAATGACGGGTTGCTGAAACAAATATAACAAACAATTAAAATAAACGAATCCAAAGAGCATCGTAAAAACAAACGAAACTAATATCATCAAGATCAAAATGTTTTCGGCCTAATAACAGATATTAAATTAAAGATTGTTTAAACTATTCAATATATAAGATTTCGATGATGAAAGGATGAGCATTGTTCCAAATATCTGTTTAAAAAGTACTCGATTTGAATGAGTTAAGAATTAATGGGTGAATTGAAACTGACCTTAATGAAATCGATTTAACTCAGCTTGTAGAGGAAGATTCATAACAAATTTTGGGTTATTCGGTTACAAAGGATTTGAATGAAATTAATGATTAGCAAAAATAGCAGAAATTTAATGAGATGATTTAAGTGAAGGAGCGGTTTTGATGTAGTGTATAGAAGAAGCTTTATGCTATCGAGTTGAATGGTGTTGAACGGAATGAAGAAAGAATTATGGTGTTTAATTGTATTGAATACTTTACAAAAATAACTCAAAGAGGAGTGTGAATAATTTAGAACCGTGGTTTTTAAAGCTGTGCTTTGTAAGTGTTGTACATTTTTTGAGCATTAATGATTTATTAACCAATAGGAGAGAAGACACATCATCACATTAATTATTTTTCTTGCTTAATAGGCTTGTACATTATTGAGTTTTATTATATAAAATAGATCTCATCACAATTTAATGCATTTAAGATATATGTGATGTGTAACTTTAAAAAGTTTATGTGTAGTGTGAAAATAGATTTATACAATCACATGGTTTAAAAATTAATGACATTAATCAATTGTAAACCTCTATAAAGATCTATCATAACGGATGTCCTAATGCACTACAAGAAAAGCTGGATTTAGTGACAAAGCGGAAATGGTCACTATCAGTACAAAATCGGTCACTAACACTGTTTTAGTGACCAAAACCTGGGTGGTCACTTTTCGTCACTATAGCTCCGTCACTATTTTTATTAGAGACCAAAAATTAAAATCCGTCTCTAACCAATGACCATAATACGGTGGTCACTATTATTGTGACGATATATTCGGTCACTAATTTTGGTCACTAAGAGTCGAAGGTGGTCACTGAAATGATAGATAGTGACGGATAACAATGGTCATGAAAGTGGTCACTGATTTGTTAAAGATAACGAACCCGTTAACTCACTGTTAACACCCATCAGTGACGATATGTGTGGTCACTTCATATTAAATTTAGAGACCAATTGGTGGTCACCATCTATTTACTTTTAAAAGCAAAAAGTGGTCACTTATTCAAACAAATTTACAAAACGATTTAGCAATTTCACAAAATATATAACTGCACAAAAAATTAAAACCAAAGAATTTGAACAAAAATATCAAATATTACTTATGACTGCATAAACATAAGATTCTTTTTAACATATAATTTTTGAACAACAAAGGAAACGAATATAACCAAAAAAAAAAGAAAAAAAAAAAAAAACTTAACATTCAAGTTTTTAACATCTTGTTTATTAGCAATAAAACATGTCTTGAATCATATCCTTGTATCCAACTCAGCACAAAACGAACCTTGTATCCAACTCGGTACCAAATAGCCCTTGCATCCAACAGAACTTTTAGTCGCCCTACAAATAATGCAATAAACTTAGTCAAACAAAATAATATGATCTGAAAAAGCACAAGTTTAAAACAGATTTAAAATGGAAACTTTAAAAGGCAAAATGCTAAATAAAGAAGGCTAAGAAATAAGCTAAAAGTTAAGGGCTGAGGGAAAATAAGCTAAGAGGGATTACAAGGGATCCTAAATAAGCAAGTGGGGATGAAATAAGCAGTTCTGTTTATCCAATAAACTACCCTAATGAAGTAAATAAATATAAGCTCAATAGTACTATCCAAGATAAGCTTAAACAATAAGACAAACAAGCTGAATAAAGCTCACAAGCTCAGACAAGCAAAATCCAATAACTGAATATAAGCCAATACAAACAGTCTAGAGGACAGACTTGATGGGCAATTTAAGCTAGGAGAATAAGCTCTTAAGAGCAAAATGAGACAAGATCCTAACAGCTAATACTAGAGGCTATCTAGGAAACCGAAAACCAAGCAAAATGGATAAATAGAGAAGCAATAAGAGAGGAAGGAAAATCTAAAAAAAAAACAAATGACTACTAGTGCAGGGCACTCAGCAGTCCAACTAGTACTTTACCAACTTATTTTTAAGCACTCAATTTATTTCCAAAATGTAAAATCTCAACTGTTCTATGAATGTGAGCTACCAAAGGGTAAATAGAAACGATCATTGTGAATTTTGGACAAGTAATCAGTGCTAGAAACTGATTTGAAAATGGCTAAATGAACAGCAAGGATGCTGAGTACAGTTGGGTAAAAGTGGGTCATAATTGAGATACTATCTATGGTAATGATGCAGTTGGGTCAAATGGGAACAAATGGACTTTTGAACTAACAAACTACCAATACCAAGTAATGAGCAAGTTAAATAACCTGTAGCGAGCTAATTAGAAGCAATAACATCAACTATAAGAGCCTAATCTAGTTTATACTAAATCTACCTAACAAATCAGTTATACGAATCAATTATAAGAAAACTGATGCAATGGGTGAAACTGGGTGGAAATGAGATACTTGACTAATAAGTTCCTTATGCCAAATATTATGCAACTTAGAATAATTTAATAATTTAATGAACACTAATTTTAGTTACTAATATATATTTAGGGTTTTAGTTTAGGGGTTACGGTTTATGTGACCACTCTTTTTGTCTCAATATTTTGTAAATCAGTGACCACCAAACTTGATCTCTAATTTGAAAAACTAGTGACCACTACTATTTGGTCTTTAAAATTTAGGGGTTAGGGTTTTAATTTAGGGGTTAGGGTTTATATGACCACTCTCTTTGTCTCAATTTTTTGTAAATCAGTGACCAGCAAACTTGGTCTCTAATTTGAAAAACTAGTGACCACTACTATTTGGTCTTTAAAATTTAGGGGTTAGGGTTTATATGACCACTCTCTTTGTCTCAATATTTTGTTAATCAGTGACCACCAACCTTGGTCTCTAATTTTAAAAACTATTGATCACTAATATTTGGTCTTTAAAGTTTATGGGTTACGGTTTATGTGACCACTTTTTTTGTCTCAATATTTTGTAAATCAGTGACCACCAACCTTGGTCTCTAATTTGAAAAACTAGTGATTACTAATATTTGGTCTTTAAATTTAGGGGTTAGGGTTTTAACTTAGGGGTTAGGGTTTATATGGCCACTCTCTTTGTCTCAATATTTTGTAAATCAGTGACCACCAACCTTGGTATCTAATTTTAAAAACTAGTGGCCACTAATATTTGGTCTTTAAAGTTTAGGGGTTACAGTTTCTGTGACCACTCTTTTTGTCTCAATATTTTGTAAATCAGTGACCACCAACCTTAGTCTCTAATTTGATAAACTAGTGACCACTAATACTTGGTCTTTAAACTTAGTATACTTTTATCCGGCAGTGACCACCACTTTTGGTCTCTAGTCTACCCGGCAACTTAATATTTCATTGAAAATATTATATTCATGGTTTAGGGACTATGTGGCCATTATTTGTCGTCACTAATACTTGTCATTTGTGACAACTTAGTGACCACATTTTGTAACGGTCACTAATTCTATGGCAATGACGGAAATGCAGTGACGACAAATGTCACACCCCCAAAATACCTGAATGGCAGCGGAATGGAATACCTGAGGGTGTAACGGATCATAGCACACAACCAGGATATATTGAACGACCTAAAGTGTCGTTTATAAAATACATCGTTTGATTCATTCAAAATAACCAAAGTTATAAAACATAGGTCCCAAAGTTAGAAAAGGTTTAAAGAAACAAGTTTAGTAAAATCAAACGATAGTTCAAAGTGCATGAAATCCAAAAGTGACGCGTCAGCCTTGATACACAAAGTGACTCCATGCAATGCCATGAGAAATGCCTTAGATACCTGAGAAATACATTGCGAAAAACGGTCAACATAAAGTTGGTGAATAATCATAGGTTTATAAGAAATTCGTAAGTACATAAGCCACCAGTATATAGTAAAGTGACATATTGTCAAAAAGTTACATTGTCTCTTAAGCTCATGACACCGAAGCTAGACGTACTAAAATATGCCCCAAAGGAGTGTTTATCAGGCACTCGTACTATAATTAGACATGAAATGCATTCGTTTTCCTTATGGAGCAACCCAAACACGAATGGAGGAGTCACCCTCGATAGATCTATCCACTCACTCTCGCTTGGCAATATAATTAACGGTCCATGATAATAAAGGGGACTTGAAGTGATAGTACTACCAACTTAAGCAATGTATGAAATTTAATACTTGGGCATGTACAAAAATAATTGTGCAATGTATTCTCCCCCGTGGGATTTAAAATCAAATAAGTACTAAAAACGGGGCTATGAGAACTCACCTCGAAATAATGGTACAAAGATGGTGCAATGAGGTGAAAGTAGTCGGGACAACGAGGCGCGAGCACTAGCCGCAACCTAAATGAATAACCATGATCTAACTTAGATCAAGCTGAAATGAAGTGAATGCACATGCACATGATACTCATACCACTCGTAATTTGAAAATACTAGTTATCGTCGTAGAAAAATGGTTTCCATACTTAGGAAAAATAATTCCATTTAGTGAAGTATATAACTTGTCATAATAACTCGTACCAAAGTTAGCGTTAAAATCCTTGTATTGAAAACCTTGAAATACGTCGTTAAGTCGTATAAGTATTCCCTCGAGTCGTACGTATTCGTTTGATAAGAAAATAGTCCTTAGTAATATTTACTAGAAAATATACCGTTTAACGCGTACGTTATTATTTTTATTTGTGTCCATATATATATATATATATAGTTTGACGATGTTAGAATGGTCATAACCTTGTCGTTTCAAGCTCGTTTTCCTTGTTCTTTATGTCCACGGATTCGTCTTTGTGTATACTAGTATATTTTAGACAACTCGGCTCCTTTAGGTTACGTTTAAGGCCTCAAAATACCCATCGTATTCTGCCCAACAGCAAGCAGTTTTCTGGAAAAGTAGTTTTCGTCGTCAAGTTTGCAAAAATCATAACTCCTTCGTTATAAACTCGTTTTAATCCATTCTTTCGCCTAAAGTTTCGTTTTTGAATGTATTTTCTAAATCTTTGGTCAAAACTTAGTCATCACTTACTGATTTTCCCACGAATTTAAAATAAGGACAGTAGGTATTTCAAAAGTTCCAAAAATCATTTCCAAGTCTCTAAACTAGTTCCATCCTTCACCAATCCACTTTCAACACCACAAGACTAATCTAATCCTACCATACACCTTCTTAGGGTGTCATGGGTCCTAAAATATCATCAAACCACTAGGTCTAACAAGAGTTTCATATGTTTCCATTTTTAGGGCTTCAAAGTTAAAATATACAAAATGAAGTGGTACAAGTTGATACATGTGTAAGATCTTATAAGAAAATTATATGAACATAATAATAACTTGTAAAAATCATAAAAATGAGTTTGTATACTTACTTGGTGGTTTAGAGAGTTTAGATGATAAAAAGCTTACTAATCCTTGAGTTTTTATTTCAAAACTCTAACAAGGATGATTATACAAACTAGTTTATGAAATGATCTTGTAAAATTTTTCTTCCTTGCTCCTTGTCTACCCCAATTCGAACCAAACTACCAAGAAAAGAGAGAAAACTAGCTAAGTTGTAAGTAAAAATGATTTTTATGTGAAAATGGGTTAAGAAAGTTTATTATATACATGGACAATTGGGTTGGTGTGCATTAAATTAGTTTGGTGAGGCATTTAAAGTGTGAAGACCATGGGGGGGGGGGGGGGGGCTTGGCCGGTTTTGGTGAGGGAAAAGGGGAAGGGTGTTGGGTGATTAGTTAGTAAATATTAGTGTTAGTAGTTAAGTGTAGTTAGTTTAGGTTTAGGTTTAAAGTTTAATCGGGTACCGGGTTTGTTAAAAATAAGTTTTGTTGAAGTTATTCGGGACGTAATAAAGTTATAAAAGTTGTAAAAATAAGTCGGGTACAAGTACGGAGAGTTAGGGTGATTATCGTTCAATTTTGATGAAAACCGTCGTTATTAAGTTAAGCGTACGATACGTATTAGTTAAATTTCCAAAATACCGGGTAAATTAATATTATAGTTTTTATATTATAGAAATGAGTATAAAAACGTATTAGGTTCATAATCGGGAGTGTCGGACACGTTAGACACTTTTATAGCTCGCGTATTAGCGTTTATTGAAATAAACGTACGTAATTCGTTAATCGTACCAAAAGTAGTAATTTAGATATCCTACGAGTGGAATAGTATGCACGTGCCCTAATGATGACATGCAGACTATTTCTAGTCCGTATGAAGTGTCCCTGACAATAATGCATGAATTCGCTCCTGAACCAATACGGTTACGCGAATTTGAACACTCGTAAACTAACTTTACGATAACATGAATAATGCACATGAATAGTAGTTTTCTCCCGGAAATGAATAGTGTCATGTGAATAGTAAAATTTCTGAATATGTCTCGGAATGTCAAATTGACCTCAAAAACGATGAATAGTAAAACGATGAATAGTGATCGATGAATAGTAATTTGTGAATAGTAGAATATCGAAGTTTGGAAAAATGACCTGAAATTGTGGGTTGTGACAACAAATATATTGGTGACTAAACCATGATAATAGAGACCAAATCATGAGTGGTCACAAAAAAATTCGTCACTAAAAGCACTTTTTCTTGTAGTGATGACTTAGAAAAGTGCGGATGTCTAATCCATGTTGTTTCGGAGAACAACATTTTTCTTATATGGTTGTCTTTTGCATGTAATCCAAGAAAGGGCTAGTCAAAGTAAAATGACATGCTAGCCAACCAAAAAACCAATTGGCTAGAATTATTGTTTAAAGAAATTTCACCTACCATATGCAAATAAGACTTGACTTTTTGCATCTTATCCCAACTTCATCTTTGCTATATTAACATCTCAGTTATTAGTGGAGTTCCGCACTTGCAATTGCTCAAAACACTATCTTTGGTTTTTCTCATTAAATCATTCTTTCACCAACGTATAATGGATTCCATCCTGAAGGAGTTTGAACATCTTGTAGTCAAACTGGAGCAGGTCATATCAGCCACTGACATCTTTAATTACGCAAAAATTATTGGAAATTAAAGGGTGGTTTCGGAAATGTATATGAAGGAGAAGTACATCAACAAAGGGGGAAAACTAAGGCGGCTTTTAAGCGTTTGGATCGTAAACATGGGCAAGGTAACCCTCAGTTCTGGAAAGAGGTCATGATGCTTTCCCGTTACACCCACGAAAATCTCATCTCTCTCCTTGGATATTGCAACGAGGGTGGTGAGATGATTTTGGTGTATGAGCACGCTTCTAATGGTAGCCTTGATCGCCATTTGCGCTCCACTACTCTCACGTGGACCCAACATATCAGGATATGCCATGATGCTGCAAAGGGACTGTGTTACCTTCATGAGGATAGAGGTAATCATAGAGTTCTTCACAGAGATATAAAAAGTTCAAACATTCTATTGGACGAGAACTGGAAAGCTAAAGTCTCTGGCATGGGACTGGCAAAAGTAGGACTTGCTAATCAGTTTACGTTTTTAATCACTGATAATATTGTGGGTACATTTGGTTACATTGATCCAATGTATATGGACATGGGCTTTCTAACGAAAGAGTCTGATGTATACTCTTTGGGTGTTGTCCTTTTTGAAGTATTATGTGGAAGACTATGTTTTGACTATAGCAAGGCTCATAGTGGGAATATAGTGCGTATCTGGAAACAAAGATACGTAGAGAACAAGTTAGACGAGATTGTGTTTAAAGATGATCTTGTGCAAGCATTGGATCAGAGTTCTTTGGAAGTGTTTTCAGAGATCGCCTTTCAATGTTTGCAGGAATCACGTGAAGAACGGCCACTGATGGCTGATGTTGTGGAAAAACTAGAGATAGCACTCAAATCTCAGGAGCTTGCTGATTTCATACAAAAGGACTATCAAGAGACAGTTAAGGCTGTGTACCTACTCTGATCTACAAATCTGTAGAGGAACTCAAAGTGCTTTTTTCCAGAGGAATCATCCTTAATGGGGGCAAAACGGTAATCAACTACTCTGCTTGAAGTTTCTTTTTAATTATTTCTTTTGTTGAGAAATGGCAAATTTAAATTCATAAAATGTTTGCTTAATAATTTTTTTGAACTTTATATGATTAATACCAAATAAATATTGTGTAGGTAGTATCACCCTACAATAGTTTTTATTCAGTTTGGTATGTGCTAAAAAGTGGTAGCAGTTTTCATGAGTTTCAAGTTAATAAAAATAAGTCATTCGACCCATTATCAGTTATTATATCCAGATTCATATACAGTATATATCTACAAACCAAAATACACACCATTTATAGTATTTGCTTTTGCTCTACATCCATTTTAACACAAAACAAAAAATGGAACATTGTTATCAGCGGCAAAGACTTGCGCACTAGACTTGGGCCCGATTTCCTTGACCCAAATCTAAAAACGCATGACCCAATAACTGCCATGATTATTGTAAACCCAATAACTGGGAACACATTGAAAGAATTTACTAGGCTACCACTATGAAGTATGAACGTATGTGTTAAATTCTAGGATTACATGACTTTTCGGATTGAATAAACATTTTCACCCAAGTTCGAATACCACTACTAACACTTATCGTGTTTTTATATGCCTCCCTAACTTACAATATATAGAAAAAGAATACATTATTATTAGTTATTATCAAGTTAGTAAAATTGAACAATCTAATTGTCCCGTTATTGACCAGTTAAACTCTTTAATTGAGATTTATGCAAATAAATAGTTCGTACAACAATCTTTTATATAATAAAACAAAATCCCTAGTATGTACTTTTGTACTTCGAAAAAAAATATATTTCCTTATTACGTAATAATTTAATTATTATTTTTTAATTTATAATTTTAAAAATTTGTTTTCTTGATATACTATACAAGTAGAAGATAAATACAAAAAAATATAGATAAGATGCAATACTACACAAGTAGAAGATATATACAAAAAAATATAGATAAGATGCAACTAATAACAACAAGATTAAATTTTTTAAATGATTATCTTTAAAAATATAATTAAAAATCATAAATAAAAAAAAAAAATATTTGTTTTTTAAGAAATAAAAATATATCATAAAAAAAAAATTTAAAAACCCGCGCGTGCGCGGGTATTATAACTAGTTTATGATAAAACACATTTTATTATTATTTTATAAATTAAAATTACCTTAATATCAAAATCACATGTACGCGTAGGGATATAAACTCTCAAAAGCTTTAACAACCTTTGTGCCATATTAAATAAAATACGTTATTTAAAAATATACATATTATGAATAAATTTTAAAGTTTTTCTGAAATTGATAACATTCCCTGTTTTGAAATATAATTACATATTATAAATTACCTTTCCCCCCCTAAATACACATGTATATTCATCTTTGTAACATTCATTAGTGTCATCCGTTACAATTTATTGGGGAGACGTTTATAATTTACTAGCTTATAGACCCGCGGAATCCGCAGGATTTTAAAGGGTTTTGTTATTAAAAAAAGGTAAGTACGTGAATAAAGTAAGAAAGAACAACGAACGTAAACGCTGTAAAAATTTTCTTGTAACAGAACAATAAGTTATAAGTGACTGAAAGTATAAAATATAATACTTGTAAATATATGTGTAATAAACGTTCATTTCCTCTTGATCTCCAATATGTTTGTCTTCATAAGCAAATGTACGTAGTGACTATTCTAACATGTCAACAGAAGGTCCATTACGTGAACACCTAATAAGTTTAAAAATTATGTAAGTAAAAAAATATTTGGATTTATAAATTATATTTTAAAATATAAAACAAATTTAAATATTTTTCTCTCTCTTAAATCTAATTCCAAATACAATTTATAATCTTAAACCTACCTACAAACGAAATGGACCATAAGTTGGATGTTTGGGTCGTACTAACTATTAAAGGAGTTACATTAATACATCCATATGGTGTACCTATCAAAGGGCAGGCGTGTAAATGTGAACTGGTTTGCATTATACTCCGTAGTAAATGTGATCATTTTTAAAAATTGTGTCTACTTTGAATTTTGCGATTCTTTCATTTATTTTCATTATGTTTGAAATATCTTTGCACAGATCGATAGTTCGTGTCTCATAAACTGTGCACACGATTAGTTTTTAAGTCCGTATGTTGATATGTCCTCCCTAGTTATGTGAAACACTACTTTAATTTTACAAGTATGTAAAACTAAGGGATGGTAGAAGTTTTCATGTGTTTAAACCCATGATCTAGATCCATAGTTATCACTACATCCATATTTATTTTCAGAACTACTTCCACTAATCTTATGCAAATTGTTATATCTATGTCAAAAAAATATATATAGTCTAGTACATATGTAAAACCGGTATTGTTGAAAATGACATCTCAAATGTGTCAAAATTGAGTCATCAAAATTTATCCAATTTCATGTACTTTTTTTTTTTTTTTTTTTTATTTATTTATTATTATTATTATTTTAATAAAAATGGCATCTCAAGTGTGTTCATCTTTGGAGGAAAAAAATAATAAACTTGAAAGAGAAAAAGAAAAAAAACTGTTATCAAAGACTTGCCCACAAGACTTGGGCCCAATTCCCTTGACCCAAAAAGCTAAAAGGTCTGACCCAATTAATGCCCTGATTCTCATATTGAAAACCTAATGATAACTAGTGTAATTCAAGACTTTATTTTTCATTGGACGTGCAGTGGCTGTGTATAAATGAGAAGGGGGAACACATTCAAAGGATTTGCATTCAAGCCTGTCTCAGATGAAATTGAAGCCCGCTTTTTAAAAGATCCGTCTGATTTAGATATTGTTAATTCAAGGTCTCTTATTTTATGCCTTTTGCTGGTATTCAGTAACTTTATCCATCCTTTTTCTCTAATTAATTGCTGCCTTTATTCTTCTTTATTCAGATTTCCAGGGCCACCAGGGGGGCTATGTTTCGAATATGGCTGGGTTGAGCAGAACTAATTCCCAACTTTCTAATTATGCAGCGGTTTTCTCTTAATGATAAAGGACAACACTGTCACATGATATCCATGAAAGACTGTTTGATTCCAAATGATGATTCCACTCCTCAATACAAGTCTCATGGTTGGTCAAGGTGACTTGTCATACTCAGAGTTATCCCTATTGTTTCATAAGTATATATAAATTGATGCATCATTCTTTGCTTCTTCTTCTTCTTCATGCAGATTTCCAGCAGGCTTTTATCAAACAAACAACAAGGGATTCAAAACACACGTGATGACTCAGTTTTTGTCCCCATCAGTCACATACACAGTGAACCTTGTATACTGCAGTTCCTCAAGTTACATAAACCTCAAGTACAGATTAAGAGGGGAGGGAAAAACTTCTGTTGTGTACCTAGCAAATAAGACAGATGATTATTTGTATATGGCTTAATTGTATCAATTCACTAGCGATGGGAGTATTGTTGATTTTGAAATTATTTTTGAAACTTCTGGAACCAAGATACACGGAGTAGAAGGCATAATGTTTCAGCCCCTAGAAATAGTAAGATGACAAATACTGGTTTAATCATCTTAGTCAATTTTTTATTATCATTTTATAATTCTTACGAAACAGGTAAACAACTACTATAAGCATTTGAATTAACAGTGCCAAAAGGGTTGGGTCTGGTAATAGGTCGAAATTGGTTGGGTCAAAATGGGTCATTTTTGGTTCTGAGTTGGACGTACGGGTTGAAAATGAACAGCTAATGGAATTTTGGATTTCCTTAAAACTGATAAATAGTCATAGGAGATCAATGCAAAATTTATAAAAGTTATGAATCAAATTTTTTATAGCTAAACTAAAACTAAAACTAATACTGGTAAACCAATTACTTTGTAAAAATAGGTGGAGAATCAAGTATCAAAGGAAGACAAGGTGGAGAATATCAAAACCATATCAAATTCAGATTCAGATAGTCTGATCTGGACAACGAAAAAGAAACTCTACTCGATTTTCAGAAAAAGGTCTGGTCAACAGGTATACTTTATAGGAATTATAAGACTACTGCCTTATTTCGAACCTAATTTAAGTGTAATATTCCTTACACTTACATATACTTATTGATTGATAGTGGTTCGCTGTTGATAAACATGGGAAGAACTGTTTAATGCTATCTGCAAAAGCCACTTGCATGATAGATAATAAGAACTCAGCTTGAGAGTCTTCCCACGAATCAAGGTTCTTTCTCTATTTTTTCTAACCACTTTACAATTACCAACGAATACAGACACCTTTGTGAAGAATTTACTATATTTATAAATTTTTCTCTTGCACACAACTGAGTTATTATTAATTTTGGCAAAAATATGTAGAATCTTGTTTGGTAATTCTTATTTAGCTTAAGTTGCGATCTATATTTGTATAGACTAGTATTGAAATCAATAGAATAAGCAATCCATCCTACACAAGTATCTTCACAATCAAAACCATCACCAGAGAGTAATGTCAACAATTCTCTCTGGCGTCAAAGAACACAACTCGATCAATTACTCCTTGTTTCCTCTATTAGACTTGTGAATATTCATGCCCGCATTACACAACTTTGCTACATGGAGGGATGCCACAGTTGGCTTCACCTTAAAACTCATTGGCTTAAGCTTTATAGTGTCATTAATCCTTGCATACAGCATGTCCCAACTCATTTTTTCATCTCTGAAATTCTGTAATCTCTTTCCTGCCAAATGAAGTACTATAGCAGAAGCAAGTACGAATAGTCTAAGGATGCTCCCTATGTCGTTTCACATGTTCTAGGAACAAAATTCTGAATAATATTCCATCATCGGGCAACCCATTCAGACCCATCATTATTAGCAACTTGACCCATAGATTATGTGCAAAAGGGCAGTTGATAAAAAAGATTAGAATTTGCTTCACGTACAGTTATTAATATAATGGGCATACCATTAGTATTACTGCACTTATCCCCATTCATAGGAGATTTGTATGTATAGGATTACACACACTGAGAGTAACATACCAAGGAAATCCACTGCACTTTTAGAGTATGAGTTCTAACAGGTTTTTGTTAATGTTTATCAACAAACATGACTTCTTTACGTTTTGAGTTTTTCCATACCTCTACATCTTTCACAAAGGAATCAAGGATTAGTATAGCCTCTGAGATGCTTTTAACACAATAGCTATTACATCTTTGATTATAGCTGCATACAAGCCACATTGAATTGGATTACCCGTTCCTAATTCATGGACAATATGAGACTTCACTCACCTCCAACAAGTTCTTTCATTCCCAACTGTCTAAATTCTCGTGTTTAACTTCCCAAACACTTCCGCTTTTTAACTCCATTGTATTCCATAAAAACGGGTAACACTTAAGAAAGATACTTTATTACACTGCAATATTCTTTTGCCTTTTAACTCCATTGTGTGACTCCAATATATTGCATAAATGGTTCAAAATGGGTAATACATAAGAAAGACACTTTATTACGCTGCAATATTTTTCTCCCTTTTAACTCCATTGTTTGACTCCATTATATTGCATAAATGGGTCAAAATGGGTAATACTTAAGAAAGACTCTTTATTACACTGCAAAATTCCATGAATGCTTGATTATTATTGCTTTATTCCATATATATATCTTTTACAACAATTCTAGCAAGACATATACAATTGATTCTGAAAAGCCTTGGAAAAAAGGGCCCTAAACGTTGAATTTTGTACCCCGATGATATGCCAAAGCATTGATGGCATGTAAATTATCCGTTGACCAATTCCGTTCACTTTAAATGTTATCACTGTTTGATGCTGGCATGTCGTTCAGTTAAGCCATAGTGAATGAGAAAGCCCTTAAAGAGCCTTTCATTTCATAGAAAATATTAGCAAGTCCACCCATTAAATAATAAACAATAAACAACGTAACACATTAGTTGTCTTATACTACTTGGATGCCTTAACACTCTGTTCCTTAGTTTTATTAGGAAAGAAGAGAAGGTGTAAAAGGGAGGGAGGGGCTAAACAGAAGAGGAAAGAAGTGATAATAGCTTTTTTTTTGTGTTCCCGAGTTAGAAAGGAAGGAAAGTGAAATATAATTTTTTTGTGTTCCCGAGTTGAAAAGAAAGGGAAAGAAAGTTAGTAATTTTACTATTATACCCTTTCTTGAAATATAAAAACTAAATACAAACACATAACATTGAGCATCGAAGTGAATAGTATTTTGCTAGTCAAATAGTCTAACTTTTAGACTTAGCTTTTTGCAAGGCCAGCTAACAAAGCAATACCATACGATTTTCCTATTGACCAAAGGACAAAGATACATAATGATTTATATGTTAATGAAAATAACAAAATTACTTGAAACCGTAACAAATACATTGTCCAAGTAAAACCAAAAACATGTTCCAAATCATAAGAAAACTTATTAAAAATTCTGCAACAAAGAAAATGATGATAGTCTAAGAAAAAGATTATAGTCCAAGATAAAGAACTTGATAACTTAAAAAAATGTAAATGCAATTGAACGCAATTATTCGCTTGAACCCATCATCTTTTCTAGTACGTCCTTCCGCATGTCATGAGGACAACTAAATAACAGCCGTGCTTTTTTTGGATTGTCAGCCAAAAAAATAAGAGCACTACAAAAGACATCGGGTTCCAATTCCAATGGCTCCAATTCTTTATGGATTTCACCACCTGTATAGTCACGTTGAAAAGCTCTATCCAATATAGCATTAGTTTCTTGTAAAACAACATTACCTTCCCTGATTGCATCAGCCACCTCATGAACAGTACCCATAATCTTTGAATTGGAGTCTTCTTCTACTTCAAGTTTTCTTTTTTTACCCTTAGAATTGGATGCATTCGAAGTTTGCTCAGGTGAAAAAGGTGTGGGAGATCCCATTTGAATATCATCAAGGTTGATGAGATTTTCATACGTAACTTCATTCTTAGCTAGTAACTCATCCATGTCTTCAATTGTTTCTATTTTTATGCCGGCTTTCTTGTTCTCTCTAGCTTTTTTCTCCCTGGCGTTTTTCTCCTTCGCGGTTTCAGAAGAAAAACCTGATGCTCTATCTTTAGCAAAGAGTAGTAATAGGTCGTCGTAGTTTGAAACTTTTTTGGTCTTCCATATTGCAGCTTCAGGCTTTGCCTAGAAAAAAAGTTATAATATCAGTTCATACTACGCATGCAGGTGGTGAGTGGGAAACGGCATCGGCCTATATTGTTTAACATATAGTGGCAGCGTTTTCTGTGATCAATATTGCCCCTAGGATAATTAATACTGGGCCACGAGCATAGAGTAGTGAAGATAATAAAAAAGGACCAAATACTCTATAATGTATGCTTAATGGGATATCTTCATATTCTTCTTTCATTGCTTGTGACTTTTAACTGTCATTAAAATGTAGTCTTCTCAGTAATCAAGGATCTACTAGAGTACGCACAAGACTAGAACTGTTATTCTGCTACTTTAGTCCAAACAAAGCAAACTAACTTGGACACCAAAACTCCAATAATGTTTCATGCATTTATTCCTTAAATATGACATTGATCATACACCCTGACACATCACTATGAATTCATGTTTCATATTTATCCCATAAATTCATTCATTTTGTATCCCATGAACTTTTAACAAGTTTGGCCAAGGCGTCACCTATAATAATAATACCATAATGAGTGAATTTATAAAGTCGATACTTACTTGAATTAATTGTTCCCATACTTCTTCTTCTGCTTCCATTAGTTCGGTTGTCGAGTTCCAAGAAAACCCACTCAATTTAGTTCCTCGAAATACATCATAACATTCAGAAAAGTGCTCTTTTATTGTTTTCAATCGATTTTTTAAACGAGCTTTGGTAAAATCTTTTTTTAAATTTTGCCTCAACTCATTCACCATATTGGTATATGCCTCAGAAGAGAAATTTCCACCAGGTCGGTTGCCTTTATTTTGTTGTGTGATCATAGCCTGAATAAATGCATACTCCATTTCATCGCTCCAATTAAATTGTGGCCTTTTTTCCTTAGTTTCATCATTTTTTCCATTAGTTTCATCCTTTTTGCCCATGATAAGCTTCTGCATAAGACAATAGAATCACAAACTTAACTATGATAGACTACATCAACTAAAAAAAGTTCATTGTTTGGATAAGCAGCTGCAATAGAATAAAAAAACTTAACACCTACTAAATAATATAAAAACTTCAAATATTAATTTATTAATAAAATTCAAATCCAGGTACTACAATTAATAATAAAGAAACTATTTTGACATATCAATTTCATTGTTTGGATACAACAAGTAATTGGTCCACATTTCATTTGCAATTGAGTTGCGTAGTTGTTCTCCTGTCGAACTGTCATCACTTGTTTCCCTCGGATCATGACGAGCTTCATCTTGTGGTGCATTTAAAATTTCTTGTATCACCTCTTCTTCAAGATCTTTGTCGCGATCTACTTCAAGTAAAAAATTGTGTAGGATGCAGCACGCCAAAAATATGTCTGATTGTGTTGCACAAGAGTAGAATGGTTCAGTTGTGCTCCTAATGATAGGAAACCGCTTTTTAAGTACACCAAATGCTCGCTCAATAGAATTTCGTAATGATGAGTGGCGAAGGTTAAAGAGCTCTCGTGCGTTCTCAGGTGCACGGGTTGAGTACTCTTTTAAATGGTATCTCACACCTCTATAAGGTGTTATTAGTGTACTTTTATGCGGTAGACCCGCATCAACCAAATAGTACCTTCCCTCCGGAATGAGCAGCTTGTCATTTCTAGTGAGGGCATTTTTCATTATTCTCGAGTCCGATGCAGTACCCTCCCAACCAGTTAAAACATATGTAAACTTTAAGTCAAATGTGCAAGCAGCTAAGACATTGATTGTTGGGTATCCCTTACGACCTCGATATCTTGCAGCGTCTTTATTAGGTACTCTCACACGGACATGTGTTCCATCAATTGCTCCTACACAATCTTTAAAATAAGGATAAAACCTTTTTTTTTCCTGGATTTCTTTAGGAACAATTTGACCAGTAGGTTGATGAAAATAACGATCTTCTAAGGATATAATTGCTCTTAAAACTCTATGCAATGACCTACTAGTTGTTGACGCGGAACGACGATAAATCCAAGATGCAAAACGGTTTCTCAAGTCATTTCCTACAATGTGCAAAAATCTAGCAACGTGTTCCTCAACAGACATACGTTGAGTTGGTCGAAGACCACCATGATGCACTAAAATATCGCACAATGTTCTAAAAGCGTTCATGCTCATACGGATAACATCACGACATTTACCACTTGTTGAGAGGTTGTGTAACATCTCTTCCCTCACATTTTTTCGATGTAAAGTAAGTTCTTTGGTAGGCAAATTAGCACGGTTCATGTGGTTAAGTCTACGACGTGTAACAAAAGCTACCAATAGCACAATCAAATGAACTGCTGCTAATTGTCGAGCTCTAACTACACGTCGTATAGTGAATATTCTCTCAATCAACATGTTATCCATTGTATCTGTTATATGTATAAATGATCTGGTTGTTACATGTCAATGTTTAAAAGAAAAACTAGTCTATGAAAATATATACCATGAAAGTAAAAAAAACTAAGTTGCGACAAGTAAACCACATTGGTTTTTTTTGTTAATGGCTCCATCTCAGTGGTTTCTTATATATTTATTTTAAAAGCTCCATCAATGGCCATCACAGTGGTTTCTTGTTTTTTGTTAAAACGTTACAGTAGCATACTACAACATATTTATAACATAATTTACATTAACTTTACTGTGGAAATTGTATACAACAATGATTTTTTCTTTCTAGAAAACATACAGTACATACTAGTATACATCTAGTCATAAAAAACACATGATTAACAAGCATGTCAAAGAAATACATACGAGGAGTGTTATCATGAATTTACCTGTTAAAAGAAAATGATAGGGGTAGCCTGTAGGTGGGTCGTGAACTGCTGCAATTGATTTTGATAAAAAAAAAGTCGACTTATATATAGGATGTATATTAGGTTAAAGGGTATTTTGGTGATTAAAAAAAGTTAAACAGGCTTGTGATTTACTTCTCTCCAAATCATCCCAACTTTGGGAGGAAGATTAGGAGTGGGAGTTACACATGATTTACATTCCATATCACTTCTCTTCTCCTTTAAAAAATATCTCTGGAACATGAATTTTTACAATATCCCCTCTTCTTCTTTCCACTTCTTTACCCTTCTCTCCAAAAATAATCTCGGGAACAGAGCGTAAAAACTTTCTGAATCAATTACATAGAGTTTCTTGTATCTGCAGATTTGGAGAAGTCCTTCTAATAACTGCTGGCGGCAAATTTGAACTTGTGAATAAAATAAAACCCAAAGTGCTATCAGCTGATACAACATATGCAGTTTACTTTGTCTACAAATTACCAGAAGTCCAATCCACATTTGAGGCTCCTCTGTGTGTGATGGAAAACGGTAATTACAGGGGTTGGTATATCTGTTTAGTAAGCCCTCCAAACACCCCAGTTATCGGACAAAATTTTGATGAAAACAAATACAACCCACTAAATAGACACAAACTAAGTGCTCTTCCAAGACAGAGGAGTGATGGTTGGATGGAAGTAAAAATATGGGATTTTCAAACGTGGAGTACTCCCACAACAGTTCCAATGCATCTTATTTTAGTGCATCCAGCTAAGAAGGATCTTAGTTGGCTTATCATACATGGGATTGAGATTAGACCCATATAGATTCTCTTCTTTTAGTGATGATTTGGGTATCTGCAAGATTCAAGTACATGTAAACCCATCAGTTAGTTTTTTTTCATTGAATGTTAAATATATATTTTCAATTTGAAGTTTTTATTTGGCCTTTTTTGCTACTAATGCAGGGAATTTATTCTTTGGTAATATAGTTTGCATTAATTAATTAAATATAAAGTCAAGTTTTCATTTATGGGAGATATAGCTAAAACAGAAATCCAAATTCTGCAAAATGGTAACGGGTCAAGTCCCAGGTCAGGGTGAAGAAGATCATTGCTTTGAAAGTTTTAAATAAAATGACAAAGTTGACAGACAATTGCATTTGCTTACGGTTTTGGTGTACAGTGTACTGATTTTGTTTATTAACATAAGGGTAGGGTGTTCACCATTCAGTTTTATTCTGAAAATCAAACGGATTTAGAATCCAACCTATTTCTGAAAAAGGTTTTTGGAACAATAAATGAAACTTGTTCGATAAAATGCTACATTGGGGGTACATATTCAAATTTGCTACAAGTTAAACTGATCTATACAATGCCTACTAATTGTTCGATAAGATGTGTAGCACAACCATTTCGAGTTCTGCACTTGCAATTTTTATGAAACTGCATATTTGATTTATCTCATTGTATTTGATAAACAATAATTAAGAAGTACCGGTTGTGTTAGTGTCTCTTGGAACATCAACAAATAAAAACAATCTTGTAAGGAACAAAGCATTTTATACAAAGACACATAATGGTGATATCTGAGCATATAATTTTTCCATGAGAAAGAAAGAAAATATAGTATGATAAATTTACAAGAAAAAAATTAAGCAGGTTTAATTAAGCCATCAAAGTTAAGGAAACAAATTCAATTAACAATCGAGAAGTAGAATCATAAAATGTTAACATAATGAAATTCAAACACAAGGAACAAATCGCTTATATTGTTTATTCGTCTCCACACGAAAGTCTTTACATACATATACCAGTGGTACTGCAATAGATTTAGTTCATAACTTACTTGTTCTTGCATATCTACCATTAAGGAAGTATGTACAGGTGAATTAGTACGCATTGCTAATTATTAAAGTATACAAAACAAAGTTCAAAAGATTAACGCTTGATATACTTAATTCCCAGTGACTCCTAACGGTGTTTTATGAATACTTGGTCTCATATCATTGTTATGATTAGGGAAAGTTTGAGACTAATAACTAAAAATCCAAAAATATAACCATTTTAGAGCAGAATTGACTCGAGCTCGTTAATGTTCTATCTCAAGTCGAGCTAAAACAAGCTTTGTTTAATACAATCCCAAACACGCCTAATAGCCCATAACTACTTCTAGGAAACAGGCCTTCACGTTAACTATAGAACTTTCATTAAATTTCATCGAACAAGTTAGACTAATTAGCCAAATCAACTCACCATTAAGAAGATGGAGATGAAGGGTATCAACAATAAAATAATCATCAGCCATATATGTGACCAGGTGCATCTATCAAAATGTGTTCCAGTACTATATATGTGTCACCATTAAATTTAATCCCAGAAACATATATATTAACTAACATATATGTGACCGAGGTCAAGCGTGTTAACGTCAAATGAATGATCTAAATAATGTTTTGAGAGTATGAAAGCATATGTTTTACTTTTTGGGAACCGGACAATTCCGTATTGATTGGTTCCTTAAAAATATATTAAGATTGTTTAGGAGAACAATAAATCTTTCTATGGTTGTTTTTCACAATAAATCCAAGAAAGGCCTAATACACAAGTAATTTGACTATTACAGTAAAAAATAAACTTTTTATAAATGCAATTATGTGATGAACGAATCTCAACTAACACAAGCATAAAAGACTAACTTTTGGCATTGTTATCTAATTTTCTTCTATTATTATTTGATCTACCAATTAAAATGGCGTCTTTCATGCAAGAATTTGAACATCCTGAAATTAAACTGGAAGATATTAAATTATCCACCAACTACTTTGATGCAAAAAATATTATCGTGGTTTTGGTAAGGCTTATAAAGGGGAAACGTCTCACTCCACGGGGCGACGCATGGTTGCTTTAGAGCACAACTGCACAAGGTACTCTATGGTACCATGAGCTGGTGTCATGGAAAACGTTATACTACGTATCACCAATTAGAATTTTTTCTGAAACACCAAAATCTGTCATTGAGCACAATAACATTCATCATTCCTATAACACTACGTAGTATTTCTTAAGACACCCATGGATCCCACATTGTTTACTTTTTTCATTTATTCAAAATTCAAATCAACAAACAACACATAAACTAAACTAAAATTCGATTAATAAAAAAAAGTACAAAAACTATACATTGAAAAAACAAAAATGCAATTTTGCGATTAAGGTCGCATAAATGCTCCACGATATCTTGTCGAAGGTCGGTGTGCACTAATCTATCTCGAAATTCTTTTTTTGGTAACCATGGTTTCCTAACTTTTGGCCGACTAATCGACGGGGTTTGAACCCACCGCCACACAGATTCAAACAAGGTAAACCCTCCGTTCCCTTTTCAGGAGGTTGGAGTGTTTTGTTTTTCTTTGATGTATCTCTGGTCATTCCCAAGTATGTTGCATATTCGGTTGTGAAAGAATGTACTTCGTTAAATTCACTAACTGACATGATTTTTCTCATTGTTATTATATCAACAAATAATGGAACTACAAATACTCTATAAACACTCTCTGATATAACTAAATTAATGCGATAAGAAAACACAAACACTCTTTGAGTCCTAACTATTTATAAGTTGAAACTTGAAAAGTAACTAGTAAAAGATCAATTTTTCACACAGGCATCAAATCTAACAAGTTATATACACCAAGCAAGTATGACCACTTGAACTCATCATGGACAGGGTCAAACGTGTCAACATCAAATTAATGATCAAAATAAGGTTTTCACAGTTATGAATATAATGCATATGTTTACTTTTTGGGAACCAGACAATAAGCCTTTTTTATGGTTATCTTTCACATAATCCAAGAAAGGCCTAGTCAAGTAAAAAGACATTCGAACCACCCTAATTAAAAATTTGGCCAATAAGTGTCTCTTCGTCTTTGCTATATTAACATCTCAATTATTAATTGAGTTCCACACTTGCAATTGCTCAAAACACTATATTTGATTTATCTCATTAAGTCATTAATCTTTCAACGTATAATGGATTCCTTCACGAAGGAGTTTGAACATCTTTTCATCAAATTGGAAGATATTAAATGCGCCACTAACAACTTTGATAAAAAGAAAGTCATAGGGGGTGGTGGTTTCGGTAAGGTATATATGGGAGAAGTGTCTCACTATAAGGGACGAAGCGTGGTTGCCTTTAAACGTCTAGATCGTAAGTTTGGGCAAGGTGACCCTGAATTCTGGAAGGAGATCATGATGCTTTCACGTTACACCCATGAAAATTTAATCTCTCTCCTCGGATATTGCAACGAGGGTGGTGTGATGATTTTGGTGTATGAACATGCATCTAATGGTAGCCTAGATCGCCATTTGAGCTCCACTACTCTCACGTGGACTCAGCGTATCAAGATATGCCTTGATGCTGCAAGGGGATTAAGCTACCTGCACGAGGACAAAGGTAATCACCAAAGAGTTATTCATCGAGATATAAAAAATTCCAATATTCTACTCGATGAGAATTGGAACAGTAAAGTCTCTGACATGGGACTGGCAAGAATAGGACCGGTGTTGAAGTAAAGGTTTGTTTCTACTTCAGACAAGCGAGATGAATCCTTCGGACGAGAGTAGGTCCTTCGGATTCAATGTGATTCTTGCTTACAGTATATTACTTCGGATATCTGCAAAACAAATACGTCCGTTAGTCTCGCCCCAGGAATGTATCCCAGGACCAACCTCCGGCGTGAGAGTAAGTATATGTTCTTAGTGAGAGTATGAATAAAACTAGAGAGTAGGGAAAAATTAGTTAACCTTAAATGAAGATTTCCTCTCTATTTATAGACTTTCCACATGGAGCGCCAGGCTGGTTTGTACTTAGCCCTTAATGTTCGCTAGTTTATGCTCCATTATCATATACTTTGATGTACTTGTTTGTACTTTGGTCCATGTACTTATTGGTTTATCCGAATGGTTATGACCTCCGGAAGGCTGAGGTCATACGGACATTCGTAACCCTTCGGATATTGGTCCGTCTTGTTTAAATACATTTGGGTATGCTTTGCTTGACATAGAAGCGGAGGGAATATTTCTGTACGGCGTATATCCGGAGGGTACATACGCCAACATGTTCCCCCCAGTATCATAGTATTGGTTATGCCAATGGTGTGATACTAAGCTTATTATTTGCAGTTTTCCGGAGGGTAAGTTATAGCTTCGTCATTTGTTAGAGTCGTGCAGAGTGCCAAAAGTAATTAATGTGTCGTTTAAGGTGTGCCGTCGTTTTTTACCGCGTCGTTTGGATTGGAACACGTATGCGTTTTGTGAGACACACGGTGTGGATGCTTGACACGTTAGCCCTACAGGTAACGTATCCTTTTCCCGCTCCTTTTTTACCGCTTATAAATAGTCCTTTTTCTCTCATTTACATCACTGTAACTTTTCTTCTCTATACACACAGCTCTGACACGTTTTACTCGTCCGTATTCCGAATGTCTGTTTTCATCGTCTTTGAGGTACGTCTTAGTCCGTTAAGTTTTTTGTTGTTTGGCTATATCCCTTCTCTTCCGGATTTATCATGTCGGAGTCTACTGCTTCGTTTGAATATGATGTATCAATGCCGGAGGGTTCTCATGTTAAGAAAGACATACAGCTGAGAGAGTCTGCGATGGACGAGGCTGATGTATATGCCGTGGTGACAGCTTTCGGCTTACCGGAGGATTTGCATCCGAGGGTGCCTCCTGCGGGTATGACGATGGATCAATTACCTGCAGATGCCATAGGTTTATATGCAGAGTATTTCTTTGAAGGCGGTCTTGCTATTCCTTTTTCTACCTTCCTTTTAGATGTGATTAGGTATTTTAAGGTTCATATTTCTCAGTTAGTTCCGTTGGGTATGCACCGTGCTACTCTTTTTGAGGTGTATTGCCGTAGCATGCACATTCCTCCCACTACTCCTCTGTTTCGTGTCTTTTATAAACTTAGCAAACAGGGTGATTGGTTTTCTTTTGAGAAACGCATTCATAGGAATAGGAAAGTATGCTTTGGGGATTTTCATTCCTGTCTGAAGGGTTGGAAGATGAATTTTTTCTTGATCGATAGGCGAGCTATTCCATTTGCTATGCCGTGGAGGCATTCGGATTCGGATGTGTCAGATCCGTTTCCTAAGGCAAGTGAGTATGACGTTACTCATGCCGAAAGGCTTGCCGAGACGATCATTGAACCCTGCCAGATTCCGCAAGCGTTCTTGTATGCCTTGGGTTTATCGGATCACTGGGAGTTTCCTGGTTACCGTCCGGCTTTGAGGTATGAGCAGGGGAGGGGTATAGCCTTTGTTATAAATGTGAATTTTTATATTGTGCATCTTTTTTCGTTTTTAACAGTGGATTTTGTTTATCCGCAGGTATAACCATGTCAACCTATCTGAAGAAGCCTCCACTACGAAGGACTTCGAAGATTGTTCAAGGGGCCCTGTTTCCGGAAGGGCATGTACGTGAGATGCACGTTACTCCCCCCTGGCTTTCAACACTGAGGTTCCGGAAAAGACTGATGAGTTAAGGAGGGTTGAAGTCCCGGACGATAAGGTGTTGGCTGTTAAGGATAAAAAGAAGGAGCAGGCCGCCAAGTCGGGGTTGAAGAAGCCTCCAACTAAGAGAGCTGGAGGGGGTATTTCTTCTCGTCTTCAGAAGAGAAGTAGGGTTTCTGTTGATGATATTGTCATTGACCTGGACGTTGCTGAGGACGTCGAGAGGCCGGAGCCCATCCGTTCGGTACACCCGAAAGATTTCTCGGCTGGTCAATCCGGAGGATCTGGTACCGGTACGTTATGAATCATCTTTTTGTTCGTATGCATTTAACTTTGTGTCTTAACTCCCATCGTTTTTATCCTACTAATATAAACTTTTAGCTTTCAGGGGGTTCGGGGGCTGCTTCCCGTCGTCCGGGGAAGGAAACTCTTGTGGATGAGGAAGAGGTGGAAGTGGATATAGAGGGTGACGGTGAGGATGATGCCACCTTCGTACCTGCGTGGTCTGTGAAGAGGGGAACTCGTATGAACAATGCCAATGTTTGCAGAGATATGTTGATTAATTTGGCAACCCCCAGGGAGGAGAAGTATTTGGATGACCAGGATGATGAAGAGGCTGTCCGAAGGTCGTGGTTACTGTTGGGCAAATGTGTCACGGCTCAAGCGGATGTTATCTTCCGTTTTGAATCCTTGCTGCGTGAACATCAAAAATTGTCCGAGACTCACAAGGTTTGTGATAAAACCCTTGATGATAATTGGAAGATGTTTCAGAAGATGTCTGGTGAGTTCCAGCAACTGAAGGATGTTCATGCAGAGTGTGTGGAGGTAAATCCGGAGGGGTTGAGGAAGCTGCGTGCTGAGAATGCTAGCTTTGAGGGTCGAGTCTCTGAGCTGGAGATAGAGAAGGAGGAGTGGAGGAAGGCTTCCGGTGGGCAGGCTGAGAGAATCAAGTTGTTGGAGGGTCAGTTGTCTGATGCTAAGCTGAAGCTAAATGACGAAGAGAAAGCTTATAAAGAGCTTTATCAAGAGAAGGTGGACATTGCTATAGCCGCTGGTAACGCTGAGTGATTGGTTCGTGAAAACACAATATCAATTATAGTATAGTAGTAAAGTATCGAAATGATCCGCGAGAAATACGAATCACCCGAGTCGTTTCCCAGTGAAGGTGAATGGAATCAAGAATATTGATTCGTGTAATCGTGATTTGAATAGTGGAAAGAGAAAAAGGCAAATAGTGATCAAATAGTTCAATTATCAACTAACAATTAAGAAATATGCAAAAAGTACAAGCTAGCAATGCACTAAAGTTTAAAACGCAAAAACGGAAATGCACACGCGATTATTTAAACGTAATGCGCGAAATAAAACGCGAGTTCTAAGCTACACTAACCCTACGGACTTCCAAATAAATTTAAAAAAAGTTAAAAATGATAAAAGAAAATTTTAAGAAAAAGAAAAATATTTTTTTGACTTTTTATTTAATTTTTATGAATTAAAAACTATTTTAAACTATTTAACAATTAAAAGAAAATGTAAATAAAGTGAGAAAAAATGCAAATTTAATTTCTAAAATTATAAAATAACTGAAAACTATTTTCTAAAATATTTTTGGATTTTTCTAAGGTTTTTCTGATTTTTTTTGTATTTTCTAGTAATTAAAAAGTAATTAAAAATGATTAAAAATGAAAATTAAATAAGAAAAATAGCAAATAAGCTCAGAAAAATATGAAAATTTCAGGAAAAATCTAAAATTATATTCTGAATCTAAGAAAAATAGAAAAAGTGAAAAATAAGCACTGGAAGTGTTTATTAGCTTAAAAATAGCTTATTTAAGTGCTTATTTATAAGCACAGTTGACCAAACTTTGACCCAACTTTCACAAAATGCTTTTATTACTCAGATGAGCTAATCAGAACAAAAATCAGGTCTTATGATGCACAGAAGTACAAGCAGTGATCAAATATGGTTCAATAAGCACTAAGTATAGCAAATAAGCTAAGCAGAATAAGCCAAGGCCAAATACCAATTGAAATAAGTACTAGGGACTATAATAAGCTCAGAACAATCAGCAAACCAAACTAGAGGTCTATATTAAAGATTTGCAGCCCTATTTTAAAACAGAATTTTGCTTAAACCTACTAACTAAGTGGAACAAATAAGCTGTATGGATAAGCTAGAAAAGCAAAACTATTGAAGGAATTATACTTACTACAATTAAGACAACACAAAACAAACAAGTACACAGATCCTAGATGCAATCTAATAGTCTGAATTTGCCCAAGAAATGAGACAAGAACTGATGGTGCAGGGCAGCTGAATGCCCAAACAACCAACTAATAAGCTAAATTTAGATAAGCTAATAAGTTCAGAACCTGAATTTTCTTAACGATATTGATTAATTAGCTACTAGAGAACAATAATCAACAAACCTGAACTATCTCTAATTATTGATGAGACCTATGACAGCCTATGAAAAATATGACCAAAAACTGAGTTCAAGCAAATTTTGACTTTTTTATGCAACTACAACTTTGACTATTATGAATTTCTACTACTGATTTCTACAACTAATGTGTAATATTAAGCTGTTATTAAACTGTAATAAGCAACTATAATCATAATGTAACTACTACTACTCTAATATTATCTGAATTCAATTTTAGCTAACAGTTAAGCTAAGAGCTATCTTATTTTTGACTTTTTAAAGATAAAACCTACTATTTTATGTTTTAACTAACTATAATGTGACCTAAGAGTAATGTCTAAACTATACCTATCCTCTAACCTAAGCTTTTTGACAGCAAATCACTATCAACCAAACACCCCCTTAAGGGTGTTTTAACACTAGAATACACTACAGGCCCTACCAAATCAATTCCAAAGTTGAATTTATGAACCAAAAATGATCAAATAACATAATCTTACTCAGAAACATAGATCTACTAGCATGATGATATAAGTAACAAGATAAGACAGTTGATGATGAATATGACTCAGTATACTAAAAATTTGAACTTAACATGATCTACAACTTAGTATAAGCTAGAAACAGGCAATTATAACCACTATTAAGCATAAATAAGCTACAAGCATACCATTAATTTAAGGCTAAGCTAGAATATCAATAATCTACTAAGATTGAATTTAAAAGTAACACTTACAAGGCTTTCCCCCTCAGCTTGAAAAGAGGGGGTTCACTAAGCATGCCTGTCTCTTTGACAGGCCAAGTGGACTTCTTTTGGCTGCCAATCACCCGCCAATAAGCTGAGCTTATTAAATAAGCTCAGTTTGACTCTTATTGACTTTTTCGAAATTTTTAGCTTTTGAATGTTTTAACCCCTAATTATCTTTATAACACTAGAATAAGCTTATACTTAAGCTGAAATCAAATAAAGTGAAAATCTTTTTGTATTTTTGAACGTTTCTTATTTTTTTATTTTCTTTGTTTTTCTGAATTTATGTAAAGGAAACAGGAGTAATGTAAAACTGAGATGTAAGTATTGATTTGAAACTATTTTTAAGCAGGAAAGAAAGTGATTAAGTAAATAAGACAATATAAATAAGCAGTAATGAAATGATTAAGAAAGCTTTGTATTACTGAAAATGAGATTACAATTCAAAATAAAGCAATGTTACAACTCTGGAAAGAAAATGGCAGAGTTTTGCTACTCAAAACTCCACACCTAAAATGGTTAAACAGGGGGGATTATATAGGAGAGGGGAGGTGAGGAGTGCTAGGGTTTAGGAAGGATCCAGAAACGATTTGTGGCCATATATCTTTAATTCAATCCAAAATGTCGTCATCCCACTTCTCAATTAGCCATATGACCATCCTTATCTTCAATCCACGTTACATTGCCCAATCAGGGGGTATTATTAAGCCACGTTGGAGGGTTTATGACACCATCTGACAACGTGTCAGATGGTTCTAGAACGATTCCTAGTACGAGGTGGATTTAGGGATTGGTACGAGGTAATTAAGTGGGGGAGCAGGGTAAGTTTGTGGGGGAAATGCACAGTAAAAAGGGCGCGTTGGGTTATTTTATTATAATTTGAGTTTGGGTCGGGTTTGGGGATTGGATTGGATCGGGTAGGATTAATATAAATGGTGGTGGGCTGGTGTTTGATAGATTGGGCTTAGGGCTTGTGTTTGTTTGCATATTTTGGATTTAGTGATCCGGTTTGTAGTAATGAATCAAACCAAGGGACCAAACTTGTAAATCTGAAATTGTGAGGACCCAAAATGCCATTCTTCATAAATATAATTCCAAGGGCTCTTTGTGAATTTCTTGAATGTTGAAGGGCCTGAGTTGTCAATCTTCCAAAGTATCTTCATAAGGACCAATGTTGACAATTCTTGAAAGTTGAGGGACCAAATGTGAACTTTCTTCAAACTTTATTCCCGGGTCACTTATGCAATTTCTGAAACTTTGAGGATTCTTATGACCATGTGAGCCTTGACTTTGACCACTAGCTTCCCCGGCTCCGGCTTTATTCAAACTTTTCCAATTCTCGTGCCCGTTTTGTCATTTTCTCGTGATTTTTCGTCTTTTCTTAAATATCCGTTCCTGCACATTCACAAACACAAAAACAAAAACACACTTTCTTTGGCATTATTGGTTGATTTTTGGTTTATTTGGTCCAATTTTGGCTAAGAAAAGGTGAGTGAATAAGCACTCACCAAAATCCCCCGGACTAAAGTATTGCCGTGTCCTCACGCAATGTGATCAATTCACGCTCACGAGATAAATAATTTCATAACTCTTTCTACTAACTTTGTAAAGTAGCAAAGAGGTTCAAAAGAGATTACAAAATCATTTATTCCCGCAAACGCTCCGTTTTCCAAAATTTATTTTCATTATTCTACTTTATTCTATTTTTGGACTTTTCACACTTCATACGTGTGACGGTTTGTTGAACTTTCATTATTTTTGCAATAATTATTAGGGTCGACGAGTAGAAACACTTCTATTTAAGAAGTGACCATATAGATAAAAATCGTCATCCCTGATTTTTCATGAGCTCCCAAACTAAGCGTAAAAACGAGATCACAGCTTATCTACAAATTAGATGCTAACACTACTCATAACAGTTACTAGTGGATACTCCTTACTCCCATGTCCTAAGTTTTTGTATCTCATTATTTTATTTTTGTTGAGAAATGAATTGTTTCATATTTTCTCGTTTCAATAATTTTTTTAGTCCGATAGTGACACCTAAGTTTAAACGATAAGTAGTTATTCATTTTCTCTTAAGAACCACTGCAATAGAAATTCGGTCCACATCAAGGAATTTGGGGTACATACAATATCAAGGATATAAGTTGCGGAGTACAATCACGTGCACCTCATGTGACTGATTACTAATCACTTATCACATGCACCTCACGCGCCAACAACTTATTTATACATACATAGCTCTTATTCAACAATACTTCAACTTTCACTTTTTTCATTTTCACTTTTTTCATACTTTTGATATTTTTTTTTCTTGACTTTTTTCTCATAACATCAATGGAAGCTTATCGGGTAGCTCCAAAACCACATAGATAATCAACTTTTGACTTTTGATTTTTTCACTTTTTGCTCTTATTTTTTTATGTTCCTTGATATGTACCCAACTTCTAAAGCAAAAATTATCTTAAGAAAATAAATAACTAAATATTATTTAAACCAAAATACCACTAATTAACCTAGAACATCTATTATATATGGTGACGTATCTAATGGGAGTAAAAAGCCACAAGTACCTCTCATGAGCTCTAAAGAGAACCACTACTCCACGTTTAGCATCTAACTTCTAAATAAACTCTATCATCTCTCGTTCTCTGCAAATTTAAGATCTCAAATAATGAGATTAGCAGATGCTTAGCTGATAACCAGCCACGCATATATAAAGTCAAATACGGGAACTTGCAAACTCTTAAAAAGAATTCGTGTTTTGTAGTTCCTAGTGTAAAAGACTAGCGGAAGCTTTTCAAGTCGTGCATGTATACAGTCAAGTACGGGAGCCGACAAAAGAGTAGCTCCTAGTGTACAAGGCTAGCACAAACTTTTATGATTATCATAGGTTAAGGGAACAAGCTAGGGCTCAACACGCCCGGTCAAGTCAAAATATTTATTCCTACTCTCGCCAGCAAGAAAGTCAACAAGGTGTCAAATCACTTATTCATACTTCTTTTTATTTTTGCACAACTTTACCATCTTTTTCTCATTTTTTTGTGCTTTTTCATGACTTTTTCATTCATTTTCTTCAAAATTTTTGAAATTTTCAATTTTTCAATTTATTTTATTTTTGGCGGAAAAACGGAGGTACGAGAGTACATGACATGGTGAAAACTGCAAGGTCAAAATCGAATCGAAGATTCACCCCCCCCGGACTATAATGAAACATTGTCCTCAATGTTTTACGGGCAAAGGTAATCCTAACAAATATCTAGGGCTGTTTATTAATTATGCCAAAGAAAACGTTGGTCGATAAGATTTTCGGATATCGGATTTCCATGAGCATCGATGAATGAGACTCGAGTGGAGAGAGAGAGACAAAACTACGAGCACGAGAGTCATCATAAATCGGGGACAATCCTGGACAATCATCACAAACAACCACGAAACACGAGATTGGAAGAGGTACCCCCTCTTCACGTTATTTATTAGAAATAAGAAAAATAAGAAGGTGATTCGGATAAGCATGGGTTGCCTCTCATGAAGCGCTTGTTTTTGTTCACCGAGTCACATGAGCTTGACTCGATCCCCGAATTAATTCGTCCTTGGGGAAAAATGCATGGAAAATAATCTCTCTCGGGCTTTCATTCAAAATATTTTGAAAAACATATGATTTATTCGAAAGTTTCACCCCGAAGAGACAACCGATGGTATTTTAATGTTGAAAACTTTTAGAAACGATACCAGGGTCAAAAACAACATCCTCACTCCCGACGGAGAGAAGGATAAGAGAAACCACACCATATGTGACAAACGTCTAGAAGGTCATGATAACCATCTTGAAAAACTCATCATTATCAAAAGAAGACTTCATAATTATGGAATTATGAATCTTATCATTCAAGTACATTTTAAAAACTTTTCCGGGTGGGAGGGATGGGATAAAATTAAGATTCTCATTTTTAAGAATACCACCCGGATCATGATCAATTTTAAGATCAAAACTGAAACTTTCATATTCGGGATTGGAAAACTTTTCAATTTCACATTCAAATTCATCAAAACAAAATGATTCATATTCCGGAAGAGAGATAAAAGCATGAGAAGTGGTACTTCCACGACTCGTCTCTTCCGAGTGATCGATATCAAAATGAAAAGCTTCATAAGTCGGACGAAAAGTGGGATTGCCACTAATCTCCTCAGTCGTATAGAATGAAAAACTCTCAAAGTCGGGTAAAAATTCCTCGAGCTCGGGCTCTAGAGGATCGTCAATTAAAAGCTCAATCTTTTTCTTAATTTTATCCGGAGGGATTAACGGTTCATCGTTCAACAAATTGTTAAGAAAAATAGTATCTCCCTCCGAATCAAAGTAAGAATCATCAATTTCAGAAAACGGAATCGTATCAATTGCAAGAAATTCATCGACCTCTTCCCAAAAAGAATCATATTCCTTAATCGGAGGAAATGATGGGGAAGAGTCGGAGACGAACGTTTTCACAAATTCATCAAAGGAATAATCACAAGCATCAATGCTGTTGACGGAATACTTCTTTGATTTTGAAGCATCGACTTTGAAAATCATTATGTCATCGTCATGTCGTAAGGTTAAAGTATCCTCAAAATGATCTACTAGGGCTTTTACGGTACGTAAAAACGGTCGCCCTAGTATAAGAGGGACTCTCGGATCGGGTTCGAAATTAACCACGACAAAGTCGGCCGGAAAAGTACACGAGTTCACTTGAACAAAAACATCTTCCGCAATTCCAACCGGATGAGTAATCGAACGGTTAGCCAGTTCTAACGTCATCCGGGTCGGTTTAAGTTCCCCCATCCCAAGTTGTTTATAGATCAAAAATGGCATAAGGTTAATGCTTGCACCTGAATCGGCCAGGGCGTTGCAAACCTCTTGATCTTTCAACGAACAAGGAATGAGAAACTTTCCCGAATCTCCAAGCTTCTCGGGAAGCTTCTTGAGGAGAATAGCGGAGCAATGAACGTTAATCGGCGTTTCGGCTAATTCAAGCAATTTCTCTTTGTTACTTATCAGATTTTTAAACGTTGAGGCAAACTTTGGCATGTAAACAGGAGCATCCATGAAACTGATATCAAAGTGCAATTTTTGAAAAATATCGAGAAACTTTTCCATTTGTTTTTTAGACTTTGCACGGAGCTCTTCATCATTAAATCGTGATGGATATGGCAATTTAGACTTGTATTTCAAATTGTTTTCAAAAATGGCTTTTCCTTTATCTTTTGAAACTTGAACAACCGGAGGTTGGACGTTTTTGGGACCTCCGTTATTAGTAGGAGGAACCGGGTCCTTTGTCGCCTCGGTCTCACGGTCCACTACCTTAGGAGGAAGAGAAGAAGAGGTAGTCGGAGCCGTGGGTTCATAAATAGCACCACTGCGAGTCGTGATCGCCTTAACTTCGCCCCTTGGGTTTGTGATCGTGTTGCTTGGCAAAGAAGTAGTACCCGAGCCCGAGGGTCGATCATTTAAACGTTTGTTAATATCGTTGATTTGTATAGCAACCAACCTTGTTGTTTCATCTTGTTTTGCAATTAAAGCTTGTTGACTTTTAATCAATTGCTTAATCAACTCATCCGTGGGCGACGGATTTGGAATCACAACTTGATTTTGATTATTATTGAAATTTTGCTCACGGTTTTGAAAATTGCTATTATTCTGATTTCCATAATTAGTATTTTGAAAATTCCCAGGATTTCCATAATTTCCTTGGTTTTGAAAATTCCCTTGAGGCGGGCCTTGATTACCTTGAAAACCTTGATTTTGATTAAATCCTTGATTATGACTTTGAAAACCATTATTAGCTCGACTTTGATTTTGATTTTGAAATCTTGATTATTACGATTCTGCACATTATGATTCTGATTGACTTGATTGACTTGGTTTGGTTGTTCGAAACCGGGTGGTCCAAGAAAATGAGTAGAACGGTAGCTGAGGAGATTACGGTCTCCTTGCGGTTGGTAACCGTTGTTACCCGTATTTGCAACATACGCGTTCTCATGAGAAAAGGCACCGGTGGCCGGACATTCATAATACAAATGTGGACCACCACAAGTCTCACAACCATGACTAACCACATTAACTTGATGGTTTGGTTTTTCAATGGACATAGCATCAACTTTCTTTGTTAAAGCCAATATCATACTTTTCATTTCATCATTATTTTTCTCATTATTCGACACTTGAGGTTTGTTCCTAGACATTCTCACACGAGCCTTGTTCTCAATTATCAAGAAGGCATCATTCGTGTTTCGAGCCAACAAGTTCCCACCCGCAGCAGAGTAGAGTGAGTCTTGATCAACATGATTCAACCCATTATAGAAAGTATCAATCTGCTGAAGGTCGGTGAACCCATGGTTCGGACATTTTTCCTTCAAATCTTTGAATCGATCCCAAGCTTCACTAAATGATTCGTCGAAAGCTTGTTGGAATCGAAAGATTTGGGATCGGAGATTAGAAGTCTTAGAAGGAGGATAGAAATGATTCACAAACTTGGAAGCAAGGTCATTCCAAGTGTGAATCGAGTTCGGCGGTTCCTTTTCCAGCCAAGTCCGGGCTGCTCCTTTTAAGGAGAAAGGAAACAACTTCAATTTCACCACATCGTGAGGGACTTGATTCATCCTAATAGTCTCAGCGATGTCGGCGAAATTTCGGATATGTGCATAGGGGTCTTCGTTATTAAACCCGTGAAAGGATATACCCGTTATTAAGTTGAGTAATCCGTGATTGATTTCAAAGTTGGCATTGATGTCCGGAATCACAATAGCTCTCCTCACACCATTGAATGGTGATTGGAGCTGTTCTTCCATCGGACGTTGATCAAATGCCGGTTGTTGTCCCATCGGCGGGATAACATTGTGCTGCGGACCACCCATCGGCGGGGGCCCGTTGTGTTGTTCGGTATGGTTCATCTCCTCGTCGTCGAGGAAATGAACACGACTCGTATGTCGTAAAACCCGCTCGGGGTTAGAGAACGGAGAAGTAAGATTCTCAGAAGAAGAACGGGTGTGCATACACCACAAGCAAAATAAAAAGAAAATGAAAAAGAAAAGAAGATGATTTTTTTTTTTTTTTTTTTTGATTTTCTTTAAAACGTCACGTTAATTGAAAACCGTTTCCTTCAAACCACTCGCGACGGGACAGGAGAGAAGAATGGATCTCTCTTCATCTAGCAATTTAATGTCTTAGCTATCCGTATTTCCCGCTTATTCGGTTGTAGTATGAAGTAGTCCGACAAACAACTAATTTAACGTTTTTTATTATATTGTTATGCTTATTTAGTTTACAACGCTCCTCCTTTCGGTAGAGTCGTGGCAATAACTTTATTAATTTTTTTTGGTATTTTTTGAAATACTTTAGGAAAAGTATTTCTGATTTTTTAATATATATATATATATATATATATATATATATATATATATATATATATATACAAAAATAGAAGAAGGCTTAACAAAACATGATTTTTTTTCAAAACAATGATTCAAAATTCACTTCAAGCCTTCCCCGGCAGCGGCGCCAAAAATTGATTGGTTCGTGAAAACACAATATCAATTATAGTATAGTAGTAAAGTATCGAAATGATCCGCGAGAAATACGGATCACCCGACTCGTTTCCCAGTGAAGGTGAATGGAATCAAGAATATTGATTCGTGTAATCGTGATTTGAAAAGTGGAAAGAGAAAAAGGCAAATAGTGATCAAATAATTCAATTATCAACTAACAATTAAGAAATATGCAAAAAGTACAAGCTAGCAATGCACTAAAGTCTAAAACGCAAAAACGGAAATGCACACGCGATTATTTAAACGTAATGAGCGAAATAAAACGCGAGTTCTATGTTACACTAATCCTACGGACTTCCAAATAAATTTAAAAAAAGTTAAAAATGATAAAAGAAAATTTTAAGAAAAAGAAAAATATTTTTTTGACTTTTTATTTAATTTTTATGAATTAAAAACTATTTTAAACTATTTAATAATTAAAAGAAAATGTAAATAAAGTGAGAAAAAATGCAAATTTAATTTCTAAAATTCTAAAATAACTGAAAACTATTTTCTAAAATATTTTTGGATTTTTCTAGGGTTTTTCTGATTTTTTTTGTATTTTCTAGTAATTAAAAAGTAATTAAAAATGATTAAAAATGAAAATTAAGTAAGAAAAATAGCAAATAAGCTCAGAAAAATTTGAAACTTTCAGGAAAAATCTAAAATTATATTCTGAATCTAGGAAAAATAGAAAAAGTGAAAAATAAGTATGGAAGTGCTTATTAGCTTAAAAACAGCTTATTTAAGTGCTTGTTTATAAGCACAGTTGACCAAACTTTGACCCAACTTTCACAAAATGCTTTTATGACTCAGATGAGCTTATCAGAACAAAAATCAGGTCTTATGATGCACAGAAGTACAAGCAGTGATCAAATATGGTTCAATAAGCACTAAGTATAGCAAATAAGCTAAGTAGAATAAGCCAAGGCCAAATACCAATTGAAATAAGTATTAGGGACTATAATAAGCTCAGAACAATCAGCAAACCAAACTAGAGGTCTATATTAAAGATTTGCAGCCCTATTTTAAAACAGAATTTTGCTTAGACCTACTAAGTGGAACAAATAAGCTGTATGGATAAGCTAGAAAAGCAAAACTATTGAAGGAATTATACTTACTACCATTAAGACAACACAAAACAAACAAGTACACAGATCCTAGATGCAATCTAATAGTCTGAATTTGCCCAAGAAATGAGACAAGAACTGATGGTGCAGGGCAGCTGAATGCCCAAACAGCCAACTAATAAGCTAAATTTAGATAATCTAATAAGTTCAGAACCTGAATTTTCTTAATGATATTGATTAATTAGCTACTAGAGAACAATAATCAACAAACCTGAACTATCTCTAATTATTGATGAGACCTATGACAGCCTATGAAAAATATGACCAAAAACTGAGTTCAAGCAAATTTTGACTTTTTTATGCAACTACAACTTTGACTATTATGAATTTCTACTACTGATTTCTACAACTAATGTGTAATATTAAGCTGTTATTAAACTGTAATAAGCAACTATAATCATAATGTAACTACTACTACTCTAATATTATCTGAATTCAATTTTAGCTAACAGTTAAGCTAAGAGCTATCTTATTTTTGACTTTTTAAAGATAAAACCTACTATTTTATGTTTTAACTAACTATAATGTGACCTAAGAGTAATGTCTAAACTATACCTATCCTCTAACCTAAGCTTTTTGACAGCAAATCACTATCAACCAAACACCCCCTTAAGGGTGTTTTAACACTAGAATACACTACAGGCCCTACCAAATCAATTCCAAAGTTGAATTTATGAACCAAAAATGATCAAATAACATAATCTTACTCAGAAACATAGATCTACTAGCATGATGATATAAGTAACAAGATAAGACAGTTGATGATGAATATGACTCAGTATACTAAAAATTTGAACTTAACATGATCTACAACTTAGTATAAGCTAGAAATAGGCAATTATAACCACTATTAAGCATAAATAAGCTACAAGCATACCATTAATTTAAGGCTAAGCTAGAATATCAATAATCTACTAAGATTGAATTTAAAAGTGAACACTTACAAGGCTTTCCCCCTCAGCTTGAAAAGAGGGGGTTCACTAAGCTTGTCTGTCTCTTTGACAGGCCAAGTGGACTTCTTTTGGCTGCCAATCACCCACCAATAAGCTGAGCTTATTAAATAAGCTCAGTTTGACTTTTATTGACTTTTTAGAAATTTTTAGCTTTTGAATGTTTTAACCCCTAATTATCTTTATAACACTAGAATAAGCTTATACTTAAGCTGAAATCAAATAAATTGAAAATCTTTTTGTATTTTTGAACTTTTCTTATTTTTTTATTTTCTTTGTTTTTCTGAAATTATGTAAAGGAAACAGGAGTAATGTAAAACTGAGATGTAAGTATTGATTTGAAACTATTTTTAAGCAGGAAAGAAAGTGATTAAGTAAATTAGACAATATAAATAAGCAGTAATGAAATGATTAAGAAAGCTTTGTATTACTGAAAATGAGATTACAATTCAAAATAAAGCAATGTTACAACTCTGGAAAGAAAATGGCAGAGTTTTGCTACTCAAAACTCGACACCTAAAATGGTGAAACATGGAGGATTATATAGGAGAGGGGAGGTGAGGAGTGCTAGGGTTTAGGAAGGATCCAGAAATGATTTGTGGCCATATATCTTTAATTCAATCCAAAATGTCGTCATCCCACTTCTCAATTAGCCATATGACCATCCTTATCTTCAATCCACGTTACATTGCCCAATCAGGGGGTATTATTAAGCCACGTTGGAGGGTTTATGACACCATCTGACAACGTGTCAGATGGTTCTAGAAAGATTCCTAGTACGAGGTGGATTTAGGGATTGGTACGAGGTAATTAAGTGGGGGAGCAGGGTAAGTTTGTGGGGGAGATGCACAGTAAAAAGGGCGCGTTGGGTTATTTTATTATAATTTGAGTTTGGGTCGGGTTTGGGGATTGGATTGGATCGGGTAGGATTAATATAAATGGTGGTGGGCTGGTGTTTGATAGATTGGGCTTAGGGCTTGTGTTTGTTTGCATATTTTGGATTTAGTGATCCGGTTTGTAGTAATGAATCAAACCAAGGGACCAAACTTGTAAATCTGAAATTGTGAGGACCCAAAATGCCATTCTTCATAAATATAATTCCAAGGGCTCTTTGTGAATTTCTTGAATGTTGAAGGGCCTGAGTTGTCAATCTTCCAAAGTATCTTCATAAGGACCAATGTTGACAATTCTTGAAAGTTGAGGGACCAAATGTGAACTTTCTTCAAACTTTATTCCCGGGTCACTTATGCAATTTCTGAAACTTTGAGGATTCTTATGACCATGTGAGCCTTGACTTTGACCACTAGCTTCCCCGGCTCCGGCTTTATTCAAACTTTTCCAATTCTCGTGCCCGTTTTGTCATTTTCTCGTGATTTTTCGTCTTTTCTTAAATATCCGTTCCTGCACATTCACAAACACAAAAACACACTTTCTTTGGCATTATTGGTTGGTTTTGGTTTATTTGGTCCAATTTTGGCTAAGAAAAGGTGAGTGAATAAGCACTCACCACTGAGGTAGAGAGGAATCGTATCATTAATGAGTTCATTCCGGAGGCTATCCATCGTTTTCTCGGAAGTCATGAATTCCGGACAGCATTGGCAGAACCCTTTAATTTGTTTTATCAGTCTGGGTTGATAGATGGGGCTGGTTTATTTGATGAGCCGGAGAAGGCGGCTGAGCTGTTAGGGGAAGTCAAAAGGATAGATATGGAGGCCGACGCCAAATACGGTTCGTTATATGATAAGGCCCTCTCTCAAGACTATCCCTTCATTCAGAAAATCCGCCAGACCATCTACCAGAAGTTTGATGAGCTAAATGCCTTGGTTCCTCATCCTGCTCCCGTTGAAGAATCGGTGGTCGAATCTCACACTGAGAATCCCTCCGGTAATCAATCTTCTGATCAGACTGCTTCAGCCCTTGTCTGAATGTTTTTAAGGGTCTGCATACCTCCATTTTGACTATGGACCTAGGTATTGCGGATCCTTTGTGAAGCTGTTCCTAAACTCTGCTGGATGCTGTATGTCAGGGTCCGGATACCTCCATTTTGACCATGGGTTCAGGTATTACGGATTCCTTGTGAAGCTGTCTCAAATCGCAATTGATGTAGTAGTATGATTATTGATGTTCCGTCATTTTGTAGAATGGGCTTTTCGGAACAATTGATGTTTAGCAATATTATGTAATAGGATAGGTTCTTAATATTCCATCTTATGTTGTTCCATTATTCCGGGACACTCGATGTAACCGATTTTGATCAAATGAATATATATCATTCTCCTTTGCTACTTTTGTTATTTGTCTGTTATTTCTAATTTACATGTGCATGTTCCGGGACATTTGTGCTTTTCGGCCATTGATTTTAGGTCGTACTCTTTTGAGTTTAACTTATTGGACAACTTGTGTCTTCCTTCGGATTTTGGCCTTAGATTAGACCTTGGGGTTTTATTATACCGGACCACTTGTGTCCTACGACTCTTGGCCTTAGATTATACCCACTTGGGGTTTTATTATACCGGACAACTTGTGTCCTACGGCTCTTGGCCTTAGATTATACCCAGTTGGGGTTTTATTCTTCCGGACAACTTGTCCTATGGCTCTTGGCCTTAGATTATGCCCACTTGGGGTTTTATTATACCGGACAACTTGTGTCCTACGGCTCTTAGCCTTAGATTATACCCACTTAGGGTTTTATTATACCGGACAACTTGTGTCCTACGGCTCTTGGCCTTAGATTATACCCACTTGGGGTTTTATTATACCCACTCGGGGTTTTATTCTTTCGGAAAACTTGTCCTATGGCTCTTGGCCTTAGATTATGCCCACTTGGGGTTTTATTCTTCCGGACAACTTGTCCTATGGCTCTTGGCCTTAGATTATGCCCACTTGGGGTTTTATTATACTGGACAACTTGTGTCCTACGGCTCTTGGCCTTGGATTATACCCACTTGGGGTTTTATTCTTCCGGATAACTTGTCCTATGGCTCTTGGCCTTAGATTATACCCACTTGGGGTTTTATTATACCAGACAACTTGTGTCCTACGGCTCTTGGCCTTAGATTATACCCACTTGGGGTTTTATTATACCGGACAACTTGTGTCCTACAGCTCTTGGCCTTAGATTATACCCACTTGGGGTTTTATTATACCGGACAACTTGTGTCCTACGGCTCTTGGCCTTAGATTATACCCACTTGGGGTTTTATTCTTCCGGACAACTTGTCATGATAAAAACTTTTTCATACGGTCCAAATGCGTCGGATTTTTTTTTTATTGATGTGAAAAATGGATCATGCCTTACAATAGGTCCTGGAATGACAAATTACATAATAGATTACATAAAACATTTCTTTAAATTAATTGCGTGCCAGGTTCGAGGTACTTCCACGTCTTCCATGGTTTGGAGCTTGTATGTACCATGTTGATAAGCCTCCGTTATCCGGTAGGGGCCTTCCCAATTAGGTCCCAATTTTCCTTGATTTTCTACCCTGCTAGCTTCATTCTTCCGATACACGAAGTCTCCTACTTTGAACGCTTCGGGTCTAACCCTTCGGTTGTAATATTGCTCCACCTTCTTCTTATATTTTGCCTCCCTTATGGCTGCCATTTCTGATCGTTCTTCTAACAAATTTAGGTTCAGATTAATTTCATCGTCATTGTTCTCGACATTTGCCACCATGGTCCGGAAGGTGGGCATACCGATTTCCACCGGGATGACTGCCTCGCTTCCGTAGGTCAGACTAAAGGGGGTTTCTCCGTTGCTAGTTTTCAAGGTGGTACGGAATGCCCATAGCACATTTGGTAACTCATCTACCCATCCGGCTCTTTCTCTTCCGAGTCGAGACTTGAATCCCTTCATTAGGCTTTTGTTGGCTCTTTCGACCAATCCGTTGGCTTGGGGGTGAGCTACGGCCGTGTTGATTTGCTTGATATTCAATCTCTCGCACCAACTTTTGAACGGATCTCCCACGAAGTTACTTCCATTGTCTGTGACGATTATCTTAGGTAGTCCGAACCTGCAGACAATGTTGTCCCACACAAGTTACTTCCATTGTCACGTGTTGATTTGCTTCCATCCAATTTGTAAAATAGTCTATTGCCACGATAACGTATTTAACTTTTCCTGGAGCTTCGGGCAGAGGTCCTAACACGTCGATTGCCCATTGGAAGAAGGGCCATGGTGCCATGACGGAGGTTAGTACCGTTTTTGGTAACTTAGGAACCGGAGCATGTATCTGACAGGCATCGCATTTTCGGATGACTTCCCTAGCGTCTCGATGCATGGTTGGCCAGTAATATCCCTGCCTCATGAGCTTAGCTACTACGGATCGGGGTCCGGAATGCATACCACATGCTCCTTCGTGTACTTCTCGGATTACATAATTGGCTTGGAGAGGTCCGACGCATCGTAGCATTGGTCCTAAGTAGGATTTTTTGAATAGTACATTGTCAATCAGTGTATAATGGCTTATCTTCATACGAAGGTTTCGAGCTTCGTTTTGGTCCTCCGGCTATATCCCTTCGTTTAAACATCAGAATATGGGTGACATCCAGTTTTCCTCCTCTTCTTCTACTATTGCGTTGATCGTTTCTTCTTCTGTGGACGGTTTCTCCAATACTTCTACCAGGACTTCCTTTGTTAAGTGGTCAAACGCTACGGATGCTAGCTTACTGAGTATGTCTGCTTTTTGGTTCTGGGCTCTTGGGATGTTCTTTATCCTGAAGCGTTTGAAGCAGGCGATGTATTCCTTGGCTTTGGCAAGGTACTTTGTCATGCTCTCCTTGTATGTGGTAAACTCTCCATTGATTTGGCTTGCCAATAAGTTAGAGTCTACTCGTACATCCAACGCTTCTATATGCATTTCTTTTGCGATTCTCAGTCCGGCTAGGAGTGCTTCGTATTCTGCTCCGTTGTTGGTAGCTTCGAAATTTAACCTGAGAGCATAAGTGTATTCTTCTTTTTCCGGACTAATTAGCACTAGTCCTGCTCCGGAACCTTTTTTGCTAGAGGCTCCATCAGTGTATAGAATCCATTCTTCCGGCTAAGAGATGTTACATATCTCCTTGCTCCTCCTCTTCGGATCTGGAAAGACTGTGCCGATGGGCACTTCATTAATGAAGTCAGCGAGCACTTGTCCTTTGACAGCATTTCTTGGTACATAGGTAATGTTGTAGGCCCCCAGTTCCACCGTATATTTGGCTAACCGTCCGGACGATTCCACTCGGTTTAATACTTGCTTGATGGGATGGTCCGTTATGACTTTGATGGGGTGAGCTTCAAAGTATCGCCTCAGTCTTCTGGATAAATGTAGGAGGGTTAAAGCCAATTTTTCGACCGGAGCGTATCTCTTTTCGGCCTCATGTAAGGTTCGGCTTACATAATGGACCGGGATCTGCCGTCCTTCCCTTTCGACTATCAGTACCCCACTTATCGCTTCCGTTGCGGCTGATAGGTATAGGTACATGTCTTCTTTCGGTTTCGGCGTTGTCAGGCATGGGAGCTCGAGAATCATTTTCTTCATTTCTTGGAAGGCCTTTTCAGCCGCCTCCGTCCATTGGTATTTTTCTTTATTGTCTTTTGTGATATTCTTTAACGTTTCAAAGAAAGGCAGAGATCTTTCGGCAGATTTTGACAAGAAACGGTTGAGTGCTGCAAGTTTACCACTTAGGCTTTGCATCTCCTTCAATGATTTTGGCGACTGCATATCGGCGATTGCTCTAGTTTTCTTGGGGTTTGCTCTAATCCCTTTGGATGTCACCAAATATCCGAGGAATTTTCCTTCCTCCACTCCAAAGGAGCACTTTTTAGGGTTTAGCTTCATGTTTATTCCCTGGAGATTGTCAAATGTTTCTGCTATATCGGCCAACAGTTCCTTTTCCGTTTGGCTTTTAATCACCATATCGTCTACATATACTTCCAAATTCCGGCCAATTTGCTTCCGGAAGGCGGAGTCTACCAACTTCTGATAGGTAGCCCCGACATTTTTCAATCCGAATGGCATTTTAACATAACAGTAAGTTCCCCGATCGGTATAGAAGGCTGTTTTCTCTTCGTCTTCCTTTGCCATTTGCACTTGGTGATATCCCTTGTAAGCATCCAGAAAACACTTATAGCGGAATCCTATTACTGATTCGATTTTCCAATCTATTTCGGGTAACGGGTAGTAGTCTTTGCGGCATGATGAGTTCAGGTTCTTAAAATCAATACACATCCTCCAACTATCATCCGGTTTCTTTACCAGTATAGGGTTAGAGATCCATGTCGGATACCAGACAGGTCTGATTATTCCGGCCTTTAGCCACTCTTCCACATCTCGATTTATGGCTCGGTTCTTTTCTTCCGAGAAGAATCTCTTTTTTTGTGCCACCGGTTTGTCTTGGATGTTTACATTAAGCTTGTGTTCAGCTGCCCATCGGGGAATGCAGGTCATATCTGAGGGTTCCCATGCGAAGACGTCCCGGCTGTTCTTGAGTAACGTTATTAGTTGCCTTCGTCCTTCTTTTGAGAAATGTCTTCCTATCGTCACTAGTTGTTCCGGATATGCAGGATGAACCAACACTTCTTCGGTTCCAGTAGTTTCTTCAATGGTGATTTCTGAGGAGGTCTCTGTCTGGGTTTCCCTTTCCATCAAGAACTTTTCTTCAAGTTTCCTACACTCTGAGATTGACTGATCGGGTTACCAAAGTAGCAATGCCCCTTGGTGTTGGGAATTTCATCATGGAGTGTATGGTCGATGGGATGGCCCTTAGCTTTTTGATTCCGGATCGACCAAGTATTACATTGTATGGGGAGGGAGATCTAACCACCGCAAACTTCATGATAGTTCGGCGGTATAGTCCTTCACTTCCGAAACATACTTCTAATTCAATCTTCCCCAACGGATTTATGGCCTCTCCTGCGAATCCTATCAGTGGTGTGTTTGTTTTTGTCAGACGAGACCGGATGGAAGAGTCAAGGTTTAGGAAGCAGTGTTCGTACATCACTTCTACCGAAGCACCTTGGTCGACATATACTCTCCGTACGGTATATCCCTCAATCTCTGCTTCCACTATAAGTGGTTCGTCGGAAGCATCTCCCGGTAGGATTGGCGAAAAGATTATAGGGGCATTCATCCATTCTTCCTCCAGATCTATAACTTTGCGCTTCGGATTCCTTTCCTGATGTCGGACCATATTGATGATTCGCCCTTGATTGTTTTGAGGGTTATTTCTAGGAGGTGCTCTGTCTCTTTGCCGGACATCTCTAATCAGGTGGTCCAGCTTGCCCGTCTCCATTGCTTTCTTAAGCTGCTCCTTTAGATTGTGACAATCGTTGGTGAGGTGACCTTTTTCTCCATGGTAGTCGCAGTACTTATCCATGTTTTCTCTTGATGGTCTTCCTCTTAGTGGGAGAGGTGCAGGAAGTCTGAGCTGATGTTCGGTTGACAGGATTTCTTTGGGGGCTTTGGTGAGCATGTTTAAGTCTATGGACCTGGTATCCCTTCTGTTTCCATCGTTACCATGGTGATTCGTTCGGTATTCTGTCCTGTGGGTATTCTCCCTTCGGGTAGGACCGTAAGGTACAAAATGATTATTTTGTCGTGGCCTGAATTCTCGGATGTCTTTCATGTGGTTTCCTCTGAAGGAGGATCGTTGTGTGTTATGATCGTTTCGGCCGTATGAATTAGAGGGATAATCTCTTCGGTAGTTATCCACCCTTTCTCCCTTTGGTACTTCCGTTAACCGGTATGCTCTTTCAGAACGTATGAAGTCATCAACTCTTATCATCATTTCGGTTACTTTTCGGGGAATTTTTTCAGAGAATCTCTTTGCCAACTCCGGACTTTTGCAACCATCCATAAAAGAGGATATCTGCATCACCTCCGGAACACCTGAGATGCGACTGGCCTCGTCCGTCCATCGTTCCTTGAATTTTGAGAGGGCTTCATTAGCTTTCCGAATGATTTTGGTGATTTCCATCGGGTCTCTGATACATTTTCTTCGGAGGGCGAACCTTTGTATGAATTGCTCACTCAACTCGTCCCAACTGTCAATGCTACCTCGCGAAAGACAATCAAACCATCCTCTAGCGGCATCATCCAAGGTTTGTTGGAACATCATGCACCAAATCGGCATGGGCCATGCACCTTGATTGGCCGCTCCTTCGAATCTGGTAATAGGATCATCTGGATCAGTAGATACATTGCATAGTTTCAAATGGGAAGGCATCAGATACTTTGAACCATTTGGTCCGGAGAAATCAATGATCCTTTGGGTGAAAGGACTCTTGGACACTGCCTTGAAAGGTTTAGAAAGATCGTCCGTCACTTCCTCTTCGGTCTTCTGAGCTCCGTCCTCTTGAGATTGGGCAGCTTCGAAGTCGAACTGGATAGTGTTTCCCCTGTGGTATTGTATTGTTGGATGAGAGCTTTTAGGGTGGCGATATGATTTTGGATTTGTTCCATGTTGCTAGTGTGGGAATTGTTATCCGGACGACTTCCGCTTCCTTCGGGTGTTTCTGTGGTAGGACCTGTCATCTCTTTGCTTGAGTAGAGTGAATGACGGGTCCCACGGATGGCGCCAATTTGTTGAAGTAAAAGTTTGTTTCTACTTCAGACAAGCGAGATGAATCCTTCGGACGAGAGTAGGTCCTTCGGATTTAATGTGATTCTTGCTTACAATATATTACTTCGGATATCTGCAAAACAAATACGTCCGTTAGTCTCGCCCCGGGAATGTATCCCAGGACCAACCTCCGGCGTGAGAGTAAGTATATGTTCTTAGTGAGAGTATGAATAAAACTAGAGAGTAGGGAAAAATTAGTTAACCTTAAATGAAGATTTCCTCTCTATTTATAGACTTTCCACATGGAGCGCCAGGCTGGTTTGTACTTAGCCTTTAATGTTCGCTAGTTTATGCTCCATTATCATATACTTTGATGTACTTGTTTGTACTTTGGTCCATGTACTTATTGGTTTATCCGAATGGTTATGACCTCCGGAAGGCTGAGGTCATACGGACATTCGTAACCCTTCAGATATTGGTCCGTCTTGTTTAAATACATTTGGGTATGCTTTGCTTGACATAGAACCGGAGGGAATATTTCTGTACGGCGTATATCCGGAGGGTACATACGCCAACAACCGGCTAATCAACAATACACGGCTTTTATTACCAATATTGTTGGTACCCCTGGGTACCTAGATCCAGTATATCTCGACATGGGCATTCTAACGAAAGAGTCGGATGTATACTCTTTCGGTGTTGTATTGCTTGAAGTTTTGTGTGGAAGACTGCTTTGAAAAATACAATGATGGATTTTTGAATTTAGTCCCTACGTGGAAAAAGAGTTGTAAACTGAATGAGATAGATAAGCTCATCTTTAAAGACAGTATTATGAAAAATATGGACCCAACTTCTTTGGTAACATTCACAGACATTGCATTGCGATGTTTGAATAAATCTCGTGAAGAACGGCCATCGATGGCCGATGTTGTGGAAAAACTAGAGATAGCACTCAAATCTCAGGAGTCTTTTGATCTAGTACCAAAGATGTATGAAGAGATAGTTAAGGCTGTGGTACCTCCTCTGATGTACAGATCCGAAGTGGAACTCAAAGTGCTTCTCTCCAAAAGAGCCATCCTGAATGGGGGCAAAACGGTAATTAACTACTCTGCTTGAAGTTTCTAGTTATTTATTTCTTTTTTTTAAGAAATGGTAAATATAGATTCATAAAACGTTTGCTTAATTATTTGTTTGAACTTTATATGATTAATACAAAATAAATATTGTGTATCACCCTACATTAGCTTTTTATTCAGTTTAGTATGTGCTACTAATGGAAGGTAGCAGTTTTCATGAGTTTCAAAATACATACACCATTTATAGTATTTCCACTAACTTAACACAAAACAAAAAAACGGAACATTGTTAGAGCACCAGGTGTAGTGATGAAACAAGGTTCGTCATTTGGGGCTCACGGTCTGTCACATCACTTTAACAAACCTTCACAACTTACCCCCAATAACAACTAACATCAACTTACTCATTTGGGGTCCACCACTTACAACTTTATTTTTTTATTAATTTCATTTAATAAACTAAATTCGTTTCATTAAACATAAAAATAATACAACATTCTAATTTTATTTCATCAAAACCGTGATCCCGATATTTATAGCAATAAATTCAGTTTTGATATATCACTTAAACAGAACAAGGGTAATAAAGCCAAAAGGAATTATCTCACCCAAGCCCAAGATTAAACAAACATACGCCCTAACCAAAAATATTACGCAGTCACAAAAGTTCATCCGCATCCACTCAACTTTCTTATCCTCAAAAAAGTTTAACACCGATCATCCCTTGTGTAGATTAAATCCGAATCACAAACACAACTACTAATTGTCACAACCCATTTATATATTAAACAAAAAGGGAATAAACTCACACTTGGGCCCCAAATTTTCAGAAGAAACCTTCGTTGTGCAGACGATGGAGCATGGAATGGCGAGAAAAAACGAAGGCCACCAGTGTGGTAGCGAGGGACGGCGAGATGCCACGTTGGAGTAGCGAGGAGCTCCAACGAGCTGCACCGACAATTCCACAAACGGGCGATTTGGTATATGTTGTGTTGGTCGAATTTTTTTTGGGAGGGAATACTTGTTGTGGCTTAATTAATCTGGGATACCAACTAGACTTGGGCCCAATTCCTTTGACCCAAATCTAAAAGGCTTGAACCCAATTTATTCTCATATTGTAAACCCAATAATAACTAATTATGAACTTTATTTTTAATTGTACGTGCAGTGGCTATATCTATAACTGAGAAGGGGGAACACATTGAAAGGATTTACATCGAAGCTTGTCTAAATCTCGATGAAATTGAATCCCGTTAGGGCTGTAAACGAACCGGACGAACACGAACGGAGTCTTGTTCATGTTCGTTCGTTTAATTTTAACCGGACAAATAAACGGACACGAACGCTTAAACGGACGAATTTTTTTGTTCATGTTCGTTTATTAAGAAAACAAGTTGTTCATGTTCGTTCATTAAGACACTAAACGAACATAAACGATCGAACATAAATGAATATAGACAAACAAACATAAAGTTATTTAAATTATGCACAATATAGTGTTTTATAAGTATTGTTTGTTTAAACAACCAATTTTAAAACTATACAATTAGAAAATATGATATATGAACATAAATAAATAAATAAACATAATCGAACGTTAACGAACGCATAATCGGACGTTCACGAACATAAATGAACGGACACGAATTTTGTTCATGTTCGTTCATTTAACTAAACGAACGTAAAATATTGTTAATGTTCGTTCATTAAATAAATAAACGAACATAAACGAACTTTTTACTGAACGGTTCATGAAATGTTAATTGAACGTTCAGTTCGTTTACAGCCTTAAATCCCGTTATTTACAACATCCGTATTTTGACATTGTTAATTCAAGGTGGGTGACTTAGGGATTGTTTGTTAATTTTTTTTATTAAGTCATCTTTAAACATCAGCATTATTACTTAATATTTTAAGTCTTTCTTTTTTTATTAAATCACAAACAAACAGTTTTCATATGACTTAACTAGTATAGTTTTTTTCATATTAAGTCAATTAAGTCACAATCAAACACCCTCTTATTTAGGTTTTCATTCTTTAATTGCTGCCTTAATTCTTCTTCTTTATGCAGATTTCGATGTTACGAATATTGAGGTAAATTCAAAGCACGTGTGAGAGGTGAATACTTGACACCTCAAATCTCATACACTCTCAACCTTGTCTTCCGATATAAATGGAAACATGAAGTCAAGTCATATAACCCCCTGAGATACAAAATAGATGGGGAGGATGAGACAAAAGTTTTCATTATTTACCCTTCTACACATATGAGACAGGATGGATGGTGCATTGTTCCATTGTATCACTTCACAAGCCAACACACAACTGCAGACCTTCGGTTTGAGTTTGAAGAACGTCCTGGATTAAGATATCTACTAGTCGCTGGCAGAGTTCCAACCATCTGAAGAAAAAGTAAGCAGTTTATTTATTTATAGAAGATGTAAAGACAAAAATAACACTTGCTTGCTTGGATATATCATTATATAGATGCAACTTCATGGGTTTGAAGAGTACCAAAACATAATCGAGGCTGCTTCACAATCTCTGTTCTACACATCCCTTGATGAACTTAAAAAGATTCTCTCCCAAGGACTCCACCTTAATGGATACAAAACGGTATTCAATTGGATATGTTTATTTATAAAGATAATCTGAGCAGAACTAATTCCAAACTTACTAATTATGCAGTGGTTTTCTCTTAATGAGAAAGGACAACACTGTCACATGATATCCATGAAAGACTGTTTGATTCCAAATGAAGATTACACTCCTCAGACTTATAAGTCTAATTACATGTCAAGGTGACTTGTCATACTCAGACTTATCCCTATTGTTTCACAAGTATGTATAAATTGATGCATCATTCTTTGCTTCTTCTTCTTCATGCAGATTTCCAGCAGGCTTTTACCAAACAAACTACAAGGGATTCAAAACACATGCGAAGACCCAATTATTGTCTCCATCAATCACATATACCGCGAACCTTGTATACTACTATTCCTCAAGCCATAAACAAGCATATGTAGACCTCAAGTATAGATTAAGAGGGGAGGCAACAACTTCTGTTGTGTACCTTGCAAATCGGAGAGATGATGATGGGTTGCATATGGCTGAATTGTTTCAATTCACTAGCGATGGGAGTATTATTGATCTTCAATTTATTTTTGAAACTTCTGGAACTAATTTATATGGAGTAGAAGGCATCCTGTTTCAGCCCCTGGAAATAGTAAGATGACAAATACTGGTTTACTAATCTTAGTCAATTTTTAATTATCATTTTATTTTTCTTACGAAACAGGTAAACCAACTACTATAATCATTTGAATTATCAGTGGCAAAATGTTGGGTGTGCCATTTTTTGTTTTGAGTCGGACATACGGGATGAAAAATGAACTGCGAATGGAAATTTAGATTTCCTTAAAACTGATAAATAGTCAAAGGAGATCGATGCAAAATTTATAAAAGTTATGAATCAAATTTTTTATAGCAAAAACTAAAACTTATAAACCAATTACCTACTCTGTAAAAATAGGTGGAAGATCAAGTATCAAAGAAGGACAAGGTGGAGAACATCCAAACCGTATCAAATTCAGATTCAGAATCAGAATCAGACACTTATTGGGAACAAAATATGCCGAATGATTACGAAGAAATAATTAATTTGTCAATAGATAATCTGTTGTGGACAACGAAGAAGGAACTCTAGTCAATTCTAAGAAGTGGGTTCCTGATCGACAATGGTCAACAGGTATACTTAATGGGAATTATAAGACTAGTGTCATTATTCCGAACCTAATTTAAGTGTAATATTCCTTACACTTGCATATCATTATGGATGGATAGTGGTTCTCTGTTGATAAACCTGGGAAGAAATGTTTAATGCTATCTGCAAAAGCGACTTGGGTAATAGATGACAAGAACTCTGCTTGTGAGTCTTCCCATGAATCAAGGTTCTTTCTCTATTTTTCCTAGCCAGTTTTCCTGTAATAGTTTATATGTTATTCAAATGTCTGCACCACTTTGCAACTACCTACGAATACAGACACATTTGTGAAGAAATTTAATATATTTATAAATTTTTCTCTTGCACACAACTGAGTTACTATTAATATTGGCAAAAATATGTAGAATCTAGTTTGGTAATTCTTATTTATCTTAAGTTGCGATCTATATTTTTCTAGATTAGTATTGAAATCTGTACAATAAGCAATACATCCTACATAAGTATCTTCACAATCAAAACGATCACTAGAGATTAATCCTTGTTTCCTCTATCAGACTTCTGAATATTCATGCCCACATCACACAACTTTGCTACATGGAGGGCTGCCACAGTTGGCTTTACCTTAAAACTCATTAGCTTAAGCTTTATAGTGTAATTAATCATCGCATATAGAACACCCCAACTCCTTTTTCATCTCTGAAATTCTGTAATCTCTTTCCTGCCCAATGAAGTATACAGCAGCAGCAAGTATGAGTAATATGAGGATGCTCCCTATGTCGTTTCACATGTTCTAGGAACAAAATTCTGAATAATATATTTCCAATAATTAGGCAACCCATTCAGACCCATCATTATTAGCAACTTGACCCATATATTATGTGCAAAAGGGCAGTTGATAATAAAGATGAGAATGTGCTTCACAATATTAATATAATGGATGGGCATACCATTACTGCACTTTTTCCCGTTCATAGGAGATTTGTATGTCTAGTACCATACCAAGGAAAACCACTGCACTTTTGGAGTCTGAGTTATAGGTTTCCATAAATGAATATCAAAAAACAGGACTTCTTTACCTTTTGAGTTTTTCCATACCACTACATCTTTTCACAAAGGATTAGTATAGTCTCTGAGGTGCTTGTAGCACAATAGTTATTACATCTTTGATTATAGCTGCATACAAGCCACATTGAATTGGATTACCCATTCCTAATTTATTGACAATATGAGACTTCACTCACCTCCAACAAGTTCTTTCAATCCCAAACTGTCTAAATTCTCGTGTTTAACTTCCCAAACATTTCCGCCTTTTAACTCCATTGTGCGACTCCATTATATTCCATAAATGGGTCAAAACGGGTAATACTTAAGAAAGACACTTTATTACATTGCAATATTCCATGAATGATTTGTTTATTATAGCTTTATTCCATATATATCTCTTTTATAACTATTCTATCAAGACACATGCAATCGATTCTGAAAAGCCTTGAAAAAAAGAGCCCTAAACATTGAATTGTGTACCCTGATGATATGCCAAAGCATTGATGGCATGTAAATTTTCCATTGACCAATTCCTTTCACTTTAAATGTTATCACTCTTTGATGCTGGCGTGTCATTCAGTTAAGTCATAGTGAATGAAAAACCCCTTAAAGAGCCTGTCATTTCATTGAAAATATTAGCATGTCCACCCGTTAAATAATAAACAACTTAACACACTAGTTGGCTTTGACTACTTGGATTCCTTATATACTTTTTGAATCAATTACATATTAGATAACTTTCTTGTTTCTGCAGATTTGGAGAAGTCCTTGTAATAACTGCTGGCGACAAATCTGAACTTGTTAATGAACTAAAACCTGAAGTGCTATCAGCTGATACATTATATGCAAGTTACTTTGTCTACAAATTACCATCAGACCAATCCAAATTTGAGTTTCCTCTAGTAGTGAGCTATAAATGGGATAAATACTATATTAGTCATATATACAGCTATTTAGTAAGCCCTCCAAACACCCCAGTTATCGGAAAAAAGTTTGATGAAAACAATTACAACCCACTAAACAGACACAAACTAAGTGCTCTTCCAAGGCAGAGGAGTGATGGTTGGATGGAAGTAAAAGTATGGGAATTTCAAACCAAGAAGACTCCCGAAACAGTTTCAATGAATCTCAAGTTAAAGCATCCAGTTAAGAAGGATCTTAGTGAGCTTATCATACATGGGATTGAGCTTAGACCCATTTAGATTCTCTTCTTTTAGTGATGATGGGGGCATCTGCAAGATTCAAGTACATGTAAACCCATCAGATAGTTTGTTTTCATTGAATGTTAGAAATACATTTTCATTTGAAGTTTTTATTTGGCAATCAATATTCCTTTTTTGCCACCAATGCAGGGAATATATTCTTTGGTAAGTTTGCATTAATTAATTAAATATAAAGTTAATTATCATTTATGGGAGATATAGCTAAAACAGAAATCCAATTTCTGCAAAATGGTAACGGGGTCAAGTCCAGGTCAGGGTGAAGAAGATCATTGCTTCGATCGTTTTAATTACTTGTTTAAACTATAATTTCAATTTGATTGCTTCAAATTTTATTTGGTAATCAAGACTCCTTTTCCGCAACTAAGGGTGGGAATCTATTCATTGATAATATAGTTTGCATTTTTAATTAATATGTCGATTCGTGGGAGATATTGCTAAAACAGAATTCCTGTTTCTGCGAAATTGCAACCGGGTCAAGTCTCGGGTCAGGTGAAAAAGATGATTGCTTTGACCATTTCAAATAAAATGAGTAGCTAGTTACAATTGGTGATATAAAAGCTAACACACTGATCCTCAAGCTAACACACTGATCCTCAAGCAAATCCTGACATGTAGGGAATGGCGCCCCCCTATATGAGGTGCAATCCTGCCATATAAAAGCTAACACACTGATCCTCAAGCAAATCAACCCTACATAACAATATGTCATAAGCATCTTGGTACTCTTTAACTGTACCTACATGCCTAATATTCTTAACATCTGCGAAAGGGTCATCATAAGCAGTTCCAAATCTATGCAAAATGGCTTCTCTATACAAATTCCATGCCACATTTTCACCCATGATCTTAATGAATTACCTATTCCACATTAGATCCATATCATAAGAGTGAACTGAAATAAGGGATACCTTTTGATCGACTGTCTTGCACATTGTCAATCTGAAAGAATTGATCACACTTAAACAACCAATCCCTTACACCTTCCCTACCAAATTTTGGGAACTCTATCTTGGTAATTCAACTATACTGCAACTGACTCCCAATTCTGCTTCCATCACTACTTGATCTGAGATTATCGGGAGTTCTAACCAAATCATTATCACCACTCACTTCATCTACTGCTGCTCTTAACTCAGCCTTAAGTTCTAGCATGGTTGCTTTCATCATTTCAGTGCAAGTTACTCATTAATGTACTGTCCAGTAATATCATCCATGGCTCTTGTACTCGCCGACATCTTTATTAATTAGGGTTCATCAATTTGGGGAAAATTGACATTCAACCCTAATCTTGATTAACTGAATCAATAACACTTTCTTGATTTGTAAAGAACAAAGAATGTACTAATTGTACAGAAAAGTATTTGTTGATTGGGAAACGAATCAAGAATCTAACAAGGGTAACAAGAAACGTATTTGCGATTGGGAAATGGATAAATTTGGTCAGAACTTAATCGGTGACGATCAAATTCAATGGGTTAGTGGTGGTAGATGCCGTAATCGACTCCTATGATACCCATTGATACAATCTTCCAGAATTAACAAGTAAATTGAAGAAGATTATAGCATTAAAAGATAAAATCACCAATTTTATTGATAATGGAATCAACAAGCAGTTTACGAATACAAGAGAGGAAAACTGTATAACTGAAATAAATAGCTAGTTACAATTGGTGATATAAGTGTGTATTTATTATACAATGAAGGAATGAATGCATTGAAATGTCTTAAACTGAATTTCCCGCCCAAACATAAGCTGCTTCCAGTTTGACGTTTATGTGACTTTCATTGACTTTTTTGACTTCTTAGCTAAACTCATATCACATAATGACAGTGTACCCATTTGTAATCAAAGACTCAAAATGTGGTCGGTATATAAGAGATAAATCGCTGAAGTTGAAATTCGATTGATGCTGGTCGGATAAAATCGAGTTTGGCTACACTATTTTGATAATTTATATAATTGAAATACATTTTTTTAATTTTTATAACAAAATTTAATACATCAAATGTTTCAAGTTACGGGGCCATACCTTATAAATAAGTACAAGGGCAACAAAATCCACACAAACAAGCGGACACGATGATAAAGGTCTGCATTCAATATACCACAGGGTCCCCGAAACCCACGGGATAGCCCTCATGGCCACTAGTCTAAAAATGTTTGGTATATTTTTCGAAGGGTATTTAAAAATAGGTGGTTCGTCACTGAATAGCATCTACCTTCTACAATCATAAGTTTTATGTGTTACATCAACTGTGAGCGCATTATATTTGACTCTTGTTAAAGTCACAAAAATATAAGAAAAGCTTCAAATAAATCACATTAGATATCGCCAAACACCCTCTCAATTCCGTACTATTTATAAGCTCAAAAGCAACTAGGAAAAGATTAAATCGTCAGATACAATATTTCAAACATGTTGCGCTCATCACTATGCCATTGCTTGGAAGTCTGGTTAAATTGACAACATCTAAGTAATGCCTAATGAAAGTCAACTATAGAGACTTCATAACCACTCATTTTTTTATTATTATTATTTTATTTTTAATTGCAAAAGCCAAAAACTAATACCAATTGAAAGCTATTATTAGGATTGATTCCCATTTATTTTAGATGGCTAAACTTGAGTTATTTTGTTGATATTCGGTTGGAAGGCAAAGAAAAGACAAATTCAAAAAGGAAAAGATAGGTCGAACGGGTCAAAAGTCGTCGAAAGTGTTGGAGAAAATGTGTTACGGATCAACTCAACTTGAACGGTACCAGAAATTATTTATTTTGACCCATTACCCAACCCATCCGTTTCATTGGCTTCAAGCACAGTGTTTGTGTATATGACCGGATGAACCATGGCCGGACGGCTTGGTACCCGGATGGTCGGACCTAGCGTCGTACATGAACACGTGTCCCCTATGACTGACACCTCATATAGGGGGGCGCCATTCCCTACATGTCAGGAACAGTTACCTACTTGTACTACGCACAGTATCGTACAGTAGAAAGGTACAGGTCTATGGTAGTATAAATACTTCTCATTTACTCCTATGATTCTTTAGCATTTACTGCATATACACACACATACCTTTATCTATACCTCATACTTACTCTCACGCCCGAGCTTGGTCCTGGGACAAACCCCCAGGGCGAGGCTAACGCGTTTTCCTTGTGTATCTCCAGGTCCGAAGAGCTCTCAGGATTCTTGGCCAGGAGGTAACGACAAATTACTCAAACAAATTGGCGCCATCTGTGGGACCCGGGTTCAATCTACCAGGGTCGTAGAATGTCGGGTCCGAACCCCGAAACCTCCGGGGGGAACGATGATACCTCCTCGGGACTGAGAGAACAAATCGAGGGACACTTGTCCGCCCTCAAGGCTCTAGTAGAAGAACACGACCGAAGGGAGAAGGTCCAACCCATCCGACTAGACTTTACCGAAGATAGACATGGAGATGGAATACGGAAGGATAGGGCATCCGGGGGAATTTTGACGGGAGCGAAAGTGTCCGACGAAGACTTGGGAAAACCCTTCAAAGAGATATCTAACTCCCCACTGTCCCGTAGGCTCCTCGAATTCTCAGCTCCGGAACACAAGATGCCGCCCCATATCAAGCTCTACGACGGTTCAACAGACCCGGAGGATCATCTCACTAGATTTTCCAGGGCGGCGATACAAGGATGTTGGCCTATGCCGGTGTGGTGTCGTATGTTCCAACAAATACTAGACGGAAGCGCTCGAGGTTGGTATGACAAGCTTCCCTTCGGCAGTATTGACGAATGGGCGGACCTTCGTCACCAATTCGCAACCCGTTTCGCTCTTCGCAAAAAATGCTTCAGGAACCCCACAGAAATAACCAAGATCGTCAGGAATGCCAATGAATCCCTTCCTGAGTTTAAGGAAAAGTGGACTACGGAAACCGGATTTATCCAAGGTGTGCCAGAAATAATGCGGATATCCTCCTTTATGGATGCATGTAAGACCCCAGAGTTGGCTAAACGTTTCGCAGACAGGGTACCGAAGACGGTCGAAGAGATGATGACCCGGGTGGATGACTTCGTCAGGTTAGAAAAGGCTTTCGTCAGTACTGAGTTGCCCAAAGGAGAAAGATGGGAATCCTCGAGAAAACCTCCTGTCAGCAACTTCCGACGGGAGGAAAGACAGTACCGAGGGCCATACGGAGGAGATAGAAGACCTTATGAAGGTAAAACTAGTTCTTCCGGACGCGATTGGTATGCCCCTTACAAGCCCAGGGAACGACCTCCATTGATTCCCCCTCGAAACGATCACGCAGTGCGTCAGAACAACTATCCCCCCAAGCTCACACTGAACTCTCTCACCAAGCTACCTCGAGAAATCCTAGCAACCGAGCGCCAGCTACAGCTCCCACCCCTTGACCTATCGGTCATCCGCCTAGGAGGGAGGATTGAGATAAGTATTGTGACTATCACATGGGTAACGGACACTGCACTGATGACTGCATCCAGCTCCGGAAACAACTAGAGACGACTCTCGAATCAGGGAAGCTTAATCATCTTGTCAAAGATGTTCGGCAGAAAGGTGGTAGACGACGGGAAAACGAACCGCAGAAAGGTAGGGTTATTAATATGGTCCGCACATGCACGGATGATAAGAAAAGGAAGAACAGAGAGCAGATGGAGGAATGGATGAGTGTGCCTATAACATTCCCTCCTATATCTCCAGACGATATATCGGAGGAACCGATCATCGTAGAAGCGACAATAGAAGGATGTCTCGTTCGGAGAGTCTTTGTGGACGAAGGGGCGTCAGTAGAAATCATGTTCGAACACTGCTTCACCCAACTACACTCCTCCCTTAAGTCAAGATTAAGGCCCACCTGAACGGACCTGCTGGGGTTCGCAGGTAGCGTGACCAAACCATTGGGGAAGTTAGAACTGGACGTAGAGTTCGGGAACGGAAGGTTGTCTCGAAAGACGACCATGAAATTCACAATCATTCGTGCTCCCTCACCTTACAACGTTATCCTCGGCCGGAGTGGTCTCAAGGCACTCAGGGCAATCCCCTCGACCATTCATTCGATGATGAAGTTCCCCACACCAGGGGAAATCGTCACGCTATCCACCTGGTTCGCCGCGGTATTGGAATGCCGGAGGATAGAAGAAAGCCAAACTAAGAAAGAAGATATAGTCGAGGGATACGAACAAGAGACCGGAGAAACGGAGGAGATGATGGTCAATCCGGCATACCCGGACCAACTTGTCACAATAGGAGGCAGCCTGACCAAAGGGTGTAAGGCACAGCTAAAGGCACTGCTCACAAGCAACCTAGATGTGTTCGCATGGGAACCAAGTGACATGACAGGAGTACCACGAGGGATAATAGAGCACCACTTGAACATCAACGCATCAGAGAGCCAGTTTGTCAGAAGCGAAGAGTATTCGCCCCGGACAGAAGCCAAGCTGTACTAAAGGAGGTAGAAGAGTGGACTCGGGCCGGAATTGTTCGCCCGGTTAAATATCCGACATGGATATCTAACCTAGTTTTGGTGAAAAAGAGTGACGGCACCTGGAGAATGTGTGTCGACTTTAAAAACGTCAACTCAACATGTCCGAAAGATTATTACCCTCTTTCGGACATTGATTGGAAGATAGAATCGGTGATGGGGTACAAATACAAATGCTTCCTAGACGCATACAAAGGCTACCACCAAGTACAAATGTCCAAGAAAGACGAAGAGAAGACGGCCTTTTATACGGATCAAGGGACGTGTTGCTACACCAAGATGCCTTTTGGTCTTAAGAATGTCGGCGCTACGTACCAAAGATTGGTGGACGCGGCATTACAAACACAGTTGGGAAGAAACCTGGAAGCCTATGTCGACGACATGGTCATTAAGAGTAAGGAAGAAAGGGAGATGCTAGCGGACATTGCTAAAACGTTTGATAATCTGAGAAGGATCAACATGAAACTTAACCCGCAAAAGTGTTCGTTCGGAATGGAAGAAGGGAAGTTCCTAGTGTATTTGGTCACTTCCGAAGGAATCCGGGCTAACCCAAGGAAGGCAAAGGCCATATTAGACATGCAATCGCCCCGGACGCTAAAAGAAATGCAAAGCCTCAGTGGCAAGTTGGCAGCACTAAATCGGTTCCTTTCCTGGTCGGCCGAACGATCGTTACCTTTCTTCGAGACATTGAAAAAAATCACCAAGGAGAATAAGGATGAATACAAGTGGACGGAGGCAGCAGAAGAAGCCTTTCAGAAGATGAAAAAACTCATTGAAGATCTTCCGTCTTTAACTACACCGGTCGCCAAGGAGACTTTATATGTATATGTCGCGGCCGCTGATGAAGCTGTGAGCACCGTCTTGGTGACGGAGAGAAAGGGAAAACAAAGTCCGGTCCGTTACGTCAGTAGAACACTGAATGAGGCGGAGAGGAATTATGCCTCGTTGGAGAAGTTGGTCCTATCTTTGTTGCATGCGTCTAGAAGGTTGCGCAGATACTTCGAAGCCCACCCAATTAAAGTCATCACCGATCAACCAATTAAGCAAATCCTCGGTAAGACACAGGCATCCGGAAAACTCGCCAAATATTCCGTGGAATTGGGTGCATACAACATCGAATATATTCCTCGAAACGCAATTAAGGGACAAGTTCTTGCTGATTTCTTGTCCGAGACACCTATCGGAAATAGCTCCACTTCCTACTTCCAGCTACCGGCAAAGAGACCGAGCAAAGATGAAACCGGACAATGGACGTTGTTCACGGACGGCTCTTCTAACCAAAAAGGGGCCAGCGCCGGTTTAATACTAATCAGTCCCACCAAGACAGAATATACGTATGCTCTCCGCCTAGATTTCAAAGACACCACCAACAACGAAGCCGAGTATGAGGCCCTACTGGCCAGCTTAAGGATAGCAGCAGATATGGGCGTGAGTAACATAAGGGCATATGTCGATTCTAAATTGGTGGCCAATCAAATAAACGGTGACTATGTGGCCGCTAATACTAACATGATTAAGTATCTGGGCAAGGCGAAGGAACTAACGGCATGGTTCAACAGGTTCTCCATAAGTAACATTCCTCGTGCATGAAATCAGAAGGCCGATGTGCTCAGTAAGTTGGCAACCGTTGCATTCGACCACCTAACCAAAGAGGTCCTAGTCGAAGTACTAGCGGAAAGGTCTATTGAGAAGAAAGAGGTAAATACAGTGGTAGAAGAAGAAGAGGACAACTGGATGACCCCCATCGTCAAGTGCCTGAACGAAGGCATCTGGCCGGAGGACAAGAACGAAGCACGTGCCTTACGAATGAAAATTAACCAGTATGTGATGGAGGAGGGAGTGTTGTTCAAAAGATCTTATTTGGTGCCTATGTTGAGGTGTGTCGGGCCCTTACAGGCCAACTACGTGATTAGATAAATACACATGGGAGCATGCGGAATGCACTCCGAGCCAAGAATGGTCGTGGCGAAGGCCATGAGGCAAGGATACTACTGGCCAACCATGCACCGAGACGCCCAGAACGAAATTAGAAAGTGTGATGCCTGCCAGATTCACTCTAGGGTCCCGAGACTTCCACAGACACCAATGACATCCATAATGGCACCCTGGCCCTTCTACCAATGGGGAATGGACATTCTAGGTCCTTTACCTCAATCGGCGGGGAAAGCAAAGTATGTGATAGTAGCCATCGATTACTTCACCAAATAGATCGAAGCTAAGCCATTGGTCCGCATAACGGGTAAGGAGGTCAAGAAATTCACGTGGGAAAACATAGTATGCAGATTCGGACTCCCGCGAATAATAGTCACCAACAACGGAACACAGTTCGTAAATGACCCGTTCAAAAGGTGGTGTGAACAGTTACACATACAACATATCAACACGGCGGTTGCCCATGCACAAGCGAATGGTCTAGTGGAAGCCGCCAACAAAAGCCTGATGAATGGCGTCAAAACTAGACTGGGAAGAGAAAAAGCCGGATGGGTGGTCGAACTACCCAACGTTTTATGGGCCCACCGGACGACTCTTAAGATGAGCAACGGAGAGACCCCATTCAGCTTGACGTACGGCAGCGAGGCAGTTATACCTGCAGAGATCGGAATGCCCACTCATCGGACAATGATGGTGAGAGAAGGGATGAACGACGAAGAGGTTCGTCTGAATTTGGACCTGCTGCAGGAAAGGGGAGAGGAAGCGGCAATCCGTGAAGCCAAATACAAAATGAAAATAGAAAAATACTACAATCGACGGGTTCGTCCGGAGACCTTCCGCCTCGGAGAATTTGTGTACCGCAGAAATGAGGCTAGCCGTGTCTAGGATCAGGGTAAGCTAGGCCCAAAATGGGAAGGACCATACCGTGTGACAGAAGCATATCAGAATGGATCCTATAAATTATATACAGTGGACGACCAAGAGGTCCCCCGGAAGTGGCATGCTATCAACCTCCGAAAATGTTATTTATAGATTGTATTCTGTTTGGAATTCTGGATGTAAGACTAACAATCGACTCATTTTGCTAATGAAATTATTAAGAGCCCCCTCAGACAAAGAAGGGGTAATTTTCCGTTATGAATGGCGCAGGAAACCCTATGATAATTTTCCGAACGGAGATTAGCTACCCCCGTTCGACTAAACACCTCCTCAACATTATTAACCCAACGGTGCCAAGACACCCATGGGTAACATTATTAACCCAATGGTGCCAAGACACCCAGGGGTAACATTATTAACCCAACGGTGCCAAGACACCCAGGGGCAACATTATTAACCCAACGGTGCCAAGACACCAAGGGGCAACATTATTAACCCAATGGTGCCAAGACACCCAGGGGTAACATTATTAACCCAACGGTGCCAAGACACCCGGGGTATGGACAGGCAAAAGGTGCCTAAGAGTCCGTCTAGTTTACACAGCGGCATCAGGACACCTGGGTAACATTGCTAAGACACACACAAAAAAGAGGAAGTTGAAAAGTAAAATACAACAATCACGATTTATCCGAACGAATGGACCATCAGTAAATAAATATAATACATCCAAAAGGAAGGACCACCCGAATGTACAAAGTAAAGTCACATTGTTCAAATATTACAGACCAGTCAGAAAAACAAGAAAGTAACAAAGAAATCTAATGCTCTGACTCCTGTTCTTGTTCTTGGTTGGTCATCCCAGAGCTTCCAACACCGGGGGTAACCCCCTCCCCGGATGGGAAAATGTTCATAAGATCAGCAAGTGGAAAGGAGAATTATATACTTATATCGACTAAACTTACCTCCGGACCCCCTACGGGGAAACGCCTGACGGGTAGAACCAGTAGAAGTGGACCCATGTAGGCCTACAAATAAGAGGAAACAAAATATGACGGTGTCCCTGAAGAGTAACAATAAAGTAAAAATAGTTTAGACACACCTCCATGTGCAAGATCTGAAACAATCGGGCCGTCCAAACCTTCATTCAGTTCGGTTGCAAACGCATCAACACTAAGACCGTCTCCCTCGTGATCACCGCCCACATTTTCAGGAACAACATTCTCAACATTTTCTTCAGGATCAACCCCTCCGGTGTTCCCAACATTCTCCTCAATAGGAAACTCAACGTGACTAGCATTCTCAACATCCTCAGGGCGCTCAACATCCTCCACATCCTCCACGTCTTCGGTTTGCTCATCGTCATCGACATTCCCAGAGTCAGGATGACTAATGTTGATGGGGGAAGGGGAACGGGTGCGATCATCATTGGAAGAACCATCATCTTCCGATACCACGATACTTGAGGCAGAGGCCCTCTTGTGTGGCCGGGAAGAAGAGGTAGCAGCCGGACGTTTCTTGCTCACGTTTCGGGGCTGGCTAGCTTGCTTTTTCCTCTCCTTTGCAAGACGAGAATCTATCACCCTCTGGTCAGGTTTCTCCACGACTCTTTGCAACCCAGTCTTGTTGGGAAGTGGCTCCTTGAGGCCCAGAGGTTCTGTCACATGCATCTCAACATCACCCCCTTCGGCCAACGAAGACCCTTTACCGACACGAGAGACGGAAGTATTGGGAAACCTAAGAAAGCGAGACATTGGCACAACTGCATAAGAAAAGAAGACAACGTAAGTGCGTCATGTAAAATAAAACACATACAATCAGGACGCTAGATTAACAACGAGAGAGTTACCATTCCCATCCCCATCCTTAAAAATCGGTCGGTGATCAGGGTACTTCCAAATTCTGGTCAAACCAGCTTCAAAGAGTAAAGCCGGATGAATTGCCTGAATATCAACCACGGCAGCCGTCAGGGCATCTACATGTTCCGGCTGATAACCACCAAACGGTGGCAGCTCAGAAACGCTAGAGTCCGGATGCCTCCAAGGCATGGATTGAGGAATCTCTCTACGGTCAATAAGGAAAAATCTATCCTTCCAGTGTTTCAGGCTTGAACACGTCTCATTGAAAATCCGGGCTTGATCGTTCTTGCCGGTACGACGAGCAAACGAGAACCAATGCCCTTGTTTTTGCAACATATAGAAAAGACGGAAGAGAGTCAAATATGGAGCGAAACTCAAACTTCTGCAATACACCTCGAACAAAATGACCTTCGACAAACCAATCGGAACCAGTTGGGACAGATGTACTCGAAAATGATTGAGAACTTGAAGAAGGAACGTTGAAAACGGAACCCTAATCCCTGAGAACTCCAGATATGCTTCGTAAATCCCGATGGCGTTCCTCGGTAACCGATCCATTGTCATGCCGGGTGGTGGCAAACGAGGATTTAACTCCGCCGGAATCCCATATATCCGGGCGGCTTCCCTCATGTCCCGCTCCAACATGACAGACTGATATATGTGCATGTCAAATTTGGGAATAACATGTGATGCCTCAGATGCCGATGCAACATTATCTGCCGCACCAGATGCCGGCGCGACATTTTCTTCGGACCGGAAGCCATAAGTTGAAAAAACGAAGGGAAAAGGCAACTCTCTTACAAATGGGAAAGAAGGGAAGAGTCGGAGGAACGCACCTGATGAGAAGACGAAGAGACCGAATCGCTAGTGTGTGAAGAAAAGTAAAAACAGTAAAAAACTGAAAAGTGTGAAAAACAAGCATTATATAGGAAGAAATGTGGAACAGTGAAACATCGCTTCGTGTCAGACCCACACGTGGACAAATCAGGGCCATTCACACACGTACTCCGTGCACGTGGCCGCATCTCACGCTTCTCGGTAAAATATCATGTCACACCAGTTAATGGGCTTGGGCCCATGAATTCACCTTGGCCCAAAGACGACACGATCCAGCTTTAGCAGAATAAATATAATAAGTGATGCAAACAAAAGGAGGCCGAGGTCGAAGACACCTAGCATCTCCGGAAGGACAAAATATCATGTCACACCTTCTCAAAGCTGTAACACGATACTGGGGGGGACATGTTTGTGTATATGACCGGACGAACCATGGCCGGACGGCTTGGTACACGGATGGTCGGACCTAGCGTCGTACATGAACACGTGTCCCCTATGACTGACACCTCATATAGGGGGGCGCCGTTCCCTACATGTCAGGAACAGTTACCTACTTGTACTACGCACAGTATCGTACAGTAGAAAGGTACAGGTCTAAGGTAGTATAAATACTTCTCATTTACTCCTATGATTCTTTAGCATTTACTGCATATACACACACATACCTTTATCTATACCTCATACTTACTCTCACGCCCGAGCTTGGTCCTGGGACAAACCCCCAGGGCGAGGCTAACGCGTTTTCCTTGTGTATCTCCAGGTCCGAAGAGCTCTCAGGATTCTTGGCCAGGAGGTAACGACAAATTACTCAAACACACAGCTTATTATAATTTACTCTGTTCTTAAAAAGTGTATAGATATTTGAGTTTGGTGGTGGAAAAGAGAGGTCCCACGGGAATGGATTTCATAGACACCAAATTGTTGTGTAATGAATCTATGGCTATGATATACCCATTTCATTCTCGGGCACACTAAACGAACACCTTGAATCGGAATGAAATCCATAGACCCATTCCGATTGGGGGATACCATTAGTGCATAATATCTCCCAATTTGATTTTTCAAGAAATGGATTACCGTTGTAATAATAAAGTTTATATACTCATGTTAAACCTGCTAATCATTTATATGAAAAAATTTGTTATGGGTCAAGCAAAACCCGTACCTGAAAAGTACCTATTTTGACCCATTGCCCGACCCACACATTTTACCAATTTCAAATCAATTAATTATAACACATATTACCTTATTGAATTCATTTCGATAAACAACATTATTTAACTTTCTTCGATAACCTCTCTGTTTACTTGCTGCTCCTGTTTGATATGTGTCTCTGACATGTTCAAAACTGTAATTTGATTTATTTCAATGTTGTTCTATTAGTAATAACCATTATGATGTTGTATTTTTACCACGGTATAGTGTTTGTAAAAGATTACCAATAAGTGAATTATCATGTACATGTGTTAATTACCACCCCTAAGAAAAAGTCTATATGTATCCTCTGCTAAAGTTGTTAAATATTGTATTAACAACAGTATATTCTTTTTATGTATGTAATCATGTGCACAAAAAGAGCTGACTTTCATAAAGCCCATTACAATACTGGCCATCGATTAATGTCCAAGGTTGATGAAAGGGACATGGTAACAACTGATCACTATTTGTTTAATCTGTAAGAGCTGGTCATAAACGTTGCTGATCCAAGGGGCATTTTGTCTGACTCACAAGTCACACGCATACACATTGTGGGTTAACTTTGGGCATCTGATCCTAGCTTCATTAGATAAATTAGCATCTCCTTTCAAGTTATGCACTTCTGCATATGCAATTACTTGTGATATCTATTACAGTGGCCACGTTAGTCACCGATTATCAAAATAAAAGTAACTGGTTCAAGTTAACCCAAATGTAAAAGTTTACGATCAATGCTGTCATATAAAATGAAGGTTGATTATTTGGGTTTGTGTCAACATGTAATTTGAAATGTTTTAGTCGCTGAAAGCTTCAATCAGAATATTTTATTTTATGAGTATCAAAAACATTTTATCATTAATTACATAATCAGGACATATCAGCTAACATGATACCTGCTAATATTAAACATTTTCCAGATGCAAGTAGTGATTATAGAGTCTAGCATAAGAGGGTTAAATAAATTAAAAACTTCGTCATATACTCTGATATCCCCTGTATGATCTCTGTTTTCTTGATTTAGTACATATGATTATTCTCAGCATTGTTTGAGCAGTGATGATGTTTTGTTGACAACTATCACTATTTTACATTCTGTCGTGTAGAACTGTATGTTTACTATCTTCAACGTTATCTGAATAGTGACAATTGTAATTTTATGTTAAGAAGTGAATTGTTTTGTGAGCTTTATCATTTAGCAAAATGACATCCTAACCACCCCACAGTTTGTTTACTCTATAAAGACTGAAAATATAATTATTATAACTATTGTTATCTTTTTATAACCTTTAAGTTATCTGAACACCTTAGCTAACTCCATAAATAATAGGTTTAATACAAGTAGAAAAAGATTTGTTCAAAAATATAAAAAGATCAAATTTTCAATGAGTCATTTATTAAACAGGTTATGAAAATGAGGCCGTCCATTTATGAAAATTAACTTATAGGCCATTCAAGTATATTTCCTTTTTCATTTATACCAAATCCGTCCAAATTTACACCAAAAAATTGTATATTGACGAATGTCCCATATGAAAAATTGAAAATTATAACAAACTAAATTATAAATATGTAATGTCTATTTGATATATCAATGATATTTTAGTCAATAAACACTTTATATTGCCGGATTTGGTATAAACGAAAAGGGAAATACAATTGAACGACCTATAAGATATTTTTCATAGATGAGTGGCCTTAATGAAAAATTGTTAAAAGTTGGGTGGCCTCCATGTATAAAATCCCATAAATCTAACACATATTATTTTCCAAAGATGCATATGATCTGTTGCTCAAGTGTGAATGACTCATATATATAGTTCATTATTGCTGTACATTAGATATATGAATGCATGCCATGTGAAGACTGTTAATTAATATGGTCAATTCTGATTTCCTTTGAATGGGTTAATCTAGAATAAAATATATGACAAACGGATTAGATGATTACTATAATCCAGCGACTAAACATCTTAACTACTGCCACATACTAATTTGTTTACGCTATAACATCTGTAATCGGTCATTTGGTTTGTGATCAGGCATGAAGGGTGACACACACAGATTATGCAAACTGGCCCAAGTAGAGCAAGAGAAAGCTATTGTTGCAAGCCATAACTGATTATGCCAAACAAAAAAAGGTATTATGTGTATGATTTGTCTCCATTTAGTGTATAAGGCCAACTACGTTTAGGCTTTAGCTAGAACTAAACATTCTATATGCAATTATGTGATCCGGACATCCTAGATGACCACACCAAAAAAAAAAAAAAAAAAAAAAAAACCACATAGACACAGAGGGTGCCTTTCGACATATTATCCTAACTAATGTATAAGTTATTTTAATAGTTAATTATTAAGATTCTTATGCTGCCCTTGATTAGAATTAGTATCACAAAATTACTACCTTTCACTTCGGTAATCACACCCAAACCTACTCATGCAGTTGCTTCAAATACTAGTTAAAGTGACTATATTTTATTAAAGCCTAAGGTGACTACAGAGACATCATAACCACTTACAGTAACCATGTATAGAACTGGGTATAGTATGAAACACACGGATGGTTGAATTTGGGCATCACATCCAGGGGCGGAGCCAGAACTTTTTTGTCGAGGGGGCAAAATATAATAATTTTTAGAAACTACACTTAAAATTGGTCCGTTGGGGGGGGCAAATTACAAAAATAGCCGAAAATTTTCGAAAATTTACACTACAATTTTTTTCGCCGGGGGGTCACGTGACCCCCCGGACCCCCCTTTGTCTCCGCCACTGATCACATCCCAAGTTGTGTCCCAGGGCTATCTGTTTTATGTGTGTCCCCTGTTTCATTTCTAGATTTAGTTTAATGATATTATGTAACAAAGCATCTAGGCTAACAAATATACTAACACAACTATCCACAAGGTAAAGTGACACATAGGAAGTGACGTTATGTAGATCTGATATAATTTATTGTGTACCCATTTGTATGGTCTGTTGATGTAGTGTGAATGACCCAATTTGTAGCATTCAACATTGCTGTAACATTAAATATACGTAGTAATAGTATTTCCATGCCTAACACTTTAAATTGTCAAATAAAAAATATTGTTAAAAAGAAACGGGTCTAGGTCTAACAGTTTGAAAGCTGCATCCCAATGTTTTTATTTTCAAGAAAGGACTATTCCTGTAATAATTTATTTTATGATCATATTTAACCTGCTAATTATCTATATGATATATGTACCAAAAAATTGCCTGTTTTGACCCGTTACCCGACTTACCCATTTTACCATCTTCAATTCCTTGGATTATAGCACATATCACTTTATTGGATTTATTGTGAAAAACATATCCATTTTACATTTTACCCTTGCATCTCTCTGTTTCTTGCTCTTGCATGTTTAATATATGCTATTTTGCATGTTTAAACCGTAAAATGACTGATGTTGTTTCTTAGCCACTGCATAATTTTTATAAAAGATGACTGATAAGTAATTTCTATGTATATGGTTAGCTTAAAGGTTCCTTGAGATCCTGTTAATGCTGCTGTTCAATGTGTTATCCACCGGGTATAATATCTCTTTTATGTATTCATACACACAAACAACTGACTTCCATAATGCATATAATGAATTACAATATTGGCCACCAATTAATGTCCAAGGTTGAAGAAAGGGACATGATAACAACGGATTATGATTTGTTTAGTATATAAACATTGTTTAATCAAGAGTTTGTCATAAACATTGTTTAATCAAGGGGAATCTAATCTGAGGCACGCACGTTCACACTGTGGGTTGACTTTGGGCTTCTGATCCCAGCTTCATTAGATAAATTAGTAGGTCCTTAATATGCGATTACTTGTGATTTCAGTTAAAATGGCCTTCCTTACTCAGTTTCTCATTTACGCTGATTCTCAGAATTACTGGTTTAAGTGAAAGCTAATGTTAAAAGATGTGATCAATGATGCCATTAAAAATAAAAATGAAGATTGCATTATCTGCCAACATTTAATATCTAAAGGTTTTGTCAATGAAAGCCAGGTTCAAAATATTTTAGTCCATCATTACCAAAGATATTTAGTTAATTAATTACATAAGCAGGAAGAATCACTTGACATGCTTAGAGCTGACTTCCATAACATATCACCATTACAAGGAATAATTAACATGTCTAAATTAGGCTAAAGAGACATGATAACTGCTTCAATTAAACATTTTTATTATGCAATTAGTGATCATTGTATCTAGTATAGGCTGGCATATATCGATGGTTGATATTAGGCATCATGTATGTGCATACAGGCAGGCGTGCGCGTGCGCACACACACAATCATTCTTACGCAACATTAGTTTACTACTAGATTCGAACCATTCCTGACGCATGTAAAATTAACCTTTTACTTATTAATTTGCTAACCAGAAGGTAAAATGACACACAGGAGGTCTGAATGACCAAGTTTAAATAGTTCAATATCTTAGGGTGTGTTTGTTTCATTAAGATGTTTTGGGTCTGAATCTGACTACCACATCTTACTGGTAAGATGTAACAATTCACATTTTTCAGGATAATCACCATTCCCGGAAAATTTCACTATTCACTTTTACTATTCATTTTTCCAGAAAATTTTCCCGAAAGTTGATTTTTATTTGATATTCTCAAGTGATAAATCATTTCCATGGAAAATTAAAAGTTTGACATTCATAAGCTCATTTTCGTGAAAGTTATTAAGGAATTACACGGAATTACACGTTTTAGGGTAAAACGTCAATCAGAAATTCTACGCACAACGAAATTCAACCCCGTCAGGTGACCCCACATCAGTAAAGTATTTTACACACTCATGATTTATTTGAGAATTAATCGTGACTGAGAAAAATATGACCAAAAACTTCCCAGCAGGTCACCCATGCCTGTACTACTCTCGCATGAGCACGCTTAACCGTTTGGGCGATTAACCGTTAGACCACAAAACGCGTTTCTAAGAAGATTTGAGTTTTCAACTTATTAGAAAAAGTCAACATATTCTTTCCCTCCTCCATTGACCAAAAATGATCCCTTGATGTTATAAGTCATTTCGTGATTTTTAGGCTTACGGTTTGATGTCTAAAAGACATTTAATACCAACCGACACTAGACTGAGCCCAGTCTAGACATTATAAGTCATTTTAAATCATTTTTATAACATTAGAAAAGTAACATTTTACTTTTCTCAATTTTACGCAATATTCAGCGTTTTACGCGAATTACGCGTTTTAGACCCGTGTTTCCAGTTTTTAGCAGGGTTTTACACCCAAATGGAACCTACCACTCATTTTATATTTTATTATGGAACTTATTGACATGTTTATCAATACTTTCAAATTCCATAATTTTACGACACCCGGTTTTACGTTTTGAGGCGTAACAACTTACGGTTTGCATTTCCCGGAGTCAAGTTTCATCCAATATCTAGGATAATACCAAGCAAAAGCCAAAGCTTGCCCTCCAAGCTCAAGGAACCGGCCTAGGAGGGGGGGAGTCACCCCATGTGGCTTCCTCTCATGAATATACCCCTAGATCACCATTATATTACAACTTGGTCACCAAGTTTTAGTAATTTCCTAACACTTTCCTAACCTCCTCATTTTTGGACTATAAATAGCCCTCTCCCTTCCCTTCTTGTGCCGTGCATCCCTAAACCCCATAACCATTCCATCCTTTGCTCATTTCCTTCCAATTTCTTGCATGGTTCAAGTGTTTCTTCAAGGTTGAAACCCTAGTTTCTTTTAGATAATCAAAACACTTCCATAACCTCATATACTTGGTGATTTCTCTTGAGTTTGAATCCACTCAAGTCACCTAAACCTTCATCATCCATCTTTCAAGAATACCAAGGGTAGAAAGATTGCATGAAGTGAAAAAGGGTTGAAGCAAGTCTATCAAAGTCCTATCCTTACATGTTAACTTCCTTTCATCTTTGAAAGCCAAAAGTTGTGAGCCAAACTCTAACTTGATTCTTGTTAAATAATCATGTTCATGTTATTTACATATTATTCATGCTATATTATGTCTTGTAGTTATGTCCATGATGTATAAAAATGACCAAAACAAGTTATTGTATTTGATTGTTACAACAAGTTACTAAAACAAGTAAACTAGTGACTTTCTTGGTAAGACCTGATCAAAATGGTAAAAATATGATATTGGATCATTACATATTGTATTAGAGGACTTAACAAGGAAACCATAGCAATTTGAACCACCCAAAACGAGTATACGAGTCAAAAGTTATGGCGATTTGAAATTACCAAAGATTTCCGGCAAAACTGCCAAATAGCTTCCTGATCAAATTTGGGTTTTGAAAGTCATACTTCTGGTCCGATTCATCAAAAAGTTAAAACACGAAAGTTGTCCGGAACGACGTTTTCGTTCAGTAACAAAGAAGCTCGAGACCTAAAAACACTTTCCGAGTGATAAAATTCTTCAAATTCTAAACAGCCCATTTTTAGGCGAAAGTCACAAGATTATGGTTATACTTTGAAAGGAACAAGAGGTCTTATGACCTATAATCAAGACCACAACCATGGCTAGAGCCAAGGTTGTGTCTCATGACCTTGAAACAAGGACCAAAGGTCATGGCTAGGCCATGACGAAATGACCATACCAACTTTCATAGGCGTAAACATGAAACAAAGAATTGATGAGAACTTGAACATACAATTTGGATCTACTTCATCTAAAAGGAAACCATGAGATTTTACCAAGAGAAAATGGTCATTTAAGACTTATGAAACTACCCCTAATAACAATCTTCATGTACAAATAAACTTTCCTAAGTTTATTCAAGTATCGGACATGTAACTTTTCGGATCAAAACTTATATCTATATATTTCATCAACTACTACAATAGTAGGGAGCCTCATGTGAGGAGTTCATTATGTAAGCCGTCGAGTTGAGTTGTGGATTTACGAGTTAAAGTGTCCTGGCTCCTCGAACGCTTACTAACATGACTTCTGAATTATGTCGGCCCGAACGGTAGTGAACGATATACAAAACATACATGTTTTCATGAATCATTTCCTTCAAAGACTTACATTATACATCATACCACATCATGGACTAAATGCAAGATATATATATAGGCACTCCGTTATATTCATTACTCAAATCCTAAGTCACAACATTCTATTATAGGTTGCTCGTAGAAACCTTCACGATTCAACCGTTACATTCATTACTTGCTATCTTACTTAAGGTGAGTTCATAGCCCCACTTTACATTATTACAATGTTTTACAAACCCTTGGGGGGAATACATGCTATTTTAACCAAGCACAATGTTTTTAAATTGTATGCTTACCTGATTGTTTTATTATCACTAAGTACCAACCTTGCTAAACCGAAATCCTTTATTATGAACCATTTAGTCACTAGCAATAGTGAGCGCGAATATTAATAATAGGCCTATTGGGATTGACGAATCCCATTTGTTTTGACTAAGTGCAAACAAATGCATTAATATTTGAGATTTAGGTATGTTAGCAAAGTACCTACCGGGATAAATCTGCCGATCGATATTGGTACACGTTAACGTTATGGTGTCATAAGCTTAGTGTATAATACATGTTCCGGGCGTATAATAACGTAGCCTACCTGTTTTGTTTTCCAAACATTGGTGTGAGCCTATAACTCACACTACCAACATATTGTGTTCAATCAATTTAACAAACTCTATGAATATCACTCAACCTTTGTGTTGACCTCTCAAGCATGTATTTCAGGTTCATGACGATCAAGGATGGCACGGAATGGCACGGATACTCAAGAGGGCTATAAATTTTGTTATCATTCAAAACTCATTTATTATACATTGTAAACATGGAACCAATTGGGACCTCATTTTGAAATCTCTGATATTTATATAATTTGAATGATACATCTTTTAAAACGACTCAATTGGAGTTCGTTTTCTATTATTGTGACTATTGTGCCGTCGAGTAACACCCAGTTTGAATTCCGCTGCATCCATGAATTTGGGGTGTTACATAAGAGGTGATCATGAAGTCTGAATCTGAATAAAATAATGTTGTTTGTTTTTTGTATAATTGTCTGAATGGTTTTTAATGTCTATTTTTTTAATTATTTATTAAACCATCGCAATACGATGATTAAATAGTTTGTGTAAACGTGAAATGAAATAATTTTATCATAAATTTGTATTTGCTCAAAAAAAAACTATTTGTACTTGTTATATAGATGACCACAAGCCAACATATAATTTCTTACTACTCCGTATAACATTTCAAAAATATAACAAGACACAAATGGGATCAATGTCTCTTTCTCAGAAACTCAAATGACAAGAGGCAATAATTATATTTTTGTCACGACTGTCATGCAACGTGGGTGACTTTTCTTAAGAAATAAGGACTATTGCCAAGTTATAATCTCACTCGGGCCAAAGTAAAAAATCCTTACACAAAACAAAATACAGCCCAAACAATTCTTTATGTAACGGGCCCTTTTTCAATTTACCCTAAGGCTATAACTAACCCTAAATTACTTTACTCTCTCAACCTTAATAACATATGTGTTGCAGTCACCAAACACATATCTTGCTCAACTTCCTTGACACTAACAACACACCTAAACTAGATACGATCACCAAACCACAAAACACAAAACTCTTGAAAAATGTTCCGAAACAGGTGGGTGGTTTTCTTGCTTTTGTTCTTTCTTATTTAAACGAACCACATTCAAATAAATAAATAAATAAATAAAAATCTATAATCTAGTTTTAAAGAACAAGTTCTTGCTATGGATTTGTTATGGATCGATGATGGGTTCTTTGTCAAAATCTTTACTGATTTTGTGAACAATACTTTGAAAAAGAATCTGAGATCTTTGTTTTGTTGTTTATGTTTTATATATATTTTTTTGTTACATGTTTTTACGAAACACAAAACTAAACTTGGTCTCAAACTTGAAGATTTTCGAGGGTTCAGAGGCAGTAAGACCTTATCACCAACTCTTGCTCAAGTAAGATGTTTACATCTTACGGGGTCTAACTCAACAAAAAAAAAACAAACAGCTTCCATGTCTGACTGAGTAAGAGTCAGAGGCGGTTCATACGTTTTTGGCAAAAACAAACACAGCCTTAGTAAATTATAAGCTAATTAAAGATATTGTAATATTACAGTTTTCTAATATGCAACCGGTCAACCCGGACCATTCAAAAAAAGTTACCCAATTTGACCCATTACCAGACCCACCTTTCTTTTTTTTTTTTTTTTTTTTTTTTTTTTTTTTTTATCAAACCATTCGTTCTAGCTGTTACAATTACTAGTATCATTGTTTTTTGGGTGTGTGGCTTAAGAAGAGGTTGCTGATGCTACAAGAGAATGGGTTAAAGGTCCAAGAAGGTTGCCTAAATTTTATTAGATGCTTGATGACAAGCATTATTTCAAGCAGGATGGATTGATATGGATAACAATTCAAGATAAAAATTCAAACAAGCCAAATCAGAACAATAGCTGAATTTCCCGCCATTTTCATTTCGCTATTTTTGATTACTAAACACTTTTCCTTTTTCTTTTCTCTCTCAAATCCTTGTAACAACTATCTTCCATCAATAGTTCAATTAATTCGAAATTCTCTTCTATTTCTTGAATTTCCTATTAGGATAGATCTTCTTCGATTCATTCGTTGAATCCTGGAAAGATCATGTTGAATAATGAAAAACCTCGTAGGTTATGATTTATTATTGAGGCACAATATATAGAAGTTACATGAGAGGAAACCCTAATAAACCATAAGACACAGATGGGCTAATAGGTGGCAAAATAGGCGGGCCGGGCGGGCACGGGCCACGGGTCAAACGGGCTATGGGCTAAACGGGCTACTGGCTAAACGGGCGTGGGCTAAACGGGCACGGGCCAAACGGGCGCATGTTATACGAATCGTTTTAGAAAATACCCAAAACGACAAAATAAATTACTCAAACTTAACACCTCATTCATATTTAAAAAATTAAATATATTATATCTACAATTTTTTCTTTAAAAACATTTGTAATGTTATCCAATTGAGAGAAAATATGCGCCAATTTGTGCCCATTTAACTTTTAAATGGGCAATATATGCCCATTTCACAAAAAAGGAGAGACCAAATGTGCCCAAATCTTTTGAAAGTTTACCATTTTTTTGATTTTGGCCACAAATTGCCACACTAACATAACATCATCATCTAATACAAACTGCTTCCAAAACAATTTCTATGCATCTTGAGTTATAGGCTATGTTTGGCACAAAGCTTTTTGGAGCTTTTTTCAATGAGCTTTTTGATTTTTAGTGTTCGTTTGGCATGAGAGCTGTGGGCTTTGCTATTTTTTAGGAAAGCTCATTTTCCCAATGCTTCTTTATGAAGCTGTGAGCTTTTTTGGCTACCGCTCACAGCTCACTGCTACTGCTCACAACTACTTTTGCCAAACATAGCCATAGCATCCCACTACGAAGGCTCGTAGTGAGTTTATGGTACAAAACATTCAACTTAGACCCATATGGATTTTCTTTTTCATTTAGTGCGTTTCTAAATGGTAGTCGATTTTCTGCATGCAATTCTACTGATAATATACTTTGCGTTAAGTCGTTAACTAATAAGCTGATTTACGTCGAAACTGAAAACTAATTTGTGCAAATTGGTAATCTGGTTGTTTTGAGGAACCTGGTGAAGAAGATGATGATAGCGTGTCTAGTCTCTAGGACCGAGCCTTGCTAATAGATAAGATTCGGAGTGGACGAGCCACATGTCTTTTAGAGGATGGGTACGGGTTATATAAACGGGTCAACACCCAACAGGTGGGTCCCATATGTATTTCCCTATAAATATGATATCTCCTTCGAAGGACAGGTACAGGTTATATAGACGGGCCAACACCTTTACGTTATTTTACAACTTACCAATGTAAATGTTGTTTTGGAAAACAGAATATAAAAAACAAAAAGTTTACCAATATCGAGTCTCACTCATTTAATTGTTACTATTGTTATGTTGTAACCCCAAAAACTTAAAGTCACATAAGGCAATATTTCGAATGAAAACCATATGGCTTTAAAGGCAGAAAATAAATGTTTTTTAGTTACAGAGATATTGGGGGTAGTTAGGCTTGTATTTAGCTGTTCATATTCATAAGCAATGTTTAATTTTCAGTGTGGCTGTGTGATGGTAGCATCATTCCCTTGCTATTTGTATTTTGCCACCTTCATTTCCATTTTGGATAATTATGATTTTTGGTTTTTACCTACACTACTGTGTTAGCACTTTTCTTATGTTAGTTCATTAAGTAACAAATTTTTTTGCGAAATTCACCTGGCAGTACTTGAGATGCCCGGATGCTTCATAAGCGAACTAAGAAAACGTTGACATTGAACATGTTAGCTATAACATTAACATTTGATTGTTCTATATGGTTGTCTTTAGCATAAAATCCCAGAAATTAAAGCCTAGTCAAGTAAAATGACATCTCAACCACCTAGAAAACATCTTGCTAATATTATGGAATAATTTTAAGGAATTTCACCTGCCATATGCAAATAAGACTTGACTTTTTGCATCTCATCCCAACTTCATCTTTGCTATATTAACATGTCCTTTATTAGTTGAGTTGCGCACTTGCAATTGCTTAAAACACTAGATTTGATTTTTCTCATTAAATCATTCTTTCATCAACGTATAATGGATTCCATCATGAAGGAGTTTGAACATCTTGTAGTCAAACTGGAGGAGGTCAAATCAGCCACTGACAACTTTAATGACACCAAAATTATTGGAAAGGGTGGTTTCGGATATGTATATGAAGGAGAAGTATCTCAACCAAGGGGGAAAACTAAGGCAGCTTTTAAGCGTTTAGATCGTAAACACGGGCAAGGTGACCCTCAGTTCTGGAAGGAGGTCATTATGCTTTCCCGTTATACCCATGAAAATCTCATCTCTCTCCTCGGATATTGCAACGAGGGTGGTGAGATGATTTTGGTGTATGAGCACGCTTCTAATGGTAGCCTTGATCGCCATTTGCGCTCCACTACTCTCACGTGGACCCAACGTATCAGGATATGCCATGATGCTGCCAAGGGACTGTGTTACCTTCATGAGGATAAAGGTAATCATAGAGTTCTTCACAGAGATATAAAAAGTTCTAACATTCTATTGGACGAGAACTGGAAAGCTAAAGTCTCTGACATGGGACTGGCAAAAGTAGGACTTGCAAATCAGTTTACGTTTTTAATCACTGATAATATTGTGGGTACATTTGGTTACATTGATCCAATGTATATGGACATGGGCTTTCTAACGAAAGAGTCTGATGTATACTCTTTCGGTGTTGTCCTTTTTGAAGTATTATGTGGAAGACTATGTTTTGACTATAGCAAGGCTCATAGTGGGAATATAGTGCGTATCTGGAAACAAAGATACGTGGAGAACAAGTTAGACGAGATTGTGTTTAATGATGATCTTGTGCAAGCATTGGATCAGAGTTCTTTGGAAGTGTTTTCAGAGATCGCCTTTCAATGTTTGCAGGAATCACGTGAAAAGCGACCAAAGATGTGTGATGTTGTGGAAAAACTAGAGATAGCACTCAAATCTCAGGAGCTTGTTGATCTCGTAAAAAAGGAATTTGAAGAGATAGTTAAGGCTGCGGTACCTCCTCTGATGTACAGATCCATAGAGGAACTCAAAGTGCTTCTCTCCAAAGGAGTCATCCTTAATGGGGGCAAAACGGTAATTAACTACTCTGCTTGAAGTTTCTTTTTAATTATTTCTTTATATATTTCTGAAAAATGGCAAATTTAGATTCATAAAATGTTTGCTTAATAATTTTTTTGAACTTTATATGATTAATACAAAATAAATATTATGCAGGTAGTATCACCCTACAATAGCTTTTATTTATGTGCTACTGATGGATGATAGCAGTTTCCATGAGTTTCAAGTTAATAAAAATAAGTCATCGACCCATTATCTGTTATTATATTTGGATTCTTATACATATCTACAAACCAAAATACATACACCATTTATAGTATTTGCTTTTGCTTTACATCCATCTTTAACACAAAACAAAAAATGGAACATTGTTATCAGCGGCAAAGACTTATCCACTAGACTTGGGCCCGATTCCCTAGACCCAAATCTAAAAAGGCATGACCCAATATATGCCATGATTCTCATATTGAAAGAATTTACTAGGCTACCACTATGAACGTATGTGTTAAATTCTAGGATTTTATGACTTTTCGGATTGAATAAACATTTTCACTACTAACACTTTTCGTGTTTTTATATACCTCCCTAACAATATTTTATATAGAAAAAGAATACCCTTTATTATTATTATTAATTATGGAGTATCAAGCTAGTAAAATTGAACAATCTAATTGTCCGGTTATTGACCAATTATACACTTTAATTGAGATTTATTCAAAACAAAGTTCGTAGAGCAATTTTTTTATGATACAACACATTTTATTATTATTTTATAAATTAAAATGACCTTAATATAGATTTGGGGTATGTCCAAATCTTTTTATTCTTATGTTGTAAGTTTTTGGAAGTAATATAATTTTCACCTTTGCACCGTAAAAAAAATGACCTTAATATCAAAATCACATGTACGCGTTGGGATATAAACTCTCAAAAGCTTTATCAACCTTGGTGCCATATTAAATAAAATACACTGTTTACAAATATACATATTATGAATAAATTTTAAAGTTTTTCAGAAATTGAATAACATAACATGTTTTGAACTATAATTTACAAATTATTAATTACTTTTTTTTCCCTAAATACACACGTATATTCATCTTTGTAACATTCATTAGTGTTATCCGTTAAAATTTATTGGGGAGACGTTTATAATTTATGTACTAAAGGCTCGTTTGGTTTGTGAGGTTTGCATGAGTTTGGTTAGAAAAATGGACCCCACCTAATTTTTAACCATCTAAAAATTGGGTGGTGTGTTAAGTTTTATGATAAAATTGGACCACACCTCATTTTCTCTCTATTTATCTCCCCTCTCACCTTATCTATATATACTTCATATATAAGATATATAAAACAATTTTAAATATTTTTTCTCTCTTACATTAAATCTAAATCTAAATACAAATCATAATCTAAACATACCTGCAAACCAAACGGACCCTAAGTTTGATGTCCTAAACTAATGGCCGTACTAACTATTAAAAGAATTACATTAATACATCCATATGGTGTACCTATCAAAGGGAAGGCGTGTAAATATGAATTGTTTTGCATTATACTCAGAAGTAAATGTGATAATTTTTAAAAATTGTGTCTACTTTGAATATTGCGATTCTTTCATTTATTTTCATTATGCTTGAAATTTCTTTGGACAGATCGATAGTCCATATCCCATAAACTCTACACACGGTTAGTTTTTAAGTCCGTACATTGATATGCCCTCCCTAGTTATGTGAGACTCTACTTTAATTTTACAAGTATGTAAAACTAAGGGATGGTAGAAGTTTTCATGTGTTTAAACCCATGATCTATATCCATATTTATCTACAAACCAAAATGCAAATAGTATATGCTCTCCATATCACTACATCCATATTCATATTCAGATCTACTTCCATTAATCGTATGCAAATTGTTATATCTATGTCAAAAATATATATATACTCAAGTACATATGTATTTTTTAACTTATAAAACTAGTATGACTAGGTTTGTTGGAAATGACATCTCAAATGCGTGAAAAATGAGTCATCAAATTTAATCCAATTTCATGTACCTTTATTATTTTTAATTTTTTATATATTATTTTTAATTTTTAAAATGACATCTTAAGTGTGTTCATTTTTGGAGAAAAAAAATAGTAAATAATTTAGTTTAGTCAAAATCTATTAGAAACTTAACACACAAAAAAGTAAAATAAAATAAAATTGTTATCAAAGACTTACCCACTAGACTTGGGCCCAATTCCCTTGACCCAAATCTAAACGGCCTGAACCCAATTTATTCTCGTATTGTAAACCCAATAATAACTCATTCTGAAATTTATTTTTGATTGGACGTGTAGTGGCTGTGTATAAATGAGAAGGGGGAACACATTGAAAGGATTTACATCGAAGCCTGTCTCAATCTCGATGAAATTAAAGCCGGTCATTTACAACATCCGTCTTATTTTCACATTGTTAATTCAAGGTGACTTATCCTATTCAATTCCTATCCCTTTTGTTTCGAACAGAGTGAACTCATCCCTTCAGTGCACTAAATTTTCTAACAGAGTGATGCTTTTAGTGAAAGTTCAATAACTTATTTAATTTTTCATTCTTTAATTCTTCTTTATGCAGATTTCCAGGGGGGCGATGTTACCAATATAAGTGGGATGGATTCAAAGCAAGCGTGAGAGGTCAATACTTGACACCTCATGTCTCATACACCTTGAACCTTGTCTTCCGATATTATAATGAATGGGATGTCAATTCATATAACCCCCTGAGATACAAAATAGCTGGGGAGGATGAGACAAAAGTTTTCATAATTTACCCTTCTACACATTTGAGAGAAGATGGATGGTTCATTGTTCCATTGTATCATTTTAGAACCCAGCACAAAACTGCTTACCTTCCATTTGAGTTTGAATTCCGTCATGCCAATCTTCTAGTCGCTGGTATCGAGTTCCAACCATCTGAAGAAAAAGTTAGCAGTTTATTTTCAATGGTTATGTTATTTATAAAAGATTTAAAGAAAAAATGACACTTAATTAACCTGAATGTATGGCTCACTTAATTGCTTGGATATGTCATTATATAGGTGGAGCTTCAAGTGTTTCAAGAGTACAAATGCATAATTGATGCTGCCTCACAATCTCTCGTCTATAGATCCCTTCAGGAACTAAAACAGATTCTATCGAAAGGAATCCACTTGAAAGACTACAAAACGGTATTCAATTGGCTATGTCTACTAATAAGCCCCACGGTTCCCACCACTTGGAATTTTTTATCATTTATATTTTAATAAAATTACAACTAATTCCCAACTTACTAATTATACAGTGGTTTTCACTCAATGAGAAAGGAGAACACTGTCACATGATATCCATGAAAGACTGTTTGATTCCAAATGAAGAGATCTCTTATCAATATGTGTCTCATCAACACTCAAGGTGACTTGTCATACTCAGACTTATTCCTATTGTTTCATGAGTATATATAAATTGATGTGTCATTCTTTGCTTCTTCTTCTTCTTCATGCAGATTTCCAGCAGGTTTTTATCAAACAAACAAAAAGGGATTTAAAACACATGTGAAGACTCAGTTTTTGTCTCCATCAATCACATATACAGTAAACCTTGTATACTACAGTCCCTCAGGTGATGAACAAGAGTACGTAGACCTCAAATACAGATTAAGAGGGGAGACAACAACTTCTACTGTGTACCTTGCAAATCTGAGAGATGATGATCACCTTTATATGGCTGAATTGTATCAATTCACTAGTGATGGGAGTATTGTTGATCTTGTAATTACTTTTGACAACCATCTCAATCTAAGAGTAGAAGGCATCTTGTTGCAGCCCCTGGAAATAGTAAGATGACAAATACTGGTTTAATCATCATAGTCAATTTTCTATCATCATTTAATAATTCTTATGAAACAGGTAAACAACTACTATAAGCATTTGAATTAACAGTGCCAAAAAGGTTGGGTCTGGTAAAAGGTCGAAATTGGTTTGAGTCAAATGGGCCATTTTTTGTTCTGAGTTGGACGTACGGGTATAAAAATGAACTGCGAATGGAATTTTTGATTTCCTTAAAACTGATTAATAGACAAAGAAGATCGATACAAATAATAGTTTGAATACAAATTTTTATAGCTAAAATTAAAACAAAAACTGGTAAACCAATTACTTTGTAGGTGGAAGATCAAGTATCAAATTCATATTCAGATAGTCTGATCCGGACAATGAAAGATAAACTCTACTCAATTTTCAGAAGAAGGTCCCTAATCGACAATGGTCAACAGGTATACTTTATAGAAATTATAAGACTAATGTCCTTATTTCGAACCTAATTTAAGTGTAATATTCCTTATGGATTGATAATGGCTCTCTGTTGATAAACATGGGAAGAAATGTTTAATGCTATCTGCAAAAGCAACTTGGGTAATAGATGACAAGAACTCGGCTTTCAAGGCTTCCCATGAATCAAGGTTCTTTCTCTATTTTTCCTAGCCAGTTTTCCTATAATAGTTTATATGTTATTCATATGTCTGCACCACTTTGCCACTACCTACGAATACAGACACCTTTGTGAAGAAATTTAATATATTTATAAATTTTTATCTTGCACACAACTGAGTTACTATTAATATTGGCAAAAATATGTAGAATCTAGTTTCGTAATTCTTATTTACCAAGTTGCGATCAATACCATCACTAGAGATTAATCCGTGGAGGTCTGCCACAGTTTGCTTCACCTTAAAACTCATTAGCTTCAGCTTTATAGTGTCATTAATTTTTGCATACATCACTTCCCAACTCATTTTTTTATCTCTGAAATTATGTAATCTCTTTCCTGCCAAATGAAGTATACAGCAGCAGCAAGTACTAGTAATCTAAGGATGCTCCATATGTTGTTTCACATGTTCTAGGAACAAAATTCTGAATAATATTTTTCCAATCATTAGGCAACCCATTCAGACCCATCATTATTAGCAACTTGACCCATATATTATGTGCAAAAGGGCAGTTGATAAAAAAGATGAGAATGTTCTTCACATATATTAATACATATGTGGCATACCATTACTGCACTTATCCCCGTTCATAGGAGATTTGTATGTCTAGGATTACACTAAGAGTACCATATCAAGGGAAACCACTGCACTTTAGGAGTGTGAGTTGTAATAGGTTTCCATAAATGTTTATCAACAAACGGTACTTCTTTACCTTTTGAGTTTTTCCATACCACTATATCTTTTCACAAAGGATTAGTACAGGCTCTGAGATGCTTGTAACACAATAGCTATTACATCTTTGATTATAGCTGCAAACTAGACACATTGAATTGGCTTACCCATTCCTAATTAATTGACAATATGAGACTTCACTCACCTCCAACAAGTTCTTTTATTCCCAATTGTCTGAATTCTCGTGTTTAACTTCCTAAACACTTCTGCCTTTTAACTCCATTGTGTGACTCCATTATATTCCATAAATGGTCATGAATACATATAAATCTCTTTTATAACTATTCTAGGTAGCATGAATACATAAGCAATCAATCTTGAAAAGCCTTGAAAAAAGAGCCCCAAACGTTGAATTTTGTACCCCCGACGATCTGCCAAAGCATTGCTTGACTTTTCTTTGGTGTGGGATGGCATGTAAAATTTCCATTGACAAATTCCGCTTACTTTAAATGTTATCACTGTTTGATGCTGGCGTGTCGTTCAGTTTAGCCATAGTGAATGAGAAAGCCCTTAAAGAGCCTTTCATTTCATTGAAAATATTAGCAAGTCCACCTTTAAATAATAAACAATTGACAAATAAACACATCAGTTGGATTCGATTACTTGGATGCCTTAAAAACTTTCTGAATCAATTACATATTAGATGAGTTTCTTGTTTCTGCAGATTTGGAGAAGTCCTTGTAATAACTGCTGGCAACAAATTTATACTTGTGAATGAAATAAAACCCGAAGTACTATCAGCTGATACGACATATGCATGTTACTTTGTCTACAAATTACCATCAGACCAATCCAAATTTGAGTTTCCTCTCCAAGTGAGCATTAAAATGAGTAAATGCTATTATAGTTATATATATAGCTACTTAGTAAGCCCTCCAAACACCCCAGTTATCGGACAAAATTTTGATGAAAACTTATACAACCCACTAAACAGACACAAACTAAGTGCTCTTCCAAGACAGAGAAGTGATGGTTGGATGGAAGTAAAAGTATGGCAGTTTGATACTTGGGAGACTCCTAAAACAGTTTCAATGCATCTCAAGTTAAAGCATCCAGTTAAGAAGGATCTTAGTGGGCTCATCATACATGGGATTGAGCTTAGACCCATTTAGATTCTCTTATTTTAGTGATGACGGAGGTATCTGCAAGAATCAAGTACATGTAAACACATCATTTAGTTTGTTTTCATTGAATGTTAAAAATATATTTTCAATTTGAAGTTTTTATTTGGCAATCAAGATTCCTTTTCTGCCCCTAATGGAGGGAATTTATTATAGTATAGTTTATGGGACATATAGCTAAAACAGAAATCCAAATTCTGCAAAATGGTAACGGGGTCAAGTCCCAGGTCAGGTTGAAGAAGATCATTGCTTTGACAGTTTTAAATAAAATGATAAAGTTGACAGAAAATTGTATTTGGTTACGGTTTCAGCGTACAGTCACTGATTTTGTATATTTACAACTGTATCAACTTTGGTCAACTCTGCAAAGTATGAGACACGACAAAAATAGTTCCAAAAAAAAGATTTGTTCATTTGTTACTGTCACTATATTGTTACTAATCAAACGGATTTAGAACCAAACCTCTATCTTAAAACGGTTTTTTTAACAGTAAATGAAGTAAGGTGTTCGATAAAATGCTCAAGTGAAATTTGACTTCCATGTCTGAAGTGGTATATAACTATATACTCATTTTACTCTTTCACTGAGAATACAGTTTGTTAATAATGGTATTCATTAGCTAGGGTGTTGTACGGACGAGAGTTAAACAACATATATGCTACATTGGGATACATATTTAAATTTGCTACAAGTTAAGCTGATCTATACAATGCCTACCAAATGTTCAATAAGATGTTTAGCACAACTAACAGCATTATATTGTTCATGAATGGGCTGTAAGTTCCTGTTTTCTTTTTCATCTTTTTTTATTGGTTATGTGACTGTAGCAGCCGCAACAAATTTTGCAATTTGCCTTTCTTCGCATTTCAGGTTCCATGTTGATTATCGTCTGAGTTGTTTAGATAATAATAATAATAATGCTATGCTACATATTTTAACGCTTTGTGAGCTTTTTTTTAACGATTCATCAAGTAGAACATAACTCTTTTTCGCTATGTATTTGCATATATGAAGTTATGCTGGGATTTCACTATTTCAGACCCTGGAGGCTTCATAGATAAAGCAAGTACAACAGATTTGCTGTGGTATCTTTTCTGTTTAGACATGTAATCTTGGTGTCATATCATTCTCCTCCTCTTTGTCCTTCTCACCACATTTACCTCCATAATGGTTGTCATCTTCTTTAGCATTTAACTATACTCCAGTTAAACTCACACATACCTCCCAACGACACTCTCACACAAAGACAATTTTTTTAATCGGTGGTTTGTGTTGGACTATTAATGTTATAGAAGCAAAGATAGGGTAGTATATTGTATTAGTTATTAATTTTAGAATTCTGTAAACCCAAGTTATATGGGCTGGGTCAATATGGGTCAAGTTGGGTCGTATAGAAACAACGGTTATAGTTTATACCGTTTGGTAAAATAGGGTTGTAACGTTTAGAAAGGTCGTGTCTTTAGGAATCGTCATGCCTCTTCATAGGCACCGATTCACATAGTATATATATGTCGAAGTCTGTAAAACATATTCAATACAATTCAATCAATAAAAGTATCGTTTAGTTTAAATCAAAATCCTGTTGTTTATTTCATATTCAGTCGTATTTCAATAATTGGCATCAGAGCTTACGGTTTAATCGATTCGAGGGAGGCAGAAGATTGTATTCAGGAAAGAAGAAAAGATCGAACATAAAGGGTGCTGCTTTGATTCAGAAACAGAAGAAGAGGGTTCGTTTTTTTTGGGTGGTGTTTGTTCGAAGATTGAAAAAAATAGAAGTACGATTATCTTGTTGCTGCTGTTCGGAAAAACGAGACAAAAGGAAACAGTTATTCTGGTTTGTGGTTCGAAGAAATCAAAGGCAGAATCGGGTATTGCGGAATCGAACAGTCAGATAAGTTTTTTTTCTCAATTTCGAATTGTGGGTATTTAGTGTTGGAATTAAGAAGTATTATGATTAGAATCGATTAGAATAGTAGATTTGTTATTAGAATGGTTGTGTTGGTTTTGTGGTGAAACCAGGAAGTTGTGTTGGTTTTGTGGTGAAACCAGGAAGTTGTTTTGGTTTTGTGGTGAAACCAGGAGGATTAAGGATAGTTGGTTAATACTATTCTTGGAGGATACATTTAGGTGTTAGAACAAGATTGGAAAAAGAAAGGAAGAACGGATGAAAATGGCAGTCAAAGTAGTGGATGGGTCGAAGTGGCATGCAGTTTGGTTTTAATGAACTTGACTGGGTTAAGTTCAAGGAAGTGTATGAAGAGTATTCTGGGAATACTAGACATTGTGTACAAAGAATAAAGCAAGATTAGGAATAAGTGATGGGGCTAGACAAAATGAAAGGGCTACCAAAAGTGGACTGCAGAAAGGAAAGACAACAGGAAGAATGGAGAAAGAAACAAATTGCAAGAGACTCAAACGCTGGAAAGTGGGACGTATGGAAAAGATGATATGAAGTCATCAAAGATTGTATTTGAAGACAAAGATGAGAAGACCTGCTACAACATGTTCAAAGATAGATCGAATTGAAGACTTTGCCGTCTATAACATTAGGGGGGTGAATGTTGGACTATTAATGTTATAGAAGCAAAGATAGGGTAGTATATTGTATTAGTTATTAATTTTAGAATTCTGTAAACCCAAGTTATATGGGCTGGGTCAATATGGGTCAAGTTGGGTCGTATAGAAACAACGGTTATAGTTTATACCGTTTGGTAAAATAGGGTTGTAACGTTTAGAAAGGTCGTGTCTTTAGGAATCGTCATGCCTCTTCATAGGCACCGATTCACATAGTATATATATGTCGAAGTCTGTAAAACATATTCAATACAATTCAATCAATAAAAGTATCGTTTAGTTTAAATCAAAATCCTGTTGTTTATTTCATATTCAGTCGTATTTCAATAGTTTGCACAACCGATTACCTTTCTTTTGGCCTTCACGCATGACCCAAACTCTCTTGTAAAAGAGGGGGGAAAAAAAGAAAAAAAAAAAAAAGCACTTGTGTCATAACGGTGCTACCTCATTTGAGGCTATAACACTGAGCTTGGCCAGCGTGGTGGCAACACCAGTGTTATTGCACCATAACATCTATAAACACAAATCATACCACATGGTCTTAGAGATCATAATTATATTTTATGCTAAATATGATGTTTATTTGGAGTAACTGTAATATGATGTTTATTAACTAATACTATATATATTACGGAGTATATCTATGAAAATCCAATTATTAATTAGACATTTTATGTTAAGGCAAAATAATTTGTTAACCGGGTTTGATGTTATTGTAACTTGCGAGCTATATTGTTGTTGTTGTTGTTGTTTTTTTTTTATTTTATTTATTTATTTATTTTTCCTCGGCAAATTGGTTAACTTAATTCTATAATCATGTCACATTTAGTTCTAGGTCGGCTATGTAACGCCTTTGAGATTGAAATTTGAATTTTGCCACGACAGTCACCAAAAAGAGATTATAATTATAGCAACAAGCAATAAGGTCATGATAACTTGTATGTCTTGCAGAACTTTATTTTTAAACAAAGTTGCCAATAAAGATGGGTACCCATGCCTTTAGCCAAAAGATTGCATTCGTAAATAAAGATGGTTATGGCCGTATGGATGTCTACAGCCAAAATATTGTGTTTGTACTTGCTCTGCCCATTCAAACAACATATGAGCAACTCGTGACATGTATTATGACAAGCAACAAAAAATGCCTACTTTAAAAAAAAAAAAAAAAAAATGCCTACTTTAAACATGATTACCCTCTCATGCCTTTAGTAAGTTTCAAACTCGCAACTTTTTGGTTAAATAATATGAATATATGGGTAAATGTAAGACCTAGTAAATTCACCCAAAAAAATAGTTTCCAATGGTTATGTGAAAGAGCTAACAGATTCTCTATGCTCTTTCACTACTCGTGGTTAAGTTTATAGATCATAGTAGCATCACAATGCTAATGCTGACAAGGCAGCCAAACACCTTCACAAAAGGCAACCAAACACCCGCTGAAAGCAACCATATATTGACAGCAGCCAAACAGCCCCTGACAGAGCGACCAAACACCCCCTGACAGAGCAACCAAACACCCCCTGACACAAGCTATAAAAACAGCTTTGACAGCACCAAATTGTGAAGGTAGCGGCCAACTAAATACCCTTGACAGCAATACACCAACCTCCATGACAACAAAGGTATACTTTTGTTCCTTCTTATTTTATTTATTTGGTACTCCACTCTGTGTTTTGATCAAGGAATTAAATATAAGCATAATCACACATCTCTAAGAAGTTAAGGGTAAGGGGGTATTGGTTAGTGGTTTTCTTTTATTTAATTTGTAAGTGTGTAGTGGCCTTGCCTTTCCTGTCAAAATTCTTCCTTCAAAAATGTTGAAAGTAAACCCATATAAGCAATCCTAAGTCTTGTAGTTGTAGAGCTTGAGTTTTGAATAGATGTTGGATAATCTTTTGTTACAGCCTAATTTAGGAGGTGTAATATTTGGTCCAACTATGTCCATAAAAATTAGTATGATCAAGGAAAATTATGTTCATTATTGGAGCCTTCATCAACAAGTTTATTAAGTTTGGGGGTTTCGTTAGTGTTATACTTCAATTCATTATTGGGTTTATTCTTCCCTTTGTTGATAAGCGGACTTTATCATACCAACTACCACCAGGTTGTGAGCACAAATAGAATCCCTGAAACCAAAAACAAACGCTGGGAATCCAACCGTCAAAAATGATACCAGGAATCAAAATGATGAGCCAAATAGTTCCATGTCGTAAATTTTTCTTGCTGCTACGTAAATGTGAGAAACTTTCATATTGCATGGATGAAAGTAGTAGTATTTCGACCATGCTATCAGTTTTCCCCCATATATAGCTTTTGGATTTCAGGTTGGTAGCTACTACAACAATCAGGAGGACGGGCGAGGAGGTTTTTGGCGTCCCCGCCGAAAGTCGCTAAACGACAAAAACAATGCTGAGCTGGCACACAAAGTCGCTGACCGTCGACTAGATTTTCAACGCTAACTTTCCGCGGGGACATATACCCGCCAAAAGTTATATATATCTATACTACTTATAATGCATATTGACACTTCCCTCTTATTAATTTTTTAAGATTTCTCAAAATAGATTTTTAAGTAAATACAAGTTAAAAAACATAATTTACAACTATCTGAAGCACAAATACAACTAAAAAACCAATATTCAAAACATACAATTAATACAATATTTAATTCACCCCTTCATCAAAAAATGCAACATTTAATCACCATGTACAATCTAATCAAGCTACTAAGTCAAGCACTTAAAATATTATTAACACATACAATTAATATACTACTAAATGACCCTTTCACTTAAAAATACAATTATATTAGCACATGGTACAAACCAATCATAACCCAAGCACTTAATAAGAATAAAAAATACTCCATACGACCCAAAATTATTGTCCCCTATTGACTTTTTCGGTCTTTCTTTCTCAACTTTGACTATAAATATTTTTGTTTGTGTTATACAATTTTTGATAAAAATTATACTAAATGAAAATACGTTTAAAACTTAATCCGTTCATATATTTTATATAAAGTATTATGTAATATAAACAAAAATACTTAAGGTCAAAGTTGAAAAATAAATAACGAAAAAGTCAATAGGGGACAATAATTTGGGACGGAGGTAGTAATTTAATAAGAAAAATAAAAACAATTATAAGTGATTGAAACTTGTCGGGATTCAATATTACTACCTCCGTCTCAAATTAATTGTCCATATTTCCTAAAATGGATGTCTCAAAAAAATTGTCAATTTTCCTTTTTTAGTAAAAACTAGAGAATTTAATGAGGGAATATTCTATTTGAGTGGTTGAGAAATAAAGTGACCTCAATTTTATTAAACTTTGAGTTTTTTGTCTCCTGACAATTATTTTGAGACGGAGGGAGTAACATCAATTAAAATCTATCAATGGATTGAGAGATCACTGAATTTTATCGTCACCTCGCTTAAACACACTTTAAAACAAGAAAAAAAAAACAATTAGATAAATAATCGCTCTGAACTTCTTAGTTTGCTACCTTCAACAACAATATTTAATCTTATCTCGAGCAGCTATATTTTCCCTCATAGTGAAAACTATTTATAAAAAAACAAAGGTGTAGATCTAAAAATTTAAAATAAAGATTGTTTGAACAAATTAAAGAAAGTAAAAGATTGTGAAATGAATGAGATGTTGCAAGAGGGTGAGGCGTGAATAGAAGTAGAGGAAAATGGTTTGTAATGGCTCTCAAAACCTAAAATTAGTAAAATGGATGCATGTTGTTCGGGGCTTCTTTGAGTCAACGGCCCATTAAGACTTTATTTTAACATTTTTGTCATTTTTTTAAACTTTAGTGTCACCTTCTGACTTTAATTAATTAGTGTAACAATTCGCAATTTCAGGTTAATTACCATTCCCGGAAAATTTCACTATTCACTTTTACTATTCATTTTTCCCGAAACTTTCCCGAAAGTTGATTTTTATTTGATATTCTCGAGTGATAAATCATTTCCATGGCAAATTAAATGTTTGACATTCGTCAGATCATTTTCGTGAAAGTTATTAAGGAATTACACGTTTTAGGGTAAAACGTCATTCAGAAATTCTACGTACAACGAAACTCGACCGCGTTAAGTGACTACGCATCAGAAAAATGTTTGACACACTCATGATTTATTTGAGAATTAATCATGACTGAGAAAAATATGACCAAAGACTTCCCGGCAGGTCACCCAAGCCTGTACTAATCTCACATGAGCACGCTTAACCGTTTGGGCGATTAACCGTTAGACCACAAAACGCGTTTCTAAGACTATTTGAGTTTTCAACTTCTTAGAAAAAGTCAACATATACTTTCCCTCCTCCATTGACCAAAAATCATCCCTTGATGTTATAAGTCATTTCGTGATTTTTAGGCTTACGGTTTGATGTCTAAAAGACATTTAATACCAACCGACACTAGACTGAGCCCAGTCTAGACATTATAAGTCATTTTAAATCATTTTTATCACATTAGAAAAGTAACATTTTACTTTTCTCAATTTTACGCAATATTCGTACATTTTACGAATTACGCGTTTTAGACCCGTGTTTCCAGTTTTTAGCAGGGTTTTAGCACCCGATAGAACCTACCACTCATTTTATATTTTATTATGGACCATATGGACATGTTTATCAATACTTTCAAGTTTCATAATTTTACGACACCCGGTTTTACGTTTTGAGGCTTAATCATTTACGATTGGCATTTCCCGGAGTCAAAACTAACCAAGTATCTTGGATAATACCAAGAAAAGTCCACCCTTGCTCTCCAAGTTCATATGAACCGCCATAGGGGGGGGGGTATTCACACTATGTGGCTCAATCTCATGCTAGGAGGCCTTAGATGAGAACATGTGTAGAACTTGGTGAACAAGTGTTGACAAGTCAAAGGAAGTAACCTCCTCAAGACCCTATATAAGCCCCCTCCCCTCCCCTTTGTGCCGTGCACATCCAAACCCCAAAACCACTTCACACTTTGCTCATTTCCTTCTAGTTTCATGCATGATTCAAGTGCTTCTTCAAGGTTGAAACTCTAGTTAGGTTATCATTCATCAAACACTTCCATAACCTTATATACTTTGGTGATTTCTCTTGAGTTTAAATCCACTCAATTCACCTAAACCTTCATCATCCATCTTTCAAGAATACCAAGGGTAGAAAGATTGCATGAAGTGAAAAAGGGTTGAAGCAAGTCTATCAATGTCCTATCCTTACATGTTAACTTCCTTTCATCTTTGAAAGCCAAAAGTTGTGAGCCAAACCCTAACTTGATTCTTGTTAAATAATCATGTTCATGTTATTTACAAATTATTTGTGCTATATATTGTCTTGTTATCATGTCCATGATGTATAAAAATGACCAAAACAAGTTATTGTTATTGATTGATAAGACAAGTTCATAAAACAAGTAAACTAGTGACTTTGTTGGTATAACCTGATCAAAATGGTAAAAATTTTATATTGGATTATTACATATTACAGTAGAGGACTTAACAAGGAAACCATAGCAATTTGAACCACCCAAAACGAGTATACGAGTCAAAAGTTATGGCAATTTGAAGTTACCAAAGATTTCCGGCAAAACTGCCTAAACCTTCCTGAATCGCATTCTGACTTTTTGAAAGTCCCACTTCTGGTCCGATTCATCAAAAAGTTAAAACTTAAAACACGAAAGTTGTCCGGAACGACGTTTTCGTTCAGGAACAAAGAGGCTCGAGCCTTGAAAACACTTTCTGAGTAAGATATTTCACAATTTCTTAACAGCTATTTACATATAATAAGTCACTAAGTTATGGTTATACTTTAAAAGGAACAAGAGTTATTATGACCTATAAACAAGACCACCACCATAGCTAGAGCCAAGGTTGTGTCTCATGACCTTGAAACAAGGACTAAAGGTCATGGCTAGGCCATGACGAAATGACCATACCAACTTACTTAGGCGAAAACATGAAACAAGGAATTGGCGATAACTTGAACAAACAATTTGGATCTACTTCATCTAAAGGAACCATGAGATATTACAAAGAGAAAATGGTCATACAAGACTTATGAAACTACCCCTAATAACAATCTTCATGTACAAATAAACTTTCCTAAGTTTATTCAAATATCGGACATGTAACCTTTCGGATCAAAACTTATATCTATATATTTCATCAACTACTACAATAGTAGGGAGCCTCATGTGAGGAGTTCATTATGTAAGCCGTCGAGTTGAGTTGTGGATTTACGAGTTAAAGTGTCCTGGCTCCTCGAACGCTTACTAACATGACTTCTGAATTATGTCGGCCCGAACGGTAGTAAACGATATACAAGACATACATGTTTCATGAATCTTTCTTTCAAAGACTTACAATATACATCATACCACATCATGGACTTAGACGCAAGATATATATATAGGCACTCCGTTATATTACTCAAATCCTAAGTCGCGACATTCTATTATAGGTTGCTCGTAGAAACCTTCACGATTCAACCGTTACATTCATTACTTGCTATCTTACTTAAGGTGAGTTCATAGCCCCACTTTCGATTACTTAATTGTTTTACAAACCCTTGGGGGGAATACATGCTATTTATAACCGAGCACAATGTTTTTAAATTGTATGCTTACCTGATTGTTTTATTATCACTAAGTACCAACCTTGCTAAACCGAGATCCTTTATTATGAACCATTTAGTCACTAGCAATAGTGAGCGCGAATATTATTAATAGGCCTATTGGGATTGACGAATCCCATTTGTATTGACTAAGTTCAAACAAATGCATTAATATTTGAGATTTAGGTATGTTAGCAAAGTACCTACCGGGATAAATCTGCCGATCGATATTGGTACACGTTAACGTTATGGTGTCATAAGCTTAGTGTATAATACATGTTCCGGGCGTATAATAACGTAGCCTACCTGTTTTGTTTTCCAAACATTGGTGTGAGCCTATAACTCACACTACCAACATATTGTGTTCAATCGATTTAACAAACTCTATGAATATCACTCAACCTTTGTGTTGACCTCTCAAGCATGTATTTCAGGTTCATGACGATCAAGGATGGCACGGAAGGACACGGATACTCAAGAGGGCTATAAATTTTATTATCATTCAAAACTCATTTATTATACATTGTAAGCATGGAACCAATTGGGACCTCATTTTGTAATCTCTGATATTTATATAATTTGAATGATAAATCTTCTAAAACGACTCAATTGGAGTTCGTTTTCTATCATTGTGACTATTGTGCCGTCGAGTAACACCCAGTTTGAATTCCGCTGCACCCATGAATTGGGGGTGTTACAGATTGGTACCAGAGCCATGGTTATAGAGAAACGGGTCTAATTGAGACCTAAACTATAACTACAACTACAAGCAAAACCATTTTTATAGCCTTCCGCTCTCCGTGTCTTCCATCCTCCAGACGATTATGGACTTAGTAAGCATTTTATGCTACATGAACACATATAAGTATATTGATATATACACACTAAGCATTTTATGCTACATGAACACATATAAGTATATTGATATATACACACTAAGCATTTTATGCTACATGAACACATATAAGTATATTGATATATACACACTAAGCATTTTATGCTACATGAACACATATAAGTATATTGATATATACACACTAGGCATTTTATGCTACATGAACACATATAAGTATATTGATATATAAACTCGGTTTATTTTCAATCATTTATCTAAACAATGAACTAAACATATCTGTGTATGCCTATTCTAAGGCATTTCGACATAACCACACTCTCCCAATCATGTTCCTACTCCAACATTCATTTTTCAAGACATTGTGAGATACAATGGCCTCATTCATTTTCCAAGACATTGTGAGATACAATGGTCTCATTCATTTTCCAAGACATTGTGAGATACAATGGTCTCATTCATTTTTCAAGACATTGTGAGATACAATGGCCTCATTCATTTTCCAAGACATTGTGAGATACAATGGTCTCATTCATTTTCCAAGACATTGTATGATACAATGGTCTTAATCATTTCTCAAATATTTTGAGTCACACAATGGCCTAACCTACTTCCCAGACATTGTGAATTGCACAATGGTCTAACCTACTTCCGAGACATTGTGATTTGTGCAATGGTCTCTGGAATTATTTCACGACCTCATCAATATCATTTCTTATGATATCAAAAATCCATCACAATCTAACGATTTCCAAACAAGAAATATGAGATTTCTAAAGGACAAACTAATCTATCATCGACAAAAGCTGAACTTTCTCTACATTCATCAAAGTTTTCTTATGAAACCTTCATTATTAAAAGTTCGTGATCCTGGCCAAGTATGTTCTATTTTAGAACTACTTAAAACTTCCTTTCCATACGTATCTACCCTTACTACCTTCTATGCAATGGAATATGAAAACATACGTTACAAGTCTTGTATGGACGGGACTTGCAACTTAAGGGTTTGACATCGCCTTTGTTTAGTGGACAGTTTCCCGAAAGCAACGGACATATCAAAAGTATACCTAATTTAGGTATTTGAAAATTTTATCGAACCTTGGCTAAATATAGACTAGTCACCTATATTTAACCTAGGGACAGTGGAATATAGTCTGACTAACTATATTCGACTTAAAATTTTCAAATACTGAGAGTAGTTGTACTAGAGTTATGTTTAGATTGATTTCCTACATGAACACGATAAACCACCAGAATACATTAAAACAATCTAGAGACACGATAGTGCCTTACCACTCAGCGAAATCTTAACATTTTATTTGTACTACCTAACTTCATTCTTGAAAGTTTTCATTTATGAGATAATCCGAACTACTATCCTGGGATAGTTATCAATTATTCTCTTCATCCTGTAGAAGTACCATCCTGTTTAGGATACCATTCCATCATAAACTTTTAAAATCTCTTAAGATTTTCAAAACAAACTCAACATCTATACCTAAGAGTATTAATGTTAAGCATACACTACATCAACATATCATAACATTTTCTTCACAACCGTTGGAACCACAAGCTCATTAACAGATCTTGATGCACTTTTAAAGCTCAAATCATCCTTAGTTACACCACAAGCACCCTTATCAGCTTTACAAGTTTGAATATTCATCTTGTACTTTTGGAACACCAGTGTCATCTCGTAATACACTACCTTGTAACTCACCGGCTAAGTATGAATGTTGTGTCGGGAATTCTTGAGTAGGATGATTTATAATGTCCTTATTTGAATGGATTGGGATGCCTTTTTATTTAAATAAAGAAATTATAAATCATCGAACCATACGTTTATATTCCTTTAGTTACATTGTTTGGGATGCCTCTCTATGTAAATAAAGAATTATAAACAAGTGGGCTTATTTGTATCCGAAATAACATAAGTATGAAGTCAACCTACATTACATTGCTCGGGCATGGCTTGATACCTACATTACATTGCTCAGGTATGGCATGATACCTACATTACATTGCTCGGGTATGGCATGATACCTACATTATATTCGCCACAAGAAATCCTATCTTTTCACCGACATCGCTTCAAACCATGACATAAACACTAGGTACAACAACCGATTACCTACTAGACTATGATTGCGACTACTATCCCAATTTCCATTGATATTCCACTACTATATCAATTTCCATTTATTGGATTCCTATGTAAATTGCTATTGTTATTCAACTGTTATATCAATTGCTATTGATACTTGACAACTATATCAATTTCCATTTTGATATTTAACTATATCAATTTTTGTACAACTACTATATCAATCTCTATTAATAATCGACTGCTATATCAATTTTCCTTGATATTCGACTATTATATGGATCTCTACTGATATTCAACCATGTTATCAATCTCTATTGACACACCATATTCTGAGACAAATCAAACTACATCACTGGTAACCCCAGACTTTAGTCCTCATAAGTAACCACACCTTTTCATCGACACCACTCCAACATATGACACACAAAGAACTTCGGGACGAAGTTCCCCGTAAGGGGTAGAGACTGTAACAATTCGCAATTTCAGGTTAATTACCATTCCCGGAAAATTTCACTATTCACTTTTACTATTCATTTTTCCCGAAACTTTCCCGAAAGTTGATTTTTATTTGATATTCTCAAGTGATAAATCATTTCCATGGCAAATTAAATGTTTGACATTCGTCAGATCATTTTCGTGAAAGTTATTAAGGAATTACACGTTTTAGGGTAAAACGTCATTCAGAAATTCTACGTACAACGAAACTCGACCGCGTTAAGTGACCACGCATCAGAAAAATGTTTGACACACTCATGATTTATTTGAGAATTAATCGTGACTGAGAAAAATATGACCAAAGACTTCCCGGCAGGTCACCCAAGCCTGTACTAATCTCACATGAGCACGCTTAACCGTTTGGGCGATTAACCGTTAGACCACAAAACGCGTTTCTAAGACTATTTGAGTTTTCAACTTCTTAGAAAAAGTCAACATATACTTTCCCTCCTCCATTGACCAAAAATCATCCCTTGATGTTATAAGTCATTTCGTGATTTTTAGGCTTACGGTTTGATGTCTAAAAGACATTTAATACCAACCGACACTAGACTGAGCCCAGTCTAGACATTATAAGTCATTTTAAATCATTTTTATCACATTAGAAAAGTAACATTTTACTTTTCTCAATTTTACGCAATATTCGTACATTTTACGAATTACGCGTTTTAGACCCGTGTTTCCAGTTTTTAGCAGGGTTTTAGCACCCGATAGAACCTACCACTCATTTTATATTTTATTATGGACCATATGGACATGTTTATCAATACTTTCAAGTTTCATAATTTTATGACACCCGGTTTTACGTTTTGAGGCTTAATCATTTACGATTGGCATTTCCCGGAGTCAAAACTAACCAAGTATCTTGGATAATACCAAGAAAAGTCCACCCTTGCTCTCCAAGTTCATATGAACCGCCATAGGGGGGGGGGTATTCACACTATGTGGCTCAATCTCATGCTAGGAGGCCTTAGATGAGAACATGTGTAGAACTTGGTGAACAAGTGTTGACAAGTCAAAGGAAGTAACCTCCTCAAGACCCTATATAAGCCCCCTCCCCTCCCCTTTGTGCCGTGCACATCCAAACCCCAAAACCACTTCACACTTTGCTCATTTCCTTCTAGTTTCATGCATGATTCAAGTGCTTCTTCAAGGTTGAAACTCTAGTTAGGTTATCATTCATCAAACACTTCCATAACCTTATATACTTTGGTGATTTCTCTTGAGTTTAAATCCACTCAATTCACCTAAACCTTCATCATCCATCTTTCAAGAATACCAAGGGTAGAAAGATTGCATGAAGTGAAAAAGGGTTGAAGCAAGTCTATCAATGTCCTATCCTTACATGTTAACTTCCTTTCATCTTTGAAAGCCAAAAGTTGTGAGCCAAACCCTAACTTGATTCTTGTTAAATAATCATGTTCATGTTATTTACATATTATTTGTGCTATATATTGTCTTGTTATCATGTCCATGATGTATAAAAATGACCAAAACAAGTTATTGTTATTGATTGATAAGACAAGTTCATAAAACAAGTAAACTAGTGACTTTGTTGGTATAACCTGATCAAAATGGTAAAAATTTTATATTGGATTATTACATATTACAGTAGAGTAGAGGACTTAACAAGGAAACCATAGCAATTTGAACCACCCAAAACGAGTATACGAGTCAAAAGTTATGGCAATTTGAAGTTACCAAAGATTTCCGGCAAAACTGCCTAAACCTTCCTGAATCGCATTCTGACTTTTTGAAAGTCCCACTTCTGGTCCGATTCATCAAAAAGTTAAAACACGAAAGTTGTCCGGAACGACGTTTTCGTTCAGGAACAAAGAGGCTCGAGCCTTGAAAACACTTTCTGAGTAAGATATTTCACAATTTCTTAACAGCTATTTACATATAATAAGTCACTAAGTTATGGTTATACTTTAAAAGGAACAAGAGTTATTATGACCTATAAACAAGACCACCACCATAGCTAGAGCCAAGGTTGTATCTCATGACCTTGAAACAAGGACTAAAGGTCATGGCTAGGCCATGACGAAATGACCATACCAACTTACTTAGGCGAAAACATGAAACAAGGAATTGGCGATAACTTGAACAAACAATTTGGATCTACTTCATCTAAAGGAACCATGAGATATTACAAAGAGAAAATGGTCATACAAGACTTATGAAACTACCCCTAATAACAATCTTCATATACAAATAAACTTTCCTAAGTTTATTCAAATATCGGACATGTAACCTTTCGGATCAAAACTTATATCTATATATTTCATCAACTACTACAATAGTAGGGAGCCTCATGTGAGGAGTTCATTATGTAAGCCGTCGAGTTGAGTTGTGGATTTACGAGTTAAAGTGTCCTGGCTCCTCGAACGCTTACTAACATGACTTCTGAATTATGTCGGCCCGAACGGTAGTAAACGATATACAAGACATACATGTTTCATGAATCTTTCTTTCAAAGACTTACAATATACATCATACCACATCATGGACTTAGATGCAAGATATATATATAGGCACTCCGTTATATTACTCAAATCCTAAGTCGCGACATTCTATTATAGGTTGCTCGTAGAAACCTTCACGATTCAACCGTTACATTCATTACTTGCTATCTTACTTAAGGTGAGTTCATAGCCCCACTTTCGATTACTTAATTGTTTTACAAACCCTTGGGGGGAATACATGCTATTTATAACCGAGCACAATGTTTTTAAATTGTATGCTTACCTGATTGTTTTATTATCACTAAGTACCAACTTTGCTAAACCGAGATCCTTTATTATGAACCATTTAGTCACTAGCAATAGTGAGCGCGAATATTATTAATAGGCCTATTGGGATTGACGAATCCCATTTGTATTGACTAAGTTCAAACAAATGCATTAATATTTGAGATTTAGGTATGTTAGCAAAGTACCTACCGGGATAAATCTGCCGATCGACATTGGTACACGTTAACGTTATGGTGTCATAAGCTTAGTGTATAATACATGTTCCGGGCGTATAATAACGTAGCCTACCTGTTTTGTTTTCCAAACATTGGTGTGAGCCTATAACTCACACTACCAACATATTGTGTTCAATCGATTTAACAAACTCTATGAATATCACTCAACCTTTGTGTTGACCTCTCAAGCATGTATTTCAGGTTCATGACGATCAAGGATGGCACGGAAGGACACGGATACTCAAGAGGGCTATAAATTTTATTATCATTCAAAACTCATTTATTATACATTGTAAGCATGGAACCAATTGGGACCTCATTTTGTAATCTCTGATATTTATATAATTTGAATGATAAATCTTCTAAAACGACTCAATTGGAGTTCGTTTTCTATCATTGTGACTATTGTGCCGTCGAGTAACACCCAGTTTGAATTCCGCTGCAACCATGAATTGGGGGTGTTACAATTAGTGTGTCATTTTCTTTTTCATAACATGAGATATTATTGTTCGCTAAAAGAAAAATGATATTTGGGTTCTTTTCCATTGATAGGATAGACCAGGATAAAATGCACATAATGATTTGGAGCTTTGTATAAAGACCTATGATTTTTTCAAGATCAACGATGAGATAATACTTTAACAAAAAGTTATGTTCACGACTAAGGGACTTACACCCAATAATTCATCACACTAGGCTTCATATATATATATATATATATATATATATATATATATATATATATATATATATATATATATATATATAGTGTATCTTTATTTTCAGAACCCTGTTAAGTGCGGGAACTGCGAGAACTCCAATTTTGCATTAGAAAACATGCATGTTCATATAAAACAATATGTTTTCTTACATACACTTTAATACACATACCTGCGTAACATACATGTTCATATAAAACCCTGTTAAGTGCAACATATCAATGCAAAATGGTTTTATATGAACATGTATGTTACGCAGGTATTTATATTAAGGTGTATGTAAAAAAACATACATGTTTTATATGAACATGCATGTTTTCTAATGCAAAATTGGAGTTCTCGCAGTTCCCGCACTTAACAGGGTTCTGAAAATAAAACCCGCTATATATATATATATATATATATATATATATATATATATATATATATATATATATATATATAGTTAGGATCAAATAGGAAGGATAATTAAAATAGGAATGATAAGAAGTAACCACAACCACACATTTCAGATGCACCTACAAAAGTGGATGCATCTTCCTTCAAATGTTCCCTCCTAATTTGAAACGTGTGGCTATAATTACTTCTTACCCTTCTTATTTTAATTATTCTTCTTACTTGATCCCTTCCCTATCTATACTACTTATAAAGATAAAACGGTCAAAGTGGAAAAGTGAAAACTTAACTTTTGATCAATCCCCATAATGCCCTTGTGAAAATGAATTAGGCAACATATTAATATTTTGTTTGAATACAACCATTTGTTTGGAAAGTCAAAATGATAGTCAATGTTCATTGAAACGTTTATTGCTATTGATGGAAACTAAATTAATGTAATACTGCTACTGATGGAAACTACAATCTATCTATGGGAATACAACTGGACATTCATTAGAAAGTTATGAAACACAACTGGCCATGACTCACTTTGAAACCTAAAACACAAAACACGCATATATATCTTGTCTCTCTAAAAATATTTCTCACACTCTCTCTTAACCTAAAACAAACACCACCACCCCTCTCTCTCTTAATTGCTGCTGCCGCCACATAGATCTTTTGAAACCTCCGTCGCCGCCACTACCTCTCTCGTTCAAACAATTCCTCCATCAACACCACCACCACAACCGCATCCCCAACACCACCGAGACAACCACCATAAAAAACCACGCCATTATCGAGCCCTATCACCACCAGTAACTAAACCACTAAGACCTGCCACCACCCTAGATCTCGAAAGGTTTTTCAAGTTATGAGGTTTTTATGTAAAGATTTATGTATTTTAAAAGTTTTGAATGTTTGTTTATAGATCTATATATTTCAGAGGTGGCAATTGTTGCCCATTATGAAAAAAAAACATGCTCATTTTGGGCGTTTTTGTAGAACTTACGAGTTAGGCTGGGCGGCTGCTTATTTAGAAATGGTCTGAACGGTGGAGTTTCAGTCTCTCGGATCTTGAATGGGCGATTTGGGCGGACTTCTCAGATATTGAATGGGCCACGTGGGCGGATGATGTGTACAAAAAAAATAATGGAAGCAAAAGATTTAAAGCAATATGTAAGAAGGTGAATGAAATTTTACAGTCGATGTCGATGGAAGAAGATATAGTCAAAAGAAGAGTTGTGTAAATATAAGTTTTCCAAAGTTGCATGTCTACCACAAAATTAAATACTGTTGAATATTTTTTTAAAAGTTGATTTTACCAATTGGCTCTTGACTTAGTATTTTTGTACAGTATTTGTTTGTGAGGTGTTTGTATTGTTCATATGATTTTATACCTCTTTTCCATCCACGATCTATAGAAAAAATAATATCATACAGATAACACCATTGTAGTATTAGTACTTTTAATGTTGGATATTAAAGACCTACGAATTTCTATATATTAAGAATAAATGCAAATGTAAAAAAATGAGTCTCGTTGTGTGTAACGAGTATGGATTAAAAAAATTAATTTATATAAATGTTATAAAATGTTCGGGAAAAGTTTTTTACTTGTAAAAAGTTTGTCATTTGATGTCTCTTTCTAATGACGGCCGGTTTGACCTATGCCTGTTTGAGTCCGTACCTGTTTATCCCGTGCCCGTTTGATCTGAATTTTGAATTTGCCCATTTGGTCCTTGTCTGTTTCGCTCTTGCCCGTTTGACTCGTCACCCGTGCCCGCCTGTTTTGCCACCTCTAATATATTTGTTCAGAGGTGGCAATTCTTGCCCATTATGCAAAAAACGGGCTCATTTGGGCGTTTTATAGAGCTTATAGGTTAGTTTAGGCGGCTGCTTATTTAGAAATGGGTAGAACGGGCAGAGTTTTAGTCTCTCAGATCTTGAATGGTCGATGCACGTTTGGGCAGATTCAGATATTGAACGGACGACGTGGGTAGAAGTTATGTACAAAACAGAGACCAGTGAATTTCATCACCTTATAGATTTAGTTTTCTTTCGGTCGACGATGATGACGTAAAAGAAAGAAGATGATAGGACCCATTAAAGAGAAGATATGAATCATATCATACTTTTTTTCGACCGTTTTTCGATCGGAACGGTTCAACCGGTTGAACCACCCGGGTCGAAGCAGGTTTCAAAACATTATTTTTAATCCCCAAATCTTCAAACTTTTATGATTTTTTGTTTATAACCCATAAACTTTTTTTATCACTAAACTATCTATCTATAATGTAAAAATTGTCAAAGGTAAAAAGTAGAATAGTCAAGGTTTGTGAAATGTTGAAAACTTAATTTTGGTAAGTCTGATTTGTGGAAATACTTAATAAGGAAATTACAATGCCATTAAAGACACAAAGAGCAGACATGCGTTTGAAAAAGTCCATATGTTGAAATTGCAAAGCCATTTAAGACACAAAGGTACTAACTCAGGAAACATATACAAATCCATTTAAGACATATTGAAATTGCTTTGAACTTTTTGCATGCGTTTCGAAAATTTGAGAATTAAACATAATGTTTTGAAACCAGGGTTTGTTATATTCAATGTTTGCGAATTGTGAAGTCACGTTTCATTAGTACAATGGTTGTCACGTTTCATTATTATATTCATGTGAGGTTTTTACTTTGGTGATGGACAACAAAAGAAATGATTAGGTTGCTAACTTTATTTTGGTGCACATATTCAATGAAAATTTATTAATACATGCATGTATATGGATAACAAAAAAACAAATGATCTATTTATAGAACATATTTTTGGTTCGTAAAAGCCACGATAAATGAATAATAATTTCATTATAAATAGTAAACATTAGTACAATCGTTGTGAATAATTCATTAGATAAGGTCACATTCTACTTTGGGTTGATAATTCGTCATTAGGCTTTCATCATGAATTCCAGTAACACACTTGCACATGAAGTAACTGTTCCGGAAAATCAATTTTCATTAAATATTTTTATATGTTGTTTGATAGATGTTAGGATTTTTTATGGACTTTAGTTATCGTATAGTACAACCGTTTGCAATTACATTATGATCGGTTCACGTTTTATTTTGAACACTACACAAAACACTCACCACAATATCACAAATCGTTAATTATCTTCCGCTAGAAATTCCGATGCTATGCATGGGTAATCGCCTAGTATAATAAAAGAAGGTTTATTTGAATTTTTGTCCACCTCATTAAAGCCATGCTGGCAATTAAAGCCACATCACTTAATCCATTTGTCAATCACAATTGAATTTTCCAGCCTTTTTATCGACATTGTTGACTTTCAACATTTATTCAATAACAACCAACAATCAGGAAAGTAAATTAGGAAAGTTACTTTTCATTGTCTTTCATCTCAAAATTCAAACTTCCGTGATCTCAAATCTATTTAAGGTATAATTCGATTTTTTATGGGTACTCATAATTACAAGGTATGTTTACAATTATAATATTAACATCAAATGAATTGTACTATGAGTATTTAGTGAATACTCAATTTGGTTTTTTTTCAGGAACCACATGTTTCATCATTTTTTTTTTTTTTGCATAAAAAATGACGTTAGTCAATTTTGATTTGTAGCTTTTATGTAGGTTATTTTTTGTGGGTACTAATTGTCAGTTGATCAATCGATACTTTTAAAGGGATCTCACAAATAAGTTTTTGTAAGTTTTTTGATTGAACTTCAACGTGTCAACTTTGCGCCTACTGAGATTTGGTTTGCTTTATTCCAGAAATTTCAGGTGAAACAATTGCTTCATTGTTTTTAAACTACAAAGGCATATGTTTTGTTTGTAATGAATTTGAAGTTGACATTGATATATTGAATCCTTTTATGGGATGTTAGTCAGGTAATTTAAGAAGTGTGTGAAAGATGTTTGATGAAATGTCTTAAAAGAGTTTTACTTCACATGTATGAATAATCACTTATGCTCAAGCAACTTTGGTTTTGAAGGTTATTACTTGGATGTAATTGTGTAGTCAATGTTTAAATATTTTGTAAACATAATAAATTCCTATGTTTCAATGATTTATGTGTTCATAGTTAGAGCTAAAGAAATCAAGGATTCTACAAGATTTTGTTCTCATTTAGTTGCTTTGATACAATGTTAGGCTCTCACGTAGCTATTTTGGTATAGAGCATGTGATTGTTTTTTTTTCAAGCCAATGCACTTTCATGTTAATGTTACGAGGCTTAATGAATTTAAATGGTTCTGGTGTATTCATGTCCATCTCTTTTACCATATTTAGTAGAATTTGGTACATGTGAATTAACCAAAGTTTACTTTTAACAAACACACTATATATTGTTCTATTCAAAAAATGACCCATGAAAGAAACACATATTCTGACCCAATATTTGAGCAATTGGCTACCTCTAAAATCAAATCTACAATGTATATCTTTTAGTAACTTTACCCTTTCAGTGTATGTTTGAAAACCATGTGTAAGTCTTGTGTTCCGCTGGTTTTGTTGCATATATAACATATTCCAAGCAGGAAATAAAATGCAACTCTTAAGCTACTGCTCTTGAATTGGTGTCACAACCTTCGAGCTCATTCATGTCCCCTCCTTCAGGAAGCAAACATGCCACGGTACGTATATCATACATGATCAATGCTATTCCATGTCAAATCATTTATTTGGAACGTTGGATGAATGGTTATAATGATGTTTTTTTTTTTTAAACATAAGACCGATATGTCTAACAAGTATTTTGGAAGTATTCTAAGGTACGTGTTTTAACATTCATTTGTGCTCGTGAATTGAACATCTAACTTATATTATTCTTTTACATGTATTTACAGGTGAGTCGAATGGCCACGATTCTGCTTTCTTCATAAAGATTTCTCCAAGACATCATATATGCTTGCATTGTTTTATGTTCATGTAACTTGAAAGAGCAGGCATAAAATCATAGTATTCCTATGCTTTCTTTATTCAATTATCTAGAAAGACCAATAACTCAAAAATGGTGTCTGGAGTTTCCCGGAACTAATATCATATTTGTAATATGTCTCAATTAATTATAAACTACATGATTTTTTTTTCAAATTTATAACACCGCCATTTCTTTCCAGTACTTAAAAGAACAATATATCTTATGATGTTTTTTTTCACAATACCAACACATATTTTATTGTGAACATGAATTAAAAAACCATGTGAACACATGAAAATCTTGCAAATCACCAAAAGTCAAGGCCACTCTTTATCAAAGGTTGGAATTTTTTTTTTTGCCTAAGCCAGTCTTCACACATGGCCAGCTTTACGTCGCTTTGTCTAGAGTCAGAAGTCGAAAAGGATTGAAGGTTTTGATATACGCCAAGGATGGTAAAATTTCAAAGAATACTTTGAACATTGTTTACCATGAAGTGCTACAAAAGATTTGATCCGCCGTACAATAAATTAGCTATTTATGAACTTATTATCCATTTTTGTTTCTTGGTTTATTCTTCTTTGTTATTTTTTTAACAAATTCAATGTTCTCTTACTTTTTTTTTGATATGAAAATGCACAATATTATTTGAGAATTAATATTAGTTTTTTTTTCTACGTTATATTTTCTAACTTTCTATAAGCCACCCGTGATTTATCACGGGTTTATAGGCTAGTATATATATATATATATATATATATATATATATATATATATATATATATATATATATATATATATATATATATATATATATATATATATATATATATACTAGATTTCGAAGCCCGCCCGATGGGCAGGCATTACTTGTAATTATTTGTTGCTTAATAATAGATGGTCGTTAATTAATTGTAATAATTGATTAGGTGTGACTAAGTAAATCCATAATATATAATATATATGACTTACAATTATCGTTGAAAGGTATTAGTTATCCGAAAATAATATATAAGAAAATATTTAAGGATCAACAGTTACTGAACTGTTAAAAGGTTTAAATTTATTGTTTAGAATATAGAATATTATTTAAATTATAATTTGAAATAAAAATTATTTATAAGAGAAATTATCATAGCATAACCCATCTGATGAGCGAGCAAGCCTTATGAATATCATTAGAAAGCTTAAGTTAAAGCTAAAAACAAATTTACATAGCCTGAAGGCCCGATGGCCGGCTAGCTCCATAAATTCATTTAAAATAATAGATTACAGAAATCAAAGAAGTATATATGGTCATGATATACACGATTATAAGACATATATAGTCATGATATATACGATTAATTAAAGAAAATGATATAATAAAAAAAGAGTGATAGAATTTTTTTCAATATACATGTGCATGCATATACGCATTCAAGTACCTCTATATGCACCACTATTACATATATGCGTTTATGTCTAATAATTTATATACTCAAGTTAACTAAAACGATTTTCTCCAAAAGATGAATTGTATGTATCTAATTAAATAGTTACAAACATGGCAAACTCCAAATACATGTCTTAGGAAAAAAAAACATAAAGTACATACCAACCTATATTGATTCCTTTCCGGCATACATGTAGAAATCCTATACTATATAGAACTAAATAAGTGCTATCAATAAACCTTTGACGTACATTCATTGAGCTTCATACAAACTTTTTCATTATTGCTTTTGAGCACTACATGGAGTGTAATATATGCATCATTTGAGACTTTTAATATTCAGATACAATATTCCTTAAAGTATATAGTGCAATACTAGTATGCTTGAGTTACAATTGACAATCTTGCGATCATTATAACTTAATTGTACCGGATCTCCCTCAAATGTTCATTGCAACCCATTGAAACTGTACCTGAAGGCTAAAAAAAACATATCCTTATAGTTATCACCAATATCATTTAAAAAGTGAGAGTCATATGTAACTCATAACTCTATATAATGAATAATAATAATACCTAAAAAACGTAACAATCCAAAGTTGTCAACCTTTTTTTTACTATTCGAATCCATGAAATATTTTGAATCAATGTCATTGAGAGAGTCATTGACAAATACGTTAAGTGACAAATAATCAATAAAACTCAAGAAAATAATTGTCGCTTTTGATTGATAACTAATTTTGTTATCAAAAGGATGTAGGGTCATGATTCTGGTTCAAAGTAATAGAAGTGGTAATGAAACTTTAGCACTTTAGGATCTCATATACATATTTCGCACAACCACTCACAGTCTCACACTGACTATTATATTACTTATGGAACACATAATGCATGTAGTATGAAAATATAATAATAGTAATAGTAATATATGTTTAGACAAAAATTATATCAGCTCACCCAACCGAGACGTACCAGAATCATAATAATGCTTAAAACACCTATGTGATATCTGACTAATAAAAAAAATTGTTATTACATACCTTCCGATGAGGGCTCAGGTCTATACCGAGTGGGAACATAAACCAACTTGGTAATTGCATATATGTATCCATTTTATGAATTTTAATAGACATACTAAAGGGAACTGAATTTTAGTACATGACAAATCAACAATTACACATTAAGGATACATACTTACAATGGAATCAGGCCCATCATTATCTTGCATAGAGCCACGTTTCCTTTTGCTTTTTCACTATCAGAACTATATGTTCACATAAAGAAAATGTAAAGAGGCAGCCAAACATAAGATAAAGTCATAAACATATATGAGCAATTTAAGTCACAAATAATCTAATACTTTTAAGGACTGCTAGGGGGTGTTTGGGATTAACCAATCTCTCTCAAAATGCGAAGGGAATTTATACTTGTAACTGCAGCAACCCAAGGAATGTGAAGCGCTATAGCTTTGGCTGTTCCGCGCGGGGTTCAGGTTTTGTTTTCTGCTGACATTCGACATGTTTGTCTACGCCAATTGTTTACATTGCCAATCATTGTATGATTTGCTACTGTTGACCGTGTCCATTTGATAATTTATCCTGGTGAAAAATAAATATTAACATGTTAAACATAACTATAGAAACCATTAGTAAAAGATACAAAAGTTTGACAGTGGTAACGGGTCAAAACCTATGCGAGTCAAAAGAGGTAGTATATGTAGTGCTGAGTGTGGGCCAAACGTCATATATGATTCCCGATATTTTACGCCCTTCAAAGGTAAATTTATGCTCACTTTAACCTGTTTATGATAAAGTATAACCTAGATCACAATTTATCAACAAATTTTCATCAAAAATCCATAGAGAAAAATAAAGAATGCGACATTAAAAAAGATTTAAAAATAGATAAATAAGCATACCAACGAATGGTATTACATGTTGTTTTAACTGTGCTCTTAAGTTTCTTGTTGACTTGGATATATAAGGATTAAACACACACGTGTCATCCATGAGTTCCATTAAAGAAGTGTCATTAGTGAACATTGCCACAAACTGTCCAGTGCGTACTGTTACATTACAAATAAATTAGCATGATAGTTGTATATGATCATAAAAAATAAATTTAGACATATATTGAATGAGTAATGAAAATAAAGATACCATAGAAGATGCTGGAAATGTCTTTCATAACATGACATAAAGGCTACAAAGTGATGTCTCCCATGCCAATTGATGTTTTGCTCAAGAAATCCATTCACTGGTACAAAAATGGCCTTTCGTCACACATGGTCGCTTTCAAACGGTCACACTGTAACATATTTACATGACTAAATGTATGAAAATAAAATAAACAGCGACACTCGATCCGACTTGTGTGACCATTTCAGAAGATATATGTCACACATTTGTGTATTTATGTGACTAGAGGGTAGCTGGTAAATATTTTTCGATCATTTAGTCACGTTTAATTTGGGACGTGTGACCGATACAAATCAGCTTTAAGCATTAGTCACACTACAAATATACATATGTGACAAATATATGTCACACAATTGAAGAGTGTGACCAAAATAGATATATGGTCACATGAAGTAATTGTGTATGTGACTAAATTATATAGTCAAGTTTGTCACACATTATTTAAACGTGACTGCTATTCTTTGCTGAATATTTAGCCACATAGCGTTTGAAATGTGTGACAACTAAAAAGTAAGTTTGAAGCGTTAGTCACGATATATGTCACACACTTGAAGAGTGTGACCAAATGTCATATATGGTCACACGAAACCATAGAAACATGATTAAGTGTAACAAAAATTTGATACATATGATCACGTAAGTAAATATGTGTGTCTAAAGTTTAGTGTGTGTTTGCTTGCCACAACCTAATGTGTATAGTCACATTTAATTGTAGCATGATCATGTGACTATAGGCTTTACAATAGTCACACCATATCACAAATGTGTATCTAAATTATGTTTATTGCCACATTATAAGGGTATTATATGTGACCAATACATTCAAAATAGTCACATTGTGAAATATTCATGTGACTATTATTTATAGCAAAATGTGAAGTCAGTTATCATTAACATTGATATATATTAGTTACATTGAGTTTTTGGCTCTTTCATACATTTTGAAGATCTCATCATCTGAGTATCACTTTAATTGAACAAGCTTCCAACCCTTCATATTGTTTAGATAGTACTCATAGTACTTCCTCTTTTGCTTAACTGTTGGACGACTTAGCAGTTTTCTCTTCTTTCTTTGATTGAGATAAAATTTCTTTCTCTCAGCTTCATAAGTCCTCTTCCATTCATCTTTTTGTTCTTGAGTGTACTCTTGCATTTCTTCTTTTATTTGTTTCATCAGTGCAATATCAGCATCACCTTTAATCCTTTCTTTATCCCAAGAATCCAAGAGTGCTTTTGTTTTGGCCTCAGCTTCAGCGTGTTTCCTTCTTTGTTCAAGTACCATCTGATTCTCCTCTGCAAACAAAGCAGCCAATTTTCTTGCAGCAGCTCCATCTACTTCAAGTTGCTTGTGTTTAGGCCAGTACACAAAAGGAAGATCCTTTAAAGGATCATGCTTAGGCTCTTCAACCATAATACCTTTGCCTTTGCCCTTATAACTTGGCTCTTGTACACTCTTCTTGATTTGTTGAGTTGGTTCTCTAATCACCACACCTTTGACAGGTACTCTTGGTTGTTGTGGTGGTGGTTGTGATTGTTCTGTTGGTAGTGGTGATTGTGGCACTGCTTGTGTAAATTGTGTCTTCAATAGAATCATTGCTTCAGCCAAAGTTTCATCATCATCACTAGCAATAGGAACATTTTCCTCAGTAGTAGTATCCTCCTTGGCAATTTCTGCACTTGCACCAGCAGTAGAATCTCCCATGCCTTTGATTGCTGCTTCCATAACAATCTCATTACCTTGATTATCAGCAACTATATACTCATCATCATTCTCAGCAGAATCCACATCCATATCCACACCAATGTCATCACCAGCAGCAGCACTATCAAAATTTTCCATAGCTTCCCCTGAATCCTTGGTTTCATTCCTCCCCTGTTTGGGATCATCCTCCCCCAAACTTATGTGTGGAAAACTAGAAGGGGGGGGGGGTTGAATAGTTTTACGTCTTTTTAATTTTATTTTGAAAACTTAGTATAGTTTTAAAACCTTGTTTGCTTTTAAAACTTTGATTCAATCTTATGTGAACTCAAATCTTGAACAATATGACCAAGTATATCTAAGTATGAACAATAATAATAATGTACGCTAAGTATGTGAAATCAACACATGCACAATATAAACAATTATAGCTATATATGAGAGATGAGTACGTAATCGTTTATTTCATAATCCTTAGTTATATTTTGTATGAAAACTATACATGATCGAAATGATCAATTATATGTATGTAACCTTTTTAGTTTGATTGTAAAAACTTTGTTTTGTGAATGAAACTTTCGTTTGATCTTTAAGTAAAATCAATACTAGCACTATATGAGCAACTATATATATACGTCTACGTCTACAAAAGTAATAACGATATAAGCAAGATAATAAGTAAGATATGAAAAGATCTAACCGCGAGACAAAGGATTTATAGTGGTTCGGCTACAAGGACACCTTCCTTGCCCTACTCCACTCCTCGAGTCACCTACTCGAGAGTTTTCTGAACTATGTCAACAAGCTCCTTATGGCGGAGAAACCTTACACACCAATATACACACCACAACTTCGTCACAACTTATTCAAACATTCTACACAACTTCTTCACACCTAGTCACTACGTACTCACAACACTACTTCTTCACACCTATCTATCTTCACAACTATCTACTTCACAACAATCTTCTTCACAACTATCTAATTCCTAACTTTTCTCCTTCACACCAAACTACTAACCAATCAAACTATCTATATTCCTAGCACAACTATCTACAATCAAATATTCACAACAAACTTCACAAAGATATATGTAAATAATCTTGATGATGCACAAACAACTTGGATGTGGAGGTCACAACAAGTTGTAATACTTCTTGTCTTGGAGGATAGAAGTATTCTTCTCTTGCACTTGAGAGGATGATGTTAGAATCACTTTGAAACAAAGATTTATGTATGTATGATCAAAGGATTTTTGAGAATAGAAATGAGATCTAGAACAGAAAGTTTTGGGGTGCAAAAGGTGAGAAAATTATGTGGGATGAACAAGTATTAATATGGAGAAAATTTACTGTTCTGGAGCGTGGCCGGTCCCCTTAATAATTAAGGGGGCCGCCTAATAAAAAAAAATTTCTTCAGATTTTTTGTCTTTTTGTGGGGGAGGTTTTTCTTGAAGAATGTAGCCGTTTTTGGGTAAAAATTTGAATTCAAACTATTTATTTTGAATAAAACATTTCTTATAAATACAAAAATGTTTTGTATAAGTTTAGAAATGTTTGTCCCACTTTAATAAAATGTAAGGTTTGTAAAAATAAAAATTCCTTTGATCATAAAATGCATTAGACACTTTGTTTATTCATACCTTAAGTGATATGGATGCTAAAGTGAATATTTACGACTAAATACTTGTTTACGTCATAATTTGTGGTTCAATGAGTTTACGTTTTGTGATTATCAAAACATAGAGATATCGATATATGTTAATAATATTTTTAGGCATTATTTATATCAACAATCTCCCCCTTTTTGATGATTACAAAACCTAAACTCATTAAGTCTAAAAATTAATTTTTAGACAAGTACTTAGTGAGTTTATATTCACTTCTCCCCCTTTTTGTAGAATCAAAAAGGTTGTCACACCCCCAAAATCGGGTCCAGCGGAAGCATACATGTAGCTGGGGTGTAACTCAATTGGTATTACAACACATGTTCAAAAATGGTTTTCACTTGAATCATTTAGAATAAAATAGTTAAATCAAAATGTTGAATTTACATTGTTAAAAGTAATGCGGAAGTAGGCCATTAAAATAGTTAAAAACGGTCCCCATATGAATAATCAGAGTCTTCTATGACCATGCCATGCCCTGCCAAAACCTCCTGTAGCGTGCCATTGATTAATACCTGAAAATACATGCTAAAGTGTCAACACGAGGTTGGTGAGTTCATAGAGTCTTGTGAAAAAGAATGTAATGCATATGTATGAAGGTATCCCAGCAAAGGCATCGTAAATCCACTCAGTTCCAAGTCCCGCCATAAGAGACTTGTAACCTGTGTGTTTACAACCCACTGCCAAATGTAATATGTTTGTAATAAATCAGTCATAAGGTTGTTGCAAAGGCATTGTAATTCCGTAGTAATAGTGGTGGAAAAGTATCGTAATTCCATAAGTAATTTTCGTATGTACAATAGCCATGGCGATGTCGCCACAAAATGAATCTGACCATAAGCAAAACGCATAAAATGAATATTGATTGCACTAAGTTCAAGGCACCGAAAAGGTTTTCTAGCTATCTGTAGGAGGTTACGCTCCCAAGTAATTGTAGGTAATCAAACATACCCATGTAATTGTAGGTAATCAAACATACCCATGAAATTGTAGGTAATCAAACATACCCATGAAATTGCAGCTACCGGTCCTTAACTTAGGCAATCTTAGGAAATCGGTAAATAGTTTAAATTTATGCACTCATGTCCATGAGTAAATAGCAAGTATGTAGCAAGTGAATTGTTTTGTACTCGGATAATCAAACAAGTATTTAGATAAAGCTGAAAATGTTTGAGTAATCAACCATGTAAAGCAAGTAATGCGTTTAAGTAAAACGAGCATGTATTCTCCCCCAAAGAGTTTGCAAAACAATTAAAAGAGTAGGGGCTATGACTCACCTGATGCAACAGCTACGATGACAAAAGTGTATACACAGAAATGAGGTTCGTTCTCTAACCGCAACCTAATATGAATGATGAACGATCTACTTTAGATCATGAAATGATGTTATGAATGTCCATGCACATGTTCCTATTCCACTCTACTCTTTGAAAAATACTTGTTGTTATCAAAAATATACATTTCCAAGACTTAGGAAAAATATGGCTATTAGAAAAATAAAGCTAGTTGCAATATATATACTTATATATATATCGTATGTTTCCATGTTAGTGTTGAAATCCTCGGGTTGAAATCCTTGAAATAACGCCTTGTAGTGATAAAAATATACTTGTAATAACTAATACTTCATTAGTTATAAAATTGGGTACTTGGTATTATTTTAGAAATCTAGAGTTACTACGTAGTTTTGGCGTTAATATTTATAAAAGCTGTCAAAATGAAATGAGTTTTGCCGATATTCAAACGTGAATATCTTTGTCGTTATAAGTCCGTTTTACTTGTTCTTTATATCCACGGTTACGTCTTAGTATGTAGTAATATATTTTGGAAAGCTCGGCTCCTCCGGGTTACGTCTAAAGCCTCTTTTTGTCCGATGAAAAACGTCCATCAGCATGTATTTTTCCGGAAAATAGTTTTCGTCGTTAATATTGAAAAATTCATATCTCCTTCGTTATAAACTCTTTTTAATCCGTTCTTTCGCCTACGGCTTCGTTTTTGAAAGTATTTTCTAAAAATTTTGCCAAAGTTTCCTTTATGTTTACTGATTTTCCAGAATTTACAAAAGTGGGACAGTAGGTTTATATACTTGTAACAAATCCATTTTTCATGTCCAAAACTAGTTTCTACTTCAACCAAATCTCTTACAAAACACCACAAAGCTATACTAATCCTACCATACACCTTCTTAGGGTGCCATGGGTTCCTAATGACTAGTAATCAAGTTAATTTAACAAAGGAACACCTAAATCAAAATTTAGGGTTTGTATGTTCAAAAAGTCTTCAAAAATAAAGTGGTATAACTAGTTTGTGCATGAAATTAAGCATGAATACTATAAGATACATGTGTTAATTTGATGAAATCATGAAAATAAATTTGAATACTCACTTTGAAATAATAGGTGGTGAGATGATGAGAAACCTTGGATTACTTGTGTTTTTGTTGCATGAATCTTGATTAGAATGATGAAATGAACAACTTTGATGCTTTGTACTTTGGAAAATCATGTATGGATCATGGTGATGGATGTTGGGTCGTGAGGTATGAGGGGAGAAAGAAGAAGATGAAAACTTTTTGGCTTATGAAAAAGTTACGTTATGATTCTAAGATATATACATGTTTATGTTTTAGAGGTTTATAGTATTATAAGAGCACATGTATGCATGTGGTAAAAATGAAAGTCATGTGGTCTTGAGATGGTCATATGGCCGGTTTTCAATGTGAAAAGAAGTAGCAAAGTCGGTTTTGATCACTTAGAAAATGTAGTGTATTATTAGTTGTAGTTTGGTGTAAGTATTAGTTATAATCGGGTACTGGGTTTGATAGAAATAAATGCTAACAAAGTTAACCGGGATGAAATAAAGTTGTAAATATGTTAAAAATATGTTGGGTACAATTACTGAGTGTTCGGGTGATTATTGTTTAGTTTTCACGAAAACCGTCATAATATTCATAAGCTTACGTTATAAATAAAATAAATTTCCAAAATACTGGGTAAATGAATGTTATTACTTTTATGATGATAAAATGGATATAAAAATATGTCGGGACCATCGTGGGAATATTTAGATATATTCGTCGTGTATAAACCGGGTGTTAACGTTTATTATAAATACTTATAAGGAAAACGTTAAATGTATCAAATATATAAATTTGAAAATCCTAAGAGTGGTATAACATGAATATGCTGTTATGATGATATGCAGACTATCTCCAGTCCGTATGCAGTGTCCTTAACACTAATGAAATGAATTCGCACCTAAACCAATCCGGTTATGTGAATTTGAAAACCCGTAAACTAAATTTACGATGAAATGTGTAATGCAAATGAATAGTGAAAATTTTTCCCGCAATGAATAGTGTTTAGTGAATAGTAAAATTTCTGAATGCTTCTCGGAATGTCAAACTGACACCAAAAATGATGAATAGTAAACTGATGAATAGTGTTTTGATGAATAGTGTTTTTCCAAAGTTCGGGAAATGATCTGAAATGGTGAGTTGTGACAGTCTTCCCCTCTAAAAGGAACTTCGTCCTGAAGTTCAGTTTATGTTGGTCTCTGAAAACATATTGGTGAAAAGGTGATGATATTCGAGAATTCCAGCGAATTCTAACGATAGGAATTCGACTTCGCTTCAACTATTCGACCTAACTGTCCATGATGTCTACTTGTTCTCCTGCAAGGTTTATGTTTGACTTTGGGTTGGATTCCTTTCCAAATGGGATGATGAGTAACTAATCTGAAAAGATGATAATACATGGTTGTATAGTCCTGTTGTTCTCTAACAAGGCTCAAGTCTGACGGCCACTAGGCCTACTCTGTCTGAAATATTACATGGTTCAGTGTATCTCGGGTTTAACTTTCCAAGTTTTCTGAATGACATCATGCCTTTCCTAGGCAGAACTTTCAACATAACTCTGTCTAACAACATGAAGTTTTAATGGTTTACAACTTATTGAACTTGTAACTGATTCTTGACTTGTAGGAAATTTCTGGTTATTTCATGAATACTTACTGGACTAGTGAGTTGGGCTTTTCCAAATTTCGAACCGTCAATGAATGTTGGCACTTCGACCATAGGGTGCCCCAAATGGTGTAGTCTCTACGCTCGCGCGATAACTATAGTTGCAACTGAATTTGATTTATGGTAATTGGTTAGTCCAACCATTTCTTGAGTCAATCACTCATGCTCTGAGCTTATCTCCCTATGTTTGAATCGTTCTCTAATTCTGACCATTGGTCTGCAGATGATAGGTGGTGTGGTTCCAAAGAAATCTTAATGTAATCGCTAGGTGTTTGAGGTGAATTAAATTCCTCTATTAGAAATAATTGGAATGGATATCATGAATTTTGTAGAAAACTTACAAGGTTAAGTCCGTCAAAGGGATGTTGTTGAAAATAATAGATTACGTTAAGGTTGTGATCCTCCGCAGGATGTCATAAATTGAGTCTTTCTCCACTTACGATGCTTAGTCTCCATTACTAAAATTTTCCCCAAGCTCTATGTAGTCAATTCACAAAATCCTAAAATGTATAAGTGATGTAATATAGTGATTGATTTACCAAAGATCGATGTTTAAAATTTCTTAGCATCCAGTAGTTTGTAAAAAGATTAACCAAAAGGAATTTGCTTATCAAAATAAGTGCCTTAGAAAAGTATTGCTTACAAGGTATATGTTTTGTATAAATGTAGTTTGGAGAAAAATCCATTTAAAAGTGAAAGTATTAAGAGGATAAAATAGCCAGGTAGGTATGTCTGCACAAATGCATTGATGTCTAACATGTTTGAATAAAGTCTATTGGTGAGGCCATGTTCAATTGAATGTTCTACAGTCTTGGTTGGGAGATTGGATTTATCTCTATGGTGTGGCTTAGTGAGCACTCGTATCTAAACGAATCTTACAATTCTGTCAGGCCAATACTTTCCAGATAATAGAATTTTGGCGATCAGGCCAGTGATAGTGGTTCGAATGGTTTTATGATATCTTGAGGTTTCTGTTGAGTTTTGAATGATCTTAATGTACCAAGGGATTCTCCTTATAGATGGTATGGAAAGTCTTTCCTAGGGAGGTCATTGATAATATCCACTTATCAATATTGGGAATAGTGAGTGATGAGTGACATCGGAATCTATAGAGTATAAGCTAATTCCTTATATATATATAGGGATGGGGAAAGGTAATGATAGTGATGGTGAGAAGGGAAGAGACTGTGACAACTGCGACAAAATGATATTGTAATAAAAGAAAATACCGTGATGTAAGTGTATCATGCATAGACGTGAATGTTCATGAGATGAAATGATCAATTGACATGCTTCCAATCGGTGATCCACGAAGTGATCAAAAGTATGAATGTTCTGACAATGAGGGTATACTCACACATGCATGAAACATTTGAAAAATGAGTAAAGGATTCAATCCAGACAGAATTTTATTATAACCATTCTCAGTGTTGCAAAATTCATTTCTGATTCAGACATAGGTGGTCAGCCTATATCTCACTATCCCGGGTTGAATATAGATGACCAGTCTATATTCCACCGAGGTTCCATGAATTTTGAAATACTCAGCTCAGTCATACTAAGACTATGTCCTTCACAAATACCAAGACGTACTGAAAGATAAAAGCAAGTGACCAAACTCGAGGTCAAATGATGAAACTATGCAAGGAAGACATAATGCGGTGACCTATATGATACGTGAACATGCTTATATGAAAGACAATTATAGTAATCAACTATAATAAATGAATATAATATATCAGATAATGAGACACAAATCTCATTACCTATGTCAGCAACTAACCACAAATGAGGCTTCAGCTTGGCAGGCAGGCACGTGACGGTCATAGGGTTAAGTTTTCTTGAAAGTAGCTATAGTCTAGGTTTTAAAAACACTTAGTTCGCTATAGCCAAAGCTCTGGTACCAATCTGTCACACCCCCAAAATCGGGTCCAGCGGAAGCATACATGTAGCTGGGGTGTAACTCAATTGGTATTACAACACATGTTCAAAAATGGTTTTCACTTGAATCATTTAGAATAAAATAGTTAAATCAAAATGTTGAATTTACATTGTTAAAAGTAATGCAGAAGTAGGCCATTAAAATAGTTAAAAACGGTCCCCATATGAATAATCAGAGTCTTCTATGACCATGCCATGCCCTGCCAAAACCTCCTGTAGCGTGCCATTGATTAATACCTGAAAATACATGCTAAAGTGTCAACACGAGGTTGGTGAGTTCATAGAGTCTTGTGAAAAAGAATGTAATGCATATGTATGAAGGTATCCCAGCAAAGGCATCATAAATCCACTCAGTTCCAACTCCCGCCATAAGAGACTTGTAACCTGTGTGTTTACAACCCACTGCCAAATGTAATATGTTTGTAATAAATCAGTCATAAGGTTGTTGCAAAGGCATTGTAATTCCGTAGTAATAGTGGTGGAAAAGTATCGTAATTCCATAAGTAATTTTCGTATGTACAATAGCCATGGCGATGTCGCCACAAAATGAATCTGACCATAAGCAAAACGCATAAAATGAATATTGATTGCACTAAGTTCAAGGCACCGAAAAGGTTTTCTAGCTATCTGTAGGAGGTTACGCTCCCAAGTAATTGTAGGTAATCAAACATACCCATGTAATTGTAGGTAATCAAACATACCCATGAAATTGTAGGTAATCAAACATACCCATGAAATTGTAGGTAATCAAACATACCCATGAAATTGTAGCTACCGGTCCTTAACTTAGGCAATCTTAGGAAATCGGTAAATAGTTTAAATTTATGCACTCATGTCCATGAGTAAATAGCAAGTATGTAGCAAGTGAATTGTTTTGTACTCGGATAATCAAACAAGTATTTAGATAAAGCTGAAAATGTTTGAGTAATCAACCATGTAAAGCAAGTAATGCGTTTAAGTAAAACGAGCATGTATTCTCCCCCAAAGAGTTTGCAAAACAATTAAAAGAGTAGGGGCTATGACTCACCTGATGCAACAGCTACGATGACAAAAGTGTATACACAGAAATGAGGTTCGATCTCTAACCGCAACCTAATATGAATGATGAACGATCTACTTTAGATCATGAAATGATGTTATGAATGTCCATGCACATGTTCCTATACCACTCTACTCTTTGAAAAATACTTGTTGTTATCAAAAATATACATTTCCAAGACTTAGGAAAAATATGGTTATTAGAAAAATAAAGCTAGTTGCAATATATATACTTATATATATATCGTATGTTTCCATGTTAGTGTTGAAATCCTCGGGTTGAAATCCTTGAAATAACGCCTTGTAGTGATAAAAATATACTTGTAATAACTAATACTTCATTAGTTATAAAATTGGGTACTTGGTATTATTTTAGAAATCTAGAGTTACTACGTAGTTTTGGCGTTAATATTTATAAAAGCTGTCAAAATGAAATGAGTTTTGCCGATATTCAAACGTGAATATCTTTGTCGTTATAAGTCCGTTTTACTTGTTCTTTATATCCACGGTTACGTCTTAGTATGTAGTAATATATTTTGGAAAGCTCGGCTCCTCCGGGTTACGTCTAAAGCCTCTTTTTGTCCGATGAAAAACGTCCATCAGCATGTATTTTTCCGGAAAATAGTTTTCGTCGTTAATATTGAAAAATTCATATCTCCTTCGTTATAAACTCTTTTTAATCCGTTCTTTCGCCTACGGCTTCGTTTTTGAATGTATTTTCTAAAAATTTTGCCAAAGTTTCCTTTATGTTTACTGATTTTCCAGAATTTACAAAAGTGGGACAGTAGGTTTATATACTTGTTACAAATCCATTTTTCATGTCCAAAACTAGTTTCTACTTCAACCAAATCTCTTACAAAACACCACAAAGCTATACTAATCCTACCATACACCTTCTTAGGGTGCCATGGGTTCCTAATGACTAGTAATCAAGTTAATTTAACAAAGGAACACCTAAATCAAAATCTAGGGTTTGTATGTTCAAAAAGTCTTCAAAAATAAAGTGGTATAACTAGTTTGTGCATGAAATTAAGCATGAATACTATAAGATACATGTGTTAATTTGATGAAATCATGAAAATAAATTTGAATACTCACTTTGAAATAATAGGTGGTGAGATGATGAGAAACCTTGGATTACTTGTGTTTTTGTTGCATGAATCTTGATTAGAATGATGAAATGAACAACTTTGATGCTTTGTACTTTGGAAAATCATGGATGGATCATGGTGATGGATGTTGGGTCGTGAGGTATGAGGGGAGAAAGAAGAAGATGAAAACTTTTTGGCTTATGAAAAAGTTAGGTTATGATTCTAAGATATATACATGTTTATGTTTTAGAGGTTTATAGTATTATAAGAGCACATGTATGCATGTGGTAAAAATGAAAGTCATGTGGTCTTGAGATGGTCATATGGCCAGTTTTCAATGTGAAAAGAAGTAGCAAAGTCGGTTTTGATCACTTAGAAAATGTAGTGTATTATTAGTTGTAGTTTGGTGTAAGTATTAGTTATAATCGGGTACTGGGTTTGATAGAAATAAATGCTAACAAAGTTAACCGGGATGAAATAAAGTTGTAAATATGTTAAAAATATGTTGGGTACAATTACTGAGTGTTCGGGTGATTATTGTTTAGTTTTCACGAAAACCGTCATAATATTCATAAGCTTACGTTATAAATAAAATAAATTTCCAAAATACTGGGTAAATGAATGTTATTACTTTTATGATGATAAAATGGATATAAAAATATGTCGGGACCATCGTGGGAATATTTAGATATATTCGTCGTGTATAAACCGGGTGTTAACGTTTATTATAAATACTTATAAGGAAAACGTTAAATGTATCAAATATATAAATTTGAAAATCCTAAGAGTGGTATAACATGAATATGCTGTTATGATGATATGCAGACTATCTCCAGTCCGTATACAGTGTCCTTAACACTAATGAAATGAATTCGCACCTAAACCAATCCGGTTATGTGAATTTGAACACCCGTAAACTAAATTTACGATGAAATGTGTAATGCAAATGAATAGTGAAAACTTTTCCCGCAATGAATAGTGTTTAGTGAATAGTAAAATTTCTGAATGCTTCTCGGAATGTCAAACTGACACAAAAAATGATGAATAGTAAACTGATGAATAGTGTTTTGATGAATAGTGTTTTTCCAAAGTTCGGGAAATGACCTGAAATGGTGAGTTGTGACAAAGGTTATGCCGTCTACCTTCATAAATGAAGTTAGACGGGATGAAAGCTCCCCCTTAATGTGTGCGCCCTCTCGTTCTAGTGCACCAAGGTATCGAGATATGGAATTCTCGCAAGAAAAATATTAGAAGCACAAGCATATATAGAAGAATATGCAATATACAAATAACAAGCATAGCAAAAGAATATTAAGGATACATAACAATTAATTCAAAGTGATTATGTTAAAGATCCTAATTTGCCAAAGAGAGCCATCGGACTTGCTTGTAACAAAAGGTTGGTTGATTCGTATTTGAAAGTGAAAATCATAAGCATATAGTATGCTTAGATAGTTGATGATGGAGAGTTTGGAATGAAGATGGTTGAGTAAGGGTAAGGTTGTTGGATTAATGGAGGTATATGTTTGGGTCATGAATGTTGGAGATTTTGGTGGTGGAGAGTTTGTAGCGGAAGAGGTTGATTAAGGTTTTGGATGTTGTTCAAGTGAGGGTATTGGATGTGATCTAGTGAGAAGACATTCAATCCAAGTGAAGTGTTCATTGAATGCAATGGTTTTTAGGAGAAAGATGCAACAAGGTCAATTGTTGACATGTTTTTCAACTTGATTTATGTTGTGTGGTGATGAGGGTGAGCTAGATGAAGGTGGATCCAAATTGCGTTGAGCAAGATGTAAGGCTAAAAGAGCATTAAGCTCATGGGCTTCTTGTAGCTCCTCAACGAACTTCAAGTGTTCGAAGAAAGGTGATGGTGGTGGAGCATGATAGTTGTCTTGGGTGAGGGTTTGAACATGCAACATAGGAATGGCATGTGACGTTGTAGGATGTGGTGGTGATACTCTTGGTGGTGGAGACATGTTTGAGCTTGGGTAATCATGAAAACATGATATGGGTGGCAGAGATGCTTCATGAGAGGATGGTGTTTTTCTTGAGTGAGCAACATGTAAAGTGTTGGTAATGAGGTTGGGAGTACTGTTTTGGGATTGTGCATGCTCATCATAAGAAGGAGCATTAGTGAAAGCACGAATGGATGATTTGTTCTTAAATGGATCATTTTTGTGAGAGTGAGGTTTAGGTGTTCGTTGATTATTGATTGAGGCAAAAGCAGTCAACTAAATTCAACCACGGATGTGGTCAAACAAGTCAAACTCCTAAGGCTCAATGCTCCGCGGAAGTATAAGGTTTCCCCGGGTCGTATGTCCCGACGAGGTGTGAATTGTAAACAAACGGTTATTTGATCGGGTGAAATTGGATGGGAAAAGGTTTTGAGTTATTTGAACTAAGGAATATACGAGGAAATAGCTTAAACAAGCTATATGAATAAGACGGGAAGCTAAGAAATACCAGAAACGATTTAAACCTAAAAACGCGTACGTTACGTTTTAAATAAAACGTAAACGTACAAAATAAAAAGTGAAAACGTAAATCTGAAAACACCCAGGGGGTGAAAATGACTTTTTTACAAAGTTAAAAGTAAAAGAAACTTTTTAGAAAATTAAAATAAATTTTTACACTAATTATTTATTTAATATTAATTAAAAACTATTTATTACTTATTATTAATATTTAAAATACTTAAATATAATACATTATTAATTAAATACTAAAAATGTGAAAATAAAATTTCTAAAATTGTAAAATGACTAAAAATAAGTTCTAAAATTAAAAATAACTATTTTTGTCTTTTTGTGATTTTTCTATTAATTAATTACTTATTAATTACTAATTATTAATTAAACTATTTTAAATTAAGAAAATTACTAAATGAACAGTAATAATTCTAATAAAATTTCTAAAATTACTTTATAACATATAAAAGCTATAAAAAATATAAAAACTTGATTTTACTTAATAAAAACTAATTATGCTATTTTAAACTTAATATTAATTAATTATTAATAAAACTAATATTAAATCTAATAAATACTAAATGACCAAATAAAAATCTGAAAAATTTATTATAAATACTTTAATATACTAGGTAATTAATAAAAATATAAAAATGACAACTACTTAATTAAAATTTAAAAATGAAAATTAAAATTAAATTACATTAAATAGAAACTATCACTTAATTTTAAATTGGTTTTTCTTGATTTTTCTTTTACAAATCTACTAAATACTTAAAAACAACAAACTTTAATAAAAACAAACTTTTTGAAAACTTAAAAATAAGCTGGAATAAGCCAAAAGTCAAGACAGTTGACTTTGGTTGACCAAAATGGAAAAATAAGCTAAACCAGCTTTGGTGGGACCCACAAGGGTGGAATCTGGTACAATTAAGTTATTTAAACATTAATAAGCTGGAAAAAGCCAAAAAGAACCACACAATAAGCTATAAGCAAAGAATAAGCACTTGGCTTATTTGCTTGAAACTGAAAATGGGACAGATGTTTGGGGGTAATTCCAGGTGGGTCCCAGTGATACTCAGGTCAAACAAAAGCTCAAAATGGTAAGCCTACCATGTGGGGAGTTGCTAGGAACCAAGGTGGAGGGTTGTTGTCCACTGGGTTGCCCAGAAAACCACCACCAAGTGGTGGTGGTGGGCATGTATCTGTGCAGCAGGGCACACAGTGAGCCTGCAAGTCACTTTGGTGACTTGTGGGGCCCACAAGAAAATTAGCAAAAATGTAACAAAGATGGACACTCAAAATTGAGCTGGTAGAGAGTAAATAGAAACAAGTTTCACACAATAAAACCAAACACAAAATTCTAAACAATTGTTGGAACTTTTGTAAAAATCTGGAATGTGCTTATTTGACTTTTTAAGAAAATTGGAAACTTTGACTTTTGCTAATTTCTAACTGATCCTACATGCAAATTAAGTTGTTATATGTTGTTTAAAGACCAAACTAAGATTAGTATACAAGATTTAACCAAAATGGGTGAGTTTGGGGGTTCCACTGTCCCAACAGTGGACTGTGAGGGGATTTGGGTGGAATTTTGACTTTGGTGCTTTTAAAACCTGGATTTCAAAGCTTACTAGACCTAAATATACCTCATGTGGTATGGCTAAAACAAGACAACAACAAAACAACAACCAAAAGATTGCTGGATAGGCTGATCCAAACACACCCTTAAAAACTGAAATGGAAATTTTGCAAAACAACAGAGTTGATTTTGGCTATTTAAACACACACAGTTGATCACTAAGCTAAACCTAACTGAGTTAAACAAATAACAACCAAATATAAGCACTTGTAATAGATTTTAACTAAACAGTGAGTGCAAGATAGAATATAAGCTGAAATTGGAAATGGAAAGGAGAAAAGTGATTCTAACCTTCAAATAATGGCATAGAGCTTATATGAACTTAGTAATAACCAACTGAAGCTTATTTAACCCACAAAATCCATTTCTGAATCTGCTAAAACATCATATGTCCCATGTTTGACTTTTGTTGACTGGAACCATTTTGAACTAAAATCTCTTTTAAACCTTCCAGAGCTTATAAAAGCTTATGAATTACCTTAAACAGGCTTAATAGAACAGATGTGATAGCTTAGAAATCTGAAACAACAACTACAATTACCATAACCAAACTTAAGAGAATTTGAGTAAGAATATTGCAATGACTGATAATGAAATTAGAAATTTATTATGAGAATAAGGTTTACATGAACTGAGAATGAAGATAACACCTAATTTTAAACTAGAGAATACAACTAAAAATTAAACTTTTTCTAAATTCGACACTAGACTAGGCTAAATTAACTACTACTTGTTCTTCTCTTTTTTCTTTCTTTTTATAGCCTCTGAGCTTCCACTTGACTTTCCCACCATGCTTGTGAGCCATTGGATGGCTATCTTTCATCTGAGCCATCTATTCAAATTTGGCGGGAAAACAAATTTGGAGCAGTTGAGTGGGTTTGGTGGGCATTAAATGAGGAGGGGGGAAGGTATGGGTGTAGTTGAGTGTTTGGTGGGTGATTGGAGAGGATGGGGGGGCATAAGCCTGGGAATTAGGGGTGTTTAGGGTGGTGAACAGTGGTCGGGTAATGGAGGTTAGGGGTGAGGGTGTTGACTGGGTCAACGCCAGTGTGGGTTATCTGTTTTGTTGGTGGGCTTGGGTAGCAGGTGGGCTGGGTGTTTGCTGGATCAGATTAATGGATTAGGTAAAAGGGGTGTTTGTTTGGTTTATTTAGTTTAGGGTGTATTTGGTTAAGTACTAAAATTACAAGGATCTTTCTTGCAATTTATAGAAAATGCAAGGACTGAATATGAAACCTTTCCATAAATATCATAAGGACCAAAACTTGTTAATTTCAATAAACCAAGAATCAAAAATGTAATTTTCCAAAATAAAACGCTCGGGGACCAAATTTGTCACTTTTGCAAAATCCAGGGACCAAACATGTAATTTTCCCCAAAACTTTCTCCCAGGGACTAAAAGTGATTTTTATGAATTCCCAAGGACCAATATTGAGTTTTCATTCAAAATTATCCCACCAGGGACTGAAACTGCCAAAATCTGAAACTCCAGGGACTTAAACTGTAAATTTCCAAAACTTTCCAATTTTTCACCAAAGGACTAAATATGACATTTTATGATTTCAAAATGACCTTTGGTGATAATTTTCCATATTTTGAATATCCAGGGACTAGTTTTGTAATTTTATGAAAGTTGGGGGACTGAAACTGCCAATTTTGCAAACTTTGTGCGTTTTTCATTTGTTTTTACTCGTTTTGCATCTAAAACATATAAAACACAATTTTGGAATATTTTCAGTATTTTGATGCATTACTTAGTGTTTTTTGTATGTTTTGCAGTTCATATTAGACCAAAAATGATGAGTGTTTGAGCACTCATCAATCCCCCACACTAAACTATTGCTAGTCCCTAGCAATACTGTTTTGAAAACTCGATGGATTTGAAAAACTCTTTACCAAAAGCCATCACTTCTGGAGTAGCCAGGTGTAAGAACTGTGGCACACCTGATAACCGTGTGATTTTGAGCAAACCACCAGCTTTCAACGGATTTGTTAAGTCTTTACCAGGAGCCGTTTGCTTCTGGACTAGCCAACTCTTGATGGACCTAGTCGACATCTTGGTGAGCTGATTACCAATTATGGATTTTCCACGACCTTTACCACAAGCCATAATCTTGCGGGCTAGCCAACTCATTTGTTTTCGGGGAGTTGATGACCCACACAATTTTGGGCAAATTGCAAGCCGTCAACGGATTTGATATGTCTTTACCAAGAGCCGTTTGCTCCTGGACTAGCCAATCCCTTTTGTTGCTTAGACAAGGCGGACTGATTACCAAAAATTTTGAAGCACCAGTGAAAAATTTTTGAAAATTTTGAAATTTTGGCAAAAACGGGGGTATTATATAGTAAAATGTGATAAAATTCGCTAGAATAGCGAATACCCCCCCACACTAAGCATGAATATTGTCCTCAATATTCAAAATCCCGGTTATTATGCCGACATTTTGAACGTAAAAGGGCAACATTACAAGCTGAGCGTGGAAAACACCATTTTGTATTTTCACTCATTTGTAACCACAGCATGGGGGACTCCCCCACACTTAGGGTGAAAACCCTATATGCATGCTATTGTTTTTGTTTACCGAGTCGCTAGCGTGACTCGACCCCGAATTCATTTGTCCTTGGGGAAGCATGATGTGGAAGAAGCAATCTCAATCGGACTTTCATTCAAGATGTTTGGATAAACATTTGAAGCACGTGAAAGTTCCACACCGATGAGATATGTATCCGGCTCAAGATAATGATACATGAAAATGCCGGGATCAAAGATGGTGTCCTCACTCCCGAAGGAGTGAAGAACAAGAGAAGTCACCCTGTAGGTGAAGAAAAGGAAGAAAATCATGATAAAAAGCATGATGTGATCTTCTTCCTCAAGAGGAGGCTCAATAGCCTGAGTTTGGATTTCAAAGGTTAAGCTCGTAAACAACCCGGGAGGGTGGGTGGGAATTTGCAAATTCTCATAATTGAGTGCATCTCCCCCCGGGCTATCAAACTCCGGAGGAGTCATGACATGATGAGCGAGTTCACCGGAGAACTCCTCATGAAGAGAATCATTCACTAGATGTGAATTTGTGAACTCGTGTTCCGGAATAGACTCACAATCCTCGTTCTGAATATCAAATAGTGGATTATCAGAAATCAAAGTGAATTCAGATTCGAATTCAAATAGAGGATTGGTGAGAGTGGTATTGAAATTTTCGGGAACAAAGTGAATATTATTCTCTGTTGGACTGCTGGGATAAGAAGTGAGTGACGGATCATGAGATAGGAGACTTTCAATTTCTCCCAGATCGGCTTCGAAGTCAAGGAGACCATCATCACTTTCCAATGAAAGTGGATTGATGTGAGCAAGTTCATTAGCGAACTCCTCAAGAAGATGATCAGCATCAGTTTGTGGAACTGAAGCTTCAACATACTCGATGTCTCCATAAGATGTGCAATCATCGCTAAAATCTGAGAAAGTCTCAAATTGATCTTTAGGACACTCAATAGGGGAAGGAATATCACACATATCATCCAAAGTTCCCTGTGACTCTCTCGGGATTGGGACAAGGATCTCAACACTAGACTTTATGAATTCGTCCGATTCCTTTGCAGGAATAGTGCTAAGATGCTCATCCCCCATGTTCAGAGAGTGAGTGTGAACTTCGGGTGTGATAACAGCAGACTGAGGGAGATAAGAAAGACTAGCACACATAGATTCTATATTTTTCATGTGTTCTTCAGCTAGCAATTCTTGCATACTCTTTTCTCCCTGATTTTCCGTGGAAGGAATCACAACAAATGAACTTGATGAACCCTCACAAAATTGAGAAATATCAAGGGTAACATCATCATCATCATCGTCGAGAAGAGCAGCATTGCGAAATATAGCACGTGTTTTAGCTGCTTGTTCTAAGACAAGTAATTCCTCCATACTCAATTCGTTTCTAGCCTCTCGTTCTTCAGCAAGTAATTCTGCCATAGATTTCTCACGAGAGTCTCGAAACGGTGTAGTAACCAACTCCTCCTTAAGTTCTTTTAAAATATCAAGAGCCTTTAGTAAAAGTTCTTGCTCGGTTTCTTGAGGAGTTGTATAAATCATATCGTGCTGTGGAGGTGGGTCTGAAAACGAATAGTCGTAATTGTTACAAGGAAATGGATTCCTTGTTTGACAATCCGAGCTAGAGTGTGGACCTCCACAGTAATCACAATAGTAAAACTGTTGTGGATGTGGGTGAGAAGTGCTAGAGTTATAATCGTTACCAGGAAACTGCTCATAGACAAGCGTGTTTCCCAATTGACAATCATAACTGTAGTGTGAACCACCACAGTACTCACAACAGTAAAACTGCTGAGACTGATGATGTGGTAACTGATGGAATGAATCAGTCGTGTCATGGTAGGAATAAGGATTCTGGTTATAGACAGACCCGTTTCCCGACTCAACCACGCCACAACTGGGGCAATTGCCACCATTATGAGGATTACCACACCATTGGCAAACCAGAAGGTGTGGATGAGACATAGAAAGAATCAAATGTATATAGAGGGTGAGGAAATGAGAATCAAAGGGGTAAGAGGGTAAAGGTGAGTATTTTTGGGTTTTTGGGTAAACATTTTGTACAAATGATAAAGAAAATGTTTTTGTGTTCGTTGAAAACTGAGTTTAAAAAGTTTTCGTGAACGGTTTTGTTTTGAAAATAGGAGAATATGAACAAAGGATGGATAAATGTACAATGGAACGAATTCCGAAGACACTAATCAGAAAAACCGTTTAGATAAACGCGCACAACCTCCCCGGCAGCGGCGCCAAATTTTGATTGAGGCAAAAGCAGTCAACTAAATTCAACCACGGATGTGGTCAAACAAGTCAAACTCCTAAGGCTCAATGCTCCGCGGAAGTATAAGGTTTCCCCGGGTCGTATGTCCCGACGAGGTGTGAATTGTAAACAAACGGTTATTTGATCGGGTGAAATTGGATGGGAAAAGGTTTTGAGTTATTTGAACTAAGGAATATACGAGGAAATAGCTTAAACAAGCTATATGAATAAGACGGGAAGCTAAGAAATACCAGAAACGATTTAAACCTAAAAACGCGTACGTTACGTTTTAAATAAAACGTAAACGTACAAAATAAAAAGTGAAAACGTAAATCTGAAAACACCCAGGGGGTGAAAATGACTTTTTTACAAAGTTAAAAGTAAAAGAAACTTTTTAGAAAATTAAAATAAATTTTTACACTAATTATTTATTTAATATTAATTAAAAACTATTTATTACTTATTATTAATATTTAAAATACTTAAATATAATACATTATTAATTAAATACTAAAAATGTGAAAATAAAATTTCTAAAATTGTAAAATGACTAAAAATAAGTTCTAAAATTAAAAATAACTATTTTTGTCTTTTTGTGATTTTTCTATTAATTAATTACTTATTAATTACTAATTATTAATTAAACTATTTTAAATTAAGAAAATTACTAAATGAACAGTAATAATTCTAATAAAATTTCTAAAATTACTTTATAACATATAAAAGCTATAAAAAATATAAAAACTTGATTTTACTTAATAAAAACTAATTATGCTATTTTAAACTTAATATTAATTAATTATTAATAAAACTAATATTAAATCTAATAAATACTAAATGACCAAATAAAAATCTGAAAAATTTATTATAAATACTTTAATATACTAGGTAATTAATAAAAATATAAAAATGACAACTACTTAATTAAAATTTAAAAATGAAAATTAAAATTAAATTACATTAAATAGAAACTATCACTTAATTTTAAATTGGTTTTTCTTGATTTTTCTTTTACAAATCTACTAAATACTTAAAAACAACAAACTTTAATAAAAACAAACTTTTTGAAAACTTAAAAATAAGCTGGAATAAGCCAAAAGTCAAGACAGTTGACTTTGGTTGACCAAAATGGAAAAATAAGCTAAACCAGCTTTGGTGGGACCCACAAGGGTGGAATCTGGTACAATTAAGTTATTTAAACATTAATAAGCTGGAAAAAGCCAAAAAGAACCACACAATAAGCTATAAGCAAAGAATAAGCACTTGGCTTATTTGCTTGAAACTGAAAATGGGACAGATGTTTGGGGGTAATTCCAGGTGGGTCCCAGTGATACTCAGGTCAAACAAAAGCTCAAAATGGGAAGCCTACCATGTGGGGAGTTGCTAGGAACCAAGGTGGAGGGTTGTTGTCCACTGGGTTGCCCAGAAAACCACCACCAAGTGGTGGTGGTGGGCATGTATCTGTGCAGCAGGGCACACAGTGAGCCTGCAAGTCACTTTGGTGACTTGTGGGGCCCACAAGAAAATTAGCAAAAATGTAACAAAGATGGACACTCAAAATTGAGCTGGTAGAGAGTAAATAGAAACAAGTTTCACACAATAAAACCAAACACAAAATTCTAAACAATTGTTGGAACTTTTGTAAAAATCTGGAATGTGCTTATTTGACTTTTTAAGAAAATTGGAAACTTTGACTTTTGCTAATTTCTAACTGATCCTACATGCAAATTAAGTTGTTATATGTTGTTTAAAGACCAAACTAAGATTAGTATACAAGATTTAACCAAAATGGGTAAGTTTGGGGGTTCCACTGTCCCAACAGTGGACTGTGAGGGGATTTGGGTGGAATTTTGACTTTGGTGCTTTTAAAACCTGGATTTCAAAGCTTACTAGACCTAAATATACCTCATGTGGTATGGCTAAAACAAGACAACAACAAAACAACAACCAAAAGATTGCTGGATAGGCTGATCCAAACACACCCTTAAAAACTGAAATGGAAATTTTGCAAAACAACAGAGTTGATTTTGGCTATTTAAACACACACAGTTGATCACTAAGCTAAACCTAACTGAGTTAAACAAATAACAACCAAATATAAGCACTTGTAATAGATTTTAACTAAACAGTGAGTGCAAGATAGAATATAAGCTGAAATTGGAAATGGAAAGGAGAAAAGTGATTCTAACCTTCAAATAATGGCATAGAGCTTATATGAACTTAGTAATAACCAACTGAAGCTTATTTAACCCACAAAATCCATTTCTGAATCTGCTAAAACATCATATGTCCCATGTTTGACTTTTGTTGACTGGAACCATTTTGAACTAAAATCTCTTTTAAACCTTCCAGAGCTTATAAAAGCTTATGAATTACCTTAAACAGGCTTAATAGAACAGATGTGATAGCTTAGAAATCTGAAACAACAACTACAATTACCATAACCAAACTTAAGAGAATTTGAGTAAGAATATTGCAATGACTGATAATGAAATTAGAAATTTATTATGAGAATAAGGTTTACATGAACTGAGAATGAAGATAACACCTAATTTTAAACTAGAGAATACAACTAAAAATTAAACTTTTTCTAAATTCGACACTAGACTAGGCTAAATTAACTACTACTTGTTCTTCTCTTTTTTCTTTCTTTTTATAGCCTCTGAGCTTCCACTTGACTTTCCCACCATGCTTGTGAGCCATTGGATGGCTATCTTTCATCTGAGCCATCTATTCAAATTTGGCGGGAAAACAAATTTGGAGCAGTTGAGTGGGTTTGGTGGGCATTAAATGAGGAGGGGGGAAGGTATGGGTGTAGTTGAGTGTTTGGTGTGTGATTGGAGAGGATGGGGGGGCATAAGCCTGGGAATTAGGGGTGTTTAGGGTGGTGAACAGTGGTCGGGTAATGGAGGTTAGGGGTGAGGGTGTTGACTGGGTCAACGCCAGTGTGGGTTATCTGTTTTGTTGGTGGGCTTGGGTAGCAGGTGGGCTGGGTGTTTGCTGGATCAGATTAATGGATTAGGTAAAAGGGGTGTTTGTTTGGTTTATTTAGTTTAGGGTGTATTTGGTTAAGTACTAAAATTACAAGGATCTTTCTTGCAATTTATAGAAAATGCAAGGACTGAATATGAAACCTTTCCATAAATATCATAAGGACCAAAACTTGTTAATTTCAATAAACCAAGAATCAAAAATGTAATTTTCCAAAATAAAACGCTCGGGGACCAAATTTGTCACTTTTGCAAAATCCAGGGACCAAACATGTAATTTTCCCCAAAACTTTCTCCCAGGGACTAAAAGTGATTTTTATGAATTCCCAAGGACCAATATTGAGTTTTCATTCAAAATTATCCCACCAGGGACTGAAACTGCCAAAATCTGAAACTCCAGGGACTTAAACTGTAAATTTCCAAAACTTTCCAATTTTTCACCAAAGGACTAAATATGACATTTTATGATTTCAAAATGACCTTTGGTGATAATTTTCCATATTTTGAATATCCAGGGACTAGTTTTGTAATTTTATGAAAGTTGGGGGACTGAAACTGCCAATTTTGCAAACTTTGTGCGTTTTTCATTTGTTTTTACTCGTTTTGCATCTAAAACATATAAAACACAATTTTGGAATATTTTCAGTATTTTGATGCATTACTTAGTGTTTTTTGTATGTTTTGCAGTTCATATTAGACCAAAAATGATGAGTGTTTGAGCACTCATCAATTATGAACAACATCGCTTGAGTTGTGAAAGGGTTCATTTGAGTGAACATGAGGTTTGTGTATCATGAAATATGCTTTGACCTTCATGGGTTAAGTTGTAGTGGTGATGACACACTTTGTAGAGTGTAGGGAATGGTTATATGGTTGAATCTTTTTGTGATGATGATTAGGTAGAGTTATTGGTGAAGATGGAAAATGAGTATCAATTGATGTGATTGGTAGGATCAAGGATGGATAAACTATGATGGAAGGTTTAGGATAGAATAGGTTTGTGAATTTTGAGAAGTGTAGGATGAAATGGGCTAAAAAGTAGAAAAAAGAAACAACACCTTTGATCATCAGATGGCCGGTCCCCTTAATTGGAGGCCGGTCCCATTAATAATTAAGGGGGCCGCCTTATGATTTAAGGGGGCCGCCCATCTGGTGATTCCCAGATTGCCAGAAAAGGGTTTTTGGTAGTGAATTGCAGAAAGGTTGTGTTTTTGATTTCAAACAAGTCCAACTCTTTGAGGCAATTAAACATAGACTAATTATGTAGGCAATTATGTAGCTAAAGCATGTTAACCAAAGAGATTAAGTAATCAAGCAATTTCATCTAGCATGTAAACATACTCATCTAGCAAGCAAAATATAAGTGCTAGAAAACAATAAGCAACATCAAGTATTTCATAACTACATAACTAGGAGGATTAATCCTAATGTGTATTATGGTAGCATGGGTTTCTAGACTTGTTACAAACAAAGTCTTAATAGACAAACCATGGTACTCTTGATTTGATTTAGTTCACTTATAAGTGTCATTTATATAAATATAGATGACAAATATGAGATCACAATGCATGATTTAAAGAGACGTTTTTAGCATTATTCAACAATGTTTGAAAGTAGGTTTTCATGTAGATATCAGAGTTAATTGAATAAAATAGATTCGGTTTTACTTCAAAATGTGTTAATGAAAGGTAAAGAAAATTTTCTCAATCTTTGGTTTTGATCAAAACAAAATTGTGGATATTTATAGTGAAAACATCTTATTTAAAAGTGGGATAGTTATTTGAAAAACTATTTTCTAAAATGTGAGGTTTTTGCATATTTTTAACGATATTAGATTTTTGACAACAAATATCATTAATCATATATTTTAAAAGATGTTTATTAAAGATCTCATGCTCAAGAGGATTGGTTAAGCCTACTATTATCTCATGCTATCGTTTCTACATATCCTATGATCCTAAAGGAAGTGATGACTAAAATATATATGTTAGATGCGAGAGGGTTGAATGGGGTATAACCTAACATCTATAGTTCCTTTGTTTTTGCACGCTTATCTAACTTAATGCTATAGTCTACGAGAGCTTGTTTCATCCATAGTTTTCTTACGCGAGGGATCTAATCCTACTTCTATATTAACGATTAATCCACTTAACTCATTTCACTTCATCACCATGAGTTTGCTAGTAGTGGATATAGAAGATTTCCATTTTCTATTTTGTTCGACAATGAACAATTTCATCTTATACCTAGGAAGGTCAACCAATAATGTTTCTAGGTAATAAGAGTATAAGCTATTATGTACATATGTATGTATAAGAGTTACAAACAATATATATGTATAGCTAAGCATTAATCTAACTACATATGTCTAAGCATGCAAATTATAGCGATGAACTTAAAAGAGACGCGTACCTTTTTAGTCTTCAATGGAATTTCTTCAAGCACTTAAAGTGACCATGTTGACTTATAGAAGTCATTTGTAGATGAGATTCCAACTTCTTCGAGGAATGACAACTTAGACACTTGGTCCCCATTGTCTCATCGGTCCAAAGTTGTTTGGTCCAAACATATTTAACATTTGGCTAGGATGCATGTATGGTGGTAATATTTCCCAAGGATTGTAATTTGGTTGATAATTCCACATTTGATGACTAGTATTATTGTAGTTTTGTCTATTTTGGTTTCTTCTAGGTTGAGGTGTTTTAGACCGAGCATAAGGATTATTTGGTTTTCTTGGTGGTGGAGTTTTAGATCTTAATTTAGGTTTAGAGGATCCTACTTCGGTCTTTAAGGATGGTTTATAAAAAGTTTTTACTTTTTCATCATTCACAATGGGTATTTTTCTATCATTTGTAAGTATATACTTAGGATTTGATTCTAATGATTTTTCTTTACTAGATTCACATTCAAACTTTATACATTTATCTTCACTAGTTGAAACATTAGTTGAGGTTAATCCTAGACCGGTTTTATCTCCCGAAGTTTCTTGAACACTTGTTATTTTCTTAAGTGGGTTACTACTATTTTTAAACTTGTCAAGTTTGAAAATTTCATCTTTAAGTTTTTCGTTTTCATTTTTAACCTCTAAGCAAGTTTTACATTTTATAAAAATTTCTTTTCCTTTTTCCAAATGTTGTAGTTTAATTTTTAATTCGAGTACTTCATTTTCTAATAGATTATTAATATGTTTTAGTGACTTATTTTTAGCTATAACCTTTTGACCTAATTTGCATAACCTATTATATTCACTATCTAGGTCTTTTTCATCTAATGATAAATTTTCGTCACTAGAGTATTCGGTTTTGGAACGTACCTCGCTTGATGTCTTAGCCATAAGACACTTTTCTTCATTTGTGGTTTCTTTCTTGTCCTCATCGCTATCACTCCAAGCACCTCTAATAAACGCCTTTTGATTTTGATCTCTTGACATAATTGGACACTTTCCGATGAGATGATTTGGATTGCCACATTTAAAACACTTCCTTTCATTATATGGTTGCCTAATGTATCTTCCTCGTCTTTTGAAGAATTTCTTGAAGTCTCGTACGGCCATAGCACACTCTTCATCGTCACTTTTGGAGGTTGAGCATTCATCGTCACTAGAGTCCTTTTTAGCTTTCAACGCAATTGATTTGCTTTGCTCCTTTTTTCCTTTGACCATCTCGGAGTCTTTCTTTATTATTTCTTCGTAGACCTTTAAGTTACCGATCAATTCATCAAGTTGTAGAGTTGACAAATTCTTTGATTCTTCAATAGCCGTGACTTTAGCTCGCCATTTTGGATGAAGAGCCCTAAGAAATTTCCTGACAAAATTCTTACTAGAAAAATTCTCATCAAGTGCTTTTAGACTTGTGATGATAGTGTTAAACCTAGCAAAAGCATTATCAATTGATTCCTCTTCCGGAATCGTAAATTGCTCATATTGTTGCACAAGTAGATCTATTTTGTTATCCTTGACTTGACTATTACCTTGTTGAGTTATTAGTAAAGAATTCCAAATTTCTTTTGCGGTTTCACACATAAAGATCCTTTCGTATCTTTACGTGGTAACGCATTGTAAATAACCATTTTTGCTTCATTGTTTTTAGAAAGTCTTCTTTTTAAATCATCATTTTGTTTTTCAAAAGTTACTATTTCATCTTTATTTGTTTCGGGATTATTTTGAGTAGGTAAAAAATCACCATTAGTAATAACATGCCAAAGATCTAGATCCTTTGATTTCACATAAGTTTCGAATCGATTTTTCCAATATAAAAATCCATCACTTTCAAATAGTGGTGGTCTTTGCATAGATTGCCCTTCTAAATATTTTTCAGATTCCATAGATCATTACAAGTTTTAAAATACAATATATTTTAAAAATCTTGCTATACGTGGCTCTGATACCAATTGTGGAAAACTAGAAGGGGGGGGGATGAATAGTTTTATGTCTTTTTAATTTTATTTTGAAAACTTAGTTTAGTTTTAAAACCTTGTTTGCTTTTAAAACTTTGATTCAATCTTATGTGAACTCAAATCTTGAACAATATGAACAAGTATATCTAAGTATGAACAATAATAATAATGTACGCTAAGTATGTGAAATCAACACATGCATAATATAAACAATTATAGCTATATATGAGAGATAAGTACGTAATCGTTTATTTTATAATCCTTAGTTATATTTTGTATGAAAACTATACTTGATCGAAATGATCAATTATATGTATGTAACCTTTTTAGTTTGATTGTAAAAACTTTATTTTGTGAATGAAACTTTCGTTCGATCTTTAAGTAAAATCAATCCTAGCACTATATGAGCAACTATATATATACGTCTACGTCTACAAAAGTAATAACGACATAAGCAAGATAATAAGTAAGATATGGAAAGATCTAACCGAGAGACAAAGGATTTATAGTGGTTCGGCTACAAGGACACCTTCCTTGCCCTACTCCACTCCTCGAGTCACCTACTCGATAGTTTTCTTCACTATGTCAACAAGCTCCTTATGGCGGAGAAACCTTACACACCAATATACACACCACAACTTCGTCACAACTTATTCACACCTTCTACACAACTTCTTCACACCTAGTCACTACGTAATCACAACACTACTTCTTCACACCTATCTATCTTCACAAGTATTTACTTCACAACAATCTTCTTCACAACTATCTAATTCTTAACTTTTCTCCTTCACACCAAACTACTAACCAATCACACTATCTATATTCCTAGCACAACTATCTACAATCAAATATTCACAACAAACTTCACAAAGATATATGTAAATAATCTTGATGATGCACAAACAACTTGAATGTGGAGGTCACAACAAGTTGTAATACTTCTTGTCTTGGAGGATAGAAGTATTCTTCTCTTGCACTTGAGAGGATGATGTTAGAATCACTTTGAAACAAAGATTTATGTATGTATAATCAAAGGATTTTAGAGAATAGAAATGAGATCTAGAACAGAAAGTTTTGGAGTGCAAAAGGTGAGAAAATTCTGTGGGATGAACCAGTATTAATAGGGAAAAATTTACTATTCTGGAGCGTGGCCGGTCCTCTTAATTGGGTGTCGGTCCCCTTAATAATTAAGGGGGCCGCCTAGTATAATTAAGGGGCCGCCTAATAAAAAAAATATTTTTCTTCAGATTTTTTGTCCTTTTGTGGGGGAGGTTTTTCCTGACGAATGTAGCCGTTTTTTGGGTAGATATTTGAATTCAAACTATTTATTTTGTATAAAACATTTCTTATAAATACAAAAAAGTTTTGTATAAGTTTAGAAATGTTTGTCCCGCTTTAATAAAATGTAAGGTTTGTAAAAATAAAAATTCCTTTGATCATAAAATGCATTAGACACTTTGTTTATTCATACCTTAAGTGATATGGATGCTAAAGTGAATATTTATGACTAAATACTTGTTTACGTCATAATTTGTAGTTCAATGAGTTTACGTTTTGTGATTATCAAAATATAGAGATATCGATATATGTTAATAATGTTTTTAGGCATTATTTATATCAACATTATGCTTTCAGATGAACTAATCCTTTGTCTTGTACCCACTTTTTTCAGTCTTTTGAATGACCTGATTCTTGACCCCTTCTGACCTTCCAATTGCTTAACCCTCAGCTTCAAACCTGTAATTACACCCCCCTGAGTATCTGTGATTTGTTGTAGGCCAAGAACCTCTTCTTTAAGTTTGATATATTTAACTATCAATTCTTTAACAAGTTCCATCTCTTCCTCAACACTTTTATCCTCATCACTTGCATTGTCCCCCTTGGTTTCTTGGCACCAGCGGTTTCCTTCACTTGAATCAGTTCCATTGGAACTTGATTCATTATAAGTTCTTGAACCTTCACCCTTCTTATGATGACCTAGTTCCAACATTGCTTGAAACAATGGTTTACCTATGACAGGAAAGTCCTTACCCTTTCTCTTCATGTTAGAAAAGACCTTTTTAATATGAGAGTGAACAGGATAAACCTTGTCGTTAACTTTCTTATTTGTAAACTGTTTGTCCATAAGAAGTTGCAAAAATCTTGGATCTAAGTAATGTTGGTTTGAAGAATTATCCAAGGCTTTAACCACATGATCAAAAATTAATTTTGAAAAATTAAATTTTTCTTTATTTTTTGCCAAACATATAAGGGCAGAAGCCATGTTACTACTAAACTCATTCCAACCAGTAGTCTTTGGGCTAAGACACTGTAACAAAGTGTGAATTAAGAATTTCCACTATGGGGGAAAGCCACCTTTATTAAATTTCAAAGAATCATTTTTTATTACATACCCCATCTCTTGAAGGTTTTCAAAAATTGTGGAGTCTGGAAGATTCTCAATTCCATTAACATCTCCTAGATGAAGAACTTCTCTAACAGATGCCTCTGTAACAATAATCTTCTGCCCATCCACACGGGCATGAATCTGTACTTCCTCATCAATAGTTTTGACCTTTGCAGTAGCCCAAAACTGTTTGATGTTGGAAACATATACAGTAGGGTTAACTTTCAATGCATACCTAATATGAGTAGCATTGAGAAAATCAACAACTTCAGTGAACTCTTCATTCTCCTTGGTGAGCTTTTGCTAGAATGCAATCATGTTATGCTTGTTGGAAAAAGACAGAGTCGACATTGTGAAATTTGAAAATTTGTGTAGGGTTTTGCTGGGAATTGCAATTAATTGATAAAATCAAGCAGTGATTTTATGTTTGATAGAGTTTTGATTGGATAAAAACATTTGTGTGAAACTGTGAATGATTGAAGTGTACAAACCCTTAACCGTTCATATTTCTAAAACAGTACCCTGCACTCTCAAAAATAGCAGAACAACCCTTAGCCGGACTAAGTTAGGCTTAGCAGCACTAAAATATGCCTAGCAACACTAAAATATGCCTAGCAACACTAAGTCAGTTTCCACTCGAAACAGCTTATTTTTCAGGACTCCAGCACTTTTCTCAGCTTATCCTGCAAAATATTAGTCCCAAAAACACAAAACCTAACTCATTACCCAAATCACAATAATCACATCATCAATTACACTTAGCAATACTATTTATAACTAGCAACATTAACACATCATTTCTGGATTTTAACAATTTGACATACTGCTTTTATCCAAGAAACCAAACACACCTTTGACAGTTTGACATCACAAGCAACCATACAAGGTCTCAAAATTTTCATTGATATTTTTTAAAAGATACAACCATTCATAAAAGCTGCAATTATAAACATAATTAATTATCCTACCTAAATACTAAAGATACTAGAAACATAAAAACATCATCATTAAAAACTGCTTCACTCCATTTCACACCAACTTGTTAAAACCAGAGCGCTCTACTCCCTGCGTTGCATCCTTTTCCTTTCCAGGAGATATTGAAACTTAATTTCAAGATCGGTAATCCTGTTTTCCAGATTTAACGGGTCTGCAAATGCAAACCCATCTTGTTGGCCCCCTTGGTTTTGATGCTCCACCACATTTTGATGCTCCATTAAATTTTGCTGCTGATCCTCTTCATTTTGCTCCTCCACCACATTTTGCTGCGTATCCTCTTCATTTTGCTGCGCATCCTATTGATCCTCCTCATCCTCTTCATCTTCTTCCTCCACCTCCACATCATTCAGTCCCCAACGCTCATCCCAGTAAAAGTCTTGTCTATACAGCCATTTCAAAATTATTGACCTCATAGACGTATCTACCTGCCTATATGACCCATATTCGTAAACGGGATCATACCCGAAATGATTAAACATTGCGTCCCATAGCAAACTGTTGTTTAATACCCACTCGTACTCTTCTGCATCATTTTGAAAGTTACCATTTGCTGCCATTGTTGAAGTTTTGTTTGAAAGTGAATATGTGTTTATGTGTGTTATTTGGTATATATACAATAGAGAGGTATAAATAGGCTGGAGAGGTATATGAACGGTTCCCAAGACTTTTGGCGGGAAAAGGGATCGACCAAAGGCGCCTAAATCATACTGTGAATTGAAGATATTTTAAAACCGTTCCTAAAGATAAGGAATTGACTGTCTCCACTTTCCTTTTACCAATTCTTGACTTACCAAGTACAATGATTTGATGCAATAACTACTTGTATCTCATGCTTTATGAATAATAAACTTCCAAACTCAAACAAAGATTGTCAAACTTGATTGTCATTTGCAAAAGTCAAAGAGTCTCCAAGTGAATTTGGGCAATTCCGGGTAATTACTATCAAAAGATAACTAATAGCCAATCATGATTGTCACTTTGGGTAATTTTTGGTAGTTTTGTGCCTGTACATTCATTTGCATAAGGTCAAACAGGATAGTCAAATTGTGCCATTTTGGGTAATTACTACCAAAAGATATTGAGTAGCCAAAAGATCAAGATCAGTTAAATTTAATAGCAAACACTTAACCATTCACCATAAAGATGGGGTACATGAGCCACTACAAACCACACAATCTAGCCATAAACACTATACTACTTCAGTGCAAGTACCAAAGAAACCACAACTGCAAAAACACAAAGTGTTGACTTCCAAAAACTGACTTTCTTTAAGGCATTTGTCAACTCTGCCTCCAATTCTTCAATCCTTCTTTGACGATTAACTTCAATTTGAACCTCACTCCTTTGTTTGGGATTCAGTTTGCTATACATATCAAACAAATGCATCTTGTACCAATCACATTCCTCCTCTGGATCATACCAATCAAATTGTTCACATTTCTGCGTACCCGATTTTTAAAATAAAAAAAACGTAGTATATTAAACATTAAACTTAATAATCTTTAAACTAAATGTATCTGATAACTTACCCATCGATTTTGGCAGCAAATGAAACGTCGAGCAGGGTTGGATGGTGTCCAAGATGTTACCACCATTGCTGGCCTGTCACATTTGCAGTTATCTTCAAAAAGATAAGACGACATGAGTTATTTGATTTTGATTTGGGATTTGTTATGATTTTTTAGAGTGTGTTAAATTAGGGTTTATGTGAAAGGGAATTGATTTGCACACTTTATAAATTGATTGGGACACTCCATCAGTGCATTAAATACTTGTACAGTATTAAACACTCTGTTTCAACCGCTTGTACATTGAGTGTGCAAATAACTTTTTTGAGTGTGCAAATCATTAGCCATATGTATAACAGAAGATCAAAAATTGATGGCCATTAATCCTTATTCGGGTCAATCGGGCTGACCTGGTACCCGAGTTAGCCAAATATTTTCAACCTGATACAGGACCCTATTTAGTATTTGGGTTACTCGGGTTGACCCGAATCACCCGAATAAAAAGGAGAAGGACATATGGAAATGAAAAAATCGTACAAAAACGTAATAAACATTTCATAACGTTTTAATACAGAGGAAAACATTCAGAAAAGCTTAGAACATATGAAAATGAGCGAAAATTGCCGAAAACATTCAAAATTGATGAAATCGGTCGAAAAGGGTCGCAGTCGGTCGTTGTCGGACTAAAACGGTCTAAATCCGTCGAAATCTGTCAACGTCGGTCGAAAACTGGCGACATCGATCAAAATCGATTGAAAACGGTCAAAAAAGGGACGAAAAACGTTACAAACGGATTAAAACGTAAAAAAAATACAAAACATATAAAATGTTGTATAGTATTTGTCATATTTAACAAAATCCAATGCACATGACCCATGACCCATGTTAATTACCCATTGTCGATCACCAATCATGTATTGGTCGATAACATATGTGACATGTCGCTACAACCCAATATGAATGCACATGACCCGTTACCCATGTTAATTACCCGCCAATGATCAACAGTCATGGCCGACCAGTGATAACCTAATGCATATGACCCATATGATGTCAAATACCCATTATTGAATGTGACCAGCTGTGATAACCTAATTAATGCATATGACCCGTGACCCATGTGAATTAGCCATTATCACCGGTCATGCATGGGTTGCACCGGCTTGGTGTAGGTGTATAGTAGTTATATATAGTGTGAATTGAATGTTATATGAATTGTATTTGAAGTTATTAAAGGCTCATGCATGGGTTACACCGGCTGGGTAGGTGTATACCTTTTGTCACAGAAACTAATAAGAAGCAAGTATACAAGGACCTCCCGATCATGTTATCCGGGATCGAGCAAGTTTGAACTCGGTTTGAGCTTGATCACTCGAAAAGCTCGGTTTATTTGTAAAGGTGTGTGTCTTACACAAATTAAAATTGAAATATAATCTAATAAGCGAATTCGGTTCACCTTCGGCTCGAAAATCTCGATACCAGGGTTTTCAAGATCGGGATCATATCCTACTTAGGATCGATTTTGTCTTTGCAAGATCGAGATCGTAAGATCGGATCGGGATCTTAAGATCCTACCATAATGCATTTTTTAAGTATCCTTTGTAATATTATACAAATTTATAAATTATTATATACATAAACACAAAATTATATAAATGTTTCATAGAAATGTTGTCCTAAATTATGGTTATGAAATGTATAAGAAGATTATAACATGTTGTTTTTTCAATTTTACAAAACACAATTCATAAATTTGTAGTTTTTTAGTTTGCTAGTTCGAGAAAAGTAAGATCGGATCGGATTAGATCCTAAGATCCTATGGTCAGGATCGGATTCCTATACGATCGAATCTTAAGCTTTCAAATATCCTACATAAGATCCGGATCGTTTTTGCTTTGTAGTATCGTAAAATCGTAATATCCTAAGGTCAGGATCGGGATCCTGACAACCATGCTCGATACATTTATAATTAACTATTTACACTTAGTACGCTTACATAAAAATATATATATATATATATCTATATATATATATATATATATATATATATATATTAAAAAAAACATATGCTATATCACTTAAAAGCTCGAAAACTCAGCAATAACTCGAGTCGAACTTTTCAAGATAGAGTATTTAACTTCATTTGATAGGTTTGAGCTTGAATACTCTATCCCAAATTTTAACTTTTCCCCAACCCGCTTAAAATTTTCCCCAAATTTAAATTGCCCTCCACCTAAATATTTCATTGACCCGCCCATGTTTTTCAATACTCGTTCCCAATTAATATCGACAAAATCTAGATCTGGTCTTCTTCTATCTCATCAACACTCTCCTCACCAACGCCACCGCTCGCACCAACACCACACTCGTACCAAGACCACCGCTAAGGCCCGATCCAATTCAATGACATGTTTAGCGGTCCAGTCCGGCTCGGTATTCAGCTCACCGATTTGGTTGATCCTAATTACTAGCGAGGAACACTCCAACTTTACCCTGTTCTTGATTGGTACGTTGCTTTTACATGGTTATTGAGCTACGTGGTTCAAGCTCATTGATTTTAATTTCACAAAAGCTATATGTAATGTGTGCAGATATTAAATCGGGTTGATGATGCTGTCAATGAAGCTTTGAAACAATCTCAAGGTTCATATATCGCCTTGCTATCTTATAATGACAAGATTTTTTATGAATACCTGATTACACACTTCTGATGCATTCAGGCATCTTTATCTGGTGCATATCTTAGTCCTTAATTTATTAATACATCATCAGGTTGCAAAACAACTCGAAATGTCTTTCATGACATGTTACCCAGCCAGCCATTTTTATGTGGTATTATCTTTTATTATTTTTGAAAGTGCATTCACATCTGAAATGGTTTTTTATCCTTGAATTCATCTTTTAGATGTTTTTAAGCACCCATTATGCGGGGACTGATTTAAAAACTAGATTGACCATAACCAAACTGGCCAAAAGCAAATGCTACCTTGGAATCTTTACTTTTTTCTAGTTTGAAAAAAATAATTTGAAATGTATATAGCTTTGGAAGGTTGAATAAAATTTACAAATAAAAGATGCATAATCGATTGTAAGAAAGCCTAAAATCGGAAATAGACCAAGATCTGATTATCAAAAAATATAGCTATTTCTAATCAAGTATTCGCGTTGGTCTATTTGATTTTTTCAGCTTATCTTTTCCATTTTTAATTGGGTGGTTGGGACAAAGTTACTTGTACCTTTTTAAACCATTCCTAGAGTTTAATCTATACCTTATTTTTAATTGGGTGGTTGGGACAAAGTTACAAGATCTGATATGCGTTTTATTCCTATCGTGTTTGCGAAGATAGTTGAACCAGTGGCGCATCAAGCGACTCAAAACCACAAAAACAGCAGATATTTGAACTAGTGGCGCCTAACAAACTAGATGCACCTGACAAAAGACAAGGCAATAGTGTGTCTGTCAAATGTCAAGAAATAGATGCACCCGTCAACTATATATAACCACATACTTTTTACAGAGGAATGTTTTCTAGCATCTAATCAAGAACTTTATTCCAGTATGCTCATCTAGTTCTGTTATGTTGTGAGCTTTGACATGTTCTAGTTCTGCTCTAATCCTGATGTAGTTATTGTTGATATGCAGCAGCCTACGTTTTCAAGGCTTTTTTATCCAGATGATGAGATTAGATCAATGGGAGAAAAACTTGTAAGTTTAGCTGCAAATTTTATTATTATATTCATTGTTTTGGATTAAAAGTGTTCATGATGTTGTTTGAATTACTGCTGATCATGTTTGTGTTAATATTGCTTAGATGGATTTAGTTCTGCTCATGAACTTCAAAGAAGATGTGCAAAAGTAATTACTACTGCTAGTACAAAAGTTACTACTGCTAGTGAAAGTTGGTACTGCTCAGAGATTAAGACCGCTCGAAGTTGCTAGTTGCTTATGGAGAAGATTATAGATACTTAGGAAACTATTGTAAGCCGACTAGGACCCCTTGGTGTATAAAAGGATGTCCAATTTTATATTTGGTTCGGTTATATACATTCCAATTTTATTGTATTTGAATTTGTTTTGATATATATTTGAATTGTTTTGATATATATTGATTTTTTAAATGTGACTAAAAGATGCATATAGTCACACTTATTAACACTTTGGTCACTGTTTGCATAATTCATTGTGTGACTAAATATTACAAAAGGCCACGCAAACATAAACTTCATGTGGCCATTGGATGATCAATAGTCACACAAAATACACATTTCTTCACTTTAAACAGCATATGGTCACACTTATTAACACTTTTTGCCACTGTTTGCTTAATGGTATGTGACTAAATACCCAAAACAAACATGCTTTGTGTGACTAAATATTACAAAAGGCCACGCAAACATAAACTTTATGTGGCCATTGGAAGATCAATAGTCACACAAAATACACATTTCTTCACTTTAAACAGCATATGGTCACACTTATTTACACTTTTGGCCACTTTGTGTTAAATTGTATGTGACTAACTCCAAAAAAATAACACCCATTGTGTGACTAAATCATCAAAAACGTCACATTTATTGAATATTCATGTGGCCATTGGATTATCAATAGTCACACAAAATACACATTTACTTGAATATATCATCTCAAATGTCACATATATTATATATTTACGTGGCCAAAGGACGAACAATAGTCACTCTCAAAAAACATTCGTGTGACTATAAGGTGTTTACGGTCATTGACAATGACTAATCCAACAAAACTTGTGCCTAATTTGTCACACATATTCGGGGTTTTGGTCACTCTTTTTCGATGGAAAAGGCCACGAACTCAACAATGAGACCATATGCCACCTACGGTGGCGGGACCTTTTGTCACACATGACGAAAAAAACATGCGTGACTATATGCATATCGTCACACATTTTTGACGTGACCAATAGCACTTTTTGTACTAGTGATTTGTCCTACTTGCATATTATATGAACCAGTTTTAGCCTTTCTGAAAATAATAATAACTTTTAGGAAGCATAATTTGAATAATCACTGGTACTATAATGGCTTAAAAAGTGTCCCATGATAATTTTAGATCATCTAAAGAGACCTGGTGATGAGGATCCTATTCCGCCTTATAATATGGTCAGATGCCTGCAACCACTTTTTCCATCTCAGTCCATCTGTTTCCAAACATCTTTTGGGCCTGCAATTATTTTTTAGATCGTATCAGTTGTAACTGTAAGCACATGACTGGTGGCACTATAAACTCCAACCCTAATATGCATCCCGACTGCTTTTTTACTGCCGATGATCACAATGGTTTGAAGGGTTGTATGGTCGATACAAAGGCGATATAAGAAGCAGAGTTTAAAAAAAATTAAGGGCCAAGCACAGAGTTAAACATTTCAGAAGCCAATCTTTGATAATTAGCTGAGTAAGATTTTGTTTCATTTGATAATTTTTATGGATGATTGTCTTGTATTTGTAATCTTGATTGAACTTTTTGCAACTTCGGACAGTGTGAGCGAAAGTCTAATAACCCCTGAGACCAGAACCCATAGATGAAACATATTTACTAAGTGCACAATGAGTTGCTTCAAGGCCACTTGAAGGCCAGAGCTTTTATTGCTGCAATGACAGGAAAGGAAGGCCAAAGATATTTTGTAATCTGGTATCATTGGTTTCTCCTTTGTATTAATGTATGCAACCATTTTTTCGTGATTAAAATCAAAACGAGATACTACCTCATGATAACTCGACAGTAAACTTCATAAACCCGTTGGATAGTAGAACACGTGCCTCTTCAATATTTTTTAAAAGCTTTTCATATCAGCAATCCCATACACCCCCAGATTAACTTATGAACCTTGATTTATAATATTAAGAAAAGAGTAACAAAATTAGAGATGCCTATCAATCCGGTACTTATTAATTGATTTCTGATCAAAGATATACTTCGACTCAGCAACCAGATTGGGTTTTGACATCGGCCATCTATGTGCAGCAAATAGGAGAATGACAGCGGATGTAGCTATTTACAGTCTTACAATGAGAGACTATAATAACTTTTTAAGTGATAGATAAACCTAATAACTATTTATGTGAACATAATTTACCTATTGACTATTTGATAGCTTTGCTAACCAAAGACTCTCATATAGACAGACAATTACTTGCACTTGTAAGAAGGAAATGTCTCAATTAAGCTTTTCTCCACCGAAAGAAACTATATGTAATCCTAGAGAAAGAAGTTGCACGTAACGGGTAGATTTTTCTTCAACTAACATGTAAAGGTTCATGTATTTCTCAGATGAGCGAGTCTTGTTGGTTTTTTAAATTCCACTCAAGTCTCTCCCGCCACTGTTAATAACAAAAGAAAACAACTTACAAATTATAAAGACCAAGGGGAATCCACCAATTTCCATGAATGTTAAAAATGAGACCACAAACATCAACATGGAACTTCTAGCCTGTAAGTTTATATCCATATGCATATATTAAGATCGATGCCAAATGAATTTTACATCTATCCTACATTTGTAGTTTTAACATTCTGAATATAGTGTATAACCTGAATCGAGCTGTAACTTGAGCCAACATGATGGAATATTGTTCCAAGACCAAGAGAAAATACTAAATAGATGGTTGATGCGTGGGAATTGCACCAGGCTTTACCTCTCAAGGGATCTTGAGAAGCTTACAACCCCCACCAGGAAGTGTACCTGATCGTTGTAGTATAGTATAGTGACAAGTACCGGGGGATTGATCGTTCAGCTAGGAATAGTGTCGCTAGGATTAGAAAACCTAAATACTAGTTCTAGAGATGAGGGATGATTCTTTTTATGTTTTTATATTTTATGAAAAGCAAGTAAAATCTCGGGTTTTAAGGATTTGGGCGGAATTAGTTGTTAAGCAACTAACCCAATTACTAAGATGCAATCAAAATAAAATAATAAAAATGAAAATAAACTATATTAAACTAAAGTTGTGAGCAATAAGTGGGAGAAATGTGTTTACTTAGATTTCACTACTCCCTAGATATCTTTTACACGTTAATTACTTGTTATAGTTGCGTGGATGACGAATTGTATTCCTTAATACCATTCATAGGGTGGCATACTTACTTCTCCAATCCTATGAATGCCTACTTCACTCCTATGTCGAGCCTGCAAGAAGCTCCTAACATGGGATCATTAGAATTTACTCATGCATTAAATACAATCAATAAAACCTAGTACACATCGGTTCATGTTTCCTAAGACGTTCAAGCATGTTACACAATGGAGATCTGCCAGTTTTCTTAAGCCTAACATTGAAATCCTTCATCCAATACAACCATAAACAAGTAATCAACACATAATCAACATCTAGGTTTCATTAGATCTAAGCAAACACAAAATAAATCTAGCCTAGCATGGTGAAATCAAGACAAGCACAAGATATAGACAACCAACACATAGACATATTGATTGAATTAAGAAAAGACTTATCTCAATAACACATGTAAGGATTCAAGGGTTGAAAACCCTTGAAAAGCTGTAAAATTCGTATATGGTTCGGCCTTAGGGTTTCTCCAAACTTCTCCCCTCTTTTTATGAATGAAAATTAGAAAACTATATATAGATATTAGAGGCTGACGGCGTCAAGAACAAATGGGTGACGCCGTCATCTCGCCGCCAAAATAATCCTCGGACTGCCTTGATCTACATCTGACGCCGTCATGTTGTCCACTTTTGCAGGCCGTCACACTTTTAACTCTTGACGCTCTACTTGTGACGCCTTCATGTTTGTACTGGGTCGTCATGATATTTACTCTTGACGCCGTCAAATTCTTCCTCTTGACACCGTCAAACACTGTTCTAGCATGGAAAATTAAGTCTTTGGCGTTTTCTTCACTTTTATGCTCCAAAAAAGTCCGAATTGCTTCCTTTTCCAGATTTCACTCCCAAAGTACCTAAAATCACAAAAGGAACGATTTAGGGCAATATTTGATCAAATAAATTCAATTCCGGGCTTAAATGACCCCCTAAAAACGGATCATTTTTCGCCTCATCATATACCCTTACACTTGAGATTTGCTTGCCCTCAAGCAAATGCGCTTTTATTCTAATCAAAATACAAGTTAGGGGTCATTTAACACTAATATAAAAGTAATTACAACAAATAATCATTCCACAAAAGACCAAAGACAAGCACGGAGGTCATATACTAGCACCTCACAAATAGTGTTTAGATACTCACATCTCTCGGGTGTAATAAAGTATAAATTACAATTATGGAAACGGAAGATATCTCTCACTACCTGTCATAGCAAATTAGATTACCATAGGCTTGGGAAAGGATCAAACCTCCACCACATGGCGTAAGCACCTAGGATAAACTATCAAAGAGGTCTTTTAAAGGGTTGTAACGTTAGGTGTAGGGATATGAAATACACGGTTTTGTTGGATATAGGCACTCTTTACTGGTGGCGAGCTAACAATCTTGGTTAATTACATGTACAATATGGCGTTGCTAAGCTAAGACTAGACTCGACTTAAGCTAATAAATGAAAAATAACAAAAACTTAAAATAAACATAGAATGAAACGGGATGGTAGTCCGTACGTTTTTTTCTCTTTTCCTTTTCCTTTTTTTTTCTTTTCTTTTTCTTAATTTTTTCGATTTTTTTTTTTTTTTTTTTTTTTTTTTTTTTTTGCATACACTCTTACCCTACCATCCAAAATAATACATCATAGGGAATGGAAATTCCCCTTACACTTGAATTTTTACATACTTTACAATAAACTAATCTAATAACTCGAATTAAGAAAATCAAAACACTTGGAGTACTTTTACGATTAACGCACATATGGAGGTAATAAAATGATGTTTTTCCCCATTACTCCATAACATTAGTACTTTACCCATGAGTCTCAATCGTCCCAAAACAATACGTACAAAGATATGACTCGACTTAGCAACCATGTAATCAATTAGATAGTTAACTTAGGGTTTAACAAATAACAATAATTCACTAAAGATGAGTGCATACACGGAAGGCTAAGGCGATTTGGGTGTACATTTAAGTGGGGTGTAACAAATTCTTCCTTCAAGTAAAATGCTTAAAGTTAGAAACGAAAAGATAGGCTCGGAGGGGTGTACTAGGGGTTTCGTGTACTAAAAATGAGTACAACGCTAAGGGTGTGGGAAAAATTAATTGACTTAACTAGCCAAGTAATATGACTTAAATGGTCAAGTAATTATAATACGGGTTTAACACAAGGGTGATCCTAATGCCTCTTATCATGTAGTAAATCTTACTACACGAATGTAGTCTCACTAGCGGTCTCGGGATGCATCACTAACGCAAGTTCTAGAATCTAAATGCTACCGGTACACTCATAAGCACTAATGGTAAATGCTTTTTCTATCAAATCTAAAGGCGAACCTCACATATTTGGGTGGAAAATTTTTCTGAATAGTACGGTTATGTGCTAGTCATACAATCTCCTATCCATGAGACGTTTGATATGGCTAAAGTTTCACTCCTACATGTTGTAAAAAAAATTAAATTTGGCGCTAAAATTGCACTAACAAGTATTTCTCATAGTTTTATTACACATCTACCATTAAACAAACAAACTCAAGCGAAAGTGTATCTGTAAGGTATCATCATTTTACCCACCCCTTACACTTAGGATGAACATTGTCCCCAATGTTCAAGTAAAGAATGTAAAAGTGAAAGAGTAAAAAGAATGAAATCAAATACTCCCCTGATTCACTCGGTATGGATAATAAGGTGGCCAGGTTAGATCTTCCTCCAAGAAAATGAACAATCAAAGCTTCCCTTCCAGAATATAAATCATCTTCTTGTCGTACATAACCTGTAAATCCTGAGAAAACAGACAAAGCAACCTCGCATAAAATCGGCGGAAATCTACATAAGTTACTAAATCCTAGAAAACAAAGTAAGATATAATGCTTGTGGAATGAAGTTTGCAGATTTCCTGGAGATTATAAAACTTAATAATTCAACAAAAACTTTAAAACTCCGTTAGAAAAATAAAACTGGTAAAATTTCCAGATTTTTACACGTGACGCTGTCAAGAGCAAGCTTATGACGCCGTCAGAAGTGACCTGCAGAAATTCTTATGTTAAGTTTTCGGAAAATTTCTGGAAAAACTTGGTCCTACTTCCTGGAAAATCCTGTAAAACTTCATTATGACTCGATACAAGCATTTGACTCTAACAAATACGAATATACATGTTCACTAAATATTGTGGAGAATCATGATCGGTTTGTTTCTTAAAAACATATTTGGGGTTTCCCCTTACACTTATCTTTTGCAAAAATACCTTTAGGGTGAAGTTAAGACTAGGCCAAACAACAAAGTAAAGTATTTCCACTTTTTAGTTTTAGAAACATGATCTACCAACAATAAAAATAAAGCATGCATACGGAAGCAAATAACAAACAAACAAAATAAAAATCACACAAAGCATGGGTTGCCTCCCAAGAAGCGCTTTATTTTATTTACGAGTCTTGTAGCTAGACTCAAGGCCATGGGTTACCGTGTATCGCTTATGCTCACATAACCAAGCGTGGGCCATCTAATAGTCGCCTCATCTTTCTTATAATCATCTCTTAACTCTAAACATCCGCGATAGTATCTTTTGTTCTTTTCATGAGTATATTTAAGCCCTTTTCTCTTATCGTTCTCACTTAGCATTTCTATGGCCGGATACCTACTACATTTTTCCATGGAAAAATCCTTGAACCTAGGGTGTGCACGGGGCATTTGGTAGACAAAATCTTCATCCCCATTCGAGAATGTAATTAATCCTTCTATAAGTTTTTCATCAAGGTTGGTCAACCTTTTGAAGGGTTTTCCAAACAAAACTTGGGTTAACTTATCATCAATAAATTTTCCTAGACTCTCCATAACCATGAATTCAACAAGATAAACCAAACTTTCAACAAACACATGCAATGGTATTGCCCTAGCAATAACATTTTCCCCTTTGTATTCTAACTCATCTACCATGATTTTATTATATTCATTACGCGAGATTATGTTCATTGGGAGAGATGAGTTAAGATAGGCGTTAAAGCTCCTAAATCCTATCTTACAAGGAAATTGCATGTTGAATGAACTATCACACTCAATCCTTGTTCTAGGGTCGACATACCTAAGAGGGTTTATTTCCTCTTCCGTCCTATTCTCATTAATCACATCACCATCATCAATATTCTCGTCGGAGTTTGGATAGTAAAAAGGACTAGCCCTACGGTGATCATCATGATCAGACTCCTCTAACTCAGAATTATTGTCAAAGTGGTGGTTGGGCGAGAGGTTAGGTGGGTTCTCATTCTCCAATAAAGGGATTGGGGCGGGCATTTGGAAAATCCTACGACGAAAAACACGAATAACAGGAATCAAACGATCAATGTTATTGTTATCCATCGAGATAATTTACGAACAAAGGAAACAAATAAATAAGATAGACTAAAGAAAACCTAAAAATAAAATTAAAATCTTACTAGAAAGGAATCTAGCAAGTAGACCTAATAAAAAGAGATTCTAACCTAGACAATAACTATTCCCCGGCAACGGCGCCAAAAACTTGATGCGTGGAAATTGCACCAGGCTTTACCTCTCAAGGGATCTTGAGAAGCTTACAACCCCCACCAGGCAGTGTACCTGATTTTTGTAGTATAGTATAGTGACAAGTACCGGGGGATTGATCGTTCAGCTAGGAATAGTGTCGCTAGGATTAGAAAACCTAAATACTAGTTCTAGAGATGAGGGATGATTCTTTTTATGTTTTTATATTTTATGAAAAGCAAGTAAAATCTCAGGTTTTAAGGATTTGGGCGGAATTAGTTGTTAAGCAACTAACCCAATTACTAAGATGCAATCAAAATAAAATAATAAAAATGAAAATAAACTATATTAAACTAAAGTTGTAATCAATAAGTGGGAGAAATGTGTTTCCTTAGATTTCACTACTCCCTAGATATCTTTTACACGTTAATTACTTGTTATAGTTGCGTGGATGACGGATTGTATTCCTTAATACCATTCATGGGGTGGCGTACTAACTTCTCCAATCCTATGAATGCCTACTTCACTCCTATGTCGAGCCTGCAAGAAGCTCCTAACATGGGATCATTAGAATTTACTCATGCATTAAATACAATCAATAAAACCTAGTACACATCGGTTCATGTTTCCTAAGACGTTCAAGCATGTTACACAATGGAGATCTGCCGGTTTTCTTAAGCCTAACATTGAAATCATTCATCCAATAAAACCATAAACAAGTAATCAACACATAATCAACATCTAGGTTTCATTAGATCTAAGCAAACACAAAATAAATCTAGCCTAGCATGGTGAAATCAAGACAAGCACAAGATATAGACAACCAACACATAGACATATTGATTGAATTAAGAAAAGACTTATCTCAATAACACATGTAAGGATTCAAGGGTTGAAAACCCTTGAAAAGCTGTAAAATTCGTATATGGTTCGGCCTTAGGGTTTCTCCAAACTTCTCCCCTCTTTTTATGAATGAAAATTAGAAAACTATATATAGATATTAGAGGCTGACGGCGTCAAGAACAAATGGGTGACGCCGTCATCTCGCCGCCAAAATAATCCTCGGACTGCCTTGATCTACATCTGACGCCGTCATGTTGTCCACTTTTGCAGGCCGTCACACTTTTAACTCTTGATGCTCTACTTGTGATGCCTTCATGTTTGTACTGGGTCGTCATGATATTTACTCTTGACGCCGTCAAATTCTTCCTCTTGACGCCGTCAAACACTGTTCTAGCATGGAAAATTAAGTCTTTGGCGTTTTCTTCACTTTTATGCTCCAAAAACGTCCGAATTGCTTCCTTTTCCAGATTTCACTCCCAAAGTACCTATAATCACAAAAGAAACGATTTAGGGCAATATTTGATCAAATAAATTCAGTTCCGGGCTTAAATGACCCCCTAAAAACGGATCATTTTTCGCCTCATCAATGGTGAGGCATAGCCAGTAGTATCTAATATCATGATGCATGTTAATTAATGAAAGACCACTTCATGAGTGCAAGACTCTGAATTGAAATACTAGCATGACTTTCCTTTTTATCAACTTCTCCGTATCCCTAGAAATTTCCAAATAGATCAGTTAGCTTCAAAGTAATTAAAACAATACAGCTGTATGATTAATATGGTAAGTGGTATCAAGGTGTACCACATGGTATTGAAAAATAAAATATCAATAATCATACATATCTTGCTCACCTTCTTGCCTATTTCAGCAATTATGCTGTTAACTTTGTGGTGAGCGGTAGATGACATGTATGATGCTATTAACCTGCTAACTATTTCCTCAGTAGGTTAATTGTAAGTCCGTGCATACTAATTACACAACTGATAACTAATATTCGCATATTATTAACATGTACATACAACTGAAAGTAAGCAAACATGTACAACTAACTATAAAACATTCCAGTCATTTGAAACTGGCAAAACTAAACTACTTATTGTTAGGACCCTTGAATACAATATCTAACACAAGTTTATAATGATAATAAGAAAGATTAATAGAGGGAGATGAAGAGATGGAGAAGAGATGGTAACTTCTAGAGAGAGAAAGAAAGATATATTAGATTAAGGAAGGATAGAATACAATGAGAGAGAAACCTAGAAGCACCACCTCCAAATGGGAGCATTTGGAGGTTTATATAGTTAGGATAAAGAGATGGGCCGGGCTTGGGCTTATGTAATGGACAAGACCTAACCTTATACAATATTAGATTAAACCAAGCCCGTTTACCCTTAACTAAACTACAAGACTATTACAACATTATTACAAGACTCGTTGATACAATAATGATCGTCACTTCTATTTCTAACAATCTCCCCCTAAGGGGCGATCATTGAGATCTCTCTTTGATTCCATTGATGATTAACACTTCTAATGCTAACAATCTCCCCCTAAGGGTGATCATTGAGATCTCTCTTTTGTGACTTCGATCTTTGTTCTTTGAAGCTTGTTATCTTTGAACTTTGAGTCTTGTTGTGTAATAGTTTTGCTAGTTCCTTTGTTCCAATCATGCTTTGTGATCTTTCTTGCCATTGATCAACATCTTTACTCTGTTGTCTTTAAGTCTTTTCCAACATGCTCATACTTTGATTGACTTTGAATCTTTGAGAAGTTCTCTTTTCTTTGACTTTAATCTTAGAAATGCTCTGAGCTTAGCTTAGCTTGGATCTTTGAAGAGAGCTTTGCAGGGTATGAGCATGTGGATCTTAGTGTGATGGCAACGGTCTTTCTCCAAGGAACATACATGAGTACCTGCATAAAAAAAGTTAGCAATAAAGTATCCGGTACTTACAGGTTCAGAATTAGAGATCGTCAACAGCATAGTGTGAAGACTCCTTCTAACCCTTACCAAGGCCGTTCCTGAATCAGATACCCCTAAAAAGGGCTTACTAGATCCACCGAAGTACATCAATGATTCAGGTGAGTTGCTGGAGATCACCCCACAACTGTAGACCGTTTGAGACATAGTAACCATCATGATAGATAAGGCAAGATCCGTGGATCTCATAAGGACTCTTACAATTTGTGTCCTTTTAGGTGAACACAAGTGTATTCAAAGGAAGTGTATCCTAGGAGATCTTTTAATGAATCTCATGGCTCTAGACTCGATAAGTGCATAATTTGGTTTTCCTATGCGGAGACTAGGGAGAGGTCTCCTACTTCAATATCAACTATCTCTAAGAGATAAGTTGATAGATTACACCGGTTCCCTGTGAGAATGAAACAAGCTCTTTTAAGAGAACTTGAGTGGCTTAGAAGATTTAGTGCAGTGCGTCACTGGTCCATGACGTCTTTATCTTCAATACCGGTGTCACCTTAGTAACAACCAGTAGCATACAAATTGAACCCGGTGTCTGCCCTAAGGTTGAACATATGGAGGGCTATTTCTTTTCACCCTTTTTTATAACTTTTCTTTTTAATTCCTCAACCCCTTCTTTCTCCTTTCTCATTTTCTCCTTTTTTCAATCATACCTAAGGACTTCTAATTCTAATATATTGGATTTGTCCTTGGGTAGATCCCTCCGGCTTTGGCGGATCATAGGACGGTTTTTCCTAACCTTAGTCACCTTATAACTTCATGACTATCCTATTGTTGCCATCAAACCATTTTTAGAAAATCTCTCAAAGTGTTTATGATTATGAAACATATTTGTTGACACTATGAGAGTTTTGGTTTCTTTTGAAGGACTCCCCCTTCACATGTGCTCATGGATTTTTAAGAAATTTGAACATGCGTGAGGAGTTTGCACTTTTTGAATTGATCCACTTTCAGTGAACATGACCGATTCGAGACACGCTTACATCACTAGTTAGACTAGCTTGAAATTATCACCCGTCCTGGTCAAGTCCAAAGAAAGTCTCTCGATACGGTACATTCTACTCTGACAAGTCCTATTCGAGACACGCTTACATCACTAGTTAGACTAGCTTGAAGTTATTATCCGTCCAGGACAAGTCTTTTCGATTAATGACATTTAAGCTTCTTCAATTCATTGGTAATAACTGAGTCGAGCTCTTCTGAGATTCAGCACCGATCATTACACATTTTGATCACATTTAATCATGTCTTCTCCCCCTCAAAAATAGCATATCGTGATATTTTTTATATCAACTGATTGAGAAAAAGCTTTTGGAGAGATAGACAGATTTGATTTTGCATGAAATCGGAACATTTTTGTTTTTGAAATACTCCCCCTCAAAACTCGCATATGTTTTTGAGAATGTTAAACTTTTTAAGGTTTAGAGGGAAGGAGTCTTCTCGAAGCAAAATTCTGAAAGAGAAAGAAGTTTTAGATTTGTTGAATTTTGCATCAAGGTTTTTAGAAAAACAAAGACTTCTCTTTGTTTGAATAGGAATGTCGCACTGAGGCATACAACAATGTCCATTTTTAGGATAAGTGCACTTTTTTTTAATGAAAACCATTTTTGCGTAGCACTTTCCTTTCTTTGAAAACTTGAGTTGTGCACTGTAAGGTGTATAAAAATCATTATGATGATGAGCACTGATTTTGATAGATTTCGAAAGTCTAATTGAAAAATCTTGAAAATGTGGTGCTCATGATGTAAGAGAATTTTTTTTTTAGGATAAGTGCTCGAAAGATATTTGAAACCTTCATTTTTGATTAAGCACTTTCCTTTCTTTGAAGAACGAGTCCTTAGCTGAAATACTAAGAAGTCATCATTTTTGGTCCGGGTTTCGTACTGAAGTATACGAAAGCCATTGTAAAGAAACTTTTTGAGAAACGACATGTTTTGGAAAAGCATTATAAAGAACTCCCGCTCAAGCATCTGTACATATCCGTATCATTGTTGAATGACATTTCTAGAAATGTACAGAATATTGATTTATACGAGAGACATGTCGTGAGAAGAATATTTTTGGATTTTATGATTTAATATTGTTTTTGTATTTTTTGAAAATTATCTATTTTTGTATTTTGTTTTTGTTGGTTTTTATAAAAGAAATGGAAAATCAAAAATAGAAGATTGAAAGAATGATTTTTTAGAATTTACAGAATTTGAACCCTTTGATGAACTGGGTTCTGAGATAGTTGAATCACCTGTAACCAAAGACGAAGAGGTTTCACAAATAAAAGTGTTAGAAGTACATTTTTCCTCACATTAAGGGTAATCACTATCAACGGTTGTAGTGGTTTCTACTTCCTTATCCTGATGATTTTCATTATTACTTGTCTTGGTGCAACTATCAAAAATCTTTCTTGTGGGAATCCATCTAAGACCAACTGTTTTAAAAACTTTTCCCGTAGGAATCCACCTAAGGTAAGATCTAGATGTAGTTTTCTTAGCAGATGCAGCGGATGTCTCAGTTTTTGACAAACTACATCCTTTAGATATCCACCTATTAGGTTTGTTATCCATTTTCTTGCTATCAACGGGTGTGTTTCTATTTGGCGTCTTAGTGGATTGTGCCTTGACACTTGATTTTCCTTTCTTGAGAAATTGTGCAACACATGCATCGTGATTAGCTGAAAAAACACATTTTTGACATGTAGGACAGACAAATTCAACATTCTTGTTTAACACAGCAACTTTAACTTTGTCACTACAGTCTTTTGAAAATTGTTTGTTGTTCGATGAGACCCTGGAATTATTTGTGTTGCATTCTACATTCCTAGCATTCTCTTTTGTGCCACTACTCTTAGATGCAAGCCAATCCCTAGTATTTTGTTGATTGTTCCTAGGTAATGGTTTACTACTACTAGCAGTACTTTGGAATCTTGTAGAATTCATCACTCTAGGTTTTGCGCCTAAAATTCCATCTTTTCGAAGTTGTGCCTTTTTCCTAGATTCTTCTAGATGGTGATTTTGAACCATGTCATTTGAACCAACAGATTCCTTTACAGATTTTGTCGTCACATTCGGTGTACTATTCCCAGAAGGGCCAGGTGCACTCACATTTGTGTTTCTTTCAACAAACAATCTTTGTTTTTCAGCAATCTTTTCAATTACCTTTTTCTTGGGCAAGGGTTATGGAGTGACTGGTTTTGTCAAATTCTTATTCTCTTCGACTTTTGGAGCAAACATTGAAATAGACATTTTTGGTTTTTCAACTGTTTTAGAAGCATTTGGTTTTTCCGAAGTCAATGGTTTTGCAAACTTAGTATCCAAACCCTTCCCTTTAATACTTACAAGCTGAGCTCTCAAAAGATCATTTTCCTTTTTCATGTCCTTGTGGGCATGCTCATACGACAATTTGTCATACTTGCATTCCTCTTATTTTCGATCAAGTTGTTTGAAAAACGACATGTTTTCTTTTTCAAGTTTTACAAGAGCATTTTCATATTTTGAAACAATTTCAGATGTCTCAGCTCGCAGTCTTTCATCGTCTTGAATAGAATATGTTTGTAAAATGATGGACATGATATCAGTAGTCATAACAGCTTCAAAGAGAGAATCATTTAACCTTTCCAAAACATTCATGTTTTCACGAGTATCATTAGCTTCGTTTACCAGGGATTTGTGGTCCTTGACAAAGTCGGCCATTTCTTTTAAGAAAGCTTGTTCAAAATGGATTACCCTCGCACTGATGTTATTCAGTGGGATAGTAATTTCGTTTTGAAACACCTTTTTCTGTTCGATATGAAAACTAGAATACCAGTTGTTAATATTGATGGTAGTTTTAGATTCAACAACATTTTGAAGTTCTTGAATTCTCTTTTTAACGTCATCGAGAATGTCTCTAGCCTCACTTGTATTAAAAGTGTTGTTAGAAGACATTTGTTCCATTTTTGAAAGAGATTTGGAAACAACTTTCTTTTTAGAAAAGAATTTTGCGAATGGTCGTTTTATAGAAAACACAGATGGTTCTGTTTGTGGAACAAAAGTAATTCCCGAAAGTTTGTTCAATTTGTTGTAATCAATGGGTTTCAAATCAGGATTCTTTTGTTTCATTTTATTAATGCTCTCTTCGACCAATTCAATCGTTTCCATAGAATCACGAACAATAGGAGGATCATGCTTAGTAAACAAAACATTTCCATTAAACAAACAGTTCTGTTCTTGCTGAGCTTTCTTGAAATTATAGGGAGGTTTGTTCCCTAGAGCCATTTTATGTTTTGTGTGATAAATCGGATTAGTTTGATTAGCAATCATGTTCATTGTTTGACTTGACTGACCCTTTTTAACCACTAATTCTTCTAAAAGAGCAATCATGTGTTCTGACTCTACGATTTCTTCCAAAAGTTTGTCTTCTTTCTTTGCAAAGTCCTTTTTCAACTCATCCATTTCTTTTTCAAGATTGGTATAAGCTGTTTTTTGTATAGAAAGTTGGTTTTGTAACTCAGAAATTTCCGCGTTTAAAGCTTTTATCTTCTTGAAAGAATTAACATCAAGTGTATCAAACTTGAGTTGCAAAAGTTTTTCCCTTGAAACAGAATTTTGATAACCAGTTTCTAAGTCAGACAATCTTTTGTTATGAAATTCAAAAGCTTTAACGTTTTCCTTGTAACTTTCAAGCTCAGTGGTCAATTTAACATTCGCGGCCTTAACATTGCGATTGACCTTTTTCACTTTCTCGATTTCAATACCACAATTATTTAATAATGATTCAAATAAAGCACGGGTTTCCTCATCATTAGCACCATTTTGTGCAACTTGAACTCCATTAGGATCCATATCTGGAGTTTCATAGTTAACATTGCTATTAACTCGTTCCCCCACATATGTATCATAATTAGGTTCAGATGGCACATAATGTGGCTTCTCATGAGCAAACGGATTAGCATCATTACCATAATTTGGTATCTCATGGAGCGGATCTGAATCATAAGTAGGAGGAATATCATAACCACTGTATGATGTTGTTGCCTGATGATTTGCCATAAAGATGTAGTTTCCCCTGAGAGGTTCCATGTCCATTGATGGAAAGAATTTTTTGAGAGGTTCCATGATCGTGAAGCTTAATAAAAACAATTTTCTAATTTTCCAGGTGAGATCTACGTTTCCCTCCAAAATTTAATTTGAAAATTTTTCTCCCAGAATTTTGAGAATCACTATAACATGCAATCCTAATGTTCCAAGAAAAATTTGAGTTTCAAAAATTTTGACGCCAAATTTCACCGAAAAAATTTGAATTTTGACCTAAATATTTGAATTTTGGGCCAAAATTTTCACCGTTATACCAAAATTTGAATTTCGCGTAAAAATTGAACGTTTAATCTCCTGTGAAAAATATATATATATTTTTTTAAGAATAACTTGTGTAGATGATGGATCTTATTAGATGATAGAAATGAAAGTTCCTTAGAGGTAAAACCAAAAACTTATGGATAACTTGAAAAATCTCACGCGTAACAATTGATCTTATGCGTAGACTTTAATGTTATGCGTAAGAGAGGATGTTATGCGTAAACTCAAAGTTTATGCGTAAGATACTCTTTTACACGTAAGATTAAACTTATCCGTAAGAATCAAGTTTTGCGTAAGGTTAAAGAATCAAACAAATCTTTCAAACTTGTCCAAGCTTGAAAGATATCCTATGTCGAAGTATTCCACTAACTTGTCCAAGCTAGGGAAGTACTGAGTCACCGTAGCACGAAGAGAAGACCTTTGAAGAATCTTTTGCGTAGATTTCTGAAACTTACACGTAAGATTTAATCTTATACGTAAGATCCAACTTCTGCGTAGAAAAAAAAAAAGCAACTTATGCGTAGGAAATCAACTTCTGCGTAGGATCAACATCTGTGTAGAACTTAGGTGTAGGAAATCAACTTCTGCGTAGAACTTATGCGTATGACTCACTTATGCGTAAGACTTAGGCGTAGGAATCCAACTTTTGCGTAAAAAGATGGTTTTGACCAATTTTATGCGTAGAAAAAGGGTTTTGACCTCAATCTTATGCGTAAAAGTACTGTTGACAGCTCAAAAATCGTACTATACTAAAATCTTACGCGTAGAGTGACCAGAAACATGTAAAAATCACTACTTTTTGAAGAAAAAAGCTTAGAAATAAGGTTCTAATGATCAAATAACTTCCCCAACACTTAGAAAACACTAAATATGAAAGATTTTGCTACCAAAAACTAGTTTTCCAATATCAAAGAAGCTATAAAACCGTGATAAATTATAAGAAAATGTATTAAAACCTTAAAAGATCTAAACTTTATGCAAAATCTAAGCTTCAAATCACTATATCAACCTTAAAACTTGTCCAAGCTTCAAGATTTGAGTGAAAGAAACAAAGAAAAAAGCAAAAAGATGAAGAAAAAATGACTAAACCCCACGTAAAACAAAGAACCTTCACTTCAATCTTCTATTTGGCGAATGATACCACTTGTTAGGACCCTTGAATACAATATCTAACACAAGTTTATAATGATCATAAGAAAGATTAATAGAGAGATGAAGAGATGGTAACTTCTAGAGTGAGAAAGAAAGATATATTAGATTAAGGAAGGAGAGAATACAATGAGAGAGAAACCTAGAAAACCTAGAAGCACCACCTCCAAATGGGAACATTTGGAGGTTTATATAGTTAGGATAAAGAGATGGGCCGGGCTTGGGCTTATGTAATGGACAACACCTAACCTTATACAATATTAGATTAAACCAAGCACGTTTACCCTTAACTAAACTACAAGACTATTACAACATTATTACAAGACTCGTTGATACAATAATGATCGTCACTTCTATTTCTAACACTTATAATCACTAAAACGACATGTGTTCATCTTTTATATAATAAAGGATAGATTCAAAATTATTTTATATGGAAGATATTAAGGTACTGAACCTGTATGCAATAAGGAAGGGATAAAAGTCCTTTATTCATAAATGGTTAAACATGTTTCATTAGCTGAGTTAAAAGGGTCATAAATTTCAGAACATGTTTTCAATAATATTTTAAAAAAAGGAATTGACTATTTACAGAAATTAGATAGTTTTATTGGATCAGTCCAACCCGGTTATCCATTTTGACCCGTTACCCTACAACTCGATTTCCCTAAAAGCTCTCTCCCCAACAACCTTTTGATTTATGAGCAGAAGGCAAAAATTTGACAACTTCACGTGCAGTTTCACTATCACGTTTATTTATTTTTATTTTTTTCTGAAGCAAATATTTGTTTTTATGTTAGGACATAACTAATGTGTAATAATAAGGATGTAATAGGGATTTGAACTAAATAATTAAATTTGCATACAATACCAATTTGAACTAAAGAATTAAATCACAGAAAACCTTATCCTCTACATTCAACGTCTCAGCAGAACTGAAGTTTTTTAAACAACGCATAATTGAACTGTTTTGCTCTATATTAAGGCTACAATCTGAATCCATCTTGATCATTGCTATAATGCACGCTTGCAGTTTACTTGCAAGCTTATAGACCTTATCAAAGAATAGAAAGATAGATCAAATTGTAATAACAGACAAGATAATAAATGTTACCAAATTAAACATAAATGCAACAAAGAGATACCCTACCCAAATTTAAATATGAATGATTCTAGCTGAATTTCAAAGAACCTTTCTTAGATAGCCTCAAAAACCTCTGCCACAGTCAATTTACCTGATCGCCTCAAAACTTTGTCAATGTATATTTGCCTATTGATATTTGTGATTCCCAACTTAAGAGCTCCAAACAATACAACTCCTAAACTGTAGAAATCATTGTTATTTAATCAGCATTTTAAAAGTAGATCATTTGAGACTAAGAAAGTGCCAAATTACCTTCATATCACATTTGATTAATTATCCAGTAGCCTAATCTGTAAAAAAAATAGACCAACCATTCCAGTAGCCTAATATGTAAAAGAATAGCCCAACCGTTCTTTTTGCTCGTGCTATATCGCTTTAGTTACTGCTGCCATAAGGGCACTATGCAAATATGGATTTCCCGAGTATGGTCTCCTTACGGGTAGGGTTGTAGGATAGTATTTGTAATAATCATGTTCATCAAAGCAGTATAGAATAAGAAAAACCGGAGATGATATATATACAAAGTATTAGTAACACATTTCAGAAAGATGAAAGCCGGGTTGTATTTCACCAACCCATGGTTCCTTGCATTCCTTCTTTCCAATAACTGAGATACCGGCATCGCCATCTGAATTAAAACATGCTTGATGAATAAAATTTTGTCCATCGATTTTGAAGCTAGGTTAACAGCTAACGTGGTTGATAAAGGGTGAAAGTAGTTACCTTCGGTCTTGGGAGCAGAGGGACCGAAATTAAATGATGAAACTCGAGATTGTGAAGCCGCAATCATGGTACATAGAGAGAGCATATATGTATCGGGGTAGATCAGGAAGTGTCGTTTACGTATTGATACATCATATATTTGTTCCACCATCAAGCAACATTTTTTGTTAACCCAAATCTAGTTTAAAGCTGGTAAGATATATGCAGTTGAAACATTCTAGCCAAAAAGATATAGCAACTCTTATAGTATACCTGTAGCATGTTGGTTGGATCAATGCAACCATTAAACTAAAAGAAAACATAATAATCGAAACACCCACGAATTCAAAAATCAAAAAACCTACAGACAATGGAATACCCACAAATTCTATTAAATATTTAACTCTTACCAGACCATGAATGAAATTGATTAGTTTTGATGGTTGCTCAATGCTCATATTTTTTTGAATGATTTCCAACGTGGACAATATTGCTTTTATTGCAGCAACTTCTCTTTCCATGGCCCAAACGATTGGTCTTGTGGGGGATCATCCTACATATACAGAAAAAGCAGGTGAGAACATTTTAACATCAAATCTACTCTTTATGAATAAGTATATAAATTCAACTACTGGGCAGGTCATTCAATACAGTAATATAAATCGCAATTTATATATCCAATACATGATGACCATGGTACTCGAGTATGCCATCGTATATAGTTATGAATGGTTCTGGAAGATGGTGACCGACTCAAATCGATATTCTTATCTCTGGAGGATGAATAAATGATATTCGGGTTTTGATAATAAAAAAAGGTGGAATACGAATGATATTAGGGTTAATGAATAAAATGTGGGAATGTATAAAGGATCATTGAGGTATTATTAGCATATATAAATTTTGTTTTGTTACAACAACAGCAACCACTTGTAACCTACCAAATCACGTAAAGAGATATCAAACATCTGTCCTATCTGTGATTTAGAAGTTATTATTGTGTCTTAAATAGAAAAAAAAAAAACCCCTTGAACATCTTGCAAACCCGTGAAGGTGTGGGGCAGCGGTTAACAAAAACAAAATGGGTTGTCTTCCTATTCGGATGAGTTCAGTCATAGTTCGGACCACAACCCATTTAGTTAGGTCATGTGTCAGATCAGTTATTAGTTGATCTGATCCAAATCAAACACGCCTAATTTAAATGGAGCTATTACGTCTTCAATAGCATTCATGAGGCACCTACACATTCCTTGGCCCTACTGGCATTTTCGCAACAGTTGCACCATGAATCCTGAACGGGAGTTTAAGAATATCAAGTCCTGGAATATGTAGCAGATATATGTCCAGACTAATGAAGCTGGAAATAGCAGGTTATCGAAAAGTAGTACAAAGCTACAAGTTATTCATAGTAATAAGCAATTCGATATTTTAACTTTTAAGACTTGAGATGTAATATAACCACACTGGCCCTTAAATAAAACAATGTATTCAATAGATCATGTAAGGTATAGAATTCACGCTGTAACACATCAAATGATACCTTAAGGATGCAACACAGAGTAAAATGTCATCTTTCTCCAGGACCATTGTGTAGTATCCCTCATAGTTGAGATGAACACATTCTGATATGCACAATATAAAAGAGAACAAAGATTTAATTATTTTATATAATGTAAATCCATAGGCATCAGTACCCTGAAAACATAGACTAAAGACTCACCCCCAATTGTACAATACATGCGATAGCATATGGATACTTGTCCTTGTATCCACCATCGGAACAAAGCATTCCTCCATGATTGTAAGGGAAATCAGCTACAATAAGTAACAAAAAAACCATAATGATATTAGTTAGAAATTGTAGAAAGAAAAAAACATTACTATGGTGGCATAGCATATAACATTATCTGCAAGGCTGATTGTTTGGTTTTGGGCTGATATGCATGAAGCTAAAAGTCTTAATACAAAAAACAATTAACATCCACATGAAAATTAAATAATTAAGATGATAAGTTAGTGGTCAAAAGTTACAACGACATGGATCATAATGACAGTTGAATAAGATAGGTGATAATCTTATTATGTTATGATTATTAAACACCAAAAAGGTACCTTATGTGAAGCATGATCAAGTCTTCCAATTAATCAAACTCCTTCAAACTGTTGTGAAGCATGATCAAATCTTCCAATTAACAAAACTCCTTCAAACTGTAACAATGAGAATAAAAAAATCGATTTAGGATTTTGGGGTTTTTGTTTTCAATTTTTTTATGTCGATCGTGTTTTAGGGATTAGAGGAAAAAGGAGGCGTAGGAATAGATATGCTATATAATTTACGGGTTTATGAATATCTGTCAGGGAATGTAGCAATTATTAAAGCATAGCATAATTGTTTTGAATGATCTATCACATAAACTTACATGCTCCACCGGTTAACATGCTTGTGTGTGGATGCCAAGACCTATGTTTGAATCCTGCAAGTGTCAAACTTTTTATAAAAACGGATTTTAACTTGTTAAATGCATGCTTAGGTGGCAACAAAAGTTGATTACATGGCCAGAATTGAGATGACATGGCTGATAATGAATTACTGGACAATGACTGGGCAATGAGATGGCATATTACGTGTAACGCCTCCTGTTATATATAATGTATATATATATATATATATATATATATATATATATATATATATATATATATATATATATATATATATATATATATATGGCAATCTTTGACCAAAATAGTATCTCTTAATCGTTTCCGGGTTTTTTTCCCGCCTTTATTCGTAGAATGGTTTGATGCATAGTGCCACTCTTTTGGCGGGGACATGTCCCCGCAGAAAGTAGTTTCCAGTTTTCCCTCCTAAAAATTACTTTATCCCGCTTAAACTTTTTGGTAATATATGGTAATATCTTTCGGCGGGGACATGTCCCAGCCAAAAGTGTTGGTGCCAATTTTTCCCACCAGAATGCAACTTTATCAGCCTATAAGTTTTATAACAAATAACACATACTGAGTATCGTAAATTCGGCAAAAAACACAAATAACCCAATCGTCAATTCTCACAAAACACACAAAACAATGGATGGTTACACGCCGGAATAGGAATGGTCAAAGGTTTTATCACACGAGCTCCTCTTTAATGAAGTTCTTAATACATATGGGGATGTTTTGGCGGGGAGATGTCCCCGCGGAAAGTTATTGGCGGGGACATGTCCCCGCCGAAAACGTCAAAAAGTCCCCTCTAAAAGCATCGAATGTTGTAGAGGGTATTCTTTTTTAATGAAAAAATAGTATTAATTTCAAGGTGGTAGTTGATCATCAGCTACATATACGTATCAAGGTTAGAATTTCGGTGTTTTTAACATATTCATGTGTTGGCTTTACTGTCTTTAGAGATTCAAAATGATCTATTGCTTTTTCTTTAAACCAATTGATGTGGTTGTAGTTGCTTTGACCCATTTTTATTTTTATTTTTCTAAATTAACAGTTTATTACTCCCTATGTTTCAATATATAAGTCCACTTTGCTGTTTTTTGTTGTCCCAGAATTAATGTCCACTTTCAAGTTCAACAAATCAAAATGCTTATAAGTGGGTGAGAGTTAATTTTTATTGGTTAATATTTTAAGGGACCCACTTTTCTTAAACTTTGTGAAATATGAAAGTGGACTTATAATTTGGGATGGAGGGAGTAGCTTTTATCGGGTAGTTGCATTTGGTGCCACAATAATTATACTCGCATAATTCCTCGCGGACCTTTCGTATATAGAATTTTTTTACACACGGCGGAAAGAAAAATATCTGACAAGATTTATGATTAATCTTATCTTCGTGCTAAATGTTCTATTGCTGATTATATAAAGTTATTGGAATCTCTCTTAAGGCACATTCCATCATTTTTTTCACGATATTAAGACACCAAATAGGTCAGACAATGCTTTGACATGAGATGGTCTAACTAACTGACTTTTACCTAGCGTTTTCTTTTGGCATGTGTTTTTCACTACAAGAAAAAAGCCCTTTAGTGACAAAAGTGATTTGGTCACTAACAATGTAAAACCTCGTCACTAAACAGTTAGTGACCATATTCAAAGTCGTCACCAGTCATCACTATAGCTCCGTCACTAATCCTGTTGGAGACGAAATTGTACTTGGTCACTAATCTGTGACCAGATAAGTCGTCACTATTAACCCGGTTAGTGACGAAAAGAATCATCACAGTGACCATAGTGACGAAAAAATCGTCACTGTTTTTCCTATTAGTGACCAAAAACTCGTCACAGATTGCTTAGCGTTAGAGACCAAATAGGTTGTCACTAAATTGAGCATATAACAAAAAAAAATTTGTACCAATTTTCAATATACAAATGAACTAAAATCTAAATATCTGTAGCAACGCAAATTTATCCGAATGCGTGGTCGAAATTCAAGACAAACACACAACTCATAACCTATCAAATTCATCCGACATGGTATTCCCCTTATCACATGAAAGAAGATCAGGAACCGCCAATAAGCATCTGGTCTTCACTGAAAGACAAGCATATAACTGATGACCGGTCCATCATGCATCCTACACACATCATTACAAAAAACTTACTAGCATACATGTAATAGTAGTCATTATAGCACTTTCTATAATATACCTACAATCACAGCCTAATAACAAATTTAGTACACCCAAGCATCTAGTTTTCACTACTAAAAGAGAAACATTTTACTTGGCGAGAGGACACACAATGAATAGGCTCATGGTACACTAACAATATGTAAGTACCTCCTTCTAGTGATAGATTAATTGGATTAAAAATGTAACGAAGTTTCAGTAACATGTGTCTAATTCCCCATTAGTAGCAATTCAGGAGGAAAATTGTTTACTGGTCACGACCCGACCCGTATAAACAGTTATCCATTCTCACCCAAGCCTACTTGACCTGCCCATTTTGCCACTCTTAATGGAAACAAACATATGCTAGGTGTATCTTGGAAACTGACCTTTGTTTCCTTTTGTAATTCAACTTTGTTCATTAAAAAGCTAATGTTAACTTCCTAATCACAGTTGTCAAAGTGAGTAGGCTTCTATTTATGTGGCTAAGTTCATTCTAGCACCATCGACGTTAGTTTGAGCTGCACACTCACTGCCAGCAAGATCCACAAGACTCTGCAGGAGTTTTATGGAGATAAGAAACAACTAAGGAAGAACCATATAGAAAATATAATTTAATAAAGCAAACATACCAAACTCGCTAAGAGAGATCTTACAGGTCCTGATGTATCATGAAGACTGCACTCAATAGTCTGAAAAGTAGAGCCATTAAATGACCTCATAAAGTGAGATCTTTGCATAACTTGCACAACCAGTAATGCAACTAACCACATGCATCAATACATTAACAAATAGTTGGATTTTTTTACGAGTATACTCACCATTCATTCGTGCCCAGAGTTACGGTGCTTGCTGCTCAAAAGGACACTATCATAGGCTTACCTAGCATAAGACAAGAACATGGTACAATCATTTGTATAACTAAAGCCAAAAGGCAGGGGCTATTCTAGTTGTCAAATACTAAGATTTTAATGTGCAATAGATCATATGGTGTTGAAGAGTATCATATTAAGTATAAATTGCATTGGCCAATTAAAAGAAACTACAAGCAGTGTGTGTATGTAGAGTGTATTGTAGAGAAAAATATTGATAATTTACCAATTTAGTGATTGTAGTTTTGGAAAAGGCTTTATATCTTTGGTGAAGCAATGAACAAACCTAATAGCATGAAAATTTATTATTAGAATCAAGCCTGTGTTACAAGCGAAATAAAGCAGGTCTTGGTACACGTATGGGTACACAGCTATGTGGTAATTACCTGAGCTGCAACATGTATATTTGAACTCTTTAACTGGGTGTCACAGATTGTAGCCACTGCTTCACTAAAAAATTTACTTAACACCTCTTAGTTCATCCATCAAGCTTTCTCGCTGCTCTTCATTGATCTGCATAAGACCACACTATATTAAAGTGACTGCTGCAACAAATTCTTTCAACGAGTCTAATGTGAACGTCCGTTAAAATAACATTAGCTACGAGAATCAATTCAAGAACCAATCCTGAATAGGTGACAAATCAAGAACCCCAACTTGCACCAGCAAACAACGCCCACTCAATCCTACACTTATATGTTTCTGGTCAGATATACCAACAAACAACGCAAACGACTCCATATTGTTATGCGAAACCAAAGTAGAGTACCAATTTTTATCAAAGGTATTTTAAAACTAATGTACGGTTTTGTCTAGTATCAATTTTTCTGGTGTGTTGCTTTTGAGTGGGAGGTTTAATTGTCATTGTAAAAGAATGAATTCATTTTAGAAAACGAATTCACATTTTTATAACTTTGAAGGCCCAAGTAGCAAGAAAGTAAACAAAAAGCAAGTGTAAACCTTATAAATCAAAATGCATCATAGTAGTGCTAAAGCATATGCGCATCAGTAGTAGTGCTAACGATTAATGCCACTGATCGATTCTAGTGATTTAATATTCCAAGATTGCCTTCCAAACTCATTCAGTTGAATCTTTGGTTCAGGTAAATTATGCATGATTTTATTGCATTGTTGGCCATATAAACCTGATGTAAACAGTCTCCGGGACCATCTAATTTTAAGTTTCTTATGCGGGTTCTACTTAACTGTTTATTTATTAGCAGATCAGCAGTTTAAAGTGTTTGTGTCATTCTTATGCTTATCTCCTAATTTTGGAATAAGAAAAGCCATTTGTGTCACAGCTTACACCCCTCTCCCCGCTTGCCCGCATATTCATCCCACTTATATCATGAATAAGCTAAAGAATACCTTATTTTCACAACTTTAGCAAATAACTCTTAGGTACACTTTGTTTGGTTTCTACTGTTTCTTTGGCTTTCTTGCGCCTAATTCTCTCTCGCCTAGACAAAATATGATAAGCACATCTGATAAGAGGCTTAGATCTATATAACAGAAGATGAAAAAATAAGTAAAATGAAGAAGCTCGAAACTGCTTACCAATCACCACCAAGGGGCTGAGAGTTTGCATTGTCTTTGGCTTTTCCAATTGCGATCTGCTGGGCAGGCCGTTGCTGCAATATAACATAATGTGTACAATAAGCAACCATCACAATGAATATAAATTATACACAATTGCACACACATGTCAAACCAAAAAAAAGACATTTAGTCAAACCTCAATCTCGCGCTGACGTTTTTTCTCCAATGCCTCTAGAGCATGTTCAGGTTCGTCTGCCTTCATTAGTAAGATATTTCATGAGATGTAAACTATTAAAAAAATTATTTTAGAAACGTACAAAAAAAGAACTGACCCTATCAACAAATACAGAAACTTTCTTGTTAGACCTTAATGGGGTCACAGCAGCAACTGTTCGTTCTTTATTAAGTGCAACTGAAAAAGGCGGAAAGCAAACCATTAGCTTTACAATGACTGATATGCACTAAAAGGCCAAATAAGTGATGCAACATAAACTTATTATCAGGCATTCAGCACTAATTTCGAGCTAGTGGTTTCTAAGTCAATGCCACCATAATTGAACTATTCAAATGATTTATATATAAACCCCAAAATTGCAGAGTTCTATACATGTTGCAGAACTGGAGGTGCCATTTGGCAAATGGGTGGGTCGGGCGGTTTGGGTAACGTGTCAAAAGAGCATAATGAACAATGTAGAAGAATTTTATGCAATTGATCACAAATTTGAATGACTTCCAAGTTCCAACCCATTCAACCAATTACACACATTTTTGTACAGTAAATGCATTTAGATCCATATAAATCTACATATACTAAAGCCTCAACATACAATTAAAAGGATATGACAGGTACTTGATGAAAGAAGTTGTTTATCCAACTACTTCTCCATGTCCTTGTCAAGTATATACAATAAGGGAAACTTTCATGATGCAGGGCCAGCTGCAGCTCGCTAATCTCAAATCAATATATCCATGAGATAGTATAAATAATTAAATATATAGGTACAATCATTAAAACCACTAAGAAAATAATGAAAATATACAGTCATACACTCATACAACCCCGGCACCACAAGAAAAGATTACACGATTATAATCTATCCATACAATTTCGGTCTAAACAGCATATACTTAACTGACAGTATTCATAGATTGATAATCGAACAAAGCAACAAAAGTAGATATGCATATAACAAACATATTCGAACTAAACAAATTTTTCATTCAATGATGCATAATATGCCATAAACGAAATCCATACACAAGCTACTAAGCCTAAATCAACTCAATCAGATGCAAAATATGTGCATAGCATGATTAGACAAATCCACAAAGAGTCAAATACTCACATCATGTAAACGCCATTGCCGTTCCATCTGCATTTTTGTTACGTCAGCTTGATTGCACCAGATCTCAGAGCAACATGTATCTAAAACACGTAATGAAACAACACAAAACTCAGTAACTTACATCTACACCATTCTATTCACAGTTCTGAATCTATTAAGCAAAATCACAAACTAATAACACACAACAACCTCCTAACGCAACATACAGTTTCAAACCGAAACCGTTATAAATGATAAACAAACAAAACCATCACAACTAACATGTATCTGTTCCCCGATTATGATTCTAACAACTTCTATTAAACAATCACCAAACAAAACTATTGCAAGCCCTAATTCAGTTAAATATGACTTAAATCTACTCAAACACGTTACAATCCCTAATTTAAACCTAACAATCAAAGTTATTGGCATAACAAGCAGTGAATTTAGATGAAATCCGAACCGTAACACAACCGACTAATCCGTAAAATCCGCGTCAAACTGATTTCAGACGAGCGATGAGAGCTTGATGAAATTACATGGAGAAATTACAGCGATTAGAGCTTGATGAAGGATGATAATGAAACAGTGGGACGGAGGTGTTATTTGGGAATTGGGAATAATGAAATACGATATCGGGTCGGATCAGATGTGAAAGTTTGAAATGACCCCTCAAGTTAAAAAATGGACTAAAAATGATGTGGTACTTTTTTTTATTATTAGTATTATCTAAGAGATTTTTTTTACAAGTTATTCTTTTTATATATTTAGGGGCCGTTTAGTTGGTGAAAAATTTCTTATTTTTCCAAGAAATTTTTCATATGAAAAGAGAAAAATTGAAAATCTGTTTAGTTAAAATTTTTTCCAACAATTTTCAAAAAATATGAAATTCTCATTCTCTAAATTTTACTTAAAGGTTTGAAAAGCCAATTCTACTCTTCTCACTTTTTTTCATTCTCTAGGAATTTGGAAATGAAAAAATAGAAAAAAATTTCACCAACTAAACGGCACCTTAATTTTTCAAGTTTTTGTTTTTGTTTTTGTTTTTCATTCTTATATATTATATAAAATAATATTGTGTTTAAAAGTCTATGTTTCAAATAATATATTAAGCGAAGAATTGCAACAAAGAAAGTTAGATATTTACGATTTTACATATTTTTTTAAAATACAAGTTCTTTTATCCGTAATGTGTGATAGTGTTTACGATTTTTGGATAAATATATGAGTATGCAAGTTTTAGTAAGTAAATATCTAATTGTCTTTATTGTTAATCATTTTATATAATTAGGAATGTGTGAGATAGTGACAAAAATTTCGTCACTAATGTTTATCATGTCAATGACAAAATTTCTCGTCACTATTCTAGAACAAAAAATACCTTGCTTGTAATTTAGTGACGACATAGTGACCACTTATAAGTTTCGTCACTGACTTTTTATCGATGACCAAAAATAATGACCATAAATTATATCGTCACTATTTTCATCAAAATAGTGACCAATAAATATTCTCGTCACTAAATTCTCGTCACTAATTTGGAGTAGGGAGCTTAGAAAATGGCAAAATGGGCAGGTATGGGAATGAGTCAAAATAGGTTATTCTTTTATGAGTCAAAATGGGTTAGATTAGGCTCACTTGGTAATATTTTGTTCAATAAGTTTTTCGATAATTTTACAAAGTTGCATCGATATATTTGGAATAAGTATATTATTGAAATGATTATCTACCTTCTGATACAAAACTACGTATCAGGTATGTTGCATTTTAAATACACTTTTAGGGACTTCGCAATAGACCCGTTAGAGATAAAGTGTAACCGAAAGTGTTCTTCTTTTATCAATGGGCTGAAACATCACTCTTATAGAAATAGCTTCATAGTGAGGTATGTATCTATCTTTGCATGCAACCAATTTAGTCATGCATGTGATAGTTTCTGCCATGTTTGTTCCATTTAATGGTCTCTTTGAAGGGATATGATTGTATAAATATTATTCAGGAACATTGAGCCTTCCTGTGTTGACGGGTGGGGATTCCAAAGATCACTTCGTGCACTTGCCCGTGTTATGACAAAGATGGCAACTATAACAAACCCACAAGCAATATTGTGTATAAAGAAGTTCTTCATAGATTATATGTTCCTTTTTTTATTATCTTTTTCTCCACAATAAAGTATTTGTACCTTTTCTTATGTTTAAAAAAATGACGTTATTTTTTCGTTTTAATGTTATATTGTTTAACGTTATTGTGTCAAGCATTTTAGTACTTTGATATCTTTTAAAGAATTCTTGAGGCGGGCCTTAAGGCTAGTTATCTATATATACAAATGGTATAGTGAACGACGCTGTACAGGCAAAAGGAAAAAAAAAGACCCCCCCCCCCCCCCCAACTCTGCAGAAAACTACAAAAATTGCCCAGTATTTTTAGTTATTTACGATTTTTTATATAACAAACTTTATTTACCAAATAACTAACAAATACTTAGCGGTTTCTTTATAAAAAAAATCAAGGTTGCAAAAATCGTGAATTGGTAATCGGGCGGTCGACCTCCTTATAGATTGTAATCGGTCTATGACGGATTAATCAGATTGGCATTTCCGACAAGTTTCGAGTTACGAAGAGTTTGGATATTCACGGCAAATTTTTCCTTAAAAAATATCTTATAATAGATACAAACATTGAATTTTGGGTATTTCCAGCAAGATTTGCAAGTTTCTGGTAGATTTCACAATCGAGTCCTTGACCGCCGTTGACCACGTTTGACCAATTTACATAAATCAAAAAGGCTAGTGGCCAAGTAGCGCCTGTACGGCGATTAATCGACGTTGTAAGCCATAAGATCAAAGCATTAAATGGATTTCGTGTAATTGTTCATGAATAGTCAAAGACCGAAAATCGAAGAAGCTTTCAGTGATATTTTGTAAACATACATAGAAATCTTTTATCCGTGTTTCATGGTTTATATTAGTTTAACAAATAGTGTGGTATGATACTATGCATAATTAGGTAACTGATGTTTGATAAAAAAAAAATGTTATATTACGTACGCTGGAGAAAATTCCAAAACTATGCCAAAAATTGAATTTGTATCCACAAGCGAGTAAGGAATTTTGCAAATTCCAATTTTGGTTATGTACGAAAGTGCTACTGCGCGACCCCATTAATAATTGGACATGTGGCATGACAAAAGATATCATTCTAATCATTTGGTGACACACTTGTCACATTTTGAATGGGGCCGCACATTTGTCTTGCTCGACCGACGGTTGTGCTACTATGCGAACCATTCAAAATGTGACAAGTGTGTCACCAAATGATTAGAACGGTTGTGCGACTATGCGAACCATTCATAATTTCCACGCTTTATAGGGTGAGGACTTATGAAATATTTTCACTTTAAGCGTGGATGTTTAATCACTTTAAGCGGTTTCTTTATTAGAAATTAATCAAAAGAATCGTACCCAAGTGTTTGCGGAATAACACTTGGGATTGAAATGACAAGTGTGGTAATGACTCCTCTCTAAACTCAATCTATGTTGAGTGACAACTTAAATTACCCACTGAGCTATCTCAGGGGCTTGCGTTGTTCTTTGGAGGACTAAAGTGGTTTGTGAATGTTTTGCATTAATTGCACAAACTTGTCAACTTTTACTCCTCACAAATGCTACCTATTTATATACAAGTATGGAACAACTAAATATACATTGGACATAAAGCTTCCTTAACAATATCTTGAAAGATATTATTCTTCTGGCAAGGAACCTTCATTGAGTTTGGTCCAAAAGGTACTTTCTGATGACATACTGGTTTTAACCATTTTGGGAAAGTTTGACATTAAAGTGATAAAGCACTTTAATAATGCAGCTCAGACTTTCCCGCCTAGTCCTGCCAAAACTTCAGGTCACTGGTCATCAGTCTTCAGTACCATGGTAGTTGTCGAGGAGTCTTGGGGTTCAGTGAGTTATTGTCATCCTCACTGAACCCATCACCTTCTTCTTGGCTTAGATCACACTCACTGAGTACCGCCTCACTGAATGGAGAACCTTTCTTCTTAGGCTCGGTCTTAGCCTCCTGAAGGTGGCTCACTGAGTTACTGTTTACTCAGCGACTTGTTTACACTTAGGGGATTTTACGTTCAAATCCTTGTTAGAGAAAGATTGGGGAATTCAGTGACCCAACAATCTCCCCCTATTTGAACATACAAATAGCCTAAGTGTTTCTTGATTCAACATGAGTTGTCAGGGTACTACTTCTCTTGCTGAATGTTTGTTGTAATTGTAAGTAGGACATAACTTTTAAACAAAACATCAGTTTATTCATAGCTATTACATTTTCCTACAAATTACAAACAAAATTAAGATAGTTGTTGCAGATCAGATGTTCAGATGAAAACCAAGTGCCTCAAGCTTAGCCTTCTTTGATCTCAGCAGGTGTTTCTCAGGATGCTCCTCTATCATAGCCTTCAGGTCCTGACAGAACCTTTGGTTTTTAGCACATCTTACAGGAGAAGCTAACATCAAGTACACTAGCATTGCTTTGACCCCTGCCCTGTCCATATCAGACCATCTTTGGAATCCAGGGTTTCCATACTCATCCATAAAGCAAAGACCTCTCTCAGGGTGTTCAAACACAACATTGTTCCTGAAGGAGATTCCTTCAGGAATGGACCTGTCACAATCCAATCCTGGGACCTTGATCTCAGGCTTAGATTCAATGTGCTTCCTCTTTCTCCTGGTGGCTTTTGATGAAGCAGTTCCTGTTGTTGAAGCAGGAAGAAGGGAGGGAATGTTCAGGGCCTCAGGCATTGCTTTTAATCTGTCGTACCTCTCCTTCAGTGACTTGAGAAGTTTGTGAACTACAACATTGTTCTTTTTAGCAATGATGGGATGAAGCTCATCCAATTCAGTTATGCCAAACTCAGTGAACCTGAATGGGTTATGGACGTCAATTACTCTTTTGTCAGGTCCCCTGAAGACGATGACAATTGCAAGATCGGTGTTTCTATGGATTTTAATGTCAGTGATGGTTTCAGGCTTCAACCTTTCCTATCCATATTACATCCTGCATAGTCAGAGTCAGTGAACCCTTTTAGATCAAATCCTGAACATTTTGGGTAATACAAACCTAGGTTTGGAGTACCCTTCAGGTACCTGATGATTCTCTTGACAGCAATGAGATGTGATTCTCTAGGATCAGCCTGGTATCTTGCACACAGGTAGATTGAGAATTGGATATCAGGCCTTGAGGCAAGTAAGTACATCAGGGAGCCTATCATTCCCCTGTATTGGGTTTGGTTCACTGATTTTCCACTGAGGTCAGGGCCAAGGTTGTTTGGAGGAACCATAGGAGTTTTCACTGAAGAACAGTCAGTGAGCTCATACTTCTTCAGTATATTCCTCAGGTATTTTTCTTGGCAAATGGATATTCCTTTCTTAGTTTGTTTGATTTGGAGTCCAAGAAAGTATGTGAGCTCACCCATCATGCTCATTTCAAACTTTGTGGTCATCAGTTTTTCAAACTGCTTACAAAGTTTGTAGCATGTGGAGCCAAAGATGATGTCATCAACATACACTTGGACAAGAATGACATCACTTTTTGTTCTGTAGATGAACAGTGTGTTGTCAATCTTTCCTCTTACAAACTTGTTTTGGATCAGGAAGGCTGAAAGAGTTTCATACCATGCCCTGGGTGCTTGTTTTAGTCCATAAAGGGCTTTGTTAAGCTTGTAAACATTGTTGGGGTATTCACTACTTTCAAAACCAGGAGGCTGTTGCACATAGACATCTTCTTTGATGTTTCCATTTAGGAATGCACTTTTGACATCCATTTGGTAAACTTTAAAGTTCATGTATGTTGCATAAGCTAGGAAGATCCTGATGGCTTCCATTCTAGCAACAGGTGCAAAGGTTTCCTCATAGTCTATACCTTCCTGTTGATTATATCCTTTGGCAACCAGTCTTGCTTTGTTTTTGATGACTGTGTCATTCTCATCGGTCTTATTTTTAAAGACCCATTTCATACCAATGATTAAAACGCCCTGGGGGCATTCAACAAGGGTCATGACATCATTTCTGTCAAATTGTTCCAATTCATCTCTCATGGCCTGAACCCAACTTTCATAAGTCAGGGCTTCTTTGATATTTTTAGGCTCTATTTCTGAGAGATAGTCAGCATAAAGACATATATTGGCTGATGCTGCAACAAGTTTAGTAGCTTTGCTTCTTGTGAGCATGCCTTCAGTAGGTTCACCAATTATGTTCACAAGTTCAATTGTTTTGGATCTAGTCCAATTATCCTGGGGTTTGGGATATGAATTTGAGCTTGTGGGAGCCTGACAGGGTTCAGGCTCAGGAACATGAGGTGGCTCATCAATATGTGCCTCAGTGACAATTATGGGAACAATTTGCTCTGATGGTTCCTGAACATTTTGTTCAGTGGTTTCAGTCTCATTTAAGACCTGAGGAGTTTCAATGAACTCACTGATGGGTGGTTGGGGTAGGTTGTGAGGATTTATGTAATAGGAGATGTCAGCATCAGCTTGGTATTGGGTTGAGGGGTTGTTCTCAGGATGATATTCATCAGGGGGATACCTTGATGAGTCATCAATACCAATCTCATCAACTGAGGAATTGGAGAACCTGATGGCTTCAGTGCTCTCATCAACAGTATTGTGATAAGTTTCCTTAGTTTGCTGTCTCCTTGTGTTAAACACCCTAAAGGCTTTGGAAACCAAGGAATATCCCAGGAAGTATCCATCATCAGCTTTGGCATCAAATTTGCCTAAGTGGTCCTTGTGATTATGAATAAACATAGGGCAACCAAATACATGAAAGTAGCTGATGTCAGGGATCCTTCCTTTGAATATCTCATAGGGTGTTTTATTGTGCCTTTTCACAATTATTGACCTATTTTGAGTGTAGCAGGCTGTTTTGACTGCCTCAGTCCAAAAATGTTTTGAGAGGACTGAGCCATTTAACATTGTCCTAGCTGCCTCAATGAGTGTTCTATTCTTCCTTTCAGCTACTCCATTTTGTTCAGGAGTATAGGGAGAAGTGAAATTTTGACAGATCCCTTTCTCATCACAAAAGCACTCAAGGTCTTGGTTTTTGAATTCAGTGCCATTGTCAGTCCTGATCTGTTTAACTTTGACATCATTTTGATTTTCAATGTTCCTGACAAATGACATGATTCTTTCAGCTGCCTGACTCTTTTTGGCCAAGAAGTAAACCCAAGTGTATCTTGAGTATTCATCCACAATGACCAGAGTATACTTCTCATGATGAATGGACATAGGACTGACAGGTCCAAAAAGATCCATATTAAGAAGATGTAGGCAGCTTTTGATAGAAAAGGTTTGTTTGGTTTTGAAGGATGCCCTGTGGTGTTTACCTTTCTCACTAGCAGAACAAGGCTTGTCTTTGGCAAACACCAGGGATGGTAGGCCCAGAACTTTGTTCTGTTTGGCCAGGTTGTTGATGCTCTTGAAGTTGAGATGAGAGAGTCTCTTATGCCATAGCCAATTGATTGTCTCACTTGCCTTTGAGAATAGGCAAGTCCCATTTTATGTCAGGGATGGCATGTCTAGAACATAGACATCATCCCTTCCGGGTGCAATCAAGACTACTTCCTTGTTGGCATTAAAGATAGTTCCTCTCCTGTCATCAAACTGAACTATGTATTAGCATCACATAGTTGGGAGACACTTATCAGATTGTACTTGAGACCATTCACATAGGCTATTCTTGTAAAAACTATACCATTGCAGTTCACTGAACCATAACCTTCAGTAGGGGCTGATGAGTTATCACCAAAAACTACCTTGGGTCCTGGCTCTTCCACATATTTATGCAGATAACTCTTCACACCAGTCATACTTCTAGAGCATCTACTATCTAGATGCCAAGCAGGATCCTTGATGTGTTTCTGCACAAACAGTGAACTGGGTTAGTTTTTCTTGTTGACCCACCTTCTAGTGGGCTTAGTCCTCAGGGAATTTTTGAACAAGGCTAGTGAATCATGGTCTGAAGTGGTGTGACCTGAGCTTCCACATGTTTTACACTTTGTGGAGTTTGATGCTTCAGGTGTCTGAGAGGTGTTGGTTTGGTTTTTCCTTCTAGACTGAATGACTTTGTCATGTTCCTTGGTTTCATGGGAGGGATCACCACAGATGTCACAGCAAACTTTCATCATACAATCATCAGGAAGATGATCATTAAAACCACAATGAGGACATGGAAAGAAAGGCTTAGCCTTCAGTCTTTGTTTGGAAGGTGAGGCATACTGATAGCCTTGGGTTTTGTATAGACCTCTTGCTTTTAGAGAAGCAGTGTGGGGGATGTGATCACAAGTTCTGTGGTCCTTTGTTTGCAAATCATGCAAAACAGGACCCTGTAGCATTTATCAGTGCTGTGATTTGGATAATTGCACAGTTCACATCTCCTTGAAGGTCTGGGTTGGGTCTTTTGTTTTGAAGAACTTGAGGATACTGAGGGCTTTTTAGAATTTGAGTCTGTAGGGGTTTTTTTGGACTCAATTTTCTCACTCAGCATCCTGACAAATTCAGTGAGCTGATCAACCTTTGCATCAGTGCTTTCAATTTTCACTTTAGTAGGTACTGAAGGTGTTTGGTGTTCAGTTGGTGCAGGAGTAGGTTTCTTCAGAATAGTCCGTCCTAACCCTGATTTCTCCTTTGGAGAGTGGGGTTGATAGACTAATGGTGCAAGGTCAGATTGGGGTTCTGCTCCCTGAAGTTGCTTCAGTGGAGGGAGTGGTGATTGTGAATCAGACTTAGATTCAGTGATGGACTCAGTAGGACTGGGTTCATCAGTGACTCCTAGCAACTCCTTGATAGCCTGACTTTCAGGCTCCAGAATTCTTCCAGTGTTAAAATTTGGCATTTTACTATCAGGATTGTTTCTTTCAATCCAGTCACTGGGTAATGGAGTTAATTCTTTGCTAGAGAGTATGTTTGTTGTTAGAAAGGTTGTTGTATGGCTACTCTCTCCTGACTCTTCAGTGAGTTGATCTTCACCCAGGCCAGCCCTTTTGGAGCTAGGTGAGATACTCAGGGTATCAAGGAGTTTGGGGTTCTTTTGAGTCCATTTTATAAAGACAGCCTTTTCTTTCTCAAGTTTTACCTGAAGAGCTTGGTTTTGTTTCACAAGTTCAGAATTTTGAATTTGTAGAGTAACACTTTCCAATTTTGTTTGTTTCAAGGCAAGAAGTTCATCTCTACACTGATTTAATTCAAAACTCAATTTATTAAATTTTGAAAACAAATTCAATCTTTGCTCTTCTACAAACTTGAGATCAACATTTATATAATCTAAGTAAGACTTCCAATCATCATTGTCAACCATAGAAAGTAAAATATTTACCTTTCTCATTGTGATGTTGACCCATTCACCATCCCTTGCATGACTCTTTTCCACATCAAGCTTATTGTCCTCTGACAGGGCCATCAAGGCACTGATGTGAACTTCTACATCATCTGAGGACACTTCAACTTCATCCCAGTCATATGTTTCAGCCACAAGCCCTTTGTTCTTGGCTCGTGAAGGCTTTGGAGCCTGAGGAGGTTGAGAGACTGTTGGGGATGATTCAAGAAGGGCAATTTTAGCTTTGGCCTTTCTGTATTTTGCTTCAAAGTCAGTTTGAGGGGCTTTTTCAAATCTTTGACTAGATTGAAGCATTTTTGGTTGAAACTTGCTGGGTCCTGAAAAAGAGTTATTTCCTGAAATCCTGAAAGATGGTTCTGAGGTTGTTTTTGAAAAACAATCTTTAGCAAAATGGCCCATTTTGCCACATTTAAAACACTCAGTGTTCTCATTTGCTTTTGAAGGAAATTTGTTTTTCTTAAAGAACCTTTTGGAGTTAGCAAGGAGTGCCCTTTCATGAAATTCAATTTGAAGATCATTAAGGTACTCCTCACTGGTTCTTTGGTCAACCTCGTCATCAGAATCATCTTGAAAATCCTGCACAACACCTTTAGAATATAAAGCAGTTGATATGGGTGAAATTGTCAAGGCCTTTTTGGTCTCCTGAGCTTTACCAGGGTATCTCCTGGTGATAAGATTGTCTTCATAGACAAACTTCCCATAGATGGCAGGGAGCTCAAGGGTCTGGATAAGATTAGCATTTCTCAAACCCTGAGAGAAGTTTAACCACTTCTCAGGAAGACTGTTGACAAAGCCAACATTGATTTCATGCTTTGACAGGGTGACACCATCATTGGTCAACTCATTTAGGAGGGTCTTATACCGAGTATAAGTCTCAGAAAGACTTTCAGAATCCTTGGCCCTGAAGGTGCTGTATTCAAGCTTCAGGTCCATGATCCTACTCTCTTTGGTATCAGAAGGCCCTTCATAGCTATGAACCAGGTCAGTCCATGTCTGCTGGGCAGTGGGACAGTTGATCACTGATTCCATTATATCATCAGGAAGGCATGATATAATGATGCTTTTCAGGCGCTGGTCTTGATTGACCACCCTCCTCTCATCTGGGGTCCATTGGGCTTCAGGTTTAATTAAACCTTGGGCAGTTGTAGGGACAAATGGACCATTATTAATCAATTTGATATAATAAGGTTCCATCCCAGTTAAGTAGTAAAGCATTCGCTTTTTCCACTTGTTATATTTACCAGCTTCAAGTCGAGGGGCAGTTGCTGAATAACTTCCACCCTTTTTATCGACAAGCTGGGGCACATCCATGTAAGTCATAGTGGGATCTAGATTTTAAAAACTTTGAGCACTCTTGTTTTGAAAAAACGGGTTTTAGTTTTACAAATCTGAGGCTCTGATACCACTTGTTGGTCCCCTTTACTTGGTTATCAGTAACTATAAAGCTAATGTAACCAAGTATTATGACTTTAAACACAGATATGTATTTGATTAACTATAAAGAACAATAAACATAGAAGATAATAATTTTCAACGTTTAATTCTTTATTAGAAATTAATCAAAAGAATCGTACCCAAGTGTTTGCGGAATAACACTTGGGATTGAAATGACAAGTGTGGTAATGACTCCTCTCTAAACTCAATCTATGTTGAGTGACAACTTAAATTACCCACTGAGCTATCTCAGGGGCTTGCGTTGTTCTTTGGAGGAGTAAAGTGATTTGTGAATGCTTTGCATTAATTGCACAAACTTGTCAACTTTTACTCCTCACAAATGCTACCTATTTATATACAAGTATGGAACAACTAAATATACATTGGACATAAAGCTTCCTTAACAATATCTTGAAAGATATTATTCTTTTGGCAAGGAACCTTCATTGAGTTTGGTCCAAAAGGTACTTTCTGATGACAGACTGGTTTTAACCATTTTGAGAAAGTTTGACATTAAAGTGATAAAGCACTTTAATAATGCAGCTCAGACTTTCCCGCCTAGTCCCACCAAAACTTCAGGTCACTGGTCATCAGTCTTCGGTACCATGGTAGTTGTCGAGGAGTCTTGGGGTTCAGTGAGTTATTGTCATCCTCACTGAACCCATCACCTTCTTCTTGGCTTAGATCACACTCACTGAGTACCGCCTCACTGAATGGAGAACCTTTCTTCTTAGGCTCAGTCTTAGCATCCTGAAGGTGACTCACTGAGTTACTGTTTACTCAGTGACTTGTTTACACTTAGGGGATTTTATGTTCAAATCCTTGTTAGAGAAAGATTGGGGAATTCAGTGACCCAACAGTAAAGAACCTCGACTGTGGGTTGTTGACTTTGGGCATATGATCCCAACTAATTAATTGGCCCTTAATTTGGGATTGCTTAGAGGGTTGGCAACACTTGTGGCACCACACCACCATCACTCACTCCCAACCAATCTCTTTATGCCACATCACTCACCCATTTTTTTCATCTCTCACCCATTTTTTTGTTGGCATCACTTGTGGCACCACACCCTCATCCCTCACTTCATTTTTTTTCTTTTTTTTTAATTCCATTAAAATAAAAATAAAAAACTAAAATTCCATTAAAATTAATAAAACATTACATAATATTCCTAAAAAACATAAAATAACTAAATTTCCATTAAAAACTTAAAAAACATTAAATCCTACAAACTGCACGGCCAACCGAATCTGGCGCATATCTCGCGTTTCCTTTTGATGACAAAGTCCTTAAAAATCGGGTCCGGGATATTGTCGTGCGGGTCCATAACGAATTTCATGTCACGATTGTAGGTCTCCCCATCAAGAAACTTCAAATACTTGACTCTGACGATTTTTTTTTCTTTCTCGATCCCGTGGATTCTTGAGTCTAACTAGCCAACGCTTGTGCTTTCCACTTTTCTTGATCTTTGAGAATGCGCCACGCTTTAGTATGGGAGAAAGCTTTCCTAAATTGTTTTTCAAAATCAAGTTGGGCTCTCTCGTAAACTTGAAGATCGTCACACCCACTTTCTTGCAAGCGCACCTAAAATATATATATATATATATATATATACGTATGTAAAAAAAATAAACTTATGTACAAAATTATATATATACGTATGTAAAAAAAATATGTACGTATGTAAAAAAATAAAAAATAAAACTTATGTAAAAAAATATATACCGCTTGTATGTAGTATGCGTTGAACGCCATGATATGCGCATTCATAGGAGTCCACTTCGAGTTCAATTGATCTTTGGTGCGGTCGGTTCTTGGAATAAGGCTTTTAAAATGCTTTAGAACTCGTCTCCAAAAACCTTCCTTTGTTTGACGGTCCCCAACTTGTTTGTCAACCGAAATTTTAATCCAAGCCTTAGCTAACGCCTCCTCAACACTACTAGAAAATCTGGTATCAACAACGGAAGTTTGCATCGCTATTCTGTCGCTAAAGCCCTTCAACGACGGAATTGTGAAGGATATATTTTGTCACAAAAAAGGGCCTCGCAAAATTTTAGCGACAAGTTTAGCGACAAAAAATTTAGAGTTTCTGCGACAGATTGTAGGTCTCCAACCCCTCACTAGAGCCTTTTTTTAAGTTACCTAAATTAAATTTGGTTCGACCATCAAGTGATGGCTTAGCGACAAACTTTATGTCGCTAATAGTAACGACAAAGCAGTCACTAATGCATTGCGCTAATAATCGGCAGCCATTTTGTTGTTATTCCATCTTTACTAGAGATGAAAATATGTGTCGTTAATCTGCCACTAAAATTATAGTCTCAAAATCGTCACTAACAATTTGTCGCTTAAATCAACACCATTTCATAACTTGTTTGAACAAATTTGTCTCTTATTTGTCGCGAATTAAATATCTTTTGAGGATAGAATATGTCGCTAATCAGTCAATAAATGATACAATTTATTTTCCATATGCTCAAGATGTGACACAAACAAATAGCACAGTGATGATTGTCACGAAATCCATATCCAAATCAAATAACACATATCAAATCAAATAACAAGCATATTCAAAAGAAATCTAACATCTAATCTTCGACGAAATAAAAGGTAGTCTAAACCAAAGATTCTGTCTTACTTATAAGTTAAGAGGACCTAAATAGATTTAAAGCTCTTTAAAGTGTAAAGGTTGATGTTCAAGATATACGGCCACTTGCATTACCTTGTTTTTGTTTTTGGTTGGCGGGTAACATGACTCCTGATACCATACTCAACAAGCATATCTTGAATTTCCGCATGCATTTCTTACTTAAGCTCTTCACGCATTTCTTCTTTGAGCTCTTCGCGCATTTCTACCTTGAGTTCATTCTTCATTTCTCCCTTGAGCTCGACTTTCATTTCTTCCTTCAATTCTTCCTTTAACTCTCCACGAATGCTGACAAGATAGTTCTTGAACACAACAAATTCAAATATTAGTTTTTTGAAACATGTACTAAAATAAAGATATGAAGTAGAACAGCGGAAGGCTGGTTTGTTCATAGCAAACGCTTAGTGAACAGGAAGAATTGCAGACACAATAAACCTGATGATTATTTGACTTCACGAGTAGAGAAGAACAAAATTGAATTGAAGTTTTTTTTATTAACGAATTGAATGCATACAACTATACTGGAATGTGGTTTAAATAGACCTAAGAATCTTCTAGACTGACTAGAAGTAAAGATTTCCTAACTGCATACCAATACTAATCAACAAATAAAGATAAACATAAGAAACGTTTCCTAATAAAAATGAAAAATCTGTTGTGACTTGGATCCCTTGCTCCCCAAGTTTCCTATTCCTTGTTCCCCAAGTTTAAATATGTTTCCAGATTATCTACTTCATCAAGATATGTGATACTTATTTGGATATAAAAGAAAGAAACACACCTGAACATCTTTAGATCTTGAGGACGGAGCACCGATACATCTTGTAGTACTTGGTGTACGAGTCATCGTGTACTGTGGATCTGACATTGAACCCTACCCAAACACTCCACCTTTCATATCATCTTCCGTAAGTCATCATCATAGATGGGATGGTTAGCAGGATCTGATCCATATTTATCCACCAGTGCACCATTATACGCAGCCTGTAGATAGTCGATAGTCACGAAACACAATTTTTTAATGCAAAGTCATTTATATAAAAACATACATTACATATCACACTGTAAACTGTTATCTTATAACTATAATATTCAATAAAGCTTAAATCGACAACATTAAAAGTTCTGAATTCAGTTCTACCAAACACCCCGTGATTCAGTGGTAAAAACAGTCCCAAACACCCTTTTGATTCAACTGTAAAAACAGTCCCAAACACCTCTTTAATTCAGCTATTAACCTAAATTATTCTAATTAAACATGTAAATGATACTGTGATAAGCTGATACTCGATTAGTCGATTGTGATGTGTTGTTGAGAAAGTGAGAATTGGATCAAAAAAGAATTGAGAGAAACTGAGAAAGATTTAGGCAAAAAACTAAGTTCGAGAATTAGTAACTATGGAAGTAAGAATAAATACCGCCACTCTCTCTAATTTTGACATAATGAATGCTCCTTTCTTCATGTATGTGAGCTCAAATAGTTCAGCAGCAGTTGGGGAGCGTTTGTGTTGTTCTTGTAAATCCGTAAAAATTTTGTAAGATCTAAGAAGAATACAAAATAATACTTGTAAGTTGTAAAACTTCTAGTATTTTCTCTTAGGTAGCCTACTGCACTTATTTTTTCCTAACTCCACTCTTTTTTTTTAATCTTACTGCACTTTTTGCTAAAGTAAAGTAATGAGCTATGTCATGTTCTTTTCTAAACCTACTGCCCTTTTTCACATGTTGTCAATTTGCCCTCTCAAATTATGCATTCACAAATTATTGTCATTCCCAGTTACTCAAATACCTCAAACCAAATGATTTAATAAATCATATATTCTTGTTATACGCTTAGACACAAAGAACTGATTTGACCCAAATACAACAACCATTGACAACAATCATAAAATGACAGCAAGAAAAAAATGACAGCAGGAAAAAAAAACGACAGCAGCAAGTTGCAAAAAACAAAATGATACCAGCAAGTATATTTGTTCACTTCAATGTTGGTGTTTAAACCTTCACATCACACTATCACAGTAGCATACATATACATGTATTCAGAAGCAGTATGAAAGTGAAGCAAGTTTCCAACTAGAAAATAACCCCAATCTCAAACCCATTTTCACAAAACAAACAGTATTTCCCATTCCAAAACCACATACACATATGCACATATACATTATCAAATGTTACTAACTTACTACGTTTTTTCACAGCAATATAGAAAAACTATAAGCTGTAATAGTAAAGAGATACAATTATTATCAAATACATTGATAATAGTGATGCAAAAAGTGAAAAAGAGTTGCTGTCATAGTGTCATTATATCCACTTCCAAATACTACAATAAGAAAGACCATTACGATTCCTTGGTTAGTAGCTAAAACAAAAATGATTAATGGTAGTTAAAAGTCCAAGTAAAATACAATCAGATAAAGTGCTATCCACCTTTTACTCCACAAAGACATATCACATATGTCAATAAAAAAAATCTACTCTATATTAGAAGATATACAAGATAACAAGAACGTACACCAATTAAATTAAATATCATCAAAAACAACAGAAACATCATCTAATTTAATCTTGGAGTTGGGTAAGTTGCACATATTCGAATGAATTAAAAACTATCCCCAAATTCTAAAGCTAACATACATTGATGTGATTTCATTTATGTATACATGTAATCGAAAGAAATAAAGAATGATAAAACTAAAACTTAGATACTTGTACCTCAATTAGGGTTTCAATTTTGATGATTTATCTCAAGTTCATTTGGTGTGAGAATGAATTGACATAACAGGGTAGAAGTTTTGTCAAACCAAACTGGTAACTGTTGCCTCCAATTTCTTTTTCGCGGGTTTTACTTTTTATTGAATCAAAGTAATTGTTGCCTCCAACATTCATTGGTTCAGCGGGAAGCAACCGTTGCCTTCACTGGTTTGTGGGTTATTTGGCCAGTTGATATGCCCTTTTCATTTTAATCGTGTTATGTCTTTTATCTCTCTTTATATGTTGATAATATTTTAATTTGAATTATTCAAGGTTATAAATATAGCTAATTTGAATTACCCAGCTTCTAGTTTTACCTAGGGTAGAAAAGGACCTCCGGCCTTTTGTAGGGAGTGAGGATCGAACCCTTGACCTCAACCTCACTCCATACAAAATGTTGGAGGTCCTTTTATACTTTAGGTAGAACCGGAAGCAACCTCTATACCTTAGGTAGAACCGGAAGCAACCTCTATACCTTAGGTAGAACCGGTTGCATTTTATGTCATATGATTCTTTCCACGCCAAAACCACGGTTGGCAACGTCACTCGGAAAACTCAAATCCTGGAACAACCATGCATTTAACATTCACATCAAAAAACATCAAACACTTAAGGTAAAGTTGCTCAATTTCCCTTTGTGTAACCCTTAACCGTATGAACATGAGACACCTAATGACTAACAAACTAAAAGCTTGAAACAAATAAAGCATCAAACACTTGAAGTAAATTACATAGTTACACCTTCAGAACCACATATTCGACTTCACCTTTCTAACCCCTAATTGCAAAAATAAATAAATAAATAGGGGCAATTCCATATATACCTAAAACAAACATCATAATTTCATATTTTCCCAACACATGCTTTAAAAGCATTGTACTCATGCATTGAAAACTTGTCATTTGGGTAAATACGGAATTTTGAATTTTGTTTTGGGTATATATGAAATTTTCCCAAATAAATAAATAAATAAATAAAAAGATTGCCAAACAAGTACTTATATGTCATACGGTTCTTGCCACACCAAAACTATGGTTGGCTGCACAACACAGTTGCATTTCACGCTATCCAATTTTTGTGAAGCCAAAATTATGACTAAGTACTACCCATTCACAAAGCTTAAACAAACACAAACACATGTCCAGAAATCTACTAATAGCACACAAACTAAATATCAAAATATCATGACAGCCAAAGAAAACACAACTTGTAGCAAACCATATAAAATCAACACTTATAATCACGCACAAAGCCTAAAAAAACACACATGTTTACAAATCCACAAACTACAAAAAAAGAAACTGAAATACACATTAACGAATCAGATGGCAATGAAACCTCAATATCAATTCTTGAAACATCGAAACTTGAGACGCTCACCAATCTTTCAGATGTAACCCAACTTAATTAAACAACCAATATGTGTGTTTAGATAGAAAAATTAGTAATAGTGGTTTGTTCCGTGATAAACATCTCGTCAAGATTGTAAGTTTTCTTGTTTATGTTTTATGTTAATAATAATTATGTAGTAATTCTTATTAACATGTTTATGATGATCAAAATCAAATTTGGTGTGCATGATACATTATAGATCCATTTGTGTTTGTTATTATGTTGTTTATACGTTTCCACTTAATTGATCCATACGGTTATTATTGATTATATATGGACCAAATTAGATACATAATCAAGAGATACGTAAACCCATTACATTGATCCCTAACAAAAAAGTGGCAAATAAGTGGAAACCCCATTAATCTTTTTTTAATCCTCATAGCCAACGGCTCGACTCGGCTTGGCGTGTAAACAGCGTCGGCTCGAGCTACGGCTCCACAGTACACTCGAGCCATCATCTTCCCTGAAACCAACTTCCTACCCGCGGCTTTGCAACAGTGCCGGCTCCTAAGCTCCACTTTAACACATGTTACATAGTATAATATCTGTTTCCAAATAATATCCGTAAGAATTAGTAAACATAGACCGTAAAATGTATTTAGAGATTAAAAAATATATATACATATTCTCTCGGTCCCTAAATAAGTGTCCAGTTTTTACTTTTTGAAGTCTTTCTTTTTCAATTTTGACTTTAAATATTTTTGTTTGTGTTATATATTACTTGATGAAAATTATACGAATGAAAATAAATTTAAAACTTAATTCATTCATATATTTGGCATCAAGTATTATGTAACAGATAAAAAATTGTTAGCATTAAAGAATTATATTGAAAAGTGATGCTCATTCTCATATTAGGAACTTTGTCTTTGTGTCGTTAAGTATGTAATAGTTTAAGTTAGTTGGGCATTGGACTTGGTAATCTAATATGTTAAGAGTTATGCTAGTAAGCCTTTTGTAACTCATATAAACCAAGTCCAAGCCCAAGTCCATTAGAAAGCCCATGAGGCCTTTCTCTCTAACTATAAAAGGCACATTACCTCTCATTTGTAAGGTGTGCTTGTGTGTGTATTGTGTGTGTTTCTCTAATAATATTCTCTCATATTTCATCTCTTGTCTCTCATATATACGATCCATATAATACATATCAAGTCACCATCTTTCCTTCTTCGAAGCTTCTATATTTGTGATAAAGTTGTAGTATTTAAGGTCTTACAAGTGGTATCAATCGCCTAACAATGATTTAGGAGGGTTGAAAGTTTGTTTGTTTCGTGTTTTTTAAGCTTTTTATCTTGTTATATTTCAAAATAAAATCTTGTTTTTCTTGTTTTTCTTGGCTTTTAACACTTTTTTTATTACAAACTAGTGTTCTAAACCTTCTCTAAGAAGAAAGTCTCAATTTTTTTGAAAGTTTCTAGCTTAAAAACTTGTATTGGTTATTGTACTTGTTTTCGAGATCTCAAAAAGTTTTTATAAAAATCATCAAGTTTGGAACTTTCTTCAAGTTTTGGTGTTTTTAAGCCTAGAAGTACAAGTATCTTGGATTAAAACTTCATTTGGGTGAGCTTTAAGCATTATCAAATTTTGACAAAGTTTCGAAATCACCTCCCATGTTTTCGAAATCTTGTATGCTTTTCGAGAACACAAGAATCGGCTCCTTTCGTGATCATAGTTGGATACTCGGTATTTTCTCTCTTGTATAAGAAAGAAAACACTTCGACTTTTGGCTAAATTTCGAAATTGTATAATTTCGAAATTTCTTTGGGTGATTGGGTTCTCGAAAAAATCATAATTTTCGAGAACATTGCAAAATTTTTTGATAAAATCATATTTTTCGAGAACACTGTGAACTTTTTCGAGATCACTCAAGATTTTCGCAATCACAGAGTTTCGCAATCCAAGTTTCGCAATCAGAAGTTTCGAAATTCAAAAGTTTCGCAAACCACAGTTTCGCAAACCTAACGCAAACCAAAGTCTCGGAATCAGAAGTTTCGCAATCCTGAAATTTTCGCAATCACTCAAAAGTTTCGAAAACCCCACTTAAGTTTCGAAATTTTTGACGATCAAACTTCAAACGGCCATAACTTTTGAACCGTAACTCCGTTTTCGACGAATCAGCTGTCAAAACGACCGTGAGACCGAGGAGAACGACACGCTGAATGATTTATCGATTCAGGCGATGTTTCGAGGCCTAAAAACGCTCCAGGAAGAAGTTATAGAGGTTTTAAGGTTTTATATCCAATTTTCACCACATAAACCAGCATCTACCTTCAACAAACTCAACTCCTATTTCGTTGGAACGATCCAAGAATCAACTTTATCCATCTATACTTCATCAAAAGGCAACTCAGCAAGACATTCATGCAGCCGGTGCGGAAAACCGACCTCCTATGCTTGAAAAAGGTGGATATCTCCCATGGACATGCCGCATGCTTCGTTACATCAAAACTAAAGATAATGGCAAATTAATGATCAACTCAATTAAGAATGGTCCATTTAAGCCAAGACAAGTTCAAGATGCAGGCAATCTGAATGAAACACCTCCTACTCAACCATTCATGCGTGACCAAACAGAAGAAGATTACACAGATACAGACTGGAAACAGATCGCCGCAGATGATATGGCAATGCATTTAATCCAACTTGGATTACCACGCGAGATCTTTGCTGCGGTCGACAGCTGTGAAACTGCTTTTGATATGTGGGAACGTGTTAGAAGGATATGTCATGGAACAGAGATTGGACAACAAGACGTTGAGAACAAACTTCTAACTGAATGGGAGAACTTTACATCCACTAAAGGTGAACAGATTGATTCATACTACACAAGGTTTTGCACGTTGATGAATGAGTTAATCAGAAACAAGTTGACACCTCGAACAATTGCAACAAACATCAAATTCGTCAATAACCTTCCAGAAGAATGGTGTCGTTATGTTACAATTGTTAATCAGACAAAGGACTTACATAAGGTGAATTATGATCAACTCTATGACTTTCTGAAGCAAAACCAAGCTGAGGCTAATGAAGTTAGGAAAGAAAGATTGGCAAAGAATCATGATCCTCTCGCATTAATTGCTAATACACCAACACCGTTACCAGTGAACACACAACAACCATCATCCTCTTCCACTCACAACTACATGCAACCAACACCGGTCTATCAACAACAATTCTACCCACAACAACAACAAGTTATTCCACAACAGCAATACCCACAACTCCAAGAACCGGAATTCACTGACAATGATGAAGTTAATGCAGCATTGACCCAAGCGTTTGCTTTTCTGTCAAAGGCATTCCAAGGATGCTATTCTACACCAACAAACAACAACCAACGGATTTCATCAAACACTCGCAACAAGCAGATTGCTCAGCCGAGTTTCAACATGGGCAACGGAGGCCAAATGGTTGGAGTTTATGGGAATCAACAAGGATATACTACTGGATTCAACATGGGTAATCAGAATATGCAGAATCTGCTGGTCAGTATGAAGGGAATCAGATGTGTCAGTTTGTTGGAAATCAGAGGGGTCAGAATGTTGGTAATCAAGCAATGGGTAATCAGAATCGGAATGTTGCAGCTCCAGTTGTTGGGAATCAGGGAAATGTGAATCAGGGTAATCCGGTTAAGTGTTTCAACTGTCAGGGTGTAGGTCATATGGCAAGGAACTGTCCTACTAAGCCGAACAAAAGAGACCTTGCATACTTGCAAAAAGCAGTGTTATTGGCACAAAAGAATGAGGCAGGATTTCAGTTGAACGCAGAGGAAAATGATTTTATAGCTCTTATGGATGACATAGAAGATAGAGAGGATATCGATGCGAACTGCATATTCATGGCAAATCTTCAGGAAGCTAAGTATGACACGGATTCTGACACACTTCCTGTTTATGACATCAATGCAGTCTCTGAGGTATCACACTTCAACACATGTCACAATAATGATATATTTGATATGTCTCCTCATGAGGAACAACATTCTGAGAAGCTAGCACCCAATTATGATACATTTCTGGATACGCCAAGTAGTAGCAATACTCCTTCAGCAACTCCAGATGTGAATCATAATGGAGGCTTCGTTTCACAGCATGCTGAGAATGATGAGGAAACATGTGCTTTATTTGAATCATTATTAAATAATTGTCATATTGAAATTGAGAATGTGTAAAAGGTCAATCGCGATGTTAAGGCCGCGAATGTCAAATTGACCGCTGAGCTTGAGAGTTACAAGGAAAACGTTAAAGCTTTTGAATTTCATAACAAAAGGTTGTCAGAATTAGAAACTGGTTATCAAAATTCCGTTTCAAGGGAAAAACTTTTGCAAATCAAGTTTGATACACTGGATGTTAATTCATTCAAGAAGATAAAATCCTTAAACGCGGAAATTTCTGAGTTACAAAACCAACTTTCTAAACAAAAAACAGCTTATACCAATCTTGAAAAAGAAAGGGATGAATTGAAAAAGGACTTTGCAAAGAAAGAAGACAAACTTTTGGAAGAAATCATAGAGTCAGAACACAAGATTGCTAAACTAGAAGAATTGGTGGTTAAAAAGGGTCAGTCAAGTCAAACAATGAATATGATTGCTAATCAAACTAATCCGATTTACCACACAAAACATAAAATGGCTCTACGGAACAAACCTCCTTGTAATCTCAAGAAAGCTCAGCAAGCTCAGAATTGTTTGTTTAATGGAAATGTTTTGTTTGCTAAGCATGATCCTCCTATTGTTCATGATTCTGTGGAAACGATTGAATTGTTCGAAGAGAGCATTAATAAAATGAAACAAAAGAATCCTGATTTGAAACCAATTGATTACAACAAATTGAACAAACTTTCGGGCATTACTTTTGTTCCACAAAAACAAGCATATGAGCTTTCCAAACCTGTTTCCAAAAGCCCAGAAGTTTCTACACCCGTGGTTGTATCCAAATCTCTTTCAAACATGGAACAAATGTCTTCTAACAACCCTTTTAATACAAGTGAGGCTAGAGACATTTTGGATGATGTTAAAAACAGAATTCAAGTACTTCAAAATATTGTTAGATCTAAAACTACTATCAGTATTAACAACTGGCATTCAAGTTTTCATAACGAACAGAAAAAGGTGTTTGAAAATGAAATTACTATCCCACTGAATAACATCAGTGCGAGGGTAATCCATTTTGAACAAACTTTCTTAAAAGAAACGGTCGATTTTGTCAAGGACCACAAATCCCTAGTAAAAGAAGCTAATGAAACTCGTGAAAACATGAATGTTTTGGAACGGTTAAATGATTCTCTCTTTGAAGCAGTTCTGACCACTGATATTATGTCCATCATCATACAAACATATTCGATTCAAGATGATGAAAGACTGAGAGCTGAGACCTCCGCAATTGTTTCAAAATATGAAAATGCTCTTATTAAACTGGAAAAAGAAAATGTGTCATTTTTCAAACAACTTGATCGAAAAAAGGAAGAATGCAAGTATGACAAATTGTCGTATGAGCGTGCCTTCAAGAATATGAAAGAGCAAAATGATCTTTTGAGGGCTCAGCTTGAAAATCAAAAAGGGAAGGGTGCGGAAACTAAGTTTGCAAAACCATCGACTTCAGAAAAACCAAATGCTTCAAACACGGTTAACAAACCAAAAATGTCAATTTCACGGTTTGCTCCAAAAGTCGATGAGATAAAGGATTTGACAAAACCAGTCACTCCAATACCCTTGCCCAAGCAAAGTGAAAATAAAAAGATTGTTGATAAAGGAAAAGCGGTTGTCGAAACACCAAAAGTATAGCACCTGGCCTTTTTAGGATTAGTCCCACTAATGCGTCTGCCTCCACATCTAAGACAAGTGCGTGCAAAAAGGATAATTCTAAAGAGTCTAGTAATGCTAAAACGGACAACAATATAAATCCTAACGCGTGTGCCTTACCTTCTACAGGATTAGAAAGTACCTCTAGGAGCAGCATACTAAAGCCTAAGAGCAATACAAGGAACAATAGAGTCTCGCCTGCCTCTAAGAGTAGTAGCAAGAATAAAGTTGAAGAAGTAGAAGAACACCCTAGGAATTTATCGCTTTGTAATAAGAAACATGATTCATCTGAATGTAATGTCGAAAGTACTGGTTCTAATGCATGTAATGACTCTGTTTGTTTAATATGCAAGAAAAGTTTAATCAATGATGTTCATGATGAATGTGTTTCTATGAATGTGAATGTTAAGCCTGAACAGAAGAATGTTCCAAAAAGACCTAGTGCCAGATCTAGATCCTTAGAAAGATTAGTTGCGCGATTTAGGTCTACCACTATTAGTCGAATGCCTAGGAACTACCTTAAGTATTGTATGTGGATTCCGACGGGTAGAGAGTTCACTTTTCAGGATGGCAAATTGGAAGTTGTTAAAAATACAAATATTGCAATCTTTGATGAGTGTGATTCAGTTTTTACTCCTAACCCCATGGAACCAAATTCAAAACGGTTTCCAAATACAAACTCTTCTGTTCTTGGCAGGTTATCTAAATATGTCTTTGGATCGTCGACTCGGGTTGCTCCAAGCACATGTCCGGGAATTTAAAGTTGCTGATCAATTTCGTCTGGAAATTTATGGGAACTGTACGCTTTGGAAATGATCATGTAGCAGCTATTCAGGGTTATGGAGATCTTCAGTTTGGGAATTTTTTGATCACTCGAGTTTACTACGTCGAAGGGTTGGGACACAACTTGTTTTCAGTTGGGCAGTTTTGTGATGCAGATTTAGAAGTTGCATTCAGGAGAAACACGGTTTTTATTAGAAATTTGGTTGGTGATGATCTCCTAACTGGTAATCGTGGTACAAACTTATATGCTATCGACATCAACCAAATGGCTTCTACATCACCAATTTGTCTTATGACAAGGACAACTGAAACTAAGTCCTGGCTGTGGCATAGACGTTTATCCCATCTCAATTTCGACACCATCAACAAGTTAGCCAAAGACAACATCGTCACCGGACTTCCTAAGTTGAAATATACCAAGGAACACCTATGTCCATCATGCGAACAAGGAAAAAGTAAAAGAGCATCATATAAACCCAAAACCGTACCTAGTTCGGAAGCAAGATTACATATGTTGCACATGGACTTATGTGGCCCAATGAGAGTTGAAAGCATTAATGGGAAGAAGTATATTCTTGTTATTGTTGATGATTATTCAAGATATACTTGGGTAAAGTTTTTGAGATCAAAAGACGAAGCACCAGGTACCATCATCACCTTTCTGAAGCGTATCCAAGTTCTACTTCAAGCTCCAGTAAGGATTATAAGAACAGACAATGGCACAGAATTTACAAACCAGGAGTTAAGATCTTACTTTGAAGATGTTGGAATCACACACCAAACATCAGTTGTTAGAACTCCACAGCAGAATGGGGTAGTTGAAAGAAGAAATCGAACTCTTGTAGAAGCTGCTCGCACAATGTTGATTTTTTCTAGTGCACCACTATTCTTATGGGCTGATGCTGTAGCCACTGCTTGTTTTACTCAAAACCGATCCCTAGTCCATCCGAGATTCAATAAAACCCCATATAAGCTAGTGAACAACCGTAAACCTGACATCTCTTACTTCCACGTATTTGGCGCTTTGTGCTATCCGACGAATGACAGAGAAGATCTAGGGATGTTAAAAGCTAAGGGTGATATTGGAATCTTCATAGGATATTCAGAAAACTCGAGGGCATTTAGGCTGTATAATAGAAGAACGAAAAGGATTATGGAGACGTTGAATGTGAAGTTTGACGAGATTTCACAGATGGCTTCTGAGAGACTCGCTCTATAACCCGCGCTTAATCCGATGGCTTCTAATCAATCCAGATTAGGACCCGCACCAAACATGCAGACTTCTGGACACATCAGTTCAGGACTCGTGCCTCAAGGAGCTCAGTCAACAAACACTGGAAAACCTTCAAAACAAGAACTGGAAAATTTCTTTGAGTTAATGTTTGATGAATATTATGGTGGATCTTCGACAAATGCATCTCAACTACATTCCGCTGCACCCGCTCAAAACCATCAACCACCACCACCATCACAAGATGCATCTACTACAGTTGAAGCTGAAGCACCAACGACCTCAACATCATCAACATCTACTCAAGCAACTCCAGTTATTGAATCTGTTCTACCAAGAGTTGATGAGCAAAATCAAACTACAAATTTTCAAGAAGAACCTACAACTAATTCAAACGACGTTGCGTTAGAAGAAGAAGAAGTATTTGAAAACCCGTTTGCATCAGACTCTGCTGAATCTTCTTCATGGTTACAAGAACCATCTAACACACATTCGTTCAACCAAAGGTACCCTTCTACTTTTCAATGGACAAAAGACTATCCGTTAGAACATGTTATTGGTGAACCTTCAAAGCCAGTTCAGACAAGGAGACAACTTGCCACCGATCTCGAATTGTGCATTTACATTTGTTTAATAAGCCTCAAGGTACCAAAGAACATTCGGGTAGCAATGGCAGAAAACCCATGGATTGAAGCAATGCAGGAAGAATTTCTTCAATACCAGTTACATGATAGTTGGGAACTTGTTGAACGACCACTTGATAAACGAGTTCTTGATCTCAAGTGGTTGTGGAAGAACAAACTGGATGAGGAAATGACTGTAATTCACAACAAAGCTCATCTCGTGGCTAAAGGTTATCCACAAGAAGAAGGGATAGATTTCGAAGAATCATTCGCGCCTGTAGCTAGACTTGAAGCAGTCTGGATTTTCTTAGCCTACGCAGCTCACAAAAACATCACAGTCTATCAGATGGACATTAAGACAGCTTTCTTGAATGGAACTCTGAAAGAAGAAGTGTATGTGAGTCAGCCAGAAGGATTCGTTGATAAGGAACATCCAGACTACGTCTACAAGCTTAAAAAGGCCATTTATGGTTTAAAACAAGCTCCAAGAGCGTGGTATGACGAAATATCATCTTTCTTACTCAATAACAATTTCACCAAAGGAACAGTTGATGACACCTTGTTTATCAAAAAATTCAAAAATGACATTTTCATTGTTCAGATTTACGTGGACGACATTATCTTTGGGTCCACTAATCTGAATCATTCAAAACATTTTGAAAATCTCATGAAAAGCAAATTTGAAATGTCCATGATGGGGGAACTAAAATTCTTTCTTGGTTTACAAATACATCAATCCCCTCGTGGTATTTTTATCAATCAAGCTAAATATACAATAGAGATTTTGAAAAAACATGGAATGGAAAACTGTGATTCCGTTGGTACACCAATGGTCAATTCACCAAAAATAGGTGCTGATTTATCTGGGAAACCCATTGATCCGAAGAAATATCGGAGCATGATCGGTTCTCTCATGTACCTAACTGCTAGTCAACCCGATATTCAATTTGCTGTTTGTTTGTTAGCACGGTATCAGGCAAGGCCTACCAAACTTTACCTCAAAGAGGTTAAACGGATCTTTCTGTACCTACGAAGCACCATCAACATGGGACTTTAGTATCCGAAGGATTCGGAGTTTAATCTAACAGCATTTTCAGATGCAGACCATGCCGGTGATCAAGTTACAGCAAAGAGTACATCAGGCGGAGCACAATTTTTGGGTAAAAAGCTTGTAAGCTGGTCGTCAAAGAAACAGGATTGTACTGCGCTATCAACCGCCGAAGCCGAGTATGTATCTTTATCTGCATGTTGTGCCCAAGTTCTTTGGATGCGGACACAACTCACAGATTATGGCTTTACTTTCGACAGAATACCTATGTATTGTGATTCAAAAAGTGCCATAGCCATCTCGTGCAATCCCGTACATCACTCTAAGACGAAGCATATATAAGTCCGCTACCATTTCATCAAAGAACACGTGGAAGAGGGTACTGTTGAATTAGTTTTCGTTAAGACCGATTACCAACACGCCGATCTTTTTACTAAAGCCCTTCCAAAAGAAAGGTTTAACTATTTAGTTCGACGAATTGGCATGCGAAGCCTAACTCCTGAGGAGCTAGAACGTCTTAATGAATCTTCTTGAAAAATGTTTTCAAAAACGCTTCGCTGTAAATATTTTTGAAAAAACAAAATACAAAATTTGAAAAACCAAAAAAAACAAAATACAAAAATATAAATCTTCAAAAATCCAAAAAAATTATAAAATCAAAAAATCCAAAAATATTCTTCTCACGAAATGTCTCTTGTATAATTGATATTTTGTACGTTTCTAGAAATGTCATTCAACAAGGATACGGATATGTATAGATGCTTGAGCGAGAGTTCTTTTTATGTTTTTTTTTTCTCTAAAACATGTCGTTTCTCAAAAGTTTCTTCACAATGGCTTTCGTATACTTCAGTACGAAACCCGCACTTCAAATGATGGCTTTCGTATACTTCAATACGAAACCCGTGCTTCAAAGAGAAATCTTTTCAAACATGGGTCCGGGTTTGATAACTCGAAAAGATTTCAAATAAGGACAGTAAATGACGACTTCTGATTATTTTCAAATCAAGGACTCATACGTTCAAACTTGTACGCTCAAGACAACTCCTCCAAACCCTTAATTGATTTTAAAATGTGCTATCTTTAAGGGGGAGTTCAAAAACAAAAATGTTCCGAATTCATGCAAAACAAATCTGTCTATCTCTCCAAAAGCTTTTTCTTAATCAGTTGATATAAAAAATATCACAATATGCTATTTTTGAGGGGGAGAAGACATTATTAAAATGTGATCAAAGATGTTTTAAGAATGTGACTGAATCTCAGAAGAGCTTGACTCAGTAAGTACCAATGAATTGATGAAGCTTAAAATGTCTGTAATCGAAAAGACTTGTCCTGGACGGGTAATAATTTCAAGCTAGTCTAACTAGTGATGTAAGCGTGTCTCGAATAGGACTTGTTTGAGTAGAATGTACCATATCGAGAGACTCTCTTTGGACTTGACCAGGACGGGTAATAATTTCAAGCTAGTCTAACTAGTGATGTAAGCGTGTCTCGAATCGGTCATGTTCATTGAAAGTGGATCAAATCAAAAAGTGCAAACTCCTCACGCATGTGCAAATTTCTTAAAAATATTACATGAGCACATGTGAAGGGGGAGTCCTTCAAAAATTGCAAAACTCTCAAAGTGGTAACAACAAAGATGTTTAATAATCATAAACTGTTGATACAAAAGTTGGGCGTTTCTGGTTATTGGCTCTTTGCTCTCGTACCAATTCGCTTCTTATTACTTGTTACCTGCGCACTAAGAAAATAAACAACACTGTTAGGCTTATCGAGGGATTGTCTCCCCCGATTAGACTCCGGCGTGAGAGTAAGTAATCGATTTGAGGTTTTCGTAGAGAGTTAGGGTTTGTATATCGTACCTTTGAATGAGAATAAATCATTCCCTATATAGGGGCCGAAACCGCGTGGGTTTCTTGCTCCTTACGTTTCGCACCCATGGTGCTTATCCGAGTAAGGATATCTATTCCATAAATAGATGATCCTCATCCATACCGTGTATAGGATGTTTGGGTTGGGCTTACGTGAGCCTGTTATTGATGCGGTCCAAGTTACAATAGCCCACGCATGGTGGATTTGGACCTTAGTAATGTGTATCGTGTGGGCTCGTGGTCCATATATAGACTATACGTCATCATGTCCCCCTAGTCTAGTGTGCGCGGCTCGTAGCCGCGGATACTAGACTAATATTAATAGCGGTAAGCGTGGCGGGAGAACAAGGAAATATTACCGCCCATTTATAAGTGCAATGTACCTAGTCAAGCGGATACCTCGAAAATTGGGGGTAGTGTCCACGTGGTCCTCGTAAATTGGGAAAAAGCGCGTGTACCGGTTCAGTTCCAGCCATACATTTTTTGTGAGTGGATTCCACGTGGAGATAAACTAGGGTTTTTACTCCCTATATAAGAGTCACCGCCCCATTTTTTACGATCACACAGTAAAACATACACTCACCACTATTCACTTTTCTTGAAAGCTTTTTGCAAAGAAAATTCTTCATTTTCGTAGGTAATTTCTTGTGCGTTTCATTCGTAAATTAATGAAAATGGTTTTACAGTTAGAAGATTTTCGTTCTGCGTTGACTATTGAGGATGTTACTCAATTTACGTCTGATTACTTCGTGCCTCTGGATGTCCGTCCGGAGGCTCCAGATGTTGACGCGTGTATAGCTGATTTCCCCGAAGGGAAAATAGGGCTATACACGAAATTCTTTGAGTACGTGAATTACCGCGTACCAATATCTATCTTTCTGAGCGATTTGCTCAACCACTATCGCCTCCACATCTCATAGCTGCACTGTATAGGTGCGGCTATGGTGTCGAACCGACCATTTCCTTATTCCGCTACTTTTACCACACGACGTGGTCAAATGGTTGGGTTTCTTTTGCGAAACGCCAAGGGGCGCATCAGTGTTATACGAAGAAAGTAGATGCCCTAAAGAATTGGAGGGAGTACTTTTTCTGGGTTGATGATGTAGTATTTCCATCGCCCTATGAGTTTTATACTCAGGATACACTGCCAAGGGATGGGCGCCCCGCACCCGGTTCTTATAGGCTAGCTGATGCGCAGACTCTTGATGCCAACCGCCTGTCCATTAACCCTTATTCGAAGGCGTTTTTGGTTCACATGGGGTTGAGTCGCAATTATTATGGCACTGCGGATGAGGTGCCAACTTTCATTAGCGAGGACGGTCGGGGTGGGTGTTCGTCCCTTCTACTTCAAATTCTGTAAGTCTTTTTTGTATGCGCATCTTTACTTAACTAATCCTTTATTCTTTGTTGTTTCGTTTATGTGCGCAGAGATGGATTTGTTCGCCGTCGTAAAGCTGGAGAAGCCGAAGCAGGTGACCATAGGCGTGCACCCTTTGAGAGAAGGTGAGCAGCCGATACTGAAGGCAACCGAGGGTCGCTTGACCGTGCTGCCGGAGGTTGTCCCGGAGAATACACCACCGTTCCAGGTGACGCCTGTGCGGAGCGTGGCGCCGGAGGAGGTGGTGCAAGAGGAGGAAGTGGCGTGTGCTGAGTCGTCTGACAGCGTGGAGATCCTGAAGCCCGAGGAGGTACTGAAGGAAGAAGTGGCACAAAACACTAAGCGCAAGGGAGAGGCTGGGACCAGTGGTACCAGGAAGAGACAACACCGTCTCATTAGGGATGCGGAGTCATCTGCGGAAGAGAAGACATCTGCTCCTAGCGCGGATGAAAAGGATGTGGAGTTCTCTCCGTCTCTGTAAGTGTCTGCGTCTCTTTTTTATGTTTCTTGAATATTACTTGTCGCAATATTGACTAGCTGTTGTCTTTATCGCTTGTAGGGATAATGCTGCGAAGAATGATGGAGTCTTCGTTGATGAGGTTTCCTCTCCACAGAATGAAAACAGGGAGGCGAAAGCCAAGGTTGTTGAGGATAGAGAGGCGCAGCAGTTGATGGATGAGCTGGCTGCGACTGCTGTACGCCAGGCTGAGCTGGTGGCTAAGTTGAGAGGAAAGTATATCGGGGAGAGCAGTGCTCTAGTGAAGCTCCGTGCGCAGTTGGCTGATGCGCAGGTGGAGTTGGAGGCCTCGTGGGTGTATGCTGAGAAGATCACCCACGAGAAGTTGTCCGCCATGGCTGAGGTGGTGAAGGAGCGTGGAGAGCTGTACCATTATAAGTCTGACTTAACATTCGCCGTGCGCTTCTTGGAGGAGAAGCAGGTGGAGCACCATGCTAGCATCACCAAGTTTAAGGAGGATATGTGGAAGATCATCCAGGCGCATGAGGACAAGCTACGTGGTCTTAGCATTGAGTATGACGAGGAATTATATCCTCATTTGATGTCGACTATTGCGGAGCGCAGGTATTCTTTTTTGTTTTATTCTTCTTCATAATAATGTTATCGCCATGCTTTTTACTTACACAAATTGTCTTTGTGAATGTAGGTGGTTGATTAGCCATGGGCTGCGCCTGGCAGCGATGGGCACGCTGGAATCCCAAGAGGTGGTGGACGCCTTTGGGAAGGTGGTGCACTGTGCGATGGCACGTGGGAGATCGCAGGCTATGGAGGATCTCCATGAGGCCCAGCTGCTGAAGAAGGACTTGGCGGAAGTCCCTGGGTACAGCGCTACTGCTTATGATGAGTTGATGCAGGCAATGGCGGGGTTGAAGGTCCTTGAGCTGCCGCACATTGGGAGACTGGAGCGCGATCAGGACAACCCCACAGACGTACTCATGGCGGGGTTGACGTTGGAGCGCCATCTTGCAGAGGATGCAGATGGGCAGTCAGATTTCTTTCTGAAACCTGACGTTTCACAACTGCAGATTCCTGTTTTTGCGCAGCCTCGCGACATTCTTAACCCATTTGCTCTTGAGAGGGAGATTCCCTTAAAAGAGGTTCTGGAGCGTTATGAGCAGAGGGCTGCTCAGAAGAAGGGGATCAAGGGGAAAGCAGTGATGTGCGGCATAGGTGCTGCGCACATCCCCAGATCTGATGGTGTGCCCGTGAGTATTCCCACGGTATCTCCCCATGATGCATTGCTTCTTAGAAAGCTTCAAGAAGCGGGGAGTTCGTCTGCTCCACAAGATAGCCCTGAGCATCGCCATAGCGTGTAGGCTTTTTGTATATTTATGTATCTTTCCTTGTAATTTTTATGAATAAATGTGGAATAAGATATCTTTTTGCTTAAGTTCGTGACTTAAATATATTTGCATTGTTTGCGAATGTTTGACCAAGTGTCTTGGCTCGTTAAGTGCGTGACTTTAAAAATTATACTTGCATTGTTTGCGAAGTTTTATTATTTGACCAAGTGTCTTGGCTCGTTATGTTGCTAAGCTTGTATAGTGTACTTAGTATGTGCGCATCCGTCGTGGGGTGCGCACGCGAAACTTACCTCGACGTCTCAAGAGTAAGGCGCTTAGCAAGGATACGTGATCCGATGTTGATGGGTTTGCAACCCTCTTACTCAACGATTGAATTAGTAGGTTAACTCATCCTTTATGCCTTCGTGGGTCTTTAAGTGGTGCATGCACGCCATGTAGGCAATAAAAATGTAAGATAACAATATTGACATATATTATTATGTATTCAATAAAGTAAAGTACGCTATGGAGTTAGCTAAAAACCATAACATTTTATTGATACTTGCAAGTTTTTAAAGAAAATAAAAAATACAATTCCTAGGAAAGAAAAAACAAACACTTATTGGGCATCACGTAGGATGAGAGGGTGTCTGTGTAAGGGCCGTAGCCTAGAAGTAACATCTTTTAAGATTGCAGATATTCCAGGTGCGCGCTAGGTCGTGACCTTCCATATCGCGCAGTCTGTATGCGCCGTTGCCGAGCGCGTCTGTGACCTCGTAAGGTCCTTCCCATTTGGGTCCGAGCTTGCCTGTGTCTTGTGCGTGGCTCGCATCGTTGGCGCGGTAAACAAAGTCTCCTGGTCTGAATGAAGTGTTTTTGACCTTTGCATCATAATACTTCTTCATTTTTGCCTTAGCCTTTGCTTCGCGTATAGCTGCGCATTCGCGTCTTCCTTCCAGTACGTCTAAGTCTATGCGTCGTTCCTCGTCGTTTGTTGTGACGTTGACCTCTGTTGTACGTATAGTTGGCATTCCTATCTCAGCTGGTATGACGGCTTCTGTTCCATAGACTAGGGAAAATGGCGTGTCGCCAGTACTGGTTTTGATTGTTGTGCGATGCGCCCATAAGACATGCAAGAGCTTATCTACCCACCTTCCTTTGTGTCTGTCAAGGCGCGCTTTTATTCCTTCACCTAGACTGCGGTTTGCGCGCTCAACTAGGCCATTGGTTTGTGGGTGTTTTATTGAAGCAAAGTGTTGTGTGATGTTCAATTGTGCGCACCAATCTTTGAATGGGTTATCACAGAATTGTTTTCCGTTGTCTGATATGATCGCACCCGGTAGTCCGAAGCGACAGACAATGTTGTCCCAGACAAAGCGTTTGACTTGGTTTCCTGTGATGTTCACCACCGCCTTTGCTTCGATCCACTTCGTAAAGTAGTCTATGGCTACGATGAGGAACTTTACTCCTCCAGCTGCTACAGGGAAGGGTCCTGCGATGCCAATACCCCATTTGTAAAATGGCCATGGTGAGGTAATTGGTGTTAGCTCTTGTTGTGGTCGGCGCGGAATTGGCCTATGTACTTGGCAATTGCTCCATTTTTTTATCAGATCGCGTGCGTCGCGATGCATTGTTGGCCAATAGTACCGTGACCTTAGAGCGCTTGCCACCACGGATCGCGGCCCTGAGTGCATACTACATGATCCAGCGTGGATTTCTCGGAGTACGTAGTCTGCTTGAAGAGGTCCAACATATCTAAGCCATGGCTGTAAGATAGAGCGTCGATAGAGTACGTTGTCTCGTAGTTCAAATCGTTGCGCTGTGCGCCGTATTCTTCGAGCGTCCTTATGATCTTGGGGTAGGATTCCCTTGCGAATGCATTCAATGATAGGTGTCATCCATGTAGGATCTTGTTCTTCTATCACTGCGGATATCTCCATTTCCAAGATTGACTTGTTTTTTAGGGTTTCTACCAATACCTGTTTTGAGAGGTGTGCGAAGCTTGTGGATGCGATCTTGCTGAGTGCGTCCGCCTTCCTGTTATCTCCTCTAGGCACCTGTTTTATTGTGAACCTATCAAAGTTTTTGATCAAAGATTTTGTCTTTTCCAGGTATTGGATCATGTGTTCATCCTTGGCTTCATATTCACCTAGCACGTGGTTAGTGACTAGTCGCGAATCTACGTTTGCTTCTAGGTTGCGTACACCCATTTGGATTGCAATGTGTAGTCCGGCTAGTAGGGCTTCGTATTCTGCCTCGTTGTTTGTAGTTATGAATTCAAAGCGTAGCGCATAGGTGAATTCCATACCTTCTGGATTTGTAAGAATAAGGCCTGCGCCTGATCCATCTACACATGAAGACCCATCTGTAAACAGAATCCAGGGTTCCTGTAGATCTGTTTTAGTTGCAGATGTCGGGCTGTCGCTGTCTGGCTTCTCCATGATAAAATCGGATAAGATTTGTCCTTTGATTGCAGTGCGCGGTCTGTATGAGATGTTATACTCACTTAGCAGTACACTCCACTTTTGTAAGCGTCCTGATGCGTCAGGCTTAGACATAACTTGTTTGATTGGCTGATCGGTGATTACAGCTATTGGGTGCGCTTGAAAGTATCTGCGCAGCCTTTTGGCTGCGAATACTAGAGCTAAGACCAGCTTTTCCATAGCGCTGTAGTTAGTCTCTGTTTTCTTTAGGGCTTTGCTTACAAAGTATATGGGTGTTTGGACGGAATTCCTATCTGTCAATAGTACCGCGCTGACTGCTCCATGAGTTGCCGATTAGTACATGATTAGTTCTTCCCCTGGTCGCGGTGCGACAAGTTTGGGAAGAGAGGCCAGATGGTTTTTAAGTTGTTGGAAAGCTTCCTCCGCTTCTTTAGTCCAGCGAAAGTCTCCCTTTGTAGTACACTTCGTGAGTGCTTTAAAGAGAGGAAGAGATTTGTCTGCTGACTTAGATAAGAAACGGTTTAGCCCTGCTAGCTTTCCATTCAATGACTGGACTTCTTTGAGTGTGCGCGGTGAGGGGAGATCAATAACAGCCTTTGTCTTTTCTGGGCAAGGCTTGATTCCATCGGGTTCTATCAAGTATCCAAGGAACATGCCCTCGGTTGCGCCAAAGGTGCACTTCTTGGGATTTAACTTCATGTTTATTCGCCCCAATGTTCTAAATGTCTCCTCGATGTCGCGCACCAACTCGTCCTCTGTGTGGCTTTTGATGACAAGGTCGTCAACGTAGACTTCCAAGTTGCGGCCTACTTGTTTTTCGAAAGCTGTATCCACCAGTCGTTGGTATGTCGCGCCTGCGTTCTTCAGGCCAAAAGGCATTTTTGTGTAGCAGTACACTCCTTAACTGGTGTGGAAAGCTGTTTTTTCCTCATCTTCAACTGTCATCTGGATTTGATGATACCCTTTATATGCATCTAGGAAGCATTTAAAAGGGTATCCGCACAGGGATTCGACCTTCCAGTCTATCTCTGGCAGTGGATAGCAGTCCTGTGGACATGCTTTGTTGAGGTCCGTGAAGTCCACGCACATTCTCCAACTGTCATCGCTCTTTTTTACCATAACTGGGTTAGAAAGCCAGTCGTGGTAGTATACTTCACGCATGATGCCTGCGTCTACGAGCTTATGTACTTCTTCCAGAATAGCCTTTGCACGATCTGGGGCCTGGCCGCGCTTCTTTTGTCGTATTGGAGGATATCCTTGTCGGATTTGCAGCTTATGCTCTGTGATAGAGCGCGGTACTCCCGTCATATGTTTTGGTTCCCATGCAAAGATGTCTAGGTTCTTTTGCAAGAGTGCGCATACAGCTGCTTTACCTTTGTCAGATAAAGAACCCCCAATCGAAACTTGTTGTTCCGGGTAATCTGGATGAATAGCGACTTTTAGATTTGGCGTTTTTTCCGTGCGCTGTTCTGGAATAGTCTCTGCTTCAGTTGTTACCGCGATGCATTCTCTTGGTGGTATTATTGTATTATAGAGAGTGACAACTCCTCCTTCTACTGGAAACTTAAGCATTCCGTGAGTTGTGGATGGTACAGCGCGCATGGATGATATTCATGGTCTCCCAATGATACCATTGTATGGTGAAGGGGATTTTATTACCATAAAGTTTATCCATGTTGCGGTTGAGTGTTGTTCATCTCCTACGACCACCAACAAGCGTAACTGCCCCATGGGCCAGATCTTTTCTCCTGTGAATCCTGTTAATGACGTTGTTGCTGGTATCAATTGACTTTGGATCTCAGGTCGCAGTCTTTTGAAACAATGATCGTACAGGATATCTGCGGATGCTCCTCCATCAATGTACATGCGGTGGATATCATGTCCTCCTGTATGTATTTCAATAGTTAGGGGCTCCACGACTGCGTTGTCCGCAGCTATAGTAGGGAAAGATATCTCTTTTTCTGGAGAGAATTTTTGGCTGACTTTTTGCTTTATCTTGCGTTGCCATGATTGTATCATGTATATAGTATCAGCTTTTTCCTTGGGGGGTTCTTTCTTACCCCCGTTTCTATGTTTATCTTTTCCCTCTTTGACGTTCTTTACGAGGTGGTCCATCCTGCCTTCTCTTACTAGCTTTTCAATTAGTTGTTTTAGTTGGACAAACTCGTTAGTTGTATGGCCTTTTTGTCCATGGTACTCGCAGTATCCGCTCCCTATCCGCTTTTCCTCTGCAGTGCGCATTGGTGGTGGTTTTGGGATGTTCGCACCTTCTGTTACAAATATTTCCCTCGGAGTTTTTGTAAGAGGGGTATATTTGTCATTGTCTCTACGGTAATTCCTGTTGCGGTTGTTATTTTGATCATTGGGTTGTCTCCGCGGCTGCTCTTGCTGCCTATAGTTTGAATAACCCTTTTTGCTATCCGCAGCAGCTGCTTCTCCTTGTATAAAGGATCTAGTGCGCTTTGTTAGTTCATCAAAAGTCTGTGGAACTTTGTCGTTCAGCTTCCGGATGAGTTCTGGGTTATTGATCCCATTCATGAACCCTGAAATTTTTAGGATTTCAGGACATGCTTTGACTTGTATGCACTCATCCTTGAAACGTTCCATAAAAGTGCTGGTTGACTCCCCTTGACGCTGTTTCACTCTTGCTAGCTCCACAGGGTTTTTAGCGCACTTTTTTCGCTGGGTGAAGTTGAGGCGGAATGCTTTCCGTAATTCCTCAAATCCACCGATGCTCCTACGTGGGAGTTTGCTAAACCATGTGCGCTCGTTTCCTACTAACGTGGAATTAAACATGTGGCACCACACAGGCTGTGGCCAATTTTCGATAGTGGCGGCTGATTCAAAAATTTTTAGGTGATCATCTGGGTCACCTGTTCCATCATATGTTTTCACGTTAGCGGGCATGCGCCTGCCTTTGCGGTCTGAGTAATCGCTGATGCGCCGTGTAAACGCATCAATTTTCTGGCGACGCCATGGGAGAGACATATCTTCATTCTCTTCCTCGCGACGTCTTCCTCTTGACTTCCAGTGTCCTGTTTCTTTATCCTCGTTGTCCGAGGAGTCACTGGAAGAAGGGTAGTCTCTTTTTCGGCGCTTGCGCCGGCTTCTTTCAGAAGAAGAGCTTGGGGGATCTCTGCTTGGGGATCTCCTTCTCCCCAATCTATCTTGGATCCTCCTACTCCCAGGTTTGGAAGATCCTTGGCTTGGCGAATGTTGAGGTCCTAATCGATCTTGTACTCCCCGACTGCTAAGTCTGGAGTGAACATTAGTGCGCCTCTCGCTGTCTTCTGAGTATTGTGAATCAGATGTCATACCCAACCTATCATGGATGGTGGTACGTTCTGCGCGTCTTCCTCGTGGGTGGCGCAGTGGTGATGGTTCGCGTTCAGGACCAAAATTGAGTCGAGCTTGTAGGCTCGTACTTGCCCTTCTTCTTGCTTCTTCCTGCATGAGGGCGGTTAGGGTTTCGTAATTTTGGGATACAAAGTTTCCCAAAGTTAGATCGGGTGCGTCCTTAGTTGTTGCAAGAATTTCTGCCTCAGTATTAGGCATCCTATCTCGGTTAGGGGCGCCTGGCGGCGCAGTATTGTTTACTGCGAGTACAGCTTGATGAGGAGTGGTGAAAAGGGTGCGCTGGAGTTCCTCAACGCTTGGGACCACTGGGGTAACTTTGGTAGTCCTTATAGGTAGTTCTACCGCTGGAAGAGGTTGGGTTGTCCCTGCCTCTTGGTGACCAGGTGCGCTGGTTGTCCCAACCACTTGTCTGGAGGTCGGATCTTGTTGATTCTTCCTCTGATGGTCACGTTTTTCTGACTGCGGAGTCCGCTGGCTTGAATTCTTATGCTTTGTCATTCTAGTTCTTAGTAGGGTCCCACGGATGGCGCCACTTGTTGATACAAAAGTTGGGCGTTCCTGGTTATTGGCTCTTTGCTCTCGTACCAATTCGCTTCTTAGTACTTGTTACCTGCGCACTAAGAAAATAAACAACACCGTTAGGCTTATCGAGGGATTGTCTCCCCCGATTAGACTCCGGCGTGAGAGTAAGTAATCGATTTGAGGTTTTCGTAGAGAGTTAGGGTTTGTATATCGTACCTTTGAATGAGAATATATCATTCCTTATATAGGGGCCGAAACCGTGTGGGTTTCTTGCTCCTTACGTTTCGCACCCATGGTGCTTATCCGAGTAAGGATATCTATTCCATAAATAGATGATCCTCATCCGTACCGTGTATAGGATGTTTGGGTTGGGCTTACGTGATCCTGTTATTGATGCGGTCCAAGTTACAATAGCCCACGCATGGTGGATTTGGACCTTAGTAATGTGTATCGTGTGGGCTCGTGGCCCATATATAGACTATACGTCATCATAAACACTTTGAGAGATTTTTAAATAAATGGTTTCATGGCAATTATAGGATATTCATGGTGTTATAAGGTGACTAAGGTTAGGAAAAACCGTCCTATGATCCGCCAAAGCCGGAGGGATCTACCCAAGGACAAATCCAATAGATTAGAATTAGAAGTCCTTAGGTATGATTGAAAAAAGGAGAAATGAGAAAGGAGAAATAAGGGGTTGAAGAATTAAAAAGAAAAGATATAAAAAAGGGTGAAAAGAAATAGCCCTCCATATGTTCAACCTTAGGGCAGACACCGGGTACAATTCGTATGCTACTGGTTGTTACTAAGGTGACACCGGTATGGAAGATAAAGACGTCATGGACCCAGTGACGCACTGCACTAAACCTTCTTAACCACTCAAGTTCTCTTAAAAGAGCTTGTTTCATTCTCACGGGGAACCGGTGTAATCTATCGGCTTATCTCTTAGAGATGGTTGATATTGAAGCAGGAGACCCCTCCCTAGTCTCCGCATAGGAAACCTAAGTATGCACTTATCGAGTCTAGAGCCATGAGATACATCAAAGATCTCTTAGGAACACTTAGTATTTTTACAACTTGTGTTCTACATCAATGGACACTAGCTGTAAATTATAGAGTCCTACGCAGATCTTAGCAATCTGCCAGAACATTTATGAGAGGATTCACTTTTGTAATTCTCAATGATTGAATGGAAACTCCTGCCAGGGTCAACATCAAGCAGCCCTGACAGCAGGTCACTTCGGTAATTCTTTATGAGTTACGCTTAGTGTTCGCGGTGGTTTCAAACGGTCTACAGTCGTGGAGTGATCCCCAGCGACTCACCCATTCGTTAATCTACTCAGTAGGTTTCGTAAGCTCTCTCGGGAGTATCCGAAATGGGAACGGCCATGGTAAGGACTAGAAGGAGTCTTCACACTATGCTGTTGACAATCTCTAATTCCTTATCTGTAAGTACCGGTTGTATTATTGCTAACTGTTTACCTGCAGCTATACATCATCTCCATGGCGACGGATTCCACATGCTCATACATGCATCACAAAGATCAAAGGATAGAAACAGTCAAAGAAAGATTCTACGCCAAAAAGAAGAATCTATAAAGTCTAATGACAAAGATCTATGTTAAAGAACAGGAACAACAAATGCATGTATCACAAAGACTGAAGATGTATGAGCATGTTGGAATGACGAACAACCACCACGGACGCTGAAGTGACGAAAGGCAGACAACAAATGATGAAAAGTCAGTCATCAAAGATCACAAAGCATGAAGGAACAAAAACTTAAGATTATTCTGCAACGACACACAAAGTTCAAGACAAATAACACGGAAGACCTAATCACATGAAGTATCATTCGAATGACCACCCCTTAGGGGGAGATTGTTAGCATTAAAGAATTATATTGAAAAGTGATGCTGATTCTCATATTAGGAACTTTGTCTTTGTGTCGTTAAGTATGTAATAGTTTAAGTTAGTTGGGCATTGGACTTGCACTACTAGAATACTGGATAATAGTGACGAAAATTAGCGACCGAATTGTTCTGTTGCAAAAAAATTGTTCATAATGATAGATTAGCGATAACTTAGCTACGAAATTATCTTTTACAAGTTAGTGACAAAATAACGACTAATTAGTAACAAGACTAGAGATGGAATTTCCGTTTTTCGGAATTCTATCGATAAATGTATTCATACTGCAACGGAGTTAGCGACAAACTTAGGTAGCAACTATTAGTGACGAAATTCTGACAATATAACGATGGATTTTTTTAACGTATCAAATACGTCGCTAAAATTTTCCAATCAGTTATGGATTAAATATGTACTTGGGTATAATAATTTAGTGACAGATTTGAGAGGGAGTAGCGATGGGTTAAGAACAAAGAATTGATTCATCTCTGATCCGTTGCAAGCTTCTTTAATAAAAAGATACACACACTCACAATGGTGGACATTAGGTGATGATGTTGTGCGTATATGCATGATTATAAATGAGTCAAGTTGACCATAAAAAACAACGACTATCAATTTAGTCATATTCATATATAATAATGGAAATCACGTAAAAATAATGTATCATCTGTGAGACAATTTTTTTCATGGGATTGTGTTATCAAGTTATATGTTATGACTTAAGGAGTGTGCTTAAAACTTTATCACTAAGTTTTGTAATATATTTGATTCTAGTCCAAATACTTAAGGGACCGTTTGGTTGATGTCCTTTGAATTCAAGGAATGGGTTCATTCCTACTATTAATTGTTTGGTATACATGAATGAGTACAAAAGTGGGCCATCACTTATGAAATGGAGGCGATACGCATACCATTTTTTTTTTACTATTTCACCACACTCAGTGCATCACAGTGTTGTGTTATGTGATCTCTGTGCATTACAGTGTTTTACAAAATAGGGGGATAAGAATAAAAAAATTGTAAGCGAATCACCTCCCTTTATGAAAAATGAATCTGGATTGGTAAGCAAGGCTTGGGAGAATCTTATCAATATGTGAACCCCACGTTACCACACCATCTCACAATCATCATTAAATAAATAAATAAAAATATACTTGTCCTACTTTTTAAATAATATTCTAGCAAATTGACTTTATATAATAAATTAAAAAAATATATAATTTCTCTCTTAATTTTACCTTAAATTTAAATCCTAATCCAAACCCACTTATAAACCAAATGGACCTTTAATTTTGTCTCACGCAACATGGACAAAGGTTCTCAAGTATAAAGAAAAAGTTGTACTTAAGATTATTATGATTACTACTCCCTCTACTCTTAAATAAGTGTCCAGTTTTAACTTATTAAAGTGTTACTTTTTTTCAATTTTGACTTTAACTATATTTTTGTAAGACCTTAAATACTACAACTTTATCACAAATATAGAAGCTTAGAAGAAGGAAAGATGGTGACTTGATATGTATTATATGGATCGTATATATGAGAGACAAGAGATGAAATATGAGAGAATATTATTAGAGAAACACACACAATACACACACAAGCACACCTTACAAATGAGAGGTAAGGTGCCTTTTATAGTTAGAGAGAAAGGCCTCAAGGGCTTTCTAATGGACTTGGGCTTGGACTTGGTTTATATGAGTTACAAAAGGCTTACTAGCATAACTCTTAACATATTAGATTACCAAGTCCAATGCCCAACTAACTTAAACTATTACATACTTAACGACACAAAGACAAAGTTCCTAATATGAGAATCAGCATCACTTTTCAATATAATTCTTTAATGCTAACAATCTCCCCCTAAGGGGTGGTCATTCGAATGATGCTTCATGTGATTAGGTCTTCCGTGTTATTTGTCTTGAACTTTGTGTGTCGTTGCAGAATAATCTTAAGTTTTTGTTCCTTCATGCTTTGTGATCTTTGAAGACTGACTTTTCATCATTTGTTGTCTGCCTTTCGTCACTTCAGCGTCCGTGGTGGTTGTTCGTCATTCCAACATGCTCATACATCTTCAGTCTTTGTGATACATGCATTTGTTGTTCCTGTTCTTTAACATAGATCTTTGTCATTAGACTTTATAGATTCTTCTTTTTGGCGTAGAATATTTCTTTGGCTGTTTCTATCCTTTGATCTTTGTGATGCATGTATGAGCATGTGGAATCCGTCGCCATGGAAATGATGTATAGCTGCAGGTAAACAGTTAGCAATAATACAACCGGTACTTACAGATAAGGAATTAGAGATTGTCAACAGCATAGTGTGAAGACTCCTTCTAGTCCTTACCATGGCCGTTCCCATTTCGGATACTCCCGAGAGAGCTTACGAAACCTACTGAGTAGATTAACGAATGGGTGAGTCGCTGGGGATCACTCCACGACTGTAGACTGTTTGAAACCACCGCAAACACTAAGCGTAACTCATAAAGAATTACCGAAGTGACCTGCTGTCAGGGCTGCTTGATGTTGACCCTCGCAGGAGTTTCCATTCAATCATTGAGAATTACAAAAATGAATCCTCTCATAAATGTTCTGGCAGATTGCTAAGATCTACGTAGGACTCTATAATTTACAGCTAGTGTCCATTGATGTAGAACACCAGTTGTAGAAATACTAAATGTTCCTAAGAGATCTTTGATGTATCTCATGGCTCTAGACTCGATAAGTGCATACTTAGGTTTCCTATGCGGAGACTAGGGAGGGGTCTCCTGCTTCAATATCAACCATCTCTAAGAGATAAGCCGATAGATTACACCGGTTCCCCGTGAGAATGAAACAAGCTCTTTTAAGAGAACTTGAGTGGTTAAGAAGGTTTAGTGCAGTGCGTCACTGGGTCCATGACGTCTTTGTCTTCCATACCGGTGTCACCTTAGTAACAACCAGTAGCATACGAATTGTACCCGGTGTCTGCCCTAAGGTTGAACATATGGAGGGCTATTTCTTTTCACCCTTTTTTATATCTTTTCTTTTTAATTCTTCAACCCCTTATTTCTCCTTTCTCATTTCTCCTTTTTTCAATCATACCTAAGGACTTCTAATTCTAATCTATTGGATTTGTCCTTGGGTAGATCCCTCCGGCTTTGGCGGATCATAGGACGGTTTTTCCTAACCTTAGTCACCTTATAACACCATGACTATCCTATAATTGCCATGAAACAATTTATTTGAAAATCTCTCAAAGTGTTTATGATGACGTATAGTCTATATATGGGCCACGAGCCCACACGATACACATTACTAAGGTCCAAATCCACCATGCGTGGGCTATTGTAACTTGGACCGCATCAATAACAGGCTCACGTAAGCCCAACCCAAACATCCTATACACGGTATGGATGAGGATCATCTATTTATGGAATAGATATCCTTACTCGGATAAGCACCATGGGTGCGAAACTTAAGGAGCAAGAAACCCACGCGGTTTCGGCCCCTATATAAGGAATGATATATTCTCATTCAAAGGTACGATATACAAACCCTAACTCTCTACGAAAACCTCAAATCGATTACTTACTCTCACGCCGGAGTCTAATCGGGGGAGACAATCCCTCGATAAGCCTAACGGTGTTGTTTATTTTCTTAGTGCGCAGGTAACAAGTACTAAGAAGCGAATTGGTACGAGAGCAAAGAGCCAATAATCAGGAACGCCCAACTTTTGTATCAACAAGTGGCGCCATCCGTGGGACCCTACTAAGAAGTAGAATGACAAAGCATAAGAATTCAAGCCAGCGGACTCCGCAGTCAGAAAAACGTGACCATCAGAGGAAGAATCAACAAGATCCGACCTCCAGACAAGAGGCTGGGACAACCAGCGCACCTGGTCACCAAGAGGCAGGGACAACCCAACCTCTTCCAGCGGTAGAACTACCTATAAGGACTACCCAAGTTACCCAGTGGTCCCAAGCGTTGAGGAACTCCAGCGCACCCTTTTCACCACTCCTCATCAAGCTGTACTCGCAGTAAACAATACTGCGCCGCCAGGCGCCCCTAACCGAGATAGGGTGCCTAATACTGAGGCAGAAATTCTTGCAACAACTGAGGACGCACCCGATCTAACTTTGGGAAACTTTGTATCCCAAAATTATGAAACCCTAACCGCCCTCATGCAGGAAGAAGCAAGAAGAAGGGCAAGTACGAGCCTACAAGCTCGACTCAATTTTGGTCCTGAACGCGAACCATCACCACTGCGCCACCCACGAGGAAGACGCGCAGAACGTACCACCATCCATGATAGGTTGGGTACGACATCTGATTCACAATACTCAGAAGACAGCGAGAGGCGCACTAATGTTCACTCCAGACTTGGCAGTCGGGGAGTACTAGATCGATTAGGACCTCAACATTCGCCAAGCCAAGGATCTTCCAAACCTGGGAGTAGGAGGATCCAAGATAGATAGGGGAGAAGGAGATCCCCAAGCAGAGATCCCCCAAGCTCTTCTTCTGAAAGAAGCCGGCGCAAGCGCCGAAAAAGAGACTACCCTTCTTCCAGTGACTCCTCGGACAACGAGGATAAAGAAACAGGACACTGGAAGTCAAGAGGAAGACGTCGCAAGGAAGAGAATGAAGATATGTCTCTCCCATGGCGTCGCCAGAAAATTGATGCGTTTACACGGCGCATCAGCGATTACTCAGACCGCAAAGGCAGGCGCATGCCCGCTAACGTGAAAACATATGATGGAACAGGTGACCCAGATGATCACCTAAAAATTTTTGAATCAGCCGCCACTATCGAAAATTGGCCACAGCCTGTGTGGTGCCACATGTTTAATTCCACGTTAGTAGGAAACGAGCGCACATGGTTTAGCAAACTCCCACGTAGGAGCATCGGTGGATTTGAGGAATTACGGAAAGCATTCCGCCTCAACTTCACCCAGCGAAAGAAGTGCGCTAAAAACCCTATGGAGTTAGCAAGAGTGAAACAGCGTCAAGGGGAGTCAACCAGCGCTTTTATGGAACATTTCAAGGATGAGTGCATACAAGTCAAAGCATGTCCTAAAATCCTAAAAATTTCAGGGTTCATGAATGGGATCAATAACCTAGAACTCATCCGGAAGCTGAATGACAAAGTTCCACAGACTTTTGATGAACTAACAAAGCGCACTAGATCCTTTATACAAGGAGAAGCAGCTGCTGCGGATAGCAAAAAGGGTTATTCAAACTATAGGCAGCAAGAGCAGCCGCGGAGACAACCCAATGATCAGAATAACAACCGCAACAGGAATTACCGTAGAGACAATGACAAATATACCCCTCTTACAAAAACTCTGAGGGAAATATTTGTAACAGAAGGTGCGAACTTCCCAAAACTACCACCAATGCGCACTGCAGAGGAAAAGCGGATAGGGAGCGGATACTGCGAGTACCATGGACAAAAAGGCCATACAACTAACGAGTGTGTCCAACTAAAACAACTAATTGAGAAGCTAGTAAGAGAAGGCAGGATGGACCACCTCGTAAAGAACATCAAAGAGGGAAAAGATAAACAGAGAAACGGGGGTAAGAAAGAATCCCCCAAGGAAAAAGCTGATACTATATACATGATACAATCATGGCAACACAAGATAAAGCAAAAAGTCAGCCAAAAATTCTCTCCAGAAAAAGAGATATCTTTCCCTACTATAGCTGCGGACAACGCAGTCGTGGAGCCCCTAACTATTGAAATACATACAGGAGGACATGATATCCACCGCATGTACATTGATGGAGGAGCATCCGCAGATATCCTGTACGATCATTGTTTCAAAAGACTGCGACCTGAGATCCAAAGTCAATTGATACCAGCAACAACGTCATTAACAGGATTCACAGGAGAAAAGATCTGGCCCATGGGGCAGTTACGCTTGTTGGTGGTCGTAGGAGATGAACAACACTTAACCGCAACATGGATAAACTTTATGGTAATAAAATCCCCTTTACCATATAATGGTATCATTGGGAGACCATGAATATCATCCATGCGCGCTGTACCATCCATAGCTCACGGAATGCTTAAGTTTCCAGTAGAAGGAGGAGTTATCACTCTCTATAATACAATAATACCACCAAGAGAATGCATCGCGGTAACAACTGAAGCAGAGACTATTCCAGAACAGCGCACGGAAAAAATGCCAAATCTAAAAGTCGCTATTCATCCAGATTACCCGGAACAACAAGTTTCGATTGGGGGATCTTTATCTGACAAAGGTAAAGCAGCTGTATGCGCACTCTTTCAAAAGAACCTAGACATCTTTGCATGGGAACCAAAACATATGACGGGAGTACCGCGCTCTATCACAGAGCATAAGCTGCAAATCCGGCAAGGATATCCTCCAATACGACAAAAGAAGCGCGGCCAGGCCCCAGATCGTGCAAAGGCTATTCTGGAAGAAGTACATAAGCTCGTAGACGCAGGCATCATGCGTGAAGTATACTACCACGACTGGCTTTCTAACCCAGTTATGGTAAAAAAGAGCGATGACAGTTGGAGAATGTGCGTGGACTTCACGGACCTCAACAAAGCATGTCCACAGGACTGCTATCCACTGCCAGAGATAGACTGGAAGGTCGAATCCCTGTACGGATACCCTTTTAAATGCTTCCTAGATGCATATAAAGGGTATCATCAAATCCAGATGGCAGTTGAAGATGAGGAAAAAACAGCTTTCCACACCAGTCAAGGAGTGTACTACTACACAAAAATGCCTTTTGGCCTGAAGAACGCAGGCGCGACATACCAACGACTGGTGGATACAGCTTTCGAAAAACAAGTAGGCCGCAACTTGGAAGTCTACGTTGACGACCTTGTCATCAAAAGCCACACAGAGGACGAGTTGGTGCGCGACATCGAGGAGACATTTAGAACATTGGGGCGAATAAACATGAAGTTAAATCCCAAGAAGTGCACCTTTGGCGCAACCGAGGGCATGTTCCTTGGATACTTGATAGAACCCGATGGAATCAAGCCTTGCCCAGAAAAGACAAAGGCTGTTATTGATCTCCCCTCACCGCGCACACTCAAAGAAGTCCAGTCATTGAATGGAAAGCTAGCAGGGCTAAACCGTTTCTTATCTAAGTCAGCAGACAAATCTCTTCCTCTCTTTAAAACACTCACGAAGTGTACTAAAAAGGGAGACTTTCGCTGGACTAAAGAAGCGGAGGAAGCTTTCCAACAACTTAAAAACCATCTGGCCTCTCTTCCCAAACTTGTCGCACCGCGACCAGGGGAAGAACTAATCATGTACTTATCGGCAACTCATGGAGAAGTCAGCGCGGTACTATTGACAGATAGGAATTCCGTCCAGACACCCATATACTTTGTAAGCAAAGCCCTAAAGAAAACAGAGACTAACTACAGCGCTATGGAAAAGCTGGTCTTAGCTCTAGTATTCGTAGCCAAAAGGCTGCGCAGATACTTTCAAGCGCACCCAATAGCTGTAATCACCGATCAGCCAATGAATCAAGTTATCTCTAAGTCTGACGCATCAGGACGCTTACAAAAGTGGAGTGTACTGCTAAGTGAGTATAACATCTCATACAGACCGCGCACTGCAATCAAAGGACAAATCTTAGCCGATTTTATCGTGGAGAAGCCAGACAGCGACAACCCGACATCTGCAACTAAAACAGATCTATAGGAACCCTGGATTCTGTTCACAGATGGGTCTTCATGTGTAGATGGATCAGGCGCAGGCCTTATTCTTACAAATCCAGAAGGTATGGAATTCACCTATGCGCTACGCTTTGAATTCATAGCCACAAACAATGAGGCAGAATACGAAGCCCTACTAGCCGGACTACACATTCCAATCCAAATGGGTGTACGCAACCTAGAAGCAAACGTAGATTCGCGACTAGTCGCTAACCACGTGTTAGGTGAATATGAAGCCAAGGATGAACACATGATCCAATACCTGGAAAAGACAAAATCCTTGATCAAAAACTTTGATAGGTTCACAATAAAACAGGTGCCTAGAGGAGATAACAGGAAGGCGGACGCACTCAGCAAGATCGCATCCACAAGCTTCGCACACCTCTCAAAACAGGTATTGGTAGAAACCCTAAAAAACAAGTCAATCTTGGAAATGGAGATATCCACAGTGATAGAAGAACAAGATCCTACATGGATGACACCTATCATTGAATTCATTAGCAAAGGAATCCTACCCCAAGATCATAAGGACGCTCGAAGAATACGGCGCACAGCGCAACGATTTGAACTACGAGACAACGTACTCTATCGACGCTCTTTCTTACAGCCATGGCTCAGATGTGTTGGACCTCTTCAAGCAGACTACGTACTCCGAGAAATCCACGCTGGATCATGTAGTATGCACTCAGGGCCGCGATCCGTGGTGGCAAGCGCTCTAAGGTCAGGGTACTATTGGCCAACAATGCATCGCTACGCACGCGATCTAATAAAAAAATGCAGCAATTGCCAAGTACATAGGCCAATTCCGCGCCGACCACAACAAGAGCTAACACCAATTACCTCACCATGGCTATTTTACAAATGGGGTATTGACATCGCAGGACCCTTCCCTGTAGCAGCTGGAGGAGTAAAGTTCCTCATCGTAGCCATAGACTACTTTACGAAGTGGATCGAAGCAAAGGCGGTGGTGAACATCACAGGAAACCAAGTCAAACGCTTTATCTGGGACAACATTGTCTGTCGCTTCGGACTACCGGGTGCGATCATATCAGACAACGGAAAACAATTCTGTGATAACCCATTCAAAGATTGGTGCGCACAATTGAACATCACACAACACTTTGCTTCAGTAAAACACCCACAAACCAATGGCTAGTTGAGCGCGCAAACCGCAGTCTAGGTGAAGGAATAAAAGCGCGCCTTGACATACACAAAGGAAGGTGGGTAGATGAGCTCTCGCATGTCTTATGGGCGCATCGTACAACAATCAAAACCAGTACTGACGACACGCCATTTTCCCTAGTCTATGGAACAGAAGCCGTCATACCAGCTGAGATAGGAATGCCAACTATACGTACAACAGAGGTCAACGTCACAACAAACGACGAGGAACGACGCATAAATTTAGACGTACTGGAAGGAAGACGCAAATGCGCAGCTATACGCGAAGCAAAGGCTAAGGCAAAAATGAAGAAGTATTATGATGCAAAGGTCAAACACACTTCATTCAGGCCAGGAGACTTTGTTTACCGCGCCAACGATGCGAGCCACGCACAAGACACAGGAAAGCTCGGACCCAAATGGGAAGGACCTTACGAGGTCATAGACGCGCTCGGCAACGGCGCATACAGACTGCGCGATATGGAAGGTCACGACCTAGCGCGCACCTGGAACATCTGCAATCTTAAAAGATGTTACTTCTAGGCTACGGCCCTTACACAGACACCCTCGCATCCTACGTGATGCCCAATAAGTGTTTGTTTTTTCTTTCCTAGGAATTGTATTTTTTATTTTCTTTAAAAACTTGCAAGTATCAATAAAATGTTATGGTTTTTAGCTAACTCCATAGCGTACTTTACTTTATTGCATAGATAATAATATATGTCAATATTGTTATCTTACATTTTTATTGCCTACATGGCGTGCATGCACCACTTAAAGACCCACGAAGGCATAAAGGATGAGTTAACCTACTAATTCACTCGTTGAGTAAGAGGGTTGCAAACCCATCAACATCGGATCACGTATCCTTGCTAAGCGCCTTACTCTTGAGACGTCGAGGTAAGTTTCGCGTGCGCACCCCACGACGGATGCGCACATACTAAGTACACTGTACAAGCTTAGCAACATAACGAGCCAAGACACTTGGTCAAATAATAAAACTTCGCAAACAATGCAAGTATAATTTTTAAAGTCACGCACTTAACGAGCCAAGACACTTGGTCAAACATTCGCAAACAATGCAAATATATTTAAGTCACGAACTTAAGCAAAAAGATATCTTATTCCACATTTATTCATAAAAATTACAAGGAAAGATACATAAATATACAAAAAGCCTACACGCTATGGCGATGCTCAGGGCTATCTTGTGGAGCAGACGAACTCCTCGCTTCTTGAAGCTTTCTAAGAAGCAATGCATCATGGGGAGATACCGTGGGAACACTCACGGGCACACCATCAGATCTGGGGATGTGCGCAGCACCTATGCCGCACATCACTGCTTTCCCCTTGATCCCCTTCTTCTGAGCAGCCCTCTGCTCATGACGCTCCAGAACCTCTTTTAAGGGAATCTCCCTCTCAAGAGCAAATGGGTTAAGAATGTCGCGAGGCTGCGCAAAAATAGGAATCTGCAGTTGCGAAACGTCAGGTTTCAGAAAGAAATCTGACTGCCCATCTGCATCCTCTGCAAGATGGCGCTCCAACGTCAACCCCGCCATGAGTACGTCTATGGGGTTGTCCTGATCACGCTCCAGTCTCCCAATGTGCGGCAGCTCAAGGACCTTCAACCCCGCCATTGCCTGCATCAACTCATCATAAGCAGTAGCACTGTACCCAGGGACTTCCGCCAAGTCCTTCTTCAGCAGCTGGGCCTCATGGAGATCCTCCATAGCCTGCGATCTTCCACACGCCATCGCATAGTGCACCACCTTCCCAAAGGCGTCCACCACCTCTTCGGATTCCAGCATGCCCATCGCTGCCAGGCGCAGCCCATGGCTAATCAACCACCTACATTCACAAAGACAATTTGTGTAAGTAAAAAGCATGGCGATAACATTATTATGAAGAAGAATAAAACAAAAAAGAATACCTGCGCTCCGCAATAGTCGACATCAAATGAGGATATAATTCCTCGTCATACTCAATGCTAAGACCACGTAGCTTGTCCTCCTGCGCCTGGATGATCTTCCACATATCCTCCTTAAACTTGGTGATGCTAGCATGGTGCTCCACCTGCTTCTCCTCCAAGAAGCGCACGGCGAATGTTAAGTCAGACTTATAATGGTGCAGCTCTCCACGCTCCTTCACCACCTCAGCCATGGCGGACAACTTCTCGTGGGTGATCTTCTCAGCATACACCCACGAGGCCTCTAACTCCACCTGCGCATCAGCCAACTGCGCATGGAGCTTCACTAGAGCACTGCTCTCCCCGATATACTTTCCTCTCAACTTAGCCACCAGCTCAGCCTGGCGTACAGCAGTCGCAGCCAGCTCATCCATCAACTGTTGTGCCTCTCTATCCTCAACAACCTTGGCTTTCCCCTCCCTGTTTTCATTCTGTGGAGAGGAAACCTCATCAACGAAGACTCCATCATTCTTCGCAGCATTATCCCTACAAGGGATAAAGACAACAGCTAGTCAATATTGCGACAAGTAACATTCAAGAAACATAAAAAAGAGACGCAGATACTTATAAAGACGGAGAGAACTCCACATCCTTTTCATCCGCGCTAGGAGCAGATGTCTTCTCTTCCGCAGATGACTCCGCATCTCTAATGAGACGGCGTTGTCTCTTCCTGGTACCACTGGTCCCAGCCTCTCCCTTGCGCTTAGTGTTCTGCGCCACTTCTTCCTTCAGCACCTCCTCGGGCTTCAGGATCTCCACGCTGTCAGACGACTCAGCACGCGCCACTTCCTCCTCTTGCACCACCTCCTCCAGCGCCACGCTCTGCACAGGCGTCACCTGGAGCGGTGGTGTATTCTCCGGGACAACCTCCGGCAACACGGTCAAGCGACCCTCGGTCGCCTCCAGTATCGGCTGCTCACCTTCTCTCAGAGGGTGCACGCCTATGGTCACCTGCTTCGGCTTCTCCAGCTTTACGACGGCGAACAAATCCATCTCTGCGCACATAAACGAAACAACAAAGAATAAAGGATTAGTTAAGTAAAGATGCGCATACAAAAAAGACATACAGAATTTGAAGTGGAAGGGACGAACACCCACCTCGACCGTCCTCGCTAATGAAAGTTGGCACCTCGTCCGCAGCGCCATTATAATTGCGACTCAACCCCATGTGAACCAAAAACGCCTCCGGATAAGGGTTAATGGACAGGCGGTTGGCATCAAGAGTCTGCGCATCAGCTAGCCTATAGGAACCGGGTGCGGGGCGCCCATCCCTTGGCAGTGTATCCTGAGTATAAAACTCATAGGGCGATGGAAATACTATATCATCAACCCAGAAAAAGTACTCCCTCCAATTCTTTAGGGCATCTACTTTCTCCGTATAACACTGATGCGCCCCCTGGCGTTTCGCAAAAGAAACCCAACCATTTGACCACGTCGTGTGGTAAAAGTAGCGGAATAAGGAAATGGTCGGTTCTATCGCAAGTAAACGGCAGTTCACTTCAAAATTCGACACCTTAGCCGCACCTATACAGTGCAGCTGTGAGATGTGGAGGCGATAGTGGTTGAGCAAATCGTTCAGAAATATAGATATTGGTACGCGGTAATTCGCGTACTCAAAGAATTTCGTGTATAGCCCTATTTTCCCTTCGGGGAAATCAGCTATACACGCGTCAACATCTGGAGCCTCCGGACGGACATCCAGAGGCACGAAGCAATCAGACGTAAATTGAGTAACATCCTCAATAGTCAACGCAGAACGAAAATCTTCTAACTGTAAAACCATTTTCATTAATTTACGAATGAAACGCACAAGAAATTACCTACGAAAATGAAGAATTTTCTTTGCAAAAAGCTTTCAAGAAAAGTGAATAGTGGTGTTTTACTGTGTGATCGTAAAAAATGGGGCGGTGACTCTTATATAGGGAGTAAAAACCCTAGTTTATCTCCACGTGGAATCCACTCACAAAAAACGTATGGCTGGAACTGAACCGGTACACGCGCTTTTTCCCAATTTACGAGGACCACGTGGACACTACCCCCCAATTTTCGAGGTATCCGCTTGACTAGGTGCATTGCACTTATAAATGGGCGGTAATATTTCCTTGTTCTCCCGCCACGCTTACCGCTATTAATATTAGTCTAGTATCCGCGGCTACGAGCCGCGCACACTAGACTGGGGGGACATGATGACGTATAGTCTATATATGGGCCACGAGCCCACACGATACACATTACTAAGGTCCAAATCCACCATGCGTGGGCTATTGTAACTTGGACCGCATCAATAACAGGCTCATGTAAGCCCAACCCAAACATCCTATACACGGTATGGATGAGGATCATCTATTTATGGAATAGATATCCTTACTCGGATAAGCACCATGGGTGCGAAACGTAAGGAGCAAGAAACCCACGCGGTTTCGGCCCCTATATAAGGAATGATATATTCTCATTCAAAGGTACGATATACAAACCCTAACTCTCTACGAAAACCTCAAATCGATTACTTACTCTCACGCCGGAGTCTAATCGGGGGAGACAATCCCTCGATAAGCCTAACGGTATTGTTTATTTTCTTAGTGCGCAGGTAACAAGTACTAAGAAGCGAATTGGTACGAGAGCAAAGAGCCAATAACCAGAAACGCCCAACTTTTGTATCAACAGTTTATGATTATTAAACATCTTTGTTGTTACCACTTTGAGAGTTTTGCAATTTTTGAAGGACTCCCCCTTCACATGTGCTCATGTAATATTTTTAAGAAATTTGCACATGCGTGAGGAGTTTGCACTTTTTGATTTGATCCACTTTCAATGAACATGGCCGATTCGAGACACGCTTACATCACTAGTTAGACTAGCTTGAAATTATTACCCGTCCTGGTCAAGTCCAAAGAGAGTCTCTCCATATGGTACATTCTACTCAAACAAGTCCTATTCGAGACACGCTTACATCACTAGTTAGACTAGCTTGAAATTATTACCCGTCCAGGACAAGTCTTTTCGATTACAGACATTTTAAGCTTCGTCAATTCATTGGTACTTACTGAGTCAAGCTCTTCTGAGATTCAGTCACATTCTTAAAACATCTTTGATCACATTTTAATAATGTCTTCTCCCCCTCAAAAATAGCATATTGTGATATTTTTGATATCAACTGATTAAGAAAAAGCTTTTGGAGATATAGACAGATTTGTTTTGCATGAATTCGGAACATTTTTGTTTTTGAACTCCCCCTTAAAGATAGCACATTTTAAAATCAATTAAGGGTTTGGAGGAGTTGTCTTGAGCACTAATTTTGAGAGATTTTGAGAAATCTTTTGAACAATCTTGAAAAAGTGCTCAAGAATTTTGTTTGAAAACGAGTTTGTGTTTGAAATCTTTTTCGTTTGTTTAGACTCGAACTTTTTGAAAATGATTTCGTCTTTGAACGTACGAGTCCTTGATTTGAAAATAATCAGAAGTCGTCATTTACTGTCCTTATTTGAAATCTTTTCGAGTTATTAAACCCGGACCCATGTTTGAAAAGATTTCTCTTTGAAGCACGGGTTTCGTACTGAAGTATACGAAAGCCATCATTTGAAGTGCGGGTTTCGTACTGAAGTATACGAAAGCCATTGTGAAGAAACTTTTGAGAAACGACATGTTTTAGACAAAAAAAACTTAAAAAGAACTCTCGCTCAAGCATCTGTACATATCCGTATCCTTGTTGAATGACATTTCTAGAAACGTACAAAATATCGATTATACAAGAGACATTTCGTGAGAAGAATATTTTTGGATTTTTTGATTTTATAATTTTTTTGGATTTTTGAAGATTTATATTTTTGTATTTTGTTTTTGTTGGTTTTTCAAATTTTGTATTTTGTTTTTTCGAAAATATTTACAGCGAAGCGTTTTTGAAAACATTTTTCAAGAAGATTCATGAAGACGTTCTAGCTCCTCAGGAATTAGGCTTCGCATGCCAATTCGTCGAACTAAATAGTTAAACCTTTCTTTTGGAAGGGCTTTAGTAAAAAGATCGGCGAGTTGGTAATCGGTCTTAACGAAAAATAATTCAACAGTACCCTCTTCCATGTGTTCTTTGATGAAATGGTAGCGGACTTATATATGCTTCGTCTTAGAGTGATGTACGGGATTGCACGAGATGGCTATGGCACTTTTTGAATCACAATACATAGGTATTCTGTCGAAAGTAAAGCCATAATCTGTGAGCTGTGTCCGCATCCAAAAAACTTGGGCACAACACGCAGATAGAGATACATACTCGGCTTCGGCGGTTGATAGCGCAGTACAATCCTGTTTCTTTGACGACCAGCTTACAAGCTTTTCACCCAAAAATTGTGCTCCGCCTGATGTACTCTTTGCTGTAACTTGATCACCGGCATGGTCTGCATCTGAAAATGCTGTTAGATTAAACTCCGAATCCTTCGGATACCAAAGTCCCATGTTGATGGTGCTTCGTAGGTACCTAAAGATCCGTTTAACCTCTTTGAGGTGAAGTTCGGTAGGCTTTGCCTGATACCGTGCTAACAAACAAACAGCAAATTGAATATCGGGTTGACTAGCAGTTAGGTACATGAGAGAACTGATCATGCTCTGATATTTCTTCGGATCGATGGGTTTCCCAGATAAATCAGCACCTATTTTTGGTGAATTGACCATTGGTGTACCAAAGGAATCACAGTTTTCCATTCCATGTTTTTTCAAAATCTCTATTGTATATTTAGCTTGATTGATAAAAATACCACGAGGGGATTGATGTATTTGTAAACCAAGAAAGAATTTTAGTTCCCCTATCATGGACATTTCAAATTTGCTTTTCATGATATTTTCAAAATGTTTTGAATGATTCGGATTAGTGGACCCAAAGAAAATGTCGTCCACATAAATCTGAACAATCAAAATGTCATTTTTGAATTTTTTGATAAACAAGGTGTCATCAACTGTTCCTTTGGTGAAATTGTTATTGAGTAAGAAAGATGATATTTCGTCATACCACGCTCTTGGAGCTTGTTTTAAACCATAAATGGCCTTTTTAAGCTTGTAGACGTAGTCTGGATGTTCCTTATCAATGAATCCTTCTGGCTGACTCACATACACTTCTTCTTTCAGAGTTCCATTCAAGAAAGCTGTCTTAATGTCCATCTGATAGACTGTGATGTTTTTGTGAGCTGCGTAGGCTAAGAAAATCCAGACTGCTTCAAGTTTAGCTACAGGCGCGAATGATTCTTCGAAATCTATCCCTTCTTCTTGTGGATAACCTTTAGCCACGAGATGAGCTTTGTTGTGAATTACAGTCATTTCCTCATCCAGTTTGTTCTTCCACAACCACTTGAGATCAAGAACTCGTTTATCAAGTGGTCGTTCAACAAATTCCCAACTATCATGTAACTGGTATTGAAGAAATTCTTCCTGCATTGCTTCAATCCATGGGTTTTCTGCCATTGCTACCCGAATGTTCTTTGGTACCTTGAGGCTTATTAAACAAATGTAAATGCATAATTCGAGATCGGTGGCAAGTTGTCTCCTTGTCAGAACTGGCTTTGAAGGTTCACCAATAACATGTTCTCACGGATGGTCTTTTGTCCATTGAAAAGTAGAAGGGTACCTTTGGTTGAACGAATGTGTGTTAGATGGTTCTTGTAACCTTGAAGAAGATTCAGCAGAGTCTGATGCAAACGGGTTTTCAAATACTTCTTCTTCTTCTAACGCAACATCGTTTGAATTAGTTGTAGGTTCTTCTTGAAAAATTGTAGTTTGATTTTGCTCATCAACTCTTGGTAGAACAGATTCAATAACTGGAGTTGCTTGAGTAGATGTTGATGATGTTGAGGTCGTTGGTGCTTCAGCTTCAACTGTAGTAGATGCATCTTGTGATGGTGGTGGTGGTTGATGGTTTTGAGCGGGTGCAGCGGAATGTAGTTGAGATGCATTTGTCGAAGATCCACCATAATATTCATCAAACATTAACTCAAAGAAATTTTCCAGTTCTTGTTCTGAAGGTTTTCCAGTGTTTGTTGACTGAGCTCCTTGAGGCACGAGTCCTGAACTGATGTGTCCAGAAGTCTGCATGTTTGGTGCGGGTCCTAATCTGGATTGATTAGAAGCCATCGGATTAAGCGCGGGTTATAGAGCGAGTCTCTCAGAAGCCATCTGTGAAATCTCGTCAAACTTCACATTCAACGTCTCCATAATCCTTTTCGTTCTTCTATTATACAGCCTAAATGCCCTCGAGTTTTCTGAATATCCAATGAAGATTCCAATATCACCCTTAGCTTTTAACTTCCCTAGATCTTCTCTGTCATTCGTTGGATAGCACAAAGCGCCAAATACATGAAAGTAAGAGATGTTAGGTTTACGGTTGTTCACTAGCTCATATGGGGTTTTATTGAATCTCGGATGGACTAGGGATCGGTTTTGAGTAAAACAAGCAGTGGCTACAGCATCAGCCCATAAGAATAGTGGTGCACTAGAAAAAATCAACATTGTAGGAGCAGCTTCTACAAGAGTTCGATTTCTTCTTTCAACTACCCCATTCTGCTGTGGAGTTCTAACAACTGATGTTTGGTGTGTGATTCCAACATCTTCAAGGTAAGATCTTAACTCCTGGTTTGTAAATTCTGTGCCATTTTCTGTTCTTATAATCCTTACTGGAGCTTGAAGTAGAACTTGGATACGCTTCAGAAAGGTGATGATGGTACCTGGTGCTTCGTCTTTTGATCTCAAAAACTTTACCCAAGTATATCTTGAATAATCATCAACAATAACAAGAATATACTTCTTCCCATTAATGCTTTCAACTCTCATTGGGCCACATAAGTCCATGTGCAACATATGTAACCTTGCTTCCGAACTAGGTACGGTTTTGGGTTTATATGATGCTCTTTTACTTTTTCCTTGTTCGCATGATGGACATAGGTGTTCCTTGGTATATTTGAACTTAGGAAGTCCGGTGACGATGTTGTCTTTGGCTAACTTGTTGATGGTGTCGAAATTGAGATGGGATAAACGTCTATGCCACAGCCAGGACTTAGTTTCGGTTGTCCTTGTCATAAGACAAATTGGTGATGTAGAAGCCATTTGGTTGATGTCGATAGCATATAAGTTTGTACCACGATTACCAGTTAGGAGATCATCACCAACCAAATTTCTAATAAAAACCGTGTTTCTCCTGAATGCAACTTCTAAATCTGCATCACAAAACTGCCCAACTGAAAACAAGTTGTGTCCCAATCCTTCGACGTAGTAAACTCGAGTGATCAAAAAATTCCCAAACTGAAGATCTCCATAACCCTGAATAGCTGCTACATGATCATTTCCAAAGCGTACAGTTCCCATAAATTTCCAGACAAAATTGATCAGCAACTTTAAATTCCCGGACATGTGCTTGGAGCAACCCGAGTCGACGATCCAAAGACATATTTAGATAACCTGCCAAGAACCGAAGAGTTTGTATTTGGAAACCGTTTTGAATTTGGTTCTATAGGGTTAGGAGTAAAAACTAAATCACACTCATCAAAGATTGCAATATTTGTATTTTTAACAACTTCCAATTTGCCATCCTGAAAAGTGAACTCTCTACTCGTCGGAATCCACATACAATACTTAAGGTAGTTCCTAGGCATTCAACTAATAGTGGTAGACCTAAATCGCGCAACTAATCTTTCTAAAGATCCAGATCTGGCACTAGGTCTTTTTGGAACATTCTTCTGTTCAGGCTTAACATTCACATTCATAGAAACACATTCATCATGAACATCATTGATTAAACTTTTCTTGCATATTAAACAAACAGAGTCATTACATGCATTAGAACCAGTACTTTCGACATTACATTCAGATGAATCATGTTTCTTATTATAAAGCGATAAATTCCTAGGGTGTTCTTCTACTTCTTCAACTTTATTCTTGCTACTACTCTTAGAGGCAGGCAAGACTCTATTGTTCCTTGTATTGCTCTTAGGCTTTAGTATGCTGCTCCTAGAGGTGCTTTCTAATCCTGTAGAAGGTAAGGCACACGCGTTAGGATTTATATTGTTGTCCGTTTTAGCATTACTACTCTCGTCATTAGACCCTTTTCTGAGGATGAGGAGGAGTACGAGGGTGAGGATGAGGCTGATGACCCTGAGGAGGAGGATGACCCTCAGGAGGTTGAGCAGGGTGATGATGATGACCCTGAGGAGGAGGATGACCCTCAGGAGGATGAGATGCCTGATGATGATGATGTGTTAGTACCACCAGCTCAGGCTGAGGAGCCTGATTAACCTGTACATCCGATTGAGCCTGATTCACCTGATCATCCGTTTTTGGTTGAGTTGCCACCTGGTAGTCCCATTGAGTCGGATGCACCTTCTGAGGTTTCTGCTGAGCATGCAGAGTTAGGTAAGTCTGGTAGGATGTGGACTCAGATTACCGGTCTTGGTGAGAGAGTTACACATATGTCTGATCGACTTGAGAGAGTTATTGGAGAGTTTATAGCAGATCTGAGAGTTGATATGACTGTGGTTGTGGGCAGGACTACTGAGATGAGGAGAGGTTTTATGGAGATCCATGAGCATATCGAGAGTTTACAGCGAGGTTTTATTATAGCTCGAGTGGCTGACCGCAAGTTATGGCAGCGGAACGCCGAGCTGGAGAAGGAGGTGGCTGACCTCAAGAGAGACAGAGACACCCATGGTGTGGAGTTAGGATCATTATGGAGAGATCTTGATGGCTTGAGGTAGGAGTTGAGGAACCTCCGCCAGCAGCGTGGCTAGATGTTTGAGCTATGTTGTCTTGTTGCTTTCTACACCGAGGGGTGTTCGGTTAGAAAAGCTAGTTACCATATTTTGATGTATTTGTTCAGTATTCGTCTTTTGGAACGATTAGTATGTTTTGTGTTTTCCAGTAGTGGAACGATGTTGGATCTCTATTGTATGGTTGATGGTTATTAGTGTATGATATTATGTGATTTTGGATATTATGGGAATTGAGTCCCTATTCGCCTTGTTGATGCTTTGTGGTGTATTGTTGACATTCTTTCCATAACTTGGCTTCATTGAATTACTTTTATTGAGCATATAGATAAGTTCTATCAGAGACTCATGAACTTGTATGATGTTTCAGATCAATGGCCCCACGACGAAACCCTGTTAGATCTACCAGAACGGGTCATGCAGTGACTACCCCTGGTCGCCGAGGACGCCGCCCTACTCGAAATGTTGAAACCCCTACTCCTGATAACCTGGACACTACTAACCGCAACAACAGGAATCAAAATGTTGATGTTCAGGGAGACAATGATCATGTTGCACTTAATACGCCGGCTGTGGATCAAGCATTGATCAATCAACTTGTGGAACAAAGAGTTGCTGAACTACTGGCTGAGTCAAATCATTCCAACAATTCTGCAGGAACTTTTCCACTTGTTCGTGTTAATGGATGTCAATACAAGGAGTTCAAGATTTGTGGACCTATTGAGTTTGGTGGAACTGAAGGAGTGGTTTATTTGGTCAGGTGGATTGAGAAGACTGAGTCAGTGTTTAATGTCAGCGGTTGTGCGGAGAATGCGAAGGTAAAGTTTGCTTCTTTTACTTTCAAGGATGAAGCTTTAACTTGGTGGAACAATTACCAAAATTCCGTTGGGAGTGATGTGGCTTATGCTATGACCTGGGAGCAATTTAAGTCTCTGCTGATTCAGACTTATTGCCCAAGGAATGAGGTTAAGAAGCTAGAAATCGAGTTTTGGAATCACAAAGTGAAGGGTACTGATATGGCGACTTACAATCGTCGTTACCAAGAGTTGGCCTTGCTTTGTCCAGATATGATAAAAACCGAGACTCAAAAGATCGAGAGGTATACTGATGGGTTGCCTGTAGCTACAAGGAATGATGTGATTTCTGCTAGGCCTGCAAACATCCATGAGGCAATCACAATTGCTCAACAACTAATGGATTCGTTGGAATTGGAAGGAGCTGATAAGGATAAGAATGGAAAGACAAAGAGAGACCATCACTCTAAGGGTAATGATCACCGAAACAAAAGACAAGCTAAGGCTTATGCTATTGGGAATGGAGATAAGAAGAACCAGAACGGTGATGCACCCAAGTGTGGTCGTTGCCACCAGCATCATACTGGATGGTGTAGTGTGAAATGCCAGAACTGCTCAAAGAAAGGACACACAGCTAAGGATTGTAGAGCTCGACCTCTTGCTATGGTTCAAGCTCCTCCTGAGATGAGAAGTAAGGCAGACATTACTTGTTATGGGTGTGGAAAGAAGGGACACTATAGGAACGAGTGTAGAGAATCATGGAACCGAGGAAATCAAGGCTCGAGTAGTAATGGGTACAATCATGGAAACCGTGGAGCTGGAGGAAACCGTGGACGACAAGATAATGGGGACCAACGTGTGGAAGTTGGAGTTGTTCAGGGAAGAGTGTCTGCACTCGGGAACGAGAGAGGAGAAGATCCGAACGTCGTTACTGGTACGTTCCTTCTCAATAATCGTTATGCTTCCATACTATTTGATACTGGTGCCGACAAGAGTTTTGTGTCCACTACGTTTGCACCCTTACTAGAGAAACCCCCGATGGCCTTAGGTATTGGGTATGATGTATAGTTAGCAAATGGGAACACAGAAAGGATTAATACCATCATTCGAGGTTGCATGTTAAATTTCTTGAACCACCCTTTCAACATAGATCTTCTACCCGTCACGTTAGGAAGTTTCGATGTCATCATTGGTATGGATTGGTTGTCGAAGTATCGTGCTCACATACTTTACGACGAGAAGATCGTGCGTGTACCATACGGAAAGGAAATCCTAAATATATTAGGAGATCGAAAAGATTTAAGGAGCCCATCCCGATTAGCAGTTATTTCTTGCTCTAAGTTACCAAAGCTAATGGAGAAAGGATGTTACCTTTTCTTAGCTTAAATTTCTGAGAAAGGAGGGACGGAGAAGAAGGAAAGGTGCATTGGAGATGTACCTATAGTTCGTGATTTTACAGATGTATTTCCCGATGATTTGCCGGGAATCCCGCCTACTAGACAGGTGGAGTTTCAGATTGAGTTGATACCTGGTGCTGCACCTATAGCACGAGCGCCTTATCGTCTTGCGCCTACCGAACTAGGAGAGTTGTCAAAAAAATTGGCGGAGTTAGCCAAGAAAGGATTCATAAGACCAAGTTCTTCACCTTGGGGAGCCCCAGTCTTATTCGTGAAGAAGAAGGATGGATCGTTTCGCATGTGTATCGATTATCGAGAGTTGAACAAGCTAACGGTGAAGAATAGATACCCGTTACCGAGGATCGACGACTTGTTCGATCAACTTCAAGGATCGAGTGTGTATTCGAAGATCGATTTGAGATCGGGATATCATCAACTTCGAGTTCGCGAGGAGGATATTCCGAAAACGGCTTTCAGAACCCGTTACGGGCATTACGAGTTTCAGGTGATGCCGTTTGGGTTGACTAACGCACCGGCTATATTCATGGATCTCATGAATCGGGTGTGTAAGCCTTACTTAGATAAGTTTGTGATTGTGTTCATCGATGACATTCTGATTTACTCGAAGAGTGAAAAGGAGCATGAGGAGCATCTAAGACTTATCTTAGAATTGCTCAGGAGGGAGAAACTCTATGCCAAGTTTTCGAAATGTTAATTTTGGATTTCGACAGTACAATTTTTGGGTCATGTGATTGATAGACAAGGAGTCCATGTGGATCCTGCTAAGATTGAGGCAATAAAAGATTGGGCTGCACCTACGACCCCAACCGAAGTTCGTCAATTTTTAGGTTTAGCCGGATATTACCGAAGATTCATCGAGGGATTTTCGAAGATAGCTAAACCGTTGACCAAATTGACTCAAAAGAGTGTTAAGTATGAATGGGGAGATAAGGAAGAGGAAGCATTTCAATTACTTAAGAAGATGTTGTGTAGTGCTCCTATCTTAGCGTTACCTGAAGGTAATGAGGACTTCGTCGTCTATTGTGATGCTTCACATAAAGGTTTGGGAGCCGTGTTAATGCAACGAGAGAAAGTGATAGCTTATGCTTCCCGACAACTCAAGAAGCACGAGAAAAACTACACCACTCATGATTTGGAGTTAGGTGCTGTGGTTTTCGCCTTGAGAATATGGAGACATTACTTGTATGGGACAAAGTGTGTTGTGTTTACTGACCACAAAAGTCTACAACACATCTTGAATAAAAAAGAGCTCAACATGAGACAACGACGTTGGATCGAGTTGCTAAGCGATTATGATTGCGAAATTCGCTACCATCCTGGTAAAGCAAACGTTGTTGCTGATGCTCTTAGTCGAAAAGAAAGAATACCACCGTTCCGAGTTAGGTCATTGGGAATGACTATCGTATCGCCATTACCGTCTCAAATACTTGAAACTCAAACGGAAGCGTTGAAAGCAGAGAAGCGATCTGCTGAGAACATATTTGGGATGGCTGAGAATAAGAAAGGATTTGTCAAGTGTTCTGATGGATTACTATGTTTTGGAGATCGGATTTGGGTACCTTTATATGGAGGAATTCGGGAGTTAATTATGCATGAGTCGCATAAGTCAAGGTACTCTATTCATCCTGGGTCCGACAAGATGTACCAGGATCTTAAGAAGTTATATTGGTGGCCAAATATGAAGGCAGATATAGCCTTGTACATTAGTAAATGCTTGACATGTTCTAAGGTTAAAGCCGAACATCAGAGACAATCAGGATTACTAACGCAACCAGAACTTCCAGTCTGGAAATGGGAGCGGATTACTATGGACTTTATTACCAAATTACCGAGGACAGCTAGCGGTTGTGATGCTATCTGGGTAATTGTGGATCGTCTGACTAAGTCTGCTCATTTCTTAGCAATTAGTGAAGATGATAGTGTGGATAAACTTGCGAAGTTGTATGTAAAGGAAATTATTTCTCGTCATGGAGTACCGATATCGATTATTTCTGATCGCGATAGCCGCTTTACGTCAGCTTTGTGGCAATCACTTCAAACCGCTTTGGGGACGAGACTTGATATGAGTACTGCATATCATCCCCAAATCGATGGTCAAAGTGAGAGGACCATTCAGACTTTAGAGGATATGCTTCGTGCATGTATTATAGACTTTGGTAAAGGCTAGGAGAAGTACTTACCCCTTGCGGAATTCTCCTATAATAATAGCTACCACACAAGTCTTAAAGCTGCACCATTTGATGCTTTGTATGGCCGAAAATGTCATTCGCCTATTGGTTGGGCAGAAGTTGGAGATAGCCAAGTCACAGGCCCTGAACTTATCTTGGAAACTACAGAGAAAGTAGCTCAGATTCGTGATCGGTTGCAAGCAGCCAGAGATAGGCAGAAAAGTTACGCCGATCGGAGACGTAAACCCTTAGAGTTCCAGGTTGGAGACAAAGTGATGCTGAAAGTCTCGCCTTGTAAGGGTGTGATACGTTTCGGGAAACGTGGAAAACTCAACCCACGCTACATTGGACCATTTCTTATCTTAGAAAGAATTGGGCCCGTGGCTTATAGGTTGGAATTACCAGATGAACTGAGTAAAGTTCACGATGTATTTCATGTTACTAATTTGAAGAAATGTCTTTCTGATGAGATGCCTATTATCCCGATGAAGGATATTCGTATTGATGAGAAATTCAATTTTGTGGAAGAGCCGATTGAGATTTTAGATCGTGAGATTAAACGACTCAAGCGAAGTCGCATTCCGCTCGTCAAGGTTCGTTGGAATTCCCGACATGGACCAGAATTTACGTGGGAACGTGAGGACGAGTTCCGGAAGAGATATCCGAAGCTTTTCACTTCGTAGATGAATTTTTCCGAGTGAAACCCGGGACGGGTTTCTTCAGAGAGTGGGAGGATGTGACAACCGGCAATTTAGGGAGTTATTTTGAAAACCCGCATTACGTTAAAGTTCGTTTATAATTCTTATTTGGAATTTTATTTCACAACGAACTTGTAAGACCTATTTTTATGGATAATTATATTTTTATAACGTTATGGAATTCGTGAATTATTTTAATAATTCATTTTGTATATTATGCCCGGTGATGTATCCTTAAATTCTCACTGGTACTACGTTGACTCTGGCACTAGGTTAAATTAACAATTTTAATTTCATTTTATTATTGGATCGGATATTATTATTTTGGAACGGGTTTGGTTTGATTAAGACATTTGGTTATTTAAGTTTCAGGTTTGGTCCGTGTATTGACACCGGACTACTAAATCCCCTACTCACCACACAAGTATTATTATTATTGTTACAAAAAGGATTTTGAAAAGAGTAAATACATGAAATCGTCCCTGTGATAACATAACAACACACCCATCACCAACCTTATCTCTCTCTCTCTTCTTTCTTTATAACACCACCGCCACCCCCTAAATCCACCATAGCGCCGCCACCGCCGCCCTCACCATAAAAACAACACCACCATCTTCACCATCTTTTCGAGATCTATCTATTGATACCAATCACGCGCCCTAACTCCCACTCTAACACCGATTTCGATTTTTAATCCCCACGAGTTCGTCACCACTTTTTATTATATCTTGAAGATCTATTCGTTTTGGCTTTGGTTTTGAAGGTAGGCCGAGTTTTTGACTCGTGTTTGTGTTCGAATCGTGACTATGGGTCACGGTTTTCATTATCTCTTCGGGTTTTCATGAATTTTGAGGCATGAATCAAATGGGTTTTGTTAAATAATGGTTAAATGGAAGTTTGGTATCCGGGTGTGAATGTTTCCGATGGGTCGAACTGGCCGAGGGTTATGCTCTCGGTTTGGGTAGTATTTGGTCGATTTTCTTGGCCATTTGTTGTATTGTGATTTTTGGTTCTTGTTGGTTGCTCTCGGTTATGTTTGGTCGACCCGTGTGGTCGTTGGTATTTTTGGCCGAACACCCCCAAGGGGCTGTTTTGGTTTGATTGAGCTCAAGGAGCTAGCCGAGACTCATTAGTCTCGGGTGTGGCTCCATTTCATGTTTTGAGCTTATGATTGACCCGGGTTGACTTGGTAACTCAACCCGTTGCTACTTGGTTTGGAATATTTGTTATTTATTAGTTGTTTACTTTGTTTCTTGGCCGAATGCATTTGAGTCGAGACCATGTTTGGGTCTCGACATTGGATATTGAATTTTGGTATTGGGAAGTTGTTGTCGTATGGTAAGTGTTGGGTTTGATTTGGACGGAGTTGGATTGATTATTCTTGATTTGCTTATATTGTTTTGGACTTGGACAATGAGCCGAGAGTCATGACTCGGACATGTGACCATTTCGTATGACTCGATAACTATTTACAAATAAAACGTAAATAATAAAAACTCGTAATAATGATTATTGGTAGTATAAACGTTTATATGAATATATAGACATGAATAACGGATATATAATTATATAAGCGCGTATATTAATAATAATAATAATCACGAGTCATATTATAAATAATACGACTAGATACATATTAGGCTACGAAAGTGGCGTAATATTATTGAACGTATTATTATTATAAAAATGTGTTGTAAAACGAGAAACTCTCGACAATTATTAAATATTAAATAAAATGTCATTTATATATATATATATAACGAGTAAACTTATCGAGTTATGCGGAATCGTTGTCACTTGAGTCCAGGTAAGTTATTGTTTGTGACTTTCGTGTTGTCACGGATATATGACGATTAATATAAATGTTTTCTATAACTAAATAACCACTTAACCGTAGGGTTGAACCGGGTTATTTGGCTATATGAAATGAATATATTAATGGGCATCGTATCTTACGACGCCCATAGGTTGTGGTATATGTAAAGTTTAATAAATTGCGAATATATATATATATATATCGGGAAATCTGGCCAATTTGACGATGTATATAAGGAATTTATTAAACTACGATATATACCATATAGTATTTATGTGCTATGTGCTTTAGGATTGGGTGTAATCTTGGAACGGTATGTTACGTAAATAAATATGAGGATTATTAAATCGACGGATTTGATAAACTTCGGCGATTTATTTAAATAATGTATTGGGCTGATATTAGATCTATAGTTCATTTTATTATTCTTTTGTGAGACTTTTTGGTTTGTTTTGTGTCGACCCACCACCCGTATGGGTACCAAACGTAAATACACCAAACTAATACGAAATGGATTTTCGGAAATAAAACGAAATACGTCCGGGTTTGGGAATATTTTGAATTTCAAGAAATGATTTCTGAACGAGTTAATATTGTTAGGTCGTGCCGAGTCCGTAGTTGCTGTTTTGTGAGTTACTATACATCTTATTTCTACCGACTTCTCCTTGCTATTTTCTGGACTTGAGGTGAGTCATAGCCCCACTTTTACTCTTGAACTATGTTTTCAATACTTGGGGTGAGAAACGTGCAAATTATTTTATGTGGACTATTATCGCTTTTATATTCTTTCTAAACTTGCTATGCGTATGGACTAGGATGTATTGTCAGCTTTAGTCACATGTTTTGTGTGTACTATTCAAGGTTGGCTTATTTGGATATTGGTGGATTGTCAGCTTTAGTCACATAGTTTCGTGTGTACTATTCAAGGTTGGCTTATTTGGTTATTGGTGAATTGTCAGCTTTAGTCACACGGTGTCGTGTGTACCATTCAAGGTTGGCTTATTTAGATACTGTAGTGTGCACCTATAGGGCTTTTCTTATTACGGAAGGGTATCCGTATATTTATATTAGGCGGAGGGTATCCACAGGTTTATTACGGATGGGTATCCGTGTGTTATGTTGGAGCGGAGGGTATCCGCAAGTTTTAGTGAATCCTTTAGTCTAGCTAGCAAGCGTTTTGCGTACATGTCCACTATATTGTTAGATGAATTTAAACCTATGATCTCACCAGCGAAAGCTAACTTTTAGCACGTTTTCTCATGTAATTAAGTGATGATATGGATGCATGGATTGGATGGCTCGGCTAAGGCTCCTGGCTTATGGATCTATTTTTCTAAACTCTGATATTGAATTATGGACCTACTATTATTTTCTTTTGGGCCTGACTCTGAATGAATGTTGGGATAAATGTAAACTTTAAAACCCCGTGTTGGTTGCATTTTTATAATGTTTACTTTATCTCGTTCTATATTGTCTTGTGTTGGATACCAATCCCCGTAGCACCCCGAAAGCTTGTTGAGTCTTCCGCTGTATCAAATTTTGGGGGTGTTACAGATTGGTATCAGAGCCAAGGTTATAGAGAACTAGGTAAATAAACACTAAACTATAACCAAATTTTTATGGAAAATGATCCTTGACCACTGCCTGCCAGCCCGCCAAGCCGAGGCATCTTCTATTATTTTGAGGTATTATGAGATATTTGAGATGATTATTAGATTTGGGATTTCTTGAGATTATGGAATATATATTGATTTAGTGCTAAGATGGCGTTTTGAGGAATTATATGGCTTAATGGTCTTATAAATGTTTTAGTAATGCGGTATTCTAAATCTTTCTTGATATATATATGATTTGGAATTATATGATGATTTTTGGTATGGTATTTTGAGTTTGCGATTTAGTTGTTTTGAAACACTTACACCTACCCTACGCCGTTGTCACAGACTATGGCCTCCCATATGCCCGATGTCGTCGAGGATATTCTTACTGCACCGGTTTTACCTGCACAGTTCACTATGGCATCTGATGATCCTTACCAGATTGCCATGCTTTCAGCTACTGTGCCGCAGACAGCTTCTACTTCAGCACTACCTGCTGCATCTACGCAGGGACCCTCATCTTCTCTAGGGCTCCCTGGTACATCGAGGCAGCTTACTCTTCATCAGGCTTTGGCTCGTGTGGCCCCGCGCTTTGCCCACCGAGCTACGGCACGTATGTCGGTACGCTCTACTTCACCACCTTTACAGTTTGATGCTCACTCTCTTCTGTCAGAGGCGCCACCCACATCATTGCGTCGTCGTCCTAGATCACCTACCACATCTACACATGGTTCACCTGTTAGGAGACGACGATTGATGAGGTACTCTTCCGATGAGGATGAGGAGGAGTACGAGGGTGAGGATGAGGCTGATGACCCTGAGGAGGAGGATGACCCTCAGGAGGTTGAGCAGGGTGATGATGATGACCCTGAGGAGGAGGATGACCCTCAGGAGGATGAGATACCTGATGATGATGATGTGTTAGTACCACCAGCTCAGGCTGAGGAGCCTGATTCACCTGTACATCCGATTGAGCCTGATTCACCTGATCATCCGTTTTTGGTTGAGTTGCCACCTGGTAGTCCCGTTGAGTCGGATGCACCTTCTGAGGTTTCTGCTGAGCATGCAGAGTTAGGTGAGTCTGGTAGGATGTGGACTCAGATTACCGGTCTTGGTGAGAGAGTTACACGTATGTCTGATTGACTTGAGAGAGTTATTGGAGAGTTTATAGCAGATCTGAGAGTTGATATGACTGTGGTTGTGGGCAGGACTACTGAGATGAGGAGAGGTTTTATGGAGATCCATGAGCATATCGAGAGTTTACAGCGAGGTTTTATTACAGCTCGAGAGGCTGACCGCAAGTTTTGGCCGAGCTGGAGAAGGAGGTGGCTGACCTCAAGAGAGACAGAGACACCCATGGTGTGGAGTTAGGATCATTATGGAGAGATCTTGATGGCTTGAGGCAGGAGTTGAGGAACCTCCGCCAGCAGCGTGGCTAGATGTTTGAGCTATGTTGTCTTGTTGCTTTCTACACCGAGGGGTGTTCGGTTAGAAAAGCTAGTTACCATATTTTGATGTATTTGTTCAGTATTCGTCTTTTGGAACGATTAGTATGTTTTGTGTTTTCCAGTAGTGGAACGATGTTGGATCTCTATTGTATGGTTGATGGTTATTAGTGTATGATATTATGTGATTTTGGATATTATGGGAATTGAATCCCTATTCGCCTTGTTGATGCTTTGTGGTGTATTGTTGACATTCTTTCCATAACTTGGCTTCATTGAATTACTTTTATTGATCATATTGATAAGTTCTATCGGAGACTCATGAACTTGTATGATGTTTCAGATCAATGGCCCCATGACGAAACCCTGTTAGATCTACCAGAACTGGTCCTGCAGTGACTACCCCTGGTCGCCGAGGACGCCGCCCTACTCGAAATGTTGAAACCCCTACTCCTGATAACCTGGACACTACTAACCGCAACAACAAGAATCAAAATGTTGATGTTCAGGGAGACAATGATCATGTTCCACTTAATACACCGGCTGTGGATCAAGCATTGATCAATCAACTTATGGAACAAAGAGTTGCTGAACTACTGGCTGAGTCAAATCATTCCAACAATTCTGCTGGAACTTTTCCACCTGTTCGTGTTAATGGATGTCAATACAAGGAGTTCAAGATTTGTGGACCTATTGAGTTTGGTGGAACTGAAGGAGTGGTTTATTTGGTCAGCTGGATTGAGAAGACTGAGTCAGTGTTTAATGTTAGCGGTTGTGCGGAGAATGCGAAGGTAAAGTTTGCTTCTTTTACTTTCAAGGATGAAGCTTTAACTTGGTGGAACAATTACCGAAATTCCGTTGGGAGTGATGTGGCTTATGCTATGACCTGGGAACAATTTAAGTCTCTGCTGATTCAGACTTATTGCCCAAGGAACGAGGTTAAGAAGCTAGAAATCGAGTTTTGGAATCACAAAGTGAAGGGTACTGATATGGCGACTTACAATCGTCGTTACCAAGAGTTGGCCTTGCTTTGTCCAGATATGGTAAAAACCGAGACTCAAAAGATCGAGAGGTATACTGATCGGTTGCCTGTAGCTACAAGGAATGATGTGATTTCTGCTAGGCCTGCAAACATCCATGAGGCAATCACAATTGCTCAACAACTAATGGATTCGTTGGAATTGGAAGGAGCTGATAAGGATAAGAATGGAAAGAGAAAGAGAGACCATCACTCTAAGGGTAATGATCACCAAAACAAAAGACAAGCTAAGGCTTATGCTATTGGGAATGGAGATAAGAAGAACCAGAACGGTGATGCACCCAAGTGTGGTCGTTGCCACCAGCATCATACTGGATGGTGTAGTGTGAAATGCCAGAACTGCTCAAAGAAAGGACACACAGCTAAGGATTGTAGAGCTCGACCTCTTGCTATGGTTCAAGCTGCTCCCGAGATGAGAAGTAAGGCAGACGTTACTTGTTATGGGTGTGGAAAGAAGGGACACTATAGGAACGAGTGTAGAGAATCATGGAACCGAGGAAATCAAGGCTCAGGTAGTAATGGGTACAATCATGGAAACCGTGGAGCTGGAGGAAACCGTGGACGACAAGATAATGGGGACCAACGTGTGGAAGCTGGAGTTGTTCAGGGAAGAGTGTATGCACTCGGGAACGAGAGAGGAGAAGATCCGAACGTCGTTACTGGTACGTTCCTTCTCAATAATCGTTATGCTTCCATACTATTTGATACTGGTGCCGACAAGAGTTTTGTGTCCACTACGTTTGCACCCTTACTAGAGAAACCTCCGAGGCCTTAGGTATTGGGTATGATGTAGAGTTAGCAAATGGGAACATAGAAAGGATTAATACCATCATTCGAGGTTGCACGTTAAATTTCTTGAACCACCCTTTCAACATAGATCTTCTACCCGTCACGTTAGGAAGTTTCGATGTCATCATTGGTATGGATTGGTTGTCGAAGTATCGTGCTCACATACTTTGCGACGAGAAGATCGTGCGTGTACCATACGGAAAGGAAATCCTAAATATATTAGGAGATCGAAAAGATTCAAGGAGCCCATCCTGATTAGCAGTTATTTCTTGCTCTAAGTTACCAAAGCTAATGGAGAAAGGATGTTACCTTTTCTTAGCTCAAATTTCTGAGAAAGGAGGGACGGAGAAGAAGGAAAGGTGCATTGGAGATGTACCTATAGTTCATGATTTTACTGATGTATTTCCCGATGATTTGCCGGGAATCCCGCCTACTAGACAGGTGGAGTTTCAGATTGAGTTGATACCTGGTGCTGCACCTGTAGCACGAGCGCCTTATCGTCTTGCGCCTACCGAACTAGGAGAGTTGTCAAAACAATTGGCGGAGTTAGCCGAGAAAGGATTCATAAGACCAAGTTCTTCACCTTGGGGAGCCCCAGTCTTATTCGTGAAGAAGAAGGATGGATCGTTTCGCATGTGTATCGAATATCGAGAGTTGAACAAGCTAACGGTGAAGAATAGATACCCATTACCGAGGATCGACGACTTGTTCGATCAACTTCAAGGATCGAGTGTGTATTCGAAGATCGATTTGAGATCGGGATATCATCAACTTCGAGTTCGCGAGGAGGATATTCCGAAAACAGCTTTCAGAACCCGTTACGGGCATTACGAGTTTCAGGTGATGCCGTTTGGGTTGACTAACGCACCGGCTATATTCATGGATCTCATGAATCGGGTGTGTAAGCCTTAGTTAGATAAGTTTGTGATTGTGTTCATCGATGACATTCTGATTTACTCGAAGAGTGAAAAGGAGCATGAGGAGCATCTAAGACTTATCTTAGAATTGCTCAGGAGGGAGAAACTCTATGCCAAGTTTTCGAAATGTGAATTTTGGATTTCGACAGTACAATTTTTGGGTCATGTGATTGATAGACAAGGAGTCCATGTGGATCCTGCTAAGATTGAGGCAATAAAAGATTGGGCTGCACCTACGACCCCAACCGAATTTCTTTAATTTTTAGGTTTAGCCGGATATTACCGAAGATTCATCGAGGGATTTTCGAAGATAGCTAAACCGTTGACCAAATTGACTCAAAAGAGTGTTAAGTATGAATGGGGAGATAAGGAAGAGGAAGCATTTCAATTACTTAAGAAGATGTTGTGTAGTGCTCCTATCTTAGCATTACCTGAAGGTAATGAGGACTTCGTCGTCTATTGTGATGCTTCACATAAAGGTTTGGGAGCCGTGTTAATGCAACGAGAGAAAGTGATAGCTTATGCTTCCCGACAACTCAAGAAGCACGAGAAAAACTACACCACTCATGATTTGGGGACGAGACTTGATATGAGTACTGCATATCATCCCCAAACCGATGGTCAAAGTGAGAGGACCATTCAGACTTTAGAGGATATGCTTCGTGCATGTATTATAGACTTTGGTAAAGGCTGGGAGAATTACTTACCCCTTGCGGAATTCTCCTATAATAATAGCTACCACACAAGTCTTAAAGCTGCACCATTTGAAGCTTTGTATGGCCGAAAATGTCGTTCGCCTATTGGTTGGGCAGAAGTTGGAGATAGCCAACTCACAGACCCTGAACTTATCTTGTAAACTACAGAGAAAGTAGCTCAGATTCGTGATCGGTTGCAAGCAGCCAGAGATAGGCAGAAAAGTTACGCCGATCGAAGACGTAAACCCTTAGAGTTCCAGGTTGGAGACAAAGTGATGCTGAAAGTCTCGCCTTGAAAGGGTGTGATACGTTTCGGGAAACGTGGAAAACTCAACCCACGCTACTTTGGACCATTTCTTATCTTAGAAAGAATTGGGCCCGTGGCTTATAGGTTGGAATTACCACATGAACTGAGTAAAGTTCACGATGTATTTCATGTTTGTAATTTGAGGAAATGTCTTTCTGATGAGATGCCTATTATCCCGATGAAGGATATTCGTATTGATGAGAAATTGAATTTTGTGGAAGAGCCGATTGAGATTTTAGATCGTGAGATTAAACGACTCAAGCGAAGTCGCATTCCGCTCGTCAAGGTTCGTTGGAATTCCCGACATGGACCAGAATTTACGTGGGAACGTGAGGACGAGTTCCGGAAGAGATATCCGAAGCTTTTCACTTCATAGATGAATTTTTCCGAGTGAAACCCGGGACGGGTTTCTTCTGAGACTGGGAGGATGTGACAACCGGCAATTTAGGGAGTTATTTTGAAAACCCGCATTACGTTAAAGTTCGTTTATAATTCTTATTTGGAATTTTATTTCACAACGAACTTGTAAGACCTATTTTTATGGATAATTATATTTTTATGACGTTATGGAATTCGTGAATTATTTTAATGATTCATTTTGGATATTATGCCCGGTGATGTATCCTTAAATTCTCACTGGTACTACGTTGACTCTGGCACTAGGTTAACTTAACAATTTTAATTTCATTTTATTATTGGATCGGATATTATTATTTTGGAACGGGTTTGGTTTGATAAAGACATTTGGTTATTTAAGTTTCGGGTTTGGTCCGTGTATTGACACCGGACAACTAAATCCCCTACTCACCACACAAGTATTATTATTATTGTTACAAAAAGGATTTTGAAAAGAGTAAATACATGAAATCGTCCCTGTGATAACATAACAACACACCCATCACCAACCTTATCTCTCTCTCTCTTCTTTCTTTATAACACCACCGCCGCCCCCTAAATCCACCATAGCGCCGCCACCGCCGCCCTCACCATAAAAACAACACCACCATCTTCACCATCTTTTCGAGATCTATCTATTGGTACCAATCACGCGCCCTAACTCCCACTCTAACACCGATTTCGATTTTTAATCCCCACGAGTTCGTCACCACTATTTATTATATCTTGAAGATCTATTCATTTTGGCTTTGGTTTTGAAGGTAGGCCGAGTTTTTGACTCGTGTTTGTGTTCGAATCGTGACTATGGATCACGGTTTTCATTATCTCTTCGGGTTTTCATGAATTTTGAGGCATGAATCAAATGGGTTTTGTTAAATAATGGTTAAATGGAAGTTTGGTATCCGAGTGTGAATGTTTCCGATGGGTCAAACCGGCCGAGGGTTATGCTCTCGGTTTGGGTAGTATTTGGTCGATTTTCTTGGCCATTTGTTGTATTGTGATTTTTGGTTCTTGTTGGTTGCTCTCGGTTATGTTTGGTCGAACCGTGTGGTCGTTGGTATTTTTGGCCGAACACCCCCAAGGGGCTGTTTTGGTTTGATTGAGCTCAAGGAGCTAGCCGAGACTCATTAGTCTCGGGTGTGGCTCCATTTCATGTTTTGAGCTTATGATTGACCCGGGTTGACTTGGTAACTCAACCCGTTGCTACTTGGTTTGGAATATTTGTTATTTATTAGTTGTTTACTTTGTTTCTTGGCCGAATGCATTTGAGTCGAGACCATGTTTGGGTCTCGACATTGGATATTGAATTTTGGTATTGGGTAGTTGTTGTCGTATGGTAAGTGTTGGGTTTGATTTGGACGGAGTTGGATTGATTATTCTTGATTTGCTTATATTGTTTTGGACTTGGATGTAACAATTCGCAATTTCAGGTTAATTACTATTCCCAGAAAATTCACTATTCACTTTTACTATACATTTTTCCCGAAACTTTCCCGAAAGTTGATTTTTATTTGATTTTATCGAGTGATAAATCATTTCCATGGCAGATTAAAAGTTTGACATTCATAAGCTCATTTTCGTGAAAGTTATTAAGGAATTACACGGAATTACACGTTTTAGGGTAAAACGTCAATCAGAAATTCTACGCACAACGAAATTCAACCCCGTCAGGTGACCCTACATCAGAAAAATGTTTGACACACTCATGATTTATTTGAGAATTAATCGTGACTGAGAAAAACATGACCAAATACTTCCCAGCAGGTCACCCAAGCCTGTACTAATCTCACATGAGCACGCTTAACCGTTTGGGCGATTAACCGTTAGACCACAAAACGCGTTTCTAAGACTATTTGAGTTTTCAACTTATTAGAAAAAGTCAACATATTCTTTCCCTCCTCCATTGACCAAAAATCATCCCTTGATGTTATAAGTCATTTCGTGATTTTTAGGCTTACGGTTTGATGTCTAAAAGACATTTAATACCAACCGACACTAGACTGAGCTCAGTCTAGACATTATAAGTCATTTTAAATCATTTTTATCACATTAGAAAAGTAACATTTTACTTTTCTCAATTTTACGCAATATTCGTACGTTTTACGTATTACGCGTTTTAGACCCGTGTTTCCAGTTTTTAGCAGGGTTTTACACCCAAATGGAACCTACCACTCATTTTATATTTTATTATGGAACTTATTGACATGTTTATCAATACTTTCAAGTTCCATAATTTTACGACACCCGGTTTTACGTTTTGAGGCTTAATCATTTACGATTGGCATTTCCCGGAGTCAAAACTAACCAAGTATCTTGGATAATACCAAGAAAAGTCCACACCCTTGCTCTCCAAGCTCATGAACAGCCTTGGAGGGGGGATTCAGCACCCATGTGGCTTGATCTTATGCCTTGTGTCATGAGATGTGAACATGTGTTCAACTTGGCCTCCAAGTGTTGACTAGTCAACAATGTAACCTCCTCATTTGCATATAAATGCTTCTCCTTCCCCTCCTTGGCCATTCCAACGACCCACATACATAAAAACACACTATCATCTCATCCTTAGCTCATTTACTTCAAGTTCCATCCAAGAAATCAAGTGCTATATCCATACATAAACCCTAGTTTAGTTTTGATTCATCAAAACTACTTCAAATCTTTAGAACTTTGGTGATTTCTCTTGAGTTTGAATCCACTCAAGTCACCTCAATTTTCATCATCTCTCTTTCAAGATTACAAGAGTAGAAAGATTGCATGAAGTGAAGTGGGTTGAAGCAAGTCTATCAATGTCCTATCCTTACATGTTAACTTCCTTTCATCTTTGAAAGCCAAAAGTTGTGAGCCAAACCCTAACTTGATTCTTGTTAAATAATCATGTTCATGTTATTTACATGTTATTCTTGCTATATTATGTCTTGTAGTTATGTCCATGATGTATAAAAGTGAGCAAAACAAGTTATTGTTATTGATTGACAAGATAAGTTACTAAAACAAGTAAACTAGTGACTTTCTTGGTAAGACCTGATCAAAATGGTAAAAATATGATATTGGATCATTACATATTGTATTAGAGGACTTAACAAGGAAACCATAGCAATTTGAACCACCCAAAACGAGTATACGAGTCAAAAGTTATGGCGATTTGAAATTACCAAAGATTTCCGGCAAAACTGCCAAATAGCTTCCTGATCAAATTTGGGTTTTGAAAGTCATACTTCTGGTCCGATTCATCAAAAAGTTAAAACACGAAAGTTGTCCGGAACGACGTTTTCGTTCAGGAACAAAGAAGCTCGAGCCCTGAAAACGCTTTTTGAGTGATAAAATTCTTCAAATTCTAAACAGCCCATTTTTAGACCAAAGTCACTAGATTATGGTTATACTTTGAAAGGAACAAGAGGTCTTATGACCTATAATCAAGACTACAAACATGATTAGAACCAAGGTTGAGTCTCATGACCTTGGAACAAGGACCAAAGGTCATGGCTAGGCCATGACGAAATGACCATAACAACTCACATAGGCGTAAACATGAAACAATGAGTTAGGCGATAACTTGAACAAGCAATTTGGATCTACTTCACTTAAAAGGAAACCATGAGATTTTACCAAGAGAACATGGTCATTTAAGACTTATGAAACTACCCCTAATAACAATCTTCATGTACTAATAAACTTTCCTAAGTTTATTCAAATATCGGACATGTAACTTTTCGGATCAAAACTTATATCTATATATTTCATCAACTACTACAATAGTAGGGAGCCTCATGTGAGGAGTTCATTATGTAAGCCGTCGAGTTGAGTTGTGGATTTACGAGTTAAAGTGTCCTGGCTCCTCGAACGCTTACTAACATGACTTCTGAATTATGTCGGCCCGAACGGTAGTGAACGATATACAAAACATACATGTTTCATAAATCATTTCCTTCAAAGACTTACATTATACATCATACCACATCATGGACTATAATGCAAGATATATATATAGGCACTACTTCATAGTCTTTACTCCGATCCTAAGTCGCGACATTCTATTATAGGTTGCTCGTAGAAACCTACACGATTCAACCGTTACATTCATTACTTGCTATCTTAACTTAAGGTGAGTTCATAGCCCCACTTTACATTACTTCAATGTTTTACAAACCCTTGGGGGGAATACATGCTATTATTTTTCTACTCGAACACAATGCTTTCTACTGTATGTTATTCGACTATGTTTTATTATCACTAAGTAACATCCTTGCCAAACCAAGATCCCTTAGTATGAACCATTTAATCACTTGCGAGGGTTACTTGCAAGTGAGCGCGAATATTGTGAATAGGCCTATTGGGATTGACGAATCCCATTTGTTTTGATTAGTTCAAACAAATGCATTAATATTTGAGACATTAGGTATGACGGCAAAGTACCTACCGGGATAAATCTGCCAATCGATATTGGTACACGTTAACGTTTTGGTTTCATAAGCTTAGTGTATAATACATTTTATGGGCGTAAAATAACGTAGCCTACCTGTTTTGTTTTCCAAACATTGGTGTGAGTCTACAGCTCACACTACGATTATTGTGTTCAAACGATTTACCTACAAACACTACGATTATGGTGTTCAAACGATTTAACTACCAACACATTGTGTTCAAACGATTTAACAAACTCTATGAATATCACTCAACCTTTGTGTTGACCTCTCAAGCATGTATTTCAGGTTCATGACGATCAAGGATGGCACGGAAGGACACGGATACTCAAGAGGGCTATAAATTTTATTATCATTCAAAACTCATTTATTATACATTGTAAACATGGAACCAATTGGGACCTCATTTTGTAATCTCTGATATTTATATAATTTGAATGATAAATCTTTTAAAACGACTCAATTGGAGTTCGTTTTCTATTATTGTGACTATTGTGCCGTCGAGTAACACCCAGTTTGAATTCCGCTGCAACCATGAATTGGGGGTGTTACAGATTGGTACCAGAGCCATGGTTATAGAGAAACGGGTCTAACTGAGACCTAAACTATAACCACATGTACAAACAAAAACATTTTATAGCCTTCCGCTCTCCGTGTCTTCCATCCTCCAGACGATTATGGATTTAGTAAGCATGTTATGATACACAAACATGTTAGTATATTCATATATACCCATTTTGAGCATTTCCCCGAAGACATTTTTATGCTACACAAACATATAAGTATATTGATATATACACACTAGGCATTTTATGCTACATGAACACATATAAGTATATTGATATATACACACTAGGCATTTTATGCTACATGAACATATTAGTATGTTGATATATAAACTCGGTTTATTTTCAATCATTTATCTAAACAATGGACTAAACATATCTGTGTATGCCTATTCTAAGGCATTTCGGCACAGCCACACTCTCCCAATCATGTTCCTACTCCAACATTATATGTCCAAGACATTGTAACTGATTACAATGGTCTCATTCATTTTCCAAGACATTGTGAGATACAATGGTCTCATTCATTTTCCAAGACATTGTGAGATACAATTGTCTCATTCATTTTCCAAGACATTGTGAGATACAATGGTCTCATTCATTTTCCAAGACATTGTGAGATACAATGGTCTCATTCATTTTCCAAGACATTGTGAGATGCAATGGTCTCATTCATTTTCCAAGACATTGTGAGATGCAATGGTCTCATTCATTTTCCAAGACATTGTATGATACAATGGTCTTAATCATTTCTCAAATGTTTTGAGTCACACAACGGTTTAACCTACTTCCCAGACATTGTGAATTGCACAATGGTCTAACCTACTTCCCAGACATTGTGAATTACACAATGGTCTAACCTACTTCCGAGACTTTGTGTTTTGTGCAAATGGTCTCTAGAATTATTCCATCACATCATCAATATCATTTCTTATGATATCAAAAACCCGTCACAATCTATCGATTTCAAAACAAGAAATATGAGATTTCTAAAGGACAAACTAATCCATCATCGACAAAAGCTGAACTTTCTCTACATTCATCAAAGTTTTCTTATGAAACCTTCATTATTAAAAGTTCGTGATCCTGGCCAAGTATGTTTTATTTTAGAACTACTTAAAACTTCCTTTCCATACGTATCTACCCTTACTACCTTCTATGCAATGGAATATGAAAACATACGTTACAAGTCTTGTATGGACGGGACTTGCAACTTAAGGGTTTGACATCGCCTTTGTTTAGTGAACAGTTTCCCGAAAGCAACGGACATATCAAAAGTATACCTAGTTTAGGTATTTGAAAATTTTATCGAACCTTGGCTAAATATAGACTAGTCACCTATATTTAACCTAGGGACAGTGGAATATAGTCTGACTAACTATATTCGACTTAGAATTTTCAAATACTGAGAGTAGTTGTACTAGGGTTATGTTTAGGTTGATTTCCTACATAAACACGATAAACCACCAGAATACATTAAAACGATCTAGAGACACGATAGTGCCTTACCACTCAGCGAAATCTTAACACTTTATTTGTACTACCTAACTTCATTCTTGAAAATTTTCATTTATGAGATAATCCGAACGACTATCTTGGGATAGTTATCAATTCTTCTCTTCATCCCGTAGAAGTACCATCCTGTTTAGGATACCATTCCGTCATAAACTTCTAAAAATCTCTTAAGATTTTTAAAGCAAACTCAACATCGATACCTAAGAGTATTAATGTTAAGCATACACTACACACTTTTGTTCATCAACATATCATAACATTATCTTCACAACCGTTGGAACCACAAGCTCATTAACAGATTTTGATGCACTTTTAAAGCTCAAATCATCCTTAGTTACACCACAAGTACCCTCATCAGCTTTACAAGTTTGAATATTCATCTTGTACCTTTGGAACACCAGTATCATCTCGTAATACACTACCTTGTAACTCACCGGCTAAGTATGAATGTTGTGTCGGGAATTCTTGAGTAGGATGAATTATAATATCCTTATTTGAATGGATTGGGATGCCTTTTCATTTAAATAAAGAAATTATAAATCATCGAACCATACGTTTATATTCCTTTAGTTACATTGTTTGGGATGCCTCTCTATGTAAATAAAGAATTATAAACAAGTGGGCTTAATTACATCCGAAATAACATAAGTATGAAGTCAACCTACATTACATTGCTCGGGTATGGCTTGATACCTACATTACATTGCTCGGGTATGGCATGATACCTACATTTTATTCGCCACAAGAAATCCTATCTTTTCACCAACATCGCTTCAAACCATGACATAAACACTAGGTACAACAACCGATTACCTACTAGGCTATGATTGCAACGACTATCCCAATTTCCATTAGTACGAGGTTTACACTTTGGTTTTCATAATGATAGTGCAATAACAAACAAACTCGTTGCGAGGCCATGTAACCATATGCATGTGCAGTCGTACCAAACTCATTACGGGGCCATGTAGCCATATGCATGGGCAGCCGTACAATTCAAACAGGACTTGGTCCAACCGCATGTTCAACGCTTATTCCATGATTCGATTCTTATATCAATTTCCATTTATTGGAATCCTATGTAAATTGCTATTGTTGTTCAATTGTTATATCAATTGCTATTGATACTTGACAACTATATCAATTTCCATTTTGATATTTAACTATATCAAGTTCTATTTGATATTCAACTACTATATCGATTCCTATTAATATTCGACTGCTATATCAATTTCCTTTGATATTCGACTATTACCATACCTTTCCTACATAAAAGGAAGCCTCATCCTACACCATACACTGAAATGACAAATCAAATTACATTACCGGAAATCCCAGACTTTGGTCCTCATAAGTAACCACACATCTTTATCGACACCACTCCAACATATGACACACATAGAACTTCGGGACGAAGTTCCCCGTAAGGGGTAGAGACTGTAACAATTCGCAATTTCAGGTTAATTACTATTCCCAGAAAATTCACTATTCACTTTTACTATACATTTTTCCCGAAACTTTCCCGAAAGTTGATTTTTATTTGATTTTATCGAGTGATAAATCATTTCCATGGCAGATTAAAAGTTTGACATTCATAAGCTCATTTTCGTGAAAGTTATTAAGGAATTACACGGAATTACACGTTTTAGGGTAAAACGTCAATCAGAAATTCTACGCACAACGAAATTCAACCCCGTCAGGTGACCCTACATCAGAAAAATGTTTGACACACTCATGATTTATTTGAGAATTAATCGTGACTGAGAAAAACATGACCAAATACTTCCCAGCAGGTCACCCAAGCCTGTACTAATCTCACATGAGCACGCTTAACCGTTTGGGCGATTAACCGTTAGACCACAAAACGCGTTTCTAAGACTATTTGAGTTTTCAACTTATTAGAAAAAGTCAACATATTCTTTCCCTCCTCCATTGACCAAAAATCATCCCTTGATGTTATAAGTCATTTCGTGATTTTTAGGCTTACGGTTTGATGTCTAAAAGACATTTAATACCAACCGACACTAGACTGAGCTCAGTCTAGACATTATAAGTCATTTTAAATCATTTTTATCACATTAGAAAAGTAACATTTTACTTTTCTCAATTTTACGCAATATTCGTACGTTTTACGTATTACGCGTTTTAGACCCGTGTTTCCAGTTTTTAGCAGGGTTTTACACCCAAATGGAACCTACCACTCATTTTATATTTTATTATGGAACTTATTGACATGTTTATCAATACTTTCAAGTTCCATAATTTTACGACACCCGGTTTTACGTTTTGAGGCTTAATCATTTACGATTGGCATTTCCCGGAGTCAAAACTAACCAAGTATCTTGGATAATACCAAGAAAAGTCCACACCCTTGCTCTCCAAGCTCATGAACAGCCTTGGAGGGGGGATTCACCACCCATGTGGCTTGATCTTATGCCTTGTGTCATGAGATGTGAACATGTGTTCAACTTGGCCTCCAAGTGTTGACTAGTCAACAATGTAACCTCCTCATTTGCATATAAATGCTTCTCCTTCCCCTCCTTGGCCATTCCAACGACCCACATACATAAAAACACACTATCATCTCATCCTTAGCTCATTTACTTCAAGTTCCATCCAAGAAATCAAGTGCTATATCCATACATAAACCCTAGTTTAGTTTTGATTCATCAAAACTACTTCAAATCTTTAGAACTTTGGTGATTTCTCTTGAGTTTGAATCCACTCAAGTCACCTCAATTTTCATCATCTCTCTTTCAAGATTACAAGAGTAGAAAGATTGCATGAAGTGAAGTGGGTTGAAGCAAGTCTATCAATGTCCTATCCTTACATGTTAACTTCCTTTCATCTTTGAAAGCCAAAAGTTGTGAGCCAAACCCTAACTTGATTCTTGTTAAATAATCATGTTCATGTTATTTACATGTTATTCTTGCTATATTATGTCTTGTAGTTATGTCCATGATGTATAAAAGTGAGCAAAACAAGTTATTGTTATTGATTGACAAGATAAGTTACTAAAACAAGTAAACTAGTGACTTTCTTGGTAAGACCTGATCAAAATGGTAAAAATATGATATTGGATCATTACATATTGTATTAGAGGACTTAACAAGGAAACCATAGCAATTTGAACCACCCAAAACGAGTATACGAGTCAAAAGTTATGGCGATTTGAAATTACCAAAGATTTCCGGCAAAACTGCCAAATAGCTTCCTGATCAAATTTGGGTTTTGAAAGTCATACTTCTGGTCCGATTCATCAAAAAGTTAAAACACGAAAGTTGTCCGGAACGACGTTTTCGTTCAGGAACAAAGAAGCTCGAGCCCTGAAAACGCTTTTTGAGTGATAAAATTCTTCAAATTCTAAACAGCCCATTTTTAGACCAAAGTCACTAGATTATGGTTATACTTTGAAAGGAACAAGAGGTCTTATGACCTATAATCAAGACTACAAACATGATTAGAACCAAGGTTGAGTCTCATGACCTTGGAACAAGGACCAAAGGTCATGGCTAGGCCATGACGAAATGACCATAACAACTCACATAGGCGTAAACATGAAACAATGAGTTAGGCGATAACTTGAACAAGCAATTTGGATCTACTTCACTTAAAAGGAAACCATGAGATTTTACCAAGAGAACATGGTCATTTAAGACTTATGAAACTACCCCTAATAACAATCTTCATGTACTAATAAACTTTCCTAAGTTTATTCAAATATCGGACATGTAACTTTTCGGATCAAAACTTATATCTATATATTTCATCAACTACTACAATAGTAGGGAGCCTCATGTGAGGAGTTCATTATGTAAGCCGTCGAGTTGAGTTGTGGATTTACGAGTTAAAGTGTCCTGGCTCCTCGAACGCTTACTAACATGACTTCTGAATTATGTCGGCCCGAACGGTAGTGAACGATATACAAAACATACATGTTTCATAAATCATTTCCTTCAAAGACTTACATTATACATCATACCACATCATGGACTATAATGCAAGATATATATATAGGCACTACTTCATAGTCTTTACTCCGATCCTAAGTCGCGACATTCTATTATAGGTTGCTCGTAGAAACCTACACGATTCAACCGTTACATTCATTACTTGCTATCTTAACTTAAGGTGAGTTCATAGCCCCACTTTACATTACTTCAATGTTTTACAAACCCTTGGGGGGAATACATGCTATTATTTTTCTACTCGAACACAATGCTTTCTACTGTATGTTATTCGACTATGTTTTATTATCACTAAGTAACATCCTTGCCAAACCAAGATCCCTTAGTATGAACCATTTAATCACTTGCGAGGGTTACTTGCAAGTGAGCGCGAATATTGTGAATAGGCCTATTGGGATTGACGAATCCCATTTGTTTTGATTAGTTCAAACAAATGCATTAATATTTGAGACATTAGGTATGACGGCAAAGTACCTACCGGGATAAATCTGCCAATCGATATTGGTACACGTTAACGTTTTGGTTTCATAAGCTTAGTGTATAATACATTTTATGGGCGTAAAATAACGTAGCCTACCTGTTTTGTTTTCCAAACATTGGTGTGAGTCTACAGCTCACACTACGATTATTGTGTTCAAACGATTTACCTACAAACACTACGATTATGGTGTTCAAACGATTTAACTACCAACACATTGTGTTCAAACGATTTAACAAACTCTATGAATATCACTCAACCTTTGTGTTGACCTCTCAAGCATGTATTTCAGGTTCATGACGATCAAGGATGGCACGGAAGGACACGGATACTCAAGAGGGCTATAAATTTTATTATCATTCAAAACTCATTTATTATACATTGTAAACATGGAACCAATTGGGACCTCATTTTGTAATCTCTGATATTTATATAATTTGAATGATAAATCTTTTAAAACGACTCAATTGGAGTTCGTTTTCTATTATTGTGACTATTGTGCCGTCGAGTAACACCCAGTTTGAATTCCGCTGCAACCATGAATTGGGGGTGTTACAGATTGGTACCAGAGCCATGGTTATAGAGAAACGGGTCTAACTGAGACCTAAACTATAACCACATGTACAAACAAAAACATTTTATAGCCTTCCGCTCTCCGTGTCTTCCATCCTCCAGACGATTATGGATTTAGTAAGCATGTTATGATACACAAACATGTTAGTATATTCATATATACCCATTTTGAGCATTTCCCCGAAGACATTTTTATGCTACACAAACATATAAGTATATTGATATATACACACTAGGCATTTTATGCTACATGAACACATATAAGTATATTGATATATACACACTAGGCATTTTATGCTACATGAACATATTAGTATGTTGATATATAAACTCGGTTTATTTTCAATCATTTATCTAAACAATGGACTAAACATATCTGTGTATGCCTATTCTAAGGCATTTCGGCACAGCCACACTCTCCCAATCATGTTCCTACTCCAACATTATATGTCCAAGACATTGTAACTGATTACAATGGTCTCATTCATTTTCCAAGACATTGTGAGATACAATGGTCTCATTCATTTTCCAAGACATTGTGAGATACAATTGTCTCATTCATTTTCCAAGACATTGTGAGATACAATGGTCTCATTCATTTTCCAAGACATTGTGAGATACAATGGTCTCATTCATTTTCCAAGACATTGTGAGATGCAATGGTCTCATTCATTTTCCAAGACATTGTGAGATGCAATGGTCTCATTCATTTTCCAAGACATTGTATGATACAATGGTCTTAATCATTTCTCAAATGTTTTGAGTCACACAACGGTTTAACCTACTTCCCAGACATTGTGAATTGCACAATGGTCTAACCTACTTCCCAGACATTGTGAATTACACAATGGTCTAACCTACTTCCGAGACTTTGTGTTTTGTGCAAATGGTCTCTAGAATTATTCCATCACATCATCAATATCATTTCTTATGATATCAAAAACCCGTCACAATCTATCGATTTCAAAACAAGAAATATGAGATTTCTAAAGGACAAACTAATCCATCATCGACAAAAGCTGAACTTTCTCTACATTCATCAAAGTTTTCTTATGAAACCTTCATTATTAAAAGTTCGTGATCCTGGCCAAGTATGTTTTATTTTAGAACTACTTAAAACTTCCTTTCCATACGTATCTACCCTTACTACCTTCTATGCAATGGAATATGAAAACATACGTTACAAGTCTTGTATGGACGGGACTTGCAACTTAAGGGTTTGACATCGCCTTTGTTTAGTGAACAGTTTCCCGAAAGCAACGGACATATCAAAAGTATACCTAGTTTAGGTATTTGAAAATTTTATCGAACCTTGGCTAAATATAGACTAGTCACCTATATTTAACCTAGGGACAGTGGAATATAGTCTGACTAACTATATTCGACTTAGAATTTTCAAATACTGAGAGTAGTTGTACTAGGGTTATGTTTAGGTTGATTTCCTACATAAACACGATAAACCACCAGAATACATTAAAACGATCTAGAGACACGATAGTGCCTTACCACTCAGCGAAATCTTAACACTTTATTTGTACTACCTAACTTCATTCTTGAAAATTTTCATTTATGAGATAATCCGAACGACTATCTTGGGATAGTTATCAATTCTTCTCTTCATCCCGTAGAAGTACCATCCTGTTTAGGATACCATTCCGTCATAAACTTCTAAAAATCTCTTAAGATTTTTAAAGCAAACTCAACATCGATACCTAAGAGTATTAATGTTAAGCATACACTACACACTTTTGTTCATCAACATATCATAACATTATCTTCACAACCGTTGGAACCACAAGCTCATTAACAGATTTTGATGCACTTTTAAAGCTCAAATCATCCTTAGTTACACCACAAGTACCCTCATCAGCTTTACAAGTTTGAATATTCATCTTGTACCTTTGGAACACCAGTATCATCTCGTAATACACTACCTTGTAACTCACCGGCTAAGTATGAATGTTGTGTCGGGAATTCTTGAGTAGGATGAATTATAATATCCTTATTTGAATGGATTGGGATGCCTTTTCATTTAAATAAAGAAATTATAAATCATCGAACCATACGTTTATATTCCTTTAGTTACATTGTTTGGGATGCCTCTCTATGTAAATAAAGAATTATAAACAAGTGGGCTTAATTACATCCGAAATAACATAAGTATGAAGTCAACCTACATTACATTGCTCGGGTATGGCTTGATACCTACATTACATTGCTCGGGTATGGCATGATACCTACATTTTATTCGCCACAAGAAATCCTATCTTTTCACCAACATCGCTTCAAACCATGACATAAACACTAGGTACAACAACCGATTACCTACTAGGCTATGATTGCAACGACTATCCCAATTTCCATTAGTACGAGGTTTACACTTTGGTTTTCATAATGATAGTGCAATAACAAACAAACTCGTTGCGAGGCCATGTAACCATATGCATGTGCAGTCGTACCAAACTCATTACGGGGCCATGTAGCCATATGCATGGGCAGCCGTACAATTCAAACAGGACTTGGTCCAACCGCATGTTCAACGCTTATTCCATGATTCGATTCTTATATCAATTTCCATTTATTGGAATCCTATGTAAATTGCTATTGTTGTTCAATTGTTATATCAATTGCTATTGATACTTGACAACTATATCAATTTCCATTTTGATATTTAACTATATCAAGTTCTATTTGATATTCAACTACTATATCGATTCCTATTAATATTCGACTGCTATATCAATTTCCTTTGATATTCGACTATTACCATACCTTTCCTACATAAAAGGAAGCCTCATCCTACACCATACACTGAAATGACAAATCAAATTACATTACCGGAAATCCCAGACTTTGGTCCTCATAAGTAACCACACATCTTTATCGACACCACTCCAACATATGACACACATAGAACTTCGGGACGAAGTTCCCCGTAAGGGGTAGAGACTGTAACAATTCGCAATTTCAGGTTAATTACTATTCCCAGAAAATTCACTATTCACTTTTACTATACATTTTTCCCGAAACTTTCCCGAAAGTTGATTTTTATTTGATTTTATCGAGTGATAAATCATTTCCATGGCAGATTAAAAGTTTGACATTCATAAGCTCATTTTCGTGAAAGTTATTAAGGAATTACACGGAATTACACGTTTTAGGGTAAAACGTCAATCAGAAATTCTACGCACAACGAAATTCAACCCCGTCAGGTGACCCTACATCAGAAAAATGTTTGACACACTCATGATTTATTTGAGAATTAATCGTGACTGAGAAAAACATGACCAAATACTTCCCAGCAGGTCACCCAAGCCTGTACTAATCTCACATGAGCACGCTTAACCGTTTGGGCGATTAACCGTTAGACCACAAAACGCGTTTCTAAGACTATTTGAGTTTTCAACTTATTAGAAAAAGTCAACATATTCTTTCCCTCCTCCATTGACCAAAAATCATCCCTTGATGTTATAAGTCATTTCGTGATTTTTAGGCTTACGGTTTGATGTCTAAAAGACATTTAATACCAACCGACACTAGACTGAGCTCAGTCTAGACATTATAAGTCATTTTAAATCATTTTTATCACATTAGAAAAGTAACATTTTACTTTTCTCAATTTTACGCAATATTCGTACGTTTTACGTATTACGCGTTTTAGACCCGTGTTTCCAGTTTTTAGCAGGGTTTTACACCCAAATGGAACCTACCACTCATTTTATATTTTATTATGGAACTTATTGACATGTTTATCAATACTTTCAAGTTCCATAATTTTACGACACCCGGTTTTACGTTTTGAGGCTTAATCATTTACGATTGGCATTTCCCGGAGTCAAAACTAACCAAGTATCTTGGATAATACCAAGAAAAGTCCACACCCTTGCTCTCCAAGCTCATGAACAGCCTTGGAGGGGGGATTCACCACCCATGTGGCTTGATCTTATGCCTTGTGTCATGAGATGTGAACATGTGTTCAACTTGGCCTCCAAGTGTTGACTAGTCAACAATGTAACCTCCTCATTTGCATATAAATGCTTCTCCTTCCCCTCCTTGGCCATTCCAACGACCCACATACATAAAAACACACTATCATCTCATCCTTAGCTCATTTACTTCAAGTTCCATCCAAGAAATCAAGTGCTATATCCATACATAAACCCTAGTTTAGTTTTGATTCATCAAAACTACTTCAAATCTTTAGAACTTTGGTGATTTCTCTTGAGTTTGAATCCACTCAAGTCACCTCAATTTTCATCATCTCTCTTTCAAGATTACAAGAGTAGAAAGATTGCATGAAGTGAAGTGGGTTGAAGCAAGTCTATCAATGTCCTATCCTTACATGTTAACTTCCTTTCATCTTTGAAAGCCAAAAGTTGTGAGCCAAACCCTAACTTGATTCTTGTTAAATAATCATGTTCATGTTATTTACATGTTATTCTTGCTATATTATGTCTTGTAGTTATGTCCATGATGTATAAAAGTGAGCAAAACAAGTTATTGTTATTGATTGACAAGATAAGTTACTAAAACAAGTAAACTAGTGACTTTCTTGGTAAGACCTGATCAAAATGGTAAAAATATGATATTGGATCATTACATATTGTATTAGAGGACTTAACAAGGAAACCATAGCAATTTGAACCACCCAAAACGAGTATACGAGTCAAAAGTTATGGCGATTTGAAATTACCAAAGATTTCCGGCAAAACTGCCAAATAGCTTCCTGATCAAATTTGGGTTTTGAAAGTCATACTTCTGGTCCGATTCATCAAAAAGTTAAAACACGAAAGTTGTCCGGAACGACGTTTTCGTTCAGGAACAAAGAAGCTCGAGCCCTGAAAACGCTTTTTGAGTGATAAAATTCTTCAAATTCTAAACAGCCCATTTTTAGACCAAAGTCACTAGATTATGGTTATACTTTGAAAGGAACAAGAGGTCTTATGACCTATAATCAAGACTACAAACATGATTAGAACCAAGGTTGAGTCTCATGACCTTGGAACAAGGACCAAAGGTCATGGCTAGGCCATGACGAAATGACCATAACAACTCACATAGGCGTAAACATGAAACAATGAGTTAGGCGATAACTTGAACAAGCAATTTGGATCTACTTCACTTAAAAGGAAACCATGAGATTTTACCAAGAGAACATGGTCATTTAAGACTTATGAAACTACCCCTAATAACAATCTTCATGTACTAATAAACTTTCCTAAGTTTATTCAAATATCGGACATGTAACTTTTCGGATCAAAACTTATATCTATATATTTCATCAACTACTACAATAGTAGGGAGCCTCATGTGAGGAGTTCATTATGTAAGCCGTCGAGTTGAGTTGTGGATTTACGAGTTAAAGTGTCCTGGCTCCTCGAACGCTTACTAACATGACTTCTGAATTATGTCGGCCCGAACGGTAGTGAACGATATACAAAACATACATGTTTCATAAATCATTTCCTTCAAAGACTTACATTATACATCATACCACATCATGGACTATAATGCAAGATATATATATAGGCACTACTTCATAGTCTTTACTCCGATCCTAAGTCGCGACATTCTATTATAGGTTGCTCGTAGAAACCTACACGATTCAACCGTTACATTCATTACTTGCTATCTTAACTTAAGGTGAGTTCATAGCCCCACTTTACATTACTTCAATGTTTTACAAACCCTTGGGGGGAATACATGCTATTATTTTTCTACTCGAACACAATGCTTTCTACTGTATGTTATTCGACTATGTTTTATTATCACTAAGTAACATCCTTGCCAAACCAAGATCCCTTAGTATGAACCATTTAATCACTTGCGAGGGTTACTTGCAAGTGAGCGCGAATATTGTGAATAGGCCTATTGGGATTGACGAATCCCATTTGTTTTGATTAGTTCAAACAAATGCATTAATATTTGAGACATTAGGTATGACGGCAAAGTACCTACCGGGATAAATCTGCCAATCGATATTGGTACACGTTAACGTTTTGGTTTCATAAGCTTAGTGTATAATACATTTTATGGGCGTAAAATAACGTAGCCTACCTGTTTTGTTTTCCAAACATTGGTGTGAGTCTACAGCTCACACTACGATTATTGTGTTCAAACGATTTACCTACAAACACTACGATTATGGTGTTCAAACGATTTAACTACCAACACATTGTGTTCAAACGATTTAACAAACTCTATGAATATCACTCAACCTTTGTGTTGACCTCTCAAGCATGTATTTCAGGTTCATGACGATCAAGGATGGCACGGAAGGACACGGATACTCAAGAGGGCTATAAATTTTATTATCATTCAAAACTCATTTATTATACATTGTAAACATGGAACCAATTGGGACCTCATTTTGTAATCTCTGATATTTATAAAATTTGAATGATAAATCTTTTAAAACGACTCAATTGGAGTTCGTTTTCTATTATTGTGACTATTGTGCCGTCGAGTAACACCCAGTTTGAATTCCGCTGCAACCATGAATTGGGGGTGTTACATTGGACAATGAGCCGAGAGTCATGACTCGGACATGTGACCATTTCGTATGACTCGATAACTATTTACAAATAAAACGTAAATAATAAAAACTCGTAATAATGATTATTGGTAATATAAACGTTTATATGAATATATAGACGTGAATAACGGATATATAATTATATAAGCGCGTATATTAATAATAATAATAATCACGAGTCATATTATAAATAATACGACTAGATACATATTAGGCTACGAAAGTGGCGTAATATTATTGAACGTATTATTATTATAAAAATGTGTTGTAAAACGAGAAACTCTCGACAATTATTAAATATTAAATAAAATGTCATTTATATATATATATATATATAACGAGTAAACTTATCGAGTTATGCGGAATCGTTGTCACTTGAGTCCAGGTAAGTTATTGTTTGTGACTTTCGTGTTGTCACGGATATATGACGATTAATATAAATGTTTTCTATAACTAAATAACCACTTAACCGTAGGGTTGAACCGGGTTATTTGGCTATATGAAATGAATATATTAATGGGCATCGTATCCTACGACGCCCATAGGTTGTGGTATATGTAAAGTTTAATAAATTGCGAATATATATATATATATCGGGAAATCTGGCCAATTTGACGATGTATATAAGGAATTTATTAAACTACGATATATACCATATAGTATTTATGTGCTATGTGCTTTAGGATTGGGTGTAATCTTGGAACGGTATGTTACGTAAATAAATATGAGGATTATTAAATCGACGGATTTGATAAACTTCGGCGATTTATTTAAATAATGTATTGGGCTGATATTAGATCTATAGTTCATTTTATTATTCTTTTGTGAGACTTTTTGGTTTGTTTTGTGTCGACCCACCACCCGTATGGATACCAAACGTAAATACACCAAACTAATACGAAATGGATTTTCGGAAATAAAACGGAATACGTCCGGGTTTGGGAATATTTTGAATTTCAGGAAATGATTTCTGAACGAGTTAATATTGTTAGGTCGTGCCGAGTCCGTAGTTGCTGTTTTGTGAGTTACTATACATCTTATTTCTACCGACTTCTCCTTGCTATTTTCTGGACTTGAGGTGAGTCATAGCCCCACTTTTACTCTTGAACTATGTTTTCAATACTTGGGGTGAGAAACGTGCAAATTATTTTATGTGGACTATTATCGCTTTTATATTCTTTCTAAACTTGCTATGCGTATGGACTAGGATGTATTGTCAGCTTTAGTCACATGTTTTGTGTGTACTATTCAAGGTTGGCTTATTTGGATATTGGTGGATTGTCAGCTTTAGTCACATAGTTTCGTGTGTACTATTCAAGGTTAGCTTATTTGGTTATTGGTGAATTGTCAGCTTTAGTCACACGGTGTCGTGTGTACCATTCAAGGTTGGCTTATTTAGATACTGTAGTGTGCACCTATAGGGCTTTTGTTATTACGGAAGGGTATCCGTATATTTATATTAGGCGGAGGGTATCCGCAGGTTTATTACGGAAGGGTATCCGTGTGTTATGTTGGAGCGGAGGGTATCCGCAGGTTTTTAGTGAATCCTTTAGTCTAGCTAGCAAGCGTTTTGCATACATGTCCACTATATTGTTAGATGAATTTAAACCTATGATCTCACCAGCGAAAGCTGACTTTTAGCACGTTTTCTCAGGTAATTAAGTGATGATATGGATGCATGGATTGGATGGCTCGGCTAAGGCTCCTGGCTTATGGATCTATTTTTCTAAACTCTGATATTGAATTATGGACCTACTGTTATTTTCTTTTGGGCCTGACTCTGAATGAATGTTGGGATAAATGTAAACTTTAAAACCCCGTGTTGGCTGCGTTTTTATAATGTTTACTTTATCTCGTTCTATATTGTCTTGTGTTGGATACCAATCCCCGTAGCACCCCGAAAGCTTGTTGAGTCTTCCGCTGTATCAAATTTTGGGGGTGTTACAGCCTGATGTACTCTTTGCTGTAACTTGATCACCGGCATGGTCTGCATCTGAAAATGCTGTTAGATTAAACTCCGAATCCTTCGGATACCAAAGTCCCATGTTGATGGTGCTTCGTAGGTACCGAAAGATCCGTTTAACCTCTTTGAGGTGAAGTTCGGTAGGCTTTGCCTAATACCGTGCTAACAAACAAACAGCAAATTGAATATCGGGTTGACTAGCAGTTAGGTACATGAGAGAACCGATCATGCTCCGATATTTCTTCGGATCGATGGGTTTCCCAGATAAATCAGCACCTATTTTTGGTGAATTGACCATTGATGTACCAACGGAATCACAGTTTTCCATTCCATGTTTTTTCAAAATCTCTATTGTATATTTAGCTTGATTTATAAAAATACCACGAGGGGATTGATGTATTTGTAAACCAAGAAAGAATTTTAGTTCCCCCATCATGGACATTTCAAATTTGCTTTTCATGAGATTTTCAAAATGTTTTGAATGATTCGGATTAGTGGACCCAAAGATAATGTCGTCCACGTAAATCTGAACAATCAAAATGTCATTTTTGAATTTTTTGATGAACAAGGTGTCATCAACTGTTCCTTTGGTGAAATTGTTATTGAGTAAGAAAGATGATATTTCATCATACCACGCTCTTGGAGCTTGTTTTAAACCATAAATGGCCTTTTTAAGCTTGTAGACGTAGTCTGGATGTTCCTTGTCAATGAATCCATCTGGCTGACTCACATACACTTCTTCTTTCAGAGTTCCATTCAAGAAAGCTGTCTTAATGTCCATCTGATAGACTGTGATGTTTTTGTGAGCTGCGTAGGCTAAGAAAATCCAGACTGCTTCAAGTCTAGCTACAGGCGCGAATGATTCTTCGAAATCTATCCCTTCTTCTTGTGGATAACCTTTAGCCACGAGATGAGCTTTGTTGTGAATTACAGTCATTTCCTCATCCAGTTTGTTCTTCCACAATCACTTGAGATCAAGAACTCGTTTATCAAGTGGTCGTTCAACAAGTTCCCAACTATCATGTAACTGGTATTGAAGAAATTCTTCCTGCATTGCTTCAATCCATGGGTTTTCTGCCATTGCTACCCGAATGTTCTTTGGTACCTTGAGGCTTATTGAACAAATGTAAATGAACAATTCGAGATCGGTGGCAAGTTGTCTCCTTGTCTGAACTGGCTTTGAAGGTTCACCAATAACATGTTCTAACGGATGGTCTTTTGTCCATTGAAAAGTAGAAGGGTACCTTTGGTTGAATGAATGTGTGTTAGATGGTTCTTGTAACCTTGAAGAAGATTCAGCAGAGTCTGATGCAAACGGGTTTTCAAATACTTCTTCTTCTTCTAACGCAACATCGTTTGAATTAGTTGTAGGTTCTTCTTGAAAATTTGTAGTTTGATTTTGCTCATCAACTCATGGTAGAACAGATTCAATAACTGGAGTTGCTTGAGTAGATGTTGATGATGTTGAGGTCGTTGGTGCTTCAGCTTCAACTGTAGTAGATGCATCTTGTGATGGTGGTGGTGGTTGATGGTTTTGAGCGGGTGCAGCGGAATGTAGTTGAGATGCATTTGTCGAAGATCCACCATAATATTCATCAAACATTAACTCAAATAAATTTTCCAGTTCTTGTTCTGAAGGTTTTCCAGTGTTTGTTGACTGAGCTCCTTGAGGCACGAGTCCTGAACTGATGTGTCCAGAAGTCTGCATGTTTGGTGCGGGTCCTAATCTGGATTGATTAGAAGCCATCGGATTAAGCGCGGGTTATAGAGCGAGTCTCTCAGAAGCCATCTGTGAAATCTCGTCAAACTTCACATTCAACGTCTCCATAATCCTTTTCGTTCTTCTATTATACAGCCTAAATGCCCTCGAGTTTTCTGAATATCCTATGAAGATTCCAATATCACCCTTAGCTTTTAACTTCCCTAGATCTTCTCTGTCATTCGTCGGATAGCACAAAGCGCCAAATACGTGAAAGTAAGAGATGTCAGGTTTACGGTTGTTCACTAGCTCATATGGGGTTTTATTGAATCTCGGATGGACTAGGGATCGGTTTTGAGTAAAACAAGCAGTGGCTACAGCATCAGCCCATAAGAATAGTGGTGCACTAGAAAAAATCAACATTGTGCGAGCAACTTCTACAAGAGTTCGATTTCTTCTTTCAACTACCCCATTCTGCTGTGGAGTTCTAACAACTGATGTTTGGTGTGTGATTCCAACATCTTCAAGGTAAGATCTTAACTCCTGGTTTGTAAATTATGTGCCATTGTCTGTTCTTATAATCCTTACTGGAGCTTGAAGTAGAACTTGGATACGCTTCAGAAAGGTGATGATGGTACCTGGTGCTTCGTCTTTTGATCTCAAAAACTTTACCCAAGTATATCTTGAATAATCATCAACAATAACAAGAATATACTTCTTCCCATTAATGCTTTCAACTCTCATTGGGCCACATAAGTCCATGTGCAACATATGTAACCTTGCTTCCGAACTAGGTACGGTTTTGGGTTTATATGATGCTCTTTTACTTTTTCCTTGTTCGCGTGATGGACATAGGTGTTCCTTGGTATATTTGAACTTAGGAAGTCCGGTGACGATGTTGTCTTTGGCTAACTTGTTGATGGTGTCGAAATTGAGATGGGATAAACGTCTATGCCACAGCCAGGACTTAGTTTCGGTTGTCCTTGTCATAAGACAAATTGGTGATGTAGAAGCCATTTGGTTGATGTCGATAGCATATAAGTTTGTACCACGATTACCAGTTAGCAGATCATCACCAACCAAATTTCTAATAAAAACCGTGTTTCTCCTGAATGCAACTTCTAAATCTGCATCACAAAACTGCCCAACTGAAAACAAGTTGTGTCCCAACCCTTCGACGTAGTAAACTCGAGTGATCAAAAAATTCCCAAACTGAAGATCTCCATAACCCTGAATAGCTGCTACATGATCATTTCCAAAGCGTACAGTTCCCATAAATTTCCAGACGAAATTGATCAGCAACTTTAAATTCCCGGACATGTGCTTGGAGCAACCCGAGTCGACGATCCAAAGACATATTTAGATAACCTGCCAAGAACAGAAGAGTTTGTATTTGGAAACCATTTTGAATTTGGTTCCATGGGCTTAGGAGTAAAAACTGAATCACACTCATCAAAGATTGCAATATTTGTATTTTTAACAACTTCCAATTTGCCATCCTGAAAAGTGAACTCTCTACCCGTCGGAATCCACATACAATACTTAAGGTAGTTCCTAGGCATTCGACTAATAGTGGTAGACCTAAATTGCGCAACTAATCTTTCTAAGGATCTAGATCTGGCACTAGGTCTTTTTGGAACATTCTTCTGTTCAGGCTTAACATTCACATTCATAGAAACACATTCATCATGAACATCATTGATTAAACTTTTCTTGCATATTAAACAAACAGAGTCATTACATGCATTAGAACCAGTACTTTCGACATTACATTCAGATGAATCATGTTTCTTATTACAAAGCGATAAATTCCTAGGGTGTTCTTCTACTTCTTCAACTTTATTCTTGCTACTACTCTTAGAGGCAGGCGAGACTCTATTGTTCCTTGTATTGCTCTTAGGCTTTAGTATGCTGCTCCTAGAGGTGCTTTCTAATCCTGTAGAAGGTAAGGCACACGCGTTAGGATTTATATTGTTGTCCGTTTTAGCATTACTAGACTCTTTAGAATTATCCTTTTTGCACGCACTTGTCTTAGATGTGGAGGCAGACGCATTAGTTGGACTAATCCTAAAAAGGCCAGGTGCTATCACTTTTGGTGTTTCGACAACCGCTTTTCCTTTATCAACAATCTTTTTATTTTCACTTTGCTTGGGCAAGGGTGTTAGAGTGACTGGTTTTGTCAAATCCTTTATCTCATCGACTTTTGGAGCAAACCGTGAAATTGACATTTTTGGTTTGTTAACCGTATTTGAAACATTTGGTTTTTCTGAAGTCGATGGTTTTGCAAACTTAGTTTCCGCACCCTTCCCTTTTTGATTTTCAAGCTGAGCCCTCAAAAGATCATTTTGCTCTTTCATATTCTTGAAGGCACGCTCATACGACAATTTGTCATACTTGCATTCTTCCTTTTTTCGATCAAGTTTTTTGAAAAATGACACATTTTCTTTTTCCAGTTTAATAAGAGCATTTTCATATTTTGAAACAATTGCGGAGGTCTCAGCTCTCAGTCTTTCATCGTCTTGAACCGAATATGTTTGTATGATGATGGACATAATATCAGTGGTCAGAACTGCTTCGAAGAGAGAATCATTTAACCGTTCCAAAACATTCATGTTTTCACGAGTTTCATTAGCTTCTTTTACCAGGGATTTGTGGTCCTTGACAAAATCGACCGTTTCTTTTAAGAAAGCTTGTTCAAAATGGATTACCCTCGCACTGATGTTATTCAGTGGGATAGTAATTTCATTTTCAAACACCTTTTTCTGTTCGTTATGAAAACTTGAATGCCAGTTGTTAATACTGATAGTAGTTTTAGATCTAACAATATTTTGAAGTACTTGAATTCTGTTTTTAACATCATCCAAAATGTCTCTAGCCTCACTTGTATTAAAAGGGTTGTTAGAAGACATTTGTTCCATGTTTGAAAGAGATTTGGATACAACCACGGGTGTAGAAACTTCTCGGCTTTTGGAAACAAGTTTGGAAAGCTCATATGCTTGTTTTTGTGGAACAAAAGTAATGCCCGAAAGTTTGTTCAATTTGTTGTAATCAATTGGTTCCAAATCAGGATTCTTTTGTTTCATTTTATTAATGCTCTCTTCGAACAATTCAATCGTTTCCACAGAATCATGAACAATAGGAGGATCATGCTTAGCAAACAAAACATTTCCATTAAACAAACAATTCTGAGCTTGCTGAGCTTTCTTGAGATTACAAGGAGGTTTGTTCCGTAGAGCCATTTTATGTTTTGTGTGGTAAATCGGATTAGTTTGATTAGCAATCATATTCATTGTTTGACTTGACTGACCCTTTTTAACCACCAATTCTTCTAGTTTAGCAATCTTGTGTTCTGACTCTACGATTTCTTCCAAAAGTTTGTCTTCTTTCTTTGCAAAGTCCTTTTTCAATTCATTCCTTTCTTTTTCAAGATTGGTATAAGCTGTTTTTTGTTTAGAAAGTTGGTTTTGTAACTCAGAAATTTCCGCGTTTAAGGATTTTATCTTCGTGAATGAATTAACATCCAGTGTATCAAACTTGATTTAAAAAAGTTTTTCCCTTGAAACGGAATTTTGATAACCAGTTTCTAATTCTGACAACCTTTTGTTATGAAATTCAAAAGCTTTAACGTTTTCCTTGTAACTCTCAAGCTCAGCGGTCAATTTGACATTCGCGGCCTTAACATCGCGATTGACCTTTTGCACATTCTCAATTTCAATATGACAATTATTTAATAATGATTCAAATAAAGCACGTGTTTCCTCATCAATCTCAGCATGCTGTGAAACGAAGCCTCCATTATGATTCACATCTGGAGTTGCTGAAGGAGTATTGCTACTACTTGGCGTATCCAGAAATGTATCATAATTGGGTGCTAGCTTCTCAGAATGCTGTTCCTCATGAGGAGACATATCAAATATATCATTATTGTGACATGTGTTGAAGTGTGATACCTCAGAGACTGCATTGATGTCATAAACAGGAAGTGTGTCAGAATCCGTGTCATACTTAGGTTCCTGAAGATTTGCCATGAATATGCAGTTCGCATCGATATCCTCTCTATCTTCCATGTCATCCATAAGAGCCATAAAATCATTTTCCTCTGCGTTCAACTGAAATCCTGCCTCATTCTTTTGTGCCAACAACACTGCTTTTTGCAAGTATGCAAGGTCTCTTTTGTTCGGCTTAGTAGGACAGTTCCTTGCCATATGACCTACACCCTGACAGTTGAAACACTTAACCAGATTACCCTGATTCACATTTCCCTGATTCCCAACAACTGGAGCTGCAACATTCCGATTCCGATTACCCATTGCTTGATTACCAACATTCTGACCCCTCTGATTTCCAACAAACTGACCCATCTGATTCCCTGCATACTGACCAGCTGATTCTGCATATTCTGATTACCCATGTTGAATCCAGTAGTATATCCTTGCTGACTCCCATAAACTCCAACCATTTGGCCTCTGTTGCCCATATTGAAACTCGGCTGAGCAATCTGCTTGTTGCGAGTGTTTGATGAAATCCGTTGGTTGTTGTTTGTTGGTGTAGAATAGCGTCCTTGGAATGCCTTTGACAGAAAAGCAAACGCTTGGGTCAATGCTGCATTAACTTCATCATTGTCAGTGAATTCCGGTTCTTGGAGTTGTGGGTATTGCTGTTGTGGAATAACTTGTTGTTGTTGTGGGTAGAATTGTTGTTGATAGACCGGTGTTGGTTGCATGTAGTTGTGAGTGGAAGAGGATGATGGTTGTTGTGTGTTCACTGGTAACGGTGTTGGTGTATTAGCAATTAATGCGAGAGGATCATGATTCTTTGCCAATCTTTCTTTCCTAACTTCATTAGCCTCAGCTTGGTTTTGCTTCAGAAAGTCATAGAGTTGATCATAATTCACCTTATGTAATTCCTTTGTCTGATTAACAATTGTAACATAACGACCCCATTCTTCTGGAAGGTTATTGACGAATTGATGTTTGTTGCAATTGTTCGAGGTGTCAACTTGTTTCTGATTAACTCATTCATCAACGTGCAAAACCTTGTGTAGTATGAATCAATCTGTTCACCTTTAGTGGATGTAAAGTTCTCCCATTCAGTTAGAAGTTTGTTCTCAACGTCTTGTTGTCCAATCTCTGTTCCATGACATATCCTTCTAACACGTTCCCACATATCAAAAGCAGTTTCACAGCTGTCGACTGCAGCAAAGATCTCGCGTGGTAATCCAAGTTGGATTAAATGCATTGCCTTATCATCTGCGGCGATCTGTTTCTAGTCTGTATCTATGTAATCTTCTTCTGTTTGGTCACGCATGAATGGTTGAGTAGGAGGTGTTTCATTCAGATTGCTTGCATCTTGAACTTGTCTTGGCTTAAATGGACCATTCTTAATTGAGTTGATCATTAATTTGCCATTATCTTTAGTTTTGATGTAACGAAGCATGCGGCTTGTCCATGGGAGATATCCACCTTTTTCAAGCATAGGAGGTCGGTTTTCCGCACCGGCTGCATGAATGTCTTGCTGAGTTGCCATTTGATGAAGTATAGATGGATAAAGTTGATTCTTGGATCGTTCCAACGAAATAGGAGTTGAGTTTGTTGAAGGTAGATGCTGGTTTATGTGGTGAAAATTGGATCTAAAACCTTAAAACCTCTATAACTTCTTCCTGGAGCGTTTTTAGGCCTCGAAACATCGCCTGAATCGATAAATCATTCAGCGTGTTGTTCTCCTCGGTCTCACGGTCGTTTTGACAGCTGATTCGTCGAAAACGGAGTTACGGTTCAAAAGTTATGGCCGTTTGAAGTTTGATCGTCAAAAATTTCGAAACTTAAGTGGGGTTTTCGAAACTTTTGAGTGATTGCGAAAATTTCAGGATTGCGAAACTTCTGATTGCGAGACTTTGGTTTTCGAAACTTTGGTTTTCGTTAGGTTTGCGAAACTGTGGTTTGCGAAACTTTTGAATTTCGAAACTTCTGATTGTGAAACTTGGATTGCGAAACTCTGTGATTGCGAAAATCTTGAGTGATCTCGAAAAAGTTCACAGTGTTCTCGAAAAATATGATTTTATCAAAAAAAATTGCAATGTTCTCGAAAATTATGATTTTTTCGAGAACCCAATCACCCAAAGAAATTTCGAAATTATACAATTTCGAAATTTAGCCAAAAGTCGAAGTGTTTTCTTTCTTATACAAGAGAGAAAATACCGAGTATCCAACTATGATCACGAAAGGAGCCGATTCTTGTGTTCTCGAAAAGCATACAAGATTTTGAAAACATGGGAGGTGATTTCGAAACTTTGTCAAAATTTGATAATGCTTAAAGCTCACCCAAATGAAGTTTTAATCCAAGATACTTGTACTTCTAGAAACACCAAAACTTGAAGAAAGTTCCAAACTTTTTGAGATCTAGAAAAAAAGTACAATAACCAATACAAGTTTTTAAGCTAGAAACTTTCAAAAAAATTGAAACTTTCTTGTTAGAGAAGGTTTAGAACACTAGTTTGTAATCAAAAAAGTGTTAAAAGCCAAGAAAAATAAGATTTTATTTTGAAATATAACAAGATAAAAAGCTTAAAAAACACGAAACAAACAAACTTTCAACCCTCCTAAATCATTGTTAGGCGATTGATACCACTTGTAAGACCTTAAATACTACAACTTTATCACAAATATAGAAGCTTAGAAGAAGGAAAGATGGTGACTTGATATGTATTATATGGATCGTATATATGAGAGACAAGAGATGAAATATGAGAGAATATTATTAGAGAAACACACACAATACACACACAAGCACACCTTACAAATGAGAGGTAAGGTGCCTTTTATAGTTAGAGAGAAAGGCCTCATGGGCTTTCTAATGGACTTGGTTTATATGAGTTACAAAAGGCTTACTAGCATACCTCTTAACATATTAGATTACCAAGTCCAATGCCCAACTAACTTAAACTATTACATACTTAACGATACAAAGACAAAGTTTCTAATATGAGAATGAGCATCACTTTTCAATATAATTCTTTAATGCTAACAATTTTTTATCTGTTACATAATACTTGATGCCAAATATATGAATGAATTAAGTTTTAAATTTATTTTCATTCGTATAATTTTCATCAAGTAATATATAACACAAACAAAAATATTTAAAGTCAAAATTGAAAAAGAAAGACTTCAAAAAGTAAAAACTGGACACTTATTTAGGGACCGAGAGAATATGTATATATATTTTTTAATCTCTAAATACATTTTACGGTCTATGTTTACTAATTCTTACGGATATTATTTGGAAACAGATATTATACTATGTAACATGTGTTAAAGTGGAGCTTAGGAGCCAGCACTGTTGCAAAGCCGCGGGTAGGAAGTTGGTTTCAGGGAAGATGATGGCTCGAGTGTACTGTGGAGCCGTAGCTCGAGCCGACGCTGTTTACACGCCAAGCCGAGTCGAGCCGTTGGCTATGAGGATTAAAAAAAGATTAATGGGGTTTCCACTTATTTGCCACTTTTTTGTTAGGGATCAATGTAATGGGTTTACGTATCTCTTGATTATGTATCTAATTTGGTCCATATATAATCAATAATAACCGTATGGATCAATTAAGTGGAAACGTATAAACAACATAATAACAAACACAAATGGATCTTTAATGTATCATGCACACCAAATTTGATTTTGATCATCATAAACATGTTAATAAGAATTACTACATAATTATTATTAACATAAAACATAAACAAGAAAACTTACAATCTTGACGAGATGTTTATCACGGAACAAACCACTATTACTAATTTTTCTATCTAAACACACATATTGGTTGTTTAATTAAGTTGGGTTACATCTGAAAGATTGGTGAGCGTCTCAAGTTTCGATGTTTCAAGAATCGATATTGAGGTTTCATTGCCATCTGATTCGTTAATGTGTATTTCAGTTTCTTTTTTTGTAGTTTGTGGATTTGTAAACATGTGTGTTTTTTTAGGCTTTGTGCGTGATTATAAGTGTTGATTTTATATGGTTTGCTACAAGTTGTGTTTTCTTTGGCTGTCATGATATTTTGATATTTAGTTTGTGTGCTATTAGTAGATTTCTGGACATGTGTTTGTGTTTGTTTAAACTTTGTGAATGGGTAGTACTTAGTCATAATTTTGGCTTCACAAAAATTGGATAGCGTGAAATGCAACTGTGTTGTGCAGCCAACCATAGTTTTGGTGTGGCAAGAACCGTATGACATATAAGTACTTGTTTGGCAATCTTTTTATTTATTTATTTATTTATTTATTTGGGAAAATTTCATATATACCCAAAACAAAATTCAAAATTCCGTATTTACCCAAATGACAAGTTTTCAATGCATGAGTACAATGCTTTTAAAGCATGTGTTGGGAAAATATGGAATTATGATGTTTGTTTTAGGTATATATGGAATTGCCCCTATTTATTTATTTATTTTTGCAATTAGGGGTTAGAAAGGTGAAGTCGAATATGTGGTTCTGAAGGTGTAACTATGTAATTTACTTCAAGTGTTTGATGCTTTATTTGTTTCAAGCTTTTAGTTTGTTAGTCATTAGGTGTCTCATGTTCATACGGTTAAGGGTTACACAAAGGGAAATTGAGCAACTTTACCTTAAGTGTTTGATGTTTTTTGATGTGAATGTTAAATGCATGGTTGTTCCAGGATTTGAGTTTTCCGAGTGACGTTGCCAACCGTGGTTTTGGCGTGGAAAGAATCATATGCATAAAATGCAACCGGTTCTACCTAAGGTATAGAGGTTGCTTCCGGTTCTACCTAAGGTATAGAGGTTGCTTCCGGTTCTACCTAAAGTATAAAAGGACCTCCAACATTTTGTATGGAGTGAGGTTGAGGTCAAGGGTTCGATCCTCACTCCCTACAAAAGGCCGGAGGTCCTTTTCTACCTTAGGTAAAACTAGAAACTGGGTAATTCAAATTAGCTATATTTATAACCTTGAATAATTCAAATTAAAATATTATCAACATATAAAGAGAGATAAAAGACATAACACGATTAAAATGAAAAGGGCATATCAACTGGCCAAATAACCCACAAACCAGTGAAGGCAACGGTTGCTTCCCGCTGAACCAATGAATGTTGGAGGCAACAGTTACTTTGATTCAATAAAAAGTAAAACCCGCGAAAAAGAAATTGGAGGCAACAGTTACCAGTTTGGTTTGACAAAACTTCTACCCTGTTATGTCAATTCATTCTCACACCAAATGAACTTGAGATAAATCATCAAAATTGAAACCCTAATTGAGGTACAAGTATCTAAGTTTTAGTTTTATCATTCTTTATTTCTTTCGATTACATGTATACATAAATGAAATCACATCAATGTATGTTAGCTTTAGAATTTGGGGATAGTTTTTAATTCATTCGAATATGTGCAACTTACCCAACTCCAAGATTAAATTAGATGATGTTTCTGTTGTTTTTGATGATATTTAATTTAATTGGTGTACGTTCTTGTTATCTTGTATATCTTCTAATATAGAGTAGATTTTTTTTATTTACATATGTGATATGTCTTTGTGGAGTAAAAGGTGGATGGCACTTTATCTGATTGTATTTTACTTGGACTTTTAACTACCATTAATCATTTTTGTTTTAGCTACTAACCAAGGAATCGTAATGGTCTTTCTTATTGTAGTATTTGGAAGTGGATATAATGACACTATGACAGCAACTCTTTTTCACTTTTTGTATCACTATTATCAATGTATTTGATAATAATTGTATCTCTTTACTATTACAACTTATAGTTTTTCTATATTGCTGTGAAAAAACGTAGTAAGTTAGTAACATTTGATAATGTATATGTGCATATGTGTATGTGGTTTTGGAATGGGAAATACTGTTTGTTTTGTGAAAATGGGTTTGAGATTGGGGTTATTTTCTAGTTGGAAACTTGCTTCACTTTCATACTGCTTCTGAATACATGTATATGTATGCTACTGTGATAGTGTGATGTGAAGGTTTAAACACCAACATTGAAGTGAAAAATATACTTGCTGGTATCATTTTGTTGTTTGCAACTTGCTGCTGTCGTTTTTTTTTCCTGCTGTCATTTTTTTCTTGCTGTCATTTTATGATTGTTGTCAATGGTTGTTGTATTTGGGTCAAATCAGTTCTTTGTGTCTAAGCGTATAACAAGAATATATGATTTATTAAATCATTTGGTTTGAGGTATTTGATTAACTGGGAATGACAATAATTTGTGAATGCATAATTTGAGAGGGCAAATTGGCAACATGTGAAAAAGGGCAGTAGGTTTAGAAAAGAACATGACATAGCTCATTACTTTACTTTAGCAAAAAGTGCAGTAAGATTAAAAAAAAAGAGTGGAGTTAGGAAAAAATAAGTGCAGTAGGCTACCTAAGAGAAAATACTAGAAGCTTTACAACTTACAAGTATTATTTTGTATTCTTCTTAGATCTTACAAAATTTTTACGGATTTACAAGAACAACACAAACACTCCCCAACTGCTGCTGAACTATTTGAGCTCACACACATGAAGAAAGGAGCATTCATTATGTCAAAATTAGAGAGAGTGGCGGTATTTATTCTTACTTCCATAGTTACTAATTCTCGAACTTAGTTTTTTGCCTAAATCTTTCTCAGTTTCTCTCAATTCTTTTTTGATCCAATTCTCACTTTCTCAACAACACATCACAATCGACTAATCGAGTATCAGCTTATCACAGTATCATTTACATGTTTAATTAGAATAATTTAGGTTAATAGTTGAATTAAAGAGGTGTTTGGGACTGTTTTTACAGTTGAATCAAAAGGGTGTTTGGGACTGTTTTTACCACTGAATCACGGGGTGTTTGGTAGAACTGAATTCAGAACTTTTAATATTGTTGATTTAAGCTTTATTGAATATTATAGTTATAAGATAACAGTTTACAGTGTGATATGTAATGTATGTTTTTATATAAATGACTTTGCATTAAAAAATTGTGTTTCGTGACTATCGACTATCTACAGGCTGCGTATAATGGTGCACTGGTGGATAAATATGGATCAGATCCTGCTAACCATCCCATCTATGATGATGACTTACGGAAGATGATATGAAAGGTGGAGTGTTTGGGTAGGGTTCAATGTCAGATCCACAGTACACGATGACTTGTACACCAAGTACTACAAGATGTACCGGTGCTCCGTCCTCAAGATCTAAAGATGTTCAGGTGTGTTTCTTTCTTTTATATCCAAATAAGTATCACATATCTTGATGAAGTAGATAATCTGGAAACAGATTTAAACTTGGGAAACAAGGAATAGGAAACTTGGGGAGCAAGGGATCCAAGTCACAACAGATTTTTCATTTTTATTAGGAAACGTTTCTTATGTTTATCTTTATTTGTTGATTAGTATTGGTATGCAGTTAGGAAATCTTTACTTCTAGTCAGTCTAGAAGATTCTTAGGTCTATTTAAACCACATTCCAGCATAGTTGTATGCATTCAATTCATTAATAAAAAAAACTTCAATTCAATTTTGTTCTTCTCTACTCGTGAAGTCAAATAATCATTAGGTTTATTGTGTCTGCAATTCTTCCTGTTCACTAAGCGTTTGCTATGAACAAACCAGCCTTCCGCTGTTCTACTTCATATCTTTATTTTAGTACATGTTTCAAGAAACTAATATTTGAATTTGTTGTGTTCAAGAACTATCTTGACAGCATTCGTGGAGAGTTAAAGGAAGAATTGAAGGAAGAAATGAAAGTCGAGCTCAAGGGAGAAATGAAGAATGAACTCAAGGTAGAAATGTGCGAAGAGCTCAAAGAAGAAATGCGTGAAGAGCTTAAGTAAGAAATGCATGCGGAAATTCAAGATATGCTTGTTGAGTATGGTATCAGGAGTCATGTTACCCGCCAACCAAAAACAAAAACAAGGTAATGCAAGTGGCCGTATATCTTGAACATCAACCTTTACACTTTGAAGAGCTTTAAATCTATTTAGGTCCTCTTAACTTATAAGTAAGACAGAATCTTTGGTTTAGACTACGTTTTATTTCGTCGAAGATTAGATGTTAGATTTCTTTTGAATATGCTTGTTATTTGATTTGATATGTGTTATTTGATTTGGATATGGATTTCGTGACAATCATCACTGTGCTATTTGTTTGTGTCACATCTTGAGCATATGGAAAATAAATTGTATCATTTATTGACTGATTAGCGACATATTCTATCCTCAAAAGATATTTAAATCGCGACAAATAAGAGACAAATTTGTTCAAACAAGTTATGAAATGGTGTTGATTTAAGCGACAAATTGTTAGTGACGATTTTGAGACTATAATTTTAGTGGCAGATTAACGACACATATTTTCATCTCTAGTAAAGATGGAATAACAACAAAATGGCTGCCGATTATTAGCGCAATGCATTAGTGACTGCTTTGTCGTTACTATTAGCGACATAAAGTTTGTCGCTAAGCCATCACTTGATGGTCGAACCAAATTTAATTTAGGTAACTTAAAAAAAGGCTCTAGTGAGGGGTTGGAGACCTACAATCTGTCGCAGAAACTCTAAAATTTTTGTCGCTAAACTTGTTGCTAAAATTTTGCGAGGCCCTTTTTTGTGACAAAATATATCCGTCACAATTCCGTCGTTGAAGGGCTTTAGCGACAGAATAGCGATGCAAACTTCTGTTGTTGATGCCAGATTTTCTACTAGTGTTGGTAATCTAATATGTTAAGAGTTATGCTAGTAAGCCTTTTGTAACTCATATAAACCAAGTCCAAGCCCAAGTCCATTAGAAAGCCCTTGAGGCCTTTCTCTCTAACTATAAAAGGCACCTTACCTCTCATTTGTAAGATGTGCTTGTGTGTGTATTGTGTGTGTTTCTCTAATAATATTCTCTCATATTTCATCTCTTGTCTCTCATATATACGATCCATATAATACATATCAAGTCACCATCTTTCCTTCTTCTAAGCTTCTATATTTGTGATAAAGTTGTAGTATTTAAGGTCTTACAAAAATATAGTTAAAGTCAAAATTGAAAAAAAGTAACACTTTAATAAGTTAAAACTGGACACTTATTTAAGAGCATAGGGAGTAGTAATCATAATAATCTTAAGTACAACTTTTTTTTTATACTGAGAACCTTTGTCCATGTTGCGTGAGACAAAATTAAAGGTCCATTTGGTTTATAAGTGGGTTTGGATTAGGATTTAAATTTAAAGTAAAATTAAGAGAGAGAAATTATATATTTTTTTAATTTATTATATAAAGTCAATTTGTTAGAATATTATTTAAAAAGTAGGACAAGTATATTTTTATTTATTTATTTAATGATGATTGTGAGATGGTGTGGTAACGTGGGGTTCACATATTGATAGGATTCTCCCAAACCTTGCTTACCAATCCAGATTCATTTTTCATAAAGGGAGGTGATTCGCTTACAATTTTTTTTATTATTATCCCCCTATTTTGTAAAACACTGTAATGCACAGAGATCACATAACACAACACTGTGATGCACTGAGTGTGGTGAAATAGTAAAAAAAAATGGTATGGGTATCACCTCCATTTCATAAGTGATGGCCCACTTTTGTACTCATTCATGTATACCAAACTGTCACACCCCCAAAATCGGGTCCAGCGGAAGCATACATGTAGCTGGGGTGTAACTCCATTGATATCACAACACAAGTACAAAAAGGTTTTCACTTCAATCATTTAGAATAAAATTATTTAACCAAAATGTTAAATCTACATTGTTAAAAATAATGCGGAAGTAGGCCCTTAAAATAATTTAAAACGGTCCCCAAATGAATAATCAGAGTCTTCTATGACCATGCCATGCCCTGCCAAAACCTCCTGTAGCGTGCCATTGCTAAATACCTGAAAATACATGCTAAAGTGTCAACACAATGGTTGGTGAGTTCATAGAGTCTTGTGAAAAATAATGTAATGCATATGAATGTAGATTTCCTAGCAAAGGCATCGTAAATCCACTCAGTTACAAGTCCCGCCATAAGAGACTTGTAACCTGTGTGTTTACGACCCACTGCCAAATGTAATATGTTTGTAATAAATCAGTCATAAGGTTGTTGTAAAGACATCGTAATTCCGTAGTAATAGTGATGGAAAAGTATCGTAATTCCATAAGTAATTTTCGTATGTACAATAGCCATGGCGATGTCGCCACAAAATGAATCTGACCATAAGCAAAACGCATAAAATGAATATCGATTGCACTAAGTTCAAGGCACCGAAAAGGTTTTCTAGCTATATGTAGGAGGTTACGCTCCCAAGTAATTGTAGGTAATCAAACATACCCATGTAATTGTAGGTAATCAAACATACCCATGAAATTGTAGGTAATCAACATACCCATGAAATTGTAGGTAATCAAACATACCCATGAAATTGTAGGTAATCAAACATACCCATGAAATTGTAGCTACCGGTCCTTAACTTAGGCAGTCTTAGGAAATCGGTAAATAGTTTAAATTTATGCACTCATGTCCATGAGTAAATAGCAAGTAGGTAGCAAGTGAATTGTTTTGTACTTGGATAATCAAACAAGTATTTAGATAAAGCTGAAAATGTTTGAGTAATCAACCATGTAAAGCAAGTAATGCGTTTAAGTAAAACGAACATGTATTCTCCCCCAAAAAGTTTGCAAAACAATTTAAAATAGTAGGGGCTATGACTCACCTGATATGATGGTACCATGAACATGTAATGAGCTGTAAAACAAGGCGCGCACACTAGCCGCAACCTAATATGAATGATGTACGATCTACTTTAGATCATGAAATGATGTTATGAATGTCCATGCACATGTTCCTATACCACAGTTAACTTGAAAATACTTGTTATTGTTAAAGTAATATGTTTTTCCATAACTTGGGAAAAATAAGTCTAACTAGACTTATAAAACTAGTCGTAATATATATATATATATCGTATATATATAAATGGTAGTGTTGAATTCCTTGCTTTGAAAACCTTGAAATAACGTTTAATAGTCGTATAAATAAGCTTGTAATCATAAGTACTTCGATGGTTAAGAATTTGGCACTTTGGTAGTATTTATAGAAAATCTAGGATTTAGTACGTAGAAGTATTATTTCTATTAGTGACAAAATGGTCTGGTAAAACTAGTCGTGAAATAGTGAATATTAAGAGTTAGGAAATAAGCTCAGTAGTTTTGAGAAGATATTCACCATATCTAAAAAGTCACAGAAGTGAAGTTTGTCCATACAGGTCTCGATCATAAAGATAATTAGCCGTCAAGTGAGGTATTTGGGCTGTTTTGGCAGATTCTGGGCAGTTTTTGGGAAAGTTTGGAAGTCCATAAGTTGTTCGTTATAAATCCTTTTGACAAACGGCTGGATGTTTTGAAAACTAGGCTGGGTGAACTAACTTTTTGTCAATGACGTAAATTTTCCAGAAATGAGTTTATCAATGAGTAAATTGGCTCTCAACATGATGTCTTACAAAAACTGTTTTTCTATAAATAGAGTTTCGCCGATTTTGAAACGTGTATATCTTGGTCGTTATAAGCTTGTTTTCTACGTTCTTTATATCCCCGAAATCGTGGGACAACATACTAATATATTTTTGATAAGTCGGGATGGCTAGATCAAGTTTTACACCTCAGATTGCCCATTGAAAATCGTGGGACAGCATGTACAATTTTCAGAAAATAGTTTTCGTCGTTAAACTTGCAAAAATCATAACTTCTTCGTTATAAACTCTTTTTAATCCGTTCTTTCGCCTACGGATTCTTTTTTGAAAGTATTTTCTAAAAATTTGGCCAAAGTTTCCTTGGTGTTTACTGATTTTCCAAAAATTAACAAAATAGGACAGGATGTTTATAAACTTGTTACAAATCCATTTCCAAGGTTCAAAACTAGTTTCAATCTCAACCAAAACTCTTGCAAACTTCACAAAACTATACTAATCCTACCATACACCTTCTTAGGGTGTCATGGGTTCCTAATGACTAGTAATCAAGTTAATTTAACAAGGGAACACCTAAATCACAATCTAGGGTTTGTATGTTCAAAAAGTTAACAAAAATAAAGTGGTATAACTAGTTTGTGCATGAAATTAAGCATGAATACCATAAGATACATATGTTAATTAGATGAAAACATGAAAATAAATTTGAATACTCACTTTGAAATAATAGGTGATTAGATGATGAGAAATCTTGGATTACTTGTGTTTTTTGAGGTATGATTCTTGATTAGGACAACAAAATGAACAACTTTGATGCTTTGTACTTTGAAAAATGATGGATGGATCATGGATCTTGGAAAAAGTTGTGGTTATGGTGATGAGAAAGATGAAGATGAGCTTTTTGATCTTGAAAAATAAACTAGTGATTGTTTTAGTTGTTTTTCTTGCAAATATCTAATCTTGATGGCAAAATGGTAATTAAATGGTCAACTTGAAGTAACATTGGATGGGGGGGCTGCACATGGTTGATGAGTATGTAGTAAGCTTGGTATTATCTGGTTTACGGAGTCAGTTTTGGTTCCGTTAATCGCAAACCGTAAAGTTTTAAATCGCGAAACGTAAATTCGGGTATCGTAAAAATATGAAACTTGAAAGAATGACTAAACTTGTCAAAATACTCCATAATAAAATATAAAATGAATGGTAAGTTCCATCGGGTTGCTTAAACGCTGTTAAAACTGGAAACGCGGGTTAAAAACGCGTAATTCGCGTAAAACGCTGAACTGGAAAACGTGAAATTCCAAAACTTTTAGAATTGTCGTAAAATGAAAGAAAATCATATATTTATTGTTTATATTGTTTTATGGACATATCGGGATGCCGGAAGGACGTTTAAACCTGAATGTAAATCTCGGACACGGCTTCGTGATTTTTGCAGAAATGATCCAACGAGCGCCAAACTCTCGGATTACCGTTAAAATAGTTTAACTTATGAGAATATGAAATAAAAGTTTCGGACATGAATAGTGTTTTGTGAATAGTAAAAGTGAATAGTAACTTTCCGAGATAAAAATTGGAATTTCGACGTTTGAAACAGGACATGAAATTACGAGTTGTGACATTCTTCCCCTCTAAAAGGAACTTCGTCCCGAAGTTCAGTTAATGTTGGTCTCTGAAGTGGTATTGGTAAAAAGATGATGATATGTGAGAATTCCAGCGAACTCTAACGATAGGAATTCGACTCTACTTCAACTGTTCGACCTAACTGTCCATGATTTCTACTTGTTCTCCTGCAAGGTTTATATTTGACTTTGGGTTGGATTCCTTTCCAAATGGAATTATGAGTGACAATTCTGAAAAGCTGATAATACGTGGTTGTGTAATCCTGTTGCTGTTGTTCTCTAACAAGGCTCAAGTCTGACGGCCACTAGGCCTACTCTGTTTGAAATATTACATGGTCCAGTGTATATCTCGGGTTTAACTTTCCAAGTTTTCTGAATGATATCATGCCTTTCCTAGACAGAACTTTCAACATAACTCTGCTTACCAACTTGAAGTTTCAATGGTTTACAACTTATTGAACTTGTAACTGATTCTTGACTTGTAGGAAATTTCTGGTTATTTCATGAATGCCTACTAGACTAGTATCTTGGGCTTTTCCAAATTTCGTTCTGTCAATGGATATTGGCACCTCGACCATAGAGTGCCTCAAATGGTGTAGTCTCTACACTCGCGCGATAACTATAGTTGCAACTGAATTTGATTTATGGTAATTGGTTAGTCCAACCATTTCTTGAGTCAATCACTCATGCTCTGAGCATATCTCCCTATGTTTGAATCGTTCTCTAATTCTGACCATTGGTCTGCAGATGATAGGTGGTGTGGTTCCAAAGAAATCTTAATGTAATCGCTAGGTGTTTGAGGTGAATTAAATTCCTCTTTAGAAATAATTGAAATGGATATCATGAATCTTGTAGAAAACTTACAAGGTTAAGTCCGTCAAAGGGGTGTTGTTGAAAATAATAGATTAGGATAAGGTGGTGATCCTCCGCAGGATGTCATGAATCGAGTCTTTCTCTACCTACGATGCTTAGTCTCCATTACTAAGATTTTCCCCAAGCTCTATGTCGTCAAATCACAAAATCCTAAATGTATAAGTAATGTAATATAGTGATTGATTTTTCAAAGTTTGTTTTGAGATTGTGTTTTGTTCATAAACCTTCCCCGAATAAATGAATCTACAAGTTTAAGCAAACGGCTTTCCAAGTAACATTTTTCTTGATGTTTCAAAATTTAATAGTTATGCAAGATAGGACAGTTTTCAATATAAGGTGGATAATATGGTTTACCAAAGATCGATGTTTAAGATTTCCTAACAATTCAATAGTTTTGTAAATGATTAACCAAAAGGAATTTGCTTATCAAAATAAGTGCCTCAGAAAAATATTTCTTACAAGATATATGTTTTGTATAACTGTAGTTTGGAGAAAAATCCATTTAAAAGTGAAAGTATTAAGAGGATAAAATAGTCAGGTATGTATGTCTGCACAAAGGCATAGGTGTCTAACATGTTTGGATAAAGTCTATTGGTGAGGACATGTTCAATCTATAGTCTCGGTTAAGAGGTTGGATTTATCTCTATGGTGTGGCTTAGTGATCACTCGTATCGAAAATAATCCTGTAATTCAGTCAAGCCAATACTTTCTAGATGATAGAATTTTTGGTGATCAGGGCAGTGATAGTGGTTCGAATAGTTTGGTGATATCCTGATATTTCTGTTGAATTTTGAATGATCTTAGTGTACCGAGGGATCCTCCTCCTAGATGGTATGGAAAGTCTTTCCTATGGAAGTCATTGATAATATCCCCTTATCAATATAATGAGTAGTGTGCGATGAGTGGCATAGGAATCCATAAAGTGTCAGCTAATTCTATATATATATGGGGATGGGGAAAGGAAATTATAGTGATGGTGAGAAGGGAAGAGACTGTGACAACTGCGACAAAATGAGATTGTGATAAAAGAAAATACTGTGATATAAGTGTATCATGCATAGACGTGAAGATTCATGAGATGAAATGATCAATTGACATGCTTCCAAGCGGCGGTTCACGAGGTGATGAAAAGTATGAATGTTCTGACAATGAGGGTATACACACACATGCATGAAACATTTGGAAATCGAGTAAAGGATTCAATCCAGACAAAATTTTATTATAACTATTCTCAGTGTTGCAAAATTCATTTCTGAGTCGGATATAGGTGGTCAGCCTATGTCCTACTATCCCGGGTTGAATATAAATGACCAGTCTATATTCCACCGAGGTTCCATGAATTTTGAAATACTCAGCTCAGTTATACTAATACTATGTCCTTCACAAATACTCAAAACGTTCTGAAATACTAAGGCAAGTGACCAAACTCGAGGTCAAATGATGAAACTATGCAAGGAAAAACATAACGTGGTGACATATATGATATGTGAACATGCTTATATGAAACACAATTATAGTAATCAACTATAATAAATGAATATAATATACCAGATAATGAGACACAAATCTCATCACCTATGTCAGCAACTAACCACAAATGAGGCTTCAGCTTGGCAGGCAGGCACGTGACGGTCATAGGGTTAAGTTTTCATGAAAGTAGCTATAGTCTAGGTTTTAAAAACACTTAGTTCGCTATAGCCAAAGCTCTTATGCCAATCTGTCACACCCCCAAAATCGGGTCCAGCGGAAGCATACATGTAGCTGGGGTGTAACTCAATTGATATCACAACACAAGTACAGAAAGGTTTTCACTTCAATCATTTAGAATAAAATTATTTAACCAAAATGTTAAATCTACATTGTTAAAAATAATGCGGAAGTAGGCCCTTAAAATAATTTAAAACGGTCCCCAAATGAATAATCAGAGTCTTCTATGACCATGCCATGCCCTGCCAAAACCTCCTGTAGCGTGCCATTGCTAAATACCTGAAAATACATGCTAAAGTGTCAACACAATGGTTGGTGAGTTCACAGAGTCTTGTGAAAAAGAATGTAATGCATATGAATGTAGATTTCCTAGCAAAAGCATCGTAAATCCACTCAGTTACAAGTCCCGCCATAAGAGACTTGTAACCTGTGTGTTTACGACCCACTGCCAAATGTAATATGTTTGTAATAAATCAGTCATAAGGTTGTTGTAAAGACATCGTAATTCCGTAGTAATAGAGATGGAAAAGTATTGTAATTCCATAAGTAATTTTCGTATGTACAATAGCCATGGCGATGTCGCCACAAAATGAATCTGACCATAAGCAAAACGCATAAAATGAATATTGATTGCACTAAGTTCAAGGCACCGAAAAGGTTTTCTAGCTATATGTAGGAGGTTACGCTCCCAAGTAATTGTAGGTAATCAAACATACCCATGTAATTGTAGGTAATCAAACATACCCATGAAATTGTAGGTAATCAACATACCCATGAAATTGTAGGTAATCAAACATACCCATGAAATTGTAGGTAATCAAACATACCCATGAAATTGTAGGTAATCAAACATACCCATGAAATTGTAGCTACCGGTCCTTAACTTAGGCAATCTTAGGAAATCGGTAAATAGTTTAAATTTATGCACTCATATCCATGAGTAAATAGCAAGTAGGTAGCAAGTGAATTGTTTTGTACTTGGATAATCAAACAAGTATTTAGATAAAGCTGAAAATGTTTGAGTAATCAACCATGTAAAGCAAGTAATGCGTTTAAGTAAAACGAACATGTATTCTCCCCCAAAAAGTTTGCAAAACAATTTAAAAGAGTAGGGGCTATGACTCACCTGATATGATGGTACCATGAACATGTAATGAGCTGTAAAACAAGGCGCGCACACTAGCCGCAACCTAATATGAATGATGTACGATCTACTTTAGATCATGAAATGATGTTATGAATGTCCATGCACATGTTCCTATACCACAGTTAACTTGAAAATACTTGTTATTGTTAAAGTAATATGTTTTTCCATAACTTGGGAAAAATAAGTCTAACTAGACTTATAAAACTAGTCGTAATATATATATATATATATATATATATATATATATATATATATATATATATATATATATATATATCGTATATATATAAATGGTAGTGTTGAATTCCTTGCTTTGAAAACCTTGAAATAACGTTTAATAGTCGTATAAATAAGCTTGTAATCATAAGTACTTCGATGGTTAAGAATTTGGCACTTTGGTAGTATTTATAGAAAATCTAGGATTTAGTACGTAGAAGTATTATTTCTATTAGTGACAAAATGGTCTGGTAAATAGAGTTTCGCCGATTTTGAAACGTGTATATCTTGGTCGTTATAAGCTTGTTTTCTACGTTCTTTATATCCCCGAAATCGTGGGACAACATACTAATATATTTTTGATAAGTCGGGATGGCTAGATCAAGTTTTACACCTCAGATTGCCCATTGAAAATCGTGGGACAGCATGTACAATTTTCAGAAAATAGTTTACGTCGTTAAACTTGCAAAAATCATAACTTCTTCGTTATAAACTCTTTTTAATCCGTTCTTTCGCCTACGGATTCGTTTTTGAAATTATTTTCTAAAAATTTGGCCAAAGTTTCCTTGGTGTTTACTGATTTTCCAGAAATTAACAAAATAGGACAGCATGTTTATAAACTTGTTACAAATCCATTTCCAAGGTTCAAAACTAGTTTCAATCTCAACCAAAACTCTTGCAAACTTCACAAAACTATACTAATCCTACCATACACCTTCTTAGGGTGTCATGGGTTCCTAATGACTAGTAATCAAGTTAATTTAACAAGGGAACACCTAAATCACAATCTAGGGTTTGTATGTTCAAAAAGTTAACAAAAATAAAGTGGTATAACTAGTTTGTGCATGAAATTAAGCATGAATACCATAAGATACATATGTTAATTAGATGAAAACATGAAAATAAATTTGAATACTCACTTTGAAATAATAGGTGATTAGATGATGAGAAATCTTGGATTACTTGTGTTTTTTGAGGTATGATTCTTGATTAGGACAACAAAATGAACAACTTTGATGCTTTGTACTTTGAAAAATGATGGATGGATCATGGATCTTGGAAAAAGTTGTGGTTATGGTGATGAGAAAGATGAAGATGAGCTTTTTGATCTTGAAAAATAAACTAGTGATTGTTTTAGTTGTTTTTCTTGCAAATATCTAATCTTGATGGCAAAATGGTAATTAAATGGTCAACTTGAAGTAACATTGGATGGGGGGGCTGCACATGGTTGATGAGTATGTAGTAAGCTTGGTATTATCTGGTTTACGGAGTCAGTTTTGGTTCCGTTAATCGCAAACCGTAAAGTTTTAAATCGCGAAACGTAAATTCGGGTATCGTAAAAATATGAAACTTGAAAGAATGACTAAACTTGTCAAAATACTCCATAATAAAATATAAAATGAATGGTAAGTTCCATCGGGTTGCTTAAACGCTGTTAAAACTGGAAACGCGGGTTAAAAACGCGTAATTCGCGTAAAACGCTGAACTGGAAAACGTAAAATTCCAAAACTTTTAGAATTGTCGTAAAATGAAAGAAAATCATATATTTATTGTTTATATTGTTTTATGGACATATCGGGATGCCGGAAGGACGTTTAAACCTGAATGTAAATCTCGGACACGGCTTCGTGATTTTTGCAGAAATGATCCGACGAGCGCCAAACTCTCGGATTACCGTTAAAATAGTTTAACTTATGAGAATATGAAATAAAAATTTCGGACATGAATAGTGTTTTGTGAATAGTAAAAGTTAATAGTAACTTTCCGAGATAAAAATTGGAATTTCGACGTTTGAAACAGGACATGAAATTACGAGTTGTGACACAAACAATTAATAGTAGGAATGAACCCATTCCTTGAATTCAAAGGACATCAAACAAACGGTCCCTTAAGTATTTGGACTAGAATCAAATATATTACAAAACTTAGTGATAAAGTTTTAAGCACACTCCTTAAGTCATAACATATAACTTGATAACACAATCCAATGAAAAAAAATTGTCTCACAGATGATACATTATTTTTACGTGATTTCCATTATTATATATGAATATGACTAAATTGATAGTCGTTGTTTTTTATGGTCAACTTGACTCATTTATAATCATACATATACGCACAACATCATCACCTAATGTCCACCATTGTGAGTGTGTGTATCTTTTTATTAAAGAAGCTTGCAACGGATCAGAGATGAACCAATTCTTTGTTCTTAACCCATCGCTACTCCCTCTCAAATCTGTCACTAAATTATTATACCCAAGTACATATTTAATCCATAACTGATTGGAAAATTTTAGCGACGTATTTGATACGTTAAAAAAAACCATCGTTATATTGTCAGAATTTCGTCACTAATAGTTGCTACCTAAGTTTGTCGCTAACTCCGTCGCAGTATGAATACATTTATCGATAGAATTCCGACAAACGGAAATTCCATCTCTATTCTTGTTACTAATTAGTCGTTAATTTGTCACTAACTTGTAAAAGATAATTTCGTAGCTAAGTTATCGCTAATCTATCACTATGAACAATTTTTTTGCGACAGCTCCTCATCGGGCGTCCAATTCTTAGCGGGTTTTCTTTAACTTTGACGCGGTACCTCAACCTCTTCGACCTCTTCATGTTGTATGGCCTCCTCATTCATCGGTTGTGTCTCGGGCACCAAATTAACATTATCATAATCTTCATCATCCTCGCTATCATCACGAACTGGTAACGGACCGCTCTCCGGTTCACGGCTTTTTTGTTGGGTATATCTCGGCTCAAACGGGTTGAAATTTTGAGGCAATTGTGGGAAGGGTTGTTGGGGAACGAAAAATGATGGAGATGGAGCTTGGACAAATTCGGGGCGGTAAACATCTTGTGATTGAGAAAATGATTGAACTCGAGGACGACTTGCACCCCTCGCTACTCGGTTTCCTTTTCTTGAATCTCTATTTCTTTTTGGCTCCATGTTTTTTTTTTTGCTCGGTATTTTTTTTTTTTTGGCAGAATAATATAAATTGTTGTTTGGTGAGTATTTATTGTTGATTGAATGGTTCCATTTTATACACATTAAGCAACGGTCAAAAAAAATACTTTCTACCTCCCAAACGGTCAAAAAGCAACGGTCCAAAACTCCAACGTTCGAAATTTGCTTCCCTTCCCGTGCCAGAAGACTTCACGTGCCATAAGGCTACCGTGCAGTACCGCGGGGATGGCGGCGGTGTTCCCGCACGGTAGCACGGTACCGTGCTCTCCTTCCCGTGACCGTTGCCAACCCCCTTAGTAGTTTCTGAAAAGCCAACTCCCAACCCGACATATCAAAAGACACATAGAGAGGTTGACTTTTGAGCGAGTAGAAAGTCAACGAAAGAGATGTGATAAGACTTTATTTTTATTCATTTATTGTTTATTCTAATGTAAAGAAAATAATGTTTCATGATCGATCGGTTACCCCAAAAAATAAGTAAATAACTAACTAATTTCGAAGTAGAATGATTGAGTTCAACGGTTGGATGTAAATTTCACTTCATACAGATGATGATTAATGATCGTGTAACTAAAAAGTAAAAAATCCACTACTAAAAATGGATAATTCTATTTGACATACCACCTGTTCGTGCAACTTAAATTGCTCCTTCTTTTATTAGTGAAACAAAAAAAAAACAAAAAAAAAAATGGTACCCTTTCTATTTTTATTTTGCCACCTTCATTTCCATTTTGGATAATTATGATTTTTGGTTTTTATCTACACTATTGTGTTAGCAATTTTCTTAAGTTAGTTCATCAAGTAACAGATTTTTTTAAGAAATTCAGCTGGAAGTACTTGAGATGCCCGGAAGCTTCATAAGTGAACTAAGAAAGCGTTGACATTGAACGTGTTAGGCATAACATTAACCATTGGCTAGCCAAAAAACAATTGGCTAAAATTATGGAATAATTGTAAGGAATTTCACCTACCATATGCAAATAAGACTTGACTTTTGGCATCTCATCCAAGCTTCATATCTTTCCTATATTAACGTCTCACTTGTTAGTTGAGTTCCACACTTGCAATTGCTCAAAACACTATCTTTGATTTTTCTCATTAAATCATTCTTTCATCAACGTATAATGGATTCCATCATGAAGGAGTTTGAACATCTTGCAGTCAAACTGGAGGAGGTCAAATCAGCCACTGACAACTTTAGTGACACCAAAATTATCGGAAAGGGTGGTTTCGGAAATGTATATGAAGGAGAAGTATCTCAACCAAGGGGGAAAACTAAGGCAGCTTTTAAACGTTTAGATCGTAAACACGGGCAAGGTGACCCCCAGTTCTGGAAGGAGGTCATGATGCTTTCCCGTTACACCCATGAAAATCTCATCTCTCTACTTGGATATTGCAACGAGGGTGGTGAGATGATTTTGGTGTATGAGCACGCTTCTAATGGTAGCCTTGATAGCCATTTGAGTTCCACTACTCTCACGTGGACTCAACGTATCAGGATATGCCATGATGCTGCAAAGGGACTGTGTTACCTTCATGAGGATAAAGGTAATCATAGAGTTCTTCACAGAGATATAAAAAGTTCCAACATTCTATTGGACGAGAACTGGAAAGCTAAAGTCTCTGACATGGGACTGGCAAAAGTAGGACTTGCAAATCAGTTTATGTTTTTAATCACTGATAATATTGTGGGTACATTTGGTTACATTGATCCAATGTATATTGATGCTACCAAAATCCGCATGGTCTTCAAGGTAATGACCTGGCCGTTTGACTGAGCTTGACCTGGACTTCGGGTCTTTGGTAACAGTGCTGAAAAGACAAAGAAAGCTCGTTAGAGAGGTCCCCGGGCTGAGCCCGGGGGAACCCCCTCCGACGATCAAGTTAGTATTGATCTTTACGCATTAAAACATATAGTTATTCATTAGAATGTAGTAAATAGGATGAGAAGAATTGGTGTCTCGGGTGGCGATTCCCCATTGGTAACTCACATAAGTGGTTGTTTTATGGTGCTTGAACTGCTTTTGTATCATAAAATAAAGGTAATAACATTAAGCCCCAAAAGTGCTTATTGCTTATAGCATAAAATACAGGTAACACCATCAAGCCCCCAAGTTCATACAGACTGTGTGTAAACGTTGTCTGTGTGAGCTTTCGTACTAGTAGGCTAAGTAAATCTACTGCCTGGAGTTATACATCCATTGGTGGAGTTATACATAGTAGATTTACCTGTTAGCTTTTCATAAAGTACCTTGAAGCCACAAACATAACTATAATGTCATTTCTTGTGTTTATTGGTCCGTGTTTTAACACGTACCTATGGTGCATATCACGAGCATGTGATATGAGGGTAAGAGACATGAGACTTACACTGGTAGGGATCTAATTAAACACATCATTCATTCCCACAAGACTATGCATACAAAACTTGACGAAATATGCATGGTCTTAATAACTTGACATATAAATTTAGTAGTGCAGACTCTACTATAGATCCAAGTTGTTGTATCGAACCATAATAGACGTGTATATGCATGGTTCATATGCCCGTATATATTGGCGAGTCCATAAGTACGGGTTAGTTTAATACCTTTAAGCCTAACGATGGTTAAGTATTGGTCGGTGTACAATGCTTTGCCCAATGTGGTTTGCATTGTTATTTTTATACTTTGTGTGTATATTGATTATTGCTTTTGTATGGATTTAATGATGAGACAATGTCTTGATTTCGGAATTGTTAATATTATATATTAACTTATGCGTGTTCACAATTTGTAGCCTTTTTTATGGCTTTAATGGTGGGACAATATATAGATTTGAACACCATTGCCATTATATAGATTTGAACATCATTGTTGCTTTTTATGGTTTTATTGGTGTGATGATCTCTTGATTCGATCATCGTTGACAATATTTATTAAGCTTTTTGTGTAAGCTTTTCACAGGTATATATCCGACGGGATGACGTTCTTATTTGTACCTTGCTTATTTATATACCAAGCTTTGTGCATTTGTTTGTACTTCCCATCCCTTTGTTTTTTGCGGGATGATGTTCACATCAGCCTTTGCTATATGTTAAAAGTTGTGCTTTAGCACTTATAGCTCGTTTTCCCTTGAATAGCGGGATGATGTCGTTATGAGATATTTGACACTTTTTTATGTACGTACATTTGTAGCTATTTGTAGCTTTCATTCAATCCCTTTAATGGCGGGATTAGTGTCATTGAAGCGGTCATGCCGCTAAATTTTTCTGATTGAGTTTCACATCTTCGAGTGAACTTGAAACTTTGCGTATTGGTTTTTCAACTCTTTGGAGCAGTTGTGACGTTGATGCACTAATGTTTTTGTGTCTTTTTAGCGGACATGCCACTTGGCGCGTTAGGTTTCGCGTCTTTGTAACTAACATTTCATGTTGCACCGGTGTTACATATGGGTCCGTTGCGGGATCCTTCCTTGCTTATGTGATTTGTGTTGGAGGTGAACTCCATATCAATGTGGTGTAAACCTGAATAAAATACACAATCTTGTTCTCGTTGCTTGTTAGTTCTGCTATTATAAGGACAAGAAGCAACCATATTTTTTTTAGCGTAGCAATAAAGGTATTTACCGCATAAATAAAGTTTGACATAATGATATTTTGCTTTAAGCCCAACCACACGGGAATTAAATTCGATTATTGATTAGTCTTAGAACGAGAGCAGTCATATTGGATTTCATATGACTATTTGAATAGTGGATAACGATCCCTTCTTGGTCTAGATATCTTTAGGTTATTATCCTGCTTAGACTCCCGTATGTTTATGTTTGTAGCATAATATAGAGGTGATGCATAAATATTTACCTTACCAATATGGTTGCCTGCTCCTTCTTTCTACTATGGCATGCTACGATTCAAATGGATCGTCATGGGTAATGTATATATGTGACGCTCCTTGAGTTTTTATCAGTATTCATAATATTCATGATATTTATAAAGAGGAGAATTGCTAATCACACTCATTAAGTCCTTTGAGATATTCTTGCTTATTTATTTGATTTATCCATTGTAGGTGAAACCCGATGATATTCTAGTGTATTCCTGCATAACATACACAATTCTATTTCATAGTATTTGCTAGTATGACATTGTCTCTGCTCCTAACATGTTTAGAGGGACGATTGTGGCAGAGATAAGTGATATGAAATACGAGGTTCCTTCATGAGTCATAACAAACCATGGTCCCTTCTAATATGTTTCAACTGTGATCAATTACCTTTCAATTATGTATAATAATGTGAGTAGCATAATATAAGATAATGCATATATAAACCCTTACCAACACTATCGTCTTACCTTTTTTTTGAGTTGTATAGTGAGTCAATTAATTGTAGGGATTTGTACAGATATTGCCTCATAAATTTGAGATCCATAAAAATGAGATGGTGCTTTATTGCAACCTGGTGAAGTGGTTTCACTCCTAGTGGGCATGGCTCAGTTATTGAAAGTTTGTAACTTGTTCTATAAATGCTTTGTGTACAACATTAGCTACTCAACCCATGAAGTGTGTATAAGAAATACCTGAGAATTTTTGGCTCTTCCCGTTCTATCCCTTTGTGTTGGTTGTTCAACTTAGTGCAGACTGCGTCATATATTGCTTTTTGAGCTTGTATCGCATGTCTAGTGATGCCACATGAGCTTATAACGCTTGTACATGATAACTTCAGCCTGCCAAATCTACTAATTTTAATAGCTTATCTGGTTATATTGTCTTCATTGTCTTTGCTTTGGTCAATGGATGTCTATTAACTTCAGTAAGCTCGATTCCGATAAGCTAGACAAAATGGGCGAGTATTGGCTTGAAGTTCTCAAGTAGACCAGACATAGAGTTCTTAAAAGGAATCTGCGGTTGAACCACGATTGTCATGAAAAGCATCTTAACCTGACTTATCCATCCTTCATTGTACGTAGATGAATTGGATGGATGTGTCGCATATTCAGCTTAGTGCAGCAATGCCACATTCTTTTCGAAGCAGGTTTGATCATATATCTTGTGAGAGTGGGCGCGCTGGCGCTGCATGCCGTAACGTTTTGATTGGCTTGGCCAAATCTTGTTCATTGGAACAGCACTTGGACATCTAGTGATGCAAATATGCTACATGAGCTGACATTGCTTCTACCTTGTTTGAACAGGTTTGTACACAATAGTGAATATCATAAACATAAAAAAGTAGAATTGGAGGTTATACCTTGCTCTTTTGATATGCAAGAATGATTGAGGTTGCATCAAACTTAGATAATGCAGGTCGTTGCTGAACCATTAGTTCTCCTATTACTCACTTTTACTTTGCACTATTAGTACTTATATTACTAATACTAAGTGCATCATTTGAGTCACAAAGTCACTCGATGGATTAAGTATATAAAAGGAAGATCATCGAGTAAGAACATGCTTACATGCTGTGTTCCTTCCCGTTTCTTTTCTTTGTACTCGTACAATATATTATAAATGTACCTATTTAGCTGTTTATTATTATCACGAGAAACACTAGAAACCACTTACCAATGTCGACTCGTGGATTAAGACTCAAGAACTTTTATGACCAGGGACCTGCTATAGAGCCTTTTGAAAGCACACTTTGGGATGTTACTAATATCCAAAACATAGTTTAAAAAGATTGAAACCGAAACATTGACTGTGATCTTCTTGGTCAAGTCTTAATGTAAATATATAAGAGGAAGAGCTGTAACAAATTGGTAAGTATATTTAATAACAGCATATCATATAATGTTCCGATTTTTACTTTTTGAGAGTTCGATATATTTTGGGTTCACTTTCAGGTGAAACACAACTTGAAGGAGGATTAAACCAAAATAAAACAAAATATCTATAAGAATTGACCAAATACGGGTCAGATTGAACTATCATCCTTTCTAGTTTTCATCTTACTTTAGTTGATTTAAAGAGCATTACTTACTTGCCTTGATATGCATACGTCTATTCTCCTCAATAACCGATTCAAGATGAGAAGCGGTCGTAGTTTAGTCATAATACAGGGTAGTATATGAAGCAAGTGGTTGGGGATAATAGAGAGGAGTATCCAAATTGGATTTTTCTATTCACAATTCTGATCTAAAAATTATGACAACTTGTGTTTCTTTTAGTTAGGATTCCACTACAAATGACTTATTATGTTTACATTTGTAACCATCCCATCTGGATGAAATGAAATTTGAAAAAGGATTCGGTAGTAATAGGATCACAACATCTATGAATATTGATCAAATACATGTTAGATTAGACCATAGTATTTTATCATACTTCATATTTTATTTTTTCATACTATTGGTGAGGTTTTGGTCAATCCTAAATACCTGTAACAAGCAAGGCCTACTGACCTCTGTGAGCAGATTCATACCGAAAGTCGGACCTAAGTTGGTGACAACTTATGGTGAGCATATGAGAGAAAAGTGTTTTGCTCGGGTCCCACGGATGGCGCCATTTGATGTTACCAAAATCCGCATGGTCTTCAAGGTAATGACCTGGCCGTTTGACTGAGCTTGACCTGGACTTCGGGTCTTTGGTAACAGTGCTGAAAAGACAAAGAAAGCTCGTTAGAGAGGTCCCCGGGCTGAGCCCGGGGGAACCCTCTCCGACGATCAAGTTAGTATTGATATTTACGCATTAAAACATATAGTTATTCATTAGAATGTAGTAAATAGGATGAGAAGAATTGGTGTCTCGGGTGGCGATTCCCCATTGGTAACTCACATAATATATGTGGTTTTACGCCACATTTCCTAAATGGAACCGAGTATATTTAGGAAGTATGATCGAGAGGGTAACTCGGGATATTCCTCATGTGTTTTCTACATTAGAATAACATCGCTAGTACTAGAGACAGATGCAAGAAGTTAGAGTAGAAAGCTATATAGATAGAAGTGCTTAGGAGCAGATTGGTGTGTTTTGATCTTGTGATCCATCTCCTATTTATAGAACATAACTTGGTGTATGGATAGATTTGTAGGAATCGAATATATTCCATTCTTGCAGAGCCTGGATTTGATTTAGATATGCAACTTGCAAGTTGCTCATTTCTCATAAAACTTAGATTCATGCATCTCACATATGCATGCATTTTATTACTAAATAAAATAGTGATTGTAAGTCAAGTTGGGTGCGTGACATGGTTGATGAGGTAATATTTACTACTTCCATTCCAACCATTATAGTTCATTTGAGACATCTTCATTCCATTCCAACCTTACTAGTTCACTGCAAGTGGTTGTTTTATGGTGCTTGAACTGCTTTTGTATCATAAAATAAAGGTAATAACATTAAACCCCGAAAGTGCTTATTGCTTATAGCATAAAATACAGGTAACACCATCATATATGAACATGGGCTTTCTAACGAAAGAGTCTGATGTATACTCTTTTGGTGTTGTCCTTTTTGAAGTATTATGTGGAAGACTATGTTTTGACTATAGCAAGGCTCATAGTGGGAATATAGTGCGTATCTGGAAACAAAGATACGTGGAGAACAAGTTAGACGAGATTGTGTTTAATGATGATCTTGTGCAAGCATTGGATCAGAGTTCTTTGGAAGTGTTTTCAGAGATCGCCTTTCAATGTTTGCAGGAATCACGTGAAAAGCGACCAAAGCTGTGTGATGTTGTGGAAAAACTAGAGATAGCACTCAAATCTCAGGAGCTTGTTGATCTCGTACAAATGGACTATCAAGAGATAGTTAAGGCTGCGGTACCTCCTCTGATCTACAGATCCGTAGAGGAACTCAAAGTGCTTCTCTCCAAAGGAGTCATCCTTAATGGGGGCAAAACGGTAATTAACTACTCTGCTTGAAGTTTCTTTTTAATTATTTCTTTATATTTCTGAAAAATGGCAAATTTAGATGCATAAAATGTTTGCTTAATAATTTTTTTGAACTTTATATGATTAATACAAAATAAATACTAGTATTATGTAGGTAGTATCACCCTACAATATCTTTTACAAAAATGATAAGTGGACCTAATACATGAACCTAAAAAGAGACCTAATGCATAAATGATTTATACAACCTAATGCATAAATGAATTGTACAATTTATGCATTGTATAAATCATTTATGCATTAGGTCTCTTTTTAGGTCCATTTATTAGGTCCATATATCAATGCTCATATCTTTTATTCAGTTATATTATGTGCTACTGATGGATGGTAGATGGATGGTAGCAGTTTCCATGAGTTTCAAGTTAATAAAAATAAGTCATTCGATCCATTATCTGTTATTATATCTGGATTCTTATATATATCAACAACCAAAATACATACACCATTAACCATTTATAGTATTTGCTTTTGCTCTACATCCATCTTTAACATAAAACAAAAAATGGAACATTGTTATCAGCAGCAAAGACTTACCCACTAAACTTGGGCCCGATTCCCTTGACCCAAATCTAAAAAGGCATGACCCAATATATATGCCATGATTCTCATATTGTAAATGAGAAGGGGAACACATTGAAAGAATTTACTAGGCTACCACTACGGCACTATGAACGTATGTGTTAAATTCTAGGATTTCATGACTTTTCGGATTGAATAAACATTTTCACCCAAGTTCGAATACCACTACTAACACTTTTCATGTTTTTATATACCTCCCTAACAATATTTTATATAGAAAAAGAATACCCTTTATTATTATTAATTATGGAGTATCAAGTTAGTAAAATTGAACAATCTAATTGTCCAGTTATTGACCAATATACTCTTTAATTGAGATTTATGCAAAACAAAGTTCGTACACAACCTTTGCCCCATATTAAATAAAAGGGCAATTTCATATCTCTCATTCTTTTAGTTGGAAATTTCATATATATCCAAACATGCTGATGAGTGTCTAAATACTCATCATTTCATACCAATCTGAGCTGCCAAAACATACAAAAACACTCAAATATGCATCATAATTCTTAAAATATCTTAGAAGTGTGTTTTATATGTTTCAAATACAAAATATGCAAAAACAAATGAAAAACGTACAAAGTTTGCATAATTGGCAGTTTCAGTCCCTCAAGTTTCAAATATTGTCAAAACTAGTCCCTGGTAAATCAAAACATAAAAAAATATCATCAAAGGTCCTTAGGGATTCATAAGTTGTCAAGAAAAGTACTTTAAAGTTAAAAATCACAAAATTACAACTTTAGTCCCTCAAGTTTGGAAAATGTCAAAATTAGTCCCTAAGGTTTTAAAAATAATAAAATAATAAAAATAAACCTTATACTATTTTAAATTGACAAAATTGGTCCTTATGATAACTTTTGAGAAGTTACAAATTAAACCCTTCAAAAATCAGAAAATTACAGGTTTGGTCCCTGGAGTTTGAGGAATTGGCATAAATGGTCCTCGGTTTTGTAAAAATGGAAAAATGTGAAAAAATGGTCCTTGTATTATCTAATATTGCAGGTTTGGCCCTTGGATGAAGTTTGAAAAGTCAACAGCTTAGACCCTCAACTTTCACCAAATTACATTTTTGGTCCTTATATCTAAAAAACCAAACCGGACCCTATTAAAAATAAACCAAACAAACAAACCAATCCACTACACTATCCTAGCCCAACCCTTTTATAATTTTTGGGCCCAACCTTTTCCCAGCCCACCATGATAACCCACGCACCCTTTTTAATAAAACGGGGTCAAACCCCCCTCGTTGACCACCCCATCTTCCCCAATACCACCACCACTGTTCCCACCCCTCTCCTCAGCCTGCAACCCAAAACCATGGTGGTTTTCCCCAACACCTCATCACCCCCAGCTGTCTTAACACCTCACACCCCTAATCATTTCAACCCAACCCCCATTTAATGCTGTTTTCACAATTTTCCCTCCAAACTAGTTCAACACCTCTGTTTTCTTCCTTATTATCCCAACTTGCTCAAATATCTCCCAAACTTGTCTCTCCACCTCATACTACCATACAAAGTTCCTTAATTATAAAATGGAGGCTGCAAGTAACCTTTTCCTTTTTTCCCGCCAAATACATTTAAACGGGTAGGATCACTTTGACTGCATCAATGGTCCTAAAAAGACTTGGGAAAGATCAAGGAACGTGGGGAGATGCATTTGGGTCATCTATATAAAGAAGGGAAGCAGTGTGGAACAAGATATAGTTTTAATTTTAATAATGTATGTCAATTAATCAAGTTTTCAATTTCCAGTGTTTGTTCAAGCTTTCTAGTTAACTTTTCAATCAATTCAGTGTAACCTTTACTCTTTTTAATAATAAACTTCAAGTTTCATGTGTAATTCTCAAGAATGCAATTTTTCTTTTTGCTCAAAAATATTACATAGCTTAAATGTTGTTCACAGTGGATTACAAGAATCAAATAAGGTCACATAAGCTCCCAGGAAGCTGATAAAAGCTTCTAGTAACTCAAAACTTAATCTAGCTAAAAAATTCACAAATACAAAGTTTGGTCAATAAAAGTCAAACTGTGGAGATTAGGTTTTCAATTCTGGTTCAGAGAAAATTTGGGAAGGGAAGCAGCTTTGGAAAGTGGGTTAGTGGCTTATGGAAGCCTTAGGATTGGTTTTAGTTCATGGTTCTGTGAGTTGAGCAAGATTGCACAAAGTGAGTTCAATTCCACTTTTTCTATTTTCTGAGTATTTCATAATTTCTAAGTAGTTTGTTGTTGTTATTTTGTTTATTTTCAAGTTAGAAGTGATAATCTAGACTAAATATTAGTGATAACATATTAGTTTTGCTTGTGCTCAAAAATTGCATGTAAGCTGCCTATTAATTTCATTTGGTAGTAGTTGATATTTTTGTTCTTGTGATAAGTTTATGATTGATTAGTGATAAGTTGATCAGTGGTATTCAGTTCATAAGGATTTAAGAAGTGTGTCATCCCAATCTTTCATAACAGCTCACTAATAGGTGTGTTTGGCACAGATACGTTTGCATGCTTTCTATTAGTTTTAGTGATAAATTTTTGTTCAAACAAGTTACAATAGACATTAGTTGGTTATGTAAGTCATAAAAACCACCTCTTGTTTGATCAAAAGTCAAAACTCCATTTGATTCACCTTGACAGTTAACTGTCAAGGTTTGTGGTTTTCAAACCCTACCCATTTCAACCAAATGATGTCACTTTAGCTTAAATCAACCTTGGTATCACTTATTATACCAATCTAAGTGAGTTAGACCAGATTTAAACTCATAAAAGTCAAAGTGCTTAGAAATCTTTAAAAGTCAAAAGCTGTATAAGTTATTTTGAGCAAACTTTGGAGGTCTGCAACTTATTTGATATAAGGTTTTAGGATCTGAAATTTTACAAGCTTAATCTTTGACACTTTGTTGATTTTTAAGAATTATTTCAGATTTTATGGATTTTGTTTAGTAGGGCCCACCAGGCCTCAAAGTGAGTTGCAGGGCAAAGGCCTGCTCTGTCTCAGCAGACCTTGGCTCACCCACCACCTTTGGTGGTCCATTGTGGTTGACTCAGTGGGTCCCACACCCCATAAATAGGTTCTTACAACCCCCCTCCTACCAGACTTGAACCTTTGAACCTTTGTTTGACCCCTAGGCTAGTGGACCCCACCTGTATTTGGCCCTAAAGTTTGTCCCATAACTGTCTCAGAAACCAATTGAGCAAACTGCTTATTGGTGCTTTTTGGCTTATTAAAGCCACAAGTTTGGCTTATTCTTGCTTATTCTAGTGTAACTAACTCAGAGAAATCATAATATAGCTAGTGGACCCCACAAAAGCTCAGTTGAGCTTATTTCTTAGCAAAGTCAACAAATAGTCAACTGTTTGGATAATAAGCACTTTTAGTGCTTATTCTAAGTCTATAAATTATTTCCCTTTTTAAAAGTTTCATTATTTAAGTATTTAAATAGTTTTATAAAAGAAAAACCAGAAAAAGCAAACATAAAAATAGTGATAGCTTCTATTTAATAGAAATTATCTAATTAATTTTCATTTTAGCTTATTAATAAGCACTTGTCAAATTTTATAATTTTATAAATTACTTAGTACCTTAAAGTAGTTAAAATAAATTTATTAGAATTTTCCTAAGCAGTTTACTATTTATTAGATTTAAAACTAGTTTAAATAATTAAATAGGAAATATTAGTAATTAAATAGATTTCTTTAATTTTAATCAACTAAAGTAGAATTTTATATTTTTCCTAAGTTTTATAAGGTAGTTAAGATTTTTAAAAAATAGTTTCATAATTTCCAATGTCCATTTTCTAATTTTCTTATTTAAAATAATTAAATTAGCTTAAAATAAATTAATAAGTAATTAATTATTCAATTAGCTTAAATACAATTTTTAGCAAGTTTTTATAATTTTGTAGTATTCCTGTAGTGTTTAAATAATTTTATAAATTTTATCACAATTTTCTAAGGTATTTTAGTATTAATAGTAATTTAAAATAGTTAAAATAGTTTAATTAAATTAAATAGTTATTAATTAATAAAATACTTATAAAAAGACAAAAAGATTTATTTTTATTTTTTATACTTTCTTCAAGTTCTTAGTTAAGTTTAGAAATTATTTATTTAAGTTTTTAGGTTTATTTGTAATAGTTGTTATTTTTAGTTAATTTAAATTAAGTTTTTAATTAGATTTTAATTAGTTTTATTAAAATAATTATTAAATATTATAATAGTCATTTTCATAATTTCAAATTCATTTTCTATTTTCTTTAATATTAAGTTTTCAAAAGTTTCACTTTTAGTCCCTGTAGTTTGTAACTTGTTAAATACCACTTTTTTCTGTCTGTTATATAATTATCTGATTTTGTGTTTATTTCTGTATTTCTGTTATAATTTCATATTTTCCAAATATCAAGCAATCAGTAGTGTAATCAACTCTCAAATCATATTTGTTACTGTCCTCAGTACCACTCACTTTCCTATCCGTTTACAAATACAATTTCAATCTCGTTGGGATTTAACGATCCGGGGATTTCCCTATATTTCCACGGTCAATATTAACCTGCACTTTCTCCCAGGTGGGCCTAACAGCTTCACAAGGCTGACTGGTTGGTTTGGGAGGAGTCAAAATTTGGCGCCGCTGCCGGGGAGGTTGTTGCGTATTTCAAAAACGGTAAAAGTTTAGTGGTTTTCAAAAACCCTCCTGTACAAATATCACCACTTTGTAAATTTTTAAGAAAACCAAAATCATATCTGAAAACGTTCATTAACATTTCTCCTGAAGTGTTAAAAACACCAAACAAATCATAAACAACAAAACAAACTGTGAAGTTAAATTACTTCGTATCTTTAAGATTACAACCTATACAGCTGGTATAAGGTAAGTTCTGACATTAAATTGCGAACTGAAGAGGAATACATTTATTTCCTCCCGCTAGCCTGCGAGTAATCTTAAAGGGACGATTTCGGTTAACGAATCAGTTCCAAAAATATTTTCCAAGTTTTTTCACCCATACACGAAAAGCCAAAAACATTTTACTGTGAATATAATTACATAAAAGTTTACCACCGCAAACCAAGGCAGAACACCTACCAACTGGGGTGTGAACATAATAAGTTCCCAAACCTAAAAGATTAAAAACTTACCAGTGTATCCTGGTGAATAGTGTACCTTTTTTAAAGGAGCTGTTCATTTGTGATTATTGGGTTTAAGTTCACTGTAGTTTTGCCTCGATCTTGTGTTGAAAACTAATTTTTGTGCATGCGCACTCGTTCACAAACAAAGAATAAAAAGAAGAAAAACGTACCCGAGTTACGTATTGTTGAAGAAGAACACACACTAAAAATGAACGACGAGCCCCCAATCCCTCCCAAGGAGGAGCCAGTTCCTGACACCCGAACTATGGAGGAACTGTGTCAACCTACCATGCACGGGAGGGGTGGACCAATTGCACCACTCACTATTGGAGCCACGGATTTTGGATTAAAACACCACATGATACAACAGATCCAGAATACGTGCCAGTTCCACGGATTGCCGGGTGACGATGCCAACAGGCATCTCGACAAATTTTTAACTGTCACCCAAAGCATGAAACAACATGGCGTCGCCGAAGACAGCCTACGTCTATACTTATTCCCCTATTCTCTCACTCATCATGCAACTTCATGGTTCGATCGACTTCCAAAGAATTCGATCCACACTTTTGATGAGATGATCACTAAATTCCTGGCCAAATACTTTCCACCATCTATGGTCACAAAGCTGAGGAATGATATCAGCAACTTCAGACAGCTTCCCGAAGAGTCCTTATTTGAGGCATGGGAACGCTACAAACTTGCTATTGATAGGTGTCCTAATCACAATATGCTTCTTGTCACCATTATTGATACCTTTTATAATGGTTTGACACTCCGTCATCGTGACACCATCAATGCTGCTGCTGGGGGTACCTTTATGAAAAGAACCCCTGAAGAGTGCTACGACTTGATAGAAAACATGACTGCCCATCATAATTTTTGGGACTCCTCTGCTGAGAGGAATGACTCATCTAAGTCTGTCACTCCGGCAAGCAATGAAATATCAATCTTAGCTAAAAAGCTGGATGATTTGTCTACAGCAGTTTTGCGTATCCATCAGAATAATCCTAATCAGGTCAAAACTGTTAGCCCGAGTTGTGAAACTTGCGGTGGTCCACATCCCTACTCAGAGTGCCCAGCCTCCGGTGGCTTTGCTCGTGAAAATGTGTCTGCAGCTCAAGGTTCCTATAATACGGGAGGTAATTCTTACCAACCGCAAGGAGACCGAAATCTTTTGAGCTACCGTTCTAATAACTATATTGGACCACCAGGGTTTAATCAACCTCAGAATAGGAACCAGAACTTTAACCAGAATCAGAACCAGAACCGAATGAACCAAGGTTTTAACAACCAAGGGAATTTCATCTCTAGTCAAAATCAGTTTAACCAAAATCAGAACCAAGGGAACTATAACCGTAATCAAGGTCAGAACAATTACCCACAGGGTAATTCTCAACAACAAAACCACTTCCAGGGTAATAACAACCAGCAACATGGGAATTTCCAGAACAATCGGGCTCAAAATTTTCCAAACCAAAATCAAGCCATTGTTCCAACTGGACCATCACATGATGAGTTATTAAAACAGTTTATGAAATCCCAAGAAGAACTGAACAAAATGCTGGTTAGTCAAATATCTAATTTGCAGAAGTCTTTAAATGATCGACCCTCGGGCTCAGGTACAACTTTACCTAGCAACACGATCGCTAATCCGAGGGGCGATGCAAAGGCGATCACCACAAGAAGTGGAGTTTCTTACCAAGGACCTACAGATCCCTCTACCTCATCTCCTATCCCTGTAGAGGAATGTGAAACTGAGGATACTACGGATACGGTACTTCCTAATAATAACGGAGGTACTAATGACATCCCTCCTCCAGTTATCCCAGTCCCGACTCCTCCTAAAAAAGTCATGTTTGAAACTACCAAAGGTCCTGTTGAATATCCAAAAGCCAACTCAAAAACAACAATTCCATATCCCTCACGATTGCAAGACCAAAAGCTCCGTGAAAAAGCTAATCATCAGATGGAAAAATTCTTTCAGATTTTCCAAGAACTACACTTCGATATTAGCTTCGCGGATGCTCTTCTTTTAATGCCCAAATTCACATCGACAATCAAAAACCTTTTGAGCAATAAAGAAAAAATGTTTGAGATGGCACGAACTCCACTCAATGAGAACTGCTCTGCGGTTCTATTGAAAAAGCTTCCTATAAAGCTAGGAGACCCCGGGAGATTCCTAATACCATGTATTTTTCCTGGGATGGTTGAATGTTTTGCCTTGGCCGATCTTGGTGCAAGCATCAACTTAATGCCTCACTCAGTTTGGAAAAAGCTCTCTCTTCAGGCACTTAGTCCCACATGCATGACTCTCGAGCTTGCAGACCGTTCAATTTCACGTCCCCTCGGTATTGCCGAGGACGTATTTGTGAGAGTGGGACAGTTCAATTTTCCGGCAGACTTTGTCGTTGTTGATTTCGATGCTGATCCAAGAGTTCCTCTCATTCTTGGGAGGGGATTCTTAAGAACGGGACGTGCATTAATCGATGTTTTCGATGAGGAAATCACGTTACGAGTTTGCAATGAAGCGATTACGTTCAACCTTGATCAAACCTCGAGATACTCCTCGAATTATAATGCTGATTCGGTCAACCGAATTGATGTCATTGACATTGCATCCGAGGAGTATGCTCAGGAATTCCTTGGATTCGCTGATAATTTTCCGAGTGGCAATCCCACTACTTCTTCTGATCCCATAATCGCTAATTCTTCTCCTTTCCTCACTCCGTTTGAGGGAAGTGATTTCGTCCTTGAGGAATTAGAGGCCTTTCTCAAAAGTGATTCAGTTCCCGAAGGAATTGATTACCAAGAGATTGACCCGGAGGGGGATATACTTCTCCTTGAGGAGTTATTGAACAAAGATCCTTCTCCCATTCCTGTTCTACCTCCACAACTTCATAAGGTGGAAGTCAAATATGTTGAGAAAAATGATGACTTTCCCGAGGTTGAACTTAAGGACCTGCCTCCTCATCTAGAATATGCATTCTTGGAAGGTAACGATAAGTTACCGGTCATTATTGCAAAAGACTTAAAGGATGAGGAGAAAACTGCGCTGCTTAAGGTTCTAAAGTCCCACAAGCAAGCAATTGCTTGGAAGCTCTCAGACATAAAGGGTATTAACCCGGATTTTTGTACACACAAAATCCTAATGGAAGAAGACTTTAAACCTACCGTGCAGCATCAACGAAGGGTAAATCCAAAAATCCACGAAGTTATAAAAGCAGAAGTTATCAAACTTCTTGATGCGGGATTGATTTACCCTATATCAGATAGTCCTTGGGTTAGCCCAATACATTGTGTTCCAAAGAAGGGTGGTATCACGGTTATCACAAATGAGGACAACGAGTTGATACCAACTCGTTTGGTTACAGGGTGGCGAGTATGTATTGATTACAGAAAGCTTAACGAAGCCACCCGTAAAGACCACTTTCCTCTGCCCTTCATGGATCAAATGCTCGAAAGACTAGCAGGAAATGAGTACTATTGTTTCCTTGACGGCTTTTCGGGTTACTTCCAAATTCCCATTGATCCACAGGATCAAGAGAAGACTACCTTCACATGCCCTTACGGGACATTTGCCTATCGTCGCATGCCTTTTGGGTTATGCAATGCTCCGGGCACTTTCCAAAGATGCATGATGGCTATTTTCCATGATATGATTGGAAAAACCATGGAGGTATTCATGGATGACTTCTCAGTAATCGGGAATTCTTTCGACTCGTGCCTCTCCCATCTAGAAAAAATGCTTCAACGGTGTGAAAACACTAATCTTTGTCTAAACTGGGAGAAGAGCCATTTTATGGTTAAAGAGGGCATTGTCCTCGGCCATAAAATTTCAAAAAGTGGGATTGAGGTCGATAAAGCCAAAATTGATGTTATTGCTAAACTGCCTCATCCCACCACTGTTAAAGGAATTAGGAGTTTCCTCGGCCATGCCGGGTTCTATCGGAGATTCATTCAGGATTTCTCCAAAATAGCCCGGCCCATGACTCATCTTCTTGAAAAGGATGCTCCTTTCATCTTTTCCACTGAGTGCATTGAAGCCTTTGAAATTTTAAAGAAAAGGCTTACCGAAGCACCAATCCTTGTTGCCCCCGACTGGGACTTACCCTTTGAACTTATGTGCGATGCTAGCGATTTCGCTATTGGTGCAGTTCTGGGGCAACGCAAAACCAAACATTTTCAGCCAATACACTACGCAAGTAAGACCATGAACGAAGCTCAAACACACTATACCACCACTGAAAAAGAATTATTAGCCGTGGTATATGCCTTCGAAAAATTTCGGTCTTACTTAATCTTAAACAAAAGCGTGGTGTATACGGACCATTCGGCTTTGAAATACCTGTTCACTAAATAGGATGCAAAGCCAAGACTACTCCGGTGGGTCCTGCTCCTCCAGGAATTCGATATTCTCATAAGAGATAAAAAAGGAGCAGAGAACCTTGCTGCTGATCACTTGTCCCGGTTAGAAAATCCTCATCAGGATATTCTCGAGAGAAAAGAAATTAATGAAACTTTTCCTCTGGAGACTTTAAATCTCATCTCTAACCGGGATAATGCCACCACCCCATGGTTTGCCGACTTTGCAAATTACCGTGCGGGAAATTTCGTTGTGAAAGGGATGTCGTCCCAACAGAAAAGAAAATTCTTTAAAGACGTAAAACATTATTTCTGGGACGACCCCTACTTGTTTAAAATATGTGCGGATCAAGTCATCCGACGGTGTGTCCATGGCCAAGAAGCCATGGAAATTCTTAAAGCTTGTCATGATGGACCCACGGGGGGACATCATAACCCAAACTACACCGCTAAAAAGGTATTTGATTCAGGATTCTTTTGGCCCACGATCTATAAAGACGCCCATGAACTTATCAAAACCTGTGAGGCTTGCCAGCGTCACGGGAATATTTCCAAAAAGAATGAGATGCCGCAAAACACCATCCAAGTTTGTGAAATATTTGATATGTGGGGCATTGATTTTATGGGGCCATTCCCGTCTTCACGAGGGAATAAGTATATACTCGTGGCTGTCGACTATCTGTCAAAATGGGTCGAGGCAAAAGCCTTACCCACCAATGATGCCCGAGTAGTTGTTAAATTTTTAAAGTCTCTCTTTGCCAGATTCGGGACTCCTCGTGCCATTATCAGTGATCGTGGTACTCACTTTTGCAATGAACAATTTGCGAGAGTAATGCTGAAATATGGTGTAACTCACCGTCTTTCTACAGCATACCACCCCCAAACAAGTGGGCAGGTGGAGGTCTCAAATCGGGGTATTAAGAGAATTCTCGTGAGGACGGTTGGTGAAAACCGTGCCTCTTGGTCGGATAAGCTGGACGATGCATTATGGGCTTTCCGCACTGCTTACAAAACACCCATTGGGTGTACTCCTTATAAGCTAGTGTACGGGAAAGCATGTCATCTTCCGATTGAATTAGAACATAAGGCCTATTGGGCCTTAAAACATGCAAATTTCGACCTTCAGACAGCGGGTGATCACCGTAAAGTTCAACTAAACGAACTAAATGAATTACGTGATCAAGCTTATGAAAATTCTTTAATCTATAAAGAAAAGACTAAAAAGATACATGACTCTAAAATAAAGAACCGCGTTTTCAACGTTGGTGACAGAGTTCTTCTTTTCAATTCAAGGTTAAAAATTTTCTCGGGTAAACTAAAAACCCGTTGGTCTGGACCATTTACTATAACCAAAGTATACCCATATGGAACTGTTGAGTTATTGCAACCCGACGGTCCCAATTTTAAAGTAAATGGTCATCGGTTAAAACACTATTTTGGAGGGGACATACAACCAATGGTTGTCCCGGATCTCCAAACTTACCCCATGGACCAATAAATTCGGGATCGAGTCAAGCTAGCGACTCGGTTAACAAAAACAAGTTTCCCCAAGGACAATTTTAATTCGGGGTCGAGTCAAGCTAGTGACTCGGGAATCAAAAACAAGCTACCTCATGGACAAATCAATTCGAGGTCGAGTCAAGCTAGTGACTCGGTAATCAAAAGCGTAGCAATATGGGTTTTCACTCATATTTCTGATTTCTTTCTCTTTTCTACCACCTAGTGTGGGGGAGATGCCCCCACATGTATATATGTATATATCTTCAAAAAAAAAAAAAAAAAAAAAAAAGAAAAAAAAAAAAAGAAAAAAAAAAAAGTTCAAAACAAAAGAAAAAAGTGAGTTTGTATGTAAATAGCCTAAAATAAAGGTTATTAATATTTCCTTCTTACGTTCTAAGTATCGGTTTAACACCCGGTGTTTTGAATATTGAGGGCAATATTCCTTTCTAAGTGTGGGGGGGGATTCTCACGAATTCAAACACATGTTCCATCAAGCACCCTCATTTGATCAAAATTTAAAGTTTTTTCACACTAAGAAATGCAATAAATGGTATCAATCCTCCATGTCTAACCCACAACAGGATTGGCTAATCCAGGAGCAAACGGTTCTTGGTAAAGATAACTCAAACCCGTTTATGGCTTGCAATTTGCCAAAAATTGTATGGTTCCTCAACTCCCCATTATCCTCAAAAGCTAATGAGTTGGCTAGCCCGCAAGATTATGGCTTGTGGTAAAGGCCGTGGAAAAACCATAATTGGTAATCAGCTCACCAAGATGTTGACTATTCCATCAAGAGTTGGCTAGTCCAGAAGCAAACGGCTTTTGGTAAAGACTAATCAAATCCGTTGACAGCTGGTGATTTGCTCAAAATCACACGGTTATCAGGTGTGCCACAGTTCTTACACCTGGCTACTCCAGAAGTGATGGCTTTTGGTAAAGAGTAAAAATCCATTAATTTTTTCTCAAATAGATTGCTAGGGACTAGCAATAGTTTAGTGTGGGGGATTGATGAGTGTCTAAATACTCATCATTTCATACCAATCTGAGCTGCCAAAACATACAAAAACACTCAAATATGCATCATAATACTTAAAATATCTTAGAAGTGTGTTTTATATGTTTCAAATACAAAATATGCAAAAACAAATGAAAAACGTACAAAGTTTGCATAATTGGCAGTTTCAGTCCCTCAAGTTTCAAATATTGTCAAAACTAGTCCCTGGTAAATCAAAACATAAAAAAATATCATCAAAGGTCCTTAGGGATTCATAAGTTGTCAAGAAAAGTACTTTAAAGTTAAAAATCACAAAATTACAACTTTAGTCCCTCAAGTTTGGAAAATGTCAAAATTAGTCCCTAAGGTTTTAAAAATAATAAAATAATAAAAATAAACCTTATACTATTTTAAATTGACAAAATTGGTCCTTATGATAACTTTTGAGAAGTTACAAATTAAACCCTTCAAAAATCAGAAAATTACAGGTTTGGTCCCTGGAGTTTGAGGAATTGGCATAAATGGTCCTCGGTTTTGTAAAAATGGAAAAATGTGAAAAAATGGTCCTTGTATTATCTAATATTGCAGGTTTGGCCCTTGGATGAAGTTTGAAAAGTCAACAGCTTAGACCCTCAACTTTCACCAAATTACATTTTTGATCCTTATATCTAAAAAACCAAACCGGACCCTATTAAAAATAAACCAAACAAACAAACCAATCCACTACACTATCCTAGCCCAACCCTTTTATAATTTTTGGGCCCAACCTTTTCCCAGCCCACCATGATAACCCACGCACCCTTTTTAATAAAACGGGGTCAAACCCCCCTCGTTGACCACCCCATCTTCCCCAATACCACCACCACTGTTCCCACCCCTCTCCTCAGCCTGCAACCCAAAACCATGGTGGTTTTCCCCAACACCTCATCACCCCCAGCTGTCTTAACACCTCACACCCCTAATCATTTCAACCCAACCCCCATTTAATGCTGTTTTCACAATTTTCCCTCCAAACTAGTTCAACACCTCTGTTTTCTTCCTTATTATCCCAACTTGCTCAAATATCTCCCAAACTTGTCTCTCCACCTCATACTACCATACAAAGTTCCTTAATTATAAAATGGAGGCTGCAAGTAACCTTTTCCTTTTTTCCCGCCAAATACATTTAAACGGGTAGGATCACTTTGACTGCATCAATGGTCCTAAAAAGACTTGGGAAAGATCAAGGAACGTGGGGAGATGCATTTGGGTCATCTATATAAAGAAGGGAAGCAGTGTGGAACAAGATATAGTTTTAATTTTAATAATGTATGTCAATTAATCAAGTTTTCAATTTCCAGTGTTTGTTCAAGCTTTCTAGTTAACTTTTCAATCAATTCAGTGTAACCTTTACTCTTTTTAATAATAAACTTCAAGTTTCATGTGTAATTCTCAAGAATGCAATTTTTCTTTTTGCTCAAAAATATTACATAGCTTAAATGTTGTTCACAGTGGATTACAAGAATCAAATAAGGTCACATAAGCTCCCAGGAAGCTGATAAAAGCTTCTAGTAACTCAAAACTTAATCTAGCTAAAAAATTCACAAATACAAAGTTTGGTCAATAAAAGTCAAACTGTGGAGATTAGGTTTTCAATTCTGGTTCAGAGAAAATTTGGGAAGGGAAGCAGCTTTGGAAAGTGGGTTAGTGGCTTATGGAAGCCTTAGGATTGGTTTTAGTTCATGGTTCTGTGAGTTGAGCAAGATTGCACAAAGTGAGTTCAATTCCACTTTTTCTATTTTCTGAGTATTTCATAATTTCTAAGTAGTTTGTTGTTGTTATTTTGTTTATTTTCAAGTTAGAAGTGATAATCTAGACTAAATATTAGTGATAACATATTAGTTTTGCTTGTGCTCAAAAATTGCATGTAAGCTGCCTATTAATTTCATTTGGTAGTAGTTGATATTTTTGTTCTTGTGATAAGTTTATGATTGATTAGTGATAAGTTGATCAGTGGTATTCAGTTCATAAGGATTTAAGAAGTGTGTCATCCCAATCTTTCATAGCAGCTCACTAATAGGTGTGTTTGGCACAGATACGTTTGCATGCTTTCTATTAGTTTTAGTGATAAATTTTTGTTCAAACAAGTTACAATAGACATTAGTTGGTTATGTAAGTCATAAAAACCACCTCTTGTTTGATCAAAAGTCAAAACTCCATTTGATTCACCTTGACAGTTAACTGTCAAGGTTTGTGGTTTTCAAACCCTACCCATTTCAACCAAATGATGTCACTTTAGCTTAAATCAACCTTGGTATCACTTATTATACCAATCTAAGTGAGTTAGACCAGATTTAAACTCATAAAAGTCAAAGTGCTTAGAAATCTTTAAAAGTCAAAAGCTGTATAAGTTATTTTGAGCAAACTTTGGAGGTCTGCAACTTATTTGATATAAGGTTTTAGGATCTGAAATTTTACAAGCTTAATCTTTGACACTTTGTTGATTTTTAAGAATTATTTCAGATTTTATGGATTTTGTTTAGTAGGGCCCACCAGGCCTCAAAGTGAGTTGCAGGGCAAAGGCCTGCTCTGTCTCAGCAGACCTTGGCTCACCCACCACCTTTGGTGGTCCATTGTGGTTGACTCAGTGGGTCCCACACCCCATAAATAGGTTCTTACAACCCCCCTCCTACCAGACTTGAACCTTTGAACCTTTGTTTGACCCCTAGGCTAGTGGACCCCACCTGTATTTGGCCCTAAAGTTTGTCCCATAACTGTCTCAGAAACCAATTGAGCAAACTGCTTATTGGTGCTTTTTGGCTTATTAAAGCCACAAGTTTGGCTTATTCTTGCTTATTCTAGTGTAACTAACTCAGAGAAATCATAATATAGCTAGTGGACCCCACAAAAGCTCAGTTGAGCTTATTTCTTAGCAAAGTCAACAAATAGTCAACTGTTTGGATAATAAGCACTTTTAGTGCTTATTCTGAGTCTATAAATTATTTCCCTTTTTAAAAGTTTCATTATTTAAGTATTTAAATAGTTTTATAAAAGAAAAACCAGAAAAAGCAAACATAAAAATAGTGATAGCTTCTATTTAATAGAAATTATCTAATTAATTTTCATTTTAGCTTATTAATAAGCACTTGTCAAATTTTATAATTTTATAAATTACTTAGTACCTTAAAGTAGTTAAAATAAATTTATTAGAATTTTCCTAAGCAGTTTACTATTTATTAGATTTAAAACTAGTTTAAATAATTAAATAGGAAATATTAGTAATTAAATAGATTTCTTTAATTTTAATCAACTAAAGTAGAATTTTATATTTTTCCTAAGTTTTATAAGGTAGTTAAGATTTTTAAAAAATAGTTTCATAATTTCCAATGTCCATTTTCTAATTTTCTTATTTAAAATAATTAAATTAGCTTAAAATAAATTAATAAGTAATTAATTATTCAATTAGCTTAAATACAATTTTTAGCAAGTTTTTATAATTTTGTAGTATTCCTGTAGTGTTTAAATAATTTTATAAATTTTATCATAATTTTCTAAGGTATTTTAGTATTAATAGTAATTTAAAATAGTTAAAATAGTTTAATTAAATTAAATAGTTATTAATTAATAAAATACTTATAAAAAGACAAAAAGATCTATTTTTATTTTTTATACTTTCTTCAAGTTCTTAGTTAAGTTTAGAAATTATTTATTTAAGTTTTTAGGTTTATTTGTAATAGTTGTTATTTTTAGTTAATTTAAATTAAGTTTTTAATTAGATTTTAATTAGTTTTATTAAAATAATTATTAAATATTATAATAGTCATTTTCATAATTTCAAATTCATTTTCTATTTTCTTTAATATTAAGTTTTCAAAAGTTTCACTTTTAGTCCCTGTAGTTTGTAACTTGTTAAATACCACTTTTTTCTGTCTGTTATATAATTATCTGATTTTGTGTTTATTTCTGTATTTCTGTTATAATTTCATATTTTCCAAATATCAAGCAATCAGTAGTGTAATCAACTCTCAAATCATATTTGTTACTGTCCTCAGTACCACTCACTTTCCTATCCGTTTACAAATACAATTTCAATCTCGTTGGGATTTAACGATCCGGGGATTTCCCTATATTTCCACGGTCAATATTAACCTGCACTTTCTCCCAGGTGGGCCTAACAGCTTCACAAGGCTGACTGGTTGGTTTGGGAGGAGTCACATGCATTAAAAATATTGTACATTATGCACTTAATACTTGCACTTTGGGTATATATGAAATTAATCATGAAAGTAGGGTGATATATGAAATTAATCCTTAAATAAAATGATAAAAGATCGTACAAAACTTTTTTTAAGGGACTAATCTCCACCCTCCATCTTTATTTGATTTAATGAATGAGATTAATCCCAAAAATTTAAAAAACTCACTTTCATCATTTTTTTCAAATATTAATATCTTTTAAACCGTTAATTGTTAAGCGAAAAAAAATATATTGTTATGACGAGCATTTAACATCACATGTGATTTTTTCGGCCACGAAAAAAAACATGAAAAAAGCGATTTTTTTGTCGAAAGTATATCAAAGTGTCCGTCTATAGAAAGATAATTAAATGCTCGTCGCGATGCTGTGATTATTTTTGCTTAACGATTAACGGTTTAAGAGATATTTAAATTATAAAAAATGTGTCAAATATTAAAATGCTTTTAATATCAACAATTGATTTTCTTTTTAGATGAATGGTAAGGATAGATCCCTTGGTATGTAGAAAAAAATTTAGTATGTAAAATAACTCTCCTCAAAAATTAATTATTGGGTGGTATGTTAAGTTTTATGATAAAATTGGACCCCACCATATTTTCTACTATCTATTTATCTCCCCTCTCACCTTATCTGTATATATGATAAATTATATTTTAAAATATAAAATAATTTTAAATATTTTTACTCTCCTATATTTAATTCAAATCCAAATACAAATCATAATCTAAACTTACCTACAAACCAAACGGACCCTAAGTTGGATGTCCTAAACTAATGGCCGTACTAACTATTAAAAGAACTAGTACAATACCCGTGCGTTGCCCGGGTACAACGATGCAATAATTTATAAAATATATTGAGAAACTTGTTTCGAGTGTATAACATAAATTCTGAAAACTTGGTTTCTTTTTCTTCTCCGCTGAGAAAACATCTTCCAATTCCGTTTTCTATCCTACATATAAATAAGAATAGTCAACCCACAAGACACATATGAGGTTATATTTGATTTAGAACTAAATAATACATTAATTGTTTTCAATTTTGTATCTTTCTCTAGAATATCATTTAGAGTATATCATTCCATCTTTCATTTTCAATAACATTGTCTCATTTCCATGTCAATAAATTTTACCACCCTTTTTCGTTTTCTTAGAGGTGTGGTACAACTAAAACAAATTATTGGCTTTTAGTGCAAAGGATATAAAATGAGTCAGACAATGAAGAAAAGTTATACATAGTAAAAAAGGATCACCTCATCAAGGATGAATGGGTATCCAGTTCATCGTTTGTGGTCGGGCTAATGTTCAAAGAAAGGAAAACTATATTAGCCTTCAAACAAATATTGAGAATATGATTATTTGTTGAGATGCGAAACCAATAAAGTTAAAAAGAATGTTACCTCATAAACAACGAATTAATTCCCATATCCACATTGTTCCCGACTTGCTATTTAAATAAATGAATAGAAAACATTAGATCTTCATAAAAATATAAGACTATGAGGTAAGATGTTGAAACGTGTTATAAAAAAATCAATTTTTGAATAATTCACTGAGATTCACTGAGATTCATTTTCGTGAATAATTCACTACTTCAGTCAACTCGTTTTGACTTCGTTAATGAGCACGTTAAGTTTCAATTGTCCGTCCGTATAAATATAAGAAATGCAAGATTTAACATCACCACTTTGAAATATGATGGATGAAATAGATTGCATTGTACTCATACCTTTATTTTGTTGTATGGTAGTAGTTCTTTGAATCTTGAGAATGAGTAATAATGGTGTGTTTTCCGTCAGAAAGAAATGGATTGAATTTCAATTTACAAAATTAAAATAAGTTATCACATGGCTATACGGCAAGAATATTGAGAATTGTTAGGGATCTAGTTTGGAGGCTTTGTTAGTCAATAGTCAAGGATAAGGAGTGTTTTCTTGTTCGTATATACATAGTTGCATGCGTCTAATATTCAAATTCAAATGTTAAGAATATTTTATACTTCTTCTAGTAATCAAGCATATGCACTTATCATGTTCCAATGCTTCCGTTATTATCTCAATTTAGTTGCAAAAGATAATTAATGAATTTGAATGGTTCAGATTAATTCTTCTTTTGATCTAACGGATGTAATAAACTTTGGTGAAACGCTTCGGCGGCAATAGAATAGTAATTACATTAATACATTCATACGGTGTACCTATCAAAGGGAAGGCGTGTAAATATGAATTGTTTTGCATTATACTCTGTAGTAAATGTGATAATTTTTAAAAATTGTGTCTACTTTGAATATTGCGATTCTTTCATTTATTTTCATTATGCTTGAAATTTCTTTGCACATATCGATAGTCCATATCTCATAAACTTTGCACACGGTTAGTTTTTAAGTCCGTACGTTGATATGCCCTCCCTAGTTATGTGAGACTCTACTTTAATTTTACATGTATGTAAAACTAAGGGATGGTAGAAGTTTTCATGTGTTTAAACCCTTGATCTTGATCTATATTTATGGGTAAAAGGGCTTCACCCAGGTAAAATAGATCCATATTTATTTACAAACCAAAATGCAGATAGTATATGCTCTCCATATCACTACATCCATATTCATATTCAGAACTACTTCCATTAATCGTATGCAAATTGTTATATCTATGTCAAAAAAATATATATACTCAAGTACATATGTATTTTTTAACTTATAAAACTAGTATGACTCGGTTTGTTGGAAATGACATCTCAAATGTACCTTTATTATTTTTTATTTTTTATATTTTATTTTAAATTTAATCCAATCTCAAGTGTGTTCATCTTTGGAGAAAAAAAATAGTAAATAATACAGTTTACTCAAAATCTATTAGAGCGGGGTGTGGTGGTGCCGTGGGTGGCGCCATCACCACCAGCCCAAAAAAGGCCATGGAGCACCACATCGGAAGTGGCGCCGTCACCACTCGCGCCGTATCCACCAGCCAGCGAGGTAGTTTTTTTTTTTTTTTTTTTTTTTTTTTTTTTTTTTTTTTTTTTTAGTTTTCGGTGCTTTTGTATGTTTGTGTGTGGGGTTAATACACAAAAAAGTTACTAAACTTTACAAAAAAATTCGCCTAAGTTACTGAACTTTCATTTTGTTCACTTAGGTTACTGAACTATGAAACTTTTTTCACTCAGGTTACTGAAGTTATAAAAATATACTTTTTCAGGTTACTTAACTTTGAAACTTTGTTCAATCAGGTTACTAAACTTATCAAAAAATATATGTTCAGGTTACTCGGACTAAGACTAAATTTTCGAGTGTATCTTTCCCGAAAGTTCAGTAACCTAAGTGAACAAAATGAAAGTTCAGTAACTTAGGCGAACTTTTTTGTAAAGTTTAGTAACATTTTTGTGTATTAACCCTTTGTGTGTGTGTTTGCAGCACAACGAGGAAGAAGAAGCCGTTTTACTTATTATTGTTTTTTCTTTTTTCTAATTTGAAAGGACTTGGGCTTTAGACATGTGTATGTGGTGTTTGGGCTTTGGACTAACCTTTTGTAGTCAAGTATTTGGTCAGTAAACCATATTATGTACTCGATGCTCATATGCTTCTTGATATTTTTCTCTGAAGTAAGAACACTGAACATGTTGTGCTTTTTAGTTAATATTGTGCATATTTTATTTTGTGTAAAAAAATGGCCGACGGCACCAGAATTTCTGGTGACAACGGATACGGGCAAAATGTGGTGCCGTGGGGTCTGGTGCCGTGGAGATTTTTTCTGACGTGGCAGCACTTTTTCCCACGACACCAACTCCACGGCACCACCACACCTAATGCTCTTAGAAACTTAACACACACACACAAAAATAATTAAAAAAAAATAGTAATAAACATTGTTATCAAAGACTTACCCACTAGACTTGGGCCCAATTCCCTTGCTCCATTGTATCACTTTACAACCCAACGCAAAACTGCTTACCTTCAATTTGAGTTTGAATTCCGTCATGCCAATCTACTAGTCGCTGGCATCGAGTTCCAACCATCTGAAGAAAAAGTAAGCAGTTTATTGTCAATGGTTATGTTATTTATAAAAGATTTAAAGAAAAAATGACACTTAATTAACCCGAATGTATAGCTCACTTAATTGCTTGGATATGTCATTATATAGGTGGAACTTCAAGTGTTTGAAGAGCACCAACACATAGCCAAGGTTGCCTCACAATCTCTCTTCTACACATCCCTTGATGAACTTGAACAGGTTCTCCTCGAAGGAGTCCACCTTAACGGATACAAAACGGTATTCAATTGGCTATGTCTACTTATAAGCCCCATGGTTCCCACCACTTTGAATTTTTTTATCATTTATATTTTAATAAAATTACAACTAATTCCCAACTTACTAATTATACAGTGGTTTTCACTCAAGGAGAAAGGAAAACACTGTCACATGTTATCCATGAAAGACTGTTTGATTCCAAATGAAGAGATCTCTTCTCAATATGGGTCTCATCAACACTCAAGGTGACTTGTCATACTTAGACTTATCCCTATTGTTTCATGAGTATATATAAATTGATGCATCATTCTTTGCTTCTTCTTTTTCTTCATGCAGATTTCCAGCAGGCTTTTATCAAACAAACAAAAAGGGATTTAAAACACATGTCAAGACTCAGTTTTTGTCCCCATCAATCACATATACCGTGAACCTTGTATACTACAGTCCCTCAGGTGATGAACAAGAGTACGTAGACCTCAAATACAGATTAAGAGGGGAGACAACAACTTCTACTGTGTACCTTGCAAATCTGAGAGATGATGATCACCTTTATATGGCTGAATTGTATCAATTCACTAGCGATGGGAGTATTGTTGATCTTGTAATTACTTTTGACAACCATCTCAATCTAAGAGTAGAAGGCATCTTGTTGCAGCCCCTGGAAATAGTAAGATGACAAATACTGGTTTAATCATCACAGTCAATTTTTCATTATCATTTTATAATTCTTACGAAACAGGTAAATAACTACTATAAGCATTTTTCATTATCATTTTATAATAGGTCGAAATTGGTTTGTGTCAAATGGGCCATTTTTTGTTCTGAGAGGGACGTACGGGTAGAAAAATGAACTTCGAATGGAATTTTAGATTTCCTTCAAACTGATTAATAGATAAAGGAGATCGATACAAATAATAGTTTGAATACCAATTTTTATAGCTAAAATTAAAACTAAAACTGGTAAACCAATTACTTTGTAATAGGTAAAAGATCAAGTATCAAAGGATGACAAGGGGGAGATTATCCAAACCATATCAAATTTAGATTCAGATAGTCTGATATGGACAACGAAAGAGAAACTCTACTTCAGAAGAAGGTCCCTAATCGACAATGGTCAACAGGTATACTTTATAGGAATTATAAGACTAATGTCCTTATTTCGAACCTAATTTAAGTGTAATATTCCTTACACTTGCATATCCTTATGGATTGATAATGGCTCTCTGTTGATAAACATGGGAAGAGATGTTTAATGCTATCTTCAAAAGCAACTTGGGTAATAAATGACAAGAACTCAGCTTTCAAGTCTTCCCATGAATCAAGGTTATTTCTCTATTTTTCCTAGCCAGTTTTCCTGTAATAGTTTATATGTTATTCACATGTCTGCACCACTTTGCCACTACCTACGAATACAGACACCTTTGTGAAGAAATTTAATATATTTATAAATTTTTCTCTCGCACACAACTGAGTTACTATTAATATTGGCAAAAATTAACCTTAAGTTTGGTAATTCTTATTTACCTTAAGTCGCGATCTATATTTTGGTAATTCTTATTTACCTTAAGTCGCGATCTATATTTTTATAGACTAGTATTGAAATCAATACAATAAGCAGTTCATCCTACACAAGTATCTTCACAATCAAAACCATCACTAGAGATTAATCCGTGTTTCCTCTGTCAGACTTCTGAATATCCATGCCAACATTACACAACTTTGCTACATGGAGGTCTACCACAGTTTAGTTCACCTTAAAACTCATTAGCTTAAGCTTTATAGTGTCATTAACTTTTGCATACAACACTTCCCAACTCATTTTTTCATCTCTGAAAATATGTAATCTCTTTCCTGCCAAATGAATTATACAGCAGCAGCAAGTACTAGTAATCTAAGGATGCTCCCTATGTTGTTTCACATGTTCTAGGAACAAAATTCTGAATAATATTTTTCCAATCATTAGGCAACCCATTCAGACCCATCATTATTAGCAAAAGAGCAGTTGATAAAAAAGATGAGAATGTTCTTCACAGATATTAATATATTTGGCATACCATTACTGCACTTATCCCCATTCATAGGAGTTGTATGTCTAGGATTACACTAAGGGGGTGTTTATTTTTTGTGTTAGCTAAGGGATGCTTGAGGCCCATGTGGGACCCATAGCTGTTAGTGGGTCTGTATGGGAGAGTCCCCTTATATTACTCTTATGGGGATAGAGGAAACAAAGGCTCAAATAGACCTCACTTACAAAACAAATAATATTAAATAGATTGGCCCCACACTTCCTTTAGCTAACAGAAAAAAAGAAACGCCCCCTAAGAGTACCATACCAAGGAAAACCACTGCACTTTGGGAGTCAAGTTGCAATAGGTTTCCATAAATGTTTATCAACAAACAATACTTCTTTACCTTTTGAGTTTTTCCATACCACTATATCTTTTCACAAAGGATTAGTATAGGCTCTGAGATGCTTGTAACACAATAGCTATTACATCTTTAATTATAGCTGCAAACTAGACACATTGAATTGGCTTACCCATTCCTAATTAACTGACAATACGAGACTTCACTCACCTCCAACAAGTTCTTTTATTCCCAACTGTCTTAATTCTCATCTTTAACTTCCCAAACACTTCTTCCTTTTAACTCCATTTTGCTACTCCATTATATTCCAAAAATGGTCAAACGGGTAATACTTGAGAAAGACACTTAATTACCATGCAATATTCCATGAATTCTTGATTATCATATCTTTATTCCATATAAATCTCATTTATAACTATTCTAGGAAGCATGAATACATAAGCAATCAATCTTGAAAAGCCTTGAAAAAAGAGCCCTAAATGTTGAATTTTGTACCCCGACGATCTGCCAAAGCATTGCCTGACTTTTCTTTGGTGTGGGATAGCATGTAAAATATCCATTGACAAATTCCAAACACAACAACAACAAACCCAATCCCGCCGGGGTAGGGTATGGGGGAGGTAGAATGTAGACAGATCCTACCCCTACCCCTGGATAAACCCAGGAGTAGAGAGACTGCTTCCAACGAGACCTCCGGCAAGTGCACGAGCGCGGGTGAGAGAAAAGAAAAGAGAACAAGAAAATAAAAAACAACCATGCAAAATCAGACAAAAGAAAGCAGGCAATACAAGCAAACAGTGCAGAAAAGACACAAGGAAGCAAGGGGACACGGGAAAAAGCACAAGCAAAGGAGCACGAAAGCAAGGCCCATAATGAAACAAAGATCCAAGGCACAAAGAAAAGCAGACAAACCTAAGGGAGCAACACAAAGCAAAGCAACGCAACGCACAGGGCCTAAAGCTAGGCAAAGCAAACACGAGGCACCAGAAAACCAAAAAGCATGGGGCAAGAAAAGCAGACGAACCTAAGGGAGCAACACAAAGCAAGGCAAAGCAATGACCCCACAAAACAAAGGGACGCCTAAAAAGCCTGACCCCACAAAACAACCTAAACCCACTAAGCAACTAGCCGAGACTACCCGCAGATCCTAATTCTATCACTCCACACATTCCTATTTGAGGTCATGTCATCGGACAAAAGAAGCTCCATCATGTCGAGCTTAATTCTATCCTCCCACCTGAGTTTGGGTCTATCCCCTTCTCAAACCATCTACTACAAGCGCTTCGACTCTTCTTACTGGAGCTGATTGTGGCCTCCACCTGGCATGACCGAACCACCTCAGCCTCCATTCTCTCATCTTCAAGATAATATTCTTGACTTCAAGTTTTGCTCTAAAGACTCCATTCTGGATCATGTCAAGCAAGGTTTTACCATAGGTCCATCTTAGCATTCTCAGCTCTGCCACCTCTACCCTGTTAGCATGGGCCTAAGAGATGGGCCAACATTCAGACCCGTAAAACATAGCCGGTCTAATCGACACCTTTTAAAATATTCCCTTTAAATTTAAGGGAACGTTTCTGTCACAAAGGACTCCCAATGTCGCCCTCCATTTCGCCCAACCAGCTCTAATCCGGTGGGTTACATCCTCATCTATCCTCCCTGATTTGTGAATCGTTGATCCTAGATATCTAAAAGACTCCTTACGTGGCAAGATCTAGTCATCGATACGAATATCAATTTCTCCTTGTTGGCTTAGATCTATCTTACCAAAATCACATCTTAGGTATTCAGTCTTCTCTCTGCTCACCCGAAGACAATTTTCTTCAAGAGCCTCCTTGCAGTGCTCTAGTCTGATGTTTAACCCTCCTGCCGATTCAGCTACCAACACAATGTCGTCAATAAAAATCATGCTCCACAAAATGCCCTCTTGAATCCCTAGAGATAAATCATCTAGAATCAAGGCGAAAATGTAAGGACTTATGGCATATTCCTGGTGGAGCCCACTGAGCATCCACGAGGAAAAACTCTGAGATCCCCACTGAGCATCGTACCCGGGTCTTAGCCCCCACATACATATCCTTAATGACCCTAACGTATCTCCTATGGGTTCCTTTATCAATAAGGGTTCTCCAAATCAACTCGCGTGGGACCCTATCATATGCCTTTTCAAGGCCAAGGAACGCCATATGCAGGTCCTTTTGTCTTTCTCTATACTTCTCCATGAGACTTCTGAGAAGGTGGATAGCCTTAATCGATGACCTTCCTGGCATAAAACGAATTGGTTCTTAGACACCCTCATCTCCCTTCTCAACTTTCTCTCAATAACTCTCTCCTAAAGCTTCATGTTGTCGCTAAGGAGCTTAATGCCCCTATAATTGCTACACACTTGCACATCCCCCTTGTTCTTATAGATGGGGATGACTTCACTGAGTTTCCATTCTTCTGGCATCTTGGCACCTGAGAAGATCTTGTTTAAGATGAAAGAAAACTATTCCACCCCCTCATCACCGAGGCACCTCCAAGCTTCTATGGGGATTTGGTCTTGGCCTACCGCTTTTTTTCTTCCCATCTATTGAAGTGCAACCTTCACTTCTGGTTTGCTAATCCTCGAATAGTAGCACTCTGGCCGTTGACTAGGGTTCTCTTCTTCCCCGCTTCCTTAAGTACTTCCTCCGTAGAAAAGCGAGGAGAAATACTCTCCCCACCTACTCCTAATATCCTCTTCATCCACAATGGTCCGTCTACCATCATCTTTGATATATTTTACATTTTCTAAATCTCTCTTTGTTCTCTCTCAGGATCTAGCAATCCTGAATATGTCATTAGCCCCCTCTCTCGAATCCAATCTCTTATACAAATCCTCGTACGCCTTGACCATCGCCAGAGCTAATGCCTTTTTCGCTTATCTTTTAGCTACTTTATCCTCTCTTCTGTTCGCGGCAATGTCATCTTGGTAGCCCTCTCGGCACAAAAGTAGCTCTCGGAATCTAGATTGTTTCACTGCAACTTTGGATTGCACTTCCTCACTAAACCACCAAGATTCCCTGTTAGGCTGCTGGTTCCTCGCTGCCCCGCTAGCCACACTAAGAGAATTCTTTGTTGCATCCTTAATGATGCTGGCAAGAGTGTTCCACATCTGGTCCACGTCACTAACAGTCATTTCCTCCAACCGAGGAGAAAATCTCTATAGGACTTTCCCTCTAAACGACTCTGCCGCCTCGCCGTTCAAATTCCTCCACAGGATCCTTGGCCACCTGTTCGCTACTCTCCTTTGTTGATGCCTCTTGAGAAGTGCATCCGATGCAAACAGTTTGTGTTGGGAAGAGCATGCCTCGTCCCTACATACTCTAAGGTCCCTTCTTCGCACAAGCAAATAGTCAATCTGGGTTTTGTAACCTCCGCTCTCGAAGGTGATCAAGTGAACGCCTCTCTTCTTAAAAAAGCAGTTCGCTACCACCAAGTCGTGAGCCGTAGCAAATTCTAAAATCGCTCGACCTTTGTCATTCCTAACTCCAAAGCCAAAACCTCTGTGGACCCCCGCGTACCCATCCGATGCCGCTCCAATATGACCATTCAAGTCACCTCCTATAATCAAACGTTGATCCGACGGGCACTCTCTATCCAGCTCGTTAAACGAGCCCGAGAAGCTCTTCTTCTCTACTTCACTTTGGCTCACCTGTGGTGTGTATGTGTTGATTACATTAACGATCTCTCCCGTCAATAACCAACGTAATCGCCATGGTCCTATCGCTACTCCCGGTCACTTGCACTACATTGTCCTTGAGACCCGCCGCCAAAATAACTCCAACTCCGTTTCTCGCTGACCTAGAGCCTGAGTACCAAAGCTTGAATCCGAGGCACTCCCGCGTGCTGGAGCCCTTCCATTTTGTCTCTTGGAAGCACGCAATGTCCACCTTATGTCTCCTCAACACATCTGAAAGCTCAAAGAGCTTACCGGTCAAAGACCCAACGTTCCAACTACCCACCCTAATCCTACAAGAGTTCCCAACCCTAGCATAACCCCTACCCACCCTACTCCTCCTACCCCGCCTACCCTGTCTAACCTGCCTACTCCTCCTACTCTGCCTACCCCGCCTACACCCACTACCCCACCTAATCCGGCAAGACATGACCTCAGGTGACCATTACTAACCAAGGAGTCTATCCTAGACTTAACAAGCTACAACCAAGAAGACAAACAAGCCAACACAAAGGTCAAAGGACAAAAAAACAACGGAAAACAGCAAAGGGCAATAGAAGGGGGAGCTAAAAGGATACTAAAAGTGGACTAAAAGGGCAACCAAGCAAAACGCAAAGGGCTAAAAAACAAAGAAGAGAAAAACAGAAAAGAGAAATATATAACAGATAAAAAACAGAAAGGCACGTGGGTGCTCCGGTGGTGGTCCGGTGAGTGGGGTTTTGTACCGGGAAACGAGGAGGCGGTGATGGCAGTGTTTAATTATGGTTTAATGAAGGTGGTGGTAGTGGTGTTTTAACTTTTAAGAGAGAGAGAGAGGAGAGATAATTTAATGAGAAAGCCATTAAAGAGCCTTTCATTTCATTGAAAATATTAGCAAGTCCACCCTTTAAATAATAAACAATAGACAAATTACCACATCAGTTGGCTTCGATTACTTGGATGCCTTAAAAACTTTCTGAATCAATTACATATTATATGAGTTTTTTGTTTCTGCAGATTTGGAGAAGTCCTTGTAATAACTGCTGGCGACAAATTTCAACTTGTGAATGAAATAAAACCCGAAGTACTATCAGCTGATACAACATATGCATGTTACTTTGTCTACAAATTACCATCAGACCAATCCAAATTTGAGTTTCCTCTCGAAGTGAGCATTAAAATGGGTGAATGCTATTATAGTTATATACTACTTAGTAAGCCCTCCAGGTACCCCAGTTATTGGACAAAAGTTTGATGAAAACAGATACTACCCACTAAACAGACACAAACTAAGTGCTCTTCCAAGACAGAGGAGTGATGGTTGGATGGAAGTAAAAGTATGGCAGCTTGATACCTGGGAGACACCTGAAACAGTTTCAATGCATCTTAAGTTAGAGCATCCTGGTAAGAAGGATCTTAGTGGGCTTATCATACATGGGATTGAGCTTAGACCCATATAGATTCTCTTCTTATAGTGATGATGGGGGTATCTGCAAGATTCAAGTACATGTAAACCCATCAGTTAGTTTGTTTTCACTGAATGTTAGAAATATATTTTCAATTTGAAGCAATGCAGGGAATTTATTCTTTGAGTACTGATTTTGTATATTTACAACTGTATCAACTTTGGTCAACTCAGCAAAGTATGAGACATGACAAAGATAGTTCCTGAAAAAAGATTTACTCATTTGTTACTATCACTATGTTGTAACATAATGGTAGGGTGTTTACAATTCGGTTTTATTCGGAAAATCAAACGGATTTAGAACCGAACTTATTTCTGAAAAAGGTTTTTCACTTTTTTGGAACAATAAATGAAGTGAGGTATTTGATAAAATGCTCAAGTGAAATTTGACTTTTATGTCTAAAGAGGTATATACTCAATTTACTCTTTAATTGAGAATACAGTTTCTTAATAATAGTACTACGTATCAATTAGCTAGGGTGTTGTACGGACGAGAGTCAAAACGACATATATGCTACATGCCTACATTGGGGGTACACATTTAAATTTGCTACAAGTTAAACTGATCTATACAATGCCTACTAATTGAGAAGTACCGGCTGTGTTAGTGTCTCTTGGAACATCAACTAATAACAACCATCTTGTAAGGAACAAAGCATTTCATACAAAGATGCATAATGGTGATATATGAGCATATAATTTTTCCATGAAAAAGAAAGAAAATATAGTAGGATAAATTTACAAGAAAAAAATTGCGGAGGTTTAGTTAAGACATCAAAGTTCAGGAAACAAATTCAATTAACAATCGAGAAGTAGAATCATAAAATGTTAACATAATGAAATTCAAACACAAGGAACAAATCGCTTATATTGTTTATTCGTCTTCACACGAAAGTCTTCACATACGTATACCAGTGGTACTACAATAGCTTTAGTACATAACTTACTGGTTCTTGCATATATACCATTAATGAAGTATGTATAGGTGAATTAGTACGCATTGCTAATTATTAAAGTATACAAAACAAAGTCCAAAAGACTAACACTTGATATATACTTAGTTCCCAGTGAGTCCTAATGGTGTTTTATGAATACTTGGTCTCATATCATTGTTATGATTGGTAAAAGTTTGAGACTTATAACTAAATGGCCAGTTGGCTTGGTCCGACCAAGAAAGGCAAGGGACTCTTTGGGCATTGCTTGGGTCGAGTTACAAAAATATAACCATTTTTAAAGCAGAATTGACTCGAGCTCGTTATTCGAGTCGAGCTAAAACAAGCTTTGTTTAATGCAAACCCAAACACGCCTAATAGCCCATAACTACTTCTAGGAAACAGGCCTTCACGTTAAATATAGAACTTTCATTAAATTTCATCGAACAATTTAGACTCATTACCCAAATCAACTCACCATTAAGAAGATGGAGATGAAGGGTATCAACAAAAAAACAATCATCTGCCGATATATATGACCAGGTGCATCTATCAAAATATGTTCCAGTACTATATATGTGTCACCATTAAATTTTATCTCAGAAACATGTATATTAACTAACATATATGTGACCGAGGTCAAGTGTGCCAACGTCAAATGAATGATCTAAATAATGTTTTCAGTGTATGAAAGCATATGTTTTACGTACTTTTTGGTAACCAGACAATTATGTTTGATAGGCTCCTTAAAAATACATTAGCATTGTTTAGGAGAACAAATAAGTCTTTTCATTAGTTGTCATTCACGATAAATCCGAGAAAGGCCTAGTCAAGTAAAATGACATTACAACAACTCCACAATTAATTTGGCTTATACAGTCAAAAATAAACTTTTTATAAATGCAATTATGTGATGAACGAATCTCAAGTAACCCAAGCATAAAACTCTAACTTTTGGCATTTTTATCTGATATTTTCTATTACTACTATTATTTAATCTACCAATTATAATGACATCTTTAATGAAAGAGTGTGAACATCTTGAAATTAAACAGGAAGTTGTCATTCACGATAAATCCGAGAAAGGCCTAGTCAAGTAAAATGACATTACAACAACTCCACAATTAATTTGGCTTATACAGTCAAAAATAAACTTTTTATAAATGCAATTATGTGATGAACGAATCTCAAGTAACCCAAGCATAAAACTCTAACTTTTGGCATTTTTATCTGATATTTTCTATTACTACTATTATTTAATCTACCAATTATAATGACGTCTTTAATGAAAGAGTGTGAACATCTTGAAATTAAACAGGAAGATATTAAATTAGCCACCAACACAAATTTGATGAAAAAATGTTACCGGAAATGGTGGTTTTGACCCGTTGCCCGACCCACCCACACACATTTTACCAATTTCAAATCCTTGAATTATAGCACATATTACCTTATTGAATTCATTTTGATAAACAACATTATTTCACTTTCTTCCGTAACCTGTCTGTTTTCTTGCTGCTCCCTTTTGATCTGTGTCTTTGACATGTTCAAAACTGTAATCTGATTCATTTCAATGTTGTTCTATTAATAATAATTATTATGATGTTGTATTTAAACCATGGACCCACGGTATAGTGTTTGTAAAAGATTACCAATAAGTGAATTCTCATGTACATGTGTTAATTACCGCCCCTTAAAAAGTCTATATGTATCCTCTGCTAACATTGTTAAATATGGTGTTAACTATTGGCGTATGTACCCTCCGGCCTCCGGACACATGCCGTACGGTGTATATACCTTCCGGATCCACGTCAGACAGAACGTATTCAAACATATCCAAACTGAACAGACCAACATCCGAAAGGTACGATGCAACGCCTTCCGGATCCTTATATCCGGATGAATCAACACTCCGGACATGCAACAGTCAAGTTAACCAAAGTACAAACAAGTACACAAGTACTTGGTAGTGAAGCACAAACTAAGTAAACACTAAGAGATTAAGTACAAACCAGCCTATCACTCCATATGAGCGGCCTATAAATAGAGGGAAAATCTTCATTTAAGGTTAACTAATTCTCTTACTCTCTCTACTTTACTTATACTTTCTCTCTCTAAGAATATACACTTACTCTTACGCCGGAGATTGGTCCTGGGATATACTCCCGGGGCGAGACTAACGGACGTATCTGTTTTATAGATATCCGAAGGAATACTCCACTAGCAAGGATCTCCTCGAACCCGAAGGGCTAATCATAGTCCGGAGGATTCAATTCGTTTGTCCGAGGTAGAAGCAAGATTTTACCTCAACAAATTGGCGCCATCCGTGGGACTCGTTATTCACTCTACCAAAGCTAAAGAGATGACATGTCCTACTTCACCAACACCCGAAGGTAGCGAAAGAAACCAAGATAACAACGCTCACAACAACAGCATAGAACAAATCCATAATCACATCACCACCCTAAAAGCTCTAATCCAACAGTATAACACCACCGGGGAAACACCAATCAAACCCATCCAGCTCAACTTCGAAGACGAAGAGTCCCAAGATGCCGAAATTCAGAAATCCGAAGAGGAGGCGACGGACGATCTTTCTAAACCGTTCAAAGCAGCATCGAAGAGTCCCTTCACCTGAAGGATCATTGACTTTTTCGGACCCAAGAACACAAGATATTTGATGCCCTCCCATATAAAACTATACGATGGATCCATCGATCCAGACGATCACATAACAAGATTTGAAGGAGAAGCCAATCAAGGTGCATGGCCCATGCCTATATGGTGTATGATGTTCCAGCAGACATTGGATGACGCAGCCAGAGGATGGTTCGATAGTCTGCCGCGAGGAAGTACTGACAATTGGGATGCCTTGTGCGAACAGTTCGTACAGAGATTTGCCCTCCGGATAAAATGCGTCAGGGATCCTATGGAAATCACAAAGATCGTCCGACAAGCCAACGAGGCATTGTCAGAGTTCAAAGAACGATGGACAGACGAAGCCAGTCGCATTTCAGGAGTCCCGGAGGTAATGCAAATATCCTCTTTCATGAACGGCAGCAAATGTCCGGAACTAGCAAAAAGATTCTCCGAAAAGATTCCCCGAACGGTAACAGAAATGATGATAAGGGTCGATGACTTCATCCGATCTGAGAAAGCAAATCGATCAGTAGAAGTACCAAAGGGAGAAAGGATAGACAGTTACAAAAGAGATCACCATTACAGTCCGTACAATAGCACATATGAGCAAAACACCCAACGAGCTCCCTTCAGAGGAAATAACCGAGGGAATAACCATCGGGAAGAGTTAAGGCCTCATCAAAATAATCACTTCATACCCTACGGTCCGGCAAGGAATGATAACCGAACATATTATCGAATGGATTATCGTCGCAACGATACAAACCGGAGAGATACCAGGCCAATAGATTTGAATGCACTCATCAAAGCTCCTAAAGAAATTTTGGCAACTGAACATCAACTCAGACATCCAGCACCACCTCCGTTAAAAGGGAGGCCCTCCAGAGATAATATGGATAAATATTGCGACAATCACGGGGAGAAAGGCCACCTCACAAATGACTGTCACAACTTGAAAGAGCAACTCAAAAAGGCTATGGAAACAGGCAAACTCGATCATCTGATCAGAGATGTCCGGCAAAGAGAAAGGGCACTGATGCGTGGGAATCGCACCTTGCTTTACCTCTCGAGGGATCTCGCGAGGCTTACAACCCCCACCAGGCAGTGTACCTGATCGTTGTAGTATAGTATAGTGACAAGTACCGGGGGATTGATCGTTCAGCTTAGGAATAGTGTCGCTAGGATTAGAAAACCTAATTAAAAGTTCTAGAGATGAAAGATGATTATTTTTATGTTTTTATATTTTATGAAAGCAATTAAAATCTCGGGTTTTGAAGGAGTGGGCGGAATTAGTTGCTAATCAACTAACCCAAAAACTACTTTATAACTAATTAACTAATGAAAATGAAATTAAACTAATATTAAACTAAGGTTGTGAGCAGTGGTTGGAGAAATTGTGTTTACTTAGACTTCATTACTCCCTAGATATCTTTTACATGTTAATTACTTGTTACACTTGTATGAATGACGGGTTGTATTCCTTAATACCATTCGTGGAGTGGCATACATAACTCCCCAACTCTATGAGCTCTTATCTCCTCCTACACCATGACCCAGCACAACTATAGGGATTGTAAACAGTGGCTCATGCATTAAATACAACCAATAAAGACCTAGTACGCCTCGGTTCATGTTTCTTAAGACGTTCAAGCATGTTACCATTTAGAGATCTGCCAGTTTTCTTAAGCCTAACATATAATATCATTCATTCAAAACAAGAATAGACAAGTAAGCAACACATAATCAACATCTAGGTTTCATTAGATCTAAGCAAACACAAAGGAAATTTAGCCTAGCATAGTAGAATTAAGATAAGAACAAAAGATAGACAACCAACACATAGACATATTGATTGAATTAAGAGTATACTTATCTCAATTACAATGCAAGGTCTCAAGGGTTTGGAACCCTTGAAAAACCTGTAAAAGAGGCACCAAAATCGTCTTTAGGGTTTCACCAAAACTTCTCTTTTTTTTATGAAAAAACTAGAAAACTATATATAGGAAAATCGTCCTGACGGCGTCAAGAGTAAAATCTGACGCCGTCAACTCGCCGCCATATACTTCCTCGAACGCCCTAGATCCAATCGTGACGGCCTATGTGATGCCGTCACCACCCTCGGTAAATTAATCTTGGTCATTTTGACGCCGTCATCTCTTCATCTGACGCCTTCACAACCTTCGGTAAAATATTCATCCTTTCTGACGCCGTCAAGAGTAAATACTTGACGCCGTCACCTTGTAATTCCAGCTTGGATTTGGTACTTTGTTGTTTTCTTCACTTTATGCTCCAAAAACGTCCAAAATAGCCTCTTTTCCAGAATTCACTCTCCAAACACCTAAAATCACAAAAGGAACGATTTAGGGCAATATTTGATCAAATAAATTCGGATTCGGGCTTAAATGACCCCCTAAAAACGGATCATTTTTCGCCTCATCATATACCCTTACACTTGAGATTTGCTTGTCCTCAAGCAAATGAGCTTTTATTCTACTCAAAAGACAAGTTAGGGGTCATTTAACACTAATATAAAAGTAATCACAACAAATAATCGTTCCACTAAAGACCAATAGACAAGCACGGAGGTCATACACAAGCACCTCACAAATAGTGTTTAGATACTCACATCTCTCGGGTGTAATAAAGTAATATAACATTATGGAAATGGAAGATATCTCTCACTACCTGTCATAGCAAAATAGATTACCATAGGCTTGGGAAAGGATCAAACCTCCACCACATGGCGTAAGCACCTAGGATAAACTATCAAAGAGGTCTTTTAAAGGGTTATAACGTTAGGTGTAGGGATATGAATTACACGGTTTTGTTGGATAAAGGGGATTTTACTGGTGGCGAGTTAACAATCTTAGTTAATTACATGTACAAGATGGCGTTGCTAAGCCAAGACTAGACTCGACTTAAACTAATAAATGAAAAATAACTAAAAACATAAAATGAACATAGAATGAAAACGGGATGGTAGTCCGTATGTTTTTTCTCTCTTTCTTTTCTATTTTTTTTTTTTTTTTCTATTTTTTTTTCTTTTTCTTTTTTTTTTTGATTTTTTTTTTTTTTTTTTTTTTTTTTTTTTTTCATACACTCTTACCCTACCATCCAAAATAATACATCATAGGGGTTTGAGCATTCCCCTTACACTTGAATCTTTACATACTTTACATTAAACTATTCTAATGACTCGAATTAAGAAAATCAAAACACTTGGAGCACTTTTAAGATTAACGTACATATGGGGGTAATAAGTGTTGTTCTTCCCCATTACTCCATAAAATAAGTACTTACCATGAGTCCCAATCGTCCCAAAACAATATGTACAAGGATATGACTCGACTTAGCAACCATGTAATCAATTAGAAAGTTAACTTAGGGTTTAACAAATAACAATAATGCACTAAAAATGAGCGCATACACGGAAGGCTAAGGCGATTTGGGTGTACATTTAAGTGGGGTGTAACAAATTCTTCCTTTAAGTAAGATGCTTAAAGTTAGAAACGAAAAGATAGGCTCGGAGGGGTGTACTAGGGGTATCGTGTACTAAAAATGAGTACAACGCTAAGGGTGTGGGAAAAATTAGTTGACTTAACTAGCCAAGTAATATGACTTAAATGGTCAAGTAATCGTAATACGGGTTTAACACAAGGGTGATCCTAATGCCTCTTATCATGTAGTAAATCCTACCACACGAATGTAGTCTCACTAGCGGTCTCGGGATGCATCACTAACGCAAGTTCTAGAATCTAAATGCTACCGGTACACTCATAAGCACCAATAATAAATGCTTTTCCTATCAAAACTAAAGGCGAACCTCACATTTTTGGGTGGAAAATTTTTCTGAATATACGGTTATGTGCTAGTCATACAACCTCCTATCCATGAGACGCTTGCTATGGCTAAAGTTTCACTCCTAAATGTTGTAAAAAATTTTAAATTTGGTGCTAAAATTACACTAACAAGTATTTCTCATAGTTTTATTACTCATCTACTATCAAACAAAACAAACTCAAGCGCAAGTGCATATGTAAGGTATCATCTTTTTACCCTCCCCTTACACTTAAGATGAACATTGTCCCCAATGTTCAAGTAAAGAATGTAAAAGTTAAAAGTAAAGAGAATGAATTCAAATACTCCCCTGATTCGCTCGGTATGGATTTTAGGTTGGCCAGGTTAAATCTTCCTCCAAGAAAACGAACAATCAAAGCTTCCCTTCCAGAATAAAAATCATCTTCTTGTCTCAAATAACCTGTAAATCCTGACAAAAGTAGACAAGGCAACCTCGCGTAAAATCGGCGGCATCCTATATAAGTTACTAAATCCTAGAAAACAAAATAAGATATAATGCTTGTGGAATGAAGTTTGCAGATTTCCTGGAGATTATAAAACTTAATAATTCACAAAAACTTATAAGACTCCGTTAGAAAAACAAAACTGGTAAAATTTCCAGATTTTTGACTCCTGACGCCGTCAAGAGCAATTGCCTGACGCCGTCAGAATGAACCTGCAGAAATCTTTATGTTAAGTTTCCAGAAAATTTCTGGAAAAACTTTGTCCTACTTCCTGGAAAATCCTGCAAAACTACATTATGACTCAATACAAGCATTTGACTCTAACAAATACGAATATACATGTTCATTAAATATTGTGGATAATCATGATCGGTTTGTTTCTTAAAAACATATTTGGGGTTTCCCCTTACACTTATCTTTTGCAAAAATACCTTTAGGTTGAAGTTAAGACTAGGCTAAACAACATAATAAAGTATTTCCACTTTTTAATTGAGAAACATGATCAACCAACAATAAAAATAAAGCATGCATATGGAAGCAAATAACAATCAAACAAATAAAATCACACAAAACATGGGTTGCCTCCCAAGAAGCGCTTGTTTTTGTTCGAGTCACGAGCCTGACTCTACCCTTATTTAACGAAAAGAAGGGAGGTTTTCCCTACACTTAGGATTAATTGCGGGTGGAAGTAGCGATACACACCCTTAGGGTGGAAGTATGCCACGTGAGAAAAGAGTGGTGGATGAATTATATGCTCAAACGGGTGTGCTCCTTTTATCATAACCTTACCTAGTTCACTTTGGTCAATGAGTGAGTTGAAGTTTTCTCCTAAGAAGGGATCATTTTCTATCAACTTCGAGAGATTCCTAGTTGGGGATCTATCTTGACCTAATAAACCCGGTTTAAACCCATAATGTTTCTTACGATCAATCATGAATGGGTGATGTAAGTATGTAAGGTCATGGTTCACTCCTATGTTGGCTTCTTCTCTACAAGGCTTGGGGTCTACTACCTTCAACGTAAAACTACCCGGACTACATGGTTTGATGGGTGGATCGGGACCTATTTCAATTCCTAAATCTTCATCCAAGGATGGAAGATTAGATAATGGTTTTGGTTGAGGCTCCGGTTCATCAAAACTAGGAACTTCCCTAGAACTAGGAGTAAGGTTATCACTACAAGTGTTCAAACCTATATCCTCTAGTGGTGCTTGGTTCAAAGGTTCTACCTCAATTGGGGTTCCTATAGTCTCTTCTACTTCTTCCGGGTAAGTCACGGGCGGTGTATGTGCCTCAAATGATGGTAGGACGTGTGGGGTACTTGGTAGGCTTACGTTACTTACCTCATCCTCCATTTTATCTAGATTACCTATGTGTTTGTTTTGTACTATCGCTTTAGGTGACAACCACACAGGTATCCCAAAGTAATCATCCCCAGATAAACTTCCTGTTTGCTCCATCAAACTTGTTTTTGATTGATTTGTGATGTTGTTTGTTAGGTTGTCTACTCTATAATAGTATTGGGCACAGTTTTCTATGGTATCCCATGCTTCTTCATCATTTAATTCCCTAGGGCCCCCATTGGCAAAATCATCGATGCGCATTTGGTCACTTTGGCTGACACGATAGTAAAAGGTTTCGGTTAGGGATGATAAAGAGAAACTATGATGAGGGAATTTTCGAAGTAAAATTTTAAAACGAGTCCATGCATCATATATGGGTTCATCTCGATATTGTTTGAAATTCGAGAATTCAACAAGGTAGAATGGCCTTTTTGGTTGGTGGTATGGTGGATTCGCGTACTCCATAATGGTGAACGGAATAGTCAATGGAAATTACGAACAAACACACAAAGAAAAAGATAGACTAAAGAAATCCTAAAAATAAAAATAAAAATCTTACTAGAAAGGAATCTAGCAAGTAGACCTAATAAAAAGAAATCCTAACCTAGACAATAACTATTCCCCGGGCTGCGGCGCCAAAAACTTGATGGCGCCGCACTCTTTTGCGAAAGTTGAGGAATAAATGTAAAGATAGACAATCCCCGGCAGCGGCGCCAAAAACTTGATGCGTGGGAATCGCACCTTGCTTTACCTCTCGAGGGATCTCGCGAGGCTTACAACCCCCACCAGGCAGTGTACCTGATCGTTGTAGTATAGTATAGTGACAAGTACCGGGGGATTGATCGTTCAGCTTAGGAATAGTGTCGCTAGGATTAGAAAACCTAATTAAAAGTTCTAGAGATGAAAGATGATTATTTTTATGTTTTTATATTTTATGAAAGCAATTAAAATCTCGGGTTTTGAAGGAGTGGGCGGAATTAGTTGCTAATCAACTAACCCAAAAACTACTTTATAACTAATTAACTAATGAAAATGAAATTAAACTAATATTAAACTAAGGTTGTGAGCAGTGGTTGGAGAAATTGTGTTTACTTAGACTTCATTACTCCCTAGATATCTTTTACATGTTAATTACTTGTTACACTTGTATGAATGACGGGTTGTATTCCTTAATACCATTCGTGGAGTGGCATACATAACTCCCCAACTCTATGAGCTCTTATCTCCTCCTACACCATGACCCAGCACAACTATAGGGATTGTAAACAGTGGCTCATGCATTAAATACAACCAATAAAGACCTAGTACGCCTCGGTTCATGTTTCTTAAGACGTTCAAGCATGTTACCATTTGGAGATCTGCCAGTTTTCTTAAGCCTAACATATAATATCATTCATTCAAAACAAGAATAGACAAGTAATCAACACATAATCAACATCTAGGTTTCATTAGATCTAAGCAAACACAAAGGAAATTTAGCCTAGCATAGTAGAATTAAGATAAGAACAAAAGATAGACAACCAACACATAGACATATTGATTGAATTAAGAGTATACTTATCTCAATTACAATGCAAGGTCTCAAGGGTTTGGAACCCTTGAAAAACCTGTAAAAGAGGCACCAAAATCGTCTTTAGGGTTTCACCAAAACTTCTCTTTTTTTTATGAAAAAACTAGAAAACTATATATAGGAAAATCGTCCTGACGGCGTCAAGAGTAAAATCTGACGCCGTCAACTCGCCGCCATATACTTCCTCGGACGCCCTAGATCCAATCGTGACGGCCTATGTGACGCCGTCACCACCCTCGGTAAATTAATCTTGGTCATTTTGACGCCGTCATCTCTTCATCTGACGCCTTCACAACCTTCGGTAAAATATTCATCCTTTCTGACGCCGTCAAGAGTAAATACTTGACGCCGTCACCTTGTAATTCCAGCTTGGATTTGGTACTTTGTTGTTTTCTTCACTTTATGCTCCAAAAACGTCCAAAATAGCCTCTTTTCCAGAATTCACTCTCCAAACACCTAAAATCACAAAAGGAACGATTTAGGGCAATATTTGATCAAATAAATTCGGATTCGGGCTTAAATGACCCCCTAAAAACGGATCATTTTTCGCCTCATCAGGCACCTCAAAGAGGCAATCACCAAATCAACCAAGGAAGAATCATCAATATGGTTCAGTATCAATAGAAAGGGAGGAAACGCAAAAGCATGGACCAAGAAGAAGAATGGATGAACGTCCCTATCAGTTTCCCCCCAATCCTACCTGGGGACGTCTCAGATGAACCACTCATAATCGAGGACGAAGTAGAAGGATACACAGTCCGAAGAGTATATGTTGACCAGGGTGCTTCGGTGGAAGTAATGTACGAGCACTGTTTCTTAAACTTGGATTCCTCCATCCGGTCGCGACTCAAAAAAACAAATACACCCCTGGTCGGATTTGCCGGAGAAGCAATTAATCCGTTAGAAAAAATTGAGTTGGAAGTGTGTTTTGGAAGTGAAGGGCTATACCGTCGAACAACCATGAAGTTTGCGGTGGTAAGGTCTCCCTCCGCTTATAACATAATATTAGGACGCTCCGGAATCAAGAAACTAAGAGCCATTCCGTCAACAATACATTCCATGATGAAGTTCCCAACCCCGAGGGGTATTGCCACTTTGGTCACTCGTTCCGTCATCATCTCAGAATGCAGAAAGTTAGAAGAAAAATTCTTATGGGAGAAAGAAACCAAAATGGAAACCCTTCCGGCAACAACAGTTACTAATAAAGCCACAGAAACCGAGGAAGTATTAGTTCATCCGGCATACCCGGATCAATTGATAACGATAGGAGGAAATTTTCAAAGGAAGGACGAAGGCAGTTGATAACCTTGCTTAAGAACAGTCAGGACTTTTTTGCATGGGAGCCATCGGATATGAAGGGCGTACCCCGATGGATTGCCGAACACAAACTCAATGTAAATATTCAGGACAGACCCGTGGCTCAAAAGAAGAGATTCTTCTCAGAAGAAAAGAACCAAGCCATAAACAAAGAGGTGGAAGAATGGCTAAAAGCCGGAATCATCAGGCCCGTTCGATACCCGACATGGATCTCGAACCCAGTGCTAGTAAAGAAGCCGGACGACAGTTGGAGAATGTGCATCGACTTCAAAAACCTCAACTCATCTTGTCGGAAGGATTATTACCTGTTGCCAGAGATCGACTGGAAAATTGAGTCGGTAACAGGATTCCATTACAAATGCTTCCTTGATGCTTACAAAGGATATCATCAAGTCCAAATGGCAAAAGAAGACGAAGAGAAAACAGCCTTCTACACTGATCATGGAACATATTGTTACACCAAAATGCCGTTCGGATTAAAAAACGCTGGAGCAACATATCAAAAGCTGGTAGATACTGTCTTCCGATCACAAATTGGTCAGAACTTAGAGGCATATGTAGACGACATGGTAATCAAGAGCCAAACAGAAAGGGAGCTGTTAGCCGACATAGCCGAGACATTTGATAATCTCCGAAAGATCAACATGAAGCTGAACCCCAAAAAATGTTCCTTCGGAGTGGAAGAAGGGAAGTTCCTCGGCTACATAATATCCTCATAAGGGATCAGGGCTAACCCCAAGAAAACCAGATCAATTGCCGACATGCAATCGCCCAAGTCACTCAAAGAAATGCAAAGTCTGAGCGGCAAGCTTGCAGCATTAAACCGTTTCCTGTCTAAGTCAGCTGAAAGGTCCCTGACTTTCTTCGAAACCCTTAAAAACATCACCAAAGATAACAAAGATAAGTATCAATGGACAGAAGCGGTCTAAAGGGCTTTTCAAGAGATGAAGAAGATGATCGTAGAGCTCCCCTGCTTAACAACACCTAAACCAAAAGAAGACATGTACTTATACCTATTGGCTACAAAAGAGGCAATAAGTGGGGTAATGCTAGTGGAAAGAGAAGGACGGCAGATTCCGGTGCACTATGTAAGCCGGACGCTGCATGAAGCCGAAAGGAATTATGCTCCAGTAGAAAAATTAGCTCTGGCTCTCCGCCACCTATCCAGATGACTGAGACAATATTTTGAAGCTCATCCTATTAAGGTCATAACGGATCAGCCTATCAAGCAAATACTGAACAAAGCAGAAGCTTCCGGACGCCTAGCCCAGTACACCGTCGAGCTCGGAGCTTATAATATTACCTATGTGCCACGAAATGCAATCAAAGGACATGTCTTAGCTGATTTTATCAATGAAATACCCATCGGATCTTCCGGGAAGGATCCGAAAGGGAGGGGCAATGAGATATGTGATATCTCCCAAGCTAAGGAATGGACACTATATACCGACGGAGCATCCAGCAAAAAAGGCGCCGGAGCAGGTTTGGTTCTAATTAGTCCAGACAAAGAAGAGTATACTTACGCCCTCCGATTTAACTTTGACTCTACCAACAACGGAGCAGAGTACGAAGCATTATTGGCCGGATTAAGAATCGCAAGAAGTATGCACATAAAAGCACTGGATGTACGGGTAGACTCAAACCTGGATGTACGGGTAGACTAATTTGTATCTTAAATCTGTCTAATAATATGATTGCAACCTATGAAAAATTAAAAGGTTAAGATAACAAAAGATAAAATCCCCATTAATTGTATGTATGTAAATTTGTATGTATGGATATGTTTCAGGGCGAGGCGGGGCGGGGATGCTGAAACCCGTCCCCGCCCCAAACCAAATAAAAATCCCCATTAAAGCCTCGAAACCCGTCCCGTAACCCGATAAGCATGCCCCGCCCCGTCCCGAAAAGTTTGGGTTTCGGGTTTCCCCATCGGGTTCGGGTTTTTTTTGCCATCCCCTAAATATGGTGTTAAATTAGACACGATAAATACTGGGATGTTCCTCATTAATCACTTTTATTGTGTCAGACTCGACCCGACCCGACCCATTTACTGGTTGGCTTAAGTTTTCCTTTATTGGCCCATCGTGAAAGAAATTTTTTTTGCCCCCTCTTAAAAAATATTCTGGCTCCGCCCCTGATAATTGGGTTATAGTAGAAGGGAGAGAGATCCCTGTTTAGGATACCCGCGAAAAGTCGATCCCTTTTTGGCTATGATGTATGCGGCCTAACTGGTATTTCCATAGTTGTTTCCGGACTTTTCCCTAGCTATCCTTAGATGCAGAGGCGGAGCTACGGAGGGGGCACGTGCCCCCTCTCAACTTTCCAGCGTAGTGTAAAATTTTTAAAAGTTCTCATGCTTGTCGTCATTTTGCCCCCCTTAAAATATAATTTGAGTGAAGAAGATAATGGAAGTTCAGATTTCACAAGTTGCTATGGTTTTAAATGTGGAGAAGATGATGATGGAGAAGAAAAGAATTAAATATTAAAAATAAATGAGTCATTGAGTCACGTGAAATGGGATGAGTTGTGGTGTTTTGAAAACCATGAAACCTTTATTTAACTCTTTTGTCTACTTGTTAATTTAAAAAAATAAGGAAAAAAATCTGCTTTTTGTTTTTTCTATTTGGGAAATGATTTGTGCACCATTTATTTTTGGCTATACACCACTAAATCACACCAGTGATACATACAGTACAACACCGCTATGCATAATTTAGTGGTGGATGACAAAAACAAATGGTGTATAAATCACATCCCTTTTCATTTACAGTAATAGTTGGTGAAAACAAAAGAAAGAAAACTTCATTTCGTATACAAGTTAAGATGCAGGATCTAGTATGATTGGTTGACTAATTTGTATCTTAAATATGTCTAATAATATGATTGCAACGTATGAAAAATTAAAAGGTTAAGATAACAAAAGATAAAATCCCCATTAATTGTATGCATGTATATTTGTATGTATGTATATGTTTCAGGGGAGGCGGGGCGGGGATGCTGAAATCCGTCCCCACCCCAAACCCAATAAAAATCCCCATTAAAGCCTCGAAACCTGTCCCGTAACCCGATAAGCATGCCCCGCCCCGTCCCGAAAAGTTAGGGTTTCGGGTTTCCCGATCGGGTTCAGGTTTTTTTGCCATCCCCTAAATATGGTGTTAAATTAGACACGATAAATACTGGGATGTTCCTCGTTAATCACTTTTATTGTGTCAGACTCGACTCGACCCGACCCGACCCATTTACTGGTTGGCTTAAGTTTTCCTTTATTGGCCCATCGTGAAAGAAATTTTTTTTTTGCCCCCTCTTAAAAAATATTCTGGCTCCGTCCATGCTTGTACATAACCCGTTGATATGTTCATAAAGCAAAAGTAAAATGATCAACTATATCTAAGGAAAACAATAATTTTTTCTTTTTTTGTTTATTAATATTTTTCATTTAAATAAACTAATCAAGTATCAATTAATTTTTGGTACATATAAATATTTTTTCATCATACAGATTATGAAAATTATTTGAAATTTTATTTAGAAGTTTGAATTAACACACTGGGTTGTTTATATAAACAATGGAAAAAAAAACTTTTGCCATATATACTTTCATAAGTTTCAACTTTAGCCGCGATAAAATGTCGTTGCTATGGAAAATAAGATAATATTTTGAAAAGTATTAATATTATAACAAATCTTGTGTTGTGTTGAAATTTGTCAATCTCTACCAACTTGTGATAAGTAATACGTAGTAAGTAAAAGTAGAAAATGGAAATTTATTAATACTTGCCTATATTATTTAAGTAATCAAACGTGTAGATTTTATATGTTTACAAAGTTGCCTAAATTAATTAAGATTTAGATAATTAGTTGACAAGGGTACTATGAGGATTGACCAAAAGTTAAGGATTTCACAATTCACTTTGACTATTTTCACATTATAAGTAGTATAGATATAGATTAATTACATTAAATAAAGTGTTCTCTAAATTAAATGTATACTTGTGTGCCCCCAATAGGCTCGAGTTCGAAACCAGACATACGTATATAAAATATGTTCATAATCCAACAGTTATGCAGATCTGAAAATTTTATTGTGTACCCATGTGTATGGTCTGTTGATGTAGTATGAATGATCCAATATATATTACTAGTATTCAACATTGGCACATTGCTGTAACATTAGATATAATAGTATTTCATTGTTATAACGTACAACACCTACTATGCATTTTAGTTAGTGGAATAAGTTTTGTATTTTGTTTAATCATATCTCATTTTGAAAATTAAAATGTGATTAATAAAGGTTAGTGGTGTAATCAAAGTCATGAGAATTAAAGTGTTCTGTAAGCCTATATAAAGGCATTCCTTTCATTGAACTAATCATAACAAATACTATATCTTTCTCTGCATTATTTATATCTGTCTTATTCTACAAACACCAATTTCAGTGCTTCTTTTTCAACAATTTGACCTTTCTCATTATTATTTGATCAACTAACAATGGCATCCTTTGTGACTGAGTTCAAACATCTTGAAATCCAACTGGAAGATATCATATCAGCCACCAACAACTTTGATGAAAGCAAGGTTATCGGAAGAGGTGGTTTTGGAAAAGTGTACGCAGGAGAATTGTCTCACTCTCGATCAGAAGAGAAAAGTCTTGTTGCTATTAAGCGCCTTGATCGTAGATATGGACAAGGCGACCCTGAGTTTTTCAAAGAAATCAGAATGCTTTCATGTTACAGGCATGAAAACCTGATATCACTCCTGGGATTTTGCAGCCAAGGGGGTGAGATGATCCTCGTTTACGAGTATGCATCCCGTGGAAGCCTTGATCGCTACTTAAGTTCCTCCGATCTCACCTGGATGCAGCGTCTCAGGATATGCATTGACGCTGCGAAGGGACTAAGCTTCCTGCATGATCCAAAAGGTACACAGCAAAGAATATTGCACTGTGACATTAAAAGTGCCAACATCCTACTCGATAAGAATATGACTGCAAAGGTTTCTGACTTTGGGCTTTCAAAGATGGGTCCTGCTAATCAGCAGTATTCGCTTCTTATCACAAGTCCCGTAGGTACCCCTGGGTACTGTGATCCATTATATATGGAGACGTATTCCCTAACGAAAGAATCGGATGTGTACTCTTTTGGGGTAGTCTTGTTTGAAGTCTTGTCCGGGAAACTATGCATTGAATATAGCAAGGGCCAGTTAAAAGTAATTCACGTGCCTACGTGGAAGCAAAGGTATGAAGAAAATAAGTTAAATGAGATTGTTATGCAAGATCTCATACAACAAATGGATCCGAGTTCATTGAAAACATTCTCAGACATTGCATTTCAATGTTTACGAAAAGCTCGCGAAGAAAGGCCAACAATGTCTCGTGTTGTGGAAGAACTGGAGATTGCACTTGAGTCACAGGAATTTCCCGATCTGAGACTCGAAGTGCTAACAAAGTATAAAGATATACTTATGGCTGTGGATCCTCTTCTAATATACAAAACTGGAAACCAACTTAAAGAGCTTCTCTCCAATGGCTTATTCATTAATGAGGGCAAGAAGGTAATTAGCTACATTGCTTTGAGTTATTTATTTGAAGATTTATATTGGTAAATTATAAATTATGTTTAAAAAATGTTGGCCTTTTTTGGAAATTGACTTCATTTATACCAAGTACACCTGTATATATTTAATCCAATTTCATAGTTTTTTTTAAATGACGTTTCAAGCGTGTTCATCTTTGGAGGAAAAAAATAATACAAAATGATTTAGTTTCTCAAAATCTATTAAATATTCGTAACAAAAAATGAAACACTTTTATCAACGGCAAAGACTCACCCACGAAATTTGGCCCAAAGCTAACAAGGCCTGACCCAATTTATGCCCTGGATCTCATATTTGTAAACTCAATAATAATATTCGTAACTTTATTTTTCATTGGACGTGTAGTGGGTGTTTATAAGTGAGAAGGGGGAATGCATTGAAAGGATTTACATCGAAGCCTGCTTGAATTTAGATGAAATAATACCTCACACTTTAAATCAGTCTTATTTTGACATTGTTAATTCAAGGTGACTTATCCTATTTCTATCCCATTTGTTTAGTTTTTCATTCTTTAATTGCTGCATTAATAGATTTCCAGGGGGGCGATGTTATAGATATTCTAATTCATTCAAAGCATGTGTGAGAGGTCAATACTTGACACCTCAAATCTCATACACCCTCAACCTTGTCTTCCGATATTATGATGAATTAGATGCCAATTCATATAACCCCCTGAGATACAAAATAGATGGGGAGGATGATACAAAAGTTTTCATAATTTACCCTATTACACACGAGAGAGAAGATAGATGGTTCATTGTTCCACTGTATCACTTTACACAAAACTGCAGACCTCCAATTTGAGTTTATATCTCATGCTGCCACTCTACTAGTCGCTGGCATCAAGTTCGAACCATCTGAAGAGAAAGTAAGCAGTTTATTGTCAATGGTTATCTTATTTATAAAAGATGTAAAGAAAAAATGAATTGAATGACGCTTAACCCGAATGTATCGTTTACTTGCTTGGATATGTCATTATATAGGTGGAACTTCCGGTGTTTCAAGAGTACCAATACATAATCGAGGCTGCCTCGCAATCTCTCGTCTACAGATCCCTTCAGGAACTAAAACAGATTCTCTCGAAAGGAATCTACTTGAAAGATTACAAAATGGTAAAAATTGGCTATGTCTTTTATAAAGATAATCTGAGCACAACTAATTCCCAACTTACTAATTATGCAGTGGTTCTCACTTAATGAGAAAGGAGAACACTGTCACATGATATCCATGAAAGACTGTTTGATTCCAAATGAAGATTCCACTCCTCGATATGAGTCTTATTATTGGGCAAGGTGACTTGTCATACTCAGACTTATCACTATTATTTTAAAGTATATATAAATTGATGCATCATTCTTTGCTTCTTCTTCTTCATGTAGATTTCCAGCGGGCCTTTATCAAACAAACAATAAGGGATTCAAAACACATGTGAAGACTCAGTTTTTGTCCCCATCAGTCACATATACCGTGAACCTTGTATACTACAGTTCCACAATTGATGATGAACAAGTGTACGTAGACCTCAAGTACAGATTAAGAGGGGAGGCAACAACTTCTGTTGTGTACCTTGCATGTCAAAGAAAAGATAATCGGTTGCATATGGTTGAATTGTATCAATTCACTAGCGATGGGAGTATTGTTGATCTTGAAATTCTTTTTGAGAATTCTGGAGCCAATTTAAAAGGAATAGAAGGCATAATGTTTCAGCCCCTCGAAATAGTAAGATGACAAATACTAGTTTAATCATCTTAGTCAATTTTTAATTTGGTTTGGGTCAAAATGGGCCATTTTTTGTTCTGAGTCGGACGTACGGGTTGAAAAATGAACTGCGAATGGAATTTAAGATTTCCATAAAACTGATAAATAGTCAAAGGAGATCATACAAATAATAGTTAGGAATCAAATTTTTTATAGCCAAAATTAAAACTAAAACTAAAACTGGTAAACCAAACTTTGTAAAATAGGTGGAAGATAAAGTATCGAAGGATGACAAGGTGGAGAATATCCCAACCATATCAGATTCAGACTTAGACACTTATTGGGAACAAAAGTTTCCGGATGATTATGAAGAAATACTCAATTTTTCAAAAGATAGTCTGAGTTGGACAACAAAGAAGGAACTCTACTCAGTTCTCATAAGAGGGTTCCTGATCAACAATGGTCAACAGGTATACTTTATAGGAATTATAAGACTACTGCCCTTATTTCAAACCTAATTTATGTGTAATAGTCCTTACACTTACATATTCTTATGGATTGATAGTGGTTCTCTGTTGATAAACATGGGAAGAAATGTTTAATGCTATCTGCAAAAGCGACTTTGGTAATAGATGACAAGAACTCACCTTGCGAGTCTTCCCATGAATCAAGGTTCTTTCTCTATTTTTTCTAGCCAGTTTTCCTGTAATAGTTTATATGTTATTCATATGTCTGCACCACTTTGCAACTACCTACGAATACAGACACCTTTGTCAAGAAATTTTATATATTTATAAATTTTTCTCTTGCACACAACTGAGTTACTATTAATATTTGAAAAAATATGTAGAATCTAGTTTGGTAATTCTTATTTACCTTAAGTTGCGATCTATATTTTTATAGACTAGTATTGAAATCTAAACAATAAGCCCTACACAACTATTATCACAATCCAAACCATCAGTAGAGAGTAATGTCAATACTTCTCTCTGGCTTCAAAGAACACATCTCGATCTATTAATCCTTGTTTTCCTCTATCAGACTTCTGAATATTCATGCCCACATTACACAACTTTGCTACATGGATGTCTGCCGCAGTTGGCTTCACCTTAAAACTCATTAGCTTAAGCTTTATAGTGTCATTAATCTTTGCATACAGCATGTCCCAACTCATTTTTTCAACTCTGAAATTCTGTAATCTCTTTATAGACAAATGAAGTACACATCAGCAGCATGTACGAGTAATCTAAGGATGCACCCTATGTCGTTTCACATGTTCTAGGAACAAAATTCTGAATAATGTATTTCCAATCATTAGGCAACACATTCAGACCCATCACTTATTAGCAACTTGACCCATATGTTATGTGCAAAAAGGAAGTTGATAAAAAAAATTAGAATTTGCTTCACAGATATTAATATAATGGGCATACCATTACTACACTTATTCCCCATTCATAGGAGATTTGTATATGTAGGATTACACTAAGAGTGCCATACCAAGGAAAACCACTGCACTTTTCATCTCTAAAATCCATAAATGTTTATCAATAAACATGAGTTCTTTAGCTTTTGTGTTTTTCCACACCACATCTTTTCACAAAGGATTAGTATAGGCTCTGAGATGCTTGTGACTCCAGAGGCCACTTTCGATTCCATCTTTGATTATAGCTTGTAGGATAAGTACTAGATAGATCATTGAGCTAGTTATAACAAGTAGAATACCTATGTAATCACAAGTAAACTAAGAGAGACTCTCACAATAAACTGATGTTTATGCAGAATATAAACACAAGAGTTGAAGAAGAATAACTAAATAACAATTGATCCTCTATGGATCTATATTACTAACTATTAAAATTGTTTTTCAAAGGTGTACATTGTCCATAGCCGTGTTTTTTTTTATACTACAAGAAACCCTAATTCGGCATTTACTACAAAACGTGTAGAGGAAATATGCATGATTACTTCCTAATATAACTTATGCATATCCCTTTCTCTAATAAACTTCTAAACATAAACGGGTTTTACTATTATCATAACCCTCAGAAACAAAACTAACAGCAGAAACTAAATTCTGCTAACAGCAGAAACAATACCAGCAGGAACTATATACCTGCCAGCAGAACCATACTATACTACCAGCAGAAATGTTCTATTACAATTGAATAATTCCTAACATAGCTATACTACCATAGCAGAAACCATACCAGGGCCAGCAGAACCATACTATACTACCAGCAGAAATGTTCTATTACAATTGAATAATTCCTAACATAGCTGCATACAAGCAATGTTGAATTGGATTACCCGTTCCTAATTTATGGACAATGTGAGACTTCACTCACCACCAACAAGTTCTTTCATTCCTTACTGTCTATACTCTCATGTTTAACTTCCCAAACACTTCTGCCTTTTAACTCCATTGTATGACTCCATTATATTGCATAAATGGGTCAAAACGAGTAATACTTAAGAACGACACTTTATTACACTGCAATATTCCATGAATGCTTGATTATTATAGCTTTATTCCACATAAATATTTTATAACTATTCTAGGAAGCATGGATGCATAAGCAATCAATTCTGAAAAGCCGTGAAAAGGAGAGCCCTAAACATTGAATTTTGTACCTCAACGATATGCCAAAGCATTGCCTTGAATTTTCTTTGGTGTGGGATGGCATGTAAATTTTCCATTGACCAATTCCACTCACTTTAAATGTTATCACTGTTTGATGCTGGCATGTCGAACAGTTTAGCCATAGTGAATGAAAAAGCCCTTGAAGAGCCTTTCATTTCATAGAAAATATTAGCAAGTCCACCACCCTTTAAATCAATAAACAACTTAACACATCAGTTGGCTTCGACAACATGGATGCCTTAAAAACTTTCTAAATCAATTAAATATTAGATGAGTTTCTTGTTTCTGCAGATTTGGAGAAGTCCTTGTACTAACTGCTGGCTACAAATTTGAACTTGCGAATGAAATAAAATCCAAAGTGCTATCAGTTGATACAACATATGCGAGTTATTTTGTCTACAAATTACCATCTGACCAATCCAAATTTGAGTGACCTCTTGAAGTGAGCAATAAAAGGGGTGAATTCTATTTTGAGCATAGATACAGCTATTTAGTAAGCCCTTCAAACACCCCAATTATTGGACCAAAGTTTGATGAAAACAGATACAACCCACTAAACAGACACAAACTAAGTGCTCTTCCATGACAGAGGAGTGATGGTTGGATGGAAGTAAAAGTATGGCTGTTTGATACTTGGGAGACTCCTAAAACAGTCTCTATGCATCTTAAGTTAAAGCATCCGGTTAAGAAGGATCTCAGTGGGCTTATCATACATGGGATTGAGCATAGACCCATATAGATTCTCTTGTTTACTGATGATGGGGGCATCAGTTAGTTTGTTATCATTGAATGTTTATATTTGACAATCAAGATCCATTTTTTGCCACTAATGCAGGGAATTTATTCTTTTCTAATATAGTTTGCATTAACGACTTATGGGAGATATAGCTAAAACAGAAATCCAATTTCTGCGAAATGGTAACCGGGTCAAGTCCCAGGTCAGGGTGAAGAAGATCATTGCTTTGACCGTTTTAAATAAAATGATAAATTGCATTTGTTTACGGGTTTGGCATACAGTCACTGATTTTGTATATTTACAACTGTATCAACTTTGGTCAACTCTGCAAAGTATGAGACATGACAAAAATAGTCCCTGAAAAAAGATTTACTCATTTGTTACTATCACTATGTTTTAACATAATGGTAGGCAGGGGCGGAGCCAGGATTTTAACTTAGCAGGGGCCGAACTTGACGAAAAAATTATAGCAATATATATTGCACAAAAACTGAATTTTTTTAACCCATAATTCCCTAACACTATAATATCATGTTAGTTAAGCTATTCGTTTTTGAATTTTTAACAAAATATCAATATGTATAAGAGGGGCTAATTGCAAAAACTATTAAAAAATGACTTGTGGGCTCAATAGTTACTTAACAAAGTTGGTTGATTAGGGGTGGCTCAGCACCCACTAGTCACCCTACTAGCTCCGCCCCTGATGGTAGGGTGTTTACAATTCGGTTTTATTCTGAAAATCAAACGGATTTAGAACCGAACTTATTTCTGAAAAAGGTTTTTTGGAAATATAAATGATGTAAGGTGTTCGATAAAATGCTCAAGTGAAATTTGACTTTCATGTCTGTATATACTCATTTTGCTCTTTAATTGAGAATACAGTTTGTTAATAATAGTATCCATTAGCTAGGGTGTTGTACGGACTAGAGTTAAACGACATATATGCTACATTGGGGTACATATTTAATTTTGACACTACAAGTTAAGCTGATCTATACAATGCCTACCAAATGTTCAATATGTGTAGCACAACTAACAGCATTATTCTGTTCGTGAATCGGCTGTATGTTCCTGTCTTCTTTTTCTTCTTTTTTGATTGGTTATGTGATGGTAGCAGACACAAGCCTATTTTGCAATTTGCCTTTCTACGCGTTTCAGTTTCCTTGTTGATTATCTTCTAAGTTGTTTAGATAATAATCATAATTATAATGCTATGCTACATATTTTAACGCTCTGTGAGCTTTTTTTTAACGATTCATCAAGTAGAACATAACTCTTTTTGGCTATGTATTTGCCTATATGAAGTTATGCTGGGATTTCACTATTTCAGACCCTGGAGGCTTCATAGATAAAGCAAGTAGTACAACAGATTTGCTGTGGTATCTTTTCTGTTTAGACATGTAATCTTGGTGTCATATCATTCTCCTCCTCTTTGTCCTTCTCACCACATTTACCTCCATAATGGTTGTCATCTTCTTTAGCATTTAACTATACTCCAGTTAAACTCACACATACCTCCCAACTACACTCTCACACAAAGACAATTTTTTTAATCGGTGGTTTGCACAACCGATTACCTTTCTTTTGGCCTTCACGCATGACCCAAACTCTCTTGTAAAAGAGGGGGGAAAAAAACACTTGTGTCATAACATTGCTACCTCATTTGAGGCTATAACACTGAGCTTGGCCAGCGTAAGTGGTGGCAACACCAGTGTTATTGCACCATAACATCTATAAACGCAAATCATACCACATGGTCTTAGAGATCATAATTATATTTTATGCTAAATATGATGTTTATTTGGAGTAACTGTAATATGATGTTTATTAACTAATACTGTATATATTACGGAGTATATCTATGAAAATCCAATTATTAATTAGACATTTTATGTTAAGGCAAAATAATTTGTTAACCGGGTTTGATGTTATTGTAACTTGCGAGCTATGTTGTTGTTGTTTTTTTTATGTTTTTTTTTGTTTTTTTGTTTTTTTTTTTTGTTTTATTGTTTTTTTTTTTTTACTTTTTTTTATTTTTTTTTCTCAGCAAATTGGTTAAATCTATAATCATGTCACATTTAGTTCTAGGTCGGCTATGTAACGCCTTTGAGATTGAAATTTGAATTTTGCCACGACAGTCACCAAAAAGAGATAATAATAATAGCAATAAGCAGTGGCGGAGCCAGGAAATGTCTTCACGGGGGGCATCGAGCGAGGGGTTGAATAACATGTTGGTCATTTTTTTGCGTAATTTGTAACAAATTGGGTCGGGTTTAAAAACAACAAAGTGCCCTGCGATGCAATTAACGGTAAATATAAGTTTAGATATCGAGAAAATAAAATTTGAAAAGAAACTCATTTAGATTGACTGATCAAATATAAAAATGCAAGAAAAAAAAAACGGAACTCAGTAGATGTAAAAACTATATGCAAGTGCTCGCGGGTCATTGATAATTTAGCTAAGAAAAAGGTGATTGTTATATAAAACTATAACTATGGAAAAACATTTGAAGAAGTATGTGATGGTAACATTTGTAATTACCTATTTCACTATACAAAAATCATGCTACCAAATAGAAATATGTTATATTCATAGTTAGCTCTAATAATAAAAACCGAAATTTCCACGCACGCCAACTTACACTTATGAAGAGAGATAGTAGTATACTAGTATTATATATGTACTATTACTGTATTACTTACCCATTGGCCCACTCCTATCCCACACCCACTTCCACTGCTACAAACTTACAGTGTTACCCTACATTATCTTCTTCCTCCATTTTCTCCGATTGAACTAGCCATCAGTAAATCATTTTTTTTGCATTAGAGCACTCTCAAATTGTTGGCAAGCTGAGAACGAGGAGGGCACTTTCATTTTAGGGGTGAGGGCACTGAACATTTTGCCTATCATATTTTCTTTTTCTCTATATATATTTTAGTATCCGCAAGAACTTGATTGGGGGCATCGCCCCCCACTACTATTAAAGTGGCTCCGCCCCTGGCAATAAGGTCATGATAACTTGTATGTCTTGCAGAACTTTATTTTTAAACAAAGTTTCCAATAAAGATGGGTACCCATGCCTTTAGCCAAAAGATTGCATTCGTAAATAAAGATGGTTATGGCCGTATGGATGTCTACAGCCAAAATATTGTGTTTGTACTTGCTCTGCCCATTCAAACAACATATGAGCAACTCGTGACATGTATTATGACAAGCAACAAAAAATGCCTACTTTAAACATGATTACCCTCTCATGCCTTTAGTAAGTTTCAAACTCGCAACTTTTTGGTTAAATAATATGAATATATGGGTAAATGTAAGACCTAGTAATTCACCGAAAAATATAGTTTCCAATGGTTATGTGAAAGAGCTAACAGATTCTCTATGCTCTTTCACTACTCGTGGTTAAGTTTATAGATCATAGTAGCATCACAATGCTAATGCTGACAAGGCAGCCAAACACCTTCACAAAAGGCAACCAAACTCCCGCTGACAGCAACCATCATATTGACAGCAGCCAAACAGCCCCTGACAGAGCAACCAAACACCCCCTGACAGAGCAACCAAACACCCCCTGACAGAGCGACCAAACACCCCCTGACAGAGCAACCAAACACCCCCTGACACAAGCTATAAAAACAGCTTTGACAGCACCAAATTGTGAAGGTAGCGGCCAACTAAACACCCTTGACAGCAATACACCAACCTCCATGACAACAAAGGTATACTTTTGTTCCTTCTTATTTTATTTATTTGGTACTCCACTCTGTTTTGATCAAGGAATTAATTATAAGCATAATCACACATCTCTAAGAAGTTAAGGGTAAGGGGGTATTGGTTAGTGGTTTTCTTTTATTTAATTTATAAGTGTGTAGTAGCCTTGCCTTTCCTGTCTAAACTCTTCCTTCAAAAATGTTGAAAGTAAACCCATATAAGCAATCCTAAGTGTTGTAGAGCTTGATTTTTCAATAGATGGTGGATAATCTTTTGTTACAGCGTAATTTAGGAGGTGTAATATATGCTCCAACTATGTCCATAAAAATTAGTATGATCAAGGAAAATTATGTTCATTATTGGAGCCTTCATCAACAAGTTTATTAAGTTTGGTGTTTCGTTAGTGTTATACCTCATTATTGGGTTTGTTCTCTCCTTTTTTGATAAACGGACTTTAACATACTATAGAAACCGGGTTCACACTGGATCGGGTCAAGTTGGGTCAAATCAAACCCAATTACAAGTGGATAGAAGGAAAAGAGGTGGAGGTAAATCAGGAGGGAAATGAGCTGAATGATTTTAGGCAATCAATTTAATTTATCATTATCCAGGGAATTATGGTGTAGAATCTTGCCTTTAATTTCTACCCATGATTCTAGTAATTGATTATACTCGTAGTAAATAGGTGGCTAGTGCTTCATGTTTGGCATTGAGAATTATCTACTAATTTCCTAGTTCTTGTAAACAGGAGACTGTGCCCCTCTCGAATCGGGCCACTATCCTTAATTTCTAATAAAAACTCAGCCACTTTTCATCTTTATAAATCCATACCTATCACATACCAACTACCAGGTTGTGAGCACAAATAAAATCCTGAAACCAAAAATTAAAGCTAGGAATCCAACTGTGAAAATTGATAACCAGTAATCAAAAGGACGAGCAAAATAGTTCCATGTTGTAAATTTTCCTTGCTGCGCTACGTCCTTTTGATTACAACATGGATCTATTTGGAGCATATTTTGTCCTTATTTTTTTCACTTTGTAATCAAAAGGACGGGCCAACTAGTTCCATGTTGAAAATTGATACCATGTTGTAAATGACCTTATTTTTTTTCATTTTAATGTTATATTGTTTAACGTTCACTACTACAAAAAACGTCTTTTAGACCCCCTTATATAGATCCTCTAAGAAAAACACAGGTCTAAATGTCAAATTTTCCCTCAAAATTGTTATTTAAACTGGTGCAAATGAAAGAAACCGGTCTATATATTTTTTTTTCTTATTTAGACCGGTGCGTTTAATAATAACCGGTCTAAAAGAGTTTCATTTAGACCGGTTCTTTTTAAAACAACCGGTCTATATAACAAAAACATTTACACCGGGGCTACAAAACCAGGTCTGCCATTATTATACCACAACAACCTTAATTTTCTCATTTAATTCACCCAAAAATTATCAAAAATATCCTTATAATTACCAAATTTTTCCACATTAACTACAATTAAAAGGTATGAATCACTTCTTATACATTTATATCAATACTAGTTAATGTTTTTATGATTATTTATTTAACCCTTTCTATAAAAATGTTATACTTATGTTAATCACTACTTGTGTGTTTATGTATATAAATTTGTTATTATGCATAAATGAAAGATAACATGAATATTTTTTCTATTTGTATATATAGGAACGTTTGTGTAAATAGGCCTAGTATGGTTGCATTGTTAGGTTGATTAACTCGTGGAAGTGAGGTATTTTCTAAATTTACGAAAATAAATTTTTTATGCAACATTCATGTAGTATAAATTTATTGCAACTCTTGCGCCATTAGTTTAGTTCCCATCTGAAAAGAACCTAATAGAGGTTAATTTCGGATTGTCCCCATTTGAGAATGCTTTTTGAATACTTTGTCGCATTTAGGATGTGAATGTGTATTATCGTATTGAGTGTAATTTAAGATGGATCGTAGTGTATGGATGTACCAAATAGAACGTGTTACCATCGAATACTTGGAACATTTGTCTCATTTCCTAAACGTTGCCGAAGAGGATCGGGTTAAGGAAGGAAAATCAAAATTTCATTGTCCTTGTAAAAATTGTTTAAATTGGGAGTGTTTTGCCGATTTGAAAACTATTAAAAGCCATCTTATATAGAAAAAGGGTTTATGCAAAGGTATACTTGTTGGGATTTTCATGGAGAAGTCAAAGCTAAAAGTAACACGTCCAATCCCAATTATAATGTTGAACATAACAACGATTCATACAATAATGATCGTTTAAATGAGATGTTACATAATTTGGAGGATAATGTTGCTGAAAAAAATCAAAAACAATTTCAAGAGGTGCTTGCCGACTCAGAAACACCGTTGTATGAAGGTTGTGAGGATTTTACCAAACTATCTGTTGTTTATAGACTCATGAACGTTAAAGCAGTTAATGGTTGGAGTGACACGGGTTTCACAACTCTACTAGAAGCGTTACATGAAATGTTCCCAAAAGCCAATTTGCCTATTTCAACATACCAAGCAAAAAAATTGATGTGCCCGATGGTAATGGAAATCGAAAAAATAGATGCATGCCCAAAAGATTTTAGGTTGTATAGAGATAACGACAAGGACCTACATGCATGTCGGATTTGTGGTAGATCGAGGTACAAACGAAAAAAAGATACACCACTTAACCCCGACGACCAAGAATGGCCCACCTGCTAAATTATTGTGGTATTTTCCTATAAAACAAGGATTGGAACGATTATTTTCAAATGAAGAGGATGCAAAATTGTTACATTGGCATGCCGAAGAGCGTAAAAAAGATGGAAAAATGAGACACGTAGATGATTCTCTCCAATGGAGGAACATCTACAATAAGTTTAAAGAGGAATTTGGATATTATATTAGAAATTTACGCTTTGGACTTAGTTCAGATGGAATTAATCCTTTCGGAAACATGAGTAGTAGTCATAGCACTTGGTCGGTTCTTTTATGCATATACAATCTTCCAACATGGCTATGTATGAAACAAAAATACATCATGATGTCATTGTTAATACAAGGTCCTAAACAACCAGGCAACGGTATTGACATTTATTTGAAGCCATTAATTCATGACATGAAAGACCTATGGAGTAAGGTGATAAATTAAATGGGTATGATGCGTACAAGAAAGAGAATTTTCAGTTGCGAGCCATGATTTTTTGCACTATTAGTAATTTTCCTACTTATGGAAATTTGCCAGGATACAAAACGAAAGGGAAAATGGCGTGTCCTGTGTGTCAAGATAACACCCACTCAATTTGGTTGTCTAATTGTAAGAAAACAGTATATATATATATATATATATGGGTTAAAATAAAAAGTCCCTTATAATAAAAAGTGTAGGAAGGATTGTGAGGGCGACATGTGTCACCCCATGCCACATCATATGACACATGTCACCCCACCCCCTCACCCCCCCCCCCCCCCAGCAAAAAAAATAATAAAAAAAAAATCCCGCCAAAAAAAAAATTTTGGGGGCAAATATTTTTTTTTTCCCGCCAAATTTTTAGTGCATCACAGTTATAAAATTACTGCATCACAATTATAAATGTTACTGCATCACAGTTTTAAATTTTAGTGCATTAATGTTATAAGTTACTGCAGCATAGTTGATGCACTAAACTATTAACTATGATGCAGTAACTTATAATAAAGATGCACCAACACTTAAAAAAGAATCGTATTTTAATTGTGAGGCAGTTACATACATATATGATGCAGAAAACTTATGATAATGCAATTTCTTATAACTATAATGCAGTAACTTTATAACCATGATGCAGTAACATTAAAACCATGAATGCAGTAACCGTGATGCAGTAAAATCATAATTGTGATGCAGTAAACGTGATGCAGTAACTTTATCACTGTGATGCAGTAACTTTATAACAGTGATGCAGTAAAAAATTTTGGCGGGAATTTTTTTTTTTTGCCCAAAAAAAATTTTTTTTTTTTTGGCGGGAAAAAAAATTTTTCGGGGGGGGGGGGGGGGTGGGGGTGGGGGTGGCACGTGTCATATGATGTGGCATGGGGTTGACACATGTCACTCCCACAATCCTTCCTACACTTTTTATTATAAGGGTCTTTTTAGAATAACCCCACTATATATATATATATATATATATATATATATATATATAGGGGAGGGTTAATGTGAGATCAATCTTAAAGTTGAAAAAATAAGATCTAGTCTAAAAAAACCACTAAAACCAATTATAAATAACCATGTTAGCAATAAGACACAAAAAATAAAATATTAGTACGAATTAACATTTTAACAACTAATAACCAACTGATACATGAGTTTGAATTAGTGATACACAATTATAAATTTACATGTTGAATCAAAGTGTATCAGCTTAACCTGATACATATTACATGTCAAATTAAAGTGTATCACTTTGGTTTCATCAATTTTAAAAAGAAAACCATAAGAACTTTAACAATTTTAGTTGTAATTAAGAAAAAAATTAATTTTATTTTAACGAGAGTATCACTTGTCAAATTTTAATTGGATCTCATTTTAACAACTTTAAGCTTGATATTATTTGATCCTAACTCTATATATATATATATATATATATATATATATATATATATGGATAATTAGTAAAATAGCCCGGTTGCCCTGGGTCTAGGCATATTTAGCCCTTTTTTGAAAAATTATCTTTTTAGCCCGGGTTGCCCTTGGCAACTTTTGTATAGCCAACTACAGAGTGCCACGTCGGGGCAACTTTTTTGTATTTTGGGCAACTTTTTTGTATTTTGGGAAACTTGAGGACACTGGTCATCTTTTGGTTGGCTTTACGAAAGTTTCCCAGGGCAACCTGGGCTAAAACGGGAATTTTTCAAAAATGGGCTAAATATGCCTAGACCGCAGGGCAATGGGCCATTTCGGTAATTTTCCCTAGTATATATGGGGCATCAAAGATCACTTTAAGAGAGTCACCAATACCGTAAAAAGAGAAAGTTGTTTGATAATAGCGTTGAAGATGAAAAGCTACCGCCACCATTAAATGGGGAGGCTACATTCTCCCAAGTGAAAGATATTCATATTGTGTTTGGGAAATGGAAAGAAGGCACTTCAACTTCAAAAGAGAGTATTTGGAAAAAGAAGTATGTATTTTGGGAATTACGATACTGGAAGAGCTTGCAAGTTCGGCATTGCCTTGATGTCATGCATATCGAGAAAAACGTGTGCGAAAGCTTGATAGGATTATTGTTGAACATTCCCGGGAAGACAAAAGATGGTATTAAGGTTCGAAAGGACATGGAAGACATGTAAATAAGACCAGAGCTTGCTCCTAAAGAGATTGTTGGGAAGACTCGTTAATAGGTTAACACCCCGACTTCGAACGATAAAGCTTCACAGAGAAAAGAAGCAGCAATGTTGCAGCCCACATTGGCCACATCCAATCCTGTAAGTAAAACAAGTTGCTTTGCATTTTTAAGTTTTTTAAGAGGGTGTTTGGGATTGCTTAGTTAATTGCTTGTCTGCTTATTTGGGAAGTATAAAGCACTTCAAAATATGTAATTCTTCCAAGTTAGGAAGATACGAGTACAATCCGTCATATTTGATTGTTGCAGTGGGGGATTGGGAAAGGAAGCTATTCTAATAAGCTTCTTGGTGTTTTATTTTCAGCTAACTACAAAAAAAGAAAAAAAAAAAGAAAAAAAAAAATCATTTTGATCGGTGCTCTTAGCTTGTAGTTAATAATCTCTTTTCAATTAGTAGTTAGTGCCCAGTACTGGCATGTATAAATAGAAGTTGAGTAGGCATTAGTTTTATGTGAAGAACGTAAATCAGTAGGCACCATCAACTCTGTTCAGTCATGTTCAAGAATCAATAAAATTTGCTGGTATAGTGACATGCCATGTTCAAAATCTTTCCGATAAGAAAGTTGATTGAAGTTAAGGGATCTAGCTATCCATTAGAAGGTTTATCTTATTTGTAAATGGAAGTATTATCATAATCTAATGTTGGAATGGTTTTAACTAGAAATAACATAGGCATATGTATTCTTGTATCTGTATTGTATAAGTTGTCCTAATAACCCATTGTGACAGGTGGCTCAAGAAACAATACCATTGTTGCCGGCTCTACAAACACCAGCATTATTGGTGACCCAACAAACACAAGCATCATCGGCGTGGAGGATGCTAGAAAAGCTAAAGAAGAGCTGGAAAAGAGACTTGATAACTTTGAACATGTTGTTTTTAGGAAACAAACATGTGTGAAAGCTGCCTATACTCGTTCGACATCCCGTGGCGATGACACTGCTGACCACATTCTTGAAGTTCGTGATGGGATGATTGCAGGGCATGAAGATAGGTTTCATGTTTCAATTTCTACCGATGACATAATGAGTTTATGGAAATTAGATAGGCTGAATAGTAGCATTTTGTTATCTTTTGAGTGGTAAGTACATTAACACTCATGCACATTTTTCACATTATTTCACATTTTTGTATATGCATAAATGTCTTGTAATTTTTGAGGGGCCTATGCAAAATGTTGCAGTCAAGAAATGATAACCCATGCGGGTTCTTGAACCCTTATTCGATTGAAGGGAACTTATGTCTTCAACCGGGTTTGGCTGTTAAAGATTACATGACACGGACAATAAGCGTCTCAGACTATGATTTTATGCTAGCACCTTATGCTCAGGAGTACGTTATACTACTTACTTAAGCTCTAAATAAACGTTTTATGTGTTGATTGTCTTTGCTAACGGGTTAATGTCACCTTACTAGGGACCATTGGGTGATGTTTGTTATATGCCCAAAACAACGCACTGGGTACATCCTGGATTCAAAAAATAAGAGGCAATCAAAGACGGAGCGCACTTAATGGTTAAGAAGCCATTTGCAAGAGTCATTTTTTTCCGTAACTGTCAAAAAGATTTTCATTTGTTTTTACAATACTAACACATGGTTAATCTACTTTTCAGTATTTTTGGTAGCTACACATGGACAATCGCTAAGGTAACTTATCTTACTTTATAATATTAACTAGCAAGGGGTTAAATACTACTAGATCATTAGCTTTATATAGAAGTACAAGTAAATGATAAACTATTGCACAAATTAGTGTCAGTTGCATATTGAGGATGTGTCAAGTCTCGCCAATCTGTCACTTTAGACCATAGAAGAATATCATTAGCACACCAATTTTGACAGGTTATCATGAGTAGGCAGCCTTGTAAGGAGAATCGCCAAACAAAAATGTTATTTTCAAACGGGATCAGCTTGTTCCATGTAAATATGGAGCGCAAATTAGGTAGTAGTCGAGCATCTAGTTTAACCCTCAGAGACTTAAGTGTGGAATTACCAGGGTGTTAAGGTCCTATGCTCTGTATTGCGTATCGAGATAGAATGTGTAGTTTCCAGTAGTTTAAAAGGAATGTAGCTGCAGGTACTTTACGCATTCGACAGATAATCCTGTTAAATTCAAGCGCTTGTATGTGATATATCTTAAACCTTGAGCTAGTGACATGACAACTCTTATTCTTGTTGGTTGCTACTTGCAGCATGTGCTTGCTAAGGAAAAAACAACTGAAAATGTAGTGATATTCTTCATTATCTTATACAATGTTTTGATTGCTTATTCTCATCATATTAAATTGTAGTGCAATCAACAACAACGTGACTCGGATGCCGGTTATTATGTCATGAGATGGATGTACGACTTTGTGAACAGTCATTAGCTTCACTTCCCTTCAACAATATGTATCCATGAGCTCTCTTTTGACTCTCTCTTTCTATATTGTTTATATATAATATTCAAGTATTTTTTATATCTGTTAACATATAGATCTCATGGACGTCTCGATGCCAGCTTGTTGAAAAAGATATTGATTGAACCGTGGAGCAGTGGCATACAATGTGTCCTATTTGATTATGGATGAAGTGCTTATTAGATACACATTATCAGCACTCATGTGGTTTTGCTAAGTTAGAGGTTGTTTGGATTTATCTTTAGTTTAAATGATGTTTGGATTTATGTTTGAATTATACTATGTACGGATTTCTATTTAAATTAGCAGTTTACTTCCTGGATTTTGCTTCTTAAAGTATCGGGTAATTGGATTTGCTTATTGCTGTGAAATGGCTGCTTAATAGGTGACAAAACAGGTGGTTACAGGTTGTGTTTGCCCAATAATAGATATTTAGACCGGTTGGAAACCGGTCTAAAAACTGCTATTTCTAAAACAACAATGAATATTTAGACAGGTGGAATAGTCTTTTAGGCATGTTGATAAACCGGTCTAAAACTGCAAGTTCCAAATCTTCTTTGCCCAATAATACATATTTAGACTGGTGGAAAAGTCTTTTAAACCGGTTATAGCACCCGTCTATATATCTCTTTTAGACCGGTGGTTCACCCGGTCTAAATGTCTAATAACCTTTTGGACCTCCCCCCATTTAAACCCCTTGTAACCGGTTTATAAATGCTTTGTAATCGGTCTAAAAGCCAATTTTGGTGGTAGTGGTTATTGTGTCAAGCATTTACAACTTCTTTTATCTTTTAAAGAACTATATTAAAAGATTAGATCTCATGTATTTAATGTTAAGTATTAATCCGGACCAACACAAAGAATGGTTAAATATTTTTGAATCCATTACATGACAACAAATCACAAGTTTTGTGAGTCAAAAGGCTCGGGTTTGAGTCGCACGTTGAGCTGGCTGTTAAAAAAATCGATACAAATTTTTTTGGTTTCATTTAAATTGACTTAAATTTCTATACTATATATGATTAACTAAATTGAGTTACAAAAATCATTACAAACCCTTTTGGCTTCATCTAAGCATTAATGTGTAATGCCTCTATAAAAGGGCACAACACATAAGCTTTCGATACTACATGCACACTACATCGATATGACATTACCCCATTATACACATTATGTCACAAGTAATACGTTAAAAAATTAGTATTTAACTCATGCTAGATACATGAGAACAAAAGTCGTAGTTTTTTTTATTTATGTTAGATTAAGAGTTTTAACTACATATGTGGTATTATTATATATACATGATTACACTAACTTTACATGTACACGGTATTGGCAGGAAATGCTACAACTTTTGACACCAAAGAATAATATAGTGTTGCTTCATCGGTAACCTACTAAAAGATTGCATTTGGTAATGCAAAACTATGATGAGCACCCTGACAAAGATTAGTAGTGAACTATATATGTAAGATTATGCTTACATCACTTGCATGAAGAATATATTGTTGATGGTCAAATAACAGCGTTAGTATGCTACATTTAATGTAGGAACAATGTCACCGATAAAGGTAAAATAACGCTCTTTTGTAGCGGTGAGTGTTAGTACTTCCAATTTGAACAGAAAACTTAAAAGAATTAGCTAAAGTAACAAAACACGATATATTAATCATTTCACATTAAATAATGAATAGAAAAGAAAAAACACATCATTTTGGCTCGAAACCATTTGTAAATTATAATAACAAATAAAAAAGTTGAGTTTTAAACAAAAACAAAAGTTTAATAGTTTACCGAAAAACAAAATCGGTGCATCGCATGGGTTAGAAAACCTCGTATATACAAATGGTAAAGTGAACGATGTTGTACAGGCAAAAGAAGAAAAAAGTTTAACAAATACCTCCGAAATATGCGGCAAACTACGAAAATTATCAGGTACTTTTAGCTATTTACGATATTTTTTATATAACAAATTTTATTTTATTTGCCAAATAACTAACAAATACCTAGCGATTTCATAATAAAAAATATACCGATGAAAGGGTCTCTAAATTGCGAACAAAATTAGTCAAATATATATTGCAATACTTTTCACTAGCATACAATTTTATAAAAAAGGTTGAAATTTAATATACGTTTTTACAAAATTAAAAAAAAAATAAAAAATAAAAAAAAAAAAAAAAAAAAAATCAAACCACACCCTTAGACTATCTAACACTTTATTTAAACTACCCTAAACTTTATTTCCTTACATTTATATATCTCATATATAAATTTAATAAAAAAAAAATTCAAAACACACCCCTAAGCTATGTAAGAAATTACAAAAACTACATCAACCTTATACTTTTTACAATTTTTTATATATAGCAAATTTTATTTATCAAATATCTAATAAATAGTTAAAAGTTTTCTATAAAAAAAAGAAAAAAAAAAACACTACCCTAAACTTTATTTCCTTACATTTATATATCTCATATATAAATTTAATAAAAAAAAATCAAAATACACCCCTAAACTATGTAACGAATTACAAAAACTACCTTAACCTTATACTTTTATAAATATTAATATATAGCAAATTTTTATTTATCAAGTATCTAATAAATATTTAAAAGTTTTCTATAAAAAATATGCCAATAAAAGAGTCTTTAATTTTGAATAAAATCAGTCGAATATTGCATTGCTTTTGACTTACGTATGATTTTATAAAAAAAATAGTGATAAATTTATAATCTGGTTAATAATTACAAATATTTTAATGATATAGACCATAATAGAATAAGAATATGTATTGCATTATATAACAATTTGGTTATATGAAAACACATCAAATTATATAGACATCTACAATATTTTTAGTGCAAAAATAAGTTAAGTTATTAAACGATTTTAGTGATCAAACAATATAACGCCCCAACGCGCGTACATTTTATTTCTCACTGAGTGACATTTACAATAGTGAATAATGTAACTTTTTCCTAGCAAACATGGAGGAATATGTCGATCGGTACAAATCTACCACAAGGGGAAGTTGTAGAGAAACAATAGTTGCAATCGGCATGCATGTAAATACTCCTATTGGTGCCAGCATCCATGGTCTTTGATCACAGAAAACTAAGAACAAGATTGCGCTAAAGGCCAACATCATTGCACTTGTAGAGAGAAATAACACGAAAAGAGCAATAAGCAATCGTCTTGGTAAACTGAGCAAAAAATCTTTCTCTGCAAACTGTGTAGTAAGGATCGATACGAACACTAACAACGAAGTAGAAGCTGAAAATAGCGAGATTGCGTCGGATATTGCAAAGACAGTGAAGGCGATTTGCTTTTTAAACAGTGGTATGCCTGTTTCTTGGTTGCTTCCACCTGGTACAGTTATTGCAGCTGCAAATACGATTGTGACAATTAGTGCAGCAGTGATGCTGCATGAATCTGCCGTTTTTTTCATCCAATTTTCGCCATTCTTCAGCAAATCTGCGTGTTCCCTTGTAAACACCATATCTGGTGTCTCGTCATCAATATTCTTATCGGTAAGTTGCATAGGTTCCATACTTCCATAAACTTCTTCACTTCCTGTACAATTCAACTAGTTATCCTTTATGCAACTAGATAGCATAGAACACTATGATTATATATTAACTTATATGTGAAGTACCTCAGCCTTTCAATATATATATATATATATATATATATATATATATATATATATATATATATATATATATAAGGTAAGGTTTTAGAGAAAAGTGCAATTCGTTAGAAAAGTGAGAAAAAAAGTTATAGGTTTAATTTGAAACATCTCAAACTTCATGGGTATGTTTTGAAACATACCCCCACCCTACCCCACCCCCCCCCCCCCCCCCCCGAAAAAAAAAAATTTTTTTCCCGCCAAAAAAAAATTTTTTTGGCAAAAAAAAAATTTTTTTTTTTTGCCAAAAATTTTCCCGCCAAAAATTTATAACCCTGATGTACCTTTTTTTTAGTGCATCTCAGTTATAAAAATTGGTGCATCTCAGTTATAAAAATGATGCACCAATTTTTATAACTCAGATGCAATAAAAAAAAGGTGCATCAGGGTTATAAAAATTGGTGCATCTCAGTTATAACTATGATGCACCAATTTTTATAACTCAGATGCACTAAAAAAAAGGTGCATCAGGGTTATAAATTTTTGACGGGAAAATTTTGGCCCAAAAAAAATTTTTTTTGCGGGAAAAAAAAATTTCGGGGGGGGGGGGGGGGGGTTGTGGGGGGTAGGGTGCGAATTTACAAAACCTTCTTAAAGAAGGAAGGAAAATACAATTAGGTCCCTGTAGTTTAGTGTGAAAAAAAGGAGGGGAAAAAGGGGCTGATTTGTACACTTTTCTACCAAAGTGGGTTTTTTTCATGAACCCACATATATATATATATATATATATATATATATATATATATATATATATATATATATATATATATATATATATATAATCTAGATCAAATAAGATCAATCTTAAAGTTGTAAAAATAAGATCCAACTAAAATCTGACAAGTGACACTATAGTTAAAATAATATTAAAAGTTTTTATTGATTACAACTAAAATTGTTAAAGCTCCTATGGTTTTCTTTTTTAAATTGACGAAACTAAGGTGATACACTTTGATTCGACATGTAATGTATCAAGTTAAGGTGATACACTTTGATTCGACATGTAAATTTATAATTGTGTATCACTAATCCAATCTCATGTATCAGTTGGTTATTAGTTGCTAAAATGTTAATTCGTATTAATAATTTATTTTTTGTGTATTATTGCTAATATGGTTATTTAAAAAATGGTTTTAGTGGTTGTTTAAACTAGATCTTATTTTTACAACTTTAAGTTTGATCTCACAATAACCTTCCTCTATATATATATATATATATATATATATATATATATATATATATATATATATATATATGTATATATGTATGTATATATGTGAAGTACCTCACGCCATTGCAGCTCACGTTGTAGTTGAAGTGCTGCACCTGTTGTACAACTAAGTTCATTTGAAGGTGCCAACCTTCCGACCAAGTGCAAGAGATTGTTACCCGAATAATCCTTCAAAACTCTATGAGATCCTTTTTGCTTGATTAATGGATAGAATATATGGTTGTATACTTTTTCTGAACGGTGTATTATTGCTAATTGAATAATGTTATGCTTTTCATTAGTGTACTCTATTGTTTGATTGAAATGACTTATAATTAGACGCAGAACCTCGTACACATCCAAACGTACAGCCTCCAAAGCTATAGACTTGTAAAAGCTACTGTTGTCTAAATTGCAGGAGTCCATGTGGCTAACAGTATTTTGTAAAAAAAATTTAACTTCTTCATATTCCTTCTTTCTCTTCTCTATATCCTTGATTGGGGCCACTGAAATTTATAAAATTAACTTATACATTAATCATTGGGTTAGTTGCATAAAGAGGCATCATAGTTGCCACTTTTTGTCATTGTGTGTAGCGTATTGTTTTTTTTTTTTCTCATCTTGACAACAACCTTTTGAATTCATGCTATTGTATGTACTTTGCGACTATTTAATCCATGAAATTGACCATTTTACCCTTCAAATTTTAAAAAAAGTAAGGGTAAAATGGTTACAAAGTACACACAATAGCACGATTTAAAAAAGTTGGTGTCAAGAAGAGAAAAAAATAGTACGCAACATACAATGATAAAAAATGGCAAGTATGATGCATTTTTATGAAAAAATAAATAAATAAATAATATAACCCTTAATCATTTCATGGAAATTTCCAGAGCGTCCTGGATAAACTATATGATCACTAACCTACAGTTGCTAAAATCTTCCACAGGAGGGAATACAACATATAGAAAGGTAAAAGAAGCACCAAAATGAAGAGAAGAATCCACTGACATACAGGATAAAGTACAACTACTGGGACTGCATTCACAAGAGGAAGAAAGTTGATTAGATGTTATGCAAACTGGTTTGCCATGAAACGGAAACAAAAGTGCATAAGTTGTTTTCTATCTTATGTATTTTTCACTTTCAAATGTATAGACTCATCACTTATCTACTATTTTTATTTATGGCAATCAACAGCTCACCGTGTAATAGCATGACAATTTCTGGCAACAACCAGTTGTAATAGTTGTTTTTAAACCTTTTCAACCTCCATAATGTGTGTTCGGCCCTTGCATACATATATTCAAATGAATAGAATAGCAAAGAACTTCTCTTGACTATTTTTTGACCGGCATTCTTCCAAGCTGCAAAGATGTATATGGTAATATCAGCATCTCTATAGGAATGCATGCATGTGTCTAAATGTATCGTCCTGCTTTATGGGAATTCTGAAGTTTCACTTTATTTAAATAAGAAGCAATGTTTAAAATCTGAAAGGGGAGACCTATTGGATCGCTTAACGGGATCCATTATTTTAACCCATTGAATCATATAAGTAGATCAATCAATGGAACAGAAGTGTAAAGCATTTTTTCTTGGGCAAATTCCCAGATCAGTACAATTATTTTTCGTGTTTATTTATTCAGTACAAACTCAACCCCATTTCCCAATTTGGTCAAGTGCGATCGTGCGATCCCATTAACTTTGTTACACGTGTCCCAGACAAAACAACTTTACCAATCATTTGCAGCCCACCCCACTAGCACTTGTCCCCCACGTGGCCTTTGACTTTAATTTGCGAATGTGCAATTTCTGATCGTGCGAATTTCGGCTGCCCATGTGCAATATATCTTGGAAAAGACCAAAAATCTTTCCAAAAGATTTTATTCATATCTTTGTACTTTCTTTCTAATTTTTTGTCCTATTACTCCTTTTTATTTTGCTATCTTTTTATTCACCTCTTATTCATATCTTTTTATTTCTAAACCGTTTTAAAAAAATAATAATAAACCTAAACGACACACACCTCCTCACAATATCAATCGTTCTTGCCCCCAAAGGTGTTAGTGGATCAGTGTTTCTCTCCTTGTGCAATGGATCCTAGAATTCACGTAAGTCTAAAAATGATTAGATTAAAGGTTGATATCATTGTGCAATCGATTAGGTTAAGGTTAAAGGTTGATATGTGTTTCTCTCCTTGTGCAATCGATTAGGTTAAGGTTAAAGGTTGATCTGTGTTTCTCTCCTTGTGCAATCGATTAGGTTAAAGGTTGATCTCATTGAGGATTAATGTTGTATAAGCTTTTCAAATAGGGTATGTATAAGACAGCAAACTTAAGCTTAAACAAGCTTAAATGCAAAGTTGCAATCTTTTTACTATTTGCGAGATAGGTTAGGAGGTGTTCCTATAAGCTTATGTTTATAAGTAGCTTATGGGCTAATAAGCCCTTGTTGAGTGTTTTTACAATAAGGGTAAAATTATCCTTTGCTATAAGTTTATTTGCTTATTCAAACACTTATGTTTATAAGCAGCTTATGTCTTTTGTTATTCTTGTGCAATCGATTAGGTTAAAGGTTGATCTCATTGAGGATTAATGTTGTATTTTGTATAAGGTTTATCTGACTTTTTGACTAGGGTTTAGTAAAAAAATATTGTTATATTTTTATGCTTATCTGTATCGATTGAATATTATTTATAGTGTTTTGACTTTTTGATTGGGGTTTAGTAAGATGGTTGTGTTCGTTGCCCTTAGTAAGTAGAAAAGATGGTTGTGTTCCCCTTATTAAGCACATAAGCAGTTTATTGATTAGGATTTGTTGACAGTAGTTAGTGTTATTTTAGAAATGCTTATTTGATTAGGTTTTAGTTTTAATTAAAAATAAGCACATAAGCAGTTTATTTAGTGTATCTTGAAGTTATTTCAATAAAAACTTCAGTGTTCTTGTTTAATCTCATTCTATGTCAATTAGTTCATTTTCTTTCCAAACTGCTTCTTATCTTATCATTGCTTATACTTGGTGTTTTCCTGTGGTTTTATGTTCATTTTGTTTGCCTAAGTCCATAAGCAGTTTATTGATTAGGGTTTGTTGACAATAGTTAGTGTTATTTTAGAAATGCTTATTCGATTAGGTTTTAGTTTTACTGGTTAAAAATAAGCATATAAGCAGTTTATTTAGTGTATCTTGAAGTTATTTCAATAAAAACTTCAGTGTTCTTGTTTAATCTCATTCTATGCCAATTAGTTCATTTTCTTTCCAAACTGCTTCTTATCTTATCATTGCTTATACTTGGTGTTTTCCTGTGGTTTTATGTTCATTTTGTTTGCCTAAGTCCATTTTAGTTGTTTTCTTGCTAGTAGATATTTGTTTTATCAGTTATTAGCTCAGTTTTACACATTCCTCAGTTTTACATAAAAGTCAATATTAGCCTTTAAAATTTGTAGCAGCTTCACTGTTAGGAAGATGGGTATAGGTTGCTCATATTAGCCTCATTTAGTTTATTGACTGGGTATAGAATTTGTTTCAGTCAATTGGGTATAGGATTTATGGAAGTTTATTCTTTCTAAGTTACTTGTTTTTGGTGTCGTCAAGTTGGGCATTATAACATTTTAACAAAACTAATATTTTCCTTAGTTATTTAGTGTATATTTAATTAGCTCTCTAATGTCGTCGAATCTACTTAATTAATAAGTATGTTCAAGACATTTTATTTGAGCGATAAAAATGATAGTAAGAACATGTTTTCTAAGGACTTAAAGCTCAATTATAGCAGAAGATCTATCTAACGTTTTTGGTTTTGAGCTTTAATGCTTTATTTTCAGGATACCGTTTTATACAGGTTGGTGTTTGATCAAACACCAACCTGTATAAAACGGTATCCTGAAAATAAAGCATTAAAGCTCAAAACCAAAATCGTTAGATAGATATGCCGTTATAATTGAGACGTCTTCAATGCGAGAATGATATAGTGTGGACTGTTCATGACATGTCACACTCCTTCATTATCGCATTCAAGATGAGTGATGTTTCTTAGACTATTTTCTTTACTAAACATCTGTAACATTTAATGTAGTAAGCTTTACTATGGTTTACTGATGTTGTGTTGATCTAAGCAGTCTATGTTTAATGTAGTAAGCTTTACTATGGTTTACTTCACAATCTTAATTCTTTTTTTTTATTATTATTTTTTTAGGTGGTTAATGCCCGGGTGACCATAAGAAGTAAGTTGTACCTGCTTGGAAGGATCCGAGCGCGCCAAAAGGATAGGGGGGGGGAATTGTTACAACATGTTTAAAAGTAGTGCTTTCGGCCCATGGCTTGATATTAGAACTGAAGATCACCACAACCATGTTCTGAATTTCCTTCTTTGGCATCAAAGGAATGTTACAGATTCAACTTATGACACCCCCTTTATTTTTGACTTTGGCCAACACACAATACAGATGGGTAGGAAAGACTTTTGTCTTATAACAGGCTTTCGCTTTGGTGACATCTCTTTAGCCCATTTGAAGAATGTTAAGTCTGCTTTCATGAAGCGTGTGTTCCCCGGTCTTCCCAGTTTGAAGGGTGAAAATCTTTTCAGTTTGCTTGAATCCCAAAAGTTTAAGCAGATAGCCGAACCGGATGCTGTGCGTGTTTGCCTTCTACTAGCGGCTGACTTTTGTTTTATGGGTCAAGAGATGAGGCATGTTATGGTCAAAGAGATAGTATCTCTAGTTGATGATCTAGATGAATGGAATGCTTTTCCCTGGGGGGAGCATATGTGGCAAGAATTCCATGACTGGAATTACATGTCAGTTTCTAACAAAAGAAATGATTACATGGAAGAGTATGCAAGGAAGTGGTCTGCATACTAGGCAGTGTATAACTTATGGGGATTTGCTTTCGCGTTGAAGGTTAGTCTCACTTGGATTAGTTTTAGCTTATTAAGTTTATTTATACTTATTTTTGTTGCTTTGACATGGTCTCATTATTCTTAAAAACCACTGTTTGAATCTAACTGAATGCTTAATTTACTATACAGATTTTTGTACTTGAAAGCTTTCCTAAGTCAAAGTTATGGTGGGACAAAAATCAGAATGCTCTTCCACGGGGGATAGCTTGGGGTGATGTGAAAGTTTTTAACAAATCAGAATATAACAAACTTTTTTATTCAACCACACCACCACAAAGTATCATTCCAACAGCTGCCGAGATGGCATCAGTGTGGTGGATCTCAAGTTTGGAGTATTTTGACAACCCATGCGTATCAAGTTCACGAAATAACAAAGCTGTTAAACGTGACAAGATCAAGTATAGGGTTTGTCATAAGTTTGATCAAAAAGTGATTCGCACCTCACTACGCATCCGTACCGAGGTGCATACAAGTGTAGTGGATGAAGGTTGTTCTGATGACGATGATTCTAGTGATGTGGAAGTGGATGAATCCCTCAGGCACATGAGCAAAAAAGAACTTTTGAAGTATGTGGCGAGTATGGATGGTCGTTTAGCTGCAGTAGAGAAGTTAGTCAAAACATGTAAGGTTCCCATTGATGTTACAGATCGAGTGGTTAACCATCCTGCTAAAGAGTCTGCTGATGAAGTATCCTACGATGTTGAGAAGCCAGAGGTGTGTATTACTAAAATAGTTGTTAACATATATGAATTGTTTTTTAAGTATTTACTAATTTTTTGACTTTTTTTAAAGTCATCTGTTAAGGAGCCTATGGAAGAGGATGGTGATAAGAAGATGAAAGGCGATTATGATGAAGATGATGGTGGAAAGGAGCCTATGGAAGAGGATGCTGTTAATGAGCCTATGGAAGATGATGTTGTTAATGTTTCTATGGAAGAGGATGCTGTTAAGGATCCTATGGAAGAGGATGGTGTTAAGGATGGTGTTAAAGAGCCCATTAAAGAGGATGAGTTAACGGATTTGAATTATTTTTCCTCTCTTCCGGATAATATGGTAAGCAATTTTCATATTGCATCGTCTAAATATTTGTGTTGCAAATGTAGTGGTTACTTAGATTTACTTGTATCTCAGTTTCAGGATACACAAAATGACGCGCAACAAGATTTGGGCCCTACTCCGGATAACTCAGGGATTAATGAGGTATGCAAATCTTATAGTCTACTGCAAATCTAAGATACTGGTTAAGAATTTGAATAAGAATGCATAGTTAGCAGCATTTCCCTAGGCCGGTGTTCTCGCACATTATGTTATGTGCATCAGATTAGTCGTTCTGAACATTTCCATTTCGAATATGGGACTGAGGTAGGTTTTATGTTTGGTTGGTGGCTATGTCATTTTCTAGTGCTCATAAGAGTAATTGATGCCGTTGTTAATTGTGTTGTCTTTTAATAGCTTTTAGGGTGTATAAATGTTGGAAACCTTACGTATGTTGCTTTTTCAACCTTAACCAGATCTTTTAGTTTAGAAAGTAGCTCGTGTTGGATAACACTGATTTGTACCTTAATAGTAATATTAAATTGGATAACACTGATTTGTACCTCATTTTCAGGTTGACGCGGAAACAGCTTTGTCCCCTATTACGGGTGACCATCACTTAGAGATTGATTTGGTATGCAAATTTTATGTGTTACGTTCAACATATATGTCTTGAGTTTCATGATTAATTGCATAACACTGATTTGTATCTCATTTTCAGGACATGCAAATGGATGATGCTATTAAAACTTTAAGGGTTCCCTTCGAACGAGCGAGAAAGAAGGGCAAGCATCTTTGTGATCCATTCACACCTCCCCCACCCACCACACCAAGAAAGTCAAAAAAGGGTCATCCTAGATCCAGGGTGTATAAATCTACGATGCAAAATCTGATTGGAACGGATGGAAATGATATCGAGTTTGAACCGTGGAGAGAGGTACATATACACTTTTTATTTTTTTAAACCTTATGTAGTATTTTAGGGTAGGAATCATTGTTTAACATAGAAATGTTTCACAGGAATTGACGCGTCCAGAAGGTTCACTTGCCGGCGTCGTCACTACGCCGCCTTAGATAGCCTTGTTAAGGAGATGAAATTTCAACTTCCATGGCTTAATGGAGAATTTTATAACAAGTTTTGGGTTGGTTTAGTGGGCAAAGACAGATGCAAAAGAGGCTGGCTATCTGATTGTGTACGTAATTAATTACCCGCTTAATGGCTGAGAATAGCTTAATTTATATATGTCAATTTCCTATTGTAGTAATTAATTTATTCCTACTTTTAAATCGCAGCACATCGATGCATGGTTTATGTATATGTGGCACTTTAGACCTCAAGATGCTGATTGGGTGATGGTCGGCTCATTTTTCGATTTAAAAGTTCTTTCTGGAGACGTCCCCCTTTATTATGCAACTGGCAAGACATATGGTGTGCCTTGGTGGGCCGAAAATGTTGAAAAGGTAAGAAGTCCATTTCTACCAATTTGTAATTATGTCATTTAGCTGTTCTAGTTCACGCACCACTAGTGATGCTTAGGTTGATAAACACGTAAGCTAGAAAAGTGAGTTATGAGCTTTTCGGAATTCGAACAAGCCTTAACCCCTTAGTAAGCTGGACCCACTAGTGATGCTCGCAATATCCCCTGCATTAACTGTGTGTGGAAAACATATATGTCTCGGTTAAGTTCTAATAGCAATCTTTTCCTCTAATATTGTAGGTTTACTTTCCAATCAACGAGCCCATGATTCATTGGGCATTGGGAGTATTGCATCTTCGTTCAGGGGTAGTTACCATATACGACAGCTTGCATGGTCCAGATGATGAAGGCAAATCTTGGTGGGACACGTGGATGGAACATTTTGCAGCCGTTATTCCCCCATACCTTGAAAAGGCTGATGTGATGGCAAAGAAGAACATTGATCCGAAAGGTTACTCAATTACCTTTAGGTATGAAGAAAATGTGCCAATCCAAAGTGGTTATTACGGAGACTGTGGTATATGGGTCTGCGTCTTTCTGTACCATTTGACACACCATCTTCCGCTGATGGTTGATGATCCTGCTGCCTTTGCTCTAGCATATCGTGAACAGTTGATAGCACACTATTGGAAATACAAGAAGGTAATTTCAATTGAATTACCTTCCCCACCTCGTCGCAAGAAGGTAATTAAACGAAACAGTTGATATCGTGAACAGTTGCTCTAGCATATGTGGTGTTGTATGACAAAAAACAATTAGTCTGTTTAAGGTTGCTTAGCCAACCTCTAATGTTTTGTAAAACAATTATGGTCGGATAACATTGCATCAGCAGGTAGGTCTATGAACTAGGTCATTTGGTTATGCAACTAGGTTGCATAATAGTTTATGTTGCGTAGGCAGTTTAGGTTGCGTAGCCAACCTACATCTTTTGTAAACAATTAAGGTATGTATATGAATGTAGTTTGGTTTGTGTAAAATCCCTACCCTCGTCCCTCCTTTTTTTTTCTTGCATCATGACTCCTTATAATTAAGTTTCGTCACGCTGTTCATCCCTATCACTAACAGGTAACAATGATAATCTGTTTTCAATCAAGGTTAACTATGCGGGAGTATTTACTTCCCTACCTAGTATGAGATATGTCAATGGTAGCTTTTGTTTCTTTGATACCGTAGACGTTGAAGAGTTTTCCATCCATGAACTCATTGCTTGTCTTTATAAAGTCCATGACAAAAGTATCCATTTTATGACATTTTTTTGGTGCAATTCTTGACTGTTATGCAGACAATGACACAATATTTGACTTTTTTTAGTCATCATTGAAAATGACTCATTAGACTAACCACATTTGCTTAACCATTTCATCTCAAGACTGCAAATTCCATTTGCATACTACAAATTCCAGTTGCTACTATTTCCATTGCATTTAACTTAAAACCATTCCATGAAAGTTAACTTAATACCATTCCATTTCATCAAAAATACATACCAAATAGCCCATCTCGTCGCAAGGTCCAGCTGATTGAGTTGTTTTCTTTTGAGGAGTCTTATACCATTCTAGCTTTATCTTGAGTTCCATTAAAACATTACATATCCTAGATACTAGGTGAAACAAGGGTACGGTCTCCGTAAACAACGCACCATTAGAACACAGAAAAGAAGTAACGGGATAAAAACGGTCAAACCACATCAAACCAGTATCGATTTCAAAAATCTTCTAAAATTTTGCCATCACAAACCACTTATTTCCGTTTGTCACATAATGTGTTATCGAGCACCATGTATCGAGTGATATTGCAGGAAATGAGTGGATGTGGTACCATGTACCTTGTTGAAGGGTCCACATGTCAATTGTCATCTCACGAAATCCAGTGGCAGCAAACATCACTAGCTCATCTTGTGCGTCCACTAAAAGAATATAAACGATTCCATGGGTAGGAATCGGTGGAATGTTCATCATCTGAAATTGCTCTGTATTTACATCAAAAGATATCATGAAATTGATACCTCCAACAACTGACTCGCTAACAGTGAAATAAAGATTACCACCACATAAAGTACCAGATGACCAACAGAAACGGGTGGTTAGATACTCAGCTGGTAGTGTGAGAGGTATGTTTTGCCAGGATTCGTACCTCCTAGAATACACATTGACCGCAAGCGTAGCATTCCTACGCCTTATATACAAGACTTTGAAATCATCATGCGTGTCGGTGTATAGACCAACTGCATCAAGTTTATCTTTATAGAAGGCGTTGGAATATGGGGGTGGTAAGCATTTGAAAGAGGTTATGAGTGGGTTCCAAAGGAACAAATCGGATGTGAAATCATTGCAAACACACAATAATCCATTCAAATGTGATAGAATTTTCACGACATTGAATCGATTATCATATGATCGATGATCAAAAGGAATGGTGACGCTAGTGCCCGGCTCATAATCATGGGTTTCAAAGTTTATTGGATAAATTGAGGAGGTTTGGTGTTCAATTACGAGAACTTTCTGATTAGATGGAATTGCCGAGCGAGAACAATGTTCCCTTACAAAGGCATTTCCTGAGAGTAATTCATTCCATGCCTTACAAACACATCTGTAGCGACCAACAGCCTTTGGTGGCACCCGTGTTAGTATCCCCAATACGATGAATTCAGAAGAAAGTTGAGGCATAGTGTGTCTTTTGTTGTTTAAATTGTGTGTAATGACTTTAGGTATAAATAATGTTTTTTTGGCGCAATAATTTGGGCAAGAAAGTTATGGAGGGAAGTTTTTTGTGGGAAAGTTTTGGCGGGAAATATTAATGTTGCATTTGTGCGACTGTGCGACTTAATAATTGGATTGTATCTTTTAGGATCGACAATTAATTAAAACTACATGTCAATTAAGGCTATTGGTTCTTGTATAAATTAAAAAAACTTAATCGTACGGCAACACCGCTCAATTAATGATATTATATAACTTTTTATTACAAAACCCTTAAATTTAAAAAAAAAAAAAAAAAAAAAAAAAAAAAAAAAAAAAAAAAAAAGTGTTATAGAATTTAATTAAAGGTACCATTGTAATAGTACCACTGTAATAAATAAGTGTTTGTTTAAAAATTAATTAAAAGTACCACTGTAATAAATGTGCGGATGGTGTAAAAGTAAAAATGTGTTTAATTTTCAGATGTGCGAATGTACATTGTTTCCATAAATAAATAAACAAAAAAAATGTGTTAGGAGGGAAAATTTTGGAGGGAAATTTAAGCGGGATATTCTTGGAGGGAAATATAAGGGGGGAAATTTTGGAGGGAAATATAAGCGGGGAATTTTAGAGGGAAATTTAAGCGGGAAATATATGGAGGGAAATTAAAGCGGGAAATTTTTTTGAGGTAAATTAAAGCGGGAAATTTTTTGGAGGGAAATTGGAGGTAAAGTGGGACTGAAATTAATTCCCAGATGTGCGAATGTGCGACTTTGCCGAATGTGCGAAATAAACCATTATTGTTTTATAGTGTGTTGTGTCCACGTATAACAATAAACCTCAGTGAAAAAGCTTTATCATATGAAAATATAATTTGTTAAAAAAAATTTTAAAAATCCATAAATTGTTTTTTTACTACAAAACCCATAAATTGTGTTAGGTTAGAATTTAATTAAATGTACCATTGTAATAAATGTGTGTTTATTTAGAATTTAATTAAAAGTACCATTTGTAATAAATGTATGGATGGTGTAAAAGTGGAACTATATTTAATGTACAGATGTGCGAAATAAACAACAAATCTCATTCAAAACATTAAAAATCATAAAATTTAATACATTACAAATCCTAAAAAATAAAACATTACAAATCCTAAAAATTAGAACATTAAAAATCCTAAAAATTAAAACATTCCAAATCCTAATAATTAAAACAATACAAATCCTAAAAATTAAAACTATATTATAAAATTACATCAAAACCAACAAGTGTTGGGTGCTATTACACTTTCACTGCTTCCGACACCACTTCCATTATTAGGAACCGTATCATCGGGGGAGAAGACCTTGACAATATTTTTTATTGTAATGTTAAGATAGTGATTGCCAAATTGTTTAGGAGAAAACACAGAAACATTATGAAGTATCAAAACAGATCCGACCACCATCTTTTTTTCAAACCTTTTATCATTAAACACTTTGTGATGTATTGTTCCTGACATTAAACCTGACATGTCTCTCAATGTTTCTGTAAGATCACCCAACACATTTGGAGTGCAAGACTTGATTATCCCAATAACCTTTTCATGTTTTCCTTTATTGAGAAATTTTTTGACATCGGCAAAATAACCAATCATGATACCTTCATCGGGTTTCATATACTCAACCGCCTGATGAGGCAAAAAATGAACCACTTTTAGGGGGTCATTTAAGCCCGGAATTGAATTTATTTGATCAAATATTGCCCTAAATCGTTCCTTTTGTGATTTTAGGTACTTTGGGAGTGAAATCTGGAAAAGGAAGCAATTCGGACGTTTTTGGAGCATAAAAGTGAAGAAAACGCCAAAGTCTTAATTTTCCTTGCTGGGAACAGTAGGTGACGGCGTCAAGAGCAACATCCTGACGGCGTCAAGAGTAATTTCCATGACGACCCAATACAAATTTGACGGCGTCACAAGAAAGGGCGTCAAGAGTAAAATGCATGACGGCCTGGAAAATGCTAACACATGACGGCGTCAAAAGTAGATCAAGGCAGTCCGAGAATTATTTTGGCGGCGAGGTGACGACGTCACAAGCTTTGTCTTGACGCCGTCAGACCCTATTTCCTATATATAGTTTTCTAATTTTTACATTAAAAAGAGAGAAGTTTTGGAGAAACCCTAAGAACGAACTTGGTGCGAATTTTACAGGTTTTTCAAGGGTTCTAAGCCCTTGATACCTTTTATGTGTAATTGAGATAAGTATTCTTTTAATTCAATCAATATGTCTATGTGTTGGTTGTCTATATCTTGTTCTTGTCTTAATTCCATCATGCTAGGCTAGATCTATCTTGTGTTTGCTTGGATCTAATGAAACCTAGATGTTAATTATGTGTTGATTACTTGTTTATAATTGTTTTGGATGAATGAATTTGATGTTAGGCTTAAGAAAACTGGCAGATCTCCAAATGGTAACATGCTTGAACGTCTTAGGAAACATGAACCGATGTGCACTAGGTCTTTATTGGTAGTATTTAATGTATGAGCCACTGTTTATAATCCCTATGGTTGTGTTGGGCATGGCATAGGAGGAGATAAGAGCTCATAGAATTGGAGAGTTAAGTGCGCCACCCCATGAATGGTATTAAGGAATACAACCCGTCATCCATGCAACTATAACAAGTAATTAACATGTAAAAAATGTCTAGGGAGTAGTGAAATCTAAGTAAACACATTTTCTCCACTTATTGCTCACAACCTTACTATAATTTAGTTTATTTTCATTTTTAGTATTTTATTTTGATTGCATCTTTAGTATTGGGTTAGTTGACTAGCAACTAATTCCGCCCAAATCCTTCAAACCCGAGATTTTTACCTGCTTTCTAAAAAATATAAAAATACAAAAAGAATCATCTCTCACCTTTAGAACTAGTATTTAGGTTTTCTAATCCTAGCGACACTATTCTTAGCTGAACGATCAATCCCCCGGTACTTGTCACTATACTATTCTACAACGATCAGGTACACTTCCTGGTGGGGGTTGTAAGCTTCTCAAGATCCCTTGAGAGGTAAAGCCTGGTGTGATTCCCACGTATCAAGTTTTTGGCGCCGCAGCTTGGGGAATAGTTATTGTCTAGGTTAGAATCTCTTTTTATTAGGTCTACTTGCTAGATTCCTTTCTAGTAAGATTTTATTTTTATTTTTAGGTTTTCTTTAGTCTATCTTATTTCTTTGTGTCTTTGTTCGTAACCTTTACCATCCGACATCATGGAAGGTGGTAACATCTTTGAACCCATCATCCCACCACAACAAAACCCACCACTAGAACCTCTTAGGCCCCGAACCTTAGGAGAATATTCCCGACCTAGCCACCAAGGCTACCGAAACACCATTGAGCTCACCGGAGCCAATGTGACCCCCTTGCGATCCGACACCATCCGGTTGGTGCAAAGCGGATGTGCATTCCATGGACTTCGTTCCGAAGATCCAAACCAACATCTTAAGGACTTCCTCAAAATCGTAGATTCCATAGACTTAGATGTTGCAACTAGAGAGACAACCTGATTACGCCTATTCCAATTCTCTCTATGGGATCAAGCTAGTCAATGGCTTGAGCGTTTACCCGCGGGATCCATCACCACATGGGATAACCTCACCAATCGCTTCCTTACTCAATTCTTCCCACCGGGGAAGACTGCAATGCTTAGAAATGACATTTTGATGTTTGAACAACAGCAGGGTGAAACTTTCTACGAAGTTTGGGCCCGTTTTAAGGATCTCCTCCATAAGGTCCCTCATCATGGTATAAACCTTTGGTTATTAGTCCAGATTTTCTACGACCATGTTGACTATCACACTAAGCGCACAATCGATAGGGCCGCGGGAGGTAAGTTGCGTGATAAGAATGCCGAAGAGTCTTGGGCAGTTATCGAGGAGCTTGCCACTGATAATCAGGAGATGTGGGAGTTTAATCATACAATAAAAGCGGTTATCAATGTAGTCTCGACATCTGGAGGGACCATCGAAATCCCCGATGAACTCCTATGCAAACTCGAGGCAAAAGTTGACTATTTTGAGGAAAGGCAAAGGAGACCTTTAAGTCCTAGACGGGCTACTGTCAATTCTGTTTCAAAACCAACTTCGGAACCATTATCTGATTCACCTTCTAGAGAAAATATCGAGACTTTTCATAACTATGCCCCACCTTGTTCCCCTCCCGAGGAGCTTAGCTCGGAGTTTGAAGCTAGGATGAGAGAATATATGGCAACTCACTCAGATCGGCTTGCTAGATTCGAGGAAGCAGTTTATAAGCAAAAAGAGGAGATGCATGAGAAAATGAATGAGATGATGAGTTTATTAGAAGAGTATGCCAACCAGAGAACCCCCGAAAGAATGTTACTAAGGAAAGAAAGCATCACTCCCACTACCCAATTTGTTAATTCCATCACAATTGTCCAAAAGGATAACGAGAAGGTAGAAACCCCTGCTAAACAGACCTTAGAAAAACCACCAGAATCCCAACCTTTGAGTTACTACCTGAAACATGATATAAACGAAAACACCATAACAAATTGGATTAAGGGTGATGGGCGTAACCAACCTTCCAAACAGGGTTCTGAGAAAGAGGAAGAAGTGAAAGATGAGTATGATACGCTACCTGGAGGATCAGTATTCGAGAGGCTATTGGTACAAAAAGTGGCTATTAAGCAGATAGCGTGTGGGAATTTTGAAATACCAACTAGCATCGGGAACTTGAAATATCTTAGTGCTTTCGTCGACCAAGGATCGGAAGTAAATCTTATGCCCCTAACTATTTACATGCAACTAACGTCAAAAATACCAACCCCCACTCGTGTTAGGTTATCTCTTGCTGGACATTCGTACGTATACCCCCTAGGAATCGCAGAAGATGTATTAGTTAATGTCGCAGGGTTCATGTACCCCGTGGATTTTATGATCATCGATGATAAAGGAGATGGATGCATGCCAATAATCCTTGGGGCACCATTCCTCACCACCGCTAGGGCTGTCATTAAGTATAAAGGAAGGAAGATTGAGCTTAAATCTGGAAAAAGAAAGATTAGCTTCCCCATGACCCTGCGAAGTGGGCATGAGAATTTGAGTTGGGGAAAACTCAAAAATAACATTGACACGACACCCATTCGTGTTCAGAATAAAATTATTGCATGGGAGACAAGAATCAGAAGCTATAAGGAGGCTAAATGTGAAAGAAGCCGAGGCAATAAAATTCATGTCAAGCCTGAACATAGTCAACCAACGATGAACCATACGCCACTCGAAGAAGGGAACTTAGTGCTCTTAAAAGACTTGGAGATAACAATACCTCCCGATAAACCAAGTCCCTGGTGGTATGGACCTTTCATAATCAAAAACATAAGCCAAGAAGGGATAGCTACCTTGAGCAGTCAATTCGGGGGAGAGAAGATTGCGAGTATCGATCGGTTAAGACACTACTGTTATGATAATGAGGATCCTAACTACATGGGATACGCTATCTTAAGAGATGAGGTCACGTAGTAACCCATGACCTTGAGTCTAGCTACAAGACTCGTAAATAAAGAAAAGCGCTTCTTGGGAGGCAACCTATGTTTTGTGTGATTTTATTTTGTTTGTTTGTTATTTGCTTCCGTATGCATGCTTTGTTTTTATTGTTGGTTAATCATGTTTCTCAACTAAAAAGTGGAAATACTTTACTTTGTTGTTTTGTCTTAGTCTTAACTCCACCTAAAAGTATTTTTGCAAAAGATAAGTGTAAGGGGAAACCCCAAATATGTTTTTAAGAAACAAACCGATCATGATTCTCCACAATATTAAATGAACATGTATATTAGTATTTGTTAGAGTCAAATGCTTGTATTGAGTCATAATGAAGTTTTGCAGGATATTCCAGGAAGTAGGACCAAGTTTTTCCAGAAATTTTCCAGAAACTTAACATAAGAATTTCTGCAGGTCACTTCTGACGGCGTCAAGAGTTAACTCTTGACGGCATCACATGTAAAAAAATCTGGAAATTTCACCAGTTTTGTTTTTCTAACGGAGTCTTATTGTTTTTGTGAATTATTAAGTTTTATAATCTCCAGGAGATCTGCAAATTTCATTCCACAAGCATTATATCTTATCTTGTTTTCTAGGATTTAGTAACTTATATAGGATACCGCCGGTTTTACGCGAGGTTGTTTTGTCTATTTTCTCAAGATTTACAGGTTATGTATGACAAGAAGATGATTTATATTCTGGAAGGGAAGCTTTGATTGTTCATTTTCTTGGAGGAAGATCTAACCTGGCCACCTTATTATCCGTACCGAGCGAATCAGGGGAGTATTTGATTTCATTCTTTTACTTATTTTACTTTTACATCTTTACTTGAACATTGGGGACAATGTTCATCTTAAGTGTAAGGGGAGGGTAAAAAGATGATACCTTACATATGCACTTTCGCTTGAGTTTGTTTTGTTTAATGGTAGATGTGTAATAAAACTATGAGAAATACTTGTTAGTGCAATTTTAGCGCCAAATTTAAAATTTTTTACAATATTTAGGAGTGAAACTTTAGCCATAGCAAGCGTCTCATGGATAGGAGATTGTATGACTAGCACATAACCGTATATTCAGAAAAATTTTCCACCCAAATATGTGAGGTTCGCCTTTAGATTTGATAGGAAAAGCATTTACTATTAGTGCTTATGAGTGTACCGGTAGCATTTAGATTCTAGAACCTGCGTTAGTGATGCATCCCGAGACCGCTAGTGAGACTACATTCGTGTAGTAGGATTTACTACATGATAAGAGGCATTAGGATCACCCTTGTGTTAAACCCGTATCATAATTACTTGACCATTTAAGTCATATTACTTGACTAGTTAAGTCAACTAATTTTTCCCACACCCTTAGCGTTGTACTCATTTTTAGTACACGAAACCCCTAGTACAACCCTCCGAGCCTATCTTTTCGTTTCTAACTTTAAGCATTTTACTTAAAGGAAGAATTTGTTACACCCCACTTAAATGTACACCCAAATCGCCTTAGCCTTCCGTGTATGCACTCATCTTTAGTGCATTATTGTTATTTGTTAAACCCTAAGTTAACTTTCTAATTGATTACAAGGTTGCTAAGTCGAGTCATATCCTTGTACATATTGTTTTGGGACGATTGGGACTCATGGGTAAGTACTTATTTTATGAAGTAATGGGGAAGAACATCATTTATTACCCCCATACGTACGTTAATCTTAAAAGTGCTCCAAGTGTTTTGATTTTCTTAATTCGAGTCATTAGATTAGTTTAATGTAAAGTATGTAAAGATTCAAGTGTAAGAGGAATTTACATTCCCTATTATGTATTATTTTGGATGGTAGGGTAAGAGTGTATGAAAAAAAATAATAAATAAAAATTGAAAAAAATAATCGAAAAAAAAAAAGAGAGAAAAGAGAAAATACATACGGACTACCATCCCGTTTCATTCTATGTTTATTTTATGTTTTTTGTTATTTTTCATTTATTAGCTTAAGTCGAGTCTAGTCTTGGCTTAGCAACGCCGTATTGTACATGTAATTGACCAAGATTGTTAGCTCGCCACCAGTAAAACTTCCTTTATCCAACAAAACCGTGTATTTCATATCCCTATACCTAACGTTACAACCCTTTAAAAGACCTCTTTGATAGTTTATCCTAGGTGCTTACGCCATGTGGTGGAGGTTTGATCCTTTCCCAAGCCTATGGTAATCTATTTTGCTATGACAGGTAGTGAGAGATATCTTCCGTTTCTATAATGTTATATTACTTTATTACACCCGAGAGATGTGAGTATCTAAACACTATTTGTGAGGTGTTAGTATATGACCTCCGTGCTTGTCTATTGGTCTTTAGTGGAACGATTATTTGTTGTAATTACTTTTATATTAGTGTTAAATAACCTCTAACTTGTCTTTTGATTAGAATAAAAGCGCATTTGCTTGAGGACAAGCAAATCTCAAGTGTAAGGGTATATGATGAGGCGAAAAATGAACCACTTTTAGGGGGTCATTTAAGCCCGGAATTGAATTTATTTGATCAAATATTGCCCTAAATCGTTCCTTTTGTGATTTTAGGTACTTTGGGAGTGAAATCTGGAAAAGGAAGCAATTCGGACGTTTTTGGAGCATAAAAGTGAAGAAAACGCCAAAGTCTTAATTTTCCTTGCTGGGAACAGTAGGTGCCGGCATCAAGAGCAACATCCTGACGGCGTCAAGAGTAATTTCCATGACGACCCAGTACAGATTTGACGGCGTCACAAGAAAGGGCGTCAAGAGTAAAATGCATGACGGCCTGGAAAATGCTAACACATGACAGCGTCAAAAGTAGATCAAGGCAGTCCGAGAATTATTTTGGCAGCGAGGTGACGGCGTCACAAGCTTTGTCTTGACGCCGTCAGACCCTATTTCCTATATATAGTTTTCTAATTTTTACATTAAAAAGATAGAAGTTTTGCAGAAACCCTAAGTATGAACTTGGTGCGAATTTTACAGGTTTTTCAAGGGTTCTAAGCCCTTGATACCTTTCATGTGTAATTGAGATAAGTATTCTTTTAATTCAATCAATATGTCTATGTGTTGGTTGTCTATATCTTGTTCTTGTCTTAATTCCATCATGCTAGGCTAGATCTATCTTGTGTTTGCTTGGATCTAATGAAACCTAGATGTTAATTATGTGTTGATTACTTGTTTATAATTGTTTTGGATGAATGAATTTGATGTTAGGCTTAAGAAAACTTGCAGATCTCCAAATGGTAACATGCTTGAACGTCTTAGGAAACATGAACCGATGTGCGCTAGGTCTTTATTGGTCGTATTTAATGCATGAGCCACTGTTTATAATCCCTATGGTTGTCCTGGGCATGGCATAGGAGGAGATAAGAGCTCATAGAATTGGGGAGTTAAGTGCGCCACCCCATGAATGGTATTAAGGAATACAACCCGTCATCCATGCAACTATAACAAGTAATTAACATGTAAAAAATGTCTAGGAAGTAGTGAAATCTAAGTAAACACATTTTCTCCACTTATTGCTCACAACCTTTGTATAATTTAGTTTATTTTCATTTTTAGTATTTTATTTTGATTGCATCTTTAGTATTGGGTTAGTTAACTAGCAACTAATTCCGCCCAAATCCTTCAAACCCGAGATTTTTACCTGCTTTCTAAAAAATATAAAAATACAAAAAGAATCATCTCTCACCTTTAGAACTAGTATTTAGGTTTTCTAATCCTAGCGACACTATTCCTAGCTGAACGATCAATCCCCCGGTACTTGTCACTATACTATACTACAACGATCAGGTACACTGCCTGGTGGGGGTTGTAAGCTTCTCAAGATCCCTTGAGAGGTAAAGCCTGGTGCGACTCCCACGTATCACCGCCCTAACCCATGGCCCACTATTAAAATCAGAATCCTTGCTCACATCTTGAACTACTTTCCTAATGTACTCCTGTGTCTCCATTACACCATCATTCACACCTTCCCAAATATCCATACTTTTGCAGACGGCATTTCATCACAATCTTCATATGAAAATATGTTTTGGGTAGTGGCTGATAGTCGGAGATCCGAGTTGCCTACTTTAGGGTTTTCATATGAAACCATGTTTTGGGTAGTGGTGGATAGTCGGAGATCCGAGTCGTCTATGTCAAGTAATTCTTCCAAGTTTGGTGGTGAATTCATTTTCACGTTTAGTTATTGGAGCTTTTAACAAAGAAAAAGTATATAAATGTTTGTGTGGTAATAACAAGTGTTATTCACTTATATTTATACTACACCGATCATTAAATGTGCGATCGTGCGAATTTAATTTATCAGATGTGCGAATGTGCGATCGTGCGAATTTCGGCTGCCCTTTGCTACCAAATTTCTTGGAAAAGATGACCAAATCTTTTAAAAGAGAATAAGATCTTCTTTAAAATATTACCTTTTTTAGTTTTATCTATTACTCATTTTTATCATTTAAAGTAAAAAAACCCAATACATATATATATGTGTGTGCGAATGTGCGAGTGTGCGAAGAACATTGTTTTCCATAAATAAATAATCCAAGAAAAAAAAGTGTTAGGTACGAAATTTATTGAAAAGTAGCCCATGTGACCAAATTTCTTGAAAAAGAACACCAAATCTTTCAAAAGAGAATAATATCTTAGTTGTACTTTTATTTATTACTAGTTTTATTAAAATATTACCTTTTTCAGTTTTATCTATAACTCATTTTTATCATTTAAAGTAAAAAACCCAAAACATATATATATATATATATATATATATATATATATATATATATATATATATATATATATATATATATATATGTTATGAATAAAATATTGTAAAAATATATGAGTTAGGTTTAAAATTTAATTAAAAGTACATGTCAATAAATATGTGGTTGTTGTATAAATAGTTGTAAAAAAGTTTTATGTCAATAAATATGTGGTTGATGTAAAAATTTAATTTTCAGATGTGCGAATGTGCGATCGTGAGGATTTCGGCTGCCCATGTGACCAAATTTCTTGGAAAAGAACACCAAATCTTTCATAAGGGGGATGTAAAAATTTAATTTATCAGATGTGCGAATGTGCGATCGTGCGAATTTCGGATGCCCTTTGCTACCAAATTTCTTGGAAAAGATGACCAAATCTTTCAAAAGAGAATAAGATCTTCTTTAAAATATTACCTTTTTCAGTTTTATATATTCCTCGTTTTTATCATTTAAAGTAAAAAACCCAAAACATATATATATATATATATATATATATATATATATATATATATATATATATATATATATATATATATATATATATATATATATATATATTCAAAAGACAAATTCGTACCGCGTCTATGGTTTTTAAATTCTCCCCTACCTTCTTCGGAAATACACGGTCACGAAATATGATATCACCACTTCTAAACTTACGGAAACTAGGCAATCCAAATTTAAATCCAGTTATGAGGTGAAATTGATGGCGTCCAAAATGCAGATGATGTCCATTGACAACATAAATTAGTGGAAAATCATAGTGCTGATCATCAGACTCAATTTGTTTTTGAAGCATGTAATGTATAAGACTATCTTCGTTCTCAAAGTAATTTAAATCCAACCATGGACCAAAGCATGTTGACCGAAACACTTGACGACGATTTTCAGATAATCGGTCTTTAATCAATTGGAAGTAATGCAATTTGCTTCGGATGTGAACCTTGGCAGCATATTCCTATATAAACAAACAATAACACAAAGAGAAGCAACTCAGTTAATTTAACCAAACACACATAATAAAACTGAGTAACTATAGTAAAAAAAAACAAATTTTATGGCACGTACTATCGTTAAATAAACACAATGACAACCTTGTAAAGGCTCCTTTCCAGAAGTTGAGGTAGTACATGTTTGCATTTTACCACATTATGTATGTATTGAGTCAGTAACATGCCAAATGGATAGACAACTTTCAGGCTTATATAGGCGACCAACAAAATTCATCCTCAACCATGAGCTATTCTGGGAGGGCATTTGCAATCACCAATGACCTAATAACGCACTTAACATTACGCCTACGGTCATAGCTATGCTGTTTAGCGTCACATACTAATGGCTATGTCTCAAACTACATGAGGTCAATAACCCACAGTTTGTTTACAACATTAGTAGATACACCATGTGCCAATGGAGTAAACATGTAACTGCTATCCTGCAAACTCATATTACGACATTGATAAATTGAAGTGTAGAACTAAGGTTCCTACCAATACAAACAAATACAAGAAAATTGGTCACTGAAACTGATAAACTGTTATACATTACGACATTGGTAAACTGTTGTACATTACATAAACCAAGTTATCATTATATGATATACAAAACAACAACTAAACATTGTTCATAAGAAAACCAAAATGCTTTGGTTTATCATTATAGTGTTGCCATATTGTACTAAGACCCTCATCTTTGTTCAATCCACTATGATTTGTTTTAAAAGGGTGTGCATCTTCATAACTGTAAACTTCTCTTCTTAACTCTTCTAGTGTTTCACTTGGAAGTTGCATATTTGGTGGAGCATTTGGCCCATACCTCTCAAATATCTCCGGAAAGATGACCTCTCTGAGTACCATTACTGACCAACCCCGGTCATCAAGGGTATGCTCTAACTTCAATCGTTTACCAGTGGACATTATGGTTCCTACCAATACAAACAAATACTAAGGTTCCTACCAGTACAAACAAATACTAAGGTTCCTACCAATACAAACAAATACTACAGAAACATACGAAGTACTACAAAATTGCATTCACATAGACCGTAGAAAGTAGGCGTGTATACTAATCTTCCCCACATCACTCAATGATCCAACTATAACAAAAAGGGCCTTTGTTGCTGTTCAGCATCACATACTAATGCCTTGGTCTCAAACTACATGGTGTTTATTTTAGCGCGCCCTACTTCAAGTCTCTTCCAAGACCTATATACACGCCTACCAGTAGCATGTACTACGCCTCTCACTCGTTCATACTCATTTCTAAACCTCATATTTTTCCATAACGTGCTTAACATTTGCAATCACATTACAGATACTAACGCTCTTAAAGGTGAGCTTATCGGCATTTCCAAAAGTCAAATACGCCCATAAGCCAGCTAAATAAGCTAATCCAAACGCCCTATAAAATACTACCCAAACGCGCATAACAATTACTAATACTATGGCTTCCAACCGTCATATAACAATACAAAATGTCTCCATAAACAATTTTGTTGGGATTTATACTTAAGTTGATATTGAAAAAATATGAAAGATGAAGGACTAAAGAAGATAAAGTAAAGAATGCAAAAGACAAGGGACTTGCTTTACAAGAAGATATTTCAATTTTGTCCTTTGTAGTATTTTGTAACCCTAGCATCTCTATTATATAAAGAGATACAGGGAATAGGTTTTAGTAGTACGTACAAGATGTAAAACCTAGTAAAGGTGTGTGTGTGTGTGTGTAAACCTAGGGCGTGAGTATGCTTATGTAAACGCCTAGGTTAGTTGATTAGTGTTAAGCCTCAACGATCTTAGATCGCTGTTAAGATGTAACCGTGCTACACTTGATCACGTATCATTTGGGCTTTGGTGTTTGTTAGAATAGAGATGATGACGAGAAACCTTGTTTATAATATTGTTCTTATTCCGCTATGTTTTATCTTATGAACATTATTATTCCTAGATTAAGACTTAACAAGTCTTGAGCCAAAACGGTCCTAGAAACTACTTTATTATGGCGTTATTAGTTTCTAACATGTGGTATCAGAGCGGGGGCTCTTGATATATGGGATTTACAAGGTTTTGTTTATCGAATAACGAAGAAAACAAGAAAAATTCGAATCTAGAACAATTTTCGTATCTTTCTGCAGGACAGTTTTTGAACGACGATATCTCCTTCGTTAACCGTTGGATCAGGCTGTAATTTTTACTGGAGATTCTTCATATATCAAGGTATAATTTCACCAGAGGGATCTTCGATCTGAGATCTCATTAAAAAGATATAATGTTTCTAAAAGTCTGCTGCAGAAAAGGATGTAAGTCGAATTTTAGGGTTTTCTTGAATCAACTTCATATATTCGTGATCTATTCATGTTAAATCATTGTGGAAGTTGGTTATTTGCTGCTTGGTATCGATTATATGTGTTCGAAAGCAGGTTTGGACCGGATTTAAATTGCTTTGTGCGTGACATTACTGGTGAACAAGTAAGGCTACAGATTGATTAAAGTTGAACTGGTACTACACCAATATCAAAGGTTTGGGACAAGCCAAATGTTTGGGTTGACATTGTCGTCCCAAATGTTGCCCATGGCCCACTATTTTTTCTACCAAAAAGACAGTCAAAGCAAATTGAATATTTGTGCAGAATGGAACGACAATGTCGACCCATTCGGCGTGTATTTGTTTTTTTTAATTTAAAAACTTTTTAAATCAGTTTTTAATTTAAAATTAATATTAAAACTTTTTTAAAAGCCGAATGGGACGACAATGTCGACCCATTCGGCGTGTATTTGTTTTTTTTAATTTAAAAACTTTTTAAATCAGTTTTTAATTTAAAATTAATATTAAAACTTTTTTAAAAGCCGAATGGGACGACAATGTCGACCCATTCGGCGTGTATTTGTTTTTTTTAATTTAAAAACTTTTTCAATCAGTTTTTAATTTAAAATTAATATTAAAACTTTTTTAAAAGCCGAATGGGACGACAATGTCGACCCATACGGCGTGTATTTGTTTTTTTTTAATTGAAAAGCTTTTTAAATCAGTTTTTAATTTAAAATCAATATTAAAACTTTTTTAAAAGCCGAATGGGACGACAATGTCGACCCATTCTGCGTGTATTTGTTTTTTTTTAATTGAAAAGCTTTTTAAATCAGTTTTTAATTTAAAATCAATATTAAAATTATATGTTAGAGTAAAAATTACATAAATTAAAAAATTTACAAAATCAATACTTTACTATTTATCAAAATCAAAAATATTTTTGATGTTAAACTAGAACAAGATAAGCTGGAACTTTGTTGTTGAGCACGAGTTCCATAATTGCTCGGCTCATTCGTTTAACATCTCGTGTACAACCATATCATCTCGGCTCATTCGTTAAACGAAACAGGCGAGTTAATAAACTGCTTTACGCATGGTGAGACATTGTGGTTAACACTTGGCCCATAGTTAGAAGTTGCATCTTTCAAACTAGAACAAGATAAGCTGGAACTTTGTTGTTGAGCACGAGTTCCATAATTGCTCAGCTCATTCGTTTAACATCTTGTGTACAACCATATCATCTCGGCTCATTCGTTAAACGAAACAGGCGAGTTAATAAACTGATTTACGCATGGTGAGACATTGTGGTTAACACTTGGCCCATAGTTAGAAGTTGCATCTTTCAAACTAGAACAAGATAAGCTGGAACTTTGTTGTTGAGCACGAGTTCCATAATTGCTCAGCTCATTCGTTTTACATCTTGTGTACAACCATATCATCTCGGCTCATTCGTTAAATGAAACAGGCGAGTTAATAAACTGCTTTACGCATGGTGAGACATTGTGGTTAACACTTGGCCCATAGTTAGGAGTTGCATCTTTCAAACTAGAACAGGATAAGCTGGAACTTTGTTGTTGAGCACGAGTTCCATAATTGCTCAGCTCATTCGTTTAACATCTCGTGTACAACCATATCATCTCGGCTCATTCGTTAAACGAAACAGGCGAGTTAATAAACTGCTTTACGCATGGTGAGACATTGTAGTTAACAATTGGCCCATAGTTAGGAGTTGCATCTTTCAAACTAGAACAAGATAAGCTGGAACTTTGTTGTTGAGCGCGAGTTCCAGTATTGCTCGGCTCATTCGTTTAACATCTCGTGTACAACCATATCATCTCGGCTCATTCGTTAAACGAAACAGGCAAGTTAATAAACTGCTTTACGCATGGTGAGACATTGTGGTTAACACTTGGCCCATAGTTAGGAGTTGCATCTTTCAAACTAGAACAAGATAAGCTGGAACTTTGTTGTTGAGCACAAGTTCCATAATTGCTCGGCTCATTCGTTTAACATCTTGTGTACAACCATATCATCTCGGCTCATTCGTTAAACGAAACAGGCGAGTTAATAAACTGCTTTACGCATGGTGATACATTGTGGTTAACACTTGGCCCATAGTTAGGAGTTGCATCTTTCAAACTAGAACAAGATAAGCTGGAACTTTGTTGTTGAGCACGAGTTCCATAATTGCTCGGCTCATTCGTTTAACATCTCGTGTACAACCATATCATCTCTGCTCATTCGTTAAACGAAACAGGCGAGTTAATAAACTGCTTTACGCATGGTGAGACATTGTGGTTAACACTTGGCCCATAGTTAGGAGTTGCATCTTTCAAACTAGAACAAGATAAGCTGGAACTTTGTTGTTGAGCACGAGTTCCATAATTGCTCGGCTCATTCGTTTAACATCTCGTGTACAACCATATCATCTCGGCTCATTCGTTAAACGAAACAGGCGAGTTAATAAACTGCTTTACGCATGGTGAGACATTGTGGTTAACACTTGGCCCATAGTTAGAAGTTGCATCTTTCAAACTAGAACAAGATAAGCTGGAACTTTGTTGTTGAGCACAAGTTCCATAATTGCTCGGCTCATTCGTTTAACATCTCGTGTACAACCATATCATCTCGGCTCATTCGTTAAACGAAACAGGCGAGTTAATAAATTGCTTTACGCATGGTGAGACATTGTGGTTAATACTTGGCCCATAGTTAGGAGTTGCATCTTTCAAACTAGAACAAGATAAGCTGGAACTTTGTTGTTGAGCGCGAGTTCCAGTATTGCTCGGCTCATTCGTTTAACATCTCGTGTACAACCATATCATCTCGGCTCATTTGTTAAACGAAACAGGCAAGTTAATAAATTGCTTTACGCATGGTAAGACATTGTGGTTAACACTTGGCTCATTTGTTAAACGAAACTGGCTCGTTTTTGGACGCGATTTAATTTTTATTTATTTAGTATTAATTAAATAATTCAAAACAAGATTACAACATCTATTTAAATAAATTTAATTTATTAAAAAAAAATTTAATTAATTTAAATCATTATTTATTTATTTAGTATTATTAAATAATAAAAATCATTTTTAATTTATTTAGTATTAATTAAATAATTAAAATCATTTTTAGTATGTAATAGATAAATGAAAAAAAAAAAAAAAAAAAAAAAAAAAAAATCCATAAGGAACGACAATGTCGTTCCTTTGGTTTTGAACAAAATTTTTTGCAAAAGATAAATGAAAAAAAAAAAAGAAAAACAACATAAGGAACGACAATGTCGTTCCAAAATTTTTCACCAAAATTTTCACCAAAATTGAATGTACCCGCGCCGTGAATTAATTTATCCCGCCACAATATTTGGAACGACATTGTCGTTCCAAAATTAAAAAAGCAAAAAAAAAAAGAAAAAAACTTACTCCCTTTGGTACGACAATGTCGACCCAAAGGGATTAAAAAAAATCGTGCACCCTTGGGACGACAATGTCGACCCAAAGGGCTCAATAATTGACAAAACCCAGTCGATGAACCATCTGTTCTATCAGAAGCAAATAAAAAAAACCCATCGCTCCCATTGTTCATCTTCTTCAATTCTACACCAACACAACCAAATTAATACCACATTCGACACCACAATCACCTCAAAACACCAATTACACACTCACCACTGTGCACAATTTGTTTAATTTTTGTTAATTTGTTTTGTGTAAAGGTATGATTTTTTTGTTAATTTCATTGTCTTAATTTGTTTTGTTTAATGTTGGTTTGATATTTTGTGTCGTGTTTGTGTTGGTGTTAGATGGCAGCAGTACCACCACCACCTTAAAGGTATATATATATATATATATATATATATATATATATATATATATATATATATATATATATATAATTTTTTTGTTAATTTAAAGGTATGTTTTTTTTTATTATGTTAAAGTATTTTGGGACGACAATGTCGTCCTCAAAAGTTATGGACAGTCGGGACAAAGTGTTTTGGACAGCCGGGACAAAGTTATGGACCACCTCTCGCTTGTGTTTTTTTTTATTTTGTTAAAGTGTTTAATTTGGTGATGTAAGATTGTGTATTTAAGATAGTATAGTTTAGAAGTATTAGATGTATTGATGTGCTAAAATGAAGTTGGTATTAATTTAGGTTGTTTTTTTTATGTGTATGTTTTTGGTTAGCCATGACAGCCGGGAGAGCCGGGACATCACCTCTTTTTCTCTTTTCTTCTCTTCCTCTATTTTAGCCGCGAACTAGGTATATAATTTAATTACTCTTATTATATTGTAATTTTGTTTGTATAATTGTTAAACTTATGTGAATTGTAATTTGGTTTATGAAATGTATGTTTGTGTAGGACCATCGCAAAAGCACCACCTCTCTATCAGCCTTGTACCAACCGTGACATCAGCTAGTATGTTTTCTTTATTTCCATATTTTGTTTTTGTTTATTAGTATGTAATTTAATTAGTAATGTATTTGTTATTGGAATGATACTGTGTTGAAGAAGTTTTATCTAGCGATGATTCGGATGATGAAAATTGTTCTTAATTTGTAATTTGAATGAAACTGTTACTATATGTTTAAAGTTCGTATTTGTTAGTTTAATTTGTATCGTATTTGTCGAATTTATGTCATAGATGAGTAATTTGGTATTGTATCATATAGCCGAATTGGTATTGCGGATATTGGTTGATTTACAGCTTGTGTAATGGTACGTTTTTTCCGGAAAATATTCCGGAAAAAACCTGGAAATGCAGGCTGCTGCTGCATTTTTTTTTTGCATACTTCACAAAATGGGACGACAATGTCGTCCCAAAATTACAAGAAAAAATCGTTCCAGTTGGCAAAATTTTTAAATATTTAAAACCTTTGGAACGACAATGTCGTTCCAAAGGGTATTTTCCAAATTATTTTTAGTATTTAAATAACTAAAAAACGGAAAATAAATCAAATTTTGGAACGACATTGTCGTTCCAATGGGTATTTTCCAAAATATTTTCGTGTATTTAAATAACTAAAAAACGGAAAATAAATCAAATTTTGGAACGACATTGTCGTTCCAATGGGTATTTTCCAAAATATTTTCGTGTATTTACATAAATGATTTGCAAAAAATAAATAGAGATTTGGAACGACAATGTCGTTCCAAAGGAAATATTCATTGTTGACCGGTAAATGGATGTCGTCCCATTGGTTTTAAAAATGTCGTTCCAAACGTTTTTGGGACGAGGAAATTGGTACAACCCGAAAGGGTCGAAATTGTCGACCCAAACCGTTTGGTACGACCCCACTTCAACCTTTGGGTCGACATTGTCGACCCAAATCGATCCCATTTTTGTAGTAATTAGGGTTTGTTGTAACCCTACATTCTTTTGCTACTGATGATTATGGATGAGCTCTGTGATCAGAATACTCATGTGGAGCAGGGTGTCAGTTGTGATGATGCTATGGAAGATGTTCAAGTTTTGGTGAATTCGATTTAGGGTTTGTGGAAATCACTTTCTAGCTAGGGTTTTGCATGGTGGTCATGGAGAACGTGGACTTCTAACTTTACTGGTGATTTGATAAGCCTACTTGGAATGTACTACTGCTTGTTTGAGATTACTGATACTAAGGGTTGTGAATATGTCTGATTTCTGTGATAAAATCAGAAGCTTAAGATCACTTCTTTTGAACAAAGGGTGAGCGGTTTAAGTGATTTTGAAGATGGCCCTAGGTATGGACTTGGTTACTGGTTTTGTTGATAAATGAAACGCTTGTTTAAGTATATGGTCACCAAGGCACTTGATTTTTCGAGGAAAACACTTCACATGTTGATTTATCACTGACTTTGATGTGTCGCTATCTTGGAAAAAGTTGATCACATGAGGTATTTTTTATAAAAGTGCTGCTGTGAATTGCTTTATTGGTCAGTGTGTGGTGCTAGTAGTTTACTCCGTATTTGTTTAAAGATCATACTCCCCTATACGATGAAGTTCATAGGATTGGAGTCACACACTTTGATATACACAAGTTAGTACTGGTGCTCGATATGAACAAAGTTAGTACTGGTGCCTATCACACGTTAGTATCACTGATAGCTTTAGTTCGTTCCCACTGCTCGTTTCAACTTTCCACTGCTGTTCGATCGTTTCCACTGCTCGTTCTATGGTTTCCACTGCTACCTTTATTTTATTTTTGAACTGCTTTTAGTCGATGGCTTCTAGTACTACAATTTGTTCATGATTTCTTGGTGATGAGACTAGTGGAAGTCTTATGTAGTACTTTTGAAGATTATGTGACCTGGATGCTTGCTTACTTGGATCTATTTTTCATGGGCTGAATATTATTTGTTAGGAAAAATATTGCCTAATAGTAACAAAGTTTCACCACTGTTCCAATTCAGTCACTCGAACTTTATATTAACCACAAAAACCACTCAAGTTTAAAAAGTGTTCTAATGTTGTGTAAATGTTTAAAATAACTGCATTGTTTGGTTGTACCTTGATAATAAACACCCACCCCCTTGAATTTCACTAATCTCAACCAACTCAATGTACAACCAACTTATGCACACTTAAGAAAAATCTAAGTCACAAAATAATAACGAAGTTTGAGAACTATTTCATTTTGGTCACTCAAACATAAAAATTACATAAGAATGGAACACTTGTGAAACTTGAGTGGTTAAACCTCACTAAAAAAAGTATGAGTGACTAAATTAGAACACTAATGAAACTTGAGTGGTTAAACCTCACTAAAAAAAGTATGAGTGACTAAATTATATGGATGATCTAATACTATGGAAAACTGATTTGGTTCATGGTCCGAGGTCATTATCACCAAAGCATACGCTGTAAAGGCAGCTTGAGAAGATTATATGGGTTACATAATCTGTTGGATATGGTTACATTATCAATCAGTCTTTAATTTTTGGGATTTGCTAAGGATTTTATTTATTCTATGCATGTTTGAAGATTGATTTTAATGTTTGGGCTTATTTAATATACGTGGGTATATTAATGTTCGACACACACAGGTTGACATTGTTTGAGATTTATTGGAGTTTCTTATTTAAGGGGAAGCTACTGATGTGCTGCTTGTTGAAGCTGTTGGTTAAGATCCAAAACAGGTTAGAGAGATGGTTGGACAGAACACACACACGAATTAATTGATTTGTGGAGATATTGGACGACACACACATGGAGTTGTTTTGATTTTTGATTTATTGGTGCTTAAACAGTTTCAAGGCTCGTTCTTATTTGATTTAATTGATTACGAAGAAAAGTTTTTATCACCTATTTGAAGTTGAAGTGGAATTTCTTGGATGCGTGTTCTTATCATATCTCAAAGTGAGTCTGACACTTTGAAGATAACTTGTTTGTTCGTTCAAGTGACTACGAATTGACAAACACTTGAAGCAGTTACATTATTGTGCTCAGTGTTTATTGTCAAGAGATTGTGATCTCCCTATACGTTAAGTATACGTTCGAAGTCAATTTTAGTACAACATATAAGGCACAAGTTTGGGTGGTTCTACTTCAGCATCAAGTTGGTAATACTTAGTTTTCTTCAACAGTGATCATTACATAGAGCCTACATTTTTTCAAATGGTTAACATATGGGTTTCAGGGGAAGCTTAAGTGTTTAAATGCTTAACCATTTATATGCTACATCGAGGTGAAGATTTTTACTACTACTAGTTCTTATTACTATTGCTAGTTTTGATTTCTACTGTATCAAGTCCATTTTTAGTGCGGAAAACTTAATGGTGGGTGACTTTGAAACATTGGAAAGATGGATTGGTCGTATAATATTGATTCGTAGTTGTGAAGATCAAGGTTGCTTACATTTGTCCTCTATTTGATGATGGCAAAAAGGGGAAGATTGTACATTGAAGATGCAACTTGAAGAGCCTTGGTGATATAGCATGATTTAAGGGGAAGTTCGTTTATCTTTCATATATATTAGCTTTACGGGAAGTTTGTGATTACTTGGTTTTGTCATATCAACTAGGGGAAGATTGTTGGGATTTATACTTAAGTTGATATTGACAAAATATGAAAGATGAAGGACTAAAGAAGATAAAGTGAAGAATGCAAAAGACAAGGGACTTGCTTTACAAAGAAGGTATTTCAATTTAGTCTTTTGTAGTATTTTGTAACCCTAGCATCTCTATTATATAAAGAGATATAGGGAATATGTTTTAGTAGTACGTACAAGATGTAAAACCTAGTAAAGGTGTGTGTGTGTAAACCTAGGGCGTGAGTATGCTTATGTAAACGCCTAGGTTAGTTGATTAGTGTTAAGCCTCAACGATCTTAGATCGCTGTTAAGATGTAACCGTGCTACACTTGATCACGTAGCATTGGGGCTTTGGTGTTTGTTAGAATAGAGATGATGACGAGAAACCTTGTTTAAAATATTGTTCTTATTCCGCTAGGTTTTATCTTATGAACATTATTATTCCTAAATTAAGACTTAACAAGTCTTGAGCTAAAACGGTCCTAGAAACTACTTTATTATGGCGTTATTAGTTTCTAACAAATTTCAAATGGGGTAACAACAAATAAACAAAAACAACTAAAATTAAGAGAAAAACTTACCATTTCAAACTATGAGTTCAATGGATGTTTTAAGTTCAGTCTCGGTTCATCTATCTTCTATGCAAATCGAAATGTGCGAAGCTCCACTTTGGCCCCGGTTGATGTTTTTGTGTGTGTGGATTTGAAGAAATAATTAAAATGTTTTTATTTAAGTGTTATTTTAGTAAATTAAAATAGTAATATTTAAAAAAAAGATGTCAAGTCAAATCATATGAATAAAATCTTTTGGAAAGATTTTTGGTCTTTTCCCAAGATATATTGCACACGGGCTGCCGAAATTCGCACGATCAAACGATCAGAAATCGCACATTCGCAAATTAAAGTCAAAGGCCACGTGGGGGACAAGTGCTAGTGGGGTGGGCTGCAAATGATTGGTAAGGTTGTTTTGTCTGGGACACGTGTAACAAAGTTAATGGGATCGCACGATCGCACTTGACTAAATTGGGAAATGGGGTTGGGTTTGTACTGAATAAATAAACACGAAAAATAATTGTACTGATATGGGAATTTAACATTTTTTCTTCCTATTTTTGAAAAAAAAAATAGAGTCTCACATGGATAAATCAATGCTTCCCAAAAGCTAAGATCACTTGGAAAGTTTCTTGTTAATGCCATCAACACCTTATCCGTCGGTTTTTCTGGACTCTTGAGCTGCAATTTGTACAACTCGAATGCTAAACCTGCAAGAGAACGATTAAGTATATGACTCTTGTAATTTAGATTATTGTCATAAATACTTAATACTAGTACTTTTTTAGGATATATTAACTACTCAGGGACTCACCATATTCTTTCCTGTAAATGAGATGAATTATGAACTCTTCGAATGATTTCGGGTCTTTAGAAAGTAACTCGCCCGCGCTCTTAGTGACTTCAAACAAATATGCAAATGTGCTGATGTGATTAGTTTTATAAGCAACGAGCAATGGTACTTTTCCTAAACTAACCTTAACATTCAACAGATTATATCTCTTCTTAACCAAGAGTTCTGCAGCGTATTTGTTGCCAACGAGTGCCGCGATATGAAGGGCTGTTTGACCCTTATTATTTGTCTCTTATATCAGTTCTTCATTTTGTATAGAGTTGAGCAACTTTTGAACGAAATAATTATTGCCTTCTCCAACCGCTAAGTGAAGCATTGTTTCATCAACATCATTTATCTTTCTTGTGATTGGAATTTTATGTTTTCTTTGTTGGTGGTTATGAGCCCAGAACAGGGTTAAGACAATCAATAGCCTAACTACGTACCAATGAAGGTTACCGGATATCACTTGGAATCGTGTTATCACTTTCCAAAGTAAACTATTCGACCTTAATGCCTGGGTATCACGAATATCTACTTGGGATAAGACCAAATGTTGTTATTGATTTAGGCACAAATCAATAACCCTTCGTGTATAAGTGTTATATATTTTCTGTATATATTTCATGCATGATTTGATCTTCCTTTTATAGGTAAGATAACTCAACCCTAGTCAATGGAATTAAGAGTGATTAACGGCCCATTAATCCCACTTAATTAGCCTCCATAATAATAGGTATTAGTGGTTACATGACCAATTAAACGTGGTCATTAATACAGTTATAACTGCCAATTGAATAGGTCAAAGCAGTAACAACTAAGTTTGAATTCAGTCCAGTGAGTTTGTTATACTCACTGATGAGCTAGTCCCTGAGGACATCAACTCTCTGATGAGATCCTTCAGCCTGAGCTGAACTCATCATCCTGATGAATACCATTCAGTCCAGAGTATCACTCCCTGAAAGAGTGAACTCACTGAACTTCATCAAACACTGAATAACACAACCACTATAAGAGTCAGGGTGTTCAGGGACCTGATGGGTGTACACTCCGTACCTCCTGACCCATTGCCAGGTTTGAACTGAACCCTCAAGTGCACTAAATTTTCCAACAATCCTCCCCAAATTTAGTTCACTTCTTTTGCATGAAAATAACCATAATACAAACAAGTGCATAAACGAAAATATCCTGAGGATTGAATTTCCATCTTAGTACATTACACGTTCAAATATTCGAGAATCAGGGTGTTCTAAGAATTGAACCCTTCAACTCATTTGAATACCTGAAGATAAAATACACACAAGTTTTCAAACACTTAAACACTCCTGACACTATACAAGCCATGTGTCCATATCCAATTCATAAATGTTGTAAAAGCTAAAAGTCCATAGCTTCCTGAAGCGGCAAAACTTCAACATTCACATAGGTGGTTCCTCTTTATTCATGCTCCTGCCAAGCACTTTTTCAAAGAAAATTAACCATTAAGAAGTTATGACTTCATCCTCCTTTCCAGCAGGTTCCAAGCACAAACCTTGGGATGTTTATAAAACATGTGCTCCAGTACACTGAGTGTTCAGCTTTCCACATTGAACTCAGCTCCCAAGTTTCCTCAGGAGGGAGTTGGGTGTCTTAGCACTCAGTGACTAAGTTGGACTTTAAACCCATCCCTTTAGCAGACTTTATACCCAAGTCTCTAGCAAGACCCTTCGTCAAGTGATCAGCTAAATTTTGTTGAAATCTAACAAACTCTATAGAAATCACCCCATTCATGATAAGTTTACGAATCATGCTATGCCTGACACCTAAGTGTCTAGACTTCCCATTGTACATCTGGCTATAAGCCTTTGCCAATGTAGCAGCACTATCACACCGGATAGAAATAGGTGCTATAGGTTTAGGCCACAATGGAATCTCAAGAAGCAAGTTTCTCAACCATTCAGCTTCTTTACCAGCAGCTGCTAGAGCCACAAATTCAGATTCCATTGTTGAACTGGTGATACAAGTTTGTTTCTTGGATGCCCAAGAAATTGCACCTCCACCAAGTAGGAATACCCAGCCACTGGTAGACGAATTGTCTTCAGCGTTACTGATCCAACTTGCATCAGTGTAACCTTCCAACACTGAAGGATAATCAGTATATGAGAGACTATAATCCATAGTTCTCTTCAAATACTTCAGTACCCTCTGAATTGCTTGCCAGTGCTGAGCACTAGGATTACTAGTATACCTGCTCAGTTTACCCACTGCAAAAGCAATATCAGGCCTTGTACAAGTCATGGCATACATCAGGCAGCCAATCACCCTGGAATACTCAAGTTGAGATACAGCTTTGCCAGTATTCAGCATAAGCTTCTCAGTGGTATCCATGGGAGTACTCACTGGAGTACAATCAAAGCAATTAAATTTCTTCAGTACCTTCTCAATGTAATGAGACTAAGAAATTGATATACCATTGCTTTCATGTTTAATCCTTATACCAAGGATAACATCAGCCTCCCCCATGTCCTTCATGGAGAACTTTGATGACAAGAATTCCTTTGTCAGGTCAACCTGATTTTGATCAGTGCCAAAAATCAACATGTCATCAACATATAGACAAATGATGACTCCTTTACCAGATTCATCAAACTTGCTATATACACTTTTGTCAGCCTGGTTAAGAACATAACCATTAGACAAAACCACTTCATCAAATTTTTGATGCCATTGCTTAGGTGCCTGTTTCAATCCATATAAAGACTTAATCAGTTTACACACCTTGTTTTCATTGCCAGGCAAGATGAAGCCCTGAGGTTGGTTCTTATAAACCTCCTCATCCAATTCACCATTCAAGAAAGCTGTCTTCACATCCATCTGATGAATAATCAGATTGTGAATTGATGCCAAAGCAATCAACAGTCTTATGGTACTGATACGTGCCACAGGGGCATAAGTATCAAAGTAGTCTATCCCTGACTTTTGTCTAAAGCCCTGAATGACTAGTCTAGCCTTGAACTTTTCAATAGTTCCATCTACCTTCATTTTCCTTTTGAAAATCCATTTGCAACCAAGAGGTTTTCAACCTGGTGGTAGATCAACCAACACCCAAGTGTTGTTCCCCATGATGGAGTCAATCTCATCATTTATTGCTTCTTTCCAGAAAGCAACATTCTGGGACTTCATTGCTTCTTCAAATGTTTTGGGATCATCCTCAACAATAAAGCAATAGGAATATTGGTCAGAGACCTCATTCCTTGTACCTTCAATTAAGTATAATTGAAACTCAGGTCCAAATGACTTTGGAGTCCTGACCCTTTTGCTCTTCCTGAGCTCAAGTTCAAGTTGTTGAACCACAACCTCATCAGGGGCCTGAGATGATAAACCATCAGGGACCTCTGATACACCATTGTCATTTCCATTTGGAATCCTGTGACTTGGTCTAGGGACTGATGAGAATCTATTCTCATCAAATAGTGCATCCCTTGATTCAATTATTGAATTAATTGAAACATATTCATTAGGTTCAATAACATAGAACCTGTATGCCTTGGAATGCTCAGCATATCCAACAAAGATGCAATCAATGCCTCTTTCACCCAAAGTTTTTAATTTTGGATCAGGGAGTCTTACAACAGCCCTACAGCCCCAAACCCTGAGATAATTCAGGTTGGGTTTCTTTTTATTTCATAGTTCATAAGGGGTGACTTTGTTCCTTTTATTGGGAACCCTATTTAATAAATAGCAAGCTGTTAACATAGCTTCACCCCAGAACCCTTGACTCAGTCATGAGTAGGACAACATGGAATTAACCATCTCCTTCAGTACCCTGTTCTTCCTTTCAGAGATACCATTTTGTTGAGGAGTATAGGGAGCAGTCGTTTCATGGATTATACCAACAGACTAAAAGTACTGAGTATCCATGTACTCACCTCCCCTATCAATCCTGAATCTTTTGATCAGGGACCCAAGTTGTAATTCAACTTCTGTTTTAAATACTTTGAATTTATCTAATGCTTCATCCTTGGTATGTAATAGATAGACATAACAAAACCTAGAGGCATCATCAATAAATGTCACAAAGTACTTCTTGTTCCCCAAAGAGGGAGTGGCATGCAAATCACACAGGTCACTGTGTATAAGCTCCAAGAGCTCAGTCTCACGTTTTACACCCTGAAAGGGTTTCTTAGTAATTTTGGTCAACATGCAAGTTTTACACTTTTCAGTGTCCATGTTAAATGCTGGGATTAACCCATCCTTAGACATATCTTGCATCCTTTTAAAATGTACATGGCCAAGTCTAGCATGCCACAGGGTAGAGTCATTCAGTTTAGAGGTTGACATAAAGGCTGAATTAACAATGTCAGTGACAATATTCAGCCTGAACATTTGATTACACAAATAGCCAAAACCAATAAATACACCATGTTTGGACAATATAAATTTATCAGATTCAATAACTTGTTTATATCCATGATTATTCAAAACACTACTTGAAACCAAGTTCTTCCTTATATCAGGAACATGAATAACATTAAACAAAGTTACAATCTTTCCAGAACTAAAATTAAGATCTACACAACCACGACCATGCACCAAGGCTGGTGACTCATTTCCCATGTGAAGAATAGATCCATCATTCAGTGACTCATAAGTCTTGAACCAGCATCTATCTTTGCACACATGAACAGTTGCTCCAGAGTCAACCCACCACGCAACATCATCATCCTGCACATAGTTAGATTCAGATACATATGTAACATAATAAACCTGAAGAGATTCATTAAACATATTCTGACCTTTCAGTGAGTTGGAAGGACCTCCACTCCCTGAACCACTAGTGCCTGAACCATTGGATTTACCTCCAATCTTAACACCTTTGCAATCCCTTTTAATGTGACCAGATTTGCCACATTTCCAACAAGTAGGTGTTGCCTTCTTGTTAGGATCAGACCTTGTGTTATCCTGATGTTTACGTTTGCCTTTGTTGTCATTGTACCTGGTGGAATTGTTATGTTCCACCATATTGACAACAGATGCACCAGTAGCATTGCTACTCTTTGGCTTGTCATTTTCCTGCGCCCTGAGAGAGTCCTCAATACGCAAATGACTACCCAACTGAACAAGTGTCAGTTCTTCCTTCTTATGTTTCAAGGTATGCTTGAAATCTTTCCAAGAAGGAGGGAGTTTGTCAATGATGCAAGAGACTGAAATAGCCTCATCCATATTCATATTGTGTTGTGTAAACCTCCCAAGTATTCCAAGAAGTTCATTGTATTGTTCCATAACTGGTCTTGAATCAGTCATTTTGTAATTTGTGAAATTACTTACAAGAAACTTCTTACTTGAAGCATCCTCAGTCATATATTTGGCATCCAAGGAATCCCAAAGTTCTTTGGAAGATTCAACATTCTGATAAATGTCAAAGAGAGAGTCAGACATACCATTGAGAATTAAACCTCTGCAAACATAATCATCATTCTCCCATTTGCTTCTTGCCCTCATCTGTTCCATAGTAGCAGCATCCCCATGATCTTCAAGAATGACAGTGCTTAGAACATACACAACATTCATGCTTGATAGCAAGAAGTGCATCTTCTTTTGCCACCTTCTGAAGTCAACACCTTCAAACTTTTCCAATTTGGAAAAACTAGCAGCCATATGCCTCATAGCAGCAGCCATTGATTATCACCAAATAGTTTACTTTGATTGTTGGTGGTTATGAGCCCAGAACAGGGTTAAGACAATCAATAGCCTAACTACGTACCAATGAAGGTTACCGGATATCACTTGGAATCGTGTTATCACTTTCCAAAGTAAACTATTCGACCTTAATGCCTGGGTATCACGAATATCTACTTGGGATAAGACCAAATGTTGTTATTGATTTAGGCACAAATCAATAACCCTTCGTGTATAAGTGTTATATATTTTCTGTATATATTTCATGCATGATTTGATCTTCCTTTTATAGGTAAGATAACTCAACCCTAGTCAATGGAATTAAGAGTGATTAACGGCCCATTAATCCCACTTAATTAGCCTCCATAATAATAGGTATTAGTGGTTACATGACCAATTAAACGTGGTCATTAATACAGTTATAACTGCCAATTGAATAGGTCAAAGCAGTAACAACTAAGTTTGAATTCAGTCCAGTGAGTTTGTTATACTCACTGATGAGCTAGTCCCTGAGGACATCAACTCTCTGATGAGATCTTTCAGCCTGAGCTGAACTCATCATCCTGATGAATACCATTCAGTCCAGAGTATCACTCCCTGAAAAAGTGAACTCACTGAACTTCATCAAACACTGAATAACACAACCACTATAAGAGTCAGGGTGTTCAGGGACCTGATGGGTGTACACTCCGTACCTCCTGACCCATTGCCAAGTTTGAACTAAACCCTCAAGTGCACTAAATTTTCCAACATTCTTAGAATGGATTGTGCTCTCCACCAATTCCCCTCACGAGTAGCATCGCGTAACTTACCTAGTGCTGGGTCATCATGGTCGTTGTCTTCTGCTCGTACCTTTATAATTACCCTTTCTGGTGAAGTGAAAAATGAATTACATTCAACCTTATTGAAGAGGTCCAAAATCTTTTCTAAATTACTTTATATTTTCTTTTGAGTAAATTGCATAAATCGTCCCTAAACTTTGGCCAGATTGCAAGTTTCGTCCCAACCATTTCAAAAGTGCAGAAATCGGTCCCTGTGGAAAACCTTTGAGTAAATTTTCGTCCCTGATTGGGACGAAACATGCAATTTTGTTGGGACGAAATATGCAATCTTGCCAAAGTTTAGGGACGAAAATTTGCTCAAAGGTTTTTCACATGGACGATTTCTGCACTTTCGTAATGGTTGGGACGAAACATGCAATCTGGCCAAAGTTTAGGGACGATTTATGCAATTTACTCTTTTCTTTTTCTCTTAAAACTGAATGCCTACTAAAAGTTTTTGATATTAAAAAGAAGGTTTACACAAGATGAGTTTTTTAAAAGAAAACTACAATTAAAATAATCAAATTTACATAAAGAGTTGACAATATAGCCTTCAAAAATGGTCATTTGAAAAAGCAACCACATGTTTCGCCTTTTTTAATTAGTAAACCCTGAAAGCAATTCATTGTCAAAAAAAAAAAGTGAAACTTAGAGCTCTAGGTGCAGTCAGCGAAGAGGGGCTCGCCGTCTGACTTGGCAAGATCAACGGCGAGCCGTTGCTCGCCGCCACACCAAACGGCCCTCGCCGTTGCTCGTTGTTGGTCACCTCCCCGTGGCCACGGCGAAGCAAAACCACTGACAAAATGTCAGCATCTTTCTTTCTTTCTTTTTTTTTTTTTTGTTGGGTTTTATATTTGGAGATGTGTAAGAAGTGGGGCCCTAATGAGGAAGTTGAGGTTTGTTGTTTGGTGAGAGGGGTTTGTTGTGGTTAGTTGAAGTTGAGGTGTTTGGTGATGTGGCAGGGGTGAGGCCCGAATAAAGAGGCTAAGCCTCAACTTTGCTCAACTTTGCACCTAGAGCTCTTATGGCTACTTTCAAAACAACCATTTTAAAAGGTTACATTAACAATTATTGGTGTATAATTGAATATTTATTTTCCATTTATAAAATGACAAATGTTAATAAATTTGTTGACATGACATGCAGTATTAAAAACCAAATATGTGAGATGTGTAATGGAGTTGTACCTGTTGGACCCCCACGAAAACAATATTCATCTGCGAGTTTGGCCCAGATACATTCCACCTCAGTTGAGTACCAGTGATTTTCAGCATTTCTTTCATTTTCTTGAACAGCCACCTCAAATGAATAATTGTCGAAGTAAATAAACTTTCCGTGTTCATGTATCAAATGAAAAAAATCAAAATCTCTGAGTACTTCTTCGTTATAGCGAACCCAGAATCCAGCCTTTGAGAAGGATATCGTATTTTCTTGCCATATCTTCGCCCTTAGTCTTTAACCAAACTTCACGGTTTTCAACAATGTCACGGATCCCTAGTTTATCCATGAGTGATAGCATCTGACCCTTCCATATATGGTACTTGCCATGCTCTGAAAGCTTCACTGAGACAAAGTTTGCAACGTTAACATTTGACGCGTACAAGTATTCCAACTCTTCTTTTGATACAGAAACATTGCCATGATCATTCATTGATTGCGCCATCTTCACAAACTTATTTCTTGTAGTATAAGTGGATTAAGGTTAAGGAAGTTTTGTTATTGCAAGTTAGGTTGCAGTATATGGTTCATTATATAGGAGAAGTATCATTAAAGACTATCGACATTATATGGCTCAAATAGCTGTAAATAATTAACTGTCATTAAATGCGATTAAGACAAGGTAGTTGTAACTAATTTAGGCTACGTATGCAGTGATGCATTTGCTTAGGTAAGCACTCTTTCATCATTGATTATTAAAACGTGGTTTAACTTTTCTTCATCATGCGACGACGGGCCCAAATTATAAATGCTGTGTAGTAAAGTTTTTTTTTTGTTTTTTTTTTTTTGTTTTTTGTTTTTTAACATGATTTCCGACTTTTTTGGCCGACTAATCTACGGGGTTGAACCCACTGTCCCACAAACTCAAACCAGGTGAAGCTCTCCCTTTTCAAGAGGTTGGTGTGGCCACTTAAGGTTGTTTGCACTTAGCAGGAATTGAACTTGAGACCTCACAAATTTAATAATGATATTCACAAGCCCTTTTGGCACTAGGTCAACCTTAAGTGGTTCCGTGTAGTAAAATTATACTACTATATAGTTTATATAAATCAGATTTTGTGATAGTAGTCTTAACAGAAAAGAAACTAGAAACTAAGAAAAATTAAAGATTCGACCATCAAAAGGATTCATGAACCTGCATGGTGATATAGTATGTAATATCGGAGTAATTAACTCGTTCATTGAACTAATATTTCTTAGACATTGAGTTTAAGACCCAAATAGAATATCTTTTTGATGATCCATATTGTGTTTGTGTATGTTAAAACATGTGGTTTTCAAATACATTTGATTTGTATAATGCTGTTATCCATTTTGGATAATGTAACGAGTGGATAGAAAACAAAGGAGTATATGGGCCATTATATAGTCTTGTTCATTTCTTATTGTTACCGTTGTAACATAGCAAAAACTCAAAGTAAACATTGCAACGCCTCATATCTTGGCAATCATGAGCATAAAAAATGAGTTCACCATGAGCATAAAAATGAGCACACCATGAGCATAAAAAATTAGTTCACCAATAATCAATCCCATTTTTTATAGCTAAAAGAGAAATTGACAATCACATTATAAAAACGAGGTGGGCAAAGGTCCGCCGCGTTGCGGCGGGGCGTTGTTTCATGTCTTTGATTATTGTACATTATTTATTTTTGTTAAGTAGAAAATGGGTCTGTTCGGTGCGGGGTTAAAAAGTCCGGAAAAAAAATTGAAACGGCGTGGTTCTTAATGGCGTTTTACGGCGGGGCTCGCTAAATATATGTTAGATAAAAGTTTAAAGTTGTTTTCGCACGCCATTATATAGTAGAGGATATGTTTCGTAAATAGTATTTTGCGCTGTTTTTTAACTAATTATATAGTAAATGGTATGTTTTGTAAATACTATTTTGCGCTTTTACCTGAGCTAAAATAGGCTTAGTGTTGGGCAAAAAAAATTCGGCAGCCCAAGTGATGTCAGCTGGCGTCATTTGTCCTCAAATTATATATATAGTAATCTTCTCTTCATTTTTGTCTAGCAAGAGTAAAAAGGAGTCAAATGGCCACGTGGCAATTTTCAATTGCATTCACACCTCTTGATTTTCGGGCCCGTTTGGTATGTAGGATTTGCTTGGTTTTGGATTTAATAAATGCAAATTATATGTTTGGTTGTGTTGGTTTAAAATTGATATTCAACCCCAATGGGCCCACACTTTTCAAAAGTAAGGGGGGAAAGGTGGGATTTGATAAATATTTATGTTTTTTGTGAGCCCCACTTACAACTCTACTCTCATTTATTTTTATATTTATTTTTAATAATAATATTTTCTATTACAAAAATATTATATAAAATAATTAATACTATTAAATATTATTTTCTCTCTCCTACATCAAATCCTAATCTACAACTTTACATTCAAATCTAAATCCTAATCTAAACCCATCTATAAACCAAACAGCCCTTCTTCTCTCTGTCGCATGCAAAGTGAATCCCAACTTCACGTTAAATTATGAACTCGAATGGGCCACGACTTCATTCGGACTTGGGCCAGATCTTTTCATATTAAACATGTTTGGGCCACCAAGGATTGCTAGTCTTCTGCTTGTCAAGTTGGGCCGAGCTTGGCTAAAGTAGGCTTGTTATTGGGCCAAAAAAAATCGTCAACCCAAGTGATGTGCTGGCGTCATTTGTCCTGAAATTATATATATATAGTAATGAGCGGCAATTTTCCCAAAACTTGTGTTAGACAAACTTATACGTGTCTCCGTCAGATGACTAGCTACATCCAGGCAAAAAGGTTGTAGTCAATGTCTAAGTCATCCAAAAGTACTACGGTATTCACTAAGGACTCGTGTTTCCAAAAGTGTTATTCATTTACATCACCTTAGTGAAAAGTTCTACTCACAAAGGAAGTTTTGAGGGTGCTATTCACCCATAGGGTGTTGTTCACCAGAAAGGTGCTATTCACCCTTCGTGTTAATCACGAATGGCGGGCTGATCACCCCAAAAACACACATAATGCCAAGCTATACAAATAGGTAACGTTGAGAAAGCAAAATACAATTGTTGCATGCAAATAATCATGGCCATAAAGTCAGCCATACAAAGATAACAACAAAATCTGAAAGGCATATCAAGCCATAAAAACATCCGAAAGGCATATCAAGCCATAAAGTCTGCCATATAAAAGAAAACAATAAAATCTAAGAATCAAGAAGAGTGCAGGATCTAAAGGAATAGGGTGGAGGCACGTCACGCAGGGTGGCAACACTTCCGTCAAGGGATGGGCATATGCCGAAGCAACCTTGTCCACTAACGAATACTCGTGAGTGAAGAGGTTATTGTAAGCATCAATAAATTCGTCCTGTGAAATACCTACTATAGGTATTTGTAATGTGAATGATAGTAATAAGGTTTTGTGGGTTGTTACATGTGTGGTCTTTAAATCTTGTTGCCTTTCAAAAATAAAAAATAAATAAAAAATAATACAATCATCATTGCATACATAGCCTAAATTATTTACAACTACCCTGTCGGTAGAATTTAATGATAAGTGTACAATAAACATATATAATGTTCAGGCACGGAACCAGTACACAAAACGATCAGGTGCACTTAGAATAACCTAAACAATATTACAGACACAAGTTTTAGGGACCAGGTGCATTTAAGAAAAATCGAAGTTTTTTTTAATAAAATTAACACTACGCAACAAAAATCCATAGATGTCCCAGGACACCCCTGGTTCCGTCACTGATAATGTCACTAGCTACTCTTTAATGTTAAGTCTATAATGAACCACACAACAGAAGCTAGCACACTTGCAATGACAAAAATAAAATCCTCCATTATACAAGAAAAACTTCTTTAGCCTTAATCCATTCACAGTACTAGAAATAAGTTAGTGAATATGTCGGAATCATCATCGAATGCTAATGGAAATTTTTGTGTATCAAAAGAAAAGTTGGAATACTTGTACGTGTCAAATGTTAACGTTGCAAACTTTGACTCAGTACTGAAGCTTTCAGGCATAGCTACTACCATATGTGCAGAGCCGTCTTTGAGGGTGTGCAAGGTGAGCGACCGCTCAGGGCCCCAAAATTTTTAGGGGCCCCAAAATTTGACCCGTAAACAAGTATATGCATGTGTTTGACATATTTTTAATAAAGAAAAGAGTAAGATGGAAAATATCTAAAAATGGGTAATATGTTAGAACGTTTTGATAATTAATTTCATTATATCTTATAAATGGTGACACTTTATATATAACATTGCTTATCGAAAGGCCTCATTATATAATTTCGTACAAGACCCTCAAAATTTTCAACAATTCATGTGACGGCCCTGCATATGTGGAAGGCTCAGATGCTATCACTCATGGATAAACTACTGATCCATGACATTGTTGAATCCCTGATAATTGTCCCATGGTTCGTCGTAAATAATTGTCCACAAGACAAAAAGACGTACATAAGAAAATTGTGATAAGTAGGGCATCCGTTATGACAAAAAATTGCAAAGGTTTATATATATGTCATTTCATGTCATGCTGCGTCAACAACTTTATAAATTAAACCTATCTATACTTCATAATGTATGGACCTTATACACGACTTGTTTAATAACTCGGGCTAAAAGTGCTAACACTACATATTTGACTAGTTTGTCCAAATGAGTTGATAAGTTAAACATGCTATACTTTCTAAACAAAATTAAAATTTGAAGTAGGTTGAGGTATAACCATTTAACCTATTTTAAAATAAAACTTTCCACATAAATTTTAAATAGGTTGGTGGGTAACTGATTTAACTCACCCTCGATCAAAACACAAAAGGTGCGTTTGTTGAAACTAGCATTAGCAGTTAGCAGTAGCAGTTTAATTTATAAAAGTGTTTGATCAGTGACGGAGCCAGGAAATTAAGCTATGGGGGCAAAAAATAATTTTCCAACGAGATATCCAATTTTTAGCGTATGTTAAAACAAGTCGGTTCGGGTTTAATTCAACGTTCTAAAACACCTATAATTCAAAATATCAACAACGATATGAGTTTTTTGTGTCTATGCGTCGAAACCCCGTTATAGTAGTAATTTTGACCTTTTTATCATAAAATGAATTAATTTAGGCTATATTTTTTTAATAGGCAAAATACATACTCACTTGTGAGGGCACCCTGATTTTAAAGGTGAGGGCACTACACATTTTTGTTCTAATTTAACAATTTTTTCTTACCAATTTAGCCTTTCTCCGAGACCTTCATTGAGGGCACTTCCCCCCACTACTTCCTACATGGCTCCGCCCCTGTGTTTGATAGTGTAGTTGTAGCTGTAATTTAAATGTGTAAAATGACGTAATGCTAATCGAAGAACTAGCCAAGGCACTCTCCCGACACCCGACGGAACCACTACAAGAAAAAAGCCCTTTAGCGACTTTCTTAGCGACGTATTTTATGATTGCGACTTTAGGTAATGGGTCGCTGTAAACGAGTCGCAAATTTTTTGCGACTCGTGACATGTGTCGCTAAAAAGAGCGACTATTATAACGACTTCATAAAATAAGTCGCTATAAATTTGCGACTTCAGTATTTCTTGTCGCCATTTGCATCGCTGTTTCAAAGAGATGTTGCCATCTAAGTCGCTTAACGCGACGCTATTTATGTAAAAGCCTCTATTTAAGTCGCTAATTAAATAAAAGTTTGACACTCATCAGATCATTTTCGCGAAAGTTATTAAGGAAATACACGTTTAGGTTAAAACGTCATTCAAAAATCCTACGCACAACGAAACTCAACCGCGTCAATTTTCCCCACATCAGATAAATGTTTGATACACTCATGATTAATTAGAGAATTTATCATAACTAAGAAAAATGTTACCAGATAGACCCTGGACCGTGAAAAACAGAAATTTACGTTGTTAAGCACTTTTACTTGTCCGTAACCTTAGCCTATACCTGCACTGCGTTTCTAAGACGATTTGAGTTTTCACATTTTTATTTTGGAAAAGTCAACATATTTTCCCTCCTCCTTTGACCGAAACTCATTCCTTGATTTTATAAATCATTCCTTGATTTTTAGGCTTACGGTTTATGTCTAAAAGACATTAAATACCAACCGACACTAGACTGAGCACAGTCTAGACATTATAAGTCATTTTAAATCATTATTATCATATTAGAAAAATAACATTTTACTTTTCTCCATTTTACACAATATTCGTACGTTTTACGTATTACGTGTTTTAGACCCGTGTTTCCAGTTTTAGCAGGGTTTGAGCACCCCAATGGAACCTACCACTCATTTTATATTTTATTATGGGGTATAATGACAAGTTTAGTCATTCTTTCAAGTTTCACGTTTTTACGATACCCGGTTTTACGTTTTGTGGCTTAACTATTTACGGTTAGCATCTTACGGAGTCAAAACTAGCTACATAAGTTAGATATTATCATCCAAGGACCAAGTCACCATCCTTATCTCATTCAACCCGCCATAGGGGGGGAGTCACCCCATATGTGGCTTGATCTCATGCTTAAGGCCTTAAGATGTATACATGTGTACAAGCTTGCCTTGAAAGCTTTGACTAGTCCAAGTTTGTAACCTCCTGAAACTCATATAAAGCCCCCTCCCTCTCCTTGTTGCCGTCCCATATAGCACACACAAACACCATCTCCTTAGCTAAATTACTTCTAGTTTCATACAAGAATCAAGTGCAACATTGATGAGTTCCTAAAAACTCATCATTTTTGTTCCATTTTAAATACGAAAACAGTTAAAAAACACACAAAAATACTACATAATACTATAAATATCTTTGAATTGTGTTTTTATACGTTTCAGGTGCAAAAGGACTGAAAACAAAGGAAAACGTGCAAAGTTTGCACACTTGGCAAAATCAGTCCCTGAACTTTCAAGAAATGTCAGAAATGGTCCTTGGGAAAATTATTATGAAGAAAAGTCAACAACAGTCCCCCAGGAATCATGCAATTACAAATTTTACCCTTGAAGTTCAAAATTGCACAAATGGCAAAACAGATCCCCCAAGTTTCATAAATGACAGTTTTAGTCCCTAGAAGTTTATTTTGGAATGAAAAGTCAACTTTAGTCCTTGGAAAGTCAAAAATGTTTACTTATGACCCCTGGATAAAAGTTTACACAAAATGGCAACTTTTACCCCTCAAGTATCAAAATTGGCAAAAATGGTCCCTGGGTGTTATAAAATAGAATTTTACAAATAATACCCTTGTACTATCCATAATTTACAATTTGGAACATTTTGATAACTTTTGGGAAATTACAATTTCACCCCCTCAACTTTGGTGAAATTACATAAATGGTCCTTTAAGGTTTAAAAAATGGAAAAATACAATTTTAGTCCTTGTACTAATGATATATTGCAGGTGTGATCCCTTTAATGAAGTATGGAAACTTGTCACATCAGGCCCCTCAAGAATTCAGAATGTACATGATTAGTCCTTGGGCTAAATTACATTAAAACCACATGGATCCATTTATATTCCTTAAAATCCAAAACCTGTACAATCCAAAAGCCCAAACACAAACACCAGGCCCAAGTTACAAAAGCCCAACTCCTTTTCAAATAAAAACCTGGGTGTTTGACCCGCGTTGACCCGTCCCCTTCCTCAACCATCTGCATCACCTGCTACTTCCCACCATCACTTCCACCTCCACCTTACACCTTTCCACCTCAATCATCTCCCTGTCACCTTCTAAACCAAACCCACCCTTGGGTTTTGTCCTAGGAGAGGGCACGTACAATATCCACCATCTCCACCACACCCTAACCTGCAACCTGACACCACACTATCTCCCACCACCCCATTTTGCTTCTACACTCCACCATCCACCTCCACAAGCAAACAAAGTGCATTAATTGTTCTGATATAACCCCTAGCCACGTGTCTCAGTTTTGGCGCCAAAAACGGTTTCAAAGGCTAGGATGAGTTTAAAGGCATCAAAGGTCAAGATTAGAAGTGGGATTTGTCCAGAGACATGTGGAGGTCTCATTTGGCTATAAATAAGAGGAGGGACAAGATGGAAGACTCACCTTGGCCACGGCCATTGTCACCATAGTGTAGAATTTATTGCTTTCTTTTAATTCATGTAATTTATTGCTTTCAAATGATTTGTATTACATTGACAATGTAATCAAAACATTATTTACAGTTTAATGCAATTTAATTTTACAATTCAAGTCTTTTACTTATTGTAATTTAAATTTCAAGTTCTTAGATTCTTGTTAAATGTTCAAAGTAGTTACTTGGTTCCAAATAGACACTACATAAGCTTAAACAAGCTTATGCAAGCCAATTGAACCCTGTAACAACAACTTTGATCATTATAAATCAAAAATATAAAAAAATCAAGAAAATCAATGAAAAATCAAAAATTCCAGGGTAATAAAGAAGAAGGTTTGGAGCAGGGTATTATTTGGATGTTATTGACTTAGAAGCCCATTTGGGAGCCTTAGGTAGGAAATTGGTCCATTGAATCCATGTTCTCAGCTTAATCCACTTGGTAAGCCTTTTTACCAATTTTTGTATTTTACTTTCCTAGTTTATTTTCTGCCTTAATTCTTGTGTTTTATTGTTTATTTGTTGTTGTTTAATGTTTTTAAAGTTAAAAAATTACCTGTTTATGTTTTAAATTTCAAGTTGCTTAAAATTTATGTTTAACTGTGAAAATTGCATTTTAATGATTCTTGTGTTTTGTTGTTGTAATTCTTATTTATCTGTTCATTTATGCTTAATAAGTGTTATTATGATGTTTGGATTTAATTTTATGGCTTAAATCTTTATTATGCATTGAAAATCCAAATTTCATTAAATTTTAGGTGTGTTTGGCAATACTGATTCAAGGGTGTTTTAATGAGCCTAAGTTGTTAATTTTGGTTGCTACATGATACACAGAGTTCCTTAAGGCCTGATAAGCCATAAGTCTATTGAGTATTTAGTTAAAAGTCAAAATTCATTTCTTGGATACTTATTTTGAACACTGTGATGATTTATTTGCCCAAATCCATCAAATCTGTATGAAAGTTGTTTATATTGCTTGTTTTCATGTTTTTATATCTTTATATAACATATTCAGTTGTTAAATTAGGTTTTAAATTCATTTAAGTCAACAAAATGGTTAATAACAAAAAGTCAAATTTCTTGGTATGCAGTTTTTTAATAAACTTGACAATTTTATTCTGAGCTTATTATTAAGTTATAGGACTTATGCTTATAGGGTAATAATATTTTGTTGCTTATCTTTGTTAGGATATTTTTGTTTAATTTTTTTCTATTTGCTTAACTGCTTAAATTGGCTTATCTTTTAGCCACTTTTTCATAAACATGCCCTGTGCACAGTTAATTATTAGCTTTTTCATAAGCTTTCATTTTGATCCTCAGGGCATGTTAGTGTTAGTTTATTGTTGTTTTGAGTAGTTTGCCATGATATCTGATTATGCATGTTCTTAATTTCCTGTTTAGTGCTTATTTAAGTGCTTAACTTGTCTAAATCAAAACCCAAATTGTTATCAAATACACTGAGCAATCAGTGTACTCATAGCAACTTCATAAGATTGTAATAAGCTATTAAATGGACTTGAGAGTGTGTGCTTGGGTTTTCCAGAAAGCTTAGGTTCCATTCTCAAAGGTTTTAAGCTTGTTCTTCAAATTCAAGCTTATTTCATAGGCTTGCTATGAGCTTTTACCTAGTTCCATCTTATGGTGAATACTGACCACTCAGTATTCATTAGCTTTTTCATAAGCTTACAAAAAGCTTATCTGTGGACAAGAGCTTGAGAACTTTAGCTTTTTAGGAAGCTAAGGTTCCCATATCTTTGGTAATAAGCTCAAATCTCATTTCCTGGCTTATCTAATAGGCCTGCTTATTGCTTAAACCTTGTCCCATTCTCTATTGAACACTGGGTAACCCAGTGTTCCCTAGCCTTTTCATAAGCACACAAAAAACTACTCAGTGGGTCCCACCTTATGTGGATTGGCTTTTTGAGAAGCCAATCCACCAAACTACAAGGCCCAGCTTTTAAATTCTATTTTGCAACTCATTCCCTAGGGTTGCAACTAGCTTGTTGATTGTCCCATGTTTCTGAGTGTGCTAAGAAATTAGCATACTCAGTTACTTGGTATCTTTTTCAATGGCTCCTCAAAAGCTCAGCTGTGGACCCCACAGCTTAAGCTTGAGCTTTTTGGAATCACAACCAACCCATCTTGCTTCTCCAACTTTTATTTTGGCATTTTAAGCTTATTCTATGAGCTTAAATTGCCAATCAAAAAGTATGCAGGGTGTTTGGGACTGCAGTATTTTGGGATTGCTTATTAGCTTATCAAAAGCTCATTGGCCAATTCTAATGTACCAGCTTGTTCATAACTGTCTATAATACATGTACAAACATATTTTTACTTTTATTTTACACTGTAGAGCCTTTCATAAGCTTATTCCAAGCTTAAACTTGACTGTGAGCTTGATCAGCTTAACTGATAAGTCATAAGCTCATAATATGCTTATTTCTAAGTTTATAGTTTTCATACTTGTCCATAATACTTGTTCATACATACGTTTATAATTGGTTTCATTTAATGAGCTTATTCCAAGCTTATGGTAAGCTTGAACTCCATCTGTGAGCCAAAAAGCCTCACAGATTAAGCCATAAGCTTGACATTTGCTTATTTGTTGATTTGTAAAGTTCCATTTTTGTTAAATATGTATAATATCTGTAATTATTGAGTTCCATAAAAAGAAAAAGACAAAAAGAAGTTTTAAGGCTAAGTGATAGCCTCTATTTAGATGGCTTATTTGCTTATTTGCCTCTTATACATATCTGTTACATAAATAAGCTAGTACAGAGCTTATTAAGTTTTTGTAAAAAGTTTTCCTTTGTTAAAGTTGTTTATATATAGTTAGTAAATACTTTTGTAAAGAAAAAATAAAAAAATAAAAAGTTTAAAAATATTGGGTGTGGGTGGGATTCGAACTCAGGACCTCTCGCTAGTAACATGCTTTATATCCCACACCCCGTCCATTTGCTCTGAGGCACCAGTTCCGTTGGTATCCCCACAAACAATATACATATAGTGGTTTTAGCCTAATAAGCTTAAATAAGCTGTTTTGCTTATAACTGCTTAATGGAATAAGCTGGTAACCCCATAATATTTTTCCTACATTCTCCATTAATAAATACATTTTCTGGAATTTTTTCACATTTTTTACTATTCATCCATAATTATTAGAATTAATATTAGTATTAATAAATAAATAATAGTAAATTAATTTTAATAAATAGGATATATGTATATAAAATAAAATTTTTGTTTCAGAAATTCTTGTATATTATTTTAAACTTTTCAAAAATTTTATTTCATTTATTTAGGTTTATTTTAGATATTCTTTATATTTAGTTAATTATTAAATAGTAAATAATTAATAATAAATAGAATAATTGTGTAATAAATATATTTTTAGTTTTAAAATTCATTTTATAATATTTTTAACTTTTCTAAGTTTTAATTTTATTTTTCTAAGCATTTTTTTATATTTTTCTTATTTTTAGGTAATTATAAATAATAAATAATAGTTTTTAATTAATAGTAAATACATAAATACTTGTAAAAATTATTTTAATTCATAAATAGTTTTATTTTATCATTAGGATCACAAAAATATAAATTTCACATTTGTGGGATTTGTATTGATCAGTTTTCAGTTTTATTTTGGTACGTAGACGTTTATTTAAACGTAAACGTACGCGTTTTAGGTTTTTAGGTTTTCTTAATTTTTAAATATGTTTGTAATTATAAAGTAAATATTTTAAAGTTATTTAATTTGCATTTAAGCCCCTAAGGCATGCAAATACATATTGTAATTATATTTGTTGATTCGTTTTGTACGTTTACGTTTATTTGAACCTAAACGTACGTTTGTAAATCTTTTACATTTTAGGGTTTCTGAATGCACGTTTTTACTGAAATAGCTGTGACGAGAGCTATTTACTATTCACATTCCTAATGTTAGTCAGTCAGACTCCTGTTTTTATATTTAATTTCAACAGATCACAAAGTCGTTGTATTACAGATTTCACACCTCGCTGGGACATAACGACCTAGGAATATTCTATACTCCCACGGATCATAATTGCTTTTCCTCCCGGGCTGTTTGGCTTTTAGTACCAACCATTCACAAGTGGTTGGGAAATAAAGTTGGTTGGTTTGGGAGGAATCAAAATTTGGCGCCGCTGCCGGGGAGGCTGTGCTGCGTATAACGAACTTGTATTTTGTTGAAATATCTATCCTTGTATGTATATTATATATACTTTATCATTCAACTCCCGAGCTGTCAGGGCATATTTATTACAGTTAATCAGTCACAAGTGATTAACTAGCGTGGTAAACCTGACACAAGCCTGGGAGGTAGTGATTACATATACTATATCATATTTCATTTCATAAACAATATAAAATACAAAAATATTTTTTCCTTTGCACACAACTTGCGCAATTTGATTACTCCCTCAGTTACAACATTTGGTTGTTGGCTGTTTACAGTTACTGAGCTCTGTCAGACCCAGATTCCCTTTCGAGGGGCGGTTGTTAGGATTTTCCTTTTCTTTGTATATATATATAAAAACTTAAAAATACAAAAACATTTTTCGTTTCTGTTTATATTATATCAAAAACCCAAAAAGATTCTCCCTACCTTATTATTCATAATTCTGTGAGTGGACCCCACTCCAATTTCTCATCCACTCCATTTCCCCAAGAACCAATTAATTCGGGGTCGAGTCAAGCTAGCGACTCGGTAATCAAAAATTAGTGTGGGGTAGAATACCCACATGTTGTATATATTTTGAAAATGAAATAAAAAATTGTAAATACAGAAAAATAAAATAATTGTTGTGTTACCCTACTTAGCTTTAAATGTTATTCTTTTACGTTCAAGGATTCGGCATAATAGCCGGGACTTTGAATATTGAGGACAATATTCATTTCTAAGTGTGGGGGGGGAAATTCTGGCGAATTTGATCACTTATATACCCTTGTATGCCCTTTTTCCCCAAAAATGGCCAAAATTTAAAAAATTTTCACTTAGTGGAAGTGCTTTGCACTAAACACAACATATGGTAATCAGTCCACCATGTCTAACATACATAAGGATTGGCTAATCCAGGAGCAAACGGCTCTTGGTAAAGATAACTCAAATCCGTTTATGGCTTGCAATTTGCCCAAAATTGTATGGTTCCTCAACTCCCCACATCCCATAAAGCAAATGAGTTGGCTAGCCCGCAAGATTATGGCTTGTGGTAAAGGCAGTGAAAATCCATAATTGGTAATCAGCTCACCAAGATGTTGACTATTCCATCAAGAGTTGGCTAGTCCAGAAGCAAACGGCTTTTGGTAAAGACAAAACAAATCCGTTGACAGCTGGTGGTTTGCTCAAAATCACACGGTTATCAGGTGTACCACAGTTCTCACACCTGGCTACTCCAGAAGTAATGGCTGTCTGGTAAAGAGATATAAAAATCCATTAAATTTTCAAAACAGGTTGTTATTAGATTATAGATTGCTAGGGACTAGCAATGTTTTAGTGTGGGGTATTGATGAGTTCCTAAAAACACATCATTTCTGTTCCATTTTAAATACGAAAACAGTTAAAAAACACACAGAAATACTACATAATACTATAAATATCTTTGAATTGTGTTTTTATACGTTTCAGGTGCAAAAGGACTGAAAACAAAGGAAAACGTGCAAAGTTTGCACACTTGGCAAAATTAGTCCCTGAACTTTCAAGAAATGTCAGAAATGGTCCTTGGGAAAATTATTATGAAGAAAAGTCAACAACAGTCCCCCAGGAATCATGCAATTACAAATTTTACCCTTGAAGTTCAAAATTGCACAAATGGCAAAACAGGTCCCCCAAGTTTCATAAATGACAGTTTTAGTCCCTAGAAGTTTATTTTGGAATGAAAAGTCAACTTTAGTCCTTGGAAAGTCAAAAATGTTTACTTATGACCCCTGGATAAAAGTTTACACAAAATGGCAACTTTTACCCCTCAAGTATCAAAATTGGCAAAAATGGTCCCTGGTGTTATAAAATAGAATTTTACAAATAATACCCTTGTACTATCCATAATTTACAATTTGGAACATTTTGATAACTTTTGGGAAATTACAATTTCACCCCCTCAACTTTGGTGAAATTACATAAATGGTCCTTTACGGTTTAAAAAATGGAAAAATACAATTTTAGTCCTTGTACTAATGATATATTGCAGGTGTGATCCCTTTAATGAAGTATGGAAACTTGTCACATCAGGCCCCTCAAGAATTCAGAATGTACATGATTAGTCCTTGGGCTAAATTACATTAAAACCACATGGATCCATTTATATTCCTTAAAATCCAAAACCTGTACAATCCAAAAGCCCAAACACAAACACCAGGCCCAAGTTACAAAAGCCCAACTCCTTTTCAAATAAAAACCTGGGTGTTTGACCCGCGTTGACCCGTCCCCTTCCTCAACCATCTGCATCACCTGCTACTTCCCACCATCACTTCCACCTCCACCTTACACCTTTCCACCTCAATCATCTCCCTGTCACCTTCTAAACCAAACCCACCCTTGGGTTTTGTCCTAGGAGAGGGCACGTACAATATCCACCATCTCCACCACACCCTAACCTGCAACCTGACACCACACTATCTCCCACCACCCCATTTTGCTTCTACACTCCACCCTCCACCTCCACAAGCAAACAAAGTGCATTAATTGTTCTGATATAACCCCTAGCCACGTGTCTCAGTTTTGGCGCCAAAAACGGTTTCAAAGGCTAGGATGAGTTTAAAGGCATCAAAGGTCAAGATTAGAAGTGGGATTTGTCCAGAGACATGTGGAGGTCTCATTTGGCTATAAATAAGAGGAGGGACAAGATGGAAGACTCACCTTGGCCACGGCCATTGTCACCATAGTGTAGAATTTATTGCTTTCTTTTAATTCATGTAATTTATTGCTTTCAAATGATTTGTATTACATTGACAATGTAATCAAAACATTATTTACAATGCAATTTAATTTTACAATTCAAGTCTTTTACTTATTGTAATTTAAATTTCAAGTTCTTAGATTCTTGTTAAATGTTCAAAGTAGTTACTTGGTTCCAAATAGACACTACATAAGCTTAAACAAGCTTATGCAAGCCAATTGAACCCTGTAACAACAACTTTGATCATTATAAATCAAAAATATAAAAAAATCAAGAAAATCAATGAAAAATCAAAAATTCCAGGGTAATAAGGAAGAAGGTTTGGAGCAGGGTATTATTTGGATGTTATTGACTTAGAAGCCCATTTGGGAGCCTTAGGTAGGAAATTGGTCCATTGAATCCATGTTCTCAGCTTAATCCACTTGGTAAGCCTTTTTACCAATTTTTGTATTTTACTTTCCTAGTTTATTATCTGCCTTAATTCTTGTGTTTTATTGTTTATTTGTTGTTGTTTAATGTTTTTAAAGTTAAAAAATTACCTGTTTATGTTTTAAATTTCAAGTTGCTTAAAATTTATGTTTAACTGTGAAAATTGCATTTTAATGATTCTTGTGTTTTGTTGTTGTAATTCTTATTTATCTGTTCATTTATGCTTAATAAGTGTTATTATGATGTTTGGATTTAATTTTATGGCTTAAATCTTTATTATGCATTGAAAATCCAAATTTCATTAAATTTTAAGTGTGTTTGGCAATACTGATTCAAGGGTGTTTTAATGAGCCTAAGTTGTTAATTTTGGTTGCTACATGATACACAGAGTTCCTTAAGGCCTGATAAGCCATAAGTCTATTGAGTATTCAGTTAAAAGTCAAAATTCATTTCTTGGATACTTATTTTGACCACTGTGATGATTTATTTGCCCAAATCCATCAAATCTGTATGAAAGTTGTTTATATTGCTTGTTTTCATGTTTTTATATCTTTATATAACATATTCAGTTGTTAAATTAGGTTTTAAATTCATTTAAGTCAACAAAATGGTTAATAACAAAAAGTCAAATTTCTTGGTATGCAGTTTTTTAATAAACTTGACAATTTTATTCTGAGCTTATTATTAAGTTATAGGACTTATGCTTATAGGGTAATAATATTTTGTTGCTTATCTTTGTTAGGATATTTTTGTTTAATTTTTTTCTATTTGCTTAACTGCTTAAATTGGCTTATCTTTTAGCCACTTTTTCATAAACATGCCCTGTGCACAGTTAATTATTAGCTTTTTCATAAGCTTTCATTTTGATCCTCAGGGCATGTTAGTGTTAGTTTATTGTTGTTTTGAGTAGTTTGCCATGATATCTGATTATGCATGTTCTTAATTTCCTGTTTAGTGCTTATTTAAGTGCTTAACTTGTCTAAATCAAAACCCAAATTGTTATCAAATACACTGAGCAATCAGTGTACTCATAGCAACTTCATAAGATTGTAATAAGCTATTAAATGGACTTGAGAGTGTGTGCTTGGGTTTTCCAGAAAGCTTAGGTTCCATTCTCAAAGGTTTTAAGCTTGTTCTTCAAATTCAAGCTTATTTCATAGGCTTGCTATGAGCTTTTACCTAGTTCCATCTTATGGTGAATACTGACCACTCAGTATTCATTAGCTTTTTCATAAGCTTACAAAAAGCTTATCTGTGGACAAGAGCTTGAGAACTTTAGCTTTTTAGGAAGCTAAGGTTCCCATATCTTTGGTAATAAGCTCAAATCTCATTTCCTGGCTTATCTAATAGGCCTGCTTATTGCTTAAACCTTGTCCCATTCTCTATTGAACACTGGGTAACCCAGTGTTCCCTAGCCTTTTCATAAGCACACAAAAAACTACTCAGTGGGTCCCACCTTATGTGGATTGGCTTTTTGAGAAGCCAATCCACCAAACTACAAGGCCCAGCTTTTAAATTCTATTTTGCAACTCATTCCCTAGGGTTGCAACTAGCTTGTTGATTGTCCCATGTTTCTGAGTGTGCTAAGAAATTAGCATACTCAGTTACTTGGTATCTTTTTCAATGGCTCCTCAAAAGCTCAGCTGTGGACCCCACAGCTTAAGCTTGAGCTTTTTGGAATCACAACCAACCCATCTTGCTTCTCCAACTTTTATTTTGGCATTTTAAGCTTATTCTATGAGCTTAAATTGCCAATCAAAAAGTATGCAGGGTGTTTGGGACTGCAGTATTTTGGGATTGCTTATTAGCTTATCAAAAGCTCATTGGCCAATTCTAATGTACCAGCTTGTTCATAACTGTCTATAATACATGTACAAACATATTTTTACTTTTATTTTACACTGTAGAGCCTTTCATAAGCTTATTCCAAGCTTAAACTTGACTGTGAGCTTGATCAGCTTAACTGATAAGTCATAAGCTCATAATATGCTTATTTCTAGGTTTATAGTTTTCATACTTGTCCATAATACTTGTTCATACATACGTTTATAATTGGTTTCATTTAATGAGCTTATTCCAAGCTTATGGTAAGCTTGAACTCCATCTGTGAGCCAAAAAGCCTCACAGATTAAGCCATAAGCTTGACATTTGCTTATTTGTTGATTTGTAAAGTTCCATTTTTGTTAAATATGTATAATATCTGTAATTATTGAGTTCCATAAAAAGAAAAAGACAAAAAGAAGTTTTAAGGCTAAGTGATAGCCTCTATTTAGATGGCTTATTTGCTTATTTGCCTCTTATACATATCTGTTACATAAATAAGCTAGTACAGAGCTTATTAAGTTTTTGTAAAAAGTTTTCCTTTGTTAAAGTTGTTTATATATAGTTAGTAAATACTTTTGTAAAGAAAAAATAAAAAAATAAAAAGTTTAAAAATATTGGGTGTGGGTGGGATTCGAACTCAGGACCTCTCGCTAGTAACATGCTTTATATCCCACACCCCTTCCATTTGCTCTGGAGCACCAGTTCCGTTGGTATCCCCACAAACAATATACATATAGTGGTTTTAGCCTAATAAGCTTAAATAAGCTGTTTTGCTTATAACTGCTTAATGGAATAAGCTGGTAACCCCATAATATTTTTCCTACATTCTCCATTAATAAATACATTTTCTGGAATTTTTTCACATTTTTTACTATTCATCCGTAATTATTATAATTAATATTAGTATTAATAAATAAATAATAGTAAATTCATTTTAATAAATAGGATATATGTATATAAAATAAAATTTTTGTTTCAAAAATTCTTGTATATTATTTTAAACTTTTCAAAAATTTTATTTCATTTATTTAGGTTTATTTTAGATATTCTTTATATTTAGTTAATTATTAAATAGTAAATAATTAATAATAAATAGAATAATTGTGTAATAAATATATTTTTAGTTTTAAAATTCATTTTATAATATTTTTTATCTTTTCTAAGTTTTAGTTTTATTTTTCTAAGCATTTTTTTATATTTTTCTTATTTTTAGGTAATTATAAATAATAAATAATAGTTTTTAATTAATAGTAAATACATAAATACTTGTAAAAATTATTTTAATTCATAAATAGTTTTCTTTTATCATTAGGATCACAAAAATATAAATTTCACATTTGTGGGATTTGTATTGATCAGTTTTCAGTTTTATTTTGGTACGTAGACGTTTATTTAAACGTAAACGTACGCGTTTTAGGTTTTTAGGTTTTCTTAATTTTTAAATATGTTTGTAATTATAAAGTAAATATTTTAAAGTTATTTAATTTGCATTTAAGCCCCTAAGGCATGCAAATACATACTGTAATTATATTTGTTGATTCGTTTTGTACGTTTACGTTTATTTGAACCTAAACGTACGTTTGTAAATCTTTTACATTTTAGGGTTTCTGATTGCACGTTTTTACTGAAATAGCTGTGACGAGAGCTATTTACTATTCACATTCCTAGTGTTAGTCAGTCAGACTCCTGTTTTTATATTTAATTTCAACAGATCACAAAGTCGTTGTATTACAGATTTCACACCTCGCTGGGACATAACGACCTAGGAATATTCTATACTCCCACGGATCATAATTGCTTTTCCTCCCGGGCTGTTTGGCTTTTAGTACCAACCATTCACAAGTGGTTGGGAAATAAAGTTGGTTGGTTTGGGAGGAATCAAACATCAACATAGAAACCATAGTTTGGTTTTAAGTAATCAAACTACTTCCAATCTTTTGAAACTTTGGTGATTTCTCTTGAGTTTAAATCTACTAAAGTCACCTCAACCTTCATCATCTCTCTTTCAAGAATACAAGTGTAGAAAGATTGCTTGAAGTGAAGTAAAGTGAAGAGAAGTTGTCAATCAAAGTTCTTTCCTTACTAGTTACTCTCCTTCTTTGTTAAAAGCCAAAGGTTGTAAGCAAACCCTAATATACTTTCTTGTTAAATATCATTTTCATGCTATTTATATGTCATTCATACTATATATTGTCTTGTTATTATGTTCATGATGTATAAAAATTGGTAAAACAAGTTATGGTATATATATGTTAACTTATATTAAGAAAACAAGTAAACTAGTGATTTTCATGGAGAACTCTGATCAAAATAGTATAATCATGATATTGGATAGTTTCATATTGTATTAGAGGACTTAACAAAGAAAACATAGTAATTTGAATCACCTAAAACAAGTACACGAGTCAAAAGTTATGACCATTTGAAGTTACAAAAACTTTGCGGCAAAACTGCCTAAAAGCCTAATGTGACAGGACTTAAACACGCGAAGAGAGGCGCTTCTGGTCCGTTTCATCAAAAAGTTAAAGCTTGAAAGTTGTTCAGAATGATGTTTTCTTCAAAAACTCAGGAGCACGTATCCAGAAAACCAATAATGAATGAGATATCTTCAATTTCTTAACAGTTATTTTGAAATACCCAAGTGACTATATATTGGTTATGGTTAGTTATAACCAAGAGGTCTAATGACCTAAAGCCAAGACCACAACCATGGCTAAGGCCAAGGTTGAGTCTCAAGGACCATGGTAACAATGACCAAGGTCACGGCAAAGCCATGGCTAAGGACCATACAAACTTACCAAGGCGAAAACATGAACTAGAGAGTTAATGGTAACATAAACAACCAATTTGGATCCACTCCATAAAAAAAAACCATGATACTTTACAAGTGATACTCATACTAAACTCAATGAACTCATTGTAATAACAATCTTCATTTAAAAATAAACTTTCCTAAGTTTACTCAAGTATTTGGACATATAACTTTTCGGATCAAAAACTTATATATTTTTATCAAACACTACAATAGTATGGAGCTTCATGTGAGGAGTTCATATGGGTAAACCGTCGAGATGAGTTGTGGATTTACGAATTAAAGTGTCCTGGCTCCTCGAACGTTTACTACATGACTTCTGAATTATGTCGGCCCGAACGGTAGTAAGCGATATACAAACTATACATGTTCATACACAATTTTTATTCAAAGACTTACACTATATACTACGTACTACATCATGAACTAAATGCAAGATATATATAGGCAATTCTTCATATTCTTTACTCCAATCCTAAGTCGCGACATTCTATTATAGGTTGCTCGTAGAAACCTTCACGATTCGACCATCATTCTCACTACTTACTACATAACTTAAGGTGGGTTCGTAGCCCCACTTTCTATTGTTTAACTATTTTACAAACCCATGGGGGATACATGCTATTATTTTTCTACTCGAACACAATGCTTTCTACTGTATGCTTACCCGACTATGTTTTATTGTCACTAAGTAACGATTGCCATGTTCGAAGTCCCTATATCATGAACCATTAGTCACTAGCTATAGTGAGCGGCAATATTGTGAATAGATCTATTGGGATTGACGAATCCCATTTGTTTTGAACAACTACGAGTTCAAACAAATCCACTATATTTGAGATTTAGAGGTATAATGGCAATATTAGCTTGGTAGGGCTTCTACAATGCCAATTTTTGGTTCGATGTTAATGCTTTGGTTGCATGAGCTTAGTGCAATAATAACGGTTTTGTTTTCTAACTATGAGTGTGAGTCTATAGCTCACACTACGATTATTGTGTTCAAACGATTTAACTACAAACTCTACGAATTCCACTCAACCTTTGTGTTGACTGTTTTAAGCATGTATTTCAGGTCCATAATGAACGAGGCTGGCACGGAGGAGCACGGATATTCAAGAGGGCTATAAATTTTATTATCATTCGAAAACTCATCTAATGTAATTTGTAAACATGGAACCATCTGGGACCTCATTTTCTAATCTCTGATATTTATATAATTTGAATGATAAATCTTTTAAAACGACTCAATTAGAGTTCGTTTTCTATTATTATGATTGTTATGCCGTCGAGTAACACCTAGTTTGAATTCCGCTGCATCCATGAACTGGGGGTGTTACAGATTGGTACCAGAGCCATGGTTATAGAGAAACGGGTCTAATTGAGACTTAAACTATAACCACACTTACAAGCAAAAACATTTTTATAGCCTTCCGCTCTTCGTGCCTTCCATCCTCCAGACAATTATGGACTAATTAAGTATTTTATACTACACAAACATGTTAGCATATGGATATATGTACCCTTAACATAATTGAGCATTCCCCCGTAAGCATGTTATGCTACACAAAAATACTAGTATATTGATATATACATTCGAGTTATTTTCAATCATTTTATCTAAAGATATCTGCGTAGGCCTATTCTAGGGCATTTTGGCACAATCACATTCTCCCAATCATGTTCCTACTCCAACATTTTATGTCCAAGACATTGTAACTATTTGCAATGGTCTTTCCTATTTCCCAGACATTGTATGATACAATGGTCTCGTCTATTTTCCAAGACATTGTATTATACAATGGTCTCTATTACATCCCTAGACACTGTAAATGAAACCGTGGTCTAATTCATTTCTCAAACATTGTATGATACAATGGTCTTAATCATTTCTCAAATGTTTTGAGTCACACAATGGTCTAATCTACTTCACAGACATTGTGAATTGCACAATGGTCTAATCTACTTCCGAGACATTGTGATTTGCGCAATGGTCTCTGGAATTATTCCATCACCTCATCAATATCATTTCATATGATATCAAAAACCCATCACAATCTATCGATTTCTAAATAGAAATATGAGATTTCTAAAGGACAAACTAATCCATCATCTACAAAAGCTGAAGTTTCTCTACATTCATCAAAGTTTTCTTCTGAAACCTTCATTATTAAAAGTTCGTGATCCTGGCCAAGTATGGACTGTTTTAGAATTACTTAAAACTTCCTTTCCACATGTATCTACCCGTACTATCTTCTATGCAATGGAATGTGAAAAAATAGGTTACAAGTCTTGTATCGGCGGGACTTGCAACTGAATGGTTTGACATCGCCTTTGTTTAGTGGACAGTTTCTCAAAAGCAACGGACATATCACAAGTATGCCTAATTTAGGTATTTGAAAATTTTATCGAACCTCAGCTAAATATAGACTAGTCACCTATATTTAACCTAGGGACAGTGGAACATAGTCTGACTAACTATGTTCGACTTAAAATTTTGAAATACTGAGAATAGTTGTACTAGGGTTATGTTCAGGTTAATTTCCTACATGAACTTGATAAAACCTCCAAAATTCATTAAAACAATCTAGAGACACGATAGTATCTTACCACTCAGCGAAATCTTAACACCTTATTTGTACTACCTAATTTCATTCTTGAAAGTTTTCATTTATGAGATAATCCGAACTACTATCTTGGGATAGTTGTCAATTCTTCTCTTTATCCCGTAGAAGTACTAGCCTGTTTAGGTCCTAAGGATACCATTCCGTCATAATCCTTTAAAATCTCTTAAGATTTTAAAGCAAGCTTGACATCTCTACCAATATTAATGGTAAGCATACACTACACTCTTCTGTTCATCAACATATCACATCATTGTCTGAACCCTATTATAAGACAGTATGTAAAACTTCATAGTAACACTTTTCTTTCAAACATTAGTTAACATAGACATTATACGATATTGCCTTCATCCCAAAACTACCTAAGACATAATCAATTTTGGAAATGATTTGGATAACCACTTGCCACTAGCTAAACTTCCCTACAACAACAATTATCACGACATTAGGCTGCACGCCACACACTATCGACAAAAAAGTTATGCCGACACATGACGCAGACCCCTAGAATTCCAAGTCGGAGATAGAGTTATACTAAAAGTATCGCCTTGAAAAGGCTTAATACGATTCGGTAAACAAGGAAAACTAAACCCAAGATACATTGGACCATTAAAAATCCTAGCCAAGGTTGGCCCAGTGGCGTACAGACTTGAGCTTCCACCAGAACTCAGTAGTGTACACCCCACTTTTCATGTATCTAATCTAAAGAAACACTTGTCATATTTTGTAAGACCCCCAAAATTATCGCAGCGGAAGATTGTGTCACTGGGGTATTACTTCATGGTTCACAACACAATGTATAGAAAACGACTTTAAATGAGACGTTTTGAAATAAATTATCATTCGATTAAAATGTCAGAGTTTACAAAGAGAGAGGTCCCACAAGTTTACAAAATGTACAAAATTAAAGTTGTAAAGCTTTTCGAATGATAATATATGCATTTTCTTCAAAATGTTTTCCGTGTGCCTTCACATGCCAGCTAATTCCTTAATTACCTGAAAATACATTGCTAAAACGGTCAACAATAATGTTGGTGAGAAATCATAGGTTTATATAAATGATATGTCTGTACGGTAACCACAAGTATAATGTACATATAACAATGTCGCCATATACTGAAAAATAATATGACAATGTCGCCATATAGTGAAAAATAATACAATTGCTATAAGCTCATGACCCCGAAGCTAGACTGATTATGAATGCCCCAATAGAGTGTTTTGCCAGACACTCTAATATGATAAAAATGAAATGCGTCCGTATGACTAGTTGGCGCTACCAACCCGGACGGAGGCGTCACCCTCAATAGATCTATTCATTCACTCTCGCTTACTGTCAATTAACGGTTCATGATAAACAGGGGACTTTAACATGACAATGCGGTAACTTAAGCAATGTTTGAGAAATACTAGAGGGATCATTGTGCAACTTACAATGTCAAAATAAATGAATGAGACCATTGTATAACTCACAATGTCATAATAATGAATGAGAGCATGGTGTAACTCACAATGTCATAATAATGAATGAGAGACCATTGTAATCACATACAATGTCTTGAAAAGGTTTCATAGATCACACGAATGTAAGAATAGGCATGGCACACGGAATGTGAAAGACAACAATGAGTGTTACGGGTTAATATGTAAGATGTAGTTATAGTCTAGGTTCAAATGCAACCTGGTTCTCTATAACTCATGCTCTGATACCAATCTGTAACACCCCCAAAATTATCGCAGCGGAAGATTGTCTCACTAGGGTATTACTTCATGGTTCACAACACAATGTATAGAAAACGACTCTAAATGAGACGTTTTGAAATAAATTATCATTCGATTAAAATGTCAGAGTTTACAAAGAGAGAGGTCCCACAAGTTTACAAAATGTACAACATTAAAGTTGTAAAGCTTTTCGATTTATAATATATGCATTGTCTTCAAAATGTTTTCCGTGTGCCTTTACATGCCAGCTAATTCCTTAATTACGTGAAAATACATTGCTAAAACGGTCAACAATAATGTTGGTGAGAAATCATAGGTTTATGTAAATGATATGTCTGCACGGTTACTACAAGTATAATGTACATATGACAATGTCGCCATATACTGAAAAATAATATGACAATTTCGCCATATAGTGAAAAATAATACAATTGCTATAAGCTCATGACCCCGAAGCTAAACTGATTATGAATGCCTCAACAGAGTGTTTTGCCCGGACGGAGGCGTCACCCTCAATAGATCTATTCATTCACTCTCGCTTACTGTCAATTAACGGTTCATGATAAACAGGGACTTTAACATGGCAATGCGGTAACTTAAGCAATGTAAATGAATTTGATATACTTGGGCTCGCATAAAAATGATGTGCAATGTATTCTCCCCCGTAGGTTTGAAATGAAATAATAAATTGAAAAACGGGGCTATGAAACTCACCTTGGAATGTAGTGACGTAACTAACACAACTGTGCCAAAGAGTATGGCAGAATAGTAACATAAGTGATGTCAATAATTAGAGCACAACGATACAGAATCGGCATAACCTAAGGAATGTGTAGTATATCTCAGAATATGTTACGTAATAATAGTACGATACATGAGTTTCAAAAGATAATATGTTTTAGTTTTCGTGAAAGATTTGTATCAATGTTTGTAAAAAGCTTAGTACCTCATTCGTGTGGTGGTATGAAATTATAGACTCAAGACACAAATTGCACACCAAAGTATAATATATATAAAGCACGTATATATTATACTTAATAGTCCGATAATAATTCAATGGGCGACCGCCCAATATATTAGGTCCGATATCTTAAGTCTGTCATGTCCTATAAGTATCCAGTGTACAGCCCAAAGGTCAAGCTTAATGGTTTTTAATCCAATGTCCAAAGCTTAATAGTTCAATAAGTAGTCTAATAATAACCTATTAGTCAAATAGGTTAACTAGTCCGATATCTTGCGAGTCCGATACAAGTCCACGGTACAGTCCAATCTCCAAGCTCAATTGTTTTTAATCCGTATATCCCCAATATGTAGTCCAATAGTAATTATAAGTTACTCCATTAATATATGCTTTACTTAAATCTGACCCGGCCAAAACGACCCATTAAAGCATATTTTCACGTCTGGTACTCGAAAGAGATTTTGTGTAAAACGACATTCCGGAAAACTTTTTAGTTATAGCCGAGACTTGAATATCAATGTAAAATGACCAGAATGCCCCTGCAAGTTTCTACTGGTACTTTGACTTTTTAAATAAACTGCAGTAGTTTGACTTTCAGTTTTGACCCGCTATATTATGCTTTCGTGACTTGGACTCTAAAGATATTTTATGCAAGACGTCGTTCCGAACAACTTTCTTGTTTTGCCGGAAGGCTGAAACTGACTCGAAAGGGCTCAAAATCGTCGTTTACAAATCTGGGACAGTAGCGAAAATACTCCATAGCTGAAACTTTAGTATATAAATTTTAAAACTTCATTAGGCCATAACTTCTTCGTTATTAGGAGTTACGAGACGTTCCAGTCACCAAAACGAACATAAAAATAAGCTCTTTCATATTATCCAATCAAAAATTAGTTTGTACAAAGTCTCGAACCTAGGTTTGCGTGTCACAGAATCTGCACGAATTTTACTTGTTCCAAACACATCAAAACCTCATTTTTAAGTTTCTATTCCAACTATAATATTTCTAATATGATATATAAACAATACATGACCTAAACAAGCAGACCCAAACGCACCTGTGGGCTGGATCAAACCAAAAACAAACACGCCCCTTGGGCTGTTAATACGCACAAACAAACACCCCTGATGGGATTGGCTGCGACAGCAGGTAACAAACAAACATCCCTAGTGTGTGTGGCTGTGAATGAGCAAACCAAAATACGCACCCCTTTAAGGTTGCGGTTTCCAGTCGAGGCTAACAACAACAACCAATAGCTTTAGGCTGTTGGTGTCGTGGACTAGGCAACAACAACAAGACCAACACCTCTCGGGTGTGGTTGTTTATACCAAACCGAAACAAACACCCTGGTGGGTGTTTCCCTTTAGTCGACAACAAACAAACAACTCTTGAGTTTTTGTTGAATCCGAAAGCAGCAAACACCACCCCTCGTGGGTCGTCGCTGTGAACCAAACCAAGAGACACCCTTGGTGTGTGATGGCTGAGCCGAGACACGCAACAAGAACCACCCTTGTGGTCTTTTTATTCCAACAGAAACATAAGCTCACCAAATAAGCTACAATAAGCTAAAATAAGCAAAAATCTAAACCCTAATCCATGACCCATACGGGTCTTATGCTCGACCCTAGATTAAATCAAGCACAAACACCAAATTAACGATTTTCAAACACATGAAATCTTTATCAAAATCGTTTTAATCCATATTTTAATTCCACGAAAACTATTGATCGACTTTGTATACGGTTTGAATAAAAAAGTTAATATAGATCTTTGTGTGTGTCGACTTACAAAGCATAACGAGAGAAGAGATGATGACGTCGGGGTGTGGCTGTGGTGGTGCGTCTGTGATGGTGATGATTGTGGCGGCTATGGTGATTCACGGACCAAAACAGATCACGAAACCCTATATGTGACCCTTCTCTTTAACCTGCTTGTCTTCTCCTTGTGATGGCGTGGCTGAGTCGGCTGTGGTGAGGCGGTGGGTATGGCTGCCTTCGCACACCAAGGAGGAGAGGGACACAAAGGATGAGGTTTGTGGTATAAATGGATTAAGAACACAACAAAATCACCAAGACTTTTAAGATTATCACAAGACCTTGAGCATAAAATCAAGAAATGTTATGGGGAGAGTGTTTGCGATGCACGGTTTGACAAAAATGGAGGAAAGATCTTATCTATTATACATATAGAATACACGTCCTAACCATCTGATACGTGTTATCTGTACGTGGCATGCAAATGAGATAAAGTAGAAAATTTTGTATAGCTTTTGTTAATTTGTATTAGATTTAAGGTTGTAGCGGGTATAGTTTGATCCCGGTAATTACAAATGTAATATCTTTAAGTCACGAAATTTAAAACCAATTAATGTAAAAATATAATACTTATAATAATGTTAAAACTTATCAATATACTCTAGCTAAGTATATTAGATGGGTGATAGTGTAACGGAGTGCGTATATGTTGTTAAAACCTAATAACATACGTTTGAGTACGCATAATCGTAAAGAGAAAAATGTTTACGTAAAAATGACAATAGTTCATATAAAATATGACTATTGGTGAGATTTGAGTATTTTCAATATATAGACTCATCCTAGTCTTGTGTTGGTCGCGGAAAAGTTTACACGGTTAAACTTTCATGATTACTTATAAAAGTAATTTAAATATTAAAAGTAACACTATATGACATAAAAATATAGTAATCAAATAAATTTGCTTGTTGAGTTTATTGTTGTGTCGGTACGCTTGTGTGCGATTTTTACGTTTTGCGAGATACCGTCTCGTTAAATAGATGGAGGTGAACGAAAACGTTTAGATAGTAATAATTCAAAGTAGAGTGAATTATTTAACTTGGAAAAATTTACCGGTTACAGTAATTGCTTTTACATTACGGTAAAAGTCAAATAGTCAAAAGTCAAACTGCAAAATAGTCATTTTGCCTTATGAAAATTTACGGGTTGCTACATATTTTGAGCACTTCCCATAAACGTTAGATTTATTTTGACATCATAATCCTTATTGTAGACATCATGTCTGTACCTCCATCTCCTGATCATCTTCCTGCTATGCCCACTCACTTACCATTTCTTCCCGAACTCAATGATCCCTATTTTGAAACACTTGACTATGACGACCTTCAATTCATCTAGGAAACCGTAGAAATCATGGACCGAGAGGTCAAACAACTCAAACAAAGCTGAATTCCAATTTTCAAAGTTCGTTGGAACTCACAACGTGGTCCTGAATACACATGGGAACGAGAGGACCAGATACGTCAGAAGTATCCACATCTTTTTACCAACAATGCTTCTACTCCCAACGAAAATTGATCTCTGGGACGGAGCTCTCATATGGGGTAGAGACTGTAACAATTCGCCTTTTCAGGTTAACTTCTATTCCCGAAATTTTCACTATTCATTTTTACTATTCACTTTCACTATTCATTTTCCGAAATTTAATTTTTATTTCATATTCTCTTGTGATAAATCATTTCCATGGCAAAATAAAAGTTTGACACTCATCAGATCATTTTCGCGAAAGTTATTAAGGAAATACACGTTTAGGTTAAAACGTCATTCAAAAATCCTACGCACAACGAAACTCAACCGCGTCAATTTTCCTCACATCAGATAAATGTTTGATACACTCATGATTAATTAGAGAATTTATCATGACTAAGAAAAATGTTACCAGATAGACCCTAGACCGTGAAAAACAGAAATTTACGTTGTTCAGCACTTTTACTTGTCCGTAACCTTAGCCTATACCTGCTCTGCGTTTCTAAGACGATTTGAGTTTTCACATTTTTATTTTGGAAAAGTCAACATATTTTCCATCCTCATTTGACCAAAACTCATTCCTTGATTTTATAAATCATTTCTTGATTTTATAAATCATTCCTTGATTTTTAGGCTTACGGTTTATGTCTAAAAGACATTAAATACCAACCGACACTAGACTGAGCCCAGTCTAGACATTATAAGTCATTTTAAATCATTATTATCATATTAGAAAAGTAACATTTTACTTTTCTCAATTTTACACAATATTCGTACGTTTTACGTATTACGCGTTTTAGACCCGTGTTTCCAGTTTTAGCAGGGTTTGAGCACCCCAATGGAACCTACCACTCATTTTATATTTTATTATGGGGTATAATGACAATTTTAGTCATTCTTTCAAGTTTCATATTTTTACGATACCCGGTTTTACGTTTTGTGGCTTAACTGTTTACGGTTAGCATCTTACGGAGTCAAAACTAGCTACATAAGTTAGATATTATCATCCAAGGACCAAGTCACCATCCTTATCTCATTCAAACCGCCATAGGGGGGGGGAGTCACCCCATATGTGGCTTGATCTCATGCTTAAGGCCTTAAGATGTACACATGTGTACAAGCTTGCCTTGAAAACTTTGACTAGTCCAAGTTTGTAACCTCCTCAAACTCATATAAAGCCCCCTCCCTCTCCTTGTTGCCGTCCCATATAGCACACACAAACACCATCTCCTTAGCTAAATTACTTCTAGTTTCATACAAGAATCAAGTGCAACATCAACATAGAAACCCTAGTTTGGTTTTAAGTAATCAAACTACTTCCAATCTTTTGAAAATTTGGTAATTTCTCTTGAGTTTAAAACTACTCAAGTCACCTCAACCTTCATCATCTCTCTTTCAAGAATACAAGTGTAGAAAGATTGCTTGAAGTGAAGTAAAGTGAAGAGAAGTTGTCAATCAAAGTTCTTTCCTTACTAGTTACTCTCCTTCTTTGTTAAAAGCCAAAAGTTGTAAGCAAACCCTAATATACTTTCTTGTTAAATATCATTTTCATGCTATTTATATGTCATTCATACTAGATAGTATTAGTAAGTTCGTAGGTATGATTATGAAAAAAGGAGAAATGTGAGAATGGAGAAAGAAGGGGTTGAAGAATTAAAAAGAAACGAAATGAGAAATGGTGAAAAGAAATAGCCCTCCAATTATTCAACCTTAGAGCAGAAACCGGGTTCAATTCATAATCTACTGATGGTTGCTAAGGCGACATCGGTATTGAAGACAAGACGTCATGGACCCAGTGACGCAATGCACTAAACCTTCTAGCCACTCAAGTTCTCTTAAAAGAACTTGTTTCAGTCTCACGGGGAACCGGTGTAATCTATCAACTTATCTCCTAGAGATGGTTGATATTGAAGCAGGAGACCTCTCCCTAATCTCCGCATAGGAAAACCAAATGCACTTATTGAGTCTAGAGCCTCGAGATGCATAAAAAGATCTCATAGGAACATGTGCTACTTCTACTCTGGTTGTTCAACATTAAGGACACCAGTGGTAAACTTATGAGTCCTACGCAGATCTTAGCAATCTGCCAGAACATTTATGAGGGATGTTGCTATAGTAACTCCCTGTGATTGAATGGAAATTCCTGCCAGGGTCAACATCAAGCAGCCCTGAAAGCAGGTCACTTAGGTAATCCCTTATGGATTACGCTTAGTGGTCGCGATGGTTACAAACGGTCAACAGTCGTGGAGTAATCTCCAGCGACTCACCCATTCGTTGATCTACTTAGGTAGGTCGTGTAAATCCTCTCACGGTTTACCGATTGGGAACGGTCCTGGTAAGGATTAGAAGGAGTCTTCACACTATGTTGTTGACAACTTCTAATTCCAAACCTATAAGTACCGGATGATTTGTTGCTAACTGTCTACTTGCAGGAATTTCTGACGGTTGCGGTTGATTGCTGAAAAAGTGCTGATCCATCAACACATGCTCACACTTCGACATCACAATCTAAGAAATCATGATCATTGATTGGACCTCATATATGCTTCCACAACTCTGATGCAGAAGATCATGATCCTGAAAAGTGTGAGCATGCCAACACAAAGATGTTCTTATCACATGGAGACGTTACTACTCAAAGATGACTTTCAGACACTCATTTGGATGATGAACTTGAAGTAATTTCCAAAGACCATCCATCACATTGAACAAGTCATCTAGAGTCTACCGCTTAATGCACAAAGATCTCAACAATGAAGAATCAAATGTGTTAATACAAATATCGCCTAAAAATGTTATTTATATTTTACGATCTTCGCTAAGTTTTGTTAACGACAAAATGTAAACCTTAGTTTCTAAGCAAAACATAATCTTAGTTTTAGACTTGCATAAACTTAACATTTGCTACATTTTACATTTCATAAAACACAACACCTTTTTATTTCCTTAAATAGAATTGTCACATCACATTTATGGCAAGTTTTGTCAATATGCATTTATGGAAAGAAATATGTTTGACTCACTTTGTTGTTGCTTGCAAGTTTAGCATTTGACTTGTTATTATGAGATGTGACATTGTTTGGTTGCTAGGTGTAATGAGATGTGACCTTGTTTGGTTTGAAGAGTTATTGCAAAAACCTACTGCAGCCCTGGCGGAACCCTGGGGGTACACGGGCGGAACCCATAGATCCGCCAAGACTGCAGAATGGTGTGCTATAAATACCAAGCCATAACTTGATTTTTGGCTAACCTCTTGAGATCATATTTTACACACACACACACTCATCTTTTCTTCTAACCCTTTAACATTGTAAATGTGAAGTTTCTTTTTGTAGCAAAGAAGCTCACAAGGTCATCAAAAGTTACAAGTTTCCAACACAACATTGCAAGACTTGTTAACTTAGTATTGTGTAAACTCGTGTTGTTTACACTTCATTTGTTTGTGTATATTCTGTAGTGAGTGGTTAGTATTTTAGTCCTCAAAATACAAAGAGTGTTGGGAGTTGTTGTACCCTAGTAAAAGAACTAAACGAGAGTGGTTGTGCCCTTGTAAAAGAACTCGACATCTAGCTTTGTGTCGGTAAAAGTATAAGCGACGTGTAAGGTTTTCTCCGCCGGTGAAAGGAGCTTTTTGACTAGTGAAAGAAACTCTCGAGTTGGATGTAACACCCCCAAAATTTGATACATCGGAAGACTCAACAAGCTTTCGGGGTGCTACGGGGATTGGTATCCATTCAAAGTCATGAAATAAGGAGATAAAGTAAACATAGGAAAAACGCAACCAAAACGGGTTTTAAAGTTTACATTTATCCCTACAATTATCCAAAGTAAGGCCCAATAGAAATAAACATAAGTCCACAATAGTTTATCAGAGTTTTAGAAAAATAGATCCATAACCGGTGCCATTGCCAAGCCTCCAATCCCAAGCATCCATAGAGCATCACTTAATTACCTGAGAAAACGTGCTAAAAGTCAGCTTTCGCTGGTGAGATCATAGGTTTAAATTCATAATTCAATATAGTGGACATATACGCAAAAACGCTTGCTAGCTAGACTAGGCCTCAATCATCCAACCAAATAATCCAACCAAATCAAATCAACCCTATAGGTGCACGCTATAGCTCAAATCAATCCAATCAATAGCTTACCTAGCTCAAGTCTAGGCCTCGCTCTATAATCAATCCAATAGCTTACCTAGTTCGGGACTAGGTCTCGCTCAATCACCAATCAATAGCTTACCTAGTTCGGGACTAGGCCTCACTTTATAACCAAATCAATCAAATCAATATGTATACGTAAGGATACGACATACCCAACATTCGTAAGGATACGACATGTTCAACTTACCTAGATCTAGTCTAGGCCTCGTTGTATAGCTTACCTAGCTCTAGGCTAGGCCTCGCTCTATAACCAATTCAATAGCTTACCTAGCTCATGTCTAGGCCTCGCTTAATCCTACCTAGTTCTATAAGCATAGCAAGTTTTGAAATCAAAGAGCGATAATAGTCCACATAAAACAATTGCACGTTTCTCACCCCAAGTATTGAAAACAAAGTTCAAGAGTAAAAGTGGGGCTATGACTCACCTCAAGTCCAGAAATCCTCAAAAGAAATCGATAGAAGAAAGACGTAAGCAAACTCAAGCAACTCACGTAACGGCGACTACAGACTCGGCACTTCCTAACAATATCAAACTCGTTCAAAAATCATTTCCTCAAAATCAAATAATCCCATTCCCGAACGTATTCCATTTTACTTTCCAAAAATATCCGTTTCTCGAATTAACTTCATATTAATTTGAAATTCGACGTTTGGTATCCATATGGGTGAAGGGTCGACACAACTCAAACCAAAAAGTCACAACCGAAAGAAATAATAAACCAACTATAGGTCTAATATTAGCCCAACATATTATTTAAATAATTATCGAAGCTCATCAAATCCGTCGATTTGGTAATCTCCCATATTTATTTACGTAATATATCGTTCCAAAATTATACCCAACCTAAAGCACATAGCACGAAGAATTCTATTTGGTATATATCGTAGTCCAATAAATTCCTTATATATATCGTCGAATCGGCCAAATCCCACGAGATACCTAGTAATTTATTACCCTAAAACATATACCACAACCTATCTCCGTCATCTAATCGACCGTCTCACAATCGGTCCCCAAGTTCCACATTCGACAACACATCTCCATATCAAAACACAAGTATACCAAGTCCAAAATAATGCCACAACAAGAGTAATAGTAACACAATATAAACCACAACAATATATGCCATACATACGGGTCGACTTACCAAGTCAAACCCGGGTCAACAATGAGACCACAAAACTCATAATATGGCCTCACCCGAGACCATTTGGTCCCGGCTAGCTCTAACGAGCCAAGAAGGAACCAAACGGACCCAAAGGGTCGTCGGCCAAGAACCACGACAACAATCAATAAGCCAAGAATAATCATGACTCAACCAAAACATCAAATACCAATAACCAAACACCAAGAATTATGTATAATCGGACCAACAAAAATATCCGAGACTCCCAAACGAGTCAAGGAGAGGTCACATCGAGACTTATTGTCTCGGTCGAGCTCCATTCGAGCCACAACAAAACCAAACGCGACCCAAATGTCACGTTACAAGTACCAAACTCGCGTCACACCCAAACCTGAGATACCAAACGGACTTTTATTATCAAAACTTCATTTCCCATCATTATTTTACAAAACCCATTCAAGAAAACTAGTGTACCCACGATTTTGGGTACCAAATCGAGACAAACGAGTTGAAACTCGTGTCACTCACCTTCAAAAAGACTCCAAAACTATGTTTCTTCAAAAACCCAACAAGAAAAATATGAAAAGGATGGTGTTTAGGGGCGGTGGTGATGATTTTGAGATGATAGAGTGGTCCAAATCGCGCGTGGTTTGTACCAAAAGATAGATCGTGAAGAGATGGTTAAGATGGTGGTGTTATTTTTGTTGTAGGAGTGGCGGTGGTGGTGTTATTGAGGGGATTAGGGGCGGCGGTGATGGTTGTGTTTCAAAGGAAGAGTGAGAGAGAGTAATATTGGTGATGGTGTTGTGTTGTTGCTAGGTCACAGCTCCACAAGGACGATTTCATGTAATATACTCTTAAAAAAAAGGTTTCTAATAATAATAATAAGAATGGTAAGAGGTGTAGTCGGTTAAGTAGCCCGGTGTAAATACACGGCCAAACCTGAAACCTTAAATAACCAATCGACTTTCTCAAACCGAACTCGTTCCAAAAAATCAAAACCTCGCGATACGTTCCAAAATAATAATATCCAAACCAATATTAAAAATAATTAAAATTGTTAGGTTAACCTAGTGCCGGAGTCAATGTAGTGCCAAAATAACGATCTCAAAATAAATCATCACGAACGAATCAAACCAAACCATAAATAAATAATCAAATCCTCATAATAAACGTACGATCAAAAACACATTCCAACGTTCATAAAACATCTCGTCACAATAAACCTTTCAAAAATTCCAAAATCATAATTTTTAATGTAATGCGGGTTTTAAAAACGGCTCCCTATTTTGCCAGTTGTCACATCCTCCCAGCCTCAGAAGAAACCCGTCCCGGGTTTCTCTCGGAACAACCCATCTACGAAGTAAAAAGCTTCGGATATCTCTTTAGAAACTCATCCTCACGTTCCCACTTGAATTCCGGTCCATGTCGCGAATTCCAATGAACTTTGATGAGCGGAATGCGACTTCTCTTAAGTCGTTTGATCTCTCTATCCTATATCTCAATCGGCACTTCCACAAAATTCAAAATCTCATCCACACGAATATCCTTGATTGGTATAACTGGCGTTTCCTCCGAAAGACATTTCTTCAGATTGCTAACATGAAACGCATCATGAACTTTATTCAATTCCATTGGTAATTCCAATCGATAGGCTACGGGCCCAATTCTTTCCAAAATAAGAAATGGTCCAATGTAGCGGGGATTTAGTTTCCCACGTTTCCCAAAACGTATCACACCCTTCCAAGGCGAGACTTTCAGCATCACTTTGTCTCCAACCTGGAATTCTAGGGGTTTACGCCTCTGATCGGTATAACTTTTCTGCCTATCTCTAGCTGCTTGCAGTCGATCTCGAATTTGCGTTACCTTCTCAGTACTTTCCAAAATAAGCTTAGGGCCTGTGAGTTGGCTATCTCCAACTTCTGCCCAACCAATAGGTGAACGACATTTACGACCATACAAAGCTTCAAATGGTGCAGCCTTAAGACTTGTGTGGTAGCTATTGTTGTAGGAGAACTCCGCAAGAGGTAGATATTTCTCCCAGCCTTTACCAAAGTCTATTATGCATGCACGAAGCATATCCTCCAAAGTCTGAATAGTTCTCTCACTTTGACCATCGGTTTGGGGGTGATATGTAGTACTCATATCAAGTCTCGTCCCCAAAGCCGTTTGAAGTGATCGCCACAATGCTGACGTGAAGTGGCTGTCGCGATCAAAAATAATCGATATCGGAACTCCATGACGAGAAACAATCTCCTTCACATACAACCTCGCAAGTTTATCCACACTATCATCTTCACTAATCGCCAGGAAATGAGCAGACTTAGTCAAACGATCCACAATTACCCAGATAGCGTCACAACCGCTAGCTGTCTTTGGTAATTTGGTAATAAAGTCCATCGTAATCCGCTCCCATTTCCAAACCGGGAGTTCTGGCTGCGTCAATAATCCTGACGGTCTTTGATGTTCTGTCTTAACTTTAGAACAAGTCAAACACTTACTAACATACAACGCTATATCTGCCTTCATATTTGGCCACCAATATAACTTTTTCAAATCCTGGTACATCTTGTCAGACCCAGGATGAATAGAGTATCTTGACTTATGCGACTCGTGCATAATCAACTCTCGAATTCCTCCATACAATGGTACCCAACTTCTCTCTCCAAAACATAATACTCCATCAGAACGCTTAACAAATCCCTTCTCATTTTCTACCATCCCAAATATGTTCTCAGCAGGTCGATTTTCTGCTTTCAACGCTTCTATTTGAGCTTCTAATATTTGAGACGGTAATGGTGATACGATAGTCATTCCTAATGACCTAACTCGTAACGGTGGAATTCTCTCCTTTCGACTAAGAGCATCAGCAACGACGTTTGCTTTACCAGGATGGTAGTGAATTTCACAATCATAATCGCTTAGCAACTCAATCCAACGTCGCTGTCTCATGTTAAGCTCTTTTTGGTTCAAAATATGTTGCAGACTTTTGTGGTCAGTAAACACTACGCACTTGGTTCCATACAAGTAATGTCTCCATATTCTTAAAGCAAAAACCACAGCACCTAACTCCAAATCATGGGTGGTGTAGTTCTTCTCGTGCTTCTTGAGCTGTCGGGAAGCATAAGCTATCACATTCTCTCGTTGCATTAACACAGCTCCTAAACCTTTATGAGAAGCGTCACAATAGACAACGAAGTCCTCGTTACCTTCGGGTAACGCTAAGATAGGAGCACTACTCAACATTTCCTTAAGTAACTGAAATGCTTCCTCTTCCTTATCTCCCCATTCATACTTAACACTCTTTTGAGTCAATTTGGTCAACGGTTTTGCTATCTTCGAAAATCCCTCAATGAATCTTTGGTAATAACCGGCTAATCCCAAAAATTGATGAACTTCAGTTGGGGTCGTAGGTGCAGCCCAATCTTTAATCGCTTCAATCTTAGCGGGATCTACATGAACTCCTTGTCTATCAATCACATGACCCAGAAATTGTACCGTCGGAATCCAAAATTTCGCATTTCGAAAACTTGGCATACAGTTTCTCCTTCCTGAGCAATTCTAAGATAAGTCTTAGATGCTCCTCATGCTCCTTTTCACTCTTCGAATAAATTAGAATATCGTCGATGAACACAATCACAAACTTATCTAAGTAAGGCTTACACACCCGATTCATGAGATCCATGAATACCGCCGGTGCGTTAGTCAACCCGAACGGCATCACCTGAAACTCGTAATGCCCGTAACGGGTTCTGAAAGCCGTTTTTAGAATATCCTCCTCGCGAACTCGAAGCTGATGATATCCCGATCTCAAATCGATCTTCGAATACACACTCGATCCTTGAAGCTGATCGAACAAATCGTCGATCCTCGGCAACGGGTATCTATTCTTCACCGTTAACTTGTCAACTCTCGATAATCAATACACATGCGAAACGATCCATCCTTCTTCTTCACAAATAAGACCGGGGCTCCCCAAGGTAAAGAACTTGGTCTTATGAATCCTTTTTCGGCTAACTCCGCTAATTGTTTCGACAATTCTTCCAATTCAGTAGGTGCAAGACGATAAGGCGCTCGTGCTACAGGTGCAGCACCAGGTATCAACTCAATCTGAAATTCCACTTGTCTAGTAGGCGGAATTCCCGGCAAATCATCGGGAAACACATCCAAAAAGTCACGAACTATAGGCACATCTCCACTGCACCTTTCCTTCTTCTCCTTCCCTCCTTTCTCGGAAATTTGAGCTAAGAAAAGGCAACATCATTTTTCCATTAGCTTCGGCAATTTGGTGCAAGATATGACCGCTAATCTAGATGGGCCTCTCAATTCTTTTCGATCTCCTGGTATGTTCAGAATCTCCTTGCCGTAAGGCACACGCACGATCTTCTCATCGCAAAGTATATGAGCACGATACTTCGACAACCAATCCATACCAATAATGACATCAAAACTTCCTAACGTGACGGGTAGAAGGTCTATGTTGAAAGGACGATTCAGAAAGTTTAACGTACAACCGCGAATGATAGTCCTAATCCTTTCTATGTTCCCATTAGCTAACTCTACATCATAACCAATTCCTAAGGCCATCGGGGGTTTCTCTAGCAAGGGTGCAAACTTAGTGGACACAAAACTCTTATCGGCACCAGTATCAAATAGTATGGAAGCATAACGATTATTGAGAAGGAACGTACCAGTAACGACGTTCGGATCTTCTCCTCTCTCGTTCCCAAGTGCATACACTCTTCCATGAGCAGTTCCAGCTTCCACACGTTGGTCCCCATTATCTTGTCGTCCACGGTTTCCTCCAGCTCCACGGTTTCCATTATTGTACCCATTACCACCCGGTCCTTGATTTCCTCGGTTCCACGATTCCCTACACTCATTCCTATAATGTCCCTTCTTTCTACATCCATAACAAGTAACATTTGCCTTACTCATAGTTTCAAGAGTAGCTTGAACCATAGCAAGTGGTCGAGCTCTACAATCCTTAGCTATGTGTCCCATCCTAGAGCAATTCTTGCACATCACAGTACATCGTCCAGAATGATTCTTATAACATCGGTTACACTTGGGTGCATCTCCATTGTAGTTCTTCTTGTCTCCATCTCCCATAGCATAAGCTCTAGTAGTCGTTTGTCGCTTATTTCGACGATCATTACCCTTAGAATGATTATCCCTCTTCCTCTTTCCATTCTTGTCTTTCTCAGCTTCTTCCAATACCAACGAGTCCATCAATTGTTGAGCAATTGTGATAGCCTCATGAATGTTTGCAGGCTTAGCAGAAATCACATCGTTCCTTGTAGCTACCGGCAAACCATCGGTATACCTCTCAATCCTTTGTGTCTCAATTCTAACCATATCGGGGCAAAGTAAGGCTAACTCTCGATAACGGCGATTGTAAGTTGCCATATCGGTACCTTTCACCTTATGGTTCCAGAACTCAATCTCCAGCTTCTTAATCTCATTCCTTGGGCAGTAAGTCTGAATCAGCAAAGACTTAAATTGCTCCCAAGTCATAGCATAAGCCACATCACTCCCAACCGAGTTACGGTAATTGTTCCACCAAGTTAAAGCTTCATCCTTGAAAGTAAAAGAAGCAAACTTTACTTTCGCATTCTCTGCACAACCACTGACATTAAACACTGACTCAGTCTTCTCTATCCACCTGACCAAGTAGACCACTCCTTCAGTTCCACCAAACTCAATGGGTCCACAAATTTTAAACTCCTTGTGGTTACATCCATTTGCACGAACAGGTGGAAATGTTCCAGCAGAATTGTTGGAATGATTTGACTCAGCTAGTAGCTCAGCAACTCGTTGCTCCACAAGTTGATTGATCATTGCTTGATCCACAGTAGGTGCGTTAAGTGGAACATGATCATTGTCTCCCTGAACATCAACATTTTGATTCCTGTTGTTGCGGTTAGTAGTGTCCAGGTTATCAGGAGTAGGGGTCTCAACATTTCGAGTAGGACGGCGTCCTCGACGACCAGGGGTAGTCGTTGCAGGACCAGTTCTGGTAGCTCTGACAGGGTTTCGTCGTACACCCATTAATATAATACCAACACAATATTAACCACGCAAATAGGAACACAATTCTCCATGTACGCCAAAAACCGTAGGATATCATACGAGATCACCATCGTCCATACAAGTAGCGATCGATACTTCGTTCCAAAATACCAAAAGACATAATAAATACTAATCGTTCCATACAAGACGAACGTACAATCCGAATAACATGACTTAAGAGATAAAATAACCAGCTCTCCTAACCAAATACTCCCTGGCTTAAGAAGCAACACAAATCCAAATTGATCTAGCCATGATGCTGGCGTAGACTCCTCAACTCCGATCTCAAACCATCCAAATCTTTCCATAACGATCTCAGCACAACACTGTGTATATCGCTATCTCTCTTGAGGTCTGCTACCTCCTTCTCCAGCTAGGCATTTCTTTGCCATAACTTGCGGTCGGCCTCTCGAGCTGTGATGAAACCTCTCTGCAGACTCTCTATCTGCTCATGAATCTCAATCATACCTCTCCAATAACCATCTCAAGTAGATCAACCATCTGCGAGATCCTCTTAACCTGTGTGGTAATCCGAGTCCACATCCTACCAGTCTCACCCAACTCTGCATGCTCAGCAGATATCTCAGATGACGCGTCCGACGCCACGGGACTACCAGGTGGTGAATCAAACGAAAACGGGTGATCAAGTGAAACTGGCTCTAACGGATGTATCGGGGAATCGGGCTCCTCAGCATGAGCTGGATGTGCTGGCGAACCATCATCATCAGGCATCTCCTCCTCCTGAGGATCATCCTCCTCCTCATCTTGAGGGTTATCATTCTGTTCACCCTCGTACTCCTCCTCATACTCTTCGTCGGAGGGGTACTCTATCAATCGTCATTTCTGAGCAGGTGAACCACGAGGCGATAAAATCGGTGACTTAGGGTGACAATGAGACGATAAAGTAGTGGCCGAACGCATGACCATCACGTACGGGTCATCAGGGGCCATAGTGATCTACGAGGGGCGACGCGTACTAGCAATAACACTTCTTAATAACAACACATGCAAAGGAGGCTATGATTTGTGACAACGGCGTAGGGTAGGTGTAAGTGTTTTAAAACAACTAAACCGCGAACTCAAAATACCATATCAAAATCATCATATAATTTCCAGATCATATATATCAAGAAAGATTTAAAATACCGCATTACTAAAACCATTCGTAAAACAATTAAGCCATACAATTCCTCAAACGCATATAATTCCTCAAAACGCCATCATATCACTAAATCAATAAACCTAAAAACCTCAAATCATCTCAAGAAATCCCAAATCTAATAATCATCTCAATAATCTCATAATACCTCCATAATAAACAATGATGCTTCGGCTGGGCGGGCTGGCGGGCAATGGTCGAGGATCGTTTTCTATAAAAATCGGTTATAGTTTAGGTGTCTATTTATCTAGTTCTCTATAACCTTGGCTTTGATACCAATCTGTAACACCACCAAAATTTGATACAGCGGAAGACTCAACAAGCTTTCGGGGTGCTACGGGGATTGGTATCCATTCAAAGTCATGAAAGAAGGAGATAAAGTAAACATAGGAAAAACGCAACCAAACCAGGTTTTAAAGTTTACATTTATCCCAACAATTATCCAAAGTAAGGCCCAATAGAAATAAACATAGGTCCACAATAGTTTATCAGAGTTTTAGAAAAATAGATCCATAACCGGTGCCATTGCCAAGCCTCCAATCCCAAGCATCCATAGAGCATCACTTAATTACCTGAGAAAACGTGCTAAAAGTCAGCTTTCGCTGGTGAGATCATAGGTTTAAATTCATAATTCAATATAGTGGACATATACGCAAAAACGCTTGCTAGCTAGACTAGGCCTCAATCTTCCAACCAAATAATCCAACCAAAATAATCCAACCAAATCAAATCAACCCTATAGGTGCACGCTATAGCTCAAATCAATCCAATCAATAGCTTACCTAGCTTAAGTCTAGGCCTCGCTCTATAATCAATCCAATAGCTTACCTAGTTCGGGACTAGGTCTCGCTCAATCACCAATCAATAGCTTACCTAGTTCGGGACTAGGCCTCGCTTTATAACCAAATCAATATGTATGCGTAAGGATACGACATACCCAACATTCGTAAGGATACGACATGTTCAACTTACCTAGATCTAGTCTAGGCCTCGTTGTATAGCTTACCTAGCTCTAGGCTAGGCCTCGCTCTATAACCAATTCAATAGCTTACCTAGCTCATGTCTAGGCCTCGCTTAATCCTACCTAGTTCTATAAGCATAGTAAGTTTTGAAATCAAAGAGCGATAATAGTCCACATAAAACAATTGCACGTTTCTCACCCCAAGTATTGAAAACAAAGTTCAAGAGTAAAAGTGGGGCTATGACTCACCTCAAGTCCAGAAATCCTCAAAAGAAATCGATAGAAGAAAGACGTAAGCAAACTCAAGCAACTCACGTAACGGTGACTACAGACTCGGCACTTCCTAACAATATCAAACTCGTTCAGAAATCATTTCCTCAAAATCAAATATTCTCATTCCCGAACGTATTCCATTTTACTTTCCAAAAATATCCGTTTCTCGAATTAACTTCATATTAATTTGAAATTCGACGTTTGGTATCCATATGGGTGAAGGGTCGACACAACTCAAACCAAAAAGTCACAACGAAAAGAAATAATAAACCAACTATAGGTCTAATATTAGCCCAACATATTATTTAAATAATTATCGAAGCTCATCAAATCCGTCGATTTGGTAATCTCCCATATTTATTTACGTAATATATCGTTCCAAAATTATACCCAACCTAAAGCACATAGCACGAAGAATTCTATTTGGTATATATCGTAGTCCAATAAATTCCTTATATATATCGTCGAATCGGCCAAATCCCACGAGATACCTAGTAATTTATTACCCTAAAACATATACCACAACCTATGGGCGTCGTGGGATACGATGCCCATTAATATACTCATTTTATATCGTCAAATAACCCGATCTAATCCGTCGATTAAATAAGTCACTTGATATATAAAATGTTTATATTAATCGTCATATATCCGTGACAACACAAAAGTCACAATATAAGGCCCACTTGGACTTTAAAGAACCACAACTCGTATAACTCGATAAATTTCTAAATTTATAAAAATCACGTTTTTAATTATTATTCACCCGACTTATTATTTCGCCGTTATTTATAGTTATTATTTATAACAATATTCCGACATTTATTACACTATTTGCATAGTATAATAACTATCGTTATATTATTATACGTTTACTCGTGATCGTGTTATTATTAATATACGCATTTATATATATATATATATATATATATATATATATATATATATATATATATATATATATATATATATATATATATATATATATATATATACGTTTATCACGTCTATATACGTATATAAACGATTATATTATCAATAATATTATTACGAGTATTATTTTTAATATTTGACTTTTAAATATTTATCGAGTCATAGAATTTGGTCACATGTCCGAGTCATCACTCTCGGCTCATAGTCCAAGTCCAAAATAATAACCAAGTTAAAAGAAATAAATAAATCAACTCCGTCCAAATCAAACCCATATCCACGTGCTACAACATGAGGGTCCGACTACGGCACCCAACTAACCTATCTCCGTCATCTAATCGACCGTCTCACAATCGGTCCCCAAGTTCCACATTCGACAACACATCTCCATATCAAAACACAAGTATACCAAGTCCAAAATAATGCCACAACAACAGTAATAATAACACAATATAAACCACAACAATATATGCCATACATACGGGTCGACTTACCAAGTCAAACCCGGGTCAACAATGAGACCACAAAACTCATAATATGGCCTCACCCGAGACCATTTGGTATCGGCTAGCTCTAACGAGCCAAGAAGGAACCAAACGGACCCAAAGGGTCGTCGGCCAAGAACCACGACAACAATCAATAAGCCAAGAATAATCACGACTCGCGTCACACCCAAACCCGAGATACCAAACGGACTTTTATTATCAAAACTTCATTTCCCATCATTATTTTACAAAACCCATTCAAGAAAACTAGTGTACCCACGATTTTGGGTACCAAATCGAGACAAACGAGTTGAAACTCGTGTCACTCACCTTCAAAAAGACTCCAAAACTATGTTTCTTCAAAAACCCAACAAGAAAAAGATGAAAAGGATGGTGTTTAGGGGCGGTGGTGATGATTTCGAGATGTTAGAGTGGTCCAAATCGCGCGTGGTCTGTACCAAAAGATAGATCGTGAAGAGATGGTTAAGATGGTGGTGTTATTTTTGTTGTAGGAGTGGCGGTGGTGGTGCTATTGAGGGGATTAGGGGCGGCGGTGATGGTTGTGTTTCAAAGGAAGAGAGAGAGAGTAATATTGGTGATGGTGTTGTGTTGTTGCTAGGTCACAGCTCCACAAGGATGATTTCATGTAATATACTCTTAAAAAAAAGGTTTCTAATAATAATAATAAGAATGGTAAGAGGTGTAGTGGGTTAAGTAGCCCGGTGTAAATACACGGCCAAACCCGAAACCTTAAATAACCAATCGACTTTCTCAAACCGAACTCATTCCAAAAAATCAAAACCTCGTGATACGTTCCAAAATAATAATATCCAAACCAATATTAAAAATAATTAAAATTGTTAGGTTAACCTAGTGCCGGAGTCAATGTAGTGCCAAAATAACGATCTCAAAATAAATCATCACGAACGAATCAAACCAAACCATAAATAAATAATCAAATCCTCATAATAAACGTACGATCAAAAACACATTCCAACGTTCATAAAACATTTCGTCACAATAAACTTTTCAAAAATTCCAAAATCATAATTTTTAATGTAATGCGGGTTTTAAAAACGGCTCCCTATTTTGCCAGTCGGTAAAAGTATAAGCGACGTGTAAGGTTTTCTCCGCCGGTGAAAGGAGCTTGTTGACTAGTGAAAGAAACTCTCGAGTTGGATACTCGGGGCGTGGACGTAGGGCAAGGAAAAAGAGTCCTTGTAGCCGAACCACGATAAATACTCGTGTTGTGGTTTGATCGTTTCTTTCATTTACTTGCATGTTATATATTGTGTTTGTGCATATATCTTTGATCAAACGGAAAGTTTCAAAGCTAACTAAACAAGTTAAAAAGATTTTAAAACGGTAAACTATTAAACCCCCCTTCTAGTTTTCCACAAAATGGCTACGAGCTACAAAGATGTCTTCAAAGACTTGAATGCTATGATTCAATATTTATTTTCCGGGGTGACCTCCCTTAGGGGGAGATTGTTAGGAATACGTTTATTCATATGAAGACTCGGTCACCCCGAGTATAGTTTAGCATGTTGTAGCTAGTAGTATTTATCGTATTAGCTAGAATGTAGTTTAGTATTAGTTAGTATTTGTGGAGTCGGGTCAGGTCTTTACCCACTGTCAGCGCGCTCCACAGCCCGTTTCAGGGGGCGTTTTATTGTAACTATAAATACCCCTTCCCTAGCTTGGAAATGGTTGGAGCTTCCATTTCACTTAATCTAATCTTCCATATTTTCTCACTTTCTCTCTCTAGGAATTCCTCCCAACTCTTCTCTTCATCTCTCTACTTTTCTTCTATTAATTTGAACCATAATCACAATAACCATACATGTTACAATTATGAGAATCCTACATAACTAAAAGAGAATGACAATGTTATCATAACAACCATTTTGCTATATATTTAGCGGTAAGGATCAAATGAGAAGAAAACTTAAAATAAAAAAATGAGAAATAACTATAATTGCATATTTGAGATGCATCGACTTGAATTAGATACATCTCTATTTATTTAGATGCATCACAATTAATTTTGAAAGTGATTTTGAAGTGAAAACGATGAAAAGTATTACTAGCAACAAATTTGACCCGCAGAGGACGAAAAATACATATGATTCGTCTAACTTGATGAAATGCATCTAATTTTTAGCTATAAAAGAAAGATTATAGAACTATCATTTTGTTTGAGATATGCTAATGTCTGACATTCGTTAAACTGATGACACATTCGTTAACAGTGTTTTTCTTCTTTAGGCTTTGTTTCTTACCAATAGGTTTACTTTGAGAGACACGATCTCCTTCAGATCAAAACTATTTTGAATAGATCTTAGCTGGTTGTGAAGCTCTTTTCAAGAAAAACGCAAACTCATGAATTGCTAAACAAACTCACAAATTGCTAATCCGTACATACATATATTTATTTGTGTCCAAAGTTGACAAAAGCTTACTTTATCTATATTTTTTCAACACATAAACGGTGAGGATGTTCATCCACAAAAAAGGTATACATTGGCGGGAACACCCTGACCTCGGGTGACTTTTGGCACTAGCCATTGTTCACCCCATAAGGAATAGCTCCGGGCAACTCTCCTGGCCTAGTGGGGCACCAACTGGAGTAAGCCGAGACTCTCGGACTTTTGAGCTCTTATCCACAAAGTCTCTCCAGTGAGCCATAGGTTTTGGGGAGGTGGGTACCTATCTGGGAGCAAAGTGCCAGGGATGGGATTCAAACCCGAGTCTATTGACTCAAGAACGAAAGCCCCACCCACTGGACCAATGCCCCCGTGGTACGGTGAGGATGTTCATGTTACAGTGCACAACAACAACATACCTAATTCTGTCGAGATTGAGCGATAATTATATTATAAATATATTAATAGGGCAGTTTTACTGTTCATGAACAGTAACACGCATAATTTTGTTGTACGAAACAGTTGGATGAACAGTACACACTGTGCTGTCCTGTGTTGTACGTACTGTAGCATGCACTGTAGCAAATACACTGTAGCGATTTTTTTTTTTTTTTTTTTTTTTTAAATTTTCCTTAAAAAAAATACAAAACTTGCAAAAAAACATTTTATTATCAGTCATTCATTTTTGTTTTAAAAAAAACAAATAACAAAAACAATACAAAACAAAAATACAAAGAAAAATACAACACCATAAAAAAAATCACAAACCCGTGACAACGCACGGGCTGCCCTGCTTGTTCATGTTAAAGTGCAAATCTTATATTTCAATAAAGAAGGGAAAATCTAGGTCTTTACCAATCACTTAAATTAAAAATCTTTCCATTTGTCACCATAAAAATAAAACAAATTTACACAACTAAATAAATCCGTTGACCCAAAAAACCGTTTTAAGGACTAAAACCGTGCAAACTCACAACTCGAGGGACCATTTACACAACATCCACACACCAAAAAAAACCAATTTTATAACTACCATTAACCACCACCCAATATCCCCTTTCATTTCACACACACACTAAAAACACCCACACATACACACACAGAGAGAGAATGAACTCCGGCGATGACGTCAGATCCGGCGGCAAGATAGTCAAGAAACGGCGCCTTGCCACCGGAAAAACACCCTACGACCGCCCTGAACTACCCCAAGAAGAACAAAAAGAAGAGAAGGGTAATTGGATAAAGTATGTGACTGGTGGTGCAAGTAGATTGGTTTCTTCAATTTGGAGTTATAAAAAATGGGCTGATTTTCAAGAGCCAGAAGATAATGATTCTGATTCTGGTATTGTTTTTTTTATATAAATTCTTTTAGTGTAATTGGTTTAATTAGTTTTATAAAAAAAAAAAAAAAGGTTACTTTAATTGGTATGAATTAGTATTTTTCTTATATAAATTCTTTTTGTGTAATTTGTTAATTTAAGTAATTGTTTTTTAGAATTAGTAAATTTCTTTAGTGTAATTGGTTTAATTAGTTTTATTTAAAAAAATAATAATAAAAAATAAAATAAAAAAAGGTGGTTTAATTTGTATGAATTAGTATTATTTATATGGGTTTTAAAGGATTTGGATATATGATTTGTGGGTTATGAAAAAAGTTTAATTTTTAGTAATTCCCATATTTTTTTTATTATTTTTTTCATATTAAGTGGTTTATTTGGTATAAATTAGTGTGCTTTTATTGGGGTTTTAAGGATTTGGATATATGTTTTTGGGGTTATGAAAAAGTCTGAAATTTGTTTATAAAATTTACTGTAGTAATTTTTCTTATATACATTCTTTTAGTGTAATTTGTTTATTTTAAGTGATTATTTTAGTGATTTTATGGATAAATTTTAATGGGTTTTAAGGATTTGGATATATGATTTGTGGGCTGTAAAAAAGTTTGTTAATTTAAGTAATTTTTTTAGAATTAGCAAATTTCTTTAGTGTAATTGGTTTAATTAGTTTTTATAAAAAAAGTGGTTTAATTGGTATGAATTAGTATTATTTATATGGGTTTTATAGGATTTAAAAAAAGTGGTTTAATTGGTATGAATTAGTATTATTTATATGGGTTTTATAGGATTTGGATATATGATTTGTGGGTTCTGAAAAAAGTTTAATTTTTAGTAATTCCCATATTTTTTATAATTTTTTTAGTGTGATTTTTTCAAATTAAGTGGTTTATTTGGTATGAATTATTGTCCTTTTTATTGGGGTTTAAGGATTTGGATATATGATTTGTGGGTTATGAAAAAAGTTTAATTTTTAGTAATTCCCATATTTTTAAATAATTTTTTAGTTTGATTTTTTAAAATTAAGTGGTTTATTTAGTATAAATTAGTGTTCTTTTTATTGGGGTTTTAAGGATTTGGATATATGTTTTTGGGTTATGAAAAAGTCTGAAATTTATAAATTTACTGTAGTAATGTTTTTATTGGGTTTTTAAGTGTTTTTTTTTTTTTTTTTAATAAATTAGCGTTTTTTTTATTGAGTTTTATAGAAATTAGTATTATTTTTATTGGGTTTTTTAGGATTTAAGTATATGGTTTGTGGGTTATGAAAAAGTTTGTAAATTTAGGTGATTTTTTATTAAATTAGTAATATTAGTATTGTTTTTATTGGGGTTTTAAGGATTTGGATATATGGTGTATGAAAAAGTTTGTAAATTTAAGTGATTTTTTAATAAATTAGTATTATTTCTATTGGGGTTTTAAGGATTGGGATATATGGTTTATGGGCTATGAAAAAGTTTGTTAATTTATGTGAGTTTTGTGCTGAAACATGAAAAAGAGGGACAATTTGTTTAATTTAAGTGATTATTTAGTGATTCCCTTACTTATTTTTTTATCAATTTGTTTAAGTCAAGTGGTTTCTAAGGATTTGAATATATGTTTGTGGGGTTATGAAAAAGACTGTTAATTTTTGTAATTAAGTGATGTGTGATTTGAATATATGTTGATTGATGTACTTTAATTGGTTTATTTAGTGTGAATTAGTATTAGTTTTATTGGGTTTTTAAGGATTTGAGTATATGTTTTCTGGGTTATGATAAAAGATTGTTAATTCCAGTGATGTTTTTAGTATGAATTAGTATTAATCTATTTGGATATTATTTTTATTATTTTGTTTTTAAAGAATTTGAATGTAATAATAGTATGATGTAGTGTGAAACCAATTTGAAAAATGGTAATAGGGTTAATTTAATTAAGTGCTTTTATGGGATTTTAAGTGAGTGGCATGAATTAGTATTACTTTCTTATAGAATTCTGTGTGATTATATGTTGAAGCTGTTATGTTCCGTGTTGGGTGATTTCAGACTCGTGAATGATAAATTATAGTTGAAACAAGAAAAAGATTCTGTAGCATTTGTAATACGTCATTTCCTTCGGAAGTAATGTTTGTTTAGTCTACGAAAGTAGTCAAGTATTCGAATTCTTTCATTTAGGTATACTTCCGGAGAAAAACATGCCAGATGCCAAAATTTCCCTAAATTTTTTGGAAAGGGAAAAAGCCTTTTGACTAGGTGTCAACATGGAGTAGGTTAAAGTTTTTATCTTATTGGAAAAAAGTAAGGAAATTTTTGTCGACATTGTTTTGGTTAATGAAACTAGATGCATACTTGTGTTAGTAATGTCAATATGCGGGTGGCCTCGAATACATTATCCCTTTTAATTTTCAAGAGAAAACATACTAGTTGACTTCGCAAATATTTAAGTAGTATGACAAGAAACTCTTTATCTGTCAAACCAATGTTAGGGTTTAGATTGTTGATAGATCGTATGTACTGTAATTAAGTCTTCCTTATCTATATTATTGTTTATTGACTTAGGGCTTGTTTGTTTAAATTTTTTATTAAGTCGTGTTTAAATAATAGATGACTTAATGCAGACAATATCAGTTTTATCACTTTATATTTTCAGTCATCTTTCTCTATTTAGTCATTAACAAACAATTTTCATATGACTTGTGAATTAGTTTTTTTTCATATTAAGTCCATTAAGTCAAATTCTCATTTATCAGTAAGTTAAAGTTTGCTCTCATTTGTTCCAACAGAAGGTGGTATCGAAGATGATATGGTAGATAACGAAAACCATCCTGATGGGGGTGCTGAGTTGAACCAGGTGATTACACAGTCCTCATAGTACTGACTTATGATCATAAGCTAACTTTTATTATGAACAATATACTTGAAACATCTGCATGAATTGTTTTCTTATAATTGAGGAGAAAGCATTGCTATGACTTACGATCATGATGCTAATTTAATGAACCATCTCATGTAACATCTTATTGTTATTTCACCAGAATAAAGGCAGTTCGTCTGGAAAAAGTGAGATATTGTATTTGGTTGAGCAACTACTTACGCTCGAACACTATTCAAGGTAAAAATCTTTTCCTATCCGCTTTTATTATTTCATAGTTGTCTTCTGTTTTGGTTTCTTTCCTCTTGCGTTTGTCCTTTCTACTCATGAATATCTTTGTACATTTTTCAACAGGGAAGAGTGTGATAGACTAATAGAGATTATGAATTCGCGAGTTGCAGAGTATAGCATGAATGAGGGGGCAGATACTACACCAAGTAAGATTCTGAATACCAATAATATAACTGTGGCTTTCGATATTGAATATGGATTGATATTGTGTTTGTTCAATCATAAACAGAGGGCCCATTTACTCGTAGACAAGCCATCATGGAAGCAAGAAAAGTGATTACTGAAAACATGGTTGGATCAAGTTCAAAGTCAGAGCTGGACAATAGCAATCATGTTTCCAAATCTTTTCTGACCCCAAATGTTAGTACTATCATAAAACTTCCGTTCATCTGATTTTGAGATTATGCTAATTTACTTGGTATATCTTTGAATTCTTGTTTCTATGCTTTTGTATTCTGACCTAAATCTCGTACTCATCTGTTATATCTATAAACCTAGGTAAAATTTACTCTATCGATAGATTTTGTAGACTACTCATATGACACTTTGTAATTTGTATGTGTTGCAGCCACAAAGGGAGCATTTTTCTGGTGGATCATGGAACATTGAGAATGAAATACAAAGGTTGCGTTCCAAAGCTGAAGAGGTTAAGAAACCAGACGAGCCAAAATCTATAGAAGCACCAAAATCGGATGATAGAATTGTGGATCTGGCGTCAGAGGGTTAGTTTCTTAGCCTTGTTTCCTGATAGCATCATTACCCCTACCCCTTAAAAAAGGAAATGTTGTCTCGAGGCATAATTTAATGAAATAGATTTGGCTGAATAGCGGGTCAAACGGATAAATTTTGGTTATGAGTTGGGTTTGCTCGATCTGAACACTTCTTATAACTAATGGTTAGTTTGTCAAATATGGTTACAAAAATTATTTTATCTCAATAATGATCCCGTATTTTTTAATACAATTACTTTGGAAGTTCTATACATTAAAAATGCACTTTAGACCACTTTCGAACCGTTTGATCCATTTGGCCCGTTCCCTTCCATATATGTTAATTAATGATTACCCACTTGATCTTTAGAGATAAGACATAATCCATATTTGATCCATCTATGATTACATGACTGAAGTTGCTCTGCCTCTAGTGTTCAACTATAACGTGAGAGATTAATAGGCAGAGATGTGAATTTTTAACTAAAATCCCGTCAACCAAAGAAACGTTTCATATATTTTGGGATAGAGGGAGTATGATTATATAAATATCTCACCTTTCTATATTCTTAATTATCCTTTGGCCTTCAGATGCGAGGACCACTCAAGACGATGCACCGACTGAAACGTTGTCATACCTTCCAACAATTGAGGAGCAAAATCAGGTAATTAATGACCACAAAAGGTTTCTAGTTCTCTAATGTGAAAAACAATTGTGAATCCACTACAAAGATTCTCAGAATAGGCACCCCCAATGTGCATGTTGCATGGGCTTTGGTCATTTTTTGGGTTGTTTGGATGTGATTTTTGAAAATAATTATGTGATAAATAATCGTATAAAGATAATAAATGGTAATGAAACGGGTTTTAGCTCTGTAGTATATCAAAAGCAAATCATTACTTTCAAACATCACAAGTTGGTAATTATGACCGCGAGCCTCGATAATCATATAATTTTTCCTAAAAGACACGGTTCCAAATACCCACTTTATGTAATATGATGAGAAATAGTATACTGTAAGTCGATAATAGTTGTGTATCAAGCATTTACGCATTTTTAGTTATGAAACGATGATCTGTCAGTCACCAAAAACCTTTCGTTTTTGTTATGCTTCAGATATCAGAGGAAAAAGAAAAAGACGTCGAAGAGGAATTTACAGAGGTGCCTGATGTCATTGCTTCTCAGGGCAGCTCTAATACCAGCGACCCTAAAAATCCCGATAGCCCAACTCCAAAACGAAAGCCCAGTAGCCCAACTCCAAAACGACCAGGGACAAGGAACAGAAGGTACAGCAAACGAGTTAGGGGCCGGGGCAAATGATAGATTCTTGAAGCATGGCTAGTATGTAGCGAACTAGACTAATGTTACTATAACATTAAGGTTTAATTCATGTCATGTATCAATTATTGTAGTCCAGTTGGTTTTTTAGGGTAGTGTTAATGGACTTGTATTTAGACTAATTTATCTGATATTCTGTAATTCTGTAACATGTTCTGTAGAGGATTTGTAATATGTATCATGTAATGTAACACAAGTGTTGTACTTTCATTGATTTTAAATAAATTTATGTTGGCATGGATTGGCTAATGGGTCAACATAGCTTGGATGGAGACGAGTATTTGTTAGTACGGGTTGAAACGAGTTGGTTGATCCAAATGAAATGTATGTTGTAACTAACTTCTGCGGAATGTAACGATTTATTGTCGCATATCATGGTTATTCATATTGAGTAAAACGATTCAGAAGAGTAATGATATATCCATCCTACGACGGGTTAGACTTGCATGTCTTAACCCCCATTGAATTATCTGCAAAAGTAAGTTAGCTCTTTTGGTCTAAAACCTTATCCATATCGAAGAATTAATACCTTTCGTGGGGAGCTTACCCAATCACATGAAAATGGTGGTTAGCATATAAACAACTAGAAAGCCATGGTTCTCATGTGATCTTTCCCTTTATAGGTCCACAAGAGAATAGATGCACATGTGGATGCCTCTTAATTTACGTGTGCATGTGTACATTGGTTCTTGGGTAAACCTACCCTGTAACTTTGGGGCATATATAAACAAAAGAGTAAATTGCAAAAATAGTCCATGTCCTTTGTATGTTTCATCCCTGCATACATTGTGAAAAAACCTTTTTTTTAACGGGTCTTTGTGAGAAACTTACGAGTGCAATTTTTGTTTCTCTCCAAAATAAAATGACTAATATGTCCATCCTCTCTGTTTGATTAAAGAGATTGAAGACAAGAGTAATTTAGTCATTTCACTTTTACCAGAGATGAAAATTGCACTCGTAAGTTCCTCACAAGGATGATGCATGCACTTTAAAAATGCGATTCAGTCAAAAAAACAAAAAACAATGGTTAGCGGAGCTTTGCGGAAGTAAGCTTTGCTCAATTATAATTATGTTTCGCACAAAAACAAAAACGATGGTTACTAAGAGCCCTGGTACAGTAACGTTAGATCCGGTGTTGAGCTGAGATGGCCGGTGTTATGCTTGCGTTGCCATACCGTATAAGTGGTGTTATGAGCTGCGTTGTGATCCACGTTACCACAACAACCTGGGTTGATACGTATAAGTAGACAAAAAAGGGGGGAAATCACTTTACCCCCTAACTAGCCGTTGCTATATTTGAATTAAAAAAATCACTTTGGCCCCTTATTCAAACATTTTTTTTTTCAAATACCCTCTCTAAAAAATTATACCGCTATCTAACCATTTTTCACACAAAAAAAATTCAAACCCTCTCTAATAACAATAAATAAATAAATAAATAAAAACCTTGTTACAATGGATCTGAATCAAAGTGACGAAAAACGTAACAACTAGTCCGATGTAGATGACGAAACCAATATTTACTTTATGATGGCCGCGTACGAGTATCAACAATGGTTAGAACAAGAAGAAGTTCGGACTCGTTTGACCTGTAACCCGATCTACCGTGAACGTGAGGTTGTCGAAGTATGTTTGATGGCCGACTATTTTGATGAAGGTTGTAAGTATCCGTACGTGACTTTTCGAAGAAGATATCGTATGAGCCAGAAACTATATATTTCTAAAAATAGTCGGATGTATTGAATCTAATACTGCCGATCCTCTTCCAAAGCATTTTAAATTCTTAGTATAGCACCTGATTGTACGGGTCGAATGAGTATGAGTGTTATTAGGAAATGCAGATCCGCCAATTGGCATAAGAAACCGCACCCGATGCATTTGATGAATATTTGCAAATGGGTGAGCATACTGCACGTGATTGTCTAGATAATTTTAATAAGTGCATTATTGATTTGTTCATGCTGGAGTATTTAAGAAAACCAACCTATAACGACATTCAAAATCTTAATGCAAGACACGAGCATGTTCATGGTTTTTCGGGAATGCTTGGTAGCATTGACTGTATGTATTGGGAATTGAGAAATTCTCTGATGGGATGTCAGGGGCAATATGGTAGGGGTGATAAAAAAATACCCGACTATAATGCTTTAATTTGTTGCTTCGTATGATTATTTGTGAATTTGGCATGCATATTTTGGGGTGGCGGGGGCGAATAACGATATTAATGTTTTAGATAATTCTCCGTTATCCGACGACATTCTTGATGATGTCACCCCTATAGCTCCATATAAGGTAAATGGAGTTGAGTTTGAAAAGGGATATTACTTAGCTGACGGAATTTACCCATTGTGGGCAACTTTCGTGAAATCATTCACGGACACAAGTGGCAGTAAACATGGTTATTTTAAAAGGCGACAAGAAAGTGCACGAAAGGATGTCGAACGTGCTTTTGGTGTTCTCCAAGGACATTGGGAAATAATACAACAACCGGCACGTCAATACTAAGTTACCAAGATAAGTAGAATCATGTATTCTTGCATCATGTTATGTAACATGATTTTAAAATATCAAAAATTTTCAATAAGTGAGTACAACGAAGTGTGGGTGAATCCGGTACTGTAGAAACTAGAAGGGGGTTGAATAGTTTCACCATTATTAATCACGTTTTTATAAAATTGACTTTACAAATTGTGTTTGATAAAATGATTCGGTTCGAAGCTTATGTGAAATCAACACAACAATAGATATAAGCAATGATAAGTAAACAAGTAAAGATAAGGAACGGAAAGATCAAACCGGCACATGAGGATTTTTAGTGGTTCGGCCACGAAGCTCACTCCTTCGTCCCTACTCCACTCCTCGAGTCTCACACTCGAGAGTTTCACAAACACTATATCAATACGCTCCCTTATGGCGGAACAAACCTTACACAAGCTTACACCAAGTTTAACGACACTAAGCAGAATGTCGAGTCCTAATCCTAGCTAGAACCAATCTACCAAAGCCCACGTGGCTTCACACCTAGTACCAACACGATGGAACGATACAACACAATACACAATATAAGACTTGCACTCAAGTCCAATTACATACATGAAACAATGAATGAAAATAATGATAGATCCGCAACAATGAGATGAGATGAGCAAAACTCTTCTTCAACACTTCGTTTATTGATTACAACGAATGTTCTTCTCTTGCACTTAGAGGAATGATGAGTGTGATCACTTATAAACAACTAGAACTTGATAATGTGATCAAAGAGTATGTTTTAGAAAGGATTTCGGAATACAGAAGGTTTTGGTGCATAAGAGGTGAAGTTTTCTGAAGCGAAACAGTTCTTTATTTATAGGCGTCAGGAGAGAGGCAACGGTCCATTAAATGCTGGACGGTCCCTTATCGATAAGGGACCGCCGCCCTATTTAAAGGACCGTCTAGACAAATGCTCCTCGTTTTGTCCCGACGTGGTGAAAAACTATCTGGTGAAGTTTTGTTGTCGGTTTTGAGCAGGAAATATGGGTGTTATGGTTTTGAATGTTGAAAACATTTTCTTAATAAAACATTTCTATAAATTATTCAAAAATACTTTTGTAAAAATGTTTTGTGACATGAAAATGTAAAGTTTTTAAATCCTTTGATGACGAAAACGAGTTTTCTCGATTAAAAACTTATTAGTCGTAGTTTTATGTAACGTTTGTTTGTATTTTGTGATTATCAAAACTAGTAGAGACCGATTAATGGAAATGACATTTTTGACATTATTTGTATTAACAGGTACCACATAGGCAACAAAGGTGGATGATGAGTGTGTAAATACTCATCATTTTATACCAATCTGAACTGCCAAAACATCCAAAAACACTCAATATTGCATCAAAATAGTGAAAATATCCCAGGAATGTGTTTTACATGTTTCAAATGCAAAATAATCAAAAACAGATGAAAAACGCACAAAGTTTGCATAATTGGCAGTTTCAGTCCCTCAAGTTTCAAAAATTTACAAAACTAGTCCCTGAAGGTTTAAAATGAAAGAAAAGTCAAATTTGGTCTTTGGGAAATTAAATTTGTTCAATATTAATCCCTGGATGAAAGTTTTAACAAACTGGCAATTTTTACCCTTCAAAATCCAAAATTGGCATAAAAGGTCCCTGAACTTTCAAATTTTGAGAGAATTGGTCCCTGGTGGGATATTTTTGAAAGAAAAATCATTTTTGGACCTTGGGAAATCAAAAGTTATCAAAATGGGTCCCTGGGTGAAAGTTTTGAAAAGTTTACACGTTTGGTCCCTGTGATTTGGAAATTTGCATAATTGATCCCCGAGAATTTTAAAAGTGGAAAATATAATTTATGGTCCTTGGGATATTTTAACTTGGCAACATTGATCCTTCTTGGCACTTTGGGAGATTTACAACTTCAGTTCCTAAGTTTCAGAAAATTACAAAAAAGTTCCTTGTGAAACTATATTACCAAACGGATCCTGTTATTACTAATAAAAAACCAAACCCAAGATCCAATCCAAATATTAAACCTGCCCACCCTTTTGATCTGGTCCAACAAACACCCCCAAGCCCATTTAAACCCAAAGCCCACCCCCGTTATTATAACACCAGGGTCAAAGTCCGGTCAAACCCACCCTTCCCACCATTTTCCCTCTCCACCAATACCACCAAACCAGACATGGTATTTCCCCCCCCCCCTTGCCCCACTTGTCCACCACTCTCACCCATCACCTCCACCGCCCAAAACCACCACCCTACCCTACCCCATTTGGTACCACAGACCCCAATTGGCTTAAAAAGCCTTTCCCGCCAAAATTGGAAAGAGAGCAAAAGTGAACCATAATTCAATCAAGTTGCTGGGAAAGCTCCAGTGGGACCCACATAACACAATTGGATGCTATAAAAGCAAGGAAGAAGGCAGAAGATAGGGTAGTAGTTGTAGTGTAGTTCTTTTAGGTCGTAATTGCAATTTTTCCTTTTTTAGTTGTTTTCCTTAGTCTAAAAAGCTTGAATTCAGTAATTTAAGTGTATTGTAAACTGTATTGAACCTTAATTGCAAGTTCTCATTTTGAATTCAGTTGTTGGCAGTTTTTCTTTAAAATCTCATTTAAATCTTAAGTTGTTAAAAGTTGTTTGTTACTGGTCCTATGAGCTCATTTTAGTAATTAAAAAGCTTTTATAAGCTTTCTTTAGCAAACAAATCAGTTTCTAGTCATTGATAAGAATACTCAAAAAAAAAATTCAAGAAAAATGTCTCAAAAATAAAAAATCATTGAAGAGTAAGAATGAACAGTGGAGCAAGGTTATGTTGAATGGGTTGGTATTAGATCTCCATGGGGAGTTTAGGACAGGTGGAAACTTGTTGTGGAACTTCTGAATAAAGCACTCTGGATCTTTTGTAAGCTATTTCATCATAACTTGCAACTTACTGTAGCATTAGTTAAATCCTAGTGTTTCTTGCATTTCATTGTCTTTTTGATGTGTTTGAATCAAGTTGATGATAGTTTGTTGCTGTTGAATAATTAGATTTACTTATGAGCAAGTTTCAGTTTAAATAGTCAAAATTGCTTAATGTTGGTTAACCTGTGTTTAGTTGTTCATATCTGTGTTTCTATGTTCAATTTAATCTTAAGTATCATAATATAAGTGTAAGTTAAGGATTTGAAGCTTGAATCACTAATTTGCCTCTTGAAAGAACCTTATTTAGTCTATTAAGGGGTGTTTGGATCAGGGTCATTTGCCAAGATCTTAGTGGTGTTTTGCTGTTTATTGGGTTTAGGTAAAGTACATTAGATGTAATTAGGTTAATGTTAGCCTCAAGTCAGTAGTCAAAAGTAAAAAAAAGTCAAAAATCTCTTTAGACTCATCCACACAGTTAACTGTGTGGATGTTGAGACCCATAAGCCCCCATTTTAGCTTAAAATCATTAGCTTTAGGTTAGATTAGTTTCATATTAGCTTATTACATATTTCTAAACTTGTAGGATTAAATCTAAGTTCAACTTAGTCAACTGTTCCATGTTTCTATGAAAAGTCAAAGTTCTTAGTCAAAAAATCTCAAAAGTTCAAGGATTTTTATAGATTTTTGTAGGGTGATTCAGGCCATGAGCTTTTGAGGATTTGTAGCTCCCCACCTCATCTCAAAAGTCCCATAGTTCTCTTATTTTTTCCATTTTTTTTGTGGGCCCCACAATCCTCCAAAGAGGACTGCAGGGCAACCTACTGCTCTGTGCAGCAGATACCACAGCCACCACACCACCTTTGGTGGTGGTTTGTGGCCACCACAGTGGTCCCCACACCCTAGATTTAGGTTCTCCCAACCCCCTCCTACCAGGCTTGTAATCTTGACCTTTAGTTTGACCTTAAGCTTGGTGGACCCCACCTGGAATTAGCTTTAAAGATTGTCCCAGTTCTGAGTCTATTTTAGGTATCAAAAGTGCTTATTTTGGATCTTATGAGCTTATCAGTGTTCATGTCTTGTTGTTTCTAGTTTATTTAAGTCAAAGTAACTTAATTGTACCCATTTTCACCATTGTGGACTCCACATTTAGTCCTGAGTGCTTATTTGTCCATCCAGTCAACTAAAGTCAACTGCCTTAAGTCTAGGGGGTGTACATTGCTTAATTTTTAGTTACAAAAAATTTGTTTTCACAAATAGTAGTTGTTTTTAGGTATAAATCAAGTTTGTAAAAGAAAAATCCAAAAAAGTCAATTTAATTTCAAGTGATAGTTTCTATTTAATGTAATTTAAATTTGATTTTGCATTTTTAGATTTTTATTAAGTACTAGTCAATTTTATATTTTTATTAAATACCTTATATAGTAAAGTATTTTTAGTAATTTTTCTAGATTTTTATTCTGTCATTTAGTATTTATTAGATTTAATTTTAGTTTTCTTAATTATTAATCAATATTAAGTATTAAATAGCATATTTAGTTTTTATAAAGCAGAACATAGTTTTTATATTTTTCCAAGCTCTAATATAGTATAATAGACTTTTAGAAAATATATTTTTAATTTCTACTGTTCATTTTCCATTTTTCTTGTTTTAATCATTTAAATTAGATTTAAGTTAATTAAAAGGTAATTAATTAGTGGAATAGTTTAAAATATAATTTTTAGAGGTTTTTATAATTTTTTAGGATTCCTGTAATGGTTATGTAATTTTACAAATTTTCTTATAATTTTCTAAGTTAATTTAGTATTAATTATAATTTAAATTAGTTTAATTAGCTTAATTAAGTTAAATAGTTTTTAATTAATAAAAAATCCATAAAAAGACAAAAATATTTATTTTTATTTTTTATACTTTCTTCAGGTTCTAATTTAAGTTTACAAAATATTTTTGCTAATTTTTAGTTTAATTTATATCATTTGTCATTTTTAGTTAATTTAAATTAGGTTTTAATTTAGATTTTAAATAGTTTTATTAATTAAATAGTATTTAAATATTATAATAATCATTTTTATCATTTCATTTTCAATTTAAAATTTCTTTTTAATTTTAGTTTTCAAAAAGTGTCAAAAACACCCCCTGTAGTTTGTTAAATACCAAAACCCACTTTCTCTATCTGTTACGTGATCTGAATTGTGAATACGTGCATATAACTTGTATCTGAATTTTGTGAATATTATATCTGTGTACCAATACCAAAATAACAGTAGCAAAATCAATTCCACATCATCTGGGCTACTGTCCTCAGTGCGACTTTCTCATAAACGATTCCCAAAGCACCATTTCAATCTCGCTGGGACTTTAACGACCCGGGGACACACTATACTATCACCGGAGTATTGGTCTAGAGAGTTTGACTTTGTTGACCATCTACTTGGTCAATTTAAGTTGACTGTTTAGCACCAATCAAATTTTGGCGCCGCTGCCGGGGAGGTTGTTGCGTGTTTTAAAAATCGTTTTAAGTTTAGTGGTTTTCAAAACCCTCCCTATACAAATTTCACACAAATTTGTAAAAAGTTTTTGTAAAAACATGATCATATCAAAAACGTTCATTAACACTTCTCCTGAAGTGTTGGAAACACCAAAAAAATTAAAAACAACAAAACAAACTTTGAAGTTAAATTACTTCGTTTTCTTTAAGATTACAACCTGAAACAGTTGGTTTAAGGTAAGTTCTGATATTAAATTGCGAACTGAAGAGGAAACCTATTTACTTCCTCCCGCCAGCCTGCGAGTAATCTTAAAGGGACGATTTCGGTTAACGAATCAGTTCCAAAAATATTTCCCAAGTTTTCTGCACACACACCCATAAGCCTAAAGCAGTTTTTCAAATTAATAAATACAAACCCATAATAAGTTCCCAAACTTAAGATTAAAACTTGCCTTTATATCCCTGTGAGTGGTGTACCTTTTTCAAAGAAGCCATTCACTTGTGATTATTGGTTTAAGTTCTCTGTGGTTTTGCCTCGATTTTGTTTTGAAAAATTGTTTTTGGTGCATGTGCACTAAACATGTTTCTCAAAAATACCAAAAATATTCACCTTTACCCTCTCACCTTTTTTATTCTTCATCCCTTTACCCTCTATCCTTTTGATTCTAACTTCTTCTCCTGTAATTGAATCAAATGGCATCTCTCGATGACGATTTCTTTGAACAAAGGGCCTATGAGAGCAACATTGAAAAACTTATGGCCTTGTCAAAGATATCGAGATGTCGTGTTGATTATGATGGACCATCGATTCCTATTCCCTCTCCCATAAGGGAAATGGAACGAGAAACCGGAGTGACAAAGGACCCTGTACTTTCCTCTGATTATGGAAGTGCTAAATACGTCCAACCTATGGTTGTCCAAAAATCTAAGCTCACAATTGCTCCTAATCTTTCACGATATACGGTTATAAGCAAAAACCAAGAGCTTAGAGCTATGACTAAAAAGAACGACTTGCCTAATCTTCACATTCAAAAACCCGAGACCATAATGGAAGTGGTGGAAATTCCTAGCCCTCAGAGCACACCACTTGTCCCACCTCCGGCTTTTGTTCCTTGTGTAGGTTGTGGTGAGCCACTTTTTGGTTTTCCATGTCGTTGGTGTACATGTGTACAATGTGGTAACGATATTCAAAACGGGAGTTGTTTGTTTTGTGGGTCGAGTAATTCATTTGCTTATAATCCTAATCAAAACTCATTCAACAACTCCTCAAATTTTTCAAACTACCCATCACATTCATACGAGCAAGAATCATATTATCCAAATCTCAATAATGCTTCGTATCAAAATACACCAAGTCAGACTCAACAGTTTTACTGTTGTGAGTATTGTGGAGGCCCTCACTACAGCTCTGATTGTCAAATTAGGGATCAGTTTGTCTATGAACAGGTTCCTTGTAACAATCATGAATTTGGTTTTAACCAGCCCTCACAATACACAAACCCTCAACCACCGCCTCAGGACGAGTTAGCTAGACCTGAATTGATTACTAAAATAATTATGAATCAAACTCAATTCAACAAGACCATTCAAGATAGTATAAATTGTCTTAAGGATTTGATTCTTAGAAAACAAAAGCCTCCTGTTAACTCATTTTATTTTGAGGATGAAAGTGATGAGGATGAGCCAATTCAAGAGGTAAAACCTAAGAAAACTTCATATATCTTGCCAATGGGGGACAAGGAAGTCAAAAGCAATCCTCTTGAGGAGATTGATGACCTTGTTCCAATCCCAAAGGTATCTGAGAAACCTCTTGATTCAACTTCAGTTGAAACTGCTTCAGTAGAAATACAGGGAGAAAAGAATATGATTGAATCACTAGCAGTAGAAATCATGGAACTTGTAGAAACCATGACTGCTAGTCCTTCTCAACTCCCTCAGTCTGCTGTTATCACACCCGAAGTTCACACTCACTCTCTAATCATGGGGGATGAGCATCTTAGCATTGTTCCTAATAAGGAATCGGACGAATTAATAAAGTCTAGTGCTGAGATCCTTGTCCTAATCCCAAGAGAGTCACAGGGAACTTTTGATCATGTGTGTGATCTACCTTCTCACCCTAAAAATCCAAAAGATCATTTTGAGACTTTCTCCGATTTTAATGATGATTATACATCTTATGGAGAAGTTGAGTATGAAGAGGCACCACTGCCTCATTCGGATGTTGACCCTCTTATTGAGGAGTTCACAAACGAACTTACTCACATCAATCCACTTCCTTTGGGAAATGATGATGGTCTCCTTGATCTTGAAGCCGATGTGGGAGAAACTGAAAATCTTTTAAACTCTAATCCCAACATCAAGCTTAATACTTCACATGCTGATGAAAATTCTTTATCTTCTGGAGACATCAGTCATGTGGAAGGATTGCCTTCTGAGCTAGTTAGCTTAGAAGAAGAGAATGATGAGATTGACACTGAAATCAAAGATGAAGCACTTCGTGCAACATTATTGAAAGTCAATCTCCTCATTTCTAAAATCGAGGCTTTCAAAGAGAAACCTATTTCATCTCCTACCCCCATTAAGGATAGTGATATTCTCTCCGATGATTCTATTCCGGAGTTTGAAGCCTTTACCTTTGATCCTATGGGAGAGAAGATTAGTGGCAATACCACTTCTCATTCTCATAATTCTCTCCCCGATTATGAATCATTCACCTTCGATGAGTTCTCCTGTGAACTCACGCACATCAATTCAGAATATGATTCATTCACATTTGATGAGTTCTCCTGTGAACTCACTCATATCATGACTCCTACGGAGTATAATGACCCGAGGGGAGATGCACTCAATCATGAGGATTTGCAAATTCCCACCCACCCTCCCGGGATGTTTACGAGCTTACCCTTTGAAATCCAAACTCAGGCTAATGAGCCTGCTCTCGAGGAAGAAAATCCTATAATGATTTTCATCATGGTTTTCTTCCTTTTCTTCACCTATAAGGTGACTTCTCTTGTTCTTCACTCCTTCGGGAATGAAGACACTATATTTGACCCCGGCATTTTTATGTACCACTATTTTAAGCCGGGATTATGTCTCATCGGTGTGGAACTTTCACGTGCTTCAAATGTTTATCCAAACATCTTGAATGAAAGTCCGATGGAGATTGTCTTTTCCACATCATGCTTCCCTAAGGACAAATGAATTCGGGGTCGAGTCAAGCTAGCGACTCGGTAAACAAAAACAGTAGCATGCTTATAGGGTTTTCACCCTAAGTGTGGGGGAGTCCCCCATGCTATGATTACAAAAGTGAAAAACAAAATTGTGTTTCCACATTTAGCTTGTAATGTTGTCTTTTTACGTTCAAAGAGTCAGCTTAATAGCCGGGACTTTGAATATTGAGGACAATATTCATCCTAAGTGTGGGGGGTATTCGCTATTCTAGCGAATTTTATCATATTTTACTATCTTATACCCCCGTTTTGACCAAAATTTTTCACTAAAGTTCAAAATTTTTGTCGTAATCAGTCCGCCAAAGTCTAAATGACAAATGGATTGGCTAGTCCAGGAGCAAACGGCTATTGGTAAAGACATCTCAAAACCGTTGATGGCTTGCAATTTGCCAAAAATTGTATGGTTCCTCAACTCCCCAAAAACAAATGAGTTGGCTAGCCCGCAAGATTATGGCTTGTGGTAAAGGCAGTGGAAAATCCATAATTGGTAATCAGCTCACCAAGATGTTGACTTAGTCCATCAAGATGCTGGCTAGTCCAGAAGCAAACGGCTTTTGGTAAAGACTAATCAAATCCGTTGACAGCTGGTGGTTTGCTCAAAATCACACGATTATCAGGTGTGCCACAGTTCTTACACCTGGCTACTCCAGAAGTGATGGCTTTTGGTTAAGAGGTTTTCAAATCCATCAAGTTTTTCTCAAAAGATTGCTAGGGACTAGCAATGTTTTAGTGTGGGGGGTTGATGAGTGTGTAAATACTCATCAGTTTATACCAATCTGAACTGCCAAAACATCCAAAAACACTCAATATTGCATCAAAATAGTGAAAATATCCCAGGAATGTGTTTTACATGTTTCAAATGCAAAATAATCAAAAACAGATGAAAAATGCACAAAGTTTGCATAATTGGTAGTTTCAGTCCCTCAAGTTTCAAAAATTTACAAAACTAGTCCCTGAAGGTTTAAAATGAAAGAAAAGTCAACTTTGGACTTTGGGAAATTAAATTTGTTCAATATTAATCCTTGGATGAAAGTTTTAACAAACTGGCAATTTTTACCCCTCAAAATCCAAAATTGGCATAAAAGGTCCCTAAACTTTCAAATTTTGAGAGAATTGGTCCCTGGTGGGATATTTTTGAAAGAAAAATCATTTTTGGACCTTGGGAAATCAAAAGTTATCAAAATGGGTCCCTGGGTGAAAGTTTTGAAAAGTTTACACGTTTGGTCCCTGTGATTTGGAAATTTGCATAATTGATCCCCGGGAATTTTAAAAGTGGAAAATATAATTTATGGTCCTTGGGATATTTTAACTTGGCAACATTGATCCTTGTTGGTGATGCGTGGGAATCGCAACAGGCTTTACCTCTCGAGGGATCTCGAGAAGCTTACAACCCCCACCAGGCAGTGTACCTGATCGTTGTAGTATAGTATAGTGACAAGTACCGGGGGATTGATCGTTCAGCTTAGGAATAGTGTCGCTAGGATTAGAAAGCCTAATTACTAGTTCTAAAGGTGAGGGATGATTATTTTTGTGTTTTTATATTTTTTGGAAAGCAAGTAAAATCTCGGGTTTTGGAAGAGTGGGCGGAATTAGTTGCTATTCAACTAACCCAATACTAAGATGCAATCAAAATAAAATACTAAAAATGAAAATAAACTAATTATACTAAGGTTGTGAGCAGTAATTGGAGAAAATGTGTTTACTTAGATTTCACTACTCCCTAGATATCTTTTACACGTTAATTACTTGTTATAATTGCATGGATGACGGATTGTATTCCTTAATACCATTCATGGGGTGGCATACATAACTCCCCAATTCTATGAGCTCTTATCTCCTCCTACACCATGCCCAGCACAACTATAGGGATTGTAAACAGTGGCTCATGCATTAAATACAACCAATAAAGACCTAGTACGCCTCGGTTCATGTTTCTTAAGACGTTCAAGCATGTTACCATTTGGAGATCTGCCAGTTTTCTTAAGCCTAACATATAAATCATTCATCCAAGACAAGAATAAACAAGTAATCAACACATAATCAATATCTAGGTTTCATTAGATCTAAGCAAACACAAAAGAGATCTAGCCTAGCATGATAGAGTTAAGACAAGAACATGATATAGACAACCAACACATAGACATATTGATTGAATTAGAAGAACACTTATCTTAATTAATCATGCAAGGTATCAAGGGGTTGGAACCCTTGAAAAACCTGTAAAGTTACACCAAAATCGTCTTTAAGGTTTCTCCCAAAACTTCTCTCTTTAATGTGAAAAACTAGAAAACTATATATAGGAAAATAGGGATGACGGCGTCAAGAACAAAGGTGTGACGCCGTCATCTCTCCGCCAAATACTTCCTCGGACGGCCTTGATCTACTTCTGACGCCGCCAAGGCCTAGGCCGTCACACAAATTACTCTTGACGCCCTGTGTGTGACGCCGTCATCAACTACGGATTTTAATTCTTGGGGTTTGACGCCGTCATGAGTTTACTCTTGACGCCTTCATGTACTGTTCCCAGCATGGAAAATTGAGACTTTGCCGTTTTCTTCACTTTTATGCTCCAAAAACGTCCAAAATGGCTTCTTTTCCAGAATTCACTCTCCAAGTACCTAAAATCACAAAAGGAACGATTTAGGGCAATATTTGATCAAATAAATTCGGATTCGGGCTTAAATGACCCCCTAAAAACGGACCATTTTTCGCCTCATCATATACCCTTACACTTGAGATTTGCTTGTCCTCAAGCAAATGCGCTTTTATTCTACTCAAAATACAAGTTAGGGGTCATTTAACACTAATATAAAAGTAATTAAAACAAATAATCGTTCCACTAAAGACCAATAGACAAGCTCGGAGGTCATACACTAGCACCTCACAAATAGTGTTTAGATACTCACATCTCTCGGGTGTAATAAAGTGTAAATTACAATATGGAAACGGAAGATATCTCTCACTACCTGTCATAGCAAAATAGATTACCATAGGCTTGGAAAAGGATCAAACCTCCACCACATGGCGTAAGCACCTAGGATAAACTATCAAAGAGGTCTTTTAAAGGGTTGTAACGTTAGGTATAGGGATATGAATTACACGGTTTTGTTGGATAAAGGAAGTTATTACTGGTGGCGAGTTAACAATCTTGGTTAATTACATGTACAATATGGCGTTGCTAAGCCAAGACTAGACTCGACTTAAGCTAATAAATGCGAAATAACAAAAACATAATATGAACATAGAATGAAACGGGATGGTAGTCCGTATGTTTTTTTCTCTTTTTCCTTTTTCTATTTTTTTATTTTCTTTTTCTTGATTTTTTCGATTTTTTTTTTTTTTTTTTTTTTTTTTTTTTTTTTTTGTGCATATGTTCTTACCCTACCATCCAAAATAATACATCATAGGGAATGAAAATTCCCCTTACACTTGAATCTTTACATACTTTACATTCAACTATTCTAATGACTCGAATTAAGAAAATCAAAACACTTGGAGCACTTTTAAGATTAACGTACATATGGGGGTAATAATATTATGTTCTTCCCCATTACTCCATAAAATAAGAACTTACCCATGAGTCCCAATCGTCCCAAAACAATATGTACAAGGATATGACTCGACTTAGCAACCATGTAATCAATTAGAAAGTTAACTTAGGGTTTAACAAATAACAATAATGCACTAAAGATGAGCGCATACACGGAAGGCTAAGGCGATTTGGTTGTACATTTAAGTGGGGTGTAACAAATTCTTCCTTTAAGTAAGATGCTTAAAGTTAGAAACGAAAAGATAGGCTCGGAGGGGTGTACTAGGGGTTTCGTGTACTAAAAATGAGTACAACGCTAAGGGTGTGGAAAAAATTAGTTGACTTAACTAGTCAAGTAGTATGACTTAAATGGTCAAGTAATTATGATACGGGTTTAACACAGGGGTGATCCTAATGCCTCTTATCATGTAGTAAATCCTACCACACGAATATAGTCTCACTAGCGATCTTGGGATGTATCACTAACGCAAGTTCTAGAATCTAAATGCTACCGGTACACTCATAAGCACTAATAATGAATGCTTTTCCTATCAAATCTAAAGGCGAACCTCACATATTTGGGTGGAAAATTTTTCTGAATATACGGTTATGTGCTAGTCATACAATCTCCTATCCATGAGACGCTTGCTATGGCTAAAGTTTCACTCCTAAATGTTGTAAAAAATTTTAAATTTGGCGCTAAAATTACACTAACAAGTATTTCTCATAATTTTATTACACATCTACTATCAAACAAAACAAACTCAAGCGAAAGTGCATATGTAAGGTATCATCTTTTTACCCTCCCCTTACACTTAAGATGAACATTGTCCCCAATGTTCAAGTAAAGAATGTAAAAGTGAAAGAGTAAAGAGAATGAAATCAAATACTCCCCTGATTCGCTCGGTATGGATTATAGGTGGCCAGGTTAAATCTTCCTCCAAGAAAATGAACAATCAAAGCTTCCCTTCCAGAATATAAATCATCTTCTTGTCATACATAACCTGTAAAACCTGACAAAATAGACAAGACAACCTCGCGTAAAATCGGCGGCATCCTATATAAGTTTCTAAGTCCTAGAAAACAAAGTAAGATATAATGCTTGTGGAATGAAGTTTGCAGATTTCCTGGAGATTATAAAACTTAATAATTCACAAAAACCATAAGACTCCGTTAGAAAAACAAAACCGGTAAAATTTCCAGATTTTTACTCCTGACGCCGTCAAGAGTAAACTCATGACGCCGTCAGAATGGACCTGCAGAAATTCTTATGTTAAGTTTCCAGAAAAACTTGGTCCTACTTCCTGGAAGATCCTGCAAAACTTCATTATGACTCAATACAAGCATTTGACTCTACCAAATACGAATATACATGTTCATTTAATATTGTGGAGAATCATGATCAGTTTGTTTCTTAAAAACATATTTGGGGTTTCCCCTTACACTTATCTTTTGCAAAAATACTTCTAGGTGGAGTTAAGACTAGGCCAAAACAACAAAGTAAATTATTTCCACATTTTTAGTTTAGAAACATGATCTACCAACAATAAAAAAATAAAGCATGCATACGGAAGCAAATAACAATCAAACAAATAAAATCACACAAAACATGGGTTGCCTCCCAAGAAGCGCTTTTCTTTATTTACGAGTCTTGTAGCTAGACTCAAAGTCATGGGTTACTACGTAACTTCATCATTGGTTCCACTCTCCGATTGTAGATATTCCTTGTAGAAACCAATCACCTTTTTCTCAACCGCCCCCATAATCATTTGGGCAAATTCTTCATCGACTTTATACCTTGGTCCAAGGGCCAAGCAATCTTTGTAGTAAAGACTCCTTTTTTCCCATACATAGTCCATGCCCTTTTTCTTATCCTTCTCATCAATATCCTCAAAAGCACCAACGTTGTCCTTATCACAACGAGATATAAAGCGAAATTCTTTCATCCTATTAGGCATCCTATAAGTGATACTATCGATGTTATTTGCAAATCGGATCGTGCCTTCTACCTCATCATACTCTAACTTAGACTCCTCAACAAATGGTTTGCCAAAAACAACATTGGATAATCGACAATCAATAACATTAGCAAGATCCTCCACAATCATAAAGTCGGTGACAAAAGTGAAATTACCAACAAAGACACGTAAACCTTTAACTCTCCCGACAAAGTTACAAACTCCACCGGGGTACTTGGGATCCCTTCTAGGTTCAAGTCTTGTTTTCACTATATCATTATAAACCGTTGAGGACATAATGTTGATTGGAGATTTAAAGTCAATGTAAGCATTGCTAATGTGCCTATATCCAATCATACATGGTATCTTAGCATTCTTAGGATCGCCTCTCTTGATCTTAGGTTCAATTATGGTGAAAGGAGATCGCGGGTTATCAATAAGATTATTATAATATGCAATCTCCTCCTTAGTGGGGTATAGATTAAAGTAGTCGTTAAGCTTCGGATCTATTTCCTCCTCTTCTAGTCCCTCAACAACATTCACAAAGTCATTAGGCCCTAGGTCCTTATTTGAATACAAGGCGGTTGCTAGGTCACTAAATGTATGTTCGAGTTCAATCTTAATCAACCTATTAAGCTCTCTAAGCTCCCTAATCTCACTCTCAATTTGTTCACGTAACACAGCCACTTCTCTAGGGGAAAGGGGTGGATTCGCGTTTTCCATAATGGTCAACGGAATAGTCAATGAGTTTAATTTACTAACAGAGGCACAAAGAAATAAGATAGACTAAAGAGAAAACCTAAAAATAAAAATAAAATCTTACTAGAAAGGAATCTAGCAAGTAGACCTAATAAAAAGAAATTCTAACCTAGACAATAACTATTCCCCGGCAGCGGCGCCAAAAACTTGATGCGTGGGAATCGCAACAGGCTTTACCTCTCGAGGGATCTCGAGAAGCTTACAACCCCCACCAGGCAGTGTACCTGATCGTTGTAGTATAGTATAGTGACAAGTACCGGGGGATTGATCGTTCAACTTAGGAATAGTGTCGCTAGGATTAGAAAGCCTAATTACTAGTTCTAAAGGTGAGGGATGATTATTTTTGTGTTTTTATATTTTTTGGAAAGCAAGTAAAATCTCGGGTTTTGGAAGAGTGGGCGGAATTAGTTGCTATTCAACTAACCCAATACTAAGATGCAATCAAAATAAAATACTAAAAATGAAAATAAACTAATTATACTAAGGTTGTGAGCAGTAATTGGAGAAAATGTGTTTACTTAGATTTCACTACTCCCTAGATATCTTTTACACGTTAATTACTTGTTATAATTGCATGGATGACGGATTGTATTCCTTAATACCATTCATGGGGTGGCATACATAACTCCCCAATTTTATGAGCTCTTATCTCCTCCTACACCATGCCCAACAAAACTATAGGGATTGTAAACAGTGGCTCATGCATTAAATACAACCAATAAAGATCTAGTACACCTCGGTTCATGTTTCTTAAGACGTTCAAGCATGTTACCATTTGGAGATCTGCCAGTTTTCTTAAGCCTAACATATAAATCATTCATCCAAGACAAGAATAAACAAGTAATCAACACATAATCAATATCTAGGTTTCATTAGATCTAAGCAAACACAAAAGAGATCTAGCCTAGCATGATAGAGTTAAGACAAGAACATGATATAGACAACCAACACATAGACATATTGATTGAATTAGAAGAACACTTATCTTAATTAATCATGCAAGGTATCAAGGGGTTGGAACCCTTGAAAAACCTGTAAAGTTAAACCCAAATCGTCTTTAGGGTTTCTCCCAAAACTTCTCTCTTTAATGTGAAAAACTAGAAAACTATATATACGAAAATAGGGATGACGGCGTCAAGAACAAAGGTGTGACGCCGTCATCTCGCCGCCAAATACTTCCTCGGACGGCCTTGATCTACTTCTGACGCCGTCAAGGCCTAGGCCGTCACACAAATTACTCTTGACGCCCTGTGTGTGATGCCGTCATCAACTACGGATTTTAATTCTTGGGGTTTGACGCCATCATGAGTTTACTCTTGACGCCTTCATGTACTGTTCCCAGCATGGAAAATTGAGACTTTGCCGTTTTCTTCACTTTTATGCTCCAAAAACGTCCAAAATGGCTTCTTTTCCAGAATTCACTCTCCAAGTACCTAAAATCACAAAAGGAACGATTTAGGGCAATATTTGATTAAATAAATTCGGATTCGGGCTTAAATGACCCCCTAAAAAGGACCATTTTTCGCCTCATCAGTTGGCACTTTGGGAGATTTACAACTTCAGTCCCTAAGTTTCAGAAAATTACAAAAAAGTTCCTTGTGAAACTATATTACCAAACGGATCCTATTATTACTAATAAAAAACCAAACCCAAGATCCAATCCAAATATTAAACCTGCCCACCCTTTTGATCTGGTCCAACAAACACCCCCAAGCCCATTTAACCCCAAAGCCCACCCCCGTTATTATAACACCAGGGTCAAAGTCCGGTCAAACCCACCCTTCCCACCATTTTCCCTCTCCACCAACCACCAAACCAGACCTGGTATTTCCCCCCCCCCTTGCCCCACTTGTCCACCACTCTCACCCATCACCTCCACCGCCCAAAACCACCACCCTACCCTACCCTACACAACACAATTGGATGCTATAAAAGCAAGGAAGAAGGCAGAAGATAGGGTAGTAGTGGTAGTGTAGTTCTTTTAGGTCGTAATTGTAATTTTTCCTTTTTTAGTTGTTTTCCTTAGTCTAAAAAGCTTGAATTCAGTAATTTAAGTGTATTGTAAACTGTATTTAACCTTAATTGCAAGTTCTCATTTTGAATTCAGTTGTTGGCAGTTTTTCTTTAAAATCTCATTTAAATCGTAAGTTGTTAAAAGTTGTTTGTTACTGGTCCTATGAGCTCATTTTAGTAATTAAAAACCTTTTATAAGCTTTCTTTAGCAAACTAATCAGTTTCTAGTCATTGATAAGAATACTCAAAAAAAAAATTCAAGAAAAATGTCTCAAAAATAAAAAATCATTGAAGAGTAAGAATGAACATTGGAGCAAGGTTATGCTGAATGGGTTGGTATTAGATCTCCATGGGGAGTTTATGACAGGTGGAAACTTGTTGTGGAACTTCTGAATAAAGCACTATGGATCTTTTGTAAGCTATTTCATCATAACTTGCAACTTACTGTAGCATTAGTTAAATCCTAGTGTTTCTTGCATTTCATTGTCTTTTTGATGTGTTTGAATCAAGTTGATGATAGTTTGTTGCTGTTGAATAATTAGATTTACTTATGAGCATGTTTCAGTTTAAATAGTCAAAATTGCTTAATGTTGGTTAACCTGTGTTTAGTTGTTCATATCTGTGTTTCTATGTTCAATTTAATCTTAAGTATCATAATATAAGTTTAAGTTAAGGATTTGAAGCTTGAATCACTAATTTGCCTCTTGAAAGAACCTTATTTAGTCTATTAAGGGGTGTTTGGATCAGGGTCATTTGCCAAGATCTTAGTGGTGGTTTGTTGTTTATTGGGTTTAGGTAAAGTACATTAGATGTAATTAGGTTAATGTTAGCCTCAAGTCAGTAGTCAAAAGTAAAAAAAGTCAAAAATCTCTTTAGACTCATCCACACAGTTAACTGTGTGGATGTTGAGACCCATAAGCCCCCATTTTAGCTTAAAATCATTAGCTTTAGGTTAGATTAGTTTCATATTAGCTTATTACATATTTCTAAACTTGTAGGATTAAATCTAAATTCAACTTAGTCAACTATTCCATGTTTCTATGAAAAGTCAAAGTTTTCTTAGTCAGAAAATCTCAAAAGTTCAAGGATTTTTATAGATTTTTGTAGGGTGATTCAGGACATGAGCTTTTGAGGATTTGTAGCTCCCCACCTCATCTCAAAAGTCCCATAGTTCTCTTATTTTTTCCATTTTTTTTGTGGGCCCCACAATCCTCCAAAGAGGACTGCAGGGCAACCTACTGCTCTGTGCAGCAGATACCACAACCACCACACCACCTTTGGTGGTGGTTTGTGGCCACCACAGTGGTCCCCACACCCTAGATTTAGGTTCTCCCAACCCCCCTCCTACCAGGCTTGTAATCTTGACCTTTAGTTTGACCTTAAGCTTGGTGGACCCCACCTAGAATTAGCTTTAAAGATTGTCCCAGTTCTGAGTCTATTTTAGGTATCAAAAGTGCTTATTTTGGATCTTATGAGCTTATCAGTGTTCATGTCTTGTTGTTTCTAGTTTATTTAAGTCAAAGTAACTTAATTGTACCCATTTTCACCATTGTGGACCCCACATTTAGTCCTGAGTGCTTATTTGTCCATCCAGTCAACTAAAGTCAACTGCCTTAAGTCTAAGGGGTGTACATTGCTTAATTTTTAGTTACAAAAAATTTGTTTTCACAAATAGTAGTTGTTTTTAGGTATAAATCAAGTTTGTAAAAGAAAAATCCAAAAAAGTCAATTTAATTTCAAGTGATAGTTTCTATTTAATGTAATTTAAATTTGATTTTGCATTTTTAGATTTTTATTAAGTACTTGTCAATTTTATATTTTTATTAAATACCTTATATAGTAAAGTATTTTTAGTAATTTTTCTAGATTTTTATTCTATCATTTAGTATTTATTAGATTTAATTTTAATTTTCTTAATTATTAATCAATATTAAGTATTAAATAGCATATTTAGTTTTTATAAAGCAGAACATAGTTTTTATATTTTTCCTAGCTCTAATATAGTATAATAGACTTTTAGAAAATATATTTTTAATTTCTACTGTTCATTTTCTATTTTTCTTATTTTAATCATTTAAATTAGATTTAAGTTAATTAAAAGGTAATTAATTAGTGGAATAGTTTAAAATATAATTTTTAGAGGTTTTTATAATTTTGTAGGATTCCTGTAATGGTTAAGTAATTTTTAAAATTTTCTTATAATTTTCTAAGTTAATTTAGTACTAATTGTAATTTAAATTAGTTTAATTAGCTTAATTAAGTTAAATAGTTTTTAATTAATAAAAAATCCATAAAAAGACAAATATATTTATTTTTATTTTTTATACTTTCTTCAAGTTCTAATTTAAGTTTAGAAAATATTTTTGCTAATTTTAGTTTAATTTATATCATTTGTCATTTTTAGTTAATTTAAATTAGGTTTTAATTTAGATTTTAAATAGTTTTATTAATTAAATAGTATTTAAATATTATAATAATCATTTTTATCATTTCATTTTCAATTTAAAATTTCTTTTTAATTTTAAGTTTCAAAAAGTGTCAAAAGCCACTTTCTCTGTCTGTAGTTTGTTAAATACCAAAACCCACTTTCTCTGTCTGTTACGTGATCTGAATTGTGAATACGTGCATATAACTTGTATCTGAATTTTGTGAATATTATATTTGTGTACCAATAACAAAATAACAGTAGCAAAATCAATTCCACATCATCTGGGCTACTGTCCTCAGTGCCACTTTCTCATAAACGATTCCCAAAGCACCATTTCAATCTCGCTGGGACTTTAACGACCCGGGGACACACTATACTATCACCGGAGTATTGGTCTAGAGAGTTTGACTTTGTTGACCATCTACTTTGTCAATTTAAGTTGACTGTTTAGCACCAATCAGTGGATCGTGAGATGTGATGTCTAGCGTTAAAAGGCAAGAGAAATACGTGATAAAAATACGCATATTTGTCTCCATCGAAACATTATGGAGCATATTTGGCAAAACCATCAAGAACAAGAACAACATGAATGAGTATTTGTAATTCGAATATTTTTTTCTTTTTTTTAGTATTTGTAATTTTACATTATTTAATGAATGAAATATTATTTATGAGGTGATATAATGAATGAAAAATTAGTTAAAGGGTTTAAATTGTAATTTGTAAGATTTTAAATAAAAGTGAGTCCCAGAAGGTGGTGTTGAAGTGTTGTTATGATACAGGGTTTTTTATTTTTATTTTTTATTTTTTATTTTTTTTTAATGTTGAAATGTTAAAGGTGATGTAGCGCTGACGTAGCGGGATTTTTTTTTTGGTAACTTGAGTTATATAACAACAGTAAATTTTACGTTAACTTTTACCTATAAACTTTAACGTTTTATTCTAATCGCGTAAATTTTAAACTTTACGTATAATCATTACGTTATCCTGCGAGTAAAGAAAACCATAACTAAAAGTTTTATATCACACTAGACTAATGTTTAGTTTACTCAAATCATTTAAATGAACATTTTCATTCAAATACGCGTTTTAACTTACGTTTTAAGCATTTTAACTTAAATCGCGTAAATGAGAAAACGGCATTTAACGTAAGCTACAAAGTTAAGTATACATATAATATATGTCATATGACTATTTCAATCACATTTTATAATTTTACACTTTTTATTTTTCAAGTTTCACGTAAAACACTATTATTACGCATTTTAATATTTACATGCATGCAATACTTACCTAATACCCGCACCACCTTTACCAATACCCAAAATACTTATACACTATCAAAATAAATGTTTTTCCCTCCCCCTCTTCATAAAAAATCAGCCCCTTCATTATATATATTCTAAATATCACCAAAATATCATAATATATATCATCTATTTAGGATGTGTTTGGTATGCCGCCATTAATCACAATGGGAATGATTTTAATAGTAGCGGTGGCCCCCTCGGTATGAAAGATCCATACCTTATCATTTTGAGGTATATGGAGTATGGAACATTTCTATCATTTATTACCATAGTGATGGGCCCCTTCATCTTAAACAAACATCTTTAATTACTTTAATAATCATAGTCTCATTCCCATAGTAGCACTCTTAATAATTGTGACAAAATCTTGACTAATCATACCAACACTCAAATCACACAACTCCTCCATTGCTTCTCCTTGATTTCCACGCCAAATAAACCTTCCCTTCCATGCTTCATGACATAAATTGTCTCCTAGATCTTTTCATATCCAAGGACAGAGCCAGTAGGGGGGCTAGAGGGTGCTCGACCACCCCCAACCGACCCAACTAGCCCAGTAGCCCACCTTTAATGGCGAAAAATAGTTTTCCGAACGTCGGAAACTATGGATGATAGAAGCTCGTCCTTGCCGTAAATAATTGCCGTTGCTATCGAAAGTAATTTTTGGCGTGTACTGTGTCGTTGATGGTTGTAGGTTGCAGGTGTTCTTGGCCAAGAAGATGTAGAGGAAGAGATATGTGATGTACAGGAAGAGAGGGGTTGTTTCTATGTGATGTACACGAAGAGACTAGTCAATACTTAGTTACCTTTTGGTTCATATCTTTATTTATTTATCATCTAAGTTTGGATATTTAAAATTTACTCAGAAGATAGTATTATGTCATCCAGTTTTTGATTTGGAACTTCATGAAAATTTAACTCATATTGATCCATATCTTTTACAAAAGAGTTAATGAAAATGTTTGATTACGTATCAAATATATGCACATAAAGGATTTTGTTAATGTGTGCCCATTATATTACTACTGAGCGTCTAAAAGTAAGAATAGAATGTTACTATCGGGGAAAAAAAGTTGAGCCCCCTTAATATAAATTTCTGGCTCCGTCTCTGTTCATATCCACCAAAGTCAAACAAAATAACTAGCTCTACACTCCTTTTCCTATACATAGCGCTCTTCTTCTCTTCATTCAATACACACCAAAAATACATTTAAAACCTCTCCATCTCAGATCCTTGTGAGGGTTTTCAATTTGGTTCAGGAGTTTCAAAAAGTTTTATAAGGTTTTATTAAGATAAGCTTGGGTTTGGCCGGAAACATAAACTAGGGATTTTTTTATGCTCTTGGGTATTTTTGTGTGCACTTGATCATCCTCATCATCACCATCCATTGTAAGCATTCCAAACATAAACTAGGGATTTTTTTAGGATTTGGATTTAAATTTGGTTTATGATTTGGATTTGAATTTGGATTTAAATTTGGTTTATTATTTGGATTTGGATTTGAGATAAGAGAGAGAAAATATTATTTAAAAATAAATTATATATTAAAATATTAAATGATGAATATACGGCCCCGGAACGATAGGTTATAAATCATGAATTTTAACAGCTTTGATACGTGTGTACGTTTTTGACTTTGTACAATAATTGGTAAAGAACTAAGCCGAGTGGCTTACATTTTTTGAAAGTAGCCTTGAAAACGATGAATCTAGGCTTTTGAAACAAGTGTCTTCTTTAGAAAACAAATGATTAATAACCCGATTACGATGGAAATTTTCTAAAAAATTGTAACAGCAGCCCGTAAAATGTTTTAATATAAGACTCAAGAAATTAATTTTCATGAACTAGAACTTTGAAATAATGAAAATAGGTACATTCACCTTCGTTTAGAGAGTTTAATGAAGAAAAATGGGCATAAAGCAATTTTGATACACTAAAATGAACTCAAGCTAAACTTAAAAGTTTATAAGTCATTTTAAGGGTTCATTTTACATATTGAACGACAGCACAAGTGACCACTTTCGTGCCCGTTTATGAGGACCATAGACTTAGCCTTATTAAGAGTAGTAGTTGGACTTTTTTTAAAGCCCATGCAACATACTTGACATTGAAATTCGAATCAGACCAAACCAATAAGACACGAATAACTTATGACTCGCTAAACTTGAGTTGAACTTATTTTTGGACACTTTATGAAAACTAAATATTAAAAGGGAAATTTACATTTTACTTCATTTTGAGTCGTAAAACCTCACTACAAGTATATATGGGTGGTTAAACATCATAAAACTCATACACATAAAGTACTTGTTGCATCGTTTATAAAACGACTTATTATTCTAGGTCGTGTGTAGGAATACCTTGTTGTTATTCTACGTACTACTTTCCCGATTCATTATTTACTCAAGGTGAGTTTCATAGCCCCTACTTTACATGTCTCGACACTTACTTTTAACTACTTTTGGGTGAGAAGACATGCTCAATTACTTTCTTTCAGACACAAGTACATTAAACATTTGCTAGTTGCCTAAGTTACCACATTTGCTAAGAAGTCCCCACAATAAAGGACCGTTACTTACGTAGTAAGTGCAAAGTGTTGTGAATAGATCTATTGGGTTGAAACCTCTGTCCGGGTAAGTCGCGCTTACTTGACCATAGTACCGGTCAAACGGACGCATTACATTTGAGGATTTCTGGGTGTTTTTCAAGACACCTACAGGGGCATACTTTTACATGTGCTTGATTGCATACAGATTACGTTAAGGCTTCGGGGTCATGAGCTTTGGGAAATACCATTAATTTTTGTATGACATTGTATTTGTAATAATGATCATACATACTAAAATCTTGTGGTCCAATTTACTGTTTACTTAAACCTATGAACTCATGATTGGTCCTTGATTGGGTCTAAACTAGTCAACTTTTATTAGTCAACCACTTGTGAATGGTCAACTGTAAAAGTCAAACTAATCAAGCCAATTCTCCGTGGATAGTATAGGGTTTCCCCGGGTCGTTATGTCCCGACGAGGTGTGGATTGTATCGAAACGGGTTTGTGATCGGGTGAATTTGGACAGGAAAAGGGTATAAGTGAGTTGTGATGATTATACTACTGGAATATGAAAGATAATAGCTTAAATACACTATATTAACAATACTGGAAAGTTTGAAAACCCAGAAACGTTTAAAACCTAAAACGCGTACGTTCACGTTTAAATAAAACGTAAACGTACAAAATAAAAAGTGAAAACAAAAATCTGAAAACCCCCAGGGGGTGAAAATGACTTTTTTACAAACTCAAAAGTAAAAGAAAATTTTTAGAAAATTAAAATAAATTTTAACCCTAATTAATTATTTATTATTAATTAAATACTAATTATTACTAATTATTAATATTTAAAACACTTAAATATAATTTAATACTAATTAATTACTAGAAAAATGAAAATAAAATTTCTAAAATTATAAAATAACTAAAAATAAGTTTTAAAAATAAAAATAAGTGTTTTTGTCTTTTTGTGGATTTTCTATTAATTAATTACTAATTAATTACTATTTACCTAATTAACTATTTTAAATTAAGAAAAATAGCAAATGAACAGTAAAAATTCTAATAAAATTTCTAAAATTATTTTATAACATATAAAAGCTATAAAAAATATAAAAACTAGGTTTTTCTTAATAAAAACTAATTATGCTATTTTAAACTAATTATTAATTAATAATTAATAAAACTAAGATTAATTCTGATAAATACTAAATAATAAAATAAAAATCTGAAAAAATTACTAAAAATACTTTAATATAAGAGGAAATTAATAAAAATATAAAAATGACAAGTACTTAATTAAAATCTAAAAATGAAAAATAGAATTTAAATAAAATTAAATAGAAACTATCACTTAAAATTACATTTGATTTTTTGGATTTTCTTTTTGGAAACTTAATTTATAACTAAAATCTAACAACTTTTGTAAAAACAAGATTTTTGGAAATCAAAAATAAGCTGAATACAAGCTTATATGAGTCAACAGTTGACTTTTGTTGACCAAAGGGTGAAATAAGCTCAAATGAGAAAATGTGGGACCCACAAAGGTTAAAACTGGTTCACTTAAGTAGTTGTATCATGTTTAAGCAAGAAAGATCCAAAAGTGACTACAGAATAAGCACTTAAGCTCAAAATAAGCATATCACAAAACCTATAGCAACTCAGATTGGGACAGAGTTGAGTGGCTTATTCAAGTGGGGTCCACAAGGTTAGAAGTCAAACAAAAGGTCAATGAGGGATCCTTGGTAGGAGGGGGTTCTATGGAACTAAGTTTGAAGTGTGGGGCCCACTGAGGTGGTCACAAATCACCACCAAAGTGGTGGTGGTGAGTGACTGAACTGCTGCACAGGGGAGGTTATCTCCCTGCAGTCTACTTTGGAGATGAGTGGGGCCCAACAGAAAAATGCTAAAAATATAAGCTAGATGGGATTCTGAAATTGAGGTGGTAGGCTTTAACTAGGAACAAGTTTTAGGGTCCCAATCCAAATACTAAATTCTAGAAAATTACTTGAACTTTTGTAAAATTCTGAGAGAAGCAAATTTGACTTTTTGATGAAAATTTGATATCTTGACTTTTATGAACTTTAACTTGATCCTAGGTACTGATATGGATGTATTAGGCTAAAATAAGATTATATTAAACTAGAATACCTATTTGTGATTAGATTAGATGAGCTTAAGATACCAAATTCCTACACAGTTAACTGTGTAGGTAAACACACTATGGATTTGACTTTTTATCTAATGACACTAAGGTTCTAATGTTTCATTAACCTATTATAACCTATGTGAATATATTTTGAACACAAACAACAACTATTACACAGTAGATCACTGAGTGTTTAGTTAATCCAAACACTCCCTTAAAACTAAATCTACAATACAATTATGAATTCAGTCCTTTAACCTTGCAAATTTGTGTTTGCAACAGATACTAGTGATGATATAAAAGCTAATTAAGACAAAACAACCATGAATAACAACAGTAACCAAAGAAAATTTCAAATGGCAAGATTGTGACTTACAATTGGTATGTGACTGAGGTGATGGAACCAAGGACCAAGGTCTATCCTAACAACCTTCCACAAGGTTTCTAATACCACACCAATCCAAATTAACCAGCTCCAGTATTCTTTGTCCACAAACTTATTCCTTCTTTATTTTATTTTTTTTTCTTTATTTTCTAGATTTCTTTTTGGATTTCTTCTTTTTAAAAAACTATTGCTGCATCAAAGTTTCTATAAGCTGAATAAGCCTTGTCAGAGCTTATGTGAACTAATAGAATCTAACACAACTCTAATAACAACTTAACAACACAGAATGAAATTGTCAGTTTCACTTGAGATGTCAAAACAAGATTTTAACTAACAATACAGGAATTAAAGGTTAAATAAGGTTTCCTTAACATTAATTAAAATGAGTACAACAAGATTTAACTTAAGATTACAACTGAAAATGAAATTCTACTACCTACGATTTAATTAAACTACAACTAAACTAATACTCTCTCATCTCTGCTTCCCTTTCATCTTTATAAGACTTTAGAGGTTTGTGGGACCCACTGGACCAATTCCCACCACCATTTAGAGCCCTTGGATGACTGAAAGTAATCTTAGCCTTTAAAATCCGTTTTGGCGCCAAAAAAGTCTTTGCCAGTTGGGGATTGCTTGCGAGGGTTTTAGGGTAATAAATATGGGTTTGGAGGGTTGTATGAGGTGGAGGGACAGATGGGAGAGGTGGTTTGTGAAAGCTGTGGGTGATGGGGTGGTATTGGTGTTGCAGTGAGGGAGGTGGAAGGGAGTGAATAGTAAGGGTGGTTTGGCGGGGTCAACGCAGGTCAAACGGTGGATTTTATTTATAAAGGGTGTGGGCTGGTTGTAGTTTGGGCTTAGGAAGGAAGTGGGCTGGGTAATGGATTGGTTTTAGTTTGGTTTTGGTTTGGTTTTTAATATAAAGGATCCGTTTGGTTTTAAACCCATAAATCACAAGGACTAAAAGTGTAATAAGCTGAAACTTTAGGGGCTTAAGATGGCAAGTTTCTAAAATTATCATAAGGACTTATCTTGCCAATATTGAATAACCAAAGGACCAAATTTGATAATTTCCCATATTTAATAACCGGGGACCTTTTCAGCCAAACTTCAAACTTCAGGGACCAATTATGTAATATCACCAAACTTATCACCCAAGGACCATTCCTGCAAAAGATTATTAGTACAAGGACCAAAATTGAATTTCTCAAAGTTTTTAACATCCCAGGGACCATTTATGTCAATTTCCAAAGTTGAGGGACTAAACTTGTAATTTTATGAAACTTTGCACCAAAGGACTAAATATGTAACTTTATGATTAAAAAGGACCCTTGGTGACTTTTTCAAGTTTTTAGAATGACCAGGGACTAGTTTTGACAATTTATGAAACTTAAGGGACTGAAACTGCCAATTATGCAAACTTTGTACATTTTTCATCTGTTTTTGCATATTTTGCATTTGAAACATATAAAACACACTTCTAAGATATTTTAAGAATTATGATGCATATTTGAGTGTTTTTGTATGTTTTGGCAGCTCAGATTGGTATAAAATGATGAGTATTTAGACACTCATCAATCCCCCACACTAAACTATTGCTAGTCCCTAGCAATCTATTTGAGAAAAACTTAATGGTTTTGAAAAACTCTTTACCAAAAGCCATCACTTCTGGAGTAGCCAGGTGTAAGAACTGTGGCACACCTGATAACCGTGTGATTTTGAGCAAACCACCAGCTGTCAACGGATTTGATTAGTCTTTACCAAAAGCCGTTTGCTTCTGGACTAGCCAACTCTTGATGGAATAGTCAACATCTTGGTGAGCTGATTACCAATTATGGTTTTTCCACGGCCTTTACCACAAGCCATAATCTTGCGGGCTAGCCAACTCATTTGTTTTTGGGGAGTTGAGGAACCATACAACTTTGGGCAAATTGCAAGCCATAAACGGATTTGAGATGTCTTTACCAAGAGCCGTTTGCTCCTGGACTAGCCAATCCCTTTTGTCGGTTAGACAAGGCGGACTGATTACCACCAAAAATTTTGAACTTTAGTGAAAAATTTTTGTCAAAAACGGGGGTATAAGATAGTAAAATGTGATAAAATTCGCTAGAATAGCGAATACCCCCCCCCCCCCCTCACACACTAAGCATGAATATTGTCCTCAATATTCAAAGTCCCGGCTATTATTCCGACTCTTTGAACGTAAAAGGGCAACATTACAAGCTAAGCGTGGAAAACACCATTTTGTATTTTCACTTTTGTAATCATAGCATGGGGGACTCCCCCACACTTAGGGTGAAAACCCTATAAGCATGCTACTGTTTTTGGTTTACTGAGTCGCTAGCTTGACTCGACCCCGAATTCATTAGTCCTTGGGGAAGCATGATGTGGAAGAAACAATCTCACTCGGACTTTCATTCAAGATGTTTGGATAAACATTTGAAGCACGTGAAAGTTCCACACCGATGAGATATAATCCCGGCTCAAGATAATGATACATGAAAATGCCGAGATCAAATATAATGTCTTCATTCCCGAAGGAGTGAAGAACAGGAGAAGTCACCCTGTAGGTGAAGAAAAGGAAGAAAACCATGATGAAAATCATGATAAGATCTTCTTCCTCGATGGCAGGCTCATTAGCCTGATTTTGGATTTCAAAGGTTAAGCTCGAAAACATCCCGGGAGGGTGGGTGGGAATTTGCAAATTCTCATGATTGAGTGCATCTCCCCCCGGGTCATCATACTCCGGAGGAGTCATGATATGAGTGAGTTCACAGGAGAACTCATCAAATGTGAATGAATCATATTCTGGATTGATGTGCGTGAGTTCACAGGAGAACTCATCGAAGGTAAATGATTCATAATCGGGGAGAGAATTATGAGAATGAGAAGTGGTACTGCCACTTATCTTCTCTCCCATATGATCAAAAGTAAAGGCTTCAAACTCCGGAATAGGATCATCAGAGAAAATGTCACTATCCTTAATGGGGATAGGAGATGAAATAGGTTTCATATTGAAAGCCTCGATTTTAGAAATGAGGAGATTGACTTTCAATAATGTTGCACGAAGTGCTTCATCTTTGATTTCAGTGTCAATCTCATCATTCTCTTCTTCTAAGCTAACTAGCTCAGAAGGCAATCCTTCCACATGACTGATGTCTCCAGAAGATAAAGAATTTTCATCAGCATGTGAAGTACTAAGCTCGATGTTGGGATTAGAGTTTAAAAGATTTTCAGTTTCTCCCATATCGGCTTCAAAATCAAGGAGACCATCATCATTTCCCAAAGGAAGTGGATTTATGTGAGTAAGTTCGTTTGTGAACTCCTCAATAAGATGGTCAACATCCGAATGAGGCAATGGTGCCTCCTCATACTCAACTTCTCCATAAGATGTGTAATCATCATTAAAATCGGAGAAAGTCTCAGAATGATCTTTTGGATTTTCAGGGTGATAAGGTAAGTCACACACATGATCAAAAGTCCCCTGTGACTCTCCTGGGATTGGGATAAGGATCTCAACACTAGACTTTATGAATTCGTCCGATTCCTTTGCAGGAACAGTGTCAAGATGCTCATCCCCCATGTTTAGAGAGTGAGTGTGAACTTCGGGTGTGATATCAATAGACTGAGGGAGTTGAGAAGGACTAGCAGTCATGGTTTTTACAAGTTCCATGATTTCTACTGCTAGTGATTCAATCATATTCTTTTCTCCCTGTGTTTCTACTGAAACAGTTTCAACTGAAGTTGAATCAAGAGGTTTCTCAAATACCTTTGGGATTGGAACAAGGTCATCAATTTCTTGATTTTGACTTCCTTGTCCCCCATTGGCAAGATATCTGAAGTTTTCTTAGGGTTTACTTCTTCTAATGATTCATCCTCTTCACTTTCATCCTCAAAATAAAATGAGTTAACAGGAGGCTTTTGTTTCCTATGAATCATATCCTGAAGATAGTTTATACTATTTTGAATGGTCTTGTTGACTTGATTTTGATTCATAATCATTTTAGTAATCAATTCAGCTCCAGCTAACTCGTCCTGAGGCTGTGGTTGAGGGTTTGTGTATTGTGAGGGCTGGTTAAAACCAAATTCATGATTGTTACAAGGAACCTGTTCATAGACAAACTGATCCCTAATTTGACAATCAGAGCTGTAGTGAGGGCCTCCACAGTACTCACAACAGTTAAACTGTTGAGTCTGGTTCGGTGAGTTGTATGGATATTGGTCGTAACCAACATTTTGACTATTATAACAATCAAAACCTTGGTGAGGACCTCCACAATACTCACAAGAAATGTTTGGTGTATTTTGATACGAACAATCATTGTGGTTTGGATAATATGATTCTTGCTCATATGAATGTGATGGGTAATTGGAAAATTTTGGGGAGTCGTTGAATGAGTTCTGATTAGGATCATAAGCAAATGAATTCCTCGAACCACAAAACAAACAACTCCCGTCTCGAATATCAATACCACATTGTACACGTGTACACCAACGACATGGTAAACCAAAAAGTGGCTCACCACAACCAACACAAGGGATAAAATCCGGAGGTGGGACAAGTGGTGTGCTCTTAGAGCTAGCAATTTTCACCACTTCCATTATGGTCTCAGGTTTTAGTTCATGATGAACATGAAGATTGGGCAAGTCGTTCTTTTCAGTCACTGCCCTAAGCTCTGTACGTTTGCTTGATGACCTAATAACCTTATATCGTGAAAGATCAGGATTGATTCTTGAAGGTTTAGGATCATTTGTGAGCTTAGGTTTTTGGATAACCGTAGGTTGGACGTTTTTAGCACTTTCACGGTTAGAGGAAAGTACAGGGTCCTTTGTCACCTCAGTTTCATGATCTCTTTCCCTCACCGGAGAGGGAATAGGAATCGAAGGTCCATCATAATCAACACGACATCTCGACATTTTTGACTCAGCCATAAGTTTTTCAACTTCGCTTTTAAAGGCCCTTTGTTCAAAGAAATCGTCATCGAGAGATGACATTAGAATCAATTATGGGATAAGTGGAAGAAGGTAGAATCAAAAGGATAGAGGGTAAAGGGATGAAGAATCAAAAAGGTAGGAGGGTAAAGATGGATATTTTTGGTGTTTTTAGAAAACATTTTATCAGAAAGAAAATCTTTTTGTGTTTTTGTGTTTGTTGAAAACTAATTTTACAAAGTTTTCAGGAACAGTTTTTATCAAAATATACACCAGGATGGTAAATATACAATGGATGTATATCCAGGTTCACTAATACGCAAAACCGTTTAGAATACGCGCACAACCTCCCCGGCAGCGGCGCCAAAAATTGATTGGGTCTAAACTAGTCAACTTTTATCAGTCAACCACTTGTGAATGGTCAACCGTAAAAGTCAAACTAATCAAGCCAATTCTCCGTGGATAGTATAGGGTTTCGCCGGGTCGTTATGTCCCGACGAGGTGTGGATTGTATCGAAACGGGTTTGTGATCGGGTGAATTTGGACAAGAAAAGGGTATAAGTGAGTTGTGATGATTATACTACTGGAATATGAAAGATAATAGCTTAAATACACTATATTAACAATACTGGAAAGTTTGAAAACCCAGAAACGTTTAAAACCTAAAACGCGTACGTTCACGTTTAAATAAAACGTAAACGTACAAAATAAAAAGTGAAAACGAAAATCTGAAAACCCCCAGGGGGTGAAAATGACTTTTTTACAAACTCAAAAGTAAAAGAAAATTTTTAGAAAATTAAAATAAATTTTAACCCTAATTAATTATTTATTATTAATTAAATACTAATTATTACTAATTATTAATATTTAAAACACTTAAATATAATTTAATACTAATTAATTACTAGAAAAATGAAAATAAAATTTCTAAAATTATAAAATAACTAAAAATAAGTTTTAGAAATAAAAATAAGTGTTTTTGTCTTTTTGTGGATTTTCTATTAATTAATTACTAATTAATTACTATTTACCTAATTAACTATTTTAAATTAAGAAAAATAGCAAATGAACAGTAAAAATTCTAATAAAATTTCTAAAATTATTTTATAACATATAAAAGCTATAAAAAATATAAAAACTAGGTTTTACTTAATAAAAACTAATTATGCTATTTTAAACTAATTATTAATTAATAATTAATAAAACTAAGATTAATTCTATTAAATACTAAATAATAAAATAAAATCTGAAAAAATTACTAAAACTACTTTAATATAAGAGGAAATTAATAAAAATTTAAAAATGACAAGTACTTAATTAAAATCTAAAAATGAAAAATAGAATTTAAATAAAATTAAATAGAAACTATCACTTAAAATTACATTTGATTTTCTGGATTTTCCTTTTGGAAACTTAATTTATAACTAAAATCTAACAACTTTTGTAAAAACAAGATTTTTGGAAATCAAAAATAAGCTGAATACAAGCTTATATGAGTCAACAGTTGACTTTTGTTGACCAAGGGGTAAAATAAGCTCAAATGAGAAAATGTGGGACCCACAAAGGTTAAAACTGGTTCACTTAAGTAGTTGTATCATGTTTAAGCAAGAAAGATCCAAAAGTGACTACAGAATAAGCACTTAAGCTCAAAATAAGCATATCACAAAACCTATAGCAACTCAGATTGGGACAGAGTTGAGTGGCTTATTCAAGTGGGGTCCACAAGGTTAGAAGTCAAACGAAAGGTCAATGAGGGATCCTTGGTAGGAGGGGGTTCTATGGAACTAAGTTTGAAGTGTGGGGCCCACTGAGGTGGTCACAAATCACCACCAAAGTGGTGGTGGTGAGTGACTGAACTGCTGCACAGGGGAGGTTATCTCCCTGCAGTCTACTTTGGGGATGAGTGGGGCCCAACAGAAAAATGCTAAAAATATAAGCTAGATGGGATTCTGAAATTGAGGTGGTAGGCTTTAACTAGGAACAAGTTTTAGGTTCCCAATCCAAACACTAAATTCTAGAAAATTACTTGAACTTTTGTAAAATTCTGAGAGAAGCAAATTTGACTTTTTGATGAAAATTTGATATCTTGACTTTTATGAACTTTAACTTGATCCTAGGTACTGATATGGATGTATTAGGCTACAATAAGATTATATTAAACTAGAATACCTATTTGTGATTAGATTAGATGAGCTTAAGATACCAAATTCCTACACAGTTAACTGTGTAGGTAAACACACTATGGATTTGACTTTTTATCTAATGACACTAAGGTTCTAATGTTTCATTAACCTATTATAACCTATGTGAATATATTTTGAACACAAACAACAACTATTACACAGTAGATCACTGAGTGTTCAATTAATCCAAACACTCCCTTAAAACTAAATCTACAATACAATTATGAATTCAGTCCTTTAACCTTGCAAATTTGTGTTTGAAACAGATACTAGTGATGATATAAAAGCTAATTAAGACAAAACAACCATGAATAACAACAGTAACCAAAGAAAATTTCAAATGGCAAGATTGTGACTTACAATTGGTATGTGACTGAGGTGATGGAACCAAGGACCAAGGTCTATCCTAACAACCTTCCACAAGGTTTCTAATACCACACCAATCCAAATTAGCCAGCTCCAGTATTCTTTGTCCACAAACTTATTTCTTCTTTATTTTTTTTTTCTTTATTTTTCTAGATTTCTTTTTGGATTTCTTCTTTTTAAAAAACTATTGCTGCATCAAAGTTTCTATAAGCTGAATAAGCCTTGTCAGAGCTTATGTGAACTAATAGAATCTAACACAACTCTAATAACAACTTAACAACACAGAATGAAATTGTCAGTTTCACTTGAGATGTCAAAACAAGATTTTAACTAACAATACAGGAATTAAAGGTTCAATAAGGTTTCCTTAACATTAATTAAAATGAGTACAACAAGATTTAACTTAAGATTACAACTGAAAATGAAATTCTACTACCTACGATTTAATTAAACTACAACTAAACTAATACTCTCTCATCTCTGCTTCCCTTTCATCTTTATAAGACTTTAGAGGTTTGTGGGACCCACTGGACCAATTCCCACCACCATTTAGAGCCCTTGGATGACTGAAAGTAATCTTAGCCATTAAAATCCGTTTTGGCGCCAAAAAAGTCTTTGCCAGTTGGGGATTGCTTGCGAGGTTTTTGGGGTAATAAATGTGGGTTTGGAGGGTTGTATGAGGTGGAGGGACAGATGGGAGAGGTGGTTTGTGAAAACTGTGGGTGATGGGGTGGTATTGGTGTTGCAGTGAGGGAGGTGGAAGGAAGTGAATAGTAAGGGTGGTTTGGCGGGGTCAACGCAGGTCAAACGGTGGATTTTATTTATAAAGGGTGTGGGCTGGTTGTAGTTTGGGCTTAGGAAGGAAGTGGGCTAGGTAATGGATTGGTTTTAGTTTGGTTTTGGTTTGGTTTTTAATATAAAGGATCCGTTTGGTTTTAAGCCCATAAATCACAAGGACTAAAAGTGTAATAAGCTGAAACTTTAGGGGCTTAAGATGGCAAGTTTCTAAAATTATCATAAGGACTTATCTTGCCAATATTGAATAACCAAAGGACCAAATTTGATAATTTCCCATATTTAATAACCGGGGACCTTTTCTGCCAAACTTCAAACTTCAGGGACCAATTATGTAATATCACCAAACTTATCACCCAAGGACCATTCCTGCAAAAGATTATTAGTACAAGGACCAAAATTGAATTCTCAAAGTTTTTAACATCCCAGGGACCATTTATGTCAATTTCTAAAGTTGAGGGACTAAACTTGTAATTTTATGAAACTTTGCACCAAAGGACTAAATATGTAACTTTATGATTAAAAAGGACCCTTGGTGACTTTTTCAAGTTTTTAGAATGACCAGGGACTAGTTTTGACAATTTATGAAACTTGAGGGACTGAAACTGCCAATTATGCAAACTTTGTACGTTTTTCATCTGTTTTTGCATATTTTGCATTTGAAACATATAAAACACACTTCTAAGATATTTTAAGTATTATGATGCATATTTGAGTGTTTTTGTATGTTTTGGCAGCTCAGATTGGTATAAAATGATGAGTATTTAGACACTCATCAGTCCTGAACGGTCAACTAAATTGACTATTGATACAAAAGTTAGGCGTTCCTTGTTTAGATCCTTGTTCTCGTACCAATTAGACCTTAATGCTTGAGACATGCGTACTAAGAAAGCAAACAAACATCGTTAGGCTTATCGTGGGATTGTCTCCCACGATTATCCTCCGGCGTGAGAGTAAGTAATCGGTTTTAGGGTATGTAGAAGAGTTAGGGTTGTGAAGTCGTACCTTTAATGAGAGTTATGATTTTGTTTATATAGGCACGTAATCCTTATTGGATACGTGCTCCTTACTCTTCGATATATATCCGGTTTGATATATATTGTCACAACCCCAGGAATCGGGTCCAGCGGAAGCATACATGTAGCTGGGGTGTAACTCAATTGGTATTACAACACAAGTTCAAAAATGGTTTTCACTTGAATCATTTAGAATAAAATAGCTTAATCAAAAGTATTAAATTTACATTGTTAAAATTTGTGCGGAAGTAGGCCCTTAAAATAATTTTAAAACGGTCCCCAAATGAATATCAGAGTCTTCTATGACCATGCCATGCCCTGCCAAAACCTCCAGTAGCGTGCCATTGCTTAAAACCTGAAAATACATGCTAAAACGTCAGCATAAAGCTGGTGAGTTCATAGTGTTTAGTAAACAAGTATTTTCCGTAAACAAGTGTTTTCCAGAAATCAAGTATTTTCGGTAAACAAGTATTTTCCAGAAATCAAGTATTTTCGGTAAACAAGTATTTTCCAGAAATCAAGTATTTTCGGTAAACAAGTATTTTCCAGAAATCAAGTATTTCCCAGCAAAGGCATCGTAAATCCACTCAGTTACAAGTCCCGCCATAAGAGACTTGTAACCTGTGTGTTTACAACCCACTGCCAAAAGTAATATGCTTAAGTAAACAAGTCATTTGCGGAACACGAGATTTTCATTAGCAAGACAATATAACAAATACCATGTCACAGCTAAAAATAAGGTATACATTGCCTAAAGCTCATGACCCCGAAGCTCGACGTAATCGTATGCAATCAAGCATAAAATGCCCCAATAAGTGTTTGCCAGACACTCGGAAATAATCCGAATGATATGCGTCCGTTTGACAGGTTGGCGCGACCAACTCGGACGGGGTGTCAACCCAAATAGATCTATCCACAGCATTCGCGCTCACACGCATGTAATTAACGGTTCATGATAAAGGGGACTTCAGTGGCAGTAATAGGTAACTCAGGCAAAGTACAGTTTTATATTTATATCCGCAAAAGCAAGAACTCGTTTTCATAAGAAAGTAATCAAGGATGGAATAAGTAATTCATAATGTATTCAAGTAATCAATCAAGTATTTCATCCATCCAGTAATGTTTGAGAAAATGAATCGCGTTCAAGTAAAACAAGCATTGAATTTAAGTAGTAAGGAACATGTATCTTCCCCCAAAACAGTTGTAAAACAAGTAAAAGTAGGGGTTATGAACTCACCTGGTGCAATAGCTACAATGACAACAAGGAATACACGAAATGAGGCACGATCTCTAATCGCAACCTAATAGGAATGATATGATCTAATGTAAGAAATGAAATGATGCTACACATGCAAATACGTATGTTATCGATACCACTCATTAGTTTTGAAAATAACGTTTATCGTCGACAAATACGTTTTTGACGTCTCGTTAGGTTAATAACCACTTTTCATGGAAATAGGTTGAAACGGTACTCCACTATCCTTGTTTGGTGATCTATCAGCAAATATAAGGTTTTCGTCGCAAAATATAACATTTTCATTACTTGAAAATATGCCCAAAATGGCCTCGCAAAACACGTCGCGAAATATTGTACGTTAATGGTTAGTGATGAAACTCGGCGTTTTTGAAAACCTTGTAACAATATCTTGAAGTCGTGTCATTTAACTTTTGGCGATACGGGTCTCGATCGATGAGAAAATCGACTCTTATTGTTGTTACTTGAAAGTATTATGTTCAACACTTAGAAAATTTCATTATAGTAAAAGCTGTCAAAATATATAGTTTATCGGGTATATAGATGAGGTCGTAGTTTATTCGTTATAAGTCTATTCGACGAACGGCCAATTGATTTGGAAAGTAGGCTAGGAGTACTTGATTTTACTTAACTACGGCTCGGACTCAAACTGATCCGATCATAAGGAAAAACAGCCGTGAAAGTGGTGTCTCGCAAAGACAGTTTTGCGGCAAAAATAATACTAATAGAAAAGCTGATGGAAAAATATATATATCGTCGGATTTCAAACACTTGTATCTTGTTCGTTATAAGCCCGTTTTCTATGTTCTTTATATCCCCGCGAAGGTAATCAAGTATACTAATGTATTTTTGATAAGTCGGGATGGCTAGATCAAGTTTTAGGCCTCGAAACAGTCCATGAAAATCGTGGGACAGCAAGGTATTTTTCAGAAAATAGTTTTCGTCGTTAAAATTGAAAATAACATATCTTTTTCGTCGTAACTCGGATTTTATCCCCGTTTTCGCCCACGGCTTCGTTTCGGAATGTATTTTCTAAATCTTTGATCCAAAGTTACCCAAAACCCACTGATCTTTCCAGATTTTACAAAAATGGACAGAACCTTTATATAGTTGGTAAAAATCAACTTTTCTAGTTCAAGGCTTGTTCACAACTTACCCAAACTATCTCAAATCAACTCCACAAGTACCCAATCCTACCATACACCTTCTTAGGGTGTCATGGGTTCCTAAACATCACCAATCTTAGTAGATCTAATGAGATTGCTAGTAAAAATTGTAGATCTATGTTTATAAACAAAAATAAACAATAAGTGGTATGGATCATAGTATATTTGCATGTTTTTGTTACTAGATCAAGAAAATATATGAAGTAGATGTTTAAAAGAGTAAGAAAGATTGTTGGTAACTTACTTGAAGGTTTGATGAGTTTTTGAGCAAGAAAACTTAATAATCTTGAGGTTTTTATTTCAAAACCTAAGCTAGATCACTACTAGAACTTGTTTAAGCACTTGATCTTGAAAAGTTTATGATCTCTTCCTTGTGTTCTTGGCTTGGCCGATCATGGAGCAAGAGAGGGAAGGAAGAAAGAGTTTTGCTAGGTGATTTGTAAGATAAGAATGAAATGAATTATTGGAGTGTAGATGTATATATATATATATATAGCAAGACAAGATCCACAAAATAGGGAAATGAGGCATGGGGGGGGGGGGCGGCATTTGTCAAGGGTAGGAAGAAAAATGTGGAAAACTTGTAAGAGGTCTTGGACTTTTAGGTGTAGTTTAGGTAGATATTATTAGTTTTAGGTGATACCGGGTACCGAGTTAACTAAAGATAAATCATGACGCGATGAAATAAAATATGACGAAGTTGCAAAAGTTGTAAAATATTATTCCTGATGAGAATCGGGTGTTAAAATAATTATCGTGTTGAAATAACGCAAACCGACAGAGTTATAAGCTCCGACCGTGAAATATAGTAATTGATTTCAAAACACCGGGTGAATTAATAATATAATTTTTATATCATCATGATAAGTGTGAAAATATGTTAGGATCATAGTCGGGAGTATTGGGTATACGTTCGTAGTAAAAAAACTGAGTGGTAACGTTAATTACAAATTAAGCATACGTAAATTTAAATAATGCATATCCGTGTAGTAATTAATGTGATGATAATATATAGACTACTCCAGTCTATATGACGTGTCATTAATGAATGATGCATGAATTCACAGCGAAACCACATTGGTTACGCGAATTGGAAGACCCGTAAACTCAGTTTACGATGAAATGAACGGCAATCGTGAATAGTGATTTCCCTCCGGAAATGAATAGTGTCATGTGAATAGTAAAATTTTTGAACGCTACTCGGAATCACAAACTGACTCCGAAAACGATGAATAGTAAAATGATGAATAGTGACCGGTGAATAGTGACCGGTGAATAGTAATTGATGAATAGTGAATAGGAGAAATGTCCTGAAAATGCGGGTTGTTACAGTCTCACCCCCTTAGAAGGAACTTCGTCCCGAAGTTCAGTTTGTGTTGGTCTCTGAAGTTGAATTGGTGAAAAGATGATGATATAATCGTGTAAGCTACTGAGCTCTAACAAGGTTCAAGTCTTACGGCCACTAGGCCTACTCTGTCAGAAATCGTAAATGGTTCAGTGTATATCGGGTTTAACTTTATGAAGTTTTCTGAAGGGTATCATGCCTTTCCTAGGCAGAATTTTCAACGTAATCATGCCACGAACTTGAAATTCTAGTGGTTTACCGCTTATCGAACTTGTAATTGATTCTTGATTTGTAGGAAATTCCAGGTTATTTCATGAATGCTTACGGGACTAGTGAGTTGGGCTTTTCCAAGTTTTGATCCGTCAATGGATGTTGACACTTCGACCATAGAGTGCATCAAATGGTATAGTCTCTAAGCTCGTGTGGTAACTATGGTTATAAAGGAATCTGATTTATGGCAAATGGTTAATCCAACCATTTCTAGAGTCAATCACTCATGCTTTGAGTATATCTTCCTATGTTTGAATCGTTCTCTGACCATTGGTCTGTAGATGATAGTTGGTGTGGTTCCAAAGGAATCTTAATGTAATCGCTAGGAGTTTGAAGTGAATTAAATTTCTCTATTAGGAATAATTGAAATGGGTATCATGAATCTTGTAGAGAAACTTACAAGGTTAAGTCTGTCAAAGGGTGTTATTGAAAATAATAGATTAGGATAAGGTTGTGATCCTCCGCAGGATGTCATGAATTGAGTCTTTCTCCACTTACCGTGCTTAGTCTCCATTACTAAGATTTTCCCCAGGTTATAGGTCATCAACTCACGAACTCCTAAAGGTATAAGTGAGGTAATATAGTGATTGATTTTCAAAGTTTGTTTTGAGATTGTGTGTTGTTCATAAACCTTTCCCGAATAAATGAATTTATAAGTTTAAGCAAACGGCTTTTTAGGTAACATCCTTCTTGATGTTTCAAAATTTAGTAATGCAATATAGGAAAATTTTCAGTATAAGGTGGATAATATGGTTTACCAAAGATCGATGTTTAAAATTTTGTAACATTCAATAGTTTTGTAAAAGATTAGCCAAAAGGAATTTGCTTGTCAAAATAAGTGCATCAGGAAAGTATTTCTTACAAGATATATATTTTGTATAACGGTAGTTTGGAGAAAATCCATTTAAAATGAAAGTATTAAGAGGATAAAATAGCCAGGTATATATGTCTGCACAAATGCACAGGTGTCTAACATGTTTGAATAAAGTCTATTGGTGAGGACATGTTCAATTCATAGTCTTGGGTAAGAGGTTGGATTTATATCTATGGTGTTGCTTAGTGAGCACTCGTATCTAAATGAATCTTGTAATTTAGTCAAGCCAATACTTTCTAGATGATAGAATTTTGGCGATCAGGCCAGTGATAGTGGTTCGAATTGTTTTGTGATATCCTGAGATTTCTGTTGAGTTATGAATGATCTTAAGGTACCGAGGGATCATCCTCATAGAAGGTATGGAAAGTCTTTCCTAGGGAGGTCATTGATAATATCCACTTATCAATATAGGGAGTAGTGGGGGATGAGTGACATCGGAATCTATAGAGTGCCACCTAATTCTTTGCATATATGGGGGTGGGGAAAAGAAATGATAGTGATGGTGAGAAGGGAAGAGACTGTGACAACTGCAACAAAATGAGATTGTGCAAAAGAAAATACTGTGATATGAGTGTATTGTGCATAAATATGAAAGTTCATGAAATAAAATGACTAGCTGACATGCTTCCAATCGGTGGTTTACGAAGTGATGAAAAGTATGAAGGTTCCAACAACGAGAGTATACACACACATGAATGAAACATTTGGAAATTGAGTAGGGAATTCAATCTAGACATAATCTTATTATAACCATTCTCAGTGTTGCAAAATTCATCTCTGAGTCAGACATAGGTGGTCAGCCTATATCTCACTATCCCGGGTTGAATATAGATGACCAGTCTATATTCCACCGAGGTTCCATGAATTTTGAAATACTCAGTTCAGTTATACTAATATCATGTTCTTCACAAATACCAAGACATTCTGAAAGACAAAAGCAGGTGACCAAACTCGAGGTCAAATGATGAAACTATGCAAGGAAAAACATAACGCGGTGAAATATATGATACATGAACATGTTTATATGAAAGACAGTTATAGTAATCAACTATGGTAAATGAATATAGTATATCAGATAATGAGACACAAATCTCATTACCTAAGTCAGCAACACACCACAAATGAGGCTTCAGCTTGGCAGGCAGGCACGTGACGGTCATAGGGTTAAGTTTTCGTAAAGGTAGCTATAGTCTAGGTTTTAAAAACACTTAGTTCGCTATAGCCAAAGCTCTGATACCAATCTGTCACAACCCCAGGAATCGGGTCCAGCGGAAGCATACATGTAGCTGGGGTGTAACTCAATTGGTATTACAACACAAGTTCAAAAATGGTTTTCACTTGAATCATTTAGAATAAAATAGCTTAATCAAAAGTATTAAATTTACATTGTTAAAATTTGTGCGGAAGTAGGCCCTTAAAATAATTTTAAAACGGTCCCCAAATGAATATCAGAGTCTTCTATGACCATGCCATGCCCTGCCAAAACCTCCAGTAGCGTGCCATTGCTTAAAACCTGAAAATACATGCTAAAACGTCAGCATAAAGCTGGTGAGTTCATAGTGTTTAGTAAACAAGTATTTTCCGTAAACAAGTGTTTTCCAGAAATCAAGTATTTTCGGTAAACAAGTATTTTCCAGAAATCAAGTATTTTCGGTAAACAAGTATTTTCCAGAAATCAAGTATTTTCGGTAAACAAGTATTTTCCAGAAATCAAGTATTTCCCAGCAAAGGCATCGTAAATCCACTCAGTTACAAGTCCCGCCATAAGAGACTTGTAACCTGTGTGTTTACAACCCACTGCCAAAAGTAATATGCTTAAGTAAACAAGTCATTTGCGGAACACGAGATTTTCATTAGCAAGACAATATAACAAATACCATGTCACAGCTAAAAATAAGGTATACATTGCCTAAAGCTCATGACCCCGAAGCTCGACGTAATCGTATGCAATCAAGCATAAAATGCCCCAATAAGTGTTTGCCAGACACTCGGAAATAATCCGAATGATATGCGTCCGTTTGACAGGTTGGCGCGACCAACTCGGACGGGGTGTCAACCCAAATAGATCTATCCACAGCATTCGCGCTCACACGCATGTAATTAACGGTTCATGATAAAGGGGACTTCAGTGGCAGTAATAGGTAACTCAGGCAAAGTACAGTTTTATATTTATATCCGCAAAAGCAAGAACTCGTTTTCATAAGAAAGTAATCAAGGATGGAATAAGTAATTCATAATGTATTCAAGTAATCAATCAAGTATTTCATCCATCCAGTAATGTTTGAGAAAATGAATCGCGTTCAAGTAAAACAAGCATTGAATTTAAGTAGTAAGGAACATGTATCTTCCCCCAAAACAGTTGTAAAACAAGTAAAAGTAGGGGTTATGAACTCACCTGGTGCAATAGCTACAATGACAACAAGGAATACACGAAATGAGGCACGATCTCTAATCGCAACCTAATAGGAATGATATGATCTAATGTAAGAAATGAAATGATGCTACACATGCAAATACGTATGTTATCGATACCACTCATTAGTTTTGAAAATAACGTTTATCGTCGACAAATACGTTTTTGACGTCTCGTTAGGTTAATAACCACTTTTCATGGAAATAGGTTGAAACGGTACTCCACTATCCTTGTTTGGTGATCTATCAGCAAATATAAGGTTTTCGTCGCAAAATATAACATTTTCATTACTTGAAAATATGCCCAAAATGGCCTCGCAAAACACGTCGCGAAATATTGTACGTTAATGGTTAGTGATGAAACTCGGCGTTTTTGAAAACCTTGTAACAATATCTTGAAGTCGTGTCATTTAACTTTTGGCGATACGGGTCTCGATCGATGAGAAAATCGACTCTTATTGTTGTTACTTGAAAGTATTATGTTCAACACTTAGAAAATTTCATTATAGTAAAAGCTGTCAAAATATATAGTTTATCGGGTATATAGATGAGGTCGTAGTTTATTCGTTATAAGTCTATTCGACGAACGGCCAATTGATTTGGAAAGTAGGCTAGGAGTACTTGATTTTACTTAACTACGGCTCGGACTCAAACTGATCCGATCATAAGGAAAAACAGCCGTGAAAGTGGTGTCTCGCAAAGACAGTTTTGCGGCAAAAATAATACTAATAGAAAAGCTGATGGAAAAATATATATATCGTCGGATTTCAAACACTTGTATCTTGTTCGTTATAAGCCCGTTTTCTATGTTCTTTATATCCCCGCGAAGGTAATCAAGTATACTAATGTATTTTTGATAAGTCGGGATGGCTAGATCAAGTTTTAGGCCTCGAAACAGTCCATGAAAATCGTGGGACAGCAAGGTATTTTTCAGAAAATAGTTTTCGTCGTTAAAATTGAAAATAACATATCTTTTTCGTCGTAACTCGGATTTTATCCCCGTTTTCGCCCACGGCTTCGTTTCGGAATGTATTTTCTAAATCTTTGATCCAAAGTTACCCAAAACCCACTGATCTTTCCAGATTTTACAAAAATGGACAGAACCTTTATATAGTTGGTAAAAATCAACTTTTCTAGTTCAAGGCTTGTTCACAACTTACCCAAACTATCTCAAATCAACTCCACAAGTACCCAATCCTACCATACACCTTCTTAGGGTGTCATGGGTTCCTAAACATCACCAATCTTAGTAGATCTAATGAGATTGCTAGTAAAAATTGTAGATCTATGTTTATAAACAAAAATAAACAATAAGTGGTATGGATCATAGTATATTTGCATGTTTTTGTTACTAGATCAAGAAAATATATGAAGTAGATGTTTAAAAGAGTAAGAAAGATTGTTGGTAACTTACTTGAAGGTTTGATGAGTTTTTGAGCAAGAAAACTTAATAATCTTGAGGTTTTTATTTCAAAACCTAAGCTAGATCACTACTAGAACTTGTTTAAGCACTTGATCTTGAAAAGTTTATGATCTCTTCCTTGTGTTCTTGGCTTGGCCGATCATGGAGCAAGAGAGGGAAGGAAGAAAGAGTTTTGCTAGGTGATTTGTAAGATAAGAATGAAATGAATTATTGGAGTGTAGATGTATATATATATATATATAGCAAGACAAGATCCACAAAATAGGGAAATGAGGCATGGGGGGGGGGGGCGGCATTTGTCAAGGGTAGGAAGAAAAATGTGGAAAACTTGTAAGAGGTCTTGGACTTTTAGGTGTAGTTTAGGTAGATATTATTAGTTTTAGGTGATACCGGGTACCGAGTTAACTAAAGATAAATCATGACGCGATGAAATAAAATATGACGAAGTTGCAAAAGTTGTAAAATATTATTCCTGATGAGAATCGGGTGTTAAAATAATTATCGTGTTGAAATAACGCAAACCGACAGAGTTATAAGCTCCGACCGTGAAATATAGTAATTGATTTCAAAACACCGGGTGAATTAATAATATAATTTTTATATCATCATGATAAGTGTGAAAATATGTTAGGATCATAGTCGGGAGTATTGGGTATACGTTCGTAGTAAAAAAACTGAGTGGTAACGTTAATTACAAATTAAGCATACGTAAATTTAAATAATGCATATCCGTGTAGTAATTAATGTGATGATAATATATAGACTACTCCAGTCTATATGACGTGTCATTAATGAATGATGCATGAATTCACAGCGAAACCACATTGGTTACGCGAATTGGAAGACCCGTAAACTCAGTTTACGATGAAATGAACGGCAATTGTGAATAGTGATTTCCCTCCGGAAATGAATAGTGTCACGTGAATAGTAAAATTTTTGAACGCTACTCGGAATCACAAACTGACTCCGAAAACGATGAATAGTAAAATGATGAATAGTGACCGGTGAATAGTGACCGGTGAATAGTAATTGATGAATAGTGAATAGGAGAAATGTTCTGAAAATGCGGGTTGTTACATATATCCCTTATATAGGAGAAATCTATATCTAAACAATAAATAACTTTGGTTTGGGCTTTTGTGAGCCAAAACCGTTAGCCTACTGGCCCAAATCATTGTTATGATAGCCTACTCGTGGTGGGCTTGGGCGTTAGTAATGTTTATTATTTTGGTTCGTGACACGAATATAGACTATACGTCATCATGTCTCCCCAGTCTAGTGTGCGCGGGTTGTAGCCGCGTATACTAGACTAATAATATCAGCGGGAAGCGTGGCGGGAAAAATTCAATATATTCACCGCCAAAAGTTAGAACTATGTATCTAGTCCCAAAACATCTCAAAAATACCTCGGTAAGTGGGGAGCTCGTCCACGTGTCCTTCGAAAAACGTGAAAAAGTGCTTGTACCTCTTGGTATTATAGCCAAACGATAGAGATACTGGGATCCACGTGGCACTCATACGAGGCAAGGGGAAAACCATATATAAAGGGCTCCCCGTTTCACTGTTATAACCACAGTGAAAAAACGCCATTTCCTTTAAATCCTTCTTCAAGAAAACTAATATCTTCGAGAGTTAATTACGCATGCGCATTCTAAAAAATGGTCCGTCAGTTAGAAGAGTTCCGTTCTGAGATGGACGAGGATGAACTTCGTCAGTTCACCTCCGACTATTACATCCCTCTCGAGGTGCATCCGGAATTACCGGATGCCGACGCATGTATCGCGGATTTCCCTGAGGGGAAAATAGGGGTATACACGCGCTTTTTTGAGTTCGCAAACCAGCACGTGCCTATATCCCTATTTTTGAGCGACGTGCTCAATTTTTACCTCCTGCATATTTCGCAGCTGCACTGTATAGGTGCGGCGAAAATAATGAATTTCGAGGTAAAATGTCATTTACTCGCAGTGAGGCCTACTATCAACCTTTTCCGCGCGTTCTACCACACGTCGTGGTCGAACTGGTGGGTGACATTTTCCAAGCGCCTAGGGCGCTATCAGTGTTACACTGATAAAATAGAAGCCCTGAGGGGTTGGAGGGAAAGGTTTTTTGGATAGATGATAAGGTATTCACCATGCTCTCTGGGTTTTATACTCAGGGGGGCTTCTAAAGGATGAGCGCCCAGATCCTAGTACGTACAGCGTGGAGGATGTGGAGATCATTAATGAGAACCGCATCCCAATCAACTCCTATCCCGAGGAGTTCTTGGTGCACATGGGAATGAGTCGCAACTACTTTGGGGGAAGTCATGAGGTGCCAACATTTTTGGATGGAAGAGGTCGGGGTGGGTGCTTGTCCTTTCTTATCCTCGCGTTTATAATGTAAGCTTCCTTGTATATATTGATTTTATCCACTAACTTGCTCTTTTCTTGTTCGTTCATGTGTTGCGCAGAGATGGATCTATTTGTCGTGGTGAAGTTAACAAAGCCTACGCAGGTGACTATGGGCGTGCGCCCTCTGAGGGAAGGTGAAGTGCCCATCTTGGAGGCTACTGCTGGGCGCCTTCTGGAGCTTGCACGAGAAGAGTCTTCTGACGCATCACAGCCTATTGTGAATGCGACACCAGTGCAGACTGTGCCTGCACAGGGAGTGGTGGTGCCTGAGCTTGCGCGCGCTAAGTCGTCCACTAGTGCTGGGATCCTCAAAGTGGTTACTGACTCTGAAGAGGAGCGCCAAGGTGCAAAGCGTAAAGCTGCTGATGATGGTGGTGAGGGTACCTCCAAGCGCAGACGGCATACCATCATTGTGGATGAGTCCACAGATGAGGAGACGTCATCGTCTGTTGCTGCGCAGGAGAATGCTGGGACTTCTCCTCCTACGTAAGTAACCTTCGTTTGAGTATTTATATTTACACGTGTTTTATGCAGTGCCATTCCTTGACTTCTGTATGTTTGCGTGTAGTAACAGTGCTGCAGGAGGTGATGCAGCATTTGCTGAGGGGTTGGTGCCACCCCAAGCGGCTCATGCTTATGTGGAAGAGCTGGTGACGGCGAATGAAGAGATGTCTGCGCAGCAGCTGATGGAAGAGTTGTGCGCTACTGCTGAGCGTCAGGCTGAGTTGGTTACTCAGTTGAAGGCGCGGTATGTTGGTGAATGTAGCAGTCTCGCTCAGAAGGATTAGGAGATTGCTCTGCTTAGGGCGCAGTTGGCTGATACGCGAGCAGATGTAGAGTCTACATCTGCATATGCTAGGAGGCTCATAGATGAGAAGTTGTCTTTGATGGCTGAGGTAAAGCGAGAGCGCGGTGAAATTCATCAATACTGGGCTAACTTCTCTTGGGGTTTAAAGTACCTTCAAGAAAAGAAAACCGAGCACTTCGCCACCTTGATGAACTTCGCGAGCGTGTGGAGGGTGCTCTGAAGGTGCAGGAGAGCAAGCTGCGTAAGCTGAGTATAGAGTACGATGAGGAGTTATATCCTCATCTTATGTCTACTATTGCTGAGTGCAAGTATGTATCTTTTTTTTGAATTCTTTGTTTACCACTATGTTCCTTAATGCTCTTTATCTTCTAACGCGTGCGTTGTTGCATGTGCAGGTGGTTGATCAGCCATGGTCTGCGCTTGGCTGCCATGGGCACGCTGGAGTCCCAGGAGGTTTTAGAGGCCTTTGGGAAGTTCGTGGAGTGCGCCATAGCACGTGGCAAGGCCCAGGCTGCGGAGGAGCTTCATGAGTGCAAAATGCTGACTATGCCGCTTGCAGAAGTTCCTTGGTATAGGGCGGATGCTTTTGATGAGCTGGTGGAGTCCATGGAAAAGATGAAGGTCTTCGATTTTCCTCATATCGCCCGCTTAGAGTGTGATTAGGATTATCCTATAAGTGTGATCATGCAGGGCTTGACTTCTAGCCAAACGCATAGCTGAAGATGCAGAGGCGCACCCTGACTTCTTTTTGAAGCCAGATGAGTCGCAGCTGAAGGTGCCTGTCTTTGCTCGTCCCCGTCATATGCTCAATCCCTTCATTCTTGAGTAGCAGATTTCTTTGAAGAAATGCTTAGAGGCGCATGAGACAAGAGCTGCACATAAGAAGGGCGTGAAGGGGAAGGCCATTCTTTGCGGTGTTGGCGCAGCCCATCTCCCCAGGTCTGATGGGATTCCCGTTAGTGTACCAACGATGTCTTAGGAGGATAGCAGCCTTTTAATGAGGCTGAGTGAGGCTGGGGAGTTGGCGTCTACAGCTAGTAGCTCAAGCCATAGGCGTGCACAGAGCATCTAGATGTCTATGGATTTTTGTAGTTATAACTTGTATAAACTCATGATTCTTATAATATTTTTTATCTTTTTCCGTACGCCTTGTTATTTGTACTTAGATTGTTTTCTTTTGTGTAAACGATCATCCAAGAGTCAAATTGAAACCGTGACATACTTAAAATGACTTATATTAAGTGCATAACTTAAAAAATCATAAGTGTGAAGATAGACTTGCGTTGTTTTGCAAAGACTATATCAAATGACCAAGAGTCTTGGCTCGTGGGTTGCTAAGCATGTACAATGTATGTTATGTTGCGTATCCTTTGTGGAATGCGCATTTAAACTTACTTCAACGTCTTGAAAGTAATGCGCTTAGCAAGGATGCGTGATCTATTGTTGATGGGTTTGCAACCCTCTTACTCAACGAGTTAGTTAGTAGGCTTACTCATCCTTTCTGCCATCATAGGTCTTAATAAGTGCATGCACGCCATGTAGGCAAAATACAAAATAACGATATTGAGACATAATGAAAAATGTGAGCAATAAAGTTAAATGTGTTATGGAGTTAGCTAGAAACCACAACGTTTTATTAATACTTGCAAGTTTTTGAAGATAAAAGACAATTCTTAAAAAAAATTCAAATGCAGACATTTATTAGGCACGTACTAAAGTGCAAGGTTGTCTGTGTGTGGGCCGTAGCCTTTCCTATAGATAGCATCTCTTGAGATTGCAGATATTCCAAGTGCATGCCAGCTCATGGCCTTCCATATCGCGCAACTTGTATGCCCCATTGCCTAGTGCGTCTGTGACCTCATAGGGTCCTTCCTATTTGGGTCCAAGTTTGTCTGTGTCTTCTGCGTGGCTTGCATCATTGGCGCGGTATACAAAGTCTCCTGGCCTGAATGAAGTGTGCTTGACTTTTGCATCGTAATACTTCTTCATCTTTGACTTAGCCTTTGCTTCACATATAGCTGCGCGTTCGCGCCTTTCTTCCAACAGATCCAAGTCTATGCGCCGTTCATCGTCATTTGTTGTGACATTTATTTCCGCCGTACGGATAGTTGGCATTCCAATCTCGGCTGGTATGACAGCCTCTGTCCCATAGACAAGAGAGAATGGTGTGTCTCCAGTACTGGTTTTAATTGTCGTGCGGTGCGCCCATAAAACATGTGACAATTCATCCACCCACCTTCCTTTATGTATGTCAAGGCGTGTGGTATGTTTTAATTCACATACCATTTTATGGCCAAATACCGACCCAAATTGACTAAATGAGTTAACAAATGCCAAGAAAACATGTGTTTTTATGTTGTGAACATGTAGGTATGGATTTATCACAAAATGACGAAAAATCAAACAAAAACCAGAAAAAAATGGGCACGAGAGTGGGAGATGGTCAGAAAGTCAAGCTGGAAATCAAAGTTGAGCTTAAAAAGTCCTCAGAGTTTGCAAATGCACAAGAATGATCCTTGATATGAAAGTTTGAGGAAATGTCAAGAAAGGTCCCTGCACTTTGAAAGTTCACATATTTAGTCCTTCAGTGATTTATATGAAGAAAAGTCAATTCAACCCCTCATCTATTCAAGATTGACAAGAAAGGACCTTTATCACATTTTTGGAGTTTGCCATTTTCAGCCCTTGGTTTTTCAGCAAATCACACCAATGGTCCTTGATACATGATATAAGTAATAACAAAAGCCTGGTTTTAAAATATTAGCCCAAGATTAGTTATCAAAGTCCACTTGCAACCTAAAGCCCAAACACCAAAAATCTTACCCAAGCCCACCCAATTCCCACGGTCAAAATATTATAATACGGGTCAAAGAAAGGGTCAAACTGTCAAATAATCAATAATAACTACCCCGCTCCCATTTTTCCCCCAAATCAAATATTACCCAGGTCCTTATGAACCCTAGTTACTATTCCGTCCAATTTGACTGTAAGTAAGGGTACGGACGTCAATTCAAAGGCGTTTCTAGAAGCTCAGTGGTGTAAGGGTATCAAAGAAGCACAAATTAGGCCACATGGCAGTCATTGATTGGGAGAGACGCGTCATTGATACTTAATCCAAGGGCTATGATTGATGGGACACGATCTAAGGGCTGATGTATTACTCAAAGAAGCACAAGGTTGCAAGGATCGCCAGCATGGCAAGATAACCCTCACTCCTCATCACCTCTTATAAATAGAGCCCCTTGTTAGCTCATTGGAGTGTGTAGTTTTTTAGGTATTGTTATGCTGTCAAAATGTATTTTGATTTGTAATCTAGATTAGTCATTGTAATTTTACTCTCTGATTTTAATAAAAGTATTTCTTCCATTTTATATTCAGCTTATTATTTCTTTTATACATTAGCTTAATCTGTTTCATAAACTTCCTATATTGATATTACCTGTTTTCATAATCAGTAGTTAAAATCTTATTTCATTTTATTTCAATTTAGTTCTAATATCATTTACAGAAAAATAAAAATAAATAAAAATCAGAAAAAAAATAAGAAAAAAATAAAAAATGTGTTTACATAATCATAAGTATAGCTTATCATAGAGCTTATTTTTCATTTTATATACTCCATTTTAGCTAACTAGCTTTCATTGGAGTATTTTTTAGTCTAAAGTTCTTATAATCAAAAATAAGAAGAAGAATTATAGTTGCTGAGGTGATATTGGATAGATTGAGACAGAAAGAGATGAACTCAGCCTATCTTAAAGATAGGCTTCTGTGAACTCCCTCTGTTCTTGCTGAGGGAGAGGTTGTGATAATTTCTGATTTGAACTTTTGATATAGTAGTAGCTGTTATTGAGTATTTGGTTGATTGAGTACTGTTTCATTGAGATCTTTTGCTAAATTGTTGCTAGATTGTGTTTTGAGTCTGATTGATCTTAGATTGGTGTAGCTTAATAATAGATCTGTTTGCTTGATTGATTTTGAGTAGCATAGTTGTTTTGAGATTAAGTTTGTGGATCTGAGTTAGATTGAGAATCTGTCAATTGTGTGAATCTGAGATTTGGATATTGTGGATCTGAGATTGATCTTGCTTGAATCTAAGTTACTGTTTCATTGAGAGTTATTGTTGAGTTGATATTTGATCTGAGTTATCTGTCATATAGTGGAACTGCAATTCTGTGTTGTTGATTATTGATAGATCTAGTGACTAGTTGTTGCTGTTTTTATGAGATTTAATGATTGAGAATTGTTTTGGGAATGATTTGGTGATAATTAGTGGTTAATTAGTAAGCAGTATAGAGTGAATCAAATTCTGCAGGGGTGTTTGGATCTTAGGTTAGCTGAGTTTTTAGTTATTGGATTAGTAAATTGATTGCATAGTTAAGTTTAGTTAGTCTAATATTAGAGTAAACTAGTTAAAAAGTAGTAGCTAAATCATATTTAGTCAAACTTAGCTTAATCTCAATTAAACTGTTATAAAGTAGTTAAGTACAGTTAGTATAATAGTAATTGAAATTGCATATAAGTTCATAATTCTTTAAATGAGTGTAGAACTTGCTTAATGTCATCATATAAAGTAGTTTTGAGTGGTTGAATTTAGAATAAGTCAAACTAATTAGTGCATTTAGAAGTCAATTTAAATCAGCTTGAGGTGTTAATTAGCTACTATAGTTGATCATATTTAGAATAGATTTAGATTAGCTGAGGAAGTATAATTGCTTGATTCATTATCTCAGCTGTGCTCTTAATCTTTTGCCCCATAAGCTAGTAAATAAGAGCTTGACTTGAGTGCTTTAAGCTTCTGTGAAGTAGCCTGTGTGAGACAGGGTCTGTTTGTATTAGAGTGGCCTGTTAATGATCATTTGAGATTATATCTATGTTTGGAGTTTGAATCTGAGTTTCATCATAGTTGGAATCTGTGGAATGATTGATCTATATTGCTTCTGAATCTGCTTGTGCCAATTCTGTTTATTGAATTGCTTTGAATTTTGAGCTTATTGCAAAATTCTTGTGCTTCTGTGGATAAGTGTGAATACATTTGATTTAATTCTGAAAAACTGAGCTTCTTTAATCATTTTAAGACTGTGTTCAGAGTTTCATAGTGTTTGGTTCACAAGTGCTTATAAATAAGCACTTGTGAATAAGCAGTTTACTAAAATAAGCACTTAAACTTTTCATTTTCACTTCAAATTTTTATTTTCAGTTCTTTTTATTATTTTAGAATTTCTGGAATTTTTCCAGATTTTTCCAAACCTTTTTACTATTTTTCTTATTTTCTTTTGATTTTATTCAATTTATAAATAGTTTTTAATTACCAAAAATCAATAAAAATTCGGAAAAGGTTGTGAAAAATACAAAAATATTTTTAGAAATTCTTTTATAATATTTTAGAATTTTTAGAATTAAATTTTCAATTTTCCACTTTATTTTTCTATTTTCCTTATTTTTAATTCAATTTTAATTCATAGAAAATAAATAAAAAGTCAAAAAAATATTTTTCTTTTTCTTAAAATTCTTTTTAATAGTTTAAGATATTTAGAAAATTGTTTTACATTCGTAGGATCATTTTTCAATAAAAGTCGTGTTTTAAATAACGCAGTTGCATTTCCGTTTTTACGTTTTTCACTTTGGTGCATTATTAGCTTGTACTCTTTGCTTATTTCATAATTGTTTGTGATTACTTGAATATCTTGATTGTTATTTTCACTTTCTCACTTTTTAATTCACGGTTACACGAATCGATATTCTCAATTCCATTCGCCTTCACTGGGAAACAACTCGGGTGATCCGTATTTTACGCGGATCACTTCGATGTACTACTATATAATATATAATTGGTTTTCACACGAATCAGCGTGCTTTTATTCCTTCGCCCAGACTGTGATTCGCGCGTTCAACCAAGCCATTGGTTTGTGGGTGCTTAACTGAAGCAAAGTGTTGTGTAATGTTTAATTGTGCGCACCAGTCTTTGAACAGGTTGTCACATAATTGTTTTCCGTTGTCCGAAATAATCTCTCCAGGTAGTCCAAAGCGCCATACAATTTTGTCCCACATGAAGCATTTGACTTGGTTGCCCGTGATGCTTGCCACTGCTTTTGCCTCAATCCACTTAGTAAAATAATCTATAGCTACGATGAGGAATTTTAGCCCTCCCGCTGCAACCGGAAAAGGGCCTGCAATGTCAATGCCCCATTTATAGAATGGCCATGGTGAGGTAATGGGGGTTAGCTCTTGTTGTGGTCGGCGCGGAATTGGTCTGTGGACTTGGCAATCGCTGCATTTCTTTATCATGTCTCGCGTGTCGCGGTGCATAGTAGGCCAATAGTGCGCGCCACTACAGACCGTGGTCCTGAGTGCATGCTGCATGAGCCAGCGTGAATTTCTCGAAGTATGTAATCTGCCTGGAGAGGTCCAAAGCACCGGAGCCATGGTTGTAGGAATGAACGTCGATATAGGACGCCATCTCGGAGTTCAAATCTCTGTGTTGTGCGCCGTACCCTACGAGCGTCATTTTGATCTTGTGGTAAGATTCCTTTGCTTATAAATTCAATGAAAGGTGTCATCCACGTAGGATCCTGTTCTTCTATCACCGTGGATATTTCCATCTCCGAGATTGATTTGTCTTTCAGAGTTTCCACCAATACCTGTTTTGATAGGTGCGCAAAGCTTGTAGATGCGATCTTGCTAAGCTCGACAGCTTTCCTGTTTTCTCCTTTAGGGACTTGTTTGATGGTAAACCTATCAAAATTCTGAATTATAGACTTGGTTTTTTTGAGGTATTGGACCATGTGTTCATCCTTGGCTTCATATTCCCCTAGCACGTGATTGGCTACCAGCCTGGAATCTACATTTGCCTCTAGGTTACGTACACCCATTTGAGTTTCAATGCGTAGTCCAGCAAGTAGGGCTTCATATTCTGCCTCATTATTTGTGGCTGTGAATTCGAAGCGCAGTGCGTAAGTGAATTCCACTCCATCTGGATTAGTGAGGATAAGGCCTGCGCCTGATCCATCCACGCACGAGGATCCGTCTGTGAATAGAACCCATGGTTCTTGTAATTCTACCTTGCTTGTTGAAGGTGGAGTATCGGTATCTGGCTTCTCAACAATAAAGTCGGCTAATATCTGCCCCTTGATTGCAGTGCGTGGTCTATACGAGATGTTATACTTGTTCAATAACACACTCCATTTTTGTAGCCGTCATGATGCGTCAGGTTTAGAGATAACTTGTTTGATAGGCTGGTCCGTTATGACAGCTATTGGGTGCGCCTGAATGTATCTGCGCAGTCTCTTAGCTGCTGCTGCGTGGGAATCGCAACAGGCTTTACCTCTCGAGGGATCTCGAGAAGCTTACAACCCCCACCAGGCAGTGTACCTGATCGTTGTAGTATAGTGTAGTGACAAGTACCGGGGGATTGGTCGTTCAGCTTAGGAATAGTGTCGCTAGGATTAGAAAGCCTAATTACTAGTTCTAAAGGTGAGGATGATTATTTTTGTGTTTTTATATTTTTTGGAAAGCAAGTAAAATCTCGGGTTTTGGAAGAGTGGGCGGAATTAGTTGCTATTCAACTAACCCAATACTAAGATGCAATCAAAATAAAATACTAAAAATGAAAATAAACTAATTATACTAAGGTTGTGAGCAGTAATTGGAGAAAATGTGTTTACTTAGATTTCACTACTCCCTAGATATCTTTTACACGTTAATTACTTGTTATAATTGCATGGATGACGGATCGTATTCCTTAATACCATTCATGGGGTGGCATACATAACTCCCCAATTCTATGAGCTCTTATCTCCTCCTACACCATGCCCAACACAACTATAGGGATTGTAAACAGTGGCTCATGCATTAAATACAACCAATAAAGACCTAGTACGCCTCGGTTCATGTTTCTTAAGACGTTCAAGCATGTTACCATTTGGAGATCTGCCAGTTTTCTTAAGCCTAACATATAAATCATTCAACCAAGACAAGAATAAACAAGTAATCAACACATAATCAATATCTAGGTTTCATTAGATCTAAGCAAACACAAAAGAGATCTAGCCTAGCATGATAGAATTAAGACAAGAACATGATATAGACAACCAACACATAGACATATTGATTGAATTAGAAGAACACTTATCTTAATTAATCATGCAAGGTATCAAGGGGTTGGAACCCTTGAAAAACCTGTAAAGTTACACCAAAATCGTCTTTAGGGTTTCTCCCAAAACTTCTCTCTTTTTTTATGTGAAAAACTAGAAAACTATATATAGGAAAATAGGGATGACGGCGTCAAGAACGAAGGTGTGACGCCGTCATCTCGCCGCCAAATACTTCCTCGGACGGCCTTGATCTACTTCTGACGCCGTCAAGGCCTAGGCCGTCACAAAAATTCCTCTTGACGCCCTGTGTGTGACGCCGTCATCAACTACGGATTTTAATTCTTGGGGTTTTGACGCCGTCAGAAAGAACACTTGACGCCTTCATGTACTGTTCCCAGCATGGAAAATTGAGACTTTGCCGTTTTCTTCACTTTTATGCTCCAAAAACGTCCAAAATGGCTTCTTTTCCAGAATTCACTCTCCAAGTACCTAAAATCACAAAAGGAATGATTTAGGGCAATATTTGATCAAATAAATTCGGATTCGGGCTTAAATGACCCCCTAAAAACGGACCATTTTTTGCCTCATCATATACCCTTACACTTGAGATTTGCTTGTCCTCAATCAAATGCGCTTTTATTCTACTCAAAATACAAGTTAGGGGTCATTTAACACTAATATAAAAGTAATTACAATAAATAATCGTTCCACTAAAGACCAATAGACAAGCTCGGAGGTCATACACTAGCACCTCACAAATAGTGTTTAGATACTCACATCTCTCGGGTGTAATAAAGTAATATAACATTATGGAAATGGAAGATATCTCTCACTACCTGTCATAGCAAAATAGATTACCATAGGCTTGGGAAAGGATCAAACCTCCACCACATGGCGTAAGCACCTAGGATAAACTATCAAAGAGGTCTTTTAGAGGGTTGTAACGTTAGGTATAGGGATATGAATTACACGGTTTTGTTGGATAAAGGAAGTTATTACTGGTGGCAAGTTAACAATCTTGGTCAATTACATGTACAATATGGCGTTGCTAAGCCAAGACTAGACTCGACTTAAGCTAATAAATGAGAAATAACAAAAAAACATAAAATGAACATAGAATGAAACGGGATGGTAGTCCGTATGTTTTTTTCTCTTTTTCCTTTTTCTATTTTTTTATTTTCTTTTTCATGATTTTTTCGATTTTTTTTTTTTTCATACACTCTTACCCTACCATCCAAAATTATACATCATAGGGAATGAAAATTCCCCTTACACTTGAATCTTTACATACTTTACATTCAACTAATCTAATGACTCGAATTAAGAAAATCAAAACACTTGGAGCACTTTTAAGATTAACGTACATATGGGGGTAATAATATTATGTTCTTCCCCATTACTCCATAAAATAAGTACTTACCCGTGAGTCCCAATCGTCCCAAAACAATATGTACAAGGATATGACTCGACTTAGCAACCATGTAATCAATTAGAAAGTTAACTTAGGGTTTAACAAATAACAATAATGCACTAAAGATGAGCGCATACACGGAAGGCTAAGGCGATTTGGGTGTACATTTAAGTGGGGTGTAACAAATTCTTCCTTTAAGTAAAATGCTTAAAGTTAGAAACGAAAAGATAGGCTCGGAGGGGTGTACTAGGGGTTTCGTGTACTAAAAATGAGTACAACGCTAAGGGTGTGGGAAAAATTAGTTGACTTAACTAGTCAAGTAATATGACTTAAATGGTCAAGTAATTATGATACGGGTTTAACACAAGGGTGATCCTAATGCCTCTTATCATGTAGTAAATCCTACCACACGAATGTAGTCTCACTAGCGGTCTCGGACTGCATCACTAACGCAAGTTCTAGAATCTAAATGCTACCGGTACACTCATAAGCACTAATAGTATATTAATATGATTTAATTTATAAGTTGCTATGCTTTTAGATCATGAATACCAATATATGCATACATGACATTAGGATAATTAACCCTCTTGTTGCTATGTCTATTATCATTTATCTTAGTTTTCATCTATATTGATAATCTTCTATGATTTAAAGTAGAATACTTGCCATTTATGCTATATGATCTTACTAGTTGCATTAATAGATGTGTTATAATTAAGACTTGCTAGTAACTCAATATTACAATGTGTCTTGTATACATGCATACATTCATATGTCTATATTGTATTCATTGATGATTTTCTTTGTCCCTTTCTATCTCATTGCATTTAGATGTTTAATGTCTACCATATCTCTTTCATATCTTTAGTTGCCATTAGAAATTATTATATGTGACAATGGGCTTAATCGATTCTCTTGAAGTGTATCTTTCACTTGAAATCTCTTGATTGTCAAAATCAAAACATCATATTTAAAAAAAAAAAAAAAAAAACTTCTTTCTTTGAATTAAAACCTTTCGAATATCTATTTTATGCTTTTTCGAACAACATGCTTAATCATAAGCTATCATAACATTATTTTGATCTTTATCAAGATAGAAACATTTTCCTTTTTGAAACAAAACAAATTTTGTTTTATTGGGATACTAACTTGAATGTATCTCAAAACATTAAGCTAAGTATTAGTGAATCAAGTAAACTTCATATTTGGTAATCTTCGATAGGTAAATTTAGGAACTCGATTTCTTCTAAAAAGGAGAATGACTACTGGAGAATCTATTGACTAGAAATTCAATTTAACCTAACGGTTGAATTGCTTCTATGTGAGAAGTTGGGTGTGTGCAACCCGTAAAAACGGTCGTGTTTAGCCTGAATTGAGCACCACTAGTAATAGTCTCATACTCATTCTCCAACTTGATTAAATTGCACTTCCTATATATACCTAACGCTAGTTTATTTGTATGAACTTTGCTTCTCATTAGATTCTTACGTTCCCAGATTTATGGCATTAAGTGAAAACTTACTTTCAAACATTGTTGAATAAAACTAAAAACATTTTATTTAAAACATTATTATTTTCTCACATATGTCATAAACTTATGTGAAAATGACATCCACAATCTAATCAAATCATTTCATGAGAATCATGGTTTGCCCGTTTGGATCTTGTTTGTAACAAGTCTTAAAGTTCATATAATCATATCTTCCCACTTGTTTATCATAAGCATTCTTAAATTCTTTTGCACTAATCCTACTTACCATTATCTTCATATAGTTGCATACTTAACTAAGTTTGCTTTATTGCTTCCTTAGTTACCAAACTTAATTGAAATATTAGTAGATGACATGATTATTAGGAATTAATTGTTCACTTTAATCATTTCTATGATATTCTCTACATTCATGAATAGTATGCTCTATATTGCCTCAAGAGTTGAACTTACTTGAATCCAAATCCAAAAACACAACCTTTTTGAAAATTCTCTGCCAAAAACCCATTTCTGGCATTCTGGGAATCACCAGATGGGCGGCCCCCTTAAATTTAAGGGGACCGGCCTCCATTTAAGGGGACCGGCCATCTGATGGTCGGGGATACTGTTTTCTTTATCACTTTTTGACCCATTTCAGCCTATACTTCCCAAAATTCACAAACATATTTTGTCCCATGCTATCCCTCAAAATTTACCTTCCTAAACCACATTTCTCATACACTATAAATACCCTCTTCCCATCATTAATGCCATCACACCCAAACATGTCATCTCCCAACAACCAAAAACCAAAGATTTCAAGAACCGCAAGGATCTCCGTCAAACCCGTTTGGAGGAGGAAACTTGATTCTTGTCATAACTCTTGTGATGTTGTTTCAAGTCAACCAACAACTCAACCTCAAACCCACTCAAATGAGTCATCCCACAACCTATCTTCCACTAATACCCTCATTAATGCTTCCTCTTTTGATGAGCATGCTCAATCCCAAAACAACAATCCCAATATCTCAATCAACACTTCACATATTGCTCATTCAACAAAAACATCATCCACTCATGAAGAAACTCTTCCACCCATATCATGTTTTCATGATTACCCAAGTTCAAACATATCTCCACCACCTAGAGTACCACCACCACTTCCTACAACCTCACATGCTACTCCAATGTTGCATGTGCAAACCTTCACCCAAGACAACTATCATGCTCCACCACCATCACCTTCCTCCGAACACTTGAAGTTCGTTGAGGAGCTAAAAGAGGCACATGAGCTTAGTGCTCTTTTAGCTTTACATCTTGCTCAACGCAATTTGGATCCACCACAATCAAGCTCACCATCATCACCACATAACAAAAACCAACTTGAGAAGCATGTTAACAATTGCCCTTGTTGCATCTTCCTTCAACAACAAACCATTGCTTTGAATGAGCACTTCACTTGGATTGAGTATCTTCTTACTAGATCTCAACAAACCCCATCACTTGAACAACATCACAACCCTCAACCAACAAACTTCACTTCAAATCCACCACCTCCAAGCTCTACAAACTCACCAACACCCATGGAACCAAGAGCTTACCTCCACTAAACCACCAAGCATTTGATATGCTTATGTTTTCTCATTTTCAAATAAAACTACTCAACCATTTTGGGATTCAAGAAAGTTTGGTGACACTCCTTGTTGGCACTATTAGATGTTCTATGTTATTTAGAATTCTATTTGTATTGCCTTTGTAACAATGATTATGGGTTGACATAATCATTTCTCTATTATTGAATGGTTTAATATATGTTTCTTATTACCTTGTGCCATGATTATTACTTGCTAATATAATGCTATATGTATTTGCTTGTGCCATGCTTGTGCTTCTAATCTTTTTCTTGCAAGAATTACTTTCTCGAAACCTTGGTACCCTCAAACGAGGGGGAGCATACATCAAGGGGGAGTTTTCTACCCGTTTAAACTTCTCTCACGAAGCTTATTCGGCCTAACCTTTTTGATTCTACAAAAAGGGGGAGAAGTGAATGTAAACTTACTAAATACTTGTCTAAATATTAATTTTTGGATTTAATAAGTTTAGGTTTTGTAATCATCAAAAAGGGGGAGATTGTTGATATAAATAATTGACTAAAAACATTATTCATATCTTCCGATATCTCTATGTTTTGATAATCACAAAACTTAAACTAATCAAACCAAAGATCATGACGTAAACACGTATTTAGTAATAAATAATCACTTTCACCAACAAATCACTTAAGGTATGAATAAACAAAGTGCTTAGTGCAATGTATGATCAAAGGAGTATTTAATTAACTAATACAAAGTTTATTTAATTATATAATCTTATTATATATTTTTGAAAAACACTTTTGGTAATAAGGAAAAATGTTTTAATCATACTAAATATATGATTTCAAATATTTAACCAAAATCAGTTAGTTTTTCACCAAATAAACTTTCCCCACTAAAAGACAAGTTTTCTGGCCGTTACAGTTGGGCGGCCCCCTTAATTATAAGGGGCGGTCCCCTTAATTTTAAGGGGGCCGGCCATGCTTTAAGGGGGCCGGCCACGCTCCTCTGTCAGAACTTGTTGCCTATAAATACCACCTTAAACCTGGATTTTTTCCCCACCTTTTTGCACAAAAACTTTCTGTTCTAGATCTCCATTTCAATCCTAAAAATCCTTTGATCATTTCATAAGCCTTTGTTTCCAAGTGATCCAAAGCCTCATTCTTTCAAGTGCAAAGAGAAGAATACTTCTATTAGAAGTATTACAACTTAGTATCATCTTGCTATCTAAGTTGTTTGTTTACATTTTCTTGTATATCTTTCATACTTTGGTGAATAAGGTGTATGTATTAGTTAACTAGATTTAGTTGAAGAATCTAGAATTGTTGTAAGTGTGAAGTGTAACTTGAAGTGAAGAAGAAGGGTTAGATAGTAGTGGTGATAGGAGATTGTAGCAATAGGAGCTTGTAGTGAAGAAATTAAGAATCTCTAGTGGAGAAGACTAGAAGATATTTGTAGATTGAAGTTGTGAAGACATTAGTGGCTTAAAGGTGTCAAGACATTAGTGCATTGAAGGTGTGAAGACATTAGTGGCTTGAAGGTGTCAAGACACTAGTGCATTGAAGTTGCGAAGATATTAGTGACTTGAAGGTGTCAAGACATTAGTACTTTGAAGGTGTGAAGAGAATAGAAGATTGGTGTATAGAAGATTGGTGTGTAGAAGATTGGTGTGAAAAAATAGTAGATTGGTGTGAAGATTGGTGTGTAGATTGGTGTGTAGATTGGTGTGAAGATTGGTGTGTAGATTGGTGTGTAGATTGGTGTGAAGATTGGTGTGAAGATTGGTGTGTAATTTGGTGTGTATATTGGTGTGTACGGTTTTCTCCGCCATAAAGGAGATATTTGATCTAGTGAAGAAAACTCTCGAGTAGGTGACTCGGGGAGTGGAGTAGGGCAAGGAAGGTGTCCTTGTAGCCGAACCACTATAAATCCTTTGTGTCTCGGTTTGATCTTTCCATCTCTCACTCTTTGATTTATTACTTACTTGCATTTCACACATAGTCATAATTGATAGTATTGTGCATATGTTGATTTCACATAAAGATCAAACTAAAATCCATTCATAAAACTAATCTTACAAAAACCAACCTAGTACATATAATTATATCTATACACTACTACACATATATATGCTTACATAAAATATATGAAATTGTATATTCTTTCCAAACATTATACATAAGCATTGTATATATATATAACCTTTAATATATCTTGTATTTATACTTTTGTAGTTAAGTGTTTTGAAATTGTACATTATACATAAGTAGTATTTATACTAAATCATAAATTAACTAGTATATATATTTATGTATTAAAGTGATTTGAAAGTTTCATCTTAGAAACTATCTTTTATAAAATAAGCAAAACGAAAAAGACGTAAAACTATTCAACCCCCCCCCCCTTCTAGTTTTCCACAATTGGTACCAGAGCCACGTCTAACAAGATTTTTAAAATATACTGTATTTTAAAACTTGTAACGATCCATGGAATTCGAAAAATATCTAGAAGGAGAATTTACGCAAAAACCACCATTATTTGAAAATGATCATTTTCTTGAATGGAAAAACAAATTTGAAAATTATGTGAAATCAATAGATCTTGATCTTTGGCATATCATTTCAATTGGTGATCTTAAATCAACCAAAATAGATTTTGAAAATCAAAATAATAATTTTCAAACTAAAATTGATAAAAACACTAAAGCCAAATTACTTATTTTCAAAACTCTACCAAAAGTCAAATATGAAAGATTATCTCATTGTAAAACGGCAAATGATATTTGGAAATGTCTTTTAAAGATTCACCAAGAAGAATGTAAAACCAAAGATGATATACTTGATATTGCACAAGAAATAGTTAATCTAGAAAATTTAGTAAATAAATATTTAGTTGAAATAAACACATGTACTACTAGTTCAAATGTGATCATTGAAGGTATCTACAACGAAGAATACATGAACCAAATCCAAAGAAAGAGCGTGAATAAATCATGGTGCAACAAGTGCAAAGAAGACGATGATAACACGGCTTATGAGAATATTCAATCTAATGAGAACACTAGTATTGATGCATGTGAGGAATGTACAACTACAAAGAAGGTACAATCCAAAACTAAACATTTTTGCTATGATCAATTTATATTAGAATTTTCAAAAATGGAAAATAACTTCAAACATTTTTGCAACATTGACTCAAAAATTATTTTTAAAAATGAATCTTCAACATCCGCTGAAAATAATTTTGAAAAAGAAATAATTTTAGAAGACAAAATGTCTAAACTTGAAAGTAATATTGAAATTGATCTTGAATGTAAAAATTGTCAAGACTATAAACATGAAATTAAAATGGAAAAGGAAAAAGCAAAAATATTGGCAAAATTCGAAAATAGTTCTAAATCTTTAAAATATCTACTTAACATTCAAAAGTCATTTTATGATAAAACCGGATTAGGATTTACGGCAGATGAGTATTTGACAAATACGTCAAAACAAATAAAATTTGTTAAACCTAGTGGAAAAATTTAGAACTATTATTATTTACATCCATTGATTATTTCTCTAGTCAAGAAAGTTATTGTTTGTTTGTTAAAACAAACAAATAATGAATTCTTGTACTTCTCGATGACATCCTCCTCATATGCATTTAAGTGCATTGGATGTTCGCTACTAATCAACTCGGACCCATGAGAATCTGGGTACCAAGCTCTATGTCATGTGTAGGTAATTAACGATCAAAGGAACTACTACTTTTTGGATCGCTCTATTCGCTTTCTTTCATTTGATGACCATTGGTTCCCTCTATTATGTTTCACACTCTACACATGTGTTACTTTTGACATTATGGCGGTTATCCTTGATTTTCGGCGGTCTATGTTTCACTTTTGGATGCATTGACTTTATGGTGTGTTCGTTACTACCACATGACGAAGGATTCTTGTTCTACCATTCTTAATCTGCACGTCTTGTGATGATTGTTGCGACCGATAGTGTTTCTATGATCAAGACTCCTTGATCCTTAATGCATTGGGAATTTACTTCGCTTCTTCAACTTGCTTTGGGGTAAATCTTTTTGAAGTCTTCTATTGCTCTCATGACCAATCTTAAAGTAAAGCTGGACCTGAGGTAAGTTTTCTTTTCAAAAACTTGCCTACATTACATTATATTAGAGTATGCTTCAATTAGTATATTAATATGATTTAATTTATAAGTTGCTATGCTTTTAGATCATGAATACCAATATATGCATACATGACATTAGGATAATTAACCCTCTTGTTGCTATGTCTATTATCATTTATCTTAGTTTTCATCTATATTGATAATCTTCTATGATTTAAAGTAGAATACTTGCCATTTATGCTATATGATCTTACTAGTTGCATTAATAGATGTGTTATAATTAAGACTTGCTAGTAACTCAATATTACAATGTGTCTTGTATACATGCATACATTCATATGTCTATATTGTATTCATTGATGATTTTCTTTGTCCCTTTCTATCTCATTGCATTTAGATGTTTAATGTCTACCATATCTCTTTCATATCTTTAGTTGCCATTAGAAATTATTATATGTGACAATGGGCTTAATCGATTCTCTTGAAGTGTATCTTTCACTTGAAATCTCTTGATTGTCAAAATCAAAACATCATATTTAAAAAAAAAAAAAAAAACTTCTTTCTTTGAATTAAAACCTTTCGAATATCTATTTTATGCTTTTTCGAACAACATGCTTAATCATAAGCTATCATAACATTATTTTGATCTTTATCAAGATAGAAACATTTTCCTTTTTGAAACAAAACAAATTTTGTTTTATTGGGATACTAACTTGAATGTATCTCAAAACATTAAGCTAAGTATTAGTGAATCAAGTAAACTTCATATTTGGTAATCTTCGATAGGTAAATTTAGGAACTCGATTTCTTCTAAAAAGGAGAATGACTACTGGAGAATCTATTGACTAGAAATTCAATTTAACCTAACGGTTGAATTGCTTCTATGTGAGAAGTTGGGTGTGTGCAACCCGTAAAAACGGTCGTGTTTAGCCTGAATTGAGCACCACTAGTAATAGTCTCATACTCATTCTCCAACTTGATTAAATTGCACTTCCTATATATACCTAACGCTAGTTTATTTGTATGAACTTTGCTTCTCATTAGATTCTTACGTTCCCAGATTTATGGCATTAAGTGAAAACTTACTTTCAAACATTGTTGAATAAAACTAAAAACATTTTATTTAAAACATTATTATTTTCTCACATATGTCATAAACTTATGTGAAAATGACATCCACAATCTAATCAAATCATTTCATGAGAATCATGGTTTGCCCGTTTGGATCTTGTTTGTAACAAGTCTTAAAGTTCATATAATCATATCTTCCCACTTGTTTATCATAAGCATTCTTAAATTCTTTTGCACTAATCCTACTTACCATTATCTTCATATAGTTGCATACTTAACTAAGTTTGCTTTATTGCTTCCTTAGTTACCAAACTTAATTGAAATATTAGTAGATGACATGATTATTAGGAATTAATTGTTCACTTTAATCATTTCTATGATATTCTCTACATTCATGAATAGTATGCTCTATATTGCCTCAAGAGTTGAACTTACTTGAATCCAAATCCAAAAACACAACCTTTTTGAAAATTCTCTGCCAAAAACCCATTTCTGGCATTCTGGGAATCACCAGATGGGCGGCCCCCTTAAATTTAAGGGGACCGGCCTCCATTTAAGGGGACCGGCCATCTGATGGTCGGGGATACTGTTTTCTTTATCACTTTTTGACCCATTTCAGCCTATACTTCCCAAAATTCACAAACATATTTTGTCCCATGCTATCCCTCAAAATTTACCTTCCTAAACCACATTTCTCATACACTATAAATACCCTCTTCCCATCATTAATGCCATCACACCCAAACATGTCATCTCCCAACAACCAAAAACCAAAGATTTCAAGAACCGCAAGGATCTCCGTCAAACCCGTTTGGAGGAGGAAACTTGATTCTTGTCATAACTCTTGTGATGTTGTTTCAAGTCAACCAACAACTCAACCTCAAACCCACTCAAATGAGTCATCCCACAACCTATCTTCCACTAATACCCTCATTAATGCTTCCTCTTTTGATGAGCATGCTCAATCCCAAAACAACAATCCCAATATCTCAATCAACACTTCACATATTGCTCATTCAACAAAAACATCATCCACTCATGAAGAAACTCTTCCACCCATATCATGTTTTCATGATTACCCAAGTTCAAACATATCTCCACCACCTAGAGTACCACCACCACTTCCTACAACCTCACATGCTACTCCAATGTTGCATGTGCAAACCTTCACCCAAGACAACTATCATGCTCCACCACCATCACCTTCCTCCGAACACTTGAAGTTCGTTGAGGAGCTAAAAGAGGCACATGAGCTTAGTGCTCTTTTAGCTTTACATCTTGCTCAACGCAATTTGGATCCACCACAATCAAGCTCACCATCATCACCACATAACAAAAACCAACTTGAGAAGCATGTTAACAATTGCCCTTGTTGCATCTTCCTTCAACAACAAACCATTGCTTTGAATGAGCACTTCACTTGGATTGAGTATCTTCTTACTAGATCTCAACAAACCCCATCACTTGAACAACATCACAACCCTCAACCAACAAACTTCACTTCAAATCCACCACCTCCAAGCTCTACAAACTCACCAACACCCATGGAACCAAGAGCTTACCTCCACTAAACCACCAAGCATTTGATATGCTTATGTTTTCTCATTTTCAAATAAAACTACTCAACCATTTTGGGATTCAAGAAAGTTTGGTGACACTCCTTGTTGGCACTATTAGATGTTCTATGTTATTTAGAATTCTATTTGTATTGCCTTTGTAACAATGATTATGGGTTGACATAATCATTTCTCTATTATTGAATGGTTTAATATATGTTTCTTATTACCTTGTGCCATGATTATTACTTGCTAATATAATGCTATATGTATTTGCTTGTGCCATGCTTGTGCTTCTAATCTTTTTCTTGCAAGAATTACTTTCTCGAAACCTTGGTACCCTCAAACGAGGGGGAGCATACATCAAGGGGGAGTTTTCTACCCGTTTAAACTTCTCTCACGAAGCTTATTCGGCCTAACCTTTTTGATTATACAAAAAGGGGGAGAAGTGAATGTAAACTTACTAAATACTTGTCTAAATATTAATTTTTGGATTTAATAAGTTTAGGTTTTGTAATCATCAAAAAGGGGGAGATTGTTGATATAAATAATTGACTAAAAACATTATTCATATCTTCCGATATCTCTATGTTTTGATAATCACAAAACTTAAACTAATCAAACCAAAGATCATGACGTAAACACGTATTTAGTAATAAATAATCACTTTCACCAACAAATCACTTAAGGTATGAATAAACAAAGTGCTTAGTGCAATGTATGATCAAAGGAGTATTTAATTAACTAATACAAAGTTTATTTAATTATATAATCTTATTATATATTTTTGAAAAACACTTTTGGTAATAAGGAAAAATGTTTTAATCATACTAAATATATGATTTCAAATATTTAACCAAAATCAGTTAGTTTTTCACCAAATAAACTTTCCCCACTAAAAGACAAGTTTTCTGGCCGTTACAGTTGGGCGGCCCCCTTAATTATAAGGGGCGGTCCCCTTAATTTTAAGGGGGCCGGCCATGCTTTAAGGGGGCCGGCCACGCTCCTCTGTCAGAACTTGTTGCCTATAAATACCACCTTAAACCTGGATTTTTTCCCCACCTTTTTGCACAAAAACTTTCTGTTCTAGATCTCCATTTCAATCCTAAAAATCCTTTGATCATTTCATAAGCCTTTGTTTCCAAGTGATCCAAAGCCTCATTCTTTCAAGTGCAAAGAGAAGAATACTTCTATTAGAAGTATTACAACTTAGTATCATCTTGCTATCTAAGTTGTTTGTTTACATTTTCTTGTATATCTTTCATACTTTGGTGAATAAGGTGTATGTATTAGTTAACTAGATTTAGTTGAAGAATCTAGAATTGTTGTAAGTGTGAAGTGTAACTTGAAGTGAAGAAGAAGGGTTAGATAGTAGTGGTGATAGGAGATTGTAGCAATAGGAGCTTGTAGTGAAGAAATTAAGAATCTCTAGTGGAGAAGACTAGAAGATATTTGTAGATTGAAGTTGTGAAGACATTAGTGGCTTAAAGGTGTCAAGACATTAGTGCATTGAAGGTGTGAAGACATTAGTGGCTTGAAGGTGTCAAGACACTAGTGCATTGAAGTTGCGAAGATATTAGTGACTTGAAGGTGTCAAGACATTAGTACTTTGAAGGTGTGAAGAGAATAGAAGATTGGTGTATAGAAGATTGGTGTGTAGAAGATTGGTGTGAAGAAAATAGTAGATTGGTGTGAAGATTGGTGTGTAGATTGGTGTGTAGATTGGTGTGAAGATTGGTGTGTAGATTGGTGTGAAGATTGGTGTGTAATTTGGTGTGTATATTGGTGTGTACGGTTTTCTCCGCCATAAAGGAGATATTTGATCTAGTGAAGAAAACTCTCGAGTAGGTGACTCGGGGAGTGGAGTAGGGCAAGGAAGGTGTCCTTGTAGCCGAACCACTATAAATCCTTTGTGTCTCGGTTTGATCTTTCCATCTCTCACTCTTTGATTTATTACTTACTTGCATTTCACACATAGTCATAATTGATAGTATTGTGCATATGTTGATTTCACATAAAGATCAAACTAAAATCCATTCATAAAACTAATCTTACAAAAACCAACCTAGTACATATAATTATATCTATACACTACTACACATATATATGCTTACATAAAATATATGAAATTGTATATTCTTTCCAAACATTATACATAAGCATTGTATATATATAACCTTTAATATATCTTGTATTTATACTTTTGTAGTTAAGTGTTTTGAAATTGTACATTATACATAAGTAGTATTTATACTAAATCATAAATTAACTAGTATATATATTTATGTATTAAAGTGATTTGAAAGTTTCATCTTAGAAACTATCTTTTATAAAATAAGCAAAACGAAAAAGACGTAAAACTATTCAACCCCCCCCCCTTCTAGTTTTCCACATACATGTTCATTTAATATTGTGGAGAATCATGATCGGTTTGTTTCTTAAAAGCATATTTGGGGTTTCCCCTTACACTTATCTTTTGCAAAAATACTTCTAGGTGGAGTTAAGACTAGGCCAAAACAACAAAGTAAAGTATTTCCACATTTTAGTTTAGAAACATGATCAACCAACAATAAAAATAAATCATGCATACGGAAGCAAATAACAATCAAACAAATAAAATCACACAAAACATGGGTTGCCTCCCAAGAAGCGCTTTTCTTTATTTTCGAGTCTTGTAGCTAGACTCAATGTCGTGGGTTACTACGTGATCTCATCATTGGTTCCACTCTCTAGGTCGTCTTCTAAACCAGTTTTGTATTCCGGACCTAGCTGCAAGCACTCTTTGTAGAAACCAAGCATCCTATTTCTAACATACTCTACTCCTCTACGTCTATCCTCCTCATTCCTATAATAAGCCTCTTGCTTATGTTCCTTTTCGAAATTAGAGAGAAGGCGGTATTGTTCGATCTTGTAGGGCATTTGATAAGTAACCTCATCATTCTCTTTCTTGAACCTAACTATCCCTAAAGTCGGATCATAACTCATCCTAGTGGCTTCAACAAATGGTTTTCCGAATACTATCTGGCTTAGGCAAGCATCTATCACCGGACGAATGTCTTCCACTATCATAAAATCAATTTCATAGGTGAGATTCCCTATAATCACATGTAATCCCTTAACTCTCCCTACAAAATTACTTATCAGATTCTTATCGGGCATCATCCTAAAATTGAGTTGCTTCTTCATCACCCAATTGTAATAAGTCCTAGTCATGATGTTCACGGGGGATCTAAGGTCGACGTAAGCTTTCCATATATGCATGTGCCCGATATTACATGGGATGTTAATGTTAGAGGGGTCTCCCATTTTGATAAGGGGGTCGCCAAAGATATATGTTCTCTCGGGACTATCGAATAAATCCTTATGGTATTCCCATTCTTCCTTGGTTGGCAACTTATCAAAGTATTCTTCTATAGGTTTTACCTCCTCTAATTCCTCATCCTTATTAACCTCAACTTCCCTACTCTCATCCTTACTATCGGCTTCTACTCTAACTTCATCCTTGTCACTCTCCTCTATCTCCTTATCTATCGGCTTAATGGTGACAACATTGACAAAGTGGACATGTTTGGATGATGAGGGGTCCTTAATTTGGATTCCACTATTGGTTTCCCTAGTGTCCTTCCTAGGTGTGATTAATGCTTGGTTGTTGAGGGCTTTCAACAAGTTGTCAATCTTGTTGGTCATCTCCGTTTGTTGTTGGTTGAATTCGGTTTCAAACCTAGCTATGCGGGCTTCTTGAGATGCCATGAACTTCGACATCAATCCTTCAAGATTGTTGGTACAACCATAGTTGTTAGAAGGATTGTTGTTGAAAGTACGGTTGGATGGTGGACCGTTTGGTTGGTAGCGATTAGGCGGATTGGAGGAATTGGGTTGATTTTGTTTCCACCTAAGGTTTGGGTGATTTTTCCAAGAGGGGTTGTATGAATCACCGTAAGTGTTTGGCTCGGGCTTGAAAGTGTACCACTTATCTCCCGCTTCGTCGGTACGCGTGGATGCGTAGTCCGCAAAAGCTGTTCCGGGGAGTTCCACACAATCACGAGTGTCATGGGGACCACTACATAATTCGCATGAAGAAGTGATTTTTTTCACTTGACTTGAAGGCTTAGGAGCTTCGTAAGATTTCATGAGAAACTTGACTTGGTCCTCAAGTTCCTTGATCCTACGGTCAGGAGTGCTAGAATTGTTCGAAGGCAAAGATATTGCCTTGACCGTTTTGTTCAAATCACGGTGATCATTCCAACTTTCGTTGTCATAGAGAGCAAGATCTTCTATGAGTTCCCATGATTGTTCCGCACTAAGATCACGTAGCTTACCACCGGCCGATTGGTCAATGGCTCGCCTCGTGGAGATGTCGATATGGTCATAAAAAATTTGGACTTGGAGCCAAAGATCTATGCCATGATGAGGGACTTTTTGGAGTAAGTCCTTGAAACGAGTCCATGCTTCATAAAGAGATTCATTTTGACGTTGTTGGAACATCAAGATGTCATTCCTAAGCTTAGTAGTTCTCCCCGGTGGGAAAAATTGAGCAAGGAAACGAGTGGTGAGATCATCCCATGTGGTGATGAATCCCGCGGGTAAACGCTCAAGCCATTGACTAGCTTGATCCCGTAGAGAGAATTGGAATAGGCGTAAACGGGTTGTCTCTCTAGTTTCAACACCTAGGTCTATGGAATCTACGATTTTGAGAAAGTCCTTAAGATGTTGGTTTGGATCTTCGGAACGAAGTCCATGGAATGCACATCCGCTTTGCACCAACCGGATGGTGTCGGATCGCAAGGGGGTCACATTGTCTCCGGTGAGCTCAATGGTGTTTCGGTAGCCTTGGTGGCTAGGTCGGGAATACTCTCCTAAGGTTCGGGGCCTAAGGGGTTCTAGTGGTGGGTTTTGTTGTGGTGGGATGACGGGTTCAAAGATGTTACCACCTTCCATGATGTCGGATGGTAAAGATTTACGAACAAAGGCACGAAGAAATAAGATAGAATAAAGAAGACCTAAAAATAAAAATAAAAATCTTACTAGAAAGGAATCTAGCAAGTAGACCTAATAAAAAGAAATCCTAACCTAGACAATAACTATTCCCCGGGCTGCGGCGCCAAAAACTTGATGGGTGGGAATCGCAACAGGCTTTACCTCTCGAGGGATCTCGAGAAGCTTACAACCCCCACCAGGCAGTGTACCTGATCGTTGTAGTATAGTATAGTGACAAGTACCGGGGGATTGATCGTTCAGCTTAGGAATAGTGCCGCTAGGATTAGAAAGCCTAATTACTAGTTCTAAAGGTGAGGGATGATTATTTTTGTGTTTTTATATTTTTTGGAAAGCAAGTAAAATCTCGGGTTTTGGAAGAGTGGGCGGAATTAGTTGCTATTCAACTAACCCAATACTAAGATGCAATCAAAATAAAATACTAAAAATGAAAATAAACTAATTATACTAAGGTTGTGAGCAGTAATTGGAGAAAATGTGTTTACTTAGATTTCACTACTCCCTAGATATCTTTTACACGTTAATTACTTGTTATAATTGCATGGATGACGGATCGTATTCCTTAATACCATTCATGGGGTGGCATACATAACTCCCCAATTCTATGAGCTCTTATCTCCTCCTACACCATGCCCAGCACAACTATAGGGATTGTAAACAGTGGCTCATGCATTAAATACAACCAATAAAGACCTAGTACGCCTCGGTTCATGTTTCTTAAGACGTTCAAGCATGTTACCATTTGGAGATCTGCCAGTTTTCTTAAGCCTAACATATAAATCATTCAACCAAGACAAGAATAAACAAGTAATCAACACATAATCAATATCTAGGTTTCATTAGATCTAAGCAAACACAAAAGAGATCTAGCCTAGCATGATAGAATTAAGACAAGAACATGATATAGACAACCAACACATAGACATATTGATTGAATTAGAAGAACACTTATCTTAATTAATCATGCAAGGTATCAAGGGGTTGGAACCCTTGAAAAACCTATAAAGTTACACCAAAATCGTCTTTAGGGTTTCTCCCAAAACTTCTCTTTTTTATACCGCGTTGACTGCTCCATGAGTTGGAGATAAGTACATGATCAATTCTTCCCCTGGTCGGGGTGCGACAAGTTTGGGAAGCGCTGCCAGATGTTGCTTAAGTTGTTGGAAGGCTTCCTCCGCCTCCTTAGTCCAACAAAAGTCTCCCTTTTTTGTGCACTTTGTGAGTGTCTTAAAGAGAGGGAGTGACTTGTCTGCTGATTTGGACAAAAATGGTTTAGCCCGGCTAGCTTTTCGTTTAATGACTGGACATCTTTCAATGTGCGCGGTGAAGGAAGATCTATGACAGCTTTTGTCTTTTCTGGGCAAGGCTTGATGCCGTCAGGTTCTATTAAATATCCAAGCAACATGCCTTCTGTCACGCCAAAAGTGCACTTTTTAGGATTTAACTTCATGTTTATCTTTCCCAGTGTTTTGAATGTCTCCTCGATGTCGCGCACCAATTCCTCCTTAGTATGACTCTTTATAACAAGGTCATCGACATAAACTTCCAGGTTGCGACCTACTTGCTTTTCAAAGGCCATATCCACCAATCTCTGGTATGTTACTTCCGCGTTCTTTAGACCAAAGGGCATTTTTGTGTAGCAATAGACCCCTTGACTTGTGTGGAATGCTATTTTTTCTTCATCCTCCTCGGCCATCTGAATTTGATGGTACCCTTTGTATGCGTCTAGGAAGCATTTAAAGGGATATCTACACAGAGATTCTATCTTCCAGTTTATTTCTGGTAGCGGGTAGCAGTCCTGTGGACATGCTTTATTAAGATCAGCAAAGTCTACGCACATTCTCCAACTGCCATCACTCTTTTTTACCATTACTGGATTGGAAAGCCAGTCATGGTAGTAGACTTCCCGCATGATGCCTGTGTCTACCAGTTTGTGTACTTCTTCCAAGATGGCTTTTGCGCAATCTGGTGCTTGGCCGCGCTTTTTCTGTCGTATTGGAGGAAATCCTTGTCAGATTTGTAGCTTGTACTCCGTGATAGATCTTGGTACTCCAGTCATGTGCTTTGGTTCCCATGTAAAGATATCTAGGTTCTTTTGCAAAAGTGAGCACACAGCTGTTTTGCCTTTGTCAGATAGAGACCCTCCAATTGATATTTGTTGATCTGGGTAATCAGGGCGAATGGCAACCTTGGTTTGGTATTTTAGCTGCGCGCTGTTCTGGAACCCTCTCCACTTCACTGGTTACTGTGTTGCATTCTTTAGGCGGCTCAGTAGTATTGTAGAGGGTGACAATGCCCCCTTCTACTGGGAATTTGCGCATCCCATATGTTGTGGATGGTACAGCGCGCATGGATGATATTCTAGGTCTCCCAATGATGCCGTTGTATGGTAAAGGAGACTTGATTATCATGAAGTTTATCCAGGTTGCTGTAGAGTGTTGTTCATCACCAACAACTACAAGTAAGCGTAATTTCCTCGTAGGCCATATCTTTTCTACTGTGAAGCCAGTCAGCGACGTCGTGGCCGGAATTAACTGAATTTCTATCTCAGGTCGCAGCCTCTTGAAACAGTGTTCATACAGAATGTCTGTGGATGCTCCTCCATCAATATACATGCAACGGATATCATGTCCCCCAGTATGTATCTCAATGGTTAGCAGCTCTACTACTGCGTTGTCCGCAGCTAGAGTGGGGAAGGATATTTCATTCCCAAAAGAGAATTTTTGACTGACCTTTTGCTTCGTCTTGCGCTGCCATGAATGTATCATGTAAATAATGTCAGCCTTATCTTTGGGTGGCTCTTTCTTACCTCCATTCTTTTGTTTATCCTTTCCTTCTTTAATATTCTTAACGAGATGATCCATTCTACCCTCCTTTACTAATTTTTCAATTAGTTTTCGTAGTTGGACACACTCATTAGTGGTATGGCCCTTTTGTCCATGGTATTCGCAGTATCCATTCCCTACACGCCGATCCTCTGGAGTGCGCATTGGTGGGGGTTTTGGGAAGTGTGCGCCTTTTGTTACAAATATCTCCCTCGGAGTCTTCGTGAGGGGGGTATACTTGTCATTATCCCGTCCGCTTCCCTGACTGCGATAATTCTTGCTGCGATTGCTACTTTGATCATTGGATTGTCTCCTAGGTTGTTCTTGCTGCCTATAATTTGAGTAGCCTTTTTTACTGATGAGGCGAAAAATGATCCATTTTTAGGGGGTCATTTAAGCCCGAATCCGACTTTATTTGATCAAATATTGCCCTAAATCGTTCCTTTTGTGATTTTAGGTACTTGGAGAGTGAATTCTGGAAAAGAAGCCATTTCGGAAGTTTTTGGAGCATAAAAGTGAAGAAAACGGCAAAGTCTCAAATTTCTATGCTGGGAACAGTGCATGAAGGCGTCAAGAGTTGCTCTTGACGGCGTCAGAATCCCAAGAATAAAATACCGTGGTTGCTGACGGCGTCACATAGGCCGTCATAAGTAGATCAAGGCCGTCCGAGGAAGTATTTGGCGGCGAGATGACGGCGTCACACCATTGCTCTTGACGCCGTCACCCCTGTTTTCCTATATATAGTTTTCTAGTTTTTTCATTAAAAGGGGGAAGTTTTGGTGAAACCCTAAAGACGAATTTGGTGCATCTTTTACAGGTTTTTTAAGGGTTCCAAACCCTTGATACCTTGCATTGTAATTGAGATAAGTGTTCTTCTAATTCAATCAATATGTCTATGTGTTGGTTGTCTATATCTTGTTCTTGTCTCAATTCCATTATGCTAGGCTAGATCTCTTTTGTGTTTGCTTAGATCTAATGAAACCTAGATGTTGACTATGTGTTGATTACTTGTTTATTCTTGTCTTGGATGAATGATTTTATATGTTAGGCTTAAGAAAACTGGCAGATCTCCAAATGGTAACATGCTTGAACGTCTTAAGAAACATGAACCGAGGCGTACTAGGTCTTTATTGGTTGTATTTAATGCATGAGCCACTGTTTACAATCCCTATAGTTGTGCTGGGTCATGGTGTAGGAGGAGATAAGAGCTCATAGAATTGGGAGTTATGTATGCCACCCCATGAATGGTATTAAGGAATACAATCCGTCATCCATACAATTATAACAAGTAATTAACGTGTAAAAGATATCTAGGGAGTAGTGAAGTCTAAGTAAACACAATTTCTCCAATTACTGCTCACAACCTTTGTAATAATTAGTTTAATTTCATTTTTAGTATTTTATTTTGATTATATCTTAGTTTTGGGTTAGTTGAATAGCAACTAATTCCGCCCACTCTTCTAAAACCCGAGATTTTACTTGCTTTCATAAAAATATAAAAACACAAAAATAATCATCCCTCACCTTTAGAACTAGTAATTAGGCTTTCTAATCCTAGCGACACTATTCCTAAGCTGAACGATCAATCCCCCGGTACTTGTCACTATACTATACAACAACGATCAGGTACACTGCCTGGTGGGGGTTGTAAGCTTCTCGAGATCCCTCGAGAGGTAAAGCCTATTGCGATTCCCACGCATCAAGTTTTTGGCGCCACAGCCCGGGGAATAGTTATTGTCTAGGTTAGGATTTCTTTTTATTAGGTCTACTTGCTAGATTCCTTTCTAGTGAGATTTTATTTTTATTTTTAGGTCTTCTTTAGTCTATCTTATTTCTTCGTGCCTTTGTTCATAACTCTTTACCATCCGACATCATGGAAGGTGGTAACATCTTTGAACCCGTCATCCCACCACAACAAAACCCACCATTAGAACCCCTTAGGCCCCGAACCTTAGGAGAGTATTCCCGACCCAGCCACCAAGGCTACCAAAACACCATTGAGCTCACCGGAGACAATGTGACCCCCTTGCGATCCGACACCATCCGGTTGGTGCAAAGCGGATGTGCATTCCATGGACTTCGTTCCGAAGATCCAAACCAACACCTTAAGGACTTCCTCAAAATCGTAGATTCCATAGACCTAGGTGTTGAAACTAGAGAGACTACCCGTTTACGCCTATTCCAATTCTCTCTACGGGATCAAGCTAGTCAATGGCTTGAGCGTTTACCCGCGGGATCCATCACCACATGGGATGATCTCACCACTCGTTTCCTTGCTCAATTTTTCCCACCGGGGAGAACTACTAAGCTTAGGAATGATATCTTGATGTTTCAACAACATCAAAATGAATCTCTTTATGAAGCATGGACTCGTTTCAAGGACTTACTCCAAAAAGTCCCTCATCATGGCATAGATCTTTGGCTCCAAGTCCAAATCTTCTATGACCATATCGACATCTCCACGAGGCGAACCATTGACCAATCGGCCGGTGGTAAGCTACGTGATCTTAGTGCGGAACAATCATGGGAACTCATAGAAGATCTTGCTCTCTATGACAACGAAAGTTGGAATGATCACCGTGATTTGAACAAAACGGTCAAGGCAATATCTTTGCCGTCGAACAATTCTAGCACTCCCGACCGTAGGATCATGGAACTTGAGGACCAAGTCAAGTTTCTCATGAAATCTTACGAAGCTCCGAAGCCTTCAAGCCAAGTGAACAAAATCACTTCTTCATGCGAATTATGTAGTGGTCCCCATGACACTCGTGATTGTGTGGAACTCCCCGGAACAGCTTTCGCAGACTACGCATCCACGCGTACCGACGAAGCGGGAGATAAGTGGTACACTTTCAAGCCCGAGCCAAACACATACGGTGATTCATACAACCCCTCATGGAAAAATCACCCAAACCTTAGGTGGAGACAAAATCAACCCAATTCCTCCAATCCGCCTAATCGTTACCAACTAAACGGTCCACCATCCAACCGTACTTTCAACAACAATCCTTCTAACAACTATGATAGTACCAACAATCTTGAAGGATTGACGTCAAAGTTCATGGCATCTCAAGAAGCCCGCATAGCTAGGTTTGAAACCGAATTCAACCAACAACAAACGGAGATGACCAACAAGATTGACAACTTGTTGAAAGCCCTCAACAACCAAGCATTAATCACACCTAGGAAGGACACTAGGGACACCTATAGTAAGGACCCCTCATCATCCAAACATGTCCACTTTGTCAATGTTGTCACCATTAAGCCGATAGAAAAGGAGATAGAGGAGAGTGACAAGGATGAAGTTAGAGTAGAAGCCGATAGTAAGGATGAGAGTAAGGAAGTTGAGGTTAATAAGGATGAGGAATTAGAGGAGGTAGAACCTATAGAAGAGTACTTTGATAAGTTGCCAACCAAGGAAGAACGGGAATACCATAAAGATTTATTCGATAGTCCCGAGAGAACATATATCTTTGGTGACCCCCTTATCAAAATGGGAGACCCCTCTAACATTAACATCCCATGTAATATCGGGCACATGTATATATGGAAAGCTTACATCGACCTTAGATCCCCCGTGAACATCATGACTAGGACCTATTACAATTGGGTGATGAAGAAGCAACTCAATTTTAGGATGATGCCCGGTGAAAATCTGATAAGTAATTTTGTAGGGAGAGTTAAGGGATTACATGTGATTATAGGGAATCTCACCTATGAGATTGATTTTATGATAGTGGAAGACACTCGTCCGGTGATAGATGCTTGCCTAAGTCAAATACTATTCGGAAAACCATTTGTTGAGGCCACTAGGATGAGTTATGATCCGACATTAGGGATAGTTAGGTTCAAGAAAGAGAATGATGAGGTTGCTTATCAAATGCCCTACAAGATCGAACAATACCGCCTTCTCTCTAATTTCGAAAAGGAACATAAGCAAGCGGATTATTATAGGAATGAGGAGGATAGACGTAGAGGAGTAGAGTATGTTAGAAATAGGATGCTTGGTTTCTACAAAGAGTGCTTGCAACTAGGTCCGGAATACAAAACTGGTTTAGAAGACGACCTAGAGAGTGGAACCAATGATGAGATCACGTGATAACCCATGACCTTGAGTCTAGCTACAAGACTCGTAAATAAAGAAAAGCGCTTCTTGGGAGGCAACCCATGTTTTGTGTGATTTTATTTGTTTGTTTGTTATTTGCTTCCGTATGCATGTTTTATTTTTATTGTTGGTTGATCATGTTTCTCAATTAAAATGTGGAAATACTTTACTATGTTGTTTGGCCTATTCTTAACTCCAACCTAAAAGTATTTTTGCAAAAGATAAGTGTAAGGGGAAACCCCAAATATGTTTTTAAGAAACAAACCGATCATGATTTTCCACAATATTAAATGAACATGTATATTCGTATTTGTTAGAGTCAAATGCTTGTATTGAGTCATAATGAAGTTTTGCAGGATTTTCCAGGAAGTAGGACCAAGTTTTTCCAGAAATTTTCCGGAAACTTAACATAAGAATTTCTGCAGGTCCATTCTGACGGCGTCAGAGTATTACTCTTGACGGCGTCAGGAGTTAAAATCTGGAAATTTTACCGGTTTTGTTTTTCTAACGGAGTCTTATGGTTTTTGTGAATTATTAAGTTTTATAATCTCCAGGAAATCTGCAAACTTCATTCCACAAGCATTATATCTTACTTTGTTTTCTAGGATTTAGTAACTTATATAGGATGCCGCCGATTTTACGCGAGGTTGTCTTGTCTACTTTTTGTCAGGATTTACAGGTTATGTTCGACATGTAGATGATTTATATTCTGGAAGGGAAGCTTTGATTGTTCGTTTTCTTGGAGGAAGATCTAACCTGGCCAACCTATAATCCATACCGAGCGAATCGGGGGAGTATTTGATTTCATTCTCTTTACTTTTTCACTTTTACATTCTTTACTTGAACATTGGGGACAATGTTCATCTTAAGTGTAAGGGGAGGGTAAAAAGATGATACCTTACATATGCACTTTCGCTTGAGTTTGTTTTGTTTGATAGTAGATGTGTAATTGAACTATGAGAAATACTTGTTAGTGTAATTTTAGCGCCAAATTTAAAATTTTTTACAACATTTAGGAGTGAAACTTTAGCCATAGCAAGCGTCTCATATCCCTATACCTAACGTTACAACCCTTTAAAAGACCTCTTTGATAGTTTATCCTAGGTGCTTACGCCATGTGGTGGAGGTTTGATCCTTTCCCAAGCCTATGGTAATCTATTTTGCTATGACAGGTAGTGAGAGATATCTTCCATTTCCATAATGTTATATTACTTTATTACACCCGAGAGATGTGAGTATCTAAACACTATTTGTGAGGTGCTTATGTATGACCTCCGTGCTTGTCTATTGGTCTTTAGTGGAATGATTATTTGTTGTAATTACTTTTATATTAGTGTTAAATGACCCCTAACTTGTCTTTCGAGTAGAATAAAAGCGCATTTGCTTGAGGACAAGCAAATCTCAAGTGTAAGGGTATATGATGAGGCGAAAAATGATCCGTTTTTAGGGGGTCATTTAAGCCCGAATCCGACTTTATTTGATCAAATATTGCCCTAAATCGTTCCTTTTGTGATTTTAGGTACTTGGAGAGTGAATTCTGGAAATGAAGCCATTTCGGACGTTTTTGGAGCATAAAAGTGAAGAAAACGGCAAAGTCTCAAATTTCTATGCTGGGAACAGTGCATGAAGGCGTCAAGAGTTGCTCTTGACGGCGTCAGAATCCCAAGAATAAAATACCTTGGTTGCTGACGGCGTCACATAGGCCGTCATAAGTAGATTAAGGCCGTCCGAGGAAGTATTTGGCGGCGAGATGACGGCGTCACACCATTGCTCTTGACGCCGTCACCCCTGTTTTCCTATATATAGTTTTCTAGTTTTTCATTAAAAGGGGGAAGTTTTGGTGAAACCCTAAAGACGAATTTGGTGCATCTTTTACAGGTTTTTCAAGGGTTCCAAACCCTTGATACCTTGCATTGTAATTGAGATAAGTGTTCTTCTAATTCAATCAATATGTCTATGTGTTGGTTGTCTATATCTTGTTCTTGTCTCAATTCCATTATGCTAGGCTAGATCTCTTTTGTGTTTGCTTAGATCTAATGAAACCTAGATGTTGATTATGTGTTTATTACTTGTTTATTCTTGTCTTGGATGAATGATTTTATATGTTAGGCTTAAGAAAACTGGCAGATCTCCAAATGGTAACATGCTTGAACGTCTTAAGAAACATGAACCGAGGCGTACTAGGTCTTTATTGGTTGTATTTAATGCATGAGCCACTGTTTACAATCCCTATAGTTGTGCTGGGTCATGGTGTAGGAGGAGATAAGAGCTCATAGAATTGGGGAGTTATGTATGCCACCCCATGAATGGTATTAAGGAATACAATCCGTCATCCATACAATTATAACAAGTAATTAACGTGTAAAAGATATCTAGGGAGTAGTGAAGTCTAAGTAAACACAATTTCTCCAATTACTGCTCACAACCTTTGTAATAATTAGTTTAATTTCATTTTTAGTATTTTATTTTGATTATATCTTAGTTTTGGGTTAGTTGAATAGCAACTAATTCCGCCCACTCTTCTAAAACCCGAGATTTTACTTGCTTTTGTAAAAATATAAAAACACAAAAATAATCATCCCTCACCTTTAGAACTAGTAATTAGGTTTTCTAATCCTAGCGACACTATTCCTAAGCTGAACGATCAATCCCCCGGTACTTGTCAATATACTATACTACAACGATCAGGTACACTGCCTGGTGGGGGTTGTAAGCTTCTCGAGATCCCTCGAGAGGTAAAGCCTGTTGCGATTCCCACGCATCATTTACTATCCGCAGCAGCTGCTTCTCCTTGGATAAAGGACCTTGTGCACTTCATTAGTTCATCGAAGGTTTGGGGAACCTTATCATTTAATTTCCTAATGAGTTCTGGGTTATTAATCCCATTCATGAACCCTGAAATTTTTAGCACTTTAGGACATGCCTTGACGTGTATACATTCATCCTTAAAGCGCTCCACGTAAGCACTGGTTGATTCCCCTTGGCGTTGTTTCACTCTGGCCAGTTCAACAGGGTTCTTAGCGCACTTCCTTCTCTGAGTGAAGTTCAAGCAGAATGCTTTCCGCAACTCTTCAAACCCGTCTATGCTCCTTCGTGGAAGCTTGCTAAACCAAGTTCGCGCATTCCCTACTAATGTGGAGTTAAACATATGACACCACACAGGTTGTGGCCAATTTTTGATCGTAGCAGCGGATTCGAAAATTTTTAGGTGATCATCAGGATCACCCGTTCCATCATATGTTTTAAAATTGGTGGGCATGCGCCTTTTCTTGTGATCAGAGTAATCGCTGATGCGTCGTATGAATGCATCAACTTTTTGGCGACGCCAATGAAGAGATATGTCTTCGTCTTCTTCCTCGCGACGTCTTCCTTTGGACTTCCAGTATCCTGTCTCTTTGTCTTCGTTGTACGAAGAGTCACTTGAGGAAAAGTCATCCCTTTTGCGGCGCTTGCGCCGTTTTTCCTTAGAGGAAGAGCTTGAGGGGCTTTCACTTGGGGAAGTTCGTCTTCCCAATCTGTCATGAATTCTTCTGCTTCCAGACCTTGAAGAGCTCTCGCTTGGTGAGCGTGCCGTCCAAGTCTATCTTGCATCCTGCGACTACCAAGTCTGGAGTGAACGTTGGTACGCCTCTCACTGTCTTCGTATTCCTCCGAGTATTGTGAATCAGATGCTGCACCAAGTCTATCAAGGACATTGGTACGTCTCTCATTATTTTCGCGCCCCCCCCCCCCCTCTCTGGTATCACGGTGGGGGTGTTTCTAGGTTAAAGTTAAGCCGGGCTTGCAAGCTCTGGCTTGACCTTCTCCTTGCCTCCTCTTGCATAAGGCTAGTTAAAGCTTCGTAATTCTGTGACACAAAATTACTTAGCGTTAATTCAGGCGCGTCCTCTTCCAGCGCAACAATATCTGCTTCTGGGTTAGGTCCCCTATCTCGATTAGGCGCGCCTGGTGGCACAATGTTATCTACAATGGGTGCCGTTTGATGAGGAGTGTTGAAGAGAGTGCGCTGAAGTTCTTCGGCGCTTGGAACCACCGTGGTGGTTTGAGTAGTCCCTGTGGGCAGTTCTACAGTTGGGAGAATTAGGGTTGGGCCCGACTCTTGGTGACCAGGCGCACTGGTTGTTCCAGAGGCCTGCCTAGAGGTCGGATCCTGATGGTTCCTCCTCTGGGGATCACCACGTGTTTTTTCCAACTGCGGAGTCCGTTGGCTTGAGTTTTTGTGCTTCGTCATTCTAGTTCTTAGTGTAGGGTCCCACGGATGGCGCCACTTGTTGATACAAAAGTTGGGCGTTCCTTGTTTAAATCCCTGTTCTCGTACCAATTATACCTTAATGCTTGAGACTTGCGCACTAAGAAAGCAAATAAACACCGTTAGGCTTATCGTGGGATTGTCTCCCATGATTATCCTCCGGCGTGAGAGTAATTAATCGGTTTTAGGGTATGTAGAAGAGTTAGGGTTGTGAAGTCGTACCTTTAACAAGAGTTATGATTTTGTTTATATAAGCACGTAATCCTTATTGGATACGTGCTCCTTACTCTTCGATATACATCCGGTTTGATATATATCCCTTAAATTGGAGATATCTATATCCAAACCATAAATAACTTTGGTTTGGGCTTTCGTGAGCCCAAACCGTTAGCCTACTGGCCCAAATCATTGTTATGATAGCCCACTCGTGGTGGGCTTGAGCGTTAGTAATGTTTATTATTTGGGTTCGTGACCCAAATATAGACTATACGTCATCATTGACCAAGTGAATGGTCAACCAAGTCAAACGTCTCAGACCAAATCTCAAAGGAGTATAGTGTATCTCTGGGTCGTTAGGTCCCAGCGAGGTGTGCAATTGTATTTGTGAACGTTTAAAGTGATCGGGTGATTTAACAGAAAGATCAGGATTTTGATTTGTATGATTACACTACGAGATGAGGAATGAAATTAACTTAGAAACACTATGAGAACAATTACTGGTGATTAGATACACTAAAAACGTAACTTAAACCTAAAAACGCGCGTTTGAATTTAAAATAAACGCGAACGCGCAAAATAAAAAGTGAAATGGGAGCAAATAAAGTCCTACGGATATGAAATTTATATTTTTACAATTCGAATGATAAAAGAAAATTTTTAGAAAAAGAAAAATTAATTTTTACACTATTTAATTATTTATTATTAATTAATTACTAATTTCCTAATTACTTTTAATTATTTAAATTACGCTAAATAATAACTAATTATGAACTTTAGCTAGAAAAATGAAGATTAAATTTAGAAAAATCAAAAATAATATAAAACTAATTTTAAAACAGAAAATCTATTTTTCCTACTCATTTAATTAATTATTATTAATTAAAACTAATTATTTAATTAATTTAAACTAAATTAAATTATAAAAAATACTAAATCAAATGAGAAAAATCTGAAAAAATTCCTAAAATTACTACAAGATGTCAGGAACCAAAGAAAAATTTAAAATTAGGAAATGCTTATAAATAAGCAGAAAAATAAGCCAAAGGGCTTAAATATAAGCTATCACTTTATTTATTTTTGGTTTTTTCTAATTTTTCTTTTACACAACTATTTATATACTGAAATGAGACAACTTTTACAAAGACACTTTTGATGGAACTTGAAAATAAGCTGTTTGCACTCAAAAGTCCTTAACAGGGCTTATTATGAGTTTTAGAAGTACAAAAAGCTGTTAGATAAGCTACTAGATGAGAAGCTGATGAGGCAAAAAATGAACCACTTTTAGGGGGTCATTTAAGCCCGGAATTGAATTTATTTGATCAAATATTGCCCTAAATCGTTCCTTTTGAGATTTTAGGTACTTTGGGAGTGAAATCTGGAAAAGGAAGCAATTCGGACATTTTTGGAGCATAAAAGTGAAGAAAACGCCAAAGACTTAATTTTCCAAGCTGGGAACAGTAGGTGACGGCGTCAAGAGCATTTTCTTTAAGGCGTCAAGAGTAAATTGCATGACGGCCCAGTACTGAAATGAAGGCGTCACAAGGAAGAGCGTCAAGAGTAAAATACGTGACGGCTTGGAAAAAGTTAATTGATGAGGCGAAAAATGATCCGTTTTTAGGGGGTCATTTAAGCCCGAATTCGAATTTATTTGATCAAATATTGCCCTAAATCGTTCCTTTTGTGATTTTAGGTACTTTGGGAGAGAAATCTGGAAAAGGAAGCAATTCGGACGTTTTTGGAGCATAAAAGTGAAGAAAATGCCAAAGTCTTAATTTTCCATGCTGGGAACAGTAGGTGACGGCGTCAAGAGTAACTCCCTGACGGCGTCAAGAGCAAAATTCCATGACGATCCAGAAGAGATTTGACGGCGTCATGAAGGTAGGGCGTCAAGAGTAAAAGTCATGACGGCCTGGAAATGATTAATACTTGACGGCGTCAAATGTAGATCAAGGCAGTCCGAGATTAGTTTTGGCGGCGAGGTGACGGTGTCACCCAATTGGTCTTGACGCCGTCAGACCTCTTTTCCTATATATAGTTTTCTAATTTTTCACATTAAAAGAGAGAAGTTTTGGGAGAAACCCTAAGTACGATTTTGGTGTAACTTTACAGTTTTTTCAAGGGTTCCAACCCCTTGATACCTTGTATGTGTAATCAAGATAAGTGTTCTTTTAATTCAATCAATATGTCTATGTGTTGGTTGTCTATATCTTGTTCTTGTCTTAATTCCATCATGCTAGGCTAGATCTATCTTGTGTTTGCTTAGATCTAATGAAACCTAGATGTTGATTATGTGTTGATTACTTGTTTATTCTTGTCTTGGATAAATGATTTATATGTTAGGCTTAAGAAAACTGGCAGATCTCCAATTGGTAACATGCTTGAACGTCTTAAGAAACATGAACCGACGCGCACTAGGTCTTTATTGGTTGTATTTAACGCATGAGCCACTGTTTACAATCCCTATAGTTGTGCTGGGCATGGTGTAGGAGGAGATAAGAGCTCATAGAATTGGGGAGTTAAGTGTGCCACCCCATGAATGGTATTAAGGAATACGATCCGTCATCCATGCAATTATAACAAGTAATTAACGTGTAAAAGATGTCTAGGGAGTAGTGAAATCTAAGTAAACACAATTTCTCCAATTACTGCTCGCAACTTTAGTATAAATTAGTTTATTTTCATTTCTAGTATTTTATTTTGATTGCATCTTAGTATTGGGTTAGTTGATTAGCAACTAATTCCGCCCAAATCCTTCAAACCCGAGATTTTAATTTGCTTTTCATAAAATATAAAAATACAAAAAGAATCTTCCCTCACCTTTAGAACTAGTATTTAGGTTTTCTAATCCTAGCGACACTATTCCTAGCTGAACGATCAATCCCCCGGTACTTGTCACTATACTATACTACAACGATCAGGTACACTACCTGGTAGGGGTTGTAAGCTTCTCAAGATCCCTTGAGAGGTAAAGCCTGGTGCGATTCCCACGTATCAAGTTTTTGCCGCCGCAGCCCGGGGAATAGTTATTGTCTAGGTTAGAATTTCTTTTTATTAGGTCTACTTGCTAGATTCCTTTCTAGTAAGATTTTATTTTTATTTTTAGGTTTTCTTTAATCTATCTTTTTCTTTGTGCCTTTGTTAGTAAATTAAAATTCATTGACTATTCCGTTGACCAATATGGAAAACGCGAATCCACCCCTTTCCCCTAGAGAAGTGGATGTGTTACGTGAACAAATTGAGAGTGAGATTAGGGAACTTAGGGAGCTTAATAAGTTGATTAAGGTTGACCTCGAACATGCATTTAGTGACCTAGCGACCGCCTTGTATTCAAATGAGGACCTAGGGACTTGAAGAGGGGGAAATAGAACCGAAGCTTAATGACTATTTTAATCTATACCCCGCTAAGGAGGAGATTGCATATTATAATAATCTTATTGATAACCCGCGATCTCCTTTCACCATAATCGAGCCTAAGATAAAGAGAGACGATCCTAAGAATGCTAAGATACCATGTATGATTGGGTATAGGCACATTAACAATGCTTACATTGACTTTAAATCCCCAATCAACATTATGTCCTCAAGTGTTTATAATGATATAGTGAAAACAAGACTTGAACCTAGAAAAGATCCCAAATACCCCGGTGGAGTTTGTACCTTTGTCGGGAGAGTCAAAGGTCTACATGTCTTTGTTGGTAATTTCACTTTTGTCACCGACTTTATGATTGTGGAAGATCTTGCTAATGTTATTGATTGTCGGTTATCAAATGTTGTGTTTGGCAAACCGTTTGTTGAGGAGTCTAAGTTGGAATATGATGAGATAGAAGGAACGATCCGATTCGCAAGTAGCACCGATAGTATCACTTATAGGATGCCTAATAGGATGAAAGAATTTCACTTTATATCCCGGTTTGATAAGGACAATGTTGGTGCTTTTGAGGACATCAACGAAGAGGATAAGAAAAAGGGCATGGATTATGTATGGCAAAAAAGGAGTCTTTATTACAAAGATTGCTTGGCCCTAGGACCAAGGTATAAAGTCGATAAGGAATTTGCCCAAACGAATATGGGGGCGGTTGAGAAAAAGGTGATTGGTTTCTACAAGGAGTATCTACAATCGGAGAGTGGAACCAATGATGAGGTCACGTAGTAACCCATGACCTTGAGTCTAGCTACAAGACTCGTAAATAAAGAAAAGCGCTTCTTGGGAGGCAACCCATGTTTTGTGTGATTTTATTTTTGTTTGTTTGTTATTTGTTTCCGTATGCATGCTTAATTTTTATTGTTGGTAGATCATGTTTCTAAACTAAATAGTGGAAATACTTTACTTTGTTGTTTTGGCCTAGTCTTAACTCCACCTAAAAGTATTTTTGCAAAAGATAAGTGTAAGGGGAAACCCCAAATATGTTTTTAAGAAACAAACCGATCATGATTCTCCACAATATTAAATGAACATGTATATTCGTATTTGTTAGAGTCAAATGCTTGTATTGAGTCATAATGAAGTTTTGCAGGATTTTTCAGGAAGTAGGACCAAGTTTTTCCAGAAATTTTCCGGAAACTTAACATAAGAATTTCTGCAGGTCAATTCGGACGGCGTCAGGAGTTTACTCTTGACGGCGTCAGGTGTAAAAATCTGGAAATTTTACCGGTTTTGTTTTTCTAACAGAGTCTTATGGTTTTTGTGAATTATTAAGTTTTATAATCTCCAGGAGATCTGCAAACTTCATTCCACAAGCATTATATCTTATCTTGTTTTCTAGGATTTAGTAACTTATATAGGATGCCGCCGATTTTACGCGAGGTTGTCTTGTCTATTTTATCAGGATTTACAGGTTATGTATGACAAGAAGATGATTTATATTATGGAAGGGAAGCTTTGATTGTTCATTTTCTTGGAGGAAGATTTAACCTGGCCACCTTATTATCCATACCGAGTGAATCAGGGGAGTATTTGATTTCATTCTTTTTACTTATTTCGCTTTTACATTCTTCACTTGAACATTGGGGACAATGTTCATCTTAAGTGTAAGGGGAGGGTAAAAAGATGATACCTTACATATGCACTTTCGCTTGAGTTTGTTTTGTTTAATGGTAGATGTGTAATAAAACTATGAGAAATACTTGTTAGTGCAATTTTAGCGCCAAATTTAAAATTTTTTACAACATTTAGGAGTGAAACTTTAGCCATAGCAAGCGTCTCATGGATAGGAGATTGTATGACTAGCACAAAACCGTATTTTCAGAAAAATTTTCCACCCAAATATGTGAGGTTCGCCTTTAGATTTGATAGGAAAAGCATTCACTATTAGTGCTTATGAGTGTACCGGTAGCATTTAGATTCTAAAACTTGCGTTAGTGATGCATCCTGAGACCGCTAGTGAGACTACATTCGTGTAGTAGGATTTACTACATGATAAGAGGCATTAGGATCACCCTTGTGTTAAACCCGTATTATAATTACTTAACCATTTAAGTCATATTACTTGGCTAGTTAAGTCAACTAATTTTTTCCCACACCCTTAGCGTTGTACTTACTTTTAGTACACGAAACCCCTAGTACACCCCTCCGACCCTATCTTTTCGTTTCTAACTTTAAGCATCTTACTTAAAGGAAGAATTTGTTACACCCCACTTAAATGTACACCCAAATCGCCTTAGCCTTCCGTGTATGCGCTCATTTTTTAGTGCATTATTGTTATTTGTTAAACCCTAAGTTAACTTTCTAATTGATTACATGGTTGCTAAGTCGAGTCATATACTTGTACATATTGTTTTGGGACAATTGGGACTCATGGGTAAGTACTTATTTTATGGAGTAATGGGGAAGAACAATATTTATTACCCCCATTGTACGTTAATCTTAAAAGTGCTCCAAGTGTTTTGATTTTCTTAATTCGAGTCATTAGATTAGTTAATTGTAAAGTATGTAAAGACTCAAGTGTAAGGGGAATGCTCAATTCCCTATGATGTATTATTTTGGATGGTAGGGTAAGAGTGTACGCAAAAAAAAAAAAAAAAAAAAAAAAAAAAAAAAAAAAAAAAAAAAATCAAGAAAAAGAAAAAAAAATAGAAAAGGAAAAAGAGAAAAAAACATACGGACTACCATCCCTTTTCATTCTATGTTCATTTTATGTTTTTGTTATTTTTCATTTATTAGCTTAAGTCGAGTCTAGTCTTGGCTTAGCAACGCCACATTGTACATGTATTTAACCAAGATTGTTAACTCGCCACCAGTAAAACTTCCTTTATCCAACAAAACCGTGTATTTCATATCCCTACACCTAACGTTACAACCCTTTAAAAGACCTCTTTGATAGTTTATCCTAGGTGCTTACGCCATGTGGTGGAGGTTTGATCCTTTCCCAAGCCTATGGTAATCTATTTTGCTATGACAGGTAGTGAGAGATATCTTCCGTTTCCATTTTGTAATTTACACTTTATTACACCCGAGAGATGTGAGTATCTAAACACTGTTTGTGAGGTGCTTGTGTATGACCTCCGTGCTTGTCTATTGGTCTTTAGTGGAACGATTATTTGTTGTAATTACTTTTATATTAGTGTTAAATGACCCCTAACTTGTCTTTTGAGTAGAATAAAAGCGTATTTGCTTGAGGACAAGCAAATCTCAAGTGTAAGGGTATATGATGAGGCGAAAAATGATCCATTTTTAGGGGGTCATTTAAGCCCGAATTCGAATTTATTTGATCAAATATTGCCCTAAATCATTCCTTTTGTGATTTTAGGTACTTTGGGAGAGAAATCTGGAAAATGAAGCAATTCGGACGTTTTTGGAGCATAAAAGTGAAGAAAACGCCAAAGTCTTAATTTTCCATGCTGGGAACAGTAGGTGACGGCGTCAAGAGTAACTCCCTGACGGCGTCAAGAGCAAAATTCCATGACGATCCAGAAGAGATTTGACGGCGTCATGAAGGTAGGGCGTCAAGAGTAAAAGTCATGACGGCCTGGAAATGATTAATACTTGACGGCGTCAAATGTAGATCAAGGCAGTCCAAGATTAGTTTTGGCGGCGAGGTGACGGCGTCACCTAATTGGTCTTGACGCCGTCAGACCTCTTTTCCTATATATAGTTTTCTAATTTTTCACATTAAAAGAGAGAAGTTTTGGGAGAAACCCTAAGTACGATTTTGGTGTAACTTTACAGGTTTTTCAAGGGTTCCAACCCCTTGATACCTTGCATGTGTAATCAAGATAAGTGTTCTTTTAATTCAATCAATATGTCTATGTGTTGGTTGTCTATATCTTGTTCTTGTCTTAATTCCATCATGCTAGGCTAGATCTATCTTGTGTTTGCTTAGATCTAATGAAACCTAGATGTTGATTATGTGTTGATTACTTGTTTATTCTTATCTTGGATGAATGATTTATATGTTAGGCTTAAGAAAACTGGCAGATCTCTAATTGGTAACATGCTTGAACGTCTTAAGAAACATGAACCGACGCGCACTAGGTCTTTATTGGTTGTATTTAACGCATGAGCCACTGTTTACAATCCCTATAGTTGTGTTGGGCATGGTGTAGGAGGAGATAAGAGCTCATAGAATTGGGGAGTTAAGTGTGCCACCCCATGAATGGTATTAAGGAATACGATCCGTCATCCATGCAATTATAACAAGTAATTAACGTGTAAAAGATGTCTAGGGAGTAGTAAAATCTAAGTAAACACATTTTCTCCAATTACTGCTCGCAACTTTAGTATAAATTAGTTTATTTTCATTTCTAGTATTTTATTTTGATTGCATCTTAGTATTGGGTTAGTTGATTAGCAACTAATTCCGCCCAAATCCTTCAAACCCGAGATTTTAATTTGTTTTTCATAAAATATAAAAATACAAAAAGAATCTTCCCTCACCTTTAGAACTAGTATTTAGGTTTTCTAATCCTAGCGACACTATTCCTAGCTGAACGATCAATCCCCCGGTACTTGTCACTATACTATACTACAACGATCAGGTACACTGCCTGGTGGGGGTTGTAAGCTTCTCAAGATCCCTTGAGAGGTAAATCCTGGTGCGATTCCCACGTATCATTAATACATGACGGCGTCAGATGTAGATCAAGGTAGTCCGAGGATTCTTTTGGCGGCGAGATGACGGCATCACCTCTTTGTTCTTGACGCCGTCAGCCTCAGTTTTCTATATATAGTTTTCTAATTTTCATTCATAAAAAAAAGAGAAGTTTTGGAGAAACCCTAAGGCCGAACCTATTACGAATTTTACAGGTTTTTCAAGGGTTTTCAGCCCGTGAACCCTTACATGTGTAATTGAGATAAGTGTTCTTCTAATTCAATCAATATGTCTATGTGTTGGTTGTCTATATCTTGTGCTTGTCTTGATTCCACCATGCTAGGCTAGATTTATCTTGTGTTTGCTTAGATCTAATGAAACCTAGATGTTGATTATGTGTTGATTACTTGTTTATGGTTGTATTGGATGAATGATTTCAATGTTAGGCTTAAGAAAACTGGCAGATCTCCAAATGGTAACATGCTTGAACGTCTTAGGAAACATGAACCGATGTGTACTAGGTTTTATTGGTTGTATTTAATGCATGAGTAAATTCTAATGATCCTATGTTAGGAGCTTCTTAGCCGGCTCGACATAGGAGTGAAGTAGGCACTCATAGGATTGGGGAGTTAAGTACGCCACCCCATGAATGGTATTAAGGAATACAATCCGTCATCCACGCAACTATAACAAGTAATTAACGTGTAAAAGATATCTAGGGAGTAGTGAAATCTAAGTAAACACATTTCTCCACTTATTGCTCACAACCTTAGTTTAATTTAGTTTTATTTTCTTTTCTAGTATTTTATTTTGATTGCATCTTTAGTATTGGGTTAGTTGACTAGCAACTAATTCCGCCCAAATCCTTCAAACCCGAGATTTTTACTTGCTTTCTAAAAAATGTAAAAATACAAAAAGAATCATCCCTCATCTCTAGCACTAGTAATTAGGTTTTCTGATCCTAGCGACACTATTCCTAGCTGAACGATCAATCCCCCGGTACATGTCACTATACTATTCTACAACGATCAGGTACACTGCCTGGTGGGGGTTGTAAGCTTCTCGAGATCCCTCGAGAGGTAAAGCCTGGTGCAAACCCCACGCATCAAGTTTTTGGCGCCGCAGCCCGGGGAATAGTTATTCTCTAAGTTAGAATTTCTTTTTATTTGGTCTACTTGCTAGATTCCTTTCTAGTAAGATTTTATTTTTATTTTTAGATTTCTTTAGTCTATCTTATTTCTTTGTGTTTTTGTTCGTAACTCTTCGCCACCCGACATCATGGACGATGGGAACATCTTTGAACCCGTCATCCCACCACAATAAAACCCACCACTAGAACCTCTTAGGCCCCAAACCTTAGGAGAGTATTCCCGACCTAGCCACCAAGGCTACCGAAACACCATTGAGCTCACCGGAGCCAATGTGACCCCCTTGCGATCCGACACCATCCGGTTAGTGCAAAGCGGATGTGCATTCCATGGACATCGTTCCGAAGATCCAAACCAACATCTTAAGGACTTCCTAAAAATCGTAGATTCCATAGACCTAGGTGTTGAAACTAGAGAGACAACCCGATTACGCCTATTCCAATTCTCTCTACGGGATCAAGCTAGTCAATGGCTTGAGCGTTTACCCGCGGGATCCATCACCACATGGGATGATCTCACCACTCGTTTCCTTGCTCAATTTTTCCCACCGGGGAGAACTACTAAGCTTAGAAATGACATCTTGATGTCACAACAACGTCAAAATGAATCTCTTTATGAAGCATGGACTTGTTTCAAGGACTTACTCCAAAAAGTCCCTCATCATGGCATAGATCTTTGGCTCCAAGTCCAAATCTTTTTTGACCATATCGATCTCTCCACGAGGCAAGCCATTGACCAATCGGCCGGTGGTAAGCTACGTGATCTAAGTGCGGAACAATCATGGGAACTCATAGAAGATCTTGCTCTCTATGACAACGAAAGTTGGAATGATCCCCGTGATTTGAACAAAGCGGTCAAGGCAATATCTTTGCCTTCAAATAACTCTAGCACACCCGACCGTAGGATCATGGAACTTGAGAACCAAGTCAAGTTTCTCATGAAATTTTACGAAGCTCCTAAGCCTTCAAGCCAAGTGAACAAAATCACTTCTTCATGCGAATTATGTAGTGGTCCCCATGACACTCGTGATTGTATGGAACTCCCCGGAACAGCTTTCGAGGACTACGCATCCTCGCGTACCGATGAAGCGGGAGATAAGTGTTACACTTTCAAGCCCGAGCCAAACCCTTACGGTGATTCTTACAACCCCTCTTGGAAAAATCACCCAAACCTTAGATGGAAACAAAATCAACCCAATTCTTCTAATCCGCCTAATCGTTACCAACCAAACGGTCCACCCTCTAACCGTACTGTTGGATCGTGAACACCTTGAACTTGTGTTAATAATGATACTTTGAGTGATATCACTAAGTATGCGGAATCTACTTAATGATACTTAGAAGATTGATTGTAAGTGAAACAGTTTTATGTATGAACAATGAATGTAACAAAACAACTAGCTCCAATATTATTAATAATAATAATACGAGTGATCTGAGATATCACTAGGGTTACACCTTGAAGCTCTAAGAAAACGTATTAGAAAGATATATTCTAACTATGATCTAGGATCTCCTTTTATACAACAAGGAGTCCTCTTGTACAAGATAAGTATAATACTAATAGAATAAGATATACACAAAATCTTTTCTATGTTTATCAATGCGCGTTTCTCTAACAGCTAACAAGTGAGCAGTGGTAATATTTGTTCTTGCAGTGGTAATAAGTTTCCACTGCAAGTACAATCTTCTTGCAGTTGTAATATCTTCACTAGCCGTGGTAACTGATAGAGTAATTCCCAACAATCCTCCCCTAAACTTATGATTTATTTGTAAATCAAGAAGTTTCTTCAAGTATACAATAAACCTAAGGATATGGGAATTCTTCCAAACACTTATCTTGTTTTTCTTAATCCTTTATCAGCTCTTACACTTTGATCATATATCCTTTGCAGCAAATCATCTATGACTTCAGTTCTTTCCCAACACCTAAGCTTCACAGTTCTCATTACATCCAATACTCCAGCTCTCAATGGATATTCTTTCTCAACCAGCATAAAGACATCAACTCCATCTTGAGTAGAAACATGATGCACAAAACTTGAATCATAGAATTTCCACAAGGTTCTTTGTTCATGAGCTTCAAATCTCCAATATCTATCACTTGGATCAGGTTCATATAATCTTCTGAAGTGAACCCATAATTCCTTAGCTTTGACATCAACAAGTTCTTCCTTCTTAAACTGATCTTGAACTATTTTCCACAAAGTATCCAGATCTTCTCTATCACAAGATCTAACAATATCTTCAAAATCTCTACAAATACTTGTGACACTTCCAGTTCTGATGATCTTCCAAGCTACACCAAAACTATCAGAAAAGATTTCCCAACCAACTACTGGATATTTTGCTTGTAGAGGTTCAATGTTAAGCACATCAGTTTCTATGAACAACATGTTTGTAACTTGCTCTTCAGTCAACTTGCTAGGACCTTCTTCTTCTTGAGATGATTTCTGAGTCTTCAATTTCTTTGCTTCTTTTGATTCAAGACTCACTCCAGTCCTTTTTGTTTTCATAGATAATGGTTCTTGATTCATTGGAATGAATTTACTATCTTGTCTTTTGATTCTGTAGTAAATACCTTCAATCTGATCATGTGACATTCCTTTGAATTGACTCATCTTCATATTACCAACATGACAACAATAAATCTTCATCTCAGAGATAATTTGTGCCTTTGTAAGTTTCCTTGGCTTCTTTTGACCTTTTCTTGCATCTCCAATGATTTGATCAAGAGCCTGCTGATTTTTCATTAGAATGAAATCTTTAAGTTGAGCAGACCTTTGTTCTTCATCCAAGGTTGTATTTGCAATCAATTCAATAGCCTTCTTCCTAATTATTTGATCATTGTTAATCAAATAATCAATTTCTTCTTCTGTAGGCACATAGGTAAATTCTGGAGGTTTCTCATACATAACAGTTGGTGAGACACTTGAAATAGGTTCTGCTATAACAGCTTCAAGTTTATCCAACCTTCTTGCTTCCATGAAACTAGCAACTTCATCTTCCTTAATCTTTTTAATTCTTTCATACTCTTCAGCTTGTTGTTGTTCAGCTAACCTATGATCAAAGTCAATCTGAGCTTGTTCAAACCTAGAAATCTTTCTTGTCACTTGATCTGAAGCAATTTCAATAGCCTTTCCTTTAGCTAATCTTATGACAGCTTCTACCTCTGCAGTGGTAATATCTTGACTAGTAGTGAGAACATTTACACTTGCTGTGGTAAGTTGTTGATCAGTGGGAACTTGTTCTGCTTCAGTGGAAATTGGTTGATCAGTTCCAACTAAATCATCAAAATTAAAACCTGCATCAGCATCCATATCTTCAAAATCCAATTTCCTCCCCTCAGTCTCAGCATCATCATCTTTTACTTGATCATCATCAGAATCAGGAAGCTCAGCAAACTCTTTATCAAAATTTTTACTCCTCTCCTTAAGCTCTGCATCTGGTTTCCTCCCCTGTTTGGAAGAAGTTCCCAAAGCATAACCAGAACCTGTAGAAAGACCATTGTTGGGATCATAGTTTTCACTATTTTATGAAGTCTCGGTCATTTGTAATAATGTTAGGTTGCTTAACTATTATTTACTTTCACTTACTAAATGTATTAAGTTTACTAGGCTTAAGGTATGTAACCCATGGGCCTCAAAGCCCACGAAATGATGAAAGGAAGGAGAGGGAGTGTTGCCCTAGCTCCTTCCCTATATATAGAAGCCTTAGGTCATTTGTAAACTTGTTGGTTAATTCATTATTCTAAGCAAACTCTTCCATTTCTCTTTCTCTTATTGTCTTAATCAACCACCTCTCATTCTCATCTCTTTTCTATCATTCTTATACTTGTGTTTACATAAACTGTGACCTAACAAGTGGTATCATTCGCCTAATAGAGATTGAAGTGTTGTTCTTATTGATAACGTGGGGTTCTCATCATTATTCTTCATCTTTTTGCATTTTTCTTTGTTTCTTTCACTCAAATCTTGAAGCTTGGACAAGTTTCAAGGTTGATATAGTGATTTGAAGCTTAGTTGTTGCATAAAGTTGTGATTTTTAAGGTTTTTTTAAGGTTTTATAGCTTCTTTGATATTGGAAAACTAGTCTTTGGTAGCTAAATCTTATAAAGTTAGTGTTTTCTAAGTATTGGTGAAGTTATTTGATCAAAAGTATCTTATTTCTAAGCATTTTTTCTTCAAAAATTTGAGATTTTTCAAGTTTCTGACCAGTTTACGCGTAACTTAGGTGAATAGTACGATTCTATAGCTGTCTACAGTACTTTTTGTCCTTTTTACGCATAACTTTTGGCCTAAAACCCTTTTCTTACGCGTAACTAAGGTCAAAACCCTTTTCTTACGCGTAACTCTAGTCAAAACCCTGTTTTTACGCATAACTTGAAAGTCTACGCGTTAAATCCTATGCGTAAGTCTATTTCCTACGCGTAAGTCTATTTCCTACGCCTAAGTTTCTACGCATAAGTCAGATCTTACGCGTAAAATCTAATCTTACGCGTAAGTTTCAGAGTCTACGCATAAGCTTCATCAACGGTCTTCTCTTTGTGCTACGGTGACTCAGTACTTCCCTAGCTTGGATAAGTTAGTGGAATACTTCGACTACGGATATCTTTCAAGCTTGGATAAGTTAGAGAGATTTGTTTGGTTTTTGAACCTTACGCATAAAATCTTACGCATAACTTTATAGTTTATGCATAAGATCAATCTTACGCGTAACTTTGAAGTCTACGCATAAGTTTCTTTATTACGCGTAAGATTCCAACTTACCCCTGGGATTTTTGAACTTAACCAAAGGAACGTGCATTTCAATCTTCTACAAGATCCATCTTTCACACAAGTCTCTTTCTACTATCTTCTAACTTATCTTTCAAAAAAAAAAAAAAAAAAAGTTTTTTGGCGGGAAAATTTGAGTAAAATTTAATTTTTACAGGTAACTAAACTTTCAATTTTTACGTGAAATTCAAATTTTGGTATAACGGTGAAAATTTTGGCCCAAAATTCAAATTTTTAGGCCAAAATTCAAATTTTTTTCGGTAAAATTTGGCGGCAAAATTTTTGACACTCAAAATTTTTCTGTAACCTTAGAATTGCATTTTAAAGTGATTTTCAAAATTTTGGAAGAGAAAATTTTTCAAATTATTTTGGAGGGAAAACCAGAAATCACTATTCCGGCCTTGAGTGTGACATTTTGTTTGATTATTTCGATTACGTCGCAACAATCAAGGGGGAGAGAAATGTCATCTACAATGTCTCAATCATCTTCTTCCAACTACCTTCCTCACCAATATTCTCATCAGCAACAGTCATCAGCATCAGTACCTTCTTCCAACTATCTTCCTCACCAATATTCTCATCAGCAACAGTCATCAGCATCAGTACCTTCTTCCAACTACCTTCCTCACCAATATTCTCATCAGCAACAGTCATCAGCATCAGTACCTTCTTCCAACTATCTTCCTCACCAATATTCTCATCAGCAACAGTCATCAGCATCAGTACCTTCTTCCAACTACCTTCCTCACCAATATTCTCATCAGCAACAGTATCATCAACAACAAAGTCACAGCTCCCTCATTCGTCATATTCTGATCGTTGGCGATGAAACAAGGCCTCCAATGTTACTACCAGGAACATATACTGTTTGGAAATGGAGATTTCTACAATGGCTCATAGATCGTCCTGCTGCAGATCTCATGCTTAAATCCATTCAAGATGGTCCATACAAAATGATATTTCTTGCTGACTCAACAGGGGTTATCAGAATACAAACTGATGAAGATTTGAATACAACTGAACTTGCTCAGTACGATGCTGACAAACAGGCTGTATGGTTCATAACAGTGGCACTTCCCAACTCAATTTACATGGATATGGACTTTCAAGCTAGTGCTTATGAAATGTGGAAATATCTTGAAGCTATGCATCGTACAGAAGAACTTCATCACTTCAGAATGAAGCAAATTCTTGAATCTTGTTTAAGCATGAATCCTCTGAAGACCATTCTCCCCGCTCCACCATCTCCAGCTGTTGACCATGGATCCTTAATTTACACTCCTAATGGTCTCTTCTTCAATCCTCCGAATGAACCTGAGCCTTTCTTCATTCCATTGTACCATCCTGCAACACTACATAATAATGTGCAATCTCTTCTGCAAAATCTAGTGAAGCTTAGTCAAGTATCTTCTAAGAAAGGCAATGGCGATATAACTTCAACTTCTGAATGCTTAAACACAATGAAAGATACTGATGATGAAGAAGATCTTATCGAACCAAGCATGGCATTCATGGCATATACAGAAAATATTGCAGATGAGGAAGCTCAGGATTATGATTCAACTCCAGTTTTTGACGATAATGTTGAATACAATGCCACACTTAGTCAAATGGAAGTTGAAGGGAGTAATCTCAATGAGGTTTTGCAAAGTGTCATGGGAGATATTACATCTGATGATGAATATGCAGATTTGGAATCCAATACAGCAGATTTAGAAGCCGATACAGCAGATGTGATATTTATGGCAAACATGCAGGAATTTCACATGAATAATACTGGCTCAGAGTATGAGTCTGATGATTCTGTAGATCCAATTGTGAGATTAAACAAAGAGAAAATGTATCAATCAAGGTCTCAAATGCATGAACAAAGTCACAACTCCATCATCTCAGACTTCATACAATTTACGAGTCAGGCTTTATCAAATTCCCGAAATTCCCGAAATCGAGCTGTCAAGCAAGGTGAAAGAGTTGTGATACAAGGAAGTATTACTCAAAGGCTGGTTGGGAATGGTGAGAATACTGCAAATGTAGTTAATGTAAGCAATGAGGTTAAAATATTGGAAGATAATTCGGGTGTCATGGATGCTACTGAACCAGTATACGACATAAATGCTTCTGATGACTCTAAAGACCCATTTGAGAGAAAGATGACTGAAGCTGAGAAAAGAGCCATCAATTCTACAGAAAATTGCTTAGCCCATTTTGAATCAGTTAAGACTCAATGCAAGATTCTCTCAGATGCATGGTTTCCTACGGGGGGTACCTTTAATGCATTCTTCGGAACTGGAATGGATCGTCTAACCTTCCAAAGGAAACTCCGAGAAAACATTGTTCAAATTGAAAATCAAATTGAACAGGGAAGCGATTGCATGGCAGGACTTAGAGCGCTCAAGGCACAGTTCAAAGTGTTCATGGCATTGCATTTTAAAGCTCTCATACACTATAAATATGAAAGTAATGTATGGAGAGAGAACATCACTAGTATAGAGGTTGAAGATTTTAGAGATCAACTTGTTTCACGCCTTAACCGCTTAGAATTTATGCTTAATGAAAGATCACTTCATCTGAGTGCTATCAAAGAACAGAAGATGCAGATTCACGAAGAGCAAGTTCATAAAGATGATGTATTGGAAGTTAATTTGGTTGTCATGGAAAGTAATGGGACAAAATTAGAAGATCAGGATGACAGCAGTAGATTAGGGGATGATACAGATGCAGATTGTGCAGAGATCAGACCCTCCCGTGACTCAGAGCCCAACTTTGACAAAGAACAGATGGATGAGGAAGATGTCATACCCATCTATGACACAGAACCTAACTTTGACAAAGAGTTAATGGCCGAGGTACAATCTACTGTTGATCGTATTATACCTGCAAATGAGAAACAACAATCTGAGCAACCTAACTTCAGTAATGTAGGAGAGGTTGACCAGGATGTTGTACAATGTCTTGACAAACGTTCTGAGTCTGAGTCTTTACATGATAATCTAATGACTGAAACATCAAATCAAACTCTTGAGTCTGAAAACCTTCTTCTCAAAAAGACCATTGCCCAGTGTCATAAAAAATTTTCAAAACTAGAGGCACATTGCATCTCACTTGAACTTCAAATGCAAAATGAATCTCTAAATTCGGGCAACAATGGTCAATTTTTGAATGAACAAAGAAAACGTGTGGATACATTAGTTAAAGAAAATGAGCTTTTAAAAGGTCAAATTCAAGAAAAGGTGTTTGCACATGTTGCATTACAAAACAAATTAAGGAGACTGACTGGCCAGAGTGTGGATACTAAGTTTGCAAAACCATCAATCTTGGGGAAACCGCCTTCTCAAACAATCAGAAAACAAGCAGTGGTTAGACAACCTACTGCATTTAAATCTGAACGATCTAAATTTTCAAAACCTCGGTTTGCCTCCCAAGTTGTTGAGAAAAACAATTTGACAAAACCAGTCACTCCACATTCTTGGTCTAAGGAAAATGCATCTGTGTCTGCTAAATCTCAACACGTGATTATACCTGGCTCATCTAGGATTATTTCAACCACAGTGTCTAAAACGAGCATTAAAAGTAAAAAGTCTTATGACACATATGACATGTACAAGAACTATGATCTAGAAAAGGCTAGAAAAAAGGCGCTACTTCAAAAGGATGGTATTCTAGGTTCAAAACCTCAAGTGATGCCTTCCACTGTAGTACACAAAATTGCTTGCAGTAGCACACCAAAACCTAAGAGTAATCAACAAACTAATAGGAATTGGTTAGCTTCTAAGAGTAGTTGCGTAAATAATCATGTTGTTTGTGCTTTAAAATATCTTCAAAAGGGAAATTCACTTGAAAAGGCTCAATCGACTAAGACAAACAAACCCGTTGAACCAAAAGTCATAAGTCAGAAACCTAAGAAGTGGATCAACATAGGACGTAGGTTTTCTCAAAGAAGTGATGCACCCACATTTCATTCAACTGCATCTAAAAGGAAAACATCTCCTAGATCTAACACTAGGTGGGTACCCACGGGTAGAATTTTCAAATCAATTGGTCTTAGATGGATTCCTACAGGAAAGATGTTTGACATTTGCACCAAAACTAATGTGATCTCCACAACATCTACCTCTGAGACAAGAAGGAAAACCATCGGAATTGTGTGTTCGAGTGTCAAGAAGATAATTGACACTACATCTTTATGCTTCTAACATCTGGAACCCAGTTTCTCTTGGGTATCCGTGTTCTCTGTTTTTTTCTTGTCTATTCTTTCTTTCTTTGCAGATATATCAACAATGGCTTCGGAACAAATCAGTTTCGGACCCGAGCTTAATGTTATGGCTTCTGAGCACAACAGCTTAGGACCCGTAATCAACCGTTTAAAGCACTTCAGCTATGGCTTCTGAGCACAACAGCTTAGGACCCGTAATCAACCGTTTAAAGCACTTCAGCTATGGCTTCTGAGCACAACAGCTTAGGACCCGTAATCAACCGTTTAAAGCACTTCAACTATGGCTTCTGAGCACAACAGCTTAGGACCCGCATCCAACCGTCTTAATTTTCCGGTATCTTCGGCTGAACCATTGTCACTTTCTCGTAACGAAGTGGAAACCTTGTTTGCTCCATTGTTTGATGATACGCCTGCTAACCGTCCACCTGAGGCCACACCAAATTCCGCTGCAAATCTTGATCAACATCAAGTACCTGATACACCTCAACAAACAACAACTTCTGTTGGAAGAGACGGTCCTCCAGTCATATCACCTACAACAACCGAACAAACCGGGTCCAACTCATGACAATCAGCTGGAGATTCCATACCTTTATCAGTTCCACAACCCGCAGAGCATGATCCAGATCAATTCATTAACCCATTTGCAAATGCTCAACCTGTCCCCGACATTGCTGAGTCATCTTCACGCAATTTGGGTCCTGCTCACTTGCGAGATTCTTATCAACTTCATCCCTCAACACACAAATGGACTAGAGATCACCCCTTAGTACAAATTATTGGCCATCCAGAAGCACCTATCATGACAAGACAACGCCTTCACACAGATGGTGAAACTTGCATTTATGCACTCACAGTTTGTGAAACCATACCTAAAAACGTCAAAGAAGCAATGATTTATGAAAACTAGATTGAGTCTATGCAAGAAGAATTCGAAACCTTTCAAAGATTAGAAGTATGGGAATTGGTTGAAAAACCTGAAGGCATCATTGTCATTGGTTTAAAATGGATCTGGAAAAACAAACTGGATGCAGAAGGCACAGTCATACGCAACAAATCACGCTTGGTAGCAAAAGGTTATTCTCAAGAAGAAGGTATCGATTTTGCTCCTGTGGCTAGACTTGAAGCTGTACGGATGTTCTTTGCATTTGCTGCTCATCGGAATATGATTGTTTATGGACGTGAAAACGGCTTTTCTGAACGGTCAACTCCGAGAAGTGGTTTAGGTCAGTCAACCTGAAGGTTTCATTGATCCAGTACGTCCCAATCATGTCTACAAGCTTAAGAAGTTTCTCTACAGTCTTAAGCAATCCCCCAGGGCGTGGTATGACAAGCTTTCTAAATTTCTGTTAGCTAATGATTTTACTTTAGGCTCGGTGGATCCAACACTGTTTACAAAAACCTACGGGATGGACTTATTAATTGTTCAAGTTTGTCCATGATGGGTGAACTTACGTTCTTTCTAGGACTACAAGTTCATCAATCACCCCGTGGAATTTTTTTCTAAATTTGTCCAAATATGCTCTTGAGATTTTAATGAAACATGGTATGCAAAGTAGTGATACTATGAATACACCGATGGCCAGCTCTACTAAACTAGATGCTAATTTACATGGGACTCCAGTTGACCCTACCAAATACCGCAGTATTATTGGGTCCCTCATGTATCTCACATCCAGTAGACCTGATATTGTATTTGCAGTGTTTATGTGTTCTTGCTATCAGGATAACCCAACTGAAAAACACTTCAATGAGGCAAAAAGAATCCTTCGATACATAAAGGGAACCATCCACTTGGGGATCTGGTATCCGAAGGATTCTGGTGTTGAACTAATAGCTTTTTCAGCGCTGACCATGTAGGATGCTTAAACTCGCTTAAAAGTACATCAAGTGGCCTACAGTTTCTTGGAGATAAACTTGTGTCTTGGGAAGCAGGACTACACATCACTGTCATCTACAGAATCTGAGTACATAGCTATGTCTGCTTGTTGTGCTCAAGTCATTTGGATGAGATCACAACTTAAAGACTATGGCTACCTATTCAATACGATTCCGATCTACTGCGATTCTAAGAGTGCCATTGCATCTCCTGCAACACAGTTCATCTTTGCAAATCCAAACACATTGATCTCCGATATCATTTCATCTCTGAGCATGTCGAGAAGGGTATAAATGAAGTAGAGTTTGTGGTAGCTGAATACCAATTGGTGGACTTGTTTACAAAGGCATTACCTCCATCAAGGTTTGTTGATTTAGTTCACCATATTGGTATGCGATGTTTGACTCTAGATGATTTGCAAAACTTTCTTAAAAAACTAAGAGTGTCAAACATCATACTCTTTTTGTAAATATTATTTTATCATCAAGAAAATACAAAATCTACAAAAAGAATCTTCTTTCTCTGTGTACAAACTTCGTCTCTTCAAAACTATGTTCCTCCATTAAAACAAATCTTGCTTTACACTGTCCAAATGGAACATGTTTTGAGGGGGAGAAAATGTTTCACAAAATCATGAAGTTTGCACACCTAACTTTTATTCTTCAAGGATAAAATGTTTCTTCATCATTCGGATTAAAACTCATTTTTCAAAAATTCTATGATCTCTCAAATTAAATTTGTACAAAAAGGTTTCACAAAATATATGCTAATTCGAGGGGGAGAAAAGGAATTTTTTCTGCAACGATCCCAAATTAATCTAGTTTGGACTTCAAATGGAAATGTAATTAACCTTTAATGAGTAAAGATTCAAAAAAAAAGTCTTAAACGTAGGTAAAAGGACCTTGCATGGAAAATAAAACAGGCTCTAATCAATGTTTTCACATATGTTCTCAAAAGTTTCACACATAATCAGACTAACAATTTTTTATCCTCGTTTCTTTTCGATTGTGAGTTTCTAATTTCTTCATTGTTGTTGTGTTATCGTTCCCTAAATGTTTCAAATGTTTTCAACGGTCAAAAAGGCATAATCAGAAACTAGGGTTCATGTAATTATCGATCGGGGCGTTTCTTTCTTTTATTATGTGTTTAGTCTATTTAATTATTTCATATAACTTTAGAGAACACTAAAGAATGCTCGATTGGTGTGTTTACACGATTAGAAACAACATAGGTTTGAAATCAAGTGATTTAGGGTTTAAGATGTCGATGTCTTTGCTGCTACTACTAGGGCATTTGTTTGTACAATATTCTTGCATTTTGATGCTAACATGTGTGCATAGACTCAAATCATAACCCCAAACCATAATCATAATTGGAAAATTTCGAGTGAAAGGATGAGTTAATCTGTGATCTTGTGTGTTTATTAGAGAATTCTGAGCATTTTTGGTAGATTTAGAATGAGTTTCTTGATTCATCTGTATACTTGTTTGTGCCTGATGCATTTTCTCTGTGTGCAAGTACATGTCATCCCAATGAAAGTCAAAATTTCAACATTCAACAAAATGTTTCTTATGGAACATATTTTGAGGTCAAAGGACAAAATGTGTTTAAAGGCTAAACTGGTAAATGGATTCAAAATGGTGAGGAACAAATTTTTCCAAACTCTACACTCTCGTTTTACACCGGTAAAGCAAGTGTGGAGACCAAAGCAAAGTCATTCAAAACCTTTCAAATTTTTCACAATCTGGATTGCTTTGGCTTCAATAAAAGAATGACTCTGATTTTGGCATCCCAAATACCGGAAGTTTTCCATTCATCACAAAAACAAATCTTCAAAAAGAATCCTTGAGGTTCAACTTTAGATGGAAATCTTCTTCTTCAGATTTTTTAAAAACTCAAAAGAGAGACTCCGGGTCTCTAACAACCTTTCATAAGCAAAAGAGTTTTAAATTTCCATTGATTCGACGAGTGTTTTACCAAAATGTAACAAAATTTTTCAATCCTCGTTGAAATTCAACATTTTTTTCGGATTGACACAACCTACAAATGGATTTCAAATTTTGGTAAACTAAGGTTTTTAGTTCACAAGGTTGTTGTCTAATCTGATCTTCAAGCATTCTTTGTTGTACAATACTAGATTGTGTTTTCTAAAACCTTGAGCAGAGTCGTCTCACGAATTTTCAAAAAGTATTTTATAATACGATTCAAAATTCTGCTCAAGAAGACTTTCTCTCGAATTACATTCATTATTTGAGGGGGAGTATTTTTGTTTAAAGAAAACTAATTTTGTATTAAAACAACGACTTGTGCACACATTTCAGTGCACAACTCGAGTTTCAAAGAAAAGGAAAGTGCCTTGCTAAACCGTTCTTTAAAACCAAACGCGCACTTATCCTTAAAAACAAGAAGAAGTTTTTCATGCGAAGCTTATCTAAAACTTCTTAATCTTGAGCAAAATTTATTCAAAATTTTTCAAAAGGTTTTTCAAAACTTTTCAAAATTTTGCTCAAGATTTATCAAACCTTTACTCCCCAATTCGCTCCAAAGTTTAAAAATGTCAAAACACATGCTCGTTTTGAGGGGGAGTATTCAAAATCAAAATGATTTGTCAAAATCATGTTTTGATGGTTTGTGCACACATAACTGTGTACAACCCGTGCTTGTATTTAAAGGACCCTGAGGTACGCATCAGTGCCTCAATCCTAAATATAATGAGCGAAGGCTTCTTACTTTTGAGTAGAATTAATCAAACATTTTCTGATTTTCATAATTCTGCTCAAAAGACAAGTATTTCACCTCAATGAGTGTTCACCTGTTGAGGGGGAGCACTTGTAAAACTCATCGTTTGAAAACCAAAAGTTCTTGTTGATATCTCCCCATAATACTCAAAAAGCATATTTTAATCAAAAGTTTAACAAAAACAACATCTCATATGCTATTTTTGAGGGGGAGAAAAAGTAAATGTGATTAAAATATGAAAGTTAAAGTTGCTTAAAGTCAAATCTCATGCGAGCTAGACTCAGAATTGACCCAGGAATTGACGAAACATAAAAGTTAGTAATCTCGAAAAGACGTATCCTCGACGGGTAATAACATCAAGTTAGTTACTAGAGCTAGTTGTCACCTAAAAGCTGACAATGGAACTCTTTAACTAGCCACGTAAGCGTGTCTCGAAAAGGATATGTCTTAGTAGAAACGTACCATCTCGAGAAACTTTCTGTGAACTTGACCAGGCCGGGTGATAACTTCAAGCTAGTCTAACTAGTGATGTAAGCGTGTCTCGAATCGGTCTTGTTCACGGAAAATGGATCAATTCCAAAGTGCTTGCTCCTCCCGCATGTGCAAATTTATTAAATACTTATGAGCACATGTGCAGGGGGAGCCCTTCAAAAGTGTACACAAAACTCTCAAAGTGTTAAACAAAATAATTGATTAATACAAACACTTTGAGAGATTTTCAATCAAAGGTTTCTTGGCTACTGTCGGAGTTATAAGGTGATTAAGATAGGAATATCCGTCCTATGATCCGCCAGAGCCGGAGGGATCTACCCAAGGACATCTCCCATAGTTAGAATTAGAAGTCCTTAGGTATGATACGAAAAAGGAGAAAAGAATGAAAGGGAAAGAAGGAGTTGAAGAATTAAAAAGAAAAGTAAAGAAAAGGGTGAAAAGAAATAGCCCTCCATATGTTCAACCTTAGGGCAGACACCGGGTTCAATACGTATGCTACTGGTTATTGCAAAAGACAACACCGGTATTGAAGACAAAGTCGTCATGGACCCAGTGACGCAATGCACTAAACCTTCTTAACCACTCAAGTTCTCTCAAAAGGACTTGTTTCATTCTCACGGGGAACCCGCATAATCTATCGACCTATCTCTTAGAGACGGTTGATATTGAAGCAGGAGACACATCCCCAGTCTCCGTATAGGAAACCTAGGAGTGCACTTATAGAAGTCTAGAGCCTTGAGATACATCAAAGATCTCTTAGGGACACCTAGTATTTCTACAACTGGTGTTCTACATCAATGGGCATCAGTTGTAAACTATCGAGTCCTTCGCAGATCTCAGCAATCTGCCGAGAACGTTTATGAGAGGATTACTTAGGTATTTCTCAATGATTGAACGGAAATCCTGCCAGGGTCATCATCAAACAGCCCTGACAGCAGGTCACTTCGGTAACCCCGCAAGGGTTACGCTTAGTGTTTGCGGTGGTTCCATCTCGGTCTACAGTCGTGGAGTGATCCCCAGCGACTCACCCAGTCATTGAGCTACTTAGTAGGTCTTGTAAGCTCCTTCAGGAGTATCTGATATGGGAACGGCCTGGATAAGGATTAGAAGGAGTCTTCACACTATGCTGTTGATAAGCTCTAATTCCTTATCCGTAAGTACCGGTTGTTTTATTGCTAACTGTTTACTCGCAGGTACCTCACCTCCATGATGGTAGATTCCAGCATGCTCATACATACATCTTGAAGTCAAAGAAAGCTTCCCCAAAGATCTTAGCAACACAAAGTTCAAAGAAAGATTCTACGGCAATAAGCAGAATCTACAAAGTATAATGACAAAGATCTCAATGCATGAAAAGGAACTTCTTGTTCGTAAAAGTCAAAGTCCAAAGATGTATGAGTATGTTGGAATGGCAGACAACCACCACAGACGCAGGAGTGACGAACGGCAGACAACTTCATAACCTAATCACTACATCATCACCGGAAGAACTAAGACAAAGGGCAAAGTACTTTCACTATCACTCACTCATTTTTGAAGACGTCTAGAGTTTCACATGTCACAAGTCGACAACAAATATGAAGACGTCAAGCAACCGTGATGACCGACCCTTAGGGGGAGATTGTTGGGATCATACTGTTATATTTAGTCAAGTCTCGGTCATTACATTTTGTAATAAGATGATCACAACTACATCAACTAAGACCAAAGAACGATGAGTGATTTAGAAGACGTCTAGAGCTTTGAAAGTCAAAGATCAAGACGAAGACGTCAAGCAACCTTGATGACCGACCCTTAGGGGGAGATTGTTGGGATCATAGTTTTCACTATTTTATGAAGTCTCGGTCATTTGTAATAATGTTAGGTTGCTTAACTATTATTTACTTTCACTTACTAAATGTATTAAGTTTACTAGGCTTAAGGTATGTAACCCATGGGCCTCAAAGCCCACGAAATGATGAAAGGAAGGAGAGGGAGTGTTGCCCTAGCTCCTTCCCTATATATAGAAGCCTTAGGTCATTTGTAAACTTGTTGGTTAATTCATTATTCTAAGCAAACTCTTCCATTTCTCTTTCTCTTATTGTCTTAATCAACCACCTCTCATTCTCATCTCTTTTCTATCATTCTTATACTTGTGTTTACATAAACTGTGACCTAACAACCATCATGAGAGGATGATGGGGAAGAAACCACAACCTGAACATGTCTTTTCTTCTTGAGATCCACAACTTCAGCCTGCAACTTTTGGATCTCAGTCTTCAATAGATTCAACTCTGTGGCATGTTGTACTTTGGTCAGTGCCAGATCTTTCTCCAGAGTTTGAACCTGTTTGGTTAATTTGGTACATAATTCCATCAATTCAGTTAGTGTCACACTGTCTTCAACACTTCCAACTGTGTTACCTGTTGGGAGAGGTGAATCATAAGGCATTGATTCAGGCTCTTCTCTAGTTGGACTAGATTGAAGCCTTGAACCACCACTGCTTGTTCCTAAACCATAAGGATCAGCAACATGCAATGTTGTCATGGAAGGAGTTGGCTGTTTTTGCCTCCTTTCATATGTGTGAGTTACAGCAGGAAAATGTTGAATTTGTGGAACAGAAATAGTGGGTGTGTGATGGGATACAACTGGGATTGTTGCATCTTCACCCTGTATTAGCGAAATCTTTGCAAGCATGTTTGGTAAAAGAGGATTAGTCACTCCATTCCAAAGATCTGAAGCCTTACACATGTTTTGAAATACTTTTGACTTAAGACATGGAGTGTCATAAATCCTATTATGATTTTGCAGTTGAAATTCATTTAACACTGCTTGCACAAACCTTGGATACATCAAAAATTTGTATGAACTTGTTACATTGCCTTTCATGTTATTAAATATAAACTTTGAAAAATTGAAAGTCCTATCAGAAACCAAGCAAACTAAAGGGTAAGCCATGGTTGATCCAAATTGTTCATAAGAAGTTTTCTTAGGACTTAGGCAATGCAACAGAGTGTGTATCAAAAATCTCTAATGGGGGCAAAAACATCCTTTCTTAAAAGTTACTTTTTGATCAGATGTATCATACCCCATCAGATCAATGTAGTGGAATATGTCTGAATTAGGTAATGTGATGATACCATTGAGATCATCTAATTGGAGAATTCTCCTCAAAGATGACTCAGTAACATCAATAGTTACCCCATCCACTGTGGCTCTAAGAGCTTCCACAGGTTCATGTATGTCTCCCTGTTCAAGTGTGATGGACTCCGCAGAGTTCCAAAACTGTTTGATTTGAGAAACAAAGATTGTGGGATTCATAGTTAAGGCATACCTTATATGAGTTGAGTTAAGGAAGTCCACAATCTGATGAAAAAGAGGTCCACTCTTGTCGTTTGACTTTTGTAGACAAGCCACTTGGTTGTGTTCATCTGCAAACTTGAGAGTCACCATGATTTTGTGATTTGAGAGATGAAAGTGTTAGTAATCGTGAGTAAAAAGCAAGCCGTATAAAATCAATTTATACTAATAGGGTTTTGAGAAAAACGCGGATGAAGAATTATCTATAGAAAGATGTATCTTTAAGAAATACAATTTGGTAAGTAGATAATTCCCAAAAATTTAACCCTATTAATAAGGAAAGACAGTTATTTTGGTAACGGCTAGTAAAAAATAAGATTACTGACATACAGTTGTAACGGCTAGTTCATCAGAGGTAAAATTTACACTATCAGTGGAAACAATGAACTTGCAGTGGTAAAAATCAACAAAATTTCAAAGAGCAGTGGTAAGTAAAACATGTAAAATGTGCTGCTCTTATCATAATTTTTAGCAAACTATCAGCTATCAACGGATTTGATAAGTCTTTACCAGAAGCCGTTTGCTTATGGACTAGCTGATTCTTATGTGGGTTAGACATGGTGAATCAATAACCATTTGTTGTGTGTCTAAATTACACACCTTATAACTCCAATGAGATATAACATCACAAAATAAGTCTCATCTTAACTCACAAATATTAACCCAAGTAACTTTTTAACCAAGTTACTATGCACAAAAATATCTTCTCAAAAGTCAAACCACAGTTACTCCTCAAACCAACCAAAACAGATGGAAGTAAATAATCTTCATTAATTAGTGTAACACCTAACCTTGGCTTATTTAACCTCCTCCAAACACAACATCTCAGTCACCAACAATCTTTCAAACCCTAATATCCCACAACAAAATTTCAAAACCAATTTGCTTCCAAAAATCATGTCATCAAACCCTGAGTCCTCTGATCAACACTCTTCTGTTCCAACATCATAGGAAGAGGTACCACCATATCCATGGGGACTTGAAGGTTCTGATTTTGAGAGAGAGATAAAGGAACGTTAGGATGTAGAAGACAAGAAATGGAATGCATACATAGAGGGTGAATCAAGCGGTAATATAAATCCTGCTGAGCTTGTCTCTCCCTTCATCTGGACATCTGATGAAGAATCTTCAGAGGAAGAGAATGAAGAACCAACTTTTCTTCCTCCTTCCACACCAGAGAGATCCCAACCAAGATCAAGTAAGAGAGATCCATCTCTCCCAACATCATCAAACTTGATGGTGGATCTTCCTACTCCAGAACCTTGTCTTCTGAATCAAGAACATATTGGACAGAGCAATAAAGCTCAAATCACACATAAGGGAAAGGAGAAGCAGAAGTAAATGATTGATGAATGTTGCCAAGGACCAAAGTTTGTGAGTATTTTCTTGACTTTGGTACTTGTGCATCTTCACAGTCTTCCTTCTCTTCTTTTTCCATTTTCAGCTTCAGCTTCTTCATTGTACTTGTCATAGCCTCAAGTATTATGTAATAATTGATAGAAGCTAGTAGTACACAATTAGCCAAATGTATTAGGAATGATCTTTGTAATCCAGTTGGAACCTTGAATGTAAGCTGTAACTTATGTCTTGAAATGAATGAAAAGATCTTCTTAATTTGCTCAATATGTAAGACCTTCAGCATTATTTTGTTTGCAATAGAAACTAAATACAGCTCATTAGATCACATTCTTTGGCTACATCTCTTGGTGACTGTAACACACTTCTTGCAATTTCATTAACATTTGCAGAACAGACATATACCAAACAACTTGAAAACATATTAGTTAATCACAGAAAATATCATCAAGTCATTTATAATCAATTGTAATCTTTGACTGTCCCTGCACACAACATAAAGGAATTAGTACCTTTTGGGGACCCAAGCCACAAATGACTTGGATCTGCCTCGTGTATCAATATAATTGTATCTATCAAAGGTCATTGATACACCATTGGGATTGTTTGTTGTTCCTTTTGGTTTCCATTCCCAACGAGCTGAGGCCTTAACAGCTTTTCCCAAGTTTACCCTTTTCTTATGAACATCAGTGGAAACACTTGGTCTTGCAGTGGTAACTGCATGCCTAGCAGTGGAAACTGCTGGATTAGAGAAATTTGGTCTCCACATGTGGTTCTTGTGATCATTCTTTTCAAAATAAGTCTTTTTCCCTGTTTGATAAGTTTTAACAAAAGAAGTGACAGGGGACTTAGGATAAACTCTGTTATTACTTCTGGCAGTGGTAACTGCTGGTCTAGCAGTGGAAACATGTTTAATGCCAGTGGTAAGCATAACAGACCTGGGAACCATTTTGCTTAGGGGATTTGGGTGAGTCATTTTATTAGAATTTGATCCATTCACCCTTGTAAACACTTCCCTTCTTCCCATGTGGTAGGTACAGTCTTTAGCTAAATGGTCAAAGCTACCACATATATGACAAGCCTTATTGTTGAACACAAAATCACTACCAAACTGCCTAGTTTTAACATGATTCCAACTTCTCATGTTCCCTCTAGGAGATTTAGACCTATCCCTGTACATTTCAGCATACCTAGTAGTAGACCTAGTGAAATTTGACTGTGTTCTAGGCTTCTCTTTGACTTCTTCAGGAATGCTTTTTCTTTCCTCAATTTTAACATCTTCAGTAACACTAGTTTTAGACTCAACTTTCAAACATTCATCTTTAAGAGATGAGTCACTAGCACTATCAAAAGTCTCAACCTCAACCTGAACCTTTTCAGTTTCAACTGGTTTAACAAATTTTGGTCCATAGGTCATGGGTGGATCCTGAAACTCTTCTAAGCCTGTGTGAGCTAGGTCAATGCCAGGAGGTGCTGGAACACCTCTTAGAGGTGGTGGAACAGAATTGTATCCAAGACCTGATTTAGCTTTGCTCACAATTTGGGCTTCCCAAATTTTGTCAATGCTCTTGGATTGATGGTTTAGTGTTTTCTTAGTAATCTGAATATTCTCACTAGCCTTTTTAACTTTTTCAATCTCTTCCCTAAGAGCTTTATTGACTTCAACATAAAAATCTAAGTCTCTTTTTAAAACAGCAATGTCATCACTGAACTTAGATTCATTAGCCCTATAATGCTCTATCTGTTTTTCTAAAACACCTAGACCTCTTTTATGATTTGCTAAATTATAATTAGTATGATGTAAATCTAGCATCAGTTCATCATATTTTGTTTTAGAGATCTCTAACTCTTTTACAGCCTTACAGTTTTTAGAACAAGCATTATCAGTATATACCTCAGAGTCAAAGAAAGCCATGAGTGCATGCTCAGTGGCTAGCATTGCAGATTCTGAATCATCTTCTCCATTCTGAGACATAAAGCTCCAATCAAAGCTCACTCCATCAATAGCCAGTAGCACCTTTGGCTCTTCTGTTGTAGGCTCTTTGGTCTTTTCCTTCTTGTACCAAGTTGACTTATTGTCAGATTTCCTTGGTTTTCTGCATTCTCTTGCAAAGTGCCCCTTCTTGTGACAATTATAGCACTCCACCTTCTTTTTATCAAAACCTACAGTCTCATCACCACTTATATGTATCTTTCTCCCTGTCTTCTTCCAGAACTTCTTTGATCTTAAGCTGAGTAATGCTACCTGCCATTTGATGTCCATCTCCTCTATATCATCTTCATCAATTTGATCCAAGTCCTCATGGTTGAGGATTGAACCACCCACATGGCTTGATATAAAGGCATAGAAAGTAGCATCACTTAGTCCTGCAATCTGCTTCTTTGAGCTCCTAGTGGAAACATTTCCATTACCAGTGGAAACAATCATGTTACCACTGTCATCATCACTGTCACTTTCATCATCAGAACTATCATTACCTGATGATGATATGAGTGCTACACCTGCAGAACTTGTTTTTAACTTGCCAGCTTTCTTTAATCTTTCTTCAATAACTTTGAAGTTATTGTACACATCATTAAGCTTCATGGTCTCAAGATCTGACTTGTCTTCCCATACAGCAACATTTGTATCAAACTCAGCAGGTAAACTTCTTAGAAATTTAAGATTGAGGTCTTCCTTTTCCACCTCAATTCCAAAAGCACTCAGCTGAGTTACAATCTTTTGTAGCCTTGTGAATATGCTATCAAGAGATTCATTGCTTGATGAACCAAAATTCTCATAGGTCTGCTTCAGTAAAGTCTTTTGAGTTTTCTTGGTATAGTCATTACCACCAAACACTTCACATATCTCATCAAAGAGTGTCTTTGCAGACTTGTATTTGGTAAAAGCCAGAACTTGTTCTCTGGGTAGAGCCATCAATAGCAAACCTCTAGCCTTCAAATCATTCTTTAGTTGGTTTCTTTCTTCATTGGTAACAGGACCAGTGTTAACTTTTGTTACTGTCTTGTCACCAACCTGCTCTACAGTTGTACCAGGTTTGAATGAATTTCCACACATTATGATCTCCCATAATGTGTAGTCTTGAACCATAAAGAATTGTTCAATCATAAGCCTCCACATCTCAAAGTCATTAATTTTAAGCTTGGGAAGCTTTGCAGCAATATTAGATTGGCTTGTTTCTGTCTCCATTGTATCTTTTGAATCTGCCATAGGATCTTCTAAATCAAAATATCAAAGCCTTTCTCTGATACCACTTGTTGGATCGTGAACACCTTGAACTTGTGTTAATAATGATACTTTGAGTGATATCACTAAGTATGCGGAATCTACTTAATGATACTTAGAAGATTGATTGTAAGTGAAACAGTTTTATGTATGAACAATGAATGTAACAAAACAACTAGCTCCAATATTATTAATAATAATAATACGAGTGATCTGAGATATCACTAGGGTTACACCTTGAAGCTCTAAGAAAACGTATTAGAAAGATATATTCTAACTATGATCTAGGATCTCCTTTTATACAACAAGGAGTCCTCTTGTACAAGATAAGTATAATACTAATAGAATAAGATATACACAAAATCTTTTCTATGTTTATCAATGCGCGTTTCTCTAACAGCTAACAAGTGAGCAGTGGTAATATTTGTTCTTGCAGTGGTAATAAGTTTCCACTGCAAGTACAATCTTCTTGCAGTTGTAATATCTTCACTAGCCGTGGTAACTGATAGAATAATTCCCAACACGTACTTTCAACAACAATCCTTCTAACAACTATGGTAGTACCAACAATCTTGAAGGATTGATGTCAAAATTCATGGCATCTCAAGAAGCTCGCATAGCTAGGTTTGAAACCGAATTCAACCAACAACAAACGGAGATGACCAACAAGATTGACAACTTGTTGAAAGCCCTAAACAACCAAGCGTTAACCACACCTAGGAAGGACACTAGGGACACCAATAACGGAATCCAAATTAAGGACCCCTCATCATCTAAACATGTCCACTTTGTCAATGTTGTCACCATTAAGCCAATAGATAAGGAGATAGAAGAAAGTGACAAGGATGAAGTTGGAGTAGAAACCGAAACTAGGGATGAAAGCAGGGAAGTTGAGGTTAATAAGGAAAAGGGGTTAGAGGAAGTAGAAACTATAGAGAAGTACTTTGATAAGTTGCCCACCAAGGAAGAACGGGAATACCATAAGGATTTATTCGATAGTCCCGAGAGACCATATATCCTTGGCACACCCCTTATCAAAATGGGAGACCCCTCTAACATCAACATACCATGCAACATCGGGCACATGCATATATGGAAAGCTTACATCGATCCTAGATCTCCTGTTAACATCATGACTAGGACTTATTACAATTAGGTGATGAAGGAGCAACTTGATTTTAGGATGATGCCCAATAGGAATTTGATAAGTAATTTTGTAGGTAGAGTGAAGGGATTGCATGTGATTATAGGTAATTTCACTTATGAGATTGATTTTATGATAGTAGAAGACACTCGTCCGGTGATAGATGATTGCCTAAGCCAAGTAGTATTCGGAAAACCATTTGTTGAGGCCACTAGGATGAGTTATGATCCGACTTTAGGGATAGTTAGATTTAAGGAAGAGAATGATGAGATTGCCTACCAAATGCCCTACAAAATTGAGCAATACCGCCTTCTCTCTAATATAGAAAAGGAACACAAGCAAGCAGCTTATTATAGGAATGATGAGGATAGACGTAGAGGAGTAGAGTATGTAAAGAATAGGATGCTTGGTTTCTACAAAGAATGTTTGCAACTAGGTCCGGAATACAAAACTGGTTTAGAAGACGACCTAGAGAGTGAAACCAATGATGAGGTCATGTAGTAACCCATGACCTTGAGTCTAGCTACAAGACTCGTAAATAAAGAAAAACGCTTCTTGGGAGGCAACCCATGTTTTGTATGATTTTAATTTTGTTTGTTTGCTATTTGCTTCCGTATGCATGCTTTATTTTTATTGTTGGTACATCATGTTTCTAAACTAAAAAAAAAAAAAAAAAAAAAAAAAAAAAAAAAAAAAAAAAAAAGTGGAAATACTTTACTTTGTTGTTTGGCTTAGTCTTAACTCCACCTAAAGGTATTTTTGCAAAAGATAAGTGTAAGGGGAAACCCCAAATATGTTTTTAAGAAACAAACCGATCATGATTCTCCACAATATTAAGTAAACATGTATATTCGTATTTGTTAGAGTCAAATGCTTGTATTGAGTCATAATGAAGTTTTGCAGGATTTTCCAGGAAGTAGGACCAAGTTTTTCCAGAAATTTTCCGAAAACTTAACATAAGAATTTCTGCAGGTCACTTCTGACGGCGTCACGAGTTTACTCTTGACGGCGTCATGTGTAAAAATCTGGAAATTTTACCAGTTTCGTTTTTCTAACGGAGTCTTAAAGTTTTTGTTGAATAATTAAGTTTTATAATCTCCAGGAAATCTGCAAACTTCATTCCACAAGCATTATATCTTACTTTGTTTTCTAAGATTTAGTAACTTATATAGATTCCCACCGATTTTATGCGAGGTTGCTTTGTTTGTTTTCTCAGGATTTACAGATTATGCATGACAAGAGGATGATTTATTTTTCTGGAAGGGAAGCTTTGATTGTTCATTTTCTTGGAGGAAGATTTAACCTGGCCACCTTATTATCCATACCGAGCGAATCAGGGGAGTATTTGATTTCATTTGTTTTACTTAATTCACTTTTACATTCTTTACTTGAACATTGGGGACAATGTTCATCTTAAGTGTAAGGGGAGGGTAAAACGATGATACCTTACATATACACTTTCGCTTGAGTTTGTTTTGTTTAATGGTAGATGTGTAATAAAACTATGAGAAATACTTGTTAGTGCAATTTTAGCGCCAAAATTAAAATTTTTTATAACATTTAGGAGTGAAACTTTAGCCATAGCAAGCGTCTCATGGATAGGAGATTGTATGACTAGCACATAACCGTATATTCAGAAAAATTTCCACCCAAATATGTGAGGCTTGCCTTTAGATTTGATAGGGAAAGCATTTACTATTAGTGCTTATGAGTGTACCGGTAGCATTTAGATTCTAGAACTTGTGTTAGTGATGCATCCTGAGACCGCTAGTGAGACTACATTCGTGTAGTAGGATTTACTACATGATAAGAGGCATTAGGATAACCCTTGTGTTAAACCCGTATCATAATTACTTGACCATTTAAGTCATATTACTTGGCTAGTTAAGTCAACTAATTTTTCCCACACCTTAGCGTTGTACTCATTTTTAGTACACGATACCCCTAGTACACCCCTCCGAGCCTATCTTTTCGTTTCTAACTTTAAGCATCTTACTTAAAGGAAGAATTTGTTACACCCCACTTAAATGTACAACCAAATCGCCTTAGCCTTCCGTGTATGCGCTCATCTTTAGTGCATTATTGTTATTTATTAAACCCTAAGTTAACTATCTAATTGATTACATGATTGCTAAGTCGAGTCATATCCTTGTACATATTGTTTTGGGATGATTGGGACTCATGGGTAAGTACTTATTTTATGGAGTAATGGGGAAGAACATCATTTATTACCCCCATATGTACGTTAATCTTAAAAGTACTCCAAGTGTTTTGATTATCTTAATTCGAGTCATTAGATTAGTTTATTGTAAAGTATGTAAAAATTCAAGTGTAAGGGGAATTTTCATCCCCTATGATATATTATTTTGGATGGTAGGGTAAGAGTGTATGCAAAATTTAAATTAAAAAAAAAAAAAAAAAAAAAAAAAAAAAAAAAAAATCAAGAAAAAAAATAGAAAAATAAAAAAAGAAGAAAAACATACGGACTACCATCCCGTTTCATTCTATGTTCATTTTATGTTTTTTTGTTATTTTTCATTTGTTAGCTTAAGTCGAGTCTAGTCTTGGCTTAGCAACGCCATATTGTACATGTAATTAACCAAGATTGTTAACTCACCACCAGTAAAGACTGCCTATATCCAACAAAACCGTGTATTTCATATCCCTACACCTAACGTTACAACCCTTTAAAAGACCTCTTTGATAGTTTATCCTAGGTGCTTACACCATGTGGTGGAGGTTTGATCCTTTCCCAAGCCTATGGTAATCTATTTTGCTATGACAGGTAGTTAGAGATATCTTCCATTTCCATATTGTAATTTATACTTTATTACACCCGAGAGATGTGAGTATCTAAACACTATTTGTGAGGTGCTAGTGTATGACCTCCGTGCTTGTCTTTGGTCTTTAGTGGAACGATTATTTGTTGTAATTACTTTTATATTAGTGTTAAATGACCCCTAACTTGTATTTTGACTAGAATAAAAGCGCATTTGCTTGAGGACAAGCAAATCTCAAGTGTAAGGGTATATGATGAGGCGAAAAATGAACCACTTTTAGGGGGTCATTTAAGCCCGAAATTGAATTTATTTGATCAAATATTGCCCTAAATCGTTCCTTTTGTGATTTTAGGTACTTTGGGAGTGAAATCTAGAAAAGGAAGCAATTCGGACGTTTTTGGAGCATAAAAGTGAAGAAAACGCCAAAGACTTAATTTTCCAAGCTGGGAACAGTAGGTGACGGCGTCAAGAGCATTTTCTTGACGGCGTCAAGAGTAAATTGCATGACGGCCCAGTACTGAAATGAAGGCGTCACAAGGAAGAGCGTCGAGAGTAAAATACGTGACGGCCTGGAAAAAGTTAATACATGACGGCGTCAGATGTAGATCAAGGCAGTCCGAGGATTCTTTTGGCAGTGAGATGACGGCGTCACCTCTTTGTTCTTGACGCCGTCAGCCTCAGTTTTCTATATATAGTTTTCTAATTTTCATTCATAAAAAAAAGAGAAGTTTTGGAGAAACCCTAAGGCCGAACCTATTACGAATTTTACAGGTTTTTCAAGGGTTTTCAGCCCGTGAACCCTTACATGTGTAATTGAGATAAGTGTTCTTCTAATTCAATCAATATGTCTATGTGTTGGTTGTCTATATCTTGTGCTTGTCTTGATTCCACCATGCTAGGCTAGATTTATCTTGTGTTTGCTTAGATCTAATGAAACCTAGATGTTGATTATGTGTTGATTACTTGTTTATGGTTGTATTGGATGAATGATTTCAATGTTAGGCTTAAGAAAACTGGCAGATCTCCAAATGGTAACATGCTTGAACGTCTTAGGAAACATGAACCAATGTGTACTAGGTTTTATTGGTTGTATTTAATGCATGAGTAAATTCTAATGATCCCATGTTAGGAGCTTCTTAGCCGGCTCGACATAGGAGTGAAGTAGGCACTCATAGGATTGGGGAGTTAAGTACGCCACCCCATGAATGGTATTAAGGAATACAATCCGTCATCCACGCAACTATAACAAGTAATTAACGTGTAAAAGATATCTAGGGAGTAGTGAAATCTAAGTAAACACATTTCTCCACTTATTGCTCACAACCTTAGTTTAATTTAGTTTTATTTTCTTTTCTAGTATTTTATTTTGATTGCATCTTTAGTATTGGGTTAGTTGACTAGCAACTAATTCCGCCCAAATCCTTCAAACCCGAGATTTTTACTTGCTTTCTAAAAAATGTAAAAATACAAAAAGAATCATCCCTCATCTCTAGCACTAGTAATTAGGTTTTCTGATCCTAGCGACACTATTCCTAGCTGAACGATCAATCCCCCGGTACATGTCACTATACTATTCTACAACGATCAGGTACACTGCCTGGTGGGGGTTGTAAGCTTCTCGAGATCCCTCGAGAGGTAAAGCCTGGTGCAAACCCCACGCATCAGAAGCATAAACAAATTAAGCTACTAATACCTAATTGTACAGGTAAGAAACTAAAACTTGCAAATGGTCACACTGAATAAGCTCTATAAGCAAAATAAGTAATCCTGAACCTACTGAAAACCAAACATGCCAAATGGCTTGTTTGCAGGCTTGTGTGGGCCCCACCAAACAGACTCAGACGTCCAAGGGGGTGATCCAATAAGCCACCCTGGTGGGCTTATCAGAAAGCTAAGGAACAAGGAGTGAGGCTCACAGTTGAACTCACAATGAGCTTACCAATGTGGCTAATTCACCACAGATAACCCAAGAAGCTCAGTTGGATGGGCAAATTAGTAGACTAGAATAAGCTAGGGGCAAGGCTTCCTGAACCTAAAGTAAACACTAGACTAACACTACAGGTGATGTGGGTTTCTAAAAAACTAATAATCAAGTGTTAGGGCCCACCATTAAGCTCAGTGTGAGCTTATGCAATGAGGCAATCAAGCCTGCTTCCCCTGGTGCAGGGGAAGTGTATGAGAAGCAGGCCAAAAGCAAAGGTCAAATAAGCTCTTAAGAAAATTCTATAAAATAAGCAAAAATAACCATAACAAAGCTGAGCTTCCAAATATTTAGAATCTACAAAGTTCAAAAGCTAATATGGAAAATTGAACTCATGAAAATTCTCCCAAATTCAGTAAAACTGACTTAACTATGCAATTTGACTTTTTCAGTTTTACTCCTAGTTGACTAATATGAGATTTAGATGATCTAAATGAAACCTATATGATGTAATAATTTATGATGAAACTAATTTAGCCTATTTGAACAACTTTTAAACCTATTGTGATGACTGAAATTGTAACAGTTAAGAGAAAGAAGAAATCTAAGTTACTTTTGACTTAAAAAAAGTACTGATTTTATGACTACACTACTCTAATGGTACCTAAAGTGAGTTGTTGCAACAAAATGCAACCACTGAAACAAGCATTAACATGTAGAAACAGATCTAACCAAACACCCCTTTTTGCATGACTATTTTCATATTTCCAAAGGAACCACATGTTTTGGACCTCCTATTAGCTAAACAAGTATCCACTGATCCATTTAATTACAAATTAAGCATAAATCTATCAATGATAAGCAGTGTACAATAGGCAAATATGAGTATGCTACTTGAGCTAAATCTCACAGTGAGCCATCAAGGACATGAATTGGAGACTTATGAGCTATACCACAAGCATACTAAGCTTTGTTTGATTTTTTATGATTTTTTTATTTTTATTAATTTTATCCTATTTTTTTGTATTTTTAGTTATTTTTAACTAAGCTTTGTTTGAACAATTTTTAGGCTTACAAAAGCTTACATATTATTTAAATTAACTTAAATGAGCAGGAAAGTAACAATTTCAACAACTTTTGAATAAAAATGAGAATTCCACTCAAAATATCAAACTTGAATTTCAACTGAAGAACTTGGAATTTCTTGTTATATGTCTTCAAATTAATTGAACTAGGAATTACACTGAAATAACAATTATACTAGGAAACCAAGTTTACATGAGATTTGACATTACTAAAAATAAGTTAAAATCTACCACTGGTTCTTCTGGCTTCTTCTCCCTTTTATCCTTAAAAATTAGGGTTTAGGAGGTCCTCTTTGTCTTTTCCCAGCATTAATTTCCACCATTGGATGATGAAAATTTAATCTTGACCCTTCAAAGTTTTTGGCGCCAAAGTCTCTTTTGGCACTTTCTTATGATAATTGGTGCCAGAGAGGGTAATTTTGGAGTGAAGTGTTTGGCTTGAGTAGCTAGGTGGGGGGAGGTTGAGTGTTGCAGGGGTGAGGCAGTGAGGGGTGATGATGGAGCTCTTGGAGGGTAGCAGGGAAGTGGGGTGATGTGGAAGGGGAGAGGGTCAATGCCAGGGGTTGACCGTTTTTATTATTAAAACGGTTTGGGGTTGCTTTAGTGGGCTTGGGGGTGAGATGGGCCAAGGTGGAGTAATAAGGGTGGCCTGGGCTTGGTTTGATGTTGGGTTTTTGTTTGTGTTTGGATTGGAGTTGGAATTTTTTTGGGGTAATAGTTTGATCCGTTTGGTTTGTAACTTGGGATTTAACAAGGACCAATTTTGTAACTTTAGCAAAGTAGAGGGACTAAAGCTGTAACTTCACTATTGTACTCATAAGGACTATACTTGCCAATTCTAATAACCCAAGGACCATTTTTGCATTTTCACAACTCCAGGGATCAAAACTGCCAAATTTGAAACTTGAGGGGCCAGACTTGTAACTTTTCCAAAGTTTTCACCCAAGGACCATATTTGATAACTTTTGACGTTTAAATGCCTTGGGTTGACTTTTCTTTTAAAACAAATGTTCAGAGACTAGTTTTGACAATTTTTGAAAGTTGAGGGACTGAAAGTGCCAATTATGCAAACTTTGTTCGTTTTTCATCTGTTTTCAATCATTTTGCATCTGAAACATATAAAACACAATCTTTGGGATATTTTCAGTATTTTGATGCATATTTGAGTGTTTTTGGATGTTTTGGCAGTTCAGATACGACAAAAATGATGAGTATTCACACACTCATCAACTCACCAACATTAATGTTTACCGTTTTAGCATGTATTTCTTAAGTTCTTAATTGCTTATTCTTGGATTGCATCTAGAGTATCATTGCTAGAGTCACATTTTGTGGTCTCATTATTTTGGAGACTTATTGCATAACTTACATTCGATTGTGACCCAAAAACTACTTTACATTTTGTAAACTCTTGGATTATGACTTTGTAAAACTTTATTTCTTTAATCAAACGTGAATTTTCAAATGACTCATGTAGAGGTCGTTCGATGTAACTATAACTTTGTATCCCTGAAAGTCACACCCCAGTTACTATTCCGCTGTGACATTTTGGGGGTGTGACAGATTGTTATCAGAGCTCCGGTTATAGCAAACTAGGTTGCATTAGTAGGCCTAGACTATAGCCATTTCAAGACTAACATTCCATGCGCATAATCAGTAAACTGTCATACATGCTCATTCATTTTGATAGCCTCAAACTTTCTCTAGACTTTGTGAGTTGCACAATGGTCTCATTTACTTCCCAGACGTTGTGAGTTACACAATGTCTCATTTACTCAACAGACATTGTGAGTAATACAATGGCCTTTAAAACTTTTTCATAAGTTTACGTAGTATCGTTTTATATGATATTGAAACCCGTCACGGGTTAATCCCTCTGATTATCTTACTATTCGTCTCTGAAGACGAGTTTGAATACTCGTCCCATACTTTTGGAACACCTACGTCGCATCATAATCCACCGCCTTGGATGTTTAAGTGAGTATAAGTGTTGCATCGAGGCTTCTTAAGTAGAATGATTTATAATCTCCTTATTTGAATGGACTGGAACGCTTCTTCATTTAAATAAAGAAATTGTAAATCGCCGAGCCATAAGTTCATAATTATTTATTTACATAGACTGGGACGCTTCTTTACATAAATAACAAATTGTAAATGCTTGGGCTTATTTGTATCCGATATGACATGAGTACGAACTCGAGCCCGAGAACCACCGATTCAAAGAGGAATCTTCCAGACACGAACAGGAAGAACCACTCCCTACCCACTCTTTCGGCCCTATCAAAGCGAACCCCATCATTTCAGAAGTTCCGAAACCACCTCGACAGGGTACTTATGGCATGTACCTCACGGAAAACCGTCCGAATGCCACATATGAACACTACCACTACTACTGCTGCCACTACCAAACCTGATGCTAAATCCTTGACCAAACTAACTTAGAAGAATCAAAAGCTTGATTGAGATGAAAAGCAAGTGTCAGCTTTTCAACTACTGAAGAAGAAACTTTGTACTACACGAATTTTATCATTACCATAAGGAACCAATGATTTTGTGGTTTATTGTGATGCCACACACCAAGAACTAGGTGTTGTATTAATGCAGAAGGAGAAGGTCATAACCTATGCGTCTCATCAACTCATGATTCACGAAAAGAATTATATGACCCATGAATTGGAATTAGGAGCCGTAGTGTTTGCTTTCAAGATTTGGAGACATTACTTGTATGGTACAAGGTGTACTATGTTTATGGACCATAAGATCCTTTAACACATACTCGATCAGAAGAAGTTGAATATAAGGCAGCATCGATGGATTAAACTGCTCGGTGACTATGATTGAGATATTCATTATCACCCTGGTAAGATGAATGTTGTAGCCGATGCCCTAAGTCGAAAGGATCGGGCTATGCCGCTACGAGTTTGAGCCTTAGTAATGACGATACATACGATCCTCGCCGCACATATTTGTGATGAAAAAGTCGAAGCATTCGAGGAAGAGAACATGAAAGACAAAACCCTACAGGGTATGGACAAGAATTCTGAGACCAGGTCAGATGGAATCTGGTGTTTTATGAACAGGAGGAGTTGGTTACTATATTTGGAAGTTTAAAGGATTTGATTATGCATAAGTTGCATAACTTCAAATATTCTATCCATCCTAAACCTGACAAGATATACCATGTGTTACACCCGAAACCCTTTTGTAAATGGGTATGACTCTAGATGACTAAGACTTTTATGATTCGGGAGACTCGATATGATTGGTTAGTCAACAGATGTTAAGTTGAAGGTGTTATGTGATTGGCTAGTCAAACTCGATAGTCAAAGAAGATGTAACATGGTTATAGGAATACTGATGTGTCTTAAATACAAAAGATATATACTTAAGGGACTAAAGTTGTCAAATGGTAAATGTGTTATAAAGTTAATGTGGCTAAAGTAGAAAGAAAAGGGACTTGATGGACCTAAGTTGCCAAATGACCAAACTAGTACTAGAACAACCTTGTTTTAGTACTAGAACCAAATTATTATAGCCTGCAGGGACCATTCCTGCTAAATGACCAAACTAGTATTAGATCTACCTTGTTTGAGTACTAGAACCAAATTGTTATAGCCTGCAGGGACCATTCCTGCCATAATCCCAAACTAGTACTAGAACAATTGTTTTAGTACTAGGACTAAATTGTTATGGTACTAGAAGGACTATTCTTGCCAAAATCTCAAATTAGCACTAGAACAACCTTTTTTTAGTACCAAGATCAAATTGTTATAGTACTTGAAGGACTAAAGGTGTTAATTGTGAAATAGTTTTGGTATGAAGTAAAGTATCACCTAGAAATCTCCAGGTTTATGATATTTTCATTATTATTTACAATGGTGTGGGTGTGTGTTGGTTTAGAGAGAAAGGGAGGGAAGAACAAGAATTTCCAGTGATCAAATTGAGATATAATTAGTGCTCCAAATCAAGAAACAAGTTAGTACCAATTACCCACAAGTAGTAACCTAATTGTTGAGTTTAATTGGTGATTTAAGAAGTTAGGGTTTATGAACCTTAATTTGAGAATTGGGTAAAAGATGGTTTTAAACTAACTAAAAGGGTTATAGAAATTATTGGAATAAGCTTTATTGAATTAAATCAATAATTTTATGGGATAATTATCATATAATCAATATATGATAATATGATAATTAGAAGTGTTAAGAGGTGAGCAAAGATTGTAGTAAATCATTGTTAGAGTTAATTGTGTTCATATTGTAAGTGATTATGGTTATGATGATTTAACCTAGGATATGAAAAAGAAGTTGATGATAGTGATTGATGATGATGATTATGGTTGGTTATAGCTATGGAGCCAAGGTAAGTAACTATGATTATAGCATGTGTTGTATTGATATTAACATGTTATGTAATTGTGAATGAAGGTGTTACGACATAAGAACCTTGGCCTAATGAGTATGAAAGTGATAAAAACTTGGATAGTTAGATTGTGTGGTTAAAGGAATGGTTGAAATGAGTTGGTTGATCCACAATGAACTTTTTTGTCTACTATTTTACTCGTTATTGTATGTTAACCATGATCACAAACATCGTGCACAAATTAACCTTTTGTTGATATTATATGGTCATTTAAGTCATAATAATCAATACCTTTTGCGTAGGAACTTAACCGCAATACATGAAAATGGTGGTTCACATATAAACAAAAAGGATGGTTGCTAAAAGTATACAATGCCATGGTTTAGTACATTCATTTGTGTCTAGACATGTCCGGGTCTACATGGGTCTTTTAGAACCATGGGTCCGGGGTTTTGATCGGGTTGACCTGATTATTTAAAAAAATAAAATAAAATAAATAAAAATAAAAATGACCCGCTAGATCCGCCTAAACCCGTTGGGTAATTGTTATATAATTGTACTTTTTATCTTTTTTTAAACAAAAATTGCACTTTCTATCAAATAACCAATTAAACTCACCTGTAATACTTAAGTAGACCCAACTAGACCCTTCACTGAATAGACATTTACCCAACTTGACACATGTTTAACCATTGAGTCTCAAATTCTTGCCGCCATTAAAATAAAGATGGTTAAAAATAGTAAGCCTTGCTCACACTAAAATTGTGATGCACAAAAATAGCAAAAGTGATGGTTACTAGAAGCAGCATTTGGTCACATTAAAATTCTGAAGCACACAGAAACAAAGATGATGGTTAATAGAAGTAAGCCATCACATTACAATTGTGACCCAAACAAAAGTTATTTAATGGTAAGAGAAGTAAGTCTTAAGTCTCATTAAAATTGTTGTGATTTACACAAAAGCAATAAAGGGTGGTTAAAAATAGTAAAACTTGGTCACACTAAAATTCTGATTTGCACAAAAACAAAAATGATGGTTAGTGAAAGTAAGCCTGGGTCACATTGAAATTGTGGATTCACACAAAAACAAAAATGATGGTTACTAAAATTAAGCTTTTGGTCACATTACAATTGTGATTCTTGTGCCTATAAATAGTCCAATTATCTAGCCTTTTCATTCATCACTTAAATCTTCAATATCCCTACTCTATCACTTTCTTAGCCAACAATGAAGTTCCATCTATTTCAAAGTTTAGCAGTTCTTCTTGTAAGTAAAGCATTTTCATATTGTTTTTCAAGTTTCTCAGATAAATGTGATGCTTGTTAATGTACATTAGACTATACTAATGTGTTTGATACTTATTTTAGGTAGTAGTCGTTGCAAGTCATGCATCAGTTGATCCTGAAGAGATCAAGTATTCTCTATCTGGTAGTTAGTAATGTATTCTGATATGCAGCATTGTGTATTTCTAACATGTTCATTATTATTTATCTTTCTAGTGATTGCTAGCTTGTTTGACATTATAGACGTCTGATTTTGTTACAACAACAGATGTATCCGTTAACTCAAACCAAAAGGAAAGCATTTCATTATTTACCGGGGTAAAACCCTTTACCAAAAAAAAAAAAAAAAGCATTTCATATGTGTTAGGGAAGCCAAAAGCAAATTTCCCCGGACCTGATGATGCAGCATCAGATGAACAAATTATGGGAATGAAAATGTCGGCACTTTTCATCTTGGAGAAAGACTTGCACAAGGGCAAAAATGTCAACTTGCACATCAGTAAAGATGCAGTAACGTCGCCATCTGTGCCTCGTCAAGTTGCAGATTCATTGCCATTTACATCAAACAAGATACAAGATATCATAAGGCCTTCAAAGTCAGCCCTGCATCGCTAGAAGCAAGCTTGATCGAGAAAACATGCAACAAGTGCGAGAAGGCTTCCAACAAAGAAGAAGATCACTATTGTGTGAAACCCGTTGGAGACAATGGTGGATTTTGCCTCTTCAAAGCTAGGGAAAAGAGTTAAGGCGGTTTCAACACAAGTGGATGGTAACGAGAGCGCAGCATTACAAGGCTACAAAGTCGAAGGTGTAAGGAAATTGAATGGAGATGATGCTGTTGTTTGCCACCAAGAATACTATGGCTACGCTGTCCATTATTACCATAAAGCATCTAAGATTAACGAGTATATGGTTTCTTTGGTTGGGGAAAACAACGTAAAAGCCAAGGCAATATCGGTTTGCCATGAAGATACTTCCTCATGGAACCCGAAACATTTAGCATTTCAAGTTCTTAATGTAAAACCCGCAACATATGCTGTCTGTCATTTTCTTGTTGAAAATGAGGTAGCTTGGGTTCTTTGTATTTTCTGACCAGCAAAGTTGCGATGGTTAAATAAAATCAAACTGTTACTATATAGACTTTGATTCCGGTGAGAAATTAATAAATTTGATAAATTATGAAAATCACAATTTGAAGCCTTGATTCAAATTTCATTTTTGCAATTTTTTAATAAAAATGTTTCTTTAGTTAGGAACAAATTCGTGATTCAAAGTTTTAAAAATTTAACCTTTGATTCATATTATTTGCAAAATATCATATAAATGACAAGTTTTGAATCAATTTACAAATTATAGTGAATCTAAACTAAAATGACTATTGTGAATCAACCATTTGTATTGAAATATATAACTGTGGTTTATATACAGAAGGCAGAAAACCCGGGAACTTTTAACATATATAATTTCACTATAGCTCAAGTACTTCAATGGTTGTGTTATATACATCACCTCTAACATCAAAGCCGCATGACATATCGACTAGTATATGTTACATCGGTCTCGAGATAAAGACCAGATTACATCATTTAACAAATTTCTTTTACCTATAAAAAGGTTTAGCCAAAAATCTGATGGCTTAATTCTATACAGTTATACGCACACTTCATTGTATCAATGGATGACGGACAGGCTCTTACTGTGGCTAGAAGATATGAAGGCATGGGTCGAGAACAGGCATTTCAAAAATCTGAATTATTTATCAGATAGAACAGATGCACTCCAGGAAAGCATAAAGTCTCGGGCAGCTGTCGGCAAATCTGCAAATAGATTAAAGTATTCAGAAACCAATTATCTACAGGTGTAAAAAATCATTAATTCCACTTTTTCAAACAAAATACACTTTCAAACACTCTGTTTATTACTTCAAACAATATACACCACTATTTCTAGTTCAACGACTCGTATTACCCCAGCCGATTATGTGATTATGGTTATTCAATATCACACAATCACTTTCAATGGGAGGGGTTTATCTGTCTCTCTAATATAGAATACTATGTAGTTCATTTTCCTCAAAATTTCTGATTGTCGTTGTTTTTATTGATTCTCATGACTGGCCATAACACATGACAAGTTATACGTTAATAAAATCATACCTCTGACTACCTCCAACGCAACAGACGGTATGTCTACTTGGTCTTCAACAAGCCTATACACGTCAACAAGCTACAAAATACACAAACCCCATGTAAGTTATTGGTATCCGCACAGAACCGATATTTTTAGTTTTGAATTGGGTCGATTTGGGTTAAATAATATATCCAACACGTTAAACACGTAAATTTAGGGGAAAAAATTGCTAATTTAATTGCATGAAACCTATTCAGTTTATTCAAAAAATAAAATACTGATTGAAATATTGTATGTTTGTAATAATGTGTACCACACTATAAAAAAGTGAAAATTTCAGATTAGATTATGTTACTGGTAGACCTGACCCAACCCATGCAAAATTACCCATTTTGGCAACTATAAAGATAACCATCATAATGCATACCTCTTCAACATGAAGCTTAGAGTCTTCTGTCAACGCAAGGAGAAGTTGCCTACGTATTCCTTCATCAATCAAAAAAAGTCGAGCTCCGTCTTTAATGGTATCAGTTAAATCCAATTTTCTTTGAACCTGAAGCTCTCGTTGAAGTGCAGGATTGCTGCTCATCTTTGTGACATTCTCCTTTGCCAACACAATTAAGTTTTCAAGTCGCTTCCATTGGAAAAGGCCGTCTTTAAAAAGAACCTAACACAAATATAATCACCCAAAAATGAAAAGATGAAATATAATTTTAAAATTGAGGCAGTGAGCATACATGTTTGAGCTTTGAATAGCAAACAAATGGTTCCACAATTAAAAAGTTAAACTGACCTGAACGAGGCGTTCCCGAAGAGCAGGATTTGGATCCGTCAAAAGACGCTTTGCGACATATGGATATGCAACCTAATAAAGTGTTTTGGTGTTAATACTTAAACTTGCAGAAACTTTTTCTTATATAAAAAGATGTAATACATGGCATTAATATTTTTCTAATTTGAGATGCATGATCTATTAGTGTCACTAGTTACTACTTTTCACCAGCTCAAGTAAGCAACTGTTATCATATATCCATATGATCATGTACACTAAAAGCCAGAGTCGTACTAAGATAAGGTGGTTGAGATTTGACAATTAGTCAAAATGACTGATTTAAAAGCCAAAAAATCAGATGTAGCATTTACCTCAAGAAACTTAAAATCTGGTTTCAAAGTGAAACAGATGCCTTCTTGAGTCAATAAAGAACGAATGACGAGAGAAAATCTTTCAGGAATCCGAATAGGGTATTGATAGACGAGTTGATTGAATTTTCCTGCATCAAAAGTTGATTCACAATGTTTATCAATTACATGTACATTTAATGAGTGACAAGTTATACATATTAAGTTAAATATCGAAGTGGCGAATTATAAGTTTTACCTGTAACACTTCTAAAATTGAAATCAGCTAGTCCTTTTCCAGCAGAGTTCTGCCAAATTGATTCTAATGCTGGAATGATGGGGGCGACATCTGTTCCACTTGCAAGGAATCCAAGTCTTGTGAAATCATTTGCCATTTCGGCATAATCTTCATTTACAGCATGGACAACCGCATCAATCAGAATCTGTTTATTTTGCTGAACAAGGAGAAAGAACAACATTTTCGTATTAAAAACCACTACGAAAAAGATGATTTTTTAGTTACTTTTCGGATTTTCGGATTTTAACTTAGTTTTGTAATTTTGTGAATCTTTTGAACAAAACAAGCTTAGAATTACCAAAAGAGGCCAACTTCATTTGCATGAAACATAAAGCTCCTCTTTATGTTCATAAAATATGAAATATTAGTGATGTGTAAACGCTACCTGACTTAGCTGAGCAACATTCCCAAAGTCCACATAAGCAATACGTCCATCACGCATGGCAAAGATATTTCCAGGGTGAGGATCTCCGTGAAACAACCCAAATTCTAGCAACTGCCTCAAAGCAGCACTAACACCAACAGTCAAAAATCCATTTACATCTAGACCAGCATCCTTGATGGCCTAAGATAAATGAAAAAATAAATAAAAAGCATCAAACATGTTTACTTATTCATTTTTCTGGAAAAATATATGAATGTGCATAGCGTTCAAACCTGAGGATCAGTGCACCGTATTCCATCAATCCATTCCATAACAAGAACACGTGAACCAGAAAGCTGCCTGTAAGCCCTGGGAATTTTAACAGTCGGATCGCCTTTGAAATTTTCAAGAAAATCTTCAATATTGCGAGCTTCCTGATTATTGCAAAACCGAAGTACCTTGGTGAGCACATAGTAATTTACAATGCCCGTAAGTTAAACTACATTATTATAATCTGAATACTACCAATGTATAATCAAGCTCCTCCAGAAGCTTCTCACCGAATTCATCAACTATGAGCTCCGCATTGCAACCAAGCTTCTGCAAACTGATTCCATTCAGAAATGAAGCAAGTGTTCGGAAAAGGAAAAGATCCCTATATATTATAGGCTCAATTTCAGGCCTTTGAACCTGCAAAAATATCATAAAATTATGTTCCATATATAAATTATAGGGATACACAATATATGAAAACTAAGATTAGTGTTTTTTAACCTTGATAGCAACATCCTCGCCTGTTGCACGAAGAGTAGCCCTGTAAACTTGACCCAAACTTGCTGCGGCTATAGTCTCTGATGAAATTTTACTGAAGACAGCTTCTAGAGGTTGACCTAACTCCTCTTCTATGATATTGAAAGCAACCTAAATCATTGTTAACCACTCAAACTTTAATAAAAAATAAATAAACCAATATGGTATAACCATATAAATGTAAAATAAATAAATAAGCACGAGAAGTAATCAGCTGATTACCTGATTGGGAAAAGGAGGAACATCGTCTTGAAGAATACAAAGTTCGTTCATATAATCTTCCCTAATAATATCAGGTCTGTTTGCAAGAACCTGGCCAGCTTTAATGAAAGAAGGGCCCAAGTCAACTAATAAATTCCTAAGCTGTCGAGCACGAAAAGGAACAACTTCTTCATCACGACCAACTAAGTAATCATACACTAATCTCGTCCAATAGAACCCCAACTTCCAAACAATCTCGACTCCTCTACCAACGAGTGACAAAATCGCACCTTGATTTTCCAACACCTTACTCCTAACCTTCACCAAACAAAATAAAATATTAATTCATTTGAATATAATTTCAAAAAAAGAACAAATAGCTTTGATCCAAAACTATGTACTAATAAGGGATGTTATAATATGCTTATTATAACTGCTTGTTTGTTTATCGGTTTTTCAAGGGATAAGCAACTTGCAAACTGTTCCAACAAAACACATTATTCACCAAAAAACTAACCGAATAAGCCGGTCAGGTAAGCAATCCCAAACACCATCAAACTGCTTATTTAATAATATCAAAAATGCAATAACTAAATAAGCAGTTTTACTGCTTATGAAAATATTGCGTTTTAACACCAATCAACAATTTATGTGCTTACGATCGCTTACCTCATTGCTTATCTGATTTAATTCTGAGTGTCATAATTTGTTTCCAATAAACAGTTTCAAGTTTTTTGTTCCCAACATCTAAAGTAAAACAATGATAAGCTAATAAGCGAGTCTCACTAAACAATCCAAAACTATGTAATAACAAGGGGTGTTCTGAATTGCTTAGTGTAACTGCTTATTTGTTCATCGGTTTTTCAAGGGATAAGCAATCTCAATCTGTTTAATCAAAACATCTTATTTCACTAAAAAGTAACCGTATAAGCCAGTCAGATAGGCAACCCCAAACAGTAACATCTTATGCAATAAGTAAATAAGTAGTTTTACTATAGCATTTCAACACTGGTAAGCATATTCATGATGTAAGTAGTTGCTTATATAAACCGCTTATCTAATTAACTTTCAGTAACCTAATTTGTTTCGAATAAACAATTTCAAGGCGCTTGTTCCCAACATCTTATAACAACTTAGGGGGTGTTTGTTTCAGCTTATGTAGCTGGCTTATGGCTTATATTAGCTTATTATGTCATAATAAGGTTATATAAAAATTTCAAAATAAGCCACAAAAGGTGAGCTAATGAAACATAAACCCAAAACCAAATAAGCCATAAGCCGGCTACATAAGCCGAAACAAACACCCCCTAAGTTGTTATAAAATGTTGGAAACAAGCGACTTAAAACTCTTTATTCGAAACGAATTAGGTTACTGAAATGTAATTAGATAAGCAGTTTATATAAGCCATAAGCCGGCTATATAAACCGAAACAAACACCCCCTTTATGTAACAAACAAAATGCGCGTGTTCTAACAAACTAACTAACTGGACTCACAGTTTGAGGAGTATATTTCCTAAAGGGAATACAAACACCACGTTCTATATCCAGCTGTTCTAACGCGGTACCACTCGCAGCCGCAACGGCTTTCACAACCTTTCGTTTTCCGGTTTTTCGAATTCGGCTTCGAAAAACCGGAGAAAAACTGTTTCTGTAAACTGTAGATGCGCCTACAGAAGTATAACAGCTTGGGTTTAGTAATTGTGTGTGTAAATGACAGCTAGTTGAGGTCATTTTATTGGAATTGAAACCCTAGGAGAGTACAATTGGGGAATTTGGTTTGGTTGTTTAATTTAAGGGGGTTTTGATTTTGAAAGTTGAAATGAGAAAAGCATGTGGTATTGAAGATGGATAATGGGAGTGGTGGTAATAAATGGTGTGAGTAGTGATTGGCCACGTGGAGGATGGAGAGCGGGTTGAAACTCTTGGTAGTGGGGTCAGATGCCTTTTTTGTCTGATTAAATTGCGTAGAACTCCCAAAACCGAAAATGAGTTTGATATCAAATTGGTAACGGACTCGAGTAAGCATCAAAATAATTGTGTTATTAGATCGTGTTCAAAATAACATCGTTATAAATTAGGGCTGAGCAAACGATCCGAACAAATCGGATCGACTGAAGGACTGATCGAAACCGGATTGGACTGGAGTGACCATATTCGGTTTGGTCCTCGGTTTAAGATATTTAGCTAATTCGGTCCTCGGTCCGGACTACAAACCGATTATTTGGCCTTGTTGGACCGGACCGACCGACAAAGACCGGACCGGACTGACCACATTCGATCCGGTCCTCGGTCTTGGCTAATTCAGTCATCGGTCTTGTGGGTCCGGTCCTGGACCGATGCTCACCCCTATTATAAATAAAACGTATTTCCAAGCATGGGTGTTTGTTTAAGCTTATATACAGTTTATTAGCTTATATGTGTTCGGCTTATATAATATAAGGCATAATTTTGTGGCTTATTTTCATACTTACAGGCTTATATATTATTGACAATATTACATAAACCCATAAGTGTCAAAATAAGTCACAATTATGATTTATGTTATATAAGCCGAACATATATAAACTAATAAGCCGTATATAAGGTTAAACAAACACCTCCATAATTGTTATACACTCAAGTGGGTCTCATAAAATACCACAAAAAATACCTCACTCACTACAAAAAAAAAAAAAAAAAAATCAACGGCGCTCGTGAATTGCCTAGTGAGAAACCCAACAGCAAGCGAATGGCACCACCGATGGTGCTGGCAGCGCCTGTCACACCCCCAAAATCGGGTCCAGCGGAAGCGTACGTGTAGCTGGGGTGTAACTCAATTGTATCACAACACAAGTACAAAAATAGTTTTTGATTTCAAACATTTAGAATAACATGGTTAAGTTAAAATGTTGAATTTACATCATTAAAAGTAGTACGGAAGTAGGCCCTTAAATAGTTTAAAACGGTCCCCAAATTAATAATCAGAGTCTTCTATGACCATGCCATGCCCTGCCAAAACCTCCTGTAGCGTGCTATAGATTAAAACCTGAAAATACATGCTAAAGTGTCAACACGAGGTTGGTGAGTTCATAGAGTTTCTTTAACAAATAAAGTTTATAGAAAAATGGTCGCACAGCAAAGGCATCGTAAATCCACTCAGTTGCAAGTCCCGCCATAAGAGATTTGTAACCTGTGTGTTTACAACCCACTGCTAAAATAGTTTATGTCTAGTCGTCAAGCACAAGTGGTCAATAGTAAGTCAAGGCCGCTCCGAACAAGGGAGACTTTATAATGTTGCTCCGAACATGGGAGACTTCAAGTCACTCCGCCACCTAGGCAAAGATTTATTAGTCACTCCACCGACTTGGTGAAGAATTATTAGTCACTCCACCATGGCGAGATTTATTAAGATGCTCTGAACATGAGAGACTTTTTTAACGTTGCTCCGAACATGGGAGACTTCATAGTGTTGCTCCGAACAAGGGAGACTTTAAGTCAAAGTACGTACGGTACATTAGGGTCAAAAGTTTAAGTCAAGTTCAAAAGTCAAGTCAAATTCCAAAGTTCAAAACAAGTTCAAAAGTCAAGTCAAGTTCAAAAGTTCAAAACAAGTTCAAAAGTTCATAATAAAATTCAAGTCAAAACCATGTTTAAAGAGTCAAGTAATAGTTCAAGTAAAAACGAGCATGTATTCTCCCCCAAAAGTTGACAAAACAATTTAAAAGAGCAGGGGCTATGACTCACCTGGTACGATAGTTACGAAGACAAAAGTGGTTACACATAATTGAGGTTCGATCTCTAACCGCGACCTATAATGAACGAATGATACGATCTACTTAAATTATGAGAGGATGCAATGAATGTACATGCACATGAAGCCTATACCACTCGTAGTTTGAAAATAAGTGTTGGCGTTGAATTATAGTGTTTCCATAACTTAAGAGAATATTTGCTATTAGAAGTTGTCAAATATATATATAGTTCGCCTAGTTTCAAAAGTGTATATCTTGGTCGTTTTAAGCTCGTTTTCTACGTTCTTTACATTCCCGGAATCGTGGGACAACATACTAACATGTTTTTGACAATCTAAGATGGCTAGATCAAGTTTTATGCTCAAAATTACCCGTGAGTACTGTTCATCAGCAAGCAGTTTTCAGAAAATATAGTTTTCGTCGTTAAACTCGTTTTTGGCGTATCTCCTTCGTTATTAACTCGTTTTCATCCCCGTTTTCGGCCATAGTTTCGTTTTGGAATGTATTTTCTAAATCTTTGGTCCAAAGTTACCCAAAACCCACTGATTTTTCCAGATTTTACAAAAATGGACAGAACCTTATATATAGTTTGGAAAAATCAACTTTTCTAGTTCAAGGCTTAACCAAACTATCTCAAATCAACTTCACAAATACCCAATCCTACCATACACCTTCTTAGGGTGTCATGGGGTCCTAAACATCATAAATCAAGTGGATCTAACAAGGATCTAACAATAATCCATTTCTAAAGTTTCAAAGTTATAAAAAAATATAAATAGAGTGGTATAAACTATCATATGCATATGGATCTTGAATAAACAACATGAAACTAGAAAAATGAAAGTATGGAAAGATCAACAAGTGATCTTGAAGCTTACTTGATGATTGGATGAGTAAAACCTTAGAAACCTTGAGTTTTTAATACCAAACCCAAACAAGAACAACAAAAGGAACAAGATTAGAGCTTGATCTTGGAAAAATGATGGATCTTGCTTGTGTTTCTCTTCTTGGCCGATCACCACACCAAAGGAAAGAAAGAAAGGAAAGTTTTGCTAGTGTTTTGTTGTGCTAAATGAAAGATATTTTTGGTGATAGGAGTATATATATTATTCTAGGGTGACAAGATCCTCAAAATGAGGAAAAGAGGTATAGGGGAGGCATGGGTGTGGTGATGGTTGTTGGCTAAAAAAATGATCTTGTCCAAAGAGTGCAAGTATTAGTTAGTTTTGGTTGTGTATTGGGTGTTATCGGGTACCGAGTTAACTAAAAATAAATTTTACCGAGGTGAAATAAAATACGAAGAAGTTGTAAAAGTTGTAAAATATTATTCCTGATGATAATCGGGTGTTAAATAATTATCGAATTGAAATAACGTAAACCGACGGAGTAATAAGCTCCGACCGTGAAATATAGTAATTGATTTCAAAACACCGGGTAAATTTATAATATAATTTTTATATCATTATTATGAGTATAAAAATATGTTAGGACCATAGTTGAGATTGTCGGATCGATTATTTAAAATAATAGCTCATAAGATAACGTTTATTAAGTTGATAATCGTACGTTTACAAAAATGACGCAACCCACGTATAAATGACAAATTTTATCCGGAGTTGAATAGTGTTTTATGAATAGTAAAATTTTAAAACGCTTCTCAGAATCACAAACCGACTCCGAAAAAGATGAATAGTGAAATGATGAATAGTGATCGATGAATAGTAACCGATGAATAGTAAATGTGAAAGTTCGGGAAAAGACCAGAATTTACGAGTTGTGACAGCGCCATTAGGGAAGAAAAAACCCAGTGGCATGTTGTTGGTGACGTGCACCGTGCACTCTAATAAAATCACATTATGACTTAAGATAAATGTTATTTTCACACTTTACATTTTTACTTGAAGAGAAATACCGTTAATCAAGTATATGAAAATAAAGAAATATACACATTTTAGGTTAAACGATGCAAAACAATGTTATAAGACTTATATCCCAAAAATTTTGGTTAAAGAAATACCGTTACAAGCTATGTCCCAAAATTAATATGTAAAACACGTTCAGACATTTTTTTCGGGTTTGAACTTAGGTAAAAGCGTTAATCCCTTATCACCATGGCACAAATTGATGTTTGTAGGAAACTAGCCAATCCCATTTGTGTCTCTACCTCATTTAGTCCGAATCTTTAGTCCATTTATTCCCATATGTTGTGTTTGTCGTGTCGAGAATTGCTACCCTCATGTTGGTGCGAGTTCTAAACCTCTATAGTATTTGTGGTCATTTTGGTATTTCAACAACTTTGGGGGATAGAAATCAAAACTATGACATGGCTTCATTTCAACCTCTCATCAGCGAAAAATCTGATAACCACCAACTCATATTCCCATACACCAAATTCATCACCACACTATTGTACGGAGTAATTCACATCACCACCAATGGCTGCTTCATCTCCGTCGTTCTCACTAGTCTCATTTTCCTCTATCAAAACTGATAATAAGCTATCAGTTACTCGTTTTAATTCAGTACCTCTAAATACTAGCCGTAGATCCAGTAGGTGTGTTATTAGTGCTGCGGCGTCGTTTCCGGTTCAAGAGGTTGACCAGCGCCGGCCCGAGGAACTTGCGGCTTCTATTTTCTCCAAGGTTCTCTTCATTGTTACCAATTACTATATAAACCGTAGAAATAATCGAAATTCAAAAAGTAAGTTATTAAATAGTCTGATCCTAACGATGGTACATACAGCTCAAAAAAGTGACAAGTAAGATACTTTGTCTGACAATAAGCCCTTTATCACCAATATTAACTTATCTTGTTACTACTATATAAATACATTTTGTTATAAATTATATCTAAACTCAATTTGTTTATCAATATTAGAAATTATGTCCAACGAGTTATGTATAGCAATGTTATGACACCTAGATCTGTAATTGGCTTTGCAATTCAAAAAGGGCTAGCGGCGCAGCTTGTTGCTCGTTTGCCTTGCACCACTATGTAAATCGAAAGAATTAATTTACATATATAAACTAGCTAGTTTAAGTTTAACACAAAAAAATATTAGAATAATAAATAATAACAGTTTTAACCATTATTAGACTTAATCGGCTATATACTTACAAACTAGCTAATGCTTGCCAATTGCAAGCTTGACGAGCCGAGTACTTTTATACTCGACCTCGACTCAAAAGTCTACTCGAGTATATTTAGAGTTATCTCGATTCGATTATTCCCCTAGGTATGATTAGTTAAAAAATGTGATATGTTATTATTTTACTGTAATTGCCGGAAGAGGTTAAGTATACAAATATTGCAGTTAACATGCTTTTAGGCTCTTTTTTTAGTAAGCAAGCTCGTTGTGTGAGCTAAATCGAGTCCGGAATTTATGATAAAACTCAGTAATTGAAACTTGATTTTTGCCACTTCTAAGATTCTAAGTTCACGAAAGAGCCACTAAACAAATATACGGTAAACAATTTACCAGGATCAAGTAATAGTTTCAGAAAGCCTAATAGACACACTTATAAATAGCTATTCAGAATTCAAAAGCTTGCGTTCATATGTCTGCCATACTCCAGAGTTCGAAAGAGTTTACTTTTATCATATCATAAAGGATATATATGAAAACAGTATATCAATGATGTGGTTTACTATTTAGATTTCTTATGAATTGGTGAACTTAGTTGCATGTATATCTAAATTAGGTTATGCAAACAGATCGTGGAGTTACATTGACAAGGGAACAACACTTGCAAGTAGCTGACTTGACCACCGAACTGAGCAAATACTGTATAGATTCTCCTGTGACATGCCCTCTGATTTTTGGAGGTACATCACTTATTCTGGTAGCCGTTTTTTAGTTTCTGTTGAATGCCCTCATTTTCACCTTTTTCTTAACTTTTTAAAACGTTATTTTTGGAGGTATAGTGTTATTGGAGATTGTTATAGAGGCCCTAACTTATATTGTAGACCGTTTACCTACGATACATTTGATTATATTTTCTCGAGTTAACATAGAATTTTTGCATTACTTGTGAAATATCTTACGTATTTATGAATTTGTATACAGATTGGGACGTGGTGTATTGTTCAAATCCTACATCGCCTGGAGGGGGTTTCAGGAGTGGATTGGGACGCCTTGTTTTCAAAACGAATGAAATGATACAGGTTGTTGAGGCTCCTGATATTGTGAGAAACAAAGTATCTTTCTCCGCTCTTGGTTTCCTAGATGGAGAAGTCTCTCTGAAAGGTATGTCTCTACCTTTAAAATTGCAGTAAAAAAGTTAATTTGTATTGCATTGCAATCGTGAGACTTACTTGAAACAGCTTCTAATGTGATTGAGCAAATAAACTTTACAATTTACGAGAATGTCTTATAATTTGTTATTATGCTTCATCAGTATAAAAATATTTCATCTTTTAATTGCCCGCGTTTGTAAAATATTTACGGAATTCATATCAGTCTCAAATTTGATATTACTCTATCCGACACTTAAGTCGGAATGTCGGATAATGCTTTGTGTTTGGGATGGAGAGTCATTTATGGGGCTAACCAAATTAAACTAATAAACACACAGTATTGATGACAGTATTGATGACAGCAACAGATTTTAGTTGTTATAGACTTGTGTATGAGTTTGATGTTCTGATAATTTGAAATATTCACTTTAGTTTTCATATTTTTGCTACATGTAGGAAAACTGATAGTTCTAGACGAGAAATGGATTAAGGTGGTGTTTGAGCCACCTCAACTTAAGTTAGGATCGCTGGAGTTTCAATTTGGTGGCGAAAGTGAAGTGCAACTTGAGATTACATATATTGATGATAAGTTGAGGTTAGGGAAGGGGTCCCGAGGTTCTGTGTTTGTTTTCCAAAGGCGAAAACCAACTGTGTAAGGAACAAAGTGATGTTATTAATGTCTTGGTGTCTCTAACCGACGCCATTTTTGTTGGCAATATCAGTGTCTGTTGTATTGTGTAAATAACAATAATAAAATGAAACATTCGTATCTTGATGTTTAAGCTGTTGCTGGTTTATGTGGGCCAAACGGTAATGGAACGGACTGTTAGTTTGACTATTTTGTGTCAAAACTCGAGCTAGTTTGGGCTCGCCAGCTCAATGAGTCTTGCTGAGGCAGATTAAATAAATGTGTGCAGTCTGCACCAGTGACCTAGCCATCTTGAAAGTGGGATGAACTGTTGCTTTTTGTTTGTTTGGGTGGAATGAATCAATGAAATAAGCATGATAGGAAAGTGGGTTATTACTATTTTGTTTATTTGTTATAATATTTCATTCAAGTATATATATGCATAGATGCGCATCTTGATGTAGTGGAAAGTGATTGTACAACCATATTTGTGAAGGGTGATTCTATACCAACACCTCCTATGTCCTATACACACATTCTTTACCTACTAGACGACGAGTACCCATGCATTGCAACGGAATTTTATAGCGACAGATAGTTTTAGTGATAAAAAATAGTTTGTGTTATAAACGAAAAATAATAAAAGTTTGAAAATTTGGGGATTAAACATAATATTTGGAAACACGGTTCGACCCGGGTGGTTCAACTGGTTGAACCGTTCCAGTCGAAAAACGGGTCAGTTTAAACAGGGTCAATCCAACAGGTTGGGTCAAAAAAAGGGTCAAATTAAACCGAGTCAACCCGCCCGGTTTGAAGCGTCCCGGGTCAACCCGATTTTCGATGTGTATTAATAGTTTCATTTTGAAACATATGTTTTAACATTTCCGTTTTAGGTTTAAACATTTCTTTTATTGTGATGTTTTAAGTTTTTTCTTACATAATATAAATTTTTCAACATTTCATATATTGATTTTTTCACTTTTCCACATTAACCATTTTGCTTTTATATTTAGGTGTACTATTTAATTAAATGGCAATGCTATTAACGGCAAAATATCGTCCAATCTCGCCTAGAATATCGGCTCCGATATTTACCATCGAGATTTGGAACCGATATTTTCCCAAGCTCCGAGATTCGAGATCTCGCAAAGATTAACTACCTAGCATTGAAGATTTTAAAATTTTTCATCTTATTTGACTTTTACTATTGTATAAATTTATAATTTCATAATGATACACAACATTTTGTATATATGTTTAACCTTATGATATACTTATTCTATAACAAATATATACCAAAAAATACCATTTGAAAAAATAAATAAATAAATAAATAACTAAAACCCGCAAAAACCAAACCGAAAACGCCAAAATCGCACAGTCGTGTATTCTCATTTTTTTAAAACAGCAATTGTGGATGCAGTTTGGTTTTTACCATAAACCGCACCAACCCGCACCATGCTCACTTCTATTGACGAAAATCACCTGTTAGAAAGCAAGAAAACCAATTACAAACAATCATAACTCTTACGCTTGAGACGACAACCCATTAGAGCTTCAAACAAACTTCGACCACATAATCTACCTGAGTGGTAACATTACAAAAAAGAGAGCATGATTGACTGAAGAATAACTTGAGATTTATAAACGCCACCAACAAAAACGACACTTACTTCAAGAAGCAAGTTTAAATGTCTGCTTTAATCAACATGCATATACATGAATAATCAAGAATTGAGTAAGGTGTTGTTTTGTTTCATTAAGATGCTTTGATTCTGAATCTAATTATCACATCTGACTCGTAACACGTGACTGAAAAATCTGAATTAGAATCAAATAAGGAAAATGATATAGGTGACTAATTTATATACCTAATAATGAAACTTATCTATACAAAATATGACAAGTGGAGTATTCATTTTCTCTCTCTTGATGATAACGTTTGATTATGCCATGTGTTTTGATCTTTTTGTTAGGCATGAAATTAGGCATGTCCTTTAAGCATGACAATCACTTCTCATCAAATAACATTATTTGTTTTCGTACAATTGTCTAAATGGTTTTAATAATAAGATTTTGCATCATAAAATTAGTTATTTTGCATTTAGATAGAAAAAAAAGGTCTTGTCTAAACTTCGAATATCTGATAACCAACAAAATATACTACTTAAAAAGTTTGGATTTACAAAGAGTTGTAATACAAACGAGCAACAAGCTGCGTTGCTAAAAAATTTTAAAGTACGAAGTACATTTTATAAATGCAATAAAAACAACAAAATTATGATATAAATCTTTAATTACACATCACAAAATACATTTTTTTTTAATTGTGAAGTTGTATTAGTTAAGTTCCACAAAAAGTAATAAACTAATTACCAAAGACAAAACTTTGAGAATTGGATCAATGCAAAGCCGTAGTGTCATACATGACAAATTATAAGTTAGTCAAAGAAAAAAAAAATAAAACAAACCAAAAGTGAAAAGTGAAAAGAGAAAAGACAACACATAACACTTGTAATCCAGATGGGCACACAAATCTTTACTCACAAGCTACACCCATACACAAACTTAACAAAAGAACCCACACACACTAACCATTATCATAGTAAACATATAGACACACAAAAAAACCATTATAAAAAACCATAAGACTGTTGAGGATAACAATGAAATATCTAGGACTCAACAAAAGTTTTGACTAGCTAGTGACGACGATGGTTGGAGGATGGTCGACAGCGACGACGGTGGAGCGAGGTGTATGGTAGAGAGATGTTGGATCAGTAAATTCCCAAACTCCCTTAAACTAGGATTTGAACATAAAATAGCCCAAGTGTTTGATAACCGTAAACGTACTCAAGTCACTAAATGAACAATCATTCAGTGAGCCATCTTTAAGAAGCTCAGGACGAGCCTATGAAAAAAGGTTCTCCATTTAGTGAGGCGAAACTCAGTGAATGGTACATGAGCCAAAAAAGAAGGTGATGAATTCCGTGAGTGATGTGATGACAATAGCTCACTGAATCCCCAAGTCTCATCACCAACCTTGAAGACTGAGAATCTAAAGACTGAAGACATGAAGACTGAAGTAAAGGCGGGATAAGTTTGAATTGATAAGGAGGGGTCCTTATCATGCAAAGGTCAACTTACTCTGATTGGATATAAGACCAAGAGTATGTCAACACTGATGTATAGAAAGCAGTCTTGTCCTTTACTACACATAGCCATGTGTAACAGCGACAAAATGCCTATGCATTTTGTCACTGTAATGCCTATGCATTTTGTCCATAGTAGGCTTGGGTCACTCTTGTCTTTTAGGTAATGGTTGAAATATACTTGTACATGAATAGGAGTCATAAGGAGGAGAAAAGGTTGCTAAGTTTGTGCACTAAATGCTTAGACATTCACAAACCAACCTTTACTCTTTCCAAATAGCAACCGTCCCTGAGATAGCTCAGTTGGTTCATTAGTTGCTACTTAAGCTTAGCTTAAGTTTAGTGATGAGTAATACACCATACTTGTCATTTCAATCACAAGTGTTATTCTGCAAACACTTGAGTATAATTCTTTGATTGATTTTTAATAAGAATTAAACGTTGAAAAATATATATACTTTTATCTTTTGCGTTTTTTTCTTTCTTCTTATTGTTAAATTAATCTATTCATTACTAAGTCATGGAGCACGGTTAAGTTACTTTGTAAGCTAGTTTAATCGTGTTAAAGGGGTCCAACAAGAGATCCATGCAACTTAAAGTAATAAAGGGGGTAGAGCCTTCTAATTTCAAGAAAGAGCCATTAAGATAACTCATACACCATTCTTAGTAAGATCTTGCTAGCTCTTACCGTGTTTGGAAAAAAAACAAAAAAAGAAAAAAAAAACACCTCCGTAAGAGTTAAAAAAAACAAACACCACCTAAGTAGGGCTGAGCACCAGGTCAAAACTGACCCGAGCCAACCAAAAACCGATTTTGTGAAAAACATGAAACGAGAACCGAACCGAAGTGACTCGGTTCATTTTGGTTTATACGATTTAGCTATGTTTTTTCTCGGTTCTGGTCGGACCGGTTCGACTCAATTTTTTGATTCGATTCAATTTTCCGGTTCCACTCAATTTTTCGATTCGATTAGGTTTTCCTCGGTCTAAAAAAAAAAAAAAAAAAAGTTTGGTTGAGAAAACAAACCACCTCACCTCACCAAAACAAGACACATCTTAAAACACACCCAACAACTTACAAGACGTAAACACACACCAACACACCTTCATTCCATTTTACTTCAGATCTAACCAAACACATTCAATTCAATTCAATTCCAAGATCTAATTCACAATCCCTAAACCACCCCAACATCAGGTAGTACTCAAATTCACATCTTTTTTTTATAAAAATCTCTACCGCTAATCAGTTATAATAACAAACTTGCTGCATTTTGCAGGTTTGATGAGGATTTAATTGAATTTTATCATCGATGGATAAAAATAAGAACAACCGTACCGATCTGCTTGCTGCTGGCCGTAAGAAGGTTAGTTAGGGTTTATTATAACTGATGGTGAATGTTTTGGAAATTGATCGGTGTTTGCGCGTTTCGAGCGGTTAAGTGTAGTGTTTGTTTGTGTTTGTTTTTAGGATTTTGTTTGGTAGCGAGCGTTTAGGAGCGTTTAGGAGTAAATAGCGGTTAGCGTTTTGTAAAAAATGCTTGTTTGGAAACAAGCGACTAGCGTTCCTATTTTTTCTAAACAAAATGCTTCTAGAGCGTTTAGGAGCGTTTTAGGATTTATAAACGCTACTTCTAGAGGCATTTGCGAGCAACTAGCGTTTTAGCGTTTAGTGCTTGTTAGCGTTTTGAAAAAAATGCTTGTTTGGAAACAAGCGACTAGTGTTTCTATATTTTTGTAGACGCTACTTCTAGTAGCATTTGCGAGCAATTAGCGTTTCCGCTTATCTATTATGACTATACAGCTATGTTATCAAACATTTTATCAAAACATACGGCTACTGCTTACTGCTATTGCGCTATCTTCGCCTAACATATCCTATATGTTTGGCTAGGAATAATTAGGAGCGGTTAGCGTTTGACTGAAATACAAGTTTATGAAAGCTCGTTTGGCATTTTATTTCTAATAAACGCTACTTGATGAAGCGTTTAGCGAGCTTTTACGTCTTTTTACAGTTTAAAATTATTGATACAGCTACATTACTACATGCTTTTATAAAACAAATAGCTACTCCAAGCATACACTAATAAAATTAGCGTTTAGCTTTTACCTTTTTAAAGGTTAAAATTATTGATACAGCTACATTACCACACACTTTTATAAAACAAACAGCTACTCCGGGCGTACACTAATAAAATTAGCGTTTAGCTTTTAGTGGCATTTCACACTTTATATGAAACTAAGTAACAGACATTTAAGAAGTAAGAACTATAACAACTACTTCTAGTTTCGACAGACATAGCTTAGGGCTTAGGTTATGTGCGTAGTTGCTAAAGACTAGTTAAAACTTTAAGGTTTATTGCTATGATGTTTTTGTAGTAGAACACTTGTCATGGCTGGTATAACAGGGTTTATGTTTGGTGAAATATAGTTATTAGGTTTCGAGAAGTTGCTAAGAGGTTGTTGTAAGAGATCTGATGGTTGAGCTAATATGGAATTACTTTATTTTATATGACTCTAAGCACTCCGATAATCTGGTTATGATTCATGATAGTAGTACTAATCGCTTTAGGAATATATATCCAAATACTCTTTGATTGTCGATGCCTTGTTTGCATTCTCACGTCTTGCCCGGATGTGAATATTTTTCATAGATTCGATAATTTTAAGTGGTGATTGGTGAACTGGGCTTTGTTTTTATTCATGCAAACTAGATGTAGACAAACAAATAGAATAGTCAAAATGTCCAAATAACAATTGGTCATTGAAAGTATAGGAAGGTTTTTTACACCTAGTTTACTTATATCATCTCAAGCCATTAGCTCATTAGTATTGTACTCCTTGATCTCTCACTGTATTTTAAATTTTGGATACAAAACTTTTTAATCACATTCTCTGTCATAAATTGAAAATTGTCTAGTCTCTGATGGCGGCAATGATGAAACTGAATCGACTCTTATAGTAATGGCGGGGTAGTGATGGATAGAGATAGATATTAGGACAAAGTTGTCTTAACTGATTCTTGAAAAGAGTTATATTGCCAAACAAGCTTTTAAATTTTAGTTGAATTCTCACAACAGCTTTTTGGTCATAATGTGATTGAATGATCAATGGGAGACTAAGGAGTTCATTTTTGTATAATTGCCCAAAAAGTAAACACAACATTGAATTTGTGATACACAAAAATAGGTCGGTTTTTTTGGCACATACCTTTATTTATAGCATAATTACGATAGGCGGCATAATTTGAAGGGCGTCTTGCTTAAAGTGTGGTTTGATACCATATCTTATTGTATTAAGCTCTGTTCATTAGTTTTGCCCTAGTGGTATATACTGAAAGAAGTTAATGTTTCGCCAGTAGGATATCTAGTACCATTTTTATAGGTTTTTGCTATGCTGTAACCAATACATTTACGTTTTTATTTTAAATAATTAGGATACACTATAGAATTTGGTATTGAGATTTTTTGTGTGCCTTTTCAGCTCCAACAGTATCGGCAGAAGAAAGATGGTAAAGGCAGTAAATCAGCTAAGGCTAATAAGCCTGATCCTGATGTGGTTACGGATGAATCATCTTCCACTTCTAAACCGAAGAAGGGAAAGAAACAAGCTCCAGCCTCAGAAGCACCTGCTCAAACTTTGCCCACAGAGCTTGTCGATTCATCTAATGCTGATGTGGCAACTCCTGATCTTTCCTCCACATCAAATTTACCATTAGAAGTTTCTGAAGCTGAAGAGTCAGTTGTTCCTTCGGCTGCAGATGAAAATTTCCAAAGCTCTAGTCTTGCTGATTCATCTAATGCTGATGTGGAGACTCCTGATCTCTCCTCCACTTCAACTTTACCAATAGAAGTTTCTGAAGCTGAGTCAATCGGTCCTTCGATTCCAGATGAAAGTCTGCAAAGTTCTAGTCTTGATGATGCAGTGCCAACTCCTTCTCCGATAAAAGTTGATATTGAAGGAACACCTGATAGTGGTCATGTGCCTGTAACACCCATCGGTTTGGAGGCGGCAGTTGATAATGATTCTGCTTCTAAAGAAGGTGAATTACAAGCTACAAGTGGGGAAGATCAGGTACCAGATGTAGGTTGTGCCGTATTCTCTTGTTCTCAACTACATTTTTTTTATCACCATACATGCTCGAACTATTTACAATGAAAACAGATTTCCAAAGTATATGTGCATTTTGGTTTGTAGAGGGGGTTTGAAATGAGAATGGGTATTGGTATACGTATGAAAGAAAATGTATAGTTTATTCAAATTAAAATGGTATTATTATATGTTAATGTAGGAATTGAAAATGAAATTAATAAAAGTAGGAGATAGATAGAGGAAGGAGTTGTCGCCTACTTTGTAACCTTAAACCCGCCCACCCTGGTGGGTTTTGCAAAACCTATGCTTTTTGAGAGTTATACCCAATCACTAAAGCTAAAGTTCCAAACAAACCATTGTTTTTCCCTCTTCTCCCCTAAATTAACCTCAGAACCACACAACATACACATCCTTAATTATGTATTCATCTCTGTAGTTTGTAATCGAAATCCCTTTATTGTTTGGTAGGGGCAATGCAGGAACAGGAGCATTCACTTTCAGAACCAGATAATAGAACTAGTTTGCTAGATCTTGAACGGGACGTGAATGAGAGAGCTCCAGTTAATTCAGGGGATGTTGTAGAAGATAGTAAGATGGAATGTACAAGCAGTGCAACAGAACAAACCAGTGAACTTGGTGGTTTTCCTGGTTCGTCTGTGCTTATAGAAAGAGCTCCAGCTGATTCAGGGGATGTTGACGAAGATATTAAGATGGCGGATACAAGCGGTGCAGCTGAACAAACTAGTCAGCATGACAGTTTTCCTGGTTCATCCATGCTTATTGAGAGACCCCAAGTTAATTCGGGGGATGTTGAAGAAGATAGCAAGACGGAAAATACAAGCAGTCCAACAGAACAAATCAGTGAATGTGATGGTTTTCCTGTAACTGCTAGTGCAAGTGATGATTCAAGCGCTTATAATGCAGATGTAAATCCTTCTGGCCCTCCATCCTCGGACCCTGAACCTACAATTCAGCCAAATGATGATTTAATGGTTGAAGTTCGTGGTGATGAAGATATAAAGTTGCCACCTACTTCAGGTGAGGTTAACCCCGTTAGCCTCACCGAGCTTGCAAAGGCGTTCCAGCTTCTTGGTGAAGATGAAGTTAGGTTTGTGATGGCAGCAAGAGAGTCAGTTACTGGTGAAGATTTTAAGAATGATGATCAAATGAAGTCTAGGTCTGTTGAGTTCTCAGAGAGACTACAAGACCAGTTGTACATCAATAATTATGAAAAAGAGTTGATTTCTTTGCAGCTATGTGAAGAAAGGGACGTCCATAAGGAGTTTGATCAGCATCGTCTTCAGTGGTCTACTGAGAAAACGTTGTTTAGTGGTTTACTCAGTGATGTTGAAGGGAAGAACAAAATCCTTTCTGAAGAGCTTGCCACATGTAGGTCTGAACTGGACAGAGTTACACATGAAATGGATAAGCTTCAGATGGAATTTTCTTCTTCAAAGACAGAGCTTGAAAGGTCTGAACATCAGTTGTTGAGTGTGTCATCTGAGTTAGCTGACATCAGGAGTTCATTTTCAGATTTACAGATGAAAAATCAAAACCTGAATGCGGATGTTGCTTCATTGACCGAAGAGAAACATAAGTTAGAGAAGGAGAGAGAAGATGGGATTCTGGAGAACGAAAAATTGATGAAAGAATTAATGGAGTGCAAATCTTTACTGGAATTATCACAGGCTGAGAATGCCAATTCCAAAGAAAGTCTGCTAGCTGAATTGGCTGAATGGAAACGATCAGTTGAAGCACTTCAGGCAGAAAATTCCAAAATGAACGAAGTCCTCACGTCAGAAAAAGAGGAAAGAAGTAAACTTGAAGAAGCAAATGAGCATTATCTCCAAGAAAATAATAACTTTTCTGCGGAGTTAACTGAATCACAGCACTTCGTGGAAAGTTTACGTGCAGAAATTGCTAAATTAAGCGAAAATCTTGATTTAGTGACAGAAGAGAGAACCAGGTCCGTAGAGGAGATAAATCGTTTGAGCATTGGAAAGGAGGATGCTCTAACAGAATTAACAAACTGCACAGCTCTTATAAATGATCTACAGGTGGAATCTGAAAAGTCTATGATTGACTTTAAAGTCAAAGCCCAACAGCTTGAACAGCTCACTGAAGAAAATGTTACTCTTAGTAATACTCTGGATGTTTTCAGAGCGAAGATTCGTGAATTTGAGCAAAAATCCCTTCAAGAAACAATAGTTAAAGATTCTTCAGAGCAGAGTAATAGTTTGGAGGAAACGTTCTTAAAACATGTGATATTGGATGAAGTTATGAAGCAATATGTTTGCGCTGTTGAAGCAAAAAAGGTTGAGCTTTTGAATCTGTTTGAAGACTTGAGGCATGAAGGGATCATCGCTGAAACGAAGAACTCAGAGCTTACAGAAAAGCTATTCATCTGTGAATCAAGAATCAGTGAATTGCAGGCACAATTGGATGGACTACAACAACATGAAGACCATATGGCCTCTCTCAGCAAAGACCTGGAAACACATCACAGAAAACTGGATGCAACTGTTGGCACCATTTCTGGCACTCACCTAAGTGAAGCTGATGTTGGTCAGAATCTAAGTACTCGTGTAGCTACTTCTGTTGATGCAGCTGTTGCAGTGATTCAGGATTTGCAGGAGAAGCTTGATGATTCTCTCAGGAACCACAACTTACTTTCCGATTCTTACAAGGATTTGACGGAGAAGACGAAAGATTTAAAAGAGAGGAATGAATTGGCTTCCAGTGTTATACATAAAGTTTTTGATAACCTTCAGAAAATTGTGAGTGATTCGGGACCCTCTACAGAAGAAAGTGAAGATACTACAAGTAAGCAGTTGGATCATCTGGAACTCAGCAACTATGACGTCTTTATTGAAAAAATGATAATGATTTTGCATGAACGAGCACAACTTGAATCTAAGAATAGAGAGTACAACTTGGAATTGTTGCGGAAAATGAAAGATATGGAGGAATTGAATAAAAGATGTATTTATCCAGACGTTGTTGCCAAGCTGTTTGAAGATATTCAGTGTTCGGTCACACTAGACGGCGTTGTGATCAGACTAGATGAACCTGTATCCTCCCTGGAGTCTGTAATTCATTTTCTCATTAGGAATTTGAAGTTTAATGAAATGAAATCAATCGAGTTGCAGAATGAAATAGACAACTTAACCTTCACAATGTTTCCATATGAAATTGAAAGTCAAGTTTTTAAGGGGAGTCTGAGGAGCTCATTGGAGCAGCTTGTTACCATTCAATCTGAAACACAATTAAAAGAAGCCGAGCTTCATCAGTCTGAGCAACGTGTATCTACTCTCAGAGAAAAGCTTCACATCGCTGTTTCAAAAGGGAAAGGATTAATTCAACAGCGAGACAGTTTGAAACAGAGTCTTACAGCAACTTCCAGTGAACTCGAGAAATGCATGCACGAGTTGCAGTTAAAAGATGCCACACTTCAAGAAACTGAAACAAAGCTCAAAACTTATTCTGAAGCTGGTGAGCGCATGGAAGCTCTTGAATCTGAGCTCTCCTACATTCGGAATTCAGCAACTGCTTTGAGAGAGTCCTTTCTTCTTAAAGATTCTGCTCTTCAGAGAATAGAAGAGATTTTAGAAGATTTGGAGCTTCCCGAAGATTTCCATGTAAGAGATATCATTGACAAAATTGATTGGTTAGCAAAATCAGTTTCTCAGAACTCATTTCCTGTCAGCAATTCAAATCAAGCAAGTACAATTGAGAGAACTCGTTCGTATCCTGATTCTATTTCACGGGCTATGGATAGCTGGAGAGAAGATCTAGGACCATCTTCGGGTCCAGGTGATGACGAATTAAAAAGAAATTATGAGGATCTCCAAAACAAGTTCTATGGGTTGGCTGAGCAAAATGAGATGCTCGAACAATCATTAATGGAACGAAACAATCTTGTGCAGCGGTGGGAAGAAGTTTTGGATAATATAAATATGCCCCCTCAGTTGAGGTCACTGGAGCCAGAAGATAGGATTGAGTGGTTAAGAGTCTCTCTTTTGGAGGCAAATGACCGTTGTGACTCCCTTCAGCAAGATATCAATGATTTGGAAGAGGTTCGCGGCTCACTTGCGGCTGATCTTGAAGAGTCTCAGAGGAGGTTAGCTGATCTTGAGGATGCTCTCAAGTCAGTTACCGATGAACGAGAACAGCTATCTGCTAGTTTGGAGGTTAAAAGTTCTGATTATAATAAAATTTCTGAAAAGGCTGAATTGTACGAAATCGAGAAGGATAAGCTGCAAAATGATTTGGAAAAGGTTCGTTTATCACTTGCTGCTGATCTTGAAGAGTCTCAGAAGAGGGTAGTTGACCTTGAGGCATCTCTAAAGTCAATTACTGATGAGCGGGAACAGCTAGTTGCTAGTTTGGAGGCTAAAACTTATGATTACAATACAATTTCAGAAGAACTTGAATTGTACAAAATTGAGAAGGATAAGCTGAAGAATGAAGTTGACGCATTAAAATCAAAGTTGGATGAGAAGCTTGTATCTGAGGAGCATATACACCATGTTCATGCTGAGATAAGCCGGTTGCAAGATTTAGTTAAGGACATGCTTCAAGCCCCAGGAACTGAAGAATTTGACTCGAGTACAAGCGATATCCAGTGTCTGGAAGGATTACTGAAGAAACTAGCAGACAAGTACAATAAGGCCGTTGAAACAAGTGAGTTGACTCTGGGAGAAAGAAGTGTTGACCAGTCAGACAATCATGGGGAGCTGGAGAGAAAGCTGGAGGAAGTTGAAGGTGATTTAGTGGGAGTGAAGGATGAAAGAGATAGACATGAGGAAAAAAGGGAATCTTTGGTCCGTGAAATTGAAGTTTTAGAGGTAAAGAATCAAGAATTGCAGAGATTACTTGCTCAGGAGGAGCAGAAGACTGCTACAGTTAAAGAAAAGCTGAACGTCGCAGTTAGAAAAGGGAAGTCTTTGGTTCAAGTGCGAGACAGCATGAAGCAAAACATCATTGAGTTGACTTCTCAGGTGGAGCGATTGACTTCCGAGATTAATGTTCGGGAAAACACGCTATTGGAATATCAGCAGAAGATGAAAGACTTGATAACTTCACAAGAAGTGGTGGAAAATAAAGATTCTGAAATTCAGTTCTTAAAGAATCGTCTGGAAGAAGCTGACAGTGAGCTGCAGGATAAACGGAACACATTAAGCATGATTTTAGGGGCTTTGGCAAAGATTGATCTTGGGGTTGAATTGATAAATAATGACCCATTTGAGAAAATGAAACAAATTGAGAAAGTAATGCATGATCTACAAGTTGCAACGTCATCTGCTGAGCAAGAATCAAGAAAATCTAGAAGGGCTGCTGAACTACTTCTTGCAGAGCTGAATGAGGTACAGGAAAGAAACGAAGACCTTCTTGAAGAGCTTTCTAAAGCCACCATGGAAAGGGATTCAGCAGAATCTGCCAAAAGTGAATCTATCTCGCGCCTCGAACAGTTGTCTGCTCTTCACCGGGAGGAAAGAAATAGTCAGTTTTCTGACTTAATGACGTTGAAATCTGGTTTAGACCAACTACGGCCAGGATTCAGCAAAATCTACAATCTGCTCGATGATGTTTTGCCCAAAGACTTGGACTATCTGTACAATCTTGAAGCCAGTGTTAAATCATTATTGGAATCAAGTGATGCTTCTAATGCAGGTGGCCAGGCTTTAAGCAGTTCTCATGGTCGCATTAGATCCAGATCAAAGTCCAAGGTAAGCTATTATCTGCATCTTTTAAGTCTTTTAATTTATGCATGCCAGTAGTTATCTCATCTTTTATTTTATTTTAAGTTAGTTTGCGGCCCATACTATTCAGTAATTCACAGTTGCTCTTATTATTATATTCTTTATCTTTTAAAAGAAAACAATTTTCTATTAGTAGAGGTGGAAAAATGGGCTGTTAGGGTAGCAGGCTGAAATGTGCTGAGTGAGCTGATATACTGTTTGAATAATTTCAAAAATATTTTTTAAATGATTATGTGTTAGTTATGATTATAAAAATTGTAAGATTACTATACTAATATAATTATTTAGTAGTTATTAATAGTAATTAACTTCTTCCTGTTTTGTAAACAACTAAACAGCTTCCGTTTGATCTATTTGTAGCTTTTGTTTTGTTTTTGTTTTTTTTTTGTTGTTTTTGTTTTGTTTTGTTTTGGTGTTTTTTGTGTTTTTTTACTCCTTCCAATCAATGAGTAAATGGGTTGAAGTTGCCACCTCTTCTTTGGTGATTTACAATGGAAGGTGATCTCTTATCGAAGTCGTAGTAGCTGTTAAAAGTTATTAACTTTGTCCTAGATTAAGTCTTACTGGAGTATTTTTCTGACATACTCTTATAAGAATGTTATGTCTAACAAGAGTTCTTAAAGCTGTTGGTCTACTCATATGTTACATGGGTACCACTTTATACTTCTAATTAGATTCTCTTGTCAGGTTAACGCTGGTTCCGAATTATTCTCAGACAGCAAAAGGGAATACCTAAACAATGACGACAAGATCATTGATTTATGGAGGTTTGTTGGGAGCCACATGCAAGATTTAATAACGCATGTCAATGGTTTTGAAGAAAAATTGCAAAGCCATTCAAAATATCTACATGAAGAAGTTATCCATTTGTCTGAAACAGTGTCAACTCTTCATAGAGAATTGACTTCACATAAACATTCCCTTGAATCTGCAAAGGAAGAGATTGCTTGGCTAGAGTCCACTGGCAAACAGAAAGAGTCAGAAAATGCGGTGCTACGTAAATATACTTCAATACTGTATGAAGCTTGCAAGAGTTCAGTTTTAGAAATTGAGAAAAGCAAAGGCGAACTAATTGCTAATGATTCTTCTGATGAAATCTTAAGTGAAGAAAATCTTTCTGTATCTCAAGAGCGTATCACAAACATGGTGAACAGATTATTGTCACATGTGAAGGATTATCACAGTATTCAGGCTGAAAGTATGGAAGTTAACCTAAAGGAAATGAAGGATACCATCTCTAGTTTACAGAAAGAACTTACAGAGAAAGATGTTCAGAAGGATAGAATTTGTATGGATCTCGTAAGTCAAATTAAGCGAGCTGAAGCAGCGGCTATGAGCAACTTGCAAGAACTCGAACCTGCAAAAGCTCAGATAAATGATTTGAAGGGGCAACTGGAAGCTGTAAATCGACAGTGTAATGCATTGGAACAACGGGTCAAAGAGCTGGAAGATCAAGAAGCCGTATTATCTGAATTGCACGGGAAAGTCAAATCGCTTACAGATGCATTGGCAGCAAAAGAACAAGGTATTGCTCCTACACCATTTCTAGTTTGATAATTTAATGACTTATTTGTCTCTTTCTAACTATTTTTGTTCTGTTGACTGCAGAAGCCGAATCTTTACTACAGGCGCTTGATGAAGAGGAGACTCAAATGGAAGATTTGACAAACAAAATCACCGAATTAGAAAGGGCTGTGCAGCAAAAGGATCTTGATTTAGAAAGTTCTGAAGCTGCTCGTGGCAAAGCTCTAAAGAAGCTTTCTATCACCGTCAGCAAGTTTGATGAACTTCATCATTTGTCTGAAACCCTTGTGTCTGAGGTTGATAAGCTTCAGTCTCAACTTCAAGAACGGGATTCTGAAGTTTCTTTCTTGAGGGATGAAATCACACGTTGCACCGGTGATTCCTTGCAAGCACTGGAAACTGACAAAAGGGGTTTGGGTGAGATCCAAGACATCCTGACTTGGTTAGATTCGGTGGTTTCTGGAGAAGAAATTCGTGATGTGCATCTTGATGACAACAAAATCGATCAGGTTCATGAATGTAAAGAAACACTTAAGAAGCAAATCACAACTATAATCTCAGAATTGAAAGATCTTCGACAAGTGGCACAAAGCAAAGATGATCAATTGCACATAGAAAGGAGCAAGGTTGATGATTTGATGCGTAGAAGAGAGGTTCTCGAGAATTCTTTAAGGGAACAGGAATCTCGTTTAAGTTTGCATGAAAATGACGGAAATGCTGCAGAAAGGACATCTGTGACCTCTGAAATTGTTGAAGTTGAGCCCATGGTAAGCACTTAAACTTCTAGGCTTCTAACTGTGAGCTAGCAACTAAATTTATCAAATTCATGAATATAAAAATAAATAGTTGATACTTTTGTGCAGCTTAATAAATGGCCACAGCAAGGGACCTCGAGGGCATCTCAAGTTCGAAGTTTGCGCAAAGTAAATAACGACCAGCTTGCCATTTCCATAGATGATGTGGACCAGGATGATAATGACAAGTTAGAAGATGACGATGATGATAAAGGTAAACTTCTTGTCATATATGTCGCACATTCTCTTGTTCTTTTGCTTCCTATATGATATACATATCAGTCTTCACTCATGTCAATTTTTTAATTAAAAATTTCATGTCTCATATGTAATAAAGAGTAAAGACTAATTTAATCTGGAAGCGAAAACACATGTATTTTATAATATTTGCTGAAAGTCAACCAAGAAGCTAGTTTGAGGCTAAAGCAAGTCCTTATACTTAACTTTTTATATTGTTGTTCACTCAGCTCATGGTTTCAAGTCTCTTACTACATCAAAACTTGTCCCAAGATTCACTAGGCCTGTCACAGATCTCGTTGATGGTTTATGGTACTGTTTTCTCTCTCTTATATCTGTACACATCCATAACCACACCCTCACCCACATTTGTGTGTTTCTAACCTATCTTTCTTTCTCTTTATCATTACTGATAGTTGAGCTTTCTATAGAATTCAGGATTAATTTTGTTTGTTTTGTGGAAATGCCATCTTCTCAGGGTTACATGTGATAGGACATTGATGCGACAGCCGGCACTACGGCTGAGTGTTATTCTTTATTGGGCTCTGATGCATGCACTTCTTGCAGCTTTTGTAGTTTGAGAAGCAGATGATCTGGTTAGACTCCTCGCCCTGTATGTCTCATGTATTGATCATAGTGCCGTGTTTATGGGAAAATTCTTGTGCATGCTTCAAGTTTGTCGTTGCATTCAAAGAGTAAAATTTTGTGTATAGGGGGTGTTTGGGATTGCATTTGGCTTATGCTTATTGTATATAAGCTCTTCAAAACAAGCATCTATTACTCCCTTAGGCTTAACTCATATTATCAAAATATAAGAAAATGAACTAAGAATCACTAAGCAATCAAAACACTTCGAGAGAGTTTTTTCTTTTAAGAAATGCAATGAGCCAATAACAAAGTATGCAATGTCAAACAACCCCTTTTTGTGTGATGACCCGAAAATGATACTTTTGGTGGTGGGAGTAATTACTAATTAGTAGTAAAAATATGTTCAATAGTTAGCACCAGATTTAATCAAAACTGTTTTTGGATTTGCAGGTTCTCATTTAATAGAAGATATGATTGGACTTAAGATGAATCCTAGATTGTTCGTCTTTAATGCGTTTATTTCATTATTTAGCTAAAGCAAAAGCACAAGCGTCTGTGATTTCTCCATATTTTATCAGAAAATCACAGTTCCATACATATCGTTCAGTAATAAGTTGGGCATGTATTTACTGTTCTACAATTTGCCTATAGTTGAGTGTCCGTTAAAAATCTTTTGATTTCTTTTTGTTTAGGACAGGAAAGTGCATATAGGTGTAGTTTTGTTATACCCCATTTTGTGGGTTTACTTATAAGAATGTTGCAAAGATTGTTTGATATAATGAAACATGAATTTTGATATGCTTGTTCTTTTTAAATAAGGTACCACTAGCATTATGTGCATTATCTTTCAAAATACTGTACATGTACACATTAATCCATTTTGATTATAAAGGAGTGATATGAAATAGTTGTGTTTCCGGTTTCTTTGTTCCTTTCATCACATTTTATTCAAGCTTTTGTCAAGAATCACCGAAGGAAATTTTTTCCATGTAATTGTATACATCTACATGTACAAATAAATCATATATCCACTTAGTGCAGAGGATAAGCCTTATTCGGGTTGGGTTAACTGGGTTTTGAGGAAGAAAAATCTTACCCGTACCGGACTCTAATAACGTGCAGGTTATTCGAGTACGGGTTAACTCGAATAAGCCAAAAAAATAAAAATAAGTAGGTAAATCATTATAAAACCAAAGAGAGATTTAAAAAAAAAAAAAAAAAAAAAAAAAAAAAAAAAAAAAACCCTCTTCCGCGGGTTATTTGTATTAACTTGAAACATGAATAAGCTTTCCTTACCCGAAACCCGACCTAAATAAGAGTTCGGGTTAATCGGGTTAACTCAAACAACCCGATTCCCAAATAAGTTTACTTGGGTTCAGGTATTTTTGACACCTTTAAATGTATATATATATATATATATATATATATATATATATATATATATATATATATATATATATATATATATATATATATATATATGTGTGTGTGTGTATGTGTTTGAAAGTTATATTAGGCAGTCATCTATCTCTCAAGTGAAAGGTTCAAGTTACATTTTTTTCTTCACAATTACCGATCCATCGGTATCTTATTTAGCTTTTAACTATTTTTAATAAGTTAGGAGTTAGGACAAGTCAAAGTTTCACAAAAGGATTTGCAACACTAAAGAACAAACAAAAAGCATGTTCTATTGTAATGATGCAAGTCTTTTTCAAAACAAGAATCTACATTGCCACATCAATTTGCTATTATATATATATGCATGCTTCCTTTTTACATGTGCCCATGTGCATACCTCAATTGTAAGGTTTCCTCATCTTTTATGATGTACACCAAGCATTAAGATCACATAGACATTCTTTTTATGAAATACCATTTGATCTTTTAGTTAGATTGTATCTGCTTCTCGATTATACGTCAAATAACACGTAGGGCTGTCTTATAGTTTTCGGTGGCTCTAGGCAATAACAATAAAGAGGCGCTATTACATTTGTAAACCAAAGAGAAATTACATATAAACTTTAATTATATAACTCATATATGTTTAATATAAAACGTATTCATATGCAAAACTAATAAAAATGTGGCCCCTTTTAAGTGCATGCCCTGTGCAACAACACCTATCGCACACCCCTCCGAGACCCCTCTGATTACACGAGCATATCTAATGTCGTATCCATGCGCATAACCAACAAACAGACCTAGCATGGTTCTTGTTTAACTCCCTCAAACACGTACGATGGATGACACAAACCGAAAGTAAGGTAATCAAATACCTCAAACGGGAAAGACATGTACTCTTTACCTAAAACTCAACTAGAACTAACATCACATACTTCATGCTTACATTTCGTTTACTAAATCACTTTCAATCTTAAATGCTAGTAAAGTATTAGGTAAAAAGGGTAGCTCAAAATACAAACTTTATTCTACCATAAGAAAACAAAGATAAAATAACAAAGAATGTATATGGGCATAGTTGAAGTATCTTTCAAGACTATTTTATTTGAAGTTAACTCAAATGTACGTAAGTTACACATACATGCACCGACACTACCCACGTATATACCACACACACACAAAGCACCCTTTTAATGCAAAAGACTTGCACCATGACGTAGTTTTATGTACTTCCAATTGAACCCCCAGTGAGCACCACCTGTGCACTCTTAAAAGGTTTAAATCGAAAATAAAACCCTAACCTCGTGCACTTTTTTTTTTTTTTTTTTTTTTTTTTTTTTTTTTTTTTTTTTTTTTTTTGAGTTTTGATCGACTCTTCTCCAAAGACGTAGCCTCATCAATGAGCACATGTTCTAACGACCTTTATTCATGAGTTGGGATTAAACCAATGACTTACTTCTCCAAAAACCCTCATTGACCAGGTGTAATATCAAGACTAAGAGTGAGTCTTAATTAGGCACTGCACCCAAGACCAAGTCTTCCCTGTTACACCTTCTCATAGAGCACGCATCTTCTAACTAAGAAATTGCAAGACTCGGTCTTGTAGACGACCGAGTTGTGTGTGTGTATTTTTGTGGGGTATGGTTATGTTTTAATTGGGGTATGTTGAGCACTCATCTTCAACCAAGAAATTGCAAGACTCGGTCTTATAGATGACCAAGTCGGTTTTTCTATCTCTCTCTGTGTGTGGATTTTGGTGGGCATAGTTCTGTTTTAAGTGGGGTATATTTTGGTGGTGAAATTGTTTGTCTTATTACATTAAATTAGTAGTTAAGTTGCTTGTAAACATGGGAGTTCATCGGTTTGGTTTTCAAGTTTGTGGGTTATATGGTTCGGGTTCATCAGTTTGTAACTATGATGTATTAACATGTTAAACCTTTTTTTTATGCCATCTCAGCATTCTCACTGGTAATACTTACGCACCAAAATACCCTCTCACTAATAACATGTTAAAACACGCATTTTGGTACCCATTATTTTTTTTTTCATTTTTTCAAGTAAACTACTTTTTCATTCACTAAATAAAAATACAAATTACAATACGAAAAAAATTTAACGAAGACGACTAACTGCGGTTCATTCCATATTTTTGGCGAATTTCTTCTTTTTGCATGTTGGCATCCTCCTCCGACATTTCCTTGGTGCTAGTGGCAAAAACTTTATTTCTTCCAACCACATTACTGTTCGATCTTTCTCCTTCGCCATCTCATATTCCGATTGGGCGGCTTCATGTTTGACTCTAAATTTCATATGTAAAGACTCTCCAAAGTCGTGCGTGCTACTTCCAGTGGTGCCTGATGTGGTTTTCGATTTAGTTTTTTTTAAGGACGTGGTTTGCCAAGGGGACGTGGTCTCGGATCATGTCTGAATAGCTCGGTATGTCCTGTTTCATAAACCGGTTTAACGGGCTCAACAGCGTCCCACTTCCCCGTCAACATGTCCTTGTTACTTTTGCAAATCAGATTTGTTGAACTCGTGGAGAACTTTGTACCAGAACGAATCGTTTGTTTGGTCACTTTCGACTTTTTATCCTTGGAAACGGCAACGCAACACTCGCCTAATAATGTTCCCTCCTCCGATAACCAACAAAAATAAAACCTTCTTGGATTTCAGTTGTAGTTGTGGGTTTCGGGTCCTTTTTTTTTGCAAGTAATATGCCTTTTTTCCGATTCCTTTGTTCGTGGGTTTCAATTGGTGGTTGTGAGGTTTGTGGTGGAAGGAATTGTGGTAGATTTTGTTTTAGAGGTTGTAATTGTTAGTTAAGTATTTGTTGTTGCTCAAAGTGATATAATTGTTCGGGTGTGTAACGCCATAGTGTATTGGCTACTAAACGGGGTAAATTGAGAATGTGAAGATATTGAGTTTGCGGATGAACGTATCGTAGCGTTTCACGAAGATGACGAGTTTGGATGTTGTGACATCCCGATAGAGTTGTTTAAAAACGGAATGTTATTAGTATACTGAGGCATTTTTTATATAGTTTATGTGTAAAAATATGAAAGTGAGAATGAGAGCAAAGTGTTTGTGTGTAAAAAGATTTGTATAAAGTGGTTGTGTTTAGGGTGCGTTTGGTGTACGTTAATGGGAAGCAAACAATGACTTTCATAGTGATTTCAATTGTTGGTTGAATATCTAGCAATCGAACAATAATAGCACACTCATAGAACCATAGTAGTGGGGTGAGGTGACTTTTTGATGCTCATTCCAGTGATCCCACTTCTTTGTATCTCCATTTTTTCCCCTTAGATGAGCATTTAAATAGACTTAATGTGATAACAACAATACATAAATTTTTATACTAAACAACAATAATGAAATTAATATCCCCAATCTCATGCACCCCTTTAATTAAAACCATACATTTATTGATTTCGAATAACATACCAAATGCACCATTAGTTTAGACCAAACCAGAAAGAATACCCAACTAGCCTGGCAGCTGGGTTTTATTTAATTAATTAATTTATTTATTTATTATTATTATTTTTAATCTTTTCTCTCCGACATACGGGAAAAACTTAAATGTTAATTAATGATTACTTTGGTTATGGTAAGTTTAATCATCCCACATATCACTATAGTTACCAAATTACCAAAACCCAAATTATAAAAGCAAAATTTTTCCTTTACACGTATGGTACATTCCCACTTTCCAGAAAATATTTAAAAAAAAAATCCCAAAACATAAACATTAATTCATCCCATAAAAAGTAAAAAAAAAAGTCCAAAAAGCAAGAAAGAGAAACACAGAAAACTCAAAAAGCAATCTCCCCAAAAAGCACAAAAAAGAAAAACTTTCAAAAAACAATAACAAAACAAAAAGCCTTTTGTATTCTCTCACTACACCACCGTATCTAGGGCTTTTGTTAATTAATAAAATTTTCCCCCAAATCATCACACAAACACTTCAAATTAACAAAATTAACACTCAAATTAACCCTCAAATTCACCCCAATCTCAATTCTCACCTTTCAATCGCACTTAATTTCACCCAATTTGGTCAAATATTGACCCAATTTTTGACCCATATGATTTTTTGTTATAAAGTTTGTTAATTTAGTTAAGTTAGTTACTCAATAGGGTCTAATAAGTATTGGGTATTGAGTAGTTTTTGTTAATTTTGGTTATTTAGGGTTTTAGATCTGTTTATTGTGAAATTAGGGTTTTTGAAATTGGGGATTTTTTTGTTATAAAGTTTGTTAATTTAGTTATGGAAGTTGGTCTTTAGGGTGTATTGATTAATGGGTATTGATTAGTTTTTGTTAATTTGGGTTAATTAGGGTTAATTAGGGTTTTAGATCTGTTATTGTGTAAATTAGGGTTAGGGTTTTGGGGGAAATTAGGGGGTTTTGAAAAATTTGGGAATTTGGGTTTTTGAGATGGGGATTGAAAGTGAAGGAATTGAGAATTTGGTATCTGCTAGGAAGTTATTGATAGCGAATTTAGAGAAGTCGAAAGCATTATCGGCGTCGTTGCGAAAAGCGGGGCCTAGGTTAGAGGAGATTAATCAGAGGCTACCGTGTTTAGAAGCTGCGGTGAGACCTATACGTGCGCAAAAAGATGCGCTTGATGAAGTTGGTGGGAATATTAATAAAGCGGTGGTTCCGGCTACGGCTGTGCTAAAAGTGTTTGACGCGATTCACGGGTTGGAAAAGTCGTTATCGGATCCTCAGGCGGATTTAAATGGGTATATTTCGGTGTTAAAGAATTTGCAGGAAGCGTTGAGGTTTTTGTCTGATAATTGTGAGATGGCGATTCAGTGGTTAGATGATATTGTCGAGTATTTGCAGGATAATAATGTGGCGGATGTTAGGTATACGTCTAGTTTGAAAAATGCATTGCAGTATCTTAGAGAGTTACAAAGTAAAGAAGAAAAAGGTCGGCTTGATGGTGGGCTTTTAGAAGCGGCGTTAGATAGGTTGGAAGGCGAGTTTCGTCGGCTTTTGACTGAGAATAGTGTCCCGTTGCCTATGTCTTCGTCTCCGCTGAAAGATGAACAGCAGTGTATTTCACCGTCTCAGTTACCAGTTCCTGTTATTAAAAAGCTGCAAGCTATTTTAAACAGCTTGATTGCTAATAACAGACTTGAAAAATGCAAATCTATTTATGTCGAGGTTCGGAGTTCGATTGTTAGAGCAAGTCTACGGGCGTTGAATTTGGATTATTTGGAGATATCAGTATCGGAGTTCAATAATGTGCAAAGCATCGAGGGGTATATATCTAAGTGGAGTAAGCATTTGGAGTTTGCGGTTAAGCATTTATTTGAAGCTGAATATAAGCTGTGTAATGACGTTTTCGAGAGTTTGGGAGTGAAAGTTTGGAGGGACTGTTTTGCAAATATAGCTGCTCAAGCGGGTATGCTCGCTTTCCTTCAGTTTGGAAAGACGGTCACCGAGAGCAAAAAAGATCCCATTAAGTTACTGAAGTTATTAGACATTTTTGCATCTCTAAATAGGTTAAGACTGGATTTTAACCGTCTTTTTGGTGGGGCCGCGTGTGCCGAGATTCAAAACCTCACAAGGGATCTTATTAAAAGAGTAATTGAAGGTGCTTCGGAAATCTTCTGGGAGCTTTTGCTTCAAGTCGAGCTGCAAAGACAAGCCCCGCCTCCACCTGATGGAAGTGTTCCAAGGCTGGTGAGTTTTATTACTGATTATTGTAATAGGTTACTTGGAAACGACTATAAACCAATCCTGAACCAAGTTTTAGCCATTGAACGAAGTTGGAAGCATGAAAAGTTTCAAGAAAGTCTTCTTCATGACGAACTTCTTAACTTAATCCGAGCCATTGAATTGAATCTCGATGTATGGTCAAAAGCATATAACGATACCATACTTTCGTACGTTTTCTTGATGAACAATCATTGGCATCTTTATAAACATTTGAAAAACACAAAAATCGGAGCGTTATTGGGTGATCAGTGGTTAAGAGAACACCAAGACTACGCCGAATACTATTCGACGATGTTTATAAGGGAAAGTTGGGGAAAACTTCCATCACATTTAAGCCGAGAAGGCCTGATTCTATTTTCTGGTGGTCGAGCCACCGCACGTGACCTCGTGAAAAAACGGTTGAAAGCTTTTAACGAAGCGTTTGATAACATATACAAGAAGCACTCCACTTGGATACTAATGGATAAGGATTTAAGGGAGAAGACATGTCAGCAAATTATTCAAGCAATTGTTCCTGTTTATCGAAGCTACATGCAGAATTACGGGCCATTAGTTGAACAAGATTCAAGTGCTAGCAAGTACGCAAAGTTCACAGCTCAATCATTGGAGAAAATGCTCACGGCTCTTTTTGTACCAAGACCCGTGAGACATGGCAGTTTCAAAATCCGACAAAACAGTAATAAATTCAGCAACAATGTAGAAGATCAGTACTCTTCTCCTACGCCTACCCTTGCATCAGCGTGAAAACCGCTCCTTTGTACATATTGAGGAACTCAAAATGTAAAGGAAGAGCAATCATATTCAGATTATTGAAGTTACATTATGAAGGAATGATGTTAACCGTTTTTCAGGTTGGTAGAATGCTGAATTCATAAATACTTATTGTTGTTTGAGTCGATAATTATTGGTTTTATTTAATAGGGTAGCAGCCAGTAAGGTTACATTTAGTATTGTTCTTGTGTAAAATTATTTTGGTATAAAGTGCGACGAAGAGCTCTGGCACCATAATTTTCATTGTACCCTTATATCTTGAAATAGATTATATGCTGCTACATGGTTCTTTTAAAGATACCAACTTTCATGGGAATAATATTTTTCTGTCATGTATCACTTCTATTTTTCATTCTAACATGGTTTTTGGTGTTTTTACATATAGACAAATTGAGCATCCTGTTAGTCTTGTAATTTTACTAATATATGACTTATTGTTTATGTGGGTGTAGCCAAATTTGTAGTTGATCAGTAGGTTTCACGACATGTATGTATGCATACACAAACATCCGTACGTGTCTGTTTAGTTACGTATGTGTACTGTATGTATTTGTTTTAACGGGTCTTATGAGGATAAGTAATCGACTGTATTCATTCTAATTCTGAATCCGTGTGCCATCAGAGTTCTCTGATCTGTGATTCTGTTTGTATTGAAGATTAAAAAATATATCTGCTTTTATTTGATCATTCATTTGAGGCCACAAACATAACTGTAAACATATTGGTGGTTTGTCATAAATCATTATATCGTGGACCTGAATGTTTATTTTACGCAATTGGTATTGTTTGTTAGTAGTGAAAATATTTCTTTTCCTGAGTTTTAGCTGAACAACCTTTAGAAAAAGTGGTATTTTTCCTTATTATGAGTATTCAAACTAGTTCCACCCCCCCCCCCCCCCTCCCCCCCCCCCCCCCCCCCTAATTATATAATTCTAGATTAATGCAGTCCTACATAACTTTTTAAATTCCAGTAACAAGATTAGAGAGAAATGATTAATAGTCTCATCTTTTAGTATGCGTACGCCCAGAATGCATCGACAAGCAATTGCTGATTTTTTCAATGAGTTTTGAGTGTGGTTCCCACGGAAATGATGTCTATAAACGGTATTTGATACTATAGAAATACTTTCTGGTAATAATGCTATCGATTTAAGGCTACTGAACCCAGGAAACTAAACTGAAACATACTTGAGCCATCCAAACCAAACCACACCAAATTGGACGGTATCTCTGACGGTATGAGTTTGTTGATTCTTCAAAATATGATAAAGTCCGTTTCTTTTTAGTTTCGTACAGTTCAAGTTAAAACCAGCCAAAACCGGAACTGAACCCCTTAACTTCTTATTTTTCTTTACTTGAAATGCTAAGAACTAAAAGTTGTTTGTAAAGTAATATCGACCTTTTAAAATTGAAGTCTTAGATTGAATCGATATCCAAAGTAATATCCTAAACTATAATTCCAAATAATTTTGTCATTACCGTTCTGTAGCTCAAGTATGAGTACATAGAAGTACAACAGATGGACCCGAAAATACAAAGCACTCGAATTGCAGATCGGTACAGAAATATTTGCAATATTTAAGAAAATTTCTGTGCTGAGACCCAATAACCGTTGATCATATGTAGTAACTGCTCAATGGTATACCTTGTAATCACATAAGTAGCTTATTTTGTTAAGGTCTAACTCAACCTATGTCCTTTCAACACCTCTAAAAATGAATCTCGAGGACAATAATCTAACTTGAATCATAACATAACTTCCCTATATAAACTTGTATTCACTCACTGTACAAACGCACTTGGATATGTATTTACACGGTATTATTCAATGGCAAATATTGTTCTAGACATTGTTTTAAGTTTTGAAGAGTAACTGGCTTCGTTATGAATGAATCCATGCCATTGGCGAAACATTCTTCTGCACTTTCCGACATTGCATTTGCAGTCATCTGCAAAAAACCAGCCGAGTTAAAGACAGTGAAAATGACTCGAATTCCCTTCAATGTGAATTTTGTTAATTAAATGCTATACAGCACCTATAAACTTGAGGTACTTACAGCAATGATGGGAATTCTTCTTCTTGGCTTCAATATTTCTTCACCAGAAGGATGATCATGTAGCTCAACTCCAGCTAACCGTGCTTCATCCCAGGTACCAGTTCTCTCATATGACCTGATTAGCCTTGTAGCTTGAAGACCGTTCATTACTGGCATGCATACATCCTGCAACATTAAATCACCACAAACATTTGAAGGCAGACACATCAGCATTTTGACTTTGAAAGAGAGGAATTTTATGGACTAGCGGCATAAGGATAATAATATACAAGGTACATTGATAGGGACATGAAAGGAAATACCATAAGAATGAGACCATAATCACCACGTTGAACAGCACGCAGAGCTTCAACACCATTATTCACAACATCCATGTCTTGATTCAATTGTTTCATCATCCGCTTCGCTACCATCACATTCACAACATGATCTTCGACAAGAAGAACTTTACGTCTTTCTGTTGACTTACATCTTTCAAGGGTATTGCTAGAAATGCTCCCCAAGGTTTTACCAGAATTTACGCTCATCAAGTCTCTTGTCAAACCCATATCTGAGGGTCGGTTTTTTTGGATACAAGGATTATGAAATGGACGATCTTGATCATCATGGTCTGTGTTACCTTGATCAGTTAAAATACTTGATCTATCTACCTTGTCAAAACCATGTACATTTCGTGGTAACTCGTGTGTTTGACGTGATCCATTAGAAGAGAAAAGTGAGCCTAAAGTTCGTGGACTGAACTGGAAAAAGCCACAAGTTTTATCATCTTCCATGGATTCGTTGTCATCCATATCTTGATATTCATCGGTTTCATCTGAACTTTCACTCAAGTCTGGCACTTTGTGGGGTAGAACAAAAGTAAAAGTAGATCCATGATGTTCTTTGCTAGATACTGTTAGACGTCCACCCATTAGCTCAACCTATGGTATATTAGCACGAAACCATGCCGTGTGATTAGTGGTGTTGGTTGACAGGTTAAAACGGGTCATTTTTTTATGTCTACTATTAAATTTTAGCAGTAGAAAATGGAAAAAGTTAGCAGATGCAATCTTTAAGAAAAATTACCAGTTGTTTGCAAATGGCTAAACCTAAACCTGTTCCACCATATTTCCGAGCCGTATCAGCACCAGCTTGCATGTACTTCTTAAACAGTGATGGCAATGCGGTTTCTGTTTCCTCACAGTGACGAAAATATGAGCTAAAAAGAAAAAAAATGGTTCACTGAGAGGATTTAGGAAGATAGAAATAAGCACCTGGGATTCCAATTCCAGTATCCTGAACATCGCAGCGTATCCACACTACAGTTTCTTGTGATTGTGGTTCACTCTTCTCATGTTCGTTTAACAAAACGTTGCTTCTTTCTGGACACGGGTCTGCTGTGCAATAAAGATTTATCTTAACCTTCCCCTCATGGGTAAATTTGACAGCATTGCTGCAGGATACGACATAAAATCGGATAAAAGGACTTGCTATATAAAAACTTGATATTTAACATTATGTATAAACGTTACATATTGTACCTAAAAATAACATTTTGGATAGAAGTATCATTTTTGTGAGGTACTTTACGTGTTTTTTGAAAAAAAAAATCGTCAAGCGTTTTGTTCAATTTCATCAATTATTTAACTTTTTAACCCAAAATACTGGATTATATGCTAATCATCTATGCAATGCACACTTTTTTGGGAGAGATGCATAAAAAAGCACCCTTTGAAGCTACAAGCGAGATAACTGTACCTGATTAAGTTTGTGAGGATTTGTCGAATCCGAAGAACATCGCCAATAACCTCAATGGGGACATCATCTGCTATATTCCCTTCCAAAATTAGCTTCTTTTTTAGTGATGCGGCAGCAGTCTGGAGTACATGCTTGATCACCTCTCGGGGCCTAAACTTTGTAGCTTCAAGCTTCATAACACCTAAGAACAAGCATTACACATTAAAGAACATAAAAGATGAAGAGTTGCAGTAAAACGATACAAAGAAAGGACCAAATACCAACCTGATTCGACTTTGGAAAGGTCAAGAATGTCGTTAATAAGTTGAAGGACTAAATCACCCGATGATAACATGACACTCAAGAGTTGTTTTTGGTCTTTATCCAGTTTTGTAGTTGACAGAATTTCCGCCATGCTAACGACTCCCGATAAAGGAGATCTTATCTCATGTGACATTGTTGCTAACATTTGTTTTGCTCTCATTGTCTCCTCTACAGAAAATAAAACTTTAATTACCTTTATAGTATACCATGTGCATTAATCTAACAAAAAAGTATTCTATAATGGTGGTGCATATGGGGGTCAGAAACCACGGTGTGTCATTGTTGCGATAATGTGAAAAGAAAGAAAGCTAATACTAAACCTGTTATATGAATAGTCTTGTTGAGTTCAGTCTCCCTGGCCTTTTGCACGGCTATTTCCTCTCGCAGCTTTGCCATCTTTTCTCTTCTTTTCACCTAATAATGCAAGCTGCTTATGTAAATATAACTTTACGTCTTTTCCCTACACTATGACTGGTACAAACTTCTAGCATACTTGACTGAGATAAAATGACAACATAGTGGCAAAAGGGCATGTCAAGCATGTTGGGAAATGGGTCAAAACACATAACTTTGGAACGGGTCGGGTTGGATCGGGCCAACCCACAAATAATTCTCTCATTTTTGCTTAAGTTTTCATAATATGCTGTGTTACTCTTGCAAAAAATATATTAATACTTCTATTTTTTAACATTCTTAAAAAGCCGATTTGAACCTTTAGAGTAAATATTCAAAATTGGCCTGTTTACGCATAATGGGTCAAAATGACATGTCTAAATTAACAATGAGCGACTCTTACTTGATCAGTTATTTCCATTCCCATATAATTCACACCAATTGCTTCACCTGCTTTGCTAAAAACAGGCTCAACGTATATCAAGAATGTTTTGGCTCCAAATAACTCGGTCTCAAATGTAATTTCTCTCTTTCCTGGTACTCCTTTTTCAAGAACTTCTCTTTTGAAATCTTGGGATTCCTTAACACCGCCACCTTTAAATATCTCAACGTCCGTTTTCCCGATAATATCCTAAAACATGTTAAAAGATCGACTTCATCAGTAATAGATGCAACCTTCAAAATAACTGAAACGTGACAAATGAAAAAAGTATGTTGGTATTTTATGCGAAAAAAGCCATATGATTAATTGGTGATCACATTACCTCCTCTCTCAAACTTGGAAAATGATTATATATGAAGCGATATCTCAACTCTTTATCTTGATGACCAATGACAACCGGTGCATTTTGAAGAACGAAATGTAAGAAGTTATCTGCTCTTTTCAAGATTTGTGAAAGTTCTTCAACCGGTGATGATTGTTTCTCGAGATTTTCAATGCTTTCCTCCAACTTTTCCAATAATATTTGCTCCCGTTGGACACTTGCTTCCAACATTTTCTCCAAATGCAAAGCACGTTGCTTCCAATACTTAACCGTATTTATATCACATTCAACGTCTATTTCTAATCTTTCATCTTGGATAATCACATCATTTCGCCTCTTAGGAACATCTTGAAAGATATCATCAACTCCATCCAATATAGAAACCGGACGTTTATCACATCCATAAATTTCATCTTCAAACTGATGTTCTTCCAATATTTCCAATTTTTTCAGTTCAGATTCATGTTGTTGTTTGCTTAGATTCTCGAGTTCTTCCCTTAGAAGTCGCACTGCGTTTTCTTGTTTCCATTCCCAATTTTTTACAAGATAAGATAATTGAGAGGACCCTTTTTGGCTATAATTTGTTAGTTCAAGTAGACGTTTAAAGTCAACTATAGTTGGTTCCTCAATGAAAGTCACATCTTCTAATAAGGCTTGATCAGCTCCTGCTTTTTCCACATTAAACTTTTTTCCGGCTGCATCAATGTCTTCAGGCCACATTGAAGACAAGACTTCGACCTCCATATCTTCGGCATTGTCTTCTTCCATTTTGAGCTGGTGTTCACAAAAGTTGGATAACCATATAGGCTTTCAGATTTGGTTTTAGTGAAAGAATTTGTAGTGTCCACATATGAGAGAAATATGTATTATTTGACTCTGCGATGAAATGATCAAAAAGTTACTAAATGTTCATAACATTACCCTTTTTCTCCAGAAAAAAGTCCACTTTGACTTTAAAGGTCAAACATAGTAATTTTCAAATTCAAATTTACCCAAGTGTTTGATTATTAAGACCATAATAGCTCCTTACTGTAGTCTACATTCATTCTGCTAATGTAATTAAAATTTTTTAGGCTTAGAAATATAGTCTTTATATATCAGTTAAAATTTCATGAAGTACCTAATTTGACAAACAGAAAGTCAAAATGGTACCTTCTTTTTACTTGACCAATATATGAAGGGCACAAGGCTATAGGTGTTAGAATTCAACACAATTGTATATCCATATATGATCAACTAAATGCTAAGAATCTCATGTCAATACAGTAATTTGTTTTTCAGTGGAAATAATTATGATCGTTGTTGGAGTTTTCAACTCAGAAGCACGTCCCAAAATAAGATACACTAAAAAAACTGTTCTTGGGTTGATCATAACACAAAGAATTGACTAAAGAAATTTAAAAGAGTAAATCGTTAATCATACTAATCACTTACTGGTTGATATGATCACGAGAAAAGATGTGCAAATCCTCAGTGCTCTAACTCTTTCTGTGTTTGAAGAAGAATATGAACACCATCAAACGAAGAATCTTGAAAGCTCAAAGCACTAAAAAATGTCCAAAACCGCACAAAACTTAATAACGAATGATCAAAACCCAACGATTACTATAGACAAAATTTGATAATCGCCACTATATAGATAAGAAATGCGGGTTGATCTAGATAACAAAAACTGAAGACCTCAATCTTTTGTAAAAACAAAAAACGAAAACCATGCAAATAGTATCAGCATATGATCATCAGGCAACACCTATTTCATCTGAATGTAGGTTAAATAATGGTTAATAAAGAAACTACAGAACTCAATGCTGTTCAATCTTTTGGTAAAAAAGGCCAAAAACCCACAAAACTTGTTATCATATGTTTAGAACCCAAGAATCATTTCAGCTAAAAGTTAAAAAATTTCCTAGATTTGTATAAAAAATCAATGCAGGGGACCCCAGTCTAATAGTAATATATATTCAATATTTCAATATTCTGCAAACATGTCTGAAAACTATCTTTAAATGATTGAAGCCCACCAACTATTTCTGCCCATAATCTTATTAGTTTCTGACAGTTAGCTCAAAAATGATAGAAAATAGCAAATTGAAGGAAAAAAAAAAAAAAAAAAAAAAAAAAAGGTCACCTTGCTAATCATATTATTCATCCTTAATTTGTGTGTAGATCTGTAAAGTGTCATTATGGAAATCATACTCAGTCAATGAATAAACAAAGAGTGGTGCATTGAGAATGTGGTGAGAGACACCATGTGAAGAATTGAAGATTAAAAGACCATGTGCATTGAACAACAATTTATATACTATATAGTTTGTACAACACTTAAATGTGTTTCTGACAAGTGTGTGTCACAAACAAATTTAATATGTGTTTAAGAATCTTTAACTTTGTTAAGAAAAAAAGATTCCTAAGTTGAGATTTGTGTGATATATATTTGAGAAAATAGGTTACAAGAACTTGTTATGTGAATGTTTACACAAAAAAGGTTATGGTTTTCCCTCCACATATTTTTTTGAAAAAAATATAATGTCCATAAGAACATTTGCTAGATTTCGGGCACAACGACACATAGAGAAGGTTAATTGGCTTTGTTAGTAGTTTGTGTTATCAGTATATATTTATAAGTTTTCTAAAAATATGTTGCTACATAGAAGCTGATATGATGTTCTATAGCTTAAAGGCTTAAAAAACATAAGAGTTATATAAAGGGTGTGTTTGGCGCATAGCGTTTAGGGGCATTTATGAGTTGCGAGCATTGAGCGTTGTCATTTTTAATCCTTGTTTGGTAAGCAACAAGTAGTTTTATCTATTCTTTCGGAATGATCTTTTTTCAACGCTCCATGAACTAGCATTTAGGAGTTGTTTTACACATTATAATTACAACGACAACTATGTTACAAAACATTTTTGTACAAAAATTAGTGCTCACTGCAACAACTTACTGCTATTTTTGCCAAACACATCCAAAGAGTAATGTTGTATCCTTCTAAAAACATTTCTAATTATCTTCTTAATGCCACTTGTCAAGAGTTCACACGAGGAAGACAAAAGAAGACAGTTTTACTCACTTTATCATATTTCAATCAATTCACAAGACATACTATTAGAGGAATATTTAGAAACACAAGTTAGGAAGAAATATTATTTTCCCTTGTATAAAACTATTGACAAAAATGGACCAAAGACCATTAGATGACTTTATGCTTTCTAAATTATTGCTCATTATGGACTAGACGTGTGTGTCCAACTACACAACATTATGCTTAAAATATTGTAATCATTTAAATAAGCTTAACTGCATAATCAATCATAACCATTTGTTTAATGATCATGCATGTGTTTTTTAATATGAACATGTCATTATCAGTCTCTTTATCTATCACTTTCTTGTTTGGAAGGTGATAGTGATATAGTATACACCAATATAACAAACATTTACATCTATACACATTATCAGTCTCAATTTTATGTATTAACCTAACCTAACATAAAAAAAGAGAAAAAAAAAATATATTTTTTAGAAAGGCAGCAATATATTACCACTAAATAAACGATACCAACAAACGGCCTTTCTCCACTCCAAACAAGACGATTAAATAGAGAGGAACCCGAAAAAGAAAACAATACAAAGAACTAAACTAACAAACAACAATACAATACTTGGGACGAAATTGCAATATAAAACCAACACAAAACAAAGGAATAATAACTCACGGACTAAATAGCCAAGACGAACCAAAACAAATTAATCACATACCCCACAAGGCAATGTCATACGACAAGAACCCATAAAATATGGATTGCACTCGATGGAGTCAAACTATGTAGAGGGGACCCCAATATTGTAACGAAGCTATAGCAGACCACTATTGAGCTATAGCAGAGAATAGACACACAAAATATATCTTCACATCAGATGACACTTAGAGCACTATAGGTACAGTTGGTGCCATGGTTGTGCCGTGAAAAAAGTGGTGCCACTTCAGCATGGCATCATATTTCTCTATGGCACCAAAACACCCCTCCCTAGCAATAACACCACGTAATATAAACCTTGTTTAGTTGTTCTCTCTATAAACCTATATAAACTACAGTACATGTTACAATAAGAGGTTAATAGTAAAAACACTATATCAACATAAACCTCCATTAGTGTTCTTCCCACATTCCTAGAGCAAATGTGTACATAATCAATACTCCGTATTATTTTTCTTCTTCATATATTTAATGTATAACTTAAGATAGTATGTGCTATTTACATTGCATGTTATCATTTTTTTTATTTATATTTCATTGAATTAAATAATGAAGCCAAGTATGTTCCTTTGCATTTGATACAATTGAATGGCATTCTAGGTGCATTGGACAAACTTATAGTGATGACTCATATTTTAAAATGGAAGTCATTGACTCCATAACATTACTTGGTTGAGAAGAAAGCTGTAAACAAAATTTAAGCATCTTTGTGTGATAAAAAAGATATCTTTAAAGTAGTAATTAATTATGTCCCAAGTAAGACATTTTATGTTTTGTGGAAAGAAAAGAGCAACCATAAATTAATTGCACCATGGCTAACATATGAGAAAAGCTGGACATAAATACATTATCTTTTCCCACATAAAACAACATTTCTAAATTCTTTTGAATTACTTGTGTGATTTGCTAGAAATGTACTTGGACCCAAAAAATAAATAAATAAATAAAGTTCCTTGAGATTTTTTTTATATTTTACTTAAAAATTTGCATCAATTTGCATTTCAAATAAATGTTTTATTTATACAAACAAGAGAAATATAATTAAATTTACTTTAATTACTTGGAGTGGCCATCAATATTTCCATATGAATAGGTATTTACTTTTTTGTTTGATGATATGAAGACAATCTTGATGTCCCACAAACCATGCCAACTTACATGGGACATCACAAATTTAACTTATGATACATATCACAAAACAACAAGTGCCATTACAATGAAAACTACATGAATCCAATTTTTAAGGAAATAAACAATAAAAAGAATGAACATTGAATCTTTGTTCACCTCCTAGGATCCCTTTCAAGCCTTGGATGTTCTAATATTTCATCCCTTTGAGAAGGTATCATATCACAAACCATATTTTGAGTTCAACTAGTTTCTTTTGTTGCTGAGCTCATGTTTTGAAAACTTGATACAATCATAATTTTCATGTATTTTGTTGTAGGCTTGAAAAATGGCATCAAGAGAAATAACGAAGGACAAGAAACCCACATCTTCAATATTACCTACACGTAAACTTGTAACGGCAACTACATCTACGCAACAAAAGAAAACCACAAGTCCTCTTTCGACAAAGAAAACAACCTCATTGCCAAATGAAACCAAAAAGGTTCGATCAAACCCCATTTCTTCTAATCAAAGCACCAAAAAAGTACAACCATCGCCTTCTCGAGTCTCAACTAAACCATCAACATCTTTACATAGCCCTTCTCCAAATACTAAAGATAAATTACGTAGTCCTTCTCCAAATGCTAATCGGTTGCGTAGTCCTTCTCCAAATGCTAATCGGTTGCGCAGTCCTTCTCCAAACACCAAGACATCAAGATCTCTATCGTTGAAAACAACCCATTTGACGAAATCTAAAGAGGTTGTGAAATCTCCACCTGTACCCAAGCCCATAAATACAAAAAGCCCTACAAATGTTAAGAAGGACAAGGTTAGCATTGCAAGTACTAAGAAGCTAACTAAACAACCAACAAAGCTTGCTCCAAACACAAAACAAAAGGATGGTAAAAATAGTATGATACTTGATAAAGATATTGAAAAGATTCAAGACGGAGATGATACTGATGTGGAGCGTGAAGATGGTGGAGAAACCGTACATTCAGAGCAGTCTCCCGTAGCTTTAGAAGATGATCATGATACCCCTATGTCCCGTGATGGATCTGAAATAAGTTTTCAACGTCACGAAATAGGAAATGGAGAAGAAACTATGGATCTCCAAGATCAATCAGAAATAGAATCAGAGCCAGAATCAGCACACATATATGAACCAGAGCATAAGTCGGAGCTACAATTGGAGTTAGATCCAGAAATGGATCAAGAATTGGAGCAAGAGCTGATACATGAAGTTGAGGATAAGCCGGAGGATACGTTAGAACTAGAAGTAGATCCAGAACTTGAAACGAAGAAAGAACTACACCAAAACCTAGAAGTGGAGCAAGAAATAGAGGGTCTCGAAATAGAACATAAACCAGATCCGGTATTAGAACAAGAACCTAAGCCGAATCCAAATGATGGGCAAAATTTAAAGGCAAAACTAGAGCTAGAGTCAGTATTGAGCCCGAAATTGGAGGATAACCTAAAACAAAACTTGGAGTCAGATTTAGAACTAGAATCGACTCCCAAAATAACGGATGAATTGGAGCCAGATTTAGAGCCTACTCTCGAAATGAAGGATGAGCCAGAGCCAAATCTAGATTTGACGCATGAAATAAAGCATACACCAGAGCCAATTTTAGAACCAGAACCACAATCGAAGACCGAGCTAATGCAAAACGATAAGCCCGAAGTGGAGCATAATCCAGAGCCAAAAATGGAGCCTGAATTGAACCCGAGACCAGAGCCCAAACAAAAGCCAAGGATAGCTCTTATTGCTAGTCGTTTCTTGGAAATGGCCCAAGAACAACAAGAACCAAATAAGAAAGAAGAGTCATTATTCAAAACTAGAAAGGTAAAAGATGAACTATTAGAAGATAAGAAAAAAGAAGACAAACACATGGAAAAGGATAACGAAAAGCTGGAAAATGACACAGAATCGGCGACAAACAATGTAGCGACGTCAAGCCAGTTAGAGGCAGGTCTTGAAGACAATGCAAAGGTGGCGAAAGACAAAGATTTCGCCGCAAACATGGTGGCAGCATCAAGCCAGGTAGGGGTAGGTCTTGAAAACCAAGATAATACTGCATATAACAATGTTATAGAAGAAACTGTAAACAAGCTTAGACAAAAGAGGAAAAATAAAGTGAGCGCATTAGTTGGTGCATTTGAAACCGTGATTTCGTTAGAATCCGATTCACCAGTTGCTGATCAATGCTGTATTTAGGTTATGTGTTTACTAGGACTAATTTGTATATTAGATGAATTTCTGTATTAAATTTGAGATGTAAACTTTTTTGGGCTTGCAACTAATTCTCTACCATAATAAATAGATTGATCTTCAGAAGTTTTTGTATGATAATAATAGAAGAAAATTTACTTTATACACAAGAATAAATTAATTTTATATAATGAGCAATGAATCAAACTATAAATGAGTGTCATAATTCAAAATCAAACATTCTTTTTATATGTAGTAGCATATTTTGTTCAACATATGTTGAACACGTACCGGTTATATAATGAGGAAATGTAAGAATGGGTATGCAGCAGTAATCTCGATCATTATCCTTAACTCAGCGTCACGTACAACATCTTTTCAACACCACCAACATCACCACCGAAACTACCACAAAAACATACTCCACTTAAACACAAACATACCTCATAATGCACTCACACACACACAAAATTAAAGAAAAAGAAGTGATCATTCAGACAACCGACTTGTGCTAAAAAAATGGTCCAAACCCGTCAAAGGGGGGTTCCTCTGGTAATGATGACACGTGGGTGAGGGTGGCAACAAGGCACAAGGCGCGCCGGTCAAATTCTGTTATGGTCATTGTGGTTTGTTCATTATATAAATTTTACATTTAAAAATGACTTGAATAAATTGTTAAAAGTCTAACAAAATTTTATATCATGAATGATTTATGTAAAAAAATTTCCACGAGAATCATCTTTATAAGAGGTAGTTTCGTTACACTTTTGACCTTTTCATTTATGACTGTTGTTCATCATTTGTGACAAAAATAGCTATTGTCAGAACATACATATCTCTTGTTGTGTGAGAAGTTCATCAATCAAACGGCTCCAGAGTCTAGAATCAAGTCTTCCTACATATTGTGAGATCGTTAGCTGTTTTCCGATAAATTAAACTAAAAATTAACATAACCAAACACCCAATTGCCATCTTAAAAACTTGATACACATTTGCAAATTGAGTACAAAATCAAGGGACCAAATTTACACTTATCTTTCCATAGGACCAAAATCCTCCACATACACATCACACGTGTCAACATCTCCCACTCGCCACGTGTTACACTAATTTCCTTCATCTCCAACCTTCGAACAATTAATCACTTTCCACTATCTGATTCAACAATCAAACAAAATCAAACCAAAAAACCATCATTTTAATAACCATGTCTCGTATTATATATTCAAGATTATCACCATCAAGATTATTGTAAGTCTTTCAATTCTGCATAAAATTGAAAACCCTTTTGAACCCAGATGTGAAATTGGATAATATGAAATGGGTTGGTTTTTGTTTTGAAAAAAGATTTGATTTTTATGGATTTTTTAGTGATTTATAGGGTTAATGAGATGGTTGTGATGAAGGGGATTGCTTATTGGAACTGCTTATTGTAATTGCTTATTGTGTTTTGATGTAGTGGATGAATAGTGTTTTTAAGGGTTTTTAGTATTGGTTGTCCTAAACTTTTTGTCTGACTATTTGCGCGTAAAATAAGTAGTGATAAAAGGCTTGTTTAGACTACCCGCGGAAAGTCGAGCTTTTTTGGGCCTAATGTAGGTGGCCTAACCGGTAATCCAATGGCCGTTTTCGGACTTTATAGCAGCCATCCCAAGATGTTCACTCAACGAGGATCGAACCAAGATCTCTGAGACCTTTAGGCCACCTTGAGATGGTTGCTTGTTTAAGGAAATAAGCAGTTTTAATAAGCAATATTAAACACCCATTGAAACCGCTTCTCTGTTTGTTGCCTTATTTGTATCATTTTATTAACAAAAAGCACTTCGGAATAAACATCATAAAACTGCTTATGGAAAACAACCGGTTACATTTGTGAGACTAGCAATTTAGACGAGCAATGCCAAACACCCCTTAATAACCGCTTATCCTTTTGTTGCTATATTTATTTCTTATCCGAAACAACAAGCGCTTAGGAATTGTCTGACTAGCAAAGTTTAGATCATCAATCCCAAACACCTTAAACTGCTCATCTGCTGTATTACTGTGTAAGAATTTAATAAGTAGATATGCGATTTTAGTAAACAATTTCGAAAGCTCTGTTGGGCGTTCAATCAGGTTATTCGTGTTTGATTTTTCATTCTTAATTTGTAGAAGCAATACATTTGGTTCTGTTGGAAGAGGAGGAAGATATTTGTCAACAGAATCTAATAAGATTGACGGATCACCTAAAGTCGAGGAAGCTGAAACAGTAAACACTACACCTCCTCTTACAGAAAAGGTATTCTAAGATCTTTTTTTTTACTTGGTTGTTTTGTTGATTATCTGATTATTGCGTTTTAACCATAATTATTGTTTCATATCATTATGGGATTGCTTATTTAAGTAAGTTTTTAGCAGATAAGCAGTTTGAGTGTTTGGATAAGTTGCTTATTCGCTTAATTTACTTAGAAATTGGCATTCAAAAATAAGTAGGTTGATTTATGCTCATTTTAAGTGGATAATCACTTTAATATAAGCAATTCCAAATACCCTCACATTCAAATAATTGTAAATTTTTTTTGTAATCAGTTACTTGTGCTGGGTGGAAGTGGGTTTGTTGGCTCACACATATGCAAAGAAGCATTGGATCGTGGCTTTTCGGTTGCAAGCCTTAGCAGGTACATTTAATTGTTTATATTTACATCATATGTAAATCAATTTCATGTTGTTAAGAGTATGGTCCGATACGTGTTCATTGACCCCATTTTTATTAAATACTGTAATACCTTATGCTTGTGTCACATGCACTGTTGTAACTTGTGTGGATTAATCACTCTTACATTAAGAGTTAAATTGAAAGAAAAAGAAAAAGGTCTAATTCTTAGTGATAAGAGACCATACGATAGATAGTTTGACAAATATAAAATATCCTCAATAGTTTAGTATGCTGCTGAGTTTTACATGTATTTGCTAATTTTTTTGTCGCAGATCTGGCAAATCATCTATCCAAGAATCATGGGCTAATAACGTGAGTTGGCATCAAGGTACTATACCCAACTGTCTAACTCATTTGAAATAAAATCTTGAAAAATAGAGCGAAATTACTAATCCTTTTGTTTCGTGGGATGATAGGGGACTTGCTGTCTGGGGACTCATGGAAGGAAGCACTAGATGGAGTCACTTCTGTTGTATGTTCTAAATTTTCCGTGATGAATTATCTTTTTTATAGCCCAGTAAACAAGAAAATATATAAATACGTCCTTTGTATCCGATAGTTGATAGCTATCACTTTTTCTAATCTTCTGACATAAACATGCAGATTTCTTGTGTCGGTGGTTTTGGTTCAAATTCCCACATGTTCAAGATCAACGGAACTGCAAACATCAATGCAGTTAATGCTGCGGCTGAAAAAGGTTGAGCTGAATCAAATTGTATTTTCATGATATTAACCTCCTCTATCCGCTTCATTTTGTAATTTTTCTAATGTCGCTACGTATCCGGTGTATGATATGTTCTTGATTGTTTGTGTTGCAGGGATTAGAAGATTTGTTTACATATCTGCTTCAGATTTTGGTGTGATTAATTACTTGATACAAGGATATTATGATGGAAAGGTATGTATTAACCATTTACAACTGTTATACTTGCATCTGTAACTTATTAAGTTTTGTCTAATCACCTATGAATTTCTATATGCAGCGAGCTACTGAACAAGAGTTGCTGACAAAGTTTCCGTATGGACGTGAGTATTCTCTGACCTTCTAACCAATATAATGTGTTCGTATAATTTTGGAGTTGAATCCTTTGAATTCAGAATAACATGTAAACTTTATTTTATAGATGTGATTTTGAGACCTGGTTTCATTTATGGAACTCGTCGAGTGGGCAGCATGAAGTTACCTCTCGGTGTAATCGGTTCTCCACTAGAGATGGTATGTATGCTTTAGTTGAATTCATGTTCAATTCTTCTTTCTTGTAGAAATAATGAATGTTTTAGTACGCAAATCGTCTCTTTTGGCTTAGATGGGTTGTGTTGGGAGACAGGTCAACTTGTGTTGGAAGCAAATTTAGTCTATACGGGTCAAACAATATCTTTGTGTAATTTATTTTGTTAAAAAAAAAATTATGTATAAAGTTGATTTTCTCAAAATGATTTGGGAGGTTGTATGCATTTTAAATACACTTTCGGTGAGTTCTGAACCGTTTGATCCATTCCCTAATGAGCTTAGCTACATATCTATTTAACCCGTCTGAGATAGACACGACCCAAAATGAGTCAAACTTGCCACCTCGATTATATCTTTTGGAACTAATTTCTATCGTGAACAACACAGGTTATGCAATACACAAAGTCGTTGAATCAGGTCCCTGTCGTAGGTCCACTCTTAACACCTCCTGTGGATGTTAAAGCTGTAGCAAAAGTTGCTGTTAGAGGGGCGGTTGATCCGGTTTTCCCTCCTGGTATAGTTGATGTTTATGGTATTCGACGTTATAGCCAACAGAAGGCCTTTTAAGATACATACCTTTTGAAATAGGAGCTAAATATAATGTTGGGAGACATGAGTGTTAACTGTTAAGCATCGTTTCTTTTTTCCACGTTGATTTATTGATAGAGAGATCAATATGATTTACGGCCGCTGGCATTAATTTATCTGTTGCTTGACGGAGGCATCTTTGGGTTAAATAAAAAAGTTGAAACATTGCCATGGTGTAAATCTGATTTGGTTTCTATGGTGTGATTTAATTTTGTTTGTGTGAGTTTTGAGATAATGTGGCCTTTATGTCACTCTAAACGGTCTACATGTATTGAGAGTGCATGGGTTTGTTGTTTGACAGTTACCAATCTAGCAAGGTGACCGCACTACGCAATGTCCTTGTACAACATGTATCAAGTTGAATATGAACATGTACACACACAAGTTTGTTATGGGGGTACCAATCTAGCAAGGCGACCGCACTACGCAGTCTCCGATCCTTTGCACAACAATCGAGTGTCGTTTGTTGGTTTTGTTACATATAGGAGTGATTCTAAGCCAGCTTGATCTTTGAGCATGGTCAATGCTCAAGTATAGCTTTTCGAAAAAACATGTGTTAGTTATTGTAAGCATGGTATATGTTGACATGTTTGTGGGTTGAGTAACAAGTCAAAACAAACCTATATTTGCTTACATGTGTTCGGATGTTAGATCACTCGTAATCTTCCATCATCCGAAGAGTACCCGATCGATCAGCCCTCTTTCGGCTATAGTCCATATGATCCAACCTAGCGTAACTATTAATTTAATGCGATTTTTTTTGGTGAAAGATGCAATAATACTTATGCCAAAAACATTATTTTTGTGGTCATGTAGATGCAGGATGAGACCATGTCAACTTTAGTCCAGTCACTATCATTATCATATTTTGCATCACTTTTTCCACTAACCATTACCAAAGACAAACGTAAGCATGCATGATAAGATATTATAATCTTGACTGGCTTTTGGTCTTTGTCATAGATAACTTAACATAATTTAGGTCTAAGTACATTGGCATTATTAAAAATCCATGATAAGGACTCCTAGAGTCCTAGTTGATTATATTATAGTCTCTATATTGTATCCATTTTGTAGGGGAGTTGATTGGCACACTCTTATTTTTTATCCGCACACTCCAATGTACAAACTGACAAAACAGCATCAAACAAATGTACAACTATTTATAGCACAGGATGGAGTGTGCAAATAAAAAAGAAGAGTGTGCAAATCATTAGCCATTTTGTATACTAGCTCCTAGTTGATTTCACTTAATTAAGTAAAGGTATTTTAATCATCTCAATTTGATAACGGACGATATATAAAAAAAAAGTTTGACACGTAAATTGCGTTTGATTTTTAAAAATTTTAAAGACTGTGTTTGCGATTTGAACAAACCACAAAGACGGTTTTTGCTACCTGCTAAACCAAATTACGTCATCCTCATGTTGTCATTGCAATGAAAAATGCTGATGTCATACCACTTGTTAGTGGAACTTAGGATGTAATGATATTGTTTCACTTTTGAATTTTCTTTAGAGAGAGACCGGGTTTAGAGCATGTAGCCATGTACGACGCATAAAGTCTTTAACGACTTGATGCATTTAATGCATAACTCATTTAATGACTTGAAGTTAGCTAAGTCTTTTTTAAAAGGTTATTGTAAAACCTTATACTACAATGCAAAAAAGCTCTTACAAAGACTTGATAGAATAGTAAACAACTTTTGATTGTTTTACCCATTGCAGATGCTCTTATAGATATAAAATCTATTGACTAAGGTGTTATTTCTTTTATTCTTAATGAGGAAGAAACATGGGCCCAAACCTTTAATGACTCTTAATTGAGGAAAACATTAAAGTTTCTCTCTTAAAGAGGCTAAATTTCGTTAAAAAAAAGAAATAAATAAATAATAAGAGGCTAATTAAAATTTTTATATGGAACTAATTAATTTGGTAATGACTATTAAGCCGCCAAAATATTTAATCTTGCGTTATTTAAATTTGTGTTCCTATTGCATTCAACTCTTTTATAAGTGAAGTCAAATAGACAATTATGGATTGACACCTCTCATATTTAATTTAGGTTGTGTTTATTTTTTTTTTCCTTTAGCTAAAGGAGTTGGTGCATAACATTTAATAATTTTTTTTTTAAATAGGACCCACTAGTTTTCCCTTACTTCATCTATGCTCACAAGCCAAAAAATACTAATCTCTCTCCATTAAGATGCTAATACAGATGTGGACCCTACTATTCCTTCCCCATACAAAAAAAAAAAAAAAAAAAAAAAAAAAAAAAAAAAAAAACAAAACCCTTACTCATGTTATTAATAGTGTGAGAATAAGTAAAATTATGGGTTCTTTGCTTTAATTAAGAGGATTGCTATATCCACATATATTTAAAAAATAATAATAATAAATAAACCACACAAAGGAGGTGGTAACAAGTGATTGGTGTGATGAAAGACAATAGGGAGAAAGTGTATCAAAATACACCAATCGCATGTTGCTACCTCCTTTGTGTGGATTTGATTTTATAAAATGTATATGGATGTAGCAATCCTCTTTACTTAGTGGTGGTCTCATTTCATCATTTTCTTGTTTTTAATTGGTTGAACATGATAACATGAGAGGTTGACTTGCAATGATCCTTATCTGAGGATTGCACACTAGCTATTAGAAAGACCGGAAGTAGCAAGGACACAAGGTGGTGTATATTAGCGTCATATCAATATATCAGACCCGCCACCAAACTTCCGTAGTAGTTAACACCTTTATTATCATATTATACCACACATAAACACAAATATATCCGTATAGTACACAAGTACTCTTAAAAAAAAAAAAAAAAAAAAAAAAAAAAAAAAAAAAAAAAAAAACCTGCCTCACTTCTTTTATTTAGTTTGGTGAAGCTAACCACACAACCAACAACCATGAAACCAACACACAAAACCACCAACCACGCATGAACTTTCAAATGTATAACAAGCATAACGCGTAACTCCATGGACTTCACGCATGGAAGATGCTCTTACTATAGATAGTAAAAACATGGGTTTTGCTAACTACAACCATATGGGTTGTGTTTAAGCTTTCCTTAATTGAAAAATCAACACTAAATTAACATCACATATTCTTTGTCTAACAACACATTCTGTAATTATAATAATCAGACAAGTATAAGTATGAAAATAACAGTTCATTAAATGTTATTTTACACAAATGATGAGACTTAAAGACAACTCATACGGTTGTGGTTAGCAAAACCCTAAAAACATATACAATTTGTTTTTGGCAATATCCATATACGTAGTAATTGTTTTGGTGATTTTTATCTAATCATAAGGTGAAATGTCTCTCATACTGAAGAACTTCACCAAGACGAGTATATGATATCGTTAGATCGAACAACACATAAACATGTGTGTCGAGGTATAGTATATGTGCACAATTAGTGATTGAGAAGCCTAAAAGATGTGCTTAAATTCATGCCTAAGCCTATGTGGCATCATCCTGATGGCTGCAGTGAGGGACCCACATTTTCACAAACCGTTATGATCATGCCACACATGTTTAGTCATAAATTTAGGCACATAATTTAGGTCTCCCAATCATTTTTTTATGTGCACAACTTAACTATTTTAAAATTTTCATAGTTAAAACAAATCATTTTCGAAAATCTTGGAGGAAATAGCCTCAGCAAGATCTTCTATAAATTCAGGATTTCTTCTTAAAGAATTAGCCATTTGTTCAACTAATGTATCATCGAATTTTCCCAGCTCCATTGGAGACTTAAACCTTGCTTTACTAGTCTGAGTCTTGTGTTCATTATCGGTATTTTTATGGTTGTGTTCGCCTTCATAAATCGTGATTAGCAGATCGGGTTCATCCAAACTTCTTTGTACCTGGATATGAAGCATACAAATTTAGATAATCTAATGGTATGTGAAGTTCAATATTTGTTATGAGTGTGTTGTTTATAATCTTTATGTATCATAAGCTACCGATCGAGCTAGGTTTAATTGAACTCTTTTAATGTTTTTTATTTAGTGACCCCACCAACACCAGAATATATTAAGCAGTCGGATTTACCAATTTCATTATAGTACAACCAGAGCGTGTTCAACACGATATTGAAACTTGTCTCCAACTTCAACTTCTGGGAGACTCACATTATTGTTCTGACTATTAACATTCTTGATATCATTTTGAAGAAATAAGATTGTGTAGTTAATATCATCTCGACTCATCTGTTTAGCAACCATAAATAACTGATCAACTTTTTTTTTGTCAAATCTTTTGGCGGGGACACGTCCTCGCCAAAGGCAAAGGCACATCACCGGTTCATATCCAACAATTGTTAATTAAAGTTATAATTAATTTGTCAACTTTGGTTAAAACTTTTGGCGATGAGATATCTTTGCCAAAAGTTTTGGGGATGAGGGAAAGTAAAGTAACTCCCAATATCGTCTTCCACGGGTTATGGGTTCCAATACCGTCTTCCACGGTGTGTGGGGGAGGTTGAGACGTAGATAGCCTTACCCATATCTAAGGTAGAGAGACTGTTTCCGGTTCTACCAAGGGTAGAAAAGGACCTCCAGCCTTGCAAGGGTCAGGATCGAACCCTTGACCTCTGTCCCCCGAGGCAAGGGTGTTAACCGCTTGATCTAACCTTACTCTTAGGGAATTAAGAGGAAATAATTAACAAAAATGAAAAAGAGGGGAAGTCAAATAAAGTCAACTTTTTGGCGAGGACATCACCAAAAGTTTTGGTCAAATTTTCTTCACTTTTTGGCATAGTCAAAGTCTCAAACTTGGATTTTTTTTTTGTCGTTTAGCGGCTTTTAGCGAGAACATGCGTGTCCTCACCAAAGCCTTCGTCGCTTGTCCCACCTTTCTTGCAGTGCTAGCTAGTCTCAGTTCTGAACCAACTCGGTCACTTTAGCCTATGCCGCATCAACAACCACCAAATTCATTGCTAAAGTACTTAGCAAGGGACTTACGTTGCTGTTGTGAACAATTATTCTAGGAACAGCGTTAATTGTTTTTCAATAATTCGTTAAAGATATAAAGATAGATCACCTTCTTTTTTACGGGGCAAGATGGTGCGAAAGAGCACTTGTAATAAGCTCTAGGAGAAGGGTTATCTCTGGTCACCTTCTGCCCATATTTTCTCCATTGATATCCATCCTTTACCACCTAAAACACATTTAACAAACCCTAAATTCAATGATCCATAGCTCACTCAGAATGTTTAGTTCTAAAATTAACTTGATAGCTAGGCGTGTAAAGTACCAAGGATTTATCAGATGGATCCGTTCGTGTATAAACTCTTGCAACGCCGTTGTTTGGCCTTTTTAATGATCCTTGATGATGATTCTCAGTGCTCTCACTTGTGTTGCACTCGTCGCACTCACCGGACTTCCTTTTATTCGGACTAGATGCTAATAAAGCACGGTCTTGAATTAATTTGCTAACATGGTTTTGAAGTGAGTTATGCTTGTCCAAAGCAAGTGTTAGCATCTCCTTTAGCTTCTTGTTCTCCAAGTTAATCTGGTTTAACTTATCTTCATTGTTTTTCTGATATAAACATAAAAGATAAGATACATACTATAGTATTACATAGTGTGAGCCGGTCAACGTTGTCAGCTATCAACGTTTTGCTAGAAGAAGCATAAACATATAGTGTAGTGCACTCGTAGGATCAAGTAACGAAACTACATATCAAGTTTGTGGAAAACAAAAATAACGTGATAAATGATAATGTAAACGATTTACATCATCTGTAATACTTAATAATGCAACGCTGTGAATCATTTTATCGCTTCTTAATTACATGCACTTCTCATAAATGGATATATATCTTCTTATTTGATCTTTACTTCATATAACCAGATATGTGCATATGATATATATATATACTTACCGGGGTATCATCGGTTTTGTGGGAGGGGGTGACGTTAAGATCAATGCCAAGAGAAGTCTCAACCATTGTTTTAACCAAGTCTTGTAAAACGTTGATAACAAGCGAAGGACAATTGTTATTAACAAAGTCTTGTATTAGTCAAGAGAATGAAGAACCCAACATGGATTCAAGTTTTTATAGAAATATGGATAAGAAAGTCATGGTCTTTGTATTAAATTTCCTTTGTGGGGATGACACAATGCAAGTTCGAGGAAAGAAGCTCGATGTAAAGTCTCATTTAATATTTATTGTTAGAAAACTAGCTACTTGTTGCGTATACGTGTGGCTTGTCTGAGAAACCTTATTTAATAAGCTTTTCGTATTCATTCGATTCAATTGGATGTGTATCATATTTCTCTTGACATTACTAGAAGTTCTTATTGTACTTTCAAGGGTTAATTAGCATAACTTTACAGTAATCACCAAATCATATACTTATTGTATAAATACAAAATAAGAAATCTTGGGTTTGAGTCGTTAGATGATTTTTAGTAAGAAAACTTAGCTCAGTGCTCATTTTTATGACGATCTATCAGTAAGCTGACTTTGGACGACAAAAGACCCAAATTCCATCATTTTTAAAGCTGCAGTAAGTGAACGAAGCCATTCCAAACATCGTTAACATACCCGTATGACATTGATTATCTTTACATTATTATCTTTTCATTATGTCTTTGATTCTCAATAACATTTTTCGTATCTTATCTATGTTTTATGGAATTATAGGTTAATTACCCTTTGTGTTTACCAAGTTATGTCATTGATTAATTAATGACATGTTTTACTAGTTTAATTATGGTATTGATTTGGTGATTTTTATGTCATCAACTATTTTATGTAATTGTGATTTACTAGATAATAATGTGATTTCATATAAAGCTCGGATATGAGTAAGCGAAGTGTGGAGCACACTCATTTGAGTTAATATGTTTTCGACCATGACGAAGACGCAGTGGTACGTCAAGGGGATTGCGCCCCTTTGCAGGGTCAAGGGGCAGCGTCCCTTGCAAGGTCAAGGGGGCAACGCTCCTTGTTGGGGTCCCGCTCCCAAGTGAGCGAGCGGAGGTCGAGGGGAAGCTACTCCTTGCTAGGGTTTGGGGTAGCGTCCCGACCCAAACAGTATATTTGGTGCTCCAAATGAGTTAACTGTTTTTCCCACCAAAACCAACCGACAAAGCTGTTGGCCAATGGTCATGACTGTTAGGATTCAACCACTTTAACTGCCATAACTACCATATGTTATTAAATAGATGTTTGGTCTCATTTGATAGATACAAAAAACACACAATCCTCTTTGTTTTGCTCTGTCTTATGTGCCTAGAAACAAAGTGATTTGATTGTCTTATCCTAATAGAGATTTCGTGTAACCTAGGCAATAAGGCCGAAATAGTTTATTTGAAAAGTGGATTATACATAATTCAGTCAAATATCTAAGATTATGATCACACCCTAACCCAGATTATGATCATTTATATGCTTGTCAATTATACTTACGCCTTTGTGATTACTACGTCTAACCTATGGATAGTAATTGATTAGTTGGACATAATCAAAGTTAAGAGCTTGATATAATCATATAGACATATATCAATTTATGGTAGTGTCTTTGGTTCCGGAGAGGATATTAGGGAAGATAGGCTAAGACGACTTTGCCTTACGACTCTTAGTGAATTTTATGCCATTATATATAGTTTGATAAATCTGAATAGATACTTTGATAAATTTAGTTAACACTTTATCTTCTTACTTCCTATTCTTATATTATGAATATGTGATATTAGGATTTAATAATTATCAAGCAATTATCATTTATCAAACCTTTTATCTAAATTAAATACTTTAGTTCTTTTCACAACAGCTCTTAGGGACGACACTCGGATCTACCTAGGCTTTACTACATTTGATCGGGTTCTCTGCCCGTTAGTATGTGTTAATCATTGTGTGTCTTAGTTTATGAATTTAAAGCAGGATGACCGCTACCGGGGAGCAGTTTAGTTGAAAAGTTCTAAGGTAAGTTTATCTATTGACTATTTTATGAGACGGTTGTACTATACAAAAGAAACTTAGGTAAGTAATCCGTTCTCTCGTATTACAACTTTTAATTTGGATATATCCTATAAAAATTTAAAAATTATTTTTTTCAATTACGGCGTAAGTTAACCATTAGTTACGGCTTATCTACTATTTTATTTTAAATAAAAATTCGTGTATTAAAATTGGTTACGGCGTAACTCTAAAATCCTAACTACGCCGTAGCTCAAGGCTAGTATAATACGACCTACGACGTATTTCACTATTTTTACCACACACTTTCACCGCAATTGCTATAGTAAAAATAATTTTCGATAAAATTTTCCTTTTCTGTTTCTAAGCATTCCTAGATCATCAAATGGCAGGTAATTGTTCCTAATCTTGTCTAATTTTCATTTTTTTTAATTAGGGTTTTATAAAAATTGGGGATCTAGGGTTTGTTTTATGTTATTAGCCATGTTAATTGATTCTTTGATTGTATTAATTATGATTCCCGCTATTTAATTAGTTTTCCTTTTGATCATTGGTTGTGAATTGATTGAATTGGGGATCTAGTAGTCGATTGAGTATGATGGTCTAGACATAAGGATATTACGATAATATAAGTAAAATTAGATAACTTTATTGAATTGGGGTAAATTTTATGGTTACGGCGTAATAAAACTTTCACTGGTCGTAACCAATGAATGACTTTTGCCGTCAGTTAGGAGTTACGGCGTAACCAGGTATGAAGTTACGTCATAGCTTGTGTCTGGATTAATGAATTTTACTTGGGTAATACTTGAATTATGGTGTAACCGTTAATTAAGGTTAAGACGTAGCCTTCATATTAAGTACTTACAATGTAACCAAGTGATGAAGCTACACTGTAGCTAGTGCATAGAATACTGATGTTTTTTGTATCTTTTCATGAAACAACAACAACAACCCCGCAACATGGATTCAATTTTGTGCCTACAATGAGAGTGGAAGGGCAGAATGTTTGAAGGACTATGAAGCTCTCTACAAGAAGGAGATTGAAAAGCCCGAGGCCCTGGACTTTGCTACTTTTGAAACGGTGAGCAACCTTAAGGCCATAAGGGAGTTGAGGAAATTTTTTAGGGTTAAATTCACCAATAATAGTGGGAGTTTCACCTGTTACGCTTGGTTGAGGATGTTTGAGATAGCCGAGCTGGTGATTCCGGAATATGTTCAGGAGTTCTTGGCTAGTGTTGATTTTTTTGATGAGGTTCTCAGCATTACGGAGCCTTGTTTCTATTTTCAGCTTAAGGAGATCAGAAACACCATGACTATAAGGGAATTCATCTTGGCAATGGGTTTGTACATCGAGAATGAGATGGACTCGCATGTTTTTACAGATTTTTATGAAGATTGTTGGAGAACAAGGCCCGAAAACTATGACCCAACTCACTACTTTTGTAACATCTCTACTACTACTGCTTACAACTTAAAGCACCCGCCTTCCTAAAACTTGATCAAGAGCCCAATCCCTCGATTGGTGCATAGGCTTATTGCAATTTCGGTGAAGGCAAGACATTCAGCTAGGGAGAAAGTTACTTTGGATGATTTGTACTTGTTGGAGGGCATGGATGGAGGTCGAATGATTGATATACCTTGGCACTTGGCCAAGTTTTTGTCTTCTAGGGCTAGGGGAATCTAGAAAAAGAGCAAGATTCAAGGAGCCATTTCATTGGAAGATTGGCAAAGAGTCTTGATTTGATGACTCCTAAAAATTTGGCTAGGGTGACCATGTCTAAGGGCACGAGCTTGATTAGGATAAGTAAGCTTATTGAGTACAACATTTGCAAGCCCAATGGTTTAGGAGGTGGTGATTTAATTCCCGAGGTTTCGGGTGGTGATGCTGGAGCTAGTGACACCCAGGCTAGTGGGAGTTATGCTAGGGCTGATGAGGAGATGGTGAGGACCCGTCCAACTATGAGCATCACAGACCGGTTCAGATGGCCGATTGGGTCACATGGAGACTACCATGACCCAATATAGGGATGACTTGGATGAGATGGCATCGGGAATTTTTGGTATGAGTGCGCAGTTTGACAATTTTTATAGTGATTACAGGCAGGCTCAACAACAGGCGTACAACTAATGGAATGTCTATCGCACCAATGATATGATGGCTAGCATGCACCTAAGTCATGACAGATAGAACGGGCCACCATATGTGTACATCCTTGACATCCCCAACATTAGAGTCCAACATGGCGTGGTTTTTGTGGACCCTTAGCAGCAGCTTCTTGGCAGCACCTCCAGCACCCCATATGAAGGCACCCAGTTTCAGTCCCCAATGGAGCATGATCACTTTCAAGGGTGAAATCCCCATCATTTGAAGAACAATTCCTATGGTTATCCGTGAACAATTTCTATGGCTCTCTTAAACATTTTACATTTGTTATCATCTGTAATAACTTAACATCTTGGATTTGCATTATCTAAGCTATTTAAAGTACCCTCGGGTACAATTTCCTTATATTATGTGTAGATTTTCTTGCTGATGGACCTAATTACGGTGTAACTAATGATAGGGACTTTGTACAACTTAAGTGGGGGGGGGGGGATAGGAAATATGAATGATTTAAAATTTTGAAATTTTATACTTAACTTACTTACCCTTAGTTTTTCTAGTTGATTTTCTTTGAAAAATTGTGTCATTTTGAAAATTTTTGACATGTTTTTCTTAAACCTAACTAGAATAGACCTTGGCCGAGCACACGTTAACCCTTAATTTCTATGGTTTGATTTAGCATTCCCATTTCCTATTATTTACCGCAAATTCCGCCCAAAATTGAGTGTGGCGGTAATCTCGTAAACTTTAGAACTTGGTCTTTACATCATTACGAGACCATAGACGAGTAGTGTATTGATTTTACTTGATTCACTTGGGAAAGTTAATTCAAGAAGGCAATATTTTAGGATTAACACCAAAATAGCCCTTATGTGTGTATTTGTGTGCGTTTATTGAATAGTCGCCTCGACTTTTCGACCTCCGTGTTAAAAACCCCTTTTGTTGCACTCATCTTTAGTGAAAGACACCCCTAGAATACACCCTTCCGAGCCTTTCCTTTCGTTTCTCAACCCACTACATATTTTGCTTCGTTACAGCTATTCGCCTTAGCCTAGCGTGTAGTCTTAGCTCATGATTGGGAAGTCACCGTTTGCTCAAGTTTAAGGCCCAAGTAGAGAGATTCGGGAATCACTCCTATGTTAAAGACACATTTTTAAGATCATTGAAGACCCCCCCAAGTTCTCATATATGATTCATCTCAAGTGGGGGGGGGGGGTGATATTATGTTGTATAGTTATTAAAAATTAATATATATATATATATATATATATATATATATATATATATATATATATATATATATATATATATATATATATATATATATATATATATATATATATATATATATTAAAGAGGGATAGTGGAACATTATAAGCGCTAATCTTAAGTTATTATGGAGCTTATTGGACTAGTATCGAGAAGACCACCTCAATCATATTTGATTGAAAATATGAGTTGGTGACGAATCTACACCAATTAGTTTATTGAAGACCAAGTTAGGGTGTGATGCGTGGATTGCAACCCTCGCAAAAGGTTTTACTTCTCAAGGGATCTTGAGAAGCTTGCAATCCTCCAGGCAGTGTACCTGATCGTTGTAGTATAGTATAGGTATGTCCGGGGGATTGATCGTTCTCTAGGGGAATAGTGTCTTTAGGTTAAAGTGTATGTTGAATTAGCCTAAAGATGAGGGATGATTCTTTATGTATTTTTTTATATTTTATAAAAGCAATTAAAAATATCGGTGTTTGAAAGAGTGGGCGAAATTAGTTGCTAATCAACTAACCCAAGAGCTAATTAATAAACAGAAAATTAAATAAGAAAAAAACAAAAGTGGTGAACTACTTATGAGGAGACAAATGTGTTTGCTTAGACTTAATTAATCCATAGTTATCTTTTATTGATTCGTTGAATGTCACAGTGCAGTTGTTTTAGTTGAAGTGTTGTATTCCTTAATACCAGTCGTGGGGGTGTGCTAACTTCCCTAACTCTATGAATATCAATTTCTCCTATGAATGCACATTAAGTACAGTATCATATAATCATTAACCTCAATTCATGCATTAAATATAACGAGAAAAACCGTAGTGCACATACGATTACGTTTTTAAGACATTTAAGCTAGTTACACAAAGGAGATCAGCTAGCTTTCTTAACCTAACGTGAATCAATTAACTAAACAATAGACAACTCATCAATAATCAATAACTAGGTTTCACTAGATCCAAGCAAACACTAGATAAGTTAAGCTAACATGTTAATAGAAAGAAAAGAAGAACAAATAATCAAACAATACATAGACATATTGAATGATTAAACGATTACTTATCTTTAATTGAACATGGAAGATAGGAGGATGATGCGTAGGGATTGCACCAGGCTTTACCTCTCAAGGGATCTCGAGAAGCTTACAACCCCCACCAGGCAGTGTACCTGATCGATGTAGTATAGTATAATGACAAGTACCGTGGGATTGATCGTTCAGCTAGGAATAGTGTCTCTAGGATTAGAAAACCTAAGGACTAGGTCTAGAGATGAGGGATGATTCTTTTTATATTTTTATATTTTTTAGAAAGCAAGTAAAAATCTCGGGTTTGAAGGATTTGGGCGGAATTAGTTGCTAGTCAACTAACCAATACTAAGACGCAATCAAAATAAAATACTAAAAATGAAAATAAACTATATTAAACTAAGGTTGTGAGCAATATGTGGGAGAAATGTGTTTACTTAGATTTCACTACTCCCTAGATATCTTTTACACGTTAATTACTTGTTATAGTTGCGTGGATGACGGATTGTATTCCTTAATACCATTCATGGGGTGGCGTACTTACTTCCCCAATCCTATGAGTGCCTACTTCACTCCTATTTCGAGCCGGCTAAGAAGCTCCTAACATGGGATCATTAGAATTTACTCATGCATTAAATACAACCAATAAAACCTAGTACACATCGGTTCATGTTTCCTAAGACGTTCAAGCATGTTACACAATGGAGATCTGCCAGTTTTCTTAAGCCTAACATTGAAATCATTCATCAAATACAACCATAAACAAGTAATCAACACATAATTAACATCTAGGTTTCATTAGATCTAAGCAAACACAAGATAAATCTAGCCTAGCATGTTGAAATCAAGACAAGAACAAGATATAGACAACCAACACAGAGACATATTGATTGAATTAAGAGAAGACTTATCTCAATAGCACATGAAAGGATTCAAGGGGTGAAAACCCTTGAAAATACTGTAAAATACGAGCTAGGGTTCACAAAGTTCGGCCCCAGGGTTTCTCCACACAAGTTCCCCTCTATGAATGAAAAATTAGAAAACTATATATAGAGTTTAGAAGGTGACGGCGTCAAGAACAAAGGGCTGACGCCGTCATCTCGCCGCCAAATAGTTCCTCGGACTGCCTAGATCTGGGTCTGACGCCGTCATGTGTACATCTTATGCAGGCCATCACAGATTTTACTCTTGACGCCCTTGTTGTGACGCCGTCATGTTTGCACTGGGTCGTCACCACTTTTACTCCTGACGTCGTCAGGGTCTTCCTCTTGACGCCGTCAGGTATTGTTCTCAGCATGGAAAATTAAGTCTTTGGCGTTTTCTTCACTTTTATGCTCTAAAAACGTCTGAACTGCTTCCTTTTCCAGATTTCACTCCCAAAGTACCTAAAATCACAAAAGGAACGATTTAGGGTAATATTTGATCAAATAAATTCAATTCCGGGCTTAAATGACCCCCTAAAAGTGGTTCATTTTTCGCCTCATCATATACCCTTACACTTGAGATTTGCTTGTCCTCAAGCAAATGCGCTTTTATTCTAATCAAAATACAAGTTAGGGGTCATTTAACACTAATATAAAAGTAATTACATCAAATAATCGTTCCACTAAAGACCAAAGACAAGCACGGAGGTCATATACTAGCACCTCACAAATAGTGTTTAGATACTCACATCTCTCGGGTGTAATAAAGTAATATCACATTATGGAAATGGAAAACATCTCTCACTACCTGTCATAGCAAAATGGATTACCATAGGCTTGGGAAAGGATCAAACCTCCACCACATGGCGTAAGCACCTAGGATAAACTATCAAAGAGGTCTTTTAAAGGATTGCAACGTTAGGTGTAGGGATATGAAATACACGGTTTTGTTGGATGTAGGCAGTCATTACTGGTGGCAAGTTAACAATCTTGGTTAATTACATGTACAATATGGCGTTGCTAAGCCACGACTAGACTCGACTTAAGCTAATAAATGAAAAATAACAAAAAAACATAAAATGAACATAGAATGAAAAGGGATGGTAGTCCGTATGTTTTTTCTCTTTTCTTTTTCTATTTTTTTTTCTTTTGCTTAATTTCTTCGATTTTTTTTTTTTTTTTTTTTTTTTTTTTTTTTTTTTTTTTTTTTTGCATACACTCTTACCCTACCATCCAAAATAATACATCGTAGGGAATGAATATTCCCCTTACACTTGAATGTTTACATACTTTACAATAAACTAATCTAATGACTCGAACTAAGAAAATCAAAACACTTGGAGTACTTTTAAGGTTAACGCACATATGGGGGTAATAAATGATGTTCTTCCCCATTACTCCATAATACAAGTACTTTACCCACGAGTCCCAATAGTCCCAAAACAATATGTACAAGGATATGACTCGACTTAGCAACCATGTAATCAATTAGATAATTAACTTAGGGTTTAACAAATAACAATAATGCACTAAAGATGAGTGCATACACGGAAGGCTAAGGCGATTTGGGTGTACATTTAAGTGGGGTGTAACAAATTCTTCCTTTAAGTAAAATGCTTAAAGTTAGAAACGAAAAGATAGGCTTTGAGGGGTGTACTAAGGGTTTCGTGTACTAAAAATGAGTACAACGCTAATGGTGTGAGAAAAATTAATTGACTTAACTAGCCAAGTAATATGACTTAAATGGTCAAGTAATTATGATACGGGTTTAACACAAGGGTGATCCTAATGCCTCTTATCATGTAGTAAATCCTACTACACGAATGTAGTCTCACTAGCGGTCTCGGGATGCATCACTAACGCAAGTTCTAGAATCTAAATGCTACCGGTACACTCATAAGCACTAATAGTAAATGCTTTTCCTATCAAATCTAAAGGCGAACCTCACATATTTGGGTGGAAATTTTTTTTGAATAGTACGGTTTTGTGCTAGTCATACAATCTCCCATCCATGAGACGCTTGCTATGGCTAAAGTTTCACTCCTAAATGCTGTAAAAAATTTTAAATTTGGCGCTAAAATTACACTAACAAGTATTTCTCATAGTTTTATTACACATCTACCATCAAACAAACAAACTCAAGCGAAAGTGTGTCTGTAAGGTATCATCATTTTACCTTCTCCTTACACTTAGGATGAACATTGTCCCCAATGTTCAAGTAAAGAATGTAAAAGTGAAATAAGTAAAATGAATGAAATCAAATACTCCCCTGATTCGCTCGGTATGGATAATAAGGTGGTCAGGTTAAATCTTCCTCCAAGAAAATGAACAATCAAAGCTTCCCTTCCAGAAAAATAAATCATCTTCTTGTCATACATAACCTGTAAATCCTGAGAAAACAGACAAGGCAACCTCGCATAAAATCGGCGGCAATCTACATATGCTAATAAATCCTAGAAAACAAAATAAGATATAATGCTTGTGGAATGATGTTTGCAGATTTTCTGGAGATTATAAAACTAATAATTCAACAAAAACTTTAAAACTCCGTTAGAAAAACAAAACTGGTAAAATTTTCAGATTTTTGCACGTGACGCCGTCAAGAGTAAACTCATGACGCCGTCAGAAGTGACCTGCAGAAATTCTTATGTTAAGTTTCCAGAAAATTTCCGGAAAAACTTGGTCCTACTTCCTGGAAAATCCTGCAAAACTTCAATATGACTCGATACAAGCATTTGACTCTAACAAATACGAATATACATGTTCATTTAATATTGTGGAGAATCATGATCGGTTTTGTTTCTTAAAAACATATTCGGGGTTTCCCCTTTCACTTATCTTTTGCAAAAATACCTTTGGATGAAGTTAAGACTAGGCCAAACAACAAAATAAAGTATTTCCACTATTTAGTTTAGAAACATGATCTACCAACAATAAAAATAAAGCATTCATGCGGAAGCAAATAACAAACAAACAAAATAAAAATCACACAAAACATGGGTTGCTGATAAGTGATTAATCACACATCCTTTTTAGACCTAAAATCAGACCAAATACACCAAATACTAACCAAATATGCCAAGAGAACATATGTTTTTGTATTTGTGTATGTGCAGGTACGGATATGAGAAAAATGAACAAAAACAAGACAAAACCGACAAAAACGAGCATGAGAATGGAAAAGTGTTTAAATCCGGAGCTGGGGAAGAAAAATGATAAAGAAAAGCTCAAAATGTCATAAGAAGTCCTCAGGAATTTATAAAGGTTCATAAATGGTCCTTGGACAAAGTTTGGAAGAAATGGCAATTTTAGTCCCCGTACTTTCGGGGAATTACAAAATTGGTCCTTTGAGAAGTTATTGAAGAAAAGTCAAAATAGGTCCTTCATAATTCTCAAAATTACAACGTTAGCCCTTGAAAGAAACTTTGGAAGAAAGTCAGAAATAGTCCCTATTGTTAGCATTAATACAAAATTGGTCCTTGAAAATTTAAGCTTAAACATAAACACAACCGGATCACAAAACAATCCCACCCCAAAGTCCAAATCCTCCAAGCAGCCCACTCCCACTTAACAAGCCCAATCACCATCCCACTTTACCCATTACCCTATCCATCACTAAACTTACCCGGTCAGCCCTTTATTTGATCCGGTCAAACCCCAAAGTAATAAAAACCCCAATTCCAACCAATTCCCGCCCCAAACTTTATCCCCAAATACTTTTACCCAGTTTTTTTCACTGTTCATAAACCCTAAAACACCATTCCCCCAAAATTACCCTGATTGAGTAATTATTACCCAATGATAGGCTTCTAGAAACTCACGCACATGTCAGGGATAGCAGAGAATGACAAGTGGCCCAATCATATGTCACACGCAGGATCACATCATGTCACGAAAATTAATCCTACGGCTGTGATTATTAGAGGGTGAGCAAGGGATGATCAAGGGCTGAGATGGACTCAAAAGAAACACACTATCACGAGGATGGATGACTTGGACAACCTAGAAGCTTCACCAAGCTCTCCTCAGCTCAGCTATATAAGGCCCTCTCCTCACTCACATGTATTTTGTCCAATTTTTCATGTTCTTAGAAGAATTTTGACCACTTTTAATTTCTTGTTATTTACATTTCAGTAGTGTTGTAATTTTCAATTTCAAAAAGCTTTGTACTCCATTTATGTTTTAATGAAATTTAAGTTTTCCATTTAAATACTTGTCGATTTAATCTTCTGCAATTTAAACTTGATTTGTTCTTTTCATTAATTCTTCTGTTACTGTTTTATTTAAATTTATTTTAGTTTGTAGTGAAAGTTATTTGGTTGTTACTGTTCTCAATTGTTCAAAATCATCAAAGTTAACTGGTACAACTTATTTCAATAAGCTTGAGCTTATTTGTGGAGTGAAAAGGCAGCCAATAGGAGCGTTTGGTCTGTCTTAAAGACAGGCTGTGTGGGATTGCCTCTCTGTTTGGCTGAGAGGTGGTAGTAAGTTTTTTCATTTTCAATTTTGTATTCTCAATACTGTTTCATTGTTATTATTATGCTGATATAGAATTTAGGTTATTTGATTTCTCTGTTTTTTTTTTTTTTTTTTTTTTTTTTTTTTTTTTTTTTTTTATCTTTGTTGTTAGCTGCTTAATAGTATCTGTTTTAGCATTTGTAAGTCCTTTTCTGATGTTTTCAGCTTAAAACTTCTTAGATCAGTTCTAGTTTTGTTAACTGTGTTTAATTCTTAGAGTTTGAGAGAAATTTTTTGAGCTTATTGATTCATTATTCAGATCAGAGAGAGTAGTTTGGATAGGTTGATTGTATTTGTTTAGTTAAGTAATTGCACTAGATAAGTTTCAGTAGTGTTTATGCATTTTTGGAGTTGTTATCTGCTTGGTTCAGGGGTGTTTGGATTAGGTAAATCTACTGTGGACTTGGTGTTGTTTGATAGCAATACCTTTTTCAGTAAGTCACCATAGGTATATTTAAGTCAAATTGAGCCTAAAAGTTGCAGGTTACTTTAGTAATAGTCAATACTCACTCTAGATACTTATTCCATTAGCATTAGTAGAGATTAGAAGCTAGAATTCTACATACTGTTAGATGGTAGGTATCCTTAGGTTAGCCTATTTACATAAACAGCTTAATATTGCATCTATGTTCATTTAAGATCAGTAGAATTCTAATTTAGTCAACTTAGGTGAGCAATTTAAAAGTCAAAGTTAGTTTATCATATGTTTGGATAGCTGCTGATCTCAGACACTTGTAGGATTTAATATAGCTTGGAAATCCATTTGGATTGTTTTTCTTGGTTATTTACTAGCTTGTGCATTCATATCAACAAAATAATCTTAGCTTGAGTTTCATTTGCTTATCGGGATTTGGCTTGAAGTCGACTGATTGGCTGAATAACTCCCCTGCACACCAGCTTTTACTCAGATTTCTAGGGTACTTTTAGGTTATTGTATTGGACCTTACACATGTTTTATTAGTGGATTATTAGTCTCAGCTAGTAAATAAACCATTTGCCCCCATAAGCTCCCAGTTCTGAGTTCACTTAGATAGCTTATTAGGCCGGTATAATGAGTAGATGGAGCATGATCTGTTTCTAGATTTAGGCCTGCAATTGAGTTCTAGTGTTTGATATATGAGTTTGATTTCTCATCTAAGTATCATTTTGTAGCTAGTATCTATTTCAGATTGATTTTTGGCCTCTTGTTTTACTGTTTGGCTTCCGGCTTATTTACTTATTGCTCATTTGCACTGTTTGAGCCCTTATCTGTGTTCCTAAGTTACCTTTGGTCTTCAAACTGTTCCATTCATCTTATTTGAGTCCTAAATACATTGGGTAAAGGTTTGGTCAACTTTTGGTCAAAGGGCTTATAAATAAGCACTTCAAAATAAGCTGTTTCAAGCTAATCAGCAGTTTCCTTGCTTATTTTTCTTTCAAATTTTTTTCTCAAGTTTATTTATTTATTTTAAATTTTCTGTAATTTTTTCAAATTTTTCTAAGTCCTTTTACTATTTTTTTTATTTTATTTTCATTTTTAATCATTTATAAATACTTTTTAATTACTTAAAAATCTAAAAAAATCTAAAAAATCCAAGAAAAATCCAAAAATATTTTAGAAAATTATTTTAATTTATTTTAGATTTTTAGAAATTTATTTTGCATTTTTCCCATTTATTTTGAATTTTTAATTAGATTTAATAGTTTTTAATTTCCAAAAATTACATAAAAAGCCACAAAAAAAATTAGTTTTTAGTTTTAAAATTACTTTTTAGTTATTTTATAATTTTCAAAATTTATTTTTCATTTTTCCCACTTTATTTGCATTTTCTTTTAATTTTTAATTAGTAAAATTAGTTTTTAATTCATACAAAATAAACAAAAAGTCAAAAAAATATTTTTCTTTTTCTCAAAATTTTCTTTTATCATTTTTAATTTTTCAAAATTATTTCCAAGTCCGTAGGAGTAGCGTAGCTTAAAAGTCACGTTTTATTTCGTACGTTAACGTTAATTTTCTGTTTTAGCTTACGTTTTCGATTTTACGTTACGTTTCTAGTTGCCTTACTTGAATTACGTGTTTAGTTGATTATTTGTGCTTCATTTACTATTTCATTAGTGTAATCTCATTCAAATCACTTTTTACCGTTTTCACGACACGTTTCACGATTCGGGAATTCGAAATTCCATTCACACCTTCGCTGGGACACGACCCGGGGAAATACTTTCCTAAGCATTTCTTCGGTTAAAAACTATACTACAAAAAGACTTTATCAGTTGCCTCCCAAGAAGCGCTTTTCTTTATTTACGAGTCTTGTAGCTAAACTCAAGGTCATGGGTTACTACGTGACCTCATCGTTGGTTTCACTCTCTAGGTCGTCTTCTAAGCCAGTTTTGTATTCTGGACCTAGTTGCAAGCATTCTTTGTAGAAACCAAGTATCATTTTCATCACATACTGTACTCCTCTACGTCTATCCTCATCATTCCTATAATATGCCGCTTGTTTATGTTCCTTTTCTATATTCAAAAGAAGGCGGTATTGCTCAATCTTGTAGGGCATTTGGTAGGCAATCTCATCATTCTCTTCCTTGAACCTAACTATCCCTAAAGTCGAATCATAACTCATCCTAGTGGCCTCAACAAATGGTTTTCCGAATATTACTTGGCTTAGGCAATCATCTATCACCGGACGAGTGTCTTCTACTATCATAAAATCGATTTCATAGGTGAAATTACCTATAATCACATGCAATCCCTTCACTCTTCCTACAAAATTACTTATCAAATTCTTATTGGGCATCATCCTATAATCAAGTTGTTTCTTCATCACCCAATTGTAATAAGTCCTAGTCATGATGTTTACAGGAGATCTAGGATCGATGTAAGCTTTCCATATATGCATATGCCCGATGTTGCATGGTATGTTGATGTTAGAGGTGATGCGTGGGAATCGCAAAAGGCTTTACCTCTCGAGGGATCTCGAGAAGCTTACAACCCCCACCAGGCAGTGTACCTGATCGTTGTAGTATAGTATAGTGACAAGTACCGGGGGATTGATCGTTCAGCTTAGGAATAGTGTCGCTAGGATTAGAAAACCTAAATACTAGTTCTAAAGGTGAGGGATGATTATTTTTGAGTTATTATATTTTATTGAAAGCAAGTAAAAATCTCGGATTTGAAGGATTTGGGCGGAATTAGTTGCTAATCAACTAACCCAATACTAAAGATGCAATCAAAATAAAATACTAGAAATAAAAATAAACTAAATTATACTAAAGTTGTGAGCAATAAGTGGAGAAAATGTGTTTACTTAGATTTCACTACTCCCTAGACATCTTTTACACGTTAATTACTTGTTATAATTGCATGGATGACGGATCGTATTCCTTAATACCATTCATGGGGTGGCACACTTAACTCCCCAATTCTATGAGCTCTTATCTCCTCCTACACCATGCCCAGCACAACTATAGGGATTGTAAACAGTGGCTCATGCATTAAATACAACCAATAAAGACCTAGTGCGCGTCGGTTCATGTTTCTTAAGACGTTCAAGCATGTTACTAATTGGAGATCTGCCAGTTTTCTTAAGCCTAACATATAAATCATTCATCCAAGATAAGTATAAACAAGTAATCAACACATAATTAACATCTAGGTTTCATTAGATCCAAGCAAACACAAGATAGATCTAGCCTAGCATGATGGAATTAAGACAAGAACAAGATATAGACAACCAACACATAGACATATTGATTGAATTAAAAGAACACTTATCTTAATTACACATGAAAGGTATCAAGGGCTTGGAACCCTTGAAAAACCTGTAAAATTCGTACCAAAATCGTACTTAGGGTTTCTCCAAAACTTCTCTCCTTTTAATGTGAAAATTAGAAAACTACATATAGGAAAAGGGGTCTGACGGCGTCAAGACAAACATTGTGACGCCGTCACCTCGCCGCCAAAACTATTCTCGGACTGCCTTGATCTACATTTGACGCCGTCAAGACTTAATCATTTCCAGGCCGTCATGACTTTAACTCTTGACGCCCTACCTTCGTGACACCATAAAATCTCTACTGGGTTGTCATGGAATTTTGCTCTTGACGCCGTCAGGGAGTTACTCTTGACGCCGTCACCTACTGTTCCCAACATGGAAAATTAAGACTTTGGCGTTTTCTTCACTTTTATGCTCCAAAAACATCCGAATTGCTTCCTTTTCCAGATTTCACTCCCAAAGTACCTAAAATCACAAAAGGAACGATTTAGGGCAATATTTGATCAAATAAACTCGAATTCGGGCTTAAATGACCCCCTAAAAACGGATCATTTTTCGCCTCATCATATACCCTTACACTTGAGATTTGCTTGTCCTCAAGCAAATGCGCTTTTATTCTACTCAAAAGACAAGTTAGGGGTCATTTAACACTAATATAAAAGTAATTACAACAATTAATCGTTCCACTAAAGACCAATAGACAAGCACGGAGGTCATACACAAGCACCTCACAAATAGTGTTTAGATACTCACATCTCTCGGGTGTAATAAAGTGTAAATTACAATATGGAAACGGAAGATATCTCTCATTACCTGTCATAGCAAAATAGATTACCATAGGCTTGGGAAAGGATCAAACCTCCACCACATGGCGTAAGCACCTAGGATAAACTATCAAAGAGGTCTTTTAAAGGGTTGTAACGTTAGGTGTAGGGATATGAAATACACGGTTTTGTTGGATAAAGGAAGTTTTTTTGGTGGCGAGTTAACAATCTTAGTTAATTACATGTACAATATGGCGTTGCTAAGCCAAGACTAGACTCGACTTAAGCTAATAAATGAAAAATAACAAAAACATAAAATGAACATAAAATAAAAAGAGATGGTAGTCCGTATGTTTTTTTTTCTTTTTCTTTTTCTATATATATATATATATATATATATATATATATATATATATATATATATATATATATTTGCATACACTCTTACCCTACCATCCAAAATAATATATCATAGGGAATGAATGTTCCCCTTACACTTGAATTTTTACATACTTTACATTAAACTAATCTAATGACTCGAATTAAGAAAATCAAAACACTTGGAGTACTTTTAAGATTAACGTACATATGGGGGTAATAAATGATGTTCTTCCCCATTACTCCACAAAATAAGTACTTTTACCCATGAGTCCCATGAGTCCCGAAACAATATGTACAAGGATATGACTCGACTTAGCAAGCATGTAATCAATTAGAAAGTTAACTTAGGGTTTAACAAATAACAATAATGCACTAAAAATGAGCGCATACACGGAAGGCTAAGGCGATTTGGTTGTACATTTAAGTGGGGTGTAACAAATTCTTCCTTTAAGTAAAATGCTTTGATGCGTGGGAATCGCAACAGGCTTTACCTCTCGAGGGATCTCGAGAAGCTTACAACCCCCACTAGGCAGTGTTCCTGATCGTTGTAGTATAGTATAGTGACAAGTACCGGGGGATTGATCGTTCAGCTTAGGAATAGTGTCGCTAGGATTAGAAAGCCTAAATACTAGTTCTAAAGGTGAGGGATGATTCTTTTTGTGCTTTTATATTTTATAGAAAGCAATTAAAAATCTCTGGTTTAAAGGATTTGGGCGGAATTAGTTGCTAATCAACTAACCCAATACTAAGATGCAATCAAAATAAAATATAAGAAATGAAAATAAACTAAATTATACTAAGGTTGTGAGCAATAAGTGGAGAAAATGTGTTTACTTAGATTTCACTACTCCCTAGACATCTTTTACACGTTAATTACTTGTTATAAATGCATGGATGACAGATCGTATTCCTTAATACCATTCATGGGGTGGCACACTTAACTCCCCAATTCTATGAGCTCTTATCTCCTCCTACACCATGCCCAACACAACTATAGGGATTCTAAACAGTGGCTCATGCATTAAATACAACCAATAAAGACCTAGTGCGCGTCGGTTCATTTTTCTTAAGACGTTCAAGCATGTTACCAATTGGAGATCTGCCAGTTTTCTTAAGCCTAACATATAAATCATTCATCCAAAACAAGTATAAACAAGTAATCAACACATAATTAACATCTAGGTTTCATTAGATCTAAGCAAACACAAGATAGATCTAGCCTAGCATGATGGAATTAAGACAAGAACAAGATATAGACAACCAACACATAGACATATTGATTGAATTGAAAGAACAGTTATCTCAATTACACATGTAAGGTATCAAGGGCTTGGAACCCTTGAAAAACCTGTAAAATTCGCACCAAGTTCGTACTTAGGGTTTCTCCAAAACTTCCCTCTTAAATGTGAAAAATTAGAAAACTATATATAGGAAAAGAGGTCTGACGGCGTCAAGACAAAGCTTGTGACGCCGTCACCTCGCCGCCAAAACTATTCTCGGACTGCCTTGATCTACATTTGACGCCGTCAAGACTTAATCATTTCCAGGCCGTCATGACTTTTACTCTTGACGCCCTACCTTCATGACGCCGTCAAATCTCTTCTGGATCGTCATGGAATTTTGCTCTTGACGCCGTCAGGGAGTTACTCTTGACGCCGTCACCTACTGTTCTCAGCATGGAAAATTAAGACTTTGGCATTTTCTTCACTTTTATGCTCCAAAAACGTCCGAATTGCTTCCTTTTCCAGATTTCTCTCCCAAAGTACCTAAAATCACAAAAGGAATGATTTAGGGCATTATTTGATCAAATAAATTCGAATTCAGGCTTAAATGACCCCCTAAAAACGGATCATTTTTCGCCTCATCATATACCCTTACACTTGAGATTTGCTTGTCCTCAAGCAAATGCGCTTTTATTCTAGTCAAAATACAAGTTAGGGGTCATTTAACACTAATATAAAAGTAATTACAACAAATAATCGTTCCACTAAAGACCAATAGACAAGCACGGAGGTCATACACAAGCACCTCACAAATAGTGTTTAGATAATCACATCTCTCGGGTGTAATAAAGTGTAAATTACAATATGGAAACGGAAGATATCTCTCACTACATGTCATAGCAAAATAGATTACCATAGGCTTGGGAAAGGATCAAACCTCCACCACATGGCATAAGCACCTAGGATAAACTATCAAAGAGGTCTTTTAAAGGGTTGTAACGTTAGGTGTAGGGATATGAAATACACGGTTTTGTTGGATAAAGGAAGTTTTACTGGTGGCGAGTTAACAATCTTAGTTAATTACATGTACAATGTGGCGTTGCTAAGCCAAGACTAGACTCGACTTAAGCTAATAAATGAAAAATAACAAAAACATAAAATGAACATAGAATAAAAAGGGATGGTAGTCCGTATGTGCGTTTTTTTTTTTGGCATACACTCTTACCCTACCATCCAAAATAATACATCATAGGGGATTGAGCATTCCCCTTACACTTGAATTTTTACATACTTTACAATTAACTAATCTAATGACTCGAATTAAGAAAATCAAAACACTTGGAGCACTTTTAAGATTAACGTACATATGGGGGTAATAAGTGATGTTCTTCCCCATTACTCCATAAAATAAGTACTTACCCATGAGTCCCAATCGTCCCAAAACAATATGTACAAGGATATGACTCGAGTTAGCAACCATGTAATCAATTAGAAAGTTAACTTAGGGTTTAACAAATAACAATAATGCACTAAAAATGAGCGCATACACGGAAGGCTAAGGCGATTTGGTTGTACATTTAAGTGGGGTGTAACAAATTCTTCCTTTAAGTAAAATGCCTAAAGTTAGAAACGAAAAGATAGGCTCGGAAGGGTGTGCTAGGGGTATCGTGTACTAAAAATGAGTACAACGCTAAGGGTGTGGGAAAAATTAGTTGACTTAACTAGCCAAGTAATATGACTTAAATGGTCAAGTAATTATGATACGGGTTTAACACAAGGGTAATCCTAATGCCTCTTATCATGTAGTAAATCCTACTACACGAATGTAGTCTCACTAGCGGTCTCGGGATGCATCACTAATGCAAGTTCTAGAATCTAAATGCTATCGATACACTCATAAGTACTAATAGTAAATGCTTTTCCTATCAAATCTAAAGGCGAACCTTACATATTTGGGTGGAAAATTTTTCTGAATATACGGTTATGTGCTAGTCATACAATCTCCTATCCATGAGACGCTTGCTATGGCTAAAGTTTCACTCCAAAATGTTGTAAAAAATTTTAAATTTGGCGCTAAAATTGCACTAACAAGTATTTCTCATAGTTTTATTACACATCTACCATTAGACAAAACAAACTCAAGCGAACGTGCATATGTAAGGTATCATCTTTTTACCCTCCCCTTACACTTAGGATGAACATTGTCCCCAATGTTCAAGTAAAGAATGTAAAAGTGAAAAAGTAAAGAGAATGAAATCAAATACTCCCCTGATTCGCTCGGTATGGATAATAAGGTGGCCACGTTAAATCTTCCTCCAAGAAAATGAACAATCAAAGCTTCCCTTCCAGAATATAAATCATCTTCTTGTCATACATAACCTGTAAACCCTGACAAAATAGACAAGACAACCTCGCGTAAAATCGGCGGCATCCTATATAAGCTACTAAATCCTAGAAAACAAGATAAGATATAATGCTTGTGGAATGAAGTTTGCAGATCTCCTGGAGATTATAAAACTTAATAATTCACAAAAACCATAAGACTCCGTTAGAAAAACAAAACCGGTAAAATTTCCAGATTTTTACACTTGACGCCGTCAAGAGTAAACTCTTGACGCCGTCAGAAGTGACCTGCAGAAATTCTTATGTTAAGTTTCTGGATAATTTCTGGAAAAACTTGGTCCTACTTCCCGGAAAATCCTGCAAAACTTCATTATGACTCAATACAAGCATTTGACTCTAACAAATACGAATATACATGTTCATTTAATATTGTGGAGAATCATGATCGGTTTGTTTCTTAAAAACATATTTGGGGTTTCCCCTTACACTTATCTTTTGCAAAAATACTTTTAGGTGGAGTTAAGAGTAGGCCAAAACAACAAAGTAAAGTATTACCACTATTTAGTTTAGAAACATGATCTACCAACAATAAAAATAAAGCATGCATACGGAAGCAAATAACAAACAAACAAATAAAATCACACAAAACATGGGTTGCCTCCCAAGAAGCGCTTTTCTTTATTTACGAGTCTTGTAGCTAGACTCAAGGTCATGGGTTACTATGTGATACGGGTGAGTTCCTCATTGAGGACATCTTTGTGATCAAACTTAGGTTTCAACTTCCTATCGGTTTCCTTAGTATGGTATGACCTTTCAAACTTTTCTCCATCCGGATCATACAAAGTCATTCTCATACGCCATGATCCGTCGCCTTCTTTAGGTGGCTTGTCCCACCTCCATTCACACTTGTCTCCCTCTCTTTTCCATTTATTCCTTTCTATGTTGATGGGCATTACGCTTAAGAACTCAATCATCTTCCTAAAGACTAAGGGGTCCTCAAAGGGGCCTAGCTCTTCATCTCAACAATGAGTTGTTCTACCGAATGTGTCTTTTCGATGAAGTCTTTTTCTAGATAGAATGGGCATTGAGGTCCTATAAAGTTCCTTTCTATCCAAGGTTCATATCTAGACGGTCTCCTATTCATCTCTACCCAATGCGGTGTTGGTTCATCATCACAATCATAACTATGCTTTTTAACATCATACACTGACCAAGTATCGCCTTCACCTACCGTTATCTTGGATTCCTTGCAATCTATCATGGCACTAGCAGTTGCTAAAAATCCTCTTCCTACCAATAATGGGCATGTAGTGTCACTAACCATGTCTAGGATGTGAAAATCCGCTAATATAGTTAACTTTCCTACGTGAACAACTACATCCTTAATCATTCCAACCGGGTGGGTAATACTCCCATCCGCTAGCCCTATCAATACCTCCGTTTCCTCTAACTTTCCTAGCTTAAGAGCGGTGAATAAGGATAAGGGAATCAAGTTGAGGCTTGACCCTAAATCGGCTAGTGTGTCGAAAGCTTCGGATCTTCCTATCTTACAAGGCAAAACACATATACCCGGATTATCAAGCTTTTTAGGCAACTTGTTTTGAACGAAGGCGGTCCCATTTTTACCTAGCTTACACTTCTCATATTTTTCTAGGAGGGCACTATAGTAAGGAGCACGCGCTAAGACATCAATGACGGGGCGTTCAAGGTGAAGTTCTTTGAATTCATCGTCAAGGTCTTGCGTAAGAGGTGTTTCAACTATGCTTTTGACCGGCTCTATAGTGGGTGTTTTATTTGATTGGTCCTTTTGGAGAACTTGGTTTTGTTTGAAACACGTGCTCGTGGATTTAACCGAGTAGTATTGTGGACACGAAGTGGGTGACAAAATTGAAGATATGGAATTAACGTTTAGTTTCGGATTCTTGATTGTGTCGCTTGGGAGTGCTCCCATTTCTCGGTCATTGAGAACCTTCAACAATGCGTCAATTCGAGTGGTCATCTCGCTTTACTTTTTTTTGAAATCGGCTTCAAACTTAGATATGCAAGCTTCTTGAGATGCCATGAACTTAGACATCAATCCTTCAAGATTGTTGGTACTACCAAAGTTGTTAGAAGGATTGTTGTTGAAAGTACGGTTGGAGGGTGGACCGGTTGGTTGGTAACGATTAGGTGGGTTGGAAGAATTGGGTTGATTTTGTTTCCACCTAAGTTTTGGGTGATTTTTCCACAAGGGGTTGTATGAATCACCGTAACTATTTGGCTCGGGCTTGAAAGTGTACCACTTATCTCCCGCTTCGTCGGTACGCGTGGATACGTAGTCCGCAAAAGTTGTTCCAGGGAGTTCCACACAATCACGAGTGTCGTGGGGACCACTACATAATTCGCATGAAGAAGTGATTTTGTTCACTTGGCTTGAAGGCTTAGGAGCTTCGTAAGATTTCATGAGAAACTTGACTTGGTCCTCAAGTTCCATGATCCTACGGTCAGGAGTGCTAGAATTGTTCGAAGGCAAAGATATTGCCTTGACCGTTTTGTTCAAGTCACGAGGATCATTCCAACTTTCGTTGTCATAGAGAGCAAGATCTTCTATGAGTTCCCATGATTGTTCCGCACTAAGATCACGTAGCTTACCACCGGCCAATTGGTCAATGGCTCGCCTCGTGGAGATGTCGATATGGTCATAAAAGATTTGGACTTGGAGCCAAAGATCTATGCCATGATGAGGGACTTTTTGGAGTAAGTCCTTGAAACGAGTCCATGCTTCATAAAGAGATTCATTTTGACGTTGTTGGAACATCAAGATGTCATTTCTAAGCTTAGTAGTTCTCCCTGGTGGGAAAAATTGAGCAAGGAAACGAGTGGTGAGATCATCCCATGTGGTGATGGATCCCGCGGGTAAACGCTCAAGCCATTGACTAGCTTGATCCCGTAGAGAGAATTGGAATAGGCGTAATCGGGTTGTCTCTCTAGTTTCAACATCTAGGTCTATGGAATCTACGATTTTGAGGAAGTCCTTAAGATGTTGGTTTGGATCTTCGGAACGAAGTCCATGGAATGCACATCCGCTTTGCACCAACCGGATGGTGTCGGATCGCAAGGGGGTCACATTGGCTCCGGTGAGCTCAATGGTGTAGCCTTGATGGCTAGGTCGGGAATACTCTCCTAAGGTTCGGGGCCTAAGGGGTTCTAATGGTGGGTTTTGTTGTGGTGGGATGATGGGTTCAAAGATGTTCCCGTTGTCCATGATGTCGGGTAGTTACGAACAAAGGCACAAAGAAATAAGATAGACTAAAGAGAACCTAAAAATAAAAATAAAATCTTACTAGAAAGGAATCTAGCAAGTAGACCTAATAAAAAGAAATTCTAACCTAGATGTAGGACCGTAGAACAACCTATTTCACATATGAATCTTGCCTAAGCCTAGAGAGAGAAAGTAAGTAGAGAGAGAGAGAGAGTGGATGGGAACTCTAGTGTGTGGAATAATAACCTTAATATCACTAATAGAATCACTAAGAGAACCAACCTCACAAATGAGGTTAACAAGAGTATTTATAGTTGAAGTCTAGGGCATCATCTATCTTATACATTATTACACTAATGGCCCTTAGACTTTCACAAAACATGAATACTAAGCATAAACTTCATCATAATGATATTCTAAAGCAACCTATAACAATACGTTAATGACCGACACTTTTTATAAATAAAATATGATTCTAACAATCTCCCCCTAAGTGTTGGTCATTGAGGTTGCGCGACGTCATCATCTTTGTCTTTAAACTTTATCATTCATAGCTCTTGACGTCTTTAGGAATCACTAGATGAATCATAGTTCCAGTTCATCATGCTTCATTGTTGTTGAAGTGATCCGATGATGTCATCTGCCTTTCGTCACTTCTGTGTATGTGGTGGTTGTTTGCCATTCCAACATGCTCATACGTCTTAAGTCTTTGTGATACATTCATTTGTTGTTTCCGTTCTTTCACTTAGATCTTTGTCACTTTACTTTGTAGATTCTTCTTTTTGGCGTAGAATCTTTCTTTGACTGTTGCTATCCTTTGATCTTTGTGAGAACTTTCCTTTGACTTTGTGATGCATGTATGAGCATGTGGAATCTTTCGCCATGGAGATGATGTAAAGCTGCAGGTAAACAGTTAGCAATAAACAACCGGTACTTACAGATAAGGAATTAGAAATCGTTAACAGCATAGTGTGAAGACTCCTTCTAACCCTTACCATGGCCGTTCCCATATCAGATACTCTTGAAAGAGCTTACGAGACCTACTAAGTAGCTCAAAGACTAGGTGAGTCGCTGGGGATCACTCCACGACTGTAGACCGTTTGAAACCACCACAAACACTAAGCGTAACCCATAAAGAATTACCGAAGTGACCTGCTGTCAGGGCTGCTTGATGTTGACCCTGGCAGGAATTTCCGTTCAATCATTGAAAAACTACATAAGTAAATTCTCTCATAAACGTTCTTGGCAGATTGCTAAGATCTGCGAAGGACTCTAAAGTTTACATCTGGTGTCCTTAATGATGAACAACCAGTGTAGAAATATCATGTGTTCCTATGAGATCTTTTGATGAATCTCAGGGCTCTAGACTCGATAAGTGCATATATGGTTTCCTATACGGAGATTAGGGAGAGGTCTCCTGCTTTAATATCAACCATCTCTAAGAGACAGGTCGATAGATTACACTGGTTCCCCGTGAGAATGAAACAAGCTCTTTTAAGAGAACTTGAGTGGCTAGAAGGTTTAGTGCAATGCGTCACTGGGTCCATGACGTCTTTATCTTCAATACCGGTGTCACCTTAGTAACAACCAGTAGCATATGAATTAAACCCGGTGTCTGCCCTAAGGTTGAACATATGGAGGGCTATTTCTTTTCACCCTTTTTTCATAACTTTTCTTTTTAATTCTTCAACCCCTTCTTTCTCCTTTCTCATTTTCTCCTTTTTTCAATCATACCTAAGGACTTCTAATTCTAATCTATTGGAATTGTCCTTGGGTAGATCCCTCCGGCTCTGGCGGATCATAGGACGGTTTTCCCTAACCTTAGTCACCTTATAACTCCATGAATCCTATAATTGCCATGAAACCTTTGATAGAAAATCTCTCAAAGTGTTTATGAATATAAACACATTTTTGTTGACACTTTGAGAGTTTTTGTTTCTTTTGAAGGACTCCCCCTTCACATGTGCTCATGGATTTTTATGAAATTTGCACATGCGTGAGGAGTTTGCACTTTTTGAATTGATCCACTTTCACTGAACATGACCGATTCGAGACACGCTTACATCACTAGTTAGACTAGCTTGAAGTTATTACCCGTCCTGGTCAAGTCCAAAGAAAGTCTCTCGATACGGTACATTCTACTCAGACAAGTCCTATTCGAGACACGCTTACATCACTAGTTAGACTAGCTTGAAATTATTACCCGTCCAGGACAAGTCTTTTCGATTACTGACATTTTAAGCTTCGTCAATTCATTGGTACATTCTGAGTCTAGCTCTTTTGAGATTCAGTCACAAGCTTTAAACATCTTTGATCACATTTTAATCATGTCTTCTCCCCCTCAAAAATAGCATATCGTGATATTTTTGATATCAACTGATTAAGAAAAAGCTTTTGGAGAGAAAGACAGATTTCATTTTGCATGAATTCGGAACATTTTGTTTTTGTACTCCCCCTTAATGATAGCACATTTTAAAATCAATTAAGGGTTTTGAGGGAGTTATCTTGAGCACTCATTTGAAAGATTTTGAAAAATCTTTTGATGAATCTTGAAAAAGTGCTCAAGATTACTATTTTGAAAAACGAGTTTTTGTTTGAAGTCTTTTTCGTTTGTTTAGACTCGAACTTTTTGAAAAAGATTTCGTCCTTGAATATACGAGTCCTTGATTTGAAATAATCAGAAGTCATCGTTCGGGTCCGGGTTTCGTACTGAAGTATACGAAAGCCATTGTGAAGAAACTTTTGAGAAACGACATGTTTTAGAAAAACATTAAAAAGAACTCCCGTTCAAGCATCTGTACATGTCCGTATCATTGTTGAATGACATTTCTAGAAACATACAGAATATTGATTTATACGAGAGACATGTCGTGAGAAGAATATTTTTGGATTTTTGATTTTATATTGTTTTTGTATTTTTTGAAATTTTATATTTTTGTATTTTGTTTTTGTTGGTTTTTCAAATTTTGTATTTTGTTTTTTTTGTTCAAAAATATTTACAGCGAAGCATTTTTGAAAACATTTTTCAAGAAGATTCGAGAAGACGTTCTAGCTCCTCGGGAGTTAGGCTTCGCATGCCAATTCGTCGAACTAAATAGTCAAACCTTTCTTTTGGAAGGGCTTTAGTAAATAGATCGACGAGTTGGTAATCAGTCTTAACGAAAAATAATTCAACAGTACCCTCTTCCACGTGTTCTTTGATGAAGTGATAGCGGACTTTGATATGCTTCGTCTTAGAGTGATGTACGGGATTGCACGAGATGGCTATGGCACTTTTTGAGTCACAATACATAGGTATTTTGTCAAAAGTAAAGCCATAATCTGTGAGCTGTGTCCGCATCCAAAGAACTTGGGCACAACACGCAGATAGAGACACATACTCGGCTTCGGCAGTTGATAGTGCAGTACAATCCTGTTTCTTTGACGGCCAGCTTACTAGCTTTTCACCCAAAAATTGTGCTCCACCTGATGTACTTTTTGCTGTAACTTGATCTCCTGCATGGTCGGCATCTGAAAAGGCTGTTAGATTAAACCCCGAATCCTTCGGATACCAAAGTCCCATGTTAATGGTTCTTCGTAGGTACCGAAAGATCCTTTTAACCTCTTTGAGGTGAAGTTCGGTAGGCTTTGCCTGAAACCGTGCTAACAAACAAACAGCAAATTGAATATCGGGTCGACTAGCAGTTAAGTACATGAGAGAACCGATCATACTCCGATATTTCTTCGGATCGACGGGTTTCCCAAACAAATCAGCATCAATTTTTGGTGAAGTGACCATTGGAGTACCAACAGAATCATAATTTTCCATTCCATGTTTTTTCAAAATCTCTATTGTATATTTAGCTTGATTGATAAAAATACCACGAGGGGATTGATGTATTTGCAAACCAAGAAAGAATTTTAGTTCCCCCATCATGGACATTTCAAATTTGCTTTTCATGAGATTTTCAAAATGTTTTGAATGGTTAGGATTGGTTGATCCAAAAATTATGTCGTCCACGTAAATTTGAACGATCAAAATGTCATCTTTGAATTTTTTGATAAACAAGGTGTCATCAACCGTTCCTTTTGTGAAATTGTTTTTGAGCAAGAAAGATGATAGTTCGTCATACCACGCTCTTGGAGCTTGTTTTAAACCATAGATGGCTTTCTTAAGCTTGTAGACGTAGTCTGGATGATCTTTGTCGATGAATCCCTCTGGCTGACTCACATACACTTCTTCTTTCAGAGTTCCATTTAAGAAAGCGGTCTTAATGTCCATCTGATAGACTGTGATGTTTTTGTGAGCGGCATAGGCTAAGAAAATCCGGACTGCTTCAAGTCTAGCTACAGGCGCGAATGATTCTTCGAAATCTATCCCTTCTTCTTGTGGATATCCTTTAGCCACGAGACGAGCTTTGTTACGAATTACAGTCATTTCCTCATCCAGTTTGTTCTTCCACAACCACTTGAGATCAAGAACGCATTTATCAAGTGGTCGTTCAACAAGTTCCCAACTATCATGTAACAGGTATTGAAGAAGTTCATCCTGCATCGCTTCTATCCAAGGGTTTTCTGCCATTGCTTCCCGAATATTCTTTGGTTCTTTGAGGCTTATTGAGCAAATGTAAATGCACAATTCGAGATCGGTGGCAAGTTGTCTCCTCGTCTGAACTGGCTTTGAAGGTTCACCAATAACTTGTTCTATTGGATGGTCTTTTGTCCATTGAAACGTAGAAGGGTACCTTGGGTTTAACGTATGTGTGTTAGACGGTTCATGTAACCTTGAAGAAGATTCAGCAGAGTCTGTTGCAAACGGGTTTTCAAATACTTCTTCTCCTTCTTCTAACGCAACATCGTTTGAATTATTTGTTGGTTCTTCTTGAAAATTTGTGTTTTTATTTTGCTCATCAACTCTTGGTAGTTCAGTTTCAAGTACTGGAGTGGCTTGAGTAGATGTAGATGATGTTGAGGTAGTTGGTGCTTCAGCTTCGATTGTTGTAGATGCATCTAGTGGTGGTGGTGGTGGATGATGATTTTGAGCGGGTGCAGCGGAATGTTGTGGAGATGCATTTATCGAAGTTCCACCATAATATTCATCAAACATTAACTCAAAGAAATTTTCCAGTTCTTGTTCTGAAGGTTTGTCCGTGTTTGTTGACTGAGCTCCTTGAGGCACGAGTCCTGAACTGATGTGTCCAGAAGTCTGATTGTTTGGTGCGGGTCCTAATCTGGTTTGATTAGAAGCCATAGGATTAAGCGCGGGTTCTAGAGCGTATCTCTCAGAAGCCATTTGTGAAATCTCGTCAAACTTCACATTCATCGTCTCCATTATCTTTTTTGTTCTTCTATTATACACCCTGAATGCCCTCGAGTTTTCTGAATATCCAATAAAGATTCCAATATCACCCTTAGCTTTCAACTTTCCTAGATCTTCTCTGTCATTCGTCGGATAGCACAAAGCGCCAAACACGTGAAGGTAAGAGATGTCAGGTTTACGGTTGTTCACTAGCTCATATGGGGTTTTATTGAATCTCGGATGGACTAGGGATCGGTTTTGAGTAAAGCAAGCAGTGGCTACAGCATCAGCCCATAAGAATAGTGGTGCACTAGAATAGATTAGCATTGTGCGAGCAGCTTCCACAAGAGTTCGGTTTCTTCTTTCAACTACCCCATTCTGTTGTGGAGTTCTAACAACTGATGTTTGGTGTGTGATTCCAACATCTTCAAAATAGGTTCTTAACTCCTGATTTGTGAATTCTGTGCCATTATCTGTTCTTACAATCCTTACTAGAGCTTGAAGTAGAACTTGAATACGCTTCAGAAAGGTGATGATGATGCCTGGTGCTTCGTCTTTTGATCTCAAAAACTTTACCCAAGTATATCTTGAATAATCATCAACAATAACGAGAATATACTTCTTCCCATTAATGCTTTCAACTCTCATTGGGCCACATAAGTCCATGTGCAACAAATGTAACCTTGCTTCCGAACTAGGTACGGTTTTGGGTTTATATGATGCTCTTTTGCTTTTTCCTTGTTCACATGATGGACATAGATGATCCTTGGTGTATTTGAACTTGGGAAGTCCGGTGACGATGTTGTCTTTGGCTAACTTGTTGATGGTGTCGAAATTGAGATGGGATAATCTTCTATGCCACAACCAGGACTTAGTTTCGGTTGCCCTTGTCATAAGACAAATTGGTGATGTAGAAGCCATTTGGTTGATGTCGATAGCATACAAGTTTGTACCACGATTACCAGTTAAGAGATCATCACCAACCAAATTTCTAATAAAAACCGTGTTTCTCCTGAATGCAACTTCTAAATCTGCATCACAAAACTGCCCAACTGAAAACAAGTTGTGTCCCAACCCTTCGACGTAGTAAACTCGAGTGATCAAAAAATTCCCAAACTGAAGATCTCCATAACCCTGAATAGCTGCTACATGATCATTTCCAAAGCGTACAGTTCCCATGAATTTCCAGATGAAAGTGATCAGCAGCTTTAAATTCCCGGTCATGTGCTTGGAGCAACCCGAGTCGACGATCTAAAGACATATTTCGATAACCTGCCAATAACAGAAGAATTTGTATTTGGAAACTGTTTTGAATTTGGTTCCATGGGGTTAGGGGTACATTCTAAATCACACTCAAAGACAGTTTCTACATGTTTATCTTGAACTATTTCAAATTTTCCATCATTGAGTATAAATTCTCTACCCGTTGGAATCCAAACACAATACTTAAGATAGTTCCTAGGCGTGCGACTATTAGTGGTGTTCCTAATTCTTTTAATTAGGTTTCCAACAAATCTAGATTTTGCACTAGGACCTTTCGAAACGCTCTTTTGTTCAGGCGTAACACTCACATTCTTAGAAACACATTCATCATGAACATCATTAATTAAACATTTCTTGCATATTAAACAAACAGAGTCATTACATGCATTAGAACCAGTACTTTCAACATTACATTCAGATGAATCATGTTTCTTATTAAAAAGTGATAAATTCCTAGGGTGTTCTTCTACTTCTTCAACTTTATTCTTGCAACTACTCTTAGAGACAGGCGAGACTCTATTGTTCCTTGTATTGCTCCTAGGGTTTAGTCTGCTGCTCCTAGAGGTGTTGTCTAATCCTGTAGAAGTTGAGGCACATGCATTAGGATTTATATTGTTGTCCTTTTTAGCAACACTAGAATCTTTAGAATTATCCTTTTTGCACGCATTTGTCTTAGAAGTGGTGGCAGACGCATTAGTGGGACTAATCCTAAACAGGCTAGGTGCTAGAACTTTTGGTGTTTCGACAACCGCTTTTCCTTTATCAACAATCTTTTCATTTTCAATTTTCTTGGGCAAGGGTGTTGGAGTGACTGGTTTTGTCAAATCCTTTTTCTCATCGACTTTTGGAGCAAACCGTGAAATAGACATTTTTGGTTTTTGAACCATATTTGGAACATTTGGTTTCTCCGAAGTCGATGGTTTTGCAAACTTAGTTTCCTCACCCTTCCTTTTTTGACTTTCAAGCTGAGCCCTCAAAAGATCATTTTGCTCTTTCATGTTCTTGAAAGCACGCTTATACGACAGGTTGTCATACTTGCATTCTTCCTTTTTTCGATCAAGTTGTTTAAAACATGACACATTTTCTTTTTCAAGCTTTATAAGAGCATTTTCATATTTGGAAACAATTTCGGAGGTCTCAGCTCTCAGTCTTTCATCGTCTTAAACCGAATATTTTTGTATGATGATGGACATTATATCAGTAGACAGAACTGCTTCGAAGAGAGAATCATTTAGGTTTTCCAAAACAATCATGTTTTCACGAGTATCATTAGCTTCGGTTACCAGGGATTTGTGGTCCTTGACAAAGTCGGCTGATTCTTTTAAGAAAACTTGTTCGAAATTTTTTACCATCGCGCTGATGTTATTCAGTGGGATAGTAATTTCGTTTTGAAACACGTTTTTCTGTTCGATGTGAAAACTAGAATGCCAGTTGTTAATATCGATGGAAGTTTTAGATTTAACAATATTTTGAAGTTCTTGAATTCTCTTTTTAACGTCATCGAGAATGTTTCTAGCTTCACTTGTATTAAAAGTGTTGTTAGAAGACATTTGTTCCATTTTTGAAAGAGATTTTGAAACAATTACTTTCTTAGAAAACATTTTTGAGAATGGTCGTGTTATGGAAAACACAGATGGTTCTTTTTGTGGAACAAAAGTAATTCCCGAAAGTTTGTTCAATTTATTGTAATCAATGGGTTTCAAATCCTTTTGTTTCATTTTAGAAATGCTCTCTTCGACAAGTTCTATCGTTTGTACAGAATCCCGAACGACGGGAGGATCTTGTTTAGTGTAAATAACATTACCATTATACAAAACATTCTGTTCTTGCTGAGCTTTCTTGAGATTACTGGGGGTGTTGTTACCAAGAGCCACTTTATGTTTTGTATGGTAAATCGGATTAGTTTGATTTGAAATCATTTTCATTGTTTGACTTGACTGACTCGACTTAACCACTAATTCTTCTAAATGTGCAATCATGTGTTCTGACTCTACGATTTCGGCCAAAAGTTTGTCTTCTTTCTTTGCAAAGTCCTTTTTCAACTCATCCCTTTCTTTTTCAAGATTGGTATAAGCTGTTTTTTGTTTAGAAAGTTGGTTTTGTAAATCAGAAATTTCCGCGTTTAAAGCTTTTATCTTCTTGAAAGAATTAACATCAAGTGTATCAAACTTGAGTTGCAATTGTTTTTCCCTTGAAACGGAATTTTGATAACCAGTTTCTAATTCAGACAATCTTTTGTTATGAAACTCAAAAGCTTTAGCGTTTTCCTTGTAACTCTCAAGCTCAGCGGTCAATTTAACATTCACGGCCTTAACATCGCGATTGACCTTTTTCACTTTTTCGATTTCAATACCACAATTATTTAATAATGATTCAAATAAAGCACGTGTTTCCTTATCATTTACAGCATGCTGTGAAACGAAGCCTCCATTATGATCCACATCTGGAGTTGCTGAAGGAGTATTGCTACTACTTGGCGTGTCCAGGAATGTATCATAAGTGGGTGCTTGCTTCTCAAAATGTTGTTCCTCACGAGGAGACATATCAAATATATCATTATTGTGACATGAGTTGAAAGTGGATACCTCAGATGGTGCATTGGTGCCATAAACAGGAAGTGAGTCAGAATCCGTGTCATACTTAGCTTCCTGAAGATTCGCCATGAATATGCAGTTCGCATCGATATCCTCTCTATCCTCCATGTCATCCATAAGAGCCATAAAATCATTTTCCTCTGCGTTTAACTGAAATCTTGCCTCATTCTTTTGTGCCAACATCACTGCTTTCTGCAAGAATGCTAGGTCTCTTTTGTTTGGCTTAGTGGGACAGTTCCTTGCCATATGACCTACACCCTGAAAGTTGAAACACTTAACCGGATTACCCTGATTCACATTTCCCATATTCCCATCAACTGGAGCTGCAATATTCCTGTTTTGATTACCCATTGCCTGATTACCAACATTCTGACCCCTCTGATTTCCAACAAACTGACCCATTTGATTCCCTGCATACTGACCCAGCTGATTCTGCATATTCTGATTACCCATGTTAAATCCAGTGGCATATCCTTGCTGATTCCCTTAAACTCCAACCATTTGTCCTCCATTGCCCATATTGAAACTCGGCTGAGCGATCTGCTTGTTGCGAGTGTTCGATGAGATCCTTTGGTTGTTGTTTGTTGGTGTAGAATAACGTCCTTGGAATGCCTTTGACAGAAAAGCAAACGCTTGGGACAATGCTGCAGAAGCCTCATCATTGTCAGTGAATTCCGGTTCTTGGAATTGTTGGTATTGCTGTTGTGGAAAATCATGTTGTTGTTGTGGGTAGAATTGTTGTTGGTAGACCGGTGTTGGTTGCATGTAGTTGTGAGTGGAAGATGATGATGGTTGTTGAGTGTTCACTGATAACGGTGTATTAGCAATTAATGCGAGAGGATCATGATTCTTTGCCAATCTTTTTTTCCTTACTTCATTTGCCTCAGCTTGGTTTTGCTTTAGAAAGTCATAGAGTTGATCATAATTCACCTGATGTAAATCCTTTGTTTGATTGACAATTGTAACATAACGACCCCATTCTTCTGGAAGGTTATTGACGAATTTGATGTTTGTTGCAATTGGTCGAGGTGTCAACTTGTTTCTGATTAACTCATTCATCAAAGTGCAAAACCTGGTGTAGTATGATTCAATCTGTTCACCTTTGGTGGATGTGAAGTTCTCCCATTCAGTGAGAAGTTTGTTCTCAACGTCTTGTTGTCCAATCTCTGTACCATGACAAATCCTTCTAACACGTTCCCACATAGCATGAGCAGTTTCACAGCTGTCGACCGCAGCAAAGATCTCCCTTGGTAATCCAAGTTGGATTAGATGCATTGCCATATCATCGGCTTTGATCTGCGTCTTGTCTTCATCTGTGTAATCTTCTTCTGTTTGTAAACGCACGTATGGTTCAGTAGGATTTGTTGAGTTTGGATTACCGGCAATTTGAACTTGTCTTGGCTGAAATGGACCATTCTTAATGGAGTTGATCATGAGGTTACCATCAGTCTTAGTTTTGATGTAACGAAGCATGCGGCTTGTCCATGGAAGATATCCACCTTTTTCAAGCATTGGAGGTTGATTTTCGGCACCGGCAGCATGAATGTCCTGTTGAGTTGCCATGATTTGAATTCAAAGTGAAACGTTGTTCTGAGGATCTTTTGAAAGATAACAAAGGTTGTTGTTGAAGATTAGATGTTTTGGTGAAGATGAAAGTTCGTTCTCGGTTGATCTGATTGATTTCGTAATTTCCCGCCAAAAATTGAGTATGAAAATTTTCTATCTCAAAATTTGAAAATCACTATAAAATCCAATTCTAAGGTTACTAGAAAAATTTGAGTTTTGAAAAAAATTTCGCCAAATTTTACCGAAATTTTTTGAATTTTGGCCTAAAAATTTGAATTTCGGGCCAAAATTTTCAACCTTATACCAAAATTTAAATCTCGCGTAAAAATTGAACGTTTAGTCTCGTGTGAAAAATAAATTTTACTCAAATTTTACCCATTTTTTTTTTTTTTTTTTTTTTTTTTTTTTTTTTTTTTTTTAATCTAACTCGATAAGATTATATATAGTCTAACTCGATAAGTTTGGAAAATTCTAACTCGATAAGTCTGTAAACACCAAACTCGATATGTCTTAAAACACCAAACTCGATATGTCTAGGTAGTGTTTCAAACTCGATAAGTCCAGATAGGGTTTCTAACTCAATAAGTTCAGATATGGTTCTAACTCGATAAGATTATATAAATTTCTAACTCGATAAGTCTGAAAAATTTGGGCAGAGTTTCCCTAACTCGATAAACAATAAACCTAACTCGATAAACGATTAGGGAAGACAGGCTAACTCGCCAATGTAGATCCTAACTCGATAAGATCTGTGATCCTAACTCGATAACAACTTACACCCAAACTCGATAAGAAACAAATCCTAACTTGATAAAATACCCAAACTCGATAGAACTGGTTCCAAACTCGAAAAACTAATTCTAACTCGAAAGGTTTTGGCGATGAACAGTAACTTCGAATCAAAAATCACTTTTAAACAATGTTTTTTCAACCAAATCAAACCTAAAACAACCTATATTATCCCTAGGCGACTGATACCACTTGTAGGACCGTAGAACAACCTATTTCACATATGAATCTTGCCTAAGCCTAGAGAGAGAAAGTAAGTAGAGAGAGAGAGTGGATGGGAACTCTAGTGTGTGGAATAATAACCTTGATATCACTAATAGAATCACTAAGAGAACCAACCTCACAAATGAGGTTTACAAGAGTATTTATAGTTGAAGTCTAGGGCATCATCTATCTTATACATTATTACACTAATGGCCCTTAGACTTTCACAAAACATGAATACTAAGCATAAACTTCATCATAATGATATTCTAAAGCAACCTATAACAATACGTTAATGACTGACACTTTTTATAAATAAAATATGATCCTAACACTAGACAATAACTATTCCCCGGCTGCGGCGCCAAAAACTTGATGCGTGGGAATCGCAACAGGCTTTACCTCTCGAGGGATTTCGAGAAGCTTACAACCCCCACCAGGCAGTGTACCTGATCGTTGTAGTATAGTATAGTGACAAGTACAGGGGGATTGATCGTTCAGCTTAGGAATAGTGTCGCTAGGATTAAAAAGCCTAAATACTAGTTCTAAAGGTGAGGGATGATTCTTTTTGTGTTTTTCTATTTTATAGAAAGCAATTAAAAATCTCTGGTTTAAAGGATTTGGGCGGAATTAGTTGCTAAAACTAACCCAATACTAAGATGCAATCAAAATAAAATATAAGAAATGAAAATAAACTAAATTATACTAAGGTTGTGAGCTATAAGTGGAGAAAATGTGTTTACTTAGATTTCACTACTCCCTAGACATCTTTTACACGTTAATTACTTGTTATAAATGCATGGATGACGGATCGTATTCCTTAATACCATTCATGGGGTGGCACACTTAACTCCCCAATTCTATGAGCTCTTATCTCCTCCTACACCATGCCCAACACAACTATAGGGATTGTAAACAGTGGCTCATGCATTAAATACAACCAATAAAGACCTAGTGCGCGTCGGTTCATGTTTCTTAAGACGTTCAAGCATGTTACCAATTGGAACCCTTAAAAACCTGTAAAATTCGCACCAAGTTCGTACTTAGGGTTTCTCCAAAACTTCCCTCTTAAATGTGAAAAATTAGAAAACTATATATAGGAAAAGAGGTCTGACGGCGTCAAGACAAAGCTTGTGACGCCGTCACCTCGCCGCCAAAACTATTCTCGGACTACCTTGATCTACATTTGACGCCGTCAAGACTTAATCATTTCCAGGCCGTCATGACTTTTACTCTTGACGCCTTACCTTCATGACGCCGTCAAATCTCTTCTGGATCGTCATGGAATTTTGCTCTTGACGCCGTCAGGGAGTTACTCTTGACGCCGTCACCTACTGTTCTCAGCATGGAAAATTAAGACTTTGGCGTTTTCTTCACTTTTGTGCTCCAAAAACGTCCGAATTGCTTCCTTTTCCAGATTTCTCTCCCAAAGTACCTAAAATCACAAAAGGAACGATTTAGGGCATTATTTGATCAAATAAATTTGAATTCGGGCTTAAATGACCCCCTAAAAATGGATTATTTTTCGCCTCATCATGCTTAAAGTTAGAAACGAAAAGATAGGCTCGGAGGGTTGTACTAGGGGTTTCGTGTACTAAAGATGAGTACAACGCTAAGGGTAATCCTAATGCCTCTTATCATGTAGTAAATCCTACTACACGAATGTAGTCTCACTAGCGGTCACGGGATGCATCACTAACGCAAGTTCTAGAATCTAAATGCTACCGGCACACTCATAAGCACTAATAGTAAATGCTTTTCCTATCAAATCTAAAGGCGAACCTCACATATTTGGGTGGAAAATTTTTTCTGAATATACGGTTATGTGCTAGTCATACAATCTCCTATCCACGAGACGCTTGCTATGGCTAAAGTTTCACTCCTAAATGTTGTAAAAAAATTTAAATTTGGCGCTAAAATTGCACTAACAAGTATTTCTCATAGTTTTATTACACATCTACCATCAAACAGAACAAACTCAAGCGAAAGTGCATATGTAAGGTATCATCTTTTTACCCTCCCCTTACACTTAATATGAACATTGTCACCAATGTTCAAGTAAAGAATGTAAAAGTGAAAAAGTAAAGAGAATGAAATCAAATACTCCCCTGATTCGCTCGGTATGGATAATAAGGTGGCCAGGTTAGATCTTCCTCCAAGAAAATGAACAATCAAAGTGTAACACCCCCAAAATACCGCAGCGGAAGACTGTGTCATAAGGGTGCTACTTCATAATACAAAGTACAAGTTATAGAAAACGAACTCTAAATGAGACGTTTTGAAAAGTTACCATTCGATTAATGAATTCAAAGTTACAAACATGAGATTCCAAAGTATGATACATAAATGTATACAAAATGTTTTGAATGGTAAATGATAAAAAGCGTAAGTCTTCAGAATATGCAGCTTGACTCTAGGTTCCACGCACTAGCTATCGCCTTACTAACCTGAGATAAACATGCTAAAGTGTCAACACAATGGTTGGTGAGTTCACAGAGTTTGTCTTAAAACAGTTGAAAAGTCTTTAAAGAATATTCGCATAGCAAAGGCATCGTGAATCCACTCAGTTGCAAGTCCCACCATAAGAGACTTGCAACATGTGTGTTCACAACCCACTGCTAACATATAGTATGATTTCGATATATGTGTATACGATATATGCACGTTTAATGTAAAGTATCACTGCCTACTGAACCTCTTGACAAGAATAAGCATAAATGCTTCATAAGAATAAGCACAAATGCTTCATAGTGGATTATATTCACCCAAGGCCAGGAATATATGGCAATGGTGGGGGCGTCAGCCCGATAGTACTATCAATACCTCTCCATCGGCTCCATCCATGAGTTAAACATTAGTTAAAGAATATAGCGCATAGAATAGGTTTAACACATTAAGGCACATATCGTAATAAAACTACACATCATATTTAAGAGTATAAAAGTATAGCGTAGCATATGAGTAAAATTGTCTTTAGTAAAAGAGAAAGCAAGTAGTTTAAGCATGTATCTCCCCAAAAGAGTTTAAAACAAGTATGAAAAAGTAGGGGCTATGACTCACCTTAAGCTTATGTAATGAGAAAGGACAGTGGTAGTCGAATCGCGAAAGTCTCTAAGAGCAGCCTATAATAGAACGTTGCGACTTAGGTTTGGAGTAACATCTAAGAATACGAAGAATTGCCTATATATGTCTTGCATAATGTTCATGATGTAGTACTTAGTATATAGTGTAAGTCTTTGAATATAAATGGTTTATGAAACATGTACAGGTTGTATATCTCTTACTACCGTTCGGGCCGACATAATTCAGAAGTCATGGAGTAAACGTTCGAGGAGCCAGGACACTTTAATTCGTAAATCCACAACTCGTCTCGACGGCTTACTTAATGAACTCCTCACATGAGGCTCCCTACTATTGTAGTATTTGATAACATATATATAAGTTTTGATCTTTAAAAGTTATATGGGCTTTAGCCGTGGCTTTGCCATGACCTTGGTCATTGTTACCATGGTCTTGAGACTCAACCTTGGCTTTAGCCATGGTTGTGGTCTTGGCTTTAGGTCATTAGACCTCTTGGTCTCATGTAATTATAACCATTATATAGTTACTTTGGTCTAAAAATGGACTGTTAAGAATTTGAAGAAAATATCACTCGGAAAGCGTTTTCAGGGCTCGAGCTTCTTAATTCCTGAACGAAAACGTCGTTCCGGACAACTTTCGTGTTTTAACTTTTTGATGAATCGGACCAGAAGGGTGACTTTCAAAATGGCAGAATGCAAAATAGTAGGGTATAGGCAGTTTCGGCGTTTTGGTTTCGCTAACTTCTTATGGCCATAACTTTTGACTCGTGTACTCGTTTTAGGTGATTTAAATTGCTATGTTTTCCTTGTTAAGTCCTCTTTAACATAAAGTAAGTGTCAAATATAATAGTTGTACTATTTTGGTCGTGGTTCTCCATAAAAGTCACTAGTTTACTTGTTTAAATAACATAAGTTAACGTATATATACCATAACTTGTTTTACTAGTTTTTATACATCATGAACATAATACAAAGACCATATATAGCATGAAAGAAACATAATAAGCATGAAAATGATATTGAGCAAGAGAGTGTAATTGGATTTGCTTACAACTTTTGGCTTTCTAAAGAAAGGAAGTCAAGTATGAAACTAGGACACTAAACCTATGCTTGTAAACCCTTCACCACAACTCTTGTAACCCTTGCTAGCCTTCATATAAACCTTACGAAAACCATTTAACTTCAGCCCCTAATCACCTTGTGTAGCTCCTAATTCAACCATGGAATCACCAAACAAACTTAAGAACTAGGTAGAGAATACTAAGACCTTGAACTTTGTAGTGTAACTTGTAGTTTGAAGATCAAAGGATCATGGTGCTAGGGATTGATGGTGTGACGTTTTTATTATGAAGAAAGGAAGAGATGAGCCTTGTATTTATAGCATGAAGAGGAGGTGCAAGGAAGGTGCCTAGGAAGGTTCATTGAGGAGGTTAGTTTTTAGGATATTTAGGAAGCTTTTTTAGCAAGTTTTACACATGTATGGATCCTAAGGCCTAAGGCATGAGATCATGACACACAAGGGATGACTCCCCCCCCCTCTAAGTTGGCCAAGGCTGATCTAGGGTAACTAGATGAGTAGTCATGGTCTTATCTAAGTTACGGAGTGAGTTTTGGTCCCGGTAATCGCTAACGGTAAATGCTTAAGTCACGAAACGTAAAACCGGGTATCCTAAAAATATGAAACTTGAAAGTATGGTTAAACATGTCAATATACTCCATAATAAAATATAAAATGAGTGGTAGGTTCTATTGGGTTGCTCAAACCCTGCTAAAACTGGAAACACGGGTCTAAAACGCGTAATACGTAAAACGTACGAAAGTTGCGTAAAATTTAGAAAAGTAACATGTAACTTTTCTAATGGAATACTAATGACTTAAAATGACTTATAATGTTTAGGCCGTGCTCAGTCTAGTGTCGGTTGGTATTTAATGTCTCTAAACTTAAAACCGTAAGCCCAAAAATCAAGGAATAACTTATAAAATCAAGGAATGATTTTTTTTCAAAGGAGGAGGGAAAAATATGTTGACTTTTTCTAATAAGTTGAAAACTCAAATCGTCTTAGAAACGCGGTGCAGGTATAGGCTAAGGTTACGGCTAAGTAAAAGTGCTTAAAAACGAGAATTCCTGTTTCTCACGGCCGAGGTTTATTTGGTCATATTTTTCTCGGTCATGATTAATTCTCAAATTAATCATGAGAGTACTAAACATTTTTCTAATGCGGGGTCACTTAACGCGGTCGAGTTTCGTTGTGCGTAGAATTTTTGAATGACGTTTTACCCTAAAACGTGTAATTCCTAAATAACTTTCACGAAAATGATCTGATGAGTGTCAAACTTTTAATTTGCCATGGAAATGATTTATCACTCGAGGCCAAGAAACAAAAATCAAATTTTGAGTAAATTTCAGGAAAAATGAATAGTAAAAGTGAATAGTGAAATTTTCTAGGAATAGTAATTAATCTGAAAATGCGAATTGTTACAGTCTTTACCCCTTAAGGAGAACTTCGTCCCGAAGTTCAGTTAATGTTAACTACTTATGGTGTGTCTAAAAGAATTCGGGATCTCTAATATAGTGGTGTTTACTCTGATTCGTCTAGGGTTCTGGTTATAGAGTCGTATCGGCTACAATTAAGCCCACTTATTTATAACACATTACTTACATAAAGAAGCGTCCAAATTTATGTAAGTAAGGTCTCATAAACTTATGGTTCGGTGATTTACAATCTCTTTCTTTAAATGAAGAGGCGTACCAATCCTTTTAAATAAGGAGATTCTAAATCATCCTACTTAAGAATTTCCGACACAAAATCCGCCTTCTGAGGCAGATAGTAAGATAATCAAGTCATCAAATCCCTAAAGCTAAGCAATAATATTATTTAACTCAAATCTTGTGTCTTATCAAACAAGAACTGTCACAAGATCAAATTAAATAATTAGTTATTACTGAGCTCCATGTTTTTAATGACTCGACTAATCTCTGGGGCTCCTTATAATACTAAAGTCACATCATCTAACAGCGTGGAACTAAACCAACAACTACCAAGAAGCGTATGCGTATGTAGTGTGTGTAAGGCAAATAAAGAGGAGAGTCCTAACGTATATAGCAGTTATAGTCTAGGCACTAATGCAACCTAGTTCTCTATAACCAAGGCTCTGATACCAATCTGTAACACCCCCAAAATACCGCAGCGGAAGACTGTGTCATAAGGGTGCTACTTCATAATACAAAGTACAAGTTATAGAAAACGAACTCTAAATGAGACGTTTTGAAAAGTTACCATTCGATTAATGAATTCAAAGTTACAAACATGAGATTCCAAAGTATGATACATAAATGTATACAAAATGTTTTGAATGGTAAATGATAAAAAGCGTAAGTCTTCAGAATATGCAGCTTGACTCTAGGTTCCACGCACTAGCTATCGCCTTACTAACTTGAGATAAACATGCTAAAGTGTCAACACAATGGTTGGTGAGTTCACAGAGTTTGTCTTAAAACAGTTGAAAAGTCTTTAAAGAATATTCGCACAGCAAAGGCTTCGTGAATCCACTCAGTTGCAAGTCCCGCCATAAGAGACTTGCAATCTGTGTGTTCACAACCCACTGCTAACATATAGTATGATTTCGATATATGTGTATACGATATATGCATGCTTAATGTAAAGTATCACTGCCTACTGAACCTCTTGACAAGAATAAGCACAAATGCTTCATAAGAATAAGCACAAATGCTTCATAGTGGATTATATTCACCCAAGGCCAGGAATATATGGCAATGGTGGGGGCGTCAGCCCGATAGTACTATCAATACCTCTCCATCGGCTCCATCCAGGAGTTAAACAGTAGTTAAAGAATATAGCGCATAGAATAGGTTTAACACATTAAGGCACATATCGTAATAAAACTACACATCATGTTTAAGAGTATAAAACTATAGCATAGCATATGAGTAAAATTGTCTTTAGTAAAAGAGAAAGCAAGTAGTTTAAGCATGTATCTCCCCAAAAGAGTTTAAAACAAGTATGAAAAAGTAGGGGCTATGACTTACCTTAAGCTTATGTAATGAGAAATGACAGTGGTAGTCGAATCGCGAAAGTCTCTAAGAGCAGCCTATAATAGAACGTTGCGACTTAGGTTTGGAGTAACATCTAAGAATACAAAGAATTGCCTATATATGTCTTGCATAATGTTCATGATGTAGTACTTAGTATATAGTGTAAGTCTTTAAATATAAATGGTTTATGAAACATGTATAGGTTGTATATCTCTTACTACCGTTCGGGCCGACATAATTCAGAAGTCATGGAGTAAACGTTTCTAGGAGCCAGGACACTTTAATTCGTAAATCCAGAACTCGTCTCGACGGCTTACTTAATGAACTCCTCACATGAGGCTCCCTACTATTGTAGTATTTGATAACATATATATAAGTTTTGATCTTTAAAAGTTATATGGTCTTTAGCCATGGCTTTGCCGTGACCTTAGTCATTGTTACCATGGTCTTGAGACTCAACCTTGGCTTTAGCCATGGTTGTGGTCTTGGCTTTAGGTCATTAGACCTCTTGGTCTCATGTAATTATAACCATTATATAGTTACTTTGGTCTAAAAATGGACTGTTAAGAATTTGAAGAAAATATCACTCGGAAAGCATTTTCAGGGCTCGAGCTTCTTAATTCTTGAACGAAAACGTCGTTCCGGACAACTTTCGTGTTTTAACTTTTTGATGAATCAGACCAGAAGGGTGACTTTCAAAATGGCAGAATGCAAAACAGTAGGGTATAGGCAGTTTCGGCATTTTGGTTTCGCTAACTTCTTATGGCCATAACTTTTGACTCGTGTACTCATTTTAGGTGATTTAAATTGCTATGTTTTCCTTGTTAAGTCCTTTTTAACAGCAAGTAAGTGTCAAATATCATAGTTGTACTATTTTGGTCGTGGTTCTCCATAAAAGTCACTAGTTTACTTGTTGAAATAACATAAGTTAACATATATATACCATAACTTGTTTTACTAGTTTTTATACATCATGAACATAATACAAAGACCATATATAGCATGAAAGAAACATAATAAGCATGAAAATGATATTGAGCAAGAGAGTGTAATAGGATTTGCATACAACTTTTGGCTTTCTAAAGAAAGGAAGTCAAGTATGAAACTAGGACACTAAACCTATGCTTGTAAACTCTTCACCACAACTCTTGTAACCCTTGCTAGCCTTGATATAAACCTTATGAAAACCATTTAACTTCAGCCCCTAATCACCTTGTGTAGCTCCTAATTCAACCATGGAATCACCAAACAAACTTAAGAACTAGGTAGAGAATACTAAGACCTTGAACTTTGTAGTGTAACTTGTAGTTTGAAGATCAAAGGATCATGGTGCTAGGGATTGATGGTATGACGTTTTTATTATGAAGAAAGGAAGAGATGAGCCTTGTATTTATAGCATGAAGAGGAAGTGCAAGGAAGGTGCTTAGGAAGGTTCATTGAGGAGGTTAGTTTTTAGGATATTTAGGAAGCTTTCTTAGCAAGTTTTACATATGTATGGATCCTAAGGCCTAAGGCATGAGATCATGACACACAAGGGATGACTCCCCCCCCCCCCTCTAAGTTGGCCAAGGCTGATCTAGGGTAACTAGATGAGTAGTCATGGTCTTATCTAAGTTACGGAGTGAGTTTTGGTCCCGGTAATCGCTAACGTTAAATGCTTAAGTCACGAAACGTAAAACCGGGTATCCTAAAAATATGAAACTTGAAAGTATGGTTAAACATGTCAATATACTCCATAATGAAATATAAAATGAGTGGTAGGTTCTATTGGGTTGCTCAAACCCTGCTAAAACTGGAAACACGGGTCCAAAATGCGTAATACCTAAAACGTACGAAAGTTGCGTAAAATTTAGAAAAGTAAAATGTAACTTTTCTAATAGAATACTAATGACTTAAAATGACTTATAATGTTTAGGCCGTGCTCAGTCTAGTGTCGGTTGGTATTTAATGTCTCTAAACTTAAAACCGTAAGCCCAAAAATCAAGGAATGACTTATAAAATCAAGGAATGATTTTTGGTCAAAGGAGGAGGGAAAAATATGTTGACTTTTTCTAATAAGTTGAAAACTCAAATCATCTTAGAAACGCGGTGCAGGTATAGGCTAAAGTTACGGCTAAGTAAAAGTGCTTAAAAACGAGAATTCCTGTTTCTCACGGCCGAGGTTTATTTGGTCATATTTTTCTCGGTCATGATTAATTCTCAAATTAATCATGAGAGTACTAAACATTTTTCTGATGCGGGGTCACTTAACGCGGTCGAGTTTCGTTGTGCGTAGAATTTTTGAATGACGTTTTACCCTAAAACGTGTAATTCCTAAATAACTTTCACGAAAATGATCTGATGAGTGTCAAACTTTTAATTTGCCATGGAAATGATTTATCACTCGAGGCCAAGAAACAAAAATCAAATTTCGAGAAAATTTCGGGAAAAATGAATAGTAAAAGTGAATAGTGAAATTTTCCGGGAATAGTAATTAATCTGAAAATGCGAATTGTTACAGTCTATACCCCTTAAGGAGAACTTCGTCCCGAAGTTCAGTTGATGTTAACTACTTATGGTGTGTCTAAAAGAATTCGGGATCTCTAATATAGTGGTGTTTACTCTGATTCGTCTAGGGTTCTGGTTATGGAGTCGTATCGGCTACAATTAAGCCCACTTATTTATAACACATTACTTACATAAAGAAGCGTCCAAATTTATGTAAGTAAGGTCTCATAAACTTATGGTTCGGTGATTTACAATTTCTTTATTTAAATGAAGAGGCGTACCAATCCTTTTAAATAAGGAGATTCTAAATCATCCTACTTAAGAACTTTCGACACAAAATCCGCCTTCTGAGGCAGATAGTAAGATAATCAAGTCATCAAATCCCTAAAGCTAAGCAATAATATTATTTAACTCAAATCTTGTGTCTCATCAAACAAGAACTGTCACAAGATCAAGTTAAATAATTAGTTATTACTGAGCTCCATGTTTTTAATGACTCGTCTAATCTCTGGGGCTCCTTATAATACTAAAGTCACATCATCTAATAGCGTGGAACTAAACCAACAACTACCAAGAAGCGTATGCGTATGTAGTGTGTGTAAGGCAAATAAAGAGGAGAGTCCTAACGTATATAGCAGTTATAGTCTAGGCACTAATGCAACCTAGTTCTCTATAACCAAGGCTCTGATACCAATCTGTAACTCCCCCAAAATACCGCAGCGGAAGACTGTGTCATATGGGTGCTACTTCATAATACAAAGTACAAGTTATAGAAAACGAACTCTAAATGAGACGTTTTGAAAAGTTACCATTCGATTAATGAATTCAAAGTTACAAACATGAGATTCCAAAGTATGATACATAAATGTATACAAAATGTTTTGAATGGTAAATGATAAAAAGCGTAAGTCTTCAGAATATGCAGCTTGACTCTAGGTTCCACGCACTAGCTATCGCCTTACTAACCTGAGATAAACATGCTAACACTACTAGAAAAAGGGCTATCCTTGACTCCAAATGCGAGTCAAGAAGAGTCCTTATGACGCACAAATGCGAGTCAAGGAAAGACCCGTCATAAATATTCATGACTCGCATTTGTGCGTCATCCTTCTATGACTCGCACTTATGACACACGTTGCGTGTCATTACCCTTAAAATCATTTTGACTAACTTTTATGACATATGTTTTTGCGAGTCATTACCTTAAAATCATTTTTTTTCCTGTTTTTTAAAACCTGATTATATACATAATTATTGACAATAAACCTGATAATTGTGCAAAATTAACGCATTTCATATATACCAAAACCATGTGTTACCGCCAATTCATTACATAAAAATTCAAGTGAAAATATAGACCGATAATTAGTTAAAGTTACTACAATACGCGCGATTTCTACCTAAAAATGAAATTCGACACATAAATTGCCCATTCTTCTCGAATATCGTCGAAATCCGCCTCCGTGTACTCATTCCTGGGGCCACCAATCTAGTCAAATAAAACAACATTTTAGAAACAGTTAATTACTACTTAAACTACTTAAAACAGTTAACTACTTACATGTGTGCCAATTGGCTTAAATAGAAGCTATCACTTCTATTACATGTGTGCCAATTGGATTAAAACAGTTAACTACTCCATAACACCGATCACCCCAGGATCACGTGTGCCACGTATTGAAAATATTTCCACCGATGATACTATGAGATCAAATGAATGAATAACCAGAGGAAATAAGATGAAGCCGGATGGATACGCATGTAAGAATGAAAATGGTAATTAATACATAAATAGACAGATGAGTGATGGACTACCACATAAGTTCTCGTATAAATAGTAATATAGTATATAACTAGCAGAAATGGTTGAAGCATAAGCATTTTCTAACTGCACATAAATGAAATCTGGGTAATCTACAGATAAGAATAGTTAATAAGTGTCCATTTCCTTCTCATAGGTGTCAAGGTTTTCAGATATCACAAAGCTGTCAAAGATTGCAATCTAGTCAATTAACAAGTGCACATAGTTGGTGGTTCTGTCAAGGGAACATGCACTGACAAGAACCAAACCAGAAAAACATCGAGTGCCACATAAATAATAATAATAATAATAATAATAATAATAATAATAATAATAATAATAATAATAATAATAATAATAATAATAATAATAATAATAATAATAATAATAATAATAATAATAATAATCAAATTAAAAAGCACAGATCTGCAAATGACTGCCTCTTAAACTGACCTTTAATGCATATTCACAATGATTTAGTGAGAACTACATTTGGGGAAAACCAAATGCTTACCTTCAATTTTGCAGCGCCGAGCCATGGTTCCTCCTAGTATCATAGCACTTATTATCTCTGCAGCAATGCTCTCAAATAGATCAGCTCCTCGAGCTGCACAATCACCAGCATTATCTCCGACCTTGTATAACAAAATCACCAGATTAGCTATTAATAATATAAACGACAACAGTAATAACTGCACTTAAGATCAAAGAGAATGAATTCCATAAAAATATTACCATGAAAGTTGTAGGTTAAGCGAAAGATGTAACGCACAGTAATTTAGTCAACACAAAAATATATGAAAGACAAATAAACTCATACCAGGGAAGATTCAAAGAGATCTAATAAACACATAACTATGACAATAAAACTAAACCGCCTCATTTCCTATACATATCAAGCTTCTAGATGTAATCTGTTATGATAAGTGATTTAATGCAACTTTAAGGTTGTTTCTGAAACTAAATTAATGCCTCATTTGAACACCTTATATGAGCTTATATGCACCGTTATTATGATGTAATCAATCCGCCTTGTAAACTATTTCATATATAATACTATTAGTTCACCTACAATCCCATGCCTCATAGAGGTGACTCCAGCATCAAACCGACCCAAAGTCAACACGTGTACATAAGTGATGCATCTTAATGAAAATTTGTTTAGAAGATAATCTGTATTTGTTACATTGGCTTATTCATTTGGGTTATTGGAAGGTATTAAGAAGAATTTCAACATCCCTTACAGTTGTTTTTAATCTTTTTATAGACTGCCACATTTAGGCTCTAAAGAGTTGTTGCAATATATGAGCAGCTAAGTCTTCATTGGCTTTGTACGTATATATAAAAATAGCAACTGACCCCAACATGCAAAGGCATGTAGATATAGTTAGGAAGGGTTTGCAATTTGCAGGAATAGTTTCTGAAAAATATGCTGACAGAGGTACACAGAGCCGGTGGTACCATGAGAGAGCTTAGTGATTCTTAGACTTTAACTTATTGTAGAAACATATTAGGCATTGCATCTATCAGCTCCATTTAATATAGAAGGATCTTAGTAGTAAACACTAGAATTTGTAAAGTTGGATTAATAAGTTGTTTTATGCATCAACAAGGAAGAACAAAAACATATACGAGGATGTATACCAGATCAGCAATGACAGCCGGATTCCGAGGATCATCTTCGGGTATTCCCTGCTCTACTTTTCCAACAAGATCAGCACCAACATCAGCAGCTTTCTTGTATATTCCACCACCCAGCTGAGCAAAAAGAGCTACGAATGATGCTCCAAAACCGTACCCGACAAGAAGAAAAGGCACTGGTACATGATGTACAAAGCTTTTAGTAAAAGAATTATAAATAGCCATATATTCCAGTCAAGAATCGACAGTGATATTGTATCATTAAAGTTAACGTTTAGTTTTTATAAACAATATCTTTTAGTTGTGACACGATGAAGACACCGTAACATCCATATTCTGATAAGCAGGTATCGTTAATAACAAGAAAGGAAGAAGGTTGAGACTCACAAACCACAAAAACTGAGTCTGAAACAGGTTCAATTGGGCAACTTACAGGTCATGTGGGGTCCACTAGAGACTTTGGAAGCCCAAGCAAAATTAATAAGCCAAGAAGCTAGGGTGAAAAGCTATCTAAAAAGCCAGGGTACACCCTCTGGGTCCCACATGTGAGGTCAGGGGGAGGGTTGAAAGTTGGGGGTAAAAGCTGATGACTCAGCTTTACTCAGTTGATGGCCAAACTACAAAGGACTTGCAGCCCTACTAAATGGCTTCTACACTACAAAATAAGCTCAGGGTATTGAAGCTTAGCTTATTGGCTTTCCAATAAGCTGAAAATCTAGGTATGGGTCCACTGAGTAGGCCTGTGGGGTCCACTCAATGTGGGTGAGTGAAACTGAGTTTGTGCACAGGGCAAGGGCTTGCCCTGCAGCTCTCTTTGAGCTTATCCACAAGCTTGAGAAAAAATCACTAAAATAAGACAAACATGGGGTCTTGTAGCTCTATTGATACTAGAATTACCATACAAGTATGAGCTTATTTCTGTATAGACACACTATGCACTTCCCATCTATCAAACACTTTAATCACTTGACTGGTTTTAAGTACTTATAAGCCCATTAATCTCATCCTCACTGAATCAGCTATAATCGCAATCATAGTGTTTTCATCCCTTATTTCTGCCATATATATTACACCAGAACCCCAAACACCAGTTTACCCACAACACTAACATGTTACATTATTTACAGTTAATGATACAAAAACCTAGTTACATTTTCACAAACACATGGTGTGCTACATTAAAAATCAATAAATTGATTTTATAACCTAAATAAAACTCTACAAACAAACAAATTAGGGCAAATTACGGCATACCTTTCAAAATTAGGGCAAATTAGGGCAATGACGAGTGTTTTGAGATGGGAAATTAGGGCGGGAGTGTTTTGAGAGTTTTCAGAGGGGTATGAGATGGGAAATTAGGGCGGGATGTTTTGAGAGTTTTGAGAGGGGTGTTTGATTAGGTTTTGAGAGATTGAGAGGGAAGATTTTTAGTGTTAGAGCGGGATGTTTTAAGATTTTTAGGTTCTTAGAGATTGAGATTGAGAGGGAAGATTGAGAGGGAAGTGTTTTGGGGGGAAAAAACGAATCAGAGATAGATTTTTGGAAAAAGAGTGTTTTTAATCAATTGTTTTTAACTGATTATGACCCTATATTATGACGCTTCTGAAAACGAGTCATCTCCAATAAAACATTTACTCTTTATGACTCTTATTTTATGACTTTGCTATTTGCGCGTCATCTTTTAGTGTACGTCATAAAATGCGAGTCAAGAATAGACCTTTTTCTAGTAGTGTAAAGTGTCAACACAATGGTTGGTGAGTTCACAGAGTTTGTCTTAAAACAGTTGAAAAGTCTTTAAAGAATATTCGCACAGCAAAGGCATCGTGAATCCACTCAGTTGCAAGTCCCGCCATAAGAGACTTGCAACCTGTGTGTTCACAACCCACTGCTAACATATAGTATGATTTCAATATATGTGTATACGATATATGCACGCTTAATGTAAAGTATCACTGCCTACTGAACCTCTTGACAAGAATAAGCACAAATGCTTCATAAGAATAAGCACAAATGCTTCATAGTGGATTATATTCACCCAAGGCCAGGAATATATGGCAATGGTGGGGGCGTCAGCCCGATAGTACTATCAATACCTCTCCATCGGCTCCATCCAGGAGTTAAACAGTAGTTAAAGAATATAGCGCATAGAATAGGTTTAACACATTAAGGCACATATCGTAATAAAACTACACATCATGTTTAAGAGTATAAAAGTATAGCATAGCATATGAGTAAAATTGTCTTTAGTAAAAGAGAAAGCAAGTAGTTTAAGCATGTATCTCCCCAAAAGAGTTTAAAACAAGTATGAAAAAGTAGGGGCTATGACTCACCTTAAGCTTAGGTAATGAGAAATGACAGTGGTAGTCGAATCGCGAAAGTCTCTAAGAGCAGCCTATAATAGAACGTTGCGACTTAGGTTTGGAGTAACATCTAAGAATACGAAGAATTGCCTATATATGTCTTGCATAATGTTCATGATGTAGTACTTAGTATATAGTGTAAGTCTTTGAATATAAATGGTTTATGAAACATGTATAGGTTGTATATCTCTTACTACCGTTCGGGCCGACATAATTCAGAAGTCATGGAGTAAACGTTTCTAGGAGCCAGGACACTTTAATTCGTAAATCCACAACTCGTCTCGACGGCTTACTTAATGAACTCCTCACATGAGGCTCCCTACTATTGTAGTATTTGATAACATATATATAAGTTTTGATCTTTAAAAGTTATATGGTCTTTAGCCGTGGCTTTGCCGTGACCTTGGTCATTGTTACCATGGTCTTGAGACTCAACCTTGGCTTTAGCCATGGTTGTGGTCTTGGCTTTAGGTCATTAGACCTCTTGGTCTCATGTAATTATAACCATTATATAGTTACTTTGGTCTAAAAATGGACTGTTAAGAATTTGAAGAAAATATCACTCGGAAAGCGTTTTCAGGGCTCGAGCTTCTTAATTCCTGAACGAAAACGTCGTTCCGGACAACTTTCGTGTTTTAACTTTTTGATGAATCGGACCAAAAGGGTGACTTTCAAAATGGCAGAATGCAAAACAGTAGGGTATAGGCAGTTTCGGCGTTTTGGTTTCGCTAACTTCTTATGGCCATAACTTTTGACTCGTGTACTCGTTTTAGGTGATTTAAATTGCTATGTTTTCCTTGTTAAGTCCTCTTTAACAGAAAGTAAGTGTCAAATATCATAGTTGTACTATTTTGGTCGTGGTTTTCCATAAAAGTCACTAGTTTACTTGTTTAAATAACATAAGTTAACATATATATACCATAACTTGTTTTACTAGTTTTTATACATCATGAACATAATACAAAGACCATATATAGCATGAAAGAAACATAATAAGCATGAAAATGATATTGAGCAAGAGAGTGTAATAGGATTTGCTTACAACTTTTGGCTTTCTAAAGAAAGGAAGTCAAGTATGAAACTAGGACACTAAACCTATGCTTGTAAACCCTTCACCACAACTCTTGTAACCCTTGCTAGCCTAGATATAAACCTTATGAAAACCATTTAACTTCAGCCCCTAATCACCTTGTGCAGCTCCTAATTCAACCATGGAATCACCAAACAAACTTAAGAACTAGGTAGAGAATACTAAGACCTTGAACTTTGTAGTGTAACTTGTAGTTTGAAGATCAAAGGATCATGGTGCTAGGGATTGATGGTGTGATGTTTTTATTATGAAGAAAGGAAGAGATGAGCCTTGTATTTATAGCATGAAGAGGAGGTGCAAGGAAGGTGCCTAGGAAGGTTCATTGAGGAGGTTAGTTTTTAGGATATTTAGGAAGCTTTCTTAGCAAGTTTTACATATGTATGGATCCTAAGGCCTAAGGCATGAGATCATGACACACAAGGGATGACTCCCCCCCCCCCTCTAAGTCGGCCAAGGCTGATCTAGGGTAACTAGATGAGTAGTCATGGTCTTATCTAAGTTACGGAGTGAGTTTTGGTCCCGGTAATCGCTAACGGTAAATGCTTAAGTCACGAAACGTAAAACCGGGTATCCTAAAAATATGAAACTTGAAAGTATGGTTAAACATGTAAATATAATCCATAATAAAATATAAAATGAGTGGTAGGTTCTATTGGGTTGCTCAAACCCTGCTAAAACTGGAAACACGGGTCTAAAACGCGTAATACGTAAAACGTACGAAAGTTGCGTAAAATTTAGAAAAGTAAAATGTAACTTTTCTAATAGAATACTAATGACTTAAAATGACTTATAATGTTTAGGCCGTGCTCAGTCTAGTGTCGGTTGGTATTTAATGTCTCTAAACTTAAAACCGTAAGCCCAAAAATCAAGGAATGACTTATAAAATCAAGGAATGATTTTTGTTCAAAGGAGGAGGGAAAAATATGTTGACTTTTTCTAATAAGTTGAAAACTCAAATCGTCTTAGAAACGCGGTGCAGGTATAGGCTAAGGTTACGGCTAAGTAAAAGTGCTTAAAAACGAGAATTCCTGTTTCTCACGGCCGAGGTTTATTTGGTCATATTTTTCTCAATCATGATTAATTCTCAAATTAATCATGAGAGTACTAAACATTTTTCTGATGTGGGGTCATTTAACGCGGTCGAGTTTCGTTGTGCGTAGACTTTTTGAATGACGTTTTACCCTAAAACGTGTAATTCCTAAATAACTTTCACGAAAATGATCTGATGAGTGTCAAACTTTTAATTTGCCATGGAAATGATTTATCACTCGAGGCCAAGAAACAAAAATCAAATTTCGAGAAAATTTCGGGAAAAATGAATAGTAAAAGTGAATAGTGAAATTTTCCGGGAATAGTAATTAATCTGAAAATGCGAATTGTTACACAAAGCTTCCCTTCCAGAATATAAATCATCTCAAAACCTGATAAAATAGACAAGACAACCTCGCATAGAATCGGCGGCATCCTATAAAAGTTACTAAATCCTAGAAAACAAGATAAGATACAATGCTTGTGGAATGAAGTTTGCAGATCTCCTGGAGATTATAAAACTTAATAATTCACAAAAACCATAAGACTCCGTTAGAAAAACAAAACTGGTAAAATTTCCAGATTTTTACGCTTGACGCCGTCAAAAGTGACCTGCAGAAATCCTTATGTTAAGTTTCCGGAAAATTTCTGGAAAAACTTGGTCCTACTTCCAGGAAAATCCTGCAAAACTTCATTATGACTCAATACAATCATTTGACTCTAACAAATACGAATATACATGTTCACTTAATATTGTGGAGAATCATGATCGGTTTGTTTCTTAAAAACATATTTGGGGTTTCCCCTTACACTTATCTTTTGCAAAAATGCTTTTAGGTGGAGTTAAGACTAAGCCAAAACAACAAAGTAAAGTATTTCCACTATTTGGTTTAGAAACATGATCTACCAACAATAAAAATTAAGTGTGCATACGGAAGCAAACAAACAAAATAAAATCACACAAATAAAAACACACAAAATGAATAACGTCACCATGAGCACCACTAATTATTTCAAACATACGTAAACATGAAAGTAAATTGTTCAAGGCCAACAGAGGCCGCATCCTAAGCTATTACAGTACCAAATGTTTCAAATTACACAACCATCAATAAATAGTTCAAAGACAACAGAAATCAAGAGGAATCACTAGGGAGGAGGACCAAAGCGGTAGTCATAGCCAGGAGGGAGGTGTCCGGTGTACCCGTAGGGAGGGTAGTCAGTCTCACAGCCTGGGAAAGGATCAATCTGCAGGTGAGGCTCAAGCTGATCTCGGGTGGAGAGGTGCTGCATCTGGCGGATGGTGTGATCGTACATCCAATCAAAGCGCTGGTCAGTGGTGGTCCGCCATGCGTCCATCTGACCCATCCAGGCACCCTGGTGTGCCTGCCAGTCTCCCCGACTCATGTGTCGGTAGTAGTCAGCTGTCCCCTCCTCATAACCCTGGAACTGATGCTGCTGGGGATCTACCTCATCATCAGCATCCTCCTCAACATCTGGCCCCCCTACCTCATACCAAGTATAGGTCCCATTCCTCTCTAGCATCACAATGCTCATCTGCCTGAGGGATTTAGCCCTCACTACCCTACATGCCCCACAGTCGCTCAAGTACCCCATGATCGGAGGAGTAAGAAGATCATAGGAACGAGCCAACCGGGTCACGAACATCCCCCCATACACCTTGTCGATATCCCTCTCACCCACACTGGTCCTCAAATAACTGGCCACCCAAAATGGGATGTTGCAGTAGACATCCGCTGAAAAGATGGTGTACAAGTAGAATAGGTCTGAAGCGGTGACACGGTGAGTGGTGCCATGACGTCCTGACAGGCTGTGTGTGATGCACCTGTGGACCAACCTAACTATGGGGTCCCTGATGGATGCTGCCCCAGTAGTGGAGGTGTAGACCCCATCCCCTATGGTCGGCCAAAAAGTGATACACCTCATCTCACTCCTCTGAGTCTCCCCATTTAACAACCTCTGCATAAAAACCCCATCAACCTCCTCCCTAGTATACAACCCAATCCTCCAACCAAACTCTGTGACTGAACATGACCGCAATTCTCCTCCTAGCCTAAAATATATAGTGGTGCCCCCCACATCCGTCCTAGCCTCAGCCTGATCAAAATGGAAGGTCGCAAAGAACTCCATCACCAACTCACTATACACTGTCTCTCTAATCCTAAACAACCTCTCCCACTGAGGACCCGCAAACCCATCAGTGTGGATCCTCTCCAAAAACGCAGCCTTCAACCCTTGGGCCCTAAGAAACTCCCAATCAACCACAGCCCCAGCATCAATATGGTGGTTACAAAGTTCCGCATACTTGGTGGTGGCACCAACAGTGTCAAACTCGCTCCAACCATGGACTAATTCTCCATAATTGACTCTTTGGGACCTAGAGGAACTGCCCCGATGTTGACGAGATCTTTTGCTCATTTTCCAAGTGAAGATTGGATGCGAAAGACGTCGAATTGGAAGGTGGAGAATCGGAGTAGCAGCAGCACTTTGGGTGAGATTTGTGGGGTATGGGTTGAAAGTGATTGGTTTTGGGTTAATATTGCTGATCCATCGAGCTGACAGCGTCAAGAGTTATATCTGACACCGTCAGATGCCCGTGTGAGGTGAGAAATGGAGTAATTCCATGTTTAGTCCCTGCACTTTGCGTGAATAGCTAAACATTAGTAAAACCCATGAGTAGCTATTCCGTTAACGAGGTCCACCAGGGTCGAACGTCTCATTACTGTCACGGAAAGAGGTAAGGTTATAGAAGGGGTTGGGTGACGTTTTGGCTAAGTTGAAACCTGTGCACGGGTCATTGGTGTGAAAAAAGAGATGTTGTTCCATAGAGGGTTTCAAATCAGTGGTGTTTTTGAGGTGCAACCTCTTTACACCGGGTTTAAAACCAAAAGAACGTCTTTTGGATAAGTTCGGGAATGTGGTTCGCAAACATCCAACGAAAATGTTATGGAGTTGTGAACTCTTCTCTGCATGGGGATGCGCGTGAGAACGGGGGGTAGTTAATGGTGTAGCACTTGGGGAAAATTTCCCGCTATCCTCTTGGTCAAACACCAAAGGGGTTGAAACCTCGAAGACTTTTTCAATTTTTTTAGGTACGGAATTTTCTTTGATCTTTTCTTTGACCCTTGATATGAATTGGTCTGCGAAATTCATAAAAGCTTTATGAGTGCTATCCATGCATGCTTCTAGGTGCTGGATTTCTTTTTCCTGATTATCCATGAAGGTTACCATTATCTCTTCGAATTCCTCTTGTCGTGAACGTTTAGGAAAATTGTGGTCGATAGCCGTATTCCTACGTAGATTAGGATTCCACATGGGTTCAGTAGCAAGCTTCTCAATACTCATTAATTCTTTTACCTGCTTCTCGATGCTTCCTAACAACTGTTCTTGGGTGGCATATGCGTAGTCAAGTTTTCCCTTGCTTGGGAACATCGGGTCCTCCCATCCTTCCTCTTCGTATTGTGCCAACCCCTCAAGAACTTTCCAGCACTCGTCAATGCTAAGTCTATTTAGCCTGCCCTTGGCTGCGTAATCAATGGCTCTCCTTGTTTGATAGTCAACTTTATCGTAAAAGATTTGGATCTGGAGCCATGGTTCGATGCCATGATGAGGGACTTTTCGGAGCAGGTCTTTATATCGAATCCATGCTTTATAAAAGGTTTCATTTTGACGTTGTTGGAACATCAAGATGTCATTTCTAAGCTTAGTAGTTCTCCCCGGTGGGAAAAATTGAGCAAGGAAATGAGTGGTGAGATCATCCCATGTGGTGATGGATCCCGCGGGTAAACGCTCAAGCCATTGACTAGCTTGATCCCGTAGAGAGAATTGGAATAGGCGTAATCAGGTTGTCTCTCTAGTTGCAACATCTAGGTCTATGGAATCTACGATTTTGAGGAAGTCCTTAAGATGTTGGATTGGATCTTCGGAACGAAGTCCATGGAATGCACATCCGCTTTGCACCAACCGGATGGTGTCGGATCGCAAGGGGGTCACATTGGCTCCGGTGAGCTCAATGGTGTTTCGGTAGCCTTGGTGGCTAGGTCGGGAATACTCTCCTAAGGTTCGGGGCCTAAGGGGTTCTAATGGTGGGTTTTGTTGTGTTGGGATGACGGGTTCAAAGATGTTCCCGTTGTCCATGATGTCGGGTGGTTACGAACAAAGGCACAAAGAACTAAGATAGACTAAAATCTTACTAGAAAGGAATCTAGCAAGTAGACCTAATAAAAAGAAATTCTAACCTAGACAATAACTATTTCCCCGGGCTGCGGCGCCAAAAACTTGATGCGTGGGAATCGCAACAGGCTTTACTTCTCGAGGGATCTCGAGAAGCTTACAACCCCCACCAGGCAGTGTACCTGATTGTTGTAGTATAGTATAGTGATAAGTACCGGGGGATTGATCGTTCAGCTTAGGAATAGTGTCACTAGGATTAGAAAACCTAAATACTATTTCTAAAGGCGAGGGATGATTATTTTTGTGTTTTTATATTTTATAGAAAGCAAGTAAAAATCTCGGATTTGAAGGATTTGGGCGGAATTAGTTGCTAATCAACTAACCCAATACTAAAGATGCAATCAAAATAAAATACTAGAAATAAAAATAAACTAAATTATACTAAAGTTGTGAGCAATAAGTGGAGAAAATGTGTTTACTTAGATTTCACTACTCCCTAGACATCTTTTACACGTTAATTACTTGTTATAATTGCATGGATGACGGATCGTATTCCTTAATACCATTCATGGGGTGGCACACTTAACTCCCCAATTCTATGAGCTCTTATCTCCTCCTACACCATGCCCAGCACAACTATAGGGATTATAAACAGTGGCTCATGCATTAAATACAACCAATAAAGACCTAGTGCGCGTCGTTTCATGTTTCTTAAGACGTTCAAGCATGTTACCAATTGGAGATCTGCCAGTTTTCTTAAGCCTAACATATAAATCATTCATCCAAGACAAGTATAAACAAGGAATCAACACATAATTAACATCTAGGTTTCATTAGATCCAAGCAAACACAAGATAGATCTAGCCTAGCATGATGGAATTAAGACAAGAACAAGATATAGACAACCAACACATAGACATATTGATTGAATTAAAAGAACACTTATCTTAATTACACATGAAAGGTATCAAGGGCTTGGAGCCCTTGAAAAACCTGTAAAATTCGTACCAAAATCGTACTTAGGGTTTCTCCAAAACTTCTCTCCTTTTAATATGAAAATTAGAAAACTACATATAGGAAAAGGGGTCTGACGGCGTCAAGACAAACATTGTGACGCCGTCACCTCACCGCCAAAACTATTCTCGGACTGCCTTGATCTACATTTGACGCCGTCAAGACTTAATCATTTCCAGGCCGTCATGACTTTAACTCTTGACGCCCTACCTTCGTAACGCCGTCAAATCTCTACTGGGTCGTCATGGAATTTTGCTCTTGACGCCGTCAGGGAGTTACTCTTGACGCCGTCACCTACTGTTCCCAGCATGGAAAATTAAGACTTTGGCATTTTCTTCAATTTTATGCTCCAAAAACGTCCGAATTGCTTCCTTTTCCAGATTTCACTCCCAAAGTACCTAAAATCACAAAAGGAACGATTTAGGGCAATATTTGATCAAATAAACTCGAATTTGGGCTTAAATGACCCCCTAAAAATGGATCATTTTCCGCCTCATCAAGAGGGGTTCTTAATTTGGATTCCATTATTGGTGTCCCTAGTGTCCTTCCTAGGTGTGGTTGATGCTTGGTTGTTAAGGGCTTTCAACAAGTTGTCTATCTTGTTGGTCATCTCCGTTTGTTGTTGGTTGAATTCGGTTTCAAACCTAGCTATGCGAGCTTCTTGAGATGCCATGAACTTAGACATCAATCCTTCAAGATTGTGTTAGAAGGATTGTTGTTGAAAGTACGGTTGGAGGGTGGACCTTTTGGTTGGTAACGATTAGGCGAATTGGAAGAATTGGCTTGATTTTGTTTCCACCTAAGGTTTGGGTGATTTTTCCAAGAGGGGTTGTAGGAATCACCGTAAGGGTTTGGCTCGGGTTTGAAAGTTGTAACACCCCGAAATTTGATAAGCAGTGGAAGTTTAATCGGGGTCATTACAGTTTAGTACACAGTCATACTCATAGAAAACAATTCAAAAGATAGACAATATCATTCCATGAAAACTCAAATATTCAGATTTACAAACATTTTTCCAAAATGTTAATTGTTTCGCAAAAGAAGTGATGAGTTTGTAAAGAATGATATAATTATTGAAATCAAAAAGGAGGTCCTGTGCCCTTTGCCAGCTCCGTGTCGCCATGCTTGCTAATTTCCTGAGATAAAATGCTTACAAAGTCAACACAAAGGTTGAGTGAATCCATAGTAGTTTAAATAGTAATAGTGTGAACACAAGTCAAGCATTTGAAATAAACAAGCCAAGATAGACAGGTCTTGACTAAACTGGTGTAATATTGCTCCTAAGCCTCACGAAACGCAAGCCTTAACATTGATTTGACATATCATAAAGATAATAAAAATCATCTACAACACAGCGGATGTAAATGACAAGGGGCCCTCGGTGACAGGAAATGTGCCAAATTTCTATAATACCTCGAATATAGCACACCTCCTGCCAAGTGATCACCTTGACAGAGGCGGGCTGCCGTTCCAATAGATCTATCAACTATATTCGCGCTCACTCGCAAGTGATTAAGGTTCGTGATATGAGGGACTTGTAGCACGGGTGTCAACTTAGGCAATATCAGGTGATAATAGCATACAGAAAAATACTTGTGTTCGATTTATAGCATGTATCTCCCCACGGGGTTTAAAAACAATTAAAGATGTGAGACCATGAACTCACCTGACAGGTGGTGTGAATCACAACGGTGCTCAAATGTGATGGTGTATTGCTATGACTAGCAATGAAATTCCTCCGACTTGCGACCTAAATGATACATTGTAATTGATGTTTTAGATTCGTGTTGTAAATGACATGTGATATGTCACGTGCACAGTGATATCCGTTCGGTTGTCTTAATATATTCCAAAATAACTTCACGTAGTTATTTGTAATGTGTTATGAACCGGTGTTTGATAAATATTAACTCGTTGTAAAATAATATAGTTTAAAAATATTTATGATTAAATATTTTTAGTGAAGTTATATATATATATTTTAAAGTTAAAGAAAAATATATATGTATTTATATAAAAATCAAATTATAAAATATCTTGTCACATTTTAACCCTTATCTTTTCAAAATTACACTTTTTACGCTTCGGTTAATAATAATTACAAAATGGTCCTTTTTGTACTTTTTACATTTTATTTCTAATCTTTGGCCAAATGACAATTTCTACCCTCGATTTCCAAAAGAATTCGGTTTAGTCAATTTTAGTTTGAAAGTTTGTAATTTTGACGAGTTTAGTCCCTTAACGTGGTAATTTTGCAAAAATGGTCCTTGATTTAGTTTTTGAAAATCAAACTCTTTATTACAATGAAAGTATCCTTTAAAACTTGTACAAATCTTAAAAATCGGTATTTACACTCCTCGTTATTTTTTCCAAGTTTCCAGCCGAAAATCTTATTTGAAAATGGATTGGGCTCGTTAGCCCGTTTAAAGCCCAAAAGGGTTGTTCTTGTTAAAAAATCACGTTCGACTAGGACTTGGTTTTGGCTTTGTTCTCGTGGTATAAAAACGTATAAGGTTTGCATGTTTCGTTGATTTGATTATGTGAGAGCCAAAGAATTGGTAGGTCAAATAATATATGTATGTTGTACGTGTAAATAACAAATGACGAGTCCTTTCCTCAAGGGTGTCGAGACGTGTGAATACTATAGTTATAAGTGATACAAAAGCTTTATACTTAGAAAAATATGTGTGTCGTATGATGAGTATGCATGGAATGATGTATGAATTAAAAAGAGTGGTAGTTAACTTACAACACCAAAGTGGTGGTGAGGATGTCGTGTGTACGAGACAAAAATAAGTAAACGTGGTACTCCTTTCCGTCTAGTGATCCCTTGATCCAATACTTAGTTACCCAACTCGTTCAAACCCAAAACCTTAGCTTGTTTTCTCCTTGGTCCTCCTCGACATCAACACAAAATGAAACACTAGAGTGTTTGTGATTTGGATGTTTGGTGAAATTTTGAGAGTGTGTGGAGACTAGCATTTAATGAGGTTTATATAGGGAGTTCATGGGTGGTTCGTTGTTCCTAAAGACACAACACACCTCGAGTGGTCATGTCATGCTCGACATTGTTGTCTAGTTATCCAAGGGAGTTGTCAAATCGAATGTGGTAATAGGGAAGCAACTTTGGTTTACTTTGATTAGTTTAAACTTAGCTTAGGTTGTGTAGGTAATAAAAAATTAAGGTTTAGATCACATGTGGTAAGCTTGTTGGGGAACCATGAGACACTCGAACCATAGTGTAATGAATCTCTTGGTGTATAATGCGATGGACCGTTGGGTTGACGGCTTCTTGGTGTCTCAAAGTCGCATAGGTTAAAGTCAATGGAGGGGGGTTGTACATTTCTTGTCGAGTGAATAGGGAACAATGAATTCAACATGTGTGCAAAGTTTTAGATGGTGAGGGAGTTGATTTTATGCCTTCGAGTGGCAGGTTACACAAACAAGAAAAACACAACAAAATCAGAAACGGGCTGTGGAAATATCGGCCCAATCGAATTCAAGAGAAGGAAAAATGGGCTTGTGAGTGGTTCGGCCCAGTGTGTCAAAAAAATAAAAATACATCCGTGTGGGCTTAGGTGGCATGCGGCCCAAATAATTTTTAGGGTGTCGGTGACTCGTAAAATGATGAAATTAACTTCGGTGTCGGTGTCGGTTCATGAAAACCAAAAAAATGTATATAAATGGTGTCATCATACATATATATATACTCGTATATATATAGTAATAATAAATTTGTAAAAGTTAATATATACATAATGTCATATATATATATATATATATATATATATATATATATATATATATATATATATATATATATATATATATATATATTAAAAACTTCTCGGTGTTCAAATGGGGTGTCGGGTCGCAAGTGGGAGTTACCGGTGTTTAACCTCGTTGGGTGATATCCAAGAGTGACAATCGGGTGATATCGGGTGACAAAACATAATCGGGTGTTAAACCAACGGTGTTTTGAACAATCGGGTGTCAAACAAACAGTAGCAAAATAATTGGGTGTCAAACAGTCGGTGTCTCATATAAAAATTTCAAATTAGCCCGCAAAAATGGCTTAGTTTAGAATAGTGTTGATGATTAGCATTAATAAATGACCTGGGATTTCACGGTGTATTACAAAAATGTACCACTTATCTCCCGCTTCGTCGGTACGCGAGGATGCGTAGTCCGCAAAAGCTGTTCCGGGGAGTTCCACACAATCACGAGTGTCATGGGGACCACTACATAATTCGCATGAAGACGTGATTTTGTTCACTTGGCTTGAAGGCTTAGGAGCTTCGTAAGATTTCATGAGAAACTTGACTTGGTCCTCAAGTTCCATGATCCTACGGTCGGGAGTGCTAGAGTTGTTCGAAGGCAAAGATATTGCCTTGACCATTTTGTTCAAATCACAGGGATCATTCCAACTTTCGTTGTCATAGAGAGCAAGATCTTCTATGAGCTCCCATGATTATTCCGCACTTAGATCACGTAGCTTACCACCGGCCGATTGGTCAATGGCTCGCCTCGTGGAGAGATCGATATGGTCATAGAAGATTTTGACTTGGAGCCAAAGATCTATGCCATGATGAGGGACTTTTTGGAGTAAGTCCTTGAAACGAGTCCATGCTTCATAAAGAGTTTCATTTTGACGTTGTTGGAACATCAAGATGTCATTTCTAAGCTTGGTAGTTCTCCCCGGTGGGAAAAATTGAGCAAGGAAACGAGTGGTGAGATCATCCAATGTGGTGATTGATCCCGCGGGTAAAGGCTCAAGCCATTGACTAGCTTGATCACGTAGAGAGAATTGGAATAGGCGTAATCGGGTTGTCTCTCTAGTTGCAACATCTAGGTCTATGGAATCTACGATTTTTAAGGAAGTCCTTGAGATGTTGATTTGGATCTTCGGAACGAAGTCCATGGAATGCACATCCGCTTTGCACCAACCGGATGGTGTCGGATCGCAAGGGGGTCACATTGGCTCCGGTGAGCTCAATGGTGTTTCGGTAGCCTTGGTGGCTAGGTCGGGAGTACTCTCCTAAGGTTCGGGGCCTAAGAGGTTCCAGTGGTGGGTTTTGTTGTGGTGGAATGACGGGTTCAAAGATGTTCCCATCGTCCATGATGTCGGGTGGTGAAGAGTTACGAACAAAAACACGAAGAAATAAGATAGACTAAAGAGAACCTAAAAATAAAAATAAAATCTTACTAGAAAGGAATCTAGCAAGTAGACCTAATAAAAAGAGATTCTAACCTAGACAATAACTATTCCCCGAGCTGCGGCGCCAAAAACTTGATGCGTAGGGATTGCACCAGGCTTTACCTCTCAAGGGATCTCGAGAAGCTTACAACCCCCACCAGGCAGTGTACCTGATCGATGTAGTATAGTATAATGACAAGTACCGGGGGATTGATCGTTCAGCTAGGAATAGTGTCGCTAGGATTAGAAAACCTAAGGACTAGGTCTAGAGATGAGGGATGATTCTTTTTGTATTTTTATATTTTTTAGAAAGCAAGTAAAAATCTCGGGTTTGAAGTATTTGGGCGGAATTAGTTGCTAGTCAACTAACCCAATACTAAGATGCAATCAAAATAAAATACTAAAAATGAAAATAAACTATATTAAACTAAGGTTGTCAGCAATATGTGGGAGAAATGTGTTTACTTAGATTTCACTACTCCCTAGATATCTTTTACATGTTAATTACTTGTTATAGTTGCGTGGATGACCGATTGTATTCCTTAATACCAATCATGGGGTTGCGTACTTACTTCCCCAATCCTATGAGTGCCTACTTCACACCTATGTCGAGCCGGCTAAAAAGCTCCTAACATGGGATCATTAGAATTTACTCATGCATTAAATACAACCAATAAAACCTAGTACACATCGGTTCATGTTTCCTATGACGTTCAAGCATGTTACACAATGGAGATCTGCAAATTTTCTTAAGCCTAACATTGAAATCATTCATCCAATACAACCATAAACAAGTAATCAAAACATAATTAACATCGAGGTTTCATTAGATCTAAGCAAAAACAAGATAAATCTAGCCTAGCATGTTGAAATCAAGACAAGCACAAGATATAGACAACCAATACATAGACATATTGATTGAATTAAGAGAAGACTTATCTCAATAGCACATGAAAGGATTCAAGGGGTGAAAACCCTTGAAAATACTGTAAAATACGAGCTAGGGTTCACAAAGTTCGGCCCTAGGGTTTCTCCACACAAGTTCCCCTCTATGAATGAAAAATTAGAAAACTATATATAGAGTTTAGAAGGTGATGGCGTCAAGAACAAAGGGCTGACGCCGTCATCTAGCCGCCAAATAGTTCCTCGGACTGCCTAGATCTGGGTCTGACGCCGTCATGTGTACACCTTATGCAGGCTGTCACAGATTTTACTCTTGACGCCCTTGTTGTGACGCCGTCAAGTTTGCACTGGGTCATCACCACTTTTACTCCTGACGCCATTAGGGTCTTCCTCTTGACGCCGTCAGGTACTGTTCTCAACATGGAAAATTAAGTCTTTGGCGTTTTCTTCACTTTTATGCTCCAAAAATGTCCGAATTGCTTCCTTTTCCAGATTTCACTCCCAAAGTACCTAAAATCACAAAAGGAACGATTTAGGGTAATATTTGATCAAAAAAAATTCAATTTCGGGCCTAAATGACCCCCTAAAAATGGTTCATTTTTCGCCTCATCAGAGGCTGTAAAAGCCTTACAATGAAGTGCAAAATTGTCTTAGGGTTTGTGTCTCCCAAAAGTTGGATAAAAAGTTTGACATAATGAAAGAAAAATCGAATTTTATATATTGATTTACATTGGCGATGGCGTTAGGTTATGAGTCCTGACGCTATCAGCTCGCTGCCACTAGGGTTTCGTCTTGTGCAAGTCATCACTCTGACGCCATCACTCTTTGAACTCTGAAGCCGTCAGCTCAAGGCTGATGCCTTCACTCTATACGTCATTTTGACTATCCCTTGTAAATGTCAAAGCGTGACACCCATACTTAGTATAACCTGACGCCGTCAGGTGTTAATTTCACTTTGGTCTCCAAAGCGACGTGTGTTAATTCTTCTAGCTTCAAAAGTAAGCGACAGCGTCAGAAAGCAGAACGTGACGCCGTCAGGCATGCAATTCTGACAGTATTTTCATGACTTTGTCGTTTTCTTCACTTTTTGGCCCAAATTCGTCCAAAAAGTTCCAATTTCCATAATTCACGTCCCAAGTACCTAAAATGAAATAAGAAATGATTTGCGACAATATTTGATAATTTAATCATGAATTTAGGCTTAAATGACCCCCGAAAAAAGGTATCAAATAAATCCTTATCAAATATCCCTAACTTGAGATTTGCTGGTCCTCAAGTAAATGAGCTTTCATACTAATTAATTTACAAGTTAGGGTTCATTTAGCATTAATATAAAAGTAATTACAACACATAATTGTTCAACGTTAGTCAAAACAAGAACGAAAATTATACACTAGCACCTCACAATAAGTGTTTGGATTCTCTCATCTCCCGGGTGTTATAAAGTTATATATCACATATGGAAACGGAAAAATGTAACACTCTCTACCTGTCATAGCACATAGATTACCATAGGCTTGGGAAAGGATCAAACCACCACCACTTCGGCGTAAGCACCTACGATAAGCTATCAAAGAGATCTTTTAAAAGGGTTGTAACGTTAGGTGTAAGGGTATGGAAACACGGTTTGTTGGATAAAGGGATTTTTACTGGTGGCTAGTCAATCGTCTTAGTCAATTACATGTACAAAGAGGCGTTGCTAAGCCAAGACTCGACTCAACTATGCTAATAACTACAACTCTTTTTATATATTTTTTTAGACACTAATTTGACTTAAACATAAATAAAAACGCAGATGGTAGCCCGTTATTTATTGATTTATTTATTTATTTATTATTATTTTTTTTAATAAACTCTTGCCCTACCATCCAAAATAATAAATCAAAGGGAGCTTGCATCCTCTCTACACTTGAACTTTTACATACTTTACATACAACTATTCTAATGACCCGAATTAAGAAAATTAAAACACTTGGAATACTTTAAAACATTAACGTATATAAGGGTAATGATTTCCCTTTCACTTTGTAACGACTAGTACTTTTACGCATGAGTCCCAATCATCCCAAAACTGTATTTACAAGATATGACTTGGCTTACCAACCATGTAATCGATTAGACAATTATCAAAAGGTTTAAACATGTAACAATAATGCAAAAAAGATGAGTGCATACAAGGTAGGCTAAGGCGATTTGGGTGTACATTTGTGGGTGGATTGTAACAAATTCTTCCTTTAATTAGTATTCTTAAAGTTAGAAACGAAAAAGATAGGCTCTTAGGGATGTACTAGAGGTATCGTGTACTAAAAATGAGTAATTATAATACAAGTTTAAAACATGGGTTATCCTAATGCCTTTTATCATATAGTAAATCCTAACTACACGAATGTAGTCTCACTAGGGGCCTCGGGATGTATCACAAAAGCAAGTTCTAGAATCTATATACTACCGGTACACTCATAAGCATCAAAAGTGAATGCTTTTTCCTAATAATCTAAAGGCGAACCTCACATTTTTGGGGTGAAAATTTTTGACTGGTACGGTTTTTTGTGTTAGTCATAAAATTCCTATCCATGAGACGTTTATTAAGACTAAAGTTTCACTCCTATATGTTGTAAAAAAATTTAAATTTGGTGCTAAATTTTCCCTAACAAATATTTCTCTTTGTTTATTTACACATTTACTTTTAAACAAAACAAAAATCAAGTGGAATTATAGTTTCTAGGGTTTCCCATTTTCCATCCCTGCACTTAAACTAAACATTCTCCCCAATGTTCATAAAAATTATAAAAGTAAAGATGAAGGAAAGAAAGAAACTAGTACTTCCCTGATTTGCTAGGCATGGACGATGCGAAATATGGTTAAATTTTTCTCCAAGAAAATAAAATGCAATCAACGCACTTCCAACTTCCTCTTTTTATCTTCTTGTGCAATATAACCTGTAATTAACTAAGAAAACAAAACACGAAACCTCGCATAAAATTGACGGTAAAATCTACATATAAAATTAAATCCTAGAAACCAAAGTAAGATATAATGCTTGCAAAATAAATGTCTACATGTTCCTGTAAATTTAAAATTAATCTTTTTTCAAAATTATAGGATTTCCGGCGGAAAAACAAAACCTGGAAAAATTGTGCAGATATAATGCCTGACACCGTCAAGTTATGAGGTCTGACACCGTCAGGTATAATATAACATAATTTTTATATTTTGTTTATGGAAAATTTCTAGAAAAATTCAAGTTTTAAAACCCGAAAAAACTATAAAACATTCATTGTGACTCGATACAAGCATTTGATTCCAAAAAGCACAAATATATATGCTCATCTTTATTTGTTATTGTTCATGTTCAATTTGTTCTTAAAACAAATATGTACTTCCCTACATTTATCTTTTTGCAAAATACCTTTATATGTAATTAAGACGAGGTTAAAGGCAAAATAAAGCATTTTCACAATTTATTTGAGACTTGAACAATGAACAAAAAGAGATGAACCGTATATATGAAATCAAACAAAAACAAACAAACAAGTAAAAGCTTGTGTTTCCTCAAGTGCTTTTCTTTATTAACAAGTCTTGCAGCTAGACTAGAAGTCGTGCCCTATTATGTGACTCCATCCTCCGTCATGTCCTCAAGGTCATCTTCTATCTTGGTTTTATATTCTGAACTTAGTTGCTAACATTCTTTGTAAAACCCAAATATATTTTTCATCACAGAGTCAACTCCTCACCTCTTATCCTCTTCATTCCTATAGTAGACCGACTACTTAAGTTCCTTTTCTAGGTTTGGCATGAGCCGAAATTGTTCTATCTTATATGGGATTTGGTAGGCAATTTCATCGGTCTCATCCTCAAACTTAACTATCCCTAATGATGGGTCGTAAGTCATTTTAGAGACTTCTACGAATGGCCTTCCAAACTCAACATGGGACAAACAAAGGTCGATGACTGAACTGATCTCTTCCACTACTACAAAATCCATGATATAGGTGAAATTTCCTACAAACACATGCATCCCCTTAATTCTCCTAATGAGATTACTCTTCTTATTGGGGTTTTCGGGATCTTGCCTAGGTAAGAGTTGCTTTTGCATTATCCAATTATAGTGTGTCCTAGTTATTATGTTTATAAGGGAGTAGAGGTCAATATAGGATTTCCATACGTGAAGGTTTCCTATGTCGCATGATATGTTGATATTTCGAGGGTTACCATGTGCTATGATAGGAACTCTTCTTATGAAGAATGGGTGAAGATCGTGCAACAAGTATTTGTAATAGACTAATAATTCATCTGTTGGGAACTTGTCAAAGTAATTTTCATCTACCTTCTCTACTTCCTTCTCATCCTCTTTCTCAATCTCTTCCTTAGGGCCACTATTGTCCTCAACTACATTCTCATTATCCTCATCATCACTACTCCTATTTGGCGGCTTAATGGTGATGACATTGACAAAGTGGACATGTTTGAATGATGAAGGGTCTTTAATCTCACTCCCCCACTAGAGTTTCTAATTGCTTTACTTGATGGGGTTATTCCTTGGTTGTTAAGAGCCTTTATCAAATTTTCAATTTTGTTGGTCATCTTGTTTTGTTGTTGGTTGAAATCGGCTTCAAACTTTGTCAAACGAGCTTCTTGAGATGCCATAAATTTAGAAATTAATCATTCAAATTTGTTAGAACTATTGTAATTATTGGAAGGATCATTGTTGAAAGTATGGTTTGAGGATGAACCATTTTATTGGAAACGATTATGTGGGTTGGAAGAATTGTTTTGAGATGAGTTTTGGTTTTGTTTCCACCTAAAGTTTGGGTGATTTTCCTAAGAGGGGTTGTATGAATCACCATAAGTGTTTGGCTCGGGCTTCAAAGTGAACCACTTTTCTCCTGCTCCATCAGTACGTGAGGATTCGTAGTCCGCAAAAGCTTGTTCGGGGAGTTTTATGTAATCACGAGTGTCATGAGGACCACTACAATATTCACATGAAGAAGTGATTTTGTTCACTTGGCTTGGAGGTGCAGGAGCTTCATAAGATTTCATATGAAACTTGAGTTGGTCTTCAAGTTCCATGATCCTAAGAATGGGAATGCTTGATTTATTCGAAGACAAATATATTTCCTTGACCATTTTGTTCAAGTCAAGGGGGTCATTCAAACATTCTTTGTCATAGAGAGCAAGATCTTCTATGATTCCCCACAATTCTTTCGCATTCTTGTCACCAAGCTTACCACCAGTGCTTGGTCAATGGTTTGCCTTGTGGATTGATTGACATGATCGTAAAAGATTTGGACTTTGATCCAAAGATCGTTGCCATGATGAGGGACATTTTAGAGCAAGTCCTTAAAACGAGTCCACGCTTCGTAAAGAGTTTCACCTTGACGTTTTTGGAACATCAAGATGTCATTCCTTAGCTTCGTAGTTCTCCCCAGTTGGAAAAATTGAGCGAGGAAACGAGAGGTGAGATCATCCAACGAGGCGATGGATCCCGCGGGGAAACGCTCAAGCTATTGACTATCTTGGCCACGTAGAGAGAATTGGAAGAGACGCAAACGTGTCATCTCTCGAGTGTCAACATCAAGGTCTATGGAGTCAACGATTTTAAGGAAATCATTGAAATATTGGTTTGGATCTTCGGAACAAAGTCCATGGAATGCACATCTGCTTTGCACCAACCAGATGGTGTCGGATCGCAAGGGAGACACATTGGCTCCTTGGTTGAGCTCAATGGTGTTTCGATAGCCTTGGTGGCTAGGTCGGGAGAATTCTCCTAAAGTGCGGGCTCTAGGTTGTTTGGGTGGGTTTTGGTGGTTTTGTTGTTGTTGGATGAAGGGGTCAAGGATATTATCACCTCCATGATGGTGAATGATATGGATTACAAACAAAAGAACAAAGAAAAGGATAGACTAAAGAAGGCTACGAAAAAGAAAATAAAAATCTCACTTGATAGGAATCTAGTGAGTAGATCTAAATGAAATAGAAATCAAACCTAAGCAATAACTATTCCCCGGCAGCGGCGCTAAAAACTTGATGCATGGGTATTAACCCTCGCAAAAGGTTTTACTTCTCAAAGGATCTTGAGAAGCTTGCAATCCTTCAGGCAGTGTACCTGATCGTTGGAGTGTAGTATATGTATGTCGGAGGGATTGATCATTCTCTAAGGAAATAGTGTCGTTAGGTTGAAGTATATGTCGAATAAGCCTAAAGATGAGGGATAATTCTTTTTGTATCTTTTGTATATTTTATAAAAGCAATTAAAAATCTCGGTTTTTGAAAGAGTGAGAGGAATTAGTTCCTAATCAACTAACCTAAAAGCTAATTAATAAAGAGAAAATTAAATAACAAGAAAATAAAAGTGGTGAACTACTTATGAGGAGATAAACATGTTTACTTAGACTTAATTACTCCCTGTTTATCTTTTATTGATTTGTTGAATGTCACAGTGCAGTTGTTTTAGTTGAGGCATTGTATTCCTTAATACCAGTCGTGGGGGTGTACTAACTTCCCCAACTCTATGAATATCAATTTCTCCTATGACCGCACGTTAAGTACACTATCATAGAATCATTAATCTCAATTCATGCGCTAAATACAACCAGAAAAACCGTAGTGCACATACGATTACGTTTTTAAGACGTTTAAGCTAGTTATACAAAGGAGATCAACCAGTTTTCTTAACCTAACGTGAATCAATCAACTAAACAATAGACAACTCATCAATAATCAATAACTCGGTTTCACTAGATCTAAGAAAACACTAGATAATTTAAGCTAACATGTTAAAAGAAAGAAACGAAGAACAAATAATCAAACAATATATAGACATATTGAACGATTAAACGATTACTAATATTTAATTGAAAATGGAAGATAGGAAGCTGTAAAAGCCTTACAATGAAGTGCAAAATCGTCTTAGGGTGTGTGTCTCCCAAAAGTTGATAAAAAGTTCGACATAATGAAAGAAAAATCGAATTCTATATATAGATTTACATTGGCGACGGTGTCATGTTATGAGTCCTGACGCCGTTAGCTCGCTGCCACTAGGGTTTCATCTTGTGCAAGTCATCACTCTAACGCCGTCACCTCAAGACTGACGCCTTCACTCTATACTTCATTTTGTCCGTTACTTGTAAATGTTAAAGTGTGGCGCTCATCTTTAGTATAACCTGATGCCATCAGGTGTTAATTTTACTTTGGTATTTGAAGCGACGTGTGTTAATTCTTCTAGCTTCAAAATAGTAAGTGACGGTGTCACAAAGCAGAACGTGACGCCGTCAGGCATGCAATTCTGACAAGCTTTTCATGACTTTGTCGTTTTCTTCACTTTTTCGCCAAATTCGTCCAAAAAGCTCCAATTTCCAGAATTCACGTCCCAAGTATCTAAAATGCAAAAAGAAACGATTTGAGGCAATATTTGATCATTTAATCATGAATTTAGGCTTAAATGACCCCCTAAAAAGGTATCAAATAAATCCTTATCAGGGTGCTCATCATTATACGACATCCACTTATGGCACACTAGCTTGTTATATTATGATCCGATTTTCACGAGTTGAAGCTTGGATTTTGGATGGATGGCAGGTGGTGACGACTTGGTTATAGGCTAAGACTATTTGCTTCTTATTTTTCATTTTTCACCCATTATGTGCATCCCATGTCTTATTCTACCTTTTACTCGTGAATCATGCTTAGGTGACTGTCGAGCAGTCATTGGTGTCTTGGCTAGCGTTCTGGTCATGTATCGATGGTCTATGTCACCTTCACAGTAGTATGTTAGTAACAAAAATATACCTTAAACCATTACATCATAACAACCCTATATTGCCTTCTAGGATTATCTTGACCATAATCTAGTGGTGGGGTTTTGTGTAACCGCTAAGATTATGATAGAATACGTACTATGACTGTGCAGTTGAGTGATCACCCCAAAATTGAACACTTAGTGTAGCATTGAGTGTGAGAGTGTTTTGTTCCCCATTTCGTGAGGAGTTTGGCTTTTGATTATTCTAGCACCGGAAATTCTTAATTTCCCTTGGTATTCGGAGAATATCTTCTTAATTATTATAATAAGATCTACTTGAGGGCAAGTAAAGTTTAAGTGGCGGGATATTTGATGACATCAAATAATCTAATTTCTTAAGTGTCAATTTCGCCAATATATTGGCTAATTATGCCTAAAATTATTAGTAGTAGTGCCTTACTTCTTCATATTTCATTTCAGGACTATTAATAGTGTATGGAGTGATATTGGACGAATTTGGACTCTATACCAATTAAGCAATGACATTTTCCAACATTATGAAGACTACGACGTAACTAGTAATAATGTTATGCCATAATTGATCTAAGACTTTGAAACACTCCAACACCATGAAGACTACGTCGTAACCAGACAATGGGGTTACAGCGTAATAAAGACACAGTATTGACCCTTTTAATTTATATCGATTACGTCGTAGCTATGTCAAGGATTACGACCTAATCTCAACCTTAGAAGATTACGATGTAGTCCTACACTGTGATATGGCGTAGCTGCTGCCGCTAAAGATTACGGCGTAACCTCTCAACTTAGTTACGCCGTAACTAGCACGAAGTGATAAAATGATATGAAGATAACACTGGCTACGGCGTAACTACTTAATAAGGTTACACCGTAGCCATGTCCTACCTATAAATACATGACGAATTTTGATTTACAAACCATCTCCCCTTTCCCAAACCTGAACTAGGTTTTGGGGAGAGCAATTACAGAAGAAAAAGCTTGGCTTAGGAGTCTTGAAGAGTGAAGTTCTCATATACTACAATCATTGTATTCGAGTTTGGATTCTCTTATGTTTTTCTAGTAATCATGCGACGAATTCATGTTATTAATTCAAGTTTAGATAACTTATTTATTCTCTTTTATTTCTTTATATAGATATATTCTTTGTCCATTCATTACACTAGGTTCGGTAGTATTATGAGCTTGCTAGTATCTAGTGAACTAGGGAAATTGACGACATGAACCTAGCTAACTAGATTGCGAAGAATAGAAGGAATTGGCCATAGTACAACCATCCTTCATGTAGGAATTGACCACATGATCACCTAGCAAGTGGAGGTATTTAAGAAGTTAGAGAAATCTAAGATTCGAGAGGTCGGATTTCTAACAAATGAGATCTATTAGATTTGGCACTTAATGACTCAAACGAGTATCCCACCTCCGCTTACTTACAGATAATAGTACCTTTGGTTCCGTAGAGGATATTTGGGAAGATAGGCTAAGACAACTTTGCCCGACGATTCTCAGTGAATTTTATGCCACTAGATATAGTTTAATAAATCTGAATACATACTTTGATAAATTTAATGAAGACTTTATCTTCTTACTTCCTATTCCTATATTATGAATCTATGATATTAGGATTTAATAATTATCTTTTATCAAACCTTTTATCTACATTAAATACTTTAGTTCTTTTCCCAACAGCTTTTAGGGATGACACTCAGATTTACCTAGGCTTTACTACATTTGATTAGGTTCTTTGCCCATTAGTATGTGTTAATCCTTGTATGTCTTAGTTTATAAATTTAAAGCAGGATGAAAATACACATCATCTACCCATGACAGTAATCGATATATCTATGACGTAGTCATAATCCACAAAAGCCTACATGTCCGTTTGTAATCCACGATCAAACCTATCCAACATTCCCACATCTGTAAATTCTATTCAGATCTTGTGCAGACCACTTGATACTTATGACTTCCAACTGCATATATACATTACCCCTTACTCTTTTTTTCTTCATCATGATTCCTTGACAGACTACCCTCTAAAGACAGCTTAGAGTGTCTCCCCAACAATATCCGAACCGACATCCCATTGGAAAATTTGAATCTTGACACCCTCAGAGTATTAACACTCTGAGTCCTGAAGATCTCAATACCAAGTATAATTTCCTTTGGTTCATCCAACAAACCCTTGGTAACCCAGATCTCATCCTTGATTTCACAAGTAAACCCTATATAATCTATATAGAGGAATAGATATATGAATAAACCTGGTGCATATTTCCAGTAATATATGAAGTTGTTGTCACTACTTCATTTGAAACTGTTGCTGAGCATACATATACCAGACCTAGTATCCATATCTTTTTTTCATTATAGCCATCCACTTGGAAATTACCTCACAAGCAACTGCATACCTGAAAGTCAATGACTCATGTGCATATTCTTTTATCACTCTAACAACTCCTGAAGCAACCATATTACTGTCACCTCTACACCGTTCAACATCATTACCCTTTGCACCCTCTTGACCACGTACTCCGGTTTTCATAATGACCGCCCCTACCTTTGCACCAAGTTTTAGATGCTTATTTACCAAGCAGTTCGTGTTTGTCTTTCCTTCAAGTTGTTTAGCCTCCAACTTTCTTTGACAGCATAATCATTACTAACCTGAATCACATCAGCGTTATGATTTTCTTGAGCTCCCTGCACTTCCACCTCAAACCAAACACACTTTTGAACATGTACTCCATGGACCCTTGTTTTAACACCAAGACCAAGTTGCTTGAACCCAACTTGTTTTAAACCTCCATATCTTTGTACAATATTCCCATCGATATTTTTGATGTTTAACCTAGTAATCATACTAGCCATTCTTCTTTAACCTTGCTACAAACCTTGTCAAGTTGCTTTTAACCAACTTTACCAACAAGTCTCACAAGTTGTGTACTAAATCCACTTTCTTGTAATAATTGATCTACTAATCTTTAGAAAGACCTAAAGCTTCGATCTTTTCACCTCAAGTCTACAGCCTTGATATACCTTGTACTCCAAGTAATCATTGTTCTTGAATCTCTAGATAAAGCTAAACCTTACTTGTCTTCCAAGAACCACCAGACTTGAATTCCAAGAAATCAAAAACTTGAAGTTGAAACTTCTTGTAAAACCTTGTTACCTTTGAAGCTCAAAACCGAAACTCCAAGAACCTTGTGACAAAATAAAATGATTTCCTATAACCCTAGGAGAATCGATCCACCTCCTTGCAAGACAACTTTAAGAAACTTGCTGCCTAATTAATCTTCACTTGCAAACCTAGAAACCTTGAACCTTGTAATCTACATAACGATAGCCAAACAATAACCGAAATTGACAAACAAGATGCCAACCAGATCAGTAACTTCGGTGAGCTATTTCTCCTTCCTGGAAGCTCTGATGCAAGATCCCTCGGGTAAGATCCTAGATCTATGTGTCTTCAACCTACGCTTCAAATTTCGTAGAAATCCAACGGTTAACGAACCCGCATCGCCAATTCTCCCACGACTGCGCATAAACCAACAAACCAAACCTTGTTTAGTCGTTTCTCTTGTTTCAGTTTTCTACACGATGTGTGATTCGTTGTTTTCGAACAAGTCTCTGATATCAATTGTTGGAGGAAATCCAACAAACCTGTTTCTAGAGCGGTATCAGGAATCAAGAACTACTCCAACAAGACCTCGACAAAGGGTTATGATCCCTTAATGCCGAGTGGCACCAACACACACACAATATATTTACACTCAAAAATTTATTAAATGAGAGCAAGAAAAGAAAGTACAAATAAAACCTCGCTCCCTCATCCTTATTTATAGAGAATAAGGGGGGAGAAACATAATCCTTGGTGAACAAGGAATCTACAATTGAGGAGGTTAGGAACTTTCATATTACATGATTAACCTCTTTAATTTTGAGCTAAACTACAACTAGCCCCCCTAAACTTATATCCTAACTATAACAGATGCTAAAAACATATTTTTGTGGTCATGTAGATGTCGGATGAGACCAAACTGTTAACTTTAGTCCAGTCACTATCATTAGCATCTATCTTTTGCATCACTTTTTTCCACTAACAATAGGTAAGCATGCATACTAAGAGATTATAATCTTGACTGGCTTTTGGTCTTTGTTAGTGCAACTTAACATAATTTGGGACCAAGTACATTGGTACTATTAGAAATCATAAGGACTCCTAGTTGATTTTATTATAATCTCTATCTTGTATACTTCTAATCCATTTTGTATTGCCTCTTGGGAATAATGTATGCGATAAACTTGAGAGTAAATTACAAAACCGTCCTTGGGTTTTCTTCCTCTCTGATATTCACTTTTACAGCATTTTAGTCATTTCAATTTGATAACGGATGATATATAAAAAAGTTTCATGGTTAAATTGCGTCTGATTTTTTAAAATTTAAAGACTGTGTTTCCGATTTGAACAAACCAGAAAGAAAGTTTTTGGAGTAAATTACTTAAATGAACTTTTTATACAACTACTTTACGGATATAAAACTCGCACACAAAATTATCCAAAATGAACTTTTTAGATATTATCCGTTAGATCTATTACTAGATTAGTTTCTACCCGTACACGTGTATAAAAGGAGTGTTGGGCGAAAGATAAGCGAGGCTTATCAATATACATGTGATTCAGAAAGATGGGCGAGTGCTGGCGAGGTGAGGGTTTAGAGCGAGGCCTAGGCGAGGTGTAAGGCGAGTCAAAATTGTCTTGAATGAGGATCTGGCGAGAAGGGGTTAATTCGTGTATTTGGGCGAGCTCCAAATTTTCTTGGGCGAGTATTTTGGTTTTGGGCGAGGGCCCATGCGAGGTCTAAAATCTAAGGGTCTGTTTGGCTTATAGGTGGGGTTGGAATAGGATTTGAATTTGGGTATGGTTTGAAAGAAATGAGGAGAGAGAAAAATATTTATTAATTAAAAAAATATCTTTATTTTATATGCAAATTAAATTAAAATACATTATTTAATAATAAAAAAGTCAAAAAGATAAACACGATAGAACATGTGATGGAAAACATTTGTAAAATAAAATGGGATGTGTTAACCGGGCGGGCTCTATGCCTAGCCCGGTCAAAGTAGCCTGCCAAAATCTGACAATTTGTCTTTTAGCTGTTTTTTTTTTTTTTTTTTTTTTTTTTTTTTTTGCCTAAAGTTATTTTTTGTCCAAAGTTTTTGTCCAATTGTCCAAGTGCTAACACAGCAGGTCCAAGTGCAAAAACACATCAATATTTTTGTCCAAGTGCAAACACAGCAAGATGACACATTTTTTTTTCCAAATTGCAAACACAAGCAGGTTATTCCACACAAAGGCTCGGACTAACACGTAATCGTCATCGCCTTATTCGGTTTTTAAAAATATGTTAGGCTCAGATATGAAGGTTGCAAAGTGATAAAAATATCACTTTGCCATGCCATTCGGTTTTAAGAACCATTCGTCATCGCCTATTAGTAAACCATTTGTCCAAGTGCAGATACACAACCAAGTGCAGATACAAAACCATGGGTCCAACTGCAGATACACAACCAAGTGCACAAGTGCAGATACACAGCAGGTCCAAGTGCAAACAAGTGCACAAGTGCTAACACAGCAGGTCCAAGTGCAAACACAACAATATTTTTGTCCAAGTGCAAACACAGCAAACACAAGCAGATTATTCCACACAAAGGCTCAGATTAACAAGTAATCATCATCGCCTTATAGTCTCAAGCTCAAAAGGTAACAAGGTCACATAATCATCAACAGTAAGATTCTCAAGGTAACAAGGTCACAAGCTCACAGTAAGATTCTCAAGATTGCACATAATAAGATCCGACACAAGGTATCAAGGTCACAAGGTCAAAAGTGCCACAGTAAGATTCTCAAAGGCAGCACAAAATAAGATCCGACACAAGGTAACAAGGTCACAAGCTCAAAAGTGCCACAGTAAGAAGATTTCACAACAAAGCAGTATCACAAGATTGGACACAAAGCTCAAAAGTAAGATTCTCACAAGGTCACAAGGTCACAAGCTCAACAGTATAAGGGAGGTGTTATACTCAAAGGTCCCCATTATAAACTGCTAGTGAAACAAAGCAGCCAAGTGAAACAAAGCAGCTCAAAAGTAAGATTCTCACAAGGTCACAGCTTCACAACGAAGCAGCCAAGTGAAACAAAGCAGCTCAAAGGTCACATTCTCACAAGGTCACAGCTTCACAACGAAGCAGCCAAGTGAAACAAAGCAAAACAACAAAGTCAAGTGAAACAAAGCAAGCATCAATAGTAGGCTCAGATTATACACAAAACAGCAGAAATGTCTCAATCACAATTTTACACACGAGAGTTAATCTCCATTTTACATATTAAAAAGGCATCGAGATAAGAGTAGGCTCAGATTATAATAGTTTCACATTACCAAGATATATCATATATGGCTGCAAAGTGAATGCCATGCCAAAAATATGTTAGGCTCGGATATGAAAGTCACAAAGTGATAAAATATCTATTCTATTCTATCATATATGGCTGCAAAGTGATAAAAATATCACTTTGCCATGCCAAAATCATTTTTTTTTAAATCATCATCGCCCTATCTCGTTTAATGTTACCCAACAAGCCAAGTTAATGTTTTAGCAACAAGCCAAGTAGAGAGGGTTGGACTAATAGAAATAGGGCCGTGAGAATAACCCCACCAACAAGCCAAGTTTTTAGCAACTAAGCAGTAACAAGCCAAGTTTTTAGCAACTAAGCCAAGTTTTTAGCAACTAAGCCAATATTCACATCACCAACAAGCCAAGTTTTTAGCAACTAAGCAGTAACAAGCCAATATGAGCCATCACCAATATTCAAGTTTTTAGCAACTAAGTAGAATAACCCCACCAACAAGTTCTTACTTTAGATCTAAAAAATATAACAAGTTCTTACTTTAGATCTAAAAAAATAGATCAAAAAAATACAGAGTTCTTACCAACGATCAATCACAAATAAAACATCACAAGAAACCACCTTCAAACCACCAGTAAAACATCACAATAAACCAAGGGGTAGGTTATTCTCACGGGCCCTATTTCTATTAACCGAACCCTCCCTAAACCAACAATCACCATAAACATCACCACCAAACCACCACATTTTTAGATCTAAACAGATCTAAACCAACAATCACCATAAAATCACCATCAAACCACCACGGTTTTAGATCTAAACAGATCTAACCGCTAAAAAAGTAATAATACTCTTCAAAACCGCGTTTCACCCACAGTTTTATCCCATAAACATCACCATCAAACCACCGCTAGCACTTACAACATCACGTTAACAACTTTTTAGATCTCAGTTTTTAGATCTAAAAAGAGACCCGTGTGTTATTAGTGATAGAGAGAGAGAGTGGATTGATTGAGTGAGTGAGAGAGATAGTGGATTGAGTGAGTGAGTGAGAGAGATAGTGTTAAAACCGTGGGACAGTTTAATAAAACCGTGGGTGGGTGGAGCGGTTTTGAAGAGTATTATTACTTCTTTTTTTTTTTTTGTATTTATAAAAAGTATCATTTGTAATAAAAAAAAATATATATACTTTTTACAAATAAAGAAAGTATCATTTGTAATAAAAAAAAGTATACTTTTTACAAATAAAAAAAGTATCATTTGTAATAATAAAAAAAAAAGTATACTTTTTACAAATAAAAAAAGTATCATTTGTAATAAAAAAAAAAAAAAAGTATACTTTTTACAAAAAAAAAAAAAAAAGTATCGTTTGAAGAGTATTATTACTTTTAAAAATTATACCTTTTTTGTTACAAATGATACATTTTTTTATAAATGATACTTTTAAAAAGTATCATATGTAAAAAAAATAATAAAATAAAAAAAAGGTATCATTTGTAAAAAAAATGTATCATTTGTAAAAAAAAGTATCATTTCTAAAAATAAAGTTGTATACTTTCGACAATATACTTTCAGGAATTCGGTTCTGAAGAGCAAGTAACGGAATGGGTGCAAAATATAGCTCGGGGGCTCGGTTTTGTCATTGTTAAAGACAGAACCAAAGCAGACAAGGGTTATTTGTACGAAATCAATTATAGGTGTTCAAAGGGTGGGAAGTATAAACCTGACGGTACCGGAAAATGGAAAACCAGTACCTTTAAAACAAATTGTCCATTCAAATTGGCGGCGAAATATCAATATACAAAAAAAATTTGGACTCTGAGGGTGAAGGATGATACGCATAATCATGATTTGCTAGAGTCGTTGCATGGTGTGCCATATGCAATGCGATTAAAGGATGATGAGTTCGGTTTGGTCAAAGAATTGACAGATTATACCGTGAAACCACGTATTATACTTTCGACAATACATAGTCGTAATCCGGATAACGTGTCTAGCGTTAGAACTATATATAACGCACGAAATAAGATCCGGATAGCCAGAGAAGGTGGTAGAACTCCAATTCAAGTCCTTTACGTGCATTTGATGGAATCAGGGTATACATGGTACCCGAGGGTAAATGAGCATACAAACGAGCTTGAGGAGCTATTTTTTGTGCACCCCACGTCGTATGCTATATGGTGTACATTCCCTGAAATCATGTTGATGGACTCCACATACAATACCACTATGTTTAAATTGCCGTTGTTGGAAATTGTTGGAGTAACTTCAACAAACAAAACATTTTCAATGGCATATAGCTTTTTAAACAATGAACAAGGGCATAAATTTCAATGGGTATTGCAACGTGTGAAGGATGTCATAGACGAACGATATTACCCACGTGTTATCGTCACTGACAGAGATTTAGCGTCGATTGGCGCATGCGAAGCAGAATTTCCTGACGCTCACCATTTACTCTGTCGATGGCATATACAGCAAAATCTAGCTAAGTTTTGCAAGAATAAATTCAGTGACCCAAAAGAGTATGAGTCCGTTAAAAAACGATGGGATTGGATGGTTAAAGCTCCGACATTTGAATCGTTCAGGCAACATTATCAACGCCTACAACAGAAATTGGTCAACCATCCGGGTACTTAATTATTAATTATTAATTATTTTAATAAAAAAGCACCCGAACGACCTTTTATTAATTCATGGTTTTTTTGCAGATGTCGCTGAGTATCTGTATAACACGTGGCTGCGACAATACGCACCCAAGTTTGTCTCGTATATTACCGACCAATATCGCTCTTACGGCCAGTCAACAACGTGCAGAGTTGAGGCTCACCACGCGTTGTTGAAATTATATTTGGACGGCACACAATCCAAATTAGACAGGTTGTTATGGTCAATTGATAAGATTCTCATTTCACAAGAAACGGGGATAAAAGAGAGTTTTAATAGAAGCATGAACGAGAGACTAAATCATTGTAATGTTGATATATTTGAAGAATTGTGGTATAAAGTTTCCAAACATGCTTTCACTCTCATGTATGGAGAACTCCAACTGTCAATCACACCAGACAAATGTAGCCATAAGTTGTTGTCAATTCACGGACTACCATGCTTTCACATCATGCAATACTATGTATATCATGGTAAGTATATTAAATTTATAACTATCAAGTTGTTTCCCCCACTATTATCACTAATTTACATAAGTCGCTTTTACTGAATTCAGGACGCCCCATTCCACTGGATGAAATTCCTATTTTTTGGAGAACCCTATCTGTTCCGTGGCCTGTTATCAATAGGCCTTCGCCTGAAGATGGCTATTTCAGTGAAGCTGGTGATGATGATGATGATGATGATGATACTTCGTTTAACAATGGCGTGCAACAATTCAAGAATATTTTTAGCAAATCAACGTCGTTTGTCAAGAAAAATATGTTAACGAAGTTGAGAGAGATATTCCAACCTGAAGTTGTTGACACCCGTGAACCAGCTATTCAAAAAAATACCCGTGGTCGTCCGAGCGCAAAGGACAAAAAGGGCAAGGCTACACAAGACCCGGACTTGAATGAAGTCCCTGACTTGAATGAAGTCCCTGACTTTGATGAAGTACCAATCGTAGATCACCGAAGAAGTACGAATTCAAGATCTACAAAAGTGCCGAACATGCGGAAAGAACCTGCAAGACATAGCTCTTACACGGGTGATACTCTACGCCATAGATTTTATGCTGGAGATAGTGTGAGCAATGCGTTTATTAAGCATATTCCACCTCTTTTCCGTCCACTCGTAATAAGCATACATAATGTTGAGGGTGATGGAAATTGTGGGTTTCGGTGCGTTGCCCACTGTATTGTTCAAAAGGAAAATAGGTGGGACGAAGTCAGAGGTATGTTATTGCAAGAGTTAGATTATCATAGGCAAAGATACATAGATATGTACCTCCAACAAGACTTTAACCGACTTTGGTATACAATAGACTGGTAGTCGTGGCAAGATGGTAGTCGTGGGCGACTGTTTTATGCATGTCCTCTTTCAGTGGTAAATAATCATACGTTTGCTTAGTTATGTAAATAATTTGTTTGTTAAAAATACATTTCTTATTATTTTCTTAACATGTAACAGCCAGGTACAAACGACTATGGATGTCGATACTTCAAGTGGAAAGATGAATTTGAAGCAGATCACTTTAGTCAAGCCTCTTCTTCAACGCATTGCTCAAAGTGCGTTGCTACAAAAAATGAGAACAAGTTGTTGAAGCAAAGAATAAAGGCGCTGGAAATGGAGTTAGAAATGGCAAGGAATCCTGAGGATCACGCTTGTCAGTCAAGTGCCCGGCTCCATGATCTTTTAAATGATTTGAATAATCTTCATATGTCGTAAATGTTGTTGTTTTTTAAATAATGTGTTAACGTTGTTGTTTAATTGAATAATAACATTTGTTTGTCATAGTCGTTTAATATAGTAATATTTAACGTGATATCATACAAAACATTATACATATACAAAACATTATTAAACACAAATATACCAAACATTATACATATACATTACATTATTATACATATACATATACTCCTTTCTATTTAAAAAAAAACGTCAAAACAAGTAAAAAACAAAAAAAAAAATGAGCTGAGGGTTTGATTAATAGAAATAGGGCCCGTGAGAATAACGTACCCCAATAAAATATACCCTACTTTATCACTTGATTCTACCGAAACCACCCAAGTAGGTCAGGATTCAATTTCTCATTCAAATCTCATGTGTCAGACAATAATATTCTTACCAAACAATTGATTTATCCTTTCAATCAATCTAAACCCCCTCAAACACATAAACCAAACGGGTCCTAAATTGTCTTGGGCTTTAAAACTTTAAAAAGTAAAAGTTCTACACCATTTTATATGTAGCAGATACTCACATGAGTGTTGGTGGCATGTGATGTAACAACTAACACGTGTATGATACTATAAATCTTTTTGCTAAAAAATAAAGTAGTGCATGTTGCCAATTGACTAAAGCATCCCTTGTCTAACACTAATAATGGAGCAAGTCAAAGGACAAAAGAGTAAAACTATGAAACTAGAACTAACCCACTACAAAAACACACCATTCGATCAAGACAACACATTGTTTTAGTACATGTAAAGATCATAAATGTTACAGGGCTTTCGGCCAATATCATGCTAATATACTTCATGAAATATTATAAAAAGGAAATAAAATAAAAATATTGAAACCACTTTGGTAGTTAGCATGGAGTGTCTTGGGCGAAGATTTGGGCGATAATATGAGCGAATGCAAAGTTAAAAGGTTGATTATGACATATTTTAATCATTTTGGTAAACCATTTAAAAAAGGTTCCGTAAAACCACTCACAATTGCTTTAAGTTTTTGCAACCTGCTAAACCAAATTATGTCATCCTCAATTCCTCATGTCATTGCAATAAAAAATGCTGATGTCATATCATCTGTTAGTTATGATGTAATGATATTGTTTCACTTTTGAATTTTCTTTAGAGAGAGAGAGAGAGAGAGAGAGATTGGGTTTATAGATGTGAAGTCTATTGACTAAGAGATAGAAAATTGATTTTGTACCTGTCTATGATAATGACTATTCACCCACCAAAATATTTAATCTTGCAGTACTTAAATTTGTGTACCTATTGCATTCAACTGTTTTATAGGAAGTCATGTAGACGATCATGGATTGATCTCTCATATTTAATTCGCTCATGTTATTAATCTTTACTTCATACAAATGGCATAAAATTTTTCTTGAACTTTGAAAATTTGAAATCTTAAAAACTTTAAAAAATTAATGCAACTTATTACCATATAAAATTTAATAAATCTTAACTAATTGCCATATAAAATTATAAACAAATGTTATCATATAGATCTAATACAACAAATTTATATTCAAACTACCTAAACATATTCATTACTAGAATGCAATAAATTACAATATCATAAACGTCAGTATTTCTTATGTGAAAATTTACCTTTTGGCCCGTTAGTGAATGTATTCAAAATTTTCAAGTAATGCTACGTACATACTTGTAATTATGGCGCATGCCTTCGAAATCAATGGGACGTCCCTGATCAAGGGTCACACATGAACCACAAGTATGCAAGTATAATTCTTTGCTACTATATACGTCGTTTTGTGCGAGTATTCGTCTAGTGTTGTGACAATAAGTAAAATAATGGGTTCTTGTTTTAATTATTAGTGGTCGTAAAATAAGTTCAAAAAAAGTGGTCGTACATTTCATTATTATTATTATTATTATTATTATTATTATTATTATTATTATTATTATTTAATTTGTTGAACATGATCAACAAGAGAGGTTGACTAGAGATGATCCTTATCCGAGGATTACACACCAGCTATTACCAAGACCGGAAGTAGCAAGGACGCAAGGTGGTGTGGCCCTATCATATATTAGCGTCATATCAATATACACTTCCAACATCATCAGACCCACCACAAAACTTCCGTAGTACGTAGTTAACACCTTCATTATCATACTACACCACACATAAACACAAGTAGCTCCCTACAGTACACAGACACACAAAAACCTACTTCACTACTTTTATTCGATTCGGTGAAGCTAACCACAAAACCAACACAATCACCCACCAGGAAACCAACACATAAAACCACCACTCACACAAGAACCTTCAAGTGTGTAACAAGCATGGCGCGTGATTCCATGAACTTCACGCATGGAAGATGCTCTTACTAAAGATGGTAAAACATATAGAATTTGTTTTTGGCGTTATTCATACAATTTTTTTTTTGGTGATTTTTATCTATTGATAATGTGAAAATATACCAAGCCGAGTATATGATATCATTAGTTAAGTTATTTATATATGGACAACGCAGAAAAATGTGTCAATGTATATGGGAGTTGATTGTCACACTTTCATTTTTTATTTGCACACTCAAATGTACAATCTGTAAAAGCAGCATATAATAAATGTACAATTACTTATAGCACATGTTGATATATGCAAATAAAAAGTGAGAGTATGCAAATCACCTCCCATAGTACATGTGCACAACTTAACTATTTTAAAATTGTCATATGGTTAAAGCAAATCATTTTCGAAAATCTTGGAGGAAATAGCCTCAGCAAGATCTTCTATAAAATCTAGATTTCTTCTTAAAGAATTAGCCATCTGTTCAACTAATGTATCATCAAATTTTCCAAGCTCCATTGGAGAGTTGAACCTTGCTTTACTAGCCAGAGTCTCATGTTCATTATCGGTGCTTTTGTGGTTGTGTTCGCCTTCATAAATCGTGACTAGGAGATCGGGTTCATCCAAACTTCTTTGTACCTAAATACGAAGCATACAAATTTAGATAATCTAATGGTATGTGAAGTTCAATATTGGGTATAAGTGTGTTGCTAATAATCTTTATGTATCTTAAGCTGCCAATCCAGGTTTAGTTGAACCCTTTTAAAGTTTATTCTGTATTGATCCTGTTAGCACCATAATATATTACCCATTTCATTATCGTATCAATCAAAGCGAGCTCAACATGATATTGAAACTCGTCTCCAACTTCAACCTCTCGGGACAGACCCACATTAGTCTGACTGTTAACACTCTTGATATCGTTTTGAAGAAATAAGATTGTGTAGTCAATATCATCTCGACTGATTTGTTTACACTGCGTTCTCAAGTTAAGTAAAAGGGAGGAAAGAAAGTGAAAGTGATTTTAGTTGTGTTCTACGGTTTTTCTTAGGAAGCAAAGTGAGTGAAAGTGGTAATATTTTAGTTATAAAAATTTCACCCGACTTTTGTGGTGAAAGTCATTTTACTTACTTTATCTTACTTTACTTTCCCTTTTTTTCACTTTTTTTTTTCCTCTTAAAAACACAGCGTTAGCTACCATAAATAAGGCCAACATTAGGTCAAAGCTTTTGGCGAAGACATGTCCTCACTAAAGGCAAAGCCATGTCACTTGTTCATAGCCAACAACTGCTATTAAGTTATGATTAAGTGGTCAACTTTGGTCAAAACTTTTGGCGGGAAAAATTATGAGGAAATAATTAATGAAAATGAAAAAGAAGAAAAAAAGTAAAATAAAATCAACTTTTTGGCGAGGATATGTCCTCGCCAAAAGTTTTTGGTCAAATTTTCTTCACTTTTTGGGATGGGCAAGGCCATAAACTTGGATTTTTTGTCGTTTAAACGGCTTTTAGTGAGGACATGCATGTCCTCGCCAAAGCCTTCGTCGCACGTCCCACTTTTCCTTGTGGTGCTAGCTACTCTCAGTTCTGAATCAACTCGGCCACTTTTAGCTTATACCACATCAACAACCACCAAATTCATTGCTAAAGTAAGCAAGGGACTTACGTCGCTGTTGTCAACAATTATTCTAGGAACAGCGTTAATTTTTAGTTTTTCAATAAGTTCTTAAAGTGCATAGATAAATCACCTTCTTTTTTACGGGGCAAGATGGTGCGAAAGAGCACTTATAATAAGCTCTAGGAGAAGGGTTATCTCTGGTCACCTTCTGCCCATATTTTCTCCATTGATATCCATCCTTTACCACCTAAAACACATTTAACAAACCCTAAATTCAGTTCCATAGCTCACTCAGAATGTTTAGTTCTTAAAATTAGATTGATAGCTAGCCATGTAAAGTACCAAGGATTTATCAGATGGATCCGTTCGTGTATAAACTCTTGTAACGCCGTTGTTTGGCCTTTTTAATGATCCTTGATGATGATTCTCAGTGCTCCCACTTGTGTTGCACTCGTCGCACTCACCGGACTTCCTTTTATTCGGACTAGATGCTAATAAATTACTGTCTTGCATTAATTTGCTAATATGGTTTTGAAGTGAGTTATGGTTGTCCAAAACATGTGTTAGCATCTCCTTTAGCTTCTTGTTCTCCAAGTTAATCTGGTTTAACTTATCTTCATTGTTTTTCTGATAACATAAAAGGTAAGATATATATAGTATTACATATTGTGAGCAAGTCAACGTTGTCAGCTATCAACGTTTTGCTAGAAGAAGCATATACATATAGTGTAGAGCCCTCGTAGGATCAAGTACAAAAATACATATCAAGTTTGTGGAAAACAAAAATAACACGATAATGTAAACGATTTACATTATCTGTGATACCTAATAATGCAACGTATAGTAATCTTCTTATTTGATCTTACTTCATATAACCAGATTTGGGCATATGATATGATATACTTACCGGGGTATCATCGGTTATGTGGAAAGGGGTGATGTTAAGATCAATGCCAAGAGAAGTCTCAACCATTGTTTTAACCAAGTCTTGTAAAACGTTGATAACAAGCGAAGCGCAATTGTTATTAAAGTCTTGTATTAATCAAGAGAATGAAGAACCCAAGATGGATTCAAGTTTTTATAGAAATATGGATAGCAAAGTCATGGTCTTTGTATTAAATTTCCTTTGTTGGGGATGACACAATGCAAGTTCGAGGAAAGAAGCTCGATGGTAAGCTCTCATTTAATATATATTGTTTGAAATATACATTTTGTTGCGTATACGTATTCCTTGTCTGAGAAAACTTATTTAATAAGCTTTTCATATTCATTCGATTCAATTGGATGTGTATTATATTTCTCTTGACAGTACTAGAAGTTAATTTTATTGCAAATCAAAGGGTTAACATAACTTTACAGTGACCACTATAAATACTGATGCAGCACACGAATTATATAAGTTTGCGGCCCAAGTTTATAAGCTTGAAGCCCAAGTTTTATTTAATTAGGAGTTTTTATATGAGGAGTCTTTATTTTAATTTAAGGGTTAGTTTCCTTTTATCAATTTATAGGACCGACCTATTTTCTCCTTTAAATAGAGCATACTTTTCACATTCTGATGTATGTTTTGATTATTGAATTTTAATAGAAAAGAGTCGAGAATTGTTCTTCTCAACATTCTGGTCAGGTAAACCATATTATGCCAATCCTACGTCCGACAATACGTATCACAAATTGTCTAACCTGTAGCTACTCGCTACATCAAATACAAAATATTATTTGTTAGATGATTATCAGTAAGAAAACTTAGCTCAGTCCTCATTATTACGACGATCGGTAAGCTGGATCCTTTCATAGACTTAACCAGCCAAAAATTCGATAATCTTATAAGGAAATCATGATACATGGAGCCATGTCCGAAAATAACTAGCATACAAGGGTCTTCATCTTCACTACAAGAAACAGGAGAACATGCGACAAAGGTATTGTTGTCGACACAATGTCGACGGGACAGTGCAGTAAACGACAAAAAATCCGATTGACCGAGGCCAAGTGCGTTGAATTTTTTGGGTTAATATGATCCCGTCGACATGTCGACGGGACCATATTGGTCAAACTTTTCATCCTCAATAATTGCCAAAACTCGAGCGGGAATTTGTCCCGCTAATATGGTCCCGTCGACATGTCGACGGGACAATATTAATCAATAATGTTAGTGTAATTAATGTTTAATTAACATTAATTATGGTTTTTGCCTTAAATTCCCGTCGACATGTCGACGGTAAGGGTTATTTAATTATTTATAATAAAATACTGGCCAATAAAGTGGCAGGATTTTCCCGCCTGTTTTTTCCCGTCGACATGATTATGTCCCCACATTTTTTTCTTATAAATATTCTCACAAAAATCATTCTCACAAAATCATTCCTGTCTCATTTTACACATACATTCTTGATTCTCACAAAACCCGATTGTCAATATTCATAAATCACAAATAACAATGGACGGTTTAACTCCGGAACAAGAGTGGTCAAAGGCTTTATCAAATATATAATGTTTTGTAAATTAGTGATAAGTTAGGAAATTACAAAATCAATAAATACATAAATACATTGGTATAATTAAATCTATGACAAAATTAAATATCAGTGTTTCATTTTTTCTAAATGTTTCTATGACAAAATAAAAATAATTTAATTGGAATATATGTTTAGCGAACAAGTGTTGATGACAAAAAGAAAATTGATAAATTGAAAAACAATTTAGCAATGACAGTCGCTAAAACTAATGGGTCCCACAATCAACATTTGACAAAAACTGAGTGGAAATAGTGGGCCTAATGACACCTTTTTAAATTTATGGTGTCGTCGAAAGTTAAAATTCTTGTAAGTGACTATAATACCTGTCATGTATATATTTCTAAAACATTTTTTTCGTGCCTCTTGAGTGTTAACTATGCTATTATAAACTATCGTAAGTCGTATGTCATCCTATGTTGTCATTGCAATTAGCAATGTTGACGTCATATCATTTGTTAGTTAGAATGTAATGATATGTTCCCCTTTTGAATTTTCTTTAGAGAAAGATATGTTTTAAAAGTACAAAGTCTTGACTAAGAGATAGAAAAATAATATTGTAGGTACTTAATCGTGCATTATTTAAATTTGTGTTCCTATTGCATTCGAATCTTTTGTGGTGAAGTCATATAGACGATTACACACTAGCTATTACTTAGACCGGAAGTAGCAAGGTGGTGCATGTGGTCCTATGATATATGAAATATATATATATTAGCGTCATATAAGCATACACGTACTTTTAACATTAGACCAGCCACCAAACTTCACTAGTAATTCTACCACATTAAAACGCAAATGTACCCCGTATAATTCACTGACAAACAAAAAGCCTGCCTCATCATGGTTCAGAGAAGATAACCACGAACACAAAAAACCACCAACCACGCATGAACCTTCAAGTGTGTTACAAGCACGACGCATGACGCCGTGGTCTTCACGTGTGGAAGATGCTCTTACCATAGATGGTCTTAATAAAAACAGATACAATTTGTTTTTGGCAATCTTCATATAGTTGTTTTGGTGATTTTATCTGATGATAATGTGAAAATGTCTTCTCATATTGAAGAACTTTACCAAGACGAGTATATGATATCATTAGGTTAAGTTATCTACACGTCGATCGAACAACCCATAAACATGTGTTGAGGTATAGTATATGTGCACAACATAACTATTTTGAAATTGTCATAGTTAAAACAAATCATTTTCAAAAATCTTGGAGGAAATTGCCACAGCAAGCTCTTCTATAAAATCAGGATTTCTTCTTAAAGAATTAGCCATTTGTTCAACTAATGTATCATCAAATTTTCCCAACTCCAATGGAGAGTTGAACCTTGCTTTACTAGTCTGAGTCTCGTGTTCATTGTCAGTGCTTTTATGGTTGTGTTCGCCTTCATAAATGGTGACTAGGAGATCGGGTTCATCCAAACTTCTTTGTACCTGAATATGAAGCATACAAAATTAGCTAAGTAGTGGTAGATATTGCTTTGCTTGATCCTCAAAGTGAAATACTAGTAAATTGTTACAAGTGTGCTGCTTATAATCTTTTTTGGGTAAAGGGTTTCCCCGGTAATGTATTACTCCAAAAAAACGTTTAAGTGCAAATGATAATCTTTTTAATTATCATAAAACAGCAGAGCTAGATTTAGTTAATCCTTTAGAAGTTTTTCTTTAACTCTAATTTTAATTATAAACCCGCTGATTTTTTACAGGATGATTACTTTTTTTTAGAACGGCAATTTTTTCACACATATACCACCTAGCTCACAAATGCCTCTAACGAGGCTTGAACCCACAACTACTAAGTTAGTGGGCAACTCACATCCACTAGACCAAAGGACTCTAGCTAGTCTCATTTATGAACCTAGCCTGTCACATTTAGCCTATGCCACATCAATAACCACCAAATTCATTGCTGAATTAAAGTACTACTTAGCAAGGGATTTACGTCGTTGTTGTCAACAATTATTCTAGGAACAGCGTTAATTTTTAGTTTTTGTCGACAATTATTCTAGGAACAGCGTTAATTTTTAGTTTTTGATGAATAATTCATAAAAAGATACAAAGATAGATCACCTTCTTTTTTACGTGGCAAGATGGTGCGAAAGAGCACTTGTAATAAGCTCTAGGAGAAGGGTTATCTCTGGTCACCTTCTGCCCATATTTTCTCCATTGATATCCATCCATTACCACCTAAAACACATTTAACAAACCCTAAATTCAGTTCCATAGCTCACTCAGAATGTTTAGTTCTTAAAATTAGATTGATAGCTAGCCGTGTAAAGTACCAAGGATTTATCAGATGGATCCACTCTTGTATAAACTCTTGTACTGCCGTTGTTTAGCCTTTTTAACGTTCCTTGATGATGATTCTCAGTGCTTGCACTTGTGTTGCACTCATCACACTCACCAGACTTCCTTTTATTTGGACTAGATGTTAATAAATTACGGTCTTGCATTAATTTGCTAACATGGTTTTGAAGTGAGTTATGTTTGTCTAAAACAAGTGTTAGCATCTCCTTTAGCTTCTTGTTCTCCAAGTTCATTTGGTTTAGCTTATCATCATTGCTATCCTGTTACAAATGTAAAAGATAAGATATACAGTAATATATACATATAGTGAACTCGCCAACGTTGTCAGATAAAATTAAACTGTTAGCGCATCTCCTTTGCCTTGGAGGTCTCAGCTCGGGCTCGAGTCCTGCCAATGGGGTTTTCCTCCTAGCCGAAGCAAAAAAAGGAGTCGGATTTATTCTTCTAAGGCGAAGGTTCGAGGAAATACTGCCCGCTTGGATGTACTATACGACTCGAGTCATTAACTACTAACTAGCCGTTTAAAAAAAATAAAATGTAAACATGCTCAATAATGTAATGTTGTGAATGATCATTTAGATCACTACACTTCTCATAATTTTATATCTTCTTATTTGATTTTACTTAATATAACCAAATATATACATATGATATATTGTACTACTTACCGGGGTATGATCATCTGCTTTGTGGATTGGGATGGCGTTAAGATCAATGCCAAGAGAAGTCTCGACCATTATTATTAGCCAAGTCTTGCAAAACTTTGATAACCAGCAATGCTACACTCCACAGACAATTGTTATTAACAAAGTCTTGTATTAGTCAAGCGAATGAAGAACCCAAGATGGATTCAAGTTTTTATAGAAATATTTTTAAGAAGTCAAGGTCGTTTTTTATATATTTTTCTTGTGGGGATGTACATGTGAAAGTTCTAGGAAACAAGCAAATGATAATTAAGCTCTCATTTAATACGAGTATTATTGTTAGAAAACTACTTGTAGGTAGTATACGTAAGTGCCAATAAATATCAAACAAGAGGCTTTGCTAGAAAAAACTTATTTTGTAAGTTTTTTCGTATTAATTCGTTCAAGTGGAGATGTGTATTATTTCTCTTGGCATTACTAGAAATTTTCCTTGTAATATCAAGGGTTAACCTTGCTTGACGTAGTCAGCAAATTATACGCTTATTTTATAAATATGAAATGTGAAATTTCGGGTTTAATTTGTTATAATAGGAAAACTAAGCTCGGTCGTCGTATATATATGAAGACCGATTTGTAGGATAGTGAAGAATGTTCGTATCTTATTATTGATAATCAATCGAGTATATATACACAAAATTACCTAGTACAATGGTCCTAACATACATGACAATAATCGGGCCTAGCCCATAGGAAAATACGACTAACACTCCCCGCAGTTTGAGCGGGATGACAGCGAACATTCAAACTAGTTTGAAATTCCTCAAACAAAGCTCTAGGTAAGTCTTTGGTAAAAATATATGCATACTGACATCTTGATGGTACATGAACAACTCTAACTTGACCAGCAACAACCAAATCGCGTACAAAATGAATATCAATCTCTATATGCTTAGTACGTTGATGTTGAACCGAATTAGTAGATAAGTATACAACACTCACATTATCGCAGTAGATAAGCGTAGCGGAAGACAAAGGCGTATGCAGCTCACTTAGCAGGTTTCACAACCAACAGGTCTCAACAACAGCATTGGCAACACACGATACTTAGCTTCTGCACTAGAACAAGAAAGCGTCGGTTGACGCTTAGAGGACCATGAGAGGAGGTTGTTGCTGATTCCTCCCGAACCGTCACTTATTTGTCACACAAGCCAACCGCTTGTGAACGGTCAACCGTAACATCTAAATGGAGCCCGGGAGGAACTAGCAAAGTTAATCCGTGGGTCTTAAGTACAGAAAAGTACGTGAGTACAGAAAAGTACATCCCCGGGTCGTTATGTCCCAACGAGGTGTGAACGTGATACTACAATGACTTGTAATTTTAAAATAATATGTATATAGAAAATGAGAATCTGAATGACTAACACTGGAATGTGAATAGTAATAGCTCTGTCACAGCTACATGTTTAAGAAACGTACAATCAGAAACCTTAAAATAATAAAGTATTTACAAACGTACGTTTAGGTTTAAATAAACGTAAACGTAACGTATAAAACAAAAACTTTCCCAAAGAGGGAATTTGCATGCCTTAACGGCTTAAATGCAAATTAAAAGAAAATAAAATAACTAACTATATTTACAGTATTATTATTATATTTATAAGAAAACCTAGAAAACTAAAACGCGTACGTATACGTTTAAATAAACGTCTACGTACAAAATAAAAAGTGAATACCGTCCAATATAAGTCCCACAATTGTGAAAATTATATTTTTGGAATCCTAAAATAATAAGAAAATTATTAGTAAATTAAAATTTATTTTTATACTATGTACTTAATTATTATTAATTAAAACTATTTATTTATTATTTAATAATTTCCTAAAAATAAGAAAATCTAAATATTACTTAAAAAAAATAAAATTAAAACTTAGAAAAGTTTAAAATACTATAAAAGAAATTTTGAAACTAAAAATATATTTATTATACAAGTATTTTATTTATTATTAATTATTTACTATTATTTATTTATTAAACTATTATTAAATTATTATATATACTAAATAAGCAAACAAAAATCTAAAACTTTTTACATAATTCTAAAATACTTATAAAAAGCTAAGAAAAATATAAAAACTATATTTTATGTACAAAAATAAGAAAACTTAATTTAAAACTATTATTACTTAATTAAACTAATTAATACTAATTAAATTATTATACATATTAAACTTATTTATAAAATTATAAAACTTTTTATAAAACTTTCTAAGTATCTCAGGAATACATAAAAAATATAAAAAGTTTGTAAAAATTATAAATAAGCAGTTTTAAAAATATATTACTTATTATTTCCTAAAAGGTATGTAAATTATATTAATTATTATATATATTAGATGAACAGTAAAAATTATGAAAAAATTATAGAAAGTAAATTATGTTATGAAGATGCTAGGAAAAATAAAGTGGGGGCAACAGCTTATTCCAATAAGCTGGAATAAGCACAACAGTCCCAATAAGCCAAAGGGCCAAAAGTACCTTAAGTATATTAAGCATGCATGATCCAACGGAACTGGTGCCCCAGAGCAAGTGGAAGGGGTGTGGGATGTTATGCATGTATACTAGCGAGAGGTCCTGAGTTCGAATCCACCCACACCCATTTTTTCATTTTTATTTTATTTTTGGATTTTCTTTTTGCAAAACCTTTTATTAAGCTAATATAAGACACTTTAACTAAGACAACTTATCCAAAACTTAGAAATAAGCTGTGTGACAGCTTATTTCCAACTCAGTTTGCATTAAAGCTCAAGCTTCTTAAATAGAAGCTATCACTATGGTTAAAGCTTTTGTTTTGGTTTTTCTTTTTATGGAACTAAATAAAAACAGATAATATACATATAAAACAAAAATAGAACTTATAAAACCTATAAATAAGCTAAACGTGGGCTTATTACCCACACAGTTGAGCTTTTGGGCTCAAAGTGGAGTATTAAGCTTGGAATAAGCTTAGAAAAGCTATACAGTGGTAATAAAAAGCAAAAGGTGTGTATATACAAGTATAATGGGTGTGTATGAACATGAATAAGCACTGAGAAGTGCTTAATAGTATGGGCTTAAAGTTTAGACAGTTGAGCTTTTGATAGCTCAACTTGGATGGATTTGAAGCTCAAATGAGCTTGGTATAAGCCCAAACTATAAAGTAAAAGTAAAAAATGTATTTGTACAAGTATAATTAATATATATGTACAAGCTTATGATCAGAGAATCACTAATAAGCTCAGAATAAGCAAATAAGCAATTCCTTATTACACAGATCCAAACACCCCTGCAACTAATTAGAGTGGCCATTTAAGCTTAGTCAATAAGCTGAAAAGGTCAAACTAAGGATTGGAGTTGCAAGCAGAGGTGTTTAGCTTTCCAAAAAGCTAAAGCTCATCAAGTGGGGTCCACTGATGAGCTTTTGGGAGGCTTATGAAAATCTCCCATTTCCTGAGTATTGTGATATAATTCTTAAGTACTCAGAAAATGGGACAAACAAAAAGCTAGTTGCAGCCCTAGTAATTGAGCTGCAACATGGGATTTAAGCACTGGATCCTATAAGCTAGTAGAAAAGCTCCACATGGAACTTAATTTCATCAGCTGGGTCCAAGGAATAAGCTTTTTGTGAGCTTATGAAATAGTCTAGGTTGGTTAAGAAATACTGAGGACTCAGTATTCTTTTCATTATGGTGATAGGTATAAGCTGCTTGCAGCCCATGCAAATAAGCTACAAGGTGAATTTTTAGTGCATGATCATGAAGCTGGGTAGGTAAGCTTCACATGAAGCTAATTTACTCAGGCCAGTGATCACTAAGGAGCTTGTTATGAGCTTGTGGAAATGGTGTAATACCCCTGATTGCTCAGGGGTATGTTGTGAGTGGGCAAACAACAAGGCTCATAAATACTTATCTAATAAGCTCATAAGAGCTCAACAAGCACTGAGCTATTGAGATGGGCGGTTAAGCTTCACATGAAGCTAAACCACACAAGCTCAAGATCAGTGAGGAACTTTTTAGAAGCTAATGAAAATGACTCACCTTCACTGATTGCTTCAGTGAAGGGAGTTTGGTGCACAAAAAAGTGAGGTGGTTTAAGCTACCTAAATAAGCTAAGACAGACAAATAAGCATAGAAATAACAAATAAGCCACTAAAACATAACAAAGAAGCCAAAAACACCAAGATGGGTCAAGTCATGAGACTTGGATAAGCTCATGAACTTGACAGTCCAACTTGTGCACAGGGCAAAAACATGCTTAAATAAGCACTCCTAAAAGCTAGAAATAAGCTGAATTAAAAATTGATAAAATTCACACATCAAGACAAGCTGCTAAACTAAAACATATCACAAACACAGGTTCTAAAACTTAATATTAAAAGCTACACAAAAATCTAAGTTTATTCAAAAACCTGAAATACTAAATTTTGACTTTTAAGGTTTATGATCAAAGTTGACTTTGATCAACTTTGATCTGAATTTAATGACTGATTAAGACATAATATGATATAGGAACATGAAACTAACAAAAAGAAACAACATTTAAACACAATTGGTTAGTTTGACATTGAGAATCATCACAGTGATCAAATGGTGAACCAATGAGTTGATTCTTGACTTTTGTATGAGTATATAATAGGTTTGAAAGGCTGTCAACCCTCAAAGAACTTAATATACCTTTTAGCAACCAAAAACAACAACTTAGTTTCATCTAATCACCCTTGAATCATCTGTGCCAAACACACCTTAAATGAACATAAAACAAGATTTTCATTCCAAAAGTTAGTAAAAATCCATTTTATCAAATCTAAAAGTTTTCATCTGTTAAATTAAGACTTTTATAAGTTTAATCAAGTAGTCACACTAGGTTAAACCATGATTATCAAAAATCAATATTCACACAGTCAAAATGCAAATCTTAGATTAAAACAAATTCAAAACACAACAACCTATTATAAAGCTATAAGAACATTAAATAACAACAATCAAACACAGAAAATAAGGATTTAAGACAGATAGATAATTCAAGCTTTAAAAAGCAAATATTGTAAAATGGGACTTACAAGGTGAATGAACTGAAAACCATGGAACCAAGGACTGAATACCAACCTAACAGCCTCCCATGAGGCATCTAAACCTATGGCCATCCATAATGAACCATGCTCCTTGCTGAGAATACCAAGAACAACTATTTTTGATTTATTTTCTATTTTTATCTATTTTTAGTGATTTTTGGATTTTAAAGACTACTACTGAATTAATGGTTTCTACAAGCTTTAACGCTTTTGTCAGGAGCTTATGTGGCTTATAGAGTCCATATAATCACTACAAACAAGAAAATTAAATGACATGAATTAAAGATAAATAAGAAAACTTGAATTTAAAAGAGAACTTGCATTAAACTGAAAACAGATGTTCCATTACACTACTTGAGTTCATTACACTAGTTAAAACAATAAATGACATTTAAAGTAAATGAAAGCAGTAAAATTACACTACATAATCAAACTAATCTAAGTGACAATTGCATAAGGCAAGAGTAGTTCTTTCTTCTGTTTCTCTTCTCTTTTATAGCCTCAGAAATACTTGGAAGCCACTCATAAGTTATTGGCTTCAATCTTGACCCTTGAAATAGTCCAATTGATCTCAGCCGTTTAAACGGATTTTGGCGCCAAAGTCCTATTTGACAGCTTGAGGCGGTTTGGATGCAATTAATGCATTGTGGACATATGTAGAGGTGTAAGGGACAAGGTGAGACAGCTTTGTGAAGCTTTTGAGTCAAGTAGAAGAAAAACAGGGCAAAAGGGTGTAGGGGTTGCTTGTAGGATGGTGGAGAGGCATTAATGAGGTGTGGGATAGGTTTGAGAGGTGGCAGGGAGTAGGGTGTGAGTTGGGGTAGGCAAGTGGAGGAGGAGAGGTGGCAAAAACCACCTGGTTTTGGGTAGGAGGCTGGGAGTGAGGATGATGAACAGTGGTGAGTGGTTTTGGCGGTTTTGGGGGAGGTCAACGGGGTCAAACCCCGTTTTATTAATAAGGGGTGGTTTGGACTGGGCTTATGTTGGGCTTAGAAAAGGAAGGGTGGGCTTGGTTTGTGGATTTGTTAAATAAAGAGTCTGGATGGTTTTATTAGTAACAAAAGCCCAAGGACCAATGTTGTATTTTCTGATTTTTGGAGGACCTAAATTGCCAACTTCCCAAACTTTCTTTAAGGGACCAAACCTGCCATTAAACAATTACACAAGGACCAAAGTTGTATTTTATTTTATTTTTAAAACTTTAAGGACCTAAAATGTAAATTTGGATTTTAGAGGGACTAAACTTGTAAATTTCCAAAAGTTTATCAAAATGTTCCAAATTATCATTCATGATTAGTTCAAGGGTAATTTGTGATAAAATTCTATTTTGAATACCCAGGGACTAAGTTTGCCAATTTTGAAACTTGAGGGGTAAAAATTGCCAGTTTGTGTAAACTTTTATCCAGGGATCATTTGTGAATATTTTTGGTTTCCCAAGGACTTAAGTTGACTTTTCATTTATTTTAAACCTTCAGGGACTAGTTTTGCCAATTTATGAAACTTGAGGGACTGAAACTGCCAATTATGCTAACTTTGTACGTTTTTCATTTGTTTTTGCATATTTTGTATTTAAAACATATAAAACACACTTATAAGATATTTTAAGTATTTTGATGCATATTTGAGTGTTTTTGTATGTTTTGGCAGTTCAGATTGGTATAAAATGATGAGTATTTAGACACTCATCAATCCCCCACACTAAACTATTGCTAGTCCCTAGCAATCTTTTATGAAAAATTAATGGATTTTATCTCTTTACCAAAAGCCATCACTTCTGGAGTAGCTAGGTGTAAGAACTGTGGCACACCTGATAACCGTGTGATTTTGAGCAAATCACCAGCTGTCAACGGATTTGATTAGTCTTTACCAAAAGCCGTTTGCTTCTGGACTAGCCAACTCTTGATGGAATAGTCAACATCTTGGTGAGCTGATTACCAATTATGGTTTTTCCACGGCCTTTACCACAAGCCATAATCTTGCGGGCTAGCCAACTCATTTGTTTTTGGGGAGTTGAGGAACCATACAATTTTGGGCAAATTGCCAGCCATAAACGGATTTGAGATATCTTTACCAAGAGCCGTTTGCTCCTGGATTAGCCAGTCCTTGTGTGGATTAGACATGGTGGACTAATAACCATTTGTTGTATTTAGTGCAAAACACTAATACCAAATGAAAAAATTTTAAATTTTGGCCATTTTTGGGAAAAAGGGCATACAAGGGTATATAAGTGATCAAATTCGAGTGATCAAATTCGGCATTCATGGGCACAGGCTAAGTGTCCTCATAGTCAAAGTCCCGGCTATTCATGCCGAAGCCTTGAACGTAAAAAGAGAACATTTGAAAGCTAAGTGGGGGTAACACAACATTTTATTTTTCTGTATTTACAATTTTCAAAGTTTTTCAAAATAAATACAACATGTGGGGCACACCCCCACACTTAGGTGGTACACACGGGTGAAAACCCATGTTTATGCTATTGTTTTTGATTACCAAGTCGCTAGCTTGACTTGACCCCGAATTAAATTGTCCATGGGGAAATGGAGTGGGATTGCCACTCAAAGATTGGGTGAGAAATAGGAATGGGATTGCCACTCACAGAATTATAAATATTAAGGTTAGGAGATTATTTTTTATTTTAAATTTTTATATGTTTTTGTTTTTTTAATTTTTTAGACTACTACTGAATTAATGGTTTCTACAAGCTTTAACGCTTTTGTCAGGAGCTTATGTGGCTTATAGAGTCCATATAATCACTACAAACAAGAAAATTAAATGACATGAATTAAAGATAAATAAGAAAACTTGAATTTAAAAGAGAACTTGCATTAAACTGAAAACAGATGTTCCATTACACTACTTGAGTTCATTACACTAGTTAAAACAATAAATGACATTTAAAGTAAATGAAAGCAGTAAAATTACACTACATGATCAAACTAATCTAAGTGACAATTACATAAGGCAATAGTAGTTCTTTCTTCTGTTTCTCTTCTCTTTTATAGCCTCAGAAATACTTGGAAGCCACTCATAAGTTATTGGCTTCAATCTTGACCCTTGAAATAGTCCAATTGATCTCAGCCGTTTAAACGGATTTTGGCGCCAAAGTCCTATTTGACAGCTTGAGGCGGTTTGGATGCAATTAATGCATTGTGGACATATGTAGAGGTGTAAGGGACAAGGTGAGACAGCTTTGTGAAGCTTTTGAGTCAAGTAGAAGAAAAACAGGGCAAAAGGGTGTAGGGGTTGCTTGTAGGATGGTGGAGAGGCATTAATGAGGTGTGGGATAGGTTTGAGAGGTGGCAGGGAGTAGGGTGTGAGTTGGGGTAGGCAAGTGGAGGAGGAGAGGTGGCAAAAACCACCTGGTTTTGGGTAGGAGTAGGGCTGTAAACGAACCGGACGAACACGAACGGAGTCCTGTTCATGTTCGTTCATTTAATTTTAACCAGACAAATAAACGGACACGGACGCTTAAACGGACGAATTTTCTTGTTCATGTTCGTTTATTAAGAAAATGAATTGTTCATGTTCGTTTATGTTCGTTCATTAAGACAGTAAACGAACGGTAAACGAACATAAACGATCGAACATAAATGAAAACAGACAAACAAGCATAAACTTTATTGAATTCTTCACAATATATTATTTTATAAGTGTTGCTTTGTTTAAACACATCAATTTTTAAAATTATAAAATTAAAAGATATGATATATGAACATAAATAGATAAATAAAAATAAACGAACTTTAACGAACGTCTAACCGGACGTTCACGAACATAAATGAACGAACGAGACTTTTGTTCATGTTCGTTCATTTAACTAAACGAACGTAAAATATTGTTCATGTTCGTTCATTTAATAAACGAACGAATATAAACGAACTTTTTACCGAACGGTTCATGAAATGTTCACTGAACGTTCAGTTCGTTTACAGCCCTAGGTAGGAGGCTGGGAGTGAGGATGATGAACAGTGGTGAGTGGTTTTGGCGGTTTTGGGGGAGGTCAACGGGGTCAAACCCCGTTTTATTAATAAGGGGTGGTTTGGACTGGGCTTATGTTGGGCTTAGAAAAGGAAGGGTGGGCTTGGTTTGTGGATTTGTTAAATAAAGGGTCCGGATGGTTTTATTAGTAACAAAAGCCCAAGGACCAATGTTGTATTTTCTGATTTTTGGAGGACCTAAATTGCCAACTTCCCAAACTTTCTTTAAGGGACCAAACCTGCCATTAAACAATTACACAAGGACCAAAGTTGTATTTTATTTTATTTTTAAAACTTTAAGGACCTAAAATGTAAATTTGGATTTTAGAGGGACTAAACTTGTAAATTTCCAAAAGTTTATCAAAATGTTCCAAATTATCATTCATGATTAGTTCAAGGGTAATTTGTGATAAAATTCTATTTTGAATACCCAGGGACTAAGTTTGCCAATTTTGAAACTTGAGGGGTAAAAATTGCCAGTTTGTGTAAACTTTTATCCAGGGATCATTTGTGAATATTTTTGGTTTCCCAAGGACTTAAGTTGACTTTTCATTTATTTTAAACCTTCAGGGACTAGTTTTGCCAATTTATGAAACTTGAGGGACTGAAACTGCCAATTATGCTAACTTTGTACGTTTTTCATTTGTTTTTGCATATTTTGTATTTAAAACATATAAAACACACTTCTAAGATATTTTAAGTATTTTGATGCATATTTGAGTGTTTTTGTATGTTTTGGCAGTTCAGATTGGTATAAAATGATGAGTATTTAGACACTCATCAGTTGCCAAGAAAAACACAGTAGCCAGAAGTTGATCTTCGAGTAGTAGGGCAACCAGCCCAATCAGTATCGGAATAAGCAACCAAAGAAAAGTGTGATGAATTGGCAACATTGGCTTTTTGATCCGTTAAAATGTTAAATCTGAAAACTTATACAAATATGTTACAATGGGTATTCAGTGGTTTAAAGTCTCCAAGTCAGTGTGGTATAGATTCTAAGGTATGCAAGTCAGTGGTTCTATGATCTACATTGGTACTAAAATGCAGTCTGCAATGGTATTGAAGTCCAGTCTACAGTGGTACTATAGTGGAAAGATCCTAAGGTCTCCAACTTAAGGCTTATGGTGTGTTTGGCTGTTTGATGACAGTAGTGTTCAAAGCTATAGTTAATTTTTGGTTTGCATTGATTGTGTCATGGGTGGACCTCTTAGTCATATGGTTTTTGGGTTAGTGGGTCAAGCAATGTCTATATATTTTTCGTGGGATTGTAGCATGTCATTTGTGGTATGTATTGTTTGTGTCTTGTGTCATTAAGTGTGTTTAGTTGTATAACATAGGTTTTGTTGTATTTAATTTTCTAATTTAGGGTTCCCTACTTTTAATCATCTTGTTGATTTGGTGGATGCCTCGGTTTGTATTTAGTTGCGCTATTGCGCTTTATATATATTTTGCCTTTCAAAAAAATGATAAAGTAGAAGACGAAAACAGCTGTAACCCATAGTCTAAGGTACCCTAAACATACCGCAAAATCTGTTTAAGAGCCGAGAAATGAGGCTCCCGAGGATCATGCATATAAAGAAACACCTGTTGTACTGCATAAGAAATATCAGGTCTAGTAAATGTGAGATACTAAAGGGAACCAGCAAGACTCCGATATAACATATGATCAACAACCAGATCACCATCATCACCCAATTTAGACTCAGATCTAGTAAATGCTCTGATACCATGTAGGATAGTGAAGAATGTTCGTATCTTATTATTGATAATCAATCGAGTATATATACATAACATAACCTAGTACAATGGGCCTAACATACATGACAATAATCGGGCCTACCCCATAGGAAAATACTACTAACACGATTAATAACTCAAGTAATCTGTTAGACTTAATTAAGCAGCGAAAAACTCGGTTACCCAATCACCTTGAAAGGATATCTTGATACACTGGAATTAAGTGCCATGCTCGAAAATAATTAGTCTACATATAGGGTCTTCATCTTTTTTCAAAACCAAAAAAAATAACATTCAAGATTCTAATGGAAGGAACTCATCTTATTGTTGATTCCACATCAATGAGTCCTTCATATCAATTTGGTTTGAAATATGACAACATTTTATGAACACTCACCTTCACAAACAAGGCTATATAAAAGGGTGTGGAAAATGGGCAATTGACTTTTTTGGGTAAAGGGATTATACACAGTGAATATATTAATAAAGAAGTTCGGTACACAAGTGAATGGTAATGACCCACTCTAAAGGAAAGAAATTACGTACTTTAAACAAGCTCAAAGTCACAACAACTGATAATTAGAAGACTTAACTTGAAAATAAATCAATCAAAGTAGTGCTTCTAATCAAAACGCCCAATAGTTTCAAGGAAGCTCAATCAGTAGCAATATTCCATGTGGTTTTCAATTTAACAACTCTAACATCCTCTTATACATGCTAGACACAAGCTAAAGTCTCACAATCTCTAAGTATAACATTCACCAAGTGCTCTATAGCCCTAACACCACTTGAATGCAACCTATTATTTCTTTCTTGCCATATGTAATAGGAAAAATCAGTGATAATCAGCCGGCCCACAATACTAATCACATTGTTCTTCAATGCAATGGGCAAAATCCATCCCATAATATCACTCCATGTTGGCGAAATACAATATATATCCGCCATTTGCACAACACGACTCCAAACTACAAATGAGCAGCGTGTCGCAGAATGCAATATTGAGACCACACTATATACGACCATTGGACTTCAGTACCCCATTCCCTAATTATTTTGCAAACAGTGCTAACCGAGAAAAATAATGCAATCCATCAATTACCAGGCCATGACCATGCGTTGTTTGAAATTACATTAGCCACCTTTGCGTGAATGGGAATTCCAGCATTATGAATGGCATGAGTAGTAACTAATGAGATTAAAAAGGATAAACAAAATACGTGGTCGAATAATGTTACAAATTTGTAGCAGCTTGCGCCATCCCAACTCACATTAGCCACAAGTTTGACATCTCAAAAACTCCTATTTTAAGTTTGTAGGAGTGAATCCCCCGAACGCACAATTGTAACACCCCGAAACCGGTTTTTAGGTATTTTAATTACAAGAATTCCATTGAAATAGTTTGACTACGACTTTTATAAGTTTGAATGCTTTACGTGATTGGCTAGTCAAACCTGTTAGTCCACTATAAGTTTATTGTATTATGTTAATGGGGGTTTAGAAAGTTAAATGTGTCACAAATATTAGAAAAAGAGACTTGAGAGGCTGAAACTGCCAAGAGTTCAAACACCCACCAGAAATTCTATAACCTAATAAATGGTTGACTTGTTAACCGTCTCATAAGTTCCAGACTTATGTTTGGTGTGTGTATGTGTGTAGAATATAGCAAGAGATAAAATGGAGAAAGACCGGATTAAGAGTAAATCTTGTTCAAGAGTTTGCGAGATAATCAAGAGACTTGATCTAAGATACAATCCCCACAAGTAAGTGTACCTATCTTGAAGTAATGTTGTGTTTTGAATTTAGGGTTCATGAGTTGTAGATAGGGGTGTTGGGTAAGTGTAAGTTTGTATGAAATTGATTTGTAATTGAGATGAGGGATGAAGTCCCTATAGTGAATTGTAATGAAATTATGATCTTTTTACCTAAATTGAAGAATTGAGGATTTTTATAAATAATCACTATTGATGATAATATGAATATTTTAGAGTGTTATGGAATAAAACTCATTAATGATCCCTAATCATGTAATGTTTAAGTTGTAGATAGGGGTGTTGGGTAAGTGTAAGTTTGTATGAAATTGATTTGTAATTGAGATGAGGGATGAAGTCCCTATAGTGAATTGTAATGAAATTATGATCTTTTTACCTAAATTGAAGAATTGAGGATTTTTATAAATAATCATTATTGATGATAATATGAATATTTTAGAGTGTTATGGAATAAAACTCTTTATAATATTTTTAGGCATCAAGTGTTAGAGGATTGGCGTTTGGCTAATAGACTAGTTGTGGTGTTAAGGTAAGTAATTGGTTATAAAATGAATTGTAGCTTTATCATATATCTCTATGATAATGTTGACGTGTATGGTATAGAAGCGAGGTAACTAGTTTTGGATCCATTACTAGGTGTAGTTGGTTAGTTTTTATGCTGACTAAGGTATGTTCATTCCTTTCGGATGAACATGTAGGCCAACTTTTTTGGTGTGAGGTAAGTGCTTCTATACCATTCGTAGGGCTAGTCGATAGACTAGTCATGTAGTACGACAAGACTTTATGTTTTGCAAATTGTAGTTGTCATGTCATTACTTACTAAGCATTTTCGCTTACATGTTTAGTTGTGCTATTTTTGTAGGTTTCGACGTAGCCAAATAAGGTAAGGAGAAAGCTTAAGGATGGAATATGTGGAAGTAGGATCTTGCTCATTTTGCTTATAGACGACTGGTAAGCTCTTGGACTATGCTCGGTTAAAGTTTGGAAGCCCCCAAAGTGTTGTCAACATATTTTGGTAAACACTAGTCATAAGTGTCATGTTAAAAGTCTTGAAAATGGATAGTAAAAATGGTTTATAAGTAGTATGTCTCGGTTGTGTCTTGTATTGAGTAATTTACGTATGTTGTGTATGTATTTTAGTGAAATGGGTCAATATAGGGTGTTTGGCAACTAGCCATTCTTACCCATTTTGAATGTTATGGGTAATAAACCTTGTGAATATCTTTCTGAATAGTTATGGTAATGAATGGGATGTTTTCTATTTGGTTAACCATATGTCATGTGTTTTGTTTATCAGTTGTATGCAAAATGGGTCAAAATGGGTATTTGGCATAAAACCCGTCAGTTTGCAAAGTACATTTCTGCGGGTCTTAGAGACCATGCTTATGCATTTTTATGTGTTTTATGTTGTGTTATGTCATGCTATAGAAGTTGTTTTCCGAAAAATATGTCAAAAGTGCAGAAAAGGGGTATGCAGAAAAATATATGAGTGTTTAGGACAAGGTCTATTTTTGAAAAACCATGTATATGGTATGTTTTTAGTCTAATGTGGATTACATGTGTTAAAATATATATCTATAGTGTTGATTTCATGTTTTAAGGTGTTACAAGTCATTTTGAGAAAATAGTGCACAATAGGGGTTTTTAGTGCACAAGAGGAGTCCTTTAGTGCACAAGAGAGGTAATAGTGCACTTTTGGTTTTGTTGTTTTTGTCTGTTTTGTATAAAATCAACCGTAAGTTGTTAGAAGTCGTATCACCCATAGTTTTAAAGGTATTTGAATTTAGTTTCAATTAAAAATACTTTCAGAGTTTAGTTCTTATTAGAAGTATAAATGAATACTCAAGAAGTAACAGAAGGTCAAAGTCAGTAACATTCTCGTGTTAAAAAAAATAATAATTGAGTCGTTTGGGACGTAACAATAAAAGGTGTCACTTAAAGTAAAAAATATTGTCGCTACATGTAAAAATGTCAACAAAAGTTACGTTTTTTTTTTTTTTTTTTTTTTTCCCAAGGTATGTTACTAAATTATTTTAGATGTTCTTCCTACACTTAAAAAAGTGTATGAAAAGAGAAGTATGTAACAATTTATTTATAGTGACACAAAAAAATGTAAGGATAAGTCTTTTGCCTTTTAAAACACACACACACACACACACACACACACACACACACATATATATATATATATATATATATATATATATATATATATATATATATATATATATATATATATATATATATATAGTGTTGTATTCTATGCAGTACCAATATTAGATACAATACTTTACAATATCAATTTAAACCGTCAGATCATTTTATCAATGGATGAGATCACTTGTGCCATTTGTGTAACTAATGTAATTAAAAGGAAGGGTAGGTAAATTTTTTAAAATGGTTTAGGGGCATTATAGGAATTTCGAAATTTTTATTTTTCAAAAAATGTTCCAGACTTTTAGGAGGTATACAGTTAATTCAATATGTATCTTACTCTCTCACACATCCACTAAAACCCTAATTCATCCTTTTTAGCCACCACAACATTCTCTCACCACAAAAAAAACCCCATTGTAGATCTGGCGTCTAATTTGATTTTGAATTTTCGTGAACTGCTCTTATCACAAAAGCCGCTCCTATCACACTTCCATGTCTGCCATATTATCACTCGAAATAAAGCGATCGTGGTGGCTCTCGGAGATCATGGCAATTGTTTATATACAAGGAAGAATACCCGTTACTTGATTCGACCTCTTAGTGATTTAAGGTTTGTATTAATTAATTTTATAATTGAATCGCATTTATATAAACTGCTTATGTTTTTTGTGATTTTCTTTATAATACTGTTTGGTTGTTAACTTTTTTTTTAAACATTTGTTGAAAGAGTTAATAAATTAAGAGGAGTTTGGATTTTTATAATGATTTGTTTAATAGAAGGTCAAAGAGAAATGCTGATACTTTTGTATTGTTGAAAGACGAGATTCTCGTTTCATATTTGAGTAGCAAATAAGGGAGGATGATTTTTGGGCATTTTTTGAGTATTGGATGACATTTAGCATAGGAAAATAATGTATGCATTTTTATATTATTTATTTGACATAGATGAAAATTGTGCATGCATGTTAAGCTGGTTGTTATGAATACAAAATCTCTTTACAATATTTAATTGATATAGACAAAGATTGTAAGTTGGAACGTAGTCAATTTGAACATTTGAGTCGAACTGTATTTAACTTTTTAAGGTAGGAGTCAAGGAGTGTGTTTGGTACGGTATCATGTTCTAATTTAGTGTTATGTTTTTGGAATACCAGGTGCTCAAAAAAAATGTGGAGCGTGCATATATGCTTTTGGAAGGCGTGCACACATGTAATGAAGTTGACGAGAAAGCACAACGTGCACATATGTTCTTGAAATGGATTATCACATGTTCTAACAAATTTGAGAGTATATCATCTAAAAATGTAAAACGTGCACATATGTTTTTGGAAGGCGTGCACATATGTTCTAATGAATTTGGCGAGAAAACGTAGCGTGCACGTATGTTTTGGAAGGGTACTCGTATGTTCTAACAAATTTATGAGAAAATGAAGCGTGCACGTATGTTATTGGAAGAGTGCACACATGTTTTTGATGATGTGCACGTCTATATTTAACAACATACATTTGTACTGGAATTGTATTTTATTTGATATCAAATTTTGTGTATACTATTTATGTTTTTTGGTTTGTTATAAATTTAGAGTTTACATGTATATGTTTATGTTTTTGGCTATAAATTTCGAAGATTTAAGAATGTACACTAGAAACATATGTGCAATAATCATTTTAAGCAAAATAAGTTTGATGTCTAAACAATTATATTTAAGAAACGTATGTAAGATTACGATATTTGAAAAAAAAACATATACGCACCTCATTTTTTTGAAAACATGTAAAAAAAATCCCGAAAATTAAGGGAATTAAAAAACGTTTTTATTTAAAAAAAATCAAAAAGAAAAAGTGAAAATGTGTTTGACTATTTTACCCTTTTGAATTAATTAAAATGATTTAATAATACTAAATTATTATTGGTCCAAATTGGTACTGTAAAGTACTGCATCTAATATTGGTACTGCATATAACGCGCCCCTGTATATATATATATATATATATATATATATATATATATATATATATATATATATATATATATATATATATATACACACACACACAGTTCATAAATCTCAAAATTTTGATTTATTTTCCCATACTTTTTAAAGTGTCGCTAAGTTAGATTAGTGACAATTTTTTGTGTCACAAAACTTCAATCACAAAAAGTCAATTTTGTTGTAACAAGATTAATCCGAAGGCTTCAATATTATTGGTTACAAAATATTTGCATATGGTCAAATCCCAAAAACGGTCATGTCACAATAAAATCTATGTATCTAGATTCTCTAACAGACTAGTTATTCTCCTAAGAATCACCTTGTCGAGCCGTGTAATACAAGACATTAAACGTCTCAAGTTTGAATCTAAGCCCTATCCTTTTCTACTTTTTAGAACTACTATGATTTGCCTTCTAGACGATGTTGATCGCTAGACTGCAGTCCAATGAGAACTAAAGTTTTCTACTAATGCGTGCTACTTTTGCATGTCATATATGCTTGCAAGTTCCAAGTTGCGCTATGTATAGGCTCCAGATGACTTGTGGAAAAAACTTTAAATTTTGCCTTTTCTAAAGCAATAGGGCAAAAACCAAGATAAAGGCATAAAGCTACCAAAAGAAATTTACTTCACTAATGCTAAGAGCAAGGGGTACCTTTGCGTTTTCGCTTGGCGCCATTCCACCAGCAAACAAAAACCGACGACGCACCGTACTGGTGGTGGCGCCGTCGGTGCTCGCGCCGCAGCCATTGCTCCACGCCGTCACTTTTTTTTTTTTTTTTTTTTTTTTCTACTGATTTTAGGGACAAAAAAAAAAGAGCCGTTGCATATATAAACGGCTATATACCCGTTTTTTTTTTAAAAATACCCAACTAAACCAATTTAATTCCCAAAAAAAACCTTATAAATACCCCATTTTTATTCAAACTTCATACACACTTCCAATATATTAAATCTCAACTTCTCATAACTATTCTCATCCAAAATGAATCCAAATCAACCATGGATCAACAACATGTTAAACGATCCGACAAACCAAATGCCGGGTTAGTCTTCGAACCCCGGTAACAATCCGGGATCGTCTTCGAATGCGGGTTACTTTCCCACCTTCCAAACCTCATTTATGAATCCCGAAGATTTAGCATTGTTTAGCCAATGGAAATTACAACAACAACAACAACAAAACCAATATCAATTTACACAAACTCAACAAACAACCCAAGGCATCCCTTCACAACCGAATTCGGACCATGCTTCGTTTCATCTAGTAGATGAAAAAGATGACGAAGAAAAATCAGTTTCAAGTGAAGAAATTATTCCGACACCGACCTCAAAAAAATCGAGGGCAAAGACGATGGCGAAGAAGCCAAAATCAAAGCCGAAGAATAAGAAAAGCAACAAAGAAAAAGAGGTCGAGGAAGATGTGGTCCCGTCCCGACAACCATGAACTTTTTGGAGCCAAGACGAAGAATATATTTTGGCGGAGTGTTACATCCAAGTATCCGAGGATCCAAAAACGGGTGCGGATCAACAAAGGGATACATTTTGGTACAAAGTGCTCGATTCATACAACACGGAAGCAAAGAGGCTCAACTATACTATTTGTACCAAAAACATGTTGACGGGAAAGTGGACTCCGATGAATAAAGATATCAAGAAGTTTAATTCGGTGGTGGATGAAACGGTGGTTATGAGTGGGGAAGGTGACAACGATGTTATGAATCGTTGTCACATATTGTTTAAAAAATCAACGGGTTATGATTTTTGACACTTGACCGCTTGGAACTTTTTGAAAGACAAGCATAAGTGAAAAAATCCCGACTCGACTTTGGCAAGACGTAATCGTCTTCGGCCTACTCAGCAGGAGCCCGAGCATTTTGGACCCGACGAGTTGCCACGACCTGACGGCATGTACCAGGTTTCAAAGAGTCAACGTTCGTCAAACTCGACCGCTAGTTCCGGTTCAAACTCGGCATTGTTTCAAGAAATGTTGCAACAACAATACGAGTTAGACCGCAAGTCAAAGATGGATGTTCTTGAGCGAGAGTCACTCGCGAGAGTTACTTTGTATGAATCACAAAAGATAGTCGAGGAGATGCGGGTGCTACAAATGGATACAAGCAGTATGGATCCGGTTAACGCAAGGATCGTGAGGGCACAACAAGCTCGAATCCGGGCAAAATATCCTACCAACGAGGATTAAGCTTTTATTTATGTATTAGGTTTTTAATTTTATGTATCGTGTGTTTTTTTAATATGTAATGTGTGTTTTTAATAGGAATAAAGTTTATTTAAGTTTATATTGTGTATATTTTTATTTAAGTAAAAGAAAAAAAAAATGGCCGACGGCATCAGAAATCTGGTACCAACGGATACCCCTGAAATGTGGTGCCGTGGGATTTCTGGTGCCATGAGAGCTTTTTGCTGACGTGGCAGTACTTTTGGTGCCACGGCTTGAAGTCATGGCACCACTGCATCCAATGCTCTAAGTTTATAAATAGTGTGAGGTGTGCCATGATAGTATGACCAAGCTTTACAAATTTTACGCAAAATTGCATATATATCCCTCACAAAGTAAATAATTGCATATATATCATTTATACAAGTTTTTCATGCACATAATACAATAGTTTTTATGCATGCTTTGGATATATATGCAGTTATGCATTTTCGGAAGGATATATATGCAAAAACCCCTACATTTTAGAAGCCATGATAAAGCCATAATGTCTTTTAAAACGTAACGTAAAGTGCACAGATTTGAAATATTTATAGATTTATATGTTTATATCATATTTCATATATATCGAATTTACAAAAGTGTTATACATAAGGAATAAAATCGAGAAACTATATTTGCGTGTGATTTTTTCATTATTAAAAAAAATAAAAAATAAAAAAAGTAGTTGAATTCAAAAACGACGGCATGTCCCGCGTCTTGTCATCTCACGTCACGCGTAGAGCTGATGTCTTGATCAAAACGTGAATGTCACGTCTCACGCCTTAACGACGCCGCGCCTTTTAAAACACTGCTAATAGCACCTAACGTAAGAGATTAATAAACTACGCAAATGATATGACATCAACTACTCATCATCCCATGACATAAGACGGTACTAATGACGTTTTCAACCAATAATCAACGGGTAAGCTTAAAGTAACCATAAGGTAGGGTATGTTGGACTATTAATGTTATAGAAGCAAAGATAGGGGTAGTATATTGTATTAGTTATTAGTTTTAGAATTCTGTAAACCCAAGTTATATGGGCTGGGTCAATATGGGTCGTTTAGGTTATTAGGGATACAACGGTTATATAGTTTATACCGTTTAGTATAGGGTTGTGTCGTTTACTTTTTGAAACGGTATAACTGCCACAATGGCAACGTTTCATCAAGTATATATATGTGTCGAGTCTATAAACATACACAATACAATTCATCAATAAACGTATCATTAGTATAAATCAAATTCTATTGTTATTTTGTATTCAGTTGAGTTCAATAATTGGCATCAGAGCATACGGTTTAATCGATTCGAGGGAGGCAGAAGATTGTATTCAGGAAAGAAGAAAAAATCGAACATAAAGGGTGCTGTTTTGATTCGTGTATAGAAACAGAGAAGAGGGTTCGTTTTTTTTGGTTGGTGTTGTACGAAGAATAAGGGAAGGAAGGAAGAAGACTTGTTGCTGCTGTTCGAAAAAGGAGACAGAAGAAACATGACTGGGGATTCTTCAAAGAAGAATGAAAATGTAGCGAAGGAAGGAGGATTAACAATGAATTTCCAGTATCCTATGTTAAACTCTACAAACTATACGATTTGGGCTGTAAAGATTAGGGCGTTATTTAATGTCCATGGAATTTGGGAAGTGATTGAACCAACGCAAGGAACCGAGGTCGATAAGAAGAAGGATAACTCGGCAATTGCAATGCTATATCAAGCAATTCCAGAAAGTATGGTATTGCAAGTTGCTAACCTCAATTCGGCAAAGGAGATTTGGGATGCGTTGAAGATTCGACATGTTGGAGTTGACAGAGTTAAGGAAGCGCGTGTTCAGACCCTTGAATCAGAGTTTGAACAGTTGAAGATGAAACATAATGAGTCGTTAGATGTATATGCCGAGAAGATAAGTGAGATTGCAACACAAGCAAGCAGTTTAGGGCATACGATGGATGATAAAAGGCTGGTTAGGAAACTTTTAAGTTCTGTACCAGAGAAGTTTATGCAAATTGTTGCAGCAATAGAGCAGTTTGCAGATCTTAATACGATGCCATTCCAAGAAGCCATTGGAAGATTAAAAGCTTTCGAGGAACGGATGATGAAGGCAGTCAAAGAAGAAGATGGATCCAGTAACCTACTTTTCAGCAAAGTAGATGAAAAGGAGAAGACCAAGGAACACAAGTGTGAACGTTGCGGTCATGAGAATTCAAGTCAAGGAAGACCAGGACGTGGGCAAGACAAGAATTGGAAACCATGGAAGAAAAAAGATGGTGATCAAGACCTGAGTCAGATAAGATGTTACAAATGCAAAGAATTTGGACACTACAAAGGCGAATGTCCAAAGTTGGAAGCAAACCTGATTCAGTACGAAGATGATGAACCATTGCTATAAAGGGAACTTTTGAAGAATTGAAGACTTTGCCGTCTATAACATTAGGGGGGTGAATGTTGGACTATTAATGTTATAGAAGCAAAGATAGGGGTAGTATATTGTATTAGTTATTAGTTTTAGAATTCTGTAAACCCAAGTTATATGGGTTGGGTCAATATGGGTCGTTTAGGTTATTAGGGATACAACGGTTATATAGTTTATACCGTTTAGTATAGGGTTGTGTCGTTTACTTTTTGAAACGGTATAACTGCCACAATGGCAACGTTTCATCAAGTATATATATGTGTCGAGTCTGTAAACATACACAATACAATTCATCAATAAAAGTATCATTAGTATAAATCAAATTCTATTGTTATTTTGTATTCAGTCGAGTTCAATAGGGTACACAATTTTAAAAAAAATTTATACCATATAGTTACAAACTATAAGACAATACACATGTAAAAAGAAAATGCGATCTTATCTATTAAATGACTAGGTTACACGTACTCTTTCGAAGAAAAAAACATTTCTTTATACGTGAGGAAACTTGTCCCTAAAAACCCTGACATTTATTTGTTGAGGAAAATAGTACTAGTACTCCTTGAGTCCTTGCTCCTAAAGTCCTAATTAATTATTTGTGGAAATTACCAAACAATTCTATGTATCATTAAGAAATAAAATGCTAATTATAACTTATGAATTACGTATTGAAATGCGTTAAGCGAAGAAATCAAAGTATTATCTCACTCGTGGATGATTTATAAGATAAACACTCCGATTCCCGGTTGGTTAGATTGGATAGTTAATCCTTATTCACTTGTAGCTTAATTGTATGTTCATTTTCTTTTCTTTTTTTCTTTCCCTAGCTTCTTGCTAGAGTGTTAATAGTCGTTCAAAAAAAAATTACGTATTGAAATGCAAAAGGGTAAATGGAGATGCACAAATCTTAATGCTACTTGAGGAAAAAAAATTTACTCCTTTCGTCCCAAAATATAAGTGCATGTTTGACTTTTCAAAGTATTTTTTTCTGACTTTGACCATAATTATTTTTTTTCGTGCTATATGATACTTGATGAAAAGTATATCAATGAAAATACATTTGAGACACAAATCTATTTATATATTTTGCATCAAATATTATATAACACGAAAAAAACTAATTACAGGCCAAAATCCGAAGAAAAATACTTTGAAAAGTTAAAAGTGGACTTATAATTTGGGACAGATGGAGTACTATAATATGCTGCATGGGTTAACTGGTGTTTTACTTATATTTATAAAACTTTTATCTAATCATTTAAAAATGTTTTACCTAATAAGATAAAACCAAAATCGATTTTAAGACCTTTGGATCATCTTACCGATACGCCAACTTAGAGATGGTTTATTTACTTATTGAAATTTCCTCCATGAAATAATTTTGAATAATGCAATAACATATATTAGTAGTAAACAAGAAAGAAAATGTAACAAGATCCACGAACATGTATGTATGCATGTCATTAATTAATCACCTAACAAAGACTTTTCATTGCTTATGCATTAATCTAGTATTTTCGTGGTTGTTAAAAAAGATACACAAATTGGATAGTTAGTAAGAAGTCGTCGTCAAGTTGTTTGTCGTATCTCTAGTTACCAATTAGCTATAAGCTACGGGGAATCGCTATCAGGTCGGTTTTTTGAGAGGGATAAGCTTGTGAAAAAGGAAGCTTATCCCCGCCTGACCCGATTGTCAGCTGTTGGCTCTCTCCATCTCTCCTAAATCTCCCCTTGGTTTCGGCCCGAGCTGTATGATGCAGAAACTTGTCCCACGGATGGTTCGGAGACCAAATCCCACCCAGCAGTAAGGGTGCGACTTAGGTTAATTAACACAAAGAAGATATAGTTCACTCAACAATTGACTTTGGGTATGCTAACGGGGCATTAAGCAGTAGATTCTGGTTTTTAATCATTGTTGATTTTAAGATAATATTTTATTACTTATAATTAGACTATTCTTAAATAACTATGAGCTTAATTATAATATTCTACACCTATGTTAACTTGAAATTTATCCCCCGGAATGAGTATAACTTTTATCAAGCAGAAACGAAAAAGTTAATCAATCCCATTACCTTTTGTAAATGCACAATCTAGTCACGTTTTATCCTTTTATACTTATCGTGTAGTCAATGTCGTTGTAGACATCGTCCATTTGCAAATGTTACAAGTCTTTTACATATTTTCTACATGGTCACAAACTAAGAAATTGCCAAAAACAAGAACTTATTGACCAACTAATGCTACTCCGTATTTTTAGCTTTCTTTTCGTTACTTATTCTTACATTCATTTCGGTCATTGAAATAGTCTGAAACGTATGTGATTCAACAACGCGTTATGGTCTAGAAAGTACGTTGAAATAATGTGAAATATGTATAGTTTCAAATGATTTACGTGACCACTATGAAGTTTCGGTTTAACAAACTATCACAACACGTCGCTCAAATCTTACTCGTTAACAAACAATTCTATGCATCATCAAGAAATAAAATGCTAATTATAACTTATTAATTACATATTGAAATGCAAAAGGGTAAATGGAGATGTACCAATGTTAATGCTACTTGAGGAAAACATTTTATTGCTATAGTATACGTGGTTTAACCGGTGTTTTACTCACTTTTCTAGAACTTTTATTTGATCCTCTGAAAATGTTTACCTAATAAAATTAAACAAAAATCGCTTTTAAGACCTTTAGATACCGATACACCAACTTAGATGGTTTGTTTACTTATTGAAATTTCTTCCACGAAATAATTTTGAATAATGCAATGTTAGTTGTAAACAAGAAAGAAAATGTAACAAGATCCACGAACATGTATGCATGTCTTGAACTCTTGATTTATTAACCACCTGAGACAAAGACTATTCATTGGTTATGCATTAATCTAGTATTTTCGTGGTGGTTAAAAAAAATACACATATTGGATAGTTGTTAAGAAGTCGTCGTCATGTTGTTTGTCGTATATACAGTGTTGAAATTATATAATCATGACATGCATATAAATAAACAAATAAACATCAAGTAAGTATAGCGGAAGTAATTATAACAAGATCATATAATATGTACGTAATTAATTAATGAAATATAAATAGTACCGTAGTGATTCTAGCCTGAACAAGAATAAAGTGATGCAAATTTTCAACTCAAGATCCCTAATTAGGGATTATGTGGATTATAAGAATACCCCTTACCTCTTTTGTAATTCAATCCAAGATATAACCAACAGTGTGGTTATATCACGTTCTTGTACACACGTACTACTCCAAGTAAAAGTTTATGCAAGTAAATTAAACACAAAACTTGTTTTAGCTTTGAAAATCGAATCCCTTATAAAGGGTTTATGTTGGCTCAATTTAGGGACAAGAGAGAAGAAAGAAAACACCAAGAATTGTGTTTACAAGTTGTATGGAACAATGAATCTTGGGTGTGTTTATATAGGTGAGTAAACTTGGAGCTCAAGGCAAAGGGGAGGTGCCCTCTTCCCTTTGCCGATCGGTCTAGACATCCCTAAGGGGATTCTAGAACCTTCTTGCCTTCCAATTTAATCACAAATAAAACTTTCCTTATCTTCGTCTAACGGTCGTTAGACATTTTCCGTTAAATACTAACGGTCGTTACTCGTTTTGAGTTTATTAATAATTATATATACTAACATTTATAAGTAATTATTATTTTACTCTTCATATGTAAAGTGTGCAATCCCATGATATCGAGTTCGATCCTAACACACATCTATTATTTTATCGTCTATAAAACTAACACCTCCTACTTAGACATATCATAATAGAGTGATCACATCAGTTAGCGTCTTGCAACACGCCGATGCCTCTAGTACAACTCGAGTAAGGCTCCTGGAAAACCTTTTAATGATTTCTCATTATTATTATCCTTTTGTTTCTAAACCACGTTAATAAGGATATGGATCTAGGTTATTCCATAGTTAACCATTATGTTTCTCGTTGTTGGTGATTGACAAGATTACCAAATCGTCTGAACCTTTCACGGAAGATCTAGGCGTGGCCACACAAACACCTTGAAAACCCTATGAGGGCCCAACAGTATTAAACTCCAAAAATTAATTTGAATGAACAAATTCTATATTGACTACAAGCAAAACACACAAACTTTGTAACACTTCCGAAAACAACCCTTATGACTACCAGTTACGTATAGCATTAAGTTGTTCCACAAAAATGCACTACATTTATAACCGTTATCTTGTATCTCAAGTTTGAGGATAACTTCTTATGAGTTACTTAATGACAAGATCCATAAAGTAACATCATATAGTTGGGATAAGTCCTATATTCGGTATCATTGAATATCATCTGAAATGGCATGACTACGCATCAATATACTTTAAATATATTATACTAACCTTTAGATTTGTCTTAATTTAATAATATTCCATATTATTAACTGAAAACGAACAATTTAGAATAACTTTTATTCAAGGATTTAAACATGCAAAAATAGGACAACAATAATTAACAATAGAAATAAACATACCAAAATACTTTATTTCATTAAAATAATAATTTTTTACAATATCTTTTATCCAAATACTAATCACAATTATACATGGAACTACTAACTAATTTAAGCCCAATGCCATTGGCTAATTCATAAAGCTTTTCTTTAGCTAAAGCCTTAGTGAATGGATCAGCTGAGTTATCATCTATGTGAACTTTCAGCAGATTTATTTCACCTTCGTTAACTTTTTCTCGAATAAAGTGATACTTCCGTAGAAAATGTCTGGTGCCCTTCGCGACTCCAGAATTGTCACAATACATATTAATAGGTAATTCAATTGAAGGCACAACACCAAGCCCTGAAATGAATTTCCTAATCCAAACAGCCTCCATAGCAGCTTATGAAGTAGCAATGTATTCAGCTTCTGTTGCAGACATCGCAATTGTACTTTGCTTGTTGCTCTTCCAGTCTACTGCTCCTCCATTAATAACAAAGACATAACCCGTCTGAGACTTCGCATCATCTTTGTTACTTTGCCAGGACGCATCACAGAAACCTGTAACACCAAGTTCTGCATCTCGTTCTCCACCATATACCAAAAAAATATCTTTTGTATTTCTTAAATACTTAAGAATATGTTTAACAGCAATCCAATGTTTTTCACCTGGATTCTGTTGAAATTGACTGGTGATATTTTGAGCAAACGCCACATCTGGCCTTGTACATTTTACCGCATACCTAATAGATCCTACAGCTGAAGCATAAGAAACTTTACTCATGCGAGCCACCTCAGCCGGTGTTGAAGCACATAACTCATTACATAAGCCATGTTTTACTTCCATTGGCAAATTTCCTTTTTTGGAATTTTGCATATTGAATCTTTTCAATATTTTGTCAAAGTAAACACTTTGACTTAATCCAATTAACCGCCTTAATCTATCTCTATAGATATGGATTCCCAGAATGTATGCAGCTTCTCCTAAATCTTTCATAGAAAAGCACTTTCCAAGATATGCCTTAACTTTTTGCAAACTTGGAATGTCTTTTTCCATGATCAATATGTCATCAACATATAAAATTAGGAAAATTACATTATCACTCCCACTAGCTTTGTGATATACACATGGCTCATCAGGATTCTGAGTAAATCCAAACTTTTTAATCTCAGAATCAAATCTCTTATTCCGTTGTCGTGATGCTTGCTTCAATCCATAAATGGATCCTTGAAGTTTGCATACACAATTTGGAAACTCTGGATTTTCAAACCCTTCTGGGTGTGCCATATAGATGTCTTCATCTAGATGACCATTTAAGAAAACGGTTTTCACATCCATTTGCCAAATCTCATAATCATAGTACGCTGCTATAGCTATGAGAATCCTAATAGCTCTTATGTCTGCTACAGGAGAAAAAGTCTCCTCGTAATCGATTACAAAAGTTTGAGTAAAACCTTTAGCAACCAAAAGAGCCTTATAGGTGTGTACATTTCCATCCATGTCGGTTTTCTTCTTGAAGAGCCACTTACTCCCAACTACCTTGGCATTAGGAGGAAGGTCTACTTCAATTCAGACTTCATTATCTTTCATGGATTGCATTTCTCCATTCATAGAAGCTTTCCATTTATCCTTTTCAAGACTATTAATGGCAGCTCTATAACTAGTAGGTTCATTAAGATCCCCTAGTATAGTTTCCTCAACCTCTACATCAAGACATAGACGGTCAGGAGTTTTCACATGTCTAGAAGACCTGTGAATGGGAACTACTTCAACTTTAGGTGGAGGACCCAGACTTTCAATTTCTACAGGAAGTGTGCTAGTGTTTTCTGAAGGTAATGCATTATCTTGATAATATTCTAGATCATAGATTCTCCCACTGACTTCTTGAGATACAAGATCTTTTTAAAGAAAGTCTTTATACCTAGCAACAAACACTTTGTTCTCAGGTGGGTATTAAAAGTAGTAACCCATTGTGTGCTTTGGGTATCCTACAAAAATGCACTTTACAGATCTTTGTTGGAGTTTATCTGCTGAGTCACGTTTAACATACGCCTCACAACCCCAGACCTTTAAATAATACAAGTTCGGAGCTTTTCCAGTCCATATCTCATATGGTGTCTTATCAACCTTCTTTGTGGGAACCATAGTTAGAATACGAACAGCTGATTCTAAAGTATAATCCCAAAAAGACAAAGGAAGATTAGTAAGATTAAACATTGATCAAACCATGTCCAACAATGTACGATTTCTTCTCTCAGATACTCCATTTTGTTGTGGAGTATATGGAGATGTGAGATTCTGGACAATTCCATTTTCAATTAAGAAATCTTTAAAATCTTGACTAAGGTATTCACCACCTCAATTAGAACGAAGAGCTTTAATCTTCTTTCCTAATTGCAACTCTACTTCTGTTTTAAAAACTTTAAATGTTTCAAAAACCTCATGTTTATGCTTAAGTAAATAAACATAACCATAACGGCTGAAATTATCTGTAAAAGTTAAGAAGTAAATAGCACCTCTCATTGACACATGTCTAAGTGGTCCACACACGTTAGTATGTATCAGACCAAGTAGATCTGAAACTCTTTCTATATTGCTATGAAAAGGTTTCTTAGTCATCTTCCCAGATATACAAAACTCACACTTATCAAATGACTCATCATTGATATTTTTAAAAAGCCCATCTTGTTGCAGCTTTTGCATGCGAGCCTTGCCTATATAGGCAAGTCTACAGTGCCAAAGGTAAGAAGAATTCAAGTCATACTTCATTCTCTTACTTATGCTATACATTGAATTATTATTATTGGACATACAATCATGTATATCAATTTCAAACATACCATTTACAGCAATATCATTAAAATAAAATACAGCATTTAAAGAAACACAAATTCCATTGCCATTAATAGTATAAGTAAAACCAAGATCCAATAAACATGAAAAGGAAGCAACACCTCTAACAATAAAAGGTGCATAATGAAAAATTGTTTATAATCAGTACAAAACCAGAAGGTAAAACTAAATTAAACACTCCTATGGCTTCAACTACTGCTTGTGCTCCATTGCCCACTTGCAGAAATTGCTCCCCATAAGATAGTCTCCTTTCCTCTCTAAATCCCTGCAGTGTATTACATATGTTAATACCACATCCAGTATCATATACCCATGAATTTATTTTATGAGATAAAGTAAATAATTTAATGACAAATAAGTTACCTGAAGTACTGGCGCCCACGTGCCCAGTCTTCTTAACCTTATTAGTTCGCAAGTCATCGAGATAAAGAGGACAATTCCTCTTCCAGTGACTCATCACCTTGCAATAATGGCATCCTTGATCCTTCTTCGGATTGTCCTTCTTTGGAGGGTTCTTCTTAGAATGAGGAGGTTGATAAGCCATAACTTGCTTATTCTTATCAGCCTTACCCTTACCCTTCTTCTTATTCGCATTCGGCTTGTTAATTCTACCCCCTTGAATAGCAAGTACCTGGGGTGTAGGAGCCTTTGGTGATAAACCTTTCTCATAATCAATGAGCAGTGCGTGCAATTCACTTACTGTCTTCCCCACGCAATGCATATTGAAGTTCCTAACAAAACCACTAAATTCCTTGTTAAGGGATCCATTGATTAAGTTCACAGCCATATCATTGTCATAGGGTTTGCTAAGTGTTTGTAATTGATCCATGAAACTTTTCATTTTCGATACATGAGCACTCACAGGTTCACTATCACCCTTCTTACAACCATGTAGAGACTCCATCAAATCGTAAATCTCTACATTTGATGGTTTCTCAAATAGTTTCTTAAGTTCATCAATCATGTTCATAGGGAAGAAATTTTCAAACTGCCTTTATAAAGCAGGTGTCATCGCCCCCAACATTAAACAGGCCACATCAATATGTTGCTTATAAACCTCTCTCCAAGCGGCTTTTACCGCATCAGTTGCAGTTGGACCAGTTGGTTCAGTAGGACAAGGCGTCTTCAAGATTTCAAGTTGATCAGTCACTCTCAAGACAATCCTGAGTGAACGATACCAATAATTAAAATTCTCTGTGCCAGTCAATTTTTCTCGTTCAAAGTAAGACTTGAACGCAGAATATAAGTTGGTGTTATCAGTTTGAGCCATTTCTACAGATAAAGAAAGTTCAAAACATTAGTATTTTTGATAATACAATTTTTTAAGAAAATAAAATACTCAAGGAAATAAAATCCATAGAATTTTCTTGAAAACTAGGATCCTTCATAAACATATTTTCATCACATCAGCTGATCTGCTAGTAATAAAAATATAATACGAGGTAACTTGTCTTACAATAATTGGCATAACATTTTCCAATTCCTAGATTTATGGGATTTACAATCACAAAACTTTTGTAATGTAAGCATGTTTGATCCCCATCTTAATGCCTTGAGTCCAAGTTCTCACTTCCTACTCAATTTAAATCGTCTAACTTAAAACTGCAAACTCATAATTCCATTACATCAGTTGATCTGCTAGCAATGAAATTATGAAATTTAACTCTCCATTGCAATCTAGCCAAGCTCTCACATGACGTAAACTACAACTTCAAGTGTTCTTAATTAGATGGCATTTGACTTAATTTTATAAGGGTATTAAATTTGACGTGTAATCAAAATAATGTATGAAGAAGCATGCGTACAACTTCATAACATTGGTTTTACAAAACAATTTTAATTACCAATTCACTAAGAGTAAAATAGCAAAGTTTTGATTGAGGTATCGGGTTCACCAATTAAAGAATTACCAACAATTATCGTCCACTATATCGTACTTTTGCATAAGCCCTAAAGCTTAGTGTTTCGGATAATCATTGTGGAATTGTGGTCAATTCACCCTTAAGATGACAGTGTACATATAATGATTGTTCGGTAAGTCTAATTTACACACAAACGAGCTGAAAGACAGAGTGTTGTCTCTCTAGGCCACAATTTAATGCAAAAATAACCTTATACCCATCTTATAGTGTGCAAACTTCGGTCCGCCTAATTAACCATTATGTACAAAAACATCAGTCAATAAACCTTTGAAATTTTGACTCTTAAAACCAAATCATATTTCGCCATTTATTTATTCCATATTATTTTTCTATTAAAAAATTACCTTTCTCCGTTTATAAACATGTCTCACATAAATAATAAACGAAAAACAAGTAATGCATAATAAAAAATAATACAACTAAATAAACATATACATAACATAACAATTAAATATGTATAAAACATGTAGCCATATACAAATTTAATTCAATAATCCTATTAATAATCAAGTCTAGGTGTATAATGCATTTATTCAATTAGGGCTTTCTTTTTCAATGAAAAAAGAGCCACATACGTCGACAAATCGATTGCGTAACCCAAAATTTAATAAACACCACATAGCACATAATTGATTATTTAATATTGGAGTCTTCCCCAATTCGACATCTATTATTAAATTTACATGTTTCGATATAACTTAACAATCTAATTCATACTTCACAAGAAAATCCATGCAAACATGCTCTTTTCATGGATTATAATAACAATTAACATATTGCACAAAGATCGTTTACTAAAACGCATAAACAATTACATGACAATCCTAGGGTTTCTAATCATATTAAAAATCAAAACCAAAACCCTAAAAATCTATTAGGGTAAATTGACCCATAAAAAATTAGGGTTAGGAATATGAAAACCCTAAAAAATTTACATACATGTAACTAAACAAATCAAGATTCAATTTTATGCGTTTCGATAATTAATTACACATTATATCGGCTCGTGATGCCAATGTTGGAATTTTATAATCATGACATGGATATAAATAAACCAATAAACATCAAGTAAGCATAGCGGAAGCAATTATAACAAGATCATATAATATGTAATTAATTAATTAAATATAAATAGTAAACATACCGTAGTGATTCTAGCCCGAACAAGAATCAAGTGATGCAAATCTTCAACTCAAGAACCCTAATTAGGGTTTATGTGGATTATAAGAATTACCCCTTACAACTTTTGTAATTCAATCCAAGATATAACCAATAGCGTGGTTAAATCACGTTCTTGTACACACGTAGTACTACAAGTAAAAGTTTATGCAAGTACATTACATACAAAACTTGCTTTAGCTTTGAAAATCGCATCTCTTATAAAGGGTTTATGTTGGATCGATTTAGGGACAAGAGAGAAGAAAGAAAACACCAAGAATTGTGTGTACAAGTTGTATGGAACAATGAATCTTGGGTGTGTTTATATAGGTGAGTAAACTTGGAGCTCAAGGCAAAGAGGAGGTGCCCTCTTCCCTTTGCCGATCAGTCTAGACATCCCTAAGGGGTTTCTAGAACCTTCTTGCCTTCCAATTTAATCACAAATAAAACTTTCCTTATCTTCGTCTAAAGGTCGTTAGCCATTTTTCGTTAAATACTAACAGTCATTACTCGTTTTGTGTTTATTAATAATTATATATAATATTTATAAATAATTATTTTTTTCCTCTTTATACGTAAAGTGTGCAATCACGTGATCACGAGTTCGATCATAACACAAATCTATTATTTTATCATCTATAAAACTAAAATATAGTTACCATATTAGCTATAAGCTACGGGAAATCGCTATCGGATCGTTTTTTTCGGAGGAATAAGCTTGTGTATAAGGAAGCTTATCGCTACCTCAACTGTCAGTTGTTGGCTCTCTCCATCTCTCCTAAATCTCTCCCGGGTTTCGGCCCGAGCTGTATGAGGCAGAAATGCGTCCCACACACGGTTCGGAGGCCGGGCCCCACCTCGACATTAAGGGTGCGGCTTAGGTTAACTAACACAAAAAAGATTCAGTTCACTCAACGATTGCCTTTGGGTAATAACTATCGTAAGATTCGTTGCTCGCAACGGACATTAAGCAATAGATTCTGGTTTTTAATCACCGTTGATTTTAAGATAATATTTTATTACTTATAATATTTTACACCTATGTTAACTTGAAATTTAGCCCCCGGAATAAGTATAATTTTTATCAAGTAGAAGCAAAAAAATTAATCAATCCCATTACCTTTTGTAGATGCACAATCTAGTCATGTTTTATCCTTTTATATATACTCATTGTGTACGTAGTCAATGCCATTGTAGACATCGTGCATTTGCAAATGTTACAAGTCTTTTACATGTTTTACATGTTTAGCTTTCTTTCCGTTACATATTCTTACATTCATTTCGGTCGTTGAAACAGTGTGAAACGTATGTGATTCAACAACGCGTTGGGGTTTAGAAAGTACGTTGAAATAATGTGAAATATGTATAGTTCCACAACGCGTGGGGTTACAGTGTACCGCTGAGCTGTGGAGACTTCTCTAGAACAGGCAAAAAGTCCGACTTAATAATGTTTCAAATCATATGTAAACTAGTCCGTTTTAGGGATTGGCCACTTACCCATTTAGTGACTTTGGCATTTTTTTCAATAATAGACGCCTATTGTCATTTTTTTCTTTTTAATAGTTTCCGAATTTTTGGGGGTGATTCTCGATTATTCTTAGGCTGAGCATCACACAATCTAGTCTTTTTCAACTATGTTTAGAGAAAGAAATATTATCTCAAAAGCCTCGATTCTATTTATTATTATATTATCAGAATGAATCCTGCTAGTTCTGATAGTTGTGGGGTTGCGACGCAAAAGAACCTGGGGCGTATCACCCACATCATTGGTCCGGTACTAGATGCATATTTTTCGCCAGGCAAAATGCCTAATATTTATAACGCTATGTCATATCCATTAGACAATGGACGCTTTTCATTATGATTTTTGGGTACTTTTACTTTATGATCATCTTAGGATAATCCTTTTGTCGACAGATGCTCCTATTACACTTGTAGTCTCTAAGGATGAGAGCCAACTATGTAGCGTCTACACCGAGAGTTCAACACGTGTATGTTGCAAGCGTATTGTACAGAGTAATTCGTTTTATTTTTATCATATATTATAGATCAATTGTCATCGAGGCAATCAGATGGACTTGGAGCGCAGAGGTATCATTGAGGATCATTGAAAAGGCATAACAAGGGCATAATTAAAAGAGTTTCTATAAGGATGGATCCATCAAGTACAGAAAGTTTGGAGATCTTATGTCCATGTTTTAAGACAAGAAATACCAGAAACATATATAACCAGACGGGCGGTTTCTGGCTATACATACATTTTGTTATCTGCCACATAAATCATGTACAGGAATAACTCACATAATTTGTGAATACAAGCCATTCATCTTTACGAGCATTGTGAAGTAGAAAATACCATATATTGTGATGCAACATTATATTGACTGATTGACGATTAGTAGAACCTTTCCCTTGAACTTGGAAAGAGGAACTTCCTTTCGTTCATTATCCCATCGAAGAACAATCATGTCAAAACAATGTGACTTGCTTATAATACGGTTTTTATATTAAAAGTTGGATTAAAATTTGAGTATTTATATTCAGTGTTAGAAATTGGGGTTAGGGTGTGATGATAATCTTAGATATTTGAATGAATAGTGTATAATTCACTTTGAAAGTAAAGTATTTCGACCCTTATTGCCTAGATTACATGAAATCTCTATTCGGATAAGACAATCAAAGCACTTGTTTCTAGACACAGAAAACAAAGTAAAACAAAGAGAATTGTGTGTTTTTCGTGAATGTCAAATAAGACCAAACATTTGTTTAAGCAAAAAAGCAATTTTTATATCTAAACATATTCTCTTTTTCTCTTTTTAAATTTTAAGCAGAAAAGTAGTTTTCATTAAGAAAAATAAGGTGCTGTTTATTTCATATTACTTATTTAATAACCAAATTTAAATTAATTTTTACTATCATATTCAATCTAAAATCTTTAATTAATTCATATGATTGAATATGATCAAATTATCTTTTTCGAGTATTAATGAGTCTTCCACAAAGATAAGTAAATTCAAACATTGTTTTCAAGACTTATTTTAAGCAGCTTATAAAAAGCAGAAAAGTAATCAATCCCAAACACCCCCTATGAATCTGAATAGCTTTGCGACCCATTACCTTTTTGTAGATGCACAATCTAGTCACGTTTTCTCCTTTTATACTTATTGATGTAGTCAATGTCAATGGCACAAGTTTTATTCATAGTCACACACTAAGATATTGCCAAAACAAGAACTTATATATTGACCAACTAATGCTATTTTTAGCTTTCTTTTCGCTACATATTCTTACATTCATTTTGGTCATTGAAATAGTGTGAAACGTATGTGATTCAACCACGCGTTGGGGATTAGAAAGTACGTTGAAATAACGTGAAATATGTAGAGTTCCACAACGCGTGGGGTTACAGTTTACCGCTGAGTTGTGGAGACTTTTCTAGAACCGGCAAAAAGTCCGACTTAATTACGTTTCAAATCATATCTAAACTGGTTTTATAACTATATACGCCTTACACGTGTATATTGCATGCGTATCGTACAGAGTAACTTGTTTTCTTTTTATCATGTATTATAACAGATCAATTGTCATCGAGGCAAACAGATGAACTTGGAGCGCAGAGGTTTCATTGAGGATCGTTGAAAAGGTGTAACAAGGGCATAGTTAAAATATTTTTTTATAAGGATGGATCCATCAAGTACCGAAAGTTTGGTGATCTTATGTCCATGTTTAAGACAAGAAATACCAGAAACATAACCAGACGGACGGTTTCTTGCTATACATACAGGGCCGAATCATGTGATAATTCTTGTAAAGGTATAACTCATATAATTTGTGAATACAACATATTTTCTCAGATTTCGAGTGTGTAATCATATTATGCTGCAAGAAGCTTCTTTATGTCATTCTGCAACACAGAACAAAAGTGGATTCTGTTATTTGTTGCAAACAAAGTGTCATTATTGCAATGTTTTGAACTTGTTATAGAAAGTATGGTGTACCTCGATCTGAAGAGGGGAAGTTGTAGGAAGGTATCTTTCGACAACCTTCCCATTTTTATCTACCAAAAACTTCTCAAAATTCCATTTTACCAAGTCGCCCAATAGTCCTCCGCTACTCGACTTGAGAAACTGGTAAACTGGTGCGGTGAATGGGCCGTTCACATCGATCTGAGATGTATACAATATCAGTCTTTATAATCAAAATTAATATTAATCCCCTAGATACAAGTTTGACTTCAGTTGTCAAAGAAAGTACTGTTAGATTTCAACATTGAGGTGGAATTTGAACCGATTGTTACACCAAAAATTGTGTTTGTTTGTCGCAACTGTCATCTAAGTTCCTAAAACTGTTAATCTTTTCTATCAAAACCTAAAGGATTCCACATCAGTTTCGAATTTGGAATATCGTTGTTTGACCTCAAAAGTCAAATATACAGGAAATAAGTAGAGAAAAGCTCAACAAACCTTATCAAATATTGGGAATTCCGCTTTGAACCGTGTACAAGCAAAATCTTTAATCTGAGAATTTGAACCAGGTTCTTGGAACCCGAACTGATTGCATGGAAATGCCAAGATTTCGAGTCCTGTAACAAGGTTCACAAGTTTTAAAAAAAGTTAAAACAATAGTAGAGGTGTTTACTTTGGTTATGAGACTTGCAACTTATTTTTTTACTTACAAGATTTACTTTCGCTTACAACATAAGTTTCGAGTAAACCATATGAACGGAAATAATCAAAACTATATATTAAATGAATTATACGATAGCTTTGGATTTCATAACCACTGACCTTGATCTTTGTACTTGTTATAAACTTGAGTGAGCTCTGAGTAGTTCGATGATGTCAAACCACTAAACAAAAAGTTAAATCCAAGTTAGAAAGGTTAACTCGTCTTACATGCATTTATCTTGATGAGCATTGTGAAGTAGAAAATACCATTGTGATGCAACATTGACGATTAGTAGAACCTTTCCCTTGAACTTGGAAAGAGGGACTTCCTTTCGTTCAATATCCTGGATCGAAGAAAAACCATGTTAAAACAAAGTGACTTGGTTAAGATACAATTTTTATATCAAATGATGTTCTATATGAATAAGAATCTAGATCACAACATGCGTATATTAAAAGGTGGATTAAAATTTGAGCATATATATATATTCATCATAGAATGCATAGGATATTTATCATTTTGAAAAAGTTGTGTTCGGATGCAAAGAAGCTACCTAAATTAGCTTCTAGGGTCAGAGCTCTTAATAAACACATTTTACGTCATTGTACACTCTCCATCTATCAACTATTTTGCCAAAAACAACGCTCCGGCTCGCAACTAAACATAAAGGCTAAAACTCCCGCTCCAACTAGTAACGTGAGCTACTTTTGCCAAACATAAAAGCTCAAAATTTTGCACTTCCCCATCCGTATATTGATTACATCACATTTACCATTTCAAAAAGCTTAATATATGATACGTACATGCTCCATAGTACTTCGGAAATAACATGAAACTAGTTATAACAGACATTATTCAAGTAATAGTCATTTTACTATTAATTTCTTTAGTAAATCATACTAACATACGTAACCAATTTCTTTATGTTCTACAAAATTTGTAACTCTAATATGACATTGGCAATTTAGCATCTTAAAGGCGTAAAAATACTATTAGAAATTTTCTACGGGATAAATGGGTCAACGGCCTGAACGGAGAAAGTTAAGCCTACCATAGCCTATTCTGAACTTTTCCCGGGTCATCCCAATATGTTCACCCAGGACCCAGCGAGCCCGGGTAACTTCTGGAACATTTGAGCCCCAACTAGGCCACCTTAGATATAGTTAAAATCTAGGCGAAATACTAAACTTTGAGCTAAAGTTGCTATTTTAACAAGATAATGCTATGTTACAAACTTGAAAAAAAGAATGCAATTCACCCACAAATAACAAAAAAATAAAGAATCTAAAAAATTTATACCTTTACAGTAAAATCATAAATACTCTTCCCAGTAGCAGCACTAGCAAACACCCCAAACCGAAACCGAAAACTCGACGAAACCCCATTTGAATTCCCACCCTTCAAACCAAACCCACTTCCAAAAACCCCTGAATTTGCTGCCCCCATCTTCAACTTCCCAAAATCATTCGCAAAACAGCAAGAAACAGAGCAACATGGTGAAAACAGGGTCTTATTTGATTTTGTGAAGTTGTTAAAGGATGAAATGAAATTTGAAGAACAGGGTATTGATGCCATTGATGATTAAGTGAATCTTGTAAGTTGGAATGATGAGTTTAGTGGTTTTCAAGGGATTTTTATTTTGGGTTTTGGGGTTTATGAAAACAGGGGAAATTTGGGGAAAATTTTAAATGGTGGTTGATGGTTTGTGTAGAAATGGAGGAGAGATGGTGATGTGTATCCATTTGTGATGAAAGGTTGTTAATGGTACACATTGTATGTCTAGAATCTAGAATCGAGATGTGTCTATTTGTATTTTTAATTTTTTTATATGGATTTTTTTTTCTTTTTTTTTCCTTGATAAATTTATGCTTCTTTTGTCTCAAAATTAAAAAAAAAAAAAAAAAAAAAAAAAAAAAAAAAAAAAAAAAAAAGCATATAACTTGAAAAAAATACATTTATTACGGCTTTAATTTTTACAAACCTTACAAAAAAAATAGATTTACCTTATTCATAAGTGTTTTTCATAAATTTTATTAGGAGTATTATTGTAAACTTAAACAAATCTAACTACTATTTTGTAATAGATAATTAGTTTTTGACTAACTGAAAAGGAAACACACCCTAAAAGCAACCCAACGAGAGATCTTAACATGACATCGCAAGACCCAAAAAGAGTACCTAAACATGCTACACATTTGAAATTTAATCTTGGGATATAATAATTTGTAAAACAAACCTGAAACGATTATATGTCAATTGAATAGATAAATGGCGACTCACAAGAGTTGAGTGAATGGGTGAATGAAAATTTCAAGTCGCTATATTGATGATACAAATGACATAAAGAGTGTCACTTCATCATTTTTACATGCACAAAAGAAGTTATGTAAAACGATATTTCTAACCGTGTTGTTGATTAGAACAAAAGTAATGTCTACCAATTAGTGCATTATGATCAATTTAAACTTTTTCCAATTGCTATGTAATTTTAACTTCGTCGATGTCATTCCGTTGTCTCAAGCTTTGAGCCATGGTGGTGTTTTTTGCTGTATTTTTTAGTGTTTTGCAATAATTTTTTTTTCAACCTATAAAAAGAAAAGGGAATGAAGCACCTTTTTTTGTGTGGTCCAAAAAAAAAGAATAAATAAATAAATAAACATTTAGGGCATATGGTTTATGCAACGGTTGGGGCAAAAGATTAGCAAAAGACAACCTTATTTTTCTATATAAAGAAGTTACTTAAAATATATATTTGATTATTGTTTACGTAGAATACATAGTGGGTAAGGGAAGTCAATCGTCTCATTTCCCACATTCAGTAAGGACTGTTTAGCTTTTACGGTTGTTTTTTGGCCTAATTTTATTGGTTTTCATGGATTTTGATATTCAAATATATTGAAAGTTTGTGCTTGGTTGGTTAAACAAACAATTTCAAAATACATTGACCCATAAAAATGAGGGGTTAAGATATCTCTCAAGGAGTGATGGGTTAAAAAAACGTCCAAGACATGGGATCTTTCAGGGACCTATTAAACAAATATGCCCTTGTTATTTTACCATACCCTTTTCATCACCTCCACTTTGCAACACATTTTTTCCTCCAATACTATCCAAGCCCATTTTTCTCTTTCAGATCTATAGTCGTTCTTGAATGTCTAGTGGTTCACGAGTAGAGTTATAGTATTGCAATAACAAGTATGGGTAATGGTGCCCTTTTCTATTCAACTTTTCACTTTTGATGTTCTTAATTGTTAGTGTTTCAAATTTTATGTTTTTAACAAGTTAGGGTTTTGATTGTTAGTGTTCTCAATATGTAAGGGGTTTGATTTTTGATGATCTTAACAAGTAAGGTTTCGTTTTTGTATGGCCATAATAAGTAGGGTTTCCACTTTGATGTTTATACATGTTAGGGGTTTGATGTTAATGCTCTTAACATGCTAGGGGTTCAATCTTGATATTAATAAAAGCAAGGGATTCAACTTTTGAAAAGTATTAACATGATATGTTATTTTTACAGCTTTTACCCATAGTTTTTACAACTTATATATGTTTTTTCTACAGCTTATACATGTTTGTATATGCTGCTTTTTATGATGTGTTTTGATGTTATGTTTACTTCCTTTGTATTCAGCATTTTAGTAATGTTTTTACGCTATCTTCAAAGCTTACACATGCCGTTTTTACAGCTTTCTATAGGCTATCTATTTTTAATGCTTTTAATGATGTTTTTGATGTTATGTTCACTGCTCTTGTATTCAGAATTTTAGTGACGTTTTTTTTTACGCTATCTTTAGAGCTTATACATGTTTTTCTTGCTATTTTTACAACTTGTATAACTGTTTTTTTTATGCTTATGTTGCTTTTGATGTTATGTTTACCACTTTTGTATTCAGAATATTAATGTCTTTAGTATGATGAGCCAATGCAGAGGTTACAATGGATGGTTGGGTCCTGAAGAAACAAAACTTGTTGAGGAATTAGTGATTATGGTTAACAGTGGACTTTATAAAGCGGACAATGGCTTTAGATGTGGTTATTTACAACATCTCTAAAAAAAGATGAAAGCAACATTGCCAAACTCGGGTAAATTGGGTAAACCTCACATTGAATCAAAAGGCAAGAACCTTGAAGAAGGATTTGCAAAATGTTCATGATATGTTTAATGGTTCAAGCACCAGTGGGTTTGGTTGGGATGAAATTAACAAGCCTTTGACTACATCTGATGATGTTTGAATGACTACATGAAGGTAATTCTCTTTGTTTTAATTTTCAATAAATATTTCTATGTTACTCGTATAACTTTAGTTAGTATTTAGTGCTTTTATTCTTGAATAGGATTAAAAAATAATAATAATAATAATAATAATAATAATAATAATAATAATAATAATAATAATAATAATAATAATAAGTGGGTAAATGGAGAGATAAAGCATTTCCTCACTATGAAGATTTGTGATACTGTTTTTGGAAATAATCAAGCTCATGGAAATGGAGCTAAAGATTGCGGTGATGTAGAAAAGGAGGTACATATTGAAGTGCTAGAATCTGATGAGGAAATTGAGACGGTGATGGAAAGTAGTCATGATGCACCGTGCAAGACCAATGCTCAAGTCAAAGGCAATACAAATATTGAGGTTGATGAAACTACAATCGTTGGAATAAGAGGAAAAGACAAATTGATCCACTTGTTGATGGATTAGAACTGTATTGAAGTTACTCGGTGATAATCTCAACAAAGCGGTGACAACAATTAGCCGAGATATAGACTTTGAAGAGGACTTCAAAAAGAAAAAAATCCATGAGATTTTCAAGATGGAGTCACTTAGTCAACAAGAAAAGTACGAGGTAATGGAAAAGATAAGGCGTGATATTGGATATGTGGAAGCTTAATGCGATATGAATCATGAAGACAGAGAGGGTTGGGTGAAGTATATATTGTTGAAAAATTAGTTTAGTTGCTTTGTATCGATGGGTTTAAAGCATGATAAATATTAGTTGGAGTTATTTTGTTAAGGTAACTTCAAGTGGTTGCTTTGTATTTTGAAAAGCCCATCGCAAAGTTGCATCCCATTTTGTAAATCATCTACTTTGATAAATATGTATGGATATTTTGTTTTTGTTTTTCTTTTTGTACATGTTTTGGTAATGTTTGTCATTCATATGGTTTGATAATATGTTGTAAAGAAATTGTTAAAAAAACCTAATACGGTAATTTCGTCATTTACCTTTTTAACATTTAGCATCCTTAAACAAATCTGTGTAAACCAAACAGATTACAGTATTTCAAATTCCATGAATTTCTGTCAACCAAACGTGTATCAGTATTTGAAATCTCAGGGTTTGAAATAATTAAAAATTTGAAAACCCTCTAAATTTGAAACCCAGATTTTGAAATTTACGAACCAAATGCCCCTGTTTAATACAAAGAATGTCTAAAAACGTTATTTATATTTTTTTTGTCTTATCTACGTTTTGATAGTAACAAAACATAAAAACATTCTACGTAAAAGTTAACGTAAACAAGTTTTTATTCGTAAATCTTCATCTCGACATCAAACCACTAAAGGTATGAACAATGAACATCAAACTTGATGAACAATAAAAAAATCATACAAACGAGACAAAAACATTTTTACACAAAAGAATTAGACAAAGTATTTCTAATTTTTATAAAATGTTTTATTCAAAATAAATATTCAAAATTTGGTTTTCCCTCAAAAGCAATCACCTTCACCAGATTTTAACTTCTCCACTAAAATACAAAAACTGGAGTGTCAACGGTACCGTTAATTATGGATGGTACCCTTAAATATTTAAGGGTACCGTGAGTATTTAAGGGTACCAACTGTACGTTAGACGTCTAGGATTTTTGCCTATAATTAGTGGATCATTTCTCACATTTCCCTTACCTCTTTGCGCTGATTTTTTTATGTTCTTTCTTTCCATCCTTTATCCTCATTTCTTTGATCATTAACTTGTTTGAATTCATTCAAAGTAATCCAAACTTCATTACATCCAAAGTGCAAGAGAAAAATACTTATATTTATCAAGATACTAAATGTCATAATATAGTTAGTGCATTAGTAACATTGACTACTTCCTTGTTGTATTTTAGCATACATTAACTCCATAATCTTCTATCTTGTGTAGTTGTGAGATCATGTAGATCGAGTTGATCGTGCAGATCTTGTATCTTGTGTTGATAGTGTGTTGATCGGGTAGATCGTGTAGCTTGTGTTGATAATGTGTTGATGGGGTAGATCGTTTAGCTTGTGTTGATTGTGTGAAGATCGGGTAGATTGAGTTAGTATTTTAGTCCGTAAAATGCACGAGTATGAGATTGGTTCTAGCTAGATTCGAACTCAACATTTAGTTTAGTGTCAGAAATTGATATAAGCGACGTGTACAATTTTCTCTGCCTAAAGGGAGCTTGTTGACATAGTGAAGTAAACTCTCGAGTTGTTTACTCGAGAAGTGGAGTAGGGTGAAGAGGAGCTCGTTACCGAACCACTATCAATCTCAGTGTCGTCTGGTTTGATCTTTCTAACTCCTTTTATTATTTGGCATTCTATACTTTGTAGTTATTATTGTTTATTGCATATTGTCTTGCATTATTTTATAGTGTTCATATTATCGTTACTTGATCTCACATATATTCGAATCGAAAAAGCATAGATTTAAAACGATAAAAAGGTAAACTATTCAACCCCATCTAGTTTTCCACAACCCCTTAGGGTTTTACTATTTGCTTCTATTTTATATACTCGTTGTATGTTCTATTTTGTTTATTAATTCAATAATACTTTGCATTGGTTTCGTTGGTTTCTACATGGTATCAGAGCCTCAAGGTTGTTAGTTTTGCGGATCGAACTTACAGATTAATGTTATATCAAATGTTATATATTTAGGAAGGTTTGAATATCAAAAAAATATTCTTCTATTTTCTCCAACTTCTATGAATAAATTATATTTATTTGGAGGTTCAAAAATTATGTGTGATATATGATTGAAAAGATAAGAATGTCTAATTTTCATGGAAAACAGGGCTAGTCATTTAAAGTTTCACACGAATACTTATGCTCATTTTATGATAGCGTGTTAAGTGTTTGAAGTTACGAATTAATCTTATATCACGTGTGATATCAAACGAAATCTTGTAAAAGAAAAACAAAGAAAAAAAAAATCATCAAAAATATTTGAAACAATTTTTTTAATAAAATAAATACTAACAAGTAAAGTAAAGTAACTCTCAATACCGTCTTCCACGGGTTATGGGTTCAAATACCGTCGTCTTTCACAGTGTATGGGGAAGTTGAAAAGTAGACATAGAGAACCTACTTCCGATTCTACTTAAGGTATAAAAAGACCTCCAGCCTTTTTGTAGGGGGTGAGGATCCCACACTAGACTAGATTGAAACGCAAAATACCGGTTCTACCTAAAGGTAATAAAATAAATACTGATATGTCAATATGCAGTAAAAATATGGAGTAATCATTAAAAAAGTTAAAACGGTTTTTACTAAGAATAATTCTAGATCCACCAAAAGTTTACAAAAAATCATCCACTCGCTGACGTGGCAGAGTGGTGATTGGTTGGTTTTCTGTGGGCCACAGAAAACCAACCAATCACCACTCTGCCACGTCAGCGAGTGGATGATTTTTTGTAAACTTTTGGTGGGTGTAGCACTCCTCTTTTACTAAATGAAACAAAACCTACAAAAATAGGCAAAATCCCAAAGCACCCAAACAAATAAAAACACCATTCGTTCCTCATCTCCACCGGTCCGGTCACCGGAATATTCCTCCGACCACCACCATCACCGATCACAAATCGCCGCCTCACCGGTAACTTTCATCAATCTCTATCCTTAACTCCACACTATACTTACAAAAAATTAGGGTTCGTTTTTTAATCACATCAAATTAAACATGTTGTTTTAATTAGTACTAATTTTATAAATTTTCAACCTTTTTCTGTCAATTTAGTGTTTATCATTGTTTTAATTTTATAAAGTTTGAACCTTTTAGGGCGTTTGGATTAGCTTATTTAGCCGGCTTATGGGCTTATTTGATTTTGGAAAAAGCTGATAAGCTCACTTTTTAGAGCTTATTAAGTTTAGAATTATTATTGGCTTAAGCCAATAATGTCAAGTTCATAAGCTTTAATAAGTGAGCTTATTGGCTTTTCCAAACTCAAATAAGCCCATAAGCCAGCTAAATAAGCTGATCCAAACGCCCCATAAGTTTATGATTCTTGTAACTTGGGATCTCTAATTTCAGGATAGAGTATATAATTGCTGTATTGCGTGATTGTGTCGTTAAATGTAATTGTTATCGTCAATGATTTTAAATGGTGTAAACAAAAGATGTCAAGTTAGATGGTGCTTGGGATTGCTTTGTTTATTTCTGCTTATTGGTACATGGTTATTTTAAAGTGCTTATCCGAGATGAAACTATAAAAGCCTTCTTTTACCATCATATGGTTTAGATAGTAATTCTTACAAAATAGTCGTTTTGGTTTAAATTGCATTCGTTTACAAAATAAGTAAATCCAAGGTCCAAACACTTGCATTCTTTCACAAAATATTGTGTATGTTTTATCTTGATGTTTTTGGTCATACAGGTAAAAGCGTTTTGGCAAAAAGATGAGTTCTTTTTCAATTACACGGAAGAAGACGCCTTTTCAAAAGCATCGCGAAGAAGAAGAGGCGAAGAAAAAGGTACGGCTATTGTGGACGTGTGCAATTGTGTCTATTTAGTATGAATTTGACCGAAAGTTTAATAAAAAAAATGTATTTATGTAGAGGGCTGAGGATGAAACAGCCCGTCTTTATGCTGAGTTTCTCGAGTCGTTTCAAGGGGATTCTACACCTGGGTCAAAAGCTTTTGTTCGAGGAGGAACAATTAACGATGAAAAAGTGAAACCTGATGCAGGTTAGTTCGTGTTATAAGGTCTTGGATGCATTTTCGGTTTCTGTTATTTAGTTTCGTGTTATTAATTTAAATGGTGCATAAATATGGTTGTATGAATGATTTATTTTCAACGGACACATTAATAAGCAAATGGGCCTTTTTATGCATGCGCGAACGCAGGTGGAAATTCCAAAGAAGTGTCTGGTTCAAAGAAGGGGAGTAGGTAAACAAGCGCTTTTGTTTGGTTTGAATATGTTACACTGCTCTTATCATAAGGCATTCTGAATATAGAAATTATAAGGCGATCAGTTTATGAAACTCTATTGTCTTGTTTAGGCTGGTAACTCTAAGGAGCTAGGAGTCTTGTTATATGTAGTCCCAATGTCAAGCTACCAATGCTATTCACATTCAAACGAATACCAACACACTTTATTGTACACACATGCTCAATAGCTGATTAACAATCACTAGTAGTCTGTAGTCCTTTGTATAGTCTACTTTGTTTTGGTTTTGTTTTTATGGTGATGAAAATTACTATAGGCAACTAGGTGCATGCTTTCCAAATGAGCCTGAGATTGGTAGAAATGAGGTTTTCGTCATGAAATTGTTGGTTGGACTTGAGAATGTTCAGTAGGCTAGTGATTAGCTGGCAAGTCACCAAGTTTGGAAGCTTTGAGCTCAGGCTGAACTCTCAGAGCTTGAGTCTGGGTTTATATATAAATGTGACTCACATTTACTTTTTTACCATCGGATTTATGTGCTCACATCAGCTTCAGATGAAATAAAGTTAGATCATTTATGTGAAGTCACATGCAAGCGTTTACTGTTAAGAAAAATTAGGGCCCGCTCAAACATATAACTTACTAGGTGGTCCATATATCTTGCATAGACTTGGTACACAAGGGTCTTTTAAGCTTGCCAAGACTTTCTCGGTTCATCTTGTTCAGTTGACCATATAAGTTAGTTGCCCTATGTTATTGAATTGTAGGTGGTTATATCATTATTTTATTAAAAAGACTTAACACTTAAGTTTTTGACGTGGAATTTTTAGGCGCGTTTGATTGGTGAGAGCGAGTTACTTTAGGACTAGATCACTAAATCAAGTTACCTATTTTGTTTTACACCTTACTGAATATAAATACATGATTCATAATTTGGGTGGGCATAGTGTGTTCCATTGCAGTTTGCAGGGTGCTAATGTATCTGAATACACACATCCTTCTTCTTGATGCTGCAGAGTAAATTAAATGAAGTCCAAAGTTGTTGACTATTAGGGGATATTTTGTATGAAGCATTAATAAATAGGCATATGTATGTGAGTTTAGTACTCACAAATTAAGTGTTGAAAATTATGTGTTGTTATATTTTTTCCCTGCAGGTATGTTCCTTCTTTCTTACCCCCTCCCATGGCAACCAAGGGTAAAGAAAATGAAAAACAGGTTAGTGAACTGCTGAAACATTTCTATGCTACTACCTTGTTGACTTTTTGCATAGTTGCATTGCGTGTTCGACTTTTTTAGTAGCCGATTGTAACGGATTTTTACTACTGACAGAAGGACGAAGAGAGGCCAAAAGAGAAAAGCAAAGGGAAGGCGAGGAATATAGACTATTTCATGGAGGAGTTAAAACATGAACAAGAAATGAGAGAAAGAAGAAACCAAGAGCGCGAAAACTGGCAGGATGGACGTCCAACTTCAACGGTAAGATATGATTTTATTAGGAAGTTCATCTTTAGTCAACAACTTGCCCCTAACTACATATCTAGTCAAATATTGCAATGCATACATTTTCAACCTTGTTTGGCATTTATATAAAGAGGATTTCATATATATATATATAAACCATAAACTCATCTAAATCACATATTCTTGTATCTTACTGTCTCAGCTATCTAGTCGGTTTGATGAGTTGCCTGATGAATTTGATCCGAAGTTTGGTTCCTTTGATGATGGAGATCCTCAGACCACCAATCTTTATGTCGGAAATCTTGCACCTCAGGTTAGATCGTGATGCTAATATGATGCTTTAGTTGGTGAAAAAAATTCAAGCTGACCTTTTCTTTCTGTGGTCAATACATTTCAGGTAGATGAAAATTTTCTTCTGCGGACATTTGGAAGATTTGGACCCATTGCTAGTGTGAAGATAATGTGGCCAAGGACAGAAGAGGAGCGAAAACGACAAAAAAACTGTGGTTTTGTGGCTTTTATGAACCGTGCAGATGGACAAGCTGCAAAAGATGAAATGCAAGGTTAAGTCCTTCCAAATAGTATAAGAGCTAAAATTCTTGTTTAAATGAGAGTAGAGGTCATCAGGTCAACAATCTGATTCGTATATTTATGTAGAAATTTTCTAGCTATACTGGTAATGTCAACTTTTACGTGTCACACAGATGTGAAATTATATGAATTGAAGTTCTAGAAATGTTTAGTTGAATCATTTATGGAGCTTCTAAGTTGCAAGCTTTCTTAGCAAGAGTGATAACTGAATATTCTATTTAATGTTTCAGGGGTGATTGTTTATGATTATGAATTGAATATTGGGTGGGGTAAATCTGTTTCTCTCCCTTCTCAATCACTCCCTGCTCCTCCTCCAGGACAAATGGCCATCAGGAGTAAAGAGGTATGCTTTATGTTTGTAAAAACTTGCTATGAGTTTTAGCTTAAGTGGATGATATAAAATAGTAATGACTTGTGTGAGTCTTATGAGTGACCTTTTGTGGTTTGCAGGGTGCCACTGTGATCTTGTCCGGTCCATCTGGTCCTCCTATTACTTCGGTTCCAAGCCAGAACTCTGAGCTGGTAAGTTGACCGTTAATTTTTTAATTTACGTGATAGGTTGAATATATCTTACACTACATTTGTAAGCAAAAGCTATTTTAAGTTACTGATATTCTAACCTTGGTGATTAGGTTCTTACTCCCAATGTGCCCGACATAACAGTTGTTATGCTTGAGGATGCCCGCCTTAGAAAAGTAATTGATAAAATGGCTCTTTACGTTCTTGATGGAGGTTGTGCTTTCGAGCAAGCTGTAATGGAGAGGGTCCGTGGGAATCCTCTTTTTAGTTTTTTGTTTGAACTCGGCTCTAAGGAGCATACTTATTATGTGTGGAGGCTTTATTCCTTTGCTCAGGTACATGGTTGACAAGCAACACTTAGAATTGAACCCTAGAAAAGGGAATGGCAGCTTGAGATATATGTGGATTGAAAGATTAATATTTGCTCTCACAAATGCAGGGTGATACGATGCATAGGTGGCGAACTGAACCTTTTATCATGATAACGGGTAGTGGGAGGTAATAATTGCCGGAAACATATCTTGATACTTCCTTTACAAATCATGCATATGTTGTTATAAAAATCAGTGATTTAAAAAACAAAATTTGGTACCAATTGCTAGATGGGTCCCACCTGCTCTGCCAAAAGACAAGAGTCCAGAGAATGAGGAGACGGGAGCTACATTTGCTGCTGGAAGAAGCAGGGTACAATCTTGTTATTTATTTTCTTTTGTCAATCTTATATCAGCCAGGTGCAATTAAGTTATTTATTATACTTATTTTCCTTTGATTATCTTCGTGCAGCGTGTGGAGACTGAACGTACATTGACTGATGCACAAAGAGATGAATTTGAAGATATGCTCCGTGCTTTAACATTAGAAAGAATCCAAATCAAAGAAGCAATGGGTTTCGCTTTAGATAATGCTGATGCTGCTGGAGAGGTATCCTGACCCTAAAAGTTATTAGTTATGATATGTTTTGGTGTTTTTTTGTTGCTTAATCCGCTTTTTTTATTGCAGATAGTTGAAGTTCTAACTGAGTCTTTGACTCTTAAAGAAACTCCAATACCTACTAAAGTTGCAAGGCTCATGCTTGTCTCGGACATTCTTCACAATAGTAGCGCTCCTGTAAAGAATGCATCTGCTTACCGCACCAAATTTGAAACAAATTTGCCAGATATACTTGAAAGCTTTAATGACCTGTATCGGAGTATCACTGGAAGAATCACAGCTGAGGCCCTAAAGGTAAAATGCTTGAGGTGTAGCCATTGGTCATTGGTAAACATCAATGAAATTGTCCCTCTTGGAAACTAATCGCATAAATGACTCTTGAGAGCCTTAGAGTGACCAATTATATGCAAGGATATTCCCTCTTAGGGGCCATTTATGCAATTTGTTTTAAGAGAGACGGTTTCAATGATTTTGAGCAAATCATATGTAGTATGGACCGCTTTAGTAATTTACTACATTATATTTTTAGGTTTAATCATGATATATGTTTTATTTTATGATGGACATTATATAAGATGAATATCTTCAGTCCTGATCCACTCATATTCTTTGCTTATTTTCCTTCTGTTCTAAGTGTAACATTCTCTTATCTGCAGGAACGAGTCATGAAAGTTCTTCAAGTGTGGGCTGACTGGTTCTTATTTTCGGATGCATATGTAAACGGGTTACGTTCAACATTTCTTCGATCCAGCAACTCTGGTGTTACCTCATTCCATTCCATTTCTGGCGATGCAACAGAAACCGAACGCGTTTCCAATTATAGCGAAACTGGCGATTCTGGAAAAATTAATCCAGATGCAGCGTTAGCAATCGGCAAAAGTGCAGCCATGAAAGAACTATTAGATCTTCCTCTTGCTGAGCTGGAAAGACGTTGCAGACATAACGGATTATCTCTTGTTGGTGGTAGAGAAATGATGGTCGCACGTCTGCTTTATTTGGAAGAATCAGAAAAGCAAAGGGGTTATGAACTCAGTGATAATTTGAAGTATTCCCATCATAATCAAAGGGAAAGTAATGTCGATACGGGGCCTGTGGGATATTCAGGAAGGAATCATCAAGTGGATGATGATATGGGTGTCATATCAAAAGGCAAAGGTTCTGCGTCCATAGCTGCAATGATTCCGATACCACAACCTGAGCTAAAAGCTTTCCCTAATAAGACAAAACCCGAATCTGTATTGCCTGCCTCTAAGTGGGCCCGTGAAGACGATGAAAATGACGATGAACAAAAAAGAAGTACTAGAGATCTTGGATTGGGTTATTCATCATCTGGAAGCGAGAATGCTGCTGGTGGTCATGGTATTGAGGCTATGGATACCGCAAGCACTATCACGAGTTCTGATACTAGTTTAACTGAAGAGAAGAGGTATGTACTTATTATCCTTGTGAAAAGTAATAGATAGAGTTTATTGAACTTCTCTCATATTGTTATAAGGAGCATCAGATTTTTCATTTAACATATATATATTTTAAACTTCTTTAGTTTTAATTTAACATCCAGACCTTACTCATGGTTTTATTGATAAATAGATTTAAGTGAAATAATTTGATACTTTTTGAAAGCGAAGAGGTATACTTACTTGCTATTGGGGAGTAATGAATATTTCTAGTTGATATTATTTGGTATTTTTAGGAAGGGACAGAATTACGACTTTGAAGTTATAAGTCTTTACTAGATTTTATTTATTTATTTATTTATTTTTTATATAACTTTACATTCATAATCATGGTTGTTTAATTGTCCCACACGTGCAGACAAAAGTTGAGACAGATTGAGGTGTCTTTGATTGAGTACCGTGAATCCCTTGAAGAACGAGGATTAAAGAAAGAAGAAATTGAAAAGAAAGTGGCGGCACATCAAAAACAATTACAGTACAAGTATGGCTTAACGGATCATAATGAAGATTCATCACACAAGAGTGAGTTTTAAATTGTTAGGGTTTAAGCTTTTGGTAATTTTGTTGAATACACATATAATGTTTTAGTAACCACAGGGACGTCTTCAGAAAGAAGGGAGAAAAGAGATGATTCACGTGAATCTTCAAGAAAGCGTCAACGAAGCCATCATGACAGTGAAAGCCCACAGCGTAAATCATCAAGTAGGGATCGGGAAAAGGGTAGAAGTTATGATTCACATACTGAAAGAGAGAAGGAACGAGACCATGATAGAGATAGACGCAGAGACAAAGACAGGGACAGCAGGAGAAGATAAACTGAGTTGGAATTCGTAGGTATGATTGATTTAGTCATGAATCAAAACAGATTTTTACAGTGTATCAGCTTTTTTGAGCTTATGTTATGTTATGTTTGACATAAATACAGGTTATTCATGGGTTAGCTGTTTAAATTTTTTCGTTTTGTTGCAAACAACAGCGGCAGGAGCAACATGTGGATCATGATGATGATAGCCCCACAATGTTTCCTGCTCGTAATGGACATTCTGGAATTTACATGAAAAAAAACCCGGATTCATCCTCTTGTTCACGTGGTTATGATTAATGAATCGTATTTGCTGTAAACAGCATGGTAACTTTTATTTTTTGCCTCTTGTCACGGATCTGATTGGTTTGTTGTACGTACAAGAAAGTATTTTGTGTTGGTGCTTTGAACTTTAAAGTGAGATAGAAGTGGGAGCATCATATTGAGCTTTTAGACCCGTATAGATCCAGTCTCTTTTTAATGCAAGACTCTTTGGGCACGTTTGATAGAGAGATTCATAGAAATGAAATGAACCAGAGAACTAAATTGAAATTAATATATAGATTTTTTATTGATTCTACTGTTTGGTAACAACATATTTCAACCTAGAGAAATGAACAAAATTTTATATGGTTTTTTTTTTTTTTTTTTTTTTTTTTTTTTTTTTTTTTTTTTTAAGAAAAGAAAACAGAACCGATAATAGTATCTATAACAAAGTAGTTACCTTACATGAAGACAGATAATTTACATATCAACAGTTTCATGCACACCAACATATGACAATATGGAAAATGGTAGATATCTATATAACTAAAATAGTAATCAAGTATTTCGCAAATAGGAAACCAATTAAGTAATTGGCATAATGGGTCGGTCCTATTATTTGTGTCCCACGTTAGCCTCGACTTAAAAAGAACTCGTCCTCGAGTTGTCAGGATATAATGGAACATCAGAAGCATGATAAAGCGACATGTATAGCATGTTAAAAGTACTAGAGATACTCAGTCTTTTAAGCAAGTCAACCACATAGGCATTATCATGATCTTATACACTATCATGAATGGTCCATACTTCTTGGGCTGCAACTTGTTATATCGGACAATTGGGAATCATTCACGATGAAGAAAAACCATCACCATATCTCTAACATCAAATACATTGACCTGTCTGTTTGTCACTAGCCTTTTTAAACTTGTGGTTAGTTTCTTCCAACTTTTGTCGAACCTCAACTTGAACAGATTGAGTCATTCGCTAGCTTGGCTGCAACATGACTATAATTGGAAACATTAGGCAGTTTCAACAAGCATACAACATGACGTGGAGGCTTTTGATACACAACCGAGAATGGTGATCTCCCGATTGAACTGTGGGTAGTGTTATTAAATGAAAATTCTGCTTGACGCAATGCGTAGTCCCACAGCTTTGGTCGATCACAACAGATGCAACTAATCAAATTTTCTAGTGTTCAATTAACAACCTCCTTTTGTCCAGCAGTTTGTGGATGAGCTGAACTACGATACTTCAATGACGTGTCAAACATATGTCAAAAAGTTATTAAAAAGTGACTTATGAACCACGTATCACGATCATAAACAATGGACTTTGGCACCACTTCACGAAAAAATAGACGAGCCACATGTGAAGCATCTGATATCATCTTACATGGGATAAAATGCACCATTTTGGAGAAGCTTCCGACAACAACAAAAACAAAATCCACTTCAAGTTGAGTTCGATGTAAACCAAGAACAAATTCCATTAATAAATCTTCCGATATAGACTCCTTTTGCAAATAGTCGTCGACTTCAGGGGTACTTTTTGCTATTTTCCCAAACTTTCGAAACGACGTCGTCTGGTTGGTCACTGTAGATATAACGTGGGAGCACTGTAGCAAGTGGGCACTGTAGCACAGCGTTTTTTTGAGGGTTAAAACGACGACGTTTGGTACGTCTTTTAATAATATTTATAACTTTTCATTAAAGAATTGTCAAAAGTAAACCTTATCTTCTTCCCCCTCGACCTGGGTTTTGACCCGGTTAACAATTTGCAGAAATTGGAGCTCAATTTTCACAAAATCAACTTATGAAAATTAATTAATGCAAAGTGCAAACAACATTATCAATAAATTGGCCACTACAAAATCATTGCAAAAAATCATCTATATGGGTCTCAGCTCGATTCCTTGTACTATGAGCCCCTTAAGATCCTTCTCACCGAGATGCTCAAACTTAAGATCCATATGAACTGATTTGGTGGTAGTTTTTGTTTTAAACTGCCATACTTTGACTTCCATCCAACCATCGGTCCTCTGTTGCGGAAGTGCAGTCACTTTGTATCTATTCAGCGGGTTGTAGGTATTTTCTTCAAGCTTTGGTCCGATAACCGGGGTGTGTGGAGGGCTTACTAAATATACATACCCACCAAAATCAACTTCTAGAGGAGCCTCAAATGCGGATTGGTCTTTTGGTAATTTGTAGACAAGGTAAACTGCATATGATGATTTAGGGGATACGTCTTGGGGTTCTATTCTCCTCTTAATTTGAAATTTGTAGCCGCCTGTTATTACAAGCACTTCTCCAAATCTGCAGAAACAAAAAAGCTCATTATTTATGTATTAAATTTGGAATGTGTTTAAGGTTTCCAAGTGGTAGAAGCCTACTAATGTATTAAGTTGTTTATGTTTATTGTCTAACAGGTGGTCATAACACATGGCAACTTCAAACAGTGATAACATTTAAACTGAGTGGAATTGGTCAATGGAAAATTAACATGTCATCACACACCAAACCAAATCCTACGATGTTTTGGCATATCGTTGGGTACAAAATCTAATGTTTAGAGCTCTCTTATTCATTAACTGATACACTAATCTAGTGATAGCAGCTCATTAGATCGTAACACTAACAAAGAACAGCTTTGATGAGGTTTTTTCCTTTTCAGTTATCACAATGAACAAGATACTAAACATATACTGTACCATTTTTCATTATTTTATACCAACTATAGCTTACTATTAGAAGATGACACAAAGGTCCATGTAGTTTTAATAAGGAACTGTATGGCCCTTGTGTAAGATTGACCCATACCAGGAGGTTTTGGGTTGAAAGATTTGGATCAATAGAATGAAACTCAAATCATCAAGAATTTAAGGAATATTGCAGCATAATAAAGTGTCTTTCTTAACTATTACCCATTTATGGAATATAATGGATTCACACAATGAACTAGAAAGGCAGAGTGCTTGGGAAGTTAAACATGAGAACTTAGACAGTTGGAGATGAAAGAACTTGTATGAGACGAGAGATAAAGTGAACTCTCATTGTCCATAAATTAGGAGTGGGGAATCCAATTCAGTGGCCATTGGAGTGGCATACTATATATCCTAAAGTTACAAGCAACACAGAGCATGTAATCCTTTGTGAAAAGATGTAGTGGTATTGGAAAAACTCAAAAGGTAAAGAAGTCGTGTTTGCTCATAAACATGTTTGGGTTAGAAGTCAAACTCCAGAAGTGCAGTGCTTTTCCTTGGTATGGTACTCTCAGTGTAATCCTAGACATACAAATCTCCTATGGATGGCATTTCAAGAAAGGTTACAAACACAGAATAAGTTACTAGATGGGATAAGTACAGTAATGGGTCAAGTTGCAGATATGATTGGTTTGAATGGGTTGACTAATGGTTGGCAAGATATTATTCAGGATTTTGCTCCTAGATCATAAAACAACATTTGGAGCATCCTTAGAACTTAGAAGACTCGTACTTGCTGCTGCTGTATACTTCATATGGCAGGAAAAAGATCACAGAATTTCAGAGATGAAAGTGAGTTTGGACGTGCTGTATGCAAGGATTATTGCCGCTATAAAGCTTAAGCTAATGAGTTTTAAAGTGAAGCCAAATGAGGCAACCCTCCATGTGGCAAAGCTGTGTTCTTTAAAGCCAGTAAGATTTTGTATCATTACTTTGTAGTGATGGTTTAGACTTCAGATAGTGAAGATAGTTGTGCAGAATGGACTGCTTATTGTATAGATTTCAATATTAGTCTATTCAAATATGGATTGCCACTTAAGGTGGATAAGCACTAGTGCACTACCGAAATAGATTCTAATGTTTCTGCTAAAATTTATCATATCACAGTTGCGTACAAGAGAAAGATTTATCAATAGATAATTTTTTTTTTCATAAAGTCTTCCTATGCACTTGCAAAGTGGTGTAAACATAAGCATAAGATATAAACTATTACCGAAAAACTGACAAGAAATATAAAGGAAGAACCTTGATTCGTTGGAAGACTCCTAATTTGAGTTATTTTTGTCTATTACAAATCTTGCTGCTCTTGCAGATAACATTAGACATTTCTTCCCATTTTTGTCAACACTGAACCACTATAAATCGATATAGATATGGTAAGTGCAGTAATATTACGTTTGAAATGGGTTTTGAAAATTGGAAGTAAACTAGTAAAGATATCATTCATATAAAATATACCTGCAGATGTGTTTTCGCTGGTACTAGTAAAATGTTCAGATGGTTGCAGTTGTGCTTACTTTTTCTTCATATGGTTGGAACTCGAAGCCTGCTACTAGTAAAATGTTCCAATGGTCTTCAAACACAAATTGAAGATCTGCAGTTGTGTGTTCGCTGGTAAAGTGATAGAATGGAGCAACAAACCATCCATCTTCTCTCAAATGGGTATAAGGGTAAATAATGAAAAGTTTTGTCTCAACCTCCCCATCTATTTTGTATATCAGGGGGTCACCATTTTCTTGGACGTCATATCTATATCCAATATGATATCGGAAGACAAGGTTGAGGGTGTATGAGATATGAGTTGTCAAGTATTCACCTCTCACACGTGCTTTGAATTCATATTCATATTTGTAACATTGCCCCCCTGGAAATCTGCATAAAGAAGAATAAAGGCAGCAATTAATTAGAGAAAAAGGATGGATAAAGTTATTGAATACCAACAAAAGGGATAAAATAAGAGACCTTGAATTAACAATATCAAAATCAGACGGATCTTTTAAACTGTAGGCTTCAATTTCATCGAGATTGAGAGAGGCTTGAATGCAAATCCTTTCAATGTGTTCCCCCTTCTCATTTATACACAGCCACTGCACATCCAATTAAAAATAAAGTCTTAGGGTCCGTTTGGTTTGTAGATGGGTTTAGGATTAGGATTTGGATTTAGATTTAAATTTAGATTAGGATTTTGATTTGGATTTTATGTATGAGAGAGAAAATAATATATTTAATTAATAATAGTTAATTTATAATAAAATAAATGAATTTTAATTTAAAAACTACACTTTTATAATTTAAAAAAAATGGAAAAGATAGAAAGAGACAAGAAGAAAATATAGGAGGTCCCACAAATTTTTAAAAACTTACCCACCTCCCCCACTTTTGTACAACCCCAATTTTGTTGGTCTCAAACCCAAATCCTAACCCATAAGGCTCAACCAAACAATTGTTAAGTGTCACATCAACTCTAAACCCAATCCAAAGTAGGATAGCAAACGGCCCCTTAGTTATTAGTTATTACTATTAGGTTTACAATAAGAATCAGGGCATTAATTGGGCCAGACCTTTTAGATTTGGGTCAAAGAAATTGGGCCTAAGTCAAGTGGGTAAGTCTTTGTGGTTGATAACAATGATCTATTTTTTGTTTTGTATTAAGTTTTTAATAGATTTTGAGTAAACTAAATCACTTATTACCTTTTTTTCCTCCAAAGATGAACACACTTGAGATGTCATTCTTTAAAAAAGTACATGAAATTGGATTAAATTTGATGACTCAATTTTGACACATTTTAGATGTCATTTTTAACAAACCGAGTCATATTGGTTTTATAAGTAGAAATACATATGTAGTTGAGTATATATACAATTTACCATTTTGAAAGTTTAATAAAAAAGCGTCAATGACTTAAATAATCAAAAGAAAAAAAAATAATAAAAAAATAAAAAAATCCACTGCACAGGACTATGTTTTGGGGGGAAAAATCCATATATATACTGCACAACCTTTTTTTTTTTTTTTCCTTTTTCTTTCTTTTTTTGGCTCGATTCCATTTTTATTTTTTGCTTGACATCACTATTGTTTTGCTCGAATCCACTTTTGGAAGAAAAAAAAAGTTGAGCGTCTATGCGCCGAAATCAACTTTCTTTTGGTCTATTTAAGTAAAAAAAAAAAAAAAAAAAAAAAAAAAAAAAAAAAAAAAAAAAAAAAAAAACACCAAACAACATTAGCTAATTTTTCACCTTTTTGCCCCTGTTAAGGAGGACTCCTTGGGAGAGAAGCACTTTCGATTCTTCTTCTGTAAATCTGTAGAACAGAGGAGGAACCACACCCCTAACAATCTCTTGGTTTGCTGTGACGACCTGACGTTCCATCTATGGAGCATACATATATTGGACAATATTACACGACCAGGGAAGAAAGATCCTAGCTATTACTCAAAGTATGTAAATGATGTAGATAGAAAAATCGGCATTTGCCAGCTTACATTTTCCAAGGGACGGAACTCGATGCCTTCTATGTAAAATTCACCCGAGAGACCACAGTCTTCCAAGAAAATTTCAAGATCTAGAATACTCTCCTCGGTGCTGTTAAACTGATATAGTTCTGCCACCAACTGGTTACATTCGTTCTTATCTGCAAAGTGCAGAATTGAAATTTTTGTCTTCCCTTGTATTTTGTACCTGACGCCTACATATTTTTGTTTCATCCCCTCTATTTCACTAGCGTGTAAGACAAGGTTTAAGCCGTATGTGACATCTGGTGTCACAACCCACAATTTCAGGTCATTTTTCCAAACTTCGATATTCTACTATTCACAAATTACTATTCATCGATCACTATTCATCGTTTTACTATTCATCGTTTTTGAGGTCAATTTGACATTCCGAGACATATTCAGAAATTTTACTATTCACTTGACACTATTCATTTCCGGGAGAAAACTACTATTCATGTGCATTATTCATGTTATCGTAAATTTAGTTTACGAGTGTTCAAATTCGCGTAACCGTATTGGCAGGAGCGAATTCATGCATTATTGTCAGGGACACTTCATACGGACTAGAAATAGTCTGCATGTCATCATTAGGGCACGTGCATACTATTCCACTCGTAGGATATCTAAATTACTACTTTTGGTACGATTAACGAATTACGTACGTTTATTTCAATAAACGCTAATACGCGAGCTATAAAAGTGTCTAACGTGTCCGACACTCCCGATTATGAACCTAATACGTTTTTATACTCATTTCTATAATATAAAAACTATAATATTAATTTACCCGGTATTTTGGAAATTTAACTAATACGTATCGTACGCTTAACTTAATAACGACGGTTTTCATCAAAATTGAACGATAATCACCCTAACTCTCCGTACTTGTACCCGACTTATTTTTACAACTTTTATAACTTTATTACGTCCCGAATAACTTCAACAAAACTTATTTTTAACAAACCCGGTACCCGATTAAACTTTAAACCTAAACCTAACCTAACTATACTTAATTACTAACACTAATATTTACTAACTAATCACCCAACATCCCTCCCCTTTTCCCTCACCAAAACCGGCCAAGCCCCCCCCTTGGTCATCAAGTTTTAATTACCTCACCAAACTTATTAAATGCTCACCAAACCAATTGTCCAAGTATATATTAAACTTTTCTTAAACCCTTTTCACTAAAATCACTTTTTACTTACAACTAGCTAGCTTTTTCTCTCATTTTCTTGGAGTGTGGTTCGATTTGGGTTAAACAAGGAGCAAGGAGAAGAAATTTTACAAGATCATTTCATAAACTAGTTAGTATAATCATCCTTGTTAGGGTTTTGAAATAAAAACTCAAGGATTAGTAAGCTTTTCATAATCTAAACTCTCTAAACCACCAAGTAAGTATACAAACTCATTTTTATGATTTTTACAAGTTATTATTATGTTCATATAATTTTCTTACAAGATCTTTTACATGCATCATCTTGTACCACTTCATTTTTGTACATATTAACTTTAAAGCCCTAGTAATGATAACATATGAAACTCTTGTTAGACCTAGTGGTTTGATGATATTTAAGGACCCATGACACCCTAAGAAGGTGTATGGTAGGATTAGATTAGTCTTGTGGTGTTTGAAAGTGGATTGATGGAGGATGGAACTAGTTTAGAGACTTGGAAATGATTTTTGGAACTTTTGAAATACCTACTGTCCTTATTTTAAATTCGTGGGAAAATCAGTAAGTGATGACTAAGTTTTGACCAAAGATTTAGAAAATACATTCAAAAACGAAACTTTAGGCGAAAGAATCAATTAAAACGAGTTTATAACGAAGGAGTTATGATTTTTGCAAACTTAACGACGAAAACTACTTTTCCAGAAAACTGCTTGCTGTTGGGCAGAATACGATGGGTATTTTGAGGCCTTAAACGTAACTTAAAAGAGCCGAGTTGTCTAAAATATACTAGTATACACAAAGACGAATCCGTGGACATAAAGAACAAGGAAAACGAGCTTGAAACGACAAAGTTATGACCATTCTAACATCGTCAAACTATATATATATATATGGACACAAATAAAAATAATAACGTACGCGCTAAACGGTATATTTTCTAGTAAATATTACTAAGGACTATTTTCTTATCAAACGAATACGTACGACTCGAGATAATACTTATACGACTTAACGACATATTTCAAGGTTTTCAATACAAGGATTTTAACGCTAACTTTAACGAGATAGTACGACAAGTTATATACTCCTATATAAGGACTTATTTTCCTAAGTATGGAATCTATTTTTTTTCTACGACGATAACTAGTATTTTCAAATTACGAGTGGTATGAGTATCATGTGCATGTGCATTCATTTCATTACGGCTTGATCTAAGTTAGATCATGGTTATTCATTTAGGTTGCGGCTAGTACTCGCGCCTCATTGTCCCGACTACTTTCACCTCATTACACCGTCTTTGTACCATTACTTCGAGGTGAGTTCTCATAGCCCCGTTTTAATTCTATATTTTGATTTCAAATCCCACGGGGGAGAATACATTGCATTACTTGTTTTTGTGTACATGCCTAAGTATAAAAATTCATACATTGCTTAAGTTTCCTTATTACCACGTCTTGAAAAGTCCCCTTTTATTATCATGGACCGTTAATTTCTGGTACTAAGCGGGAGTGAGTGGATAGATCTATCGAGGGTGACGCCTCCATTCGTGTTTGGGTTGCTCCAAATGGAGCGAATGCATTTCATGTCTTTATTATTCGAGTGCCTGGTAAACACTCATTGGGGCAAAGTATCGTCTAGCTTCGGGGTCATGAGCTTAAGAGCCAATGTATATACTTTCCGGACATCCTAATTCATGGCAATACTTATGGCATTTATACACTTGATTTTACTTTTAAACCTATGATTATTCACCAACTTTATGTTGACCGTTTTTCGCAATGTATTTCTCAGGTATCTAAGGCATTTCTCATGGCATTACATGGAGTCTCTTTGTGTATCAAGGATGACGCGTCACTTTTGGATTTCATGCACTTTGAACTATCGTTTGATTGTACTAAACTTGTTTCTTTAAACCTTTTCTAACTTTGGGACCTATGTTTTATAACTTTGGTTATTTTGAATGAATCAAACGATGTATTTTATAAACGACACTTTAGGTCGTTCAATATTTCCTTGCTTGTGTGCTATGATCCGTTACACCCTCAGGTATTCCATTCCGCTGCCATTCAGGTATTTTGGGGGTGTGACAGATTGGTACCAGAGCTAAGGTTATAGCGAACTAGGTTGCATCATTGACCCTAGACTATAACCACACCATCATAGCATATCATCATTTCATCATAAGTGCATATTTACTTATTTTTGGTGATGCCATATTACGAGTCATTTATTTATTTCACCTTGATTATCACAGAGTCATGTCTTCGAATCCCGACACTGTCATACTTTACACTATATCAGATTCTGATGATGAGGGCTCTGTGTCCTCCACTGCTGTTTCACCACTTGTTTCACCTACACCTGAGTTGCCACTTTTGGCGTCAGATGATGATACCGAACCTTTCGAGGAGGAGGAGACGGCTCCTACTCCCCATGTCCATCATACTATACCTACTGACATACCATCATCTCCTACTACTACTATCTATTCAGAGCCGAGACTTATGTTTCCTAGGGAGAAGACTGTTCAGGGCCCTAGGAAGAGGGTTCGTATTTCTACATCTACTTATAGGAGTCTCCCGAGTCCTACTGTGCCTACACCACCACCACCAGCCTTACCCACTACTACTCCTATGCCTACCTCACTCTTGCCGCTTCGGAAGCGTGCAAGGCTTACCACTCCAGATTCACCTACCACTGAGACTGATGACTTTTCACCACCACCAGAGTACCACATAGGTGAGAGTTCTAGAGCTGCTGCGGCTAGGAGCCCTACAGCTGTCACATTAGAGGATCAGATGGGTGCTCAGCAGGAGCAAGTAGATAGGTTGGGGTATCGAGTTGATGAGATCATTACCACTAGACTTGAGACTGTTGAGGAGCAGGTTGAGGATTTGATTCAGGGCAGGGTTAGTATTGATGTGTCTTACCATGGACTAGAGGCACGACAGTTGAGGCATCAGGAAGAGATTGAGCTACTTAGGGATGAGTTACCTGAGATTCGAGATAGAGCTCAGGCGACACAGGAGACCCAGTGGGAGCAGGTAGATGAGTTGACACTGCTTCGAGAGAGGGTAGTTGTTTTGGAGCGTAGGGATGCTTCTTCTCGGTTACGACTTGAGCATCTTGAGGAGATCGTGGTTGCGATGGATCGTGAGATTCGCCGCTTGAGGGGAGAGCCTGGACCATCTAGAGCACCGGGAGGAGCCTAGACGTAGACTGGTATTATATTAGCTTGTATTATTTTCCTAGTCCCGGGATGTGGGACATAGTTCAAGAACTTATAATCTTTTGATTGTTGTACAAACAAATATTATCAAGTGCGACTCTACTATGGGGAAATGTTGTGCTATATATTATATCGGTCCATGTAGACCGAAATTTTCATGTATTATATTCATGTGTTGTGATTATATTTATGATGTTTCGTGGTTGCTCTTTATTATTGTCGCATTTATACAGATTGTGGTTGTACATGTTGTGGTTGTATCGACACAGGTTGTGGATGTATATATACGTGACGTGGTTGTTGTGGTTGTATATATATACTTGTCGTGGTGATATCTAGACAGATTGTGGTTGTACTCGTACGTGTCGTGGTTGTATTTATATTTGTTGTGGTCGTATATTTATATACGTGTTGTGGGTGTATATCTTTGGTACGATGACTATTTCTATTATGATTTTTCTCATGGTTATTTCCATTGTGATTTATCAGAAGTATGGCACCAAGGAAGAGTAAGACTGCACCAGAAACGTCCGCTATGACTCAAGCCGCTATCCGCAAGTTGGTCAGGGATAGTATTGCAGAAGCTCTGGAGGTTGAGAGAGCTGAGGTTGCTGCAAGGGCTGCTGAGGTTGCTTCTAATACAGAGGTCGTTGAACCACCCACTGCTAGGCGTGGATGTACATGGAAAGATTTCAAGATTAGTGATCCCGTCAAATTTAAGGGCACTGAAGGAGCGGTTGCTCTAATCCGCTGGTTTGAAAAGACTGAGAATGTGTTTCTCATGTGTGAATGCCCGGAAGTTAGCAAGGTGAAGTTTGCTACAGGTATGCTTCTTGATGAAGCTATGTCTTGGTGGAATTCGTATGCTCAGCCGATTGGTATGGAAAATGCTCACAAACTCACTTGGGATCAATTCAAGAAATTGATGACAAAGAAGTTTTGCCCTCGTACCGAGGTGCAAAAGATGGAAACGGAATTTTATGAGCTTGTGACCAAAGGTGATGACATTGAGACTTATTTCAGGAGATTTCAGGAGTTGGCTGCATTATGTCCAACTATGGTTCCCGATGATGAGAAAAAGATGGAAAACTTTGTTGGTGGATTGCCTGAAAGTATTCGAGGTGATGTGATTTCTTTTGATCCTCAATCAATGGAAGAGGCTATTCGTATAACTCAGAAACTCATGGTTCAAGTAGTCAAAGGAAAAGCTGCTGTCAACAACAATAACCGTTCAAACAACACCAACTACACCAACACTCGGAACAACAACAACTATAACAACAATCGGAACCGCAACTATCCCAATAACCGAAACAACAATCCAAATAACAACAACAACAACAAGAGGAGGTTTGATTACAACCAAGGTGGATTCGCTGTTCAGCCGCCACCTAAGAGACAGGAAGTAGCAAAGGTTTATGCTGCAGGACCAAATGACAGAAAAGGTTACACTGGTAACCTACCTAAGTGCGAAAGGTGTCAGAAGCATCATAACCCAGGTCGTTGTCCAGATATTTGTGGCAATTGCAAGAAGCTTGGTCACCACATTAAAGATTGTAGATTTCCAATCGTGGGTGACAATCAGAAACCACCGGCAACGTGTTTTGGCTGTGGAGAACTTGGACACTTTAAGAATGAGTGCCCGAAGAGGAAGAATCAAGGAACTGGAAACCAAAATGGAATGGCTCGAGGAAGAGCTTATGTCATGGGAGGAGACGATATCAAAGATGACCCGAATGTTGTTGCGGGTACGTTCCTCGTTAATAATCGTTATGCATCCATTTTATTTGATTCAGGAGCGGATAGAAGTTTTGTTTCTATTGCATTTGCACCTTTGCTTAACATAGAACCAATCCCATTAGACATTTCCTATAACGTTGAATTAGCCGATGGATCTTTAGTTAACACCAACACCATTATCCGTGGTTGCACTATAAATTTCCTAAACCATCCATTCAATATAGACCTTATGCCCGTAGAACTTGGAAGTTTCGACGTTGTGATCGGTATGGATTGGTTATCTCGGCATCGAGCGAGAATTATTTGTGATGAGAAAGTTGTTCACCTTCCTTATAACGGTGAAACTTTGGTTGTTCGCGGAGAGCGAAGTGGAACTAGACTCAGTATTATATCGTGCATTAAGACCGAGAAGTACATCAAGAAGGGTTGTTATGCATTCTTGGCTCACATCACGGAGAAGAAGTCGGATGAGAAACGACTTGAGGATGTGCCAATTGTTAAGGAATTTCAAGAAGTTTTTCCGGAGGAATTGCCAGGACTTCCGCCTACACGACAAGTTGAGTTTCAAATTGAATTAGTGCCAGGAGCTGCACCGATTGCACGAGCACCGTATAGACTTGCACCTTCGGAAATGCAAGAATTGTCGAATCAACTGCAAGAACTTTTGGACAAAGGATTCATTAGACCGAGTTCCTCGCCTTGGGGAGCACCGGTTTTGTTTGTGAAGAAGAAGGACGGAACCTTCAGAATGTGCATCGACTATCGTGAGCTGAACAAGTTAACGGTGAAGAACCGTTATCCACTCCCCAGAATTGACGACTTGTTCGACCAGTTACAAGGTTCTAGTTTTTATTCCAAGATTGATTTAAGATCCGGTTACCATCAACTTAAAGTTCGGGAAGAGGATATCCCGAAGACGGCATTTAGAACACGCTACGGTCATTATGAGTTTCAAGTGATGCCTTTTGGATTAACCAACGCACCTGCGGTATTTATGGATCTCATGAATAGGGTGTGCAAACCGAATCTCGATAAGTTTGTGATCGTATTCATTGACGATATCTTGATTTATTCCAAGAGTAAGGAAGATCACGAAGAACACCTCAGAACAATCCTGGAACTACTCAAGAAGGAGCAATTGTATGCCAAATTTTCTAAGTGTGATTTTTGGATACGTAGAGTTCAATTTCTTGGTCACGTCATTAATAGCCAAGGTTTACAAGTCGACCCGGCAAAGATTGAGGCAGTTAAGGATTGGGCTACGCCCAAGTCTCCTACGGAAATTCGTCAATTCCTAGGACTTGCCGGATATTACAGAAGGTTTATTGAAGGGTTTTCTAAGATAGCGAAGTCGTTGACGAAACTGACACAAAAGAATGAGAAGTACGAGTGGGGAGAAAAACAAGAATCCGCGTTTCAACTATTGAAACAAAAGCTTTGTAGCGCACCGATTTTGTCACTACCTGAAGGTATTGAGAACTTTGTGGTATATTGCGATGCTTCGCATCAAGGACTTGGAGCTGTGCTAATGCAAAACGAGAAGGTGATAGCTTATGCATCTAGACAGCTTAAGATACACGAGAAGAATTACACTACTCACGACTTGGAATTGGGTGCGGTAGTTTTTGCACTCAAGATTTGGAGACACTACCTTTATGGTACTAAGTGTGTAATTTTTACCGACCACAAGAGCTTACAGCATATACTCGATCAGAAGGAACTTAATATGAGACAACGTCGTTGGCTAGAGTTGTTGAGTGATTACGATTGTGAAATCCGATATCACCCAGGGAAAGCGAATGTTGTAGCAGATGCACTTAGCCGAAAAGAACGACTCAAACCTTTGAGAGTCAGGTCATTGGGAATGACTATCATTTCGCCATTACCATCGAAAATTCTAGAAGCTCAGATTGAGGCTCTCAAGGAAGAAAACCGACCGCATGAGAAACTTTATGGTATGCCAGAAAGCGATAATGGCTTTGTAAAGAGATCGGATGGAGTGTTATGCTTCAAGGACCGAAGTTGGATACCACTCTATGGTGGAGTGCGAGAATTGATTATGCATGAATCACACAAGTCGAAGTACTCTATTCATCCAGGTTCTGATAAGATGTATCAGGATCTCAAAAAGCTTTATTGGTGGCCGAATATGAAGGCAGAAATAGCTATGTACGTCAGCAAATGTCTTACTTGTGCTAAAGTGAAAGCCGAGTACCAGAAACCGTCAGGGTTACTTCAACAACCGGAGATTCCACAATGGAAGTGGGAACGTATTGCTATGGATTTTGTCACTAAACTTCCAAGGACGTCAGGAGGTTTCGATGCTATTTGGGTAATCATCGATCGACTTACCAAATCAGCTCATTTCATACCCATTAGAGAGACTTATTCAATGGAACAACTCGTTAGACTTTATGTCAAGGAAATAGTCTCAAGACACGGTGCACCAGTTTCCATCATTTCCGACAGAGATAGTCGTTTTACTTCGAACTTTTGGCGGTCATTACAAGATTCTTTTGGATCCAAGTTAGACATGAGCACTGCTTACCATCCTCAGACCGATGGTCAGAGTGAGAGAACTATACAAACACTTGAGGACATGCTTAGAGCATGTGTGATTGACTTTGGAAATGGTTGGGCTAACCATTTGCCGTTAATCGAGTTTTCCTACAACAACAGTTACCATTCGAGCATTAAGGCTGCACCATTTGAGGCACTTTATGGTCGTAAGTGTCGATCTCCAGTTTGTTGGGCCGAAGTCGGTGAAGTACAATGTACTGGCCCGGAGATGGTACAAGAAACAACAGAAAAGATCATTCAAATTCGAGAGAGACTCGAAACTGCTAGAAGTCGACAGAAAAGCTACGCCGATGTTCGACGCAAACCATTGGAATTCCAGATCGGAGACAAAGTTATGTTGAAAGTCTCGCCTTGGAAAGGCGCAATACGTTTTGGAAAACGCGGGAAATTGAACCCGAGATACATTGGACCATTCAAGATCCTGGAGAGGATTGGTCCGGTTGCTTACAAACTTGAACTTCCGTCAGAACTTAGCAACGTACATAACACGTTTCATGTTTCGAACCTTAAGAAATGTCTTTCGGACGAGTCTGCCATTATACCATTAGAAGAAATACAACTCGATGACAAGCTTAACTTTGTGGAAGAACCAGTTGAAATCATGGATCGCGAGATCAAACAGTTGAAACAAAGTCGAATTCCGATCGTGAAGGTTCGTTGGAATTCTCGAAGAGGACCCGAGTTTACTTGGGAACGAGAAGACCAAATGCGACGCAAGTATCCACAACTTTTCACCGAGCCTAGTACCGAGACCAACACTGACTGAATTCAGGGACTGAATTCCTTTTTGGATGGGCGACTGTCACAACCCACAATTTCAGGTCATTTTTCCAAACTTCGATATTCTACTATTCACAAATTACTATTCATCGATCACTATTCATCGTTTTACTATTCATCGTTTTTGAGGTCAATTTGACATTCCGAGACATATTCAGAAATTTTACTATTCACTTGACACTATTCATTTCCGGGAGAAAACTACTATTCATGTGCATTATTCATGTTATCGTAAATTTAGTTTACGAGTGTTCAAATTCGCGTAACCGTATTGGCAGGAGCGAATTCATGCATTATTGTCAGGGACACTTCATACGGACTAGAAATAGTCTGCATGTCATCATTAGGGCACGTGCATACTATTCCACTCGTAGGATATCTAAATTACTACTTTTGGTACGATTAACGAATTACGTACGTTTATTTCAATAAACGCTAATACGCGAGCTATAAAAGTGTCTAACGTGTCCGACACTCCCGATTATGAACCTAATACGTTTTTATACTCATTTCTATAATATAAAAACTATAATATTAATTTACCCGGTATTTTGGAAATTTAACTAATACGTATCGTACGCTTAACTTAATAACGACGGTTTTCATCAAAATTGAACGATAATCACCCTAACTCTCCGTACTTGTACCCGACTTATTTTTACAACTTTTATAACTTTATTACGTCCCGAATAACTTCAACAAAACTTATTTTTAACAAACCCGGTACCCGATTAAACTTTAAACCTAAACCTAACCTAACTATACTTAATTACTAACACTAATATTTACTAACTAATCACCCAACATCCCTCCCCTTTTCCCTCACCAAAACCGGCCAAGCCCCCCCTTGGTCATCAAGTTTTAATTACCTCACCAAACTTATTAAATGCTCACCAAACCAATTGTCCAAGTATATATTAAACTTTTCTTAAACCCTTTTCACTAAAATCACTTTTTACTTACAACTAGCTAGCTTTTTCTCTCATTTTCTTGGAGTGTGGTTCGATTTGGGTTAAACAAGGAGCAAGGAGAAGAAATTTTACAAGATCATTTCATAAACTAGTTAGTATAATCATCCTTGTTAGGGTTTTGAAATAAAAACTCAAGGATTAGTAAGCTTTTCATAATCTAAACTCTCTAAACCACCAAGTAAGTATACAAACTCATTTTTATGATTTTTACAAGTTATTATTATGTTCATATAATTTTCTTACAAGATCTTTTACATGCATCATCTTGTACCACTTCATTTTTGTACATATTAACTTTAAAGCCCTAGTAATGATAACATATGAAACTCTTGTTAGACCTAGTGGTTTGATGATATTTAAGGACCCATGACACCCTAAGAAGGTGTATGGTAGGATTAGATTAGTCTTGTGGTGTTTGAAAGTGGATTGATGGAGGATGGAACTAGTTTAGAGACTTGGAAATGATTTTTGGAACTTTTGAAATACCTACTGTCCTTATTTTAAATTCGTGGGAAAATCAGTAAGTGATGACTAAGTTTTGACCAAAGATTTAGAAAATACATTCAAAAACGAAACTTTAGGCGAAAGAATCAATTAAAACGAGTTTATAACGAAGGAGTTATGATTTTTGCAAACTTAACGACGAAAACTACTTTTCCAGAAAACTGCTTGCTGTTGGGCAGAATACGATGGGTATTTTGAGGCCTTAAACGTAACTTAAAAGAGCCGAGTTGTCTAAAATATACTAGTATACACAAAGACGAATCCGTGGACATAAAGAACAAGGAAAACGAGCTTGAAACGACAAAGTTATGACCATTCTAACATCGTCAAACTATATATATATATATGGACACAAATAAAAATAATAACGTACGCGCTAAACGGTATATTTTATAGTAAATATTACTAAGGACTATTTTCTTATCAAACGAATACGTACGACTCGAGATAATACTTATACGACTTAACGACATATTTCAAGGTTTTCAATACAAGGATTTTATCGCTAACTTTAACGAGATAGTACGACAAGTTATATACTCCTATATAAGGACTTATTTTCCTAAGTATGGAATCTATTTTTTTTCTACGACGATAACTAGTATTTTCAAATTACGAGTGGTATGAGTATCATGTGCATGTGCATTCATTTCATTACGGCTTGATCTAAGTTAGATCATGGTTATTCATTTAGGTTGCGGCTAGTACTCGCGCCTCATTGTCCCGACTACTTTCACCTCATTACACCGTCTTTGTACCATTACTTCGAGGTGAGTTCTCATAGCCCCGTTTTAATTCTATATTTTGATTTCAAATCCCACGGGGGAGAATACATTGCATTACTTGTTTTTGTGTACATGCCTAAGTATAAAAATTCATACATTGCTTAAGTTTCCTTATTACCACGTCTTGAAAAGTCCCCTTTTATTATCATGGACCGTTAATTTCTGGTACTAAGCGGGAGTGAGTGGATAGATCTATCGAGGGTGACGCCTCCATTCGTGTTTGGGTTGCTCCAAATGGAGCGAATGCATTTCATGTCTTTATTATTCGAGTGCCTGGTAAACACTCATTGGGGCAAAGTATCGTCTAGCTTCGGGGTCATGAGCTTAAGAGCCAATGTATATACTTTCCGGACATCCTAATTCATGGCAATACTTATGGCATTTATACACTTGATTTTACTTTTAAACCTATGATTATTCACCAACTTTATGTTGACCGTTTTTCGCAATGTATTTCTCAGGTATCTAAGGCATTTCTCATGGCATTACATGGAGTCTCTTTGTGTATCAAGGATGACGCGTCACTTTTGGATTTCATGCACTTTGAACTATCGTTTGATTGTACTAAACTTGTTTCTTTAAACCTTTTCTAACTTTGGGACCTATATTTTATAACTTTGGTTATTTTGAATGAATCAAACGATGTATTTTATAAACGACACTTTAGGTCGTTCAATATTTCCTTGCTTGTGTGCTATGATCCGTTACACCCTCAGGTATTCCATTCCGCTGCCATTCAGGTATTTTGGGGGTGTGACATCTGGTGACAAGAATAATGGAGTTGTCACACGTAGTTTGAATTCCATGAGACGTGTCTTGTAGCAACCAACTGCAAATCTGAATGTAAAAGCAGCAAGGAATGATTACATTACCGTCAATCTGACACGTATTTTGAAAATAGATTAAAAACGAAAGCGATTAGTAGGAGGAAGCAAAGTCACCTTGATTTTTCCTTAGACGAGTATCGATCACTGTAATCTCTGTTTGGATCATCTGAACACAAATACTCTTCTTTGGATACCATTACATGATGTTCTTCCATGTCATTTAATGCTAACCACTGTCCACAAATATTTAGAGATTAATTACTGCTGAGTGTGTAAATACTCATCATTTTTACCTTTTCTGAGCTGCCAAAACACCTAAAAACACTCAATATTGTATCAAAATAGTGAAAATATCCCAGGAATGTGTTTTACATGTTTCAAATGCAAAATAATAAAAAACAGATGAAAAACGTACAAAGTTTGCATAATTGGCAGTTTCAGTCCCTAATCTTTCAAAAGTTGTCAAATCTAGTCCCTGGTTGTTCTAAAACTTGTAAAAGTCACCAAAGGTCATTTTAAATAAAAAAGTTACATAATTAGTCCTTTGGTGCAAAGTTTCACAAAATGTCAAGTTTAGTCCCTGAAGTTTAGAAAATTGTCAAAAATGGTCCCTGGGATATTAAAAACTTTGAGAAAAAAAAATTTTGTCCTTGAACTAATTTTCTATGGCAGGAATGGTCCTTGGTTGAAAAGTTTGGTGAAATTACAAGATTGGTCCCTAAAGTTTCAAGTTTGGCAATTTTAGTCCTCGGGGTTTAAAAATTGGAATGATACATTTAATCCTTGTACTATTCATCCTTGACCAATTCAGCCCTTATGATGACTTTGGCAAAATTTCATAACCAGCCCCTCAATTTTCAGATGTTACAAAATTGGTCCTTGTGTTATTTCTTAATAAAACCAAACGGACCTTATGTGTTATTTTGACCCAAATGTAAGCCAAACCCAACAAAAATCAAATCCAATCCAATCCTACTCCTAATCCAGCCCACACTACCTCCTAGGCCCAAACCCCACCCCGTTTATTATTTGAAACGGTCAACAAAAGTCAAAAACCACCAAACCACTCATCCCCTACCTTTCCCTCCCCCTGCAATACCACCATCCATCCCTGGTTTTACCCCACTTGCAACCACTTGCCAATCACCTCACCCCCTCTGATCACCCATCACCTCCACCACCCCTATAACCCCCTCCTACACCCTGACAGGTCCCAATTGGCTTAAAAGCCTTTTCCCGCCAAAAATGCATACACGGCTCAGATTGAAAGAGGACATACAATGGCTGTTTTTATTGCTGGGAAAGCTCAAGTGGGTCCCACACACCTCAGAAGGTCAATAAAAAGGAAGAGAGAAGCAGAGTGGAAGAGTATTAGTGTAGCTTAGTGTAATTCTAGTCTTAGGTAGTATAATTTCCATTCCAGTTGTGTTTTTCATTTTAAATCACTTGTACTCAGTTAATTTAATGTATTGAAACCTTTATTTTAAAGTTAATTCCAGTATTGTTCATTATAATTCAATTTCATATTTTCAAGTGAAATTTGCTTTTTCATCAATATTGTGCAAAGCTGTTGATCAGAGGTTGTTTGAGCTTACATAAGTTTCAAATAAGCTTTTATAAGCTTTTCAAGTAGTAAAATTAGTTTTAGCATCAAAAAAATAAAAAAAAATACCAAAAATAGCTTTAAAATATAGTAAAATACAAAAATCAGTATTGAAGGAAGTACAGACAAGGGACATGGCTGTTATGGAATTCATTGGGTGTTAGAACTCCATGGGGAGTGTAGGTGAAAGGTTTTGATTCCTTGTTCTTGGTTGTGGATCTCACAGTGCATTTGTAAGCATTTTCTTTTCCTTGGCATGTTACTGTAGAATCCCTAATTAGTTGCTTATTTCTGTTCTTTTAAGTCTCTTTGGTATAATTTAGTCCAAATAATGCTTAATATCCCTAGTTTGTTCAATAAAATCCATTGTTGCTTTGTTTTTCATTTTCACTGTCCATTACCTTGTTTATGATTCAAGAAGTGTTAACTGGACTAAATGGTGTTTCTATGCTTGTTTGATCTTTTTACATCATAATTGAACTATTGGAACTGGATTCATGGGTGAAATCAAGTTGTTACTTTGAAAATCAAAAATCAAATCAAGTTAAGGAGTGTTTGGTTTGAACTGTTTCAGGGAGTTAAAGCCTGCAAGTGTTGATACATTTGGTTCCTTTAGTCCACAATTAGCCCACTTAGGTTAGATATACTGCCAAAACCAATAGTCTTAGTTGTGAAAGTCAAAATGATCATAATCACCTCCTAGTTAGTTAACTGTTAGTGAATTGGGGTGCTTAAGCCCACATTTAGTTGCAAACTTAGCTTCTCTAGCTTATCTTAGTCTTTTAATACCTTATTACATCTCACTAAGTCATTAGGAATCAGTGGAAACTCAAGAAAGTCAACATTTAGTTTGTAACAAAAAGTCAAAAGTTATTTGTGTTTGCAGAAAGTCATTTTTGGGAGGAATTTTGTAGAATTTTGTGTGGTGTTCTAGGCCCTGAGCTTTTTAGGATTTGTAGCCCCCCACCTCTTCTGTGGAATCCCATAAGTACCTTAATTTTGCAAATTTTCTAGTGGGCCCCACAACCCCTCAAAGAGGGCTGCAGGGCTTGCTGTTTGCCCTGTGCAGCAGATATACAGTCCACCACCATCACTTTGGTGGTGGTTTCTGGCCACCTCAGTGGGCCCCTTTGACCAAACTTTGGTCCTTTGAACCCCCCTCCTGGCATACTTCAAATATTGACCATAGGTTTGACCTTAGGCCTTGTGGACCCCACCTGAATCAGGCCCTTATGTTTGTCTCATTTCTGAGTAGTATTTGGATTTTGGAAGTGCTTAGTTTAGCTTAATTCCTTATCCAGTGGTCCCCATGTGATTTTTCTTGCTTAAACAAGTTCAAATAACTTATTTAGATCTGAATCACCCATAGTGCGTCCCACTTGAGCTCATTTGAGCTTATTTTCCTCTTTGGTCAATAAAAGTCAACTATGGAGCAAATAAGCTTCCACAGTGCTTCTTTTTAAACTACAAAAAAGTTGTTTTTACAAAAGTTGTTAGTTTTTAGTTGTAAAATAGGTTTGTAAAATAAAAATCAAGAAAAACCAATTTAAAAATAAGTGATAGTTTCTATTTAATGTAATTTAAATTTTCATTTTCATTTTTAGATTTTTATTAAGTACTTGGATTTTTTAGATTTTTATTAATTTCCTTTTATATTAAAGTAATTTTATTAATTTTTTTCAGATTTTTATTTTGTCATTTTGTATTAACTAGATTTAATATTAGTTTTATTAATAATTAATTAATAATTAAGTATTAAATAGAAAAATTAGTTTTTATAAAGTAGTACCTAGTTTTTATATTTTTTCTAGCTTTTATATGTTGTAAAATAATTTTGTAAATTTTTCCATAATTTTTACTGTTCATATTGTAGTTTTTATAATTTAAATAGTTTAACTAGTTAATAATTAATATTTAATATAATAATTAGTAAAATAGTTTAAAAATAATTTTTAGCAACTTTTAATAATTTTGTAGGATTCCTATGATGGTTAATTTGTTTTATAAATTTTTCCATAATTATCTAAGTCATGTAGGTATTATTAGTAATTTAAAACAGTTTAATTAGTTTAATTAATATAATTAGTTTTTAATTAATATAAAACTCATAAAATGACAAAAATATTTATTTTTATTTTTTATACTTTCTTAAAGTTCATTTTTAAGTTTAGAAATTATTTTTGCAAATTTTTAGTTTAATTTGTAATCTTTATAATTATTAGTTAATTTAAATTAGGTTTAAATTAGATTTTAAATAGTTTTAATTAATTAAATAATATTTAAATATTAAAATAATCATTTTTATAATTTCATTTTCATTTTAAATTTCCTTTTAATTTTAAGTTTTCAAAAGTTCACTTGCACCCCCTGTAGTTTGTAATTGTTCAAAACCCACTTTTCTTTCTGTTTCCTGATCCTTAATTGTGAATTTGTGCATATATCTGTATATCTGTGAATATTATATCTTTGTACAAATACCAAAATATCAGTAGCAAAATCAATTCCATATCATCTTGGCTACTGTCCTCAGTGCCACTCATTCCTAAACGATTTCCAAAAACATCATTTCAATCTCGCTGGGACTTAACGACCCGAGGACACACTATACTATCATCGGAGAATTGGAACGGGGCTATCTTTGACTTATTGACCTTGGTCAATAATATCTGACCGTTTCGGGACCAATCAAAATTTGGCGCCGCTGCCGGGGAGGTTGTTGCGTGTTTTTTAAATTGTTTTAAGTTTAGTGGTTTTCAAAACCCTCCCTGTAGAAATTTCACACAATTTGTAAAAAGTTTTTGTAAAAATATCAATCATATCAAAAAAGTTCATTAACACTTTTCTTGAAGTGTTAACAACACCAAAAAAATCAAAAACAACAAAACAAACTGTGAAGTTAAATTACTTCGTTTTCTTTAAGATTACAACCTGAAACAGTTGGTTTAAGGTAAGTTCTGACATTAAATTGCGAACTGAAGAGGAAACCTATTTACTTCCTCCCGCAAGCCTGCGAGTAATCTTAAAAGAACGATTTCGGTTAACGAATTAGTTCCAAAAATATAATTCCCAAAGTTTTCTACACACACACCCATAAGCCTAAAACAGTTTTTCAAATTAATAAATACATAAAATCTTACCACCGCAAACCAAGGCTGAACACCTACCAACTGGGGGTGTGGACATAATAAGTTACCAAACTTAAGATTAAAACTTGCCTTTATATCCCTGTGAGTGGTGTACCTTTTTTAAAAAGAAGCCATTCACTTGTGATTATTGGTTTAAGTTCCCTGTGGTTTTGCCTCGATTTTGTTTTGAAAAATTGTTTTTAGTGCATGTGCACTAAGCATGTTTCTCAAAAATACCAAAAATATTCACCTTTACCATCTCACCTTTTTGATTCTTCATTCCTTTACCCTCTATCCTTTTGATTCTAACTTCTTTCACTTGTCCTGTAATTAATGGCATCTCTCGATGACGATTTCTTTGAATAAAAGGCCTTTGAGATAAACATTGAAAAACTTCAGGCCTTGTCAAAAATGTCGAGATGTCGTGTTGATTATGATGGACCATCGATTCCTACTCCCTCTCCGATGAGGGGAATGGAACGAGAAACCGGGGTGACAAAGGACCCTGTACTTTCATCTGACAATGAAAGTTCTAAATACGTCCAACCTACAGTTGTCCAAAAATCTAAGCTCACAATTGCTCCTAACCTTTCACGATATACGATTATAAGCAAAAACCAAGAGCTTAGAGCTGTGACTGAAAAGAACGACTTGCCTAATCTTCACATTCAAAAACCCGAGACCATAACAGAAGTGGTGGAAATTCCTAGCTCTCAGAGCACACCACTTGTCCCACCTCCTGATTTTGTTCCTTGTGTCGGTTGTGGTGAGCCGCTTTTTGGTTTTCCATGTCGTTGGTGTACATGTGAACAATGTGGTAATGATATTCGATACGGGAGTTGTTTGTTTTGTGGTTCGAGGAATTCATTTGCTTATGATCCTAACCAGAACTCATCCAACGACTCCTCAAATTTTTCCAACTATCACATTCATACGAGCAAGAATCATATTATCCAAATCTCAATAATGCTTCGTATCAAAATACACCAAGTCAGACTCAACAGTTTTACTGTTGTGAGTACTGTAGTGGCTCACACTACAGTTCTGATTGTCAATCGGGAAACACGCTTGTCTATGAGCAGTTTCCTAATAACAATTATGACTCTAGCACATACGACTCACAGCCACATCAGTTTTTCTGTTGTGAGTACTGTGGAGGTCCTCACTTTAGCTCGGATTGTCAAACAGGGAATCCCTTTCCTTGTAACAATTACGACTATTCGTTTCAAAACCCACCTCCACAGTACCAAATTACCCAAGCAACTCCTCAATACCCGCAAGACCTTTGTCATGAGGTTCTTGAAGCATTGAAAAAATTTAAGGAGGAGTTGTCTACTATATCGTTTCAAAACTCTCGTGAGAAACCTATGGCATAATTACTTGCTGAAAAACGAGACGCTAGAAACGAAATGAACATGGAAGAATTACTTGCTGAGCAAAGAGCAGCTAAAATACGTGCAAATCTTAGCTATGCTGCTCTTTATGATGACGATGATGACAATGATGATGAAGATAACATTGTTATTATTCAAAAAGATTCATCAGATTCATCAGCTGTGATTCCTTCCATGGAGAATCAGGGAGAAAATAATGAAACGAAGTCACTAGTCGTTGATCAAATGGAACTTGAAGAATCCATAACTGCTAGTCCTTCTCAACTCCCTCAGTCTGTTATCACACCCAAAGTTCACACTCACTCTCTGATCATGGGGGATGAGCATCTTAGCACTGTTCCTAAAAAGGAATCGGAGGAATTCATAAAGTCTAGTGCTGAGAACCTTGTCCCAATCCCAGGAGAGTCACAGGGAACTTTTGATCATATGTGTGATATCCCTCTTCCTCTTGTCTACCCGAATGATGATGTTGAGATGTTCTCCGATTCAAATAATGACGATTCGTTATCTTGTGGAGACATCAGTTATGTGGAAGATTTGCCTTCTCAGCTAGTAAGCTTAGAAGAAGAGAATGATGAGATTGACACTGAAATCAAAGATGAAGCACTTCGTGCAACATTAGTGAAAGTCAATCTCCTCATTTCTAAAATCGAGGCTTTCAAAGAGAAACCTATTTCATCTCCTATCCCCATCAAGGATAGTGACATTCTCTCCGATGATCCTATTCCGAAGTTTGAAGCCTTTACTTTTGATCATATGGGAGAGAAGATTAGTGGCAGTACCATCCCTCATTCTCAAATTTCTCTCCCCGAATATGATTCATTCACCTTTGAGGAGTTCTCTGGTGAACTCACTCATATCATGACTCCTCCGGAGTATGATAGCCCGGGGGGAGATACACTCAATCATGAGAATTTACAAATTCCCACCCTCCCGCCCGGGATGTTTTCAAACCAAATGAGCTTAACCCTTGAAATCCAAAATCAGGCTAATGAGCCTGCCTTCCAGGAAGAAGATCTTATCATGATTTTCATCATGGTTTTCTTCCTTTTCTTCACCTACAGGGTGACTTCTCCTGTTCTTCACTCCTACGGGAATGAAGATACCATCTTTGATCCCGGCATTTTCATTTACCATTATCTTAAGCCGGGATTATATCTCATCGGTGTGGAACTTTCACGTGCTTCAAATGTTTGTCCAAACATCTTGAATGAAAGTCCGATGCAGATTGTCTCATCCACATCATGCTTCCCCAAGGACTAATGAATTCGGGGTTGAGTCAAGCTAGCGACTCGGTAAACAAAAACAGTAGCATGCTTAAAGGGTTTTCACCCTAAGTGTTGGGGAATTACCCCTACTATGGTTACAAAAGTGAAAAACAAAATTGTGTTTACACATTTAGCTTGTAATGTTGCCCTTTTACGTTCAAAGAGTCGGCATAATAGCCGGGACTTTGAATATTGAGGACAATATTAATTCTAAGTGTGTGTGTGTGGGGGGGGGGGGGTATTTTGCTATTCTAGCGAATTTTATCACATTTTACTATCTTATACCCCCGTTTTTGACCAAAATTTTTAAATTTTTTTCACTAAAGTTCAAAATTTTTTGTGGTTATCAGTCCGCCATGTCTAACCGACAAAAGGATTGTCTAGTCCAGGAGCAAACGGCTCTTGGTAAAGACATCTCAAACCCGTTGATGGCTTGCAATTTGCCCAAAATTGTATGGTAAATCAACTCGCCATATCCCATAAAGCGAATGAGTTGGCTAGCCCACAAGATTATGGCTTGTGGTAAAGGCCATAGAAAATCCATAATTAGTAATCAGCTCACCAAGATGTTGACTTAGTCCATCAAGAGTTGGCTAGTTCAGAAGCAAACGACTTTTGGTAAAGACTAATCAAATCCGTTGACAGCTGGTGGTTTGCTCAAAATCACACGGTTATCAGATGTACCACAGTTCTCACACCTGGCTACTCCAGAAGTGATGGCTTTTGGTAAAGAGTTTTTCAAATCCATCAAGTTTTTCTCAAAAGATTGCTAGGGACTAGCAATGTTTTAGTGTGGGGGATTGATGAGTGTGTAAATACTCATCATTTTTACTTTTTCTGAGCTGCCAAAACATCTAAAAACACTCAATATTGTATCAAAATAGTGAAAATATCCCAGGAATGTGTTTTACATGTTTCAAATGCAAAATAATCAAAAACAGATGAAAAACGTACAAAGTTTGCATAATTGGCAGTTTCAGTCCCTCATCTTTCAAAAGTTGTCAAATCTAGTCCCGGGTTGTTCTAAAACTTGAAAAAAATCACCAAAGGTCCTTTTAAATTAAAAAGTTACATAATTAGTCCTTTGGTGCAAAGTTTCACAAAATGCCAAGTTTAGTCCCTGAAGTTTGGAAAATTGTCAAAAATGGTCCCTGGGATATTAAAAACTTTGAGAAAAACAAATTTTGTCCTTGTACTAATTTTCTATGGCAGGAATGGTCCTTGGTTGAAAAGTTTGGTGAAATTACAAGATTGGTCCCTAAAGTTTCAAGTTTGGCAATTTTAGTCCTCGGGGTTTAAAAATTGGAATGTATCACATTTAACCCTTGTACTATTCATCCTTGACCAATTCAGCCCTTATGATGAATTTGGAAAAATTTCATAACCAGCCCCTCAATTTTCAGATATTACAAAATTGGTCCTTATGTTATTTCTTAATAAAACCAAACGGACCTTATGTGTTATTTTGACCCAAATGTAAGCCAAACCCAACAAAAACCAAATCCAATCCAATCCTACTCCTAATCCAGCCCACACTCCCTCCTAGGCCCAAACTCCACACCGTTTATTATTTGAAACGGTCAACAAAAGTCAAAAACCAACAAACCACTCATCCCTTACCTTTCCCTCCCCCTGTAATACCACCATCGATCCCTGGTTTTACCCCACTTGCCACCACTTGCCAATCACCTCACCCCCTCTGATCACCCATCACCTCCACCACCCCTATAACCCCTCTCCTACACCTTGACAGGTCCCAATTGGCTTAAAAGCCTTTTCCCCCCAAAAATGCATACACGGCTCAGATTGAAAGAGGACATCCAATGGCTGTTTTTATTGCTGGGAAAGCTCAAGTGGGTCCCACACACCTCAGAAGGTCAATAAAAAGGAAGAGAGAAGCAGAGTGGAAGAGTATTAGTGTAGCTTAGTGTAATTCTAGTCTTAGGTAGTATAATTTCCATTCCAGTTGTGTTTTTCATTTTAAATCACTTGTACCCAGTTAATTTAATGTATTGAAACCTTTATTTTAAAGTTAATTCCAGTATTGTTCATTATAATTCAATTTCATATTTTCAAGTGAAATTTGCTTTTTCATCAATATTGTGCAAAGCTGTTGATCAGAGGTTGTTTGAGCTTACATAAGTTTCAAATAAGCTTTTATAAGCTTTTCAAGTAGTAAAATTAGTTTTAGCATCAAAAAAATAAAAAATATCAAAAATAGCTTTAAAATAGAGTAAAATACAAAAATCAGTATTGAAGGAAGTACAGACAAGGGACATGGCTGTTATGGAATTCATTGGGTGTTAGAACTCCATGGGGAGTGTAGGTGAAAGGTTTTGATTCCTTGTTCTTGGTTGTGGATCTCACAGTGCATTTGTAAGCATTTTCTTTTCCTTGGCATGTTACTGTAGAATCCCTAATTAGTTGCTTATTTCTGTTCTTTTAAGTCTTTTTGGTATAATTTAGTCCAAATAATGCTTAATATCCCTAGTTTGTTCAATAAAATCCATTGTTGCTTTGTTTTTCATTTTCACTGTCCATTACCTTGTTTATGATTCAAGAAGTGTTAACTGGACTGAATGGTGTTTCTATGCTTGTTTGATCTTTTTACATCATAATTGAACTATTGGAACTAGATTCATGGGTGAAATCAAGTTGTTACTTTGAAAATCAAAAATCAAATCAAGTTAAGGAGTGTTTGGTTTGAACTGTTTCAGGGAGTTAAAGCCTGCAAGTGTTGATACATTTGGTTCCTTTAGTCCACAATTAGCCCACTTAGGTTAGATATACTGCCAAAACCAATAGTCTTAGTTGTGAAAGTCAAAATGATCATAATCACCTCCTAGTTAGTTAACTGTTAGTGAATTGGGGTGCTTAAGCCCACATTTAGTTGCAAACTTAGCTTCTCTAGCTTATCTTAGTCTTTTAATACCTTATCACATCTCACTAAGTCATTAGGAATCAGTGGAAACTCAAGAAAGTCAACATTTAGTTTGTAACAAAAAGTCAAAAGTTATTTGTGTTTGCAGAAAGTCATTTTTGGGAGGAATTTTGTAGAATTTTGTGTGGTGTTCTAGGCCCTGAGCTTTTTAGGATTTGTAGCCCCCCCACCTCTTCTGTGAAATCCCATAAGTACCTTAATTTTGCAAATTTTCTAGTGGGCCCCAAAACCCCTCAAAGAGGGCTGCAGGGCTTGCTGTTTGCCCTGTGCAGCAGATATACAGTCCACCACCATCACTTTGGTGGTGGTTTCTGGCCACCTCAGTGGGCCCCTTTGTCCAAACTTTGGTCCTTTGAACCCCCCTCCTGGCATACTTCAAATATTGACCATAGGTTTGACCTTAGGCCTTGTGGACCCCACCTGAATCAGGCCCTTATGTTTGTCCCATTTCTGAGTAGTATTTGGATTTTGGAAGTGCTTAGTTTAGCTTAATTCCTTATCCAGTGGTCCCCATGTGATTTTTCTTGCTTAAACAAGTTCAAATAACTTATTTAGATCTCAATCACCCATAGTGGGTCCCACTTGAGCTCATTTGAGCTTATTTTCCTCTTTGGTCAATAAAAGTCAACTGTGGAGCAAATAAGCTTCCACAGTGCTTATTTTTGAGCTACAAAAAAGTTGTTTTTACAAAATTTGTTAGTTTTTAGTTTTAAAATAGGTTTGTAAAAGAAAAATCAAGAAAAACCAATTTAAAAATAAGTGATAGTTTCTATTTAATGTAATTTAAATTTTAATTTTCATTTTTAGATTTTTATTAAGTACTTGGATTTCTTAGATTTTTATTAATTTCATTTTATATTAAAGTAATTTTATTAATTTTTTTGAGATTTTTATTTTGTCATTTAGTATTAATTAGATTTAATATTAGTTTTATTAATAATTAATTATTAAATAGAAAAATTAGTTTTTATAAATTAGTACCTAGTTTTTATATTTTTTCTAGCTTTTATATGTTGTAAACTAATTTTATAAATTTTTCCATAATTTTTATTGTTCATCTTGTAGTTTTTATAATTTAAATAGTTTAACTAGTTAATAATTAATATTTAATATAATAATTAGTAAAATAGTTTAAAAATAATTTTTAGCAACTTTTTATAATGTTGTAGGATTCCTGTGATGGGTAATTAGTTTTATAAATTTTTCCATAATTATCGAAGTCATTTAGGTATTATTAGTAATTTAAAACAGTTTAATTAGTTTAATTAATATAATTAGTTTTTAATTAATATAAAACTCATAAAAAGACAAAAATATTTTTTTTTTTATACTTTCTTCAAGTTCATTTTTAAGTTTAGAAATTATTTTTGCAAATTTTTAGTTTAATTTGTAATCTTTATAATTATTAGTTAATTTAAATTAGGTTTAAATTAGATTTTAAATAGTTTTAATTAATTAAATAATATTTAAATATTAAAATAAACATTTTTATAATTTCATTTTTCATTTTAAATTTCCTTTTAATTTTAAGTTTTCAAAAGTTCACTTGCACCCCCTGTAGTTTGTAATTGTTCAAAATTCACTTTTCTGTCTGTTACCTGATCCTTAATTGTGAATTTGTGCATATATCTGTATATCTGTGAATATTATATCTTTGTACAAATACCAAAATATCAGTAGCAAAATCAATTCCATATCATCTTGGCTACTGTCCTCAGTGCCACTCATTCCTAAACGATTTCCAAAAACATCATTTCAATCTCGCTGGGACTTAACGACCCGGGGACACACTATACTATCACCGGAGAATTGGAACGGGGCTGTCTTTGACTTATTGACCTTGGTCAATAATATCTGACCGTTTCGGGATCAATCAATTACAAACGTGCAGGCTTTGAATGAGAGGCTTCAATGGATGTCGGAATCGAGTACATGTTTATCATAAGTTCATAACCAAACATAAGGTCATGTTTAGTGAGCGAATCTTTGTGGTTGATGACAAATTTTTATGTTTGGTTTTGAAATAGAAAATAAATAACATGGAGTAACTTATCAATAGTAGAAGTTAATCATTGATTTTCTACTTTTAGTAACATATCTAAAATTTCTACCTCAAACTAATCTTGTCAATAATAATAAGCGTTGACGAGAACGATCTCCAAAGTTATGTAACTTATTAAACTCACTGAGTATTTTTTACTTATTATATTCAATGATTTACAATGAAACATTAATTTTTTAATGAAAAAAAAAGAAAATAAAAAGAAAGAATCTAAACGAAAACTTAAATTTAGCTAGATGTGAAACTTGAATGGCTATAAATGAAAACGTGTTTTATACATCGTTTAGATAACAGACGTATCACTGAATACTTGAGTGCAGAAAGCCTTTTTTTACACTTTATGAAAAAAAAAAAAAAAAAAAAAAAAAAAAAAAAAAAAAAAAAAACTCACAAGAAATCCTTTCTAAATTATTGAAATGCACCTCTAAAAAACATTGCATTGTAGTGGGAAATATATCGTTTGCAATCTTTATTTGGTACTGTTCCTATCTATATCTACAAATAAACTATAGCAAAGTAGTTAATTACTACCATTTCTCCAAAGATATAAATTAAAGAAAAGTAGCTAATTACCATTTCTCTAAAGATATAATCTAAAGCAAAGTAACTAATTACCGTTTTACCCCCATTAAGGAGGACCCCTTTGGAGAGAAGCTCTTTGAGTTCCTCCAAGGAACTGCAGAGCAGAGGATCTACTGCAGCATTAGCTATCTTTTTATACTCTTTCGGTAGCACCTGCATTTGAAGTGCGATCTCAAGTTTTTCCACAATACGAGAATCAAGGCATTAATTGGGTCACACCTTTTAGATTTGGGTCAAGGGAATTGGGCCCAAGTCTAGTGGGTAAGTCTTTGTCGTTGATAACAATGATCCATTTTTTGTTTTGTGTTAAGTTTTTAATAGATTTTGAGTAAACTAAATCACTTATTATCTTTTTTTCCTAAAAAGATGAACACACTTGAGATGTCATTTTTTAAAAAAGTACATGAAATTGGATTAAATTTGATGACTCAATTTTGACACATTTTAGATGTCATTTTTAACAAACCGAGTCATATTGGTTTTATAAGTAGAAATACATATGTAGTTGAGTATATATACAATTTACCATTTTGAAAGTTTAATAAAAAAGGTTGAATGACTTAAATAGATCAAAAGAAGAAAAAAAATAATAATAAAAAAAAATAAAAAAATCCACTGCACAGACTATGGTCTATGTTTTGGGGAAAAAATCCATATATATACTGCACAACCTTTTTTTTCTTTTTTCTTTTTTCTTTTTCTTTTTTTTTGGCTCGATTCTATTTTTATTTTTTGCTTGACATCACTATAATTTTGCTCGAATCCACTTTTGGAAGAAAAAAAAAGTCGAGCGTCTATGGGCCGAAATCTACTTTCTTTTGGTCTATTTAAGTAAAAGTAAAGTAAAGTAACTCCCAATACCGTCTTTCACGGGTTATGGGTCCCAATACCGTCTTCCACGGTGTATGGGGGAGGTTGAGACGTAGACAACCATACCCCTACCCAAGGTAGAGAGGCTGCTTCCGGTTCTACCAAAGGTAGAAAAGGACCTCCGGCCTTTTGTAGGGAGTGAGGATCGAACCCTTGACCTCTTGGTTAAGAGGCAAGGGGTTTTCCAACTGATCCGACTAATTAAGTAAAAAATAAAATAAATAAATAAACTCAAGCAACATTAGCTAATTATTTACCTTTTTGCCCCTGTTAAGGAGGACTCTTTGGGAGAGAAGTACTTTCGATTCTTCTTCTGTGAATCTGTAGAACAGAGGAGGAACCACACCCCTAACAATCTCTTGGTTTGCTGTGACGACCTGACATTCCATCTATGGAGCATACATATATTGGACAATATTACACGACCAGGGAAGAAAGATCCTAGCTATTACTCAAAGTATGTAAATGATGTTGATAGAAAAATCGGCATTTGCCAGCTTACATTTTCCAAGGGACGGAACTCGATGCCTTCTATGTAAAATTCACCCGAGAGACCACAGTCTTCCAAGAAAATTTCTAGATCTAGAATACTCTCCTCGGTGCTGTTAAACTGATACAATTCTACCACCAACTGTTTACATTCGTTCTTACCTGCAAAGTGCAGAATTGAAAATTTTGTCTTCCCTTGTATTTTGTACCTCACGCCTACATATTTTTGTTTCATCACCTCTATTTCACTAGTGTGTAAGACAAGGTTTAAGTCGTATGTGACATCTGGTGACAAGAATAATGGAGTTGTCACACGTAGTTTGAATTCCATGAGACGTATCTTGTAGCAACCAACTGCAAATCTGAATGTAAAAGAAGCAAGGAATGATTACATTACCGTCAATCTGACACGTATTTTGAAAATAGATTAAAAACGAAAGCGATTAGTAGGAGGAAGCAAAGTCACCTTGATTTTTCCTTAGACGAGTATTGATCACTGTAATCTCTGTTTGGATCATCTAAACACAAATACTCTTCTATGGATACCATTACATGATGTTCTTCCATGTCATTTAATGATAACCACTGTCCACAAATATTTAGAGATTAATTACAAACATGCAGGCTTTGAATGAGAGGCTTCAATGGAAGTCGGAATCGAGTACATGTTTATCATAAGTTCATAACCAAACATAAGGTCATGTTTAGTGAGCGAATCTTTGTGGTTGATGACAAATTTTTATGTTTGGTTTTGAAATAGAAAATAAATAACATGGAGTAACTTATCAATAGTAGAAGTTAATCACTGATTTTCTACTTTTAGTAACATATCTAAAATTTCTACCTCAAACTAATCTTGTCAATAATAATAAGCGTTGACGAGATCGATCTCCAAAGTTATGTAACTTATTAGTATTTTTTACTTATTATATTCAATGATTTACAATGAAACATTAATTTTTTAATGAAAAAAAAAGAAAATAAAAAGAAAGAATCTAAACGAAAACTTAAATTTAGCTAGATGTGAAACTTGAATGGCTATAAATGAAAACGTGTTTTATATATCGTTTAGCTAACAGACGTATCACTGAATACTTGAGTGCAGAAAACCTTTTTTTACACTTTATGAAAAAAAAAAAAAAAAAAAAAAAAAAAAAAAAAAAAAAAAAAAAAAAAAAAACTCACAAGAAATCCTTTCTAAATTATTGAAATGCACCTCTAAAAAACATTGCATTGTAGTGGGAAATATACCGTTTGCAATCTTTATTTGGTACTGTTCCTATCTATTTCTACAAATAAACTATAACAAAGTAGTTAATTACTACCATTTCTCCAAAGATATAAATTAAAGAAAAGTAGCTAATTACCATTTCTCTAAAGATATAATCTAAAGCAAAGTAACTAATTACCATTTTACCCCCATTAAGGAGGACCCCTTTGGAGAGAAGCTCTTTGAATTCCTCCTAGGAACTGCAGAGCAGAGGATCTACTGCAGCATTAGCTATCTTTGCATACTCTTTCGGTAGCACCTGCATTTGAAGTGCGATCTGAAGTTTTTCCACAACAAGAGACATCGTTGGCCGTTCTTCACGAGCGTTCCGTAAACATTGAGATGCAATATCTGAGAATGTTTTCAATGAACTCAGTTGCATTTGTTTCCTAAGATCTTGCAAGATAATCTCATCTAACTTATTCTCTTCGTAACTCTTTTTCCACAAAGACACATAAACCTTTAAGTGACCCCTGATAGATTCAAAACATAGTTTCCCAGACAAGACTTCAAACAAAACTACCCCAAAAGAGTATACATCCGACTCTTTCGTTAGGGAATACGTCTCCATATATAATGGATCACAGTACCCAGGGGTACCTACGGGACTTGTGATAAGATGCGAATACTGCTGATGAGCAGGACCCATCTTTGAAAGCCCAAAGTCAGAAACCTTGGCAGTCATATTCTTATCTAGTAGGATGTTTGCACTTTTAATGTCACAGTGCAATACTCTTTGCTGTGTCCCATTTGGATCATGCAGGAAGCTTAGTCCCTTCGCAGCGTCAATGCATATCATGAGACGCTGCGTCCAAGTGAGATCAGCGGAAATTAAATAGCGATCGAGACTTCCACGGGATTCATACTCATAAATGAGGATCATCTCACCTCCTTGGCAGCAAAATCCCAGGAGAGATATCAGGTTTTCATGCCTGTAACATGAAAGCATTCTGATTTCTTTGAAAAACTCAGGGTCGCCTTGTCCGTATCTACGATCAAGGCGCTTAATAGCAACCAGACTTTTCTCTCCTGATTGAGAGTGAGACAATTCTCCTGCATACACTTTTCCAAAACCACCTCTTCCGATAACCTTGCTTTCATGAAAGTTGTTGGCGGCTGATATGATATCTTCCAGTTGGATTTTAAGATGTTTGAACTCAGTCACAAAGAATGCCATTGTTAGCTGATCAAATAATAATGGGAAAGATTAAATTGTAGAAAAAGAAGTACTGAAATTGATGTTTAAGAATGAAGAATAAGGGCAGATTTGAGTGCGGAGAAAGATTTATTTGCTGTGACTGGTTTTATAAAAGAAACTGCCATTTAATTTCAAGAAAAAGGAAAGTCACTTAACAATGAAAGATATATGATAAGATATGGTCACCTAACACACTCGGATGAAATAATTTTATGGAGGTTGCAATTACAATGAAATATCAATTGTTGAAAAGCAAAAAAGAAGTATTGAAAAAGGAAAAGTGAATGGAATTATTTCAATTAGCATCACTTCAGTGATAAAAGGTTGGCTTTAAAGAGAAAGTTGAAACAATAGTAAAACCTTTAAATTGATACTTATACGTGCTTTGTAACGAAATTCACGTTTTAGTGTTAGGTTAGGATAAGTATGTCTCTTTTTCAAGAGGATAAGCAAAAACAAACTAAAATCTCAATAGACTTGTTTACTAGGAATTGAACAAAACGAACTCCCATTTCTGTTTCAAGAAACACTTGTACAAATATTGTGACTTGCACTACATTGTTTGCGTAGACGACAAAAGATATATGAAAATTATGGACAAAAAATGTCTAATATAGAGAGATATGACAAAGAAAATGTAACGCAAAACCCTGCTGCTTCTTTGATTTGAATTCTTTCTAATGTTAAGGCACGGAGCATATCTTCAAATTCATCTCATTAAGCTTCGCTCAATGTAGGTTCAAGGTCCACACGCTGCACGAAAGAAACAATAGAAAAAAAAAGGTATAGATCACTGTTGGTAATCAAACAAACAAACGAAACGGAAGTTTTATGCAAATTACCAAACCAAATACAAAAGCATATTTAAAGGTACCAAACCTAAAATTCTAATTCAAAAGATACATGGAAAACTAATGTCATTGTCTTCTATTTAGAAGTGGCCAATGACCTAAAAACAACCAAATTCTAAACCGAGTCAAATTAAAAAAGATACCAAAACTTACGAAACAAACCCTAGAGTTTAAGTCAGTTTTTAAGAATCTTCACCGTGACTTGAACTCCTCCACATGTTCCAAACCAAATTTAAAATTCCAATTCCCAAACACTAGAGATACTAGCTTAATTCAAAACGAACGATCGATTCCCAAAAGCAATCTGAAACAAAATCGATCCATAACTAATGCCGATGACTTCGAAACGAACAATCAAATGTTAACCCACAATTTCAACACGGGTCAACCAAACCAGCTCAAACGATCTTCAACAAAGACAATCAAATTCGGGCAACCAACATCAAAGGCCCGACAAACGAAATACAATGAAATTTCATGCAAACGTGAAACTGATAGATAGTATGAAAGCAAAAAAGAAGAATTGAAAAAGGAAAAGTGAATCGAAGTGTGACACCAATAATTTCAATTAGTCACTTCAGTGATGAAAGGTGCGCATTTTATTTAAAGAGAAAGTTGAAAGAATAGCAAAACCTTTAACTTGATACTTATCCGTGCTAAAGTTGTTGGTGGTTGATATGATATCTTCTGGTTGAATCTCAAGATGTTTGAACTCAGTCACAAAGGATGCCATTGTTAGCTGATCAATCAAATAATTATGAGAAAGATCAAATTGGTGTTTGTAATCTCTCTAATGAAAGACAACTCACAATTCTCATATACTGAAAGATTTTTAAGAATTGAGAAGATATAAACACTTGAAGGCAGAGAAAGATTGGTTTCATGACTTCAATGACACCACTAACCGTAATTTATCACTTATCAAACATGAAATATGAGGCCATCCACTATGGTAAACTTTTTAAAAGGTTTATACTTGTATTATGACATTAAATTATAAACCTTTTTGTTTTATAAACCTATCCTCACTATGTTATAAACCTATTCAAGTGATATAAACTTCACACATAATCAAAAGCATTAAATTATGAAAAGGTTCAATATCCTAGACCTTTTCATGACACATAAGCTTGAAATGGATGCTCACTATAGTTTATAAGTTTTTAAACTTCTTCATAATTTTATAAACCTTTTCATAAACCCAAACGCATTGAAGGTGTTGTACATTTGGGCATGTCTAGAAGTGGGAATGAGATGGTTAAGTCAAGATCTGTGTACGTTACTAGAAAAAAATAATAATAATAAAAAATAAATATATATAAAAAAAAAAAAAAAAAAAAAAAAAAAAAAAAAAAAAACTCCTATTTATCCCATCAATTCTCAACTACGCATGATAACATAGATAAAGGCATAAAGCAGTTAAAACGTCAATACAGAGGCTGAAAAACAACTTCATAATAATCACAATATTCAAATAACATCGAAGAGAACCAAGTTACAGAGTTGCAAAGGGCAGATATGTATAATGACGGTTGTAATAGCTAGACTGGATAACTTTAATCAGTCAGTAAACTATGGGAATATGTCAAAATAGGTAATTTTTTGGTACGGGTCAGCCTGACCTGTTACATACTTGGTGTAAATCCTGTAATAACTAAATATAATTCAAAATTAGGAATCCAGAAAGAGTACTAATACAACAATATTGTATTTTCTTAAATGTATAATTTTTTGAGGTAGAATATAAATTCATTTTGGCCTGCAGCCAGCTTTTGACAAGTTAGATCTAGACACGTTACCTTTTGGTTAAGTTTTTTATTTATTTTCATCAACAACCCGGTGAGACATGAAATGTATCTCAAATGAACTTATTCAGTAAATGAGAATCAATCCAATTAACTGTCTTAACACGGAAAATACTTTAAATTTACTTCTAATGTTACTACAATAGTCTACTATTATTTTTAATGTTGCTACAATATTAAGTCGGGTCATTGTCACTGGAGCAACATACCATGTGCGTATGTAGACAATAATAGCTGATAAAATTGGGACCTGATGTTCAAGGCAGCCCTTTACGTGGGGTCAGCGTAGATGCTTTCATGACATGATTGCATAAGAAAACTTTTCAGCTAGGCCCAGACACAATGCACAATTATTTTCCGGGTGCATGTATCACATGATTGCATAAAAAAATGTATGTGTCGAGGTGTTAAGCACTAAAGAAATAGTGATCAGTTGTTATAATGCAACAAATAGTGATGTGTCCAGCCAGATTCAGATAACCTAATTTTATCAAAATTAATACTCCTAATAATATACTTTCAAGTTGAGTAAACAAATTGAGGATGGTTAGGATGTCCATTTATTTTACATTAAAAAATTTGATACTTAACACGCTGAATAATCAACCTTAATGAGTTAAGGGTGTAATCAGCAACACACGTGTACTCTCTTCACCTGTGAAGCATACCAGCAAAACTTCATATATACAAATGAAAGACTCATTAAGGGCTTTCTCATTCACTATGGGTAAACTGAAAGACATGCCAAAATCAAACAGTGATAACATTTAAAGTGAGTGGAATTGGTCAATGAAAAATTTCCATGCCATACCACATTAAAGAAAAGTCAGGCAATGCTTTGGCATATCAACAGGGTACAAAATCCAACGTTTAGGGCTCTGTTTTTCAAGGCTTTTCCTTATAAAAGAGATTTATAAGGAATAAAGCTATAATAATCAAGCATTCATGGAATATTGCAGTGTAATAAAGTGTCTTTCTGTCTTTCTTAAGTATTGCCCATTTTGACCCATTTATGTAATATAACAGAGTCACACAATGGAGTTAAAAGGCAGAAGTATTTAGATATGTTTAAGTAATTATTACCTCCCACTTCCAGTTATCATGATAAAAGGTTCAGTTCGCTACCAATTTAGTATCACCCTGCATTTGTAAGACCTAATATCAACTTTTCAGTCCACATATATCCCAAAATGATCCCTTTTCTATGCTTCAATTATAAGTGTTACTTGTTTCAAAAAATTATGCATTAGTTTTATAACCATGTACCTGAGCAAAGGAGTAATGCCTCCAAACATAGGAAGAATACAAATATATAAAAGATCCTCTTTATCAAACTTAGTAATATTCGGATAAAACACACCCTCAAACAAATGCCAAAAAGAAAATGTATGCATTTCATTGGAACACTCAAAAGCGTAAATATGCATTGACGACTAATGATGAACTGCCTAAAATACCCATTGATAGAATCATATCTTACGATTGAAAATCGGACGTCGGTCCTGCCAGTTTTGGTGCTCTTGTTTCTTCTTTCTCTGATTTCTTATTCATGGTTTAACTCCTCCATAACAATAAAATAGTCTATATTCCTTGCCTTCCCTATTACTTACTCTTTTGGCTCTCTTCGTCCTTCTGTAAGTAGTAGAAATCCGTTATAATCCGCTTTACAAAAGTCAAGCGCACAGTGCGACTGTGCAAGTAGTCAACAAGGTAGTAGCATAGATACACTAATCTGTTTTTCAATTTCTTTACCCTTGGTTGCCGTGGGAGGCGGTAAGAAAGAAGGAACATACATGCAGGAAAAATTATAACAATACATAATTTTCAACACTTAATTGGTGAGTACTAAACTCACGTACATATGCCTGTTTATTAATGATTTATACAAAATATCCCCTAATAATCAACAAGTTTCAACTTCATTTAATTTAATCTGCAGTATCAAGAAGGAGGTGTGTATTCAGATACACTAGCATCCTGCAAACTGCAATAGAGGTATGGAACACACTATGCCCACCCAAATTATGAATCATATATTTACATTCAGTACGGTGTAAAACAAAATGGGTAACTTGGTTTGATTATCTAGTCCTAAAGTAACTCACCTACAGATTCCTCACCAAAAATTTAAGGTTATGCTTTCTTAATAACATGATGTTATAACCACCTACAAATTCAATAATATAGGGCAACTAACTTATACGGTCAACTGAGCAAGCTGAACCGAGAAAGTCTTGGCAAGCTCAAAGACCCTTGTGTACCAAGTCTATGTACGGATGAAGTATGTACAGACCACCTAGTAGAAGCTATATGTTTGAGTGGGTTAGAATTTTTCTAACAGTAAATGTTTGCATGTAACTTCACATAAGTTATCTAAAATTATTTCATCTGAGCTGATAACACTACAAAAGTAGAGGTAAGTCACGTTATAAAAAAATCCCAAACTCAAAGCTCTCTGAGAGAGCAGCCTGAGCTCAAAGCTTCCAAACTTGGTGACTTGCGAGCTAATCACTAGCCTACTGAACATTCTCTAGTTCAACCAATAATTCTATGAGGAGAATCATATTTCTACCAATCACTAGCCTACTGAACAAAAGCTTTTGAACCAGGTGCAGAATCCCCTTGAAACGACTCGAGAAACTCAGCATAAAGACGGGCTGTTTCATCCTCAGCCCTCTACATACATTTTTTTTTTTTAATTAAACTTTCGGTCAAATTCATACTAAATACCAGTGTTGTAAAAATCGGCCATGGCGGCCGATATGGCGGCGCCATGGCGCTTGGCGGTGGTCCACCGCCACGATATTTCCCGTATCGGTCTAACTTGGCGTTTTGGTCAAAATCGGTCAAAATCGGAGCTTGGCGGTCAAAATCGGCCTTGGCGGCGGTCGGTCAACGCCGGTCAACGCCGGTCAACGCCAGATCTGGGTTTTTTTTTTTCAGATTCACGCTGGTCAACGCCGTTTAACTTCAGATCTAGGGTTTTTTTTTCATATTTACTTCAGATCTAGCCTAGATCTAGGGTTTTTTTTTTCATATTCCTTTATAATTTATGTTGTATTTCAAAAATATACATAAATTTCTTTATAATTTATGGTCTCCGATATATCACTGATATATCGCCGCCATATCGGTCTTGGCGCTTGGCGGTGGTCGACCGCCGAGGTACCGCCGAGCGATATTTACAACACTGCTAAATACACACAACTTTACAAAGTTAATAAATGCCCACAAAAGTTGTACCTTTTTCTTCGCCTCTTCTTCTTCGCGATGCTTCTGAAAAGGCGTCTTCTTCCGTGTTATTGAAAAAGAGCTCATTTTACCACCAAAACGCTTTTATCTGCAAACCAAAAAACAATCAACATTAATTATGCACATTATTTGTAAAAGAACACACGCCTTCAAATTTGCTTATTTTTTTGTAAACATAAGCAATTTAGACACATAAAAAAAAGATATTATTTTCTTACAAAAACTTCAATCGATGGCAATAAAGTAACTTTACTCTCATCTCAACTAGCACTTTATAAAAAAGATGTCCCAAACTGTGTATCAAAAACTGCTGTTTTTGCAGCAACAATAAGCAGATAAGCAAAGTTTAAACAGGGTGGTCTGGGATTACTTATCTTTTTCTGCGTATAACCAAGTAATTAAAAGCTGCTTATTTCGCCCCTAACACTTCAAACTGCTTATCTGCTTGAATAAAAAGCAATCCCAAACACCCTCTAACTTAACATCTACTGCTTAAAAGTTTAAACTGTTGAAAATACCAATTACACATTGCCAATTTATTAATTTTCATTAATTTCATTTCCACAAAACCAAACTGATTAATTTTTAGAGATGTGATGAGAAACGGAAGCCTTGGTTTTGATAAATGAGGTTTTAAATTAAGTTACCGGTGAAAATAGTGGTTGCCGGAGGAATATTCCGGTGGATTGTGAGATGAAGTGTTATTCTGTTTATTGGGCTTGGGATTCTGGTTTTCTTTTTTATTTGTGTTATTTAGTAAACAAAATTTAACTTCTTTTTTAACTGTATCTATGTGTTAGTGTTATTTTTTACAAAGTAAGTACATTTTTAAATAAATATTAGAGAGAATTGCAAAAATCGTCCCTAAAGTTTGACCAAATTGTTCGTTTCGTCCCTAAAGTTTGGAAAGTGCAAGGATCGTCCCTGTGGGAAACTTATGGGGCAAAAATCGTCCCTGGCCTACTTCAAATGACTAAAATACCCCTGCCAAACTTTAGGGACGATTTTTGCAACTCTCTTTTTCAGATTCTTACTCAAATGGTCCTTGTGCTTCGCTAGGCATTACAAATTTAGTCCTAACATTTTTTTTAATTTATTTATTTAACTATTAATATTAGTATTATTTTTTTTATACGATTTCGTCCGTTTTTGTCCGTTTTTCTTTCGTTTTTGTCCGTTTTTCTTACGTTTTTTACCGTTTTTTCTCACGTTTTTTTCGTTTTCATACGTTTTGTCCGTTTTCTTACGTTTTTGTTCGTTTTTCTCACGTTTTTTTCGTTTTCATACGTTTTTGTTCGTTTTTCTTACGTTTTTGTCCGTTTTTCTAACGTTTTTTTCGTTTTCATACGTTTTTTTTCCGTTTTTCTTACGTTTTTTCCGCTTTCATACGTTTTTGTTCGTTTTTCTTACGTTTTTGTCCGTTTTTCTCACGTTTTTTCTGTTTTCATACGTTTTTATTTGTTTTTCTTACGTTTTTGTCCGTTTTTCTCACGTTTTATCGTTTTCATACGTTTTTGTCCGTTTTTCTTACGTTTTTTCCGCTTTCATACGTTTTTGTTCGTTTTTCTTACGTTTTTGTCCGTTCTTGTTACGTTTTTTTTCGTTTTCATACGTTTTTGTCCGTTTTTCTCACGCTTTTGTCCGTTTTCATATGTTTTTGTCCGTTTTTCTTACGTTTTTATCAGTTCTTCTTACGTTTTTTCCGCTTTCATACATTTTTGTTCGTTTTTCTTACGTTTTTGTCCGTTCTTGTTACATTTTTTTCGTTTTCATACATTTTTGTCCGTTTTTATCCATTTTTCTTACGTTTTTTTTCGGTTTTCATACGTTTTTCTCCGTTCTTTTTACGTTTTTTTCCGTTTTGGATGAAGTCTAAAGATTTTTTCTTTTAAAAAATAAAATTCTTTTCGAATTTTTTTTTTCAAAAACTTTTTTTTTCTTTTTTTTTTCAAAAAAAATTTTCTACATCTTTTAAAAAAAATCGAATAAATATTTTTTAGAAAAAAATATTTTTTAGAAGAAATATTAAAAAAAAATTAGAAAAATTTTGGAATTATTTAAATTTTTTTTAGAAAACATGTTTTTTGAAATTTTAAAATTCAAAAACATTTTTTCAAATTTTTTTTCGGAAACCTTTTTCTATTTTATTTTTCTAATTTTTTTTTTTTTTGAAAATTTTTTTTATAATTTTTTTGTTTGTGATGGACAGTGTAAACACTGAAGAAAAAGTGGAAAAATGGAAGAAAAACGTATGAAAACGGAAAAAACGTAAGAAAAACTGATAAAAACGTATGAAAACGAAAAAAAAAACGTGAGAAAAATGGACAAAAACGTAAGAAAAACGAAGAAAAACGTATGAAAACGAAAAAAAAAGTGAGAAAAACGGACAAAAACGTATAAAAACGAAAAAAAACGTAACAAGAACGGACAAAAACGTAAGAAAAACGAACAAAAACGTATGAAAACGGAAAAAAAAGTGAGAAAAACGAACAAAAACGTATGAAAGCGGAAAAAACGTAAGAAAAACGGACAAAAACGTATGAAAACGAAAAAAATGTGAGAAAAACGGACAAAAAAGTAAGAAAAACGAACAAAAACGTATGAAAACGGAAAAAACGTGAGAAAAACGGACAAAAACGTAAGAAAAACGGACAAAAACGTATGAAAACAAAAAAAACGTGAGAAAAAACGGACAAAAACGTAAGAAAAACGGACAAAAACGAAAGAAAAAGGGACAAAAACGGACGAAATCGTATAAAAAAATAATACTAATATTAATAGTTAAATAAATTAATTAAAAAAAAGTTAGGACTAAATTTGTAATGCCCAGCGAAGCACATGGACCATTTGAGTAAGAATATGAAAAAGGGAGAATTGCAAAAATCGTCCCTAAAGTTTGGCAGGGGTATTTTAGTCATTTGAAGTAGGCCAGGGACGATTTTTGCCCCAAAAGTTTCCCACAGGGACGATCCTTGCACTTTCGAAAGTTCAGGGACGAAACGTGCAATTTGGCCATACTTTAGGGACGATTTTTGCAATTCCCTCTAAATATTATTTGATGAATTTTGTATTTCTAAAAGAAAGTGTATATTAAATGGTCAAAGCTAAAAACACATAATATATTTTTGATAAAAGATCAGGACCAAACCTCCACCCTCCATCTTTATTTGACATTAATCCCAACAATTTATAAAACTCACTTTCATCTTTTTTTTTTTTTAAATATTAATATCTTTTAAACCATTAATCATCAAGCGAAAAAAAATATACCGTTACAACGAGCATTTAATTATCTTTCTATAGATAGCCACTTTGACATATTTTCGACAAGAAAAAAATTATTTTTTTCACGTTTTTTTTCGTGGCCAAAAAATCACATGTGATATATATCATATGTGATATTACACTAATATCACATGTGATATTGATATTACACTAATATCATATGTGACATTACATATCACATGTGATATATCACATATGATTTTTTCGGCTACGAAAAAAAACGTGAAAAAAACGATTTTTTTTTTGTCGAAAGTATATCAAAGTGGCCGTCTATGGAAAGATAATTAAATGTTCGTCGCGATGGTGTAATTATTTTCGCTTAGCGATTAACGGTTTAAGAGATATTTAAATTATAAAAAATATGTGAAATATTAAAATGATTTTAATTTTAACCATTGATTTATTTTTAGATGGATGGTGGGATGAGTCCCTTAGTATGCGAGGAATCTTTGGTTTTTAAAATAACTCGACTCTATATTTTTTGAATATAATATGCTAATGTATCTGCTAAAATACTTTCTATTTTTTTCTCAAAATCATTAATGTGATTGGTTTTTTAACAAGTTATTTCCTACGTGGCATTTTAATTTTTTAAGCATTATCCACATGTTCTAAATATTTATATTATCCAAATTTTAGTCCGAAAACAATATATAACTCACTTTCCACCAAAAATCTCCAATTAATAAAAATAAATAGGCTGATTGCATCTTTATGTAGGGGTGAGCAAACAAAACCGAAAAAACCGAAAGCGAAATGAAAACCGAAAAAAACGAACCAAAAAAACTGACCGAAACTAAAAACCGATGGTTCGGTTTTTAATTTTTCAAAAATCGAAAAATACGGTTCGGTTTCGGTTTTCATCCAAAAACCAAACCGTAAAAACCGAACCGAACTGATTTTATTATATAATAATATATAATGATTATAATATGAATAAATAACTAAATAAATCAAATTTATAAATTCATATTCGTTTTGTGGGTAGATTTTTAATATCTTTATCTTAATGTTTATGTTTATATGCGTGTTTGACGTGTCGTGCGTTTACTGGAGAATACATATCAATAAATATACGACAATGATCACACTATATGTATGTTCACTTGTATGTGTGTAATTATAGAATTATGAAATAAACATTATTATGCTTAGATTGATCAAAAAAATGAATAAGAATAACCAAATTTCTATGTAATACAAGTTTGTTGGTATAAATTTGTCATGCCAAAATATAAACAGTTAGAAACCGAAAAACCAAAAACCAAACCGAAACCGATAATAAACCGAAAAAACCGAACCGCCAAAAACCGAATGGTTTTGGTTTCGGGTTCTATAAAAACCGAACATGATGGTTCGGTTTCGGTTTTAGCCAAAAACCGACCCAAACCGAACCGTGCACACCCCTATCTTTATGTATCTTCTTTGCCACGTTTTCTAACTTTATGTAGCGTATTAAAATTTTTTCTTTTTGGTATATCATACTTTTGACTTTCGTCACCTTGTTGTATCATAGACCAATTGTGTGTATCCTTTTTACCATTTTACCCCTAATCTGATTAATTTGAGTGTGTAAATTATAGGGGTATAATGGTCAAGTAGCATGATGTTTAAAATGAGATTAAATCAGAACAATGTCTAATGAGTATCCTTTCATTGACCGCAGTACAACGACAGTATCAGTAATCATGTTGTTCAAACATTTTTCTATTATTTTTATTTTTGTTAAATGTGGTGTCACAAAATGTAATTGGGAGTGTACAAAATATAATTGCTCAACACGTATTTGGTTCACAATGTATTCATTACAAAAAGTAAATAACATAAAATACTTATTAATTTTCCTTACACTTCAGTTTTAAATCAAAAAGATAATCAATCTATATGGGTCTAATGTCAATGTCTTGTACCATAAGCCCACTAAGATCCTTGTAACAGGGATGCGCTAAAGTAAGACCCATAGAGATTGTTTCCATAGTGGTTTGGGTATGAAATTCCCATACTTTTACTTCCATCCAGCCATCACTTCTTTCGTGTTCTCATCAAACTTTGGTCCAATAACAGGGGTTTCTGGTGGTCTTACTAGATAGGCAAACCTACCAAAATTAACTTCCATAGGAGCCTTGAATGTGGATTGGTCTTGTGGTAATTTGTAGACAAGGTAAACTGCATACGTTGTTTAAAGCGATACTACTTTAGATTTCGATTTTTCTCTTAATTTCAAATCTGTAGCTAGTTGTTGTTACAAGCACTTCTCCAAATTTGAAGAAACATAAAAACTCATCATTTATGTAATAGATTCAGAAAGTGTTTAAGGTTTGCATGTAGTAGAAGCCAACTAACGTGTCGTTTATGTTTATTATTGAACACATGGACTTGCTAAATTTTAAAAAAACGGGGAGGTTTTACAAGTGCTTACTCATTCATTATAAATAAACTGAAAGACTGGTCATAATACATGCTATCACGCACCAAAGCAAAGTCCTACAATGCTTTGGGTACCGTGGGCTACAAAATCCAATCTTTAAAAATCTATTTATAAGCTTTTCATAATTGATGGCTTATGTTCTTGAGCCTATTTGAGTTTATTGTGCTTCAATATTCAAGCTTTCTATAACGTACAGCTATAAGGAGATCAACAGAATTTTGAAAGTTTTCCTATGGTGTCAACAAATCACTAAAGGCAGAGTTAAAGTGGCATGGAAATATATTTGTATACCATATAATCAAGGAGGTCCAGGGTTTAAATATTTGGATAAATGGTATACATCAAGCATTTATGGGATATTGCAGTGTAAGTGTCTTTCTTAACGATTACCTGATTTGACCCATTTATGGAATAGAATGGAGTCACACAATGAAGTTAAAATGGACAAGTGTATTGAAAGTTATACATGAAAATTTAGACAAGTGTCATAATGTCCATAAATTGGGAAAGGGGAATACACTTTAGTGTGGCTTGTAAGCAATTATACTCAAAGATGAAAGATGTAAGTGGCATTTTGAGTGGTATACAAAGTCAAGTTATACGCATCTAAGTTCATGTTTTAACCTTTGTGAAAATATGTAGTTGTAAGGAAAAACTTAAAAAGTAAGGGTGTCCCATTTGCCGATAAACATGTATGGGAAACTATTAGAACTAAGACTCCAAAAGTGCAGTGGTTTTCCTTGGTATGGCACTCTTAATGTATTCCTACACATACATTTTCCTTATGAATGACATTCCATAAGGGCTACCAACACAATATAAGTGAACTATATGGGGATAAGACAGTGATGGTATGCACATTATACTAATAATTGTGAAGCACACACATTCTCATCTTTATCCTTTTGCACATAATGCATGGGTCTAGTTGCAAAAATCAATGGGTCTAGTTGATGGCCAATTGTAACACCCACTATCTGAATCCTATTAATAGATTGGAGATAGGGCTCACTAATCAACTGAGATTGCTAAATGAAGAAAACAATCTGAATTAACAGTGAAATGGTTTGTTATTTGTTATTGAGATTTGTTTACAAAAAGGAGAAATTGTTTACATCGATGAATGACCTTTACAACAAAGCAGAGTAATCTTTATACAAATGAGAAATGGCAGAAAAAGTAGTTTGGGTTGGTTAAAACACGTGCAGGTCACGTGTTGTATCTAAAATGTTGACTTTTGGCTTTGACTTCAATAGTACGTGTAACAAAGTTCTTACAACAATGATCTTAAAAGCTTAACCATGTATACGTTCAGACTCAAAGAGTTTATAATTATGGCGGATATAACAGCAAAAAGGCATAACAGATCATTTCAAACACATTATTTTCTACATATATACGTAAACTACATTCTAAATCTAAACAAACACAATTTCATACGTGCTGCTACGAACTCTTCCCAAATAGACAAACTTCCATTGGAACAAATGCATGCAATCGCATCACCATACTCTGGCGGAACCCAAACAACCTTTGCAATGCTTCCATCATTAACCTATTCAATCAGCAAAACTCATCTCAATCAGTTAATGACAACACTTGCTAACAACGTTACATTCAACATAAAAGATTAAAGTAACATAAATCAATCATTATTTTCCAAAACAAATAGTCCAATCTTCAAACAATTAGATCCATTTCACCGAACAAATACATCGAATCTAAATGAATACAAATAACTCATAATAAGGCTGTAAAATACACCGAACGTTCAACCAACCAGTTGATCGTTCTGCAAGAAGTTCATCTACATTCATTTACTCATTAAAAGAACGAAGATGAACATCTATTATGCCTATTCACTTATACGAAAAAAATACGCAGAAAGTACTTGGTCGAAAGCATATGAATATCCATCCGTTTATGTTCATTTCGCATATTTGCTTGTTTATACAAATATTATATCTACATTATATATCTTCAAAGTTAGACCACTATCTATCAATTTTAGATTATTAGGTATGAAGAAATGACCAAAGGAGTCCAACTGCGACATGTCACTTTCCCTTCTCTACCACTGCCCGACCACTTTTCACATGTTTTGTTTCTATTGTGGCTCAAAATTTCCACAAAAACAGACGAAAAATTCCCTACATTGGAACCATGGGCTCCCTCATGACGGATGACAACTGCCTGGTTCTCTAAAGAACACAATCCTATAAACTAGATAAATTTTAATCTTAATTATAATAATAACAAATTAGGCTAGCTGATCACATAGTATTAGTGTTTTGCCCAACTATACATACTCTGTGACCATACGATAAGGTTCAAAACTTACTATTAGTCAAACACAGCCTACGCAATCATCACATATAAATTTGACAACTGGACTATTAAGTGTTTGTATGTTTCATAATAGCAACGAATTAAAAGGTTGCAGAAAGAGTAAGATTGGAGTTGCTTTGAGTCAGGAACTATATACTGTGACTTCCATTGTCCCATTAGAAACGGAGACAATAGCCAGATACTTGATAAAAGGGTTTTCTAATGTACTCCTGTTTTTAACATCTTAACCTATCATGACCTTTTGACGTAGGGCAAAACAAGCAGAAAAACACAAATGCAGCATTGTATGCATTAAGTGAAACCGATTTCAATATATGGGAACGCAAATAGAACCAAATTTTATGCGAATGATTTGATGGAACAAGTACAGTTTGGTATTTATACTATGATATACCTTATTTGTTACTGACTTTTTCCTCTAAAAAGCTTGGCTGCCATCTTTGGAAAGGTTCCACGCACACCACATTGGGTTCTTTGCCCTTTGATAGGCCATTATCTCCTTCCTGGAAAGTCATTATGCGAAAGTCAGAATGCATAATTATATAATAGGAAAGTTAACCAAAAGAACAAAATTACTTATGGAATGGAATAAAGAAACTTGAGCTGGTGAGGGCATGGGATTTTCTTCCACTTTTTGCTGATGACTTGGGATTTCTTCAATAGAAGGGTCATCCTTTACTTCAACTTTTGGATTGTTATCAACAACATTAAGGTCTTTGCATACCTTGTTTGCCTCAGACATTTTGTGTATACAGTTCAACAAAGACCTGATGGCACAATAATTCAATATCGAGTTATATCGTTTCAAGACTTTCGTAATGAATAAGAAATATACGAAGCTATAGTCCAAACTCTCTTACCCCACATCTTGCCCAAAAAAAAAGTGCCTTATAAAACTAACTTTTGCGGGGTAGTATTATCACTTAAGACTAATGATGTTTTTCTTCACATAATTTGTAGCCTGTAACTAAGGGAGTGTTTGGATCCGCATTTTCATAGTGACTAGTGCATAGTTCTATAACTAGAATCAGATTGCCAAACGCAACAAATAAGTGATTTAGGCATAGTTAGACGATTCTATATCTTCCCAAAAATATTAGTTCTGTTGCAGCAACATATCTTATCAAAACCTAACAACTTTAATATTACACACAAATTTATGAATAAAATGAGTTTTGTGTTCAGACTTGATAATCAAACACATTTACTAATCTCTGCTCAGAATTTGTTGTTATTTATTGCCAAAACTACATTTACTCGTGCCTAAGGTCTACAAACAAACAACTCACTCACACATTTGATCGAACACTTGTGTTACACATATAATCCACAACATTTTTACCAAAAGAAAATACACACAACTCAGTCAGACATTTCAACAAACACTTGGATTACACTCTAAACATACATAAAAAGAAACCCGCATTCATCCTCTTGTTCACGTGGTATGATTAATGAACCGTATTTGCTGTAAACAGCATGGTAACTTTTGTTTGCATCTTGTCACAGATCTGATTGGTTTGTTGTACGTACAAGAAAGTATTTTGTGTTGGTGCTTTGAACTTTAAAGTGAGTCTCTTTTTAATTCAAGACTCTTTTATGTGCAAGGAAATAATGAAACAAGAACCTGAAGTAAGCAGCAAAGAAAAATAATGAAACAGGAACCTGGAATTGGTTTGTTCAAATAAAAAAAATAGAGTATTAAACTCGGTAATTATAAGATGATAAAAACCCGATATATATATATATATATATATATATATATATATATATATATATATATATATATATATATATATATATATATATATATATATATATATATATATATATATATATAAAACCTAACTCATCTAAAACTTTGAATCTACTACAATATGGAAGCTAGTAGATACTAAATATAGAGAACGAAACATATTATTAAATTTTTATTGTTGAAATTTTTAGCACATTAAAAATATTAAAATTCCCTCAATTATTATTGAAATACACAACATAATCGTTGTTCAATGTTTTGATATAGTTTCCTAATTACACCAGTCTTAGATAATTTACTATTTACAACAACTTAACATTCGAAACTATACAATTGCATTCTCATTTTTTTTTCTTCTTTGGGATGGGAGTGGGTGGGGGGTTGGCGAACTCGAGTTTGCAAATCGATCAAAGAAACATTTATCATGGGGGCAAGTTGCATAAAAAGGTACCAGACTTATGAATTAATTTAAGTATCCAACATTAAAAAAAAAAAAAAAAAAAAAAAAAAAAAAAAAAAAAAAAAAACCTTAACGTATCAATGTTTTTAAAAGTGTAGGAGTTAAAGGAATTTTTTACCCGAATCCAAACAGTCACCTTGAACTTAAGAACTAGGTAGAGAATACTAAGACCTTGAACTTTGTAGTGTAACTTGTAGTTTGAAGATCAAAGGATCATGGTGCTAGGGATTTATGTTGTGGCGTTTTTAGTGATGAGAAAGGAAGGAGATGAGCTTGTATTTATAGCATGAAGAGGAGGTGCAAGGAAGGTGCCTAGGAAGGTTCATTGAGGAGGTTAGTTTTTAGGATATTTAGGAAGCTTTCTTAGCAAGTTTTACACATGTATGGATCCTAGGGCTTAAGGCATGAGATCATGACACACAATAGGTGAATCCCCCCCCCCCCCCTCTAAGTCGGCCAAGGCTGATCTAGGGTGACTAGATGAGTAGTCATGGTCTTATCTAAGTTACGGAGTGAGTTTTGGTCCCGGTAATCGCTAACGGTAAGTCGTTAAGTCATGAAACTTAAAATCGGGTATCCTAAAAATATGAAACTTGTAAATATGCTAGAACTTATCAATATACTCCATATTAAAATATAAAATGAGCGGTAGGTTCTATTGGGTGCTAAAACCCTGCTAAAACTGGAAACACGGGTCTAAAACGCGTAATACGTAAAACGTACGAAAGTTGCGTAAAATTTAGAAAAGTAAAATGTAACTTTTCTAATAGGATACTAATGACTTAAAATGACTTATAATGTTTAGGCTGGGCTCAGTCTAGTGTCGGTTGGTATTAAATGTCTTTTAGACATAAAACCGTAAGCCTAAAAATCAAGGAATGACTTATAAAATCAAGGAATGATTTTTGGTCAAAGGAGGAGGGAAAAATATGTTGACTTATTCTAATAAGTTGAAAACTCAAATCGTCTTAGAAACGCGGTGTAGGTATAGGCTAAGGTTACGGCTGAGTAAAAACGCTTAAAACTGAAAATTCCAGTTTTTCACGGCCGAGGCTTATTTTGGTCATGTTTTTCACAGTCATGATTAATTCTCAAATAAATCATGAGTGTGTCAAACATTTTTCTGATGCGGGGTCACTTAACGCGGTCGAGTTTCGTTGTGCGTAGAATTTTTGAATGACGTTTTACCCTAAAACGTGTAATTCCTTAATAACTTTCACGAAAATGATCTGATGAGTGTCAAACTTTTAATTTGCTATGGTAATGATTTATCACTCGAGGCCAAGAAACAAAAATCAAATTTCGGGAAAATTTCGGGAAAAATGAATAGTAAAAGTGAATAGTAAAATTTCCTGAGAATAGTAATTAACCTGAAATTGCGAATTGTTACACACTATATGAGCAACTATATATATACGTCTACGTCTACAAAAGTAATAACGATATAAGCAAGATAATAAGTAAGATATGGAAAGATCTAACCGCGAGTCAAAGGATTTATAGTGGTTCGGCTACAAGGACACCTTCCTTGCCCTACTCCACTCCTCGAGTCACCTACTCGAGAGTTTTATTCACTATGTCAACAAGTTCCCTTATGGCGGAGAAAACCTTACACACCAATATACACACCACAACTTCGTCACAACTTATTCATAACTTCTTCACGACTTGGCACACCTTCTTTACAACTTGTACACACCACTACTACTTCACAACTTCACACTACTCCACTACTTCTTCTTCACACCACTACTTATATCTCACTACTTCTATTCACAACTTCTACTCCTAGATCTATCTAGTTACACTACTATTACACATTTACAATGAATGTACACAACAACTAGACTATATACAAAAAATCTACAATACTTCACAACTTGATGTTAAAGGAGTATTCTTCTCTTGCACTTTGAGAGATGAGAGGTGAGGGAATGAATCACTTGAAACAAGGATTAACAATTATATGATCAAAGGGTTTTTAGGAGGATGTTTTTCAAAAATATATAATAAGTTTGTTTAATTTTATAAACTTTGTATTATTTAAATAAACATCCCTTTGATCATAAAATGTATTAGTCACTTGTTTATTCATACCTTAAGTGATTATGTTGGATGAGATGATATAAACTTGCTTAAAACTTGTTTACGTATTAACTTTGCGTTTAATGTTCTTATATTTTGTGATCGTCAAAATTTAAGGATATCGAAAGATATTAATAACGTTTTTATACATTATTTATATCAACATTTTTACCAAAACAAAATACACACAACTCAGTCGGACATTTCAACAAACACTTGAATTACACTCTAAACATACATAAAAAAAAAAAACCCCGGATTCATCCTCTTGTTCACGTGGTATGATTAATGAATCATATTTGCTGTAAACAACATGGTAACTTTTTTTTGCATCTTGTTACGGATCTGATTGGTTTGTTGTACGTACAAGAAAGTATTTTGTGTTGGTGCTTTGAACTTTAAAGTGAGCATAGAAGTGGGAGTATAATATTACGCTTTTAGACCCATATAGTGCATTCTCTTTTAAATTCAAGACCCTCTTAAGTCCAACGACAAGAATAATGAAACAGGAACCTGTAAAATAGAGCATCAAACTCGTTAATTATATAAGACAATAAAACCCAATATATATATATATATATATATATATATATATATATATATATATATATATATATATATATATATATATATATATAAAATCCTAAATTCATCTAAAACTTTGTAACTATGACAATATGGAAGCTTGTAGATATCTATCTATACTACGTAAGTACGTATGTAGAACGAAAAATATTATTAAAATGTTATTGTTGAAATTTTTAGCACATTAGAATTAGAGTCGAGTTATTCTACAAATCAAAAATTACTCACATATCAAGGGACTTATCTCCACCATCCATCTAATCTATCTAAAAAGGAAATCAATGGTTGAGATTAAAAGCATTTTAATATTTCACTCATTTTTTATAATTTAAATATCTCTTAAACCGTTAATCGTTAAACGAAAATAATTACACCATCGCGACGGGCATTTAATTATCTTTCTATAGACGGGCACTTTGATATACTTTCGAAAAATAAAAAAAAAATCGTTTTTTTCACGTTTTTTTTTCGTAGCCGAAAAAATATCATATATGATATTACATATCATATATGACATGTAATATCATATATGATATTACATATCATATCATATATGATATGATATGTAATATCATATATGATTTTTTCGGCCACGAAAAAAAACATGAAAAAAACAAAACAAAAAAAATTTTGTCGAAAATATGTTAAAGTGTCTATCTATAGAAAGATAATTAAATGCCCGGCGTAACGGTATATTTTTTTTCGCTTAACGATTAACGGTTTGAAAGATATTAATATTTGAAAAAAAAAAGGTATGAAAGTGGGTTTTTTAAATTGTTGAGATTAATCTCATCCATTAGATTAAATAAAGATGGAGGGAAGATGGATGGTGGAGATTAGTCCATTGGTATGTAAAAAAAGTTTGGTCCTCAAATGATCTTATATCTTATAATTATTATAATACCCTCATCTAAAACTTTGTAACTTTGACAATATGGAAGCTAGTAGTCTTATATAATTTACTATTTACAACTTAACATTCAAAACTACATAATTGCATTTTAACACTTTATTCTCCCCAAAACTACATAATTACAAAACTACATACTTACAATTCGAGTTTGCTACAATACTTAATAGTGAATAATAAAGCATTGCATTAAACTTAACAAACAATGCTTATTTATTATCATTCCTGTTCATCACCCTATAATACCCTCAACCAAGCACCCTCTAATAGAAATATTGATTGTCCAATGTTTTTTATATTAATATTTAGTGTAAAAATTAACAAACCACAAATATGTATTTTGTACTTATTTGCAACACTTGAGTTGCTTAAAAAAATAATAATAAAAAAAAAATTAAAAAAAAAAAAATCACCAAATAATAATAAAACTAAGAAAAATAATATCATATTTGATAACTCACCATTTCATTAATAAACGGTCAAAGCCTTGTCTTCTTCGTGCGGTTAACAGAAATTGGAGCTCAATTTTCACAATATCTCCCACAAATCAACTTACGAAAATTAATAAAAAGTGCAAACAACATTATCAATAAATTGCACACTACAAAACCATTGCAAAAAATCATCTATATGGGTCTCAGCTCAATTCCTTGTACTATGAGCCCCTTAAGATCCTTCTCACCGTGATGCCAAAATTTAAGATCCATAGGAACTGTTTGGTAGTAGTAAGTTTTAAACTGCCATACTTTGACTTCCATCCAACCATCGGTCCTCTGTTGCGGAAGGGCAGTCCCTTTGTATCTATTAAGTGGGTTGTAGGTATTTTCATCAAGCTTTGGTCCGATAACTGGGGTGACTGGAGGGCTTACTAAATAGATAAACCAAGGATATCCAAGGTAAAAGGCAACATTTTCATCCTCCACCTGAATAGGAGCCTCAAATGTTGATTGGTCTTGTGGTAATTTAAAGACAAGGTAAGCTGCATATGTTGTTTCAGGTGATACTTCTTGGGGTTCTATTCTCCTCCGAATTTTGTAGCCGCCTGTTATTACAAGCACTTCTCCAAATCTGCAGAACCAAAAAAGCTCATTACTTACGTACTAAATTTGGAATGTGTTTAAGGTTTCCAAGTGGTAGAAGCCTACTAATGTATTAAGTTGTTTATGTTTATTGTCTAACAGGTGTCATAACACATGCCGACTTCAAACAGTGATAACATTTAAACTTAGTGGAATTGGTCAATGGAAAATTTACATGCCATCACACACCAAACCAAAGCCATACGATGCTTTGGCATACTTGGGATATTCGGATTTACTAGGCTTCAATAATCAAGGAGGTATGCTCTTATTCATTAACTGATACACTAATCTAGTGAGAACAACTCACTAGATCGTAACACTAACAAAGAACAGCTTTGATGAGATTATTCCTTTTCAATTATCACAATGAACAAGATACTAAACACATACTATTTTTCATCATTTTATACTGAACTGTAGCTTACTATTAAGAAGATGACACAAAAGGTCCCTGTACTTTCAATAAGGAACTGTATGGCTCTTGTGTAATATTGATCCATAACAGGAGGTTTCGGGTTGAAAGATTTGGATCAATAGAATGAAACTCAAATCATCAAGAATTTACGGAATATTGCAGCATAATAAACTGTCTTTCTTAACTATTACCCATTTTTGCAATATAATGGATTCACACAATGAACTAAAAAGGCAGAGTGTTTGGGAAGTTAAACACAAGAACTTAGACAGTTGGAGATGAAAGAACTTGTATGAGACAAGAGATAAAGTGAACTCTCATGTTGTCCATAAATTAGGAGTGGGGAATCCAATTCAGTTGCCATTGGAGTGGCATAAAATATATCCTAAAGTTACAAGCAACACATAGTCTGTAATCCTTTGTGAAAAGATGTAATGGTATTGGAAAAACTCAAAAGGTAAAGAAGTCGTGTTTGCTGATAAACATTTTTGGATTAAAAGACAAACTCCAGAAGTGCAGTGGTTTCCCTTGGCATGGTACTCTCAGTGTAATCCTATACATACAAATCTCCTATGGATGGCAATTCAAGAAAGGTTACAAACACAGAATAAGTCACTAGATGGGATAAGTGGAGTAATGGGCCAAGTTGCAGATATGATTGGGTTGAATGGGTTGACTAATGGTTGGCAAGATATTATTCATGATTTTGCTCCTAGATCATAAAACGACATTTGGAGCATCCTTAGAACTTAGAATACTCGTACTTGCTGCTGCTGTATACTTCTTATGGCAGGAAAAAGATCACAGAATTTCAGAGATGAAAGTGAGTTGGGCGTGCTGTATGCAAGGATTATTGAAACTATAAAGCTTAAGCTAATGAGTTTTAAAGTGAAGCCAAATGAGGTAGCCCTCCATGTAGCAAAGCTGTGGAATGTGGGCATGAATATTCAGAATTCTGATAGAGGAAACAAGGGTCAATAGAGCTGTGTTCTTTAAACCAGTAAGATTTTTTTATCATTACTTTGTAGTGATGGTTTAGACTTCATATTGTGAAGATAGTTGTGCAGAATGGATTGCTTAATGTATAGATATCAATATTAGTCTATTCAAATATGGATTGTCACTTAAGGTGGATATGCACTAGTGCACTACCAAACTAAATTCTAACATTTCTGCCAAAATTTATCATATCTCAGTTGCGTGCAAGAGAAAGATTCATAAATATATAAAATTTCTTCATAGACTCTCTTTATTCCTATGCAGTTGCAAAGTTGTGCAAACATAAGCATAAGATATAAACTATTACTGAAAAAATGGCAAGAAATATAAAGGAAGAACCTTGATTCGTTGGAAGACTCCCAATTTGAGTTATTTGTGGCTATTACAAATCTTGCTGCTCTTGCAGATAGCATTTGACATTTCTTCCCATTTTTGTCAACAAAGAACCACTATAAATCGATAAAGATACGGTAAGTGCAGGAATATTATGTTTGAAATGGGGTTTTGAAAATTGGAAGTCATTCATATTAAAAATATACCTGATGACCATCATCAAGCAGGAACCCTTTGCAAAGAATTGAGTATAGTTCCTTCTTTGTTTTCCACTCCAAACTAACTTTTGACAATTTGAGTGTTTCTTCATAATCATTTGGTATCTGTTGTTCCCAATACGTGTCTGAATCTGATATGGCTTCGATATCCTCCACCCTGTCATCCTCTAACAATTGATCTTCCACCTACATATGAAGTTTAGCTATAAACAATGCAATAGTACTTATTTCCTCTTAAGAACCTATTCATTCTGTGGGGCTTCCATCTAACTTCTATAAATACCTTATCTCTATTGACAATTTATTTGTTTTAAGTTTCTAACTAAATTTTAAATTCTATTAGCAATTCATAATCCACCCGTCCCAACCCAACCATCATTTGCCACCTGTATTTCAAAATATTCTGGTGGTTGACCTGTTTTGTAAGAATGCTTAAGATACAAGATGCCTTCTACACCTTCTATACTGGTGCAGGATTATAGATTTTTTTTTTTTTTTGAAAAATGGCCCGTTTCGATCCCAACCATTTTGGACGTATTACCTGTCCCAAACCAACATGACCTTATTGGCAATTGTAATTCAGGATATTCTTGGCAGTTAACCTCATTTGTAAGAATCTTTAAGTTTCTAAAACTATCATAGAAAAGGACTAAGATGAATAAACTTGTATATGACAGCTTACTTTTTCCAGGGGCTGAAACAAGATGCCTTCTACGCCGTATATTCCGGTTCCAGAATTTTGAAAAATAATTTCAAGATCAACAATACTCCCATCGCTAGTGAATTGATACAATTCAGCCATTTGCAGATAATCATCTCTCCGATTTGCAAGGTACACAACAGAAGTTGTTGTCTCCCCTCTTAATCGGTACTTGAGGTCTATGTACACTTGTTCACCACTTGAGGAACTGTAGTACACAAGGTTTACAGTGTATGTGATTGATGGAGACAATAACTGAGTCTTCACATGTGTTTTGAATCCCTTATTGTTTGTTTGATAAAAGCCTGCTGGGAATCTGCATGAAGAAGAAGAAGAAGAAGCAAAGAATGATGCATCAATTTATATATATACTTATGAAACAATAGGGATAAGTCTGAGTATGACAAGTCACCTTGAAACTTCATGAGACTCATATCGAGAAGGGAAATGTTCATTTGGAATCAAACAGTCTTCCATGGATATCATGTGACAGTGTTCTCCTTTCTCATTAAGTGAGAACCACTGCATAATTAGTATGTTGGGAATTAATTCTACTCAGGTTATCTTTATAAACTGACATAACCAATTAATTACCATTTTGTAATCTTTCAGGTGGATTCCTCTCGAGAGAATCTGTTTTAGTTCATCACGTGATGTGTAGAAGAGAGATTGTGAGGCAGCCTCGATTATGTATTGGTACTCTTCAAACACCGGAAGTTGCACCTATATAATAACATATCCAAGCAAGTGAGCCATACATTCGGGTTAAGTGTCATTTTTTCTTTAAAACTTTTATAAATAACATAACCATTGACAATAAACTGCTTACTTTTTCTTCAGATGGTTGGAACTCAATGCCTGCTACTAGTAGACTGGGAGCACGTACTTCAAACTCAAATTGAAGGTCTGCAGTTGAGTGTTGGCTTGTAAAGTGATACAAAGGAACAATGAACCATCCATCTTCTCTCATATATGAAGGGTAAATTATGGAAACTTTTGCCTCTCCATCTATTTGGTATCTCAGGGGGTTATATGAATTGACCTTCGATTTATTATAAAATCGGAAGACAAGGTTGAGGGTGTATGAGATATGAGGTGTCAAGTATTCACCTCTCACACGTGCTTTGAATCCATTCGATTGATATTGGTAACAGAGGCCCCCTGGAAATCTGCATAAAGAAGAATAAAGGCAGCAATTAATTAGAGAAAAAGGATGGATAAAGTTACTGAATACCAGCAAAAGGGATAAAATAAGAGACCTTGAATTAACAATATCATAATCAGACAGATCTTTTAAACGGTGGGCTTTACTTTCATCGACACAGGCTTGAATGTAAATCCTTTGAATGTGTTCCCCCTTCTCATTTATACACACCCACTGCACATCCAATGAAAAATAAAGTTCACAATTAATTATTGTTAGGGTTTACAAGATGAGAGAATCAGGGTCATGCCTTTTAGATTTGGGTCAAGGGAATTGGGCCCAAGTCTAGTTGGTAATTGCCAATGATAACAATGTTTCATTTTTTGTTTTGTGCCAAGTTTCTAATAGTACATGAAATTGGATTAAATTTGATGATTCAACTATGACACATTTGAGATGTCATTTTTAACAAATTGAGTCATATTGGTTTTATAGGTAAACATAAATATGTAATTTGGGAAGGCTTTTTTTTTTTTTTTTTTTTTTTTTTTTTTTTTTTTTTTTTTTTTTTTTACATTGATATAACAATTTGCCATTTTGAAATTTTAATATAAAATCCCAATCAACCTCTAGCTAACAATTTATCATCCACGGGATTTACGCCCACCGCCACATATACTCAAATCGGGTAAAGCCCTCCCGTTTTCAGAAAGGTTGGCGTGGCCACTTAGAGTTGTTTGCCATTAGTAAGAATTGAATTTGAGATCTCTCAATAGTTACTCAAGCTTTTTACCACTAGGGCACCCCAAAGTGGTTAATATGCTGCTAATTTTTACATAAAATATTTAGAGATTACAAACGTGCAGGCTTTTGATCAGAGGCTTCAATGGGATTCGAAATTGAGTAATAAGGTCACCTTTGGTGAGCGAATCTTTGTGATTGATGAAACTTGTTTATGTTTGGTTTTGAAATACAAATATATAAGTTCTCAATGCAAGTTAATCACTGATTTTCTACTTTTAGAGTTTTAGTAACATATCTAACATTTCTACCTCAAACCTCAAACCAATCTTTTCAAACCTAAGCTTTGACGAGATCTCCAGAGTCTTACTTTTAGTTATATATTCAATGGTTTACAATGATACGTTAAATTTTATTAAAGAAAAAAAAATTGAAACTGAAAATTTAGCTAGATGTGATGTGAGAGTGGTGTAAATGTAAACACTTTTTACACTTTACGAAGAGAAAAAATTACATTTTCGCACAACCTTTTTTAATTTATTAGTAAAATACATCTTTAAAAATCATTGCATTGTAGCGAGAAATATATAGTTTGTAATCTTTATTTGATATTGTTTTTATAAAATACTAGAAATAAGCTATAATATTTCTAAACTATTAAACTCAAGAAAAGTAGTTAATTACCGTTTTACCCCCGTTAAGGAGGACCCCTTTGGAGAGAAGCTTTTTGAATTCCTCCAAGGAGGATCTGCAAAGCAGAGGATCTACTGCAGCATTAGCTATCTCTATATACTCTTTGGGTAGCACCTGCATTTGAAGTGCGATCTCGAGTTTTTCCACAACAAGAGACATCGTTGGCCGTTCTTCACGTAATTTCTTCAAACATTGATATGCAATGTCTGAAAAGGTTTCCAAAGAACCCTGGTTCATTTGTTGCTTGATATCTTCAAGGATAATCCGGTCTAATTGTTTCTTTTCGTAGCTTTGTTTCCACATAGGCAAGTGAATTACCTTTAACTGGCCCTTGCTATATTCAGTGCATAGTTTCCCACACAAGACTTCAAATAACACCACTCCAAAAGAGTATACGTCTGACTCTTTTGTGAGTGTGTACGTGTCTATAAACACAGGATCACAGTATCCAGGGGTACCCAAGGCACTGGTGACAAGCATTGAATTATGTTGATTAGCGGGGCCTATTTTTGACAGCCCAAAGTCAGAAACTTTAGCATTGAAATTCTCATCGAGCAGAATGTTCGCACTTTTAATATCACAATGTATTAGTCTTTGGTATGTCTCTCTGGGATCATGGAGGTAGCTTAGTCCCTTTGCAGCATCAAGGCATATCTTCAATCGTTGTGTCCATGTGAGATTGACATCTTTTAAATAACCATCAAGACTTCCACGAGATGCATACTCATACACAAGTATCATCTCATCCTGTCCGCGGCTGAACCCCAGGAGGGAGATGATGTTTTCATGTCTGTAACATGAAAGCATTCTGACTTCTTTATGAAACTCAGCATCTCCTTGACCAAGTTTACGATTGAGACGCTTTAAAGCAACCAGGCTTTTCCCCTCGGAGTGAGAGTGACACAATTCCCCCTTATAGACCTTACCAAAACCACCATGCCCAATAACATTTTCTTCATTAAAGTTATTGGTGGCTGATTTGATCTCTTCGAGTTGAATTTCAAGATGTTCAAACCTTTTCATGGAAGACGCCATTCTAATTTGGTAATCAAATACTAAAGAGATAGATTTAATTTGTAGAAATAGAAGCACGGAATGATGAATAAGGATAGATTTGAAGGTAGAGAAAGATTTATTTGTTGTGATTGCTTCAACAAAAGAAATTCCTTTGTAATTAAGTGGACACGTAGAAAGTTGATTGCAAGAAAGAGAAAACTCACTTAACAACAAAAGCTCGGCTAGACAAGATATGGTTTACCTACCACAATCGGATGAAATGATTATATACAAGTTGTAATTACAATTAAATTTCATGTGAATATGAAACTGATTCTACAAAAGTAAAAAGAAGTATTGAAAAATGAAATGTGAATGGAGGTGGGACACCAATCATTTCAATTAGCCTCCATGATGAAGGTGCGCGTTTTCTTTAAAGTTTACTACAGTATGTAAATTTCATGTGAATGTGAAACTGATATAGTAGAAAAGCAAAAAAGATGTATTGAAAAAGAAAATGTGAATGGAAGTGGGACACCAATCATTTCCATTAGCGTTACTTCACTGATGTAAGGTGCGCATTTTCTTTAAATCCGTGCTAAAGTTGTTGGTGGCTGAAATGATATCTTGTAGAAAAAGAAGCACTGAAATTGGTGTTTGTAATCTTGTAATCTTTCTAATGAAAGACAACTCACGATTCTCCTATACTGAAAGTTTTTTAATAACTGAGAAGATGTAAACACTTGAAGGCAGAGAAAGATTGGCTTCATGACTTTAATGACACCACTAACCTTAATTTATCACTTAATAAACATGAAATATGATTAAACTAATTACTTAAATTGCAGCACTAACCCAAATTCATTGAAGGTGTTGTACATTTGTGCATGTCTAGAAGTGGGAATGAGATGGTTAAGTCAAGATCTGTGTACGTTACTATTAGAATAAAAAAACTCCTATTTATCCCGTCAATTTTCAACTACGCATGATAACATAGATAAAAGGCATAAAGCAGTTACAATGTCAATACAGAGGCTGAAAAACAACTTCATAATAATCACAATATTCAAATAACATCGAAGAGAACCAAGTTACAGAGTTGCAAAGGGCAAATATGTATAATGACGGTTGTAATAGCTAGACTGGAACCTGGATAACTTTAATCAGTCAGTAAACTATGGGAATATGTCAAAATAGGTAATTTTTTGGTATGGGTCAGCCTGACCTGTTACATACATGGTGTATAATAGCTAAATACAATTCAAAATTAGGAATCCAGAAAGAGTACTAATACAACAATATTGAATTTTCTTAAATGTATAATTTTTTGAGGTAGAATATAAATTCATTTTGGCCTGCAGCCAGCTTTCGACAAGTTAGATCTAGACACGTTACCTTTTGGTTAAGTTTTTATTTATTTTCATCAACAAACCCGTGAGACATGAAATGTATCTCAAATGAACTCATTCAGTAAATGAGAATCAATCCAATTAACTGTCTTAACACGGAAAATACTTTAAATTTACTTCTAATGTTACTACAATAGTCTACTATTATTTTTAATGTTGCTACAATATTAAGTCAGGTCATTGACACTGGAGCAACATACCATGTGCGTATGTAGACAATAATAGCTGATAAAATTGGGACCTGATGCTCAAAGGCAGCCCTTTTCGTGGGGTCAGCATATAAGAAAACTTTTCAGCTAGGCCCAGACATGATGCAATTTTCAGCAACTTATTTTCTCAACCATATGGGTCTAAGCTCAATGCCCTGTACCATAAGCCCACTAAGATCCTTCTTAACAGGATGCTTAAACTTAAGATGCATAGAAACTGTTATCAAACTGCCATACTTTTACTTCCATCCAATCATCACTCTGTCGTGGAACAGCGTTCAGCTTGTGTTTGTTTTGTTGGTTGTAACTGTTTGCAACAAACTTTGGTTTGATAACTGGGGTACCTGGAGGGCTTACTAAATAGACAAACCACACATTCCAATCGAAACCATCTTTAGTATTCACTTCCAGAAGATACTCAAATGTAGACTGGTCTTATGGTAATTGGTAGACAAAAGAACTTGCATATGTTGTATCAGCTGATAGCACTTAGGATTTTATTTCATTCATAAGTTCAACTTTGTCGCCAGTAGTTATTAAAAGGACTTCTCCAAAACAGCAGATACAAGAAACTCATCTAATATGTAATTCATTCAGAAAGTTTTTACGGCTTCCAAGTAGTAGAAGCCAACTGATGTGTTAAGTTGTTTATTGTTTTATTATTTAACGGGTGGAGTTGCTAATATTTTCTATGAAATGAAAGACTCATTAAGGGCTTTCTCATTCACTATGGGTAAACTGAAAGACATGCCAGAATCAAACAGTGATAACATTTAAAGTGAGTGGAATTGGTCAATGAAAAATTTCCATGCCATACCACATCAAAGAAAAGTCAGGCAATGATTTGGCATATCAACGGGGTACAAAATCCAACGTTTAGGGCTCTGTTTTCAAGGCTTTTCAGAATTGATTGCGTATGTATTCATGCTTCCTAGAATGGTTATAAAAGAGATTTATAAGGAATATAGCTATAATAATCAAGCATTCATGGAATATTGCAGTGTAATAAAGTGTCTTTCAGTCTTTCTTAAGTATTGCCCATTTTGACCCATTTATGTAATATAACAGAGTCACACAATGGAGTTAAAAGGCAGAAGTATTTAGATATGTTTAAGTAATTATTACCTCCCACTTCCAGTTATCATGATAAAAGGTTCAGTTTGCCACCAATATAGTATCACCCTGCATTTGTAAGACCAAATATCAACTTTTCAGTCCACATATATCCCAAAATGATCCCTTTTCTATGCTTCAATTATAAGTGTTACTTGTTTTAAAAAATTATGCATTAGTTTTATAACAACCATGTACCTGAGCAAAGGAGTAATGCCTCCAAACATAGGAAGAATACAAATATATAAGAGATCATCTTTATCAAACTTAGTAATATTCGGATAAAACAAATGCCAAAAAGAAAATGTATGCATTTCATTGGAACACTCAAAAGCGTAAATATGCGTTGACTAATGATGAACTACCTAAAATACCCATTGATAGAATCATATCTTACGATTGCAGCCTGAGCTCAAAGCTTCCAAATTTGGTGACTTGCGAGCTAATCACTAGCCTACTGAACATTCTCTAGTTCAACCAATAATTCTATGAGGAGAACCATATTTCTACCAATCACTAGCCTACTGAACAAAAGCTTTTGAACCTTTCAACGACTCGAGAAACTCAGCATAAAGACGGGCTGTTTCATCCTCAGCCCTCTACATACATACATTTTTTTTTATTAAACTTTCGGTCAAATTCACACTAAATACACACAACTTTACAAAGTTAATAAATGCCCACAAAGGTTGTACCTTTTTCTTCACCTCTTCTTCTTCGCAATGCTTCTGAAAAGGCGTCTTCTTCCGTGTTATTGAAAAAGAGCTCATCTTTACACCAAAGCCCTTTTATCTGTAGGCCAAAAAGCATCAACATTATTATGCACAATATTTGTAAAAGAACACAAGCCTTCAAATTTCCTTATTTGTGAATATAAGCAATTTAGACACATAAAAAAAGATACTAAATAAAGTAACTTTACTCTCATCTCAACTAGCACTTCATAAAAAAGATGTCCCAAACTGTGTATCAAAAACTGCTGTTCTTGCAGCAACAATAAGCAGATAAGCAAAGTTTAAACAGGGTTGTCTGGGATTGCTTATCTTTTTCTGCGTATAACCAAGCAATTAAAAGCTGCTTATATTGCCCCAAACACTTCAAACAGCTTATCTGCTTGAATAAAAAGCAATCCCAAACACCCTCTAACTTAACATCTACTGCCTAAAAGTTTAAACCGTTGAAAACAACAAAATTACATGATCCTTGGGAAGGGCAACTAATACAAACAACAATCTCATCCTAAATAAAAACCCAAATCAATGCACATAAAAAAAAATGACCAATTTATTAATTTTCAGTAATTTCATTTCCGCACAACCAAACTGATAAATTGTTTGATTTTTTTAAAGATGTGATGAGAAACGGAAGCCTTAGTTTTGATAAATGAGGTTTTAATTAAGTTACCGGTGAAAATAGTGATTGCAGGAGGAAGATTCCGGTGGATTGTGAGATGAAGTGTTATTCTGTTTATTGGGCTTGTTTTCTTTTTTATTTGTGTTAGTTAGTAAACAAAATTTAACTTCTTTTTTAACTGTATCTATGTGTTATTGTATTTTTACAAAGTAAGTACAATTTTAAATAAATATTATTTGATGAATTTTGTATTTCTAAAAGAAATTGTATATTAAATGGTTAAAGCTAAAAACACGTAATATATTTTTTGAATATAATATACTAATGTGTGTAACCTACTAATTTAATTATCTGCTAAAATACTTTCTATTTCTTTTCTCAAAATCATGACTGGTTTTTTAACAAGTTATTTCCTACGTGGCATTTTAATTTTTTAAGCATTATCCACATGTTCTAAATATTTATGTTATCCAAATTTTAGTCTTTCCACCAAAAATCTCCAATTAATAAAAATAAATAGGGCTGATTGCATCTTTATGTATCTTCTTTGCCACGTTTTCTAACTTTATGTAGCGTATTAAAATTTTTTCTTTTTGGTATATCATACTTTTGACTTTCGTCACCTTGTTGTATCATAGACCAATTGTGTGTATCCTTTTTACCATTTTACCTCTAATCCGATTAATTTGAGTGTATAAATGATGGGGTATACTGGTCAAGTAGCATGATGTTTAAAATGAGATTAAATCAGAACAATGTCTAAGGAGTATCCTTTCATTGACAGCGGTACAACGATAGTATCAGTAATCATGTTGTTCAAACCTTTTTCTATTATTTTTATTTTTGTTAAATGTGGTGTCACAAAATGTAATTGAGAGTGTACAAAATATAACTGCTCAACACGTATTTGGTTCACAATGTATTCATTACAAAAAGTAAATAACGTAAAATACTTATTAATTTTCCTTACACTTCAGTTTTAGATCAAAAAGATGATCAATCTATATGGGTCTAATGTCAATGCCTCGTACCATAAGCCCACTAAGATCCTTGTAACAGGGATGCGCTAAAGTAAGTCCCATAAAGATTGTTTCCATAGTAGTTTGGGTATGAAATTCCCACTTTTACTTCCATCCAGCCATCGCTTCTTTCGTGTTCTCATCAAACTTTGGTCCAATAATAGGGGTTTCTGGTGGTCTTACTAGATAGGCAAACCTACCAAAATTAACTTCCAGAGGAGCCTTGAATGTGGATTGGTCTTGCGGTAATTTGTAGACAAGGTAAACTGCATACGTTGTTTAAAGCGATACTACTTTGGATTCGATTTTTCTCTTAATTTCAAATATGTAGCTAGTTGTTATTACAAGCACTTCTCCAAATCTGCAGAAACAGAAAAACTCATCATACATGTAATAGACTTAAAAAGTGAGGTTTGCATGTAATAGAAAGCCAACTAACATGTTCTTGTTTATTATTGAGCACAAGGACGTGCCAAATATTTAAAAAACGGGAAGGTTTTACAAGTGGTTACTCATTCATTACTGATAAATTGAAAGATTGGTCATAATACATGCTATCACGCACCAAAGCAAAGTCCTAAAATGCTTTGGGTACCGTGGGCTACAAAATCCAATGTTTAAAGATCTATTTTTAAGCTTTTCATAATTGCTGGCTTATGTTCTTGAGCCTATTTGGGTTGATTAGGCTTCAATATTCAAGCTTTCTACAACAACTATAAAAGAGATCAACAGAATTCTGAAAGGTTTCCTATGGTGTCAACGAGTTACCAAAGGCAGAGTTAAAGTGGCATGGAAATACATTTGTATGCCAGAGAATCAAGGAGGTCTAGGGTTTGAAGATTTGGATAAATGGAATACATCAAGCATTTATTGAATACTGGAGTGTAATAAAGTATCTTTCTTAACGATTACCTGTTTTGACCCATTTATGGAATATAATGGAGTCACACAATGAAGTTAAAATGGACGAGAGTCTGGGAAGTTAAACATGAGAATTCAGACAGTTGGGGATGAAAGAACTTGTTGGATACAGAGATAAAGTGAAGTGTCATAATGTCCATAAATTGGGAATGGGGAATCCACTTTAATGTGGCTTTTATGTAGCTATATTCAAAGATGGAAGATGAAAGCGGCCTTTGGAGTAGCATACAAAGTACCCTCAAGTTATAGGCATCTAAGAGCCTATTTTAACCTTTGTGAAAACATGTAGCTATATGGAAAAACTCAAAAGGTAAAGGGGTCCCATTTGCCAATAAACATGCATGAAAACTATTACTCTATTAGAAGTTTAACACCAAGACTCCAAAAGTGCAGTGGTTTTCCTTGGTATGGCACTCTTAATGTATTTCTAGACATACATTTTGCTTATGGATGGACAATCCATAAGGGCTACAAACACAATATAAGTGGACTATATGGGGATAAACACAGTGATGGTACGCGCATTATATTAATAACTGTGAAGCACATTCCCATCTTTTATTCAACAGCCCTCTTGCACAGAATATATGGGTCTAGTTGCAAAAAACTACGGGTCTGAATGGTTACCTCATGACTGAAAACTATTATTTAGGATTAATTTCATATATCACCCTACTATCAAGATTAATTTCATATATACCCAAAGTGCAAGTATTGAATGCATAATGTACAATGTTTTTAATGCATGTTTGGGTGTATCTAAAATTTCCAACTAAAAGGAGGGGATATATGAAATTGCCCCTGTTATTTAAGAATTTCCTTCTATAATCTATTTTAAGTAGAAACAATATATTGAGCATTCTTAGAAGCTGCTGCTTACTTTATTTATTTTTGCAAATAAGTACCTGATTGTTATCTGGGATGAACATCCACAGTCCCAATTTCGTTAGTTGTTATAAACTAACCAAATTAATCTTGATATTAGTGTCTAAAGTCTGAACTCATTGTTTGGCAAATTTTTAGCCTAATGTGCATACATTTTATTGGGGGTGAAACAATGTATAAATATTAGCACTTTGACATGCCAATAAACCCAGAAACTGCAACAATTCCACCAACATGCTGCCAACAGATGCTAGTTATATGCATCAGAAACTAGAGAAAACATTCACCTATATATCACCAAAGATGGCCTAAAGAACAAGACTACTTTTCCAACACCTATGACAGCTAAACAGAGAACCATATAGTGTAGTTTATCTCCTTAAGTCACACTACAAAATCAAAGAATTATCAAAGAGGGGCATCATCTAGTACAAACGACACATCCTTCTCAATTGCCTATTATATCTGCTGACTAAATTTCCTTAGCCAAGCACACACACCTTATCACCAAAATTTGCAGAATACCCAAACCTCACATATATGGTGACAAAAATGAGTACAGAGCAAGGCATCATCAGCCAAAATAATAACCAAAAGGAGCAACCATACCATCCACTAATTTTTAGAACTAACACATAAACATGTTCAAGAAAACTGGCAAGAAGATAGAGAAAGAACCTCGATTCAGGTAAAGAGGGCCAAATAAAATTACTTTTCATTGTTCAGCAACCCGATCTCACTGATAGCATATTTCTTGTCATTTTCATCATGATAAGACAACTATCAGTAAAAACATATACGTAAGTAACTGTTTAGAAATTTTGTAGTACCTCCCCTTAAAAAGTGAAACCGTGTTCATAGGCTGTACAACAACTACATATGAGATATAAATATACCTCCCTATTTGATGTGGTTTGTGTAACCTTTACCTTGTCATCCTCTAACATTGGATCTTACACCTATCAAATTTAAACATATATCAGACATTAAACATTTCTTCCCATTTTCATCAAGATAAGATAAGACATCTATCAATAAAACAAATGCGAATAAATATTTAGAAATTCTGTAATACCTCCTTTTAAGCACTGTGTCCATAGGCTACACAACAACTACATATGAGACATAAATATACCTTTTAATTATTGAATCGGAACCATTTCCCAATAGTTGAGTAGATATAATTCTAAATTGTTCGCTTTTCTGTATTATCTTCTACCTGTCAAATTTTAGCATATATAAGACATTATTTGGCCATTTTTTCCCCAACCTCCATTTCAAAAGGCGATGAAGCGAATGCTGTGGGAAACCCATTAAGTAGAATGCATCTAACATCTTACAAGCTTCCCATGTGGCTGCTATATATTTAATCAATTCTTTTGGTAGTTCCCTTTGTTAGTTTTAACTAAATTTCAAATTCTTTTAGCAGTTCATCAGATTATTAGATAATAACCAACATTTTGGATCATGATTGATGATAACGAGTCTTTTTAAATTTGGAATGAAGATAATGTAAATAACTAAATTAAAGCAAAAACAACATTGGCTATAATTAGTTTAATACTTTCTATCGAAATTTATCTTTTAGCCATAGTTAAAGTTTCATGTAATTTGTCTATTTTATGAAATTCAAATTAAAACCAACAGGTAGGTAGCAGGTTAACCCAACCCGCCAGACCTATTTTTGACCCGAAATAATTTGACCCAAACAAATTCCTACATGTTCCCGACCTAACCTTATCTTGATAACTGGTATTTGTCAGCTTACTTTTTCCAGGGGCTGAAACAAGATGCCTTCTACTTGTAGATTGGATCTGTGATTATGAAAAGTAATTTCAAGTTCAACAATACTCCCATCGCTAGTGAATTGAAACAATTCAACTATCCAAAGCCACTCTTCAACTTTTCTTAGATTTGCAAGGTTCACTGTAGAAGTTGTTGTCTCCCCTCTTAATCTGTATTTGAGCTTTCCATATCCTTGTTTACGATATAAGTAAGAGTAAAATACAAGGTTCACGGTGTATGTAATTGACGGGGACAAAAACTGAGTCTTCACGTGTGTTTTGAATCCCTCATTGTTTGTTTGATAAAAGCCTGCTGGAAATCTGCATGAAGAAGAAGAAGAAAAAGCAAAGAATGATGCATCAATTAATATATACTTATGAAACAATACGGATAAGTCCGAGTATGACAAGTCACCTTGACCACCAACTAGACTCATATCGAGAAGGAAAATGTTAATTTGGAATCAAACAGTCTTCCATGGATATCATGTGACAGTGTTCTCCTTTCTCATTAAGAGAAAACCACTGCATAATTAGTAAGTAGGGAATTAGTTCTACTCAGATTATGTTTATAAATAGACATGGCCAATTGAATACCGTTTTGTATCTGTTAAGGTAGATTCCTCTGGAGAGAATCTTTTTAAGTTCTTCAAGGGAGGTGAAGAAGAGAGATTGTGAGGCAACTTCGATTATGTGTTGGTACTCTTCAAACACTGGAAGTTCCACCTACATATATAATGACATATCCAAGCAAGTGAGCCATACATTTGGGTTAATTAAGTGTCATTTTTTCTTTATATCATTTTATAAATAACATGACCATTGACAATAAACTGCTTACTTTTTCTTCAGATTGTTGGAACTCGATGCCAGCGACTAGTAGAAGGGTACAAGGCTTTTCAAAGTCAAATTGAAGGTCTGCAGTTGAGTGTTGGGTTGTAAAGTGATACAATGGAACAATGAACCATCCATCTTCTCTCATATGTGTACAAGGGTAAATAATGAAAAATTTTGCCTCTCCATCTATTTTGTATCTCAGGGGGTTATATGAATTGACATTTGATTGATCTTCATATCGGAAGACAAGGTTGAGGGTGTATGAGATTTGAGGTGTCAAGTATTCACCTCTCACACGTGCTTTGAATCCATCCCACTTATATTGGTAACATCGCCCCCTGTAAATCTGCATAAAGAAGAATTAAGGCAGCAATTAGAGAAAAAGAATTGATAAAGTTACTGAATACTAGCAAAAGGGATAAAATAAGAGACCTTGAATTAACAATATCATAATCAGACGGATCTTTTAAACGGTGGGCTTCAAATTCATCGAGATTGAGACAAGCTTGAATGTAAATCCTTTCAATATGTTCCCCCTTCTCATTTATACACAGCCACTGCACATCCAATGAAAAATAAAGTCTTAGGGCCCGTTTAGTTGAAGGGTGTTGAATGAAAGAATGAAATGAATAATGTATTTTGTTGTTTGGTTCATTGTGGGCCCACCACAATAGAATGAAAAGTTAAGATGATAACCATAGATCCATTCCACTCATGTAGGGTGACTTTTGTTATTTTTTTTGTCTTATACTCTTTTCTAGTGGTCCCAACCATTATAATATATTTATTTTGTATTTTAAAATTAAAAATTTCAATTTTAATATATGTTTTAAATTTTAAAACAAATATCATTTAAATCAATTAATCATTTTCTCTTTCATCATTTTCTTTCAAATCATTCCAAATCCAAATCCAATTCTAAACCCAATTATAAACCAAACGGGCCCTTAGTTATTACTATTAGGTGTACAATATGAGAATCAGGGCATTAATTGGGTCAGACCTTTTAGATTTGGGTCAAGGGAATTGGGCCCAATTCTAGTGGGTAAGTCTTTGTGGTTGATAACAATGATCCATTTTTTGTTTTGTGTTAAGTTTTTAATAGATTTTGAGTAAACTAAATCACTTATTATCTTTTTTTCCTCCAAAGATGAACACACTTGAGATGTCATTTTTTTAAAAAGTACATGAAATTGGATTGAATTTGATGACTCAATTTTGACAGATTTTATATATACTTATGAAACAATACGGATAAGTCCGACTATGACAAGTCACCTTGACCACCAATTAGACTCATATCGAGAAGGGAAAAGCTCATTTGGAATCAAACAGTCTTCCATGGATATCATGTGACAGTGTTCTCCTTTCTCATTAAGAGAAAACCACTGCATAATTAGTAAGTAGGGAATTAGTTCTACTCAGATTATGTTTATAAATAGACATGGCCAATTGAATACCCTTTTGTATTTGTTAAGGTAGATTCCTCTGGAGAGAATCTTTTTAAGTTCTTCAAGGGAGGTGAAGAAGAGAGATTGTGAGGCAACTTCAATTATGTGTTGGTACTCTTCAAACACCGGAAGTTCCACCTACATATATAATGACATATCCAAGCAAGTGAACCATATATTTGGGTTAATTAAGTGTCAATTTTTCTTTATATCATTTTATAAATAACATGACCATTGACAGTAAACTGCTTACTTTTTCTTTAGATTGTTGGAACTCGATGCCATCGACTAGTAGAAGGGTACAAGGCTTTTCAAAGTCAAATTGAAGGTCTGCAGTTGAGTGTTGGGTTGTAAAGTGATACAATGGAACAATGAACCATCCATCTTCTCTCGTATGTGTACAAGGGTAAATTATGAAAACTTTTGCCTTTTCATCTATTTTGTATCTCAGGGGTTATATGAATTGACATCTGATTGATCTTCATATCGAAAGACAAGGTTGAGGGTGTATGAGATTTGAGGTGTCAAGTATTCACCTCTCACACGTGCTTTGAATCCATCCCACTTATATTGGTAACATCGCCCCCTGGAAATCTGCATAAAGAAGAATTAAGGCAGCAATTAGAGAAAAAGGATTGATAAAGTTACTGAATACTAGCAAAAGGGATAAAATAAGAGACCTTGAATTAACAATATCATAATCAGACGGATCTTTTAAACGGTGGGCTTCAAATTCATCGAGAATGAGACAGGCTTGAATGTAAATCCTTTCAATATGTTCCCCCTTCTCATTTATACACAGCCACTGCACATCCAATGAAAAATAAAGTCTTAGGGCCCGTTTAGTTGAAGGGTGTTGAATGAAAGAATGAAATGAATAATGTATTTTGTTGTTTGGTTCATTGAGGGCCCACCACAATGGAATGAAAAGTTAAGATGATACCCATAGATCCATTCCACTCATGTAGGGTGACTTTTGTTATTTTTTTTGTCTTATACTCTTTTCTAGTGGTCCCAACCATTATAATATATTTATTTTGTATTTTAAAATTAAAAAATTTAATTTTAATATATGTTTTAAATTTTAAAACAAATATCATTTAAATCAATCAATCATTTTCTCTTTCATCATTTTCTTTCAAATCATTTCAAATCCAAATCTAATTCTAAACCCACTTATAAACCAAACGGGCCCTTAGTTATTACTATTAGGTTTACAATATGAGAATCAGGGCATTAATTGGGTCAGACCTTTTAGATTTGGGTCAAGGGAATTGGGCCCAAGTCTAGTGGGTAAGTCTTTGTGGTTGATAACAATGATCCATTTTTTGTTTTGTGTTAAGTTTTTAATAGATTTTGAGTAAACTAAATCACTTATTATCTTTTTTTCCTCCAAAGATGAACACACTTGAGATGTCATTTTTTAAAAAAGTACATGAAATTTGATTAAATTTGATGACTCAATTTTAACACATTTTAGGTGTCATTTTTAACAAACCGAGTCATATTGGTTTTATAAGTAAAAATACATATGTAGTTGAGTATATATACAATTTACCATTTTGAAAGTTTAATAAAAAAAGGGTCAATGACTTAAATAGACCAAAAGAAAAAAATAATAATAAAAAAATCCACTGCACAGACTATGGTCTATGTTTGGGGGGAAAATAAAATAATACACACAACTCAGTCGGACATTTCAACGAACACGTAGGTTACGTAATGTCGATACAGGAAGGAATCATCAAGTGGATGATGATCTGGGTGTCATATCAAAAGGCAAAGGTTCTGCATCCATAGCTGCAATGATTCCGATCCCACAACCTGACTTAAAAGCTTTCCCTAATAAGACAAAACCCGAATTTGTATTGCCCGCCTCTAAGTGGGCCCGTGAAGACGATGAAAATGACGATGAACAAAAAAGAAGTACTAGAGATCTTGGATTGGGTTATTCATCGTCTGGAAGCGAGAATGTTGCTGGTGGTCATGGTATTGAGGCTATGGATACCGCAAGCACTATCACGAGATCTGATAGTAGTTTAACTTAAGAGAAGAGGTATGTACTTATTATCCTTGTGAAATGTAATAGAAAGAGTTTATCAAACTTGTCTCATATTGTTATTAGGAGTATCAGATTTTTCATTTAACATATGAGAAGTGATTGGGAGGCCTAAAACTTAGGCCTAATCATATGCCTAAATATATGTGGCAATCATTTATTGGTTGTACCAACCGGGTCCCCCTTTTCAGAACCCACTAAGCTAATGACACGTATGTTAGGCACAAAATTAGTAATGTTTTTTAGGTCTCCCAATCTTTTTTCTTAACATATATATTATATATTTTAAACTTCTTTAGTTTTAATTTCACATCCAGACCTTACTCATGGTTTTATTGATAAATAGATTTAAGTGAAATAATTTGATACTTTTTGAAAGCGAAGAGGTATACTTACTACTGGGGAGTATAAATTTATCTAGTTAATATTATCTGGTATTCCTAGGAAGGGACAGGCGTTACGACATTGAAGTTATTGTTGGAATATTGGATAAATATTAATAAGTTAAATGTCTAGAATCGAACTCGAGACCTCGGGATTGCACACGTTACGGATGAGTATCAAGGAATAAATAATTAGTATGTATTAAATGTTATGTATACATATTTATTATTTCAACACAAGTCCTTTAACGACCGTTAATGACTAACGACCGTTAGACGAATATAAGGAAAAAAGTGTATGTTAATAATTGGTAAGTCAAGAAGCTTCCAGATTCCCTTGTGGGAATGATGGCCGATCGGTTGGGCTTGGGGAAACCCAATCCCACACCAACTTGAGCTCCAAGTTTTTAACACTATATATACAAACACAAGGGTTCATTGTTTGGCTAACTTTTGTACACACACTAAACCCTAAAGTGCTTTTCTTCTCCTCTTTTGCCTATATTCGATCGTACAACCCCTAGGGTGTGTGGGGTCGATTTTTGTTTATCAAAAATCTTTACTTTTGTTTTTACTAGCATAAACTTGATATGGTTTAATTCGTGTGTACAAGAACGAGGTAATTACTCACAATAGTAATTATCAAGGGATCGATTAACAAAACGGTAAGGGGTTAATCATTGATGCATGTAAACCCTAATTAGGGTTCATCACATGTTCAAGATTATTAATTGATTCTTGTTTTGCTAGAATCACTAAAGGTACGTTCCTATTTAGTTTATGTTAATCTTTTATGTGTTATAGATGTTCCTACGCTTCCGCATATGTGTTTACCTGTTTATATGATTGTCATGATGTTAAAATTCCAACAGTGGTATCATGAGCTTGCTATAACATGTAATTGATTACATAAAACACATGAAAAACGAATTTTGATTGTTTTAGATACATGTTAGGTTGTTTTTATAGATCTAGGGTTCTTTAAATTTCCTAAACCCTAAAAATTGGGGGGGGGGGGGGTCGATTACCTCTTTATCCAAATTAGGGTTTGTGGTTTTTAATATTAATTGGATTAGAAACCCTGGGTTGCCTACATGTCCATGTTTATGTGTTATTTGGGCGTATCCTATGACCTAATTGGTAATTGTTATGCTTTTATCCATGAAGAAACATGCATGTTAGTCATGGGTTATTAATTGTTTTTTTAATTGTTAAGCTTTGTCACATGTTTAGATAGATCTAAATTGGGGAAGACCCCATAAATATTAAAATCAATTTATGTGCTATGTGGTATGTGATTAACTTTGGCCTACGCAATTGATTCGTCAATGATGTGGCTCACTTCCATTAAGAGGTGAAGGCCCTAGTTAATTATATGCATATTGAAACCTAGAATTGATTTTATTAGGATCTTTTCTAAAGAAGAATGCATGTGGCTAATTGTTTCACCTTATAATTGTTATGTTTATTAGTTGTTTTGTTTTGTCTTTGATTACTTGTTTTATTGTTTTATTTTGTTGGACATGATTGTAAGCAATAAAAGGGTAATTTTTACAAAGAAAATAATATGGACTAATAATGGTGAAACTTTAAGTGATAAAGATTGAATCTTGCGGTGTCTTATGTGCCAACAACGGTTCGCTTCGCACGGTAATTCGCTCCAAGGCGAGACTAGCAAGATTCATACTTTGTTACATATTTTAAGATTTAATCCATAAACTTTTGCTTGATTGATGTTTTGTACACATGTTTTTAAAAGTAACTCCTTTAAGATAAAATTCATAGTCGTGGTAAGAAGGCTTGGAAAGAGCCTTAGAGTCTGCCTTGGTTATCACACTTACGAATACATCTTAAACGATTTTCTTTTAAATTCATTCTTGTACAAAATCATCTTAAGGTATTTTACCTCAAGTAAAACTTTTTGTATTAATCTTAAGAATTGGCAATTAAAAGGCTTTGAAAACTTATGTTATAAAGATGAGTGCATGCATCTTTATACATGTTTTGATTTTCACATCAAAAATTTATACCCTTAAAATTTAAGTTACATGCCATCTAACTATAAGGAACACTTGGAATTAATTATTTGGTATGCGTGAGACCTAGGCCAAATATTAATGACAAGGTAAATTTCCAAGTGTGCGTGAGACCACACATGGAGAATTTGCAGTTTCTAAGTTAGACGACTTAATTAAGTTGATGCGTGAGACCTAGAACTTAAGGCATGAGATGGGATGAAACATGCTTACATGACAAATTGATGAATCAATTTGATGTAAATCCCATAATGATCTAGGAATTGGAAAAGTGTTTGCCAATTATTGTTCGATAGATTACCATCTTTTATACTTTCACCACTAGTAGATCAACTGATGTGGTGGAATCTATGTAAAGTTGGATCCTAGATTTTCAAGAAAATATGTTGGTTATATGAATATATCCTTGGGTATTATGTTTTCTTGAAAATTGATTATCAATAATACTAAAATTGAATTTTGTAAATTCTTTTAATGTATTAATGCAACGATGAACCGTAAGCATAGTCTTCTTTCTATAAGAGAAGTGTGAGACTTAATCCTATTCCTTTTCATGAATGAGAAAGGTATAACAGGATGATTAGAATTGTCTAAATTCTAAGTACATAACTCATAGCAAACTTTAATAGTTATGATTCTTTGTATTTTATGAGTTATTAAATTAGAAGCTAGAAGCTAGACATATTACTGCAAAATGGTAAAAGACGTATTAGATTATTTTATCTAGTTGTTTTGATTTGACCATTTAAAGATACTACATACAATTTTTGGAATGGTAGATCTATATAGGAAGAAATTGCAAGCCCGGTTTTTTCAAGTTAATTGTTTGGAATGTGATGAATCACATTTATGTAGTAGAATACATTCTTTTAGAACCTATATAATTGTTGAGAATGGGTCTTCTCAAAGATGTAGGAAAGTGAATAGCACACTATTTCCTTTCACTGGTTTATGAAACATATTCAATGTTGTCAAATTCAGTGGGAGTATTGTGTTATAATTACTGAATAAGAAATTATAGCAATGATCTCTAATTCAGTGGGAGTTATAAGACTTATTGTCTTGATTGTAACTCATATTATCTTTTGAATGTCTCAAGATAATTACTTTCCAAATATAGACACTAATATTTTCAAGGACAGTCTTGTGCGTTTCCTTGATTGATTGAGTAACTCTATATCTACTAGTTATGCTAATGACACAAATCATATTGTTCACATTAACAAACGCGTGCAGTGTTGTTTATGTGGTACATGATGTTGTTCCATGCGCAAGTGGGAGAAATCTTTATTGTGTGCAAGGTACAACACATAAGAATATGATTTAAAGGATTCTCTTGACTGTAAAGTAAGAGACTCACATTCTAATACACATCTAATCTAAGAAACACTTGGTGTTGAAATTTTGTAAACGTGAGACGTAGGCTAAATTTTAATGACAAGCTGAATTTCCATGTATGTGTGAGACCGTACATGGATAATTTACTGTTTCTAAATTAGACACCTATTAGAACATGTGTCAATATGATAATTAGACAACTTCAACTATAATGTTTATGTATTATTAGAATGACATAAATAAATGAAGTAAATAAATTAACTTGAAATTACTAATGAAACCAAATGGTGGTGTTCAAAAATACTTTAGTTATACATGTTTATATCTTCTTATAAACATGAAGTCTTCTACAAAGACTTATAATAAAGTAAGACGTTAACTTGTTATGTTTTAATTAAGACATATACAAGAAGTCATTGAGTTAATCAATGATTAATAACGTGTAGTGGGATTATAACAGTTTATGTCTTCTTTCTAAGACATGCACATGGAGTGACTTAGTCAAAAGTACTTATGTTATAAAGCATGCGATTGGCTTAAAAATACTATTATACCATTAAGTTGATTTAGTTGGTAAATACTAAATAGACAAGCTAAAAGATATATGGTTATCTTACATATTGTTAGATTGTCTTACAATATTACTTCTAATGAATACTAGATTATAGTATGTTCAGTTAGGAAATCAAACTCTTGTTGTAGTGTTTGGTTCAAGATAACTAGATCTTCTTTTCTTCCAAAAGTTATCAAGGTTAGAAATTGAGTATGAATTGAATATACTCAATTAGGCTCCTAGAAGGTTAATAAGACGTTATTAAATTATGAAACGTGATGAATCACATTAAGTCTTAAAATTGAAGTTCTGAATTTGTTAAGCTACTTATGTGTAGGTCATTAACAAAGGAATGTCAGAAACTGTCAATATGTATTTGTAATGTCCTAAAAGTGAAAATTTGATTGTTACTCTAATTGCTAAGTATTTATAGATAGTCTATTTATTACTAAAGGCAAGTGGGAGTTTATCTTGAAAGGATAAAATCACAAGATACATAATCTTCTAAATACACACTAGTGAAAATCATGATGAGGCTTAACATGTAAATGATAAACCTCAAAATGATGGAATTATCATTCATAGATCCACTTTGATATCTCAGATATTTGGTTCATATGTTGAGGACTATATGATGAAGTATTACCAAATAATGAATTGGGTAAATTACTCATACTATGAATGTTATAGATGCTGTTCATAAAGATATTCGAATTTAAAAAAAAAATGGTTTATCTTAATTCTTAATAGTTAGAGAATGATGATGAGTTTAATCAAAGATAATGTAACCCTAGTGGTTTAAATCTTTGTTAGAAATCATATGGACAAAATTGTATACATATTTTAATGAATGTCTTATGATAAGATTATTAATCATATTTAAGCAATTAAATATGATTGAATACTCTTTCCTAAGCACATTAAAGATACAAAGATGGGAATTGTCATATTTATATGAATATGAAATTTGGCAATGAATATCAAAACTCTTTCTTGTATGATTACTTGAGCGAGGACGATGAGTAATCAAAAGGAGTTTATGAATTCAAGTAAATCTTTGGAAGTGTACAAAGTGCAATAATCCATGAATAGATAAATGCATGCATCTAGAAAATTTCTCTTATGTTTAATTATTAAGTCTATGTTTTGTTTTATAATTGAAATAAGATAATTTCTCAGTATTTGAAAGCTAGTGGGAGTATTATGTTTGATATACTAAATCATATATGTTGTAGAGTAACATTCCATATAAGTAAAATGTTAGACTTAGTTTTGGAATGAGACTTTATTTGAAAGATTTAGAAAATAAAACATACAACCTTGGAACTAAAGTTTATTATTTAATAAACATGTGCAGTAAATAAATCTAATTGAAAGATATTTGATAGCTTGTATAATGGATATTCTGATGGAATATGTTTGGACTTAGAATAATGATCCTCAGCCTGGAATTGCTCCTAAATTCTAAGTATAAACAATATGGCAAATTGTTGCGTAATTGTAATAGCCGACAATAAATTATTCCATATTTGCATGTTTAATCCATGAAATGATTTATCATTCTAAATATGTCCATTGTCGGTTAACAATATGGGAATATTGTTATGCAAGGCAAATGTGAGTGCTGGTTATATTCTATGAGAATCTGGATTGTTCCCGCCAAACTCATATGTATTCACAAGGGATGCATATTGGATACCCCAACTTTCAAACATTTACTTTTGGATCCTTGTCATGAGTAAAATGTTGAAATGGTTTGTTAAATCATCCTTAGACTTGAGATACAAGCAAGTTCTGTTATGTGTGGATATCACTTTTGTAATTATATGCCAAACGATGTCTTGAATAAGGTAGTTATAAAAGCTATTTTTCGGAGTGATGTGAAGCAGCATCCACAACACTTGTAGTCAACAAAGGATTTGTTACTCCACTTGATATGTGCAGAAAGATACCATGGGCCCTCTCCAGAATGAATCAGATAATTGTTCGGCCGAACCTAAAGGGTAATGCAAGATGATTCTTGTTACATTTGGTATATCTAATTAAATTCTATAACGAGAATCTAAATGGTTAAACTATATGGCATGAGTTAGGATCCATATCCATGGTTTAACGGTATCTATAACAAAGGATGATAAAAGCAAGACATAAATGACCATGCTACTGAGAATGATTTATGAAACTATATCTCAGACACCTTTAGTTTAATAGCGAGTGAGAGCGTTGCTAGACGTTTACGTCGTTGGTATTTGCTACTCCAACTCCCAAGTGGGAGCTGTTGGAATGTGAGAGTCGGATTAGCAAGATACAGCTAAAGGTGTGTGAGCCTATTGGGGGCACACACATTAAACATTAGAATACATTGTATATTTCACGTAAAGCTCAAAATGACCCGGTTTGGACACAAAATGAACTAGACAAGATCCCTTGTTTGTCCTAATCCTATGGCCTGATTTCAGAAGATTCTGGAAAGCAAAATCTGTCTAGGTACATATCAAAGTGATAAGGATTGTTGAAGAGTTGTGATAAGGCTCAAAGATAGTAGAGTTTAACACTTATCATGCTTTGTTTAAGCCTTATCAAGAGTAGGGTTAAGAGGCTATATATACTCCCTCATAACTTGCTCATCAGAGACGATACAAGTAAAATTAGATCATTCGTTGTTTACTTTTCTTCTCCTCTAAACTGATCACAGAAGCAAGTTGATTTGTTTGACTTTTCAAACATATCAAGCCAAGAATTAATAACTATTGAAAATACCTCGACAACAAACCCGAAGATGTCGAACACGGAACCTAGAACCGTAACGTCGATCGATCACAAGTTGCAATACCAAACGCAAAACCCGCGTTGGACAACAAACGAAGAAGAACAAGAAGAATCAAAACCTACAAAGTATAACGAACATATACATACAAGATGTACCTCGAACACCCCTTTATTAACACCAATAAAGCTTACAATTCGAGTCAAGAAGAATGTTAAACTAGCATCCCCCCTCATCTCTATTTATAGAGATGAGGGGGTAAAGAAACCATGGTTAGAGTCGGCAGAGGAATACCAAACCGACTCCTTTATGAAACCGACCACATGGGCCTTCCTTGCCTTGCAAGGCAAGCTAAACACATCCTAGTTTTAGTCTAATCCTAAACTAAATTACAAAGTACACTGATGAGGCGAAAAATGATCCGTTTTAGGGGGTCATTTAAGCCCGAATCCGACTTTATTTGATCAAATATTGCCCTAAATCGTTCCTTTTGTGATTTTAGGTACTTGGAGAGTGAATTCTGGAAAAGAAGCCATTTCGGACGTTTTTGGAGCATAAAAGTGAAGAAAACGGCAAAGTCTCAAATTTCTATGCTGGGAACAGTGCATGAAGGCGTCAAGAATTGCTCTTGACGGCGTCAGAGTCTCAAGAATAAAAATCCGTAGTTGGTGACGGCGTCACCAAGGCCGTCACCAGGCCGTCACGTGTAAACTTGTCAAAACTTGCGCGCGGAGTAGCTGATATTGTTTTGGTCATAACTTTTGCATACGAACTCGGATTTAGGTGATTCAAAAGCCCACGCGAAGAGGACGAAGAGATCTACAATTTGGTGAAAAAGTGGTCTTGACGGCGTCAAGAGTACGGGCTGACGCCGTCAAGAAGGGCTGACAGAAAACATGCCTATAAATATAACTTCATAACTTCACTTTTTGTAAGCCCTAAACCCTAAGGTCGATTCCTGGGTTTAGGTGGGTGTTTTTCCAGCAACTTAGAGGGTTTCAACCACTCCATAAACATCATGTATTGGTTTGTTGATTCTATCTTAATTATGTTTTCCATTATCATTATTGATTGCTCTTCTTTGATGATGATTTGCTAATTCACCTTGTGTCTACTTATGGTTATGTGAAACTTGTATATAATTGATTAGATCTCATTGATTTCTTATTGATGTTGTGTCTATCTCCATCAATTAAGGCGTGACAACTTCAATAGATCTAGTTGGTTTAGTTTATAATCCTTGTTTCCTATTGATTCTTGTTTTGATTGAATGATTTATATGTTAGGCTTAAGAAAACTGGCAGATCTCCAAATGGTAACATGCTTGAACGTCTTAAGAAACATGAACCGAGGCGTACTAGGTCTTTATTGGTTGTATTTAATGCATGAGCCACTGTTTACAATCCCTATAGTTGTGCTGGGCATGGTGTAGGAGGAGATAAGAGCTCATAGAATTGGGGAGTTATGTATGCCACCCCATGAATGGTATTAAGGAATACAACCCGTCAATTAAAACAAGGTTACAATTCAATAGGTAGGATTGGATAGCTAGCAAGGAGTAACATATCATGGGTAGACATGCTTCACTTATCTTGTAGAACCTTAGCTTAGTTTTCTTGTTAAGTAGTTTAATTAGTAGCTTTTGGGTTAGTTGATTAGCAACTAATTCCGCCCACTCTCCCAATACCCGAGACTTTTACTTGCTTTTCATAAAATATAAAAATACAAAAAGAATTATCCTTCACCTTTAGACCTAGTTAGATTAATTTCAATCCTAACGACACTATTCCTAGCTGAACGATCAATCCCCCGGTACTTGTCACTATACTATACTACAACGATCAGGTACACTGCCTGGTGGGGGTTGTAAGCTTCTCGAGATCCCTCGAGAGGTAAAGCAAGGTGCGATTCCCACGCATCAAGTTTTTGGTGCCGCAGCCCGGGGAATAGTTATTGTTTAGGTTGAATTTGATTTTTATTAGGTCTACTCATTAGATTCCTATCAAGTGAGATTTTTTCTTTTTACTTTGTAGCTTTCTCGTAGTCTATCTTTTCTTTGTGATTTTGTTTGTAATTTGCTTCAAATGGACTTTACACTTAGACTTCTAAGATTACAAGATAGGATTGAGTGGCTAACACACCAAAGAGTTCAAAATACCTCATTTAGAGACACCTATGAATCATATGAGCCTTCACCTAGGATAGATTCTTATGAACAACCTCCATATTTAAGATCTAGTTTTAGTGAAGGCCAATAGGAAATGCGACCTAGTTTGCCATGGAATTATGGAGAGAGCCATTGCAACAAATCATAAGTTGGATGAAGCACTAGGTTTGCTATTATCACTTCCTAAGAAAACAATTGAGGAGGATTTAGCCGAGCATGATCACATTGATCAAAAAGACCTAGGTCCTATGATCGATGATGATGAATCTCAAGAAACAGATGATGAATCTCTTGGGCAATTTGTATATAGCAGTCAGAATATTGAAGATGATCCTTATGATTCGGACATAGAAGTTGAGATGCCTAGGGAAGCACGTGAGATACTTGGGAGAATGTTAGGGCTAGATCCTGATACATGGAATGATGAGGTGAACAACATAAGCCCACAAAATACTCAACCATCATTTGAGGCACACACACCGCCCGTGACTTACCCGGAAGAAGTAGAAGAAACTTTAGGAATTCCAATGGAGGTAGAACCCTTGGACCAGGCACCACTTGAGGATATAGGTTTGAACACTTGTAGTGATAACCTTACTCCTAGTTCTAGGGAATTTCCTAGTGTTGATGAACCGGAACCTCAATCTTTACACACTTTTCCAGCCTTAGATATATTTCTAGGAGACAAAAGAGGAACCGACCCACCCATCAACCAATATTATCCGGGTAGTTTTAGGATGAAGGAAGCCATTCACTCACCCCCTTCACCTCACGTGGCATATTCACACCCTAAGGGTGTGTATCGCTACTTTCACCCACACTTAATCCTAAGTGTAGGGAGAACCTCCCCAATTTCCGTTAAATAAGGGTAGAGTCAGGCTCGTAACTCGAACAAAAACAAGCGCTTCTTGGGAGGCAACCCATGTTTTGTGTGTTTTTATTTGTTTGTTTGTTTGTTTGTTTGATTTTATTTGTTTCCGTATGCATGTTTTATTTTTATTGTTTGTGGCTCATGTTTCAAAGTAAATTGTGAAAATGCTTTATTTTGTTTTTAACTTCGTCTTAATTGCATATAAAGGTATTTTGCAAAAGATAAGTGTAAGGGAGATCCAAATTTGTTTATAAGAACGAAATTGAGAATGAACCACAACAATATTAAATGGACATGTGTATTAGTACTTGTTAGAGTCAAATGCTTGTATTGAGTCGTAATGATGTTTTGCAGGATTTTCCAGGAAGTAGGACGAAGTTTTTCCAGAAATTTTCCGGAAACTTAACATAAGAATTTCTGCAGGTCACTTCTGACGGCGTCACGAGTTAACTCTTGACGGTGTCACGTGTAAAAATCTGGAAATTTTACCAGTTTTGTTTTTCTAACGGAGTCTTATGGTTTTTGTGAATTATTAAGTTTTATAATCTCCAGGAAATCTGCAAACATTCATTCCACAAGCATTATATCTTTAATTGTTTTGTTTTTATTCCTAAGTCTGGAATTACATCTAGTTGTGAGTTATCTTTGTTCGGCTTGATGCTTTGGGTTTTTGTGGTTGTTCTGTCAGGATTTACAGGTTATGTTCGACAAGGAGATGATTTATATTCTGGAAGGGAAGCTTTGATTGTTCATTTTCTTGGAGGAAGATTTAACCTGGCCAACCTATAATCCATACCGAGCGAATCAGGGGAGTATTTGATTTCATTCTCTTTACTTTTTCACTTTTACATTCTTTACTTGAACATTGGGGACAATGTTCATCTTAAGTGTAAGGGGAGGGTAAAAAGATGATACCTTACATATGCACTTTCGCTTGAGTTTGTTTTGTTTGATAGTAGATGTGTAATAAAACTATGAGAAATACTTGTTAGTGCAATTTTAGCGCCAAATTTAAAATTTTTTACAACATTTAGGAGTGAAACTTTAGCCATAGCAAGCGTCTCATGGATAGGAGATTGTATGACTAGCACATAACCGTATATTCAGAAAAATTTTCCACCCAAAAATGTGAGGTTCGCCTTTAGTTTTGATAGGAAAAGCATTTATTATTAGTGCTTATGAGTGTACCGGTAGCATTCAGATTCTAGAACTTGCGTTAGTGATGCATCCCGAGACCGCTAGTGAGACTACATTCGTGTGGTAGGATTTACTACATGATAAGAGGCATTAGGATCACCCTTGTGTTAAACCCGTATCATGATTACTTGACCATTTAAGTCATATTACTTGGCTAGTTAAGTCAACTAATTTTTCCCACACCCTTAGCGTTGTACTCATTTTTAGTACACGATACCCCTAGTACACCCCTCCGAGCCTATCTTTTCGTTTCTAACTTTAAGCATCTTACTTAAAGAAAGAATTTGTTACACCCCACTTAAATGTACACCCAAATCGCCTTAGCCTTCCGTGTATGCGCTCATTTTTAGTGCATTATTGTTATTTGTTAAACCCTAAGTTAACTTTCTAATTGATTACATGGTTGCTAAGTCGAGTCATATCCTTGTACATATTGTTTTGGGACGATTGGGACTCATGGGTAAGTACTTATTTTATGGAGTAATGGGGAAGAACATCATTTATTACCCCCATATGTACGTTAATCTTAAAAGTGCTCCAAGTGTTTTGATTTTCTTAATTCGAGTCATTAGATTAGTTAATTGTAAAGTATGTAAAGATTCAAGTGTAAGGGGAACGTTTATACCCCTATGATGTATTATTTTGGATGGTAGGGTAAGAGTGTATGTAAAAAAAAAAAAAAAAAAAAAAAAAAAAATGAAAAAAAAAATATAGAAAAAACAAGAAAAAGAAAAAAAAATAGAAAAAGAAAAAGAAAAAAAAAACATACGGACTACCATCCCGTTTTTATTCTATGTTTATTTTATGTTTTTGTTATTTTTCATTTATTAGCTTAAGTCGAGTCTAGTCTTGGCTTAGCAACGCCATCTTGTACATGTAATTGACCAAGATTGTTAACTCGCCACCAGTAAAATTTCCTTTATCCAACAAAACCGTGTAATTCATATCCCTATACCTAACGTTACAACCCTTTAAAAGACCTCTTTGATAGTCTATCCTAGGTGCTTACGCCATGTGGTGGAGGTTTGATCCTTTCCCAAGCCTATGGTAATCTATTTTGCTATGACAGGTAGTGAGAGATATCTTCCATTTCCATAATGTTATATTACTTTATTACATCCGAGAGATGTGAGTATCTAAACACTATTTGTGAGGTGCTAGTGTATGACCTCCGTGCTTGTCTATTGGTCTTTAGTGGAACGATTAATTGTTGTAATTACTTTTATATTAGTGTTAAATGACCCCTAACTTGTCTTTCGAGTAGAATAAAAGCTCATTTGCTTGAGGACAAGCAAATCTCAAGTGTAAGGGTATATGATGAGGCGAAAAATGATCCGTTTTTAGGGGGTCATTTAAGCCCGAATCCGACTTTATTTGATCAAATATTGCCCTAAATCGTTCATTTTGTGATTTTAGGTACTTGGAGAGTGAATTCTGGAAAAGAAGCCATTTCGGACGTTTTTGGAGCATAAAAGTGAAGAAAACGGCAAAGTCTCAAATTTCTATGCTGGGAACAGTGCATGAAGGCGTCAAGAATTGCTCTTGACGGCGTCAGAGTCCCAAGAATAAAAATCCGTAGTTGGTGACGGCGTCACCAAGGCCGTCACCAGGCCGTCACGTGTAAACTTGTCAAAACTTGCGCGCGGAGTAGCTGATATTGTTTTGGTCATAACTTTTGCATACGAACTCGGATTTAGGTGATTCAAAAGCCCACGCGAAGAGGACGAAGAGATCTACAATTTGGTGAAAAAGTGGTCTTGACGGCGTCAAGAGTACGGGCTGACGCCGTCAAGAAGGGCCGACAGAAAACATGCCTATAAATATAACTTCATAACTTCACTTTTTGTAAGCCCTAAACCCTAAGGTCGATTCCTGGGTTTAGGTGGGTGTTTTTCCAGCAACTTAGAGGGTTTCAACCACTCCATAAACATCATGTATTGGTTTGTTGATTCTATCTTAATTATGTTTTCCATTATCATTATTGATTGCTCTTCTTTGATGATGATTTGCTAATTCACCTTGTGTCTACTTATGGTTATGTGAAACTTGTATATAATTGATTAGATCTCATTGATTTCTTATTGATGTTGTGTCTATCTCCATCAATTAAGGCGTGACAACTTCAATAGATCTAGTTGGTTTAGTTTATAATCCTTGTTTCCTATTGATTCTTGTTTTGATTGAATGATTTATATGTTAGGCTTAAGAAAACTGGCAGATCTCCAAATGGTAACATGCTTGAACGTCTTAAGAAACATGAACCGAGGCGTACTAGGTCTTTATTGGTTGTATTTAATGCATGAGCCACTGTTTACAATCCCTATAGTTGTGCTGGGCATGGTGTAGGAGGAGATAAGAGCTCATAGAATTGGGGAGTTATGTATGCCACCCCATGAATGGTATTAAGGAATACAACCCGTCAATTAAAACAAGGTTACAATTCAATAGGTAGGATTGGATAGCTAGCAAGGAGTAACATATCATGGGTAGACATGCTTCACTTATCTTGTAGAACCTTAGCTTAGTTTTCTTGTTAAGTAGTTTAATTAGTAGCTTTTGGGTTAGTTGATTAGCAACTAATTCCGCCCACTCTCCCAATACCCGAGACTTTTACTTGCTTTTCATAAAATATAAAAATACAAAAAGAATTATCCTTCACCTTTAGACCTAGTTAGATTAATTTCAATCCTAACGACACTATTCCTAGCTGAACGATCAATCCCCCGGTACTTGTCACTATACTATACTACAACGATCAGGTACACTGCCTGGTGGGGGTTGTAAGCTTCTCGAGATCCCTCGAGAGGTAAAGCAAGGTGCGATTCCCACGCATCATACACTTAAGTCCCTAAAGTACGTTTAAGTTTACTACTAATATTCTAACAATTTCCACCTTAGGAGTAACACTTAAACATAACCGATACTCAACATCTTTTCCTCGTGCTGGAACCTCGGACCGGGGACCACCTTGTCGACCAGGCATTGTACTTCAGTAATTTCCCTAGATTAGCTTTCTTAGACTCCTTAACTTTCTTCTTTTCAGCAACATTACCCTCTGCACCTTCTTGACCAGGTACTCTGGTTACCGTAATGTCTGCCCCCACCTTTATACCAAGGTGTACCTTTTCCTGCTCATTTACCAAGCAGCCCGTGTTTGTCTTTTCTTCAAGTTTCTTAACCTCCAACTTTCTTTGAGCCACTGCAGCATCATCGTTACTATCCTGAATAACCTCAGCTTCACGATTTCCCTGAGCTCCCTGCAGTTCCACCTCAAACCAAACACGTTCATCAACCTGTACTCCATGGACTCCTGTTTTAACACCAGGACCAAGTTGTTTGAACCCAACTTGTTTATGACCAAGTTGTTTGAACCCAACTTGTTTAGAACCTCCATGTTTTTGTACACCAAAAGTCGTCACTTTTGCTTCAAGAGTATACACACAGTTCTCTTTCCTGATCCCGGTCATCATAACCCGACAACCTTTGATCACCTTGACTTTACCCATCTGCATCTTCACAGTATAACCCTCTTTTTCAAGAGTACCCAATGAAATCAAGCTTTTTCTTAACCCTGGAACATACCTGACATTTTCCAGTATAAAGCTTGAACCATCATGCAACTGTATCTTCACTTTTCCTGTCCCTCTGATAGTGCATGTCCTGTTATCACCTAACTGAACTGAACCACCATCAAAATCCTTGAAGTCATACAAGAAATCCTTCCTAGGTGTCATATGATAAGACCCACCTGAATCCATTACCAATTCAGTCATCTCATCATTCCCGACCACCGACGAGGCTTCTCCAAAGTAGGCGTTACCCTCGTCATCGGAAGAATCAGAATCCTGATCATGCTTACCCTTCCTGATGAACCCACTTGACTTCTTCTTTGGACAGTCTCTCTTCAGATGATCCTCTAAATGACATATGAAGCACTTGAGTTTACCAGTTCCACCTCTTGACTTAAACCGCGAACTTCCACCAGAATGAGCTTTCCTTGAATGATCTGACCCTCCCCTTACGTATAACCCGTCACCAGTTTCTTCCTTTGTGCCTTCAGTTCTTTTCTTCAACTCCCTTGAATTCAAAGCCGCAAGAACATCCTCCACTGTCAAGGATTCCCTCCCATAAAACAATGTCTCCACAAAGTTTTCATAAGACGATGGCAACGACGTAAGTAACATAAGTGCCTGATCCTCATCCTCAATCTTGATATCAATATTCGCCAAATCAAGTATCAACTTATTAAACTCATCTATATGATCACCCAGTTTCGTACCTGGACTCATATAGAACGTGTACAGCTTCTTCTTCAGATACAGTCTGTTTGCTAAGGACCTAGTCATATACAGACTAGTTAACTTCGCCCAGATTCCTGCAGCAGATGTTTCCTTGGTAACTTCCCATAAAACCCGGTCTCCCAAGCATAGAATCAAGGTACTGTATGCCTTCTTCATCAAAGCAGCCTTTTCACCTACTTCCATGTCCGCGGGTAATGTCTCTAATGCAGCATCACATCCCAGCTGTACCATTAAAGCACGCATCTTTATTTGCCATAACCCGAAGTCATTCTTCCCATCGAATTTTTCGATGTCAAACCTAGTTATCGAACTAGCCATTCTTCTTTAACCTTGCTAAAAACCTTGTCAAGTTGTTTCTTAACCAACTTTACCGACAAGCCTCACAAGCCGTGTGCAATATTCTCCCTTGTTGGTTAAAACCTTTCTTGCAAATCGAATTAATTAGAATAACCCTAAACCCTCGATTTCGAACAAGTAAACCCGACCGTTAACTTGAACCCCAAGCAAACCACGATCGAAACTTGAACCACAAGAAAAAAATTATATACGCAACAAGAACACTTCGTACTTGTCTTTAATAAAATAAAAACAATAAGCGAAGTTGATTAAAAAATCAAAAACCCTTTGACGATTGTAAATAGAATCAAGCATTCACATGCATGTACAAAGAATATATCCCTTTGTCGTTTTCTATTTTTACAAAAACAACTCGCCAAATAAAACGCTAACCTTCTTTTTCTCTTGTCACCGATCGCTACTTTAAACAACGATTCGAAACCCAAACCTCGATCTAGCACTCGAACTTCGATGACCACAATAACCGCGGCTCTTGATACCACTTGTTGGAAAATACCTCGACAACAAACCCGAAGATGTCGAACGCGGAACCTAGAACCGTAACGTCGATCGATCGCAAGTTGCAATACCAAACGCAAAACCCGCGTTGGACAACAAACGAAGAAGAACAAGAAGAATCAAAACCTACAAAGTATAACGAACATATACACACACGATGTACCTCGAACACCCCTTTATTAACACCAATAAAGCTTACAATTCGAGTCAAGAAGAATGTTAAACTAGCATCCCCCCTCATCTCTATTTATAGAGATGAGGGGGTAAAGAAACCATGGTTAGAGTCGGCAGAGGAATACCCAACCGACTCCTTTATGAAACTGACCACATGGGCCTTCCTTGCCTTGCAAGGCAAGCTAAACACATCCTAGTTTTAGTCTAATCCTAAACTAAATTACAAAGTACACTTAAGTCCCTAAAGTACGTTTAAGTTTACTACTAATATTCTAACAATAACTATAATATAGATTATTGAAGTTATTGTCTTCTTCTATTTTGTACACATTCGAACGTATACAAGTTTGTATTCGAATTGTGTTTTGGGTTTACGTGGTACACGGCTAGCACTCCGGGCGTATTTGTTTGACGTGTTTGTGTGAGCACTCGTAGAGGTGATTGTTTTAATCACTTATTTGTTTTATTTTGCGGGTGACTACGAGGGTTAGTCTTCTATTTATTTTTCATGTTTTCTCTTTTCCTTTAATTTGTTTATTATTTATGTGTTAATCATAATTGCTTAACTAGATCTAATATCCGCTGCGTACTCGTAGTTAATTGGTTAACTTGATATATATAATAAATTCCAACAAGAAGTACTGAAATTGGTGTTTAAGAATGAAGAATAAGAACAGATTTGAATGCGGGGAAAGATTTATTGGTTGTGACAGGTTTTATAAAAGAAATTGCCTTTTAATTTCAAGAAAAAGGAAAGTCAATTATTGAAAAGCAAAAAAGAAGTATTGAAAAAGGAAAAGTGAATGGAATTATTTCAATTAGCATCACTTCAGTGATAAAACCTTTAAATTGATACTAGGAATTGTAACGAAATTCACGTTTTAGTGTTGGTTAGAATAACTATGTGTCTCTTTTTCAAGAGGATAAGCAAAAAAGAAACTAAAATCTCAATAGACTTGTTTACTAGGAATTGAAAAAAACGAACTCCCATTTCTTTCAATCAAGTGTTTCAAGAAACACTTGTACAAATATTGTGACTTGCACTACATTGTTTGCGTAGACAACAAAAGATATATGAAAATTACGGACAAAAAATGTCTAATATAGAGAGATGTGACAAAGAAAATGTAACGCGAAACCCTGCTGCTTCTTTGATTTGAATTGTTTCTAATGTTAAGGCACGAAGCATATCTTCAAATTCATCTCATTAAGCTTCGGTCAATGTAAGTTCAAGGTCCACACGCTGCATGAAAGAAACAATAGAGAAAAAAGGTATAGATCACTGTTGGTAATCAAACAAACGAAACAAATAATAAAACAAACGAAATGGAAGTTTTATTCAAATTACCAAACCAAATACAAAAGCAAATTTAAAGGTACCAAACCTAAAATTCTAATTCAAAAGATACAAAGAAAACTAATGTCATTGGCTTCTATTTATAAGTGGCCAATGACCTAAATACAACCAAATTCTAAACCGACTCAAATTAAAAAAGATACCAAAACTTACGAAACAAACCCAAGAGTTTAAGTCACTTTTTAAGAATCTCCACCGTGACTTGAGCTCCTCCACATGTTCCAAACGAAATTTAAAATTCCAATTCCCAAACGCTAGAGATACTAGCCTAATTCAAAACGAATGATCGATTCCCAAAAGCAATCCGAACAAAATCGATCCATAACTAATGCCGATGACTTCAAAGCGAACAATCAAACGTTAACCCACAATTTCAACACGGGTCAACGAAACATAACCAAATCAGCTCAAACGATCTTCAACAAAGACAATCAAATTCGGGCAACCAACATCAAAGGCCCGACAAACGAAATACAATGAAATTTCATGCAAACGTGAAACTGATAGATAGTACGAAAGCCAAAAAGAAGAATTGAAAAAGGAAAAGTGAATGGAAGTGTGACACCAATAATTTCAATTAGCGTCACTTCAGTGATGAAAGGTGCGCATTTTATTTAAAGAGAAAGTTGAAAGAATAGTAAAACCTTTAACTTGATACTTATCTGTGCTAAACTTGATACTAATGCCGATGACTTCAAAGCGAACAATCAAACGTTAACCCACAATTTCAACACGGGTCAACGAAACATAACCAAATCAGCTCAAACGATCTTCAACAAAGACAATCAAATTCGGGCAACCAACATCAAAGGCCCGACAAACGAAATACAATGAAATTTCATGCAAACGTGAAACTGATAGATAGTACGAAAGCCAAAAAGAAGAATTGAAAAAGGAAAAGTGAATGGAAGTGTGACACCAATAATTTCAATTAGCGTCACTTCAGTGATGAAAGGTGCGCATTTTATTTAAAGAGAAAGTTGAAAGAATAGTAAAACCTTTAACTTGATACTTATCTGTGCTAAAGTTGTTGGTGGCTGATATGATATCTTCTGGTTGAATTTCAAGATGTTTGAACTCAGTCGCAAAGGATGCCATTGTTAGCTGATCAATCAAATAATTATGGGAAAGATCAAATTGGTGTTTGTAATCTCTCTATTGAAAGACAACTCACAGTTCTCATATACTGAAAGATTTTTAAGAATTGAGAAGATATAAACACTCGAAGGCAGAGAAAGATTGGTTTCATGACTTTAATGACACCACTAACCGTAATTTATCACTTATCAAACATGAAATATGATTAAACTAATTACTTAAATTGCAGCACTAACCCAAACGCATTGAAGGTGTTGTACATTTGGGCATGTCTAGAAGTGGGAATGAGATGGTTAAGTCAAGATCTGTGTACGTTACTAGAAGAAGAAAAAAAAAAAAAAAAAAAAATAATAATAATAATAATAATAATAATAATAATAATAATAATAAATAAATAAATAAATAAATAAATCCTATTTATCCCATCAATTCTCATCTACGCATGATAACATAGATAAAGGCATAAAGCAGTTAAAATGTCAATACAGAGGCTGAAAAACAACTTCATAATAATCACAATATTCAAATAACATCGAAGAGAACCAAGTTACAGAGTTGCAAAGGGCAGATATGTATAATGACGGTTGTAATAGCTAGACTGGATAACTTTAATCAGTCAGTAAACTATGGGAATATGTCAAAATAGGTAATTTTTTGGTACGGGTCAGCCTAACCTGTTACATACTTGGTGTAAATCCTGTAATAACTAAATACAATTCAAAAGTAGGAATCCAGAAAGAGTACTAATACAACAATATTGTATTTTTTAAATGTATAATTTTTTGAGGTAGAATATAAATTCATTTTGGCCTGCAGCCAGCTTTCGACCAGTTAGATCTAGACACGTTACCTTTTGGTTAAGTTTTTTATTTATTTTCATCAACAACCCGGTGAGACATGAAATGTATCTCAAATGAACTTATTCAGTAAATGAGAATCAATCCAATTAACTGTCTTAACGCGGAAAATACTTTAAATTTACTTCTAATGTTACTACAATAGTCTACTATTATTTTTAATGTTGCTACAATATTAAGTCGGGTCATTGTCACTGGAGCAACATACCATGTGCGTATGTAGACAATAATAGCTGATAAAATTGGGACCTGATGTTCAAGGCAGCCCTTTACGTTGGGTCAGCGTAGATGCCTTCATGACATGATTGCATAAGAAAACTTTTCAACTAGGCCCAGACACAATGCACAATTATTTTCCGGGTGCATGTATCACATGATTGCATAAAAAAATGTATGTGTCGAGGTGTTAAGCACTAAAGAAATAGTGATCAGTTGTTATAATGCAACAAATAGTGATGTGTCCAGATTCAGATAACCTAATTTTATCAAAATTAATACTCCTAATAATATACTTTCAAGTTGAGTAAATAAATTGAGGATGGTTAGGATGTCCATTTATTTGACATTAAAAAATTTGATACTTAACACGCTGAATAATCAACCTTAATGAGTTAAGGGTGTAATCAGCAACACACGTGTACTCTCTTCACCTGTGAAGCATACCAGCAAAACTTCATATATGCAAATGAAAGACTCATTAAGGGCTTTCTCATTCACTATGGGTAACCTGAAAGACATGCCAGAATCAAACAGTGATAACATTTAAAGTGAGTGGAATTGGTCAATGAAAAATTTCCATGCCATACCACATCAAAGAAAAGGCAGGCAATGCTTTAGCATATCAACGGGGTACAAAATCCAACGTTTAGGGCTCTGTTTTTCAAGGCTTTTCAGAATTGATTGCGTATGTATTCATGCTTCCTAGAATGGTTATAAAAGAGATTTATAAGGAATAAAGCTATAATAATCAAGCATGCATGGAATATTGCAGTGTAATAAAGTGTCTTTCAGTCTTTCTTAAGTATTGCCCATTTTGACCCATTTATGTAATATAACAGAGTCACACAATGGAGTTAAAAGGCAGAAGTATTGAGATATGTTCAGGTAATTATTACCTCCCACTTCCGGTTATCATGATAAAAGGTTCAGTTCGCTGCCAATATAGCATCATCCTGCATTTGTAAGACCAAATACCAACTTTTCAGTCCGCATATATCATCCCTTTTCTATGCTTCAATTATAAGTGTTACTTGTTAAAAAAATTATGCATTAGTTTTGTAATAACCATGTAGGGCTGAGCATCGGGCCGGACCGGACCGGACCCGTTCCGACCCTGAATCATCCTGAAACCGATTACATGGAAAACCATAACCGAATCCCGAACCGAGTAGAGATCGGGTTGTGTCGGTCGGTTTAGGTTTCATCCATTTTGGTCAGTTTTGCTTGTACTTTCTCGGCTTTTGGCCCATCCTGACCCGACCCGAAACCGAATATGCTGAAATCCCCACCCGAGTACCGACCCGACTGTCATGGATTCGGTTTCGGGACGATCGGTATTTGTCAGGATTCGGTCAGTTGTCGGGAGTCGGTCGGGATTGCTCAGCCCTATAACCATGTATCTGAGTAAAGGAATAAAGCCTCCAAACATAGGAAGAATACAAATATATAAGAGATCCTCTTTATCAAACTTAGTAATATTCGGATAAAACACACTCTCAAACAAATGCCAAAAACAAAATGTATGTATTTCATTGGAACACTCAAAAGCCTAAATACGTGTTGACTAATGATGAACTGCCTAAAATACCCATTAATAGAATCATATCTTACCATTGAAATCGGACGTCCGTCACTCCGGCCTGTCAGCTTTCTTGCTCTTGTTGTCGTCTTTCTCTCATTTCTTATTCATGGTTAAACTCCGCCATAAAATAGTCTATATTCCTTGCCTTCTCTATTATACACAATGCAACTATGCAAGAAGTCAACAAGGTAGTAGCATAGTTCACTAACCTGTTTTTCAATTTCTTTACCCTTGGTTGCCGTGGGAGGGGGTAAGAAAGAATGAACATACCTGCAGGAAAAATTATAACAATACATAATCTTCAACACTTAATTTGTGAGTACTAAATTCACATACATATGCCTGTTTCTTAAAGATTCATACAAAATATTCCCTAATAGTCAACCAGTTTGAACTTCATTTGATTTACTCTGCAGTATCAAGAAGAAGGACGTGTGTATTCAGATACACTAGCATCCTGCAAACTGCAATGGAACACACTATGCCCAGCCAAATTATGAATCATGTATTTATATTCAGTTTAGTGTAAAACAAAATGGGTAACTTGGTTTGGTGATCTAGTCCTAAAGTATCTTGCTCTCACCAAACAAAGGCACCAACAAATTTCTCATCAAAAACATAAGCGTTGTGTTTTCAAAATAAGATGATGATAATATGATATAACCACCTACAAAATCAATAACCAACTAACTTATATGGTTAACTGAACAAGCTGAACCGAGAAAGTCTGGCAAGCTTAAAAGACCCTTGTGTACCCAAGATTATACAAGGGTACATGAACCACCTAGTGTAATTTGTATGTTTGAGTGGGTTATAATTTTTCTAACGGTAAGGGCGTAATTATAACTTCACATAAAGGATATACCTTTATTTCATCTGAGCTGATATGAGAACATAAAGCCACCCCACAAAAGTAAAGGTTCCATGACTCAAGCTCTCTGAGAGTGCAACCTGAGCTCAACGTCATCAAATTTTATTAATTGCTGTTCATAGCCTGCTGAACAATCTCAACTCCAACCATTATTTGCATAAGGAAGCCCTCATTTATACCAATCTCAGTCTCATTTGGCAAGGATGTAACTATGTACCTAGTTACATGTGGTAGTTGACTAGTTTCCATCAAGATAAAAAGTAAAAACAAAAACAAAACCCAAACAACCAACTATACAATGGACTACTAATTCATTGCTCTGCTATTGAGCAGTGCGTCCAGATAAAGTGTGTTAGTATTCTTATGAATGTGAATGATAATGGTAGCTTGATACAGGGACTGCTCTGTTGAAGGTATCATTACATTTAAGTATGATTTAACAATACTCCTAGCTCCTAAGAGTTTGATGAACTCATCGCCTTACAAGTTCTATATTCAGAATGCCTTGTGATAAGAGCAGTGTAACATATTGAACCCAAACAAAAGCGCTTGTTTACCACCTTTATATACCCCTACATCGCAAAAAATACCGAAATTTTTCTACACGTAAACTATATACCCCTACATCGCAAAAAACAAGACTCTTAAACCTACTCCCCTTCTTTGAACCACCTGCACGACATTAATAAACGTCCACAAAGGTCCATGTAGTTTTAATAAGCAAAGTTTAAACAAAGTAGATGTGCCAAAATGCATATTTAAAATAGATGTGCCAAAATGCATATTTAAACAGATAAGCAAAGTTTAAACAGGGTTGTCTGGGATTGCTCATCTTTTTCTGCGTATAACCAAGTAATTAAAAGCTGCTTATTAACACTTCAAACTGCTTTATCTGCTTGAATAAAAAGCAATCCCAAACACCCTATAACTTAACATCTACTGCTTAAAGTTTAAACTGTTGAAAATAACAATTACATGATCCTTGGGAAGGCAACTAATACAAACAACAATCTCATCCAAAATAAAAACCCAAATCAAAGCACATAAAAAAAGACCAAACTGATTAATCGTTTAATTTTAAAAGATGTGATGAGAAACGGAAGCCTTTACTTTTGATAAATGAGGTTTAAATTAAGTTACCGGTTAAAATAGTGGTTGCCGGAGGAATATTCCGGTGGATTGTGAGATGAAGTAAGTACAATTTTAACTTCTTTTTTAAAATTTAACTTTATTTTTTAACTCTATCTATGTGTTAGTGTTATTTTTACAAAGTAAGTACAATTTTAAATAAATATTATTTGATGAATTTTGTATTTCTAAAAGAAAGTGTATATTAAATGGTCAAAGCTAAAAACACGTAATATATTTTTTTAATATAATATATTAATGTGTGTAACCTACTAATTTAATTATCTGCTAAAATACTTTCTATTTTTTTCTCAAAATCATTAACATGGTTTTTTAACAAGTTATTTCCTACGTGGCATTTTAATTTTTTAAGCATCATCCACATGTTCTAAATATTTATGTTATCTAAATTTTAGTCGGAAAACAATATATAACTTTCACTTTCCACCAAAAATCTCCAATTAATAAAAATAAATAGGGATGATTGCATCTTTATGTATCTTCTTTGCCACGTTTTCTAACTTTATGTAGCGTATTAAAAAATTTTCTTTTTGGTATATCATACTTTTGACTTTCGTCACTTTGTTGTATCATAGACCAATTGTGTGTATCCTTTTTACCATTTTACCCCTAATCTGATTTAATTTGAGTGTGTAAATTATAGGGGTATAATGGTCAAGTAGCATGATGTTTAAAATGAGATTAAATCAGAACAATGTCTAAGGAGTATCCTTTCATTGACCGCAGTACAACGACAGTATCAGTAATCATGTTGTTCAAACCTTTTTCTATTATTTTTATTTTTGTTAAATGTCGTATCACAAAATGTAATTGGGAGTGTACAAAATATAATTGCTCAACACGTATTTGGTTCACAATGTATTCATTACAAAAAGTAAATAACATAAAATACTTATTAATTTTCCTTACACTTCAGTTTTAAATCAAAAAGATAATCAATCTATATGGGTCTAATGTCAATGTCTTGTACAATAAGCCCACTAAGATCCTTGTAACAAGGATGCGCTAAAGTAAGACCCATAGAGATTGTTTCCATAGTGGTTTGGGTATGAAATTCCCATACTTTTACTTCCATCCAGCCATCACTTCTTTCGTGTTCTCATCAAACTTTGGTCCAATAACAGGGGTTTCTGGCGGTCTTACTAGATAGGCAAACCTACCAAAATTAACTTCCAGAGGAGCCTTGAATGTGGATTGGTCTTGTGGTAATTTGTAGACAAGGTAAACTGCCTACGTTGTTTAAAGCGATACTACTTTAGATTTCGATTTTTCTCTTAATTTCAAATCTGTAGCTAGCTGTTGTTACAAGCACTTCTCCAAATTTGAAGAAACATAAAAACTCATCATTTATGTAATAGATTCAGAAAGTGTTTAAGGTTTGCATGTAGTAGAAGCCAACTAACGTGTCGTTTATGTTTATTATTGAACACATGGACTTGCTAAATTTTTAAAAAACGGGGAGGTTTTACAAGTGCTTATTCATTCATTATAAATAAACTGAAAGATTGATCATAATACATGCTATCATTCACCAAAGCAAAGTCCTACGATGCTTTGGGTACCGTGGGCTACAAAATCCAATCTTTAAAAATCTATTTATAAGCTTTTCATAATTGATGGCTTATGTTCTTGAGCCTATTTGAGTTTATTGTGCTTCAATATTCAAGCTTTCTATAACGTACAGCTATAAGGAGATCAACAAAATTTTGAAATTTTTCCTATGGTGTCAACAAATCACTAAAGGCAGATTTAAAGTGGCATGGAAATATATTTGTATACCATATAATCAAGGAGGTCCAGGGTTTAAATATTTGGATAAATGGTATACATCAAGCATTTATGGAATATTGCAGTGTAAGTGTCTTTCTTAACGATTACCTGATTTGACCCATTTATGGAATAGAATGGAGTTACACAATGAAGTTAAAATGGACAAGTGTATTGAAAGTTATACATGAAAATTTAGACAAGTGTCATAATGTCCATAAATTGGGAAAGGGGAATACACTTTAGTGCGGCTTGTAAGCAATTATACTCAAAGATAGAAGATGTAAGTGGTATTTTGAGTGGTATACAAAGTCAAGTTATACGCATCTAAGTTCATGTTTTAACCTTTGTGAAAATATGTAGTTGTATGGAAAAACTCAAAAAGTAAGGGTGTCCCATTTACCGATAAACATGTATGGGAAACTATTAGAACTAAGACTCCAAAAGTGCAGTGGTTTTCCTTGGTATGACACTCTTAATGTATTCCTACACATACATTTTCCTTATGGATGACATTCCATAAGGGCTACCAACACAATATAAGTGAACTATATGGGGATAAGACAGTGATGGTATGCACATTATACTAATAATTGTGAAGCACATTCTCATCTTTATCCTTTTGCACAGAATGCATGGGTCTAGTTGCAAAAATCAATGGGTCTAGTTGATGGCCAATTGTAACACCCACTATCTGAATCCTATTAATAGATTGGAGATAGGGCTCACTAATCAACTGAGATTGCTAAATGAAGAAAACAATCTGAATTTGAACAGTGAAATGATTTGTTATCTGTTATTTGTTATTGAGATTTGTTTGCAGAAAGGAGAAATTGTTTACATCGATGAATGACCTTTACAACAAAGCAGAGTAATCTTTATACAAATGAGAAATGGCGGAAAAAGTAGTTTGGGTTGGTTACAACACGTGCAGGTCACGTGTTGTATCTAAAATATTGACTTTTGGCTTTGACTTCAATAGTACATGTAACAAAGTTCTTACAACAATGATCTTAAAAGCTTAACCATGTATACGTTCAGACTCAAAGAGTTTATAATTATGGCGGATATAACAGCAAAAAGGCATAACAGATCATTTCAAACACATTATTTTCTACATATATGCGTAAACTACATTCTAAATCTAAACAAACACACATTTCATACCTGTTGCTACGAACTCTTCCCAAATAGACAAACTTCCATTGGAACAAATGCATGCAATCGCATCACCATACTCTAGCAGAACCCAAACAACCTTTGCAATGCTTCCATCATTAACCTATTCAATCAGCAAAACTCATCTCAATCAGTTAATGACAACACTTGCTAACAACGTTACATTCAACATAAAAGATTAAAGTAACATAAATCAATCAATATTTTCCAAAACAAATAGTCCAATCTTCAAACAAATAGATTCATTTCACCGAACAAATACATCGAATCCAAATGAATACAAATAACTCATAATAAGGCTGTAAAATACACCGAACGTTCAACCAACCAGTTGATCGTTCTGCAAGAAGTTCATCTATATTCATTTACTCATTAAAAGAACAAAGATGAACATCTATTATGTCCATTCACTTATACGAAAAAAAATACGCAGAAAGTACTTGGTCGAAAGCATATGAATATCCATCTGTTTATGTTCATTTCGCATATTTGCTTGTTTATACAAATATTATATCTACATTATATATCTTCAAAGTTAGACCACTATCTATCAATTTTAGATCATTAGGTATGAAGAAATGACCAAAGGAGTCCAACTGCGACGTGTCACTTTCCCTTCTCTACCACTGCCCCGACCACTTTTCACATGTTTTGTTTCTATTGTGGCTCAAAATTTCCACAAAAACAGACGAAAAATTCCCTACATTGGAACCATGGGCTCCCTTATAACGGACGACAACTGCCTGGTTCTCTAAAGAACACAGTCCTATAAACTATATCAATTTTAATCTTAATTATAATAATAACGAATTAGGCTAGCTGATCACCTAGTATTAGTGTTTTGCCCAACTATACATACTCTGTGACCATACGATAAGGTTCAAAACTTACTATTAGTCAAACACAGCCTACGCAATCATCACAGACAAATTTGACAACTGGACTATTAAGTGTTTGTATGTTTCATAATAGCAACGAATTAAAAGGTTGCAGAAAGAGTAAGATTGGAGTTGCTTTGAGTCAGGAACTATATACTGTGACTTCAAAAGTCAAACATGTATTCCATTGTCCCATTAGAAACGGAGACAATAGCCAAATACTTGATAAAAGGGTTTTCTAATGTACTCCTATTTTTAACAGCTTAACCTATCATGACCTTTTGACATAGGGTAAAACAAGCAGAAAAACACAAATGCAGCATTGTATGCATTAAGTGAAACCGATTTCAATATATGGGAACGCAAATAGAACCAAATTTTATGCCAATGATTTGATGGAACAAGTACAGTTTGGTATTTATACTATGATATACCTTATTTGTTACTGACTTTTTCCTCTAAAAAGCTTGGGTGCCATCTTTGGAAAGGTTCCACGAACACCACATCGGGTTCTTTGCCCTTTGATAGGCCATTATCTCCTTCCTGGAAAGTCATTATGCGAAAGTCAGAATGCACAATTATATCATAGGAAAGTTAACCAAAAGAACAAAATTGCTTATGGAATGGAATGAAGAAACTTGAGCTGGTGAGGGCATGGGATTTTCTTCCACTTTTTGCTGATGACTTGGGACTTCTTCAATAGAAGGGTCATCCTTTACTTCAACTTTTGGATTGTTATCAACAACATTAAGGTCTTTGCATACCTTGTTTGCCTCAGACATTTTGTGTATACAGTTCAACAAAGACCTGATGGCACAATAATTCAATATCGAGTTATATCGTTTCAAGACTTTCGTAATGAATAAGAAATATACGAAGCTATAGTCCAAACTCTCTTACCCCACATCTTGCCCAAAAAAAAGTGCCTTATAAAACTAACTTTTGCGGGGTAGTATTATTACTTAAGACTAATGATGTTTTTCTTCACATAATTTGTAGCCTGTAACTAAGGGAGTGTTTGGATCCGCATTTTCATAGTGACTAGCGCATAGTTCTATAACTAGAATCAGATTGCCAAACGCAACAAATAAGTGATTTAGGCATAGTTAGACGATTCTATATCTTCCCAGAAATATTAGTTCTGTTGCAGCAATGTAACACCCCCAAAATTTGATACAGCAGAGGTTATCCGAGTATTTATGATATTGCGGGGGTTACCCGAATATCTATGTTAGAACGGAGGGTATCCATGTGTTATGATGGAGCGGAGGGTATCCGCAGGCTTTTAGTAAATCCTTAGTCTTGCTAGCAAGCGTTTTGCGTATATGTCCACTATATTGTTAGATGAATTTAAACCTATGATCTCACCAGCGAAAGCTGACTTTTAGCACGTTTTCTCAGGAAATTAAGTGATGCTCTATGGATGCTTGGATTGGAGGCTTGGCAATGGCACCGGTTATGGATCTATTTTTCTAAACTCTGATATTTAATTGTGGACCTACGTTTATTTCTTTTGGGCCTGACTCTGAATGATGATGGGATAAATGTAAACTTTAAAAACCCGTTTCGGTTGTGTTTTTCTTATGTTTACTTTATCTCATTCTGTTATGTCTTGTGTTGGATACCAATCACCGTAACACCCCGAAAGCTTGTTGAGTCTTCCGCTGTACCAAATTTTGGGGGTGTTACAGATTGGTATCAGAGCCAAGGTTATAGAGAACTAGGTAAATAGACACCTAAACTATAGCCGATTTTTATAGAAAACGATCCTCGACCATTGCCCGCCAGCCCGCCAAGCCGAAGCATCATCATTATTATTGAGGTATATTGAGATGATTATAAGATTTGGGATTCTTGAGATGATTTGAGGATTTGAGGTTTATTGATTTGGTGATATGATGACGTTTTGAGGAATTATATGGCATTTTGAGGAATTATATGCGTTTTGAGGAATTACATGGCTTGATTGTTTTACGAATGATTTTAGTAATGCGGTATTTTAAATCTTTCTGGATATATACGATTTGGAATTATATGATGATTTTGATATGGTATTTTGAGTTCGCGGTTTAGTTGTTTTGAAACACTTACACCTACCCTACGCCGTTGTCACAAACCATGACCTCCTATTCGTACGATGTTATTGAGGATGTTTATGCTGGTACGTGTCGCCCCTCGTAGATCACTATCGCCCCTGATGACCCATACGTGTTGGTCATGCGTTCGGCCACTACTTTATCGTCTCATTGACGCCCTAAGTCACTGATTTTATCGCCTCGTGGTTCACCTGCTCAGAGATGACGATTGATGGAGTACCCCTCCGATGAGGAGTATGAGGAGGAGTACAAAGGTGAGCAGAATGATAACCCTCAAGATGAGGAAGAGGATGATCCTCAGGAGGAGGAGATGCATGATGATGATGGGTCGCTAGTACATTCAGCTCATTCTGCGAAACCCGATTCCCCGATACATCCGTTAGAGCCGGTTTCACCTGATCATCCGTTTTTATTTGATTCACCACCTGGTAGTCCCGTTGAGTCGGATGCACCTTCTGAGGTTTCGGTTGAGCATGCAGAGTTAGGTGAGACTGGTAGGATGTGGACTCGGATTACTGTACAGGGCGAGAAGATCTCGCGGGTGTCTGACCGACTTGAGATGGTTATTGCTGAGTTTATTGTTGAGTTTGTTGTGGAGTTGAGGAGTCTACGCCAGCATCATGGCTAGATCGATTTGGATTTGTGTTGTTGTTATGTTGCTTCTTAAGCCAGGGAGTACTTGGTTAGGAGAGATGGTTATTCTATCCCTTAAGTCATGTTATTCGGATTGTATGTTCGTTTCGTATGGAACGATTAGTATTTATTATGTCTTTTGGTATTTTGGAGCGAAGTATCGACCGCTACATGTATGGACGAGGGTGATTTCGTATGATATTTTACGGTTTTTGGCATACATGGAGAATTGTGTTCCTATTTGCGTGGCTGATATTGTCTTGGTATTAAGTTCATATTTCAACTTTCACCAATCGGATTCTTGTTAGACGTTATGGTACGTGTCAATGGAGACTTGCGAACCTTGTATTGTGACTTATATTAATTGCCCCACGACGAAACCCTGTTAGAGCTACCAGAACTGGTCCTGCAACGACTACCCCTAGTCGTCGAGGACGCCGTCCTACTCGAAATGTTGAAACCCCTACTCCTGATAACCTGGACACTACTAACCGCAACAACAGGAATCAGAATGTTGATGTTCAGGGAGACAATGATCATGTTCCACTAAATGCACCTACTGTAGATCAAGCAATGATCAATCAACTGGTGGAGCAACGAGTTGCTGAGCTACTAGCTGAGTCAAATCATTCCAACAATTCTGCTGGAACATTTCCACCTGTTCGTGCTAATGGATGTAACTATAAGGAGTTTAGAATCTGTGGACCTATTGAGTTTGGTGGAACTGAAGGAGTGGTCTACTTGGTCAGGTGGACAGAGAAAACTGAGTCGGTGTTCAATGTCAGTGGTTGTGCGAAGAATGCGAAGGTAAAGTTTGCTTCTTTTACCTTCAAGGATGAAGCTTTAACTTGGTGGAACAATTACCGAAATTTGGTTGGTAGTGATGTGGCTAATGCTATGACTTGGGAGAAATTTAAGTCTTTGCTGATTCAGACTTACTACCCAAGGAATGAGATTAAGAAGCTGGAGATTGAGTTCTGGAACCATAAGGTGAAAGGTACCGATATGGCAACTTACAATCGCCGTTATCGAGAGTTAGCCTTACTTTGTCCAGATATGGTTAGAACTGAGACTCAAAAGATTGAGCGGTATACCGATGGGTTGCCGTGGCTACAAGGAATGATGTGATTGCTGCTAGACCTGCAAACATCCATGAGGCAATCACAATCACTCAGCAATTAATGGATTCGTTGGAATTAGAAGGAGCTGATAAGGATAAGAATGGAAAGAAAAAGAGAGACCATCACTCTAAGGATAAAAATCACCGAAACAAGCGACAAGCTGCTGCTAAGGCTTATGCTATTGGGAAATGGAGACAAGAAGAACTACAATGGAGATGCACCCAAGTGTAACCGATGTTATAAGAATCATTCTGGACGATGTACTGTGATGTGCAAGAATTACTCTAGGATGGGACACGTAGCTAAGGATTGTAGACCTCGACCACTTGCTATGGTTCAAGCTACTCCTGAAGTGAGAAGTAAGGCGGACGTTACTTGTTATGGATGTGGAAAGAAGGGAAATTATAGGAATGAGGGTGGGGAATCGTGGAACCGAGGAAATCAAGGATCGGGTGGTAATGGGTACAATCATGGAAACCGTGGACGACAAGATAATGGGGACCAACATGTAGAAGCTGAAGCTGCTCATGGGGAGAGTGTATGCACTCGGGAACGAGAGAGGAGAAGATCCGAACGTCGTTACTGGTACGTTCCTTCTCAATAATCGTTATGCTTCCATACTATTTGATACTGGTGCCGATAGAAGTTTTGTGTCCACTACGTTTGCACCATTACTAGAGAAACCCCCGATGGCCTTAGGAATTGGTTATGATGTAGAATTAGCTAATGGGAACATAGAAAGGATTAAGACTATCATTCGCAGTTGCACATTAAATTTCTTGAATCACCCTTTCAACATAAATCTTCTACCCGTCACGTTAGGAAGTTTCGATGTCATCATTGGTGTGGATTAGTTGTCGAAGTATCGTGCTCACATACTTTGTGATGAGAAGGTCGTGCGTGTGCCTTACGGAAAGGAGATTCTAAATATACAAGGAGATCGAAAAGGTTCGAGGAGCCCATCTCGATTAGCAGTCATCTCTTGCACTAAGCTACCGAAGCTAATGGAAAAAGGATGTTACCTTTTCTTAGCTCAAATCTCTGAGAAAGGAGGGAAGGAGAAGAAGGAAAGGTGCATTGGAGATGTGCCTATAGTTCGTGATTTTCCTGATGTATTTCCCGATGATTTTCCGGGAATCCCGCCTACTAGACAAGTGGAGTTTCAGATTGAGTTGATACCTGGTGCCGCACCTGTGGCACGAGCACCTTATCGACTTGCACCCACTGAACTGGAAGAGTTGTCGAAACAATTAGCGGAGTTAGTCAAAAAAGGATTTATAAGACCAAGCTCTTCACCTTGGGGAGCCCCAGTTTTATTCGTGAAGAAGAAGGATGGATCGTTTCGTATGTGTATTGATTATCGAGAGCTGAACAAGTTAACGGTGAAGAATAGATACCCGTTACCGAGGATTGACGACTTGTTCGATCAGCTCCAAGGATCGAGTGTGTATTCGAAGATCGATTTGAGATTGGGATATCATCAGCTTCGAGTTCGCGAGAAAGATATTCCGAAAACGGCTTTCAGAACCCGTTACGGGCATTACGAGTTTCAAGTGATGCCGTTTAGGTTGACTAACGCACCGGCGGTATTCATGGACCTCATGAATCGGGTGTGTAAGCCTTACTTAGATAAGTTTGTGATTGTGTTCATCGATGACATTCTAATTTATTCGAAGAGTGAGAAGGAGCATGAGGAGCATCTAAGACTTATCTTAGAATTGCTCAGGAAAGAGAAACTGTATGCCAAGTTTTCTAAATGTGAATTTTAGATTCCGACGGTACAATTTCTGGGTCATGTGATTGATAGACAAGGAGTTCATGTAGATCCTGCTAAGATTGAAGCGATTAAAGATTGGGCTGCACCTACGACCCCAACAGAAATTCCTCAATTTTTGGGATTAGCCGGTTATTACCGAAGATTCATTAAAGGATTTTCGAAGGTCGCAAAACCGTTGACCAAATTGACTCAAAAGAGTGTTAAGTACGAATGGGGAGATAAGGAAGAGGAAGCATTTCAATTACTTAAGGAAATGTTGTGTAGTGCTCCTATCTTAGCGTTACCTGAAGGTAACGAGGACTTCGTCATCTATTGTGACGCTTCGCATAAAGGTTTAGGAGTTGTGTTAATGCAACAAGAGAAAGTGGTAGCTTATGCTTCCCGACAGCTCAAGAAGCACGAGAAGAACTACACCACCCATGATTTGGAGTTAGGTGCTGTGGTTTTTGCCTTAAGGATATGGAGACATTACTTGTACGGAACCAAGTGTGTTGTATTTACTGACCACAAAAGTCTACAACACATTTTGAATAAAAAGAGCTTAACATGAGACAGCGACGTTGGATTGAATTGCTAAGCGATTACGATTGTGAAATTCGCTACCATCCTGGTAAAGCAAATGTCGTTGCTGATGCTCTTAGTCGAAAGGAGAGAATTCCACCGTTACGAGTTAGGTCATTAGGAATGACTATCGTATCGCCATTATCGTCTCAAATATTAGAAGCTCAAATGGAAGCGTTGAAAGCAGAAAATCGACATGCTGAGAAAATATTTGGGATGGCAGAAAATGAGAAGGGATTTGTTAAGCGTTCTGATGGAGTATTATGTTTTGGAGATCGGATTTGGGTACCTTTGTATGGAGGAATTCGAGAGTTGATTATGCACGAGTTGCATAAGGCAAGATACTCTATTCATCCTGGATCTGATAAAATGTACCAGGATTTGAAAAAGTTATATTGGTGGCCAAATATGAAGGTAGATATAGCGCTGTATGTTAGTAAGTGTTTGACATGTTTTAAGGTTAAAGCCGAACATCAAAGACCGTCAGGATTATTGACGCAACCAGAACTCCCAGTTTGGAAATGGGAGCGGATTACGATGGACTTTATTACCAAATTACCGAGGACAGCTAGCGGTTGTGACGCTATCTGGGTAATTGTGGATCGTTTGACTAAGTCTGCTCATTTTCTAGCGATTAGTGAAGATGATAGTGTGGATAAACTTGCGAGGTTGTATGTGAAGGAAATTATTTCTCGTCATGGAGTTCCGATATCGATTATTTCTGATCGCGATAGCCGCTTTACGTCAACTTTGTGGCGATCACTTCAAACGGCTTTGGGGACGAGACTTGATATGAGTACTGCATATCATCCCCAAACCGATGGTCAAAGTGAGAGGACCATTCAGACGTTAGAGGATATGCTTCGTGCATGCATCATAGACTTTGGTAAAGGCTGGGAGAAGTACTTGCCCCTTGCGGAATTCTCCTATAATAATAGCTACCACACAAGTCTTAAAGCTGCACCATTCGAAGCTTTGTATGGCAGAAAGTGTCGTTCGCCTATTGGTTGGGCAGAAGTTGGAGATAGCCAACTCACAGGCCCTGAACTTATCTTGGATACTACTGAAAAAGTAACTCAAATTCGTGATCGATTACAAGCAGCTAGAGATAGGCAGAAAAGTTACGCCGATCAGAGACGTAAACCCCTAGAATTCCAGGTTGGAGACCAAGTGATGCTAAAAGTCTCGCCTTGGAAAGGTGTGATACGTTTCGGGAAACATGGGAAACTCAACCCTCGCTACATTGGACCATTTCTTATTTTGGAAAGAATTTGGCCCGTGGCTTATAGGTTGGAATTACCACAGGAACTGAGTAAAGTTCACGATGTGTTTCATGTTAGTAATTTGAAGGAGTGTCTTTCTGATTAGATGCCGGTTATACCGATGAAAGATTTGTGTGTTGATGAGAAATTGAACTTTGTAGAAGAGCCGATTGAGATTTTGGATCGTGAGATTAAGCGACTCAAGCGAAGTCGCATTCCACTCGCCAAGGTTCGTTGGAATTCCCGACATGGACCGGAATTTACGTGGGAACGTAAGGACAAGTTTTTGAAAGAGATATCCGAAGCTTTTCACTTCGTAGATGGATTGTTCCGAGAGAAACCCGGGACGGGTTTCTTCTGAGGCTGGGAGGATGTGACAACTGGCAAATTAGGGAGCCATTTTGAAAACCCGCATTACGTTAAAGTTCGTTTATAAATTATATTTGGAATTTTATTCATAACGAACTTGAAAAACCAATATTTTGGTTGATTATATCTAAAACTTTTATGGAATCGAATTTGGTTTATCGATATGATGAGAATTTATTTCGAGATTTTATTGGCACTACGTTGACTCCGGCACTAGAATAACCTAACTAAAATTTTATGTCTTGAGTCTACGGATTCGACTATATATATTTATTTATGGAACGTCTCGTAAGATAATAAATGATATGAAACGAGTTACGGGTTTTGGTCCGTGTATTTTACACCTAGTCACCTTACCCTAAATATAATAACACTTTTGTTATTATTATTATTATTATTATTATTATTATTATTATTATTATTATTATTATTATTATTATTATTATTATTATTATTATTATTATTATTCTTTGAGAAAAAGAAAGAAAAGAAAACTTTTTTTTAAAAAAAAGAGTAAGAGTACAAATTGGTCCTTGTGGTCATAACCTGGAACAAACAAACACACCCAATTCTCTCTCTTATCTATATCTTCCTCATCCCATCTTAAAACCCTAGCCACCACTAGCAGCCGCCACCTTAAACCGTCGCCACAGCCACCACCGCCGCCCTCACAACCAAACCAACACCACCATTTTAATCATCTCATCGAGATCTATCATTTGGTATACACCACGCGCCCTAAAACCTATCTTAACACCACGAAATATTATAAATTCGATTGGAATATTGTTATTTTCACTAGATTCGTGAAGTTACAAGGTTCAAGAAGGTGAGCAAGTAACAAGACAAGTGTAAACTTGTCTTGGTTCCCATCGATCCGTGTTATACGGATGTATATATTGATGGGTTTTGAAATTTTCTTGGTTATTTCGAAATAAAATATGTTATACAAGTGGGTTTTGATGTAAAAATGAGTTTTGATATTGTTTGGTATCCGGGTCTTGGTGGATTTCATGTGGAGGTCGATTGAACCGTGAGCCGTAGCTCATGGCTTGGTTTTGGTTCGAGCCTTATGGCTTATGTTTTGATGGTTTGACCTCGGGTTCACATTAGCGAGGGTTTGGATTATTGGAGTTGTTTTAGTTTGGATTTGATTGACCCTTTTGATGCTTGTTGTTGTTCTTGTGTGTCGTGACCCAAGAGGGTCCGTTGGGCAGTTTTGGTGTGCTCCACATGAGCTGGTGCCGCGACCCAAGTGGTCATGGTGTCGAGTCTATTGACTCCTAGTTGTTGCCGAGACCCAAGGGGGGAGTAAGGCACGGGTTGGCTTGGTAAACCAACCTGAAACTTGGATATATTTTTGTTGCCCATCTTGTTGTTAGTCCATTATTGTTGTTATTGCTGATATTGATGTTGTTGTTGCTCTTGTTGATGACCGAGAGGAGAAGAGGCCGAGACCCTCGTGGTCTCGGAAATGGACTTATATTATTGTTGATGTTGTGTTGACGAATTTGATTGGGGACCGATTGTGAGACGGTCACTTAGATTGACGGAGATAGGTTAGTCGGGTGCCGTAGTCGGACCCTATTGTTGTAGCACGTGATATGGGTATTGTTTGGACGGAGTTGGATTGATTGTTTATGACTTGGTTATTTTTTTTATGTTGGACTTGGACAATGAGCCGAGAGTGATGACTCGGACATGTGACCATTTCGTATGACTCGATAGATATTTATAATTAAACGCAAATAATAAAACTCGTAATAATATTATTGGTAATATAAACGTTTATATAAATATATAGACGTAAATAACGTATATATAAATATATAAATGCGTATATTAATAATAAAACGATCACGAGTAATATTATAACAATAATGTAACGATAAATATTATACTATGAAAGTGGTGTAATAAATGTCGGGAGCGTTATTATAATTAAATGACTATAAATAACGATGAAATCTTGACGTTAAATAAATATTAAGTAAAATAATTTCTTTTAAATAAATGAGGGAAGCTATTGAGTTATGCGGGGTCGTGGTCACTTGAGTCCAAGTGGTTTATTAATTGTGACGTTCGTGTTGTCACGGATATATGACAATTAATACACTCACTTTCGATAACTACATAACTTATTTAGTCGACGGGTTAAATAAGAGCTATTTAGTTGTTTAAATTGAGTATATTAATGGGCATTGTTTCCTACGACGCCCATAGGTTGTGGTATGTGTACGAGAATAATAAATTACTAAGTATCCCGTGAGGTTGCCAAATTGACGAATTTGGTAAGTTTAACGGCATAATTAGAGAATTTATTAAACTTTGATATATACCATATAGTACTTTATGTGCAATGTGTGACCTAGGATTCGGGTATAATCTTAGAATGGTATATTAAGTAAATAGATATGGGGGATTACCAAATTGACGGATTTGATAAGCTTCGATGATTTATTTAAATAATATATTGGACTAATATTAGACCTATAGATTGTTTTATTATCCTTTTATTGTGACTTCTTGATTTGAGTTGTGTCGACCCACTACCCGTATGGATACCAAACGCCAAACTCCAAACTAATACGAGATTTATACGAGAAATGGATTTTCAGAAGATAAAATAGAATACGTTCGGGTTTGGGAATATTCGATTTTGAGGAAATGATTTCTGAATGAGTTGATATTGTTAGGTCGTGCCGAGTCCGTAGTTGCCGTCTTTTGAGTTACTATACCTCTTATTTCTACCGATTTCTTATTGCTGATTTCTGGACTTGAGGTGAGTCATAGCCCCACTTTTACTCTTGAACTATGTTTTCAATACTTGGGGTGAGAAACGTGCAAATTATTTTATGTGGACTATTTATCGCTTCTATATTCTTTCTAAAACTTGCTATGCGTATGGACTAGGATATATTGTCAGCTTTAGTTACATTTTATGTGTACTATTCAAGGTTGGCTTATTTGTTATTGTCAGCTTTAGTCACACGGTTCGTGTGTACTATTCAAGGTTGGCTTATTTAGATACTGTAGCGTGCACCTATAGGTTATTGATACTTCGGAGGTTATCCGAGTATTTATGATATTGCGGGGGTTACCCGAATATCTATGTTAGAACGGAGGGTATCCGTGTGTTATGATGGAGCGGAGGGTATCCGCAGGCTTTTAGTAAATCCTTAGTCTTGCTAGCAAGTGTTTTGCATATATGTCCACTATATTGTTAGATGAATTTAAACCTATGATCTCACCAGCGAAAGCTGACTTTTAGCACGTTTTCTTAGGAAATTAAGTGATGCTCTATGGATGCTTGGATTGGAGGCTTGGCAATGGCACCGGTTATGGATCTATTTTTCTAAACTCTGATATTTAATTGTGGACCGACGTTTATTTCTTTTGGGCCTGACTCTGAATGATGATGGGATAAATGTAAACTTTAAAAACCCGTTTCGGTTGTGTTTTTCTTATGTTTACTTTATCTCGTTCTGTTATGTCTTGTGTTGGATACCAATCACCGTAACGCCCCGAAAGCTTGTTGAGTCTTCCGCTGTACCAAATTTTGGGGGTGTTACAAGCAACATATCTTATCAAAACCTAACAACTTTAATATTACACACAAATTTATGAATAAAATGAGTTTTGTGTTCAGACTTGATAATCAAACACATTTACTAATCTCTGCTCAGAATTTGTTGTTATTTATTGCCAAAACTACATTTACTTGTGCCTAAGGTCTACAAACAAACAACTCACTCACACATTTAATCGAACACTTGTGTTACACATATAATCCACAACATTTTTACCAAAAGAAAATACACACAACTCAGTCGGACATTTGAACAAACACTTGGATTACACTCTAAACATACATAAAAAGAAAAACCCGCATTCATCCTCTTGTTCACGTGGTATGATTAATGAACCGTATTTGCCATGGTAACTTTTGTTTGCATCTTGTCACATATCTGATTGGTTTGTTGTACGTACAAGAAAGTATTTTGTGTTGGTGCTTTGAACTTTAAATTAGCATAGAAGTAGGAGTATCAGATTGCGCTTTTAGACCCATATATAGTGCATTCTCTTTTTAATTCAAGACTCTTTTAAGTGCAAGGAAATAATGAAACAAGAACCTGAAGTAAGCAGCAAAGAAAAATAATGAAACAGGAATCTGGAATTGGTTTGTTCAAACAAAGAAAATAGAGCTTTAAACTCGGTAATTATAGGATGATAAAAACCGGATATAAAAAAAATCCTAATTCATCTAAAACTTGGAATCTACAACAATATGGAAGCTAGTCTATACTACATATAACGCATGAATGACTCTCTCTCCAAAATTTTAAGACTTACAAGAAATTAAGCATGGCTTACAACAATTTAAAGCACCCAATTTTCATAATTACAACAAAGTAAGCATATTGTATAACAAAATAAAGCATATTGTCATTTTAAGACCAAAATTCTATTAAAAAACATTAATGCTATTAAAAAGACCACTTCACCAAAAATTGCAACCATTTAAGCACAATGTACAATAGCTGCAACCAATTTTCAAATTTACAACAAAATAAGCATAGCGTGCAATAAAATAAGCATGATGTAATTTTCAGACTTACAACATTAATGCTATTAAAGTGGTCAATGTTATTAATGACTATAACTACTACTTACATTCTTACAAGAAAAGAAACATAGTATACAACACTTTAATGCACATAATTTTCAGACTTACAAGACAAGAAGCATAGTGTACAACAAAACACTACATTAATGCAATTTAATGTAGTCAATTATTTAACTGGTCAACAAATACAACTAATATAGTTATTAAAACACCCCTTACATAAGAATAAAAATTATCAAACATATTGTACAACCAAATTAAACACAATTCATGCATTAAATTTCACTACTACAAATAATAAAGCACATTATACAAATATTCAAGCTCGAACGGGAAACGGGTCAAATGGGATTGAGCCCGAACGGGCACGGACCAAACGGGCTCGAGCCCGAACACGCACGGGCCAACGGGTTCAAGCCCGAACGGGAACGGGCTATACGAAATTCTTGATATCCATAAATTTATTGTTAAAAAGAACATAATAAACTAAAATACATTATTAATCAAAAATATTTATTTCAGGGTACTCGTCGCTGCAACGCGCGGGTACCCTCCTAGTAGATACTACATATAGAGAACGAAACATATTATTAAAATTTTATTGTTGAAATTTTTAGCACATTAAAAATATTAAAATACCCTCAATTATTATTGAAATATACAAAGGTTTGGATATAGTTTCCTAATTACACCGGTCTTAGATAATTTACTATTTACAACAACTTAACATTCAAAACTATACAATTGCATTCTCTTTTTTTTTCTTTGGGAAGGGGTGGGGGATTGGCGTACACGAGTTTGTGATGAGGCGAAAAATGATCCGTTTTTAGGGGGTCATTTAAGCACGAATTCGAATTTATATGATCAAATAATGCCCTAAATCGTTCCTTTTGTGATTTTAGGTACTTTGGGAGAGAAATTTGGAAAAGGAAGCAATTTGGACGTTTTTGGAGCATAAAAGTGAAGAAAACGCCAAACACTTAATTTTCCATGCTGAGAACAGTACCTGACGGCGTCAAGAGCATTTTTGTGACGGCGTCAAGAGTAAAAGTGGTGACGGCCCAGAGAGAATGTGAAGGCGTCACCCAAGGCCGTCACGTGTTAACTTGTCAAAACTTGCGCGCGGAGTAGCTGATATTGTTTTGGTCATAACTTTTGCATACGAACTCGGATTTAGGTGATTCAAAAGCCCACGCGAAGAGGACGAAGAGATCTACAATTTGGTGAAAAAATGGTCTTGATGGCATCAAGAGTAACGGGTTGACGCCGTCAAGAAGGGTCGACAGAAAATAGGCCTATAAATATAACATCATAACTTCACTTTTTGTAAGCCCTAAACCCTAAAGTCGATTCTTGGGTTTAGGTGGGTGTTTTTCCAGCAACTTAGAGGGTTTCAATCACTCCATAAACATCATGTATTGGTTTGATGATTCTATCTTAATTATATTTTCCATTATCATTCTTGTTTGCTCTTCTTTGATGATGATTTGCTAATTCACCTTGTGTTTACTTATGATTATGTGAAACTTGTATATAATTGATTAGATCTCATTGATTTCTTGTTGATGTTGTGTCTATCTCCATCAATTAAGGCGTGACAACTTCAATAGATCTAGTTGGTTTAGTTTATAATCCTTGTTTCCTATTGATTCTTGTTTTGATTGAATGATTTATATGTTAGGCTTAAGAAAACTGACAGATCTCCAAATGGTAACATGCTTGAACGTCTTAGGAAACATGAACCTATTGCACTAAGGTCTTTATTGGTTGTATTTAATGCATGAGCCACTGTTTACAATCCCTATGGTTGTGCTGGGCATGGTATAGGAGGAGATAAGAGCTCATAGAATTGGGGAGTTATGTGCGATACCCCACGAATGGTATTAAGGAATACAACCCGTCAATTAAAACAAGGTTACAATTCAATAGGTAGGATTGGATAGCTAGCAAGGAGTAACATATCATGGGTAGACATGCTTCACTTATCTTGTAGAACCTTTGTTTATTTTCTTGTTAATTAGTTTAATTAGTAGCTTTTGGGTTAGTTGATTAGCAACTAATTCCGCCCACTCTTCCAATACCCGAGATTTTTACTTGCTTTTCATAAAATATAAAGATACAAAAATTATCATCCTTCACCTTTAGACCTAGTTAGATTAATTTCAATCCTAACGACACTATTCCTAGCTGAACGATCAATCCCCCGGTACTTGTCACTATACTATACTACAACGATCAGGTACACTGCCTGGTGGGGGTTGTAAGCTTCTCGAGATCCCTCGAGAGGTAAAGCCTGTTGCGATTCCCACGCATCAAGTTTTTGGCGCCGCAGCCTGGGGAATAGTTATTGTCTAGGTTAGAATTTCTTTTTATTAGGTCTACTTGCTAGATTCCTTTCTAGTAAGATTTTATTATTATTTTTAGGTTCTCTTTAGTCTATCTATTTCTTTGTGCCTTTGTTCGTAACCACCCGACATCATGGACAACGGGAACATCTTTGAACCCGTCATCCCACCACAACAAAACCCACCATTAGAACCCCTTAGGCCCCGAACCTTAGGAGAGTATTCCCAACCTAGCCATCAAGGCTACCGAAACACCATTGAGCTCACCGGAGCCAATGTGACCCCCTTGCGATCCGACACCATCCGGTTGGTGCAAAGCGGATGTGCATTCCATGGGCTTCGTTCCGAAGATCCAAACCAACATCTTAAGGACTTCCTCAAAATCGTAGATTCCATAGACCTAGATGTTGAAACTAGAGAGACAACCCGATTACGCCTATTCCAATTCTCTCTACAGGATCAAGCTAGTCAATGGCTTGAGCGTTTACCCGCGGGATCCATCACCACATGGGATGATCTCACCACTCGTTTCCTTGCTCAATTTTTCCCACCGGGGAGAACTACTAAGCTTAGAAATGACATCTTGATGTTCCAACAACGTCAAAATGAATCTCTTTATGAAGCATGGACTCGTTTCAAGGACTTACTCCAAAAAGTCCCTCATCATGGCATAGATCTTTGGCTCCAAGTCCAAATCTTTTATGACCATATCGACATCTCCACGAGACGAGCCATTGACCAATCGGCCGGTGGTAAGCTACGTGATCTTAGTGCGGAACAATCATGGGAACTCATAGAAGATCTTGCTCTCTATGACAACAAAAGTTGGAATGATCCCCGTGACTTGAACAAAACGGTCAAGGCGATATCTTTGCCTTCGAACAATTCCAGCACTCCCGACCGTAGGATCATGGAACTTGAGGACCAAGTCAAGTTTCTCATAAAATCTTACGAAGCTCCTAAGCCTTCAAGCCAAGTGAACAAAATTACTTCTTCATGCGAATTATGTAGTGGTCCCCACGACACTCGTGATTGTGTGGAACTCCCCGGAACAGCTTTTGCGGACTACGCATCCACGCGTACCGACGAAGCGGGAGATAAGTGGTACACTTTCAAGCCCGAGCCAAACACTTACGGTGATTCATACAACCCCTCTTGGAAAAATCACCCAAACCTTAGGTGGAAACAAAATCAACCCAATTCTTCCAACCCACCTAATCGTTACCAACCAAACGGTCCACCCTCCAATCGTACTTTCAACAACAATCCTTCTAACAACTTTGGTAGTACCAACAATCTTGAAGGGTTGATGTCTAAGTTCATGGCATCTCAAGAAGCTCGCATATCTAAGTTTGAAGCCGATTTCAAACAAAAGCAAAGCGAGATGACCACTCAAATTGACACATTGTTGAAGGTTTTCAATGACCGAGAAATGGGAGCACTCCCAAGCGACACAATCAAGAATCCAAAACTAAACATTAATTCCGTATCTTCAGTTTCATCACCCACTTCGTGTCCACAATACTACTCGGTCAAATCCACGAGCACGTGTTTCAAACAAAACCAAGTTCTCCAAAAGGACCAATCAAATAAAACACCCACTATAGAGCCGGTCAAAAGCATAGTTGAAACACCTCTTACGCAAGACCTTGACGATGAATTCAAAGAACTTCACCTTGAACGCCCCGTCATTGATGTCTTAGCGCGTGCTCCTTACTATAGTACCCTCCTAGAAAAATATGAGAAGTGTAAGCTAGGTAAAAATGGGACCGCCTTCGTTCAAAGCAAGTTGCCTAAAAAGCTTGATGATCCGGGTATATTTGTTTTGCCTTGTAAGATAGGAAGATCCGAAGCTTTCGACACACTAGCCGATTTAGGGTCAAGCCTTAACTTGATTCCCTTATCCTTATTCACCGCTCTTAAGCTAGGAAATTTAGAGGAAACGGAGGTATTGATAGGACTAGCGGATGGGAGTATTGGCCACCCGGTTGGAATGATTAAGGATGTAGTTGTTCACGTAGGAAAGTTAACTATATTAGCGGATTTTCACGTCCTAGACATGGTTAGTGACACTACATGCCCATTATTGGTAGGAAGAGGATTTTTAGCAACCGCTAGCACCATGATAGATTGTAAGGAGTCTAAGATAGTGGTAGGTGAAGGCGATACTTGGTCGGTGTACGATGTTAAGAAGCATAGTTATGATTGTGATGATGAACCAATACCGCATTGGGTAGAGATGAATAGGAGACCGTCTAGATATGGACCTTGGATAGAAAGGAACTTTATAGGACCTCAATGCCCATTCTATCTAGAAAAAGACTTCATCGAAAAGACACATTCGGTAGAACAACTCATAGCTAGAGATGAAGAGCTAGACCCCTTTGAGGACCCCATGGTCTTTAGGAAGATGATTGAGTTCTTAAGCGTAATGCCCATCAACATAGAAAGGAATAAATGGAAAAGAGAGGGAGACAAGTGTAAATGGAGGTGGGACAAGCCACCTAAAGAAGGTGACGGATCATGGCATATGAGGATGACTTTGTATGATCCGGATGGAGAGAAGTTTGAAAGGTCATACCATACTAAGGAAACCGATAGGAAGTTGAAACCTAAGTTTGATCCCAAAGATGTCCTCAATGAGGAGCTCACCCGTATCACGTAGTAACCCATGACCTTGAGTCTAGCTACAAGACTCGTAAATAAAGAAAAGCGCTTCTTGGGAGGCAACCTATGTTTTGTGTGATTTTATTTGTTTGTTTGTTATTTGCTTCCATATGCATGTTTTATTTTTATTGTTGGTAGATCATGTTTCTAAACTAAATAGTGGAAATACTTTACTTTGTTGTTTTGGCCTAGTCTTAACTCCACCTAAAGGTATTTTTGCAAAAGATAAGTGTAAGGGGAAACCCCAAATATATTTTTAAGAAACAAACCGATCATGATTCTCCACAATATTAAATGAACATGTATATTCGTATTTGTTAGAGTCAAATGCTTGTATTGAGTCATAATGAAGTTTTGCAGGATTTTCCAGGAAGTAGGACCAAGTTTTTCCAGAAATTTTCCGGAAACTTAACATAAGAATTTCTGCAGGTCATTTCTGACGGCGTCAAGTGTAAAAATCTGGAAATTTTACCGGTTTTGTTTTTCTAACGGAGTCTTATGGTTTTTTGTGAATTATTAAGTTTTATAATCTCCAGGAGATCTGCAAACTTCATTCCACAAGCATTATATCTTATCTTGTTTTCTAGGATTTAGTAGCTTATATAGGATGCCGCCGATTTTACGCGAGGTTGTCTTGTCTATTTTGTCAGGTTTTACAGGTTACGTATGACAAGAAGATGATTTATATTCTGGAAGGGAAGCTTTGATTGTTCATTTTCTTGGAGGAAGATTTAACCTGGCCATCTTATTATCCATACCGAGCGAATCAGGGGAGTATTTGATTTCATTCTTTTTACTTATTTCACTTTTACATTCTTTACTTGAACATTGGGGACAATGTTCATCTTAAGTGTAAGGGGAGGGTAAAAAGATGACACCTTACATATGCACTTTCGCTTGAGTTTGTTTTGTTTAATGGTAGATGTGTAATAAAACTATGAGAAATACTTGTTAGTGCAATTTTAGCGCCAAATTTAAATTTTTTTACAACATTTAGGAGTGAAACTTTAGCCATAGCAAGCGTCTCATGGATAGGAGATTGTATGACTAGCACATAACCGTATATTCAGAAAAATTTTCCACCCAAATATGTGAGGTTCGCCTTTAGATTTGATAGGAAAAGCATTCATTATTAGTGCTTATGAGTGTACCGGTAGCATTTAGATTCTAGAACTTGCGTTAGTGATGCATCCCGAGACCGCTAGTGAGACTACATTCGTGTAGTAGGATTTACTACATGATAAGAGGCATTAGGATCACCCTTGTGTTAAACCCGTATTACAATTACTTGACCATTTAAGTCATATTACTTGGCTAGTTAAGTCAACTAATTTTTCCCACACCCTTAGCGTTGTACTCATTTTTAGTACACGAAACCCCTAGTACACCCCTCCGAGCCTATCTTTTCGTTTCTAACTTTAAGCATTTTACTTAAAGGAAGAATTTCTTACACCCCACTTCAATGTACAACCAAATCGCCTTAGCCTTCCGTGTATGCGCTCATTTTTAGTGCATTATTGTTATTTGTTAAACCCTAAGTTAACTTTCTAATTGATTACATGGTTGCTAAGTCGAGTCATATCCTTGTACATATTGTTTTGGGACGACTGGGACTCATGGGTAAGTACTTATTTTATGGAGTAATGTGGAAGAACATCATTTATTGCCCCCATATGTACGTTAATCTTAAAAGTGCTCCAAGTGTTTTGATTTTCTTAATTCGAGTCATTAGATTAGTTTAATGTAAAGTATGTAAAGATTCAAGTGTAAGGGGAATGTTCATTCCCTGTGATGTATTATTTTGGATGGTAGGGTAAGAGTGTATGCAAAAAAAAAAAAAAAAAAAAAAAAAAAAAAAAATAGAAAAAGGAAAAAGAGAAAAAACATACGGACTACCATCCCTTTTCATTCTATGTTCATTTTATGTTTTTGTTATTTTTCATTTATTAGCTTAAGTCGAGTCTAGTCTTGGCTTAGCAACGCCATATTCTACATGTAATTAACCAAGATTGTTAACTCGCCACCAGTAAAACTTCCTTTATCCAACAAAACCGTGTATTTCATATCCCTGCACCTAACGTTACAACCCTTTAAAAGACCTCTTTGATAGTTTATCCTAGGTGCTTACACCATGTGGTGGAAGTTTGATCCTTTCCCAAGCCTATGGTAATCTATTTTGCTATGACAGGTAGTGAGAGATATCTTCCGTTTCCATATTGTAATTTATACTTTATTACACCCGAGAGATGTGAGTATCTAAACACTATTTGTGAGGTGCTTGTGTATGACCTCCGTGCTTGTCTTTGGTCTTTAGTGGAACGATTATTTGTTATAATTACTTTTATATTAGTGTTAAATGACCCATAACTTGTATTTTGAGTAGAATAAAAGCGCATTTGCTTGAGGACAAGCAAATCTCAAGTGTAAGGGTATATGATGAGGCGAAAAATGATCCGTTTTTAGCGGGTCATTTAAGCCCGAATTCGAATTTATATGATCAAATAATGCCCTAAATCGTTCCTTTTGTGATTTTAGGTATTTTGGGAGAGAAATCTGGAAAAGGAAGCAATTCGGACGTTTTTGGAGCATAAAAGTGAAGAAAACGCCAAAGACTTAATTTTCCATGCTGAGAACAGTACCTGACGGCGTCAAGAGCATTTTGGTGACGACGTCAAGAGTAAAAGTGGTGACGGCCCAGAGAGAATGTGAAGGCGTCACCCAAGGCCGTCACGTGTTAACTTGTCAAAACTTGCGCGCGGAGTAGCTGATATTGTTTTGGTCATAACTTTTGCATACGAACTCGGATTTAGGTGATTCAAAAGCCCACGCGAAGAGGACGAAGAGATCTACAATTTGGTGAAAAAATGGTCTTGATGGCGTCAAGAGTAACGGGTTGACGCCGTCAAGAAGGGTCGACAGAAAATATGCCTATAAATATAACATCATAACTTCACTTTTTGTAAGCCCTAAACCCTAAAGTCGATTCCTGGGTTTAGGTGGGTGTTTTTCCAGCAACTTAGAGGGTTTCAATCACTCCATAAACATCATGTATTGGTTTGATGATTCTATCTTAATTATGTTTTCCATTATCAGTGTTGTTTGCTCTTCTTTGATGATGATTTGCTAATTCACCTTGTGTTTACTTATGATTATGTGAAACTTGTATATAATTGATTAGATCTCATTGATTTCTTGTTGATGTTGTGTCTATCTCCATCAATTAAGGCGTGACAACTTCAATAGATCTAGTTGGTTTAGTTTATAATCCTTGTTTTGATTGAATGATTTATATGTTAGGCTTAAGAAAACTGGCAGATCTCCAAATGGTAACATGCTTGAACGTCTTAGGAAACATGAACCTATTGCACTAAGGTCTTTATTGGTTGTATTTAATGCATGAGCCATTGTTTACAATCCCTATGGTTGTGCTGGGCATGGTATAGGAGGAGATAAGAGCTCATAGAATTGGGGAGTTATGTGCGATACCCCATGAATGGTATTAAGGAATACAACCCGTCAATTAAAACAAGGTTACAATTCAATAGGTAGGATTGGATAGCTAGCAAGGAGTAACATATCATGGGTAGACATGCTTCACTTATCTTGTAGAACCTTAGTTTATTTTCTTGTTAATTAGTTTAATTAGTAGCTTTTGGGTTAGTTGATTAGCAACTAATTCCGCCCACTCTTCCAATACCCGAGATTTTTACTTGCTTTTCATAAAATATAAAAATACAAAAAGAATCATCCTTCACCTTTAGACCTAGTTAGATTAATTTCAATCCTAACGACACTATTCCTAGCTGAACGATCAATCCCCCGGTACTTGTCACTATACTATACTACAACGATCAGGTACACTGCCTGGTGGGGGTTGTAAGCTTCTCGAGATCCCTCGAGAGGTAAAGCCTGTTGCGATTCCCACGCATCAGTTTGCAAATCGATCAGAGAAACATTTACTATGGGGCAAATTGCATAAAAAATGTACTATACTTATGAATTTTAATTTAAGTATCCAACTTTATTTATTTTTTATTTTTATTTTTTTTAAGGTATCAATGTTTTTAAAAGTGTACGACTTAAAGGTACTTTTTACCCGAATCTAAACAGCCACCTTCTTCTACATCTCATATTCTGATTCACCATCATCAAACACCATAGGAGTACATTAGATAAAGAAAAGTTTTACACTGAAGCGACAGGCAAGCGGGCAACAAGCTGCGCCGCTAGCCCTTTTTGAATAGCGAAACTTAATCTTTTAAAAACTACATTCAAAGACCTTGGGGTCGTAACATTGCCATGCATAACCCGTTGGACTCTTTTGAGCAGCTCCACAACCTCCGATGCAAGGAAACCAAAAGTATCAAATGCAAAAGGTATAAACGCGTGTTGGTTATCAAGGCACGCTTTCTCGTGTTTGGTTACTTTGCATGAAGCGGCTTTCAAAGCAGCTTGACCTGCCGTAAAAGCATGATTCCCCAATCCCACAAGTGGAGAAACCCCCGTTAGATCTACACAAGCATGTTTCCCCCTATCCATCCAAAAACCAAAATGTCAGCTGGTCTAAGTGTCGATCTTCCTTCCATCGGGTCGGTCAAGAAATTCACAGGTGCTTCTTTCTTAACTGAAATCCCAGCACGCCTGAATATGTTAAAAAGAACATCCCTATCCAAATCGTGACGGTATTTGAACCCCAGAAGCTCTCTACAATGAACTGCATGCTCTCCGAATGAGTCCAAACAAGCTTTGTGACAAACCGGGCAAATTTCATCAACCAGAAAAATTGGGATCATGAGGCGATATTTAAGGATAGTGCGATACTCAATCGGCGACATATGTTGACCAAGACCATCTATAGGGATGGCAAGAAGAAATTCTTGAGCATGTGGTGCACGCAGACACTCAAAAACCGCTTTTTGTCTAACGGTCATCTCAAAGTAAACTTCCATGTCCTGGACAATCTTGCTAAAAAGAGCACTCGCCAATGTGTGTTGGGACGGTGTCCTTTTTAGCGAAACCGCCACAGTCAAAGTTTGGAATCATATCACGAAGACAAGTCAAAGCACAATCATAATCATAATCATAATCCATATCGCATACGTCACTGTTGCGTAAGATGTGGTCCTGAAGCGCCCAAGATTGGGCCCTCGAGGCCACAAAGGCATAAGATGAAGCCTCTACCGCCGAATATAGCCCCAAACCACCAAACCTAGAGAAGGGACCTCCACAAACCACCATATCCTCAACCGCCTCGCGCAATCCTTTGTCAAAAAGTAGAGCAGCCTCCTCCACATATACGGTTGACACATCCTCAAGCCAAAAAAGAGTTTAGCAATACCCATGCAAGATCGAAGCAAGAGAAGCTCACTCTACGGGTCTCCTAGCTGGGGAAGAAGACACGTCATATCAACAGCCCTAGTAGCTCTCTTCTTTGCCAACCCACAAATAAACCCAGCGTCTCTACTAACTGCTGTCACACCCCCAATTTACCTGACTTGCAGCGGAATGGAATGCCTGGGGGTGTAACTGTCATAGCACCATAACAAGGAAATATTGAACGACCTAAAGTGTCGTTTGGAAAATACATATCGTTTGATTTATTTAAAAGCATCCAGTGCTACAAAAACATAGGTCCCCAAAGGTTGAAACGTTTACAGAAAACAAGTTCAGAAATGTCAAACGATAATTTACACAAGTGCATGAAAATCCAAAATGTAGTGCGTCATCCCTGGCACACCCTAATGTGACTCCATGCATGTAATATGATGATGCCTTAGTTACCTGAAAATACATTGCGAAAACGGTCAACACGAATGTTGGTGAATAATCATAGGTTTATGAAATGTAATGTTTGTACGGCCACCACAAGTATAAATGCATGACAAAAGTCACGTAAAATAGTACAATAGACCTTAAGCTCATGACACCGAAGCTATGACTGATGAAATTCTATGCCCCTCCCGAATGTTCTGCCAAACACTCAAATGTAAAAGACATGACATGCATCCGCTTACTGTTGGTACTCACTACCACGGATGGAGGCGTCACCCTCGATAGATCTATCCACTCACTCTCGCTTAACGGTAAATTAACGGTTCATGATGTTACAGGGGACTTATCACATGGCAGACAAGCTACTTAAGCTATGTACATAGGTTTTGATACTTGGGCTCGTACTAAAATGGTGCAATGTATTCTCCCCCGTGGGATTTGAAAACAATAAAAATGTATACGGGGCTATGAATACTCACCTCAACTGATGATACGGATGATAATATGAAGTGAACAACAATGCACGGTTAGCTGCCGCAACCTAAATATGAATGATGAACGATCTCATTTAGATCACCAAATGATGTTATGAATGTCCATGCTCATGTTCCTATACCACTCTACTATTTGGAAAAACACTTGTGTTATCAAAAATATATAATCCAAGAATTTGGAAAAATATTGCTATTAGAAAATATAATAAGCTAGTTGTAATATATATATACTTATATATATATATCGTATGTTTCCATGTTAATGTTGAAATCCTCGGGTTGTAATCCTTGAAATATCGCCTTGAAATGATGAAAATATACTTGTAATAACTAATACTTCATTAGTTATAAAATTTGGTACTTAATATTATTTCTAGCTTATAAAAGTACTACGTAGTTTTAGTGCCAATTTTTATTAAAAGCTGTCAAATAAAAATGGGTTTAGCCGATATTCAAATGTGAATATCTTTGTCGTTATATGTCCGTTTTACTTGTTCTTTATATCCACGGTTACGTCTTAGTATGTAGTAATATATTTTGGAAAGCTCGGCTCCTCCGGGTTACGTCTAAAGTCTCTTTTTGACCGACGAAAAACGTCCAACAGCAACTATTTTTCAGAAAAATACTTTTCGTCAACAATCTTGCAAAAATCATAACTTATTCGTTATAAACTCTTTTTAATCCGTTCTTTCGCCTACGGATTCGTTTTTGAAAGTATTTTCTAAAAATTTTGCCAAAGTTCCCTTGGTGTTTACTGATTTTCCAGGTTTTTACAAAATGGGACAGCATGTCTAAAACATGCTCCAAATCAAGTTTTCAAGGTTTATAACTAATTTCTAACATCACCAAACCTCTTGTAATCACCACATAGCTAATCTAATCCTACCATACACCTTCTTAGGGTGCCATGGGCTCCTAACCAAGTTATTATAGCAAGGGAATTCATAAATAAAAAGTTAGGGTTTGTATGTTCCATTTTTGACAAAATAAATGGTGGTATAGCTAGTTGTACATGGTTTTTAGCATGGAACTCATGCAATACAAGTAAATATAAGATGATTCATGTAAAAATAAAGTTGATAACTTACTTGATAAAATGAGATGATTAGATGATGAGTATGCTTGTTGTTCTTGTGTTTTTGTTGCTTGTATCTTAACTAGAATCATAAAAGGAGTAAGATTGTAGCTTTAAGTTATGAAAAATAATTAGTTGATCATGAAGATCTTGGTACCTTGGTTGTTGCCGTGGGAATGGGAGAGAGCAAGAGAGATATGAGCTTGAAATTTGATCTAAAAGTTTACTTATGTTTTGTGAATTAAGTTTGTAAGATATTTAGTAGATTATAATGTATTATACTTGCTCATTAAAGCTCTAGGTTAAGGAAAATAAACTAGTATATATATAAGGGTGTGCTTGGCTGGTTTTCAAAGGGTAGAAGGGGGGGGGGGGGGGGTAGGGGTACTTGGTATTTATTTAGAAATCTTGCATGAATTATGTGCTATTTTGTGTTTTTAGTTACAATCGGGTACCGGGTTTAATAGAAATAAACGTTCACGAAGTTAACCGGGACAAAATAAAGTCATAATAATGATAAAAATATATTAAAAATATGTTGGGTACATTTACTGAGTGATCGGGTGATTATTGTTTAGTTTTCACGAAAACCGTCGTTATATTCATAAGCGTACGTTATAAACAAAATAAATTTCCAAAATACTGGGTAACTGAATGTTATAACTTTTATGATGTTAAAATGGATATAAAAATATGTCAGGACCATTGTGGGAATATTTAGATATATTCGTCGTGTATAAACCGGGTGTTAACGTTTACTATAAATACTTATACGTAAAAACGTTAAATGTACTGAATATAATAATTTGAAAATCCTGAGAGTGGTATAACATGAAAATGCTGTTATGATGATATGCAGACTATCTCCAGTCCGTATGCAGTGTTAAGGACACTAATGAAATGAATTCGCACCTAAACCAATCCGGTTACGCGAATTTGAATACCCGTAAACTAAATTTACGATGAAATGAGTAATGCAAGTGAATAGTGAAAACTTTTCCGGAAATGAATAGTGTTCAGTGAATAGTAAATTTCCCAAAAGTTTCTCAGAATATCAAACTGACCTCGAAAATGATGAATAGTAAAACGATGAATAGTGTTTTGATGAATAGTGATTTATGAATAGTAAAAAGTCGAAGTTTGGGAAAATGACCTGAAATGGTAAATGACCTGTAATGGTGAGTTGTGACATCCGCCGACCCAAATAGGAATTCAGTCCCTGAATTCAGCTAGTGTTGGTCTCGGTAATAGGTTTGGTGAAAAGGTGTGGATACTTGCGTTGCATTTGGTCCTCTCGTTCCCATGTAAACTCAGGACCTCTTCGAGAATTCCAGCGAACCTTAACGATCGGAATTCTACTCTGCTTTAACTGTTTGACCTCTCGGTCCATGATTTCAACTGGTTCCTCCACAAAGTTAAGCTTGTCATCTAGCTGAATCTCTTCTAATGGTATAACTGAAGACTCATCTGAAAGGCATTTCTTGAGGTTTGAGACATGAAATGTATTATGTACGTTGCTGAGTTCTGATGGTAGTTCAAGCTTGTAAGCTACTGGACCAATCCTTTCCAGTATCTTAAATGGACCAATGTATCTCGGGTTCAACTTCCCACGCTTTCCAAATCGTATCACGCCCTTCCAAGGCGAGACTTTCAACATGACCTTGTCTCCAACCTGGAATTCCAATGGTTTACGTCTAACATCTGCGTAGCTCTTCTGTCGGCTTCTAGCTGTTTCAAGCCTATCTCGAATCTGTATTATCTTTTCTGTTGTTTCCCTAACCATCTCTGGACCTGTGCATTGTACCTCTCCAACTTCTGCCCAACAAACTGGTGAACGACACTTACGACCATACAATGCCTCAAATGGTGCTGCTTTAATACTTGAATGGTAACTGTTGTTATAAGAGAACTCGATTAATGGCAAATGGTTAGCCCAACCATTCCCAAAGTCAATCACACACGCTCGCAGCATGTCCTCCAGTGTCTGAATAGTTCTCTCACTCTGACCATCAGTCTGTGGATGGTAAGCAGTGCTCATGTCTAACTTGGATCCAAAGGAATCTTGTAATGACTTCCAAAAGTTTGAAGTAAAACGACTATCCCTGTCTGAAATGATAGAAACTGGTGCCCCATGCCTCGAGACTATTTCCTTGACATAAAGTCTCGCAAACTGTTCCATGGAATAAGTCTCTCTAATAGGGATAAAATGTGCTGATTTAGTAAGACGATCAACAATTACCCATATAGCATCGAAACCTCCTGACGTTTTGGGTAGTTTAGTAACAAAGTCCATTGTAATACGTTCCCACTTCCATTGTGGAATTTCTGGTTGTTGAAGTAATCCTGACGGTTTTTGGTACTCAGCTTTCACTTTAGCACAAGTAAGGCATTTGCTGACGTACGTAGCTATTTCTGCTTTCATGTTCGGCCACCAATACAGCTTTTTGAGATCCTGATACATCTTGTCAGAACCTGGGTGAATAGAGTACTTTGACTTATGTGATTCATGCATAATCAAATCTCGTACTCCACCATAGAGTGGTATCCAACTTCGATCCTTGAAGCATAACACTCCATCTGCTCTCTTAACGAAACCATTCTTGTTTTCTGGCATACCATAAAGCTTCTCCTGTGGCCGATTTTCCTCCTTGAGAGCCTCAATCTGAGCTTCTAAGATTTTTGATGGTAATGGTGAAATAATAGTCATTCCTAATGACCTGACCCTCAAAGGTTTGAGTCGTTCCTTTCTGCTAAGTGCATCTGCTACGACATTTGCTTTTCCTGGGTGATATCGGATTTCACAATCGTAATCACTCAACAATTCTAGCCAACGACTTTGTCTCATGTTAAGTTCCTTCTGATCAAGTATATGTTGTAAGCTCTTGTGGTCGGTAAAAATTACACATTTGGTACCATAAAGGTAGTGTCTCCAAATCTTGAGTGCAAAAACAACAGCACCCAACTCCAAGTCGTGTGTAGTGTAATTCTTCTCGTGTGTCTTAAGCTGTCTAGATGCATAAGCTATCACCTTCTCGTTTTGCATTAGCACAGCTCCAAGCCCTTTATGCGAAGCATCGCAATATACCACAAAGTTCTCAATACCTTCTGGTAGTGACAAAATCGGTGCACTACAAAGCTTTTGCTTCAATAACTGAAATGCAGATTCTTATTTCTCTCCCCACTCGTACTTCTGATTCTTTTGTGTCAGCTTAGTCAGCGACTTCGCTATCTTAGAAAACCCTTCGATAAACCTTCTGTAATATCCTGCCAGTCCTAAGAATTGACGAATTTCTGTAGGAGACTTGGGCGTAGCCCAATCCTTTACTGCTTCAATCTTTGCTGGATCGACTTGTAATCCTTGGCTATCAATGACATGGCCAAGAAATTGAACTTTTTGTATCCAAAAGTCACACTTTGAAAATTTGGCATACAATTGCTCCTTCTTGAGTAGTTCCAATATTGTTCTGAGGTGTGCTTCATGCTCTTTCTTACTCTTGGAATAAATCAGGATATCGTCAATGAACACAATCACATACTTATCAAGATATGGTTTGCATACTCTGTTCATGAGATCCATGAATACCGCAGGTGCATTGGTTAATCCAAAAGGCATCACTTGAAACTCATAATGGCCATAACGTGTTCTGAATGCTGTCTTCGGGATATCTTCTTCCCGAACTCTGAGTTGATGGTAGCCTGATCTTAAATCAATCTTTGAATAAAAACAGGAACCTTGTAGCTGATCAAACAAGTCATCAATCCTAGGTAGTGGATAACGATTCTTCACCGTTAACTTGTTCAGCTCACGATAGTCTATGCACATTCTGAAAGATCCATCCTTCTTCTTCACAAACAAAACCGGTGCTCCCCAAGGCGAGGAACTCGGTCTAATGAATCCTTTGTCTAAAAGCTCTTGTAACTGGTTAGACAATTCTTGCATCTCAGAAGGTGCAAGTCTATATGGTGCTCGGGCAATTGGTGCAGCCCCTGGCACCAACTCAATCTGAAACTCAACCTGACGTGTAGGTGGCAGTCCTGGTAATTCTTCCGGAAATACTTCTGGAAATTCCTTAACAATTGGCACATCTTCAAGTCGTTTCTCATCTGACTTCTTTTCCGTTATGTGTGCCAAGAATGCCTAACAACCCTTCTTTATGTACTTCTCGGTTTTAATGCATGATATGATACTGAGTCTAGTTCCACTTCGCTCTCCGCGAACAACCAAAGTTTCACCTCCATAAGAAAGATGAACAACTTTCTCATCACAAATGATCCTTGCACGATGTCGAGACAACCAATCCATACCGATAACAACGTCAAAACTTCCAAGTTCTACGGGCATAAGGTCTATATTGAATGGGTGATTTAGGAAATTGATGGTGCAACCACGGATAACGGTGTTTGTGTTAACTAAAGACCCATCGGCTAATTCAACAATGTAGGGAATTTCTAATGTAGTTGGTTCTATGTTAAGTAAAGGTGCAAATGTAGTAGAAATAAAACTTCTATCCGCTCCAGAATCAAATAAAATGGATGCATAACGATTATTAACGAGGAACGTACCCGTAACAACATTCGGGTCCTCACGGGCATCTTCTCCTCCCATAACATAAGCCCTTCCTCGAGCTACTCCTCCCTGATTCCCAGCTCTTTGATCATTCCTCTTTGGGCAATTGTACTGGAAATGACCCAACTCTCCACAACCATAACATGCTCCTGGTTGGTTCTGATTAATTATTCCTCATGGTGCTTTGCAGTCCTTAGTCCAATGACCGACCTTTCCACAGTTCTGACAAGCTCTAGGACAATTTCCAGGGTTATGATGAGTTCGACATTTGTTACACTTGGGTAGTTTTCCATTATATCCTTTTCCTTCTGTTGGTCCTGCTGCATAAACCTTTGCCACTTCCTGCCTCTTAGGTGCTGGTTGGTTAGCATTCCCACCTTGGTTATTATCAAACTTCCTCTTGTTGTTATTGTTGTTTTGGTTATTGGGGTAGTTGCGGTTTCGGTTATTGTTATAGTTGTTGTTGTTGTTGTTTCGAGTGTTGTTGTAGTTGGTGTTGTTGGAACGGTTATTGTTGTTATTTGCAGCAGACTTTCCTTTCAACATTTGGACCATAAGTTTCTGAGTTATACGAATGGCCTCCTCCATTGTTTGTGGGTCGAAAGACATCACATCCCCTCGGATGCTTTCGGGTAAACCCCCAGTAAAGTTCTCCATCTTTTTCTCAGCGTCCGGAACCATAGTTGGACATAGTGTAGCCAACTCCTGAAACTTCCTGATATAAGTTTCAATATCATCTCCTTTAGTTACTAACTGGTAGAATTCTGTTTCTAACTTTTGCACCTCAGTACGAGGGCAAAACTTCTTAGTCATTAGCTTTTTGAATTCAGCCCAAGTAAGTTTGTAGGCATTCTCCATACCAATAGGTTGAGCATACGAATTCCACCAAGACATGGCTTCATCCAGCAGCATACCTGTAGCAAACTTTACCTTGTTAACCTCCTGACAACCACACATGAGAAAGACGTTCTCAGTCTTCTCAAACCAGCGGATTAAAGCAACCGCTCCCTCAGTTCCCTTATACTTGATAGGATCACTAATCTTGAAATCCTTCCAAGTACATTCACGCCTAGTAGTGGGTTGAACCACTTCAGCAGTAGGTGGAACCTCAGCAGTCCTAGCAGCAACTTCAGCTCTCTCAATCTCTAGAGCTTCTGCTATACTATCCCTGACCAACTTGCGGATAGCTGCTTGTGTCATAGCGGGTGTTTCTGATGTAGCCTTTGCTTTCTTTGGCGCCATACTTCTGATAAATAATAATCGACAACAACCATGAGAAAACTATAATAGAAATAGTCATCGTACAAAAATATACGCCCACAACATGTATATATACAACCACAACAAGTATAAATACAACCATGACATGTACGAGTACAACCACAACCTGTAATAATACAACCACGACACGTATAGATACATCCACAACAAGTATAAATACGTTAACCATAAAGAGCAACCATGAAACATCATAAATATAATCACAACACATGAATATAATACATGAAAATTTCGGTCGACGTAGGCCGATATATATATATAGCACAACATTTCCAACATAGTAGAGTCGCACTTGATATATTTGTTTGTACAACAACCAAAAGACTACAAGTTCTTGAACTACGTCCCACACCTCGGGACTAGGAAATAGTAAAAGCTAATACAATACTAGTCTATGTCTATGCTCCTCCAGGTGCTCTAGATGGTCCAGGAGCTCCAGATGCTCCAGGCTCTCCCCTCAAGCGGCGAATCTCACGATCCATCGCAACCACGTTCTCCTCCAGATGCTGAACTCGTAACTGAGAAGAAACATCCCTACGCTCCAAAATGACCAACCTCTCTCGAAGCAATGCCAACTGATCTACCTGCTCCCACTGAGTCTCCTGTGTCGCCTGAGCTCTATCTCTAATCTCAGGTAACTCATCCCTAAGTAGCTCAATCTCCTCCTGGTGCCTCAACTGTCGTGCCTCGAGTCCATGGTATGACACATCAATACCAACCCTGCCCTGAACTAAATCCTCAACCTGCTCCTCGATAGTCTCAAGTCGAGTAGTAATGATCTCATCAACTCTATACCCCAACCTATCTACTTGCTCCTGCTGAGCACCCATCTGATCCTCTAATGTGACGGCTGTAGGGCTCCTAGCCGCAGCCGCTCTAGAACTCTCACCTATGTGGTATACTGGTGGTGGTTCTGCTGATTCTGACTCTGTAGTGGTAGGTGAATCTGGAGTGGTAAACCTTGCGCGCTTCCTAAGCGGCAAGAGTGAGGTGGATATAGGAGTAGTAGTGGGTATGGCTGGTGGTGGTGTAGGCACAGTAGGACTAGGTAGGGTCCTATAAGTAGATGTAGCATAACGAACTCTCTTACTAGCAACCTGAATAGTCTTATCCCTACGAAACATAAGTCTCGGCTCTGAATGGATAGTAGTAGTAGGAGATGGTGTGTCTGTGGGTACACGGGTGACATCAAGTGGTACAGTAGGATGGTCATGAGGAGTAGGAGCCGTCTCCTCCTCCTCGAAAGGCTCGGTGTCATCATCTGATGCCAAAAGTGGCAACTCAGGTACAAGAGGACTAGGTGGTGGTGAACGGGCTGTAGAAGACATAGAGTCTTCAATACCGGAGTCTGTAATGGTGTACAGTATAACAACATTTGGGTTTGCAGACATGGTTCTGTGATAATCAAGGTGAAATAAAATGAATAACTCGTAATGAAATCACCTAAAACAATGAACATGCACTTATGATGAAATGATGAGATGCTATGATAATGTGGTTATAGTCTAGGGTCAATGATACATCCTAGTTCTCTATAACCTTAGCTCTGGTACCAATCTGTCACACCCCCAATTTACCTGACTTGCAGCGGAATGGAATGCCTGGGGGTGTAACTGTCATAGCACCATAACAAGGAAATATTGAACGACCTAAAGTGTCGTTTGGAAAATACATATCGTTTGATTTATTTAAAAGCATCCAGTGCTACAAAAACATAGGTCCCCAAAGGTTGAAACGTTTACAGAAAACAAGTTCAGAAATGTCAAACGATAATTTACACAAGTGCATGAAAATCCAAAATGTAGTGCGTCATCCCTGGCACACCCTAATGTGACTCCATGCATGTAATATGATGATGCCTTAGTTACCTGAAAATACATTGCAAAAACGGTCAACACGAATGTTGGTGAATAATCATAGGTTTATGAAATGTAATGTTTGTACGGCCACCACAAGTATAAATGCATGACAAAAGTCACGTAAAATAGTACAATAGACCTTAAGCTCATGACACCGAAGCTATGACTGATGAAATTCTATGCCCCTCCCGAATGTTCTGCCAAACACTCAAATGTAAAAGACATGACATGCATCCGCTTACTGTTGGTACTCACTACCACGGATGGAGGCGTCACCCTCGATAGATCTATCCACTCACTCTCGCTTAACGGTAAATTAACGGTTCATGATGTTACAGGGGACTTATCACATTGCAGACAAGCTACTTAAGCTATGTACATAGGTTTTGATACTTGGGCTCGTACTAAAATGGTGCAATGTATTCTCCCCCGTGGGATTTGAAAACAATAAAAATGTATACGGGGCTATGAATACTCACCTCAACTGATGATACGGATGATAATATGAAGTGAACAACAATGCACGGTTAGCTGCCGCAACCTAAATATGAATGATGAACGATCTCATTTAGATCACCAAATGATGTTATGAATGTCCATGCTCATGTTCCTATACCACTCTACTCTTTGGAAAAACACTTGTGTTATCAAAAATATATAATCCAAGAATTTGGAAAAATATTGCTATTAGAAAATATAATAAGCTAGTTGTAATATATATATATACTTATATATATATATATCGTATGTTTCCATGTTAATGTTGAAATCCTCGGGTTGTAATCCTTGAAATATCGCCTTGAAATGATGAAAATATACTTGTAATAACTAATACTTCATTAGTTATAAAATTTGGTACTTAATATTATTTCTAGCTTATAAAAGTACTACGTAGTTTTAGTGCCAATTTTTATTAAAAGCTGTCAAATAAAAATGGGTTTAGCCGATATTCAAATGTGAATATCTTTGTCGTTATATGTCCGTTTTACTTATTCTTTATATCCACGGTTACGTCTTAGTATGTAGTAATATATTTTGGAAAGCTCGGCTCCTCCGGGTTACGTCTAAAGTCTCTTTTTAACCGACGAAAAACGTCCAACAGCAACTATTTTTCAGAAAAATACTTTTCGTCAACAATCTTGCAAAAATCATAACTTCTTCGTTATAAACTCTTTTTAATCCGTTCTTTCGCCTACGGATTCGTTTTTGAAAGTATTTTCTAAAAATTTTGCCAAAGTTCCCTTGGTGTTTACTGATTTTCCAGGTTTTTACAAAATGGGACAGCATGTCTAAAACATGCTCCAAATCAAGTTTTCAAGGTTTATAACTAATTTCTAACATCACCAAACCTCTTGTAATCACCACATAGCTAATCTAATCCTACCATACACCTTCTTAGGGTGCCATGGGCTCCTAACCAAGTTATTATAGCAAGGGAATTCATAAATAAAAAGTTAGGGTTTGTATGTTCCATTTTTGACAAAATAAATGGTGGTATAGCTAGTTGTACATGGTTTTTAGCATGGAACTCATGCAATACAAGTAAATATAAGATGATTCATGTAAAAATAAAGTTGATAACTTACTTGATAAAATGAGATGATTAGATGATGAGTATGCTTGTTGTTCTTGTGTTTTTGTTGCTTGTATCTTAACTAGAATCATAAAAGGAGTAAGATTGTAGCTTTAAGTTATGAAAAATAATTAGTTGATCATGAAGATCTTGGTACCTTGGTTGTTGCCGTGGGAATGGGAGAGAGCAAGAGAGATATGAGCTTGAAATTTGATCTAAAAGTTTACTTATGTTTTGTGAATTAAGTTTGTAAGATATTTAGTAGATTATAATGTATTATACTTGCTCATTAAAGCTCTAGGTTAAGGAAAATAAACTAGTATATATATAAGGGTGTGCTTGGCTGGTTTTCAAAGGGTAGAAGGGGGGGGGGGGGGGGGGGTAGGGGTACTTGGTATTTATTTAGAAATCTTGCATGAATTATGTGCTATTTTGTGTTTTTAGTTACAATCGGGTACCGGGTTTAATAGAAATAAACGTTCACGAAGTTAACCGGGATAAAATAAAGTCATAATAATGATAAAAATATATTAAAAATATGTTGGGTACATTTACTGAGTGATCGGGTGATTATTGTTTAGTTTTCACGAAAACCGTCGTTATATTCATAAGCGTACGTTATAAACAAAATAAATTTCCAAAATACTGGGTAACTGAATGTTATAACTTTTATGATGTTAAAATGGATATAAAAATATGTCGGGACCATTGTGGGAATATTTAGATATATTCGTCGTGTATAAACCGGGTGTTAACGTTTACTATAAATACTTATACGTAAAAACGTTAAATGTACTGAATATAATAATTTGAAAATCCTGAGAGTGGTATAACATGAAAATGTTGTTATGATGATATGCAGACTATCTCCAGTCCGTATGCAGTGTTAAGGACACTAATGAAATGAATTCGCACCTAAACCAATCCGGTTACGCGAATTTGAATACCCGTAAACTAAATTTACGATGAAATGAGTAATGCAAGTGAATAGTGAAAACTTTTCCGGAAATGAATAGTGTTCAGTGAATAGTAAATTTCCCAAAAGTTTCTCAGAATATCAAACTGACCTCGAAAATGATGAATAGTAAAACGATGAATAGTGTTTTTGATGAATAGTGATTTATGAATAGTAAAAAGTCGAAGTTTGGGAAAATGACCTGAAATGGTAAATGACCTGTAATGGTGAGTTGTGACAACTGCCCCCAAGAAGCTTCACCCCCAACGATGGCCTACCGATGTCGTTTGGGAATAAACCCTCACGAAGCTTCCTACCATCACACGAAGGCCAAAAAAGCTCAGTTTTCTTGGTATTCAATTCAAGACCCAAAACAGGACCTGTCCCCCTAATGATGTCTAAAACCCTAGCCACCTCCTCAGTGTCATCAATGACAGTCCCATCATCAAGATACCACGCATGAAGAAGAAGCTTGCAATTGTTTCTGATTTGGTGCACGAGGGGATGCAGCACAAGATCGAAAAGAAGTGGTCCTAACGGGTCACCTTGCTGAACGCCAGTGGTGGGCCATATATGATTATCTCCAAGATATAATCTGGCTGGCTGCCTATATAAAAATTCTACCTATAAAGAAATAGAAGGGCACCTCAACCTGACTTCATGAAGTAAAGCTGTTCTATCCACCAAGTTAAAAGCGTTAGAAAAATCCACTGTAAGCATCGCAAGAGACCCGTCAGCGTGACGATCACTTAACAACCTATTAACGCTATGTAATATGGCCTCTGTTCCACTCGACACACCGACCCCAAACTGAAAATCACTAAGGTACTTGGTCATTTCTTTGCCAACACCCTTCATAGCCACCTTGGAAACCAACCGCCTCCATATAGTACCCACTGCAATAGGTCGGATCCCGTTGTCGGGTTTCAAAAGCGGCGTAAGAGGAGCAGACGCAACAAACTCCGCAAGAACCGACGGACATCTCCCCCTAACCACAAATTAACCACTGCAGTGATAGCACATAATAAACCAGTAGCAACAGTAGACCCATCTCCACATAAAGCATCCAAAATGTGTTGTGACCGCAAGCCGTCCCTCCCACAAGAAGTCCCTTTAGGGAAGGATTTAATACAACCAATGACGTTATCGACCTCCACAACAAGGGCAGGCTCAACATATATAGTGCTCGGTATAGACGGAGGTGGTTTGTGCGGATGTTTAGCCTCCAAGGGCATCACGGTATCACCATTATGCGGAGCAACCCCTGATGAGCATAACACCTTCACCGTTGCAGTAAAGTGACCATCAGCAACCTTTCGAAGGCACGCTTTAATGCTGGTGTTACGAGCATTTTTCTCCTTTTGGATATCAACGATTCCCTGGTTAAGAGGCACGGGACCCGACCATCTAATATATTATTAACTAAAATGGCAACACCATCCTCTTTCCCCCATGTGGCTAGCGAGCTCATTATTGAACGATTTTGCAAGGGCTTTCGATTCCCAAATCTGCTTTCTTGTCTATTTGTGGGTTTAAACACTTGCAAAGTGCAACGAGGAAGAAGTAACAACTTAATCCACGCTCCAATAGATCCCGGTTGAGCTACTACTTCGTATAGAGTTGTTTTCAACGCCTGTGAGAAAGCCATACGACAACCATGTGGGATGCTTTTGACAGTAACGATAGGTGCTTTGAAAACACGATCAAGGAGTACAACATCCAATACAAACGGGTCATGCTCATTGGTCTTAGGTACAATGATAGAAGGTTTCACAATCCCAATAATGTGTCCACTATCACTATTAGTAAAACGACCAAGGCCGTCCGGGTGATGACATGCCCGACTAATTGCATGTAATTGCATACACCTCCCACACATCCATTGACCAAAAACCTTCAACGTTTCCTCCATAGCCATGTACAACCCATGATCCGTAGATATAGCCTCTCACAACACATCTCTACATTCGTCTAAGGAAATATGCAATCTTTTGATATGAGAAATCAGCCGAGGAGTCCCTTTATGCCCCACATCCCCATCTGAGCAACAATGAAAATTATGAAATGGACATGGCCATGTGCCATCTGAGGATGACGAAGAAGCCATAAACTAAATAAAAAGAATCACGCCTCGAGATGAGAACGTGAAAAAAGGAACAATATATCCTAAAACAATAGGTGGCATTTCAACAAACAGTTGGCGTGCACCACCACCGACGTTCATGTGGGCATTGTTACATGCCCATCAAAATCGTACCCCAAAATCCATCATCATTCACTGATTTATCTCTAATATCCTCACCACTATCATAGAAAGTCATAAACCAAAACCCCTCGATCCAAAACCTGATGAAATCGAATGGTGTTATTTGAAAATTTGAGTTAGGGGAAGTAACGGATTGGTTATTTTGGATGAGGGATTTGAAGGAATTGAAGTTTAGTGAATTGGAATTGGGTTAATTTTGGTCACGGTGTTCGTATGGGTGAGGGTTTTACTGTAGCAGGAAAGGGCAAATTGAAATAACGTGTTTGAGACTAGGGATGGCACCCGTGGGTAATGGGCACGGGTACCTCTAACCCGTCACCCACCCACGTAGTTTTTTTCTCACCCATCACCCACCCGTCACCCACCAATGGGTACAAATTTCTACCCATGCCCTTACCCGTGGGTATTTGTTGCCTATGGGTTAGTGTTATGCAACAAAATTACAAAACGATAATATGAAAACTAACTATGAAAATGTGTAATAAGATACCAATCAATTTGCCAAATAAAACTTTGATTATTTGATATTTTATACTATCTTTTTAATCTTGAAACTCAAACAAACTTTTAGATTAATGTGTTTTTTTGAGACTTGGTGGTAACTATTAAATGTATACCTGCAACATCATAAATATTTTAATTAGTATAATTAATTTTAACATGGGTTTATGGATACACCTACGGGTATTTTGACGGGTATACCCATGGGTATTTTAAATGGGTGTCATGGGTTTACTCGCAATGGGTATGCCTCACCCGTCACCCGCCCGCCACCCACCGATGGGTAAAGATTTTCACCCACGACCCACCCGTGGGTGAAAATTCACGCGTTTACCTACCCATTTATGACGGGTACCCGCGGGTTGTGGGTTTTTTCTCGCCCATTGCCATCCCTATTTGAGACAATTCATCACAGCCAATCAAGCCAGAGCAAATGACTAATTCTAAATGTTTAACACCATTCGTTCCACATCTCCACCGCTCCGGTCACCGGAATATTCCTCCGACCACCATCACCACTTTCATCACCGATCACAAATCACCGCCTCACCGGTAACTCTCATCAATCTCTATCCTTACAAAAAACTAGGGTTCCTTTTTTCATCACATCAAATTAAACCGTTTAAAGGCTAATTAGTACTAATTTTATAAATTTTTAACCTTTTTGTGTCAAATTAAACTAGGGTTTATGATTGTTTTAATTTTATAAAGTTTGAACCTTTTAGGGCGTTTGGATTAGCTTATTTAGCCGGCTTATTTGCTTATTTGATTTTGGAAAAAAGCTGATAAGCTCACTTTTTAGAGCTTATTAAGTTTAGATTATTATTGGCTTAAGCCAATAATGTCAAGTTGATAAGCTTCAATAAGTGAGCTTATTGGCTTTTCCAAACTCAAATAAGCCCATAAGCCAGCTAAATAAGCTGATCCAAACACCCCATAAGTTTATGATTGTTGTAATTTGATAAATGTAAAAGCTTTGATTTGGTGTTAAATTAGATGACAGGGATATGGATTAGATTATTTTATCGGAATATATTAGCGTTGGAGTAGTGGGCCGCCTTGCTGTTGTATTGTAAGCAGGTTCAAAGTTTGGTTTTAATATAATCTTTGAAAGTTATTCTTCTTAGCTTTGTTAAAGTAGATTCCGCATACTTAATAGAGTTATATCAGTGTTTCATTGTTAGTAGTTTTGGAGTTATTCAAGATTGCTAGACCATTACAAGTTATATAGTTAGTTTGGTCAGAGTATACATCGATCCAACACAGTCTCTTTTTAATTCAAGACTCTTTTAAGTGCAAGGAAATAATGAAACAAGAACCTGAAGTAAGCAGCAAAGAAAAATAATGAAACAGGAACCTGGAAAAAGAAAATAGAGCATTAAACTCGGTAATTATAAGATGATAAAAACCCGATATAAAAAAGTCCGAATTCATCTAAAACTTGGAATCTACGACAATATGGAAGCTAGTAGATACTACATATAGAGAACGAAACATATTATTAAATTTTTATTGTTGAAATTTTTGGCACATTAAAAATATTAAAATACCCTCAATTATTATTGAAATATACAAGAGAATCGTCGTTCAACGTTTTGATATAGTTTCCTAATTACACCAATCTTAGATAATTTACTATTTACAACAACTTAACATTCGAAACTATACAATTGCATTCTCATTTTTTTTCTTTGGGAGGGGGTGGGGGGTTGGCGAACTCGAGTTTGCAAATCGATCAAAGAAACATTTACTATAGGGCAAATTGCATAAAAAGGTACTAGACTTATGAATTTTAATTTAAGTATCCAACTTACCTTTATATATATATATATATATATATATATATATATATATATATATATATATATATATATATATATATATATATATATATATATATATATATATATATTTAACTTAATGTACGGAGTATCAATGTTTTAAAAGTGTACGACTTAAAGGAAATTTTTACCCGAATCCAAATAGTCACCTTCTTCAACATCTCATATTCTGATTCACCATCATCAAATACCATTAAAATTCTTTATCACAGCCAATCAAGCCAGAGCAAATGACTAATTCTAAATGTTTAACTGGCCCTTCGTATCACTTTTTTAAAATTTGTTTCCACAGACAATATTGCGGAAAACATGAAACAAAATCTCCACCACTCCGGTCACCGGAATATTCCTCCGACCACCAACACTTTCATCACCGATCACAAATCACCGCCTCACCGGTAACTTTCATCAATCTCTATCAAAAAACTAGGGTTCCTTTTTTCATCACATCAAATTAAACGTTTAGAGGCTAATTAGTACTAGTTTGATAAATTTTCAACCTTTTTGTGTCAATTTTGGGTTTATGATTGTTTTAATTTTATAAAGTTTGAACCTTTTAGGGCGTTTGGATTAGCTTATTTAGCTGGCTTATGGGCTTATTTGATTTTGGAAAAAGCTGATAAGCTCACTTTTTAGAGCTTATTAAGTTTAGATTTATTATTGGCTTAAGCTAATAATGTCAAGTTGATAAGGTCATAATAAGCTTCAATAAGTGAGCTTATTGGCTTTTCCAAGCTCAAATAAGCCCATAAGCCAGCTAAATAAGCTGATCCAAACACCCCAAAAGTGAGCTTTTTTTTTTTTTTTTTTTTTTTTTTTTTTTTTTTTTTTGAAGAAAAGAAAACAGAACCAATAATACTATCTATAACAAAGTAGTTACCTTACATGAAGGCAGATAATTTACATATCATAAGTTTCATGCACACCAACATATGACAATATGGAAAATTATTCTTATACATTATACATAAATGTAAGATTAAATTTGAGTTTTACCCATTACATATTTTTTCTTTTCTCTTTATGTAATAAATAAGCTATAGTGTAAGCATCTATGTTAATTTGGTAATTTTATGATCAAACATGAGAAGTAAATAACACAAACTTATGAAAATACAATTTTTCAAACAAAAAGATACATTAGTAAAAATGATGTGATGGTTATTCATAATTAAAGAAATGAATCAATCTTCAAAGCTATCTAAATATGTTACATATTTTAACGAAAGTATAAGTAAAAGAAATAGCACAATTACAAAACACATCGTAAATTGATAGCACGGGTTTACAAAACTAAAAGCATATATCACTAACATCTCAAGCAAGTCAAGTATTATCATATGATTTTACTTGAATAATAAAATATAATTTTTAATCCAAAAGCATTCTTCTAAAATAATAGGTAGGTTATAACATATACATATATTTTTAGTCCACCAAGTAAAATCATTTGAAACATGTTAAGTGGTTCATTTCTTAATCGATAATAATACATAATTAAAACGAAATTTTAAAAACCATGTCCGTGCACAGGTATTATAACTAGTTACTTAAAAGTACAATGATTTATTCACATTGTACAACCAATTAAACACATATCTACTAAATTAAATACAACCAATTAATACAAATCACAAACCGGGTTGACCCGGGACGCTTCAAACCCGACGGGTTGAACCGGTTTAATTTGACCCGTTTTCGACTCAACCTAGCAAGTTGACCCGGTTTAAGTCGACCAATTTTTCGACCGGAACGGTTCAACCGGTTGAACCACCCGGGTCAAACCGGGTTTCAAAACATTATGTTTAATTCTCAAATCTTCAAACTTTTATTATTTTTCATTCATAACCTATAAACTTTTTTTTTATGAATAAACTATTTGTCTCTATAAAATCCCGTTGCTATGTACGGGTACTCGTCTAGTAGATACTAAATATAGAGAACGAAACATATTATTAAATTTTTATTGTAGAAATTTTTAGCACATTAAAAATATTAAAATACCCTCAATTATTATTGAAATACACAACAGAATTGTCGTTCAATGTTTTGATGTAGTTTCCTAATTACACCAGTCTTAGATAATTTACTATTTACAATAACTTAACATTCGAAACTATACAATTGCATTATCATTTTTTTTACTTTGGGAGGGGGTGGGGTGGGGGGTTGGCGAACTCGAGTTTGCAAATCGATCAAAGAAACATGGGCAAATAAAAAAAAATACTATACTTGCCACGATTACATCTTCAAGGTAGTGAACTAAATTTTTTTATTCTGAGGACAAAAAAGTTGTATTTTTTTTATAAGTGGGTAATATTCCACTTGCATAGCCGGTTGATGCCATGTGGACCGGTTACCATCCAACACACCATGCCATGTAGGCAACCTCTCTTTATTAATATAAACACACTAACACTTTACCCTTTATTTCTTCACCCAAATACATAAACCCTAATCCATCTATCTAATTAAAATCATACAACCTTTATCAAATTCAGAAAATTAATTATGCGCTCATCTACTTCATCATCTCGATCTATTCAAAGGTTCTATTCTCCTGAAGAAATTCGTGCTAAAACGCATTGTGATTGTAAGATTCCAATTTATGAGCAAGTTGCTTGGACTCCAACGAATCCAGGTCAAAGATTCAAGGGTTGCCCCAAACGGGTAAGTTACTAGTAACAAATATTATCAAATGTTTATACATTTTTGTTTTCTGATTTTGTGTTTTTAATGATGTTCAGAAATGTGAGGTGTATGGTTTTCTTGATGATGAATTACCTTGTGATTACTACAAAGACCTATTATATTATTCAATCTACATGAGGAGAACAAAGAGTTAAGGCTGCAACTATCCAACCAATATGGTGGTATGACCTTGCAACACCATGGTGGTATGATAGTGCAACAGCCAAGTCAAGAACTATCAATGGAACTAATTTACCAAGATGTTAATGCTTTGAAGTCCAAAGCAGTAGTGTACGTCAGTTTGTTGATGGTTGTATTTGGTTTGATAATTGTGCTAATTTTGTCTCTCATTGTTGTATCTTTAAAAAACTAAGTGTTCAAGGTTTGTAATAGGTTGTATTTTGTCTCTCATGTGTATGGTAATGAAATGGTTGTATTTTGTGTTAATTTTGTTTCTACATGAAACTTGTAATCATATTACAATCACTACACTTGCAAACTATAACTGCATATGCTAACAAATATAAGACCAGAACATAGATTCATTCAACTACAAACAAGATTAAATAAGACACCTTCATTAGATTAAAAGTGTTCTTTCATAACAACAAATGTTTGTGCAATTTAGAGCACTTTACATGTGTTACATCCAGAACACAGAAACCTGTTCCATCAGTATGTGCCTTTACCATGAACAAAATAGGCTAGCAATTATAGTGGCTTCAAGTGCAACACTATATCAGGTTCCTACCAACTAATTACATTAACTTAGCAAGGCATTCAGTGGACAAAATAGGGCACAATAGTGGCATAAGTGTAGCACTATATCAGTTCTTAGTTTTTAGAATCCTAATTAACATCATAGTTGTTAAAATTTTTAGCACAAATTAACAAATTAAAGATGGACAAAATATGTGCTAACATAGTCAAGGAATTTAATCCAAGACTATTTCATTCTCCATACTTGATCCTAGACCAGTAATTGGAACAGAAAGCCTTTTATGGAAAATTCTTTGACTCTTCATCCTGAGAGGAAGAGGTTCTGCTCTTGGTCTTCCTTGCCTGGCTTGTGGTTCAGCAGATGCAACTCTGGTTGGTTGTTCTGTTGCTTGTAGTGCAGCAAACCTTGGCTGTGTCAAGCTTCTTCTTTTGATTCCACCTCTTGTTGCAGATGATCCACCTCTTCCAGTCCTTGATGATGCTTGTTTTGATGTCCCAACCACTTGTGATTCCTGTGTTGCAGCTATGTTTTCACCATGTTTGTTCTTTTCCTTTGACCCTGCATCACAAACAAGTTAGTTTTATATGAAATGCAAAAAGAACTTGTAACATTCACCATGTTGTTAAAAAGTACCTGATGCATGAAGAGGTTCGCAATCATCAATGGTGTCCTAAGTATCTGCATCCATTCCTAACCATACTCCCATCCTTCCTATTCTCTGTATGGGTATTAGTCCACCAGATTTACGCTTTCCACCTCTCATCTTAACAAACCCAAATGTACCTCTCTTCCTTGTTTCAAAATTTTTACCCATGTGGCTACCATCGGAAAATGTGAACACAGTATTCCTTCCAATCCACTTGTAAGTAACAAGTCTTCCGTAATTGAAGTCGCGTACGCATGTATGCTCATCTGTCATTGAAATCACCTGAAAACTTTTCGATTCTTTTACCCACTTTGCATAGATTCTCCATGGGCATTGATTGACTTGTGAACCTGTTGGATACTTGTTAAAATTTCTTTGATTTCCCTTGCTTGGATCCTTTAACACTTCTTTCCTTCGACCACACCTACAAATAATCATTTGTTTCGTACTCTTCTCATACCACAAGGAAAACCCATTTGCCAATGCATAATAAGTGAGAGCTTCCCTAAACTGATCTGAATTCATGTACTTTTCGCCAAGCTGTCATTCAAACAATAAAATTGTTTTAAGTATATAGACGCGTATATCAAAAAGTAAGTTTGAAAAACATAGAAAAGTACCTTATGTTTCTTGAGTCTCCAATGGGTCTGGTCATCATAGATCGGGTATTTTTCATCCTTTTTCTCTACCATCACAAAAGGGTCAGACTCCCCCTCCCCGTTGTTACCTTTCGGTTTGCGCATTAGACCTTCCATATAATGTTCATGCTCCCTAACTGTCTCACCAAAACTGTCACCAACATACTCAATTGACGGTGCCATGTCTTCATAACCAGGTGGTTCAGCATCATCTTGACCTTCATCCATATTTTCTTTAGACGCAAACTTTCTTTTTCTAAGCTGAATGACTTCATCCTCAATATCACTCAGGTAATCAAAAGATCTTTGCGACTCAAAACTCTCAGTATCAGAATAATATTGGTCATACTGATCAGCCATTTCAGAGTCATCACTCTCACTGTCTGAAGATAAAGGACAATCATTTTCTCTAATTGAGATACCGTTACCCCTAGGTGCACTCTTTCTTTTCTTACTTCTTTTGTCATTACACCCTTACCTTTGTCTAGTGTTTTTTGTCGTGCACGAACTTTAGATTTAACCCTATTGTCATCAACTCTATCAACTTCCACCCTATTGTCATCAACCTTATCTTGTTCAACTACATTCCTATGGTCATTAACAATATGTTCTTCAACAACATTCTCATCACAACTAGATGGTCCTTGGACAAAGACTGACCTACATTCTCCTTATCTTTAGACTTAGCAACAAGATCTTCCTGACCCACTTCACTGTCATTTAACATAACGCAATAATCCATTCCAGTTTCATAATCATCATAGGTACCAGCAAACAAAACCTTGCCCTTACCAACATTTCTTACTGGTCTAGACTTATTAGTGGGGGACCTTAAATATGGAGATCTTGCTGCCTCTTCCTCAGCCCATGCAATGAGTTCCTCTACTGACATATTACCAGCATGTTTCTTTTTAATTTCATGTTCTTTCCTAGCAGATGTTACTTCTTCATCTGAACCTTCTAAACATAAGTTGTGATAATAGTACTCAGTTAACAGTTGTGGTTCATGGGCTACATACAAGTCTACTCTATCATGCATTTTACCTGGTTCATAAACAACTTCAAGATCTGAATCCCTTTCAATTATTTTAAGTCCTCCACTGTCTATGTCTAACTCAGGTACGCAACAAAACACAGCCCAAATTTTATCATTAAACTTAGCAAGTAAAATGTTGCAGAATTCATGAAACAACAACCTGTTTATAGAGCAAGCATTCATGATAGTTACTTGGCCTTGTTCATACCTAAGAGGATCAAAGAAAAATACACCACCATAATGTATTTTGAACACAACATCTTTAGGTGTATCCATCACACCTGTAACAACAACAAACAATTTTAAAATTAAGAAAACCCTAATTTTTTAAAACCCTAGAAATTGAATATGAATAATTTAACACAATTGGGGTAACAAAACATTAAACATACGATAGAATTTACCTTTTCACATAAACAATTACGGAAAACAACAATCAATTGGGCGTATTCAATGTGGGGGACAATTAGGGTTAGAAAAAGGAATATTGTGGATCTTGAAAGCGACCACAGATATAGTTAGCTTAAATAAACGAAAAAGGTTTGATTTGATTAACATTAAAAGGTACAAGTTTGGTGGGCGTGTGTATGGAGATGGGGAGCGTGTGTTTTGTTGGTACGAGGAAGAAAGCGAGAAGTGAGGTGGCAAGGATGAAACCGGATACTGGTTATGCAAGTGGAATATTACCCACTTAGAAAAAAATACAACTTTTTTGTCCTTAGAATAAAAAATTTTAGTTCACTACCTTGAAGATGAAATCGTGACAAGTATAGTATTATTTTTTTTTATTATTATTTTTTTTTTCAAGAAACATTTACTATGGGCAAATTGCATAAAAAGATACTAGACATGAATTTTAATTTAAGTATCCGAACTTTTTTTATTTTATTTTATTTTATTTTATTTATTTTTTTTAACTTAAGGTATCAATGTTCAAAAAGTGTACGACTTAAAGGTATTTTTTTTACCCGAATTCACCTTCTTCAACATCTCATATTCTGATTCACCATCATCAAACACCATTAAAATTCTTTATCACAGCCAATCAAGCCAGAGCAAATGACTAATTCTAAATGTTTAACAGGCCCTTGACTTCTCGTATCACTTTTTCAAAATTTGTTTCCACAGACAATATTGCGGAAAACATGAAACAAAAATACCCAAACAAACAAATAAAAACACCATTCGTTCCACATCTCCACCGCTCCGGTCACCGGAATATTCCTCCGACCACCATCACCACTTTCATCACCGATCAAAAATCACCGCCTCACCGGTAACTTTCATCAATCTCTTACAAAAAACTAGGGTTCGTTTTTTAATCACATCAAATTAGACAAACACGCCCTTTATGGGCTTATCGGAATACTAAATCTGGAAATGACGATAAGCTCAACTTTATGGGAAGTAAAGGTGGCAAGATGGGTCTGCTTGGAGGCTCATGTCACAGGTCAAATCATGCTTTGATTGACCAAGGTCATCTTAGTACAGGCCAGACTAGGCTCACACAAAAACTTTTTTTTGACCAGATTTTAAAATTTAACAATGTTTAAACCCGATTACCCAATTGACCCATCCTGTTAAACCTAAATTCATTCATTTGGCCCCATTCGACCAGCCTGAGATAAAACATCAATCAAAAATGACCCATACATAATGGGTGAAAATGCCATCTCAGATTAAGAAGGAAGAGCATTAAAAGCTCCCGCAATTACCTGCTTGAAAAGCTGCATATTGAAGTTTATTAGGATTTTTCTTCTTGTGATAGCCTAAGAGCACCAGCACTAAATCGACAGCTAGGTTGAGGTTTGAGATGATCATGTGTGCCCTTATACACAATCTCTATTATTTGTCCTCTATCTACGGTTATGGTTGAAACAAATTGATGAAAAACCTAATGTCAACATGGTTTTGATGACGTAATAATGTTTGATGACAACCATCCAAGAATCACCTGCATCACATTTAATCACAATATAAAAAATCAAGTGCCTCTTATTATTGCCTAAAACATAAGCATATCTAATAAGTAAATCCCAAACACAGCTAGTAATTTCTCTATATACCCAAAACACTAAAACTTAAAAATCACAATAATAAGATAATTATCATGTCATAAACTGTAAATTTAAATTCGAATTCATTAATTTTATAACGTAATCAATTATAGATATTCCAAAAACATTGTTAGAACAATTAAACATACACAAATCTGACTAAAATACATAAAACTCAAATACATCCTCAGTAAGTTCTAAGATTTACCTGAATCGTAAACTAAATCCTCAATTTTAGAGTGTTTTTGTAAATAACTGAATAGGCCATCTTAGATCTTTAATCGCAGTTTTGACTTAGGGTTTTGGTAAATTGAGGGCTAAGAAGAAGAAGAAGCGGGTCGTGACTTGAGCTGGGAGCTTGGGAATGCTTCTTAAGTTAATGATTTCCCGTGAATGGGTGCTTATGATGTAGGATATGGTGAATAAGGCAAAGAGTGCGTTTATTTTTTCTAATTTTCTTTTAGATCCAAAAGTATTAATTATGAGCCACAAAGTACTTGTGTATCTTGTATTTGCTTATACATCTGATTAGAAAAACGAATATTAATGAAAAAGTTGCTAAATTAGGTAGTATTTGGGATTTTTTATTAAAAAAATATATTTTACTAATTAAATTACTACTTAATAGTTAATAAGGTATAAATTGATTCTTTTGAAATGGAAAATTTCACTAGGGTTTTGTTTTATTAACAAAAAATTTTTATTTATTTATTTATTTATTTATTTATTTTTAACTTAAGGTATCAATGTTTTAAAAGTGTACGACTTAAAAGAATTTTTAACCCGAATCCAAAAGAGTCACCATCATCAAACACCATTAAAATTCTTTATGACAGCCAATCAAGCCAGAGCAAATGACTAATTCTAAATGTTTAACACCATTCGTTCCACATCTCCACCCCTCCGGTCACCGGAATATTCCTCCGACCACCTCCACTTTCATCACCGATCACAAATCACCGCCTCACCGGTAACTTTCATCAATCTCTACACTTACAAAAAACTAGGGTTCCTTTTTTAATCACATCAAATTAAACGTTTAGAGGCTAATTTGATAAATTTTGAACCTTTTTGTGTCAATTTAGCGTTTATGATTGTTTTAATTTGATAAAGTTTGAACCTTTTAGGGCGTTTGGATTAGCTTATTTAGCTGGCTTATGGGCTTATTTGATTTTGGAAAAAGCTGATAAGCTCACTTTTTAGAGCTTATTAAGTTTAGATTTATTATTGGCTTAAGCCAATAATGTCAAGGTCATAAGCTTCAATAAGTGAGCTTATTGGCTTTTCCAAACTCAAATAAGCCAGCTAAATAAGCTGATCCAAACGCCCCATAAGTTTATGATTGTTGTAATTTCATAAATGTAAAAGCTTTGATTTGGTGTTAAATTAGATGACAGGGATATGGATTAGATTATTTTATCGGAATAAATTAGCGTTGGACTAGTGGGCCGCCTTGCTGTTGTATTGAAAGGGTGCCGTTAAGAGAGAGAGAGAGAAAAAAAAAAAAAAAAAAAAAAAAAAAAAAAAAAAAAAAAAAAAAAAAAAAAAAAAGATTGTTTATGGGCTTATGAGCTTGACCTTATGGCGTATTAAGTCCACACCCCATAAGGCGTAAGCTGAATGTGACATGCTCGTAAGTTTATGATTGTTGTAATTTGATAGATGTAGATTGTAGAAGCTTTGGTGTTAAATTAGATGAGTTTAGTTTTTTGAATCGAGCTTTGTTATGTGATGACACACATATATGTTTTGGGGGCGTTTGTTTGAGCTTATATAGTGGGCTAATGACTTATTATAAGGTCATTTTTTGTGGCTTGTTTTGAAACTTTACGTCTTATATAAGCTTATCATGTCATAATAAGCTTATTAGTCGAAAAGTTTCAAAATAAGCCACAAAAAGTGAGCTTATGAAACATAAGATGAAAACCAAATAAGCTAGAGGCGTGCTATATAACCTCACTTTTTAGAGCTTATTAAGTTTAGATTTATTATTGGCTTAAGCCAATAATGTCAAGGTCATAAGCTTCAATAAGTGAGCTTATTGGCTTTTCCAAACTCAAATAAGCCAGCTAAATAAGCTGATCCAAACACCCCATAAGTTTATGATTGTTGTAATTTCATAAATGTAAAAGCTTTGATTTGGTGTTAAACTAGATGACAGGGATATGTTTAGCGGGTGTTTGGATTAGATTATTTTATCGGAATAACTTGGGATCTCTAATTTCAGGATAGAGTATATAAAACGTTTGCTTGTATAACTATTGCTGTATTGCGTGATTGTGTCGTTGAATGTAAACAAAAGATGTCAACTTAGTATGAATTTAGTATGAATTTGACCGAAAGTTTAATAAAAAGACGCCTTTTCAAAAGCATCGCGAAGAAGAAGAGGCGAAGAAAAAGGTACGGCTATTGTGGACGTGTGCAATTGTGTCTATTTAGTATGAATTTGACCGAAAGTTTAATAAAAAAAAATGTATTTTTGTAGAGGGCTGAGGATGAAACAGCCCGTCTTTATGCTGAGTTTCTCGAGTCGTTTCAAGGGGATTCTACACCTGGGTCAAAAGCTTTTGTTCGAGGAGGAACAATTAACGATGAAAAAGTGAAACCTGATGCAGGTTAGTTCGTGTTATAAGGTCTTGGATGCATTTTCGGTTTCTGTTATTTAGTTTCGTGTTATTAATTAAAATGGTGCATAAATATGGTTGTATGAATGATTTATTTTCAACGGACACATTAATAAGCAAATGGGCCTTTTTATTCATGCGCGAACGCAGGTGGAAATTCCAAAGAAGTGTCTGGTTCAAAGAAGGGGAGTAGGTAAACAAGCGCTTTTGTTTGGTTTGAATATGTTACACTGCTCTTATCATAAGGCATTCTGAATATAGAAATTATAAGGCGATCAGTTTATGAAACTCTATTGTCTTGTTTAGGCTGGTAACTAAGGAGCTAGGAGTCTTGTTATATGTAGCTCGTCTATAATCTAACTAAGGAGCTAGGAGTCTTGTTATATGTAGTCCCAGTGTCAAGCTACCAATGCTATTCACATTCAAACGAATACCAACACACTTTATTGTACACACATGCTCAATAGCTGATTAACAATCACTAGTAGTCTGTAGTCCTTTGTATAGTCTACTTTGTTTTGGTTTTGTTTTTATGGTGATGAAAATTACTATAGGCAACTAGGTGCATGCTTTCCAAATGAGCCTGCGATTGGTAGAAATGAGGTTTTCCTCATGAAATTGTTGGTTGGACTTGAGAATGTTCAGTAGGCTAGTGATTAGCTGGCAAGTCACCAAGTTTGGAAGCTTTGAGCTCAGGCTGAACTCTCAGAGCTTGAGAGTTGAGTCTGGGTTTATATATAAATGTGACTCTCACATTTACTTTTGTACCATCGGATTTATGTGCTCACATCAGCTTCAGATGAAATAAAGTTAGATCATTTATGTGAAGTCACATGCAAGCGTTTACTGTTACGAAAAATTATGACCCACTCAAACATATAACTTACTAGGTGGTCCATATATCTTGCATAGACTTGGTACACAAGGGTCTTTTAAGCTTGCCAAGACTTTCTCGCTTCAGCTTCTTCAGTTGACCATATAAGTTAGTTGCCCTATGTTTAGCTTGCGAAAACTGGCAGGACGGACGTCCAACTTCAACGGTAAGATATGATTTTATTAGGAAGTTCATCATTAGTCAACGAGTTGCCCCTAACTACCTATCTAGTCAAATATTGCAATGCATACATTTTCAACCTTGTTTGGCATTTATATAAAGAGGATTTCATATATAAATAAACCACATATACTCGGTTTGATGAGTTGCCTGATGAATTTGATCCGAAGTTTGGTTCCTTTGATGATGGAGATCCTCAGACCACCAATCTTTATGTCGGAAATCTTGCACCTCAGGTCAGATCGTGATGCTAATATGGTACTTTAGTTGGTGAAAAAATGCAAGCTGACCTTTTCTTTCTATGGTCAATACATTTCAGGTAGATGAAAATTTTCTTCTGCAGACGTTTGGAAGATTTGGACCCATTGCTAGTGTCAAGATAATGTGGCCAAGGACAGAAGAGGAGCGAAAACGACAAAAAAACTGTGGTTTTGTGGCTTTTATGAACCGTGCAGATGGACAAGCTGCAAAAGATGAAATGCAAGGTTAAGTCCTTCCAAATAGTATAAGAGCTAAAATTCTTGTTTAAATGAGAGTAGAGGTCATCAGGTCAACAATCTAATTCGTATATTTATGTAGAAATTTTCTAGCTATACTGGTAATGTCAACTTTTAAGTGTCACACAGATGTGAAATTATATGAATTGAAGTTCTAGAAATGTTTAGTTGAATCATTTATGGAGATTCTAAGTTGCAAGCTTTCTTAGCAAGAGTGATAACTGAATATTGTATTTAATATTTCAGGGGTGATTGTTTATGATTATGAATTGAATATTGGGTGGGGTAAATCTGTTTCTCTCCCTTCTCAATCACTCCCTGCTCCTCCTCCAGGACAAATGGCCATCAGGAGTAAAGAGGTATGCTTTATGTTTGTAAAAACTTGCTATGAGTTTTAGCTTAAGTGGATGATATAAAACAGTAATGACTTGCGCGGGTCTTATGAGTGACCTTTTGTGGTTTGCAGGGTGCCACTGTGATCTTGTCCGGTCCATCTGGTCCTCCCATTACTTCTGTTCCAAGCCAGAACTCTGAGCTGGTAAGTTGACCGTTAATTTTTTTAATTTACGTGATAGGTTGAATATATCTTACACTACATTTGTAAGCAAAAGCTATTCTAAGGTATTGATATTCTAACCTTGGTGATTAGGTTCTTACTCCCAATGTGCCCGATATAACAGTTGTTATGCTTGAAGATGCCCGCCTTAGAAAAGTAATTGATAAAATGGCCCTTTACGTTCTTAATGGAGGTTGTGCTTTCGAGCAAGCTGTAATGGAGAGGGTCCGTGGGAATCCTCTTTTTAGTTTTTTGTTTGAACTCGGCTCTAAGGAGCATACTTATTATGTGTGGAGGCTTTATTCCTTTGCTCAGGTACATGGTTAACAAGCAACACTTATAATTGAACCCTATAAAAGGGAATGGCAGCTTGAGATATATGTGGATTGAAAGATTAATATTTGCTCTCACAAATGCAGGGTGATACGATGCATAGGTGGCGAACTGAACCTTTTATCATGATAACGGGTAGTGGGAGGTAATAATTGCCGGAAACATATCTTGATACTTCCTTTACAAATCATGCATATGTTATAAAAACCAGTGATTTAAAAAACAAAATTTGGTACCAATTGCTAGATGGGTCCCACCTGCTCTGCCAAAAGATAAGAGTCCAGAGAATGAGGAGACGGGAGCTACATTTGCTGCTGGAAGAAGCAGGGTACAATCTTGTTATTTATTTTCTTTTGTCAATCTTACATCAGCCAGGTGCAATTAAGTTATTTATTATACTTATTTTCCTTTGATTATCTTCATGCAGCGTGTGGAGACTGAACGTACATTGACTGATGCACAAAGAGATGAATTTGAAGATATGCTCCGTGCTTTAACATTAGAAAGAATCCAAATCAAAGAAGCAATGGGTTTCGCTTTAGATAATGCTGATGCTGCTGGAGAGGTATCCTGACACTAAAAGTTATTAGTTATTATGATATGTTTTGGTGTTTTTTTGTTGCTTAATCTGCTTTTATTTATTTATTTATTTTTTGCAGATAGTTGAAGTTCTAACAGAGTCTTTGACTCTTAAAGAAACTCCCAATACCTACTAAAGTTGCAAGGCTCATGCTTGTCTCGGACATTCTTCACAATAGTAGCGCTCCTGTAAAGAATGCATCTGCTTACCGCACCAAATTTGAAACAAATTTGCCAGATATACTTGAAAGCTTTAATGACCTGTATCGGAGTATCACTGGAAGAATCACAGCTGAGGCCCTAAAGGTAAAATGCTAGAGGTGTAGCCATTGGTCATTGGTAAACATCACTGAAATTGTCCCTCTTGGAAACAAATCGCATAAATGGCTCTTGAGAGCCTTAGAGTGACCATTTATATGCAACGATATTCCCTCTTAGGGGCCATTTATGCAATTTGTTTTAAGAGAGACGGTTTCAGTGATTTTGAGCAAATCATATGGAGTATGGAGCGCTTTAGTATTTACTACATTATATTTTTAGGTTTAATCATGATTATGTTTTATTATATAATGGACATTATATAAGATGAGTATCTTCAGTCCTGATCCACTCTTATTCTTTGCTTATTTTCCTTCTGTTTTAAGTGTAACATTCTCTTATCTGCAGGAACGAGTCATGAAAGTTCTTCAAGTGTGACCTGACTGGTTCTTATTTTCGGATGCATATGTAAACGGGTTGCGTTCAACATTTCTTCGATCCAGTAACTCTGGTGTTACCTCATTCCATTCCATTTCTGGCGATGCAACAGAAACCGAACACATTTCCAATTATAGCAAAACTGGCGATTCTGGAAAAATTAATCCAGATGCAGCGTTAGCAATCGGCAAAAGTGCAGCCATGAAAGAACTATTAAATCTTCCTCTTGCTGAGCTCGAAAGACGTTGCAGACATAACGGATTATCTCTTGTTGGTGGTAGAGAAATGATGGTCGCACGTCTGCTTTATTTGGAAGAATCAGAAAAGCAAAGGGGTTATGAACTCAGTGATAATTTGAAGTATTCCCATCATAATCAAAGGGAAAGTAATGTCGATACGGGGCCTGTGGGATATTCAGGAAGGAATCATCAAGTGGATGATGATATGGGTGTCATATCAAAAGGCAAAGGTTCTGCGTCCATAGCTGCAATGATTCTGATCTCACAACCTGAGCTAAAAGCTTTCCCTAATAAGACAAAACCCGAATCTGTATTGCCTGCCTCTAAGTGGGCCCGTGAAGACGATGAAAATGACGATGAACAAAAAAGAAGTACTAGAGATCTTGGATTGGGTTATTCATCATCTGGAAGCGAGAATGCTGCTGGTGGTCATGGTATTGAGGCTATGGATACCGCAAGCACTATCACGAGTTCTGATACTAGTTTAACTGAAGAGAAGAGGTATGTACTTATTATCCTTGTGAAAAGTAATAGATAGAGTTTATTGAACTTCTCTCATATTGTTATTAGGAGTATCAGATTTTTCATTTAACATATATATATTTTAAACTTCTTTAGTTTTAATTTCACATCCAGACCTTACTCATGGTTTTATTGATAAATACATTTAAGTGAAATAATCTGATACTTTTTGAAAGTGAAGAGGTATACTTGCTATTGGGGAGTAATGAATATATCTAGTTGATATTATTTGGTATTTTTAGGAAGGGACAGAATTACGACTTTGAAGTTATAAGTCTTTACTAGATTTTACTTATTTATTTATTTATTTTTTATATAACTTTACATTCATAATCATGGTTGTTTAATTGTCCCACACGTGCAGACAAAAGTTGAGACAGATTGAGGTGTCTTTGATTGAGTACCGTGAATCCCTTGAAGAACGAGGATTAAAGAAAGAAGAAATTGAAAAGAAAGTGGCGGCACATCAAAAACAATTACGGTACAAGTATGGCTTAACGGATCATAATGAAGATTCATCATACAAGAGTGAGTTTTAAATTGTCAGGGTTTAAGCTTTTGGTAATTTTGTTGAATACACATAATGTTTTAGTAACCACAGGGACGTCTTCAGAAAGAAGGGAGAAAAGAGATGATTCACGTGAATCTTCAAGAAAGCGTCAACGAAGCCATCATGACAGTGAAAGCCCACAGCGTAAATCATTAAGTAGGGATCGGGAAAAGGGTAGAAGTTATGATTCACATACTGAAAGAGAGAAGGAACGAGACCATGATAGAGATAGGCGCAGAGACAAAGACAGGGACAGCAGGAGAAGATAAACTGGGTTGGAATTCACAGGTATGATTATTTTAGTCATGAATCAAAACAGATTTTTACAGTGTATCAGCTTCTTTTAGCTTATGTTATGTTATTTTTGACATAATTGCAGTTTATTCATGGGATAGCTGTTTAAATCCTTTCGTTTCTTGCAAACAACAGCAGCAGTAGCAACATGTGGATAAATGATGATGATAGCCCCACAATGTTTCCTGCTCGTGATGGACATTCTGGATTTTACATATAAACCCGGATTCATCCTCTTGTTCACGTGGTATGATTAATGAGTCGTATTTGCTGTAAACAGCATGGTAACTTTTTTTGCATCTTGTCACGGATCTGATTGGTTTGTTGTACGTACAAGAAAGTATTTTGTGTTGGTGCTTTGAACTTTAAAGTGAGCATAGAAATGGGAGTATCATATTGCGCTTTTAGACCCGTATAGTGCAGTCTCTTTTTAATTTAAGACCCTTTTAAGTGCAAGGACAAGATTAATGAAACAAGAACCTGTAGTAACCAGCAAAGAAAAATAATGAAACAGGAACTTGTAATTGGTTTGTTCAAATAAAGAAAATAGAGCATCAAACTCGATAATTATAAGACGATAAAACCATGTATATATATATATATATATATATATATATATATATATATATATATATATATATATATATATATATATACACACACACATAGAGTTGCGATCGGTTAGAAAGATTCTAAATTTGCAAAGTCTAAAAAGCCATACAACTTCTTACACGTGTCCACCATCTTTCCTCCCTCTTTTTCTATTAAATATTCGGTCAAAGGGCATTGTGGTAATTTGACCCGTTTTTTAAAATTCCACCTCATATTTCAAACGCAAATATCTTTTAAACGACAAACTTTTACGAAAAACCGATTTCACCATAATTTTTAAAATTTAATCCTCTTTAATTTGGTATAAATCTTTTTAATTTTTTCGAAACTTTTTTTTTGACATATTCATTGGGTCATGATTTTCTTGAAAATTTTAGCATTTTCGGCTCTAATTTTGTCTAGTTTAAAGGCCGAATTTTGCAAAACTTAAAACACGAAAGTTGTAGCTTCTTGGCCATTCTTTACCCAGAAATTTGAATCACTCAAATCCAATATGATATGAGTGAGATATCGTATGTTAAAGATGACGTTTTAGTCATATTTGTTGCACACAACGTGTTTGATGAAATGTTTAGCTTAAATTTTTAGTCTTAAAATCGAGTTAAATGCACTAATTTTTGTACAACAATGCACCTTTAGTTATTTTATTAATGTAAGATTCAAAAAGTTTTGTTTTTTCTTGTTTTTTTGTTGTTTTTTTTAACTGATGAACCTTATTAACTGATTTTTAAAAAAGACATTTCGTTCATCAGTTACTTTGGTTGAACTTATTAACTGATGAACCTTATTAAATCAGTTAATAAGGTTCATCAGTTAAAAATTCTTATTAACTGATGAACTTTATTAAATCAGTTAATAAAGTTCATCAGTTAAAAATCCTTATTAACTGATGAACTTATTAAATCTGTTAATAAGGTTCATCAGTTAATAAGGTTCATCAGCCTTATTAACTGATGAACTATATTAACTGATGAACCTTATTAACTGATGAACTTATTAAATCAGTTAATAAGGTTCATCAGTTAAAGATCCTTATTAACTGATGAACTTATTAAATCAGTTAATAAGGTTCATCAGCCTTATTAACTGGTTGAACTATATTAACTGATGAACTTATTAACTAATAAACCTTATTAACTGATGAACTTATTAAATCAGTTAATAAGGTTCATCAGTTAAAGATCCTTATTAACTGATGAACTTATTAAATCAGTTAATAAGGTTCATCAGCCTTATTAACTGGTTGAACTATATTAACTGATGAACCTTATTAACTGATGAACTTATTAAATCAGTTAATAAGGTTCATCAGTTAAAAAAAACAAAACTTTTTGAATCTTACATTAATAAAATGACTAACTGATGAACCTAATAACCTAACTGATGAACCTAATAACCTAACTCATGAACTAAATGTATATTTTAAAAATATAATGATTAAAAAACTTTACTTTTTGAGTCTTACATTAATAAAATGATTAATAATGCATTGAGAAACAAAAATTAATGCATTTAACGCAATTTTAACACTAAAATTCTAAGCTAGACATTTCATCAAACACATTGTGTGCAACAAATATGAGTTAAACACCATCTTTAACGTGTGATATCTTACTCGTATGACATCGGATTTGAGTGATTCAAAAACCTGTGTAAAGAGGGAATCAAAATAAAAAACTTTCGTGTTTTAAGTTTTTAACGATTCGACATTTATGAGGGTAAAAAATAGGGCCGAAAATGACAAAAAAATCAAGAAAATCACTAACCATTTGATATGTAAAAAAAAAAAAGTTTGAACTATTTAACAAGATTTATACCAATTTAAAGAGGATTAAATTTTAAAAATTATGGTGAAATCGGTTTTTCGTAAAAGTTTGTCGTTTGAAAGATATTTGCGTTTGAAAATTGAGGTGGAAAAGTAAAAAACGAGTAAAATTACAATTTTGCCCCTAAACGGATATTTTAAATAAAATCTGTTGGGGACACGTGTCGCTTGCTGGTTACTTTTTATACTTTTTAAATTTGTTTCCCTTTGTAAGGGATCCGGTGTCCACACACATATACTAATTCATTTAAAACTTGGAAACTACGACAATATGGAAGCTAGTAGATATCTATTTATACTACATATAAAGAATTAAGAATATCATTAAAATGTTGTTGAAATTTTTAGCACATTGAAATTATTAAAATACCCTCAATTATTATTGAAATATACGACAGAATCATCATTCAATGTTTTGATATAGACAAAATACATCATTGGTTCCTAAATTTCCCAAAAGCATCGAAGGGCCCCATTGGGATTTTAGTCGCCGTGAGTCCAAATGTTGGGATTTTGAGGCCGATTGCGTCCCTTTGACCGTAATCCGTTGGTCAACACCGTTATTTATTTATTTATTTTTATTAAAGGCATAACGGTCATTTAATATATTTGGATTATTACTCATATAAATCTACTTTTCTTCCCCATTTTGTTTACCAAACCTTCACAAAAACACACACACACATCATCATCAATGACGGAGATAGTGGCCCAACAGGGACATTTGTAAGAGTAGATCATGTGTCCTTGACCTTTTCCCTATAAAAAATATGCCATAAGTGTAGGTAATAAGCTGAAAAAAGTGAGATAAATGTGTAAATTTGGGTGTGATGTGATTAAGTTGAAACTCAAGAAGCTTGTATAAACAAGGTTTCCAGATTACGTGTTGTTGCCGAAGCAACGTGTAGTGTTCAAGAGAAACTGTTGAAGCAACCTTTTGTGTTTGCCGATTTGGGAGTTGTCTCTTCGGAATCTTATCACGGCATGGTGTGTAGAATGAGGTTTTATATGATAAATGTTAGGTAAAGTTTGAATCTTTAGGAAGTCTTGTTTTATGAGATAGATATATAGGGTAATTGTTGAAGATACTAACTGTGATCGTGCAAAGATTTGGCCGATTTGAGTCTTTGACCAACGATGTGTTGCTGCACAATGACCATTTGTGTACCGTTAGTCCAACCGTTTAGCTAATCAACAAATGAATCTAAAGTTCCAAGCGTAATATATGGTGCCATAATATTTTCCAACGTGTCACCTCCAGCCTTGTGAACCTCAACCATGTGCAGCAAAGGTGCAACTTCAGAAATCTGTAGGATAATGTTGATATCGACATAAAGTTTAAAATCCAAACTTCTTTCACAGGTGGCAAAATAAATGAGTCAAGCTGTTCGGGTACTATATCAAACGAGTTCAGGTCTTTCTGCTGTTTGAAGCTTTTTTAGCATAACGCTATAGGTTGGGTGGATTGAAAAGAGTAAATAACATGTTGGACCTATTTGACCCTTTTTAGATTAAAACACAATCCAAGTAAATCCATTAGTAAAGCATACGGGTCAAAGTTGTGACCTTTTTAATAGAGAATGAGAGAGTGACAAATAAGGCGTGAAAATTAGTTATTTCTCATTAAAATGAAATGAAGTTACACAGTCCTATTTATATACATTTACAGGTCAAACTGCTAAAGTCAACTAAGCTACAAATCAATACCAAACTAACTACTGAACTGAATTAAACTAATACAGACTCAATTAGGACTAGATACATTTCATATATACATCACATTGCATCACAGCACACTTTGATCTTCTTATGCAGTTGGAACTTGGATGGTCTTATCGACTTGTCCTGTTGCAGCTTTAGCTTTATGTTATTGACTTGATGAGCTGTAGCTGAGCTTGTGCCATGTCTCCTTTACTTTAATTACTTTTTTCCTAGAGATGATGGCACAAGTATAAAAAGTAACATACCTCGGTTGCAACAGATAAGTGGCCCTTGCGTCCAGTCTTATCGCCTTCAAGTTTCAACTATAGTGCAAATGTACAATTGGTGGTTCAACTTTAACTGCAATAAAACTGGTTGTACCCATACATAGTGTGTGGATTGCTTCTACTGTTTGAAGTTATAATAATCAGAAAACAAGATGTTTAAGCGTTCGACAAATTCTGATTACTTATAAAATAGTAGAGGTATGTAATGATTTTGTGGGATGGGAGTAAAAGTGTCTCGATAAATATTCAACTTAGTTATCCCCTTAGATAATCAGTTTTGTTTCAGCTGTCTACTACCCGATTATCCAAGTATTGGATGATCAAATTCTAATCAAGAATCAGGTCCAAAATGCAAAACCAAGCACCCCTATTGCATGATTAGCAATAAAACAGGCCATTTGAAAGACAATGATTCAACATACAATTTGTTTTCAAATACAGTATCGAGGTTGAGACCCTGAGATTTAGAAATAAGCTCAAATTCATTCATAGTGACGAGTTGAACTAAACAGGTTTATCATCAAATTACAGTCTTTATCATAAGCATATAATTTATCAAATTACCATCCCCCTCCTCCCGAACTCAACTTTCCGATCCGTTAATCCTCCATAAATCTCTGTAGACTTCTCCAAACACTTGTCGCGTACACGATAATGTGCCTGTGTATTCCCACTGATTGCGACACCTGAAAACTTGGACGTATCAATAGCCCATTTTGGTTTCACATACTCCACCGTGGGACCCATACTCGACCCATTTGCATATAGAAAGTTCATCAGAACATCTTGGTAAACAAAATGGGGAAGAAAAGTAGATTTATACGAGTAATAATCCAAATATATGAAATGACCGTTATGCCCTTAACTAAAAAAAAAGCAAATAACGGTGTTGACTAACGGATTACTGTCAAAGGGAAGAGATCGGCCTCAAAATCCCAACTTTTGGACTCACGGCGACTAAAATCCCAAGTTTGGGGCTTATGCGATGCTTTTGGGAAAGTTTAGGGACCAACCGTGTATTTTTGTCTTTGATATAGTTTCCTAATTACAGCAGTCTTATATAGTTTACTATTTAGAACAACTTAACATTCAAAACTACCTAATTAAAACTTAACATTCAAAACTATTTAGAACAACTTAACATTCAAAACTACATAATTGCATTCTTAAAACTTTTTTTTTCCTTCAAAACTACAGAATTACATACATACATAATTACAAAACTACATATTACAATTCGAGTTTGCAACAATGCTTAATAGTGAATAATGAAACATTACCTTATACTTAACCAACAATGATTATTCATTATCATTCCTACTCCTCACTGTTGATTCTCCAATGGTTTTTATATTAATATTTAATGTAGAAATTAACAAACCACAAAGACGTATTTTGTACTTATTTGCAACACTTGAGTTGCTTCAAAAATAAAAAATCACCAAACAATATCAAATTATTACGTATAAAACGAAGAAAAATAATGAAAAATGTGTTTTGGGCTTTTGGTGAGTTTCTTCATGTATCCAATAACACCATTTCATTAAAAACGGCCAAAGCCTTATCTTCTTCCCCCTCGACCCGGGTTTTGACCCGGTTAACAATTTGCAGAAATTGGAGCTCAATTTTCACAATATCTCCCACAAAATCAACTTATGAAAATTAATGCAAAAGTGCAAACAGTATTATGAATAAATTGCCCACTACAAAATCATTGCAAAAAATCATCTATATGGATCTCAGCTCGATTCCTTGTACCATGAGCCCCTTAAGATCCTTTTTACGGGGATGCTCTAACTGAAGATGCATATAAATCGGTTTGGTGGTAGTTTGAAACTTCCATACTTTGACTTCCATCCAACCATCGCTCCTCTGCTGCGGAAGGGCAGTCTCTTTGTATCTATTCAGTGGGTTGTAGGTATTTTCATCAAGCTTTGGTCCGATAACTGGGGTGCGTGGAGGGATTACTAAATAGATAAACAACTTTTTAATACTAGTATATGCCTTCACCTGAATAGGAGCCTCAAATGTTGATTGGTCTTGTGGTGGTAATTTGAAGACAAGGTAAACTGCATATGATGTTTCAGGTGATACGTCTTGGGGATATATTCTTCTCTGAATTTGAAATTTGTAGCTGCCTGTTATTACTAGCACTTCTCCAAATCTGCAGAAACAAAAAAGCTCTTTATTTATGTACTAAATTTGGAATGTGTTTAAGGTTTCCAAGTGGTAGAAGCCTACTAATGTATTAAGTTGTTTATGTTTATTGTCTAACAGGTGTCATAACACATGCCAACTTCAATCAGTGATACCATTTAAACTTAATGGAATTGGTCAATGGAAAATTTACATGCCATCACACACCAAACCAAAGTCATACAATGCTTTGGCATGCTTGGGATATTCGGATTTACTACGCTTCAATAATCAAGGAGGTATGCTCTTATGCATTAACTGATAAACTAATCTAGTGAGAACAGCTCATTAGATCGTAACACTAACAAAGAACAGCTTTGATGAGGTTATTTCCTTTTCAATTATCACAATGAACAAGATACTAACCACATCCTATTTTACATCATTTTAATACTAACTGTAGCTTAATATTAGAAGACGACACAAAAGGTACCTGTACTTTCATTAAGGAACTGTATGGCCCTTGTGTATGATTGACCTATAACAGGAGGTTTCGGGTTGAAAGATTTGGATAAATAGAATGAAACTCAAATCATCAAGAGTTTACGGAATATTGCAGCATAATAAAGTTTCTTTCTTACTATTACCCATTTATGGAATATAATGGATTCACACAATGAACTAAAAAGGCAGAGTGTTTGGGAAGTTAACACGAGAACTTAGACAGTTGGAGATGAAAGAACTTGTATGAGACGAGAGATAAAGTGAACTCTCATATTGTCCATAAATTAGGAGTGGGGAATCCAATTCAGTGGCCATTGGAGTGGCATACAATATATCCTAAAGTTACAAGCAACAGAGCCTGTAATCCTTTGTGAAAAGATGCAGCGGTATGGGAAAAATCAAAAGGTAAAGAATTTGTATTTGTTGATAAACATTTATGGAAACTTATTAGAACTCAGACTCCAAAAGTGCAGTGGTTTACCTAGGTATGGTACTCTCAGTGTAATCCTAGCTATATGTAGAAAGAAAATAGAAACCACTATCATTATAGCTCACTTTGAGAGGAGACTCAAAAGTAGATTCGTGTAGTGGTAATTTGTAGACAAAGTAACTTGCATAGGTCGTATAAGGTGATAGCACTTCGGGTTTTATTTCATTAACAAGTTCAAATTTGTAAGCCAGCAGTTATTACAAGGACTTCTCCAAATTTGCAGATACAAGAGAATCATCTAATATGTAATTTATTCAGAAAGTTTTTAAGGCATCCGAGTAGTTGATGCCAACTAATTTGTTAAGTTGTTTATTGTTTATTGTTTAACAGGTGGACTTGCTAGATTTGTTATAAAAAAAGAAAGGTTCTGTAAGTGCTTTCTCATTCATTACGGATATAAAATTGAGCGATTGGTCAAAACATATGTGAACTTTAAACAGTGAAAAGATTTAAATGGAGTGGAATTCGTCAAAGGGAGATTTCCATGCCATCACGCACCAAACCAAAGTTCTATAATGGTTTGGCATACCGTAGGGAACAAAATCCAGCATTATGGATTCTCTTTTGAAGCTTTACATAATTGATTGCTTATGTTCTTGAGTCTTTTCGGGTTTACTGGGATTCAGTAATCATGCTTCATAGAACTGTTATAACAAAGAATCCACTTCTATGTAGCATGATAACATGAGTACTATTGGAGATTCGCATAACTATATCTAGCATAGATGCTTTTATGAAGCTAGATTTAAAGTATCCTCAAGTTACAAGCATCTCAGAGCCAATTTTATATCCTGTGTGAAAAGCTACAAGCATGAAATAACTCAAAAAGTAAATAAGTCCCAGAATTCTTATGAATAGAAATTCAAGAGGAGTTACAAGCACAGGACAAGTGCATTGATGGTATGCAGTAATAATTGTGAAACACATTGTCAACTTTTTCTCAACTGCACCTTTGCACTGTGGGTCAACTGGCTAACGATGGGTCTCAATGGGTTAGCATATGACTTACAAGATGTTAACGATTTTGGTTCTAGAATCTAGATCCTGTAGAGACTATATGGAGCATCCTTAGAAGCTGCTGCTGCATACTTCTTATGGTAGGAAAGAAATTATAGAATTTTTATCGATGAAGAAAAGGAGTTGGGATAATGATTGTAGATCCTATAAAGCCTAAGCTAATGAGTTTTATGGTGACTTCTACTAGTGTAGTCAGCCATTTAGCAAAGCTTTGGTGCGGAATGTGGCTATAAATATTCGTCTTATAGAGGAAACATGGATCAATAGAGCTGTGGTCTTTAAAAGCCAGTGATAATTGTTGTCATCACTGTGTAGTGATGGTTTAAATTGTAAACATATTTGTGTAAACTAGATTAGAACATTGTGTAGGTTTCATTATTAACCCTTCAAATATGGATTACCATGGGAGTTTTCCTTGGGATCCAGTGTGAATATGTACATCTAATTGGTAATTAATATATTTCACACATGTACTAAATATTATTTGATTTTAGAGCTGGTCATAATCTTCTTTGGCATACCATGGGTTATGAATTCCATCATTTAAAGCTGTATTTTTCAAGTCCTTTATGATTTCTAGATTTTAAAACTTTATTTCAGTTTTATCTCATTTTCGGTTAAAAATATCATGACTTCAAAATCAGAATATGTAAAATTTGGCAGAACTTGCCAACAATACACGTTGTTAGTTGGCTGCAAGAAAAATACTCATAAAGTGTTTGTTTCAAGACAAATGTTTTACAATAATCTGCTACAATGTATATAAATGGTTCAGGTATCTTGATAAAAATGTGTATGACATAACCTGTTTTTGAAAATAATAAGTACCCAATTTTTATTTGCAATCATTAGTCTCAAATTCCTAAGTGGTTGAAAACCAACCTAACTAATCTTGGTTTTAGTGTTTGTTTGGCAAATTTTTAGCCCAATGTGGATACATATGCAGAAGACATAAACATGTTCAAGAAAACTTGCAAGAAGATAGAGAAAGAACCTTGATTTGGGTAAAGAGCACCAAGTAGATTGACCTTCCAATATTAAGCAAGACGCTCTAGCTGATAGCATTAAACATCTCTTCTCATTTTTATCAAGATAAGACCACTATCAATAAAGAAATATGTATATGTAAGTAATTGTTTAGAAATTCTAAAATAATTTCCTATAAACAGGTGCAACTGTGTTCGTAGGCTTCATAATTGCTACATAATATACCTTTAGAGGAGTGTCATCTTGAGCAGTGTCTTTATTGAATTGGAACCATTTTCCAAGACATGAGTAGAGATTCTTCTTCTTTTTCCACTTTTTAGTATCGCTTAACAATTTCAGTATGCCTGAATCTGATATGGTTTGTGTATCCTCTACCTTGTCATCCTCTAACATTGGATCTTCCACCTATCAAATATAAACATATATCAGACATTAATTGGCCATTCTTGCCCCAACCTCCATTTCAAAAGGCGATGAAGTGAAAGCTATGGGAAACTCATTAAGTAGAATGCGTCTAACAGCTAACACGCTTCCCATGTGGTAGCTATATATTAAATCAGTTCTTTTGGTAGTTCCCATTGTTAGTTTTAACTAAATTTCTAATTCTTTTAGCTGTTCATCAGATTACTTGATAATACCACATTTTGGATCATGATTGATATTAATGAGTCTTTTTAAATTTGGAATGAAGATAATGTAAATAATAATATTAAAGCAAAAACAACATTGGCTATAATTAGTTTAATACTTTCTAGGTGAAATTTATCTTTAGCCATAGTTAAAGTTTCATGTAATTTGTGTATTTTATGAAATTCAAATTGAATTCAACAGGTAGCAGGTCAACCCAACCCGCCTGTACCACTTTGACCCCAGAAAATTTATTTTTATTTTTGAAATGACCCGCTTTGACCCAAACAAATTTCTACCTGTTCCCGACCAAACCTGATCTTGTTAAACCAGTATTCGTCATCTTACTATTTCCAGGGGCTGAAACATTATGCCTTCTACTCCATCTATATTGATTCCAGAATTTTCAAAAATAATTTCAAGATCAACAATACTCCCATCGCTAGTGAATTGATACAATTCAGCCATATACAACCAATCATCATCTCTCCTCTTTGCAAGGCACACAACAGAAGTTGTTGCCTCCCCTCTTAATTTGTACTTGAGGTCTACGTACACTTGTTTACCACCTGAGGAACTAATGTATACAAGGTTCACGGTGTATGTGATATTTGGGGACAGTAATTGAGCCTTCACATGTGTTTTGAATCCCTTTTTGTTTGTTCGATAAAAGCCTGCTGGAAATCTGCATGAAGAAGAAGAAGAAGAAGCAAAGAATGATGCATCAATTTATATATACTTTTGAAACAATAAGATAAGTCTGAGTATGACAAGTCACCTTGACCTCCTATCAGACATATATCGAGGAGTGGGATCTTCATTTGGAATCAAACAGTCTTCCATGGATATCATGTGAAAGTGTTCTCCTTTCTCATTAAGTGAGAACCACTGCATAATTAGTAATTTGGGAATTAGTTATGCTCATATTATCTTTATAAATAGACATATCCCATTGAATACCGTTTTGTATCTGTTAAGGTGGACTCCTTTGGAGAGAATCTGTTTTAGTTCATCACGTGATGTGTAGAAGAGAGATTGTGAAGCAGCCTCGATTATGTATTGGTACTCTTCAAACACTGGCACCTATATAAGGACATATCCAAGCAATTAAGTGAGCCATATATTTGGGTTAAGTGTCATTTTTTCTTTACATGTTTTATAAATAACATAACCATTGACAATAAAGTGCTTACTTTTTCATGAGATGGTTGGAACTCGAATCCTGCAACTAGTAGATGGATAGAACGGTGTTCAAACTCAAATTGAAGGTCTGCAGTTGAGTGTTGGCTTGTAAAGTGATAGAATGGAACAATGAACCATCCATCTTCTCTCATATGTGTACAAGGGTAAATTATGAAAACTTTTGTCCCATCCTCTCCATCTATTTTGTATCTCAGGGGGTTATATGAATTGACACCTGATTCATATTTATATCGGAAGACAAGGTTAAGGGTGTATAAGATTTGAGGTGTCAAGTATTCACCTCTCACACGTGCTTTGAATCTATCTTCATATTGGTAACATGTCCTCCCTGGAAATCTGCATAAAGAAGAATAAAGGCATCAATTAATTAGACAAAAAGGATCGATAAAGTTACTGAATACCAGCAAAAGGGATAAAATAAGAGACCTTGAATTAACAATATCATAATCAGACGGATCTTTTAAATCGCGGGCTTTAATTTCATCAAGACAGTGTTGAATGTAAATCCTTTCAATGTGTTCCCCCTTCTCATTTATACACAGCCACTGCACATCCAGTGAAAAATAAAGTCTTGAATTACAGTAGTTATCATTAGGTTTACAATATGAGAATCAGGGCATTAATTGGTCAGACCTTTTAGATTTGGGTCAAGGGAATTGGGCCCAAGTCTAGTGGGTAAAGTCTTTGTGGTTGATAACAATCATCCATTTTTTGTTTTGTGTTAAGTTTTTAATAGATCTATACTACTTATAATGGAGATTTGGTCAACAAGTCAAGATGTGAAAAACTAAAATTAATGTATTCCTCATTTTACCCTTGTCCTTCTTAACTATATATGTGCATTAACTACAATCAATCCCCATTTAATCAACCACTATCTACTTTTTTTTTTTCATTTAATTAAATCTGCTTCTCCAAATTTAACTTACACTCTCTCTCCCTCTCAAAATTTATTATATCATCACCATTTACCCATTTAGGGTTTGTGTTTCTTCCTCCCCCTTGTGCAGCCGACACACACACACACACACCACACACACCGCTGCCTTTGACCGGCCACCACCACTCCACCGCCGGCCACCCTTGCAAACCAATACCACTATCTTAATCCCGACATTATTATCTTTCTTTTGGTTTACTACACGCGCCTCTAATCCACCAAAGACACACGAATCTAAATCATTTTCATCTCAAATCATCACCATCTTTATTCTTGTTGTTGGATCCGTAAGTTTTAAAGAAAAAGAAGGTGAGTACTATCGAGTGTATGCCATTTTTGGTCTCGATGTGCACTAAATCCGTGAACACATGGATGAAATCAAATGGGTTTTGATATTTTCTTAATAAAACTTGTGGGAAAATAATTTTTATTGATAAAACAAGGGTTGGTACCATGTTTGTGATGATGTCGATTGGTTTGGGTCCAAATCGTGAGCCTAGGCTCACGGCCGAGTGGTTTTGGGTATGATTAATTCATGGTCGAGTCTTGATGTTGTTATTCTTTTTGTTCATTTTATTTCTTTGTTAGATTTTGAGTTTCTTGGACTTTAGATTGGATTTGGTAAAGAGTAATGGATGATTGGATTGTTGTGGTGATGATGAATTATTGTTGTTGTTGTTGTGGAATCCGGTCAAGTGCCGAGGGGTTGGTGGCTGCTCGTTAAAGCCAAGCCGAGATCCTATGGTCTCGGCATATGGTCACTTTGGTTATTGTTGTTGTTATTGAGCTTGGGAAAATTTGGACTAATAATTTTGAGGTCCGTTTGGTGTGGTTTTGAGGTCCGTATTTTTTTTTTTGTTTTTTTTCATAGATCCGTTTTTTTTTTGGAAATCTATAATTTTTTTGTAAGTAAATACGTTTTTTTTCCTTTTTTTTCATTTTTTTAAAGATCCATACGGTATGTTTTTTTTTCATAGATCCGTATTTTTTTTTGTAAATCTATATTTTTTTGTAAATAAATACGTTTTTTTCATTTTTTTTTAAAGATTCATACGGTATTTTTTTTTCCATATTTTTTTTTGTTTTTTTTCATAAAAAAAAAAATTGAACTTAAAAATTTCAGAAATTTAAAAATTGGAAATACTTTGAGATTTCTTAAATATTAGAAGTTTCAATTCAAATGTTTTTGCACAATTCAAGAAAGCAACCTAGGTCTACAAAATAATATTATTGGGAAGCTAAACTATTATTGGGAACCTAAAATCACGTGAGGATGTTTTGTTTTAGTCAAATTTTCATTTATTGGCATGGATATTGGCATAAGTGTGTTGTATACTTTTAACTAGCTTAATACCCGTGTAATACACGGTTGTCTAAAAAAATTCTTTTTATGTATGTGTAAAATCAAAATCAAAAAAAAATAAACAAATAAATAATATACCATTATATGTGATATAAAATACGGAGTAATATCTAGAGTAAGCTGCAAAATCGGTTCACCTCGAGTACATACATTTACATACAAAGTAGTACTCCTTCAATTGCTGAGCCAAACACCCTTTTATTTAGAACCTTATCACTAAAAAAAAAAGTTTCAATTCAAATGTTTTTGCACAATTCAAGAAAGCAACCTAGGTCTACAAAATTATTGGGAAGCTAAACTATTATTGAGAACCTAAAATCACGTGAGGATGTTTTGTTTTAGTCAAATTTTCATTTATAGGCATGGATATTGCCATAAGTGTGTTGTATACTTTTAATAGAGTAATAATTAATTTGGTAAAATGAGTTAGATGAGTAATAGTTGCTCAACTTGCAATAGATATGCTCAGTGAGCTTTGAATATCACACGACAAGAAAAGTGATGGTATTTTGTATATTTTTATAGACCTTTTACGCTTGGAACGAATATGTGTATGCAAAACAAGTGACTGATTTTCAAGTGTGTATGTCTCTAATTTAAGATTGTCAATTTCGTTTGAACCAATATTTTAATCTATTGCTAACAAAATAGAAGTTAAAGTTGTATTTTAAGCAACCAGTGAATTCGTTAAATACATAGATGTCGTATACAGTCAACTCTCTATATTTATCAAAGTTTAAATTATGAAGTCATTTAACTTTCATTTGAAAAATAGTTTATGAGAAGCCAACATTTACTAATAGTTTCGTGAAGTTTACAAAGTTAATGTTAGATCATGTAACTAATGTTTATTAAATTAACGCTACGAACATAGTTTGTCGATAAAAAATTATTCACTGATAAAAAATATCAAAGCTTTATAACTTAAAGTTCAATTTTTATAATTGAGTTATTTATTGCCAGCAACAAAGTTTATCATTTACTAACTTTGTCATGTAAATAGAAACTTTGACATGTAAAATAAAGATAAAGCAAATGCTTATCATGTTTATTGGGGCATAACAAGCACCTTCATCCCATGAAAAAGACTGCTTTGACATACAAAAGAAAATAAAATCATGTTCAACTTTAAGAAGATAAATGTTTTTATATATTGTTTGATAGATGTTTTTGAATTTTTCTTAGACTTTAGTTATCGTGTGTACAACCGTTTGCAATTACCTTATGATCTGTTCACGATCTATTTTGCATGCTACACAAAACACTCACCACAATATCACAAATCGTTAATTATCTGTCGCTAGGAACCGTTGCTATGCACGGGTATTCGTCTAGTTTTGAGTAAACTAAATCACTTATTATCTTTTTTTCCTAAAAAGATGAACACACTTGAGATGTCATTTTTTTAAAAAAGTACATGAAATTGGATTAAATTTGATGACTCAATTTTGACACATTTCAGATATCATTTTTTAAAAACTGAGCCATATTGGTTTTATAAGTAGAAAAATACATATGTAGTTGTTGAGTATATATACAATTTACCATTTTGAAAGTTTAATAAAAAAGGGTCAAGACCAAAAAAAAAATTTATCCACTGCACATACCATGGTCTATGTTTGGAAAAGAAAAAAAAATAAAAAATACAAATCTAGATTACACAATTTTTTTTTTTTTTTTTTTTTTTTTCAACTCCATTTATAGTTTTTGCTTGACATCACCATTTTTACCTTTAGTAACATATCCAAATTTCCACCTCACATCTCAAACTAATCTTGTAAAACATAAGATTTGACAAGATCTCCACAGTTATTTGTAACTCATTAAACTCAATGCTCAATGAGTATTTTTATTTTTATTTTTTTTTATTATTTTTTTTTGTGTTATATTTACACTTATACAATAATTTTATAATGAAACAAAGAAAAATAAAGGATCTAAATGAGAACTTAAATTTAGCTAGATGTGAATCTTTAATGGGTGTAAATGAAAACACTTTTATATCCTTAGTACAATGGACGTTTGGTACGAGCTAGTGAATCACAAAGAATGAAAAAAAGGTTGATAATGGAATCCTAAGAAAAGAGAATGAGCGTAAAGAAAGAGAGAGGATTTCATTGTTTGGTAGATACATAGAATCGAGTAGTGGAATAAGTTAAAAAAATTGATATTTGTGTTTAGGTATGAACTAGACGTGTACTCGCCCAAAGATACGATGTATATTAGCAAATAATTATATTTGCGAAATTGTAATTTTGGTTTGACCTTGGATGCAAAGCTTGTGTTTTTTGAATACAAAGCATGTGTTTTTTTGAAGATTACGGTGATTACATAGTAGAGTTTATGATGTTTTTCTGTAAACTACTAAATATAAAAATTCATATACGCTATATAAAAGATAAAGATTAACCATGTGTGTGACCAAAAGTCTTTAGTGTTTGTTTGAATTTAAATTTTGTGCAATACATAACTACCGAATATACAACCGTAAACTTTGAGTAAATCCTTTTTTCACGTGCTTAACAAAATTTTATGTTTGTTTCGTTGAACTAATTCACAAAATTTGAGCTAAACTAATTTTGTCAAATACTTTCGTTTATTAATTACTACATTGAAAAGATCATACCGGAAACAAATTTTGTATTTTATTAACTGAATCTCGAAAAACTTGTTTGACACACTATGATGAGAAAAAAAGTCAAAAACTCATTTTTGTAGTGGGAATATAATTTACCAAGATAAATCTTAAAAAATAAATAACTCAAAGTAATATAACTAATTACCGTTTTGCCCGCATTAATGATTAAGCCTTTGGAGAGAAGTTCTTTGAGTTGCTTTCCAGTTTTGTATATTAGAAGAGGATCCACAGCCATGAGTATATCTTCATACTTTGTTAGCAGTTCGAACCTGAGATCAGGAAATTCCTGTGAGTCAAGTGCAATCTCCAGTTCTTCCACAACACGATACATTGTTGGCCGTTCTTCACGAGCATTCCGTAAACATTGGAATGCAATGTCTGAGAATGTTTTCAATGAACTCGGATCCAATTGTTGCCTGATATCTTGCAAGATAATCTCATCTAACTTATTCTCTTCGTAGCATTTTCTCCAGAAAGGCACGTAAACAATCAAGTGACCATTGCTATTCTCAAAACATCGTCTGCCACACATGACTTCAAACAATACTACCCCAAACGAGTACACATCCGACTCTTTTGTTAAGGAGTACGTCTGCATATACAAAGGATCACAATACCCAGGGGTACCTACGGGACTTGTGATAAGAAGCGAATACTGCTGATAAGCAGGACCCATCTTTGAAAGCCCAAAGTCAGAAACCTTGGCAGTCATATTCTTATCTAGTAGGATGTTTGAACTTTTAATGTCACAGTGCAATACTCTTTGCTGTGTCCCATTTGGATCATGAAGGAAGCTTAGTCCCTTCGCAGCATCAAGACATATCCTGAGACGCTGCGTCCAAGTGAGAGCAGCTGAACTTAACAAGCGATCAAGACTTCCGCCAGATGCATGCTCGTAAACGAGGATCATCTCACCCCCTTGGCAGCAAAATCCCAGGAGAGATATCAGGTTTTCATGCCTGTAACATGAAAGCATTCTGATTTCTTTGAAAAACTCAGGGTCGCCTTGTCCGTATCTACGATCAAGGCGCTTAATAGCAACCAGGCTTTTCTCTCCTGATTGAGAGAGAGACAATTCTCCTGCGTACACTTTTCCAAAACCACCTCTTCCGATAACCTTGCTTTCATCAAAGTTGTTGGTGGCTGATATGATATCTTCTAGTTGGATTTCAAGATGTTTGAACTCAGTCACAAAGGATGCCATTGTTAGTTGATCTAATAATAATGAAGAAGGATATAATATTTTGTGTTTCAAGCAATTGCAAGTGCAGAACTTGATGCCAAAACTCAGACTTTAATTCTTGTGTATTGTGTTAGGTGAGATTCACTTCATCACATGATTTTGCATTAAAAGTAGTGTATTTTTGTCACGAATTTAGCCAAATTAATAGTGAGGTTGCAGTGGTTAGCATGTTATTTTACTATATTAATATATTAATTAACTGTTTACCATTTTTCCAATCATTATAATTGGTAGATTAAATGATAGTAATAGAAAAATCAGATAACAATGACAAAAGTTAGACTTTTATGCTTGTGTTAGTTGAGATTCGTTCATCACATAATCTTTTATATAATAAAGTAAAACCCCTATTGGAATTTTTCCATTTCAAAAATATCAATTCATACCTTATTTGATAATATTTTTTTTAGATTGGATTTTTTTCATGAATTAAAAAAAAATTTAACTCTATTTCTTTCCGGATTTAGCTAGAAAAGTTTTAAAAATCGTTTTTATATCATATATGTACAAAAACATGTAAATACACATGGGCCTGTGTGCTCTTTTTAATTTGTTTGGGCCAAAACTGTAAATTTGTAAGAAAAAGGGCGGAAGTATCCATCCTTTCTCATCTCATAACATTTGATACACAATCCCAAAATCTAAAATTCATAAACATGAGATTTGCGATTGAATTCATCAACACAGCCATGTTACTTCCCAGAGCCCTTTAGAAAATTACCCTATTTTATTGGATCATTAATTAGCTTAAAAAGTCAACAATATCAATCTTATGAAACCTCAGTGTACTTCGATTCCACTTTTCCTCAAAATAAACTTTCAATGGCATTGACGATCGAAGATAAGATTTCGAGCTCAAATTCTGGTAATCTGGTAATTCAATTATCTGTTTCTTAATACGTTGAATTCATCATCATGATAATTTTTAATGTGTGGGTGATTTTTAGTCATTGATGATGATGAAAACATTAGTTGATCACTTGATCATATATATAGATCATTCATGTCAGTAAATGCATCTTTATCATTATATAAAAAACAATGCAATTCAATTATAACATGGCTGTCTATGATAAAAACAATGTAACGACGATGTTTGCATCACTAACCGCACGACTATTTGGGGATCTTGGTTGAAAGATCATCAGTAGGTATACAATGTAAACAGTTTGTTAGAATTATTGTACAAGTGCAGCTGGAATAGAAGTTGTTGAAGCTGCTATCGACTTGATGAAGTCTAACATTGCCTGTAAAGTGGCTGCTACTGAAGGTTTGGGGGCTTATTAGCTTATTGTATATTAATAAAAGTATTAAGCCCTTTTGGATGTTTGGTTAAAGCCAAACGAGTTATGCTTAATTTTGATGTCTCATTAGCTGACAATAGTTTGATGCAACTTGGGCAACCAATATATGTATGGGGAGGTGGGAATTGGTGTAACACCCCCAATTCATGGATGCAGCGGAATTCAAACTGGGTGTTACTCGACGGCACAATAGTCACAATAATAGAAAACGAACTCCAATTGAGTCGTTTTAAAAGATGTATCATTCAAATTATATAAATATCAGAGATTTCAAAATGAGGTCCCAATTGGTTCCATGTTTACAATGTATAATAAATGAGTTTTGAATGATAGTAAAATTTATAGCCCTCTTGAGTATCCGTGTCCTTCCGTGCCATCCTTGATCGTCATGAACCTGAAATACATGCTTGAGAGGTCAACACAAAGGTTGAGTGATATTCATAGAGTTTGTTAAATCGTTTGAACACAATATGTTGGTAGTGTGAGTTATAGGCTCACACCAATGTTTGGAACACAAAACAGGTAGGCTACGTTATTATACGCCCGGAACATGTATTATACACTAAGCTTATGACACCATAACGTTAACGTGTACCAATATCAATCGGCGGTTTTATCCCGGTAGGTATGTTGCTAACATACCTAAATCTCAAATATTATTGCATTTGTTTGCACTTAGTCAAAACAAATGGGATTCGTCAATCCCAATAAGCCTATTATTAATATTCGCGCTCACTATTGCTAGTGATTAAATGGTTCATAATCAAGGATATCGGTTTAGCAAGGTTGGTACTTAGTGATAATAAAACAATCAGGTAAGCATACAATTTAAAAACATTGTGCTCGGTTATAAATAGCATGTATTCCCCCCAAGGGTTTGTAAAACAATTAAGTAATCGAAAGTGGGGCTATGAACTCACCTTAAGTAAGATAGCAAGTAATGAATGTAACGGTCGAATCGTGAAGGTTTCTACGAGCAACCTATAATAGAATGTCGCGACTTAGGATCGGAGTAAAGAATATGAAGTAGTGCCTATATATATATCTTGCATTTAGTCCATGATGTGGTATGATGTATATTGTAAGTCTTTGAAAGTAATGATTCATGAAACATGTATGTTTTGTATATCGTTTACTACCGTTCGGGCCGACATAATTCAGAAGTCATGTTAGTAAGCGTTCGAGGAGCCAGGACACTTTAACTCGTAAATCCACAACTCAACTCGACGGCTTACATAATGAACTCCTCACATGAGGCTCCCTACTATTGTAGTAGTTGATGAAATATATAGATATAAGTTTTGATCCGAAAAGTTACATGTCCGATACTTGAATAAACTTAGGAAAGTTTATTTGTACATGAAGATTGTTATTAGGGGTAGTTTCATAAGTCTTGAATGACCATTTTCTCTTGGTAAAATCTCATGGTTTCCTTTTAGATGAAGTAGATCCAAATTGTATGTTCAAGTTCTCGTCAACTCTTTGTTTCATGTTTACGCCTATGAAAGTTGGTATGGTCATTTCGTCATGGCCTAGCCATGACCTTTGGTCCTTGTTTCAAGGTCATGAGACACAACCTTGGCTCTAGCCATGGTTGTGGTCTTGATTATAGGTCATAAGACCCCTTTGGTCTTCATAAACCATAACCTATATGTAATGACTTTGTCTAAAAATGGGCTGTTTAGAATTTGAAGAAATTTATCACTCGGAAAGCATTTTTAGGTCTCGAGCTTCTTTATTCCTGAACGAAAACGTCGTTTCGGACAACTTTCGTGTTTTAACTTTTTGATGAATCGGACCAGAAGTGGGACTTTCAAAACCCAAATTTGATCAGAATGGTATTTGGCAGTTTTGCCGGAAACTTTGGTAATTTCAAATGGGCGTAACTTTTGACTCGTATACTCGTTTTGGGTGGTTCAAATTGCTATGGTTTCCTTGTTAGGTCCTCTACCACAATATGTAATAATCAAATATCATATTTTTACCATGTTGGTCGTGGTTTTCCAAGAAAGTCACTAGTTTGCTTGTTTTAGTAACTTGTTGTAACAATCAATAACAATAACTTGTTTTGCTCACTTTTATACATCATGGACATAACTACAAGACATAATATAGCAAGAATAACATGTAAATAACATGAACATGATTATTTAACAAGAATCAAGTTAGGGTTTGGCTCACAACTTTTGGCTTTCAAAGATGAAAGGAAGTTAACATGTAAGGATAGGACATTGATAGACTTGCTTCAACCCACTTCTTTTTATGCAATCTTTCTACCCTTGGTATTCTTGAAAGATGGATGATGAAGGTTTAGGTGACTTGAGTGGATTCAAACTCAAGAGAAATCACCAAGTATATAAGGTTATGGAAGTGTTTTGATTATCTAAAAGAAACTAGGGTTTCAACCTTGAAGAATCACTTGAACCTTGCAAGAAATTGGAAGGAAATGAGCAAAGAATGGGATGGTTATGGGGTTTGGGGATGCACGGCACAAGAAGGGGGGAGAGGGGCTTTTATAGCTCAATGAGGAGGTTACTTTCCTTGACTAGTCAACACTTGTTCACCAAGTTCTACACATGTTCTCATCTAAGGCCTCCTAGCATGAGATTGAGCCACATAGTGTGAATGCCCCCCCCTAGTGGCGGTTTCAAGACCTTGGAGAACAAGGGTTGGACTTTGGATGATATTATCCAAGATATCTAGTGTGTTTTGACTCCGAAAACTGCAAACCGTAAGTTGTTACGCCTCAAAACGTAAAACCGGGTGTCGTAAAATTATGGAATTTGAAAGTATTGATAAACATGTCAATAAGTTCCATAATAAAATATAAAATGAGTGGTAGGTTCCATTTGGGTGTAAAACCCTGCTAAAAACTGGAAACACGGGTCTAAAACGCGTAATTCGCGTAAAACGCTGAATATTGCGTAAAATTGAGAAAAGTAAAATGTTACTTTTCTAATGTTATAAAAATGATTTAAAATGACTTATAATGTCTAGACTGGGCTCAGTCTAGTGTCGGTTGGTATTAAATGTCTTTTAGACATCAAACCGTAAGCCTAAAAATCACGAAATGACTTATAACATCAAGGGATCATTTTTGGTCAATGGAGGAGGGAAAGAATATGTTGACTTTTTCTAATAAGTTGAAAACTCAAATCTTCTTAGAAACGCGTTTTGTGGTCTAACGGTTAATCGCCCAAACGGTTAAGCGTGCTCATGCGAGAGTAGTACAGGCTTGGGTGACCTGCTGGGAAGTTTTTGGTCATGTTTTTCTCAGTCACGATTAATTCTCAAATAAATCATGAGTGTGTCAAACATTTTTCTGATGCGGGGTCACTTAACGCGGTCGAGTTTCGTTGTACGTAGAATTTCTGAATGACGTTTTACCCTAAAACGTGTAATTCCTTAATAACTTTCACGAAAATGAGCTTATGAAAGTTAAACTTTTAATTTGCCATGGAAATGATTTATCACTCGATAAAATCAAATAAAAATCAACTTTCGGGAAAGTTTCGGGAAAAAAATGAATAGTAAAAGTGAATAGTGAAATTTTTCCGGGAATGGTAATTAACCTGAAATTGCGAATTGTTACAGTCTCTACCCCTTACGGGGAACTTCGTCCCGAAGTTCTATGTGTGTCATATGTTGGAGTGGTGTCGATAAAGATGTGTGGTTACTTATGAGGACCAAAGTCTGGGATTTCCGGTAATGTAATTTGATTTGTCATTTCAGTGTATGGTGTAGGATGAGGCTTCCTTTTATGTAGGAAAGGTATGGTAATAGTCGAATATCAAAGGAAATTGATATAGCAGTCGAATATTAATAGGAATCGATATAGTAGTTGAATATCAAATAGAACTTGATATAGTTAAATATCAAAATGGAAATTGATATAGTTGTCAAGTATCAATAGCAATTGATATAACAGTTGAACAACAATAGCAATTTACATAGGAATCCAATAAATGGAAATTGATATAAGAATCGAATCATGGAATAAGCGTTGAACATGTGGTTGGACCAAGTCCTGTTTGAATTGTACGGCTGCCCATGCATGTGGCTACATGGCCCCGTAATGAGTTTGGTACGACTGCACATGCATATGGTTACATGGCCTCGCAATGAGTTTGTTACGACTGCACATGCATATAGGTACATGGCCTCGTAATGAGTTTGTTTGTTATTGCACTATCATTATGAAAACCAAAATGTAAACCTCGTACTTATGGAAATTGGGATAGTTGTTGCAATCATAGCCTAGTAGGTAATCTGTTGTTGTATCTAGTGTTCATTGACTTCATACTTATGTTATTTCGGATATAAATAAGCCCACTTGTTTATAATTCTTTATTTACATAGAGAGGCATCCCAAACAATGTAACTAAAGGAATATAAACGTATGGTTCGATGATTTATAATTTCTTTATTTAAATGAAAAGGCATCCCAATCCATTCAAATAAGGACATTATAAATCATCCTACTCAAGAATTCCCGACACAACATTCATACTTAGCCGGTGAGTTACAAGGTAGTGTACTACGAGATGATACTGGTGTTCCAAAAGTACAAGATGAATATTCAAACTTGTAAAGCTGATGAGGGTACTTGTGGTGTAACTAAGGATGATTTGAGCTTTAAAAGTGCATCAAGATCTGTTAATGAGCTTGTGTTTGTAACGGTTGTGAAGATAATGATGTGATATGTTGATGAACAAAAGTGTGTAGTGTATGCTTAACATTAATACTCTTAGGTATCGATGTTGAGTTTGCTTTAAAAATCTTAAGAGATTTTTAAAAGTTTATGACGGAATGGTATCCTAAACAGGATGGTACTTCCACGGGATGAAGAGAAGAATTGATAACTATCCCAAGATAGTCGTTCGGATTATCTCATAAATGAAAATTTTCAAGAATGAATTTAGATCATACAAATAAGGTGTTAAGATCTTGCTGAGTGGTAAGGCACTATCGTGTCTTTAGATTGTTTTAATGTATTCTGGTGGTTTATCGTGTTCATGTAGGAAATCAACCTAAACATAACCCTAGTACAACTATTCTCAGTATTGGAAAATTTTAAGTCGAATATAGTTAGTCAGACTATATTCCACTGTCCCAAGGTTAAATATAGGTGACTAGTCTATATTTAGCCAAGGTTCGATAAAATTTTCAAATACCTAAATTAGGTATACTTTTGATATGTCCGTTGCTTTCGGGAAACTGTCCACTAAACAAAGGCGATGTCAAACCCTTAAGTTGCAAGTCCCGTCCATACAAGACTTGTAACGTATGTTTTCATATTCCATTGCATAGAAGGTAGTAAGGGTAGATACGTATGGAAAGGAAGTTTTAAGTAGTTCTAAAATAGAACATACTTAGCCAGGATCACGAACTTTTAATAATGAAGGTTTCATAAGAAAACTTTGATGAATGTAGAGAAAGTTCAGCTTTTGTCGATGATGGATTAGTTTGTCCTTTAGAAATCTCATATTTCTTGTTTTGAAATCGATAGATTGTGACGGGTTTTTGATATCATAAGAAATGATATTAATGATGTGATGGAATAATTCTAGAGACCATTTGCACAAAACACAATGTCTCGGAAGTAGGTTAGACCATTGTGCAATTCACAATGTCTGGGAAGTAGGTTAGGCCATTGTGTGACTCAAAACATTTGAGAAATGATTAAGACCATTGTATCATACAATGTCTTGGAAAATGAATGAGACCATTGTATCTCACAATGTCTTGGAAAATGAATGAGACCATTGTATCTCACAATGTCTTGGAAAATGAATGAGACCATTGTATCTCACAATGTCTTGGAAAATGAATGAGACCATTGTAATTAGTTACAATGTCTTGGACATATAATGTTGGAGTAGGAACATGATTGGGAGAGTGTGGCTGTGCCGAAATGCCTTAGAATAGGCATACACAGATATGTTTAGTCCATTGTTTAGATAAATGATTGAAAATAAACCGAGTTTATATATCAATATACTAATATGTTCATGTAGCATAAAATGCCTAGTGTGTATATATCAATATACTTATATGTGTTCATGTAGCACAAAATGCTTAGTGTGTATATATCAATATACTTATATGTGTTCATGTAGCACAAAATGCTTAGTGTGTATATATCAATATACTTATATGTGTTCATGTAGCACAAAATGCTTAGTGTGTATATATCAATATACTTATATGTGTTCATGTAGCATAAAATGCTTAGTGTGTATATATCAATATACTTATATGTGTTCATGTAGCACCAAATGCTTAGTGTGTATATATCAATATACTTATATGTGTTCATGTAGCACAAAATGTTTAGTGTGTATATATCAATATACTTATATGTCTTCGGGGAAATGCTCAAAATGGGTATATATGAATATACTAATATGTTTGTGTAGCATAACATGCTTACTAAGTCCATAATCGTCTGGAGGATGGAAGACACGAAGAGCGGAAGGCTATAAAAATGGTTTTGCTTGTAGTTGTAGTTATAGTTTAGGTCTCAATTAGACCCGTTTCTCTATAACCCTGGCTCTGGTACCAATCTGTAACACCCCCAATTCATGGATGCAGCGGAATTCAAACTGGGTGTTACTCGACGGCACAATAGTCACAATAATAGAAAACGAACTCCAATTGAGTCGTTTTAAAAGATGTATCATTCAAATTATATAAATATCAGAGATTTCAAAATGAGGTCCCAATTGGTTCCATGTTTACAATGTATAATAAATGAGTTTTGAATGATAATAAAATTTATAGCCCTCTTGAGTATCCGTGTCCTTCCGTGCCATCCTTGATCGTCATGAACCTGAAATACATGCTTGAGAGGTCAACACAAAGGTTGAGTGATATTCATAGAGTTTGTTAAATCGTTTGAACACAATATGTTGGTAGTGTGAGTTATAGGCTCACACCAATGTTTGGAACACAAAACAGGTAGGCTACGTTATTATACGCCCGGAACATGTATTATACACTAAGCTTATGACACCATAACGTTAACGTGTACCAATATCAATCGGCGGTTTTATCCCGGTAGGTATGTTGCTAACATACCTAAATCTCAAATATTATTGCATTTGTTTGCACTTAGTCAAAACAAATGGGATTCGTCAATCCCAATAGGCCTATTATTAATATTCGCGCTCACTATTGCTAGTGATTAAATGGTTCATAATCAAGGATATCGGTTTAGCAAGGTTGGTACTTAGTGATAATAAAACAATCAGGTAAGCATACAATTTAAAAACATTGTGCTCGGTTATAAATAGCATGTATTCCCCCCAAGGGTTTGTAAAACAATTAAGTAATCGAAAGTGGGGCTATGAACTCACCTTAAGTAAGATAGCAAGTAATGAATGTAACGGTCGAATCGTGAAGGTTTCTACGAGCAACCTATAATATAATGTCGCGACTTAGGATCGGAGTAAAGAATATGAAGTAGTGCCTATATATATATCTTGCATTTAGTCCATGATGTGGTATGATGTATATTGTAAGTCTTTGAAAGTAATGATTCATGAAACATGTATGTTTTGTATATCGTTTACTACCGTTCGGGCCGACATAATTCAGAAGTCATGTTAGTAAGCGTTCGAGGAGCCAGGACACTTTAACTCGTAAATCCACAACTCAACTCGACGGCTTACATAATGAACTCCTCACATGAGGCTCCCGACTATTGTAGTAGTTGATGAAATATATAGATATAAGTTTTGATCCGAAAAGTTACATGTCCGATACTTGAATAAACTTAGGAAAGTTTATTTGTACATGAAGATTGTTATTAGGGGTAGTTTCATAAGTCTTGAATGACCATTTTCTCTTGGTAAAATCTCATGGTTTCCTTTTAGATGAAGTAGATCCAAATTGTATGTTCAAGTTCTCGTCAACTCTTTGTTTCATGTTTACGCCTATGAAAGTTGGTATGGTCATTTCGTCATGGCCTAGCCATGACCTTTGGTCCTTGTTTCAAGGTCATGAGACACAACCTTGGCTCTAGCCATGGTTGTGGTCTTGATTATAGGTCATAAGACCCCTTTGGTCTTCATAAACCATAACCTATATGTAATGACTTTGTCTAAAAATGGGCTGTTTAGAATTTGAAGAAATTTATCACTCGGAAAGCATTTTTAGGTCTCGAGCTTCTTTATTCCTGAACGAAAACGTCGTTTCGGACAACTTTCGTGTTTTAACTTTTTGATGAATCGGACCAGAAGTGGGACTTTCAAAACCCAAATTTGATCAGAATGGTATTTGGCAGTTTTGCCGGAAACTTTGGTAATTTCAAATGGGCGTAACTTTTGACTCGTATACTCGTTTTGGGTGGTTCAAATTGCTATGGTTTCCTTGTTAGGTCCTCTACCACAATATGTAATAATCAAATATCATATTTTTACCATTTTGGTCATGGTTTTCCAAGAAAGTCACTAGTTTGCTTGTTTTAGTAACTTGTTGTAACAATCAATAACAATAACTTGTTTTGCTCACTTTTATACATCATGGACATAACTACAAGACATAATATAGCAAGAATAACATGTAAATAACATGAACATGATTATTTAACAAGAATCAAGTTAGGGTTTGGCTCACAACTTTTGGCTTTCAAAGATGAAAGGAAGTTAACATGTAAGGATAGGACATTGATAGACTTGCTTCAACCCACTTCTTTTTATGCAATCTTTCTACCCTTGGTATTCTTGAAAGATGGATGATGAAGGTTTAGGTGACTTGAGTGGATTCAAACTCAAGAGAAATCACCAAGTATATGAGGTTATGGAAGTGTTTTGATTATCTAAAAGAAACTAGGGTTTCAACCTTGAAGAATCACTTGAACCTTGCAAGAAATTGGAAGGAAATGAGCAAAGAATGGGATGGTTATGGGGTTTGGGGATGCACGGCACAAGAAGGGGGGAGAGGGGCTTTTATAGCTCAATGAGGAGGTTACTTTCCTTGACTAGTCAACACTTGTTCACCAAGTTCTACACATGTTCTCATCTAAGGCCTCCTAGCATGAGATTGAGCCACATAGTGTGAATGCCCCCCCTAGTGGCGGTTTCAAGACCTTGGAGAACAAGGGTTGGACTTTGGATGATATTATCCAAGATATCTAGTGTGTTTTGACTCCGAAAACTGCAAACCGTAAGTTGTTACGCCTCAAAACGTAAAACCGGGTGTCGTAAAATTATGGAATTTGAAAGTATTGATAAACATGTCAATAAGTTCCATAATAAAATATAAAATGAGTGGTAGGTTCCATTTGGGTGTAAAACCCTGCTAAAAACTGGAAACACGGGTCTAAAACGCGTAATTCGCGTAAAACGCTGAATATTGCGTAAAATTGAGAAAAGTAAAATGTTACTTTTCTAATGTTATAAAAATGATTTAAAATGACTTATAATGTCTAGACTGGGCTCAGTCTAGTGTCGGTTGGTATTAAATGTCTTTTAGACATCAAACCGTAAGCCTAAAAATCACGAAATGACTTATAACATCAAGGGATCATTTTTGGTCAATGGAGGAGGGAAAGAATATGTTGACTTTTTCTAATAAGTTGAAAACTCAAATCTTCTTAGAAACGCGTTTTGTGGTCTAACGGTTAATCGCCCAAACGGTTAAGCGTGCTCATGCGAGAGTAGTACAGGCTTGGGTGACCTGCTGGGAAGTTTTTGGTCATGTTTTTCTCAGTCACGATTAATTCTCAAATAAATCATGAGTGTGTCAAACATTTTTCTGATGCGGGGTCACTTAACGCGGTCGAGTTTCGTTGTACGTAGAATTTCTGAATGACGTTTTACCCTAAAACGTGTAATTCCTTAATAACTTTCACGAAAATGAGCTTATGAAAGTTAAACTTTTAATTTGCCATGGAAATGATTTATCACTCGATAAAATCAAATAAAAATCAACTTTCGGGAAAGTTTCGGGAAAAAAATGAATAGTAAAAGTGAATAGTGAAATTTTTCCGGGAATGGTAATTAACCTGAAATTGCGAATTGTTACAATTGGGTACAAGTTATTGGTAGCAATTTATTATGAGTTGAAATAGGTTGGTTTGGAGTGTCTTGATACTCCTTTTGCATAAGGTATATTTAAGCTTTCTATTGTCATAACTTTTCCACTGTAAATAAGTGACCTTATGTAGTAAGATGCTATTGTTGGATTTGCAATCTTAGCAATGTATTCAACAATTATGAACCAACCTACTGCACATTATGATAGCGTATTGTGAACTTATGATTGCTGATATGTGTTGACATGTAGGGTTGCATATGACAAAATTGTTCAATTTCTATTGTCATAACTTTTCCACTATAAATTTGTGACCCATCTTAACTTTTTTGATTGTTTTGCAGGCTCATAGACCCAAAGTGAAAGTTTAGTGGTACACAATATAGCATATACCAGTCAATTAACCTCAGTTTGGATCTACAGTCATATATTTTTTTGTTCAGATTTTCATTATACTACGGAACAATTGCAGATGAAATGTTGGGAGATAACAAAAAGTGGAGCTTCTGTTGGGTCTGAGGGGTAAACTTCAATAGCACATGACCAACCGATAAGACAGCCTGTATCTAATATTTGGGTTATAGTTTTCTAATGGTTGTTTTACTTACAGTTTGATAATTGCTTCTTTCCCACTCCTTATTAGCTTCTTACTAGCAAGTTTTATGTTCAGCTTAGAAGGATGATGGGACAACAGTCTTCTCTGGAGGCTGTGACAAACAAGTGAAAATGTGGCCGACACTGTTTGGTGGCCCACCAATAACTGTGGCTATGTATGATGCTCCAGTGAAGGAAGTTGCTTGGATTCCAGAGATGAACCCTTTGGTATCAGGAAGCTAGAACAAGACTCTAAGGTGTGCAATTAACTGAAACTTCATCTGCTTATTAATTGCTAAAAGCAGTGAATGGTTATAATGATTTGACGACTTCACTCGAAGTTATTATGTTTCTACATATCAAGGTATTTTATATCAAAGTATCTGTTTAAGATTAAAATGCTTTTTTTTTTTTTTTTTTTTTTTTTTTTTTTTTTTTTTTACTTCAAAGTCCAAAGAAAATTCATATCAGGTTACATACCTGCTACATTTGAAATTTAGGCTTAGCAAATTGGGCCGTTTCTTAATCTCAATCAAAGAGAAGCAAGCGGCAAAGAGATTAGCAAAACTGGTACATAAGCTTCTAGGGCTGGCATATATAACTTTATCTTGGTGTGGACTCGATGGCTGAAAGTTTGAAGGTATGATACTTTATGGTGGTTCTGATGCATACATTGTTTCCTTTAAGTATCAATGTGGACTTCTTATTATCTTATAATAGTAATTTAAAAATTAGGACTAATTATCCTAAAATGACTCAAAAGTTAGTCGAACAAAAAATAAGATATAACTTTCAATCAATCGTCGAAGTGAGCAATTTCGAGTTGTGAAGATCAAAATAATATTATGTACCATTTATATAGATATGTACCTGATATGGAGCTACTTGATTAATCACATTCATAGTAGCCTCTCTGAATACTTCAACAGAGGCAAACCATTGTGTTGTTGTCCTAAAAATTATTCGACATGCCACAGTCTTACAATACACAAAGGTTATAAAATAATATTGTTAGTAACATTCATATCAGGATTAGGGTTACAGACCTGCACCAACAATCTCTCTGAATTACCTGCGCCATCAAGATTGTGCCATTAGGTGCTAAATTCAAATAACAACAGGGATTCTTCCATCTCCACAAAAGCCTCTCATTAGAATCTGATAGGTATCACGGGTTGGATAAAAGTATTGACTACTCATTTCCTGGAATACTTCAAGTGCAAGATCAGAACGTTTCTCAAGGGGGTGTTTGGTTTAACATATTTAGTTGACGTATCACCATATTTAGCATACGGAAACCTAGAGTGATTTAGCTTAGCAGATTGTTTCCGATCAGGTTAGACAAAAAGCATAGGCAGAAGCAATATGCTGTCATATGCTCCACAAAATAGAGTCTTATTTTCTTAACGGCATATTATTGGATTCTTGAGAATGGATTGGTTTCTCTAATATATTCTCATTAAAGTTTTGATTTTTATTGTATTTTGATAATGTTTAAGTGATAAAAACTCTACATATAGTTTGACATTAAATCTCATTCATTATAATATGCGCCTTTTTTCCTGTATAATGGACGCATGTAGCCTTTTTGCTTCTTAAAAAAATGTTTTTACAAGGTCTTAAACTGACCAATGTACTTTTCTGTAGATTATAAATACTTCACACCAAAATTTTATTGGTGGAAGTAAGGCTGTAGAAATGGCAATACAACAAGTCAAATATTCTAAGATTTCAACAACAATTCAAAAAAAAGGTTTAGCAACTATCAAATAGTTTGGTGTTAGCTTTGTGTAATTTTTGGTTTCGCTGATCATCTCCTTCCTAACTTTGAGTTATATTACATTTTGGTTGGCCAGGATGCTGCTGAGCTTGAAAAAGCACCACAATCCAAAAGAGGTAGCAAGTCAAGCTCATTTCTTGATCGGCAGGGCAATTAAATCATCACAGAGCAGGTTGTTTTCTTTGATCTGTGTATTTGAAAATTATATCACATCAAGGGCTGATATTGCAGGTGAAATTAAAGCAACATTGGCAGTAGCATCCATCACCTTTAAAGACGACTACTCATACTCTAATAAAATTCTACAGGATGCAGCTTCAACACACCTTCGAGGGTAAGCTTCTTTACATTCGCTTACTGTTTTTCTTATTTGCATTATTAAAATGATATAAACTGTAGAAAATGCTATATTGTGGTGACTTTGGTAGTGAACTCATATGTATAAATGATTTATGATTGCTTTGTTAAAGGAATAGACTATTTGGGATTGCCTATAAGTGCTTATTAAGGAGTCCCACTTTATTAAGCACAAACCTTCACAACAATTGGCTGCATTTAACTTGGGTGCAAACGAGAGAATTATTAGGATGATGGAAATGTCTATCTGACCCATTGGAGCAACCAAAGTTTACATTATCTGCCCATATTTAATTGTATATGGTAGTTACTTGGACAAAAATCACATGTGCAAGAGATTTAGACATTGTTGTTTGACATACAAGAGGATGACAAGGCATTTTCGATTTGGGATATGAGCCAAAATGAAGTTCCTAACATTTTGATTCAATGATCTCAAATTATATTTTCAAATCAAGACCTATGAAGAAGAGATTCAAAGGATGAACCCACATTAGTAGTTGGATGAGCGATGCGTAAAAATTTTCGATCTTTTATTACAAAACAGAGCAGCTCCTACTAGTCAACCCACAAATGGACCTAACGAAGGCGCAAACTTATAGTCCCAATATGACCATAAGGCACATAATATATGGTTGTGATGAGAATATCATAAAGAAGGAAAAACATATGCTTCGAATCTGCCCATATGGTGTTAGTACCAAAGCCTTTTTTATCTAGAGCAATCAATTGCCAACTCACTTGAAAAGCTAGGGACAATGCGGGTACAATGATGTATCTTTATGAGTAATGAATTATGTTTGCTACATTTTGTGTTATATGGCCTTTATTCTAATTGACAATACGTATTAGATAACGGTGATGGTGATAGGGGATCAATGTTTTCTTGATTTAAAATATAAAAAGTTTTACATGAAACTTGGCAATATTTGTTAATCATGTATAAGTTTTTAATGCTTTGAAGTATAATTAAGGAGAGTTTTGAGATAAGAGGTAAGTAGCTTCTTACGGTGAGAAAATTATATGTATATTAAACACCTTTTCACATATATTTTGTTGTTTAAATACATCATATAGTTTATGATGTGTGTCTATTTACACTAATATCTTGGCAACTTGGATATGATGGAGAGTTAATTAGTGTAATGGAGTACTTTTTGTATATTATGCAAATTTCACTCCAATTGTGTTTAGATTGTTGATGATGATATGTTCGGTTCTGACATAGTGATGACTACCTTAAACATATATTGGTCACATGTGTGACACTTTAATTATCATTATGCAGGTAAATATATTCTATGTGAAGTATTGAATGATTCACAATCAAAGTTGCCAGAAATATTTGGCAAAATGGCAAGTGCAAAGACCTACTTTTACTTGCTCAGAAGTTCAAAGATAGTAACATGCGTATTTTTTTTCCCTGTTTTGTATTTAGCAAACACAAATTAACTGTTGTTGATCTATCCGATACGGTTCATGAATTGCAAGTTATTTTGAAATTCATATTGATTTTACAGATCATTTGAGATCCAATGCATATTTCTTAAACGTTTATGATTCATAATGTTCTATACATTACAATACAAAATTTAGAATGTTTTTGACCCGAGTAACCCTAGAGTTATCCACTTTGTCCCGTCAGAAATAAGATATAAAACTGATTGATCCATTTATCAGTAAGAGGTTGCAAAATTGTGGGTTGTGTACAGGCAAAAATGGGTTGGGTTGGAATGGTTACAAAGGATCACCAAACTGCATGAAGAGGTGCGTGTATATATAGCAAGACAAAAGAGCTAACATGAAAATATGATGACATATTTTCTTTTTTATGTTGTTTATTGTTTCTGCAAAGGCTGAAAAAGATGACACTACGACTCTGCAAACAAAACAAAAAATTAAGCTATTCGGTTTTTAATAAATAAAAATACATTATTGAAAATTTTAGTAAAAACCCTGCGCATGCGCAGGCATTATAACTAGTTGCATTTATAAAAAGTTTATTTTTGACTGTAATAGCCAAACATAGAAAGACTTATTGTTCTCCTAATATATTTTTAAGGAGCCAATCAAAACGGAATTGTTAGGTTACCAAAAAGTAAAACATATGCTTTCATACTCTGAAAACATTATTTAGGTTCCGCTTGCTTCAAAGTGGGGAAAGGTAAAGGTAAAAAGAAACGGAAAGGAAATGCAAAGGATTGAGTGAGATGGGTAATGAATACCTTACCCCTCAATTTACTCTATAATGTTGATTACCCACTACGGGGTAATCAATACCTTTGCACACTCTTAACCAAGCATCTAATTTGAGTGAGGTGGACCCTTTTGAATTCTTTACCCATTCCCCACCCCCCTTAACCCCCTTACCAAGCACCCCCTTAGATTATTCATTTGATGTTGACACGCTTGACCTCGGTCATATACACGTTCGTTAATCAGGGCCGGCCCTAGTACCGGCCCAGGGCATCATATTTTTGGGGGCGCCAAACTTTATATTCATCTTATATTAAAATAGAATCAAAATATGAAGATTATGAAGCATATCTTGTTTTTTTAATAATGGAGGAAGAAAACTTAGGAAGAAGATGACATGTTGGAGAGAAGGAGAAACGGAATAAATAAATGTATATCTCATCGGTGGGCAGTTGACCAATAGCATTATTAGTTCTTTTTTAAATTAGTTTTAATCAAAACTATTAAAATACACCTTTAATTTTCTCAAAAACTAGTCTGCTTGTCCATACGCTAAAAAAGAGTCCATTTCTTTGCAAACTACAACACACACACACACACACACACACACACATATATATATATATATATATATATATATATATATATATATATATATATATATATATATATATATATATATATATAATGTTGTTTTTGCATGAACTATTAAAGATGTTGATTTTGAACTTAGAAAATAAATCATTTTTATTAGTTTATTGTAGAGTATACATTGGATATATTGTTTCAAATTAGAGTGCCAGGATTCACAATACATGTTTTAAATTTAATTATAGTTAATACTGATTTTTTTTCTTTGTGAATTGAGTAATAATTAATGTTTAGTAAATGTTGACTAGAATAAGATAATCTATGATTTATTAAAGAGAAAATGGCGTGAGGTTTAGCATTTATTAAAGAAAAAATGGCGTAGGTAACTTGATTAGGTTACAAGCCCATAAAAAATCGTATTTTTTGTTTACAAGGGGCATTTTTGTGGCGGCTCGCCTAGGGTAGCAAAAACTCAGGACCAGCTGTTATGATAGGGACTATTTGAGGCAGTCAATCTCCAAGAAATAGATTAAAGAGACGGATTGATAAGACCCTTAGAGCGGACAAGACTCCAAGAAATATAGAGAGATGAGACTTGAAACTAAATTTCTTTTTCATTCATTTCATTCATACTTGCTACTTATACAATTCATCACAATTTATAATACAAGGGACATGCAAACTGTCGGTTCTAAATAACTACCCACTAGCCTACTAAATAGAAAACATGCATGGAACTAATCAACTAAATAAATGTGGGAACTAAAAATGTGAAAACATTAACGTGCATGGTTACTGGAAGTGCTAGTTCCTAAATTAATGCATTATGGTATATGAAGATAATGCATGGTTGAATTATTCCAACTAGACTTGGTCTTGAACTTCTTGCACGTATCACCGGCCCTGTGGTTAATAAGTATGTTTCTGAGATAAAAATTAATGGTGACATATATATAGAACTGGAACACATATTGATAAATCCACCTGGTCATATATTTGGCTGATGATTATTTTGTTGTTAATACCCTTCATCTCCATCTTCTTAATGGTGAGTTGATTTGGCTAATGAGTCTTTGTTCGATGAAATTATATGAAAGTTCTATAAATAATGTGAAGGCATGTTTCCTAGAAGTAGTTATGGGCTATTAGACGTATTTGGGATTGCGTTAAACAAAGCTTGTTTTAGCTCAACTCGAAATAGAACATTAACGAGCTCGAGTAAATTCCGCTTTAAAATTGGTTATATTATTTTGGATTTTTAGTTATTAGTCTCAAAGTTTTACTAATCATTATTTTGGACTCACCGGGAATTAAGTATATCAGGCGTTAGTCATTTGGACTTTCTTTTGTATACTTTAATTAGCAATGCGTACTAATCTACCTGTACATACTTCCTTAATGGTAGATATGCAAGAACCAGTAAGTTACGAACTAAATCTATTGCAGTGCCACAGGTATACGGAAGTGAAGACTTTCATGCGGAGATGAATAAACAATATAAGCGATTTGTTCCTTGTGTTTGAAATTGTTTACTGATTTGTTTCCTTAACTTTGATGTCTTAATTAAACCTGCTTATTTTTTTTCTTGTAAATTTATCATTCTATATTTTCTTTCTTTATCATGGAAAGATTATATGCTCAAATATCACCATTATGCGTCTTTGCATTAAATGTTTTGATCTTAACAAGATCATTGTTATTAGTTGATGTTCCAAGAGACGATAAAACAACCGATACTTCTCAGTCATTGTTTATCATAAAATACAATGAGAAAAATCAAATATGCAGTTTCATAGAAATTGCTGCAAGTGTAGATGAGATTCCTTCATTGCATAGTTGCCTAATATAATTGTGGGGTGCAGTGGTTAGCATGTCATTTTACTTGACTAGGCATTTGTCGAATTTAATGTGAAAGACAATCATACTGCAAAAGATTAATTGCTTTCTTTTTTCTTAAATCCATCTTGTAGGCTTTGTTGTATGTTTACCAAAAGAGTCACAATCTGCGTTCATACTCAGGGTTCAATGAGCCAATGGCGCGTAGCTTATATAGTTGGTATCTCCCTTAGTTAAATAATAACTAAGAATAACTTACCAAACAATCCCCGGAGAATCATAAGTTTGCCAATGTGTCTAATACTTTCAACACTATGCACCCCATATCATTTACCGGTTGACACGACACTGACATGGCTACCAAGTCAAATATCCACCACGTACCAGACACTTTCTTCCCGATTACGTATTATTGTAAATAAAAACATACAACCCAAATATCCAATAAGATCATAAACCAAAACAAAAAAATCGCGAAACAAATGTTGATTAACCAATGAATTACATAACAGAGTTATATGAGACAAAGGAAAAAAATTAGAAGCCCAATCAGAAAGAAACTCTTGAGTCGAAACCCACTTATCATATTTAATTTGTTTGAATAATGTAAGTATACTTTACACTTTCACATGTTCCCATTAAAGCAATGATGAAAATTTGTTGCAATTAGTTCACATTTTATTTCAGGTATATAGATAGAACATGAAAGATAGTACATAGTTATTATATACCCTAGACCCTTTCTTCTTCTCAGTTTTAGAAATAAACAAGACAATCTTACCATTTATCAATAAATTGTCGAACATTAAACCTGAAATGGAAAATGGAGAATTTCAGTGTGCGTTGAGTTGGTGGAGAAAATTCATAGTTTTCAATCTCTAATACTATTGTAGCAATATAAAAATAGTAAAAGTTTGTTGGATGAATTTACTGGACACCTATAAAATTTGTAATCCGTAAATGTCTGTAAATTGTGTACATCTTTGGAATAATGCATGTTCTTTTTTACTTTTTAGAACATTAACAGTGATCGGTAACCTTTATTTTTATTTTTTATAGTTGCAACAGTTAATAATCATATGGTATCTTGTTTGGGATACATATGCCATGGTATTCTTATACATAAGATGTATTTTCAACAAATTATCCGAATAGCCGTAGTAATTATTGTCCGCAGAAAATGGTCCACCTTTGACGCGGTAATCTAATGAACTTGCATCTTTTTGTGGACAAGACTAGTTTTGAATCTAATTCGAAACATCAATCAAAACCACAATTTATGCTGGGACCATTTCTATAATTTACTCTTATGATAACATACTATAAGTTTTTGTAATAAAATGTATCATGTTAGTCATGTACAAAAACAAAGAAAATGGAGTCTTTTACTTGAGTTGGCCTTTCTTGGATTTAATGTCAGAGACAATCACACAAAAATCTTATATTTCTCTAAGAAAAGATCTAGCTTTGAAAAGGCAAAAATATAGAGCTTGATTAGATAAAAATCAGTATGCATGTTACCATGTTGGTCATCACACTTGCCCAACACCAACCCCACATGATTTAGAGGCTTCAGACCCTAAACATTCAACTTTGAAGCTTCTAAAAATCAACATGTATATAACATGCAGCCCCTCAACTGCTCCTAATACACACAAGACCCTCACAAAAACAAAATGATCCAATTAGCATCAAGGTTTCATGTTTGATAGTTTGAGGAATGCTACAACTACATAAAAACATGCATAAAATCCTTCATAAAATGACGTGTCAGGCAGTGATTGGTGGATTTTACTATAATTTCTCTTTTTTTTTTTTATTAAGTTGTCATTGCATGACATGTCATTTTGTAGAAGATTTTGTGGATGTTTTTATGTCGCTATAGTATTCCTCTGTTTGATATGTCAGCCTTAAGAAATGTTGAACTAATGTTTTGTCCATTTTGACCCTTCCCTTATTCAAACTTGGCGTCCAACACATGTTACGTCATTTTTCTAGTTGTAATATCTTCATAAATGATAATATAAGTTATATTAGTTTCAAATATTGTAGTCCTCATAGTTTATGGATAGCTATTATAGGTTTTTGCAAGACCAAGACATTTGATAAAATGAATGTCTTGAAAAGTCAATGCATGGTGATCGATCCAATGGTCTTCCCATACAGAGATCAATATAGTATACATGCATAAGTTCTTTTTGGCAACTTGTTTTGTTTCAAATCATACAGTAAAATACATGTTTAAATCATAAACATGTATAAGTCATAAAAGTCAATGCATGATATGGATCAAGCTTCATCACGTCTTTCTTAAAAACTGGTGGCGTGCTCATTATTTCATTCGAAACTTTGCTATGTAAACTTTGAAACTTTTTGGCAGGTAACTAGTGAATATTCCTAAACACATGTTATTTTATAACATCTCAGCTAGCTTTAATAAGTCACTAGTGTTGCTCCGCGCAAAGATATGTCATAAGGCACTTTTAAACCATCTAAATGGAATAACAAACTAAAATATGGTGTATAAATTAATAGTTGCTGAACATATATTTTGAGACCAATTCTCCACCAAGCAAAAATTCTACGTCTACACAAAAATTCTACCAATAGTCTTCCTATCATCTTAGTCCTCATAACCCACGGGACACGTTTCTGAGACCAATTCTCCACCAAGCAAAAATTCTACCAATTCTCCACTAAATAAAGATCAACTGATTCATACACAAAATGATGATTGACATATTCCACCGCATTTCCACAACATGGATAAAGAATAGAATCGAGATTGATACATTTTCTACCAAGCATCAAACGAACAGTAGCCTTCATTTCCACATTCCCTTAACGAAAACATTGACTTTTCTATATACAATGCTTTGTTCGTACCCGTAGAAACCATAATATAATGTTTCTGAATCCATTTTGACAAGGCTTAAACCATGGACGGACCCACATGTATGCCGGGTATGGCACGGGCTACACCCCATTTTAGGTCACGAAGTATAAAAATATTTCAAAAATGCCATTTTTGTGGTATGTGCAACCCCCAAATATTTTTTTTGCTACTTTCGTTTCTTACGATATAACTTGAGTTAGCCAAACATTTCTTTTGTGCAATACTTTTATTTCTTAAAAATTATGGGTCTATCCCTTGTAAGGCTGTAAACGAACTGAACGTTCAATAAACATTTCATGAACCGTTTGGTAAAAAGTTAGTTTATGTTCTTTTATTTATTAAATAAACGAACATGAACAATATTTTATGTTCGTTTAGTTAAATGAACGAACATGAACAAAATTCGTGTCCGTTCATTTATGTTCGTAAACGTCCGATTATGCATTCGTTAATGTTCGATTATGTTCATTTATTTATTTATGTTCATATATCATATTTTCTAATTGTATAGTTTTAAAATTTGTGATGCTAATAAGGAATCTTTATTGAATGTTAAAAGAGTTCTAAGATGTTTCCAACTATCAGCAGGTTTAAGAATTAATTTTTCTAAAAGCACGTTAATTGGGGTCGGTGTTGAGGAGAATTTGGTTCATTCATGGGGTAACGATCTCGGCTGCTCATTTGGCACCATTCCTTTCCGATACCTCGGTTTGCCGGTCGGAGCTAATCCTGCTTTTAAAGCAGTATGGGATCCCGTAATTGTGAGGCTTAGAGAATGTTTAGTAAAATGGAAGTCTAGATTCATTTCAAGAGCGGGTCGAATAGTTCTTATAAAATCAGTTTTCAATAGTCTTCCTTTATACTTTTTAAATTTATTTCAGGTTCCAGGATGTGTGGTAGAGGAGATAGATAGAATCAGGAGAAGTTTCTTTTGGGCAAAAGATCCTATCGAACGGAAGCTATGCACAATTGATTGGAATACGATCACTAAAAGCAAGCAAAATGGGGGCCTTGGTGTTGGAAATATCCGAACTAGAAACGAAGCGTTGCTATGTAAATGGTTATGGCGTTGTGGAAATGAGAAGAGGCGTACTGGAGAAAGTTAATTGATGCAAAGTGTGGAAGCAATGAGTCTAGTCTATCTCCTTCAAGTCCGAGGAAATATTTTGTGTCTCCGTTATGGAAGAAGATCTCTGGTCTAATTCACTTGCAATCATCATCAGGTGTTGTAGTGAGAAAAGGTTTGATGCACTGTGTCGGGAGAGGGAACAAAACAAGATTTTGGGAAGATCATTGGGTGGAAGGTCATACTTTAAAAGTATCATTTCCGAGGATATTTACATTGGCAATTCACAAATCTGGTCCAGTCTGCAACTTTGGCTTTTGGGAGGATGGTCAATGGAATTGGGATGTTAAATTTAGAAGAAGATTATTTGATTGGGAGGTGGATCAGTATGAAGCATTTTCTTCACTTCTAAATTCAATGATGTTAGTGGCATCGAATGATGATAAAGTGATTTGGTCTTTTGAGTCGTCGGGTAAGTTTTCATCGAAATCGTTTAGTTATGAAGTGGAAAATATGCATTACCATGGTAATCCACTCCTTTCATCGATCTGGAAATTAAAGGTTCCGCCTAAGGCTCGTCTTCTTTGCTGGCAAGTATTGTTGGGTAAGTTGCCAACTAGAGTTTTTTTTTTTTTTTTTTTTTTTTTTTTTTTTTTTTTTTTTTTTTTTTTTTTTTATCAAGAATTGGTGTTATTTTCGAGAATCATCGTGAATGTCCACTTTGTAAGGGTAATGTAGAGACGATCGACCATCTTTTTGTTCATTGCAAAATTTTGCTTTCTATTTGGTGGGCGTTAGTTGAGGGTTGGGGTTGCATGTGGGTAACTCCTCGAAGCATAACCGACTTGTTCGTATGATGGAAAGATATGGCTAAAGACATCAAATGTAAAGAAGTGTGGTTTATGGCTTTCTTTTATGTTCTGTGGCATATTTGGGAAGCTCGAAATAAGGCAGTTTTCTCAGAAAAGGAAGTTTCATCTTCTCAGATTATCGATCTAGTAAAATTTAGGACTGGGGGTTGGATCAAAGCCTTCTTTCCGGCGTGCTCATACTCTTTATTGGATTTCTTTGTCAATTTTTTCTCAATTTCAGTTTGCTTTGGTGATGTCTGTAAGGTCGAAAGGCCTTTTCAATGGTGTCCGCCTGAAGATGGATTGCTAAAATTCAATGTAGACGGTTCGGCAAAGGGTAAACCGGGTTTGGGTTTATTACGCAATAGTGAGGGTGTTGTTCTTGCTATGTTCTCTATCCCGGTTGGTATTATGGATTCTGATGTTGCGGAAGTGCTGGCCTTAAAAGAAGCATGCAAGATGTTAAACAAAAAAGTGGAGTTGAACTCGGTAAAGATCGTTATTGAAAGTGATTCTTTGAATGCGGTTTCATGGACTCATGCTCCAACCAAGAGACTAAGGAGGTTATTAGCTTACTTTCAAGAGGTAGACATATTTTTATCAAGTTGTTCAAGTCATTCGGTTGTTCATGTTCATCGGGAAAGCAATTCGGATGCTGATAAATTGGCTAAAGATGAGGTTCATCGAACATCTCCTCTTACTATATGGAAGGATGACTGAGTCATGATAAGGTGAAATGAGACTGAAGATTGATACGAGCTGATGGGTTAGTATGTTCGTATTTGTAGTTCCTTTCTTGTATGCTTGTGTTTGAATACCAATAACTTGTGTCTGTTTAGGTTGTGTTTGGTGTAGTAATGTTGTTTTCAGCCTCTGCTCTTTATGTACTTGGCTTATGGCCTATGTTCTTCTTGCAATAAATCCATCTTTAAAAAAAAATACTTATAAAACACTATATTGTGCATAATTTAATTAACTTTATGTTTGTTTGCCTATATTCATTTATGTTCGTTTAGTGTCTTAATGAACGAACACGAACAACTTGTTTTCTTAATAAACGAACATGAACAAAAAAATTCGTCCGTTCAAGCGTTCGTGTCCGTTTATTTATCCGGTTAAAATTAAACGAACGAACATAAACAAGGCTCCGTTCGTGTTCGTCCGGTTCGTTTACAGCCCTAATCCCTGGCTTTAACCCCTTTCGAATGTACGCACAATTTCGATATGTCCTAGCCCGAGTATACCGAACCAAGTCCTAAATTCCATTATTCCATCTATCAAATTCATTCATAACTTTGTATTAAAAATATTATGGAATTGCTAGTAAATACAACTAACTGTAACACAACAATTAGCCTCTAATAATCACATCAATTATATATAAAATTGGAAACATAATCTCTAAAAAGATATTTTGAATAAGTGGAAGTTAAAATTGGTCGTTTTTTATTAACCCATATATGGAAATTGATAGAAGAGTGATGATATGAATATTTCGGTGGCCTGGGGCCCTGGGCCGTTGTTAGACAAAAGAGGCTTTTAAATTTTGGGCTTTTATAAAAGGGAATAAATTTCGGTGGCCTATGGAGTTCAATTTCCTAAGAAAGTGATATTATTGAAATGTTAATAAGCTTAAGATTTTAAATAGTGGTGAGGAGAAAAACCGAAAATACTGAAACCAAATCAAAAACCGAGAAAAATCGAACCGACATAACCGCCAACTAAAAACCAATGGTTTGGTTTTTACTTATTAACAAACCGAAAATTTCGGTTCGGTTTTGGTTTGTTTAAAAACCTAACTGTAATAATCGAACCGATTTGATAAAAACCGAAAATTTTGGTTCGGTTTTAGGTTTTATAAAAACTGAATAGTTCGGTTCGGTTTCAGTTTTAGATAAAACTGTTCCAAACCGAACCGTGCTCACCCATAATTTGAAACATCTAACCCATAATTAAGCATAGCATGGATCATGATCTCTAAAATGCGATTGAACGTGGTGCAACGATATTACTTATGTTGTTCAACTCTATTTCTTTTATCGTTGCTTTTTTGTTAGACATGGTATCACAAGATTTAAAATGAGCAGAGTGTAAAATATACAAGTGCTCGAACAGAATTTAGGTTCACTCTGTATTTCATTACAATTTACTAAGGCTATACAAAACAAACTTATTGTCCACATTTAAAAAAATATTGCATTGAAAAAGGTAAGATCTATATGGGTTTAATCTCAATGCCTTGTACCATAAGCCCACTAAGAACACATTTCATACCTTCTGCGAACTCTTCCCAAATACACAAATTTCCATTGGAACAAATGCACGCAATCGCATCACCATAATCTGGTGGAACCCAAACAACCTTTGCAACGCTTCCATCATTAACCTATTCAATCAGCAAAACTCATCTCAATCAGTCAATGACAACACCTGCTAACAACGTTACATTCAACATAAAAGATTAAAATAACAGAAATCAATCATTATTTTCCAAAACAAATAGTCCAATTTTCAAACCAATAGCTCCATTTCACCGAGCAAATACATCGAATCCAAATGAATACAAATTTAACTCAAAATAAGGCTGTAAAATACACTGAACGTTCAACCAACAAATAGTTGATCGTTCTGCAAGAAGTTCATCTACATTCATTAACTCATTAAAAGAACAAACATGAACATCTATTATGTCCATTCACTTATACCAAAAAAACAAGCAGAAAGGTCTTGGTCGAAAGCATATGAATATCCATCCGTTTATGTTCATTTCGCATATTTGCTTGTTTATACAAATATTATATCTACATTATATATCTTCAGATGACTTGACCTCGAGTTCTTTCACTTCCCCTAGCATTCATCCATTCTCTATTCCTTCATTTTACATGAACACAACCAGCAATCACGGGAATCGCTACAGAAAGTAACTTTAGTAGATGAAACACTATTTACGCTCCTAGATTGCCCAATATATACCTAGCTTATGAATAAAGTAATGGATGAACAAAACTCAAAGTGCAATGGATGAAGTTGCCATATACTATACCATAAAATCTTATGCTAATAATAAGGGCGTTTTCCATCTGAAAACTGATCATAAGTTATATCTTATCTAGGAGCATTACAGGTGAAGTTATTATTACAGAAATCATATCTAACAAACTTATAACTGCATTCACAATGTTACATGTAATCTACTAGTTCTAGAATTTCAGTAACTACAGTTCATTTTAGAACATCATGAGCAAAGTTAAACACCATAAATCGCAAAATGTATCATAACACACTTGCGACAATTAAATCAAAGAAAATACAAAGGCGCTAAAGAAGAGAACAAAGTTAGACCACTATCTATCAATTTTAGATCATTAGGTATGAAGAAATGACCAAAGGCGTCCATCTGCGACGTGTCACTTTCCCTTCTCTACCACTGCCCGACCACTTTTCACATGTTTTGTTTCTATTGTGGCTCAAAATTTCCACAAAAACAGACGACAAATTCCCTACACTGGAACCATGGGTTCCTAATGACGGACGACAACTGCCTGGTTCTCTAAAGAACACAGTCCTATAAACTAGATCAATTTTAATCTTAATTATAGTAATAATGAATTAGGCTGATCACCTAGTACTAGTGTTTTGCCCAACTACACATACCTAGTGACCATACGATAAAGTTCAAAACTTACTATTAGTCAAACACAACGTACACAATCATCACAGATTATTTTGACAATTGGACTATTAAGTGTTTGTATGTTTCATAATAGCAACGAATTAAACGGTTCCAGAAAGAGTAAGATTGGAGTTGCTTTGAGTCAGGAACTATATACTATGACCTCAAAAGTCAAACATGTATTCCATTGTCTCATTAGAAACAGAGACAGTAGCCAGACTCTTGATAAAAGGGTTTTCTAATGTATTCCTGCGTTTAACAGCTTAACCTATCATGACCTTTTGATGTAAGGCACAACAAGCAGAAAAACACAAATGCAGCATTGTATGCATTAAGCAAGAACCGATTGCAATATTTGGGAATGCAAATAGAACCAAATTTTATTCCAAGGATTTGATGGAACAAGTACAGTTTGGTATTTATACTATGATATACCTTATTTGTTACTGACTTTTTCCTCTAAAAAGCTTGGGTGCCATCCTTGGAAAGGTTCCACGAACACCACGTTGGGTTCTTTTACCTTTGATAGCCCATTATCTCCTTCCTGGAAACTCATTATGCGAAAGTCAGAATGCACAATTATATCATAGGAAAGTTAACCAAAAGAACAAAATTGCTCATGGAATGGAATGAAGAAACTTGAGCTGCTGAGGGCATGGGATTTTCTTCCACTTTTTGCTGATGACTTGTGACTTCTTCAGTAGAAGAGTCATGCTTTACTTCAACTTTTGGATCATTATCAACAACATTAAGGTCTTTGGATACCTCATTTGCCTCAGACATTTTGTGTATACAGTTCAAAAAAGACCTGACGGTAACACAATAATTCAATATCGGGTAATATCATTTCAAGACTTTCGTAATGAATAAGAAAAATACGAAGCTATAGTCCAAACTCTTATATCACACATCTTGCCCCAAGAAACTTTCATGGGGTATTATCATCACTTAAAACAGATGATGTTTTTCTTCACATAATTCGTAGCCTGTAACTAAGGGGGTGTTTGGATACGCATTTTCATAGTGACTAGCGCATAGTTCTATATAACAAGAATCAGATTGCCAAACGCAACAAATAAGTGATTTAGGCATAGTTCTAGCGATTCTATATCTACCCAGAAATATAAGTTCTGTTGCAGAAACTTATCTTATAAAACCTTACAACTTGAATATTACACACAAATTTATGAATAAAACCAGTTTTGTGTTCAGACTTGATAATCAAACACATTTACTAATCTCTGTTCAGAATGTGTTGTTATTTACCAAACAAACAACTCAGTCAGACATTTCAACGAACACCTGGATTACACTCTAAACATACGATTCACAACGTGTCATACAGATGTGAAATTATATGAATTGAAGTTCTAGAAATGTTTAGTTGAATCATTTATGGAGCTTCTAAGTTGCAAACTTTCTTAGCAAGAGTGATAACTGAATATTGTATTTAATGTTTCAGGGGTGATTGTTTATGATTATGAATTGAATATTGGGTGGGGTAAATCCGTTTCTCTCCCTTCTCAATCACTCCCTGCTCCTCCTCCAGGACAAATGGCCATCAGGAGTAAAGAGGTATGCTTTATGTTTGTAAAAACTTGCTATGAGTTTTAGCTTAAGTGGATGATATAAAACAATAATGACTTGTGTGGGTCTTATGAGTGACCTTTTGTGGTTTGCAGGGTGCCACTGTGATCTTGTCCGGTCCATCTGGTCCTCCCATTACTTCTGTTCCAAGCCAGAACTCTGAGCTGGTAAGTTGACCGTTAATTTTTTAATTTACGTGATAGGTTGAATATATCTTACACTACATTTGTAAGCAAAAGCTATTCTAAGGTACTGATATTCTAACCTTGGTGATTAGGTTCTTACTCCCAATGTGCCCGACATAACAGTTGTTATGCTTGAGGATGCCCGCCTTAGAAAAGTAATTGATAAAATGGCTCTTTACGTTCTTGATGGAGGCTGTGCTTTCGAGCAAGCTGTAATGGGGAGGGTCCGTGGGAATCCTCTTTTTAGTTTTTTGTTTGAACTCGGCTCTAAGGAGCATACTTATTATGTTTGGAGGCTTTATTCCTTTGCTCAGGTACATGGTTAACAAGCAACACTTATAATTGAACCCTATAAAAGGGAATGGCAGCTTGAGATATATGTGGATTAAAAGATTAATATTTGCTATCACAAATGCAGGGTGATACGATGCATAGGTGGCGAACTGAACCTTTTATCATGATAACTGGTAGTAGGAGGTAATAATTGCCGAAACATATCTTGATACTTCCTTTACATATCATGCATGAGTGATTTAAAAAACAAAATTTGGTACCTTTTGCTAGATGGGTCCCACCTGCTTTGCCAAAAGACAAGAGTCCAGAGAATGAGGAGACGGGAGCTACATTTGCTGCTGGAAGAAGCAGGGTACAATCTTGTTATTTATTTTCTTTTGTCAATCTTACATTAGCCAGGTGCAATTAAGTTATTTATTGTACTTAATTTTCTTTGATTATCTTCGTGCAGCGTGTGGAGACTGAACGTACATTGACTGATGCACAAAGAGATGAATTTGAAGATATGCTCCGTGCTTTAACATTAGAAAGAATCCAAATCAAAGAAGCAATGGGTTTCACTTTAGATAATGCTGATGCTGCTGGAGAGGTATCCTGTAACACCCCCAATTCATGGATGCAGCGGAATTCGAACTGGGTGTTACTCGACGGCACAATAGTCACAATGATAGAAAACGAACTCCAATTGAGTCGTTTTGAAAAGGTTTATCATTCAAATTATATAAATATCAGAGATTACAAAATGAGGTCCCAATTGGTTCCATGTTTACAATGTATAATAAATGAGTTTTGAATGATAATAAAATTTATAGCCCTCTTGAGTATCCGTGTCCTTCTGTGCCATCCTTGATCGTCATGAACCTGAAATACATGCTTGAGAGGTCAACACAAAGGTTGAGTGATATTCATAGAGTTTGTTAAATCGATTGAACACAATATGTTGGTAGTGTGAGTTATAGGCTCACACCAATGTTTGGAAAACAAAACAGGTAGGCTACGTTATTATACGCCCGGAACATGTATTATACACTAAGCTTATGACACCATAACGTTAACGTGTACCAATATCGATCGGCAGATTTATCCTGGTAGGTACTTTGCTAACATACCTAAATCTCAAATATTAATGCATTTGTTTGAACTTAGTCAATACAAATGGGATTCGTCAATCCCAATAGGCCTATTATTAATATTCGCGCTCACTATTACTAGTGATTAAATGGTTCATAATCAAGGATATCGGTTTAGCAAGGCTGGTACTTAGTGATAATAAAACAATCAGGTAAGCATACAATTTAAAAACATTGTGCTCGGTTATAAATAGCATGTATTTCCCCCAAGGGTTTGTAAAACGATTAAGTAATGGAAAGTGGGGCTATGAACTCACCTTAAGTAAGATAGCAAGTATTCAATGTAACGGTCGAATCGTGAAGGTTCTATGAGCAACCTATAATAGAATGTCGCGACTTAGGATCGGAGTAAAGAATATAACGGAGTGCCTATATATATATCTTGCATTTAGTCCATGATGTGGTATGATGTATAGTATAAGTCTTTGAAAGAAAGATTCATGAAACATGTATGTTTTGGTATATCGTTTACTACCGTTCGGGCTGACATATTTCAGAAGTCATGTTAGTAAGCGTTCGAGGAGCCAGGACACTTTAACTCGTAAATCCACAACTCATCTCGACGGCTTACATAATGAACTCCTCACATGAGGCTCCCTACTATCGTAGTAGTTGATAAAGTATATAGATATAAGTTTTGATCCGAAAAGTTACATGTCCGATACTTGAATAAACTTAGGAAAGTTTATTTGTACATGAAGATTGTTATTAGGGGTAGTTTCATAAGTCTTGTATGACCATTTTCTCTTTGTATATCTCATGATTCCTTGTTTCATGTTTACGCCTATGTAAGTTTACTTGGTCATTTCGTCATGGCCTAGCCATGACCTTTGGTCCTTGTTCCAAGGTCATGAGACACAACCTTGGCTCTAGCCATGGTTGTGGTCTTGATTATAGGTCATAAGACCTTTTGTTCCTTTCAAAGTATAACCATAATCTAGTGACTTTCGCCTAAAAATGGGCTGTTTAGAATTTGAAGAATTTTATCACTCGGAAAGCATTTTTAGGTCTCGAGCTTCTTTGTTCCTGAACGAAAACGTCGTTTCGGACAACTTTCGTGTTTTAACTTTTTGATGAATCGGACCAGAAGTAGGACTTTCAAAACCCAAATTTGATCAGGAAGCTATTTGGCAGTTTTGCCGGAAATCTTTGGTAATTTCAAATCGCCATAACTTTTGACTCGTATACTCGTTTTGGGTGGTTCAAATTGCTATGGTTTCCTTTTTAGGTCCTCTACCACAATATGTAATAATCAAATATCATATTTTTACCATTTTGATCAGGTCTTACCAAGAAATTCATTAGTTTGCTCGTTTTAGTAACTTGTTTCAATAATTCATTACAACAACATCTTTTACTCATCATGATACATCATGGACATAATTACAACACATAATATAGCAAGAATAACACGTAAATGGTATGAACATGATAAATTAACAAGAAGCATGTTAGGTTTAGTCTTACAACTTTTGGCTTTCTAATTAAAGAAAGGAGTAACAAGTAAGGAAATGGACTTTGATAGACTAGCTTCAACCCTTTTCACTTCAAGCAACCTTTCTACCCTTGGTATTCTTGAAAGATATGTAATGAAAGTTGAGGTGTATTGAGTGGATTTAAACTCAAGAGGAAACACCAAGTATGTTAGGGTTTGGAAGAGTTTTGGTGAAAATAAGCTAACTAGGGTTTCTATCTTGAACTTGCACTTGATCCTTGCTATAACTAGGAAGAAATAAAGCTAAGTGTGAAGGGTTTTGGTGTGTGTTGATGGCCGGCCATAAGGAGAGGGGAGGGGCTTTTATAGGGTCTTGAGGAGGTTACAAAACATGACTAGTCAACACCTTGGAGACCAAGGTGAACACATGTAAAGATCCTAGAGCACAAGTTAGGAGATTAAGCCACACAAGGGGTGACTCCCCCCCCATATGGCGGTTCAACATGGATAAGAGGGGGAGGTGGCTTGGCTTGGTATTATCCTTGGTTATTTGGATGAAACTTGACTCCGGGAAATGCCAGTCGTAAATGATTAGGCCTTAAAACGTAAAACCGGGTGTCGTAAAATTATGAAACTTCAAAGTATTGTTAGACATGTCCATATGTCCCATAATAAAATATAAAATGAGTGGTAGGTTCCGTTTGGGTGTAAAACCCTGCTAAAAACTGGAAACACGGGTCTAAAACGCGTAATACGTAAAACGTACGAATATTGCGTAAAATTGAGAAAAGTAAAATGTTACTTTTCTAATGTGATAAAAATGATTTAAAATGACTTATAATGTCTAGACTGGGCTCAGTCTAGTGTCGGTTGGTATTAAATGTCTTTTAGACATCAAACCGTAAGTCTAAAAATCACGAAATGACTTATAACATCAAGGGATGATTTTTGGTCAATGGAGGAGGGAAAGAATATGTTGACTTTTTCTAATATGTTGAAAACTCAAATATTCTTAGAAACGCGTTTTGTGGTCTAACGGTTAATCGCCCATTCGGTTAAGCGTGCTCATGTGAGATTAGTACCGACATGGGTGACCTGCTGGGAAGTCTTTGGTCATGTTTTTCTCAGTCACGATTAATTCTCAAATAAATCATGAGTGTGTCAAACATTTTTCTGATGCGGGGTCACTTAACGCGGTCGAGTTTCGTTGTACGTAGAATTTCTGAATGACGTTTTACCCTAAAACGTGTAATTCCTTAATAACTTTTACGAAAATGATCTGACGAATGTCAAACATTTAATTTGCCATGGAAATGATTTATCATTTGAGAATATCAAATAAAAATCAACTTTCGGGAAAGTTTCGGGAAAAAAATAAATAGTAAAAGTGAATAGTGAAATTTTTCCGGGAATAGTAATTAACCTGAAATTGCGAATTGTTACAGTCTCTACCCCTTACGGGGAACTTCGTCCCGAAGTTCTATGTGTGTCATATGTTGGAGTGGTGTCGATAAAGATGTGTGGTTACTTATGAGGACCAAAGTCTGGAATTACCAGTGATGTAGTTTGATTTGTCGTTTTAGTGTATGGCGTAGGATGAGGCTTACTTTTATGTAGGAAAGGTATGGTAATAGTCGAATATCAAAGGAAATTGATATAGCAGTCGAATATTAATAGGAATTTGAGAGAGTAATTGCAATCATAGCCTAGTAGGTAATCGGTTGTTGTACCTAGTGTTTATTGACTTCATACTTATGTTATTTTGGATACAAACAAGCCCACTTGTTTATAATTCTTTATTTACATAGAGAGGCATCCCAAACAATGTAGATAAGGAAATATAAACTTATGGTTTGGTGATTTACAATGTCTTTATTTAAATGAAAAGGCATCCCAATCCATTCAAATAATTACAAATCATCCTACACAACATTCATACTTAGTCGGTGAGTTACAAGGTAGGGTATTACGAGATGATACTGGTGTTCCAAGATGAATATTCAAACTTGTAAAGCTGATAAGGGTGCTTGTGGTGTAGCTAAGGATGATTTGAGCTTTAAAAGTGCATCAACATCTGTTAATGAGCTTGTGGTTCCAACGATTGTAAAGATAATGATGTGATATGTTGACGAACAAAAGTGTGTAGTGTAGGCTTAACATTAATACTCTTAGGTATAGATGTTGAGTTTGCTTTAAAAATCTTAAGAGATTCTAAAAGTTTATGATGGAATGGTATCCTTAGAACCTAAACAGGATAGTACTTCTACAGGATGAAGAGAAGAATTGATAACTATCCCAAGATAGTAGTTCGGATTATCTCATAAATGAAAACTTTCAAGAATGAAATTTGGTAGTACAAATAAGGTGTTAAGATTTCGCTGAGTGGTAAAACACTATCGTGTCTCTAGATCGTTTTAAAGAATTCGGGTGGTTTATCGAGTTCAAGTAGGAAATCAACCTAAACATAACCCTAGTACAACTACTCTCAGTATTTGAAAATTTTAAGTCGAATATAGTTAGTCAGACTATATTCCACTGTCCCTAGGTTAAATATAGGTGACTAGTCTATATTTAGCCGAGGTTCGATAAAATTTTCAAATACCTAAATTAGGTATACTTGTGATACGTCCGTTGCTTTCGGGAAACTGTCCACTAAACAAAGGCGATGTCAAACCATTCAGTTGCAAGTCCCGCCATAAGAGACTTGTAACGTATGTTTTCACATTCCATTGCATAGAAGATAGTACGGGTAGATATGTGTGGAAAGGAAGTTGAAGTAATTCTAAAACAGTCTATACTGGGCTAGAATTACAAACTTTTAACAATGAAGGTTTCAGAAGAAAACTTTGATGGATGTAGAGAAAGTTCAACTTTTGTCGATGATGGATTAGTTTGTCCTTTAGAAATCTCATATTTCTTGTTTGGAAATCGATAGATTGTGATGGGTTTTTGATATCATATGAAATGATATTGATGAGGTGGTGGAATAATTCGAGAGACCATTGCACAAATCACAATGTCTCGGAAGTAGATTAGACCATTGTGTGACTCAAAACATTTGAGAAATGATTAAGACCATTGTGTCATACAATGTTCGGGAAATAGAAAAGACCATCGTAATTCGTTACAATATCTTAGATATAAAATGTTGGAGTAGGAACATGGTTGGGAGAATGTGGTTGTGTCGAAATGCCATATAATAGGCATGTGTAGATATGTTTAGATAAAATGATTGAAAATAACTCGAATGTATATATAAATATACTTATATGTTCATGTAGCATAAAATGCTTAATAAGTCCATAATCGTCTGGAGGATGGAAGACACGGAGATCGGAAGGCTATAAAATGTTTTTGCTTGTAGTGTGGTTATAGTTTAGGTCTCAATTAGACCCGTTTCTCTATAACCATGGCTCTGGTACCAATCTGTAACACCCCCAATTCATGGATGCAGCGGAATTCGAACTGGGTGTTACTCGACGGCACAATAGTCACAATGATAGAAAACGAACTCCAATTGAGTCGTTTTGAAAAGGTTTATCATTCAAATTATATAAATATCAGAGATTACAAAATGAGGTCCCAATTGGTTCCATGTTTACAATGTATAATAAATGAGTTTTGAATGATAATAAAATTTATAGCCCTCTTGAGTATCCGTGTCCTTCCGTGCCATCCTTGATCGTCATGAACCTGAAATACATGCTTGAGAGGTCAACACAAAGGTTGAGTGATATTCATAGAGTTTGTTAAATCGATTGAACACAATATGTTGGTAGTGTGAGTTATAGGCTCACACCAATGTTTGGAAAACAAAACAGGTAGGCTACGTTATTATACGCCCGGAACATGTATTATACACTAAGCTTATGACACCATAACGTTAACGTGTACCAATATCGATCGGCAGATTTATCCTGGTAGGTACTTTGCTAACATACCTAAATCTCAAATATTAATGCATTTGTTTGAACTTAGTCAATACAAATGGGATTCGTCAATCCCAATAGGCCTATTATTAATATTCGCGCTCACTATTGCTAGTGATTAAATGGTTCATAATCAAGGATATCGGTTTAGCAAGGCTGGTACTTAGTGATAATAAAACAATCAGGTAAGCATACAATTTAAAAACATTGTGCTCGGTTATAAATAGCATGTATTTCCCCCAAGGGTTTGTAAAACGATTAAGTAATGGAAAGTGGGGCTATGAACTCACCTTAAGTAAGATAGCAAGTATTCAATGTAACGGTCGAATCGTGAAGGTTCTATGAGCAACCTATAATAGAATGTCGCGACTTAGGATCGGAGTAAAGAATATAACGGAGTGCCTATATATATATCTTGCATTTAGTCCATGATGTGGTATGATGTATAGTATAAGTCTTTGAAAGAAAGATTCATGAAACATGTATGTTTTGGTATATCGTTTACTACCGTTCGGGCTGACATATTTCAGAAGTCATGTTAGTAAGCGTTCGAGGAGCCAGGACACTTTAACTCGTAAATCCACAACTCATCTCGACGGCTTACATAATGAACTCCTCACATGAGGCTCCCTACTATCGTAGTAGTTGATAAAGTATATAGATATAAGTTTTGATCCGAAAAGTTACATGTCCGATACTTGAATAAACTTAGGAAAGTTTATTTGTACATGAAGATTGTTATTAGGGGTAGTTTCATAAGTCTTGTATGACCATTTTCTCTTTGTATATCTCATGATTCCTTGTTTCATGTTTACGCCTATGTAAGTTTACTTGGTCATTTCGTCATGGCCTAGCCATGACCTTTGGTCCTTGTTCCAAGGTCATGAGACACAACCTTGGCTCTAGCCATGGTTGTGGTCTTGATTATAGGTCATAAGACCTTTTGTTCCTTTCAAAGTATAACCATAATCTAGTGACTTTCGCCTAAAAATGGGCTGTTTAGAATTTGAAGAATTTTATCACTCGGAAAGCATTTTTAGGTCTCGAGCTTCTTTGTTCCTGAACGAAAACGTCGTTTCGGACAACTTTCTTGTTTTAACTTTTTGATGAATCGGACCAGAAGTAGGACTTTCAAAACCCAAATTTGATCAGGAAGCTATTTGGCAGTTTTGCCGGAAATCTTTGGTAATTTCAAATCGCCATAACTTTTGACTCGTATACTCGTTTTGGGTGGTTCAAATTGCTATGGTTTCCTTTTTAGGTCCTCTACCACAATATGTAATAATCAAATATCATATTTTTACCATTTTGATCAGGTCTTACCAAGAAATTCATTAGTTTGCTCGTTTTAGTAACTTGTTTCAATAATTCATTACAACAACATCTTTTACTCATCATGATACATCATGGACATAATTACAACACATAATATAGCAAGAATAACACGTAAATGGTATGAACATGATAAATTAACAAGAAGCATGTTAGGTTTAGTCTTACAACTTTTGGCTTTCTAATTAAAGAAAGGAGTAACAAGTAAGGAAATGGACTTTGATAGACTAGCTTCAACCCTTTTCACTTCAAGCAACCTTTCTACCCTTGGTATTCTTGAAAGATATGTAATGAAAGTTGAGGTGTATTGAGTGGATTTAAACTCAAGAGGAAACACCAAGTATGTTAGGGTTTGGAAGAGTTTTGGTGAAAATAAGCTAACTAGGGTTTCTATCTTGAACTTGCACTTGATCCTTGCTATAACTAGGAAGAAATAAAGCTAAGTGTGAAGGGTTTTGGTGTGTGTTGATGGCCGGCCATAAGGAGAGGGGAGGGGCTTTTATAGGGTCTTGAGGAGGTTACAAAACATGACTAGTCAACACCTTGGAGACCAAGGTGAACACATGTAAAGATCCTAGAGCACAAATTAGGAGATTAAGCCACACAAGGGGTGACTCCCCCCCCATATGGCGGTTCAACATGGATAAGAGGGGGAGGTGGCTTGGCTTGGTATTATCCTTGGTTATTTGGATGAAACTTGACTCCGGGAAATGCCAGTCGTAAATGATTAGGCCTTAAAACGTAAAACCGGGTGTCGTAAAATTATGAAACTTCAAAGTATTGTTAGACATGTCCATATGTCCCATAATAAAATATAAAATGAGTGGTAGGTTCCGTTTGGGTGTAAAACCCTGCTAAAAACTGGAAACACGGGTCTAAAACGCGTAATACGTAAAACGTACGAATATTGCGTAAAATTGAGAAAAGTAAAATGTTACTTTTCTAATGTGATAAAAATGATTTAAAATGACTTATAATGTCTAGACTGGGCTCAGTCTAGTGTCGGTTGGTATTAAATGTCTTTTAGACATCAAACCGTAAGTCTAAAAATCACGAAATGACTTATAACATCAAGGGATGATTTTTGGTCAATGGAGGAGGGAAAGAATATGTTGACTTTTTCTAATATGTTGAAAACTCAAATATTCTTAGAAACGCGTTTTGTGGTCTAACGGTTAATCGCCCATTCGGTTAAGCGTGCTCATGTGAGATTAGTACCGACATGGGTGACCTGCTGGGAAGTCTTTGGTCATGTTTTTCTCAGTCACGATTAATTCTCAAATAAATCATGAGTGTGTCAAACATTTTTCTGATGCGGGGTCACTTAACGCGGTCGAGTTTCGTTGTACGTAGAATTTCTGAATGACGTTTTACCCTAAAACGTGTAATTCCTTAATAACTTTTACGAAAATGATCTGACGAATGTCAAACATTTAATTTGCCATGGAAATGATTTATCATTTGAGAATATCAAATAAAAATCAACTTTCGGGAAAGTTTCGGGAAAAAAATAAATAGTAAAAGTGAATAGTGAAATTTTTCCGGGAATAGTAATTAACCTGAAATTGCGAATTGTTACATATCCTGACACTAAAAGTTATTAGTTATGATATGTTTTGGTGTTTTTTTGTTGCTTAATCCGCTTTTTTTATTGCAGATAGTTGAAGTTCTAACAGAGTCTTTGACTCTTAAAGAAACTCCAATACCTACTAAAGTTGCAAGGCTCATGCTTGTCTCAGACATTCTTCACAATAGTAGCGCTCCTGTAAAGAATGCATCTGCTTACCGCACCAAATTTGAAACAAATTTGCCAGATATACTTGAAAGCTTTAATGACCTGTATCGGAGTATCACTGGAAGAATCACAGCTGAGGCCCTAAAGGTAAAATGCTAGAGGTGTAGCCATTGGTCATTGGTAAACATCACTGAAATTGTCCCTCTTGGAAACTAATCGCATAAATGGCTCTTGAGAGCCTTAGAGTGACCATTTATATGCAACGATATTCCCTCTTAGGGCCCATTTATGCAATTTGTTTTAAGAGACGGTTTCAGTGATTTTGAGCAAATCATATGGAGTATGGACCGCTTTAGTAATTTACTACATTATATTTTTAGGTTTAATCATGATTATGTTTTATTATATAATGGACATTATATAAGATGAACATCTGCAGTCCCGATCCACTCATTCTTTGCTTAATTTCCTTCTGTTCTAAGTGTAACATTCTCTTATCTGCAGGAACGAGTCATGAAAGTTCTTCAAGTGTGGGCTGACTGGTTCTTATTTTCGGATGCATATGTAAACGGGTTGCGTTCAACATTTCTTCGATCCAGTAACTCTGGTGTTACCTCATTCCACTCCATTTCTGGCGATGCAACAGAAACCGAACACATGAAAAATTAATGCAAAAGTGCAAACAGTATTATCAATAAATTGCCCAATACAAAAATCATTGCAAAAAAATCATCTATATGGGTCTAAGCTCAATTCCTTGTACTATGAGCCCCTTAAGATCCTTTTTACCAGGTTGCTTAAACTTAAGATGCATAGGAACTGATTCGGTGGTAGTTTGAAACTTCCATACTTTGACTTCCATCCAACCATCGCTTCTCTGTTGCCGAATGGCAGTCCCTTTGTATCTATTCATTGGGTTGTAGGTATTTTCATCAAGCTTTGGTCCGATAACCGGGGTGTGTGGAGGGCTTAGTAAATATACATACCCACCAAAATCAACTTCTAGAGGAGCCTCAAATGCGGATTGGTCTTTTGGTAATTTGTAGACAAGGTAAACTGCATATGATGTTTTAGGTGATACGTCTTGGGGTTCTATTCTCCTCTTAATTTGTAATTTGTAGCCGCCTGTTATTACAAGCACTTCTCCAAATCTGCAGAAACAAAAAAGCTCATTATTTATGTATTAAATTTGGAATGTGTTTAAGGTTTCCAAGTGGTAGAAGCCTACTAATGTATTAAGTTGTTTATGTTTATTGTCTAACAGGTGGTTATAACACATGCCAACTTCAAACAGTGATAACATTTAAACTAAGTGGAATTGGTCAATGGAAAATTTACATGCCATCACACACCAAACCAAAGTCATACGATGCTTTGGCATACTTGGGATATTCGGATTTACTAGGCTTCAATAATCAAGGAGGTATGCTCTTATTCATTAACTGATACACTAATCTAGTGAGAACAGCTCACTAGATCGTAACACTAACAAAGAACAGCTTTGATGAGGTTACTTCCGTTTCAATTATCACAATGAACAAGATACTAAACACATACTATTTTTCATCATTTTATACTAACTGTAGCTTACTATTAGAAGATGACACAAAAGTTCCCTGTAGTTTTAATAAGGAACTGTATGGCCCTTGTGTAAGATTGACCCATACCAGGAGGTTTTGGGTTGAAAGATTTGGATCAATAGAATGAAACTCAAATCATCAAGAATTTAAGGAATATTGCAGCATAATAAAGTATATTTCTTAACTATTACCCATTTATGGAATATAATGGATTCACACAATGAACTAAAAAGGCAGAGTGTTTGGGAAGTTAAACACGAGAACTTGCACAATTGGAGATGAAAGAACTTGTATGAGACGAGAGATAAGAGTGCTCTCATATTGTCCATGAATTAGGAGTGGGAAATCCAACGCAGTGGCCTTTGGAGTGGCATACAATATAATCCTAAAGTTACAAGCAACACAGAGCCTGTAATCCTTTGTGAAAAGATGCAGAGGTATGGGAAAAATCAAAAGGTAAAGAATTTGTATTTGTTGATAAACATTTATGGAAACTTATTAGAACTCAGACACCAAAAGTGCAGTGGTTTACCTAGGTATGGTACTCTCAATGTAATCCTGGCTATATGTAGAAAGAAAATAGAAACCACTATCATTATAGCTCACTTTGAGAGGAGACTCAAAAGTAGATTCGTGTAGTGGTAATTTGTAGACAAAGTAACTTGCATAGGTCGTATAAGGTGATAGCACTTCGGGTTTTATTTCATTAACAAGTTCAAATTTGTAAGCCAGCAGTTATTACAAGGACTTCTCCAAATTTGCAGATACAAGAGAATCATCTAATGAGGTGAGATCCCCAGCGAACAAGCAATCTTTAAAGAACAAAAGAGTCGATCCCGTCCATTGATTTCATTTTGATCCAATGGCTGTGATCAAAACAGCCAATCATATAAAAACTCAAAATATCTAAACTAACCCTCATTTGATTCCCAAAAAAATCTACTTGTTTCCCTGTCAACAAAAACACACACAAACACGCAGTAGACCACCAGTTAACCGGAAAATCACACAACACCTTCATGCACCAAACATGACGCACACTCACCGTCGCTAAATACTCATGTGGTGGTATCCTCTCGTACACGCCACTGTAATCCTCCTCATCCACGACGCCAAATACTCATGGAGCGGCAACGGGTTTCCGAACCTCACGCGCCTATTTACGCATCTCATGCGCCGGTTTCGATGAAGATGACAATGTGACGTTCCAGATATCGAACTCGTTGGATTCGAAGGTGAGGTCAGCGACGGTGTTGACGGTGGTCGTCGGGAAGTGATCGGAAAGTTTTTCCCGTGAAGTAGCGTGGAGTGACGCGAAATGAAATGAATTGGAAGTTGTTTGGGTTTGGTTTTTATTAGTTTTGGTTTGTTTGTTTATACAGGGTTTCATAAAGAGTTTTTTATTTTTTACTTTTTATTACTGTATTTATAAAAGAGAAATGTATTGACAGGTTGGTCATGGTTATTATATGTTGACAAAATAAGTATATGAATTATTTTGAACTTCTTTTCTTTTACATTATTTTAATTTTTAATGATTTGATTGTAGTTTGATCAAGTTTGATTGTAAACTGAATCAAATTTGATTGCATTTTGATCTTGAAAGGAGTAAAATCACGTGTGGTTTTGTTGTTGTAGTGTTTTGTTAAAAGAAAATGTAAGTCATATTGATTTGCTCTTTGTTGTTGTAAATTAATAGTAAAGTATGCACTCTTTATTAGTTTTGAGATTTTTTTTACAGAAATCACATGTGATTTGCATAAAATCTCATGTGATTTTTTGGTGGATCATGTGTGATTATTTTAACTCTTTATTAGTTCTGAGATTCTTGTACAATAATCACGTGTGATTTATACAAAAATCCAATGTGATTCTTTAGTGATCACGTGATTCTCTCAAAAAAATTTAAAATATACACTCTTTTATTAGTCCTGAGATTCTTTTATAGCAATCACATGTGATTCTTTGGTGGATCACGTGTGATTCTAGTAACCACTTTTCATCAAAACAATTGATGAATTCCCAATTATACACATACTCCAATAATAAATAAAAGATGTAACACGTGTAAAAGATCCAAATAACAATTGATGAATTCCCAGTATGGTCTCTTATCAAATTTTGACGTTTTTTTTTTTTTTTTTTTTTTTTTTTTTTTTTTTTCAAAATTTTCACCCAGAAAATCACTTGTGATTTGCTATTTTAAAAATCATGTGTGATTATATAAGTCGCTAAATCACATGTGATTTTATCCGGCTTGCAATGTCGAGTCTGAAACACAGCTTACAAAAAAAAAAAAAAAAAAAATCACATGTGATTTCACAAGTCACATGCTACTTTTAATGTAATAAATCACATGTGATCTTCAATGTCAAATCAACTTAATCTTTCCTTCTATAAAAACAAATTCGTGAAATCACGTGTGATTCTATTATTTTTTTTGTTCTGTTATGAAAAAAAAAGTAAATCACGTGTGATTTACTCTTTGTTGTTATAAACTCAAACACACGTGATTCTGTTTTAATATAAAAATGAGTAAATCACACGTGATTTTGTTTTTTTGTTGTGATTCGTGTTTAAATCACGTGTGATTCACTTAAAAAAAATTTGAGGTAAAATCACATGTGATTTGCGGTAAATCACATGTGATTTGAGGTAAAATCACATGTGATTTGAGGTAAAATCACATGTGATTTGCGGTAAATCACTTATGCACTAACGGCTAACCACACCCTATGAGCAATCTGTTTTCATGGACAAATTAAGCTATGAGCTATCACTTACAAATAAGCTTATCCAAACAACTTGAAAGCTTTTAGAAAACACAAAAAGCTATTAAGTCCCTCAAGTGAGCTAAACCAAACACCCCCTATGTCTAACAATTAACTTGTAGAAAACAATTTAAACAAAAAAGATAAGTTCCATTCAAAGTAAGGTAGCCAAATTCCGAATACAAGCAAGTAGCCAGATAATAAAGATGATGGCCAAATACAAAGGAGTACGAAAACACTAAAGAGAATACCAACAAAAACTACATTACGAATTACATAAAAACTATAAGCAACAAACATAATATCTGCAGTTTGTACTAGTAAACTTAACTTTATTCTACCAAATTCGCTTCAATACTCTCTTCCAGTAGTGCACCTAACGCACACACGTCACAATCTGCAAAAATTGAAACAGGAAAAAAATCAGAATAGATAAATATAATTGTTTGTGTTTGTATAATAGTTCACAGACATGCTTTCTCCTATCTATTTTGTTTTGTTATCCAACCTTGTGGCTTTTTGTCTATCATTATGAGAGGGTGTTCTCATGTTGAGATACCACAATTCATGATCTGCATCTGAGTACATGCCTAGTGACACATTTAGTTTAGGTTCATAAGAATTCTATCAAGTATAACATCTTTTTATCACGCACTGACATAGGCACTGGAAACACAATTACTAGAGCAGTAGCTACAGAACCTGGAACCTATTCATGATAGCTCCTTGTAAAAAGTCCTCAGTTTGAAATTTGCAAAGCTCTACAGAACCTGGAAGCGAGTGAACAAATAGTAACCACACTAATAAAACTATGCAGGGATTACTTGACGTGTTGTAATTGATTGCCAAAATAATTCACCAATGAATTATTCATTTGCACATGCCTCACTAATATCGCTTCTGATTTTCTTAATAGGAGTACAAGTCAACGACTAAAATGCAGCAAAAAAACTTGAACCAGATAAGACACAACCGCAACTTAAGAAGAACAGAAGCAATACTTTGCATTTTATTTTAGACTGCACAATTTCAATTGAAGCTAATATTTAGTAACCTATCCACACAACCAGTGGTCCAAAAAATCATATGAAGCTAACACTGATCTAATAGTTAGGACTAGTTAATTTGCCGAACAAAGTTAAGGTATAACTGTTGTATTCTACCAAATATGAAGAAAACTTTTGCAACCTCTTATTCACTGGATCTATGCTTTTTCCTACTTGATGAGGTGAAACATCTTATGAACCAATGATCTATCGACGTAAGCCATTTGATGTTGCCATAAAACTCAACCTTCATTCATCTTTACTTCTTTATCAGCAGTAACTATAATGTTTTACAATTAAAGCAAATGGATTTAGGGCCCAAATTGTACCTTTCACTTTGAGGGATTTGATGCCAATCTTCATGTGCTAGTAATTGGCAACTCTCAGAATCTGATTCTTGTCTCCATCTCCATCTCCATCGCCATCCCCCTCCCCATCACCATCACCACCACCACCACCTGTTCCATCACAACAATGATATGGACCTCCCTCACCTGTGACAACTCCCCTCCACCACCTGCTACAACACCATCTTTGACCACTACTGTGGCCCCAACATCGCCCCCTCAAAAAACTATCAAATCACTAGAAAAAAACTCACCTCCTTCACCTACTATTATCCCTCGTTCTCACCCACCATCTCCATTGGCTCTCCCTTCACCACAACTTGAGTTTTCGGAATCTGCTTCTCCTCCTCAGTCCACCGTACATGTTCCGACAACCGTTGATGTTGACCCGTCTCAAAAGATCATGGTATAATGATGCCGCTTCCTTCCTCGCTCCTCCGCCGGAACAATTGCAACTGTCGCCGAAAATCTTTATAGGTGAGAGTAAACGAGAGACCGTGTGTGTGTACCGACCCTTTAAGTTTTGAATGATACGTATTACATAAGGGCCCTTTAACAATTAATTTTATTAATATGAGAATTAATCTAGGCCTTTAGATTTAAAATAGATGGATGGTTGAGATTACTTGATTTGATCTTTAGATAATTATTGTTCTGCATTGAACTTTTCTCATCATCTAATATGTAATTTATTCAGAAAGTTTTTAAGGCATCCGAGTAGTTGATGCCAACTAATGTGTTAAGTTGTTTATTGTTTATTGTTTAACAGGTGGACTTGCTAGCTTTTTTATAAAAAAAATAAAGGTTCTATAAGTGCTTTCTCATTCATTACGGATATAAAATTGAGCGATTGGTCAAAACATATGTGAACTTTAAACAGTGAAAAGATTTAAATGGATTGGAATTCGTCAAAGGGAGATTTCCATGCCATCACGCACCAAACCAAAGTTCTATAATGGTTTGGCATACCGTAGGGAACAAAATCCAGCATTATGGATTCTCTTTTGAAGCTTTACATAATTGATTGCTTATGTTCTTGAGTCTTTTCGGGTTTAATGGGATTCAGTAATCATGCTTCATAGAACTGTTATAACAAAAGAATCAACTTCTATGTAGCATGATAACATGAGTACTATTGGAGATTCGCATAACTATATCTAGCTTAGATGCTTTTATGAAGCTAGATTTAAAGTATCCTCAAGTTACAAGCATCTCAGAGCCAATTTTATATCCTGTGTGAACAGCTACAAGCATGAAATAACTCAAAAAGTAAATAAGTCCCAGAATTCTTATGAATAGAAATTCAAGAGGAGTTACAAGCACAGGACAAGTGCATTGATGGTATGCAGTAATAATTGTGAAACACATTGTCAACTTTTTCTTAACTGCACCTTTGCACTGTGGGTCAACCGGCTAATGATGGGTCTCAATGGGTTAGCTTATGACTTACAAGATGTTAATGATTTTGGTTCTAGAATCTAGATCCTGTAGAGACTATATGGAGCATCCTTAGAAATTATAGAATTTTTATCGATGAAGAAAAGGAGTTGAGATAATGATTGTAGATCCTATAAAGCCTAAGCTAATGAGTTTTATGGTGACTTCTACTAGTGTAGTCCGCCATTTAGCAAAGCTTTGGTGCGGAATGTGGCTATAAATATTCGTCTTATAGAGGAAACAGGGATCAATAGAGAGCTCTGGTCTTTAAAAGCCAGTGATAATTGTTGTCATCACTGTGTAGTGATGGTTTAAATTGTAAACATATTTGTGTAAACTGGATTAGAACATTGTGTAGGTTTCATTGGGATTACCATGGGAGTTTTCCTTGGGATCCAGTGTGAAGATGTACATCTAATTGGTAATTAATATATTTCACACATGTACTAAATATTATTTGATTTTAGAGCTGGTCATAATCTTCTTTGGCATACCATGGGTTATGAATTCCATCATTTAAAGCTGTATTTTTCAAGTCCTTTATGATTTCTAGATTTTAAAACTTTATTTCAGTTTTATCTCATTTTCGGTTAAAAATATCATGACTTCAAAATCAGAATATGTAAAATTTGGCAGAACTTGCCAACAACACACGTTGTTAGTTGGCTGCAAGAGAAATACTCATAAAGCGTTTGTTTCAAGACAAATGTTTTACAATAATCTGCTACAATGTATATAAATGGTTCAGGTATCTTGATAAAAATGTGTATGACATAACTTGTTTTTGCAAATAATAAGTACCCAATTTTTATTTGCAATCATTAGTCTCAAATTCCTAAGTGGTTGAAAACCAACCTAACTAATCTTGGTTTTAGTGTTTGTTTGGCAAATTTTTAGCCCAATGTTGATACATATGCAGAAGACATAAACATGTTCAAGAAAACTGACAAGAAGATAGAGAAAGAACCTTGATTCGGGTAAAGAGCACCAAGTAGATTGACCTTCCAATATTAAGCAAGACGCTCTAGCTGATAGCATTAAACATTTCTTCTCATTTTTATCAAGATAAGACCACTATCAATAAAGAAATATGTATATGTAAGTAATTGTTTAGAAATTCTAAAATAATTTCCTATAAACAGGTGCAACTGTGTTTGTAGGCTTCATAATTGCTACATAATATACCTCTAGAGGAGTGTCATCTTGAGGAGTGTCTTTATTGAATTGGGACCATTTTCCAAGACATGAGTAGAGATTCTTCTTCATTTTCCACTTTTTAGTATCGCTTGACAATTTCAGTATGCCTGAATCTGATATGGTTTGTGTATCCTCTACCTTGTCATCCTCTAACATTGGATCTTCCACCTATCATCAAATATAAACATATATCAGACATTAATTGGCCATTGTTGCCCCAACCTCCATTTCAAAAGGCAATGAAGTGAAAGCTATGGGAAACTCATTAAGTAGAATGCATCTAACATCTTACATGCTTCCCATGTGGTAGCTATATATTAAATCAGTTCTTTTGGTAGTTCCCATTGTTAGTTTTAACTAAATTTCAAATTCTTTTAGTTGTTCATCAGATTACTTGATAATAACCACATTTTGGAACATGATTGATATTAATGAGTCTTTTTAAATTTGGAATGAAGATAATGTAAATAGTCAAATTAAAGCAAAAACAACATTGGCTATAATTAGTTTAATACTTTCTATTGAAATTTATCTTTTCGTCATAGTTAATGTTTCATGTAATTTGTGTATTTTTTGAAATTCAAATTGAATTCAACATGTGGCAGGTCAACCCGACCCGCCTGAACCACTTTGACCCGAAAAATTTTATTTTTATTTTTTAAATGACCTGCTTTGACCCAAACAAATTTCTACATATTCCCGACCAACCCTAATCTTATTAACTGAGCTTACGATTTCCAGGGGCTGAAATAGGATGCCTTCTACTCTGTCTATATTGGTTCCGGAATTTTCAAAAATAATTTCAAGATCAACAATACTCCCATCGCTAGTGAATTGATACAATTCAGCCATATACAACAAATCTTCTTTTCTCCGATTTCCAAGGTACACAACAGAAGTTGTTGCCTCCCCTCTTAATTTGTACTTGAGGTCTACGTACACTTGTTCATCACTTGAGTAACGGTCGTATACAAGGTTCACTGTGTATGTGACTGATGGGGACAGAAACTGAGCCTTCACATGTGTTTTGAATCCCTTATAGTTTGTTTGATAAAAGCCAGCTGAAATCTGCAAGTAGAAGTAGAAGAAGCAAAGAATGATGCATCAATTTATATATACTTATGAAACAATAGGGATAAGTCTGAGTATGACAAGCTAGGTTGCACGGACACGGTGTCCGACACGGACACGGACACGGCGATACGGCAAAATCTAAAAATATAGGACACGGGAATATATATATATATATATATATATATATATATATATATATATATATATATATATATATATATATATATATATATATATATATGTATTTGTATGTTTTTAAATAATATATAACTAAAAGGGAAAAACGAAACTAAATACTAAATATTAAATAATTTCATCAAACTAGCTTATACTATTGGTGTAAAATGAAAAGTTAAGCAAACTATTGGGTGTAAAATGAAAAGTTAAAGCAAACAAAAGGGTGTAAATGCAAAAGTGAAAAAAATAATATATAGATCTTATCATCTTCTTCTCCTGTTCTCCATACCTGCAACAAAGAAAAAAAAAAGAATACGCACGCACCAGCACATCACAAACACAAACCTTCTTTTTTCAAACAAAAAAAATCCAAATCCGTGTCCGGCCCAACCCGCACGTGGGACACGCCACGTGCGTGTCGGACACGTGTCCGAGGCGTGTCCGTGTCGGACTCGTGTCCGACACTGCCACTCCATACTTACAGGTGTGTCCGTGCTTCCTAGATGACAAGTCACCTTGACCAACAATTAGACAGATATAGAGGAGTGGAATCTTCATTTGGAATCAAACAGTCTTTCATGGATATCATGTGACAGTGTTCTCCTTTCTCATTAAGTGAGAACCACTGCATAATTAGAAAGTTGGGAATTAGTTCTGCTCAGATTATCTTTACAAATAGACATAGCCAATTGAATACCGTTTTATATCCATTAAGGTGGACTCCTATGGATAGAATATGTTTAAGTTCATCAAGGGATGTGTAGAAGAGAGATTGTGAGGCAGCCTCGACTATGTATTGGTACTCTTCAATCACCGGAAGTTGCACCTATATAATGACATATCCAATCAGTTAAGTGTCATTTTTTCTTTACATCTTGTATAAATAACATAACAATTGACAATAAACTGCTTACTTTTTCTTCAGATGGTTGGAACTCAATGCCTGCTACTAGTAAAGTGTTCCAACGGCCTTCAAACTGAAATTGAAGGTCTGCAGTTGAGTGTTGGGTTGTAAAGTGATACAATGGAACAATGAACCATCCATCTTCTCTCATATGTGTACAAGGGTAAATAATGAAAACTTTTGCCTCTCCATCTATTTTGTATCTCAGGGGGTTATATGAATTGACCTTCGATTGATCTTTATATCGGAAGACAAGGTTGAGGGTGTATGAGATATGAGGTGTCAAGTATTCACCTCTCACACGTGCTTTGAATCCATCTCATTTGAATCCATCATGTCCATATTGGTAACATAGCCCCCCTGGAAATCTGCATAAAGAAGAATAAAGGCAGCAATTAATTATAGAAAAAGGATGGATAAAGTAATACCAGCAAAAGGGATAAAATAAGAGACCTTGAATAATTAACAATATCAAAATCAGACGGATCTTTTAAATAGCAGGCTTCAATTTCATCGACACAGGCTTGAATGTAAATCCTTTGAATGTGTTCCCCCTTCTCATTTATACACAGCCACTGCACATCCAGTGAAAAATAAAGTCTTGAATTACAGTAGTTATCATTAGGTTTTCAATATGAGAATCAGGGCATTAATTGGGTAAGACCTTTTAGATTTGGGTCAAGGGAATTGGGCCCAAGTCTAGTGGGTAAGTCTTTGTGGTTTATAACAATGATCCATGTTTTGTTTTGTTTTAAGTTTCTACAGTAATAGATTTTGAGTAAACTAAATCATTTATTATTTTTTTCCTCCAAATATGAACACACTTGAGATGCCATTTTTTAAAAAAAGTACAGGAAATTAGATTAAATTTGATGACTCAATTTTGACACATTTGAGATGTCATTTTTAACAAACCGAGTCATATTGATTTTATAAGTAAACATACATATGTATTTGCCATGGTATCAATGAAGTCAATTTCCAAAAAAGGCTAACATTTTTTAAACGTAATTTACCAATATAAATATTCAAATAAATACTTAAAAGCAATGTAGCCAATTACTGTTTTGCCCTCATTAATGGTTAAGCCTTTGGTTAGAAGCTCTTTGAGTTGTTTTCCAGTTTTGTATATTAGAAGAGGATCCACAGCCTTAAGTATATCTTCATACTTTGTTAGCACTTCGAGCCTGAGATCAGGAAATTCCTGTGATTCAAGTGCAATCTCCAGTTCTTCCACAACACGTAACATCGTTGGCCGTTCTTCACGAGCTTTCTGCAAACATTGATATGCAATGTTTGTAAATGTATGCAAAGAACTTGGGTCAATTTGTTGGATGAGATCTTGCAAGATAATCTCATCTAACTTATTCTCTTCGTAGCTTTGTATCAACATAGGAACTAAAATCTTTAACTGACCATTGCTTAATTCAAAGCATAGTTTCCCAGACAGGACTTCAAATAAGACTACTCCAAAAGAGTACACGTCTGACTCTTTTGTGAGGGAGTATGTCTCCATAAACAGAGGATCACAGTATCCAAAGGTACCCAAGGCACCAGTGACAAGAATGGAATTCTGCTGATTAGCGGGGCCTATTTTTGACAGCCCAAAGTCAGAAACTTTAGCATTGAAATTCTCATCGAGCAGAATGTTCGCACTTTTAATATCACAATGTATCAGTCTTTGGTATGTCTCTCTGGGATCATGGAGGTAGCTTAGTCCCTTTGCAGCATCAAGGCATATCTTCAATCGTTGTGTCCATGTGAGATTGACATCTTTTAAATAACCATCAAGACTACCACGAGATGCATACTCATACACAAGTATCATCTCATCCCGTCCGCGGCTGAACCCCAGGAGAGAGATGATGTTTTCATGTCTGTAACGCGAAAACATTATGACTTCTTTATGAAACTCAGCATCTCCTTGACCATATTTACGATTGAGACGCTTTAAAGCAACCATGCTTTTCCCCGTGGAGTGAGAGTGAGACAATTCTCCCTTATAGACCTTACCAAAACCACCATTTCCGATAACATTTTCTTCATCAAAGTTATTGGTGGCTGATTTGATCTCTTCGAGCTGTATTTCGAGATGTTCAAACCCTTTCATGGAAGACGCCATTGCAATAGGTTGATCAAATAAAAAATGAAAATAAATAAAAGTTGGTGTTTCAAAGCAATTGCAAGTGCAGAACCTGATATGAAATCAATGCCAAAAGTTAGACTTTTATGCTTGTGGTAGTCGAGATTCCTTCATGACGTAATTGCACTTAAAATAATTGTGGAGTTGGTGTCATGTCATTTTATTTGACTAGGTCTTTCTTGGATTAAATGTGAAAAGTCTTATTGTCTGGTTCCTTTCTTGGAACCACGTGTGTGAAAATTTGATATTTTGCTAGTTGCTTTTTAACTTATACTTAGCACGGAGTTTTTTTTTTTTTTTTTTTTTTTTTTTTTTTTTTTTTTTTAACATCAAAATATATAAACAGGACCGAAGCCAAAACACTACAAAGCGTCACTCCTCGCTATAGAGGTAATTTCACAAGGAAAGTTATCAAACCAAATGAAATTTACATCCTAAACATAAGCAACTTTTGCAACTTGATGAGCCGCAAAGTTACATGCACGAGGAGCCCAACACAACTGCAAATTCATTTGAGATTTCCAATACCAAATATCGTAAACCAAAGCCGCTAAAGACCATGGTGACACAGCTTCTGTAGAGGCAAGAGAAATCGCAGACTGAGAATCAGATTCAATAAAAGCATAATTCCATCCATTGGTAGCAGCGAGGATACAAGCTGATCGAATGACACACAACTCAGCGGCTAGAACCGATTCACTACGACACTTTTCACCCAAACATTGAAGCAAAGAGCCATTACAATTACGAGCAACAATCCCAATAGCGGCAGATGAGTCTTTAAAAGAGGCATCGCAGTTAAGCTTCACGAGATTCGAAGTGGGGGGGGGGGGATCCACTTACGCGAACTTTCATGTGAGGTGCCATTGGTTTTCGGCATAGAAGAGGTATCAGAAGAAACAACTGAATGAAAAACATCATCATTGATCTGAGCTTCCAAAATAACACTAGCAGGAAAAATTTTAGCTTGTTCAAATATGAAACAATTTCTCGCTTTCCAGATAGACCATGCAAGTGTGGCAAAAGAAGACAAGAACTTTGAATAAGCATCTTTAGATTGGAAAGGTTGTAACAAAGACATTACACGAGAAGTAATAGTAGCTGACAAACCATCTAAACGAAGGCCCAAGTTCGAGCCGAACCAAATAGGCTTTGTCCATTCACATTCGAACAATAGGTGTTCTACGGTCTCAGGGAAGGAATGGCAAATGAGGTACGTCGGGGAAGTTGCACAGTTGCATCGAAATAAAGCTTCACGCGTAAAAAGGGCATTTGAACAAGCCTTCCACCAAAAGTTCTTAATTTTTGGAATTGTCTTCAAATGCCAAATTTGTTTCCAAAATTCATTTGTTGGACTTCCGGAGGAAGATGCACAACTCTTTTCATTCTTTTTCCAAATAAGTGCTTGACGATATCCGGACCGAACTGTATAAACACCTTTGGAATCATAATGCCAAACAAGCTTATCCTAAGCCCCTATAATTGAAATAGGAATGCGAGATATAAACTCTGCCTCAGTAGGAAAAAGATGAGCATGCAAATTATTTACATCCCATTGACCATGAGCTATGAAATCAGAAACTTTCAAAGAATTTAAAAACGAACCACGTGGATGACGGATATAAAAGTCTTCCTCGTATGGAACCCACTATTGGGTCCAAAAAGATATATTTTCCCCACTTGCGACCTGCCACCTAACTCCTTGAAGAAGAAGATCACGACCATGAAGAATGCTATGCCATAACCAAGAGGGGCGTGCACCTTGACGAGCTGTTAGAAAATTACCATTAGGATAATATAAACCTTTAAGAACACGAGCCCAGAAAGAGTTAGGGTTAATTAAGAGGTGCCAACCTTGTTTCGCTAATAAAGCCAAGTTGAAAGAACGTAAGTCTCTAAAACCAAGACCACCGCATCTTTAGGTTTAGAAAGGCGATCCTAACTTAACCAATGAATATGTCTCTTATCTGTTTCCCCGCTGTTAATATTTTGACTTCAACTCCTAAGGGTATCATGGTCTTTTTGGTAGTACCTTAAGTAGTAAGATATTTTGTACTTAAGTATCTGGAAATTTCCTTTTGTATGTCGGTGTTTCACTTATATAACTAGATATACAGAACTTGTAACTTTGACTCTTTAGATAATAGAATAAATACCACCTTTTAGCCACAACTCTTGTTCCCTTATTCTGAGTATTTTGCTGCAGCTCGTCTGCTCTCATTTGCCCCATGAATATCTATCCCTAATCCTAACAAATTGGTATCAAGAGCCACCCGATCAATTTTAATGCAAACTGCAATGTGTATTTGGGTTTCTGATCGAAACAAGTTTGTGGTTGATTTCAAGATTCAGTTTCTTGAGATCATTTGGATTTGATTTGCGTTTGGTGGTTTGGTGCTCGATCAATTTGAAGTTTGAAGATATCAGGTTTGTGGTTCTTTTTTTTGGGATTTTTTCATATTTGATTGAATTTAGCTTCTCATAGTATTTTGATAGATTGAAGGTGTTTGTCAATTGGGATTAGGGATAGTTACAATTTGTATGTTGAATCGATCAGTTTGTGTAGAGATTATTGTCTAATCTCTGTTTTTTGGATCGGTTACTTATTGGGTTTGACATCTGGGATTTAGGATAATCAGAATTAGGTTGTGGATTGACGGGTTTTATACTTTGGTCTTTGTTTCATAGCAGTTAATAGGGCGATTGTTTGTTAGTTAGTAGTAAAACCTATTTGGATAAATTATGTCTTCTCAAACATCATCATCGTTAGTTAGTATTGAGAAGTTTAATGGGAAAAGTAACTTTAGTTTGTGGCGGATTAAAATGCGAGCCTTATTGAAACAACAAGGCATTTGGGCACCTCTAGCCGGTCCCAAACCTCCTGATATGACGGATGCAAAATATGCCTCACAAGATGAAAAGGCTCATTCCACTATTTTGCTATCTTTATCGGATGAGGTGCTTTGCGAGGTTGCGGATGAAGAAACGGCTAGTGGTGTGTGGAAGAAGTTAGAAAAGCTTTATATGACAAAGTCGCTGACTAATAAGTTGTTATTGAAACAACGTTTGTTTTCACTACGAATGAAATAGGGTTCTGCATTAAAAGATCATCTTGATGCATTGAACTCGATCTTGATGGATTTGAAAAATGTTGAAGTCAAGATCGATGATGAAGATGCGGCTCTTATTCTTCTAGTATCATTGCCTCCCTCCTTTGAGAACTTTGTAAACTCCTTTGTTGTTGGTAAAGAAACCATCACATTAGAAGATGTTCGATCTGCCTTGCATTCCCGAGAGCTTCGTCATCAAGCATCGGAAACTTTGGAATCTCAACCCGTCGGTTTATTAACCACAAGTCGTGATAGGGGTCGATATCGATTTGAAAAGGGTAAAGATAAAGGTGGAGCATCATCAAGTTCTCGAGGTCCCAATCCTCGAGATATTTGTAATTATTGCAAAGAAGAAGGCCATTGGAAGCACAATTGTCCTAAACTTAAGGAAAAAGGTCAGGTAGCAGTTGTTGCTAAAGACGACTCGGGTTCAGAATGTGATGTGCTCTAAATGGTTGGCGTTTTGGTATTTGAAATTTGAAAATCGTTTTGGTGTTTGAAGACTTGGTTATGATCCAGTCGTTTGAAGTTTGTTCAATCGTTTGGAATTTGTCATTTTGAAAATTTGGATCCTCGTTTGTCGGGCTTTTGAAGTTGGTTGCCCGAATTTGATTGTCTTTGTTGAAGATCGTTCGAGCCGATTCGTTTTGTTTGGTTAACCGAGTTTGATTTGTCGGTTAACATTTGGTAGTTCGTTTTGAAGACATCGGCATTTGTTTTTTTGGACCGTTTTCGGATTCGATCGTTTGTTATGAATTTGGCTAGCACCTCTAGCATTTGAAAGTTTAGAATTTGATCGAAACTTTGGCATCACTTAGGAGTTGAACTCAAGGTGGAGATTGTTAATATTTTGACTTCAACTCCTAAGGGTATTATGGTCTTTTTGGTAGTACCTTAAGTAGTAAGATATTTTGTACTTAAGTATCTGGAAATTTCCTTTTGTATGTCGATTGTTTGTATGTCGGTGTTTCACTTATATAACTAGATATACAGAACTTGTAACTTTGACTCTTTAGATAATAGAATAAATACCACCTTTTAGCCACAACTCTTGTTCCCTTATTCTGAGTATTTTGCTGCTGCTCGTCTGCTCTCATTTGCCCCATGAATATCTATCCCTAATCCTAACACCCGCTCTAGAAAAACCTTCTAATATGACAAAGAAGCTTATCAAGAAAACCATTTGACAGCAAAAAACATTGCATTGCATAAGATGGAATTGCTTGGATAACTGATTTGATGAGGATTTCACGCCCTGCTTGCGAGAGAAGTTTTTGCTTGTTGAATGGTGTTTTTTGTAATTGCTTATTGCATTTTGATTAAGCACATATGTGTTATGGATTGCTTATATAAAAGAATGAGAGGTGACACATATATACTGGAACACATTTTGATATATGGTTGGGAATTATTCTGACGTTGATACTCTTCACCTTCTTCTTCTTAATGTTGAGTTGATTTGGTTATTGAGTCTAATGTGTTTGATGAAATGAAAGTTATAACGTGAAGGCATTTAAGTTTCCTGGTAGTATTTATGGCAGGGGCGGCTCAAGCCTTATCGAGGCTTAAAGCAAAAGTTCAAAAATGGGGATTTTTCAATTATTTATTGTGTTTTTAACAAAAACCATTTGATTAATATAACTTTTAACTAGAAAACCAAGAACGCTTCATAAAGTTAAGAATCAGTTCATGATTTAAAAACCAAATGACAGTTTAAGAAACCAAACGTCGTTGTTTCGATGATCTGGAAGTGGGGTTAGATGAGGCAATGAACTAACACGAATGGGCTTGTACGTGTTCGTCCGTGAATAGATTGTCTTCCAAACCCTATATGAATACTTCAATAGTTAAGCGAAAAGAAATATTATGTACGTGATCATTATTAAATAAAATAAAATAAAATAAATCGTACTTATTTATTACTCCGTAACACATTATACAAAAGTACTAAAAGTACATGATAAAAGAGCATAAAACATATAAAAGTGTATCATCTTTGAACAATTCACAAACATATCGTCAAACTTTTATTTCATTTACAAACCAATCTATTAGTCTTTAAGAATCATATTACTAAAATGAGTTTAATTCATTTTTTTCCATTACCCTAAAAGACTATCTTGGTCCTTTTTATAAAATTAAAACGATGAACTTGATATATGATAGTATGTAGGCTTAAAGAATAAAGATAAAAACAGATGTGGCATCGAATCCTAACATGAGGGCCTAAAAAAAAGAAAACGAAAATGAGCTTAATCCATTGTTTTCCATTACCCTAAAATAACATTATTGGTCTTTTTTTTTTATAAAACTGAAATGATGGACTTAGTATTTAATAGTTTTTATGCATAAAGAATATAATATATGTGACGACTTTATTGATAACGACATCTTATAAAATTGGGGACTTAAAAATTCGGGGGGTCTAAAGCGATTGATTTAGTAGCTTTACCCTTGAGCCACCAGTGATTTATGAGCTATTTAAGGGTGTTGGGATTGTGCTTAAACTAAGCTTGTTCTAGCTCGATTCAAGATCAAACACTAACGAGTTCTGTTTAGTGGTCGTATATAAAATTTGTAATCCGCACATGTCAATAAATTGTACTACACCTAAGGAATAATATGTGTTCTTTTGAAAACATTAAACACTGATGGGTAACCTGATTTTTTTTTACTCTTTATTTTAGTAGCAACAGTCGACAATATCTTGTTTGGGATATATATGGCGGCATTCTTATATATAAGATGTATTTTAATCAAATTATACGAGTAGCCAACTCAAAATGGTCTAGCTTTGACGTGCTAAGCTAGCTCTAGTTATGGAGTTTGGATAATGACTTGCATCTTTTGTGGACGTACAAGACTAGTTTTGAATCTAATTCGAAACCCCAAAAAATCAATGCAAACCACAATTTACTATAAGTTTTTGTAATAAAATGTATCATGTTAGTTATGTACAAAACAAAGAAAATGGAATGTCATTTTACTTGAACTGGCCTTCTTGGATTTAATGTCAAAGAAAATCACACACAAGTCTTACTTTTCTCTAAGAAAAGATCTAGCTTTGAAAAGGCAAAAATATAGAGTTCGATTATATAAAAATCAGTCTGCATGCATGTTGCCATGCTGGTCACCACACTTGCCCAACACCAACCCCACATGATTTAATTCATCCCCTAAACATTCAACTTTGAAGCTTCTAAACGAGAAAATTACCAAAAGAGGCAAAAAAACTTGATTCTTTTTCCAAAAGAAGCAAAAAATAACATGTTTTCTCAAAAGAGTCATGTGCGAATGTGCGAACGTGTGATTCCACTGAATGTGCGATAAGTGTCCACTTTTTTAATAATAAAGTACATTGGTAGGTGGATGGTAGGTGGAACTTTGACTTTGAATTGTTGTTTAAATGATGAATATACCCCTCTTTTAATAAATACATATGTTTAACTTCTCTCACTTATAATTTCCCCACTCTTCTCTCACCACCATAAATCCGCCATCACCACTACCAGATCTGTCGACCACCACCACTTCCAGATTCGTCGCCCCCCACCACACCGACACCATCAACATATAGGGGCACCTATTTGTTTTGGTCAGAATGAATTACATTTACATCTTTCCTTTCAATCCAAAAAGATATTCTTTTGGTCAAACATTCATATATGATCTACCCATAAACGGATCTTGCCGCCACCACCAACACCAACCCAGATCCGACACCATCGCCACCCCTGTTTCTGTTTCTGGTTTCAAATCTACCCACCATTCGCCCATGAGCTTCCTGGCGAAGGTGTGGTGATGGATTTCGTAGGTGGGGGTTGAGGGTGTTGGCGATTGATTTGGTGGGTAGGGGTTGAGGTGCGGTGGTTGTGATGTTTCCGGAGTTTGTTGCCATTGTTTGTTGATGTATTAAAATGTTTGAAGATCAATCTCCGTTGAAACCTAGCCGCGGATCCCCTTCTTTTGGGAATTGGCAATTTGAAGATCTGGATTTGCAATTAGAAGAACTGCCTTGGTATTGATTTCAATTCGAAGATCTCTTAATTGAAGAACTGTCTTGTTATTGATTTCATCACAAAGTATCAAATCTATGGATATTGGTTTTTGTTTGATTATTGCAAGGATCTTACATATTCTTATGTTGCACTTTTATATATTATGTTGAATGAAAAGTGCACAAGAAGATATTCAATCATCAGCCCAATATTGATTTTAAGTTTTCACTTGATTTTTATACTTCTTGATTGGGTACAAGTTTTATTTATTATTCTATTGCCATTAGAAAATTGTTGATGCAGTCAGTTGTTTATTTGTGTTTAGAATCGATTTTGAATGGTTATGTTTTTGTGAAAACATTTAAAATTCAATTGGCCGGAATAAATGGGTGTCACCGGAATATATGGTTATCGCCGGATGTTGATGATCATGATTATATCACACATTCGCACATGACCATTTGGCACATTAGCACATTCGCACATGACCATGTCGCACATTAAAAAGAGGGGTATTTTGATCTTTTTAATACTCTTGTAATAAGACAAAAAAAAAATATATGGGAAAACACTCACCTACCAATGTACTTTATTATTAAAAAAATGAACACTTGTCGCACATTCAGTGGAATCGCATGTTCGCACATTCGCACATGACTCTTTTAGGAAAAGATGTTATTTTTCGCTTCTTTTGAGAAAAGACTCAAGTTTTTTGACTCTTTTGAGAATTTTCTCCTTCTAAACATCAACAACATATATATATATATATATATATATATATATATATATATATATATATATATATATATATATATATATATATATATACACCATGCAGCCCCTCAACTGCCCTAATAAACACTTCAACCCCTCACAAAAAGAAAATGATCCAATTAGCAAAAAGGTTTCATCAGCCAATGAAAAAAATGTGGATGCATTAGTTGATGACCAATCTATTATGTGGCAAGGCTCTCCACAAATGGATTGATTTCATGTTTGATATGTAAGCCTTAAAAAAATGTGGAACTAATGTTTTGTCCATTTTGACCCTTCCCTCATTCAAACATGGCGTCCAACACATGTCACATCATTTTTCTAGTTGTAATATCTTCGTAAATCTTTTATATAATAAAACAAAACCTCAAGTGGGGACTTTTGTATTTCCAAAAATTCAACCTTCCCTTATTGAGTAATAATTTAATTACACTATTATTTTTCGTATTTCAAAAAAAGTTATTTCCTTATTAGGTAATTTTTTAATTTATAAATTTATAAATTTGTTTTGTTGATATACTACACAAGTAAAAGATAAATACAAAAAATATAGATAAGATGCAACTAACAATATGATTATAATTTTTAAATAATTATCTATAATAATAAAAAATTATAATTAAAAACCATAAATCAAAAAAAATAAATATTAAATTATTTGTTTTGAATAAATAAAAAAATATCATTAAAAAAATTTTAAAAAAAACTCGCGCGTGCGCAGGCATTATAACTAGTGAAAATATAAAATATATAAGTTTCAAATATTGTAGTCTCATAGTTTATGGATAGCTGTTATACTTTTTTGCAAGACCAAGACATTTGATAAAATAAATATCTTGAAAAGTCATCAATGCATGATGATCAATGGTCTTTTCATCGGTTTTAGTACTCACAACCTATGGATGAACATTCTTTATTTCATTAGGTGCTATGTTTGCCAGGGGCTTAAATGGGGCTTATCGAGGTTTAGGCTTTTAAAATAAGCCGGCTAATAAAATAAGTCTCGTTTGTCACGGGGCTTATGGAAGGGCTTATAAAATAAGTCGGCTAAAAATTTTAGTCACATAAAAGTGGCTAAAAACTTTAGCCCGGTGCTTTTGAAGAATAAATTACTTATTTACCCACAAAAATATCTAACATATACAAAAACTCATTTAATTATGTCATTTTTAGTAATTTTACAATAATAAGCTCATTTGTCAAACAAGTTTATAAAAATACAAAATTTAATTCCGGCTTATAACATAAGTCCTAGCCCAGCCCCGCCCCACCCCCACCCCCAGCTCCAGCTCCAGCCCTAGCCCCAGCCCACTTCGTCAAACATACCCATATGGATTATGCAAATAAAGTAATTTTACAATAATGTGACAACTACATCAATTTAATTAGTATGCCTCTGATACAGCTATATTTATGCGGTTTAACTATGTAAAATTGCAAATAAAGTTATCAAGGAAGTTTAAATGTATATAATGATTATGGATTATTCAAATACGTTTGATATCTAATTAATCTATAGAACTCAACAATCAACAAAGGCAAAACAGTGATCGAAAGTTCAAGTTGATCCTTTTGAGCTATCAGATATCGAAAATTAAGCTTAAATCTTTCTCAGTTCGAGATTGACTTGGCTCGTTCAACTTTAAGCATTTTCAGGCAGTCACACATGTAAAAAGTACATCAAGATAATGAAATACCCAAAGGCAAGGCTGACACCATCTACATGATACAATCATGGCATCGAAAGACTAGGCAAAAGGTCAGCCAAAAGTTTTCTTATGGGAGCGAAATCTCTTTCCCCACTCTGGCTGCGGACAACGCAGTGGCGGAACCGCTCACCATCGAGATAAATACGGGGGGTCACGATATCCACCGCATGTATGTTGATGGAGGGGCATCCGCATACATAATGTATGAACATTATTTCAAGAGGTTGCGACCTGAGATACGAGTTCAGTTAAGCCCGGCCACGACGTCGTTGACTAGCTTTACAGGAGAAAAGATATGGCCCATGGGGAAAATACGATTACTCGTGGTCGTTGGTGATAAGCAACACTTTACGGCGGCCTAGATAAATTTTATGGTGATCAGATCTCCTTCGCCATACAATGGCATTATTGGAAGACCAGGAATATCAGCCATGCATGCGGTACCATCCACAGCACATGGGATGCTGAAATTCCCAGTAGAAGGAGGCATTGTCACCCTCTACAATACCACTGTACCACCTAGAGAGTGTAACACAGTTACATGCGAGACATCACACGCTCCAGAACAGCACGCAGCTAAAGTATCAAACCTGAAGGTCGCAATTCATCCTGATTACCCAGACCAAGAAGTATCGATTGGGGGATCGCTGTCTGATAAAGGCAGAGCGGCAGTGTGCGCACTCTTTCAAAGGAATCTAGATATCTTCGCATGGGAACCAAAGCACATGACTGACGTTCAACGATCGATTACATAACACAATTGTAAAATCCGACAAGGATACTCCCCAGTACGACAGAAAAAGCGCGGCCAGGCCTCAGAGCGTGCAAAAGCCATTCTAGAGGAAGTACACAAGCTTATGGACGCAGGCATCATGCGAGAGGTCTATTACCATGACTGGCTCTCCAATCCAGTAATGGTGAAAAAGAGTGACGGTAGCTGGAGGATGTGCGTGGATTTCACTGATCTCAACAAAGCATGTCCACAAGACAGCTACCCGCTACCAGAGATAGACTGGAAGATAGAATCTTTGTGCGGATACCCCTTTAAATGCTTCCTAGATGCATACAAAGGGTACCACTAAATCCAAATGGCTAAAGAAGACGAGGAAAAAACAGCCTTCCACACAAGCCAAGGCGTCTATTGTTATACAAAAATGCCTTTTGGCTTAAAAAATATAGGCGCCACCTACCAGCGATTGGTAGATAACGCATTTGAAAAGAAAGTGGGCCGCAACCTGAAGGTCTATGTTGACGACCTTGTCATAAAAAGCCATACTGAAGATGAGTTGGTACGCGACATTGAAGAAAAATTTAAAACACTGGGAAAGATCAACATGAAGTTAAATCCTAAGAAATGCGCTTTTGGTGCTACAGAAGGCATGTTCCTCGGATACTTGATAGAGCCTGATGGCATTAAGCCATGTCCAGAAAAAACAAAGGCTGTCATCCAACTCCCTTCACCACGCACGTTGAAAGAGGTCCAGTCCCTGAATGGAAAATTAGCTGGGTTGAACAGATTTCTGTCCAAATCAGTAGATAAGTCACTCCCCCTCTTTAAAACACTTAAGAAGTGTACAAAAAAGGGAGACTTTCGTTGGACTGTGGAAGCGGAAGAAGCTTTTTCACAGCTTAAGCAACATATAGCAGCGTTTCCTACACTAGTCGCACCCCGACCAGGGGAAGAGTTGATCATGTACTTGTCTGCAACTCATGGAAGAGTCAGCGTGGTGCTACTAACAGATAGGAACTCCGTACAAACACCGGTATATTTTGTAAGCAAAGCACTCAAGAAGACATAGATTAACTATACCGCAATGGAAAAGTTGGTCCTGGCATTAGTATTCGCAGCCAAAAGACTGCGCAGATACTTTCAAGCACACCCAATGGCAGTGATCACGGACCAACCTATCAAGCAAGTTATCTCCAAACCCGACGCATTGGGGTGATTACAAAAATGAAGTGTGTTGCTAAGCGAGCATAACATCTCTTATAGACCATGCACTGCGGTTAAGGGGCAGATACTAGCAGACTTCATCATCGAGAAACAAGACACTGATGCTCCACCTTCAAGAAGCGAGGTAGAATTACAAGAACCATGGGTCCTATTCACGGACGGATCTTCGTGCGTGGACGGGTCGGGCGTAGGCCTTATCCTTACCAGTCTAGAAGGAATGGAATTCACTTATGTACTGCGTTTTGAATTCACAGCCACGAACAACGAGGCAGAATATGAAGCCCTAATTGCTGGATTACGCATTGCAACTCGAATGGGTGTACGCAACCTAGAAGCAAATGTCGATTCCCGATTAGTAGCCAATCATGTGTTGGGCGAATACGTGGCTAAAGAGGATAACATGGTCCAATACCTTGACAAAACCAAGTCCCTAATCCAGGGTTTTGACAGGTTCACCATTAAACAAGTTCCTAGAGGGGAAAACAGGAAAGCGGATGCATTAAGCAAGATCGCATCTACAAGCTTTGCGCACCTGTTAAAACAAGTACTGGTGGAGACCCTAAAAAACAAATCCATCTCGGAGATGGAGATATCCACGGTGATAGAAGAGCAGGATCCTACATGGATGACCCTTGTCATCGAATTCATAAGCAAGGGTATATTACCCCATGAGCAGAAGGACGCTCGACGGATACGGCGCACATCGCAGAGGTTTGAACTTCGCGATGGTATCCTGTATCGACGCTCATTTCTACAACCATGGCTTCGGTGCGTTGGACCTTTTCAGGCAGATTACGTACTCCGAGAGATCCACGCCGGTTCATGCAATATGTACTCAGGACCACAGTCCGTTGTAGCATGAGCCTTGCAGTCAGGATACTATTGTCCCACAATGCATCGCGATGCGCGGGATATGATAAAGAAATGTAGCGATTGCCAAGTTCATAGACCCATCCCGCGCCAACCACAACAAGAGCTAATGCCTGACTTTGCCATGGCCATTCTATAAGTGGGGCATCGATATCGCAGGCCCCTTCCCTGTTGTAATGGGGGGACTGAAATTTCTTATTGTGGCTATAGATTACTTCACTAAGTGGATTGAGGCAAAAGCAGTGGCAACAATCACAGGCAATCAAGTAAAACGATTTGTTTGGGAGAACATTGTATGCCGCTTTGGATTGCCTGGGGAAATCATTTTAGACAATGGAAAACAATTATGCGATAACCCGTTCAAAGACTGGTGCGCGCAACTAAGTATTAAACAACACTTCAAGTCAGTTAAGCATCCACAAACCAATGGTTTGGTTGAGTGCGCGAATCGTAGTCTGGGCGAAGGAATTAAAGCGCGCCTCGATAAACACAAAGGAAGATGGGTGGATGAATTGTCGCACGTTTTGTGGGCGCACCGCACAACAATCAAAGTTAGCACTGGAGATACCCGTTTTTCTCTTGTCTATGGGACAGAAGCTGTCATACCATCTGAAATAGGGATGCCAACTATTCGTACGGCGGAAGTTAATGTCACAACCAATGACGACGAGCGACGTATAGACTTGGATCTATTGGAAGAAAGGCGCGAACGTGCAGCTATATGTGGGGCAAGAGCTAAGTAAAAAATGAAGGGATACTATGATGCTAAAGTTAGAAGCACCTCATTCATATCAGGCGACTTTGTATATCACGCTAATGATGCAAGCCACGCAGAAGATACAGGAAAACTTGGACCAAAGTGGGAAGGACCCTATGAGATCACAGAAGCACTAGGAAAAGGTGCATACAAGCTGCGTGATATGGATGGCCATGATCTACAACGTACATGGAATATTTGCAATCTCGAGAGATGCTATCTTTAGGAAAGGCTACGGCCCCGTGCACGGACACCTCCGCACTTTAGTAAGTGCCCAATAAATGTCCGTGTATTTACATTTTGTTTTATAGGCAAATGTTTTTCTTTTCCCAAAAACTTGCAAGTATTAATTAAATGTCGCGGTTTCTAGCTAACTCCGTGACACACTTCAATTTGTTATTGACACATTATTTACATCTCAACATTGTTGTTATATTATCTTTTGCCTACATGGCTTGCATGCACTTATTAAAATCCACGATGGTAAAGGATGAGTAAACCTACTAAATAACTCGTTGAGTAAGAGGGTTGCAAACCCATCAACATTGGATCACGCATCCTCATTAAACACTTTACTCTCAAGACGTTGGAGTAAGTTCAATGTGCATCCCACGATGGATACGCAACAATGCACACTGTGCGCGTTTAACAAATTAGGAGCCAAGACTCTTGACTCTTTCATATGGTATTTGCAGTACGCTGCATCTTAACCCATACACTTGTGAATTTTATATTCGCATATACATTAAGTTATCGACTCCATACACGAGTATGTTATAAGTGATTATAGATCCTGTAATCTCTTTTAAGTATGTTTACAAAATAGTTTGATTCTTGGACGTCTTTTATGCAAAGACAAAAAAACTAAGTACAAACATTATAATACAAATATGCGTACAAATCGCACTTTCAACATCAATTTTATTATGGACTACGAGTTCATACAAAACATAGATTTAACATACAACAAAATGTTAATCTATTACAAAACAAAGGCAAACAGCCTAAAAACTATGGGAACGTCTATGCTCTGAGCTGCCGACTCGGTATGCTGCATCCTTTGCTTCCTCAAGTTGCTTCAGCAAACTACTATCCTCATGTGACACTATCGCCACGCTAACAGGAATCCCATCAGATCTGGGAATATGTGCTGTGCCAACACCACAGAGGATTGCTTTCCCCTTCACACCCTCCTTCCTTGCAAGTCTCGTGGCATGGGCCTCTAAGGATGCCTTCAAGGGGATTTCTTTCTCAAGAGCAAAGGGGTTAAGGATGTCGCGTGGACGAGCGAAGACAGGAACCTGCAATTGTGCACATCTGGCTTCAAAAAGTAGTCAGGTTGAGCCTCTGCGCCCTCTGCTGCGTGCCTCGCTAAGATTAACCCCTCCATAATGACACCTATGGGGTAATCCTAGTCGCGCTCCAGTTAAGCAATGTGAGGAAGCTCTAACAGCTTCATCTTCTCCATTGCAGCGACAAGATCAGCAAAGGCATCCCCGTTGTAACCTGGGACTTGGGTAATAGGCATGGTCAAAACCTTGTTCTCACACAATTCCTCTACAGCCTCTGCCTTGCCACGAGCCAGCGCACATCGGACAACATCCCCAAATGACTCTTTAACCTCTTGAGACTCTAGGGTGCTCAAGGCACAGGCCATGGCTGATAAGCCACCTGCGCTCAGCGATGAAGGACACCAGGTGCGGGTACAGCTCTTTATCATATTCTATACTGAGCTTGCACAGCTTACCCTCCTACTTCTCCAATGCATCCCCCACAGCCTTGCGATACTCATCCAACGGAGAGAAGTGTTTGCTCTTGTTGGGCTCCATGTACTTTAACACCCACAGACACGTGGCCTTGTACTGATTAAAAACAGAATGCTCTTGGCTCACTTGGGCACATAGTGACATCTTCTCCTCAGCGAGTTTCTTGGCGTATGCATTTGTTGACTCTACTTTAGAATGAGCATTAGCCAACTGCGCCTTCAGTAGCGCAATTTCTTCATCCTTCTTCGCACTGCTGCTCCCTTCATTAGCATACCTAGCCTTGAGCTGAGCAACTAACGCGGCCTGGTGCGCAGCGGCCAAACCCAGCTCCTCAATCAGCTGATCCATAGGCGCATCCTAAAATGCGGCTCATCCAGATGAGGTAGACTCACCCCAGGTGGCGCTTTCCAAGCATGCCCAGCATCACCCCCAGAAGCTTCAACACTGCACGCAAATGACAACAATTCAAGGTTATTTTATATCAAACAAAGAATATGAAATAAAGGCACAGGTTTCATTACTTACTTGGGGGGATAAGTTTCGGTCGTATCTTGTGCAGCAGTGGAGGGAAACGCATCCTCCTCTGATGACACATCCATGGTGATAATATGGCGTCTTCGCTTGGATGTGCCCGCGCCATCATCACCAGAAGCCTTCTTGCGCTTCACTCTCTGGCTTGCTTCCTCCTGCTCACTTTCAGCCTTCAGGATCCCCATACCCTCTAAAGAATCTGTGCGCGAAAGCTCTGGGGATTGCACCCTCTCAGTTGGAACACTGCACACTGGGGTTGCCTCTAGAACCACAGGGGAGGCATTCGCCAGCCCCTCCTGCACAAACTCCATGGTGCGCCCTACAGTAGCCTCCAAAATTGGTGTCTCACCATCTCTCAAGGGGCGCACCCCTACGGTCACCTGTGTGGGCTTAGCCAGCTTTACTACGCTGAATAGATCCATCTATGCGCAACAAACAACAAACAAAACGGAGTTACATAAAGTTACAATACAAGAGAGCGCTTACACTACAGATGCGAAGGAAAGGAAGGACAAGCACCCACCCCGGTTATTCTTGTCCAAAAATGTTGGCACCTCATCAGGACTTTGGAAGTAGTTGCGACTGATGCCCATATGTTCCAAAAACTCTTCTTGGTTGGAGTTAATGGGGATACGGTTAGCATTTATCGTCTCAGCATCATCTGCGCTGTACGACCTCGGGTGTGGGCGCTTATCCTTTGGTAACGACCCTTGAGTATAGAACTCAAAGTCCCAAGGACACACTGTCTCATCGACCCAAAAAAACCTTTCCCTCGAGTTCCTAAGCGCATCTAGCTTTTCTGTATAGCATTGCAGCTGCCCTGCGCGCTTGGAATAAGACACCCACCCGTTTGACCACGTTGTGTGATAAAACGCGCGGAAGAGACTAATGGTAGGGTTAATCGCCAACAAGCGACTGTTTATTTCAAAATTGGTTATTTTGGCTGCGCCTAGACAGTGTAGTTGGGATATGTGGAGGCGATAGTAACTAAGAACATCGCACAAGAATAAAGAAATGGGCACACGCTGATTTGCAAATTCGAAAAAATGCGTGTATACCCCTACTTTTCCCTCAGGGAAATCAGCCATGGATGCAGTCGCCACCGGTACTACCGGGTGCACTGCGAGGGGGATATAGTAATCCGAGGTGAACTCACGAAGTTCATCCTCGGTTATATCAGAGGTAAAGTCGGATAGTTGGTGAACCATTATTAGACTTTAATAAATTCAAACGCGTACGCGCTATTACCTTGAAGAATTATTGATTTCTTGATTGCTATTTGAAGAGTTTAACAATGGTGGAAATGGATATTTTTTTTAGTGTGATAGACACAGTGAAAGGGAGGCTACCCTTTATATAGGATTACACATATACATGGATGAGTGACATGTGTATCCCACTTGCTCTAATCGTGTGGCTGGGAGATCAAGTGGTGAGACATTTTTTCACCCACCCTCTCACGATTTACGAGGGATATTTGGGATTTACATGGTCTAGATTCATCGTATATTTTTAGGCGGGAAACACTTGACTCTTCCCCGCCACGCATTCTGAGATATTTTCGTTACAGCTGTTAGTCTAGCATCCGCGGTTTCACCTTGCGCATACTAGACTTGGGGGACATGATGACGTATAGTCCGCACTCGGGGCACGAACCCGACCAATGGACACTACTAATACTCAAGCCCATCACGCATGGGCTATCATGATAACAATTTGGGCTCACGAAAGCCCAAACCCGAATATATTATTTATTATTCATGGTCTTGATAATGATCTTTTATTTATAGGATAAAGATCAATAGACCATATAAGGTGGGATACGCCAAAGAGTAAGGAACACGAAACCAACAAGGATTTCGTGTATATATAAAGAATATCACGGCTCTCATTGAGGTATCATCTCATAACCCTAACTCTTCACTAAAACCCTAAAACCGATTACTTACTCTCACACCGGAGGATAATCGTGGGAGACAATCCCACGATATGCCTAGCGGTGTTGTTTGCTCTCTTAGTGCGTAGGTCTCAAACATTAAGATCCAATTGATACGGGAACCGGAGTCCAAACAAGGAATGCCCAACTTTTGTATCAACACTCTGTAAATATAAACTCATTATGAACCATACAACAAAAAATAAAGGTGATATTCAGACTATCCAATTTTATTCTCATTGCCCCTTAAACACATTTTATCTTGAGATAAGCCTTTGAACATGAGTACAATTTTAAGGGGTTTACACATAATAAGAAAACACAAATTGGTTAAAGTGGTCTCGCATAAAACACTTGTTTTGAACCCCAATTGAAAACTATAGCAGAATCCATATCAGTCTTTAGCTATAATGTCAAGTGTTAGTTAAAACAGAGATCATACGGGGGATACACAGATAAGGATTGAGTTAAATTCTAGTGAGCATCATTAAGTCTTTCTTTAAAACTGGTGGTGTGCTCATTACTTCATTAGAAACTTTGCTATGTAAACTTTGAAACTTTTTGCTATCATGTTGGTAACGAATGAATATTCCTAAAGACATGTTATTTTATAACATCTCAAATAGCTTTAATAAGTCACTCGAGCTAATCTGGGCAAAGATATTTCATAAGTGTCACACCCCCAAAATACCTGAATGGCAGCGAAATGGAATACCTGAGGGTGTAACGGTCATAGCACACAAACAAGGATATATTGAACGACCTAAAGTGTCGTTTGGAAAATACATCGTTTGATTCATTCAAAATATTCAGAGTTATAAAACATAGGTCCCAAAAGTTGGAAAAGGTTTAAGGAAATAATTTAGTACAATCAAACGATAGTTCATAAGTGCATGAAATCCAAAAAGAGACGCGTCATCCTTGATACACAAAATGACTCCATGCATGCCATGAGAATATGCCTTAGTTACCTGAGAAATACATTGCGAAAACGGTCAACATAAAGTTGGTGAATAATCATAGGTTTATAAGTAATTCGTAAGTACAAAAACCACAAGTATAAAGTAAAGTGACAAAATGTCAAAAAGCTACATTGTCTCTTAAGCTCATGACCCCGAAGCTAGACGTACTAAAATATGCCCCAAATGAGTGTTTACCAGACACTCGTACTATATTAGACATGAAATGCATTCGTTTTCCTTATGGAGCAACCCAAACACGAATGGAGGCGTCACCCTCGATAGATCTATCCACTCACTCTCGCTTGGCAATATAATTAACGGTCCATGATAATAAAGGGGACTTGAAGTGGTAGTACTAGCAACTTAAGCAATGTACGGAATTTAATACTTGGGCATGTACAAAAATAATTGTGCAATGTATTCTCCCCCGTGGGATTTAAAATGAAATAAGTACTAAAAACGGGGCTATGAAGACTCACCTCGAAATGATGGTGCAAAGATGGTGCAATGAGGTAAAAGTAGTCGGGACAATGAGGCACGAACACTAGCCGCAACCTAAATGAATAATCGTGATCTAATTTAGATCAAGCCGTAATGTAATGAATGCACATGCACATGATACCTATACCACTCGTAATTTGGAAATACTAGTTATCGTCATAGTAAAATAGTTTCCATACTTAGGAAAAATAAGTCCATTTATAGAAGTATATAACTTGTCGTATTATCTCGTACGAAAATGTTAGCGTTAAATTCCTTGTATCGAAAACCTTGAAATAACGTCGTTAAGTCGTATAAATATTCTCTTGGGTCATACGTATTTATTTGTTAAGAATATAGTCCTTAGTAACATTTCTAGAAAATATACCATTTAGTGCGTAAGTTATTACTTTTATTTGTGACAAATATATATATATAATTTGACGATGTTAAAACGGGTATAACTTGGTCGTTTTAAGCTCATTTTCCTTGTTCTTTATATCCACGGATTCGTTTTTGTATATACTCATATATTTTTGATAACTCGGCTCCTCTAGGTTACGTTTAATACCTCTTTTTGTCCGTCGAAAACTGCCAAACAGCATGCAGTTTTTATAAGAAATAGTTTTCGTCGTTAAATTTGCAAAAATCATATCTCCTTCGTTATAAACTCGTTTTAATCCGTTCTTTCGCCAAAAGTTTCGTTTTTGAAAGTATTTTCTAAATCTTTGGTCAAAACTTAACCACCATCTACTGATTTTCCCACGAATCAAAAATAGGGACAGTAGGTATTTCTATTGTTTCAAAAATCATTTCTAGGTTTCTAATCTAGTTCCATCTTCAATCAAACCACTTTCAATCACCACAAAGCTAGTCTAATCCTACCATACACCTTCTTAGGGTGTCATGGGTCCTTAAACATCATCAATCCACTAGGTCTAACAAGGGTTTCTCATGTTTTCATTTCTAGGGCTCAAAGTTAAATATGTACAAAATAGAGTGGTATAAATCATTATATGCATGAGTTCTTGTAAGAAAAGTATATAACCATAGTAATAACTTGTAAAAATTATAAAAATGAGTTTGTTAACTTACTTGAAGGTTTAGAGAGTTTGGATGATGAAAAACCTACTAATCCTTGAGTTTCTATTTCAAAACTCCAACAAGGATGACTAAGTGAACAAGTTTACACCTAGATCTTGGAAAATTTGTTGTTCTTGCTTCTTGATCACCCTAGGTCGATTATACCATAAGAGAAAATGAGAGAAAAAGTTTTTACTTGCACTTGTAAAAATGATTTGTGATAAAATGGGATGAAAATGTGTAATTTATACTTAGGAGACAAAAGTTAGGTTTGTAATAAATTTGGTTGGTGAGATTAGCTCATTAGGACCAAGGGGGGGGGGGGGGGGGTTGGCCGGCGCAAAAAGGAGGGAAAGGGGGGGGGGTTGTCTTGGGTTTATTTTAAAAAGTTAGTGGTAATGTGTTGTTGTGTTAGTTTTAGGTTTTATCGGGTACCGGGTTTGTTAGAAATAAATTTTATTGAAGTTATTCGGGACATAATAAAGTCGTAAAAATTGTAAAAATAGGTTGGGTATAAGTACGGAGAGTTCGGGTGATTATTGTTTAATTTTTGTGAAAACCGTCATTATTAAGTTAGACGTACGATACGTAATAAATAAATTTCCAAAATACCGGGTAAATTAATATTATAATTTTTATATTATTAAAATGAATATAAAAATATATTGGGATAATAGTCGGGAGTATCGGACGTGTTAGACACATTTATAGTTCGCGTATTAGTGTTTATTTAAAATAAACATACGTAAATCGTTAATTATACCAAAAGTATAAATTTAATTATCCTACGAGTGGAATAGCATGCAAGTGCCCTAATGATGATATGCAGACTATTTCTAGTCCGTATGAAATGTCCCTGATAATAATGCATGAATTCGCTCCTGAACCAATACGGTTACGCGAATTTGAACACTCGTAAACTAAATTTACGATGACATGAGTAATGCACGTGAATATTGGTTTCCTCTCGGAAATGAATAGTGTCAAGTGAATAGTAAAATTTCTGAATGTTTCTCGGAATGTCAAATTGACCTAAAAAATGATGAATAGTAAAATAATGAATAGTGATCGATGAATAGTAATTTGTGAATAGTAGAATGTCGAAGTTTGGAAAAATGACCTGAAATTGTGGGTTGTGACAGTCGCCCATCCAAAAAGGAATTCAGTCCCTGAATTCAGTTAGTGTTGGTCTCGGTAATTGGCTCGGTGAAAAGTTGTGGATACTTGCGTCGCATTTGGTCTTCTCGTTCCCAAGTAAACTCGGGTCCTCTTCGAGAATTCCAACGAACCTTCATGATCGGAATTCGACTTTGTTTCAACTGTTTGATCTCGCGATCCATTATTTCAACTGGTTCTTCCACAAAGTTAAGCTTGTCATCAAGTTGTATTTCTTCTAATGGTATAATGGCAGACTCGTCCGAAAGACATTTCTTGAGGTTCGAAACATGAAACGTGTTGTGTACGTTGCTAAGTTCTGACGGAAGTTCAAGTTTGTAAGCAACTGGACCAATCCTCTCCAGGATCTTGAATGGCCCAATGTATCTCGGGTTCAACTTCCCGCGTTTTCCAAATCGTATCACGCCCTTCCAAGGCGAGACTTTCAACATGACTTTGTCTCCGACCTGAAATTCCAATGGTTTGCGTCGAACATCTGCGTAGCTTTTCTGTCGACTTCTAGCAGTTTCGAGTCTCTCTCGAATCTGAATTATCTTTTCTGTTGTTTCTTGAACCATCTCCGGGCCAGTACATTGTACTTCACCGACTTCGGCCCAACAAACTGGAGATCGACACTTACGACCGTAAAGTGCCTCGAATGGTGCAGCCTTTATGCTTGAATGGTAACTATTGTTGTAGGAAAACTCGATCAACGGCAAATGGTTAGCCCAACCATTTCCAAAGTCAATCACACATGCTCTAAGCATGTCCTCAAGTGTCTGAATAGTTCTCTCGCTCTGACCATCGGTCTGAGGATGGTAAGCAGTGCTCATGTCTAACTTGGATCCAAAAGAATCTTGTAATGACCGCCAAAAGTTTGAAGTAAAACGACTATCTCTGTCAGAAATGATGGAAACTGGTGCGCCGTGTCTTGAGACTATTTCCTTGACATAAAGTCTAGCAAGTTGTTCCATAGAATAAGTCTCTCTAATGGGTATGAAATGAGCTGATTTGGTAAGTCGATCAACAATTACCCAAATAGCATCGAAACCTCCTGACGTCTTAGGAAGTTTAGTGACAAAGTCCATAGTAATACGTTCCCACTTCCATTGTGGAATCTCTGGTTGTTGAAGTAACCCTGACGGTTTCTGGTACTCGGCTTTCACTTTAGCACAAGTAAGGCATTTGCTGACGTAAGTAGCAATTTCCGCTTTCATGTTCGGCCACCAATAAAGCTTTTTGAGATCCTGATACATCTTATCAGAACCTGGAAGAATAGAGTACTTCGAATTGTGTGATTCATGCATAATCAATTCTCGCACTCCACCATAGAGTGGTATCCAACTTCGGTCCTTGAAGCATAACACTCCATCTGATCTCTTTACAAAGCCATTTTCGCTTTCTGGCATACCATAAAGTCTCTCGTGTAGTCGATTTTCTTCTTTGAGAGCCTCAATCTGAGCTACTAAATTTTTTGATGGTAATGGCGAAATGATAGTCATTCCCAATGACCTGACTCTCAAAGGTTTGAGTCGTTCTTTTCGGCTAAGTGCATCTGCTACAACATTTGCTTTTCCTGGGTGATATCGGATTTCACAATCGTAATCACTCAACAATTCTAGCCAACGACGTTGTCTCATATTAAGTTCCTTCTGATCGAGTATATGCTGTAAGCTCTTGTGGTCGGTAAAAATTACACACTTGGTACCATAAAGGTAGTGTCTCCAAATCTTGAGTGCAAAAACTACCGCACCCAACTCCAAGTCGTGCGTAGTGTAATTCTTCTCGTGTGTCTTAAGTTGTCTAGATGCATAAGCTATCACCTTCTCGTTTTGCATTAGCACAGCTCCAAGTCCTTTATGCGAAGCATCGCAATATACCACAAAGTTCTCAATACCTTCTGGTAGTGACAAAATCGGTGCGCTACAAAGCTTTTGTTTCAATAACTGAAATGCGGACTCTTGTTTTTCTCCCCACTCGTACTTTTGATTCTTTTGTGTCAGCTTCGTCAACGACTTCGCTATCTTAGAAAACCCTTCGATAAACCTTCTGTAATATCCAGCAAGTCCTAGGAATTGACGAATTTCCGTAGGAGACTTGGGCGTAGCCCAATCCTTAACTGCCTCGATCTTTGCCGGGTCGACTTGTAATCCTTGGCTATCAATGACATGGCCAAGAAATTGAACTCTTCGTATCCAAAAATCACACTTAGAAAATTTGGCATACAATTGCTCCTTCTTGAGTAGTTCTAGGATTGTTCTGAGGTGTTCTTCGTGATCTTCCTTACTCTTGGAATAAATCAAGATGTCGTCAATGAATACAATCACAAACTTATCAAGATACGGTTTGCACACCCTATTCATGAGATCCATAAATACCGCAGGTGCGTTGGTTAATCCAAAAGGCATTACTTGAAACTCATAATGACCATAGCGTGTTCTAAATGCCGTCTTCAGGATATCCTCTCCCCGAACTCTAAGTTGATGATAACCGGATCTTAAATCAATCTTGGAATAAAAACTAGAACCTTGTAATTGGTCGAACAAGTCGTCGATTCTAGGGAGTGGATAACGGTTCTTCACCGTTAACTTGTTCAGCTCACGATAGTCGATGCACATTCTGAAAGTTCCATCCTTCTTCTTCACAAACAAAACCGGCGCTCCCCAAGGCGAGGAACTCGGTCTAATGAATCCTTTGTCCAAAAGTTCTTGTAGTTGATTCTACAATTCTTGCATTTCCGAAGGTGCAAGTCTATACGGTGCTCGCGCAATTGGTGCAGCTCCTGGCACTAATTCAATTTGAAACTCAACTTGGCGTGTAGGCGGAAGTCCTAGCAATTCGTCCGGAAAAACTTCTTGAAATTCCTTAACAATTGGCACATCTTCAAGTCGTTTCTCATCCGACTTCTTCTCCGTGATGTGAGCCAAGAATGCATAACAACCCTTCTTTATGTATTTCTCGGTTTTAATGCACGATATAATACTGAGCCTAGTTCCACTTCGCTCTCCACGAACAACCAAAGTTTCACCATTATAAGGAAGGTGAACAACTTTCTCATCACAAATAATTCTCGCTCGATGTCGGGATAACCAATCCATACCGATAACAACGTCAAAACTTCCAAGTTCTACGGGCATAAGGTCTATGTTGAATGGATGGTTTAGGAAATTTATAGTGCAACCACGAACAATGGTGTTGGTGTTAACTAAAGACCCATCGGCTAATTCAACGATATAGGAAATGTCTAATGAGGTTGGTTCTAAGTTAAGTAAAGGTGCAAATGCAATAGAAACAAAACTTCTATCCGCTCCTAAATCAAATAAAATGGATGCATAACGATTATTAACGAGGAACGTACCCTCAACAACATTCGGGTCTTCTTTGACATCGTCTCCTCCCATAACATAAGCTCTTCCTCGAGCCATTCCATTTTGGTTTCCAGTTCCTTGATTCTTCTTCTTTGGGCACTCATTCCTAAAGTGTCCAATTTCTCCACAGCCAAAACACGTTACTGGTGGCTTCTGATTGTCACCCAAGGTTGGAAATTTGCAATCTTTGATGTGGTGACCAATCTTCTTGCAGTTGCCACATAGATCTGGACAACGTCCTGGGTTATGATGCTTCTAACATCTCTCACACTTGGGTAAAATACCCTCATATCCTTTCCTTTCGGTCGGTCCTGCAGCATAGGCCCTTGCCACTTCTTGCCTCTTAGGTGGTGGCTGAATAGCATTTCCACCTTGGTTGTAATCAAACCTTCTCTTGTTGTTGTTGTTATTGTTTGGATTGTTGTTTCGGTTATTGGGATAGTTGCGGTTTCGATTGTTGTTATAGTTGTTGTTGTTTCGAGTGTTGTTGTAGTTGGTGTTGTTTGAACGGTTATTGTTGTTGACAACAGATTTTCCTTTTACCACTTGGACCATGAGTTTCTGAGTTATACGAATAGCCTCTTCCATTGATTGAGGATCAAAAGAAATCACATCTCCTCGAACACTTTCAGGTAATCCACCAACAAAGTTTTCCATCTTTTTCTCATCGTCAGGAACCATAGTTGGACATAGTGCAACCAACTCCTGAAACCTTCTGAAGTAGGTCTCGATGTCATCACCTTTAGTCACAAGCCCATAAAATTCTATTTCCAACTTTTGCACCTCGGTACGAGGGCAAAACTTCTTAGACATCAGTTTCTTGAATTCCTCCCAAGTGAGCTTGTAAGCATTCTCCATACCAATCGGCTGAGCATACGAATTCCACCAAGACATAGCTTCATCAAGAAGCATACCTGTAGCAAATTTTACCTTGCTGACATCCGGGCATCCGCACATGAGAAATACATTCTCAGTCTTTTCAAACCAGCGGATCAAAGCAACCGCTCCTTCAGTGCCCTTAAACTTGATAGGATCACTAATCTTGAAATCTTTCCATGTACATTCACGCCTAATAGCAGTTGGTTCAACTGCCCCTGTATTAGAAGCAGTCTCAGCAGCCCTAGCAGCAACCTCAGCTCTCTCAATCTCCAGAGCTTCTGCAATACTATCCCTGACCAACTTGCGGATAGCGGCTTGAGTCATAGCGGGTGTTTCTGGTGCAGTCTTACTTTTCCTTGGTGCCATACTTCTGATAAATCACAATGGAAATAACCATGAGAAAAATCATACTAGAAATAGTCATCGAACCAAAGATATACACCCACAACATGTATATATATATATATATACAACCACAACAAGTATTAATACAACCATGACATGTACGAATACGACCACAATCTGTCTAGATATCACCACGACAAGTATATATACAACCACAACAACCACGACACGTATATATACAACCACAACCTGTATAAATACGATAATAATAAAGAGCAACCACGAAACATCATAAATATAATCACAACACATGAATATAATACATGAAAATTTCGGCCTACATGGACCGATATAATATATAGCACAACATTTCCAACATAGTAGAGTCGCACTTGATATATTTGTTTGTACAACAACCAAAAGACTACAAGTTCTTGAACTATGTCCCACACCTCGGGACTAGGAAAATAATAAAAGCTAATATAATACCAGTCTATGTCTAGGCTCCTCCAGGTGCTCTAGATGGTCCAGGCTCTCCTCTCAGGCGGCGAATCTCACGATCCATCGCAACCACGATCTCCTCTAGGTGCTGGACTCGTAACTGAAAAGAAGCATCTCTGCGCTCCAATACAACCAACCTCTCTCGAATCAATGCCAACTGGTCTACCTGCTCCCACTGAGTCTCCTGTGTCGCCTGAGCTCTATCTCGAATCTCAGGTAGCTCATCCCTAAGTAGCTCAATCTGCTCCTGGTGCCTCAACTATCGTGCCTCAAGTCCATGGTAAGACACATCAATACTAACTCTGCCCTGAATCAAATCCTCAACCTGCTCCTCGACAGCCTCAAGTCGAGTAGTGATAATCTCATCAACTCTATACCCCAAACTATCAACTTGCTCCTGCTGAGCACCTAACTGATCCTCTAATGTAACGGCTGTAGGATCCCTAGCCGCAGCCGCTCTCGAACTCTCACCTATGTGGTATACTGGTGGTGGTGAAAGGTCAGCAGTCTCGGTAGTAGGTGAATCTGGGGTGGTAAGCCTTGCACGCTTCCTGAGCGGCAAGAGTGAGGTAGATATAGGAGTAGTAGTGGGTATGGCTGGTGGTGGTGGTGTAGGCACAGTAGGACTAGGGAGAGTCCTATAAGTAGATGTAGCTAGGCAAACCCTCTTCCTAGCAACCTGAATGATCTTACTACTAGGAAACATAAGCCTCGGTTCTGAAGAAGTAGTAGTAGTAGGTGATGGTATGTCAGTGGGTACAGTAGGATGGACATGAGAAGTAGGAGCCGTCTCCTCCTCCTTGAAAGGCTCGGTGTCATCATCTGATGCCAAAAGTGGCAACTCAGGTGTAGGAGAAACAAGTGGTGAAACAGCAGTGGAGGACACAGAGTCCTCATCATCAGAGTCGGATATAGTGTAAAGTATGACAGTGTTTGGATTCGAAGACATGTCTCTGTGATAATCAAGGTGAAATAAAAATAAATAACTCGTATAATGGAATCACCTAAAAATAAGTAAATATGCACTTATGATGAAATGATGATATGCTATGATGGTGTGGTTATAGTCTAGGGTCCATGATGCATCCTAGTTCGCTATAACCTTGGCTCTGGTACCAATCTGTCACACCCCCAAAATACCTGAATGGCAGCGGAATGGAATACCTGAGGGTGTAACGGTCATAGCACACAAACAAGGATATATTGAACGACCTAAAGTGTCGTTTGGAAAATACATCGTTTGATTCATTCAAAATATTCAGAGTTATAAAACATAGGTCCCAAAAGTTGGAAAAGGTTTAAGGAAATAATTTAGTACAATCAAACGATAGTTCATAAGTGCATGAAATCCAAAAAGAGACGCGTCATCCTTGATACACAAAATGACTCCATGCATGCCATGAGAATATGCCTTAGTTACCTGAGAAATACATTGCGAAAACGGTCAACATAAAGTTGGTGAATAATCATAGGTTTATAAGTAATTCGTAAGTACAAAAACCACAAGTATAAAGTAAAGTGACAAAATGTCAAAAAGCTACATTGTCTCTTAAGCTCATGACCCCGAAGCTAGACGTACTAAAATATGCCCCAAATGAGTGTTTACCAGACACTCGTACTATATTAGACATGAAATGCATTCGTTTTCCTTATGGAGCAACCCAAACACGAATGGAGGCGTCACCCTCGATAGATCTATCCACTCACTCTCGCTTGGCAATATAATTAACGGTCCATGATAATAAAGGGGACTTGAAGTGGTAGTACTAGCAACTTAAGCAATGTACGGAATTTAATACTTGGGCATGTACAAAAATAATTGTGCAATGTATTCTCCCCCGTGGGATTTAAAATGAAATAAGTACTAAAAACGGGGCTATGAAGACTCACCTCGAAATGATGGTGCAAAGATGGTGCAATGAGGTAAAAGTAGTCGGGACAATGAGGCGCGAACACTAGCCGCAACCTAAATGAATAATCGTGATCTAATTTAGATCAAGCCGTAATGTAATGAATGCACATGCACATGATACCTATACCACTCGTAATTTGGAAATACTAGTTATCGTCATAGTAAAATAGTTTCCATACTTAGGAAAAATAAGTCCATTTATAGAAGTATATAACTTGTCGTATTATCTCGTACGAAAATGTTAGCGTTAAATTCCTTGTATCGAAAACCTTGAAATAACGTCGTTAAGTCGTATAAATATTCTCTTGGGTCATACGTATTTATTTGTTAAGAATATAGTCCTTAGTAACATTTCTAGAAAATATACCATTTAGTGCGTAAGTTATTACTTTTATTTGTGACAAATATATATATATAATTTGACGATGTTAAAACGGGTATAACTTGGTCGTTTTAAGCTCATTTTCCTTGTTCTTTATATCCACGGATTCGTTTTTGTATATACTCATATATTTTTGATAACTCGGCTCCTCTAGGTTACGTTTAATACCTCTTTTTGTCCGTCGAAAACTGCCAAACAGCATGCAGTTTTTATAAGAAATAGTTTTCGTCGTTAAATTTGCAAAAATCATATCTCCTTCGTTATAAACTCGTTTTAATCCGTTCTTTCGCCAAAAGTTTCATTTTTGAAAGTATTTTCTAAATCTTTGGTCAAAACTTAACCACCATCTACTGATTTTCCCACGAATCAAAAATAGGGACAGTAGGTATTTCTATTGTTTCAAAAATCATTTCTAGGTTTCTAATCTAGTTCCATCTTCAATCAAACCACTTTCAATCACCACAAAGCTAGTCTAATCCTACCATACACCTTCTTAGGGTGTCATGGGTCCTTAAACATCATCAATCCACTAGGTCTAACAAGGGTTTCTCATGTTTTCATTTCTAGGGCTCAAAGTTAAATATGTACAAAATAGAGTGGTATAAATCATTATATGCATGAGTTCTTGTAAGAAAAGTATATAACCATAGTAATAACTTGTAAAAATTATAAAAATGAGTTTGTTAACTTACTTGAAGGTTTAGAGAGTTTGGATGATGAAAAACCTACTAATCCTTGAGTTTCTATTTCAAAACTCCAACAAGGATGACTAAGTGAACAAGTTTACACCTAGATCTTGGAAAATTTGTTGTTCTTGCTTCTTGATCACCCTAGGTCGATTATACCATAAGAGAAAATGAGAGAAAAAGTTTTTACTTGCACTTGTAAAAATGATTTGTGATAAAATGGGATGAAAATGTGTAATTTATACTTAGGAGACAAAAGTTAGGTTTGTAATAAATTTGGTTGGTGAGATTAGCTCATTAGGACCAAGGGGGGGGGGGGGGGGGGGGGGTTGGCCGGCGCAAAAAGGAGGGAAAGGGGGGGGGGGGGTTGTCTTGGGTTTATTTTAAAAAGTTAGTGGTAATGTGTTGTTGTGTTAGTTTTAGGTTTTATCGGGTACCGGGTTTGTTAGAAATAAATTTTATTGAAGTTATTCGGGACATAATAAAGTCGTAAAAATGGTAAAAATAGGTTGGGTATAAGTACGGAGAGTTCGGGTGATTATTGTTTAATTTTTGTGAAAACCGTCGTTATTAAGTTAGACGTACGATACGTAATAAATAAATTTCCAAAATACCGGGTAAATTAATATTATAATTTTTATATTATTAAAATGAATATAAAAATATATTGGGATAATAGTCGGGAGTATCGGACGTGTTAGACACATTTATAGTTCGCGTATTAGTGTTTATTTAAAATAAACATACGTAAATCGTTAATTATACCAAAAGTATAAATTTAATTATCCTACGAGTGGAATAGCATGCAAGTGCCCTAATGATGATATGCAGACTATTTCTAGTCCGTATGAAATGTCCCTGATAATAATGCATGAATTCGCTCCTGAACCAATACGGTTACGCGAATTTGAACACTCGTAAACTAAATTTACGATGACATGAGTAATGCACGTGAATATTGGTTTCCTCTCGGAAATGAATAGTGTCAAGTGAATAGTAAAATTTCTGAATGTTTCTCGGAATGTCAAATTGACCTAAAAAATGATGAATAGTAAAACGATGAATAGTGATCGATGAATAGTAATTTGTGAATAGTAGAATGTCGAAGTTTGGAAAAATGACCTGAAATTGTGGGTTGTGACAATAAGGCACCTTTAAACCATCTACATAAAATACCAAATTAAAATCTGGTGTATAAATTAATAATTGTAGATCATATATTGTTTGTCCATTTTGAACCTCTGGCGTTTAAATCCGACGTCTACACAAACTCACACCAATAGTCTTCCTATCATTTTAGTCCTCATAACCCACGGGACACGTTTCTGAGACTAGATCCTCACCAAGCAAAAATTCTACTTCTATCCTACACATGTAATGCCTTCTCATGTAACACTAAACAAAGATCAACTGATTCAGACATAAAACGATGATTGACATATTCCACTGCATTTCCACAACAAGGATAAAGAATCGAGATTGATACCTTTTCTACCAAGCTTCAAAAACAAACTGTAGCCTCTATTTCCACATGTCCTTAACAAAAACATTGACTTTTCTATAGACACTGATTTGTTCGTACCCGTAGAAACCATAATCCAATGTTTCTGAATCCATTTTGACAAGGCTGTTGGCATGAATATTACGATATTTAATCTAAACTTCCTCTTCATGTTTTGATGATGACAAAGATGTAAGTTACAACATATAACGTAAAGGTTTAAGTTACTTGTGATCACAATTCATCTATGCATTCATACGTCAACAAGCCGCGACATCTCAACGTCTCAAGTATGCTTCAACAATCACTTAAGGTATGTACAAACAAATGTCTAATACATTTTATGATCAAAGGGATTTTATTTAGACACTACAAATTTTATAAAATGTTATAAATATCTTATATATTTAGAAAAACACTTTTGGTATATAAAGGAAAATGTTTAATTCATAATAAATATATGAATTCAAATTTTTAGCCAAAAACAGTTAAAATTTCACTAGATAAACCTTCCCCAGAAAAGACAAGAAAAACTGTCATTTTCGTCTGGGCGGCCTCCTTAATTTTAAAGGGGCCAGCACACAATTAAGGGGGCCGGCATACGCTCCTCTGTCAGAAACTTTTGCCTATAAATACTGGTTCAAATCTGTAATTTTTTCTCACCTTTTTCACTAAAACTGTAAGGAATTATTGAAGATACTGCTGACAGGTTCCTGCGGAAGGCTTAGTGACTTTCTGCTGATGACTGGTTCCTGCGGACATATAGAGATCCTACGGATAGAGTTTAACCGTGGATATAACTTATGTATTTTAGGACAAGTTATGTAGAATATCTTTTATTAGTTTTTCATTATTCGTTTCTTGTAAGAAAGGTTAGGGTTTCCACTAGTATATAAGGAACCCTAGGTCATTGTAATGTGTACGAGTTTCATTAACATTATTAGTAAAAGTTTATCAATCCATAGAGGATCAAGTTTAGTATAAGTTTGTTTTTATATTCCGCAATAATTACAAGCTCACAGAGATTATCTAACTTAGTCTTACTAGTGATTACATTAGTTGGCTAACGATCTATTGGCTCGTGATCTATCAAGGTATAGATCCCTACAAGTGGTATCAGAGCCACTAGATACTCTCTGTAACCTCAACACAATCACATAACTATTCAATCAGTACCAATGGGAGATAAACCAGGCAGTGATGTTGCTCTCTCAGAAGCAGGCTCTCTTACTCAACAACTACAACAGGTGGCCTTCTCCAACAGCAATGCAAAACTTCCTTTTCTTAGGAAGGATGAGTATGAGATCTAGGCCATGAAGATGCAGAACTGGATTGCAAGTGTTGACTATAACCTCTGGAATGTTATACTCAATGGTTGTCGTCCTAAAAAGCAAAGTGTTGATGCTAATGGTAAAGTTACAATTTTGGAACCTGTTTCTGCTGAAGAAATTCTTGCTATTCAAAGGGAGAACAAAGCAAGAACCATATTGCTGCAGGCAATCCCTGATGACCACATGAGAGATTTTCATTCCATGACTGATCCAAGAGAAATCTAGTGGGCCATAAAAGCTAGATTTGGTGGGAATGAAGAATCAAAGAGGATGAGAAAGAGTATGTTGAAGTTGGAATTCCAAGAATTCAAGATTACTGAAGAGGAAGATCTCCACAAAGGTTATGACAGGTTTCAGAAGATTCTGAGTCACTTGAATTAGCTTCTAGTCAGACCTGACAATGAGGAGGTGAATTCCAAATTTTTAAGAGCCTTACCTCCCTCATGGTCTCAAGTGAGTATATCATTGAAAACCAAAGGTGGCTTGGACTACCTCAGCTTTGATGACTTGTACAACAAACTCAGAGCTTTGGAAGGTGACATAAAGGGATTCTCTCCATATGCAGCAACTCCTTTACAATCTGCATTTGTCAGTTCTAACTCAAACTACATGCCACATACCTATACAAGTCCATCCCCAACACCACAGGTTTACTCAAGTCCATCCACTCCAAGCCAAAGTCTTCCAATGACCACATTGTCCTTTTCAAATGCTAATCCAATAACTCATCCAAAGATTAGCAATGTGATGGAAGATGTACTTCATTCATTTGTTGCTAAAGTTGATAAACAACAACAAATTGCTTATGAAGATTTTGAGCGGATTGATGAACTTGCGTTAGAAGAGTTGGACTTAAAGTGGCAAATGGCTATGCTCTCTCTCAAGGTTAGAAGATTTGAGCAAAAGGTTGGTAAAAAGCTCAATGTTGATGGAAGAGATGCAGCTAGGTTTGACAGAAGGAAAGTAAAGTGCTATGCTTGTGGAGAAATTGGACATTTTGCAAGAGAATGCACAGCCAAGAAGGGTGAAGCCAGTACCCGGTATTCAACATACAAGAAGAAAGAAGTGGAGGCTGGAGAATCAAAGGCCTTGATCACTGCTATAGATACTAGTGTTGACTGGAATGAGCATGAAGATGCTACAAGCAGCTCTCCTCAAATCTCTTACATGGCTAGCTGTGATGATAGCTTTGGGCTCATGGGAATCTCTCCTCAGGTATCTACTTGTGTTTGTGATTGTGATTCTAAATATACAACTCTAAAAGAAGCTTATGATGACTTGCAACCAAAATATAATGCTTGTTTTATTGAAGCTGCAACTTATAAAGAAGCTTTTAAAACTTTAGAACAACAGAAGGTGTGGTTTCAACAGAATCAATTGGCCTATGAAGAAAAGATTAGAGTTTTAAGTAGAGATTTAGAATGTGCTAGCAATGAATTAAAGTTTTCTGAAAAAGAAAAAGCTAGGATTGAGTCTGAGAAAAGTGTTTTGCAAGAAAAACTAGATAAAGAAGTAGCTTTACATAAAAATTGGTTGATTTTAGGAGATAATTTAGCTACTTGTCTTTATGGTAGTCAAGCTGTAAACTCTGGGATAGGTCTAGGGTTTAAAAAATATGTTGGCTTAGAAGCAAGGAATGATGTGGGTAAATCTACACCAGCAGGCTTAGCAAATTATGTTAAAGAAGGAAATTTTCATGCTGTACCAGGACCCATCAAAGGTGTATTTATGCCTACTACCAAAACCTCTGACTTTGATGGTTCACACCATCTCTTTGGCAAAAAGTCTAAAGACTTACCAAATAGGTCTGAAGACTCACCAACCATAGGAACCCCTAAGCCCACATCCCATAAGGTTGACTTACCAAAATCAAAGGAAACCACTGGCATTAAGATCAATGACTCCCCTGACACTAGAAGTATATCTAGTAATGATTCTAACACTTATGTCTCTTGTTCTTCCAGGGACAAGACCTCAGAGACCTCTAGTTATGCCAGCTGTGATTCCAAGACCAAGTCAGACTCACCCAAGTCCTCAATAAAGAATTCTGACAAGTCATCTTACAAGTCTGTGGAATCTGAAGTTGCTGCTGATGAAGTTCTTTCTAAGACAGCCTTTTCTGAAGACTTGTTATTTACTTCTTATGAAAACAATTCCTTTCAGTGTTTACAAAACAATTCTATTTCTGGTGTTTCTTTGAATAATTCTATGTTTAATCAGACATCTTTTGGAATTAATAAATCTTCTAAGAAGAAGAAGTGTTTTGTTTGTGGTAGCAAATTGCATTTAATTAAGGATTGTAATTTCCATGAGAAGAGGATGGGTGTTTCTGTTGTTAATAATAGACCTAGACAAAAGTGGACTACAACCTGTACCAAACCCTCATTAGTTCCACAGGCAAAGTATAATGTCAGCAGAATGTATTCCACTCCTGCTGATTGGACTGTTCCTTCTGATAGGTCTGTTTTTCATAATTGATATATAAATCCCAATAGAAATAGATATGGGTCACAACCATGTTATGGTTTTAATCATTGGTATGAATATAATGACCAAATGTTTATGGGAAGGGGTAATTGGGATTCTGCTGAAAAGTCCTCAGCAGATTGTTCTTGGACATACAAAAGACCATTTAACTACAGGGACTCTAGGAACAATTGTGGATCTAACTCAGCTTCTTGGGTTCATCATAATGATCCACAGGGTAGGCTCAAGTCTTTCATGACTTAAGTCTCTTAACATATTTTTGTTGTTGTATATTAACTTTCTTTGTTGAAGGAACATCCTCTTCTTAATAAAGACTTAGGTATTGTTGATAATGGCTGTTCAAGAAACATGTCTGGAAATCAAGAGAAGCTACATGACTTTGTACCAATTAATGGTGGCATAGTGAGGTTTGGAAGTGGTGTAGGAAGGATCACTGGCAAAGGAACCATTAGAACTCTAAAGGTGGAGTTTGAGAATGTCTACTATGTGAAGGAGCTTCAAGGATTCAATTTGTTCTCAGTCTCACAAATATGTGACAAAAAGCTTCCTGTGCTCTTCACTGAAGAAGGTTGTTTCATTCTTTCAACTGAGTTCAAAATACCTGATGACAATCATGTATTGCTAAAGGCTCCAAGAAATCATAATCTGTATACATGATGAGGCGAAAAATGATCCGTTTTTAGGGGGTCATTTAAGCTCGAATCCGAACTTATTTGATCAAATATTGCCCTAAATCATTCCTTTTGTGATTTTAGGTGTTTGGAGAGTGAATTCTGGAAAAGAAGCCATTTTGGACGTTTTTGGAGCATAAAAGTGAAGAAAACGGCAAAGTACCAATTTTCCATGCTGAAGACACTAGGTGACGGCGTCAAGAGTTACACCCTGACGGCGTCAGACATGAAGAATAAAATATCGTAGGTGGTGACGGCGTCAAAAGTCATCATGACGGCGTCAAAGTAGCAAGAATAAAATACCGTGGTTGGTGATGGCGTCACATAGGCCGTCATAAGTAGATCAAGGCCGTCCGAGGAAGTATTTGGCGGCGAGGTGACGGCGTCACATGGTTGTCTTGACGCCGTCAGCCTAGTTTTCCTATATATAGTTTTCTAGTTTTTTCATTAAAAGGAGAAGTTTTGGTGAAACCCTAAAGACGAATTTGGTGGTACTTTTACAGGTTTTTCAAGGGTTCCAAACCCTTGATACCTTGCATTGTAATTGAGATAAGTGTGCTTCTAATTCAATCAATATGTCTATGTGTTGGTTGTTTATCTCTTGTTCTTGTCTCAATTCCATTATGCTAGGCTAGATCTCTTTTGTGTTTGCTTAGATCTAATGAAACCTAGATGTTGATTATGTGTTGATTACTTGTCTATTCTTGTCTTGGATGAATGATTTTATATGTTAGGCTTAAGAAAACTGGCAGATCTCCAAATGGTAACATGCTTGAACGTCTTAAGAAACATGAACCGAGGCGTACTAGGTCTTTATTGGTTGTATTTAATGCATGAGCCACTGTTTACAATCCCTATAGTTGTGCTGGGTCATGGTGTAGGAGGAGATAAGAGCTCATAGAGTTGGGGATTTATGTATGCCACCCCACGAATGGTATTAAGGAATACAATCCGTCATCCATACAAGTATAACAAGTCATTAACATGTAAAAGATATCTAGGGAGTAGTGAAGTCTAAGTAAACACAATTTTCTCCATTACTGCTCACAACCTTAGTTTAATTAGTTTATTTTCAATTTTATTATTTTATTTTGATTATATCTTAGTTTTGGGTTAGTTGAATAGCAACTAATTCCGCCCATTCTTCCAAAACCCGAGATTTTACTTGCTTTCATAAAAATATAAAAATACAAAAATAATCATCCCTCACCTTTAGAACTATTAATTAGGTTTTCTAATCCTAGCGACACTATTCCTAAGCTGAACGATTAATCCCCCGGTACTTGTCACTATACTATACTACAACGATCAGGTACACTGCCTGGTGGGGGTTGTAAGCTTCTCGAGATCCCTCGAGAGGTAAAGCAAGGTGCGATTCCCACGCATCAAGTTTTTGGCGCCGCTGCCGGGGAAATAGTTATTGTCTAGGTTAGGATTTCTTTTTATTAGGTCTACTTGCTAGATTCCTTTCTAGTAAGATTTTATTTTTATTTTTAGGTTTTCTTTAGTCTATCTTTTTCTTCGTGTGTTTGTTCGTAATTTCCATTGACTCTTCCGTTCACCATTATGGAGTACGCGAATCCACCATACCACCAACCACAAAGACCATTCTACCCTATTGACATCTCGAATTTTAAACAATATCGAGATGAATCCATATATGATGCATGGACTCGTTTTAAAATTTTACTTCGAAAATTCCCTCATCATAGTTTCTCTTTAACATCCCTAATCGAAACCTTTTACTATCGTGTCAGCTGATGTGACCAAATGTGCATCGATGATTTTGCCAATGGGGGCCCTAGGGAATTAACTGCTGAAGAAGCATGGGATACCATGGAAGACTGTGCCCAATATTATTATAGAGTAGACAACCCAACAAACAACATCACAAATCAATCAAAAACAAGTTTGATGGAGCAAACAGGAAGTTTGTCTAGGGATGAATATACTCATGTTGAGATACCTAGTTGGATGGCACCTAATATCATAGTACAAAACAAACATATAGGTAATCTAGGTACAATGGAGGATGAGGTGGATAATCCAAGCCCACCAAGTACCCCACAAGTCCTACCATCATTTGAGGCACACACACCGCCCGTGACTTATTCGGATGAAGTAGAAGAGACTATAGAAACCCCAATAGAGGTAGAACCTTTGAACCAAACACAACTAGAGGATATAGGTTTGAATACTTATAATGATAACCTTACTCTTAGTTCTAGGGAAGTTCCTAGTTTTGATGAACCGGAGCCTCAACCAAAACCTTTACCTAATCTTCCATTCTTGGATGAAAGTTTAGGAATTGAAAAAGGTCCCGATCCACCCATCAAACCATATAGTCCGGGTAGTTCTATGTTGAAGGTAGTAGACCCCAAGCCTTGTAGAGAGGAAGTTGACATAGGAGTGAACAATGACCTTACATGCTTACATCACCCATTTATGATTGATCACAAAACACATTATGGGTTTAAACCAGGTTTATTAGGTCAAGATGGATTCTCAACTAGTAATCTCTTGAAGTTGATTGAAAATGATCCCTTTCTAGGAGAAAATCTTAATCCACCCATTAACCCGATTGAATTAGGCAAGGTTATGATGATAGGAGCACAGCCCTTTGAGCATATAATTCATCCACCACACTTTCCTCACGAGGCATATTTCCACCTTAAGGGTGTGTATCGCTACTATCACCCGCACTTAATCCTAAGTGTAGGGAAAACCTCACCTTTATCCGTGAAATAAGGGTAGAGTCAGGCTCATGACTCGAACAAAAACAAGCGCTTCTTGGGAGGCAACCCATGTTTTGTGTGATTTTATTTGTTTGATTGTTATTTGCTTCTGTATGCATGTTTTATTTTTATTGTTGGTTGATCATGTTTCTCAATTAAAATGTGGAAATACTTTACTATGTTGTTTGGCCTAGTCTTAACTTCAACCTAAAAGTATCTTTGCAAAAGATAAGTGTAAGGGGAAACCCCAAATATGTTTTTAAGAAACAAACCGATCATGATTCTCCACAATATTAAATGAACATGTATATTCGTATTTGTTAAAGTCAAATGCTTGTATTGAGTCATAATGAAGTTTTGCAGGATTTTCCAGGAAGTAGGACAAAGTTTTTCCAGAAATTTTTCGGAAACTTAACATAAGAATTTCTGCAGGTCCATTCTGACGGCGTCAGGAGTTAAAAATCTGGAAATTTTACCGGTTTTGTTTTTCTAACGGAGTCTTATGGTTTTTGTGAATTATTAAGTTTTATAATCTCCAGGAAATCTGCAAACTTCATTCCACAAGCATTATATCTTACTTTGTTTTCTAGGATTTAGTAACTTATATAGGATGCCGCCGATTTTACGCGAGGTTGCCTTGTCTATTGTTGTCAGGATTTACAGGTTATGTATGACAAGAAGATGATTTATATTCTGGAAGGGAAGCTTTGATTGTTCGTTTTCTTGGAGGAAGATTTAACCTGGCCAACCTATAATCCATACCGAGCGAATCAGGGGAGTATTTGATTTCATTCTCTTTACTTTTGAACTTTTACATTCTTTACTTGAACATTGGGGACAATGTTCATCTTAAGTGTAAGGGGAGGGTAAAAAGATGATACCTTACATATGCACTTTCGCTTGAGTTTGTTTTGTTTGATAGTAGATGTGTAATAAAACTATGAGAAATACTTGTTAGTGTAATTTTAGCGCCAAATTTAAAATTTTTTACAACATTTAGGAGTGAAACTTTAGCCATAGCAAGCGTCTCATGGATAGGAGATTGTATGACTAGCACATAACCGTATATTCAGAAAAATTTTCCACCCAAAAATGTGAGGTTCGCCTTTAGATTTGATAGGAAAAGCATTTACTATTAGTGCTTATGAGTGTACCGGTAGCATTTAGATTCTAGAACTTGCGTTAGTGATGCATCCCGAGACCGCTAGTGAGACTACATTCGTGTAGTAGGATTTACTACATGATAAGAGGCATTAGGATCACCCTTGTGTTAAACCCGTATCATAATTACTTGACCATTTAAGTCATACTACTTGACTAGTTAAGTCAACTAATTTTTCCCACACCCTTAGCGTTGTACTCATTTTTAGTACACGAAACCCCTAGTACACCCCTCCGAGCCTATCTTTTCGTTTCTAACTTTAAGCATCTTACTTAAAGGAAGAATTTGTTACACCCCACTTAAATGTACACCCAAATCGCCTTAGCCTTCCGTGTATGCGCTCATTTTTAGTGCATTATTGTTATTTGTTAAACCCTAAGTTAACTTTCTAATTGATTACATGGTTGCTAAGTCGAGTCATATCCTTGTACATATTGTTTTGGGACGATTGGGACTCATGGGTAAGTACTTATTTTGTGGAGTAATGGGGAAGAACATAATATTATTACCCCCATATGTTTGTTAATCTTAAAAGTGCTCCAAGTGTTTTGATTTTCTTAATTCGAGTCATTAGATTAGTTAAATGTAAAGTATGTAAAAATTCAAGTGTAAGGGGAATGCTCATACCCCTATGATGTATTATTTTGGATGGTAGGGTAAGAGTGTATGCAAAAAAAAAAAAAAAAAAAAAAAAAAAAAAAAAATCGAAAAAATCAAAAAAAAAGAAAAAAAAAATAGAAAAAAAAGAGAAAAAAAACATACGGACTACCATCTCATTTTTATTCTATGTTCATTTTATGTTTTTAGTTATTTTTCATTTATTAGCTTAAGACGAGTCTAGTCTTGGCTTAGCAACGCCATCTTGTACATGTAATTAACCAAGATTGTTAACTCGCCACCAGTAAAACTTCCTTTATCCAACAAAACCGTGTAATTCATATTCCTATACCTAACGTTACAACCCTTTAAAAGACCTCTTTGATAGTTTATCCTAGGTGCTTACGCCATGTGGTGGAGGTTTGATCCTTTCCCAAGCCTATGGTAATCTATTTTGCTATGACAGGTAGTGAGAGATATCTTCCATTTCCATAATGTTATATTACTTTATTACACCCGAGAGATGTGAGTATCTAAACACTATTTGTGAGGTGCTTGTGTATGACCTCCGTGCTTGTCTATTGGTCTTTTGTGGAACGATTATTTGTTGTAATTACTTTTATATTAGTGTTAAATGACCCCTAACTTGTCTTTTGAATAGAATAAAAGCACATTTGCTTGAGGACAAGCAAATCTCAAGTGTAAGGGTATATGATGAGGCGAAAAATGATCCGTTTTTAGGGGGTCATTTAAGCCCGAATCCGAACTTATTTGATCAAATATTGCCATAAATCGTTCCTTTTGTGATTTTAGGTGTTTGGAGAGTGAATTCTGGAAAAGAAGCCATTTTGGACGTTTTTGGAGCATAAAAGTGAAGAAAACGGCAAAGTACCAATTTTCCATGCTGAAGACACTAGGTGACGGCGTCAAGAGTTACACCCTGACGGCGTTAGACATGAAGAATAAAATATCGTAGGTGGTGACGGCATCAAAAGTCATCATGACGGCGTCAAAGTAGCAAGAATAAAATACCGTGGTTGGTGACGACGTCACATAGGCCGTCATAAGTAGATCAAGGCCGTCCGAGGAAGTATTTGGCGGCGAGGTGACGGCGTCACATGGTTGTCTTGACGCCGTCAGCCTAGTTTTCCTATATATAGTTTTCTAGTTTTTTCATTAAAAGGAGAAGTTTTGGTGAAACCCTAAAGACGAATTTGGTGGTACTTTTACAGGTTTTTCAAGGGTTCCAAACCCTTGATACCTTGCATTGTAATTGAGATAAGTGTGCTTCTAATTCAATCAATATGTCTATGTGTTGGTTGTTTATCTCTTGTTCTTGTCTCAATTCCATTATGCTAGCTAGATCTCTTTTGTGTTTGCTTAGATCTAATGAAACCTAGATGTTGATTATGTGTTGATTACTTGTCTATTCTTGTCTTGGATGAATGATTTTATATGTTAGGCTTAAGAAAACTGGCAGATCTCCAAATGGTAACATGCTTGAACGTCTTAAGAAACATGAACCGAGGCGTACTAGGTCTTTATTGGTTGTATTTAATGCATGAGCCACTGTTTACAATCCCTATAGTTGTGCTGGGTCATGGTGTAGGAGGAGATAAGAGCTCATAGAGTTGGGGATTTATGTATGCCACCCCACGAATGGTATTAAGGAATACAATCCGTCATCCATACAAGTATAACAAGTAATTAACATGTAAAAGATATCTAGGGAGTAGTGAAGTCTAAGTAAACACAATTTTCTCCATTACTGCTCACAACCTTAGTTTAATTAGTTTATTTTCAATTTTATTATTTTATTTTGATTATATCTTAGTTTTGGGTTAGTTGAATAGCAACTAATTCCGCCTATTCTTCCAAAACCCGAGATTTTACTTGCTTTCATAAAAATATAAAAATACAAAAATAATCATCCCTCACCTTTAGAACTATTAATTAGGTTTTCTAATCCTAGCGACACTATTCCTAAGCTGAACGATCAATCCCCCGGTACTTGTCACTATACTATACTACAACGATCAGGTACACTGCCTGGTGGGGGTTGTAAGCTTCTCGAGATCCCTCGAGAGGTAAAGCAAGGTGCGATTCCCACGCATCAATACATTTGATTTGAATGATGTCAAGCCAGAAGGTGATCTAACATGCTTGGTGGCTAAAGCATCCTTGGATGAATCTACTAAATGGCATAGGAGGATGGCACATGTTAATTTTAAGGTCATCAACAAACTTGCTAAAGATGGACTTGTTCATGGAATTCCTTCCAAGATCTTCACAAATGAGCATAATTGTGTGGCTTGTAACAAGGGTAAGCAACACAAGGCTTCTTATAAAGCCATTACTGTAGTGAGCACAATCTCAGAACCATTGCAGCTGCTTCACATGGATCTTTTTGGTCCAACATCCATCAGGAGTATTGATCATAAGTACTTCTGTTTGGTGATCACTGATGCTTTTAGCAGATTCAGCTGGACATTTTTCTTGGTGACTAAAGATCAAACCTTTCAGGCACTCAAAGAATTTATGGCTCTAGTTGAAAACCAACTTAACAAGAAGATTAAAGGTATAAGGTGTGACAATGGGACAGAGTTCAAAAATGCTAATCTCATTGAGCTTTGTGGTTTAAAGGGTATTAAAAGAGACTATAGCACTCCTAGGACTCCACAACAGAATGGAGTTGCTGAAACGAAGAATAGAACCCTTATAGAGGCTGCAAGATCTATGCTTGCTGACTCTAAACTTCCCACCATGTTTTGGACTGAAGCAGTTGGCACTGCCTGTTATGTATTGAATAGGGTGTTGATTACTAGACCTCATAATAAGACACCCTATGAGCTATTGACAGGGAAGAAGCCTACCATTGAACACTTGAAACCTTTTGGTTGTCAAGTGACCATTCTTAATACAAGTGAACACTTAGGCAAATTTGAAGCAAAAGCTGCTGAAGGGTATATTGTTGGTTACTCAGCTCATAGTAAGGCTTACAGGGTCTATAACTTGGCTGCAAAGAAGATAGAAGAGACTCTTAACCTAAAATTTCTGGAGGAGAATGTTAATGTTCAAGGAAAAGGTCATGAATGGTATTTTGACCTTGATTATCTTACAGATTATTTGGGTTATGCTAGACACAAAACTAACCCCTCTGCAGGTATACAAGTGTCATCTTCTAACAATGCAGGTACCCTACAGGATGATTCAGACAATGATTCAGAATGTGATGAACCCACTATTGTTGTAACAACTCTACCAATCCAGATAGCAGATCCTCCTACCAAAGAAGCCTCTGATGCCAAATCTGCTGATGATGTGGAAAATTCAACCTATGCAGAAGATCTTGCTAGACTCAAAAAGCAAGAACATGCAGCTGCTGAGGAAGCTAAAAGACTTGGTCTTGAATTTGCTCAAGACACTGAAGCCCTCTTAAAACAAGCTGCTGTTGAAGAAAGCAGAAAACCTAGTTCTGCTGATGCATCAGCTGATGCAGCTGTTGATTCTGCTGATGGAGATTCTGCTGAAGGCATTTCTGCTGCAGTTCCTGTTTCCACTGAAGCTTCCACAAGTTTAGATGAACCTTATGGCAGGTTTCCAGCTCCCTCAGATCTTGCTAATGTTGAGCAAAGTGATGGCATTTTTCAATCAGCTTCTTATGATGAAGACTTTGCTCCTACTTTAACCAATCTTGATACCTCCATTGATGTTAATCTTGTTGCAACTAAAAGGATTAACACCATTCATCCACAAGATAATATACTTGGTGATCCAAATGCTATGGTACTCACCAGGAGTGCTATTAAGAATACCAAGTTTGGGCAATGTGCATTTTTGACCTATGTATCCACTCAGAAGAGAGACAACCACACAGATCAGAAGCATTGTTTATTTGCTTGTTTCTTGTCTCAAGTTGAACCCACAAGCATTAAACAGGCTTTGAGTGAGCCTAGCTGGGTTGAAGCTATGCAGGAAGAGATGCAACAATTCAAGAATCAAGATGTTTGGGTACTTGTTGATCTGCCTGCAGGGAAAATTGCAATTGGGACAAAGTGGATCTTAAAATGCAAGAAGGATGCCAGAGGTATTGTGGTCAGAAATAAAGCAAGATTGGTGGCACAAGGTTTCAGACAAGAAGAAGGGATTGACTACACTAAGGTCTTTGCACCTGTTGCTAGGGTTGAGGTCATTAGACTGTTTTTAGCCTTTGCCTCATATATGGGGTTTAAGGTCTATCAGATGGATGTCAAGAGTGCCTTTCTCTATGGAAAAATTGAAGAGGAGGTATATGTTACTCAACCACAGGGCTTTGAAGACCCCCATCATCCTAAGAAGGTTTACAAAGTTGTCAAGGCACTTTATGGACTTCACCAAGCACCAAGAGCATGGTATGCTAGATTGTCTACATTTCTTTTGGAGCATGGATACAGAAGAGGAGCTATTGATAAGACCCTCTTTATTAAGAAAAACTCCAGGGACATCATTCTAGTACAGGTATATGTAGATGACATCATCTTTGGATCCACAAAGGAAGCATGGTGCAGGGAATTTGAAGATTTGATGAAAGGTGAATTTCAAATGAGTGCAATGGGGGAGTTAACCTTTTTCCTAGCGCTGCAAGTCAAACAACAACCTGAAGGGATCTTTATTCATCAGGAGAAGTATGTTAAAGATATTTTGAAAAAGTTTGACTTTGAACTTTTGAGGACTGCTACCACTCCATATGAACCACCCAAGCTTAAGAATCCAAATGAGCAAGATGAGGCTGTGAATGTTCATCTCTATAGGTCCATGATTGGATCACTCATGTATCTAACAGATTCTAGGCTTGACATTACCTTTGCTATCAGTGCTTGCGCAAGACATCAAGTCACTCCACTGACTTCCCATCTAAATGCTGTGAAGAAAATTTTCAAGTACATCAAGGGCCTACCCAAACTAGGCCTTTGGTACCCAAGGGATTCACCATTTGTGTTGGAGGCTTACAGTGATAGTGATTATGCTGGAGCTAATTTGGATAGGAAGTCCACAACAGGAGGTTGTCAATTTCTTGGTAGAAGACTCATCTCTTGGCAGTGCAAGAAACAAACCATAGTGGCTACTTCTACTACTGAAGCAGAATATGTTGCTGCTGCCAATTGCTGTGGTCAGGTACTTTGGATTATGGGTTTAACTTTATGAACACTAAAATCTACATTGACAATCAAAGTACTATTTCTATTGTTAAAAATCCTGTTTTTCATCAGAGAACTAAACATATTGAAATTAGGCACCATTTTATAAGAGATGCAAATGAGAAGCATCTAATTCAAGTGCTTAAAATTCACACTGATGATAATGTGGCTGATTTGTTAACAAAAGCTTTTGATGGACCTAGGTTTAATCACCTAGTTGTCAACATTGGGATGGTTAACCCTTGAATGCTATGTTTGAGGGGAGGCATAAGCCTCAGGGGAGGCATATGCCTCAAGGGAGGATTGTACATGTTGTATTTATGTAGATTATTATGTTTTCTAGAATTATGTTTACTAACTTTGTTTTGCAGGTTTCTTTCTAATTTTGTATATTATTTTGGTTGTTCTTTTGTGTTTTGTTTGAATGTTTGGTTTCAGATCTTGTTTCTGCTGATATACAAAGATCTACATTTAGTGGAATTAGATGTAAAGACATAAAAGTAAATTTTATTCATCAGTGGAAAGCTTGGTACATCAAGATCTGTCATAAGAAAAAACACAAAATACATAAAACAACAACAAAACAACCACCACCACATCCCTAAACGTCAACTCCCTACTCCATCTTCCTCTTCCCTTTGCCCAAGTCCTTTGGGTCTGGCATTTTCTTGTGGACCCCTCTGGATTGCATGTCCTTGTTCCAGAGCTTGGGAGCTGCAAGACCAAAGACCACCTTCAATGGACCCTTCTTCCTTCTTGAGGATTGTGGCTCTTCAGGGACAAAGATCCTTCTCATATCTGCACACACTCTTTCCATTTCACTGGTTAACAATGCAGTGACAGGAGTGAAATCAGGGACAACCATAGCTAGAGGAGTTGGCGTTTCCTCAGCTTCAGTGGTCTCTTCTGATGAGGTTGGAGATGGACAAAACTCTGAAGGACCTTCACCTAAGTAATAGTATGATCTTTGGATTTGAGGTATGTCAAAGGTAGAGTCTGATGAATCAGAAGAGATTTCAATGACTTTGGGGGATGGCTTCATGTTTTGAATGTGAGAAAGACTTTGGGATATGTTATTTGTGGGATGGTGAGTTGATTATGACTTGAAGACTTATTTATAAAGACATGATTTGGGTTTAATGTGAGTTAATGTAAGTAAATGGGAGGTAGATGAGTCAGTAGCAATTACTAATTGTGCAAGTTGTCCACTTAAGTGGATTCTTCGGATGAAAGTCAATGGTTTGACCAACATGCTGCTGATACTATCTATTTTGTTGTTAAGTGTGTTCCTGCTGATGACTTATTCAAGATCAATTTATTCAGGGGAATGCTGATCTATCAGAAGAATTAAAACAAGTAAAAATAAACAAGGCAAATTTTTATTGACTCTTCAGAAGTACAATACAAGACAATTAAATTGAAAGATTAACAACAAAGTTCCTATTCTATTTTGCCCTTGCCCTTGCCTTCTACAGTCTTCTCCTTTCCTTTGTTGTTGATGTTGAAGAGTCCTTGCCACTGAGGACAGGGCAAACCTAAAACAACCTTTCTGGTCTTTGGCAATAGGGAATTTACTTTTCTTTTTCTTGGACGAGAGGACTGAAGCTTCTCAGGAGTTGTAGGGTTGTAAAGTGCATCGTTATCATCATCCGCTTCATCAGAAGAAGTGAAGATGAAGGGAGAATCCTCAGGATTGGGAACTCTGTTTGCCCTCTCCAATGCATTCCATCTTCTCTCCATCTCTCTCTGGTACTCTGGATCATCAATTTCAGAAGGGTATGGTGGAAGATCTTCTGATGATGAACTAGGAGCGGGGACATCATGTCTCTTCTTCTTGGCTTGCTCCTTTGTGAGACCACGAGGACGTGTTGGCATATTGAGTGGTGGTGGAGATGTTAGTGAGTCAGATGTATCAGAGGAGTCAGAAGAAAGGTTGATGATGTGTTGATTGGAAGCCATGGATGTATTGCTGATTGGAGGTATTGTAATTAGGGATTTGATTTGAGTGGAGAGATTTGGGAATAATTAGACTTTATTTATAATATCACCCAACCGCATGTCTTTATTACCATAAATGCGAGGTAGTTTGGAGATAATTAAGGGTTCTTTGAAATTTGAATTAAGAGATCTTTTTCAAAGATATTTGGTTTCCACTGAAGGGAAGATTCTGCTGATTGCTTCTGCGGAAGGCTTTGTTGAATGAATGGTTGACCGTAGTCAACATTTGACTATTTTCTGCGGATTGACCATTTGATTTCAGCCGATTGACTTGGTTTCTTCGGATGAGTCCGTTAATTGGGATTTACCTTAGTTGATTATTGGTCAAAGATTTCTTTCCAATAATTCATATACGTTTCATTCCACGTTTGGTAACTTCCATAATTAACCAAGACGTGCATATCCCACTCCCAATTTAACTGATTCCCTCTTGCTATAAAGTTTCAAAAACCATTTCAATATTCTTCAGAATTCCCAACCCTAATTTCTTATTCTTAATCAATGGCTGAACTACATTTCAAAGGTGATCATAACAAACATGCCTTTCTTAGTCGGGGTAAGAATGATGAAGATTATGTGGGAATGATGGAGTTTCTTCAAAGATCCAAGATTCGTTATGCTTTGCTCCAATATCCAAGTGTTATTCATGAGTCTCTTGTTGTAAAATTTTGGGAAACCGCACAAATAAGGACTGTTGAAGATGGACCAACAGAGATTGTTGCTGTCATAGATGGGGAAGAATATGTGGTTACTGAGTCATTGGTTAGGACTCAACTTCAGTTGGATGATGAAGGAGGGGTGACTGATTTGCCTAAAGGAGAGATACTAAGAGGCCTTCAGGCTGCCGGCTATAGTGGTGATGGGAAAGTATGGTACAAGAATTTGTTTTGTCCAAAATTGAGGTTTTTGACACATACTTTGCTTCAGTGCATGGGTTATAAGTCTGGTGGATGGGACCAATTCTCTACAGACATTGCTCTTGCCATTGTGTGTCTCTCTCAGGGAAGAACATTTAACTTTTCTAGGTATATCTTTAATGATATGCTTGAAAATGTTAAGGATACCAAACTTAAATATTTATTGTATCCTAGGTTTCTTCAAATCATTTTAGATATTCAGACCAATGACCCTACTCATTTGCCTGTTAAGGGTTTATCTAAAGAGTTGTTTACCCAAATGAAATTTAAATTTACTGGTGAACACAGACCCTTACTTCCAGCTATGTTGCCTGGTGGCAATGCTCCTGATGGAGTAGCTGCTGATGCAGCTGCTGATGCCCCGGTGGGCAATCCCCCTGATGGAGAAGCAGCTGATGTAGCTGCTGGTGGTCAGGATTCTCCTGATGCTCAAGCACCAGAGGATTCTCCTGAAAGAACTGAAGATGCTCCTGATGCAAATGCATCAGTTGCTCCTGATGTTCAGCCTCCACTCTCTCCAAGGTTACCCACACCTATACATTCACCAATGGATATCCATTCTCCTGAGCATGAGCTCAATGAGAATTTAGGCTTTGACCAACCTGTACACTCACCACAATTTACCAGACTTCCTACACCTAGTCCTTTGAGACCTCACTTTGAGGATCATGTAGATGTAGATGTAAATTTAGATTATTCTACTCACAGGACCAATGATGCTCCAAATACTACAGATATCCCTGTTGGTGGAGCTGAAGGTCCTGTTACTCTCACTTCTGTATCTGCTTTGTTAAACAGGTATGTTGCTAAGGTGGACAAGTTGGAGAATGATCTGAACTTCACCAAAAAGAATCTTAGCAATGCTGTTCTGACTCTAAATGAAAGAGTTAATAAGTTGGAGGGTAAGCTTAAGCAAAGGAAGAAACAAGGTGTGGTGTATGACTCAGATGAGGACTCTACTAAAGCATCAGACAACATTGACTTGGAAGGCCTTTAACTTCTTGCTGCTACGACTTTGGAGAGTGTTCAGAAGAATGCTGACGCTAGGCCTGAACCATCTGTTGCTCCAACTGCTGATGTTGCTCATTCTACTGATGCAAGTGTACCAAAGGACTCCAGAGTCATTTATGTCAGAAGAAAGCAGTCTGCTGATGCTCCTAGAAAGAAGACTTCTGCTGATGTTCATAGAAAGGAATCTTTTCTTACTACTATGCCAGAAGTGAGCACTCATAGTCCATCAGTAGATATCCAAGCTGATCTTCCTCATGATTCTCCTGATAAGACTTTTGTTCCTCCTAAGAAGAAAGATAAAGGAAAGTCTATATTGATTGATCAAGGCATTCCTTCCAGAGTAAAATCCAAGGTGGAACTTGCTAATGAAAAAATTAGTGAGATTGCTGCTGCACATTTGCAAGCTCAAGAGGAAGCTGCAGCTACTAAAGTTCAATTGGATTTGAAAGCCTCAGAAGCATTAGCTAGGAAAATTCAAGATGATTTGGATAAGATGGGACCTCAATTTACTAGCACCTTGCCTGCTGAAAGACAAAAGGAACTTGATGAAATAGCTAAGAATCTTACTGCTGAACAATGGGAGAATTTGGCTGAACAGGTTGCTTCCAAGCCTAATTTGGGTGAATCTGAGCTTGGAGTTGATAATCCTGCTTTTGTTCAGATGATGGTTGAAAGAGGAAGATTGAAGAGACAACAGGAGGCAGAGAATAAAGCTATGTATCAAAGGGAAAGGCCTTGGACTAAACAAGAAATAAAGAAATACATGAGGAATTTTGTAAAGAATCAGGGATGTTCTATGTTTGGGTCAGGCTGGAATCAAAAGAAGGTTTGGGGACTTTCAGATAAACAGCTCACATTCTACTATGACAAGATCATTTCCAATCTTCATTCCTCTGGTATACATGTCCAAGATGTTCTGGAGTTTAGAGGAAGACTTATGGATGGGCCTAAAGCTAAGAAAGCTAAGCTTCATGAGACTAATGCTCAACCTGCTGAGTCTATTGGGTCTTTTCATGGTGGTCAGGAGAATGTGCGACTTTCTTCAGTCTTGCCTCAGAAGGATGACGCTCAGCAGGATGATACTCCTGATGCTCAGATGGATGATACTCCTGCTGCTTCTCATTATGATACTGCTGAATCTCATCCTGATACCACTGAAGCTCCACATGATATTACCAATGATGTTTCAGAAGATCCTCTAATTGAAGTACCTGATGATGATGATTTTGTAGATGTTCCTGCTGATACTTCCAAACAAGTGCCTAAAGAAGAACCTGCTGATGGTCCTTCTATTCCTGTTACTACTGGCACTAGGAGAAAGACTAAAGCTATCAAGAGGAAGGCTCCAAAAGATATTCCTTTAGAGGATAGTACTACTTTCCTTGATTATGCTTCCGATGATGGTCAAGATCCTGTTGTATGGGAGAAAATTATGAAGTGGGAACTGGTTGATTCTGAGCTTGGTCAAGGAAAAGTGAATGTCATAACTAGACAAGATGGAACTACCAAGACATTCTTGTTTCTGAGCCAGATCTTACATATGGTGGACAAGCAAGATCTTCTCTCACTTTATGATTGGGTTACCAAGTACTATCAAACTCATTCCCCTGATGACATTGGAATGTATTTGATGGGTGATTTGCAGATTCTGTGTGATTCTTATAAAGGTGATTCTGGTGTAAGGTTTCAAGTATGGAAAGGTCAAAAGACATGGGTGGTTGACTATTGGAAGTTCTTTCCACTTCCTAATGTTCATATGATTGTAACAACCACTGGTAAGACTTTGTACTGCTGGGCTGATGTTCTTTACCCAATCACAAAGGAAGTAATGCATCTCATGCTGGAGACAAAGTTATCTGTTCCTTTGGATATGACTGAAAATGATCTTCATCTTGCTGAACAATTGGTAAGGTTCATCAGAAGAAGTATCTTGACTAAGAAGGAGCTGGCAATCAAGCATGGCATTCAAATGGATTCATATCTGCAATGATCTTGGTATTGTATTTTGTTGTATATTTTTTGTTTTCTTTTACTTTAGTAAAAAAAAATAATAAAAAAAAATAAAAAACTAACATATTTGTATAGTTTTGTGTATGTTGTATGCAGGTTTGGTGTTGATTCTTATCACACTCTTTCTGGTCATCAACTTGCCTGATGTTGACTATTCCATCAAAAAGTTGGCTAGTCCAAAGGGTACAGCTTTGGTAAAGACTCATCAAATCTGTTGATAGCTGTAATGGTTTGCTCAAAATCATAGGGTTTTCAACTCACCCATGCTTTATTGTTGAGTAGTTGAAATGGTTGTCAATTGACCATGGATTTTTCCTTTATGGATTCCAAATAATTGGCTAGACCACATGTATATGGCTTGTGGTAAAGGCAGTGGAAAACCATATTTGGTATTCAATTGACCAAGATGAGTATTCATCAATAATTGACTAGTCCTGAGCAAACGGCTACAGGTAAAGACATATCAAATCCGTTTATAGCTGATGATTTGCTAAAAATCATGTGGTTATCAGTGTACCTTTGAACACTTAGCTACTCCAGTAGTGATGGCTATTGGTAAAGAGACATCAAATCCATTATTTTCAGTGATTCACCTCTCACAGGAGTTAACACACCTGGATGTGATGAGAATAGTATGAAACTTATATGTTTCGATGTACATTTAGTCTTGTGTTGCTGCAAAGAATGGTGCTTTTCAATTGTTTGCTGATCATAGAGATTCTACTTATGAAGATTCTTTGCTGCTGATGTTTATTCTCAATCCTCTGGTTTCTGCTATTGGCGATCTATCAAGAAATCTTGAACTTAACTGTGTCAAATTCAAGATTAGGGGAGGATTGTAAGGAATTATTAAAGATACTACTGATTGATACTGCTGACAGGTTCCTGCGGAAGGCTTAGTGACTTTCTGCTGATGACTGGTTCCTGCGGACATATAGAGATCCTACGGATAGAGTTTAACCGTGGATATAACTTATGTATTTTAGGACAAGATATGTAGAATATCTTTTATTAGTTTTTCATTATTCGTTTCTTGTAAGAAAGGTTAGGGTTTCCACTAGTATATAAGGAACCCTAGGTCATTGTAATGTGTACGAGTTTCATTAACATTATTAGTAAAAGTTTATCGATCCATAGAGGATCAAGTTTAGTATAAGTTGGTTTTCATATTCCGCAATAAGCTCACAGAGATTATCTAACTTAGTCTTACTAGTGATTACATTAGTTGGCTAACGATCTATTGGCTCGTGATCTATCAAGGTATAGATCCCTACAAAAACTTTCTGTCCAAATCATCTTCCTAAAACCTTTGATCATAAACTTATTAGTTTTTGTTTCAAGTGATTCAATCCCTCATCACTCAAAGTGCAAGAGAAGAATCCTCCCCATCATAAAGCCAAAGATGTATTAGAGTCTAGTTAGTTGATGAGGCGAAAAATGATCCGTTTTTAGGGGGTCATTTAAGCCCGAAATTGAATTTATTTGATCAAATATTGCCCTAAATCTTTCCTTTTGTGATTTTAGGTACTTTTGGAGTGAATTCTGGAAAAGGAAGCATTTTGGACGTTTTTGGAGCATAAAAGTGAAGAAAACGGCAAAGTCTTAATTTTCCTTGCTGGGAACAGTACCTGACGGCATCACCAAGTTCTTAATGACGGCGTCAAGAGGAAAACAAGAGGTGAAGAGGATAGAGTCCATGACAATCCAGAAAGTTTTTACAGTAGGGCATGACGGCGTCACACTAGGCCGTCATGGTCCCTTTACACGTGATGGCCCAGAGGAAAATTGCTCTTGACGGCGTCAGATCTGGATCTAGGCAATCCGAGAATATTATGGGCGGCGAGTTGACGGCGTCAGAATTCTCTTCTTGACGCCATCACATTGGAAAATCTATATATAGTTTTGTAATTTTCATTCATTAGAAGAGGACAATTTTAGGGATAACTTGGAGAAACCCTAGCACGATTTTATCAGTATTTTCAAGGGTTTCTACCCTTTGAAACCTTTCATGTTCAATTAAGATAAGTATCCTTTCAATTCATTCAATATGTCTATGTATTGTTTGAATATATCTTACGCTTGTCTTGATTTTAACATGCTAGGCTAGATCTCTTGTGTCTTTGCTTAGATGTAGTGAAACCTAGATGTTGATTATGGGTTGATTGCTTGTTTATAGTTGTTACGGATGAATGATTTCGATGTTAGGCTTAAGAAAACTGGCAGACTTCCATAGTGTAACTTGCTTGAACGTCTTAAGAAACATGAACCAATGCGTACTAGGTTTTTATGGTTGTATTTAATGCATGAGCGAATTCTAATGATCCCATGTTAGGAGCTTCTTATAGGCTCGACATAGGAGTGAAGTAGGAGCTTATAGAGTTGGGGAAGTACGTACGCCACCCCACGATTGGTATTAAGGAATATAACCCGTCATCCATGCAACTGTAACAAACTATCAACCTGTACAAGATATCTAGGGAGTAATGAAATCTAAGTAAACACAATTTTCCCATTTATTGTTCACACCACTAGTTTAATTAGTTTAATTTACATTTTTGTTATTTTATTTTGATTACATCTTAGTTATTGGGTTAGTTGACTAGCAACTAATTCCGCCCATTCTTCCAAAACCCGAGATTTTACTTGTTTTTATAAAAATATAAAAATACAAAAAGAATCATCCCTCACCTCTAGACCTAGTTTTTAGGCTTTCTAATCCTAGCGACACTATTCCTGAGTTGAACGATCAATCCCCCGGTACTTGTCACTATACTATACTACAACGATCAGGTACACTGCCTGGTGGGGGTTGCAATTCCCACGCATCATTAGTGTTGATGTTAAGTTATGAGTTATGTATGTATATGTAATAAGTAGATCAAGATGATCTTACTTAGTAGTGAGTCAATGAGTAAGTAAGAAGTAGTGGGAAGAAATAGTAGTGTGGAGAACTCATGTAGTTGTGAAGAAGTAGGTGTATGAATAAGTAGTGGTGTATAGAAGAAGTTGTGAAGTAGTCGTGAAGTCGTGTAGAAGTTGTGTAGTGATCGAAGTCGTGTCGTGAGATTGGTTCTAGCTAATATTAGAACTCAACATTTAGCTTAGTGTCATAAATTGGTATAAGCAAAAGTTGTGTACGGTTTTCTCCGCCAAAAGGGAGCTTGTTGAGTAGTGAGGAAAACTCTCGAGTAGGTGACTCGAGGAGTGGAGTAGGGCAAGGAAGGTGTCCTTGTAGCCGAACCACTATAAATCATCGTATCCAGTTTGCATTTCCTTTCTCTTATCTATTTTCATTTATTCTTGCATTCATCGCTTTACATCTATGCTTGCCTATATGTCTTAGTTGTTGCTTATATAGTTGTGATAATTGATTGTGTTGTACATAGAAGTTAATATTGTGATTGTGTGTATAATTATATGACATGGTCAAATAGATTATCATTCACACTTCTCATATTAATTTTAACTTGATTGATAATTTGATACAAAACGTTTTAAGATTTAAAAGGAAAATGTATTCACATAAAGATCGACCAAAGCTCACATGTATAATTGATCACATTGATTATATGTTGTTTTCATACTAAACTCTAATTGAAGGTTTTTCAAACAAACAATTGAATAAATTTGAATCAACATATTGAAACCAAGTTTTTAAAATATCAAAAATAGGGGAAAACTATTCAACCCCCCCTTCTAGTTTACCACAATTGGTACCAGAGCCACGTCGCTATAATTTTCAAAACAAATGGTTTTAAAAATTGAGTACGATCCATATATCAAATTATTCATTAAGGAGGATTAACTATGAAAAGTGTTTTGTTGATTAACTTGTATTAGTTTTGATGTTATATACACTAGTTATACTAGCTCGAAATAATATTATGCTTAAAATAAGTGTTATATGTTCGGTATCAAAGTCAGAAAGTTACACACCTTTCCGAAAAGTCAGAAAACAATTTTTTACAAAAAAAAAATGAAATTTTGAGTACCAGATGGGCGGCCCCCTTAATTGTCTGGGTGGCCCCCTTAAATACTGGGCGGTCCCCTTAAATATTTAAGGGGTCTGCCTGTCTATTTGCAGTTTTTTCGGAAACTTTGAAAAATCATATAAAAATAACCGTAACTCCGTAGAAGTCGTGCCACCCGGAGTTTTAAAGGTAATTGAGTCTACTTTCATTTAAAAATACTTACAAGTAACCATTACAAACTTAAATAAGTCAGAAAGTTAAAATACTACACAGAGGTAAAAAATTTGAGTCTTGTTTTAACGTAAAACTCGTATTTTACCTTTTCCTTCGAGTCGAGCATTCCTAGTCGGTATATTTTTGAAAAATTAAGAATTTATTCTTTAAAAATATTGATTTGATTTAAATTTTAAAATGGGTAGTAAACTATTTTATTTTCAAATAAAATCGAGCTTAGTAAACATTGGTATATATAATACGCAAAACGACGACAAGTGTTTTATGTGCTATGTTAACTTATTTGTGATTCTATTTTGTTAATTGAATATATTAGATGATGGTTGCTATTTGAATTTTAGTTAATTGTATATCTAAGCATATGTGCCTTATTAGTTTATAGCTAGTTTTCCGGTTTATACTTAACTAGATCTTATGCTAGATTTCTTGCGTTAGGATTGCAATATTATGCTTGCATTGCATATAGGTATAGATGGCTTAATGTTACTCAAACATCTTGTAAATGAGTTAAATCTAGTCACCTAAATATTTCAAACAATTTAATCTATTCTTAAACAACACACTTAAATATTTTCAACAAATTACCTTGTTTTACATTAAGTTGTTTAATAAGAGAAATTGAATCATTGTAAAACATTAGTAGTTATATAAAAGAAAAAGTATTTTCAAAATCTAAGTGTGTTCATTATAAATAACAATGAAGAGTATTTCACATAAAAAAAACATATAACAATCATGAAGTAATAAGTCAAATTTCAATCATTCACTAATCTCACTCATAAATAATCTTAGGATTAATGGAACACACTATCAAAATGCCTATTTATTTTAAATGAGTGTTTGTGAGGGTCAAGAAAGATCTTGATATTATATCAATTCATTATTCAAATTATGGTTGATATATTCATCAAATCTAATTGACATGTTTTTTAGTGTGGACAAGAAATTGGATTGTTATTTGTTTAGTTTGAAAATTACATCAAATTTTAACAAAAGATATAGTCTTGAATCTACATACTCAATCACACTAGATTGATATGAAAATATTTACATCTTTTGTAGATGAAAAGAATATGCACCGGATCATAACTCACACTTGTGTTGATAATGCCATATTGAATCTACTTGTCCAATAGTTGTGTTCCAAATATTAGAATAACATGTTTAACACATGCATAAAATATACAATGAAGTAGGATTGACGACTTGGATGTTTCGTCCGAAATATTCAAGCAATTTACATTGCAATGCAATGGATAAATGTGTCATATCCGAAAAACCAAACATGAGCGAACTAACAACATATGTAAACTTTGCTCACACTACTTAAAATCATCACTTCAAGATAAAATACATATTTAAGAATAATTCACACAATATATTCTATGTATTTCATTTTCTTTGTAGCATGAATGGTTATGTTACAAGATAATGCACTACACTTTCCTTTTTGAAATAATATAAGTTACTCGAATTGAAAAATAACTTTGTAGCATGAATGGTTATGTTCAGGTTAATTACTGTTGGGAATTACAATTAAGTTGATAAGACAAAACATGTGAAACATAAGGGACTTATGGAGACAAAGGAAGAAACTTGCAAAGAAAGAAAAAGATTACTGCATATCTTTTTATTATTCTAGAATATCCTTTGTAACCCTAGTATCTCTATTATATAAAGAGATACAGGAAATTTATATTAAGTGTGTCACAATGTAAACCTAGTAAAGGTGTGTCTGTGTAAACCTAGGGCGTGAGTATGCTTATGTAAACGCCTAGGTTAGTTGGTTAGTGTTAAGCCTCAACGATCTTAGATCGCTGTTAATGTGTAACCGTGCTACACTTGATCACGTAGCATTGGGGCTTTGGTGTATGTTAGAGTAGAGATGATGACGAGAAACCTTGTTAGCAATAATAATGATGTGTTTGTTTATTCCGCTGCGTATCGTGTTCATTCATTATTATTGTGCAATCCCTAGATGAGGTCTAAACAACCTCGAGCTTTAAACGATCTTAACATGTGGTATCAGAGCGGGGGCTCTTGATATCTAGGATTTACAAGGTTCATTGTCGAAGAACGAAGAAAACAAGAAAAATTCGATTTTGGTTCAATTTTCGTAACTCACTGCAGGTCAGTTTTCAAGGCGCGATATCTCCTTCGTTAACCGTTGGATCGGGCTGAAATTTTTACTAGAGGTTCTATACATGACAAGGAAGAGTTCCACCAGAGGGATCTTTGATCTGAGCTCCCAGTAAAAAGATATGATTTTTCTAAAAGGCTGCTGCAGAAAAGTTTGTAAGTCGAATTTTTAGGGTTTTATTGATCTCAACTTCTTTTAATTCGTGCATACTTGTGTTAATTCATTATGGAAGTTGAATATCTACTTTTTGGAGTTTATTAATCATGGAGGATAGTAGATTTGGTGAAGATCGTGGGTACTATTAAAAGTTGTTTCTTGGATCAATGATGAACCCTAGTAGGACTAATAATGGATGCTACTGATTGGTTTATTGAGTAAAGGTCTGATGTTGCTATACGATTAATGTTTTAGGGTTTCTTGATTTGTATTTATCAAGGAATAAAGTTGCGTATGTTTGAAACCCTAATGTAATGATGGAGACCACGAAAGCTACTGGTGATAATGAAGTGGTGTTAATGTTGTGTACCATGGAAAGTAAGGTGTTGGGAGTAGACATACTTGTGGATGAATCGATGTGGCTTGTTCTTCGTTTTCACTGCTGCACTACATGTTACCACTGCAAGTGTATTCGTTTCCACTGCAAAGTGTATTCGTTTCCACTGCAAGTGTATACGTTTCCACTGATGCTTTATTCGTTTCCACTGCTGTCTCGATATTACCACTGCTAGCTTTAGAGTGTTACCACTGCACGCTATACGTTTCCACTGCAGCTTCAGAGTTACCACTGCTAATGCAAATTTTACCACTGCGCATGTCCATCGTTTCCACTACTAGTGAAAAGTTACCACTGCTGTAACACCCCCAAATTTGTAAGTAAGCAGCGGAAGACTAATTTGGGGTATTACTTCTCGGATCGTAGTCATAACCATAGAAAACGACTCAAAAGAGACGTTTTTATAAAAGTTTAGTTATCATTAAATAGACTTAACATAACATGACACAAGGAAGTTTTTACGATAAATTTAGAGTTACAAATAAAGTGGTTTCTGATAAAAGCAAATGATAACATTATTAAACATGGTCCATAAAGAGGGGTCATTTGCCAATCTCCGTGCCCGATTTGCCTTCGTCAATTACCTGAGATAAACATGCTAAAAAGTCAACACAACGGTTGAGTGAATCCTCAGTGTTTAAGTTGTAATAGTTGAACACAAGTCACATAGTAGTAAAAACAATAGCATCGCAGTGTAATATTTATATATTGCCCTAAGCCTCATGACACGCAAACCTTAACATCGGGTGGAATGTAAATAATCCCACACCATAAAATGGTGTAGGTGATAATGCCCTCGTGTAATAGGAGTTTGTCAGGCTCCTTAGTTAATTCGAATAAAGTGCATTTGGTTACTTACCCAGCAACTCAAATGGGGCGTCAACTGCCAATAGATCTATTCACCAAATTCGCGTTCACTCGCAAGTGATTAATGGTTCAAGATATGAGGGACTTTTTGACAAGTGGTAACTTAGGCAATATTAATCAGAATAGCATACAGAAAATACTTGTGTTCAGTTTTGTAGCATGTATCTCCCCACGGGATTTTGGAAATATAGTAAAAAGTGGGACTATGAACTCACCTTAGTAGTACAGTGGTAGTGATACGGATCTCAGTTACGGTAAGGGAACGGCTCCAACACACAACCTAGATAGTACGGCAAGTTTTAGTGTTTTGATAGTCCGAATGATTTATTGGTTTGACGATAAAAGAATACGTGGTTTAAATGACATGATCGAAATTGAGAAAATTATTTATATATAAATGTATATAAAATTATGAAACTAAATCAAGAATTTCAACATGAAATGCAATGATATGAATGGCGGGAAATGGAAATAAATATGAGAATCTCAGATATAGTCCTTGGTCCTTTTTCAGATCTCAACCTTTATCCTAACGGCGTTACGCTGCGCCGTTAGTCCTCGTTTTATAATAATTCCGATAACAGTCCTCTACTTGTCCAAATATACGATATGAACTCGAAATTTATTACTTTATCATTTTTGGTCTAGATGTTCCTGTTTTTACAGTTTTGGTCCTTGTTTTCACAGCTTTACACTTTTAGTCCCTATAAGTGACGACGCGTTACATTTTTAGTCCTTTTTCAAAAAAATCGTTAGAATTTTTATAAAAACTTTACCGAGCTTATTTTTAATCTTGGGAAACTTATTTGCACAGCTTATACGATCAGAACAGCTTATTTTTGCTTAATGGGCTTATAAGCCCACTAATCGGCTCATATATGTTTTATAGTTAACGAGTTTTCTGTCAATCAAAAGGATCCTTTTAACGTGTCGTGGTATCGTTATTTTTATAAACTTAAAACACGAATTTGGTAGCTTGTTAGGTGGTCTATTGGATTGAACAAAGATATAATGTGTTCGTTAGTTTGGATTGCAAGATATCGAGGTGTTTCTTAGCAACCTGAGTCGACTAGTTCACATGAAATAACAAAGTTTTATCTTTTTCTTTTTGAATCTGGTCGCATGTATGAGTAGAGAAACGATTAAGGACGAGTTATATGATGCATGTAATGTGAAATAAAGACGTAAACAAAGTGTAACGAGATTTCTTATGCCTTCCATGTAGGTGGCGAGTCTCGTTACGAGCTATATGTATTTTGTACGCATGAAACAAAATAAAAATATGAATTCGTATGCATGCACGTAAAGGATTTGGAGCTTTAGAGATTGAGAATGCTTACTACACCTAAACGGTGGTGAGACGTCGAGTAAAGAAGGAGGGGAAAACACGACAGTTCCTTAGTTCGGCTTGAACCCAAGTCGCGGTTGATTGGAAATGAATCTCGACACTACTTTAAATGCTTTCAACGAGGTTGGCTTGTTTCTGGTCGAGCAGCAGTGAGTTTTGAAGTGTGGGGGAAATGGTTTTCTAAAAATGTAAATGGAGTGCATGGAAATGAGGAGAGGTGTCACGTTTATATAATAATAGAATTAGAGATATCTCCCCAACATTTTACTGTGACATGGCAGTAGATATTGATGTCATAGAACTATTTTCTTCCACAATTTGGGTCCTCTCGTCAGCTCAAATCAAGGGGAGTGTTTCTTGGGATTTTTATTTGTACTTCGGTAAATAAGTAATATACGTATGAAGATTTGGTTTTTATTTTACTTTATTTGCTCATGTGAAGTAACGAGAATCAATAAGTTCAAATAAGTTTAGAGATGACTAAATACTCTAGTACGATCGTTTAAAATTATAACAAGTCGTAACGATTTGGCAGAAATAAAGATTTTGGGCGAGTTGATTTCTAGTGTATCGAGTGGGTTATACACTTAGCTTTAGGGATTTTTAGCATAGTACTCGTACGAGATAAGGGAAAGCAATTGTTGTTCGTGATCCTATTGCGTGACGTAAATCCAGATAAGTAATAAATTTGACATGTTGTTCGTGATATATCGAAACGCTGGGGTCGTTTTGTTTGTCTTCGTTGTTCATTAGTTTCAAACAGAAAAAGAAGAAACTTAAAAACAAAAGAATGGGCCAGACCTGGTACATGGGCCGAGAGTGAAGGTTGAGCCCATCGACCGACTGCTTGGTTTTTGGCGGGCTGCTGCTGGGGGATTCGGTGGTGGGCTGAAGTAACGGATTAAGGGCCTGTTTAGATTAATTAGAGTTAATTACGTTTAGTACATTTAATGAGGATTTAGGTGAGTTATTTTCGTGAGTCCGGGAGTTGGCCGAGTGCGGTTTTAGTGAAATAACGTCGCATGAAATTGTAAATTGACAAAAGTTAAATATTTTCGCGATTTCGGACTATCATAGTATGTGTGGGAGCATCGTTCTAATGATATAGGTGATCACAATTCACGTTGTGATTATTCGTATTATAGTCTATTCGTCGAATAAGACGTTTGTTGTTGTCACAAGTGTTATAAAATAGCGAAATGATATATTAGACTTTGATTAGCACATAATCTTCATAAGGGAAATAGCGGGAGTTTACAGTATCAACCCCTTATTTTGAATTCCGTCCCGGAATTCTAGTCTAAGATAGTTGTTAGGGACGACTATGGGAATAGATGTGGGTATTTAGCGCGAATCTGGTCTTCACGCTCCCAAGTGTACTCTGGTCCTCGCTTAGAGTTCCACCTAACTTTGACAATAGGGATACTGCTTTGTTTCAATTGTTTGACGTCCCGGTCCATGATCTCTACTGGTTCCTCAACGAAGTTAAGCTTGTCGTCGACCCAAATTTCTTTTAACGGAATGACAAGAGATTCGTCTGATAAACACTTCTTCAGGTTTGATACGTGAAAGGTATTGTGTACTCTACTGAGTTCCTCAGGAAGTTCAAGCTTGTATGCCACTGGGCCAATCCTTTCTAGGATTTTGAATGGTCCAACGTATCTGGGATTTAACTTTCCATGTTTCCCAAATCGAACCATCCCTTTCCAAAATCGATCACGCATGCTCGGAGCATGTCTTCCAAGGTTTGAATAGTTCTTTCACTCTGACCGTCGGTCTGTGGGTGATATGCAGTGCTCATATCCAGGCGGGTACCCAATGCCTTCTGTAACGCCTGCCAAAAGTTTGACGTGAAACGGCTATCTCGATCCGAGATAATGGAAATTGGCACTCCATGTCGTGAGACTATTTCTTTCAAATATAATTGTGCGAGGGCACTCATCTCGTCGGTTTCTTTTATTGGCAGAAAATGCGCGGATTTGGTAAGGCGATCAATGATGACCCAAATGGTATCAAACCCTCTTGGTGTCTTAGGTAGTTTTGTGATGAAGTCCATTGTAATCCTTTCCCACTTCCATATCGGGATCTCGGGTTGTATCAACAAACCGGATGGCTTTTGACACTCAGCCTTCACCCTTGAACACGTCAAACATTTCCCGACATACTCGGCGATGTCGGCTTTCATGTTTGGCCACCAGTAAAGTTTCTTGAGATCCTGATACATCTTATCAGACCCTGGGTGAATGGAATATTTAGATTTGTGAGATTCATGCATGATGAGATCCCGTATTCCCCCATAGAGTGGAATCCAACTTCGGTCCTTGAAACACAACCTTCCGTCTGATTTCTTCACAAATCCATTCTCACTTTCTGGCATACCGTAGATCTTCTCCTTTGGTCTGTTCTCTTCCTTGAGAGCTTCGGTCTGGGCCTCAAGGATCTTCGGTGGAAGCGGTGATATAATTGTCATCCCTAGAGATCTGACTCTGAGAGGTGTAATTCGCTCCTTTCTACTCAAGGCATCTGCCACAACATTTGCCTTTCCAGGGCGAATCTCGCAATCATAGTCACTGAGTAATTCCAACCATCGGCGTTTTCTCATGTTCAACTCCTTCTGGTCTAGAATGTGTTGTAGGCTTTTGTGATCTGTAAACACCGTGCACTTGGTGCCATACAGGTAATGTCTCCACAGTTTAAGAGCAAATACCACTGCTCCTAACTCGAGATCATGGGTGGTATAGTTCTTCTCATGGGTTTTGAGTTGTCGAGAAGCATATGCGATAACTTTGCTCCTTTGCATTAATACCGCGCCTAAACCTTGGCATGATGCATCACAATACTCCACGAAGTCTTCGCTACCCACTGGTAGTGCCAAGATCGGAGCTTCACAAAGTTTCTGTTTTAAAAGTTGGAATGACGATTCTTGTTCTTCTCCCCAATCAAACTTTTTCTTCTTTTGCGTCAATTCTGTCAACGGTTTGGCGATTTTTGAGAAACTTTTGATGAATCTACGATAGTATCCTGCAAGACCTAAAAATTGACGTATCTCCGTGGGGTTTGTAGGAGATGCCCAATTTTTGATCGCTTCGATCTTTGCGGGGTCCACGTGAATGCCCTTGCTATCAATCACGTGTCCAAGAAATTGCACTTTCTCTATCCAAAAGTCACACTTGGAAAATTTGGCGTACAATTTCTCCTTTTTGAGCAGTTCCAAGATACTTGTTAAGTGCTCTGCATGCTCTTCCTTATTTCGAGAATAAATGAGGATGTCGTCGATGAACACAATTACGAACTTGTCCAAATAAGGCTTGCACACTCGGTTCATTAGGTCCATAAACACAGCTGGTGCGTTAGTTAGACCGAATGGCATTACTTGGAATTCGTAGTGGCCATATCGTGTCCTGAAAGCTGTTTTAGGGATGTCTTCTTCCCTGACTCTTAGTTGGTAATAGCCCGATCTCAGATCAATCTTCGAGTAAACACTCGATCCTTGAAGTTGATCGAAAAGGTCATCGATTCTGGGTAATGGGTATCGGTTCTTTATTGTAAGTTTGTTCAACTCACGATAATCAATACACATTCTGAAAGATCCGTCCTTCTTTTTGACAAATAACACCGGAGCTCCCCAAGGTGAGGAACTAGGTCGAATGAACCCTTTATCTAATAATTCTTGTAATTGATCAGATAGTTCTTTCATCTCAGATGGCGCCAATCTATAAGGTGCTCGCGCCACTGGCGCTGCTCCTGGCACCAAATCGATCTGGAATTCCACCTGGCGGACGGGTGGAAGGCCGGGCAACTCGTCGGGAAATACTTCGGGGAAGTTCTTTACTACTGGCACATCTTCGGGTCGCTTCTCCTCCAACTTCTTTTCTGTCACTTGTGCCAAAAAGGCGTGACATCCTCTATCGATATACTTCACCGTTTTGACGTATGATATGATGCCGAGGCGGGTCTTACTTCGTTCACCACGGATGATTAGGGTTTCACCTTGAAAAGGGACGTGGATGACTTTCTCGTCGCAGATGATTCTAGCATGGTTCTTGGACAACCAATCCATGCCGACGACCACGTCGAAGCTGCCAAGCTTAATCGGCATGAGGTCTATATCGAAAGGTTCGTCGAGTAAGAGTAGGGTGCAACCTTGGATTACGGTATTTGTGCTTACTAGTTCTCCGTTGGCTAGTTCAATTTCATAGGTGGTGTGTAGTTCGGTCGGGTGGATGTTAAGTAAAGAAGCAAGCGAAGTAGATACAAAACTTTTATCGGCTCCAGAATCAAATAAAACTTTAGTAGGATGATTGTTAAGTAAAAACGTACCCGTGACTACATCCGGGTCTTCCTGCGCATTTCCTCTTTCCATCACAAACGCCCTCCCCCGAGCGTTATTATTCTGGTTGGCAGTTTGGTTCGGGCACCGGTTCTTGTAGTGCCCCTTTTCACCACATCCATGGCACACCACAGTCACTAGTTGCGAGTTGGCCCCAGTGGCCTTGCAGTCTTGAGTTTTGTGGCCGGTCTTCTGGCACTTCCCACACTTAGCGAAGCATGGCCCATTGTGGTGCAGCTTGCATCGGTTACACATAGGAGCGGGTCCAGCATAACCCCCAGTTCCAGCGGGTGCAGCAATATAAGCCCTGGCGGCTTCCTGCTGGCGGTTCTGCCGATTGTGATGGTGGTTACGGTTCTGTTGGTAGTTCTGATTGTTGTTGTGGTTGTAGTTGCGGTTGTTGTTGTGGTGATTGTTGACATTGTTGTTGTTGTGAGAGTTGTTGTGGTTGTTGCTCCTGCGGTCATCAAACTTCCGTTTGTGGTCATTGTTTCCTTGGATCTGACCGCGTTTTATCTCTCGTTCAATCAACCTCTGAGTGATTGACAGAGCCTCCTCTAGTGTTTGAGGCTTGGATGCGGTGACGTTACCTTCAATGTTTCTAGGCAACCCTTCGATGTACTTTTCTAGCAGTTTCTCAAGGTCTGGCACCTTAGTTGGGCATAGTAAGGCAAGTTCTTGGAACCTTCGATCATAAGTCTTAAAGTCATACCCTTTCACCACCAAACGATCAAACTTGTCCTCTAACTTCCTGATCTCGGTACGAGGACAATACTTCTTCAACATCTTCTGTTTGAAATCGGCCCATGAAATTTGGTAAGCTTCCTCTATTCCCATGTTCTGGGCAGTAGAGTTCCACCAGGACAAAGCATCGTCCAAAAGGGTTCCCGTAGCAAATGAGACCTTGTAGTCGTCAGCACAACCGCTTCTCATAAAAACTGTCTCAGAACGCTCAAACCATCGGGCGAGCTCGGTCACTCCTTCAGTTCCCTTGAAGTATGTGGGCTTGCAAGCCATGAAATCCTTGTAAGTGCATTTTCGAGTTACAGTCACTTCGTTTTCTCCGGTTGGCCTATTGGTGCTGCTTGCACGAGCCATTGCAGCTGCCTGAGTCTCTAGTGCTGCAGCAACACTATCAGCAATCAATTTCTGGATTTCGGCCGGAGTCATGGGTGTTGTTGGTGTTGCGGCTGTTGTTTTCCCACGAGGCATATTTCTATTAATACCACAAGAGAAACACACATTTAGAATTCACATAATGACCGTGTCATGTTGAAATGTTTTTAATAACAAGGTAATATCGTAATGGTAGTGCCATAGTACGGAAATCACAACAGGCTGGGTTCATAAATTTCTTGGTATGTCCAGATACTATCATATTACACATGGATTTTATGAAAATAACCAAAGCAACATAAATTAACGTCAATTTATAGCAATCATAATCAACAACAGTGCCTTAATAACTTGTTCAATTGTTTACAAAACAATTTATTACAAGGTCTTTTATTATCGCCACATGCGGCAATTTAAGATGTTCAAGCCATAAATAATACATTGATAATCTATGAGTCGCCTGGCGTGTCTCCCAGTTTGCGTTGAAGATCTCGAACTATCTCGGTCAGCTCTTCAATTTTCTGGTCCCTGACCCTTTCCCTGGCCTGGGATTCTTCCACCATACGCTCAAGTGTCAAAATGCGGGTGTTGGTTGTAACGAGTTCATCAGCCTGTCGCTCATTTATGTCCTGCATCATTGCGGCAATGTCCCTCAGGTCTCGTACCTCCTGTCTCTCGTTCTCAAGTTTCCCCTCTAACTCGGTAACAACCTCGAGAGTTTCCTGCAGTTGAGTACCCATCAGGTTAAAGACCTCGTCCACAGCTATTCGTCCCATCACTAGATTTCCCATTTCCTCTTCAATGCTCTTGATACGCTCAAGGGAAATCTCACTAATAAAATCTGCGATCCCATTAATGCGATCTTCGTGTCTAACAAGTCTGGCAGCGAGTAGAGGAATAGTGTGGTGAATAGGTTCTCCGGTGACTGGGAGGAATCTAGGAATGGCAGTGGAAGAACTTTCCCCCAATTCTCTGGCACTCGGAAAACCCTCTTCTGCTCTCCAGTGACCGATATATGATGGAAGGAATGACCACAGTCGGGGATCGATCCTTCTGCGGGGCCTGGCCCGAGCAACCTCGGCCGCATCCTCAACATGAGAATCTGAAGATGATGAGATTGGGAAAGGTGCCCCTTCGCGGAGTGGTAACGGAGCACTGCGGGCACGTTGTGGTCGGGCAGGAGGTGGTAATGGAACCGTAGTAGTTTGATGATAAAAGATAGTAGGTGGTGGTAGGAAAGTTGGCAGTACGGGACGTATAGGAGATAGAGGTGGTGATGACATCATCATCTGTAGAGGTGATATAGGGGACGTAGGTGGTGCTGGTGGTGGGTGTATGGGAGCTGTTGGTGCTCGTACCCGCTTTCGGGTATAGTAGATCGTAGCGGAGCCTCGTCGCTGAACTGGTGTAGGTTGAGGAGGTGGTGGTAATTGCGAGAAAAAGTTGGAAGATTCCGAGTCAGATGAGTCATTATCTGTCTCCGACCCTGAAGAACGAAGGGGAGTCGGAATGGCTGGTGAAATCACTGGAGTGGCGGCGACTTCATCCTCCTCGAACGGTTCAGTCTCTTCAGACACAGCCATTGGCGAATTAGAAGTCGGAACCATTGGTGATGCTGGTGCAGTGGTGGGGAAGATAGCTCCCTTGGTCTCCGAGTCGGATGATGAATCGTTAGGGTGGGTAGTTAGAGACATGATACTGTAATAATCCCGAATATAATAACATAAGTATAAGTTATTGATATAATAATTATTTTAATTCACCATGATGTCTAATAGTTATGCGTCATCTGTTAAGCAAATCTCAATGTGAAATGTTGGCAAAGTGTTGGCACGGAGGGCAGGGTGTATTAGTGTATAAGATGGTTTTGTTTTTAGAGCATAATTATAGTCCAATGTTTTGAAAATACACTTGGTTCTCTATAATTATGTCTCTGATACCAATCTGTAACACCCCCAAATTTGTAAGTAAGCAGCGGAAGACTAATTTGGGGTATTACTTCTCGGATCGTAGTCATAACCATAGAAAACGACTCAAAAGAGACGTTTTTATAAAAGTTTAGTTATCATTAAATAGACTTAACATAACATGACACAAGGAAGTTTTTACGATAAATTTAGAGTTACAAATAAAGTGGTTTCTGATAAAAGCAAATGATAACATTATTAAACATGGTCCATAAAGAGGGGTCATTTGCCAATCTCCGTGCCCGATTTGCCTTCGTCAATTACCTGAGATAAACATGCTAAAAAGTCAACACAACGGTTGAGTGAATCCACAGTGTTTAAGTTGTAATAGTTGAACACAAGTCACATAGTAGTAAAAACAATAGCATCGCAGTGTAATATTTATATATTGCCCTAAGCCTCATGACACGCAAACCTTAACATCGGGTGTAATGTAAATAATCCCACACAATAAAATGGTGTAGGTGATAATGCCCTCATGTAATAGGAGTTTGTCAGGCTCCTTAGTTAATTCGAATAAAGTGCATTTGGTTACTTACCCAGCAACTCAAATGGGGCGTCAACTGCCAATAGATCTATTCACCAAATTCGCGTTTACTCGCAAGTGATTAACGGTTCATGATATGAGGGACTTTTTGACAAGTGGTAACTTAGGTAATATTAATCAGAATAGCATACAGAAAATACTTGTGTTCAGTTTTGTAGCATGTATCTCCCCACGGGATTTTGGAAATATAGTAAAAAGTGGGACTATGAACTCACCTTAGTAGTACAGTGGTAGTGATACGGATCTCAGTTACGGTAAGGGAACGGCTCCAACACACAACCTAGATAGTACGACAAGTTTTAGTGTTTTGATAGTCCGAATGATTTATTGGTTTGACGATAAAAGAATACGTGGTTTAAATGACATGATCGAAATTGAGAAAATTATTTATATATAAATGTATATAAAATTATGAAACTAAATCAAGAATTTCAACATGAAATGCAATGATATGAATGGCGGGAAATGGAAATAAATATGAGAATCTCAGATATAGTCCTTGGTCCTTTTTCAGATCTCAACCTTTATCCTAATGGCGTTACGCTGCGCCGTTAGTCCTCGTTTTATAATAATTCCGATAACAGTCCTCTACTTGTCCAAATATACGATATGAACTCGAAATTTATTACTTTATCATTTTTGGTCCAGATGTTCCTGTTTTTACAGTTTTGGTCCTTGTTTTCACAGCTTTACACTTTTAGTCCCTATAAGTGACGACGCGTTACATTTTTAGTCCTTTTTCATAAAAATCGTTAGAATTTTTATAAAAACTTTACCGAGATTATTTTTAATCTTGGGAAACTTATTTGCACAGCTTATACGATCAGAATAGCTTATTTTTGCTTAATGGGCTTATAAGCCCACTAATCGGCTCATATATGTTTTATAGTTAACGAGTTTTCTGTCAATCAAAAGGATCCTTTTAACGTGTCGTGGTATCGTTATTTTTATAAACTTAAAACACGAATTTGGTAGCTTGTTGGGTTGTCTATTGGATTGAACAAAGATATAATGTGTTCGTTAGTTTGGATTGCAAGATATCGAGGTGTTTCTTAGCAACCTGAGTCGACTAGTTCACATGAAATAACAAAGTTTTATCTTTTTCTTTTTGAATCTGGTCGCATGTATGAGTAGAGAAACGATTAAGGGCGAGTTATATGATGCATGTAATGTGAAATAAAGACGTAAACAAAGTGTAACGAGATTTCTTATGCCTTCCATGTAGGTGGCGAGTCTCGTTACGAGCTATATGTATTTTGTACGCATGAAACAAAATAAAAATATGAATTCGTATGCATGCACGTAAAGGATTTGGAGCTTTAGAGATTGAGAATGCTTACTACACCAAAACGGTGGTGAGACGTCGAGTAAAGAAGGAGGGGAAAACATGACAGTTCCTTAGTTCGGCTTGAACCCAAGTCGCGGTTGATTGGAAATGAATCTCGACACTACTTTAAATGCTTTCAACGAGGTTGGCTTGTTTCTGGTCGAGCAGCAGTGAGTTTTGAAGTATGGGGGAAATGGTTTTCGAAAAATGTAAATGGAGTGCATGGAAATGAGGAGAGGTGTCACGTTTATATAATAATAGAACTAGAGATATCTCCCCAACATTTTACTGTGACATGGCAGTAGATATTGATGTCATAGAACTATTTTCTTCCACAATTTGGGTCCTCTCGTCAGCTCAAATCATGGGGAGTGTTTCTTGGGATTTTTATTTGTACTTCGGTAAATAAATAATATACGTATGAAGATTTGGTTTTTATTTTACTTTATTTGCTCATGTGAAGTAACGAGAATCAATAAGTTCAAATAAGTTTAGAGATGACTAAATACTCTAGTACGATCGTTTAAAATTATAACAAGTCGTAACGATTTGGCAGAAATAAAGATTTTGGGCGAGTTGATTTCTAGTGTATCGAGTGGGTTATACACTTAGCTTTAGGGATTTTTAGCATAGTACTCGTACGAGATAAGGGAAAGCAATTGTTGTTCGTGATCCTATTGCGTGACGTAAATCCAGATAAGTAATAATTTTGACATGTTGTTCGTGATATATCGAAACGCTGGGGTCGTTTTGTTTGTCTTCGTTGTTCGTTAGTTTCAAACAGAAAAAGAAGAAACTTAAAAACAAAAGAATGGGCCAGACCTGGTACATGGGCCGAGAGTGAAGGTTGAGCCCATCGACCGGCTGCTTGGTTTTTGGCGGGCTGCTGCTGGGGGATTCGGTGGTGGGCTGAAGTAACGGATTAAGGGCCCGTTTAGATTAATTAGAGTTAATTACGTTTAGTACATTTAATGAGGATTTAGGTGAGTTATTTTCGTGAGTCCGGGAGTTGGCCGAGTGCGGTTTTAGTGAAATAATGTCGCATGAAATTGTAAATTGACAAAAGTTAAATATTTTCGCGATTTCGGACTATCATAGTATGTGTGGGAGCATCGTTCTAATGATATAGGTGATCACAATTCACGTTGTGATTATTCGTATTATAGTCTATTCATCGAATAAGACGTTTGTTGTTGTCACAAGTGTTATAAAATAGCGAAATGATATATTAGACTTTGATTAGCACATAATCTTCATAAGGGAAATAGCGGGAGTTTACAATTGCTATGCTTAATGTTTTAAAAGGCAGTAATATGGGCATGAGTTACGAGCAGTGAGGGGAAGTATATGTTTAATTTGGAACAGGTTGGTTCTAATACACACACAAGGGAAGACACACACACAAGTGTTATGATTTTTGGTTTCGGTGCTTAATAGATTTATGGCTCGTTCTTATTGTTCTAATTGGTTACGAAGAAAGGTTTTTATCACCTATTTGACGTTGAAGTGGAATTATTCGGATTTTTGTTTTATCATATCTCAAAGTTGGTGTAACGCTTTGAAGATAACTTGTTCGTGCTTTATGGTTGTGACGAAAACTTGTCAAAATCTAGTTTTCATAGGTCAAGGGGTGGATGGATGAAGACCTAGCTAACTATCACTTAAAGGAGTTACATTGTAGTGCTCAGTGTCTCATTACAGATGAGGATTTTGTCAAGGGATTGCGGTCTACTTATATTTGCTGTTTAATATAAGTTTGGAGTCACGTGGTTAGTACAAGACATAAGACACAAGTTTGGGTTGTTCTACTTCAGCATCAAGTTGGTTATACTTAGTTTTCTTCAACAGTGATCATTACATAGAGTCTACATTCAAGCAATGGTTAACATATGGGTTTCAGGGGAAGCTTATCGTTAAAATGATTAACCATTTATGTGCTACATCAAGGTGAAGGTTTTCATGATTATTCGTTGGTATTCTTACTGAAGATTTGGGATTTTTATGTCTTGAGTTCATTTAATAAGTAAGCGTTTTGGTGTTCTTAATGGTGGGTAATTCAAGACATTAAAGGACTAAATATGGATGTATGGTACTGGTTGGTGATTGTGAAGATCAAGGTTGCATACATTTGTCCCCTATTTGATGATGACAAAAAGGGGAAGAAGAATAGTTTGAAGATTGCAACTTGAAGATCCTTGATGATATGCATTGTTTAAGGGGAAGTCACATGTTTCATGACATACTAACTTCAGGGGAAGTTCATGCTTATTAGTTTTGTCATTATCAACTAGGGGAAGATTGTTGGGAATTACAATTAAGTTGATAAGACAAAACATGTGAAACATGGGGACTTATGGAGACAAAGGAAGAAACTTGCAAAGAAAGAAAAAGATTACTGCATATCTTTTTATTATTCTAGAATATCCTTTGTAACCCTAGTATCTCTATTATATAAAGAGATACAGGGAATTGATATTAAGTGTGTCACAATGTAAACCTAGTAAAGGGGTGTGTGTGTGTAAACCTAGGGCGTGAGTATGCTTATGTAAACGCCTAGGTTAGTTGGTTAGTGTTAAGCCTCAACGATCTTAGATCGCTGTTAGTGTGTAACCGTGCTACACTTGATCACGTAGCATTGGGGCTTTGGTGTATGTTAGAGTAGAGATGATGACGAGAAACCTTGTTAGCAATAATAATGATGTGTTTGTTTATTCCGCTGCGTATCGTGTTCATTCATTATTATTGTGCAATCCCTAGATGAGGTCTAAACAACCTCAAGCTTTAAACGATCTTAACAATTACTATTCCCAAAAAATTTCACTATTCATTTTTACTATTCACTTCCCAAAATTTGATTTTTATTTCATATTCTCGTGTGATAAATCATTTCCATGGCAAATTAAAAGTTTGACACTCATCAGATCATTTTTGCGAAAGTTATTAAGGAACTACACGTTTTAGGGTAAAACGTCATTCAAAAATCCTACGCACAACGAAACTCGACCGCGTTAATTTTCCCCGCATCAGGAAAATGTTTGATACACTCATGATTTATTTGAGAATTAATCATGACTAAGAAAAATGTGACCAAATAAACCCTTGGCCGTGAGAAATAGGAATTTTCGTTTTTAAGCGCTTTTACTTAGCCGTAACCTTAGCCTATACCTGCACCGCGTTTCTAAGACAATTTGAGTTTTCACATTTTTGGAATAAGTCAACATATTTTTCCCTCCTCCTTTGACCAAAAATCATTCCTTGATTTTATAAATCATTCCTTGATTTTTAGGCTTACGGTTTTATGTTTAAAAGACATTAAATACCAACCGACACTAGACTGAGCCCAGTCTAGACATTATAAGTCATTTTAAATCTGTATTATCATATTAGAAAAGTAACATTTTACTCTTCTCAATTTTACACAATATTCGTACGGTTTACGTATTACGCGTTTTAGACCCGTGTTTCCAGTTTTAGCAGGGTTTTAGCACCCCAATGGAACCTACCACTCATTTTATATTTTATTATGGAGTATATTGACATGTTTAACCATTCTTTCAAGTTCCACATTTTTACGATACCCGGTTTTACGTTTTGAGGCTTAATCATTTACGGTTAGCATTTCACAAAGTTAAAACTAACTAAGTATCATGGATATTATCATCCAAAGACCACCTCATCCCCCCTAGCATATGTGAACCGCCAATAGGGGGGGGGGAGTCATCCTTTAGGTAGCTTGATCTCATGACTTAAGGCCTTGAGATGATACCAAGAGTATAAGCTTGTGTAGAAAGCTTTGACTAGTCCTAAATTGTAACCTCCTCAAAGCCATATATAAGCCCCCTCCCCCCCCCCCTTTGTTGCCGTCCACCATCACACACACAAACATCTCATCCTTAGCAAAAATTACTTCCAAGTTTCATGCAAGATTCAAGTGCTACAACAACATATAAACCCTAGTTTGGTTTTAAGTAATCAAACTACTTCCAAACCTTAGAAACTTTGGTGATTTCTCTTGAGTTTGAATCTACTCAAGTAACCTCAACTTTCATCATCTGTCTTTCAAGAATACAAGTGTAGAAAGATTACTTGAAGTGAATTAGGGTGAAGCATAAGTCAATCAAAGTCCTTACCTTACATGTTACTTACCTAGCTTTATTGAAAGCCAAAAGTTGTAAGCAAAACCCTAACATACTTCTTGTTAAATATCATATTCATGCTATTTACATATCATACATGCTATATTTTGTCTTGTGATTATGTCCATGATGTTTAAAAATGGGCAAAACAAGTATTGGTATATATATGATAACTTATGTTATTTAAACAAGTAAACTAGTAACTTCCATGGTAAAATCTGACCAAAATGGTATAATTATGATATTGGACAATTACATATTGTAGTAGAGGACTTAACAAGGAAACCATAGCAATTTGAACCACTTAAAATGAGTACATGAGTAAAAAGTTATGACCATTTGAAGTTACCAAAACTTTGCGGCAAAACTGCCTAAAAACCTTCTGTATCAGAATTAAACACGCAAAAAGAGGCCCTTCTGGTCCGTTTCACGAAAAAGTTAAAACACAAAAGTTGTCCGGAATCACGTTTTCTTCAAAAACTTAGGGCACGTATCCAGAAAACCAATAACGAATGAGATTTTCTTCAGTTTCTTAATAGCTATTTTGTATACCAAAGTTGCTATATAATAGTTATGGTTTAATAAGACCAAGAGGTCTAATGACCTAAATTCAAGACCACAACCATGGCTAAAGCCAAGGTTGAGTCTCAAGACCATGGAACAATGACCAAAGGTCACGGCAAGGCCATGACTAAATGACCATATAAACTTACCTAGGCGAAAACATGAGCTAAAGAGTTAGCGATAACTTAAACATACAATTTGGATCTACTTCATCTAAAGAACCATGAGATCTTACAAGTAATTGTCATACAAGATTAAGAAACTCATTCTAATAACAATCTTCATGTAAAAGTAAACTTTCCTAAGTTTATTCAAATATTGGACATGTAACTTTTCGGATCAAAACTTATATATATATATTTTATCAAATACTACAATAGTAGGGAGCCTCATGTGAGGAGTTCATTATACATTATACTATTTTTTACCACATCATGGACTAAATGCAAGACATATATAGGCAATTCTTCATATTCTTTACTCCAATCCTAAGTCGCAACATTCTATTAAAGGTTGCTCGTAGAAACCTTCACGATTCGATCATCACCTTCACTACTTGCTATTTTACTTAAGGTGAGTTCATAGCCCCACTTTCCATTACTTAATTGTTTTACAAAACCTTGGGGGGAATACATGCTATTTTAAACCGAACACAATGCTTTGAAACTGTATGCTGCCTGATTGTTTTATTATTACTAAGTACCATCCTTGCCAATCCTAGGCCCCTTATCATGAACCATTTAATCACTAGTATTAGTGAGCGTGAGTATTGTGAATAGGCCTATTGGGATTGACGAATCCCATTTGTTTTGACTAGATGAGTTCAAACGAATGCACTATATTTGAAACATTAAGTATGACGGCAAAATACTTACCGGGGCAACAAAACCACCGATTGATATTGGTACCCGTTAACGTATTGGTTGCATGAGCTTAGTTTATAATAATAACTGTTTTGTTTTCTAACCATGAGTATGAGTCTAATTAACTCATACTACCAACATATTGTGTTCAACCATTAAACAAACTCTATGAATATCACTCAACCTTTGTGTTGACCTTTTAAGCATGTATTTCAAGTCCATGATAATCAAGAATGGAGCGGAAGGGCACGGACTAAATGAAGAAGGCTTTAAACTACTTTGTCATTCGATAAAACATCAAAAGACTTTATATTGACGTATTTTGAAACATGGAACCTTTTTGGGACCTAACTATGTAAACTCTGATATATTTGAATAAATTCGAATGATAACTCTTTTTAAAGCGACTCTGTTAGAGATCATTTTCTATTATTATGACTGTTGTGCCGTCGAGTAACACCCAAGTTGAATTCCGCTGCATCATGAATTGGGGGTGTTACAGATTGGTACCAGAGCCATGGTTATAGAGAAACGTGTCTAATTGAGACCTAAACTATAACTACAATTACAAGCAAAAATATTTTTATAGCCTTCCGCTCTTCGTGCCTTCCATCCTCCAGAAGATTATGGACTTATTATGCATGTTATGCTACATGAACATATTAGTATATTGTTATATACACATTGCCATATTTTGAGCATTTTACGAATCTAATCATACTACTCCAGCTCAAGTTCCAAAGTCCACTTATGAGGTCGGCGGAACATCCACATTCACACCTATATTTGTAAACTCTGCCCAATATGAAATATATTCCTTAAAACAAGCCCTCAGCCTAACTCAACTTAAAGTTCAAAGCATGACACGCCAAATGAATGACTATATATCCAAGGTTAATTCAGCCAAGATGGATGCCATGAACGCACTGCAAGAACTCTATTGGTTTAAACTTGATATGAGCTATGTGAGGAGAGACTTGACTCATGTTGGGGACATAGTCTTGGATCCCTTGAACGACTTGGAAGACGTCAAAGATAGACTTACATTAGTTGAAAGAGCTCAAGAACAAGATGCGGCACAAATTCATGAACTACGAAACCGCCTAACTACATCAGAAATCTGATTAGACGTTGCTAACTTTGACCGGTATCAACTCAAGAATGAGATTTATGGAATGCAATCTCAAATGTGTGCCATACAACAAAGGCTATACCAGATAGATGTCAAAGAAAACCGCCCCAATGAAAGTGTGGATGTGCTAGCAACATACGGAAACAACAATCCGTCCGTACTACAACAACCTTCCAACCGATGTTAGACTAGTGTTATAGTACTAGTTATCTTTTGTACTACTAAACTGATTAGTATCAGTTAGTAAATGTTATGAAATACATGTAATAGCTAGCGATAGTAGAAACGTTGTAATTATTAAACTGAAAGTATCAGTTAGTAAATTTTGAAGAAGCTTGTAATAGGTTTCGATTTTGTAAATCAATTAACGTTATATGAATAAAACTCTTGTTTTATACTATCATGTGTTACGCTTTTAAATTTCAACATTATTATCCTATCATTCTTATCAAAAATTGTGCTCATTTCATAACTCTCTAATTACGACGTATCTTTTGTACAATATAGTCATGGCGCCAAAGAAGAAGACACCACCAGCAATGACTCAAGCTGCTATTCGCAAACTAGTTAAAGACAGTGTCAACGCAGCACTCACAGTGGAATGAGCAACCGTAGCTGCAGCAGCCGCCGAAGCCGCCACAGCTGCTGGTGCTGCAGCAGCCGCTGAAAATGCCACAGCTGCTGATGCTGCAGTAGCTGTTGATGCTGCAGCAGCCGCTGAAGCCGCCACCGCTGCGGAAGTTGCTAGAGCTGCCCGAATTGCCAGCCTTAACACTGGAGGACCAAGCCCAACTATCCTTCCAGTGACAAATGTTGCTTCAGTACCTAAGGGTTGCTCATTCATTTCCTATTTGAAATGCGAACCCATAAAGTTTAAGGGTACTGAAGGAGCTTTAGGTTTGACCCGCTGGTTTGAAAAAGCGGAGTCGGTATTTTTGGTCATTAAATGTACTGAGAGTGATAAAGTTCAGTATGCCACGAGTACACTGTTGAATGAGGCATTATCATGGTGGAATTCAATATCTCAACCAATGGGCATTGAAAATGCTTATAAGATTTCTTGGGATAATCTGAAGAAGATGATGATCAAAGAGTACTGCCCCCGCAGTGAAATGCAGAAGTTAGAGGTAGAATTTTAGGATCATTCTGTTAAGGGAAATGACATCATAACTTACAACCGTCGATTCCAAGAATTGAGGATACTATGTCCAACAATGGTTTCAACAAAAAAGAAATTGTTGGAACGGTATATCTGGGGACTTCGATCAAGTATACAAGGGAATGTAACGTCAGCCAATCCCAAGGAACTTGATGAAGCTATGCGGATGTCTCGCAGCCTCATGGATCAAGTGGTGCGTACAACAGAAACCCGAAAACAAAACAACACCAACAACACCAACAATACCAATAACACCAACAACTCCAACTACCATAACAACAATAACAATAGGAACAACAACAACAAGCGACCATGGGATGGTAACCGTGGAAGTAACAACAACAACAACAACAACAACAACAACAACAACAACCAAACCCGAAACAACAACCATACAGCAAAACAAAAGACAAGAAGCCGCGACGGCTTATGTTGCTGCACCAGCTGGAGGTAAATATGTTGGTACTCTACCACAGTGTACCAAGTGCAACTACCATCATGCAGGTCCCTGCCCGGCCAAGTGCAACAAGTGTCAAAAGCCCGAACATCATGCCAAGGATTGTAGAGGCAAGGCTGTAGCTACTGGGGCTAACACTCAGCCAATAGTTACATGTTTTGGGTGTGGTGAAAAGGGACACTTCAAGAACAACTGTCCTCAAAACCATGGACCACAAGGCGGAGGTACTCGCGGTAGAGCCTATGTCATGGGAAATGGAGAACCACACCAAGACCCGAACGTGGTTACTAGTACGTTCTTACTCAATAACATTCCTGTTAAAGTCTTATTCGATTCTGGTGCTGATATGAGCTTTATATCTACTAGAATTGCGCCTTTACTTGATATCCCACCAATCACTTTAACCACTAGTTATAGTATTGAAATAGCTACCGGTGACTTAATAAATACTAATACCGTAATCCCAGACTGTACCCTTAATCTCTTAGACCACCCTTTTAACATCAATCTTATGCCAATCGAACTCGGAAGTTTTGATGTTGTCATTGGCATGGATTGGTTGTCTAAACATCAAGCTAACATCATTTGTGGTGAAAGAGTTGTGCACATTCCATGTGACAATGAAACTTTGATCATTCGTGGTGATCAAAGTGGAACTCGAATAAACATCATCTCATGTATCAAAACCATGAAGTACATTGAGAAAGGATGTTATGCTTTCCTAGCCCACGTAACCGAAAAGAAATCCGATGAAAAGCGTCTTGAAGATGTTCCTATCGCCCGTGAGTTTCCTGAAGTCTTTCCGGAAGAATTACCCGGACTACCACCAAATCGTCAAATAGAATTCAGAATTGATTTAATACCAGGAGCGGCGCCAGTTGCCCGCCCACCCTACCGGCTAGCATCATCAGAGATGCAAGAGCTATCAAATCTATTACAAGAACTTTCGGACAAGGGATTTATTAGACCCAGTTCCTCACCTTGGGGAGCTCCAGTTTTATTCATGAAAAAAAAAAGATGGGTCATTACGAATGTGTATTGACTATCGTGAAATAAACAAATTAACCATAAAGAACCGATACCCATTACCAAGAATTGATGATTTATTCGATCAATTACAAGGTTCAACCTATTACTCAAAAATTGACCTACGATTAGGTTACCATCAAGTTAAGGTTCGTGAGGAAGACATTCCAAAAACAGCCTTTAGGACACGATACAGTCACCATGAATTCCAAGTGATGCCATTTGGGTTAACTAATGCACCGGCAGTATTCATGGATCTCATGAATCGAGTGTGTAAGCCATATTTGGACAAATTCGTGATCTTATTCATAGACGACATTCTCATATATTCCAAAAACGGAGAGGAACACAAAGAACACTTGAGAACAATTTTAGGATTACTCAAGGAGGAGAAATTGTATGCAAAGTTTTCCAAATGTGAATTTTGGATTCAATCAGTACAATTCCTTGGGCATGTGATTGACAAGACTGGTTTACATGTTGATCCCGCTAAGATTGAAGCTATCAAAGATTGGCCAGCACCTACCACACCTACATAAATTCGTCAATTTCTGGGTCTAGCGGGTATTACCGAAGGTTTATTGAAGGATTTTCCTCAATAGCAAAACCTTTGACCAAGCTAACTCAGAAAAACAAGAAATACGTGTGGGATGAAGATGAAGAAAAAGCTTTCCAAACCCTCAAACAGAAACTTTGTAGTGCTCCTATTCTAGCATTACCAGATGGGATCGAAGATTTTGTAGTCTATTGTGATGCATCGTACTAAGGTTTAGGTGCCGTGTTGATGCAACGTGATAAGGTCATGGCTTATGCTTCAAGACAACTCAAGGTTCATGAAGAAAATTACACCACTCATGACTTAGAGTTAGGAGTTGTTGTCTTTGCACTAAAAATCTGGAGACACTATCTGTCCGGTATTAGATGTACTGTGTTCACCGATCATAAAAGTCTACAACACATTTTGAACCAAAAAGAACTAAACATGAGACAACGTCGTTGGTTGGAATTACTAAGTGATTATGACTGCGACATTCGCTACCACCCAGGAAAGGCAAACGTAGTAGCCGACGCCCTGAGCCGAAAGAAACGGGTTAAACCACTATGAGTCCGAGCCTTAGTTTTAACCATAAATTCAAACTTTCCTGCTCAAATCCTTCACGCTCAAGCTGAGGCGGTGAAACAAGAAGACATCAAAAAGGAAAAGTTGGATGGCATGATATAGAAGAAATTCGAAACCCGTTCAGACGGAACTCTATGCTTCCAAGGTCGAAGTTGGTTACCACTTTATGGTGGCCTACGAGACTTGATTATGCATGAATCTCACAAATCTAAATACTCCATACATCCAGGATCTGATAAGATGTATCATGATCTTAAACTACTCTATTGGTGGCCAAACATGAAGGCCGATATTGCAACATACGTTAGCAAATGTCTTACATGCTCCAAAGTAAAAGCCGAACATCAAAAACCATCCGGTCCATTGCAACAACCAGATATTCCTATGTGGAAATGGGAAAGAATTACTATGGACTTCATTACCAAGCTTCCAAAGACATCAAGCGGTTATGACTCCATCTGGGTCATAGTTGATCGTCTCACAAAATTCACACACTTTATACCAATCAAAGAGAATTACAAAATGGAACAGCTAACTCGACTGTACGTCAAAGAAATAGTCTTAAGACATGGTGCACCAATATCCATCATATCTGACCGAGATGGTAGATTTACCTCCAATTTCTGGCAGTCACTCCAGGACGCCTTTGGAACAAATCTAGACATGAGTACAGCGTATCATCCTCAGACCGATGGTCAGAGTGAACGAACCATTCAAACACTTGAAGATATGCTTCGAGCTTGTATAATAGACTTTGGAAAAGGATGGGATACTCATCTACCATTAGTTGAATTTTCCTACAACAACAGCTATCATGCAAGTATTAAAACAACTCCATTTGAAGCACTTTACGGTCGAAAGTGTCGTTCACCTGCTTGTTGGGCTGAAGTAGGAGAAGTTCAACTCACTGGACCAGAACTCATTCGAGAAACAACGGATAAGATTGTACAAATCAGAAGTCGACTTCAAACCGCAAGAGATCGACAGAAAAGTTATGTCGACACACGACGCAGACCCCTAGAATTCCAAGTCGGAGATAGGGTTATGCTAAAAGTATCGCCTTGGAAAGGCTTAATACGATTCGGTAAACGAGGAAAACTAAACCCAAGATACATCGGACCATTCAAAATCCTAGCCAGGGTTGGCCCAGTGGCGTCAGACTTGAGCTTCCATCAGAACTCAGTAGTGTACACGCCACTTTTCATGTATCTAATCGAAAGAAATGCTTGTCAGATGAATCACTCGTTATTCCACTCGATGAAATTCAACTCAATGACGATCTTCAATTTATCGAGGAACCCGTAAAAATCATGGACCGAGAGGTCAAATAACTCAAGCAAAGCCGTATTCCAATTGTCAAAGTTCGTTGGAACTCACGACATGGTCCTGAATACACATGGGAACGAGAGGACCAGATACGTAAGAAATACCCACATCTTTTTACCAACGAAGCTTCTACTCCTAACGCAAATTGATCTCCGGGACGGAGCTCTCATATGGGGTGGAGACTGTAACAATTCGCAATTTCAGGTTAATTACTATTCCCGAAAAATTTCACTATTTATTTTTACTATTCACTTCCCGAAATTTGATTTTAATTTCATATTCTCGTGTGATAAATCATTTTCATGGCAAATTAAAAGTTTGACACTCATCAGATCATTTTTGCGAAAGTTATTAAGGAACTACACGTTTTAGGGTAAAACGTCATTCAAAAATCCTACGCACAATGAAACTCGACCGCGTTAATTTTCCCTGCATCAGAAAAATGTTTGATACACTCATGATTTATTTTAGAATTAATCATGACTAAGAAAAATGTGACCAAATAAACCCTCGGCCATGAGAAACAGGAATTTTCGTTTTTAAGCGCTTTTACTTAGCCGTAACCTTAGCCTATACCTGCACCGCGTTTCTAAGACGATTTGAGTTTTCACATTTTTGGAATAAGTCAACATATTTTTCCCTCCTCCTTTGACCAAAAATCATTCCTTGATTTTTAGGCTTACGGTTTTATGTTTAAAAGACATTAAATATCAACCGACACTAGACTGAGCCCAGTCTAGACATTATATGTCATTTTAAATCAGCATTATCATATTAGAAAAGTAACATTTTACTTTTCTCAATCTTACACAATATTCGTACGTTTTATGTATTACGCGTTTTAGACCCGTGTTTCCAGTTTTAGCAGGGTTTTAGCAACCCAATGGAACCTACCACTCATTTTGTATTTTATTATGGAGTATATTGACATGTTTAACCATTCTTTCAAGTTTCACATTTTTACGATACCCGGTTTTACGTTTTGAGGCTTAATCATTTACGGTTAGCATTTCACGGAGTCAAAACTAACTAAGTATCATGGATATTATCATCCAAAGACCACTTCATCCCCCCTAGCATATGTGAACCGCCAATAGGGGGGGGGGATTAAACCTTTAGGTGGCTTGATCTCATGACTTAAGGCCTTGAGATGATACCAAGTGTATAAGCTTGTGTAGAAAGCTTTGACTAGTCCTAAATTGTAACCTCCTCATAGCTATATATAAGCCCCCTCCCCCCCTTTGTTGCCGTCCACCATCACACACACAAACATCTCATCCTTAGCAAAAATTACTTCCAAGTTTCATGCAAGATTCAAGTGCTACAACAACATATAAACCCTAGTTTGGTTTTAAGTAATCAAACTACTTCCAAACCCTAGAAACTTTGGTGATTTCTCTTGAGTTTGAATCTACTCAAGTCACCTCAACTTTCATCATCTCTCTTTCAAGAATACAAGTGTAGAAAGATTTCGTGAAGTGAATTAGGGTGAAGCATAAGTCAATCAAAGTCCTTACCTTACATGTTACTTACCTTTCTTTATTGAAAGCCAAAAGTTGTAAGCAAAACCCTAACATACTTCTTGTTAAATATCATATTCATGCTATTTACATATCATTCATCTATATTTTGTCTTGTGATTATGTCCATGATGTTTAAAAATGGGTAAAACAAGTATTGGTATATATATATATATGATAACTTATGTTATTTAAACAAGTAAACTAGTAACTTCCATGGTAAAATCTGACCAAAATGGTATATTTATGATATTGTACAATTACATATTGTAGTAGAGGACTTAACAAGGAAACCATAGCAATTTGAACCACTTAAAATGAGTACATGAGTAAAAAGTTATGACCATTTGAAGTTACCAAAACTTTGCGGCAAAACTGCCTAAAATCCTTCTGTATCAGAATTAAACACACAAAAAGAGGCCCTTCTGGTCCGTTTCACGAAAAAGTTAAAACACGAAAGTTGTCCGGAATCACGTTTTCTTCAAAAACTTAGGGCACATATCCAGAAAACCAATAATGAATGAGATTTTCTTCAGTTTCTTAACAGCTATTTTGTATACCAAAGTTACTATATAATAGTTATGGTTTAATAAGACCAAGAGGTCTAATGACCTAAATTCAAGACCACAACCATGGCTAAAGCCAAGGTTGAGTCTCAAGACCATGGAACAATGACCAAAGGTCATGGCAAGGCCATGACTAAATGACCATATAAACTTACCTAGGCGAAAACATGAGCTATAGAGTTAGCGATAACTTAAACATACAATTTGGATCTACTTCATCTAAAGAACCATGAGATCTTACAAGTAATTGTCATAAAAGATTAAGAAACTCATTCTAATAACAATCTTCATGTAAAAGTAAACTTTCCTAAGTTTATTCAAATATTGGACATGTAACTTTTCGGATCAAAACTTATATATATATATATATATATTATCAAATACTACAATAGTAGGGAGCCTCATGTGAGGAGTTCATTAAGTAAGTCGTCGAGATGAGTTGTGGATTTACGAATTAAAGTGTCCTGGCTCCTCGAACGTTTACTACATGACTTCTGAATTATGTCAGCCCGAACGGTAGTAAACGATATATAAACTATACATGTTTCATGAACCATTTCTATTCAAAGACATACACTATACTTTGTACCACATCATGGAGTAAATGCAAGACATATATAGGCAATTATTCATATTCTTTACTCCAATCCTAAGTTGCAACATTCTATTATAGGTTGCTCGTAGAAACCTTCACGATTCGATCATCACCTTCACTACTTGCTATTTTACTTAAGCTGAGTTCATAGCCCCACTTTCCATTACTTAATTGTTTTACAAACCCTTAGGGGAATACATGTTATTTTAAACCGAACACGATGCTTTGAAACTGTATGCTGCCTGATTGTTTTATTATTACTAAGTACCATCCTTGCCAATCCTAGGCCCCTTATCATGAACCATTTAATCACTAGTATTAGTGAGCGCGAGTATTGTGAATAGGCCTATTGGGATTGACGAATCCCATTTGTTTGACTAGATGAGTTCAAACGAATGCACTATATTTGAAACATTAAGTATGACGGCAAAGTACTTACCGGGGCAACAAAACCGCCGATTGATATTGGTACCCGTTAACGTATTGGTTGCATGAGCTTAGTATATAATAATAACTGTTTTGTTTTCCAACCATGAGTATGCGTCTAATTAACTCATACTACCAACATATTGTGTTCAACCATTAAACAAACTCTATGAATATCACTCAACCTTTGTGTTGACCTTTTAAGCATGTATTTCAGGTCCACTCAACCTTTGTGTTGACCTTTTAAGCATGTATTTCAGGTCCATGATAATCAAGAATGGAGCGGAAGGGCACAGACTAAATGAAGAAGGCTATAAACTACTTTGTCATTTTATAAAACATCAAAATACTTTATATTGATGTATTTTGAAACATGGAACCTTTTTGGGACCTGATGAGTGCTCAAACACTCATCGTTTTTGATATATTTAAACTGCCAAAACGCACAAAAACAATCAAAAAGATATCGAAATACTTAAATTATCTCAGGGATTGTGTTTTATGTGTTTTAAATGCAAAATGTGCAAAAACAAAGGAAAAACGTATAAAGTTTGCAATATTGGCATTTTCAGTCCCCCAAGTTTCAAAACTTGTCAATTTTAGTCCCTATGCATTTATTTTGAAAGGAAAAGTCAACCCAAGGTTTTAAAAGTCAAAAATCATAAAAATTACACTTGGGTAACAAGTTTTCCAAAAATTACAAGTTTAGTCCCTGAAAATCCAAAAATGGCAAAATAGGTCCTTGGGAAATTTTGAAATTTGAAAAATGGAAAAATGGTTTGTGAACTTTGGAATAATGGCAATACTGGTCCTTGGAAGCAATTTGGATAATAACACTTTCAGTCCCTCGGGTTTGGCAAAATTACAAAAAAGGTCCTTGTGGTGTTTTGTTATTCAACCAACCGGACCATTATTATATCCCAAAACCAAAACCCCATCCAAACCAATTCCAAATCCAGTCCATGTACTCCCCAAAGCCCAGCCCAAGTCAAAATAATAAAAACCACTGGGTCAAACGGTCAATGAAGGTCAAAAGGACCTTTGACCCGTCTTCTTCCCCAACACAGAAGCGCAAAACCAGGGAATACTTCCCCCCCCCTCTCACCTTTTTCACCCACTAGCCCCCCTCAATTAATGCCCTCACCAACTTAACCCACCACAATAAATTACCTCACCAACACCCACCAGTACCACTAAAAATTGCCCCGACCCCCTTTTGGCGCCAAAATCCAAATCAAGGGTTTGGATTGATCTTGGTATAATTGAATGCATGGGATTTGGTCAAGGAGTCATCACAAAGACCTTGGGACCATCAGAATTCAAAAAGAGCCCATGTGGAAGACTTAGGTCCTAGTTGTTAGCTCGTTATATATATTTGAGCTCATGTGAGCCTTAGGGGATGTGTAATATCTTAGTTTTTATGTATTTCAGTTTATCTTTAATGTATTGTAACCTTTTTTATCAATGAAAGTCTGTTTTAAAGTTTAAGTCTCATTTTCACTTTTCAAGTTCCATTTCAAATCTGCAAGTTCTAATCAAAGCTTTTAATGTGTGTACAAGTCATTCATAAGCTTATGTAAACTCAGAAAATAAAGTTTTATAAGCTTTTTAAGCTTGTGTAACCATCCTAAACTTAGTTTCCAATAATTACTAAAAAATTAAGAAAAATCAAAAATAAATAAAAAAAGTGGTGATCATTGATTGAAGAAGCTTGGAGCACAGTTAATAAAGGATGGATGTGGGTTAGGGACCACATGGGAGGTCATTAGGTGGTTCCAATTGGTCCTTGGTTTGAAATCTGAGCTTGGAAGGCTTATGTAAGCCTTACTTTTAATTTTTACTCTCCTCAGTAGTTTAGTTGTTTGTTATTGTCTAAATTACTTAACTATTGCTTAACATAGTAGTTGTAATTAGTAGATTGTGTTGTGTATTTGTTTGACTCAAGTTTCCATCATAGATTGCTTTTTAAGGGGTGTTTGGTTGTTAACTGTTTGTGCCATGCTACTTGTGTGATTGCAACACTTTGTGTTTTAACAAGTTGTTTGGGTGTAATAAAGCTCAGGGAAGTCATTTACTTGTTCAAAAACACCACAAAAGTGAAAATCACAAGGAAGTGGTCACCACAGTTAACTGTGGTGAGTTTTTAAGTCCAAAACCTATCAAACCTTTTCATAAGTTGGAGTTTTTACTTAAGTTAGCTTTCACATAGCTTATCATAACATTTTTAGTCATTAAATCAGCAATACAAGTTCATAAAAGTCTAATCTCAAGATTTCTCAAAAAGTCAAAAACACCTTACTCAGGTTTTTACCAAAATGGGATGAATTATTGTGATTTTTGTAGGAGGATTTAAGCTCTGAAACTTGTTGTGATAATGGTCTATCAGTAGAACTACAAGTACTTATGGTTGTCTTAATTTAGTAAATTATTCTTAAGCCTGTGCTTAAGCTTAAACTGAGCTGCAGGGCAAAGGTGTGCCCTGTGCACTCAGCAGACCATCTCACTCACCACCCTTTGGTGGTAGATTGTGGCTAACCTAGTGGGTCCCACACCTCCAACTTGGCACCATTCAACCCCCTCCTACCAGGGATTAAGGGTTGACCTGTTGTTTGACCTATAGACCAGTGGACCCCACTTTGTTTGACCTCCTAAGTCTGTCTCTAGTCTGCCTCAGAATCAAATAAGCCAAGTGCTTATTTTGGTGTTGTAGCTTATTTACTTAGCTTATTTGTGTGATATCTGTTTTAACTTGTTTATTGTGCTTGTTTACATCTGTTTTCACCAAAGTGGACCCCACATTAGCTCAATTGAGCTTATTTCCACTTCTGGTCAAAGAAAGTCAACTGTCATAGGTTTAAGCACTTGAAGTGCTTATTTCCTTGACCTCAGTCAATCTTACTTCACAAAAGTTGTCTAAAAACTTGTAATAAGCAGTTTGGAAAAAGAAAATCTCAAATAAGCCCAACTTAATAGAAGTGATAGCTTCTATTTAAGCCAAGTGGCTTATTCATCAGCTTACTATTAAGCAATTTCCATTTTTATAATTTTCCTAGGCTTCTGGTGTGTAGAAACAATTTCTGTAATTTTTTCAGATTTTTCTTTTATCATTTAGTATTTTTCCTAATTTAAAATAGTTTTTAGTAATTATTAAATAGTTAATAATTAATAATAATTAATTAGTAAATCAGAAAAATATAAATTAAATTTTAAAATTAGTTTTTAGTTATTTTTAATTTTTCCAAATTTTATTTTCACTTTTCTAGTGTATTTTAATAATTAATTAGAATTTAGGTTATTTTAAATAATTAAAAAGTAATTAATAATTAGTTAATAATTAGTAATAATTAATTAAATAGTCTTAAAAATATATTTTCATTTCTAAAAGTAGTTTTATAGCATTTTAGATTTTTCTAAGTTTAATTTTTATTTTTCCAAGTTAATTTCTCATTTATTTATAATTTAGGTTAATTTAGTTAATTAGAAGTAATTAGAAAAATAGTATTTAATTAATAGTAATTATAAAATTAGTGTAAAAATTAATTTTAAATTTCCAAAAATTTTCTCTTATCATTAGGTTTGTAAAAAGTAAATTTTCATACCAGTAGCCTTTCCAGATCACCGTATTCACATTTTTGTACGTTTGTTCACGTCTTCGGCAAACGTACGGTTTTTAAGTTTTAGGTGATTTCTTCTCAATCCCAATTCCCGTAATCAGTCACATAGCTTTCCTAAGCTATTTCTGTTAATATTCTCCAAATAATTCTCACAACAAACCCTTTCTGTGAATAAACACCCGATCACAAAGCACGCTAAAGTTACATTTCACACCTCAACGGGATTTAACGACCCGGTGATACCTTATATTACCCGGAGCATTGATCTAGGTTATTTGACTTTGTTGACCATTCCTTGGTCAATATAAGTTGGTGGTCTAGCATCAATCAATTTTTGGCGCCGCTGCCGGGGAGGTGTGCGCGTTTCTGCAGCGTCTTTCGAGATTAGTGTTATCTCACCTCACTCACTGTACAAATACCATCACTTGTGAATATTTTCAAAATCAAAACACACAAAAAAGTCATTGACACTTTTCCTAAAGTGTTAAAACACCAAAAAAAAAAGTAAAAAACAACAAAAACCTATCGTAACGTTTTCTGATTCGGTTTTTTTTAAGGTGATTCTTAAAGAGAAACGATTCTGGATTACGGGACGATAACAAAAATATTGTCCAAAAAATTTTTATCCCTAGTGCATGCGCACTCGTTCTTCAAGGTCCACTAGCCTATTACGTGAGCTTGTCCGGAAACCTCGAAGACCTCATAGACGTTCTGCACCAACAGTCGGATCTGAGATCCGAGCTGTTCCACCTTCAGCTGTCATCATGGCGGCTGAACCCACTATGAATGAGCTTCTCCAAGCACCCGTCGAGGGTTACGGAGATGCTATCGTTGTTCCGGCAATCATGGCCGAAAATTTTGAGCTTAAAACAGGGTTGATAAACCTGGCCACCTCACGTCAATTCTACGGTTATGAGAGGGACGATCCTCAAGATCACATTCGATGGTTCAATAAAATAACATCCACCATCAAATGCAAAGATGTCCCTTGTGAAGCAATCAAATTTCTTCTCTTCCCATTCTCCCTGGAGGGACAAGCCCGGATTTGGCTTGAAAAACAACCTCCACGATCTATTGAGACATGGGAAGATCTTGTGAAAAAGTTCGTAAATGAATTCTTTCCTCCTTCCAAAACCACGAGTCTCAAGAACGAGATCATGAAATTCACGTAGAAATTTGATGAATCCTTTAGTGAGGCACGGGATCGTTACAAGGAATTGCTCCGAAAATGTCCTCACCACGGGTTCTCCGATCTCATGCAACTTGATACTTTCTACAATGGTGTAAGCCAATCCGATCAAGACTCTCTAAATGCCTCCGCTGGAGGTAACTTCTTGAATCGCACCACAAAGGATGCTTTAGCGATCATTGAGAATAAATCTAAGGTTCGCATTCCCCGAAGCAAACCGGTTGTTTCCCAAAGGAATGTTGTTCCTTCTACCTCATCGCCCGTGGCTCAATCTAGCACCGATGCTAGACTTGACAAACTCACGGAAGCTATCCATGCATTGGTTCTCACCCAAAGCTCAGTTCTGACTCAAAGCCCGAAAATTTCTTCTCCTCATTCTTCTCCACAAGCTGAAGTTAAAAAGATAGAAGTTTGTGTCACTTGTGGTGGTCCACATTCATATTACAATTGCACTGCCACCGAAAGCAATCCATTCGAAGTAAATGCAATTGCCGGCAATTCCAACCAAGGAGGTAACCAATACCGTCCTCAAGTGGAGCCAAATCACCGGACTAGCACCCAGGGTGGACCACCCGGGTTTCCTCAAAATCCAAATAGGTTTAATCCTAATCCACCAAGGGGGCCTAATATGCAAAATCAAAATCCTGCCCCCGTCAATCAGTACCCACCCCAAAGGGGTAATCAAGGGTATTCAACTCCAAATTATCAAGAACCCCTCCCAAACGAACTGAATAACTACATCAAGGTTAATGAGACCAAAATGAGGGCAATGCGAAATCAAATCTCAAATTTAAAGAATGATTTCCAATCATCAATAGCCAAACAGGGTCATGAGCTGAAGAGTGAGTTGATGGCAACAAACAACAAAATTGATCAATCTCAAAGTAAGATTGAGAATATGCTTGCCAGTCTTATGAATCATCTCACTCCACCCTCTACATCAGGAGGTCTCCCGGCTAATACAGTTGTTAACCCCAAGGGTGAACTCAAAGCTATTACTACGCGCAGTGGTAAAGCTTATGAAGAGCCGCCACTTCCTCCTATTCCTCCTCCTCTTTATTCCGAGGAAGTAGAAATTGAGCTTGAGGAAACCACGGACAAGGTGCAATCTACTAGCCCACGAAGTACCGCACACGTCCACCCTCAGGTTGTTCTAGAAATTGTACCAAAATCAGGACTTGTACCAAAACCGGGAGTTGTGTTTGAATCACCAACAACTCCTGGAGAGAACCCTAAATCCAAACCTTCACTACCATACCCGTCACGACTTAATGAGCAAAAGCTCCGCGAAAAGGCTAGTCACAAAATGGATAAGTTTTATCAAATCTTTCAAGATTTGCATTTTGACGTTAGCCTTGCGGATGCTATCATCCTGATGCCCAAATTCGCATCGATGATCAAGAACTTGTTAAGCAACAAGGAAAAATTGTACGAAATGGCAAAAACTCCATTGAACGAAAACTGCTCAGCAGTTATCTTAAAGAAGCTTCCTAAGAAGCTTGGAGACCCTGGGAGATTTCTCATTCCATGTGTTTTCCCTGGGATGGTTGAATGCTTCGCCTTAGCCAATCTTGGCGCTAGCATCAACCTGATGCCTTACTCAGTGTGGGAGAAACTCTCTCTTCCTGAACTTACTCCTACGTGCATGACTCTCGAGCTTTCCGACCGTTCAATCTCTCGTCCTCTCGGCATTGCTGAAGACGTATTCGTGAAAGTAGGAAAGTTCCACTTCCCCGCTGACTTCGTTGTTGTTAAGTTCGATGCTGACCCACGAGTTCCTCTCATTCTTGGGAGAGGATTCTTAAGGACGGGTCGTGCGTTAATTGATGTGCACGAAGAGGAAATAACTCTTCGTGTTGGTAATGAAGCTGTAACCTTTAACCTCGATCAAACTTCGAGGTACTCCTCTAATTATGAGGCCGAAACGGTTAACCGAATTGATGTCATTGATGTTGCGTCTGAGGAGTACGCTCAAGAGGTTCTAGGTTTTGTCGATGATTCTCCGAGTGAAAACTTCACTCCATCTTCTCACCACATTATTGCCAATTCTTCTCCTTCCCTCACTCCGTTTGAGGGAAGTGACTTCATCTTAGAAGAAATTCAGGCCTATCTCAACAGTGATTCGATTCCCGATGGAATCGATAACCAAGAGATTGACCTCGAGGGGGATATTCTCATGCTTGAAAAGTTATTAAACGAAGATCCCTCTCCTCTTCCTGTTCTACCACAGACACTTCATAAGGAGGAAGTCAAAAATGTTGAGAAAACTGATGACTTTCCCGCGGTTGAACTTAAGGACTTGCCGCCTCATCTTGAATATGCATTTCTGGAGGGTGATGATAAATTACCAGTCATAATTGCTAAAGACTTAAGTGTTGAGGAAAAGGCTGCTCTTATAAAGGTTTTGAAGTCTCATAAGCGAGTAATTGCTTGGCGACTCTCCGACATCAAGGGCATTGACCCTGAGTTTTGTACTCATAAGATATTGATGGAGGATGACTTCAAACCTGCGGTCCAACATCAAAGAAGGGTGAATCCAAAAATTCACGAGGTTATCAAACAAGAGGTTTTAAAACTTCTTGATGCCGGATTGATTTACCCTATCTCGGACAGTCCTTGGGTCAGCCCAGTTCATTGTGTTCCAAAAAAGGGTGGCATTACTGTTGTCACAAACGAGGAAAATGAGTTAATTCCAACTCGTTTGGTTACGGGTTGGCACGTCTGCATTGATTATCATAAATTGAATGACGCCACCCGTAAGGATCATTTTCCTCTGCCCTTTATGGATCAGATGCTTGAGAGATTAGCGGGGAATGAGTACTATTGCTTCCTCGATGGTTTCTCGGGTTACTTTCAGATTCCCATTGACCCGCACGACCAAGAAAAGACCACTTTTACGTGACCCTATGGAACTTTCGCATATAAACGTATGCCATTTGGCTTATGTAATGCTCCGGGCACGTTTCAAAGATGTATGATGGCCATTTTTTCCGACATGATCGGGAAAAGTATGGAGGTCTTCATGGACGATTTTTCGGTCATTGGGAATTCGTTCCAATCATGTCTCTCCCATGATATGTCTAAATTGGGAGAAGAGTCACTTTATGGTCAAAGAGGGCATTGTCCTCGGCCATAAAATTTCAAAAAACGGGATTGAGGTTGACAGAGCCAAAGTGGATGTCATTGCAAAATTGCCTCATCCCACGACTGTGAAAGGTGTTAGGAGCTTTTTGGGTCACGCCGGTTTTTACCGTAGGTTTATTCAAGATTTTTCTAAAATCGCCCGGCCTATGACCCATCTCCTCGAGAAGGATGCTCCTTTTATCTTCTCCCCTGAGTGCATCGAAGCCTTTGAAACATTAAAGAAAAGGCTTACCGAGGCACCGATTCTTGTTGCCCCCCGATTGGTTCTTGCCCTTCGAGCTCATGTGTGATGCTAGTGATTATGCTATAGGGGCAGTCTTGGGGCAACGCAAAACAAAACATTTTCAGCCTATACACTATATGCCAGCAAGACTATGACCGAGGCTAAAAGTCATTACACCACCACTGAAAAAGAGTTATTATCTGTGGTGTATGCTTTTGAAAAATTCCGGCCATACTTGATTCTGACTAAAAGCATAGTGTATACGGATCACTCGGCTTTGAAGTAACTATTTGCAAAACAAGATGCAAAGCCGAGACTCCTCCGATGGGTTCTCCTCCTTCAGGAATTTGATATCATCATTCGTGATAAAAAAGGAGCTGAGAACCTAGCTGCTGATCATCTCTCCCGTCTTGAAAACCCTCACCAAAATGCTTTCGAGAAAAAGGAAATAAATGAAACATTTCCTCTCGAAACCCTCAATGTGGTTTCATTTCGTGGAGACTTGATTACCCCATGGTTTGCCGACTTTGCAAACTATCTTGCGGGTAACTTCATTGTGAAAGGAATGTCGTCCCAAGAAAAAAATAAATTTTTCAAAGATGTAAAACATTACTTTTGGGACGACCCCTACTTGTTCAAGATATGCGCGGATCAAGTCATCCGGCGGTGTGTGTATGGTCAGGAAGCCTCGGAAATTTTAAAGGCTTGCCATGCTGGTCCCACGGGGGGCCACCACAATCCCAACTACACCGCCAAAAAGGTGTTTGATTCCGGCTTTTATTGGCCCTCGATCTACAAGGATGCCCAAGATTTGGTCAAATCCTGTGACGCTTGTCAACGTCACGGGAATATTTCACAAAAGAATGAAATGCCTCAAAATGCAATTCAAGTTTGTGAAATCTTTGATATATGGGGCATCGACTTTATGGGGCCATTTCCATCCTCTCACGGCAACAAATACATACTCGTGGCAGTTGACTACTTGTCAAAATTGGTTGAAGCGAAAGCTTTACCCACAAATGATGCCCGAGTAGTTGTGAAATTTTTAAAAGCTCTTTTTGCCCGATTCGGAACTCCACGTGCTATTATTAGTGATCGTGGTACGCACTTCTGTAATGACAAATTTGACAAAGTCATGCAAAAGTACGGTGTAACTCACCGTCTTTCTACTGCGTACCACCCTCAAACGAGTGGACAAGTTGAAGTTTCCAATCGGGGCATTAAAAGAATCTTGGAAAGAACTGTAGGTGAGAATCGTGCATCGTGGTCGGACAAATTAGATGATGCACTTTGGGCTTTCCGTACGGCTTACAAAACACCCATTGGGTGTACGCCTTATAAACTTGTGTACAGGAAAGCATGCCATCTTCCGATCGAGCTTGAGCACAAAGCCTATTGGGCTCTCAAGCATGCCAATTTTGACCTCAGAACGGCGGGTGATCATAGAAAAGTTCAACTAAACGAATTAAACGAACTTCGTGATCAAGCTTACGAGAACTCTTTGATCTATAAAGAAAAGATAAAGAAGATTCATGACTCAAAAATCAAAAACCGCGTTTTTAACGTTGGTGATCGAGTCCTTCTTTTCAACTCTAGACTCAAGATCTTCTCGGGAAAGCTCAAAACCCGATGGACTGGTCCATTCACTATCACAAAAGTTTATCCTTATGGTACCGTCGAATTATCTCAAAATGACGGTCCAAATTTCAAAGTGAATGGACATCGTTAAAAGCACTACTTTGGAGAGGACGTACCATCCATGGTCGTCCCGGATCTCCAAACTTTCCCCAAGGACAATTGAATTCGGGGATCGAGTCAAGCTAGCGACTTGATGAACAAAAACAATAGCACGATACGGGTTTTCACCCGTATCTCTGATTTTTTCTATTTTCTACCACCTAGTGTGGGGGAATGGCCAACCCCCCCCCCCCCCCCCCCCCCCCCCCGCTGTTTGAAAAAATGTATATATGTATATCAAGTTAAAAAAAAAAAAAAAAAAAAAAAAAAAAAAAAAAAGTTGTATATATATAGAAATAAAGTGAAAATAGGTATTTCCACAGTTAGATTCGAATCTTGGCTTTTTACGTTCAAAGAATCGGCATAATAGCCGGGACTTTGAATATTGAGGACAATATTCATTTCTAAGTGTGGGGAGGGGGGGGGGGGGGGGAATTCTAACGAATTTTATCAAAATATCTTTTAATACCCCCGTTTTTGGCCAAAATTTTCAAAATTTTTCACTTTATTTCAAAATTTTTGTGGTAATCAGTCCGCCAGGTCTAACCGACAAAGGGATTGGCTAATCCAGGAGCAAACGGCTCTTGGTAAAGATAACTCAAATCCGTTGACGGCTTGCAATTTGCCCAAAATTGTATGGTTCCTCAGCTCCCCATATCCCATAAAGTGAATGAGTTGGCTAGCCCGCAAGATTATGGCTTGTGGTAAAGGCAGTGGAAAATCCATAATTGGTAATCAGCTCACCAAGATGTTGACTAGGTCCATCAAGATGCTGGCTAGTCCAGGAGCAAACGGCTCTTGGTAAAGATAAATCAAAACCGTTGGAAGCTGGTGGTTTGCTCAAAATCACATGGTTATCGGTGTACCATGGTTCTTACTTGAACTGAAACATTTGGCTACTCCAGAAGTGATGGCTTTTGGTAAAGAGTTTTTCAAATCTATCAAGTTTTCTAAAAAGATTGCTAGGGACTAGCAATAGTTTAGTGTGGGGGATTGATGAGTGCTCAAACACTCATCGTTTTTGATATATTTAAACTGCCAAAACGCACAAAAACAATCAAAAAGATATCAAAATACTTAAATTATCCCAGGGATTGTGTTTTATGTGTTTTAAATGCAAAATGTGCAAAAACAAAGGAAAAACGTATAAAGTTTGCAATATTGGCAGTTTCAGTCCCCCAAGTTTCAAAACTTGTCAATTTTAGTCCCTATGCATTTATTTTGAAAGGAAAAGTCAACCCAAGGTTTTAAAAGTCAAAAATCATAAAAATTACACTTGGGTAACAAGTTTTCCAAAAATTACAAGTTTAGTCCCTGAAAATCCAAAAATGGCAAAATAGGTCCCTGGGAAATTTTGAAATTTGAAAAATGGAAAAATGGTTTGTGAACTTTGGAATAATGGCAATACTGGTCCTTGGAAGCAATTTGGATAATAACACTTTCAGTCCCTCGGGTTTGGCAAAATTACAAAAAAGGTCCTTGTGGTGTTTTGTTATTCAACCAACCGGACCCTTATTATATCCCAAAACCAAAACCCCATCCAAACCAATTCCAAATCCAGTCCATGTACTCCCCAAAGCCCAGCCTAAGTCAAAATAATAAAAACCACGGGGTCAAACGGTCAACGAAGGTCAAAAGGACCTTTGACCCGTCTTCTTCCCCAACACAGAAGCGCAAAACCAGGGAATACTTCCCCCCCTCTCACCCTTTTCACCCACTAGCCCCCCTCAATTAATGCCCTCACCAACTTAACCCACCACAATAAATTACCTCACCAACACCCACCAGTACCACTAAAAATTGCCCCGACCCCCTTTTGGCGCCAAAATCCAAATCAAGGGTTTGGATTGATCTTGGTATAATTGAACGCATGGGATTTGGTCAAGGAGTCATCACAAAGACCTTGGGACCATCAGAATTCAAAAAGAGCCCATGTGGAAGACTTAGGTCCTAGTTGTTAGCTCGTTATATATATTTGAGCTCATGTGAGCCTTAGGGGATGTGTAATATCTTAGTTTTTATGTATTTCAGTTTATCTTTAATGTATTGTAACCTTTTTTATTAATGAAAGTCTGTTTTAAAGTTTAAGTCTCATTTTCACTTTTCAAGTTCCATTTCAAATCTGCAAGTTCTAATCAAAGCTTTTAATGTGTATACAAGTCATTCATAAGCTTATGTAAATTCAGAAAATAAAGTTTTATAAGCTTTTTAAGCTTGTGTAACCATCCTAAACTTAGTTTCCAATAATTACTAAAAAATTAAGAAAAATCAAAAATAAATAAAAAAAGTGGTGATCATTGATTGAAGAAGCTTGGAGCACAGTTAATAAAGGATGGATGTGGGTTAGGGACCTCATGGGAGGTCATTAGGTGGTTCCAATTGGTCCTTGGTTTGAAATCTGAGCTTGGAAGGCTTATGTAAGCCTTACTTTTAATTTTTACTCTCCTCAGTAGTTTAGTTGTTTGTTATTGTCTAAATTACTTAATTATTGCTTAACATAGTAGTTGTAAACTGTAGATTGTGTTGTGTATTTGTTTGACTCAAGTTTCCATCATAGATTGCTTTTTAAGGGGTGCTTGGTTGTTAACTGTTTGTGCCATGCTACTTGTGTGATTGCAACACTTTGTGTTTTAACAAGTTGTTTGGGTGTAATAAAGCTCAGGGAAGTCATTTACCTGTTCAAAAACACCACAAAAGTCAAAATCACAAGGAAGTGGTCACCACAGTTAACTGTGGTGAGTTTTTAAGTCCAAAACCTATCAAACCTTTTCATAAGTTGGAGTTTTTACTTAAGTTAGCTTTCACATAGCTTATCATAACATTTTTAGTCATTAAATCAGCAATACAAGTTCATAAAAGTCTAATCTCAAGATTTCTCAAAAAGTCAAAAACACCTTACTCAGGTATTTACCAAAATGGGATGAATTATTGTGATTTTTGTAGGAGGATTTAAGCTCTGAAACTTGTTGTGATAATGGTCTATCAGTAGAACTACAAGTACTTATGGTTGTCTTAATTTAGTAAATTATTCTTAAGCCTGTGCTTAAGCTTAAACTGAGCTGCAGGGCAAAGGTGTGCCCTGTGCACTCAGCAGACCATCTCACTCACCACCCTTTGGTAACCTAGTGGGTCCCACACCTCCAACTTGGCACCATTCAACCCCCCTCCTACCAGGGATTAAGGGTTGACCTGTTGTTTGACCTATAGACCAGTGGACCCCACTTTGTTTGACCTCCCAAGTCTGTCCCTTGTCTGCCTCAGAATCAAATAAGCCAAGTGCTTATTTTGGTGTTGTAGCTTATTTACTTAGCTTATTTGTGTGATATCTGTTTTAACTTGTTTATTGTGCTTGTTTACATCTGTTTTCACCAAAGTGGACCCCACATTAGCTCAATTGAGCTTATTTCCACTTCTGGTCAAAGAAAGTCAACTGTCATAGGTTTAAGCACTTGAAGTGCTTATTTCCTTGACCTCAGTCAATCTTACTTCACAAAAGTTGTCTAAAAACTTGTAATAAGCAGTTTGGAAAAAGAAAATCTCAAATAAGCCCAACTTAATAGAAGTGATAGCTTCTATTTAAGCCAAGTGGCTTATTCATCAGCTTATTATTAAGCAATTTCCATTTTTATAATTTTCCTAGGATTCTGGTGTGTAAAAAGAATTTCTGTAATTTTTTCAGATTTTTCTTTTATCATTTAGTATTTTTCCTAATTTAAAATAGTTTTTAGTAATTATTAAATAGTTAATAATTAATAATAATTAATTAGTAAATCAGAAAAATATAAATTAAATTTTAAAATTAGTTTTTAGTTATTTTTAATTTTTCCAAATTTTATTTTCACTTTCCTAGTGTATTTTAATAATTAATTAGAATTTATGTTATTTTAAATAATTAAAAAGTAATTAATAATTAGTAATAATTAATTAAATAGTCTTAAAAATATATTTTCATTTCTAAAAGTAGTTTTATAGCATTTTAGATTTTTCTAATTTTTATTTTTCCAAGTTAATTTCTCATTTATTTATAATTTAGGTTAATTTAGTTAATTAGAAGTAATTAGAAAAATAGTATTTAATTAATAGTAATTATAAAATTAGTGTAAAAATTAATTTTAAATTTCCAAAAATTTTCTCTTATCATTAGGTTTGTAAAAAGTAAATTTTCATACCAGTAGCCTTTCCAGATCACCGTATTCACATTTTTGTACGTTTGTTCACGTCTTCGGCAAACGTACGGTTTTTAAGTTTTAGGTGATTTCTTCTCAATCCCAATTCCCGTAATCAGTCACATAGCTTTCCTAAGCTATTTCTGTTAATATTCTCTAAATAATTCTCACAACAAACCCTTTCTGTGAATAAACACCCGATCACAAAGCACGCTAAAGTTACATTTCACACCTCAACGGGATTTAACGACCCGGTGATACCTTATATTACCCGGAGCATTGATCTAGGTTATTTGACTTTGTTGACCATTCCTTGGTCAATATAAGTTGGTGGTCTAGCATCAGTCAGGACCTAACTATGTAAACTGTGATATATTTGAATAAATTCGAATGATAACTCTTTTTAAAGCGACTCGGTTAGAGATCGTTTTCTATTATTATGACTGTTGTGCCGTCGAGTAACACCCAAGTTGAATTCCGCTGCATCATGAATTGGGGGTGTTACACTTGTCACAATCCATAAACAAGTGAATTTATTTTTTTCCAAATACTAGTTAAGTATGATATACAACATTGGCAAAAATCATAGAAAATAATATTTGTTTAAGAATATATTATTGTCTAGTTTTGATATCATTTTAGAATCACAAACTCATTTAAGATAAATAATCTTAATGAGATTCATTTCACAAGAGATGCTAAGGTGCACTGTTAAATCTAGCACATTTAGTAAATCAAGTAATATGCCATCAAAACCAAACAACCGGTAAATCATGAACAAAAGATTAAAACTTTTTGTTTACTCTTATCTAAATATTCAACACGTCTCTATTGGGATCGTGAATAAAATATATCATCTAGATTTACCTTCATAAAAACATGACGTTTGAGTCACATTAAGCCAAGCATTAGTGAACCAAGCAAACTTCATATTTGGTACTCTTCGATAGGTAAATTTAGGAATTAAATTTCTTCTAAAAAGTGAATGACTACTGGAGAACCTATTGTCTAGAAACTCAATTTAACCTAACGGTTGAATTGCTTCTATGTTAGAAGTTGGGTGTGTGTAACCCGTAAAAATTACGATATTTAATCTACACATCCTCTTCATGTTTTGATGATGACAAAGATGTAAGTTACAACATATAACGTAAAGGTTTAAGTTACTTGTGATCACAATTCATCTATGCATTCATACGTCAACAAGCCTCGACATCTCAACGTCTCAAGTATGCTTCAACAATCACTTAAGGTATGTACAAACAAATGTCTAATACATTTTATGATCAAAGGGATTTTATTTAGACACTACAAATTTTATAAAATGTTTTAAACATCTTATATATTTTGAAAAATACTTTTGGTATATAAAGGAAAATGTTTAATTCATAATAAATATATGAATTTAAATTTTTAGCCAAAAACAGTTAAAATTTCACTAGATAAACCTTCCCCGAAAAGACAAGAAAAACTACCGTTTTCGTCTAGGCAGCCCTCTTAATTATAAGGGGCGGCCCCCTTAATTTTAAGGGGGCCAGCACACAATTAAGGGGGCTGGCATACGCTCCTTTATCAGAAACTTTTGCCTATAAATACTGGTTCAAATCTGTAATTTTTTCTCACCTTTTTCACTAAAACTTTCTGTCCAAATCCTCTCAAATCATCTTCCTAAAACCTTTGATCATAAACTTATTAGTTTTTGTTTCAAGTGATTCAATCCCTCATCACTCAAAGTGCAAGAGAAGAATCCTCCTCATCATAAAGCCAAAGATGTATTTGAGTCTAGTTAGTGTTGATGTTAAGTTGTGAGTTATGTATGTATATGTAATAAGTAGATCAAGATGATCTTACTTAGTAGTGAGTCAATGAGTGAGTAAGAAGTAGTGGGAAGAAGTATAGTAGTGTGGATGTAACACCCCCAAAATTTGGTACAGCGGAAGACTGAACAAGCTTTCGGGGTGTTACGGGGGATTGGTATCCAACACAAGACATAAAAGAACGAGATAAAGTAAACATAAAGAAAACACAACCAAACGGGGTTTTAAAGTTTACATTTATCCTAGAATTATCCAAAATAAGGCCCAAAAGAAATACACGTAGGTCCACAAGAGTGTATCAGAGTTTTAGAAAAATAGATCCATAAACCAGGTGCTATAGCCAAGCCTTCCAATCCAAGCATCCAAATCATCACTTAATTACCTGAGAAAACGTGCTAAAAGTCAGCTTTCGCAAGTGAGATCATAGGTTTAAATTCATAACTAAATCAAGTGGACATATACGCAAAACGCTTGCTAGCTAGACTAGGCCTCAATCAACCAATTCAAAACGAACCAACCAAAACTAACCAACCCTATAGGTGCACACTATAGTCCAATAACCAAATCAAATCAAATCAATTTGTATGCGTAAGGATACGACATACCCACATGCGTAAGGATACAACATGTTCAACTTACCTAGTTCTAGACTAGGCCTCGTGGCATAGCTTACCTAGTTCTTGACTAGGCCTCACTCCATAACCAATTCAATAGCTTACCTAGTTCGGGACTAGGCCTCGCTCTATAACCAAATCAATAGATTACCTAGTTTGGGACTAGGCCTCGCTCTATAACCTACCTAGTTCTATAAGCATAGAAAGTTTTAAAATAAACAAAGCGATAATAGTCCACATAAAACAATTTGCACGTTTCTCACCCCAAATATTGAAAACAAAGTTCAAGAGTAAAAGTGGGCTATAACTCACCTCAAGTCCAGAAATCAGCAAGAAGAAATCGGTAGAAGTAAGATGTATAGTAACTCAAATGACGGCAACTACAGACTCGGCACTTCCTAACAATATAAACTCGTTCAGAATCATTTCCTGAAAATCAATTATTCCCAATCCCGAACGTATTCCTTTTTACTTTCCGAAAATCGATATCTCGTATTATTCTCATAATAGTTTGGAGTTTGGTATCCATACGGGTGGAGGGTCGACACAACTCAAAACAAGAAGCCACAACGAAAAAGAATAATAAAACACTCTATAGGTCTATTATTAGCCCAATATATTATTTAAATAAATCATCGAAGTTTATCAAATCCGTCGATTTGGTAATCCCCCATATTTATTTACGTAATATATCAGTCTAAGATTATACCCAAAACCTAAGTCACATAGCACGTAGAGTACTATATGGTAAGTATCAAAGTTTAATAAATTCCCTATATATATCATCAAGCTTACCGAATTCGTCAACTTGGCAAACCCTACGAGATATTTAGTAATTCATTATTCCTGTACATGTACCACAATCTATGGGCGTCGTAGGATACAATGCCTATTAATATACTCATTTTATATAACTAAATAGATCCTATCTAACCCGTCGATTAAATAAGTTACGTAGTTATAGAAAATGGATGTATTAACGTCACATATCCATGACAAGCACAAAAAGTCATAAAATAAATAAAATAGCCCACTTGGACTCAAGTGACCACGACCCCGTATAACTCGATAGTTTCCCCGTTTATTTTTAAAAATGTATTTTATCTAATATAATTATCCAACGTTATAGATTTCATCCTCATTTATAGTTGTTTAATTATAATAACGTTCCTGACATTTATTATACTACTTTTATAGTATAATATATATCATTGCGTTATTATAATATACTCGTGATCGTTTTATTATTAATATACGCACTTGTATAAATATATACACGTTTTAACGTCTATATACTTATATAAACGTTTATATTATTAATAATATTATTACGAGTTTTATTATTAATGTTCGATTATAAATAATTATCAAGTCATATAGATGGTCACATGTCTGAGTCATCACCCTCGGCTCATTGTCCAAGTCTAAATGTCAAGGCGTTTTGTCAAAATCAACCGTTGACTAGAGAGTCAACGTGACTTCGAAACGCACAACCAAAGTCCAAGTAATAATAATAACCAACCTCAACCAAGTAATCCATCTCCGTCCAACAATTCCCATATCATATGCTACAACAATAGGGTCAGACTACGGCACCCGACTAACCTATCTCCGTCATACTAGTGTGACCGTCTCACAATCGGTCCCCATTCCACTTTCCGTCAACACAACTCCAAAAGTAATACCACGAGTCCGAAACCTCAACGTCAAACTAAAATATATAAATATGAAACCAACAATCAATATTATCCAACAATTATATACCTCAACTAAATCAAATATCCCACATACGGGTCGACCTACCAAGGCAAACCCGGGTCAAAACTATCACCACAAAACTGGTGGGTCCTACCCGAGACCTCTAGGGTCTCGGCTTGCTCTAACCGAGCCAAACCAACCAAGCGGACCCTTTGGGTCGTCGGCCTCAAAACCAAACAACCAAAATAAACATCCTATAACCAAAATCCATCCAATACACAAGCAAAGAGAACTAAACATCAATCAAAACCAAAAGCATATAACTGAATACTCTCATCATCATCATTACGAGACCAATAGTTATCCACAAAACCTCATAAGTTCAAAAACAACAAAAAGCCGAGAGCCTAGGCTCTCGGTTTCCAGTCGACACCCTCAAGTAACATGTAACCCGGATACCAAACTAGTTTTAACCACGTTTTATATGTAAACCCTCTTATATTTCATGTTCTTAATCGAAAACCCAACCCAAAATACATCATCGTGACCTCCTGGTCACATTCTTCATACAATACGAGTCATAAATCGCGCGTGACTCGATCTTACCTATTTATCTTCATGGTACAACGGAGTATGGTGATACTTGAACAAAAGTGGTGGCGTGTAAGGTATTATCGAGGGTAAAAAGGGGTGAGTTTGGGCGCGTGTTTTAGTAGATCTAGAAGAGAGAATGATGTATATTCATTTAGTGGTGGTCGTGTATGGTGGTTAGTGGCGGTGGAGCTGATGTGTGGCCTGAACAGTAGGTGGTGGCTAGGTTTAGGTTTGGGTGAGAGAGAGACAGCTGAAGATGGAGAGGGGTTATGTTGGTTTGTGTGTGCCAGGTTTTCACAAGGGCCAATATGTGGTCACTCCTTTTATTTTTATTTTTATTCCTTTCTTTCTTTTATAACAATAATAATAATAACGGTGTAGGGAGTAGATGGCCAGTTAAATAAACAAAATGACCAAACCCGAAAACCTTTCAAAATATCTCAACATTCTCAAACGAAACTCGTTCCCAATAATTAAAATTCCAAGATGCGTTCCATAAATATATACTCAAATCGTAAATTCAAAATATTAAATTTAAAGTAATGCGGGTTTTTAAATAGTTCCCTAATTTTCCGGTTGTCACATCCTCCCAGCCTCAGAAGAAACCCGTCCCGGGTTTCTCTTGGAACAAACCATCTATAACATGAAAAACTTAGGGTATCTTATCCGAAACTCATCCTCACGTTCCCATGTAAATTCCGGTCCATGCCGCGAATTCCAACGAACTTTGATGAGTGGAATACGACTGCGCTTGAGTCGTTTAATCTCTCGATCCAAAATCTCAATCGGCTCTTCCACAAAGTTCAAACTCTCATCCACACGAATATCCTTTATCGGTATAACTGGCGTCTCATCAGAAAGACAATTTTTCAAATTACTTACATGAAACACATCATGAACTTTACTCAATTCCTGTGGTAGTTTTAACCGATAAGCTACAGGCCCAATTCTTTCCAGAATAAGAAACGGTCCAATGTAGCGGGGGTTGAGTTTCCCACGTTTTCCAAAACGTATCACACCTTTCCAAGGCGAGACTTTCAGCATCACTTTGTCTCCAACCTGGAACTCTAGGGATTTACGTCTTTGATCGGCATAACTTTTCTGTCTATCTCTAGCTGCTTGTAATCGATCACGAATTTGAGTCACTTTCTCAGTAGTCTCTAATATAAGCTCAGGGCCTGTGAGTTGGCTATCTCCAACTTCAGCCCAACCAATAGGCGAACGGCAATTACGACCATATAAAGCCTCGAATGGTGCAACTTTAAGACTTGTGTGGTAGCTATTGTTATAGGAGAACTCCGCAAGGGGTAAATACTTCTCCCAGCCTTTACCAAAGTCTATTATACATGCACGAAGCATATCCTCCAAAGTCTGAATAGTTCTCTCACTTTGACCGTCGGTTTGGGGATGATATGCAGTACTCATATCAAGTCTCGTCCCCAAAGCGGTTTGAAGAGATCGCCATAAAGCTGACGTGAAACGGCTGTCGCGATCAGAAATAATCGATATCGGAACACCATGACGAGAAATAATTTCTTTCACATACAACCTTTCAAGTTTTTCGACACTATCGTCTTCACTAATCGCCAGGAAATGAGCAGACATAGTCAATCGATCCACAATTACCCAGATAGCGTCACAACCGCTAGCTGTCTTCGATAATTTGGTAATAAAGTCCATCGTAATCCGCTCCCATTTCCAAACCGGGAGTTCTGGCTGCGTCAATAATCCTGACAGTCTTTGGTGTTCTGCCTTAACCTTCGAACATATCAAGCACTTGCTAATGTACAACGCTATATCTGCTTTCATGTTTGGCCACCAATACAACTTCTTCAGATCCTGGTACATCTTGTCAGACCCAGGATGAATAGAGTACCTTGACTTATGCGACTCATGCATAATCAACTCACGTATTCCTCAATACAATGGCACCCAACTTCGGTTCCCAAAACATAATATTCCATCAGAACGCTTAACAATTCCTTTCTCATTTTCTGCCATCCCAAATATATTCTCAGCAGGTCGATTTTCTACTTTCAACACTTCCGTTTGAGCTTCTAATATTTGAGACGGTAATGGCAATACGATAGTCATTCCTAATAACCTAACTCGTGTAACAATTCGCAATTTCAGGTTAATTACTATTCCTGAAAAATTTCACTGTTCATTTTTATTATTCACTTTTACTATTCATTTTCCCGAAATTTGATTTTTATTTCATATTCTCGTGTGATAAAGTATTTCCATGACAAATTAAAAGTTTGACACTCATCAGATCATTTTCGCTAAAGTTATTAAGGAACTAAACGTTTTAGGGTAAAACGTCATTCAAAAATTCTACGCACAACGAAACTCGACCGCGTTAATTTTCCCCGTATCAGAAAAATGTTTGATACACTCATGATTTATTTGAGAATTAATCATGACTGAGAAAAATGTGACCAAATAAACCTCGGCCGTGAAAAACAGGAATTTTCGTTTTTAAGCACTTTTACTCAGCCGTAACCTTAGCCTATACCTGCACCGCATTTCTAAGACGATTTGAGTTTTCACATTTTTGGAATAAGTCAACATATTTTTCCCTCCTCCTTTGACCAAAAACCATTCATTGATTTTATAAATCATTCCTTGATTTTTAGGCTTACGGTTTTATGTTTAAAAGACATTAAATACCAACCGACACTATACTGAGCCCAGTCTAGACATTATAAGTCATTTTAAATCATTATTATCACATTAGAAAAGTAACATTTTACTTTTCTCAATTTTACACAATATTTGTACATTTTACGTATTACGTGTTTTAGACCCGTGTTTCCAGTTTTAGCAGGGTTTTAGCACCCAAATGGAACCTACCACTCATTTTATATTTTATTATGGAGTATATTGACATGTTTAACCATACTTTCAAGTTCCACATTTTTACGATACCCGGTTTTACGTTTTGAGGCTTAATCATTTACGGTTAGCATTTTACGGAGCCAAAACTAACACAATAACTTGGATAATATCATCCAAGGCACACCTCATCCTTCCTATGACTTGCAAACCGCCAATAGGGTGGGGGAGTCACCCTTGGTGTGTCTTAATCTCATGCAAAGTAACCTTGGATGATTACAAGTGTTAAACTTGGTCTCCAAGTGTTGACTAGTCATACATGTAACCTCCTCAACTCAGTATAAAAGCCTCCTGATGAGGCGAAAAATGAACCACTTTTAGGGGGTCATTTAAGCCCGAATCCGAATTTATTTTATCAAATATTGCCCTAAATCGTTCCTTTTGTGATTTTAGGTACTTTGGGAGAGAAATCTGGAAAAGGAAGCAATTCGGACGTTTTTGGAGCATAAAAGTGAAGAAAACGCCAAAGTCTTAATTTTCCATGCTGGGAACAGTAGGTGACGGCGTCAAGAGCAAAACCTTGACGGCGTCAAGAGCAAATCTCATGAATTTCCATGACGACCCAGAACGGATTTGACGGCGTCACATAGGAAGGGCGTCAAGAGTAAAAGAGTCATGACGGCCTGGAAGTACTTAAGTCTTGACGGCGTCAGAAGTGGATCTAGGCAGTCCGAGGAGAGTCTTGGCGGCGAGGTGACGGCGTCACATTGTTTGTCTTGACGCCGTCAGACCTATTTTTCTATTTTTCTCCAAATGGTAACATGCTTGAACGTCTTAAGAAACATGAACCGAGGCGCACTAGGTCTTTATTGGTTGTATTTAATGCATGAGCCACTGTTTACAATCCCTATAGTTGTGTTGGGCATGGTGTAGGAGGAGATAAGAGCTCATAGAATTGGGGAGTTATGTGTGCCACCCCATGAATGGTATTAAGGAATACGATCCGTCATCCATGCAATTATAACAAGTAATTAACGTGTAAAAGATATCTAGGGAGTAGTGAAATATAAGTAAACACATTTTCTCCAATTACTGCTCACGACTTTAGTTTAATTAGTTTATTTTCTTTTCTAGTATTTTATTTTGATTGCATCTTAGTATTGGGTTAGTTGATTAGCAACTAATTCCGCCCAAATCCTTCAAACCCCGAGATTTTACTTGCTTTCATAAAAATATAAAAATACAAAAATAATCATCCCTCACCTTTAGAACTAGTATGTAGGCTTTCTAATCCTAGCGACACTATTCCTAAGCTGAACGATCAATCCCTCGGTACTTGTCACTATACTATACTACAACGACCAGGTACACTGCCTGGTGGGGGTTGTAAGCTTCTCGAGATCCCTCGAGAGGTAAAGCCTGTTGCGATTCCCACGCATCAAGTTTTTGGCGCCGCTGCCGGGGAATAGTTATTGTCTAGGTTAGAATTTCTTTTTATTAGGTCTACTTACTAGATTCCTTTCTAGTAAGATTTTATTTTTATTTTTAGGTTTTCTTTAGTCTATCTACTTCTTTGTGCCTTTGTTCGTAACCACCCGACACCATGGACAACAGGAACATCTTTGAACCCGTCATCCCACCACAACAAAACCCACCATTAGAACCCCTTAGGCCCCGAACCTTAGGAGAGTATTCCCGACCTAGCCACCAAGGCTACCGAAACACCATTGAGCTCACCGGAGCCAATGTGACCCCCTTGCGATCCGACACCATCCGATTGGTGCAAAGCGGATGTGCATTCCATGGACTTCATTCCGAAGATCCAAACCAATATCTTAAGGACTTTCTCAAAATCGTAGATTCCATAGACCTAGGTGTTGAAACTAGAGAGACTACCCGTTTACGCCTATTCCAATTCTCTCTACGGGATCAAGCTAGTCAATGGCTTGAGCGTTTACCCGCGGGATCCATCACCACATGGGATGATCTCACCACTCGTTTCCTTGCTCAATTTTTCCCACTGGGGAGAACTACTAAGCTTAGAAATGACATCTTGATGTTCCAACAACGTCAAAATGAAACCTTTTATGAAGCATGGATTCGATATAAAGACCTACTCCGAAAAGTCCCTCATCATGGCATCGAACCATGGCTCCAGATCCAAATCTTTTACGATAAGGTTGACTATCAAACAAGGAAAGCCATTGATTACGCAGCCAAGGGTAGGCAAGATAGACTTAGCGTTGACGAGTGCTGGAAAGTTCATGAGGAGTTGGCATAATACGAAGAGGAAGGATGGGAGGACCCGATGTTCCCAAGCAAGGTAAAACTTGACTACGCATGTGCCGCCCAAGAACAGTTGTTAGGAAGCATCGAGAAGCAGGTAAATGAATTAATAAGTATTGAGAAACTTGCTGCTGAACCCGTGTGGAATCATAATCTACGCAGGAATACGGTTATCAACCAGAATTTTCCTGAACGTTCACGACAAGAGGAATTCGAAGGGATAATGGTAACCTTCATGGATAATCAGGAAAAACAAATCCAGCACCTAGAAGCACGCATGGAGAGTACTCATAAAGCGTTTATGAATTTCGCAGACCAATTCATGTCAAGGGTCAAAGAAAGGATCAAGGAAAATTCCGTACCTAAAAAAATCGAAAAGGTCTTCGAGGTCTCAACCCCTTTGATGTTTAACCAAGAGGATAACGAGAAGCTTTACCCAAGTGCTTCACCGTCAATCACCCCCCACTCTTGTGAGCATCCTCAGAAAGAAAAGAATTCGCAATTCCATAACATTTTCGTTGGATGCCTGCTAACCACATTCCCAAACCTATCTAAGAAACATTCTTTTGGTTTTAAACCTGGTGTAAAGAGGTTGCACCTCAAAAACACCACTGATTTGAAACCCCCTATGGAACAACATCTTTCTTCTCACACCAATGACCCGTGCATAGGGATCAACTTAGCCAAAACATCACCCGACCCCTTCTACAACCTTACCTCTTTCCGTGACAGTAATGAGACGTTCGACCTTGGTGGACCTCGTTAACGGAATAGCTACTCATGGGTTTTACTAATGTTTAGCTATTCACGCAAAGTGCAGGGACTGAACATGGAACTACTCCAAACCTCACCTTACACGGGCATCTGACGGCGTCAGATTTAACTCTTGACGCCGTCAGCTCGATGAATATGCAATATTAACCCAAAACCAATCACTTTCAACCCATACCCCACAAATCTCACCCAAAGTGCTGCTGCTACTCCGATTCTCCAACCTCTAATTCGACGTCTTCCGCATCCAATCTTCACTTGGTAAGTGATTTTTCTTCATCCTTTTTCGATCAATTGTCCCTAGGACCCATCAATTTGAAAAACCCCTTTCGCCCGAAACCCCACTCTTGACCCATTATTGACAAATCGTAATGCCATCCATTTGGTGATTTGTACCATGGGGGTTACCCGTTGATTATGTTATCTCACTCGAATTATGAATTAGATTAGGGAAAGCACTCATGCCACGGATTCTTTGACCCCCCACCCATGTTTTCTGATTAAAGGAGCGTTTGGGTAATGGGTTAAGAGTTTGAAAATTGATTTTTCCCTCGCATTTGCATGATTCGGATTCTGATCCATCTGACGGCGTCAGATGTGTCTGACTGCATAAAGTTCATAAAAGTTCTCGTTCTAATCGTTTTCGTTCACTCCACCTTTTTCCAGGAAAATGAGCAAAGGATCTCGTCAACATAAGGGCAGTTCCTCTAGATCTCAAAGGGTCAATTATGGAGAATTAGTCCATAGTTGGAGCGAGTTTGACAATGTTGGTGCTAACACCAAGTATGCGGAGTTGTGTAACCACCATATTGATGCTGGGGCTGTGGTTGACTGGGATTTTCTAAGAGCCAATGGGTTGGAGGCTGCGTTGTTAGGGAGGATCCACACAGATGGGTTTGCGGGTCCACAGTGGGAGAGGTTGTTTAGAATTAGGGAGACAGTATATAGTGAGTTAGTGAGGGAGTTCTTTGCGACCTTCCGTTTTGATCAGGCTGAGGCTAGGACAGATATGGGGGGCACCACTGTGTATTTTAGGCTAGGGGGAGAGTTGCGGTCATGTTCAGTGGCTGAGTTTGGTTGGAGGGTTGGGTTGTATACTAGAGAGGAGGTTGATGGGACTTTTATGCAGAGGCTGTTGCATGGGGAGACTCAGAGGAGTGAGATGAGGTGTATCACTTTTTGGCCGACCATAGGGAACGGGGTTTACACCTCGACTACCGTGGCAGCATCCATCAGGGACCCCGTAGCTAGGCTAGTCCACAGGTGCATCACATACAGCCTGTCAGGACGTCATGGCACCACTCACCGTGTCACTGCTTCAGACCTGTTCTACTTGTACACCATCTTTTCTGCGGATGTCTACTGTAACATCCCATTTTGGGTGGCCAATTATTTGAGGACCAGTGTGGGTGAGAGGGATATTGACAAGGTGTATGGGGGGATGTTCGTGACCCGGTTGGCTCGTTCCTATGGTCTTCTTACTCCTCAGATCATAGGGTACTTGAGCGACTGCGGGAACTGTAGGGTAGTGAGGGCTAAATCCCTCAGGCAGATGAGCATTGTGATGCCTGAGAGGAATGGGACCTATCGTTGGTACGAGGAAGGGGGGCCAGATGTTGAGGAGGATGCTGATGATGAGGTAGATCCCCAGCAGCATCAGTTCCAGGGTTATGAGGAGGGGACGGCTGACTACTACCGACACATGAGTCGGGGAGACTGGCAGGCACACCAGGGTGCCTGGATGGGTCAGATGGACACATGGCGAACCACCACTGACCAGCGCTTTGATTGGATGTACGATCACACCATCCGCCAGATGCAGCACCTCTCCACCCGAGATCAGCTTGAGCCTCACCTTCAGATTGATCCCTTCCCAGGCCGTGAGACTGACTACCCTCCCTACGGGTACACCGGGCACCTCCCTCCTGGCTATGACTACCGCTTTGGTCCTCCTCCCCAGTGACTCCTCTTGATCTCCGTTGTCTTTGAACTATTTATTCATTGTTGTGTAATTTGAAACATTTGGTACTGTAATAGCTTAGGATGCGGCCTTTGTTGGCCTTGAACAATTTACTTGCATGTTTACGTTTGTTTTGAAATAATTAATGGTGCTCATGGTGACATTATTCATTTCGTGTGTTCTTATTTGTGTGATTTTATTTGTTTGATTGTTATTTGCTTCCGTATGCATGCTTTATTTTTATTGTTGGTTGATCATGTTTCTAAACTAAATAGTGGAAATACTTTACTTTGTTGTTTGGCTTAGTCTTAACTCCACCTAAAGGTATTTTTGCAAAAGATAAGTGTAAGGGGAAACCACAAATATGTTTTTAAGAAACAAACCGATCATGATTGATGCGTGGGAATCGCACCTTGCTTTACCTCTCGAGGGATCTCGAGAAGCTTACAACCCCCACCAGGCAGTGTACCTGATCGTTGTAGTATAGTATAGTGACAAGTACCGGGGGATTGATCGTTCAGCTTAGGAATAGTGTCGCTAGGATTAGAAAACCTAATTTACTAGTTCTAGAGGTGAGGGATGATTATTTTTGTATTTTTATATTTTTATGAAAGTAATTAAAATCTCGGTTTTTGAAGGAGTGGGCGGAATTAGTTGCTAGTCAACTAACCCAAAGCTAAGATATATTCAAAATAAAATACTGAAAATGAAATTAAACTAAATTATACTAAGGTTGTGAGCAGTAATTGGAGAAATAATGTTTACTTAGACTTCACTACTCCCTAGATATCTTTTACATGTTAATTACTTGTTATACTTGTATGGATGACGGATTGTATTCCTTAATATCATTCGTGGGGTGGCATACATAACTCCCCAACTCTATGAGCTCTTATCTCCTCCTACACCATGACCCAACACAACTATAGGGATTGTAAACAGTGGCTCATGCATTAAATACAACCAATAAAGACCTAGTATGCCTCGGTTCATGTTTCTTAAGACGTTCAAGCATGTTACCATTTGGAGATCTGCCAGTTTTCTTAAGCCTAACATATAATATCATTCATCCAAAACAAGAATAGACAAGTAATCAACACATAATCAACATCTAGGTTTCATTAGATCTAAGCAAACACAAGAGAGATCTAGCCTAGCATAATGGAATTGAGACAAGAACAAGATATAAACAACCAACACATATACATATTGATTGAATTAGAAGAACACTTATCTCAATTACAATGCAAGGTATCAAGGGTTTGGAACCCTTGAAAAACCTGTAAAAGAGGCACCAAATTCGTCTTTAGGGTTTCACCAAAACTTTCCTCCTATTAATGAAAAAACTAGAAAACTATATATAGGAAAAGTAGGCTGACGGAGTCAAGAGTTACTTGTGACGCCGTCACATCGCCGCCATATACTTCCTCGGACGGCCTTGATCTACTTATGACGGCCTATGTGACGCCGTCACCGACCACGGTATTTTATTCTTGCCACTTTGACGCCGTCATGAAGGCGTTTGACGCCGTCACCACCTTCGGTATTTTAATCTTCATGTCTGACGCCGTCAAGATATTACTCTTGACGCCGTCACCTTGTATCTTCAGCATGGAAATTTGGTACTTTGCCGTTTTCTTCACTTTTATGCTCCAAAAACGTCCAAAATGGCTTCTTTTCCAGAATTCACTCTCCAAACACCTAAAATCACAAAAGGAACGATTTAGGGCAATATTTGATCAAATAAAGTCGGATTCGGGCTTAAATGACCCCCTAAAAACGGATCATTTTTCGCCTCATCATATACCCTTACACTTGAGATTTGCTTGTCCTCAAGCAAATGCGCTTTTATTCTACTCGAAAGACAAGTTAGGGGTCATTTAACACTAATATAAAAGTAATTACAACAAATAATCATTCCACTAAAGACCAATAGACAAGCACGGAGGTCATACACAAGCACCTCACAAATAGTGTTTAGATACTCACATCTCTCGGGTTTAATAAAGTAATAGAACATTATGGAAATGGAAGATATCTCTCACTACCTGTCATAGCAAAATAGATTACCATAGGCTTGGGAAAGGATCAAACCTCCACCACATGGCGTAAGCACCTAGGATAAACTATCAAAGAGGTCTTTTAAAGGGTTGTAACGTTAGGTGTAGGGATATGAAATACACGGTTTTGTTGGATAAAGGAAGTTTTACTGGTGGCGAGTTAACAATCTTAGTTAATTACATGTACAATATGGCGTTGCTAAGCCAAGACAAGACTCGACTTAAGCTAATAAATGAAAAATAACAAAAACATAAAATGAACATAGAATGAAAAGGGATGGTAGTCCGTATGTTTTTTTTTTTTTTTTTTCTTTTTTTTTTTTTTTTTTTATTTTTTTTGCATACACTCTTACCCTACCATCCGAAATAATACATCATAGGGGATGAGAATTCCCCTTACACTTGAATCTTTACATACTTTACATTTAACTAATCTAATGACTTGAATTAAGAAAATCAAAACACTTGGAGCACTTTTAAGATTAACGTACATATGGGGGTAATATATTATGTTCTTCCCCATTACTCCATAAAATAAGTACTTACCCATGAGTCCCAATCGTCCCAAAACAATATGTACAATGATATGACTCGACTTAGCAACCATGTAATCAATTAGAAAGTTAACTTAGGGTTTAACAAATAACAATAATGCACTAAAAATGAGCGCATACACGGAAGGCTAAGGCGATTTGGTTGTACATTTAAGTAGGGTGTAACAAATTCTTCCTTTAAGTAAGATGCTTAAAGTTAGAAACGAAAAGATAGGCTCGGAGAGGTGTACTAGGGGTATCGTGTACTAAAAATGAGTACAACGCTAAGGGTGTGGGAAAAATTAGTTGACTTAACTAGCCAAGTAATATGACTTAAATGGTCAAGTAATTATAATACGGGTTTAACACAAGGGTGATCCTAATGCCTCTTATCATGTAGTAAATCCTACCACACGAATGTAGTCTCATTAGCAGTCTCGGGATGCATCACTAACGCAAGTTCTAGAATCTAAATGCTACCGGTACACTCATAAGCACTAATAGTAAATGCTTTTCCTATCAAATCTGAAGGCGAACCTCACATTTTTGGGTGGAAAATTTTTCTGAATATACGGTTATGTGCTAGTCATACAACCTCCTATCCATGAGACGCTTGCTATGGCTAAAGTTTCACTCCTAAATGTTGTAAAAAATTTTAAATTTGGCGCTAAAATTGCACTAACAAGTATTTCTCGTAGTTTTATTACACATCTACTATCAGACAAAACAACCTCAAGCAAAAGTGCATATGTAAGGTATCATCTTTTTACCCTCCCCTTACACTTAAGATGAACATTGTCCCCAATGTTCAAGTAAAGAATGTAAAAGTGAAAAAGTAAAGAGAATGAAATCAAATACTCCCCTGATTCGCTCGGTATGGATTTTAGGTTGACCAGGTTAAATCTTCCTCCAAGAAAACGAACAATCAAAGCTTCCCTTCCAGAGTATAAATCATCTTCTTGTCAAAAATAACCTGTAAATCCTGACAACAATAGACAAGGCAACCTCGCGTAAAATCGGCGGCATCCTATATAAGTTACTAAATCCTAGAAAACAAAGTAAGATATAATGCTTGTGGAATGAAGTTTGCAGATTTCCTGGAGATTATAAAACTTAATAATTCACAAAAACCATAAGACTCCGTTAGAAAAACAAAACCGGTAAAATTTCCAGATTTTTAACTCCTGACGCCGTCAAGAGCAATACTCTGACGCCGTCAGAATGGACCTGCCGAAATTCTTATGTTAAGTTTCCGGAAAATTTCTGGAAAAACTCTGTCCTACTTCCTGGAAAATCCTGCAAAACTTCATTATGACTCAATACAAGCATTTGACTCTAACAAATACGAATAATCATGTTCATTAAATATTGTGGAGAATCATGATCGGTTTGTTTCTTGAAAACATATTTGGGGTTTCCCCTTACACTTATCTTTTGCAAAAATACCTTTAGGTTGGAGTTAAGACTAGGCCAAATGTAACACCCCAACCCGATAAGGGTAGAAGTATTACATACAGTGACATATCAGAACAAACACAAGCATATGATTCATACATACAAAGAAATTCAGGGTTTACAAATGGAAAAATCTGATACTACAGGGTTACAAAAATAAATACTAAGTCTAATGCAGTGAAACTTCTTCTAATCGTCTCTAGTCCAGCGTAACTATCAAAGCATAGTCTTCTAAGTCCAGTCACACTCTCTTCCCATAACCCAGCTTCCTACTAAAACCTGCCGCAGGAAAAGGAAATGCGGCTGAGCTTAAAAAGCCCAGTGAACAGATACATATACAAAGCAATGATAATGAAACAGAACTGAAATATAGTGCATGGGGGAAATAGAATAAGGAATATATAAAAGAGAGTAATAGAAAAGAAAAGAAAGGATAGTTATCCACCACGAGCCCAAAACTCAAAGTCATAACTCAACATCGTAATCTCAAAGTCATAAGCCGTCAATTCATAATCTCACAATCAGAGGGGATACCTCTCAGGCAACCAGATAATATGAGGGGTGTCCTCATGTATCAAATGGGTGGAGTAGCTAGCTCCCAGAAATTGTGAAAGGCGTGTATTGCACACAGCACCAGTCACCTCAAAGTCAACTCAAAGTCATAGTTAAATCCACTAAACATACATGTCTAGGATTGCAATCCATACGCCCCTTACTCAAAGTCAATCTCAAAGTCATATACTCAAAGTCATAGCCGGCAGATAATCATAAAAAGGGACGACGTGAGAAATCACTCACCCACGCATGAGTCATGCCAGTGGTGCATCACAGACATGCCTATGGTACCTCCATAGGTAGAAGAAACATAAATGGCTCGGGTATCAAACTAAGAGTCAGGTCTCAAAGTCATACAAAAGGTCATATAGCAAAGGTGCATCTCAAAGTCATGTCTCAAGGTCATCTCAAAGTCATAATGTCAGAAGTCATATCAATGGTTCAGAATATCCAAGGTTCATTACAAAAGGTTCATTATTAAGTTTCATAAGTTCATAAAATGTGAAAAGGGTTAAGATAAAACAGATTTAAAAACTTTAATAGTCATTTACCCATTTCATCACAAAGGGTTCCCTTTTAAAACATTCTTCATAAAAGCCAATTAATCCTTCATTTAAAAATGGTTTCGTATCAAAATCATAGAGTGTCATTTCAAAACAGTTTCCTTCCATAACATCAAGTTATATTTAAAAAAGGTTTTCATATCAGATTATCATAAAAGATGAACCAGAGATATCGGGTATACAAAGGTCAGAAGTCATAGCAACGAAATCAAGTCAGAAGCTAACATATCAAAGCTTAACAGGAATCAGAGGAAATTCACAATAGAAGGGAACATAGCAATGGCTTGGGGAATCTTAACTGAATCGTAGCTCAAAGTCATAAGAAGAATATAGGAGCCTTTACTGAAAAGGCAGAGTATCCGTACCTTATTGCAAAGCACAAATGAAACAAACACAGGAATGGAAAAGCTCAAGGACTCTCCTTCTTCACACCTAGAGGAGAAGAGGGGGAATCATAATTCATTCTTTAAATGCATATCTTTCCATTTTAAGTAACTCTCCATTTTAAGTAACTTTCCATTTTTAGTAACTTTCCATTTTAAGTAACTTTCCATTTTTAGCAGGTTTCCATAAATAGTAAGTTTCCACTTTTATAAAGTTTCCATGTTTAGTAAGTTTCCATATTTAGTAAGTTTCCATATTTAGTAGGTTTGATTAATCATCATTATTTATGGAAATAAAGTATCTTTTAGCATATTACACATTTGGTCCTTAGGGTTTCATGACTTTACCTTTTACACCCTTATATTTCCAAAATTACACTTTAAACCTTTTAATATTCAAAGTTACACTTTAAACCCTTAACTTATCCATTTTACATAATGAGTACTTATTTTATCAAGTCATTCGAATGAATCTTCAATTTTTCATAATTTACACTTTAAGTCCCTCAAGTTATAAAAGTTACATATTTAACCCTTTAATTTACAATTTCAACTTTTAATTATCTATAATTACATATCATGCCCTTAAACTATCAAAATAGCACAAAACCCCCTGAATATCTTAAATTACTCAAAACAACCTTAAGTTTCCAGAATTTACATATTTAGTCCTTCTCTTTTAATTATTTTCAAAACAAACCCTAATTAGGTTAAAAATACATTTTAATCCATTAAATTACAAAAATTACACTTAGCACCCTCACCTATCATTTTATTCGAATAGTACCTGATCCAAATTAAGTTTCAAAAATAACCTTTAAGTTTTAAAAGTTACAAAACTCACCCAAAACTTTTTACCCAAATCGTATAAGATAAAATCATAAGATTAAAAACCCTAATCATAACAAATCCATTTCCAATCATTAAGTGATCATTAAACATCATTTATAATCACAATTACAAGCCCTAGCCATAAACCCTAGCTCACACGATTTTACTCTTTTCCTTTTATTTCATTTTGCCGATTTAACATATGATCCAAAGTAATTGTTCCAAGCCTCAACAATTCGAAATAACATTTTTCCCAGGTTAATATGATCATGTAGAGTCTAAATAAAATATATTTCAAGCCTTAAAAATTCGGATTCAATTATTTAGGTTTTATGCACGTTTTTAGGGTTTAATTCACAAATAATTCATAGAGCATGCATGGTTCGACTTTAGCATTTTATTTGAGACTTATATGATGTAAGAGACGTGAGAAAAATACCAGACCAGGTCTGGAACAAATAGAATAGGCTGGACGAATTATAGCACACGCGTAGAGCCAAAACGATCCAAAAATCACCACGACTTCAAAAACGATCTTCTAACCTTGAAACCAATTTTCGTGGGTCTTAGTAAGTGTAAGGAACATCAGAAAAATAAGAAACAAATTTTGTAGAGGTCGAATGAAGCACAAGCGAATTACCTTGTTTTTAGGGCTCGACAAAAAAAATCAAGACCACGATCGTACCAAGCTTCAAAAATTCGAATGGGTATTTTTCTAGGGCTCTTTGAATAATGTTTGATCACAGAAAAATGCTTGAGAGATATGGGGTTGTCGAATGGAGGCCAAAGAATTTTGTGTGTGTATATTTTGTGGATCGGTTTTAGGTTTTAAATAAAAAAAAAAAGATATGATTTGTTTTTAAAAGAGGAATTCCGTGTATGGGGGGAAGGATAGACCCAAAATTTCTGATTTATAAGTTGGTAATTAATTTGTGGTGATTACCTTCCATATTTACATAATTTAAATCAAATTAAAACTCTTAAAATCCCATTTTATCTAATTTGGCCCATAGAGGGGTATTTTGGTAATTTTACCACTTGCATAAATGTTACATGAAGTTGTTAAAATTATTTGGATACATAACTTGTTCATTGTTTGAAGTTTGGGATTTATTTGGTACCTTAATAAGCTTTTAATTAAATTTTAATTAAGTAAGGGCAATTTGGTCATTTCACTTGCTTTCAGATTTTAGGTGTTACAACTTCTTCCCCTCTAAAAAGAAAAATTTCGTCCTCGAAATTTGAAGTCGCAAAGTTAGACGAAGTCGTAGCAAACCGCAAAAAGTCATTACGACATTCTCATGCTCGGGGAGGTTCTTCCAAAAAGATCTTCAGACAAATAGTTTCTCATGACTCGTAACTATTGTCAAAACAGTTTCAGATTTCTCAGAAAGACATATTATACTGAATTTGAATCGAAAAGATAATGTACCGAATATAACGGATGATAATCGAATTCTCCAGGAAGAGGTGTAAAAATACATAGGATTTTCATCGAATTGATTAGGCGAATCAGATGAGAATACATTGAATTTTAGCAAACATGGGGTGATTTAAGGTTTAACTCTTCAGCTTCTCAGATAGTCTCGGCTTTTAGATAACCTTCCAAAGGTATTCTCATAAACAAACAGATCTCGTTTCCTCAAAGTCCACAATCACATATTTTGCTCATAGTAGATCATAATGAACAACTTCAACGAATGCGAAACGTATACGGACAGAAAGCATATCGTTAGGTATCGTCAACGGCAGAAATTTCAAAATGGAACCTAAGATTCTTATCAGAAGTTGCAAAGATCAGCAAAACACGTGTCGAGAGTCCAAACGTATCGAATCGTATAGCAAGGACAGCATATCAAACGTATAGGTAGAATGAACCTAAAGTCTCACTAAACTCAGATGATCTTGATCAGATACCAGAAATTCTAAAGCTTCTAAGGCACTCCTCGAGATATCACATGCCCACCATAAGTGCACGTTATATGATGTAAGTATTATCACGTTGGCCAGGCGTCATAATACTGGCATCATATACATATGCCCTCATGCTGGTCATACTTTATCTCAAGTCGTGAACAACACAAACTTATCTAAATCCACCTAGTCCACCTACAGTCTCAGAGGTCACCAAAATCAAACAATATAACTAAGAGAACGAAATTACTCGAAGAGTAACGGAGATCCTAGAATGTCATTCAAAATTAAGGTACGTCATCAATAGCGTCAATCCTTTACAGCATCATCTCGTTTAAACACAATGTCCACTTCAGAATCCGTCCACTTAAATACAGATTTCAAAATTTCTTCCAAGTTGGGGTAGTCTGTTTACTCTCGTCCATCTTACCTCATGATTAAAAGAATTTAAACTCGAGTCTGGTTCCTCCGGTCTTCAGCAGCTCCTCTTGGTAGTGTGGTATCGTAACGGCAGTCTCTGACGCGATTACTGTGCATCCCTCCATCTGTAGGTCTGCTTCTGCTCTCAATTCATCTTAGTACAACTAAAATGAATAGAGAAACAAAACTGCGTGTCTTCGACAGGTCTTCTGTCATGGCTCCAGGTTTTAGGGTACATGATGTTGTTGTTGACTCCAGGTTGTGTGTCGAATGGTTCGTCTTCTTTGGTCTGGTTGTCTTGATGCCTAAACTGAAATCTTCACGTGTTGCATGATGCATGATTGAGCACTATCCTAGTTCCTCACTTCTTCTTGTATGCTTCTTCCATGGTAATGCTTGTCGCAACCATCTTCTACTACTCTTCCACCAGGTTTCAAACTCCGATAACGGTCTTCGATCTTGGTCCCTCTTGTGAAAGCTCTGTCTTCACATTATACGGGGTAGTGTGTCTACTATGCTTTCTGAGCGTCAATCAAATTTCTCTTCCAGAACAAAGGGTCATCTCACCAATAATCTCTATGTTCTTCTTTCGTTTTAGAACACAACACAATGTCATACTATGACAATTTGTCCAAAACATGCGAAAAACATGATTATTCTAGCCAACACCATTGGCATCATTCAAGCTCATAAATGTTATAACGAGTGCAAAGGCAGCTTCAGAAATCATCTCAGGAAATTTTCACATCGCCTTCTTTCTTCTTCAAAAACTGAAATACTTCACAAAGGTTACCCTTGGTTATTTAACCTCCTTCTTAGAAGTTCTTGTGGTTGCTTCTTCAGTCCTTCAAATCTAAAGTGATGCAATCAGATGCGGGGTTCAAAGGAAAAACAAATTAATCATTGATACGCGGAAACGGATAATGATTGCTGATAGTGGTACGTTTAAGTTCACGATAGTCGATACGTCATCGCATACTTCTCTTGTTCTTCTTCATAAACAAACAAGAGCATCTAAAGAGAATCACCAAGGTTAAAAATCATATTCCATCAGCTCCTTCAATCTCTCAACTTCTATGGCACCATGGTTTCTTCACTGATATCAGTTCAATGTCCACTCTACTTCCTAAGCAGGAAGGAGTACCAAAAGGTTCATCAGAGAATACCGGAAAATCTTCGTACAACAAAATTTTCCAACAGCAGAACTTTCTAAGGGTTGATAATAATGGTTTCCAGGAAAAACTTGATAATCACATGAGTTCGGGGTTGGTGTTTCCATAGTGGCAGAAATTTTAGTAGATGTAGAGAATCATCATAATGAAATAGAGTGAAACAGATTTTTAAGGTCACATTTCAGATGTGGTAGTCTATGGTATCTTCACGAATAGTCATTCAGTCCAAAAGATCAAAGTCAAAGGATTTCATAGGGTGAATACAGTCGTCAAATCATACAGATAGTTCATATATCAGAGTCAAGTACATGGTTCAACAAAATTGTTGGGATGGATAAACGAACAGTTCAATGTGTGGGAATTTCGTTTAGCTTCTTAGCATAAGTAGCAGGTAGGATGTGTATCATTTGTAATACGAACATCGTATAATTGTCAATTGTGAGATGTACAGGATCTCAGTTATCAGCATCATCATGCTTAGTTACAGATCCATACAAAGATAGTCTTTACATCATACCCTTCCAAAGGAAATGGTTGGCAGGACAAGGTTCATCATTCAAAGAGAGGAAACAAAACTTCTTATATTCGTGGTTCATAATTACCAAAATTCTCATAGGAGTAGCAATGGATCATACAGAGTTAAGTAGTATCGGATGATACATTCATACCTAACATAAGTAATGAATTCACAGAATGTGTCGAACACATTATGGTTGAATGACCTACGATATGGTCGAAAAGGTGTCAAACAGCTTATCAAACAAATCGGAGGCGGAGATCAAAATCTGAAGATGAAACTTAAATGTGTAAGGTATCCAGGTAGCTTTCCGAGGTATTCCAAACTTACTCGGTTACTAAGCTTAAGTTGCAAAACTTCTAACTTCTGAAACAAAGGTCCTTATAAAGCTTATCTAAGAGCAAAGGCACGATCAGAGTGATGCGGAAGCAAATGATACTTACATAAATGTCTTAGTCTACCCATTCCTCACTGGTAATAACTTGGGTTCCTATGGGGAATCCTAATGTGAAGTTCTAAAGGTTATCTTATGAGCGCCTACAGTGGAAACTTAGGGGTCCAAACTTCACAGGTCAAGGGTAAATGTATTACGAATCGCAGCCTGGGCTCTGATACCATAATTGTAACACCCCAACCCGATAAGGGTAGAAGTATTACATACAGTGACATATCAGAACAAACACAAGCATATGATTCATACATACAAAGAAATTCAGGGTTTACAAATGGAAAAATCTGATACTACAGGGTTACAAAAATAAATACTAAGTCTAATGCAGTGAAACTTCTTCTAATCGTCTCTAGTCCAGCGTAACTATCAAAGCATAGTCTTCTAAGTCCAGTCACACTCTCTTCCCATAACCCAGCTTCCTACTAAAACCTGCCGCAGGAAAAGGAAATGCGGCTGAGCTTAAAAAGCCCAGTGAACAGATACATATACAAAGCAATGATAATGAAACAGAACTGAAATATAGTGCATGGGGGAAATAGAATAAGGAATATATAAAAGAGAGTAATAGAAAAGAAAAGAAAGGATAGTTATCCACCACGAGCCCAAAACTCAAAGTCATAACTCAACATCGTAATCTCAAAGTCATAAGCCGTCAATTCATAATCTCACAATCAGAGGGGATACCTCTCAGGCAACCAGATAATATGAGGGGTGTCCTCATGTATCAAATGGGTGGAGTAGCTAGCTCCCAGAAATTGTGAAAGGCGTGTATTGCACACAGCACCAGTCACCTCAAAGTCAACTCAAAGTCATAGTTAAATCCACTAAACATACATGTCTAGGATTGCAATCCATACACCCCTTACTCAAAGTCAATCTCAAAGTCATATACTCAAAGTCATAGCCGGCAGATAATCATAAAAAGGGACGACGTGAGAAATCACTCACCCACGCATGAGTCATGCCAGTGGTGCATCACAGACATGCCTATGGTACCTCCATAGGTAGAAGAAACATAAATGGCTCGGGTATCAAACTAAGAGTCAGGTCTCAAAGTCATACAAAAGGTCATATAGCAAAGGTGCATCTCAAAGTCATGTCTCAAGGTCATCTCAAAGTCATAATGTCAGAAGTCATATCAATGGTTCAGAATATCCAAGGTTCATTACAAAAGGTTCATTATTAAGTTTCATAAGTTCATAAAATGTGAAAAGGGTTAAGATAAAACAGATTTAAAAACTTTAATAGTCATTTACCCATTTCATCACAAAGGGTTCCCTTTTAAAACATTCTTCATAAAAGCCAATTAATCCTTCATTTAAAAATGGTTTCGTATCAAAATCATAGAGTGTCATTTCAAAACAGTTTCCTTCCATAACATCAAGTTATATTTAAAAAAGGTTTTCATATCAGATTATCATAAAAGATGAACCAGAGATATCGGGTATACAAAGGTCAGAAGTCATAGCAACGAAATCAAGTCAGAAGCTAACATATCAAAGCTTAACAGGAATCAGAGGAAATTCACAATAGAAGGGAACATAGCAATGGCTTGGGGAATCTTAACTGAATCGTAGCTCAAAGTCATAAGAAGAATATAGGAGCCTTTACTGAAAAGGCAGAGTATCCGTACCTTATTGCAAAGCACAAATGAAACAAACACAGGAGTGGAAAAGCTCAAGGACTCTCCTTCTTCACACCTAGAGGAGAAGAGGGGGAATCATAATTCATTCTTTAAATGCATATCTTTCCATTTTAAGTAACTCTCCATTTTAAGTAACTTTCCATTTTTAGTAACTTTCCATTTTAAGTAACTTTCCATTTTTAGCAGGTTTCCATAAATAGTAAGTTTCCACTTTTAGAAAGTTTCCATGTTTAGTAAGTTTCCATATTTAGTAAGTTTCCATATTTAGTAGGTTTGATTAATCATCATTATTTATGGAAATAAAGTATCTTTTAGCATATTACACATTTGGTCCTTAGGGTTTCATGACTTTACCTTTTACACCCTTATATTTCCAAAATTACACTTTAAACCTTTTAATATTCAAAGTTACACTTTAAACCCTTAACTTATCCATTTTACATAATGAGTACTTATTTTATCAAGTCATTCGAATGAATCTTCAATTTTTCATAATTTACACTTTAAGTCCCTCAAGTTATAAAAGTTACATATTTAACCCTTTAATTTACAATTTCAACTTTTAATTATCTATAATTACATATCATGCCCTTAAACTATCAAAATAGCACAAAACCCCCTGAATATCTTAAATTACTCAAAACAACCTTAAGTTTCCAGAATTTACATATTTAGTCCTTCTCTTTTAATTATTTTCAAAACAAACCCTAATTAGGTTAAAAATACATTTTAATCCATTAAATTACAAAAATTACACTTAGCACCCTCACCTATCATTTTATTCGAATAGTACCTGATCCAAATTAAGTTTCAAAAATAACCTTTAAGTTTTAAAAGTTACAAAACTCACCCAAAACTTTTTACCCAAATCGTATAAGATAAAATCATAAGATTAAAAACCCTAATCATAACAAATCCATTTCCAATCATTAAGTGATCATTAAACATCATTTATAATCACAATTACAAGCCCTAGCCATAAACCCTAGCTCACACGATTTTACTCTTTTCCTTTTATTTCATTTTGCCGATTTAACATATGATCCAAAGTAATTGTTCCAAGCCTCAACAATTCGAAATAACATTTTTCCCAGGTTAATATGATCATGTAGAGTCTAAATAAAATATATTTCAAGCCTTAAAAATTCGGATTCAATTATTTAGGTTTTATGCACGTTTTTAGGGTTTAATTCACAAATAATTCATAGAGCATGCATGGTTCGACTTTAGCATTTTATTTGAGACTTATATGATGTAAGAGACGTGAGAAAAATACCAGACCAGGTCTGGAACAAATAGAATAGGCTGGACGAATTATAGCACACGCGTAGAGCCAAAACGATCCAAAAATCACCACGACTTCAAAAACGATCTTCTAACCTTGAAACCAATTTTCGTGGGTCTTAGTAAGTGTAAGGAACATCAGAAAAATAAGAAACAAATTTTGTAGAGGTCGAATGAAGCACAAGCGAATTACCTTGTTTTTAGGGCTCGACAAAAGAAATCAAGACCACGATCGTACCAAGCTTCAAAAATTCGAATGGGTATTTTTCTAGGGCTCTTTGAATAATGTTTGATCACAGAAAAATGCTTGAGAGATATGGGGTTGTCGAATGGAGGCCAAAGAATTTTGTGTGTGTATATTTTGTGGATCGGTTTTAGGTTTTAAATAAAAAAAAAAAGATATGATTTGTTTTTAAAAGAGGAATTCCGTGTATGGGGGGAAGGATAGACCCAAAATTTCTGATTTATAAGTTGGTAATTAATTTGTGGTGATTACCTTCCATATTTACATAATTTAAATCAAATTAAAACTCTTAAAATCCCATTTTATCTAATTCGGCCCATAGAGGGGTATTTTGGTAATTTTACCACTTGCATAAATGTTACATGAAGTTGTTAAAATTATTTGGATACATAACTTGTTCATTGTTTGAAGTTTGGGATTTATTTGGTACCTTAATAAGCTTTTAATTAAATTTTAATTAAGTAAGGGCAATTTGGTCATTTCACTTGCTTTCAGATTTTAGGTGTTGCACCAAACAACATAATAAAGTATTTCCACATTTTAATTGAGAAACATGATCAACCAACAATAAAAATAAAACATGCATACGGAAACAAATAACAATCAAACAAATAAAATCACACAAAACATGGGTTGCCTCCCAAGAAGCGCTTTTCTTTATTTACGAGTCTTGTAGCTAGACTCAAAGTCATGGGTTACTACGTGATCTCATCATCAAACATCACATCCTCCTCATTAATCATTTTATTGTTATTTTCTTGGTAATGTTTTACACGTTGTATGTTAACCGTGAATTCCCTACCTTCATCATCAATTAACACTACCGCTCCAAATCTAGAAGAATTCTTTACCGTGAACGGCCCGTACCATCTAGACTTAAGTTTTCCCGGGAATAATCTCAACCGAGAATTGTATAATAGGACCTTGTCTCCTTCTGAAAATTCTTTGGGTTTCTTAATTCTTTGATCATGCCATCTTTTAGCTCTCTCTTTATATGTGATGGAGGATTCGTAGGCTTCCAGTCTAAGCTCATCAAGCTCGTGTAACTGCAAAAACCTATTATTCCCAGTAGTTGTATAATCTAAGTTGAATGCCTTAAGCGCCCAATAAGCCTTGTGTTCTAATTCTACCGGTAAATGACATGCCTTACCATACACCATGCGGAATGGGGTCGTTCCAATAGGTGTTTTGTAAGCAGTTCGGAATGCCCATAAGGCTTCGTCGAGTTTGAATGACCAGTCCTTTCTGTTTTGACTAACCGTTTTTTCAAGTATTCTTTTAATAGCTCTATTGGTGTTTTCGACTTGGCCATTGGTTTGTGGATGGTAGGCGGTGGAGAATCGATGGGGTACTCCATACCTCTTCATGACCTTTTCCATTTGTGCATTGCAAAAATGTGTCCCCCTATCACTGATGAGAGCTTTCGGAATCCCAAATCTTGCGAAAAGCTTTTTCAGGAAATGAATGACTACTCTTGCATCATTGGTCCTAAGGGCTTGTGCCTCAACCCATTTCGAAACATAGTCAATAGCGACTAAGATGTACTCGTTTCCCCCTGAGGAGGGAAAGGGTCCCATGAAGTCAATCCCCCAAACATCGAATACTTCACAAACTTGTATAAAGTTCTGAGGTGCTTCATCCCTATGTGATATATTTCCGGCTCGTTGACATGCATCGCACGCCTGCACCATTTCTTTTACATCACGGAAAATTGTGGGCCAATAGAATCCCGCATCGAGAATCTTTCGAGCGGTAACGTTTATCCCATGATGCCCGCCAGAGGGACCAGAGTGACATTCTCTCATAATCTTAACTGCCTCATTTTCCGAAACACAACGCCTTATAATGTGGTCAGGACACCTTCGGAATAAAAAGGGTTCATCCCAGAAGTAGTATTTTAGTTGGGAAAAGAACCTCTTCCTCTCGTACTTAGTCAGGTGTTCTGGAACAAGCCTACATCTACTCGCGAAGTAATTAGCAAAGTCGGCGTACCACGGCTCCGAATCCATCATTGACATTAGTTGTTCGTCAGTAAACGAATCCCTAATCTCACTTCTATCGTGCTTATCCAAGGGGTTTTCAAGACGAGATAGATGATCTGCGGCTAGATTCTCTGCCCCCCTCTTATCGCGAATCTCAACATCGAATTCTTGTAATAACAAGATCCACCGAATTAGTCGTGGCTTGGCATCCTGCTTTGCAAACAGATATCGAAGAGCTGAGTGATCAGTGAAGACGACTGTCTTTGAAAGGACAAGATATTGTCGGAATTTGTCGAATGCAAATACTACGGCTAATAATTCTTTTTCGGTGGTGGAGTAGTTCTCTTGAGCGGGATGCATGGTTTTGCTAGCGTAGTAAATTGGTTGGAAAAACTTGTCACGTCGTTGACCTAATACAGCCCCGACGGCGTAGTCGCTGGCGTCACACATGATTTCAAATGGTAACTCCCAGTTGGGTGTGACCATGATTGGAGCTTGAGTGAGTTCTCTTTTTAGGAGATCGAAAGCATCTTTGCATTCTTGGGAAAAATCGAATGGAGCATCCTTCACAAGCAACTGAGTCATTGGCCGGGCAATTTTTGAGAAGTCTTTTATGAATCTCCGATAAAATCCGGCGTGCCCCAAAAAGCTGCGTATTGCCTTAACAGTCGTGGGGTATGGTAGCTTAGATATAGCTTCAACTTTAGCTTGGTCCACCTCTATTCCGTTCCCTGAGATCTTATGCCCTAACACAATCCCTTCCTTTACCATGAAATGACACTTTTCCCAGTTTAACACCAAGTTGGTTTCCTCACAACGTTTAAGCATCTTTTCTAAATTAGCAAGACAGCGGTCGAAGGAGTTTCCGAAGACTGAAAAGTCATCCATGAAAACTTCCATGCTGTCTTCCATGAGTTCGTGAAAGATTGCGGTCATGCAACGTTGGAAGGTGGCGGGGGCATTGCATAGCCCAAAAGGCATCCTTTTGTAGGCAAATGTTCCATAGGGGCAAGTAAACGTGGTCTTTTCTTGGTCCTCGGGTGCTATGGGGATTTGAAAATATCCAGAGAATCCATCCAAGAAGCAATAGTACTCGTGTCCAGATAATCTCTCTAACATCTGATCAATGAATGGTAAGGGAAAGTGATCTTTCCTCGTGGCATCATTGAGCTTTCGATAGTCGATGCACACCCGCCATCCAGTGACAGTTCTCTGGGGCACCATCTCACCCTTATCATTCTTTACTACAGTCATTCCACCCTTTTTAGGTACAACCTGCACAGGACTGACCCATGGGCTATCCGAGATCGGGTAAATCAGTCCTGCATCCAAAAGCTTGATAACTTCTTTCTTTACTACTTCCTTAATGTTAGGGTTCACTCGCCTCTGGGGTTGCACAGTAGGTTTATAATCTTCCTCCATAAGAATCTTATGGGTGCAAAAAGTTGAGTCAATCCCCTTAATGTCGGCCACACTCCATGCGAGTACCCCCTTGTATTTTTTTAGGACCTCTAAGAGTTTAACTTTTTGTTCTTTTTCCAAGGAAGAGTTTATGATTACCGGGAGTTGGTCCTCCCCCTAAAGAAAGGCATATTCCAAATGATTAGGGAGCTCTTTAAGATCTACGTCAGGGGGCTCGATAATAGAAGGTTTGAGCTTGTTCTCGGGCTTTCGGAGCTTGAGATGCTCCGTTGCCTCTTGTCTGGGGTAGAAGGAGACTGCATTAACATTCTCCGTCTTTTCCACCTCTAGCAAAGGCAGAAAACTTTCGTCCCGTAGCCAGCCTTCATCGATTTGTTCATCGATGCAACTATCAATGACATCTGTGAGTTCATCTACTTCCCCGATAAAGTAGAGCCGGTTGGCTGCTTCAAGGGAGAGGTCCATAGAATCCTTAATGTCGAAGGTTGTGCTATCGTCTCCCACTCGTAAGGTTAATTTGCCATCGTAGACATCGATGACTGCACGAGCGGTAGCAAGAAATGGTCTACCTAAGATGATAGGGACCAAGTCATCCTCCTCCATATCCAGGATTACGAAGTCGACCGGGAATTTGAATTTCCCAACTTTGACTAGCACATTCTCGCATATCCCTACGGGGTACTTGACTGATCTATCGGCTAGTTGGATGTTCATACGGGTAGACTTCAATCCAGAATATCCTAGTTTACGGAACATAGAGTGAGGCATGAGATTGATACTTGCTCCCAAATCGGCGAGAGCATTCTTGATTGATAGAGGTCCTATGGAGCAAGGCAAGGTGAAGCTGCCCGGATCGTCTACCTTCTTTGGTAGCCCTCGATGGGTTACCACTGAGCATTCTTCCCCCAGGGTTACAAGACCCTCGAGCTTCTTCCTGTTAGCGAGCAGCTTTTTGAAGTATGCGCTATACTTTGGCATGTGATAGCAAGCATCAAGGAGAGGTATGGTGACAACAGAGTCTTTTAGGTATGACAAGAACCTCTTGTTATCATTCTCAGTTTTCTGGTTCCTTAATCGGGATGGGTATGGAATTCTCACAGGTGGGTTAGGAAGGGCTGATGGGGAAGGGGTTGTCACGGGCGGTTGGTCTGGGGTGCCAATGCCGACATCCTGCTCCTCCTCCCCAGGTTTGTCTGAATCGAGGGTGACGGGGGACGAGTTTGGGTAAGGGGGATCCTTGGTTATCGTTCCAGCTCGTGTGGTTATCGCGAGCATGGGGTCTTTTTTTCTTTCTAATGGCGTTTGGAGGTGATCTAAGGCTGAGTTAAGCTTGTTGAAAAATTCTCCAATACCCTCCTGCTGCTCATCGAAAAGGTCACTAAACCCTTTCATTTGCAAGTCTTTTTCTTGAGTGAAGTGACCAAGGTCATCTTCGAAATTGCTCCTGATTTTGAATTCAGGGCCTTCCTCCCCTTCTCTTCTCCTTACCAGATTTCCCCAAAGGGTGTAATCGTCATTTTGGTAAAAAGGTAAGAGGGAGGGATCAGCATAAATGTCCCCTCCTGACAAGCCTGCATGTTCAGTTGTGGCTGCTCCTCCGCATTCTTCTACCTCATGCGGGCCTCCACAGTAATCGCAGATCAGGTAGGGATTCGACAGCTGTTTAGGTAACCGCGATCCAGCTATGTATTCCGCTCTTTTGTGAATTTTGCTCAACCGATCTGCGGTTATCTCAGAAATGCTGACAGTCGTCTCAGGTTCATCCCAAGTGTCATCCTGATCTTGAGCATATTCTTCAATCCTATCCCATCCTTCTTCGGCACTAAGATTGGCCAATCTTCCTTTCCTAGATTGGTTAATTCCGTTCCGGTCATTAGAGGAGATATTTTCGTAAAAGATTTGGACCAAGAGCCAAAGTTCAATGCCATGATGTGGAACTTGTCTTATTAAATCTTTGAATCTAGTCCACGCTTTATGGAAGGGTTCATCCTTCCCCTTTCGGAAACGAAGGATCCTATCCCTAAATGCTGAGGTTTTTCCAGGTGGAAAGAACTTCTCATAGAACTTGGATATGAGTTGCTCCCATGTGAAAATAGATTCGGAAGGGAGTTTGTTATACCATTCTTGGGCTTTTTCGTATAAGGTGAAAGGGAAGAATCGCAGTCGGGATGTGTTTCTAGTAGCCCCATCCGTATGGATGGTGTCCACTATTTTTAGGAAGTCCTTGATGTGTTGGATTGGATTTTCCTCATCAAGTCCGTGGAATTTACACACACTTTTGACAAGCCAAACATCATTTGCATGCAAGACCTCGTTGGTGTGTTCGTTTGGGTAGACAATGGCATTGGAAAACCCACGAGGAGTTGGGGAAGAGTAGTCCTTGAGACGCTTAGGAGGAGGTATTATAGGGGTATTCATCTCGTTGTGGGAGCTAGGGGTTGTGATGTGATTTTCTGAATTTTCTTCAGAGAGAGGTGCATCAAAGTCGATAGCAATGCTGGATGGTTCAGGTGTTGAGTGAGTTCGTCTTAACCTACACATTTCTCTTTCGGGTTCTGCATAAGGCAAGACAAGGTCTTTAGTGGTGCTACGACTCCTAGTGATCCTAAGGTTGGAAAATTCGTTGGTTGCCATGATGGTGGATGGTGAAGAGTTACGAACAAAGGCACGAAGAAATAAGATAGACTAAAGAAGACCTAAAAAAAATAAAAATAAAATCTTACTAGAAAGGAATCTAGCAAGTAGACCTAATAAAAAGAAATCCTAACCTAGACAATAACTATTCCCCGGGCTGCGGCGCCAAAAACTTGATGCGTGGGAATCACACCTTGCTTTACCTCTCGAGGGATCTCGAGAAGCTTACAACCCCCACCAGGCAGTGTACCTGATCGTTGTAGTATAGTATAGTGACAAGTACCGGGGGATTGATCGTTCAGCTTAGGAATAGTGTCGCTAGGATTAGAAAACCTAATTTACAAGTTCTAGAGGTGAGGGATGATTATTTTTGTATTTTTATATTTTTATGAAAGCAATTAAAATCTCGGTTTTTGAAGGAATAGGCGGAATTAGTTGCTAGTCAACTAACCCAAAGCTAAGATATATTCAAAATAAAATACTGAAAATGAAATTAAACTAAATTATACTAAGGTTGTGAGCAGTAATTGGAGAAATTGTGTTTACTTAGACTTCACTACTCCCTAGATATCTTTTACATGTTAATTACTTGTTATACTTGTATGGATGACGGATTGTATTCCTTAATATCATTCGTGGGGTGGCATACATAACTCCCCAACTCTATGAGCTCTTATCTCCTCCTACACCATGACCCAGCACAACTATAGGGATTGTAAACAGTGGCTCATGCATTAAATACAACCAATAAAGACCTAGTACGCCTCGGTTCATGTTTCTTAAGACGTTCAAGCATGTTACCATTTGGAGATCTGCCAGTTTTCTTAAGCCTAACATATAATATCATTCATCCAAAACAAGAATAGACAAGTAATCAACACATAATCAACATCTAGGTTTCATTAGATCTAAGCAAACACAAGAGAGATCTAGCCTAGCATAATGGAATTGAGACAAGAACAAGATATAAACAACCAACACATAGACATATTGATTGAATTAGAAGAACACTTATCTTAATTACAATGCAAGGTATCAAGGGTTTGGAACCCTTGAAAAACCTGTAAAAGAGGCACCAAATTCGTCTTTAGGGTTCACCAAAACTTTCCTCCTTTTAATGAAAAAACTAGAAAACTATATATAGGAAAAGTAGGCTGACGGCGTCAAGAGTTACTTGTGACGCCGTCACCTCGCCGCCATATACTTCCTCGGACGGCCTTGATCTACTTATGGCGGCCTATGTGACGCCGTCACCGACCACGGTATTTTATTCTTGCCACTTTGACGTCGTCATGAAGGCGTTTGACGCCGTCACCACCTTCGGTATTTTAATCTTCATGTCTGACGCCGTCAAGATATTACTCTTGACGCCGTCACCTTGTATCTTCAGCATGGAAATTTGGTACTTTGCCGTTTTCTTCACTTTTATGCTCCAAAAACGTCCAAAATGGCTTCTTTTCCAGAATTCACTCTCCAAACACCTAAAATCACAAAAGGAACGATTTAGGGCAATATTTGATCAAATAAAGTCGGATTCGGGCTTAAATGACCCCCTAAAAACGGATCATTTTTCGCCTCATCAATGATTCTCCACAATATTAAATGAACATGTGTATTCGTATTTGTTAGAGTCAAATGCTTGTATTGAGTCATAATGAAGTTTTGCAGGATTTTCCAGGAAGTAGGACCAAGTTCCTAAGAGATCTTTGATGTATCTCATGGCTCTAGACTCGAAAAGTGCACACTTAGGTTTCCTATGCAGAGACTAGGGAGGGGTCTCCTGCTTCAATATCAACCAACTCTAAGAGATAGGTTGATAGATTACATTGGTTCCCCGTGAGAATGAAACAAGCTCTTTTAAGAGAACTTGAGTGGTTAAGAAGGTTTAGTGCAGTGCGTTATATCTTATCTTGTTTTCTAGGATTTAGAAACTTATATAGAATGCCGCCGATTTTATGCGAGGTTGTCTTGTCTATTTTGTCAGGTTTTACAGGTTATGTATGACAAGAAGATGATTTATATTCTGGAAGGGAAGCTTTGATTGTTCATTTTCTTGGAGGAAGATTTAACCTAGCCACCCTATTATCCATACCGAGCGAATCAGGGGAGTATTTGATTTCATTCTCTTTACTTTTTCACTTTTACATTCTTTACTTGAACATTGGGGACAATGTTCATCTTAAGTGTAAGGGGAGGGTAAAAAGATGATACCTTACATATGCACTTTCGCTTGAGTTTGTTTTGTTTGATGGTAGATGTGTAATAAAACTATGAGAAATACTTGTTAGTGCAATTTTAGCACCAAATTTAAATTTTTTACAACATTTAGGAGTGAAACTTTAGCCATAGCAAGCGTCTCATGGATAGGAGATTGTATGACTAGCACATAACCGTATATTCAGAAAAATTTTCCACCAAAAAATGTGAGGTTCGCCTTTAGATTTGATAGGAAAAGCATTCACTATTAGTGCTTATGAGTGTACCGGTAGCATTTAGATTCTAGAACTTGCGTTAGTGATGCATCCCGAGACCGCTAGTGAGACTACATTCGTGTAGTAGGATTTACTACATGATAAGAGGCATTAGGATTACCCTTGTGTTAAACCCGTATTATAATTACTTGACCATTTAAGTCATATTACTTGGCTAGTTAAGTCAACTAATTTTTCCCACACCCTTAGCGTTGTACTCATTTTTAGTACACGAAACCCCTAGTACACCCCTCCGAGCCTATCTTTTCGTTTCTAACTTTAAGCATTTTACTTAAAGGAAGAATTTGTTACACCCCACTTAAATGTATAACCAAATCGCCTTAGCCTTCCGTGTATGCGCTCATTTTTAGTGCATTATTGTTATTTGTTAAACCCTAAGTTAACTTTCTAATTGATTACATGGTTGCTAAGTCGAGTCATATCCTTGTACATATTGTTTTGGGACGATCGGGACTCATGGGTAAGTACTTATTATATGGAGTAATGGGGAAGAACATCATTTATTACCCCCATATGTACGTTAATCTTAAAAGTGCTCCAAGTGTTTTGATTTTCTTAATTCGAGTCATTAGATTAGTTAAATGTAAAGTATGTAAAGATTCAAGTGTAAGGGGAATTCCCATTCCCTATGATGTATTATTTTGGATGGTAGGGTAAGAGTGTATGCAAAAAAAAAAAAAAAAAAAAAAAAAAAAAAAAAAAAAAAAACATACGGACTACCATCCCTTTTCATTCTATGTTCATTTTATGTTTTTGTTATTTTTCATTTATTAGCTTAAGTCGAGTCTTGTCTTGGCTTAGCAACGCCATATTGTACATGTAATTAACTAAGATTGTTAACTCGCCACCAGTAAAACTTCCTTTATCCAACAAAACTGTGTATTTCATATCCCTACACCTAACGTTACAACCCTTTAAAAGACCTCTTTGATAGTTTATCCTAGGTGCTTACGCCATGTGGTGGAGGTTTGATCCTTTCCCAAGCCTATGGTAATCTATTTTGCTATGACAGGTAGTGAGAGATATCTTCCGTTTCCATATTGTAATTTATACTTTATTACACCCGAGAGATGTGAGTATCTAAACACTATTTGTGAGGTGCTAGTGTATGACCTCCGTGCTTGTTTATTGGTCTTTAGTGGAACGATTATTTGTTGTAATTACTTTTATATTAGTGTTAAATGACCCCTAACTTGTATTTTGAGTAGAATAAAAGCGCATTTGCTTGAGGACAAGCAAATCTCAAGTGTAAGGGTATATGATGAGGCGAAAAATGAACCACTTTTAGGGGGTCATTTAAGCCCGAATCCGAATTTATTTGATCAAATATTGCCCTAAATCGTTCCTTTTGTGATTTTAGGTACTTTGGGAGAGAAATCTGGAAAAGGAAGCAATTCGGACGTTTTTGGAGCATAAAAGTGAAGACAACACCAAAGTCTTAATTTTCCATGCTGGGAACAGTAGGTGACGGCGTCAAGAGCAAAACCTTGACGGCGTCAAGAGCAAATCTCATGAATTTCCATGACGACCCAGAACGGATTTGACGGCGTCACATAGGAAGGGCATCAAGAGTAAAAGAGTCATGACGGCCTGGAAGTACTTAAGTCTTGACGGCGTCAGAAGTGGATCTAGGCAGTCCGAGGAGAGTTTTGGCGGCGAGGTGACGGCGTCACATTGTTTGTCTTGACGCCGTCAGGCCTATTTTTCTATATATAGTTTTCTATTTTTCACACAAAAAAAAAGAGAAGTTTTGGGAGAAACCCTAAGTACGATTTTGGTGTAACTTTACAGGTTTTTCAAGGGTTCCAACCCCTTGAGACCTTGCATGATTAATCAAGATAAGTGTTCTTCTAATTCAATCAATATGTCTATGTGTTGGTTGTCTATATCTTGTTCTTGTCTTAATTCTATCATGCTAGGCTAAATCTATCTTGTGTTTGCTTAGATCTAATGAAACCTAGATATTGATTATGTGTTGATTACTTGTTTATTCTTGTCTTGGATGAATGATTTATATGTTATGCTTAAGAAAACTGGCAGATCTCCAAATGGTAACATGCTTGAACGTCTTAAGAAACATGAACCGAGGCGCACTAGGTCTCTATTGGTTGTATTTAATGCACGAGCCACTGTTTACAATCCCTATAGTTGTGCTGGGCATGGTGTAGGAGGAGATAAGAGCTCATAGAATTGGGGAGTTATGTGTGCCACCCCATGAATGGTATTAAGGAATACGATCCGTCATCCATGCAATTATAACAAGTAATTAACGTGTAAAAGATATCTAGGGAGTAGTGAAATCTAAGTAAACACATTTTCTCCAATTACTGCTCACAACTTTAGTTTAATTAGTTTATTTTCTTTTCTAGTATTTTATTTTGATTGCATCTTAGTATTGGGTTAGTTGATTAGCAACTAATTCCGCCCAAATCCTTCAAACCCCGAGATTTTACTTGCTTTCATAAAAATATAAATATACAAAAATAATCATCCCTCACCTTTAGAACTAGTATTTAGGCTTTCTAATCCTAGCGACACTATTCCTATGCTGAACGATCAATCCCCCGGTACTTGTCACTATACTATACTACAACGATCAGGTACACTGCCTGGTGGGGGTTGTAAGCTTCTCGAGATCCCTCGAGAGGTAAAGCCTGTTGCGATTCCCACGCATCACCTCCCCTCCTCCTCTTTTGTACGCCACACATAACACACACAAACACCATAACCTTAGCTCATTTACTTCCAATTTCATGCAAGTATCAAGTGCTACAACAACATAGAAACTCTAGTTTGGTTTTGATTCATCAAACTACTTCCAAACCCTAGAAACTTTGGTGATTTCTTTTGAGTTTGAATCTACTCAAGTCACCTCAACTTTCATCATCTCTCTTTCAAGAATACAAGTGTAGAAATATTACTTGAAGTGAAGTAGGGTGAAGCTTAAGTCTATCATAGTCCTTACCTTACATGTTAACTTCCTTTCCTAATTGAAAGCCAAAAGTTGTAAGCAAAACCCTAACATGAGCTAACGACCATATAAACATACCAAGGCAAAAACATGAGATAATGACCATATAAACTTACCAAGGCAAATACATGAACTAGAGAGTTAGCGATAACTTAAACATGCAATTTGGATCTACTCCATCTAAAGAACCATGAGATCTTACAAGTAATTGTCATACAAGATTTAAGAAACTCATCCTAATAACAATCTTCATGTAAAAGTAAACTTTCCTAAGTTTATTCAAGTACTTGGACATGTAACTTTTCGGATCAAACTTATATATTTTTATCAAACACTACAATAGTAGGGAGCCTCATGTGAGGAGTTCATTAAGTAAGCCGTCGAGATGAGTTGTTGATTTACGAATTAAAGTGTCCTGGCTCCACAAACGTTTACTACATGACTTCTGAATTATGTCGGCCCGAACGGTAGTAAACGATATATATAAACTATACATGTTTCATGAACCATTTCTTTGCAAAGACTTACACTATACTAAGTACCACATCATGGACTAAATGCAAGACATATATAGGAAATTCTTCATATTTTTTACTCCAATCCTAAGTCGCAACATCCTATTATAGGTTGCTCGTAGAAACCTTCGCTATTCGACCATCATATTCACTATTTGCTACATAACTTAAGGTAAGTCATAGCCCCTGCTCTTTTAATTGTTTTATCAACTCTTTGGGGGAGAATACATGCTCGTTTTTACATAAATGCAATACTTGTTTTACTTGAACATGCTACTTGTTTACTTAAACACAAATTACCTTACTCAATGTTTGTGGTTTACTCAAACGCTTTATGTGTTTACATGTTACATACTTCATTATCATCATTATTTATAAGGCATCATTGTAAAGATTGTTTATATAACGGTATTGCTACATTTATCTTTGAATCTAGATACAAGTATTACTTTTGTTCACATAAACAAGATCATATTTGGCAGTGGGTTGTAAACACACAGGTTACAAGTCTTGTATGGGCGGGGCTTGGAACTGAGTGGATTTACGATGCCTTTGCTGGGAAATCATCATTCAAATGTTTTACATTACATTTTGTCACTAAACTCTATGAACTCACCAACCTCGTGTTGACACTTTAGCATGTATTTTCAGGTTCATAATGAACAAGGATGGCATGGAAGGGGCACAGATATTCAAGAGGGCTTTAAATTTTATTATCTATCAAAAACTCATTTAATGTAATTTGTAAACATGGAACCATCTGGGACCTCATTTTGTAATCTCTGACATTTATATAATTTGAATGATAAATCTTTTAAAACGACTCAATTAGAGTTCGTTTTCTATCATTGTGACTATTGTGCCGTCGAGTAACACCTAGTTTGAATTCCGCTGCATCCATGAATTGGGGGTGTTACAGATTGGTACCAGAGCCATGGTTATAGAGAAACGGGTCTAATGGAGACCTAAACTATAACTACACTTACAAGCAAAAACATTTTATAGCCTTCCGCTCTCCATGTCTTCCATCCTCCAGACGATTATGGACTTATTAAGCATTTTATATTACACAAACATAATTGCATATTGATATATGTACCCTTAGCACATTTGAGCATTTTCCTGTAAGCATGTTATGCTACACAAACATATTAGTATATTGATATATACCCATTTTGAGTATTTCCCCATAGACATTTTTATGCTACACAAACATAATTGCATATTGATATATGTACCCTTAACATAATTGAGCATTTCCCCGTAAGCATTTTATACTACATGAACATATTAGTATATTGATATATACACACTTGACACATTTTGAGCACTTCCCATAAACATTGAATTGTTTTAACATAGTAATTGTTCTCATAGAAATCATGTGCGTACCCACTTCTCCCGTTTATGTGCCTACTCTACCTAATAACTTCCAAGTCTTACCACCCTCACCCGAGTTCGGATTTGACTTCCTGAATGCCTTCGCTTCTGATGACGAAGAAGAACCTTTCGAAGATTCAACCGACGAAGAAGAGGAGGAACCAATGCCAACTAATTTTGCGCCAAATACTTCTAATTATTTTGAACAAAATTGGATTGAGGCAGACTCCGAGGAGGATAATGAGTATGAATATGTGCTAGCGCCATTACCACCACCACTATCACTTCCCTTTGATATCCCTACATGTGATGAATTGGATCACTCATTATGGATCGTATCACGACCACCATTGATCCAACAAGAAAGTCAGCATGGAAACTACAGCCTCTCAAACTTCATCGACTCGTACCTCTATGACCTTTTAACTTGCAATAGACTAGTGTGATGATACTAGTTGTCTTTTGTACTACTAAACTGAATAGACTCAGTTAGTAAACTCTGTAGAATCCATGTAATAGCTAACAGTAGTTGTAAAACGTTGTAATTACTAAACTAAAAGTATCAGTTAGTAGATTTTGAAGAAACTTGTAATAAGTTTCAATCTTGTAATCAATCAACGTTTTATGAATAAAACTCTTGCTTTATGCTATCATGTGTTATGATTCAAACCTCCAACGTAATTATTCTATCATTTCCCCATCAAAAATCATGCTTATTTCACAACTTTCTACTCACCAACTATTTTGAACACTATGTCAATTTCCCCCGATTATCTTACTCTCCATCTCCAAAGATGAATATGAATATTCATTTCATACTTTTGGAACACCAATATCATCTCATAATACACTACCTTGTAACTCACCGGCTAAGTATGAATGTTGTGTTGGGAATTCTTAAGTAGGATGATTTGTAATTATTTGAATGGATTGGGATGCCTTTTCATTTAAATAAAGAAATTGTAAATCACCGAACCATAAGTTTATATTCCTCTATTTACATTGTTTGGGATGCCTCTCTATGTAAATAAAGAATTATAAACAAGTGGGCTTATTTGTATCCGAAATAACATAAGTATGAAGTCAACCTACACTACATTGCTCGGGTATGGCATGATACCTACACTACATTGCTCGGGTATGGCATGATACCTACACTACATTGCTCGGGTTTGGCATGATACCTACACTACATTGCTCGGGTATGGCATGATACCTACACTACATTGCTCGGGTATGGCATGATACCTACACTACATTGCTCGGGTATGGCAAGATACCTGTTGGGTTTTGACCAAGTGACACTGCTGCTATGTAACTCTGCTGCTGAGTAATACTGCTGTTACAATGAAACTGCTGCTGGTATTAATGACTCTGCTGCTGAAGACAATCTGCTGCTTGGTGAAACTACTGCTGAAGGGATTAACATTGTATACGATAGGATAATTATGGAATAGATTCTTTGTATAGTTTATCTATTTAGATTATTCTTATCTTGTAGAGAAAGGTATTGTAAACCTAGTAGGACTCCTTGGCCTATAAAAGGAGGATCCTAGGGTTAGATTATGTACGCATTATTATTCACTTCAAGGTTGTAAAACCCTAGCATTATTGAGTGCTCGTATTAATAATATTGAAGTGTTGAAAGAGAATTCTTAATCTTCTTAAGTTAAGCTTTTATATTCCGCGTTTAAGCTTAAGTATTTGTTTAAGTTAACTTCTATATAAGATCGTATTAGCTCAACTGGGATCAACAAGTGGTATCAGAGCTTGTGATCTAGAAGTTATAATCAAGAAGATTTTGTTTCTTTAAAGTTTGCTGTTCCAAATCGTTTGCTTAAGATGGGTGATGAAACTCACATGGTGACTGCTTCAAGGGTACCTATGCTCAATCCTTCTGAGTATGAGCTATGGAAGAGGAGGATCAGACAATACATTCGCATGATCAACTTCAACATGTGGAATGTGATTGTTAATGGTGATTCTGAACCAGAAAAGAGTGCTGATGGTAAGGAGATACCAATCAAGTCTGCTGAAGCTAATGCAACTAGGAAGCTGGAAATCAAGGCTCATAGTATTCTCTTAATGGGAATACCTAATGAATTTCAAATGGACTTTGATGATTGTGAAACAGGAAAAGCATTGATGGATGCTGTGGAATTCAGGTTTGGAGGGAATGATGCTACTAAGAAGTCCAGAAAGAATATGTTGAAGCATCAGTTTGAAAACTTTACTTCTGAACCTGGAGAAAAGATAATTGGCACATACAACAGGCTAAATCAACTAGTTAGTCATCTAAAGCTTGTTGGGTATGTTGTTCCACAGGAAGATGTGAATCTCAAGTTTCTAAGAAGTCTTGCACCTGAATGGAGCATGCATACAGTGGTGTGGAGAAATAAGCCTGACTTTGAGACAATGAAGTTGGAGAGCCTCTACAACAATTTAAGGGTGTATGAATCTGAATTGGCTACTTCTTCTACTTCATCTTCTAGTACACAAAATCTTGCTTTTATGTCTTCAAAATCCAAAGAGAAACAAGATACTCACTCTACTGCTTATGGAGTATCTACTGCTGATGGATCTGGATCTGCTGCTAGTTCAAATGACAAGATTTCTACCAGTGATGTTGCTTTATGTGCATTCTTGGCTGAGCTTACTACTACCATAAGATCACATGTCATAAATCAAGATTTGGATCATATTGATCCAGATGATCTTGAAGAAATTGATCTCAAATGGCAAATGGCAATGTTGACTTTAAGGGCAAGAAAGTTCTGGAAAAAGACTGGAAGAGAAGTTAAATACAAGGCTAAGGAAAGTCCAGGGTTTGACAAGTCTAAGATTGAATGCTACAATTGCAACAGAAAGGGACACTTTGCTAGAGAGTGTAGATCTCCAAAGAAGAATGCTGAAGTTCCAAAGAAGACTGAAGAATCAAAGTCTGCAATGGTAGCATGTGATGGGCTGGGAGAATATGACTGGAGTGATATGGCTGAAGAAGAACCAAATTTCTCTTTGGTTGCTGCTGTTCAACCCAAAGTGCATAACTTTGCACTTATGGCATATGGTTCATCATCAGGATCTGACTCTGAGGTATCTAATGACTCTGAATCATCTGGTTGTTCTTTTAAATCTTGTTCTGACACTATTGAAGTTCTTAAGGCTAGGAATGAGAGTTTAAATAGAGAAGTTGAACACCTAAAGCTTGATAACTTAGGTTACAAAGTAGGTATTCAAAATGTTGAGAGGAGGTTAGAATATCTCAAAGAGTGTGAAAAAGAATATGTAGATCAACTTAATCTAAGAGATATAGAAATTTTTAAGAAAAACAGTGAATTAGAAGTTCTTAAAAATAAGTTGGTAGAAGCAGAAAAAGAAAAAGAGGAAGCTCTTGCTGAAAAAGAAAAACATGTAGTAAGAGTACAAAAACAACAATTTGCTTCTGATATGGTTAATAAGTCTATAGAGAGCACCTTGATGAGAAAAGGCAGTGGAATTGGATATAATGAAGTGGCTCCTCCAGCCAAAAGTGCTTTTGCTCCACCAGGAAAAGAACTATCCTTCATTAGTGAGCTAAATATTGAAAAACCTGTAGGTGAATGTAACACAAGTAAAATTGAAACACCTAAGGTTGAGGATAGAAAATTTCCTGAAGCTCCAATTATTGAGGAATGGTATAGTGATAGTGATAGTGAAGAGGAACAGGTTAAACCAAAACAAAGTTTTAAAAAGGAAGAAATTCCTACTCAGGTTAAGCCTAAGGTTGAACAGGTAAAGTTTGTTAAACCTGTGTTAGGAAATAACTTCTCTAGAAAACTGGTAGAGTACAATGAGGTACCTAGAGAACAGATGGAAAGGTTCAATAATAAGCCTAGGGGTAACCAAAGAAACTTCAATAACCTAGTTTCAAAAAGATTAGGTGATCAGTTTCAATTACAAAAGAAGGCTTGTTATAAGTGTGGTAGTTTTGACCACTTGATTGTTAGATGTCCTGAACACCAAAAGCCTGTTTGGAATCAATACACTAGGGTGAATCACAAATATGTAACTAAACAAACTCACCCACATCGTAATAGAAACATGGTTCCAAGAGCTGTTTTGTTGAGATCTGGTGCTACTAGATCTATTTATGCTACTAAATCAAATGGTGTTTTCAAATCAACAACTAGTTCTTCAAATGGCTCTACTGCTAGTAAGCAATCTGCTGCTAGTTCAAAATTTTCTACTTCTAAGCCAAAACATCTTCCAAATACAGTTGTTGGTAATCACTATTATGCTGTTAAGGCCTCAGCTTGCTGGACTTGGAAACCAAAAACAAATGTTTCAAACTCTGTTTCCAAGAATAGTAGTGCATCAAGTGATTTGAAGAAATTTGATTATACTGATGCACAGGGCAGATCCAAGTCAGTAATGGCTTGGGTCATCAAGAGAAACTGATTTCTCTATTTTTCATGTGCAGGTCAATCTACTGGATGAGCTTAAGGATATGGTTATTGTTGACAGTGGATGCTCTGGACACATGACTGGGGATGAATCTCAACTTGAAGATCTTGAGGTTTTTGATGGTGGTTATGTAGCTTTTGGAAATGATCCAAAAGGTGGAAAGATTGTTGGTATTGGAACTCTAAGGACTGGTAATTTGGACTTTGAGAGGGTGTTTCTTGTGAAAGGACTTAAGTTTAACCTTTTTAGTGTCTCACAAATGTGTGACAAAAAGAATTTTGTTCTTTTTACAGACACTGAGTGTATGATTCTTTCTCCTGACTTTCAATTACCAGATGACAAATCTGTGTTACTGAAGGTCCCTAGAAAGGAAAATATATACAGTGACCATATTAAGAATATTATTCCTAAGAGGGCTTTGACTTGTCTAATTGCAAAGGCAACTATTGATGAGTCCAAATTATGGCATAGAAGACTGGGACATCTGAGCTACAAGACTATGAACAAATTGGTGAAAGGCAATCTTGTGAGAGGCATGCCTACAAAGCCTTTTGAGAACAGTGAAACTTGTGTTGCATGTCAAAAGGGTAAACAACACAGAGTTTCTTTCAAGTCCAAGACAGTAAACACAAATACTGAGCCATTACACTTGCTACACATGGATCTATTTGGGCCTGTATTTGTAAAAAGTTTGAATAAGAAGTCATATTGTCTTGTTGTCACTGATGACTTTAGCAGGTTTACTTGGGTGTTCTTTCTAGCCACCAAAGATGAAACTCCAGGAATACTCAAAGCTTTCATAACAAGAGTTGAAAACCTGCACAATCACAAGGTGAAGATCATCAGATGTGACAATGGTACTGAGTTCAAGAATAGTGAGATGAATCAATTCTGTGTGGGAAAAGGAATACTTAGACAGTACAGTGTAGCAAGAACTCCACAACAGAATGGTGTAGCTGAAAGAAGAAACAGGACACTTATTGAGGCTGCAAGAACTATGTTATCTGATTCAAAACTACCTGTAACTTTTTGGGCTGAAGCTGTGAACACTGCATGCTTTGTGCAGAACAGAAGTAAGGTAGTCAAGCCTCATAACAAGACTCCATATGAGCTATTTCATGGAAAGAAGCCAATGATTGATTTTCTCAAACCATTTGGATGTCCTGTTACCATTTTAAATACAAAGGATCAGCTAGGCAAGTTTGATGAAAAAGCTGATGAAGGTAATTTGGTTGGTTACTCTGTAAATAGTAAAGCCTTCAGGGTTTATAATAAGAGAACCAAACATGTAGAGGAGAATCTGCATATCAAGTTTAGTGAGAACACATTTAATTCTGCAGGGAAAGGACCAGAATGGCTATTTGATGTTGATATTCTTGCCAAAACAATGAATTATGTTCCTGTAATTGCCAATGTTGATAAACCACAGGAAGAGTTTGTTGTGATTGAGAAATTGAAGATTGGTCCAACTTTTGTACCCTTTCAGAAGGAACAAAGCTCTCAAGATAATGTTGTTTCTCATGAAAAACCTAAGGATACTGAAGAGGGTAATGTCATACCTAATGAAGCAGAAAAAGAAACTCCTGAAGTTCCCAAGGTAGTTGTTGATGTTTCTCCTAAACAGCCAGAAGACTCTACTGCTGACTCAGAAGACTCTACTGCTAGGCCAAAAGATACAACTACTGCTTCACCACATTCTGCTTCTAAGACCACTAACTCTACTGCTACTTTCTTGTCTCCTAATTTGGACACTCAGGGTAGATCTATTGATGATACTATCTATCCTGATGATCCAAATATGCCTGATCTGGAAAATATCTATTATGACACAGACAATGATGCTCTTGATGGTCAGTTATTTGGAGCTGCTGCTGATTATACTAACTTGGAACTCCATATTCCTGTTAGTCCTACAACCACCACAAGAATACACAAGGATCATCCCAAAGATCAAATCTTAAGTGATCCACAATCATCCATTCAAACTAGGCAGATGACTAAAGCCTTGAAAGATCTTCAACATCAAAGTTTCTTTGCCAGATCTCTGCATCAAAGAAATAGTCATAAAGATCTTCAAAATTGCCTGTTTGCATGTTTTCTCTCTCAAATTGAACCCAAAAACACTTACAAAACCTTACAAGAAACAAGTTGGGTAGAAGCAATGCAAGATGAGCTTTTACAATTCAAGCTGCAAGAAGTGTGGACTTTGGTTGAACTGCCAAATGGTAAAAGAGTGATTGGCACAAAATGGGTTTTCAGATGCAAAAGAGATGAGAGAGGAATTGTCATAAGAAATAAGGCAAGGTTAGTAGCACAGGGATACACACAACAAGAAGGGTTTGATTATGATGAAGTATTTGCACCAGTGGCAAGAATAGAGGCTATTAGAATATTCTTGGCTTATGCTTCATACAAAGACTTTGTAGTGTATCAAATGGATGTGAAAAGTGCTTTTCTGTATGGGACCATTACTGAGGAAGTTTATGTGTCTCAACCACCAGGATTTGAAGACCCTGATCATCCTGACAAAGTCTACAAGGTTAATAAAGCAATGTATGGTCTACATTAAGCTCCTAGAGCTTGGTATGACACCTTGTCAACCTACTTGCTAGAGTCTGGGTTCAGCAGGGGTAAGATTGATAAAACCTTGTTTCTCAAAAGACAAAAAGATGATATTTTGCTGGTTCAAATTTATGTTGATGACATCATCTTTGGGTCTACAAACAAAGCTATGTGTGTTAGTTTTGAGAAGCTTATGAAGGACAAGTTTGCTATGAGTTCAATGGGAGAACTCACCTTCTTCTTAGGTCTGCAAGTTACACAGAAAGAGAATGGCATCTTTATCAGTCAGGATAAGTATGTCAATGATATTTTGAAGAAGTTTGGCTTTGAAGATGCTAAGCCTGCCAAGACTACCATGGAAAAAGATAAGCCATTGTTGAAGGATGAACATGGAAAGGAAGTGGATATACACTTGTACAGGTCTATGATTGGATCATTGATGTATCTTACAGCATCAAGGCCTGATATTATGTTTGCAGTGTGTGCTTGTGCAAGATTTCAAGTGTGTCCCAAGGAATCACATCTCAATGCAGTGAAAAGAATTTTTAGATATCTGAGGTATCAACCAAAATTGGGCCTTTGGTATCCTAAGGATTCACCATTTGATTTGGTATCCTACTCAGATAGTGATTATGCTGGAGCTTCTTTGGATAGAAAGTCTACAACAGGGGGTTGTCAGTTCCTTGGAAGCAGGTTGGTGTCATGGCAATGCAAGAAGCAAACAGTGGTGGCTAATTCAACTACAGAAGCTGAGTATGTGGCTGCTTCAAGTTGCTGTGGACAGGTCTTATGGATGCAGAATCAATTATTGGATTATGGGTACAATTTCATGAATACTAAAATCCATATTGATAACAACAGCACACTTTGCATAATTAAAAATCCAGTGTTTCATTCTAAAACAAAACATATTGAGATAAGGCATCACTTTATAAGGGATTGCTATGAAAAGAAGTTAATTCAAATTGTTAAAATTCATACTGATAACAATGTTGCTGATCTTCTCACTAAACAGTTTGATGTGGGGAGGTTTCAATTTTTAATTGCAAACATTGGTATGATTAATCTTTGAAAAACTTATCTCTTTGTTTTTGTTAAAGTTTGTAATGCATGTGCTGCTCGTTATTCTGCTGCTTGTTAATGTGTATATGCTTGAGATATAATGTACTATGCTGCTCATTGATTTTCTAACTCTACTGCTAGTACATATGTTGGTTGTTTGCTTTGTGGTGTTTGGTCTAACATTTTGCAGGCATATGAATGGTGATTTGGAAGAATTGAAACAAGAAAGTTCATTCATTCATTCCAGAAAAGTACAAAGATTCAACATCAAAAGACAAAATACAAAAGCTGAAATCATAACCTAACACCTAAACCTACATCTTCCTAGGGCATGGAAGCCCAAGCACAACCTCTCTATCCTTTGGGAGAGGAGGGTTTTGTCTTGATGGTCCAAGAGAAAGACCAGGTGATGGTTGTGGCCTCGACCTTGATGATTGTGGCCTTGGCCTTGAAGATTGTGGCCTCTCAGGAGTGGCAGGTGGATTGGTTGGTGGTTCTTCCTCATCTTCATCTGATGATGTGTAGATGAAAGGGGATACAAGCTCTTTTGGAGATGGTTGCCTAACAGGGATCCAAGCTGTACCTTCTGAAGACTCTGAAGATGATGGAGATTGTGGGGTCATCACAGCTTTACCCCTGGAAGTGCTAGGGATTTGATTCAAATTGAGGAGATCTTTGAACACCGGAAGATCATGTTTTCTCTTCTTTGCTTGCTCTTTGGTTCTACAACCACCATGAGGAGGACGGAATGGCGGTACATAGGTTTCAAATGGGCTCTCATCTTCGGATGATGAATCGGATGAGATATTGATAATTTCGGGTGTTGATTTCATTGTTTGGTGAATTGATTGTAAAGATGGATAGTATTGATTGTGATTGTGGCGTTTTTGAAAGAGATTAGGGTTTGATTGCATAATTTGGGGAAAAGATCTCGCCGGTTTTATAGGGATTACGGAGTGATATGTGCATTAATTGTTATGTATAGTTGACCAAGGTCTTTAGTCAACTCTGCTGCTGGCTCCAGTTCTCTCTGCTGCTAGTTCTATCACTCTGCTGCTAGTTGTGAATGATACGGTTCTGCTGCTATGGTTGTAAGTAAGAGGGTGTTATGTGTAACTTTCATTCATCCGTTTAAAACCTAATTGATTTTCTTAATTGGTTTTTATATGTTCTCAATTGAAGTTATCACAAACCCTTACATCTAATCATTCCAATAATCACAAATCCCCAAATTCTCTAAAACCTAATTCATGGAGCTTACACGTACCTGGGTTGAGCAACACAACAGTGTGGTCGTTTTGAATGAAGAATTAGTTCCTAAAGGTTTCACAGACATGGTAAAGTTTTTGAATGCTACTTCTCTTAGGTATGCACTCACTGTGAACCCTACTATATATGTTTCCTACATTAAACAGTTTTGGTTTACTGCCAAAATCAAAACTATGAATGGGGAAAAACATGTCAGTGCTTTTGTAGATGGGCAAAAGGTTCGTGTAACTGAATCATCAATAAGGGAATTTCTTCTCTTAGATGATGAGACAGAGACCACATGTCTTGCAAATGATGCTATTTTTGCTGGTTTAAAAGAATTGGGATATGAGGGGAAACATAACAATTTAAAATTTCAAAAAGCTCTCCTCTGTCCTCAATACAAGTTTTTGGTACATCTATTCCATCATTGTTTGAGTCCTAAAACATCTGGGTGGCATGAGTTCAGTACTACCATTGCTTCTGCAATGATATGTCTGTGCAAAGGTCAACCATTTAATTTTTCAAAAATGATATTGGTTGGGTTGTTTAAAGGTGTTGAAGATGGTTCTTATTTGTTATATCCAAGATTTCTTCAAATCTTTATTGAAAAACAAATTTCCAAAACAAGAACCCATGTTTCTGAATATGATGCTCCAAAATTGGCTTCAAGGACTTTTACCTTTTTGATTAAGCATGGCAAAGGTTTTTCTGGTGCACATACAAATCTTACATCTTTCATGGAACAAATTGTGCTCAACAACCAGGGTGAAGGATCAGGAAATCCCACTGATTCCCATCACACACCCAATGTTACTACATCTGCTACACAACCTACAAAACAATATACACGTAGGAAAACCAAAAAGAACACTAATCTACCTCAGGATAGTGTTAGTATGGCTGTACCAGATGAGGCTGTCCTAGGTGATGGAGAGGACATGTTGGCAAGGGCTGTCACTACTGCTTCTAGCTTAGCAGCAGAGCAGGATAGCGATAACATTATTAAGACCCAAACCAAGGCAACATCTAGAGAAAAGGATTCTTTTGAGTCTGCTTCTCAGGATGGTAACCCTAGCCAAATGGAAAACATAGGGGGCTCAGATGATCAAACTAGGTTTGATACTGAGTTTTTGTCCCCAGATTCACCTCTCGGACCAGGTAACACAGGTCGAAGTGATGAGGACAGGCCAGTGACTCATGAATTGACGGATCCACTTGTACATGATGCCAATGTCAGTGATTCACCTCTCGGACCAGGTAATACAGGTCGAAGTGATGAGACTACAATGCAACTTATAAAAGAATTGACGGCTACTTGTACCGCTTTGGGGTTGAAATGTGAGTCTTTGGAAGATAAGGTTCTTAATCTATCTGATGTTGTTGCTGGTCAAGCCAAGGTCATCATCAAAATGCAAAATCAGATTAAGAGCTTCAAGAAATCAAGATCTTCAACCTCCTTGAAAAGATTGAAGAAAGTGGGGACTAATCAGGTTGTAAGTTCTTCTGAACCATCTACTCATTTGGAAGAGGATGCTTCCAAACAGGGGAGGAAAGAGATTGTCATGGATTCAGGGGAGGTAAATCTTGAAAAAGTTGATAATGTTCAAGATATGGATGTGGATAGTCCTCAGAATGATGAAGACTTTGTAGTTGCTGATAAGTCTGGGAATGAAGTTGTTATGGAAAAGATGGTTGCTGTACAAGAAAAGGTGGTAGATACTCTTAAAACTTTGGAGTCTGAGCAACTAGTGAAGGCAACAGGGTTGATGGGTAATGTATTAAAGACTTTGGAAGATTCAGTGGAAAATGCTGCTATTGCTGACTCTACTGCTATTCATAATTCTGCTGCTAAGACTTTTGATGGTACTGCTGCTAGTGGAATAGTGAATACTGCTGAAGTACAAGACTCTGCTACTGGATCTATGGATAATGCTGCTGCAGAGGCAATGGTTTTGCTAAGTAAGAAGACTACTGCTGACTCACATACACCTCAGTTACCAACTCAATCATCATCACAACCTATCACAACAACTAACATAACTTCAGCAACAAGAAAACCTCAAAAAGGAATAACAATAAGAGAACCTGCTGCTACTCAAAAGAAGACAATCACATCATCTTCTATAGATAAGGGTAAAGGCAAGCAAGTTGATGTTCAGAGGTGGATGTATAAAGGGATTGATTTTACTGATGTACCTTTTGATTCTTGGCCTAAGCCATTGCAAGTTGAACATGATGAAGCTGCTGCTATTAAAGCACAAGAGGTGTTTAATTTGGAAGATCAGCAGCTGGCTGAGAAAGAGGCTGAAGGTTTAAGAATGTATGATGAATGGGATGATGAAAAGATCAGAATTGCTGCTGATATTGAATTAAACAAGCTGATCAAGATTGAAGAAAATGAAGTTCCAAATTTTAATGTGCAATATTGGTATAGTAACTTTGCTTCTAATAAGAGAAAAGAGAATGCTGCTGCTAGAAGAAAAGTTAAAGTATTCAAAGGTCCAACAGTTAAACAGCAAAGGAAAGAATATGAAAGGTATCTAAAGAATATGGGTGGATGGACATTGGTGCAGTTGAAAGCTTATTCTGACAAAGAAGTTTTTGATTTGTATCAACAAACAAAGAAGAGAACAGATAATTTTTATACTATGGGATGTGCTGAGGACTTGGAACACATTGCTCAGATGAACAAGAAGTTGGTGCCTGAAAAGATAGTTGAAGCAGAGCAGATACAAGAAGCTAATGTTGTTGAAGAGCTTGAAAGTGATGCAGCAAAGATTACTTCTTCTGTGCAGGGTGATAAAAGAAAAGGTGTTATTCATAAGTCAGTTGCAAAGAAGAAGAGAAAGATTGAAGAAGGAAGTAGTTCTATGCCTGAAGGAGATGAGTTTAAATATGGTCTTGATCATATTCCTTCTGAGCATCAAAAAGAACAATTGAAGGGTTACACTGTGGTTGGCAAGATGGAAGATCCTGAAGTGGTTGATGCCAAACCATTAGGAGTTAAATATCCTATCATCAAAGTAACTACAGGTTATGATGCTAACATTGGAGTATTTCATGATGTTCAGAGATCTGATGGTAAGTCTCACAGATTTCTCAGATTTCAACAAATGTTACATTACTTTGATAGAGAGGATGTTGAAGACTTGTGGAAGTTATACAAGGCAAAGTTTGGGGCTAAGAAATTTGATGGTAAAAAGTATGAGGTAGATCAAATTGATCATATCTTAACTGCTTCTGATAATGTTATGTGGAGAGCTCTTAAACTTATGTTTGAACCTTCAATGGATGATTCTGAATGGACAGAGATAGTAGAATACAAAGTAAGAAAATGGAGACTCTTTCAAGATTCTGGAGTTCATGTACTAGAACTTGGACCAACTACTTTGTATATGCTAGCTGAAGTAGATTATCCAGTGGTAAGATACTGGAATATTGTCAATCAGATGGTTAATGGTGATAAAACACTTAAGCTGCAGAAAGATTATGATTCTGATGATCAAGCATTCAATTTGCTGTCAAAGTATAAGAAGATATTTGATCAACTGAATTCAAAAGAGTTGAAGTGTTTGGAAGCATTCTCCAAGTGATGAATTGAGCTTTAAAGAAACTTAAATATTTAGAAATAAATATTAAGTTTAGGGGAGGATTGTTGGGTTTTGACCAAGTGACACTGCTGCTATGTAACTCTGCTGCTGAGTAATACTGCTGTTACAATGAAACTGCTGCTGGTATTAATGACTCTGCTGCTGAAGACAATCTGCTGCTTGGTGAAACTACTGCTGAAGGGATTAACATTGTATACGATAGGATAATTATGGAATAGATTCTTTGTATAGTTTATCTATTTAGATTATTCTTATCTTGTAGAGAAAGGTATTGTAAACCTAGTAGGACTCCTTGGCCTATAAAAGGAGGATCCTAGGGTTAGATTATGTACGCATTATTATTCACTTCAAGGTTGTAAAACCCTAGCATTATTGAGTGCTCGTATTAATAATATTGAAGTGTTGAAAGAGAATTCTTAATCTTCTTAAGTTAAGCTTTTATATTCCGCGTTTAAGCTTAAGTATTTGTTTAAGTTAACTTCTATATAAGATCGTATTAGCTCAACTGGGATCAACAATACCTACACTATATTGCTCGGGTACGGCATGATACCTACATTATATTCGCCACAAGAAACCTACATTATATTCGCCACAAGAAATCCTATATTTTCACCGACATCGCTTCAACCCATGACATAAACTGAACTTCGGGACGGAGTTCCCGTAAGGGGTAGAGACTGTAACAATTCGCAATTTCAGGTTAATTACTATTCCCGAAAAATTTCACTATTCATTTTTACTATTCACTTTTACTATTCATTTTCCCAAATTTGATTTTTATTTCATATTCTCGTGTGATAAATCATTTCCATGACAAATTAAAAGTTTGACACTCATCAGATCATTTTCGCGAAAGTTATTAAGGAACTAAACGTTTTAGGGTAAAACGTCATTCAAAAATTCTACGCACAACGAAACTCGACCGCGTTAATTTTCCCCGCTTCAGAAAAATGTTTGATACACTCATGATTTATTTGAGAATTAATCATGACTGAGAAAAATGTGACCAAATAAACCTCGGCCGTGAAAAATAGGAATTTTCGTTTTTAAGCACTTTTACTCAGCCGTAACCTTAGCCTATACCTGCACCGCGTTTCTAAGACGATTTGAGTTTTCACATTTTTGGAATAAGTCAACATATTTTTCCCTCCTCCTTTGACCAAAAATCATTTCTTGATTTTATAAATCATTCCTTGATTTTTTGGCTTACGGTTTTATGTATAAAAGACATTAAATACCAACCGACATTAGACTGAGCCCAGGCTAGACATTATAAGTCATTTTAAATCATTATTATCACATTAGAAAAGTAATATTTTACTTTTCTCAATTTTACACAATATTCGTACATTTTACGTATTACGCGTTTTAGACCCGTGTTTCCAGTTTTAGCACCCCAATGGAACCTACCACTCATTTTATATTTTATTATGGAGTATATTGACATGTTTAACCATACTTTCAAGTTCCACATTTTTACGATACCCGGTTTTATGTTTTGAGGCTTAATCATTTACGGTTAGCATTTTATGGAGCCAAAACTAACACAATAACTTGGATAATATCATCCAAGGCACACCTCATCCTTCCTATGACTTTCAAACTGCCAATAGGGGGGGGGGAGTCAACCTTGGTGTGGCTTAATCTCATGCAAAGTAACCTTGGATGATTACAAGTGTTAAACTTGGTCTCCAGGTGTTGACTAGTCATACATGTAACCTCCTCAACTCACTATATAAGCCTCCCCTCCTCCTCTTTTGTACGCCAAACATAACACACACAAACACCATAACCTTAGCTCATTTACTTCCAATTTCATGCAAGTATCAAGTGCTACAACAACATAGAAACTCTAGTTTGGTTTTGATTCATCAAACTACTTCCAAACCCTAGAAACTTTGGTGATTTCTCTTGAGTTTGAATCTTCTCAAGTCACCTCAACTTTCATCATCTCTCTTTCAAGAATACAAGTGTAGAAAGATTGCTTGAAGTGAAGTAGGGTGAAGCTTAAGTCTATCAAAGTCCTTACCTTACATGTTAATTTCCTTTCCTAATTGAAAGCCAAAAGTTGTAAGCAAAACCCTAACATACTTCTTGTTAAATATCATATTCATGTTATTTACATATCATTCATGCTATATTTTGTCTTGTGATCATGTCCATGATGTATAAAAATGGCTAAAACAAGTTATTGTAAATGATTGTTAATTTAAGTTATTTAAACAAGTAAACTATTGACTTTCTTGGTGAAATCTGATCAAAATGGTATAATTATGATATTGGACCATTACATATTGTAGTAGAGGACTTAACAAGGAAACCATAGCAACTTGAACCACTTAAAATGAGTACATGAGTCAAAAGTTATGACCATTTGAAGTTACCAAAACTTTACGGCAAAACTGCTTAAAAACCTTCTGTGACAAAACCTTAAACACGCAAAAAGAGGCCCTTCTGGTCCGATTCATCAAAAAGTTAAAACACGAAAGTTGTCCGGAATCACGTTTTCTTCAAAAACCCAGGGCACGTATCCAGAAAACCGATAACGAATGATATTTTCTTCAGTTTCTTAACAGCTATTTTATATACTCAAAATAACTATATTATAGTTATGGTTATATATAACCAAGAGGTCTTATGACCTAAATTCAAGACCACAACCATGGCTAAAGCCAAGGTTGAGTCTCAAGTCCATGGTAGCAACAACCAAGGTCACGTCAAAGCCATGGCTAAAGACCATATAAACATACCAAGGCGAAAACATGAGCTAACGACCATATAAACATACCAAGGTGAAAACATGAGCTAATGACCATATAAACTTACCAAGGCAAATACATGAACTAGAGAGTTAGCGATAACTTAAACATGCAATTTGGATCAACTCCATCTAAAGAACCATGAGATCTTACAAGTAATTGTCATACAAGATTTAAGAAACTCATTCTAATAACAATCTTCATGTAAAAGTAAACTTTCCTAAGTTTATTCAAGTACTTGGACATATAACTTTTCGGATCAAACTTATATATTTTTATCAAACACTACAATAGTAGGGAGCCTCATGTGAGGAGTTCATTAAGTAAGCCGTCGAGATGAGTTGTGGATTTACGAATTAAAGTGTCTTGGCTCCTCGAACGTTTACTACATGACTTCTGAATTATGTCAGCCCGAACGGTAGTAAACGATATATATAAACTATACATGTTTCATGAACCATTTCTTTGCAAAGACTTACACTATACTAAGTACCACATCATGGACTAAATGCAAGACATATATAGGCAATTCTTCATATTCTTTACTCCAATCCTAAGTCGCAACATCCTATTATAGGTTGCTCGTAGAAACCTTCGCTATTCGACCATCATATTCACTATTTGCTACATAACTTAAGGTAAGGCATAGCCCCTGCTCTTTTAATTGTTTTATCAACTCTTTGGGGGAGAATACATGCTCATTTTTACATAAATGCAATACTTGTTTTACTTGAACATGCTACTTGTTTACTTAAACACAAATTGCCTTACTCAATGTTTGTGGTTTACTCAAACGCTTTATGTGTTTACATGTTACATACTTCATTATCATCATTATTTATATGGCATCATTGTAAAGATTGTTTATATAACGGTATTGCTACATTTATCTTTGAATCAAGATACAAGTATTACTTTTGTTCACATAAACAAGATCATATTTGGCAGTGGGTTGTAAACACATAGGTTACAAGTCTTGTATGGGCGGGGCTTGGAACTGAGTGGATTTATGATGCCTTTGCTGGGAAATCATCCTTCAAATGTTTTACATTACATTTTGTCACTAAACTCTATGAACTCACCAACCTCGTGTTGACACTTTAGCATGTATTTTCAGGTTCATAATGAACAAGGATGGCACAGAAGGGGCATGGATATTCAAGAGGGCTATAAATTTTATTATCATTCAAAAACTCATTTAATGTAATTTGTAAACATGGAACCATCTGGGACCTCATTTTGTAATCTCTGATATTTACATAATTTGAATGATAAATCTTTTAAAACGACTCAATTAGAGTTCGTTTTCTATCATTGTGACTATTGTGCCGTCGAGTAACACCCAGTTTGAATTCCGCTGCATACATGAATTGGGGGTGTTACAACTCGTAGCGGTGGTTGTTAGGTCACCATACTGATTTCACACAAACAAGAATGAGATAGATATAAGGAGTTGGGTGAATATTTGAATGATAAAAATATAAGTGCAAGAGTTTCCTTAAGATTTCAAATAAACAACCAAGTTTACAAGAGACCTAAGACTAGTATTTATAGGTAAGGAGCTAGGGCAACATTCCTACTCCTTCCTTTCATGTAATTCGTGTGGGCTTAAGACCCATGGGCTAGATAACTTAAGTCTAGTATCCTTGTAAACATAACATAAATGAAAGTAAATGACTGGGTGAGTCACTGGGGATCACTCAACGATTGTAGTCCTCTAAGAAACCACCGCAAACACTAAGCGTAACCCGCAAGGAGTTACCGAAGTTACCTGCTGTCAGGGCTGTTTGATGTTGACCCTGGCAGGATTTCCGTTCAATCATTGAGAAATACTTATGTAAATTCTCTCATAAACGTTCTCGGCATATTGCTAAGATCTGCGAAGGACTCGATAATTTACAGCTAGTGTCCATTAATGTAGAACACCAGTTGTAGAAATACTAAGTGTTCCTAAGAGATCTTTGATGTATCTCATGGCTCTAGACTCGAAAAGTGCACACTTAGGTTTCCTATGCAGAGACTAGGGAGGGGTCTCCTGCTTCAATATCAACCAACTCTATGAGATAGGTTGATAGATTACATTGGTTCCCCGTGAGAATGAAACAAGCTCTTTTAAGAGAACTTGAGTGGTTAAGAAGGTTTAGTGCAGTGCGTCACTAGGTCCATGACGTCTTTGTCTTCAATACCGGTGTCACCTTAGTAATAGCCAGTAGCATATGAGTTGAACCGGTGTCTGCCCTGAGGTTGAACATATGGAGGGCTATTTCTTTTCACCCTTTTCTTTACTTTTCTTTTTAATTCTTCAACTCCTTCTTTCCCTTTCATTCTTTTCTCCTTTTATCGTATCATACCTAAGGACTTCTAATTTCTAACTATTGGTGATGTCCTTGGGTAGATCCTTCCGGCTCTGGCGGATCATAGGACTGTATTTCCTATCTTAATCACCTTATAACTCCATGATTATCCGACAATAGCCAAGAAACCTTTGAAAATCTCTCAAAGTGTTTGTGAATATCAAACATTTTGTTTAACACTTTGAGAGTTTTGTGTTTATTTATGAGAAGCTCCCCCTTCACATGTGCTCATATGTATTTAAATAAATTTGCACATGCGGGAGGAACAAGCACTTTTTGAATTGATCCACTTTCAGTGTACCTGACCGATTCGAGACACGCTTACATCACTAGTTAGACTAGCTTGAAGTTATTACCCGGCCTGGTCAAATCCACATAAAGTTTCTCGAAATGGTACATTTCTACTAAGACAAATCCTTTTCGAGACACGCTTACGTGGCTAGTTAAAGAGTTCCATCGTTAGCTTTTAGGTGACAACTAGCTCTAGTAACTAACTTAATGTTATTACCCGTCGAGGATAAGTCTTTTCGAGATTACTTACTTTTATGTTTCGTCAATTCCTGGGTCAATTCTGAGTCTAGCTCGCATGAGATTTGACTTAAAGCAACTTAAAACTTTCATATTTTAATCACATTCACTTTTTCTCCCCCTCAAAAATAGCATATTAGATGTTGTTTTTGATAAACTTTTGATTAAAATATGTTTTTTGAGTCTTATGGGGAGATATCAACAAGAACTTTGTATTTCAAACGATGAGTTTTTCAAGTGCTCCCCCTCAACAAGTGAATACTCATTGAGGTGAAATAGTTGTCTTTTGAGCAGAATTATGAAAATCAGAAAATGTTTGATTAATTCTACTCAAAAGTAAGAAGCCTTCGCTCCTTATATAAGGATTGAGGCACTGATGCGTACCTCAGGGTCCTTTCTTTACAAGAATGGGTTGTACACTGTTATGTGTGCACAAGCCATAATAAAAACAGTTCAATCAAATGAAACAATTAATATTGAAAAGTTAATATCCAAATGTACCAATTTAATCTTCATCAGGAAGTGGAGCATCAAAGTCAGTGAACTTTGGTTCGGGTCTTTCGAAGAGGCGGATAGGAAATGATGGTCTGACACCGATATAGCTTTCCAGTCGTCTGATCTGTTCCCGTCGAAATAACCTTTCTTCGATCTTCAGGACAAAGTTACGAACTTGTCTTCTTGAGTTGGATTTCCATCTTGGTGGTTCACCTTTAGCTATCTTTCTGTGATCATCGTTCAACCTTTTGACAAGCCCATCACGAACGGTCTTTAGCGTAACATAACAGAACTTGTGTATCTCATCGAACCGCATGAAGCTTTATAGTTTTTTGCTGTTGATGTAGGTGAAACCAAATGAAGGTTCTTGGATGAGAGTAAACTGTGATGTTTGATAGATTCCATCAAATCGGAATTGCGGCTTTGTCAAATTGATCTTCTGTTGGTAACTTTCCACTCCAAGCTGAAGATCTTCCACTCTTTCTTGAACTATCAATCGTCGGATGAATAGAAGTAGTGATGCCATGAAGTTGTACTGAGTTTCTCTTTCGAATCCACGCATTCTTCCTTGAACCTTTTCGAGATACATGTCTTCGATGTCATTGAGATTAAGGTCTGGAAAGTCTGCTTCGGAGAATTTGTACTTTTTTTCATCTTGTCGTTTAACCACAATCTCACGCATGAACATGTAGTTAAACCGTTTTGACTCTTGAATCTCCAAGATAGCAATGATCTTAGATTTATGCTTCACATTTTCCAATGATTTCTCTCCTAATCTGCTAGTATAACCGAGACGATGACGTTTTGGCCAGTGTTGAATCCCGTGTAGAGCATCTCTGTCGTAAGCTACGATGGAGTTGCTGAATACTGGAGTAGACTCTTCAATTGCAGGAACTTTGTATCTTGCGGCTGGTACTGAGATTGTGAGTGAGGAAGCATATTTCTTCTTGGATATCTCTTGGGTGAGTTGGATGTTACGAAGATCTTTGTTGAAGAAGAAGCTGTAAGGTAACTTGGGTTTATCTGGAAATCCTGTCAAAGGTAATGGTTTAGTCCAGTCAGTGAAGTAAGGCTTTTCATGGTTTTTGGAACTGAGGTCGATATTCACTTCAGGATTTAGCCAGTCAAACTCGCCAGACATTGCACTAGCTATATTCTGCATGTGATACTCGTATTCCATTTTGTTTCCAGATCTGGACTTAAGGAATTCCTGTGCATCCCTATTGATTCTTCTGAGCTCTGCCTTCATAAGTTTCTCAATCTGAAGATCCTTTATTATGACTTGAGTAAATTGTAATGCATTACCAGGAAGGGGTTCTTCATCTTCAAGAGGAGGTTGAGCTTGTAACAATTCTGTCAACCAATCATTCTGAGGTGTGTCATCATTGTCGAGCCATGAATGACGTCTTCTTTTCTTTGATTTCTTAGACTTAGATGTAGCATCCTTGTCTTTAGCTTTGGATGGTGACGATGGTCCAGCTTGAGAATTGGGAATAGGTGAGACACGGTACTCTGTATCAGGTTGACCATGGTAGTCATCTGTTGGTTGCATGAAAGTTTCTTCCTCTTCTGTTGGACCTTGACCGGTAGCTGAGGTGTGTTGTTGATTACTAGGAGGAGTAGAATCCTTTCGTGGTTGTTGAGAAGATGAGGGACCGGTTCCAGACTTATGTTTCTTACCTTTTGAGTTCAGGTCCGGGTCGTCATCTTTCCTTGACCTTTTCAGGGTTCCAGCTGCATCTTTGCATGACTCTTTGGACAAGTAAGCCGATATAGCATCAACAAGTGCTTTTTCTTCAGTAGTCTGTGTTGTTTTGTAGGCAACTTTGTCGAAGAGTTTAGCAAGCAGGTCATCGAAGGATAATTCAGGGACGGTTGGAGTTGCAGTAGAAGCTTTTGCAGTGTGAAGCGTGAATGATGTGGTTGACAACATTTTCCTAACGACACTTCTGATTTTGTGATCCAAGTTGTCCTTGATTGGTTCAATGAGGTCTTTGACTTCAGGAGTGACAATCTCAACTAGATTTTCAGTAAGATAATCTAATGTGACTGTCTTAATAAATCCTGAGAAATCAGAGTTCAAGAACTTACCGATCAGCTGCTTTGACTCCTGAAAATCTTCAACTTGTTTGGAAAGACCGGTAACCATGGTTGTAAGTTTGTTGACTTGCTCCTGAAGATCATCTGGTTTAGACGGTTCATTGATTGAATGTTGCTTTGATGCTGTTTCAGAAGGTGTGGGAGATGAATGCTCAGGTGATGATTCGGATGACGACTCGTTGTGAGAGCTTGAAGAAGAAGCAGGAGGAGTCGGATCCTTTGGTGGAGAGTCTTGAGGAGGTGGAGTTTGCACTGAGGAAGTCTGCTGAGAAGATGATTTAAGAAATATGTTAGTGTCGAAAGTGTTCTTCTCTTCATTCTCTTTTCTTCTACGTTCCTCTGCTTCATCTGCTTCTCGTGCAAGAAACTCTGGAGTAATGAGGTATTCATGTTCCAGATCCATAGCAATGTTCTCTTGTCCGCCATCATTCTCCTCTACATTAGCAGTCTCAGTCATATTGATGTCTCCTGTGTAATCTGTGTCTTTGACTATGTCATCCGGTTGTGAAGCTGATTCTAAAGTGGTGGACACAGTGGGAGGAATCATGCTGCTTGTAGCTCCTTCATGTTCTGATTGATCGACAGGTGGTGGTGGTGAAGGTTGAGACTGAAGTAGGCTTTCGAGTGCTGCTTTCCTTTGTACTTTGAGAAGTTGCTTTTCTTCAGCTCTTGTGTCGAGAATTATACTTTTCAGTTTGCGTTTATCGACCAACTGTTCAACGATTGGTTCGTCTTCTTCATCATCATTTGGCTCATTAATTGTGATCCCTTTTCTCTTTCTAGACTCTGCTTCAAAAGTTTCAAGACTTTGTTGTATAGCGATCTCCGTTGCAGGAAATGCTTCTTCAGGTACTCTAACTCTTCGTTCAAAGTCTTGTTCTTCTTCTTCAGATTCTGTGTCGAACTCAGAATCGCTTTCAGAAGGTGGAGGTGTAGGTTCATCTTGAAGAGCGTATTCAGAAGTTACCTTCTTCTTTGGCTTAGTTGCAGGCTTAGGTTTGGGTGTTCGTTTAGGTTTGGCGGAAGTCTTGGGTTTAGCAGATGGTTTTGTCTTGGGAGCAGCCTTAGACTTAGTCTGAGGTGAGCCAGTGGTGCTTGTAGTACTCCTAGATTTCACACTTCCTTTGCTGCGAGTCTGTATAGTAGCTTCTTCCTGTACCCCTTTGTAAGCATTATCATAGAATGTGTAGTTCAGGCTTTTCTTGATATTGTCATTAAGAAGATATTCAGGAAGCCTCATTCCTTTTATCTTGGTAGAGGAAGTGGTCGTCTTGATAAAGGAGGTGGTGAAGTCGTCCTCGAAGAGGTGCTTAGGCTCATTAGGGTCCGCCATCCTTTTGATAAATTCTGGAGGGTCTTTGCAGGAATCTTGTGAACGGGATCATAGTCTTACATGTTCGGTTTGGATGCTGTAGACTATATCGTTCATGATTGGAACTGCAAAGTCAATAGGTGTCAAAGTCACCATTCCCCAAAATGTTTGTAAATGCTCAAATCTAGGATGTTCGTGACCACTCTTTCTTCCTGATATAGATCTTACGACTAACAGACAGAACGTTCTCCAAGGCTGAGGTATATGCTTTGCATTGAATCTGGAATGTTTGATCAGAGGTAAGTCATCATCAACTTCGTATCCTTATTCAATGAAGAAATCAAGGAGATCCAGTTCAGGCAATATTGGAGCAAATTCATTGTCAGTTTGAGGCAGGTTGAAGACTGTACGGAGGACATCGTGATCTACATTGTAGACTTGTCGATCCAACGTAACTTTGAAAGACTCATCATCCAAGTTCGCCTTAGCAGTAAGCCAGAACTGATGAAGGTAAAACAGAGGAACTGAAGTAGATTTGTTGAGCAGATGTTTGCATGGATGTGCAAGTAGAATATCTTTGACAATCATGCACGAGTTCTCAGGAATTCTCAGCTTGTCGAAATCAACTCGAGGATTGTTGTTGCCAATCTTAACGTTGTAGTTAGCGGGAGTGATGTCATCCATGGTGAGTAGTGGAAGAGTTTGTTCAGGGACATTCTCATTGTGTTCAGCCATGTTATTCTGAAAAGCATTATCATAAACCAAACATCGAGATTTGTTACGAGTTAGCACGATTGCAAGGTTTGATTATAGATAAGCATTTAGAATCATGTAAGCACGTATGGTTCGATTATTGCATGTATATTGATAAGTGACGTATACTTAGAAAGTCTATTGTAATTATGAATCACATAAGTGATTACACATGCACAAAGAATTATACATCACATTATACATCACATCACATTATACGTCGACAAGAATCCATTATCACATTATCACATATTACATGTTTTCGAAATTACAAGATAACACAATTATGAAACTGTCAATTTATCGCAAACATAAAGAGCTCATCATCTCGAAAAATTACATATAGCCTGTTCTCGATAAAAATAGTCATAAAAGAAGATTTTCGCAAGCACACATAATGAAGTTTTTCGAAAACATTTTTAGGAGTGTTTTCGATAAATAGTTTATCGAGAACAAACGTCTTTAAAGTATTTTCGAAAAAATTCAATATGTGATTGCAAAAATTTGTCTTCAGATGTAATCTCGAAAAATGACCAGTTATGAGAATATTTCGCAAACACATGTTCAACCATTTTCGAAAAGAAATCAAGGTGTATTTTTCGAGAAAAAAATACAAAACCTTGAGATCTTTTCGAAAACCTTTGATAGGTGTGTTTTCGAAAAATTCACCAAAGCTGGTAATTGCGAAAGAACAGTTTCTCGAAAAATTCTTATACAAGAATTTCGAAGATAGGCCAACGTACGTTTCTTATTGAAATTATGTGATCCAAATGTTGTAACCTATCGTAAATGATGGAAAACAATAATAAGATTAATGGTATAATCACATATACGATGATCTCAAAACAATGTAAGAACACGATTTCGATAAAACACGAAATCATGAATCCACTTAATAGACGTTGTATCAAGGATCATTTATCATGCATATAAACCAATTAGGCACAAATATCAAACCATATAATCACACAACGAGAAAGACCCAATATGAATGAATAAACCCTAGTTGTCGAGAATCAAGTAAACATGAACATGGGTCAAATTAAAGTGCATAACAATGTTCTCAACACACATAACAACAAATCCCATCAAGAAAAATAACAAAACTATTAACAAATCAACAAAACCTAAATCGTACCAAAACCCTAGGTATCGAGAATCACACAAAAACGTATTTGAGAGAGATTAAACGTTATAGGAAGGTTAGAAACATGTTTTAGCACAAAACCCCTATCAAAAATTAACCCCCCAAACACGATATGTTTAATTCCGAAATTAAAGAAACCCTAGTTTTTCAAAGCATGATTTCTTGAAATCAAACCATTAACATTTCAATTAAACGAAATCCTATGTTTGAAATAGTCTTGAGATCATTTAGAGACTTACAAATTGAAGATTTGATGCACGGATTTTCGTGTTGAATGCAAACCGTAGATCTCAAAAGGGGTGTTTGTTTGATATTTTGTTTTGAATTATTTTTTGAAAAAGACGGGGTGTTTGTATTTGTTGTTTTAGAAACTTTTGAGAATTGTCACTTTTGGTCCCTTAACTACACGTAATGTATAACAAGCCCTAAAGTTAAATGCATTTGGAATGTCAAAAGTATACTATCTTACGACACCATTATGAGAAAAGGAAACGAGATATTTAAATAACATATGAAATCCCGAAACAACGCATCAAAGAAAATATGAAAGTATATTATTTTGAAAAATTTATAAAATTTAGGCGAGTCTCCCCCTCAACACTTGTAAAATAACAAGGTGTTGAAAGAGAGCGATATACTTGCAGTTTTTTTTTTTTTTTTTTTTTTTTTTTTTTTTTTTTGTGTGTTTTTGAGGTTTATGAAAAATAAAGAAAAAATTTATTTTACAAAGATAGTTAAATTGTTGATGTTTGACACTTTACCTTTGTTTTAAAAACTTTTGCAGATCAAATGGTGTTAAACATCGCATACCAATTTGGTGAACTAAACTTGCAAACCTTGATGGAGCTAAGGGTTTTGTAAGTAAGTCCACCAATTGGTACTCAGTACCCACAAAATATAATTCAACTGTACCCTTCTCGACATGCTCTTTGATGAAATGATATCGGAGATCAATGTGTTTGGATTTGCAATGATGAACTGTGTTGCAGGAGATTGCAATGGCACTCTTAGAATCGCAGTATATCGGAATCTTGTTGAATAGGTAGCCATAGTTTTTAAGTTGTGATCTCATCCAAATGACTTAAGCACAACAAGCAGACATAGCTACGTATTCAGATTCTGTAGATGATAGTGATGTGTAGTCCTGCTTCTTTGATTGCCAAGACACAAGTTAATCTCCAAGAAACTGTAGGCCACCTGATGTAATTTTTCGCGAGTCTAATCATCCTTCATGGTCAGCGTCTGAAAAAGCTATTAGTTCAAAACAAGAATCCTTCGGATACCAGATCCCCAAGTGGATGGTTCCCTTTATGTATCGAAGGATTCTTTTTGCCTCATTGAGGTGTTTTTCAGTTGGATTAGACTGATAGCAAGAACACATAAAGACAGCAAATATAATATCAGGTCTACTAGATGTGAGATACATGAGGGACCCAATAATACTTCGGTATTTGGTAGGGTCAATTGGAGTCCCATGTATATCAGCATCTGGTTTAGTGGAATTGGCCATCGGTGTATTCATAGTATCACTACTTTGCATTCTATGTTTCTTTAAAATCTCAAGAGCATATTTGGACTGATTTAGAAAATTTCTACGGGGTGATTGATGAATTTGTAGTCCTAGAAAGAACGTAAGTTCACCCATCATGGACATTTCAAAATTATCTGTCATTAATTTTGCAAAATTCATTGAGTAATTTTTGTTGGTTGAAGCAAAAATAATGTCATTGACATAAATTTGAACGATTAATAAGTCCATCCCGTATGTTTTTGTAAATAGTGTTGGATCCACCGAGCCTAGAGTAAAATCATTAGCCAACAGGAATTTAGAAAGCTTATCATACCACGCCCTGGGGGATTGCTTTAGACCGTAGAGAGACTTCTTAAGCTTGTAGACATGATTGGGACGTTCTGGATCAACGAATCCTTCAGGTTGACTGACATAAACCACTTCTCGGAGTTGACCGTTCAGAAAAGCCGTTTTCACTTCCATTTGGTAAACAATCATATTCCGATGAGCAGCAAATGCTAAGAATATCCAGACAGCTTCAAGTCTAGCTACAGGAGCAAATGATTCTTCAAAATCGATTCCTTCTTCTTGAGAGTAACCTTTTGCTACCAAGCGTGATTTGTTGCGTATGACCGTGCCTTCTGCATCCAGTTTGTTTTTCCAGATCCATTTTAAACCAATGACAATGGTGCCTTCTGGTTTTTCAACCAATTCCCAGACTTCTAATCTTTGAAAGGTTTCGAATTCTTCTTGCATAAAATCAATCCAGTTTTCATAAGTCATTGCTTCCTTGACATTTTTAGGTACGGTTTCACAAACTATGAGTGCATAAATGCAAGCTTCACCGTCTGTGTGAAGGCGTTGTCTTGTCATGATAGGTGCATCTGGATGGCCAATAATTTGAACTAAGGGGTGATCTCTAGTCCATTTGTGTGTCGAAGGATGAAGTTGATAAGTATCTCGCAAGTGAGCAGGACCCAAATTGCGTGAAGATGACTCAGCAATGTCGGGGACAGGTTGAGCATTTGCAAATGGGTTAAAGAATGGTTCTGGGTCATGCTCTGCGGGTTGTGGAACTGATGAAGGTATGGAATCTCTAGCTGATTGTCATGAGTTAGATCCAGTTTGTTCTGTTGTTGTAGGTGATATGACTGGAGGACCGTCTCTTCCAACAGTAGTTGTTGTTTGTTGAGGTGTATCAGGTTCTTGATGTTGATCAAGATGTGCAGCGGAATTTGGTGTGGCCTTAGATGGACGGTTAACAGGCGTATCATCAAACAATGGAGCAAACAAAGTTTCCACTTCTTTACGAGAAAGTGACAATGGTTCAGCCGAAGATATCGGAAAGTTAAGACGGTTGGTTGCGGGTCCTAAGCCGTTTTGCTCAGAAGCCATCTGAGTGAGTTCATCGAAATTAGCATGAATAGTTTCTTGAATTTCCTTAGTACGATGATTCCAAATCCGATAGCCTTTTGAATTTTCACAGTATCCTATAAATATTCCAATGTCAGCCTTTGCTTTAAGTTTACCTAGATCATCACGATCATTGACTGGGTAGCATAAAGCTCCGAATACATGAAAGTGACTGATGTCTGGTTTCCTTTTGTGAACAATCTGATATGGGGTTTTCTTATGGCGTTTTGTGATCATGCAACGGTTTTGAGTGTAACAGGCGGTTGAAACAGCTTCTGCCCATAAGTAATCTGGTAATTGAGCATTGATTAACATCGTTCGAGCAGCTTCCACTAACGTTCTGTTGCGTCTTTCGACTACTCCATTCTGTTCGGGAGTGCGTGGAATAGATGTTTGATGTTCAATTCCCACTTTCTCAAAATACGACCTTAGAGTCTGATTCTTAAATTCTGTGCCATTGTCAGTTCTTACAATTCTGACTGTGTTGCGTAGCTGAACTTGTATTTTGGTGAGAAAGGTGATGATCATTTGAGGAGCTTGATCTTTACTTCGAAGAAAATAAACCCAAGTCCAGCGAGAGTAATCATCAACAATTACTAAAATGTAGCGTTTACCGTTGATTGTTTGAACACGCATCGGACCACACAAATCCATATGAAGCATATGTAAAACATGATTAGTACTGTGTTCAGGTTTTGAGGGAAAATGAGCACGAGTACTTTTTCCTTCTTCACAGGCTGGACATAGATGATCTTTGGCATAATGGAATCTTGGAAAGCCTTCAACTAATTTGTGACGAGCGAGATCAGTCATCGTTTTGAAATTCAAATGAGAAAGGCGTTTGTGCCATAACCAAGATTTAGTCGTTTCAGCTTTGGATAGAAGACAAATTGGAGATGAAGCGATCATGTCTGACATTGAAATTGTGTAAAGGTTAGTGCCACGTTTGCCAGACATCAAATCATTGCCTTGTAGATCACGAACAAAACAGGTTTTCTCTCGAAATGCTACTTCTAAGTCTCCATCACAAAATTGACCGACTGAAAAGAGGTTGTGACCCAAGCCTTCAACATAATCTACTCTGCTAATTTCAATATTCCCATGCATGTAGTCTCCGTAACCCATGATTAAAGCGTATTGATCATTCCCGAATCTGACAGTTCCAATAAACTTTGAGACAAAGTTTTTTAACAATTTGAGATTGCCTGTCATGTGTCGGGTGCAACCGCTATCAACAATCCAGAGAACGATCTGAACCACCTGCATCAAAAGAAGACGACAGAGATGGAACAGAAGTAAGGGTGGAACCCGAAGAAATTGTGGGTTCCTGTTGGTTAGAAACACAAATATTTAACAATTTAGGAATCCATTTAAACTTTGGTTTGTATTGTAACCAACGTTGCCAGTTCCAACTAGTTTTTGCTTTGTTCTTAGTGAATGTACTAGCTTTTGGCGTGTTCCTAGAATTGTTGATTGTCGCTTTTGGGTTGACTACAACATCATTTGAAATAGTAGTAGGCGTTTTTCTTAAGGTAGACTTAGAGACATTAGTGGACCTAGAAGAAGAGCCGGATCTACGTTTCGTTTTACGATGTAAGAGATTATTAGCTACACATTTGGTATGATTACCAGATAACAGACTTTTATGACAAAACACACAAGATGCATTAATATTCAAAACATTAGAAGGTTCAGCATTCGTTACATTAAGATTTGGATTACAATTTGCCAGATTAGAATCTAAATCAGATGCAACATGAGTTTTATTCGAGTTCCTAAGGTGAGCTTCTACTTCTTGTACTTCTAGTGTTCCTCTTTTACGTTGCGAGAGCCTACTCTTTTTAGTCTTCTTAACACTTTTTGGCTTTGGGCTGCTAACGCTCTTAGGGGAAACTAGACCTGTGGAAGTGGAAGAGCTAACATTAGAACTCTTAGCATGCTTACCCTTATCTGTTCTGTCTATTTGAAACATTCCTGGTGCTATCACAGTGGTGTCCATAAACTTTCCTTTTTGAAGTAGCTTAATTTTCTCTTTCAGATCAATGATGATGTGTTTTTTGTCTTGTATATCAGACTCAAGTAAACCATTGCAATAACGAATGTCATCGCGGTTTTGTTGCCATTCGGAGTTTTCAATTTTTAACTCCGCAATTTCATGGTCATAATTGTTTTTGAGAAACTCATATTTGATTCGAAGTTGCAATTCTGTTTCAATACTTTGAGCTTGACACCAATCAAGTTTTTGTTTGAGTTGACAAATTTCGTTTGAAAGTTTGTTTATCACATCATCACTGTTTTGACGCAACGTATCATATTGATGTTTCAATGTTTCATTTTGTGACCTCAACAAAACAAGATCAGCACAGTACTCTGCAAATAATTCAGCATTGCTATGAATATCAGCATGAAGAAGTTGTTCCAAGAGTCGATCAGAATCTGTTTTCAAAAATCGGTTTTTGCGTTGTTGAACCAAAATTGCATTTTCATTAAGAGCGAAAATTTCTTTCATATCTTTAACTTCTTTTTGGAGTTCCTGTTCCCAACGAGTAGCACAATAACGCAAATTTTGAACTAAAGGCAGAATTTGTTTTTGAAAAATGTCTCGCTTTTCCCGCTCGTAAGCTGATTGAAAAGTGAGAATTTTAATTTGCGAATGATGTTGAATGACGTTTTCCAAATTATCGATGCCTTTCATGAATGTTTGAAAATAGTCTAAAACTTTACAGCGTGTAGGTAATGGTGTCGCATGACCAGAAGATGGTAATGGACCATTTACTTGTGCCACGTGTTTGACAGGAGCTCCATCGGAAGATGAAACATAAGACTCAGTAACATATCATGATTTCTCAGATATTTCTCTTGACGGAACAAAAGATTTTGAAATGTGAGGAGCTTTTGAGTAATCATATGGTTTGCAATATTCAACTTGACTCATTTTTTATCGACTCTTCTCTTCAAGTTCGTATTCTTCCTCAGTATTATGTACAATAACACGCACAACATTATTATCCATCAATTGGTCCATACTGTACAGCTTAGGATTTGTTTTGAACGCAGTGCGAAGAAAAGTGGATCTGTAATCGCCGAGGGCAAAACTTTTGTCTTGTCTTGGTTTTAAAGTAAACTTTTGAATTGTCGTTACAGATTCCCCATGTTTATAAACGATATTTTGAAAAGCTTTAATTTGACGTTCGAGAACGAGATTATCTTCAAGTAAAGAATTTTCTTTTTCTCGTTTTTGCACTTTATGTTCATAAAATTCCTGTTTGCAAGTTATCACTTCTTTTTGTGTTTTTGAAAGTTCTTGTTGGAGTTGAACAACTTGTTTTTGAATATCATGTTTGTCATGTTCCAGTTTGGAAACCAATTTACCGTTTGACTCAACTATGTCATATATTTGCTTTTGAAGATTTTGTTCTTTGACATATGATTCCTGAAATGACTTTTCAAAGCTTTTTTCATGATGAACTGCATTTTGAAAGTTTGAAAGTTGTTTTTTATAACATTCAATGTCCTTTTTCAAATCGGCATTTTCTTTCAAAACTTTAGTTTGCTCGTCCGTTATGTGATTAGAAAGAAGTTGATCATTAAGTTGTTTGGCCGTAACTGTACAGTCAGGAGCTGGATCAGAAGGAGGTTCATGTTGTTCAATATAGTCATTTTCGTCTTGCTCAATAGGATCATCAAATGAGACGACAGTGTCATCATCAAATATAACAACTGTGTCTAATTTTTCATCCTCTTGAGAAGAGAAAAATGGTTCAGAAGGAACAACTTGCGCCTGATCTGATTCAGAAACAGAGGGTGATGCATTAAATTCTATGGAGCATGTGGTTAGGTCATTTACTTGAGACAAGCCATCAGTGGAGAACACTGGGCCTGAATCATTCAACTGATGTTCCTGCATGTTGGCCATAAGCATCACAGCTGCATTGGCTTCAAGATCTTCCATATCATCATCATTGTAAACATTAGCAAAGAAACTGTTCTCGTGAGCATTGAAAGTTCCTTCCTTTTCATCTTTGAGAGCCATAAGTAATGCTTGCTTGTTAAACTGACTGCCGTGGGTTCTTGCGTGAGGACATGCAGTTGCAATATGACCTTCTTCGTTGCAGTTATAGCACCATATTGCATTCCCAGAGACTGTGTTGTTACTAGCAGCATTGTCATTACTTCGCTAAGGAGCACCTTGATTGTTTCTGAATCCCCCATTGTTGTTGACTCTTTGTCCATACCCAGAATTTCCAGTATACCCACCTGAACGTCCAGAATTACGGTTCTGAATCTCAACTCGACCATCTTGAATGACAGCTTGATTTCTTGTATTTGATGAAGAACGAAGTCGGTTGTTGGTTTTGTTGGAGAATTTGCTTAAAGCACGAGCAACAAGAGCAAGTCCTTGATTCAACGTATTGACGTCATCATCATCATCTTCAATCTGATTAGAGTAAAACATGCTATCATGGTTGTCATATGGAGCAAGTTGAGTAGAAGCGTGTTGAGAAGTAGGAGGTTGCTGGTGACTGAAGTAATTTTGTTCCTGATCATAAGCATGATTAGACATCGGAGGATGTGAAGCATGAGTTTGAGCAACGAGTGCAAGGGGATTAGAAGTAGGTGGTGGTGTATATCCTCCTCGGGCGACTTTATCTTTTTCAACTTCAGATTCATAGTGCTTGAGATAGTCGTACAACAAACCATATGGATCTCTATGAAGATTCTTAGCTTGTCTCACAAATGTCACATACTTTTGCCACTCAGGACCCAGACTACTCACAAACTTTATATTGACAGCGATTCTTGGAAGAGGTACTTCATGTCTCTCTAAATCATTGACTACATTGGTGAAACAATGAAAGTAAGACTCAAGAGATTCCCCTGGTTCGATCATGATATTAGTGTATTCCAAGTAAAGTTTAGATTCCATGTCTTCCTTGTTCAGTTGTATGCCTTGCATCAGTAGATGGACGTGTTCCCACATAGCTTTTGCAGTTGTTTGAGCATCAACACTTCTGAATATGATGTTTGGTATCCCTTGAAGTATGTAAGACATAGCATACTCATCTGCTTCACGATGGTGATTTTGTTCAGTAGTAAGTTGAGACTCAGGAACACGCACAGTAGTTGGAGCTATTGGAGGATCAGCAGATGGGTCACCACCAACGTAGTTAACAGACCAAGGAAACGGTCCTTCAAGGATAACTTGTTTCATGTACTTACCATTGGGTTTCTTGAGTTCAATAAATCTTAAGAATCGACTTGCCCACTGAATGTAATTACCCGGTGTTAGCATTGGTGGGGTATCAATAGAGCCTGCTTCGTGTCTGGATTGTTGAGTTGAAATGACTTCACACATCCTATCAAACCAGTGAGTAGGTTTTGGTAGAAGTTGGCTTTGTTGTGGTGACATAGGATAGGATTGTTGTATTGGAACCATCTGATGTTGTTGCATGAAATTATGTTGTTGTGAGTAAACCGGTTGTTGATAATATTGTGGTGATTGTTGATATTGTTGTTGTTGCTGATGTTGCTGATGATACTGTTGATTCTGATATTGCTGAGGATGGTTAAAGTTGTAGTACGGTGGTTGAGACATATTGAAACACTTGTGTGAAAAGATGGGTCTTGTAGAAGGTATAGGTTTAGCCAAATTTCGAAAACTTGACACAAATGAGAGATTGCGAAACTTAGTACTAGCAGTGATTGCGAAAAATTGGTACAGAACTAGTGATTGCGAAACTTCAGAAATATCGAAACTTAGGTTTGCGAAACAAAGTGATTTCGAAACTTAAGAGAAATTTGTTTTTCAAGGAAAGCAATCCAAAAACGAGTTTTTAATCCAAGATTTTTGTACTTCAAGTTGTAAAATGATGAAATCTTGAAGAAAGTAATAAACTTGACAAACTTTTTCAAAATTTTAAAGAATTTCGAAAAAGAGTACAAAAAATCAAATCGAAAATTTTGAAAGGAAAGTTGATACTTTTTTTGTTTGATATGATTTGTAGCACAAGTTTGTAAGCAAAGATGTGATAAAAACCAAGAAACAAACAAAAAAATACAAGTTTGTTGACAAAATAACGAATGAAAAAAGAGTTTATGGATCGAATTTCAAAGAAAAACAATAACTACACCTTCATATGGCGAATGATACCACTTGTTAGGTCACCATATTGATTTCACACAAACAAGAATGAGAAAGATATAAGGAGTTGGGTGAATATTTGAATGAGAGAAATATAAGTGCAAGTGTTTCCTTAAGATTTCAAATAAACAACCAAGTTTACAAGAGACCTAAGACTAGTATTTATAGGTAAGGAGCTAGGGCAACATTCCTACTCCTTCCCTTCATGTAATTCATGTGGGCTTAAGGCCCATGGGCTAGATAACTTAAGTCTAGTATCCTTGTAAACATAACATGTCACAACTCGTAATTTCCGGTCATTTTCTAAACCTCGACAATTTACTATTCACAAATTACTATTCATCAATCACTATTCATCGTTTTACTATTCATCATTTTTGAGGTCAATTTGACATTTCGAGAAATATTCAGAAATTTTGCTATTCACTTGATACTATTCATTTCCGGAAGAAAACCACTATTCACGTGCATTACTCATGTTATCGTAAATTTAGTTTACGAATATTCAAATTCGCGTAACCGTATTGGTTCAGGAGCGAATTCATGCATTATCATTGGGGCATTTCATACGGACTAGAAATAGTCTTCATATCATCGTTGTGGCACTTGCATACTATTCCACTCGTAGGGTATTCAAATTATATTTTTTTAATATAATTAACGAATTACGTATGTTTATTTTAAATAAACACTAATACGCGAACTATAAATGTGACTAACATGTCCGACACTCCCGACTATGATCCCAATATATTTTTATATTCATTTTTATAATATAAAAATTATAATATTAATTTACCCGGTATTTTGGAAATTTATTTATTTTGTATCGTACGTCTAATTTAATTTCGACGGTTTTCATAAAAGTTAAACAATAATTATCTAAACACCCAATAATTATACCCAACCTATTTTTATAATTTTTACAACTTTATTTTATCCCGGTTAACTCCGTTAAAATTTATTTTTAGTTAACCCGGTACCCGGTACACCTTAAAAACTACAAACTAACACATAATACCAACTAATACCCAACATTTACTTACACAATCCCTACTTTTCTTCCACCCTCCATATCAATCAACTTACAAAGCTACTAACTTACTCAAGATTCATAAATGCCTTATACTAACTTTTTATATAATAATAATAATACCAATAATACTTATAACCTATACTAGATTTTCTATCTCATTTTACAACTAGCAAACTTTTCACATTTTCTCTCTTTTCTCTCTTGATCCCACGGCCACAACAAGGGGAGGAGCAAGACCAAAAAGTTTTCCAAGTTCAAGTCTTAATCTAGTCTCATTTGTATTCCTAGTTAGGGTTTTGAAATAAAAACCCCAAGGATACTTAATTATTTTTCTCCATAACTCATCAAATCTTTCAAGTAAGTATGTCAAACTAATTTTCCTAATTTTATCAAGTTCTTATTATGTTCATATGGTTTTTATACAAGATCTTATGCATTTGATAGCTTATACCACTTTATTTTACAAACTTATAACTTTTGAACCCTAGAAAGTGTTTATGGTTAGATCCTTGTTAGATCTACTTGGTTATGATGTTTAGGAACCCATGACACCCTAAGAAGGTGTATGGTAGGATTAGACTAGTTTTGTGGTGATTAAAAGTTGTTTGGTTGAAGTAGAAACTAGATTGAAACCTTGAAAATGGTTTTTGAACAAGTAAAAATACATGCTGTCCTATTTTCGTTCACCCAGAAAACTCCGAATTTACACAGTAACTTTTGATAATATTTTTAGAAAATACTTTCAAAAACGAAGCCGTGGGCGAAAGAACGGATTAAAACGAGTTAATAACGAAGGAGATATGATTTTCCGAATTTAACGACGAAAACTATTTTCTGAAAAACTGCATGCTGTTTGACAGTTTTCGACGGGCAAATAGAGGCGTTAAACGTAACCTAGAGGAGCCGAGCTATTGAAAATATATTAGTATTTACTAAAACGAATCCGTGGATATAAAGAACGAGGAAAATGAGCTTAAAACGACCAAGTTATACCCGTTTTAACATCGTCAAAACTATATATATATATTTGGTCACAAATAAAAATAATAACTTACGTACTAAATGGAATATTTTCTAGAAATATTACTAAGGACTATATTCTTAACAAGTGAAATACGTATGACCCAAAGGAATATTTATACGACTTAACGACGTTATTCTAAAGTTTTCGATACGAGGAATAGAACGCTAACATTTTTATACGATATATTACGACAAGTTTTTATAACTCCATTGGGACTTATTTTTCCTAAGTATGGAAACTATCTTACTTTGACAATAACTAGTGTTTCCAAGTTACGAGTGGTATAGGCATCATGTGCACGTGCATTCATTTCATTATGTCATGATCTAAGGTAGATCGTTATTACTCATATTAGGTTGCGGTTAGAGATCGTGCCTCATTTCAGTGTATCCATTTTTGTCTTCGTAGCTATCACTCCAGGTGAGTCATAGCCCCTACTTTTTCAATTGTTTTGGTAAACTCTTTGGGGGAGAATACATGCTTGTTTTACTTAAAACGCATTACTTGTTTTACCTGGTTGATTTCTCAAATATTCCCAGCTTTATCTAAATATATATTTAATCACCTGCATTCATTTGTATGTTTGATTTCCTGTATTTCATGGGATTGATTATCCTTGTTTATATGACCTCATAGTCCCCAATTGTTCTTATATGTCCATTGTAATACTGTGGTATTCCCCACTTGGCTGTGATGTCAAACGTAATATTGTGGTATTCCCCACTTGGCTGTGATGTCAAACGTATTGTGGTATTCCCCACTTGGCTGTGATGTCAAACGTAATATTGCTGTTTCCTTACTTGACTGAATTGCGATGCCTTTGCATCAACCTTATTACGGGTTTTCCCGCTTGACTGATTTATCATATGGCCTCATTGACTGAATTATTTATATAGCCGTTTTGCTATATTGATCTGGGAATTTGGATACAAGTATTACTTTTGTTCACGTAGACTTTAACACTTTTGGCAGTGGGTTGTAAACACACAGGTTACAAGTCTCTTATGGCGGGACTTGCAACTGAGTGGATTTACGATGCCTTTGCTGGGCGATCTTTTCTCTATAGGCATTATTTGTTAAACAACTCTATGAACTCACCAACCTCGTGTTGACACTTTAGCATGTATTTTCAGGTTTTAACCTATGGCACGCTACAGGAGGTTTTGGCAGGGCATGGCATGGTCATAGAAGACTCTGATTATTTATATGGGGACCGTTTTAAACTACTTTTAAGGGCCTACTTCCGCACTACTTTTAACGATGTAAATTCAACATTTTGATTAAACGATTTTATTCTAAATAATTAAAGTGAAAACCATTTTTGTACTTGTGTTGTGTTACCGATTGAGTTACACCCCAGCTACACGTATGCTTCCGCTGGACCCGATTTTGGGGGTGTGACAGATTGGTATCAGAGCTTTGGCTATAGCGAACTAAGTGTTTTTAAAACCTAGACTATAGCTACTTTTACGAAAAACTTAACCCTATGACCGTCACGTGCCTGCCTGCCAAGATGATGCCTCACTTGTGGTTTGTTGCTGACTTAGGTGATGAGATTTGTGTCTCATTATCTGGTATACTATGTTCATTTATCATGGTTGATTATTATCATTGTCTTTCATATAAGCATGTTCACGTATCATATATGTCACCCTGGTATGTATCTCCTGGCATAGTTTCATCATTTGACGTCGAGTTTGGTCACCTGCCTAAGTCTTTCTGTACGTCTTGGTAGTATAACTGAGCTGAGTATTTCAAAATTCATGGAACCTCGGTGGAATATAGACTAGTCACCTATATTCAACCCGGGATAGTGGGACATAGGCTGACTACCTATATCCGACTCAGAAATGAATTTTGCAACACTGAGAATGGTTATAATAAAATTTTGTCTGGATTTAATTCTCTACTCAATTTCGAAATGTTTCATTTGTGTGTGTGTGTATACACTCTCGTTGTCGGAACATTCATATCTTTCATCACTTCGTGAACCACCGATTTGAAGCGGGTTAACTGGCCATTTCATCTCATGAATCTTCATATTTATACACAATGCACTTACATTTTCTTTTATCACAATCTCGTTTTGTCGCGTTTGTCACAGTCTTTTCCCTTCTCACCATCACTATCATTTCCTTTTCCCCACCCCCATATATATATATGGAATTAGCTAACACTCTATAGATTCTGATGTCACTCATCCCTCACTACTCCCTATATTGATAAGTGGATATTATCAATGACCTCCCTAGGAAAGAATTTCCATACCTTCTATGAGGATGATCCCTCGGTACAGTAAGACTATTCAAAACTCAACAGAAATCCCAAGATATCACAAAACCATTCGAACCACTATCACTGGCCTAATCACCAAAAATTCCATCATCTGGAAAGTATTGGCTTAACTAAATTATAAAGATTCGTTTAGATACGAGTGCTCACTAAGCAACACCATAGAGATAAATCCAACCTTTTAACCGAGACTATAAATTGAACATGTCCTCACCAATAGACTTTATTCGAACGTGTTAGACACCTATGCCTTTGTGCAGACATACATACCTGACTATTTTATCCTCTTAATATTTTCACTTTTAAACGGATTTTTCTTCAAACTATAGTTATGCAAAACATATATCTTGTAAGAAATACTTTTCTAAGGCACTTATTTTGACAAGCAAATTTCTTTTAGTTAATCTTTTACAAAACTACTAGATGCTAAGAAATTTTAAACATCGATTTTTGGTAAATCATATTATCCATCTTATGTTGAAAATAGTTCTATCTTGCATAACTATTAAATTTTGAAACATTAAGAAAAATGTTACTTAAAAAGCCGTTTGCTTAAAAAGTTTTAAATTCATTTACTCAGGGAAGGGTTATGAACAAAACACACAATCTCAAAACAAACTTTGAAAATCAATCACTATAATGCCTCACTTATACCTTTAGGAGTTGTAATTTGATGACCTATAACTTGGGGAAAATCTTAGTAATGGAGACTAAGCACCGTAGGTGGAGAAAGACTCAATTCCTGACATCCTGCGGAGGATCCCAACCTTATCCTAATCTATTATTTTCAACAACACCCTTTTACGGATTTAACCTGGTAAGTCTTTCAAAACAAGATTCATGATACCCATTTCAATTATTCATAATAAAGGAATTTAATTCACCTCAACTCCTAGCGATTTCATTAAGATCTCTTTGGAACCACACCACCTATCATTTGTAGACCAATGGTCAGAATTTGAGATTGATTTAAACATAGGGAGATATGCCCAAATCGGGTGTGATTGACTCTAGAAATGGTTGGACTAACCATTTTCCATAAATCAGATTCCTTTATAACCATAGTTACCACACGAGCCTAGAGACTATACCATTTAAAGCACTCTATGGTCGAAGTGCCCCTATCCATTGACGAATTGAAATTGGAAAATCCTAACTCACTAGTCTAGTAAGCATTCATGAAATAACCAGAAATTTCCTACAAGTCAAGAATCAATTACAAATTCTATAAGTTGTAAACCATTAAAACTTCAAATTGGTAGCCAGATCATGTTGAAAGTTCTGCCTAGGAAAGGCATGATATTATTCAGAAAAATTTGGAAAGTTAAACCTGATATACACTGGACCACGTAATATTTCAGACATAGTAGGCCTAGTGGCCATCAGACTTGAGCCTTGTTTGAGAACAGCCGGATTACACAACTATGGTTCACCTATTCAAACCCCAGGAAATGACTTTCAGATTAGTCACTTATGATTCCATTGGAAGGAATCCAGCCCAATGACAAACCTAAATCTTGTAAGAGGACCACTAGAAATCATGGACTGTTAGGTCGAACGGTTAAAGCAGAATCGAATTCCTATCGTGGAAGTTCGCTAAAATTCTCAACTATCACCATCTTTTCACCAATACCATTCTAGAGACTTACACAAACTGATCTTCGGGACGAAGTTCCTGTTAGAAGGGAAGACTGTCACAACTCGTAATTTCCGGTCATTTTCTAAACCTCGACAATTTACTATTCACAAATTACTATTCATCAATCACTATTCATCGTTTTACTATTCATCATTTTTGAGGTCAATTTGACATTTCGAGAAACATTCAGAAATTTTACTATTCACTTGACACTATTCATTTCCGGAAGAAAACCACTATTCACGTGCATTACTCATGTCATCGTAAATTTAGTTTACGAATATTTAAATTCGCGTAACCGTATTGGTTCAGGAGCGAATTCATGCATTATCATTGGGACATTTCATATGGACTAGAAATAGTCTTCATATCATCGTTGTGGCACTTGCATACTATTCCACTCGTAGGGTATTCAAATTATATTTTTTTAATATAATTAACGAATTACGTATGTTTATTTTAAATAAACACTAATACGCGAACTATAAATGTGACTAACATGTCCGACACTCCCGACTATGATCCCAATATATTTTTATATTCATTTTTATAATATAAAAATTATAATATTAATTTACCCGGTATTTTGGAAATTTATTTATTTTGTATCGTACGTCTAATTTAATTTCGACGGTTTTCATAAAAGTTAAACAATAATTATCTAAACACCCAATAATTATACCCAACCTATTTTTATAATTTTTACAACTTTATTTTATCCCGGTTAACTCCGTTAAAATTTATTTTTAGTTAACCCGGTACCCGGTACACCTTAAAAACTACAAACTAACACATAATACCAACTAATACCCAACATTTACTTACACAATCCCTACTTTTCTTCCACCCTCCATATCAATCAACTTACAAAGCTACTAACTTACTCAAGATTCATAAATGCCTTATACTAACTTTTTATATAATAATAATAATACCAATAATACTTATAACCTATACTAGATTTTCTATCTCATTTTACAACTAGCAAACTTTTCACATTTTCTCTCTTTTCTCTCTTGATCCCACGGCCACAACAAGGGGAGGAGCAAGACCAAAAAGTTTTCCAAGTTCAAGTCTTAATCTAGTCTCATTTGTATTCCTAGTTAGGGTTTTGAAATAAAAACCCCAAGGATACTTAATTATTTTTCTCCATAACTCATCAAATCTTTCAAGTAAGTATGTCAAACTAATTTTCCTAATTTTATCAAGTTCTTATTATGTTCATATGGTTTTTATACAAGATCTTATGCATTTGATAGCTTATACCACTTTATTTTACAAACTTATAACTTTTGAACCCTAGAAAGTGTTTATGGTTAGATCCTTGTTAGATCTACTTGGTTATGATGTTTAGGAACCCATGACACCCTAAGAAGGTGTATGGTAGGATTAGACTAGTTTTGTGGTGATTGAAAGTGGTTTGGTTGAAGTAGAAACTAGATTGAAACCTTGAAAATGGTTTTTGAACAAGTAAAAATACATGCTGTCCTATTTTGGTTCACCCAGAAAACTCCGAATTTACACAGTAACTTTTGATAATATTTTTAGAAAATACTTTCAAAAACGAAGCCGTGGGCGAAAGAACGGATTAAAACGAGTTAATAACGAAGGAGATATGATTTTCCGAATTTAACGACGAAAACTATTTTCTGAAAAACTGCATGCTGTTTGACAGTTTTCGACGGGCAAATAGAGGCGTTAAACGTAACCTAGAGGAGCCGAGCTATTGAAAATATATTAGTATTTACTAAAACGAATCCGTGGATATAAAGAACGAGGAAAATGAGCTTAAAACGACCAAGTTATACCCGTTTTAACATCGTCAAAACTATATATATATATTTGGTCACAAATAAAAATAATAACTTACGTACTAAATGGTATATTTTCTAGAAATATTACTAAGGACTATATTCTTAACAAATGAAATACGTATGACCCAAAGGAATATTTATACGACTTAACGACGTTATTCTAAGGTTTTCGATACGAGGAATAGAACGCTAACATTTTTATACGATATATTACGACAAGTTTTTATAACTCCATTGGGACTTATTTTTCCTAAGTATGGAAACTATCTTACTTTGACAATAACTAGTGTTTCCAAGTTACGAGTGGTATAGGCATCATGTGCACGTGCATTCATTTCATTATGTCATGATCTAAGGTAGATCGTTATTACTCATATTAGGTTGCGGTTAGAGATCGTGCCTCATTTCAGTGTATCCATTTTTGTCTTCGTAGCTATCACTCCAGGTGAGTCATAGCCCCTACTTTTTCAATTGTTTTGGTAAACTCTTTGGCGGAGAATACATGCTTGTTTTACTTAAAACGCATTACTTGTTTTACCTGGTTGATTTCTCAAATATTCCCAGCTTTATCTAAATATATATTTAATCACCTGCATTCATTTGTATGTTTGATTTCCTGTATTTCATGGGATTGATTATCCTTGTTTATATGACCTCATAGTCCCCAATTGTTCTTATATGTCCATTGTAATACTGTGGTATTCCCCACTTGGCTGTGATGTCAAACGTAATATTGTGGTATTCCCCACTTGGCTGTGATGTCAAACGTATTGTGGTATTCCCCACTTGGCTGTGATGTCAAACGTAATATTGTGGTATTCCCCACTTGGCTGTGATGTCAAACGTAGTATTGCTGTTTCCCTACTTGATTGACCTATATGTCCATTGTAATATTGTGGTATTCCCCACTTGGCTGTGATGTCAAACGTATTGTGGTATTCCCCACTTGGCTGTGATGTCAAACGTAATATTGCTGTTTCCTTACTTGACTGAATTGCGATGCCTTTGCATCAACCTTATTATGGGTTTTCCCGCTTGAATGATTTATCATATGGCCTCATTGACTGAATTATTTATATAGCCGTTTTGCTATATTGATCTGGGAATTTGGATACAAGTATTACTTTTGTTCACGTAGACTTTAACACTTTTGGCAGTGGGTTGTAAACACACAGGTTACAAGTCTCTTATGGCGGGACTTGCAACTGAGTGGATTTACGATGCCTTTGCTGGGCGATCTTTTCTCTATAGGCATTATTTGTTAAACAACTCTATGAACTCACCAACCTCGTGTTGACACTTTAGCATGTATTTTCAGGTTTTAACCTATGGCACGCTACAGGAGGTTTTGGCGGGGCATGGCATGGTCATAGAAGACTCTGATTATTTATATGGGGACCGTTTTAAACTACTTTTAAGGGCCTACTTCCGCACTACTTTTAACGATGTAAATTCAACATTTTGATTAAACGATTTTATTCTAAATAATTAAAGTGAAAACCATTTTTGTACTTGTGTTATGTTACCGATTGAGTTACACCCCAGCTACACGTATGCTTCCGCTGGACCCGATTTTGGGGGTGTGACATAACATAAATGAAAGTGAATAATAACTTAAGCAACCTATTATTACAAATGACCGAGACTTGATAAAATAGTAAAACTTTGATCCCAACAGTGGTATTCTCTCCTTTCGACTAAAAGCATCAGCAACGACGTTTGCTTTACCGGGATGATAGCAGATTTCGCAATCATAATCGCTTAGCAGCTCAATCCAACGTCGCTGTCTCATGTTGAGCTCTTTCTGATTTAAGATGTGTTGTAGACTTTTGTGGTCAGTGAATACAACACACTTGGTTCCATACAAGTAATGTCTCCATATTCTCAAAGCAAAAACTACAACACCTAACTCTAAATCATGAGTGGTGTAGTTCTTCTCGTGCTTCTTGAGCTGTCGGGAAGCATAAGCTATCACTTTCTCTCGTTGCATTAATACAGCTCCCAAACCTTTATGAGAAGCGTCACAGTAAACAACGAAATCTTCACTACCTTCAGGCAATGCCAATATAGGTGCACTACACAACATCGCCTTAAGTAATTGAAATGCTTCCTCTTCCTTATCTCCCCATTCGTATTTAACATTCTTTTGAGTCAGTTTGGTCAACGGTTTCGCTATCTTCGAAAATCCCTCAATGAATCTTCGGTAATAACCGGCTAAACCCAAAAATTGACGAACTTCCGTTGGAGTCGTCGGTGCAGCCCAATCTTTAATCGGTTCAATCTTAGCGGGATCTACATGAACTCCTTGACTATCAATCACATGGCCCAAAATTTGTACCGTCAGAATCCAGAATTCATATTTGGAGAACTTGGCATACAGCTTCTCCGTCCTGAGCAATTCCAAGATGAGTCTTAGATGCTCCTTATGCTCCTTCTCACTCTTCGAATAGATTAGAATATCGTCGATGAACACGATCACAAACTTGTCTAAGTAAGGCTTACAAACCCGATTCATGAGATCCATGAATACCGCCGGTGCGTTAGTCAACCCAAACGGCATCACTTGAAACTCATAATGCCCGTAGCGGGTTCTGAAAGCCGTTTTTGGAATATCTTCCTCGCGAACTCTAAGTTGATGATACCCCGATCTCAGATCGATCTTCGAATACACACTCGATCCTTGAAGCTGATCGAACAAGTCGTCGATCCTCGGTAACGGGTATCTATTCTTCACCGTTAACTTGTTCAGCTCTCGATAATCAATATACATACGAAACGATCCATCCTTCTTTTTCACGGATAAAACTGGGGCTCCCCAAGGTGAAGAACTTGGTCGTATAAATCCCTTTTCGGCTAACACCGCCAATTGTTTCGATAACTCTTCCAGTTCAGTAGGTGCAAGTCGATAAGGTGCCCGTGCCACGGGTGCAGCACCAGGTATCAACTCAATCTGAAACTCCACTTGTCTAGTAGGCGGGATTCCCGGCAAATCTGATGCGTGGGAATTGCACCAGGCTTACCTCTCGAGGGATCTCGAGAAGCTTACAACCCCCACCAGGCAGTGTACCTGATCGATTTAGTATAGTATAATGACAAGTACCAGGGGATTGATCGTTCAGCTAGGAATAGTGTCGCTAGGATTAGAAAACCTAAAGACAAGGTCTAGAGATAAGGGATGATTCTTTTTGTATTTTTATATTTTTATGAAAGCAAGTAAAAATCTCGGGTTTGAAGGGGTTGGGCGGAATTAGTTGCTAGTCAACTAACCCAATACTAAGATGCAATCAAAATAAAATACTAAAAATGAAAATAAACTAAATTATACTAGAGTTGTGAGCAATATATGGGAGAATTGTGTTTACTTAGGTTTCACTACTCCCTAGATATCCTTTACAGGTTAATTACTTGTTACAGTTGCGTGTATGACGGGTTGTATTCCTTAATACCATTCATGGGGTGGCGTACTTACTTCCCTAATCCTATAAGCGCCTACTTCACTCCTATGTCGAGCCAGCTAAGAAGCTCCTAACATGGGATCACTAGAATTTGCTCATGCATTAAATACAACCAATAAAACCTAGTACACATCGGTTCATGTTTCTTAAGACGTTCAAGCATGTTACACAATGGAGATCTGCCTGTTTTCTTAAGCCTAACATTGAAATCATTCATCCAATACAACTATAAACAAGTAATCAACATATAATTAACATCTAGGTTTCATTACATCTAAGCAAACACATGATAGATCTAGCCTAGCATGTTGAAATCAAGACAAGCATAAGATATATTCAAACAACACATAGACATATTGAATGAATTAAGAGAAGACTTATCTTAATTGAACATGAAAGGTTTCAAAGGGTGAAAACCCTTGAAAATACAGTAAAATACGACCTAGGGTTTCTCAAGTTCGGCCCTAGTATTCTCCACAGAAGTTCCTCTTTTATGAATGAAAAATTAGAAAAGTATATATAGATTCTGATAGGTGACGGCGTCAAGAACAAACTTCTGGCGCCGTCATCTCGCCGCCAAATAATTTCTTGGACCGCCTAGATCTGGGTCTGACGCCGTCATGTGTACTCCTTATGCAGGCCGTCACAAAAAATACTCTTGACGCCCTTGTTGTGACCCCTTAAGGTTTTCACTGGGTCGTCACGGATTTTACTCTTGACGCCGTCAGGTTTTTGTTCTTGACGCCATCAGGTACTGTTCTCAGCATGGAAAATTAAGTCTTTGTCGTTTTCTTCACTTTTATGCTCCAAAAACGTCCAAATTGCTTCCTTTTCCAGAATTCACTCTCAAAGTACCTAAAATCACAAAAGGAACGATTTAGGGCAATATTTGATCAAATAAATTCAATTCCGGGCTTAAATGACCCCCTAAAAGTGGTTCATTTTTCGCCTCATCATATACCCTTACACTTGAGATTTGCTTGTCCTCAAGCAAATGCGCTTTTATTCTAGTCAAAATACAAGTTAGGGGTCATTTAACATAATATAAAAGTAATTACAACAAATAATTGTTCCACTAAAGACCAAAGACAAGCACGGAGGTCATATACTAGCACCTCACAAATAGTGTTTAGATACTCACATCTCTCGGGTGTAATAAAGTAATATCACAATATGGAAATGGAAAACATCTCTCACTACCTGTCATGGCAAAATAGATTACCATAGGCTTGGGAAAGGATCAAACCTCCACCACATGGCGTAAGCACCTAGGATAAACTATCAAAGAGGTCTTTTAAAGGGTTGTAACGTTAGGTGTAGGGATATGGAATACACGGTTTTGTTGGATATAGGCAGTCTTTACTGGTGGCGAGTTAACAATCTTGGTTAATTACATGTACAATATGGCGTTGCTAAGCCAAGACTAGACTCGACTTAAGCTAATAAATGAAAAATAACAAAAATATAAAACGAACATAGAATGAACATTCAAAATAATACATCATACGGAATGAACATTCCCCTTATACTTGAATCTTTACATACTTTACAATAAACTAATCTAATGACTCGAATTAAGAAAATCAAAACACTTGGAGTACTTTTAAGATTAACGTACATATGGTGTTAATATTTGATGTTCTTCCCCATTACTCCATAAAATAAGTACTTTACCCATGAGTCCCAATCGTCCCAAAACAATATGTACAAGGATATGACTCGACTTAGCAACCATGTAATCAATTAGATAATTAACTAAGGGTTTAAACAAATAACAATAATGCACTAAAGATGAGCGCATACACGGAAGGCTAAGGCGATTTGGGTGTACATTTAAGTGGGGTGTAACAAATTCTTCCTTTAAGTAAGATGCTTAAAGTTAGAAACGAAAAGATAGGCTCGGAGGGGTGTACTAGGGGTTTCGTGTACTAAGAATGAGTACAACGCTAAGGTGTAGGAAAAATAAATTGACTTAACTAGCCAAGTAATATGACTTAAATGGTCAAGTAATTATGATACGGGTTTAACACAAGGGTGATCCTAATGCCTCTTATCATGTAGTAAATCCTACTACACGAATGTAATCTCACTAGCGGTCTCGGGATGCATCACTAACACAAGTTCTAGAATCTAAATGCTACCGGTACACTCATAAGCACTAATAGTAAATGTTTCTCCTATCAAATCTAAAGGCGAACCTCACATATTTGGGTGGAAAATTTTTCTGAATGATACGGTTTTGTGCTAGTCATACAATCTCCTATCCATGAGACGCTTGCTATGGCTAAAGTTTCACTCGTAAATGTTGTAAAAAAATTTAAATTTGGCGCTAAAATTGCACTAACAAGTATTTCTCATAGTTTTATTACACATCTACTATCAAACAAACAAACTCAAGTGAAAGTGTATTTGTAAGGTATCATCATTTTACCCTCCCCTTACTCTTAGGATGAACATTGTCCCCAATGTTCAAGTAAAGAATGTAAAAGTGAAATAAGTAAAAAGAATGAAATCAAATACTCCCCTGATTCGCTCTGTATGGATAATAAGGTGGCCAGGTTAGATCTTCCTCCAAGAAAATGAACAATCAAAGCTTCCCTTCCAGAATATAAATCATCTTCTTGTCATACATAACCTGTAAAACCTGAGAAAACAGACAAGGCAACCTCGCATAAAATCGGCGGCAATCTACGTATGCTAATAAAACCTAGAAAACAAAATAAGATATAATGCTTGTGGAATGATGTTTGCAGATTTTCTGGAGATTATAAAACTAATAATTCAACAAAAACTTTAAGATTCCGTTAGAAAAACAAAACTTGTAAAATTTCTAGATTTTTACACGTGACGCCGTCAGATTTGACCTGCAGAAATTCTTATGTTAAGTTTCCGGAAAATTTCTGGAAAAAATTCGTCCTACTTCCTAGAAAATCCTGTAAAACATCATTATGACTCGATACAAGCATTTGACTCTAACAAATATGAATATACATGTTCACTTAATATTGTGGAGAGTCATGATCGAGTTTTGTTTCTTAAAAACATATTTGGGGTTTCCCCTTACACTTATCTTTTGCAAAATACCTTTGGATGAAGTTAAGACTAAGCCAAACAACAAAGTAAAGTATTTTCATCATTTTAATTTTGAAACATGATCTACCAACAATAAAAATAAAGCATGCATACGGAAGCAAATGACAAACAAACAAAATAAAAATCACACAAAACATGGGTTGCCTCCCAAGAAGCGCTTTTCTTTATTTACTAGTCTTGTAGCTAGACTCAAGGTCATGGGTTACTACGTGACCTCATCATTGGTTTCACTCTCTAGGTCATCTCCTATACCAGTATCGCTTTCATAGTGCAAGTATTTTGGGTCTTCGAACTCAAAGACATTTTTTTGATACTTAGACCCAAGTTTGCTAACACCCTTAAAGAACCCACATGATAAATTAGAGGTATCCTTACACCCTCTCCGAACATCTTCATCATATAAGATAAGTTGAGAACTTAGCCTATCAAGCCCGTCACAATCGATTTCCTTGAGATCTTTTCTCTTGTATGGTGTTTGGTATGAAACCCTCCTAATTCCATCAGCGAAGGTCATGATTCCGTTCCGGTCATCAACTATTAAATTAGTGATTTCGCAAAAGGGTGCTCCGAAAACAACGTGTGACAACCTCGGGTCGACATAGTCTTCGATGTTGTCCACGATCGTAAATTCCATAGTGAATGCCATATTTCCTACGAACACCTGAATTTCATGATCTCTACCAACCACTTTCTTTCCATTATAAATCATTCCCCATCTACATATGTTGTTATAGTGGAATAGGGACATAAAATTCTTAGGTAGGAATACGTTAATGTAGACGTTATCAAAATACTTATGACCGATCATGCAGGGGATTTTGAGATTATTCGGATCACGCCTCCTTATCTTCCCCGATCCTCCATCCCTTGATCCATATAGATTCCCCTCAAGGGAAGGACGGTACTCGTACACCTCCTCATTACCCCTACGAAAAATTACCTTCTTGACACCATTGGTGAACAATGCACTACCATCCTTCTCATCAAGGATTACTCCCGATTCATTGATAAATGGTTTCCCTAGAACAAGGTTGGTTAATGTTAGATTAGTGACAGGGTCTATGTCATCGACCACAGTGAGGTCAATGTTCTAAACAAGTTCTCCAATCATGGTTGATAAATCTTTTATTACCCTTGCGTTATCGACTCTCTCATACACCATGCGTTCAAGGAAGGCTTCGCGGTATAGGAAAAGGGGGATTATGTTGACGGGGAGGCTAGGATCTATATGACTATCAGTTAAGAGCTTTTTCCTAATAGTGCAGGAAATCTTGAAAACTTTAGAGTTGCTTTCCTCAGTCCTATCACTACTCCCACTGGTAATATCCTCCATTTTTCTCTCGGGTACCTCTATAATAGATTAACCCAAAATGGCTGGATTTCTCGTATGCACTTTTGATCTCTCTTTCACCTCATCCGATTTGCTAGACTTTTACGTGTCGGAGTACTCGAATGAGTTGGTAGGCCTTTTAGCCAATTCGTGGTCCAACCTTGAGGTTTCATCTTTAGCTGTATGACCCATGTTTCCAGTTTGTTGTTGGTTCAGGTTAGGTGTAGAAGCAGATATTGTGGTGATAGTATTTACGAAATGGATCGGTCCTAGGGGGTTGACAGGGTCTTTCACTTTTGGTGATAGATGTTTAAATAGCTTACTAGGACTTTTTATTTTCACAGGAGAAGTTGGCTGATTCATGATGGTAAAAGATTTGACCTCTTCAGCTTGAATCGGTTTATTAATAGCGTGCTCTGTGATAGCAGTTAACAGATTACAAATCTTGTTATTCATATTTGCTTGCTGTTGTCTAAATTTAGCCTCGAGCGTAGAGAGCTGCAATTCTTGAGATAGAATGAATTTTCGCAATGCATATTCACAGCTTTGCCTGGGAGTGCTCTGTGATGGAAAATGCTCGGACCATTTGAGTGGGGAGGAGTCATTGAAGGATACGCTCCGCGTTTGGTACCTCCTGAAATTAGGTTTATCCTTCCATGCCTCATAGGCCTCGTCAGAGTTTTGAGGACCTCGACCAATGTGTGAAGATGTGAATTCGTTATAAGCGCATTTTGGAAGCTCCATGCAGTTATGAGTTTCGTGAGGGCCATTACACAATTTACATGCAGAAGCGATTCTACTCACCTGGCTTGAAGGCTTTTGAGCTTCGTAATTTCATGAGAGACTTGACTCGACCTTCAAGTTCCATGATCCTACGGTCGGGAGTGCTAGAATTGTTTGAAGGCAAAGATATTGCCTTGACCGCTTTGTTCAAATCACGGGGATCATTCCAACTTTCGTTGTCATAGAAAGCAAGATCTTCTATGAGTTCCCATGATTGTTCCGCACTTAGATCACGTAGCTTACCACCGGCCGATTGGTCAATGGCTCGCCTTGTGGAGAGATCGATATGGTCATAGAAGATTTGGACTTGGAGCCAAAGATCTATGCCATGATGAGGGACTTTTTGGAGTAAGTCCTTGAATCGAGTCAATGCTTCATATAGAGTTTCACCTTGACGTTGTTAGAACATCAAGATATCATTTCTAAGCTTGGTAGTTCTTCCCGGTTGGAAAAATTGAGCAAGGAAACGAGTGGTGAGATCATCCCATGAGGTGATAGATCCCGCGGGTAAACGTTCAAGCCATTGACTAGCTTGATCATGTATAGAGAATTGGAATAGGCGTAATCGGGTTGACTCTCTAGTTGTAACATCAAGGTCTATAGAATCTACGATTTTAAGGAAGTCCTTGAGATGTTGGTTTGGATCTTCGAAATGTAGTCCATGGAATGCACATCCGCTTTGCACCAACTGGATGGTGTCGGATCGCAAGGGGATCACATTGGCTCCTTGGGTCAGCTCAATGGTGTTTCGGTAGCCTTGGTGGCTAGGTCGGGAATACTCTCCTAGGGTTCGGGGCCTAAGAGGTTGGTTAGCTAGTGGTGGGTTTTGTTGTGGTGGGATGATGGGTTCAAAGATGTTACCATCGTCCATGATGTCGGATGGCGAAGAGTTACGAACAAAAATACGAAGAAATAAGATAGACTAAAGAGAACCTAAAAATAAAAATAAAATCCTACTAGAAAGGAATCTAGCAAGTAGACCTAATAAAAAGAGATTCTAACCTAGACAATAACTATTCCCCGGGCTACGGCGCCAAAAACTTGATGCGTGGGAATTGCACCAGGCTTTACCTCTCGAGGGATCTCGAGAAGCTTACAACCCCCACCAGGCAGTGTACCTGATCGATGTAGGATAGTATAATGACAAGTACCAGGGGATTGATCGTTCAGCTAGGAATAGTGTCGCTAGGATTAGAAAACCTAAAGACTAGGTCTAGAGATGAGGGATGATTCTTTTTGTATTTTTATATTTTTATGAAAGCAAGTAAAAATCTCGGGTTTGAAGGGGTTGGGCGGAATTAGTTGCTAGTCAACTAACCCAATACTAAGATGCAATCAAAATAAAATACTAAAAATAAAAATAAACTAAATTATACTAGAGTTGTGAGCAATATATGGGAGAATTGTGTTTACTTAGGTTTCACTACTCCCTAGATATCTTTTACAGGTTAATTACTTGTTACAGTTGCGTGGATGACGGGTTGTATTCCTTAATACCATTCATAGGGTGGCGTACTTACTTCCCTAATCCTATAAGCGCCTACTTCACTCCTATGTCGAGCCGGCTAAGAAGCTCCTAACATGGGATCACTAGAATTTGCTCATGCATTAAATACAACCAATAAAACCTAGTACACATCGGTTCATGTTTCTTAAGACGTTCAAGCATGTTACATAATGGAGATCTGCCAGTTTTCTTAAGCCTAACATTGAAATCATTCATCCAATACAACTATAAACAAGTAATCAACATATAATTAACATCTAGGTTTCATTACATCTAAGTAAACACATGATAGATCTAGCCTAGCATGTTGAAATCAAGACAAGCATAAGATATATTCAAACAACACATAGGCATATTGAATGAATTAAGAGAAGACTTATCTCAATTGAACATGAAAGGTTTCAAAGGGTGAAATCCCTTGAAAATACAGTAAAATACGACCTAGGGTTTCTCAAGTTCGGCCCTAGTATTCTCCACACAAGTTCCTCTTTTATGAATGAAAAATTAGAAAAGTATATATAGATTCTGATAGGTGACGGCGTCAAGAACAAACTTCTGACGCCGTCATCTCGCCGCCAAATAATTTCTCGGACTGCCTAGATCTGGGTCTGACGCCGTCATGTGTACTCCTTATGCTGGCCGTCACCAAAAATACTCTTGACGCCCTTGTTGTGACGCCTTCAGGTTTTCACTAGGTCGTCACGGATTTTACTCTTGACGCCGTCAGGTTTTTCTTCTTGACGCCGTCAGGTACTGTTCTCAGCATGGAAAATTAAGTCTTTGCCGTTTTCTTCAATTTTATGCTCCAAATTGCTTCCTTTTCCAGAATTCACTCTCAAAGTACCTAAAATCACAAAAGGAATGATTTAGGGCAATATTTGATCAAATAAATTCAATTCCGGGCTTAAATGACCCCCTAAAAGTGGTTCATTTTTTGCCTCATCAAAATCGTCGGGAAATACATCCGGAAAATCACAAACTATAGACACATCTCCAATGAATCTTTCTTTCTTATCCTTCCCTCCTTTCTCTGAGATTTGAGCTAAGAAAAAGCAACATCCTTTTTCCATTAGCTTCGGTAACTTAGTGTAAGAAATGACCGCTAATCTAGATGGGCTCCTCAAATCTTTTCGATCTCCTTGTGTATTTAAAATCTCCTTGCCGTAAGGCACACGCACAATCTTCTCATCGCAAAGTATATGAGCATGATACTTCGACAACCAATCCATACCAATGATGACATCGAAACTTCCTAACGTGACGGGTAGAAGATCTATGTTGAAAGGGTGATTCAAGAAATTCAACGTGCAACCGCGAATGATAGTCTTAATCCTTTATATATTTCCATTAGCTAACTCTACATCAAAACCAATTCCTAAGGCCATCGGGGGTTTCTCTAGTAAGGGTGCATAAGTAGTGGACACAAAACTTCTATCGGCACCAGTATCAAATAGTATGGAAGCATAACGATTATTGAGAAGGAACGTACCATTAACGACGTTCGGGTCTTCTCCTCTTTCGTTTCCAAGTGCGTATACTCTCCCATGAGCAGCTCCTGCTTCCACACGTTGGTCCTCATTGTCATGACGTCCACGGTTTCTTCCAGCTCCACGATTTCCATGATTGTACCCATTACCACCGATCCTTGATTTCCTCGGTTCCATGATTCTCTACACTCATTCCTATTGTGTCCTTTCCTTCCACATCCAAAACAAGTAACATTCGCCTTACTCCTAGCTTCGGTAGTAGCTTGTACCATAGCAAGTGGTCGAGCTCTACAGTCCTTAGCTATATGCCCCATCCTTGAGCAATTCTTCTACACCACATTACATCTTCCAGAATGATTCTTGTAGCAATGACCACACTTGGGTGCATCACCATTTTGGTTCTTCTTATTTCCATCTCCAATAGCATAAGCCTTAGCAACAGCTTGTCGCTTGTTTCGGTGATCATTACCCTTAAAGTGATGGTCTCTCTTTCTTTTCCCATTCTTATCCTTATCAGCTCCTTCTAATTCCAACGAATCCATCAATTGTTGAGCGATCGTGATAGCCTCAGGTATATTTGCAGGCCTAGCAGTAATCACATCGTTCCTTGTAGCCACCGGCAACCCATTGGTATACCGCTCAATCCTTTGAGTCTCAGTCCTAACCATATCTGGGCAAAGCAAGGCTAACTCTCGGTAGCGACGATTGTAAGTCGTCATATTAGTACCATTCACCTTGTGATTCCATAACTCAATCTCCAGCTTCTTAACCTCATTCCTTGGGCAGTAAGTCTGAATCAGCAAAGACTTAAATTGCTCCCAAGTCATAGCATATGCCACATCACTCCCAACCGAATTTTGGTAATTGTTCCACCAAGTTAAAGCTTCATCCTTGAAAGTAAAAGAAGCAAACTTTACCTTTGCATTCTCCGCACAGTTGTTGACTGATGAGTGCTCAAACACTCATCATTTTTGGTCAAATCTGAACTGCAAAACATACAAAAACACTCAGGAATGCATCAAGATACTGAAAATATTTTAAAATTGTGTTTTATATGTTTTTGATGCAAAAAGAGTAAAAACAGATGAAAAACGTACAAAGTTTGCAAAATTGGCAGTTTCAGTCCCTCAACTTTCAAAAATTAACAAAACTAGTCTCTGGATATTCAAATATGGAAAATTATCACCAAAGGTCCTTTTAAAATCATAAGTTGTCATATTTAGTCCTTTGGTGAAAAATCTCAAAAGTTTTGGAAATTTGCAAATTAGTCCCTGGAGTTTCACCTTTTGGCAGAATTAGTCCCTGGTGGGAATTTTTGGAAGAAAAGTCAACTAGGGTCCTTGGGAATTTTAAAGTGTCAAAATAAGTCCTTGGAATATAATTTTCAATAATTGACAATATTGGTCCCTCAAGTTTGGAAACTTGTCATTTTTGGTCCCTAGGATTTAAATTTTTGGAAATTACAAAGTATGGTCCTTTGATTATTCATAATTCACAGGAATTAACCCTTGTGACTACTTTGGGAAACTTACGATTACTACCCCTCAATTTTCAGAAAATGCAAAAATGGTCCTTGTGTTTACTAAATAAACCAAACGGATCACATGTTATATATTAACCCAAAACCAAACCCAACACACCAATCCACCCAACACCCTTATTCCCCCTTGGCCCAGTCCACCATCACCAGGCCCAATCCACCAAAGAAATAATACTTACCCCCATTTTTTATATTCCCCCCCAAGTCAAACCATCTTTGACTTCTTCTTCCTTCCCACCATAACCTGCTCCCCTGCTCACCCTTACCTCCACCTCACCAACACCACTCCATGTCCCCTCCACTAACAAATACCTCCAAACTCCAATTAATGCTCACAAATCCCTCACAAGCAAACCCCAACTGCTAACTTAGACTTTTACCTCCAAAATCCAGTTTGAAGGCCATGATTAAAAGTAGCCATCCAACGGCTGTTATTTATGGTGGGAAAGTTGCTGAGAACCTCCAAGAGCTATTTAAATGAAGAGAAAAGGAAGAATGAAGCAGTAGTTTGTAGTTGTAGTTCTTAGTATAATTTTGGATCGAATTTTAGTTTAACTTAATGTAAACTTTCATAATTAAGCTTTGTAATCTTCTGGTTAAGCAATATAATCACTTTTAAAGTAATACAATTTAGTTTCTTATATATTATCTTTCATAGTTAAAATTTCAAATTAAGGTTTAAGATTTCATGTATGTTGGATTTGATTTCATGAGTTGTCACGAGCTTGAATCCTGTAATATAGCTTATCTTACCCTTTCATAGTTATTGGTGAGTGTACATCTCATTGGTACTTCTTTATTCTCAAATACTCAAAATTTCAAAAAAGTCAACTGTGGTCAACTTTGGAAGAGAAATAAGTTGTTGAGCTTATCAGAGCTTGTTTGTGAGACTATGGGCTCCTGTTAGTTACTCTCAATAAGCTTTCACAGTTTTGCTTTCCATATAAGCCCTAGACTTCATTGTGAGTCTCATTCTTATTTTCAGCTTTTTATTACTTAACTGCTTAATACTGCTTATTTGTGGTTGCTTTATGCTTATTTGGTGTTTGTAAGTTAAGTTATTACTTTAAGTTATATGCTTATTTGTTAAATTTTATAATTACTTGATATTTCATTTTCATAGTAAAAAATAGCATCATAGTGATTTAGTAGTATTAGTTGTTAGTATTATTGTTTCTGTGTTCCTATAAGTTTTTTACATCATAATAAGTCTTTACAAATAAGTGTCATGGTCTAAATTAGTGTTTAGCTTTAAAAGTCTTACTTTCACAGTCTATATAGGGGTGTTTGGATTTTGTAAGACCTTAGATATATCAACTTTAACACAAATACAAGAACTAGATGAAGTAAAGATGGTGACTTGGAATAGTATGTGTGGCGTTAATAAGTATAAAAGAGAGAATAAGATGAAGAGAACATTTTATTGAAAACACACACAATACACACACAAGCACACACCTCAAATGAGCTTTGAGGTGTTTATATAGTACAAGAGTTAGGATGCCCTAAAGGCTTTCCATGGGCTTGGTCTTGGGCTTGGCTTTCTTTTATCTATAAAGGCTTATGAAACATAACTAATAGCATATTAGCTTACCAAGACCAAGGCCCAATGACTAAACTATTACTAATCTTAACCAACGACACAAAGTTACAATATGAGAATGACCATCACTTTAATATATATATTTTTTAATGCTAACAATCTCCCCCTAAGGGGTGGTCATTCGAATGATGCTCCACGTGAGTGGGTCTTCCGTGTTCTTTGTCTTTAACTTTGTGTGTCGTTGTAGAATAGTCTTTAGTCTTTGTTCCTTCATGCTTTGTGATCATTGATGACTGATTTTCATCGTTCTTTGTTCCTTAGTGATGTGGAGTTATCTGCCTTTAGTCACTTCTGCGTCTGTGGTGGTTGTTTGCCATTCCAACATGCTCATACATCTTCAGTCTTTGTGATACATGCATTTTTTTTGGTTCCCGTTCTTTCACACAGATCTTTGTCACTTTACTTCTGTAGATTCTTTCACAATGCGTAGAATCTTTCTTTGAACCTTTCTTTGCTTTTATCTTTGTGAGAACTTTCCTTTGACTTCGAGATGCATGTATGAGCATGTGGAATCTGTCGCCATGGAGATGAAGTGTCCCTGCATATAAACAGTTAGCAATAAAACATCCGGTACTTACAGATAAGAATTAGAGATCGTCAACAGCATAGTGTGAAGACTCCTTCTAACCCTTAACAAGGCCGTTCCCATGTCAGATACTCTCGAGAGAGCTTACAAGACCTACTTAGTAGCTCAATGACTGGGTGAGTCGCTGGGGATCACTCCACGACTGTAGACCGTTTGAAACCACCGTGAACACTAAGCGTAACCCATAAAGAATTACCGAAGTGACCTGCTGTCAGGGCTGTTTGATGTTGACCCTGGCAGGAATTTCCATTCAATCATTGAGAATCACAAATGTGAATCCTCTCATAAATGTTCTGGCAGATTGCTAAGATCTGCGTAGGACTCTTAATTTTACATATGGCGTCCTTAATGTTGAACAACCAGTGTAGAATATCATGTGTTCCTATGAGATCTTTTGATGAATCTCGGGGCTCTAGACTCGATAAGTGCTCATTTGGATTCCTATGCGGAGATTAGGGAGAGGTCTCCTGCTTCAATATCAACCATCTCTAAGAGACAGATCGATAGATTACACCGGTTCCCCGTGAGAATGAAACAAGCTCTTTTAAGAGAACTTGAGTGGTTAAGAAGGTTAAGTGCAGTGCGTCACTGGGTCCATGACGTCTTTGTCTTCAATACCGGTGTCACCTTAGCAACAACCAGTAGCATATGAGTTGAACCCGGTGTCTGCCCTAAGGTTGAACATTTGGAGGGCTATTTCTTTTCACCCTTTATCATAACTTTTCTTTTTAATTCTTCAACCCCTTCTTTCTCCTTCTCATTTTCTCGTTTTTTTTTTCAATCATACCTAAGGACTTCTAATTCTAATCTATTGGAATTGTCCTTGGGTAGATCCCTCCGGCTCTGGCGGATCATAGGACGGTTTTTCCTAACCTTAGTCACCTTATAACACCATGACTATCCTATTGTTGCCATAAAACCATTCATTTGAAAATCTCTCAAAGTGTTTATGATAAAAAAACACATTGTTGACACTTCGAGAGTTTTGCATTTCTTTAGAAGGACTCCCCCTTCACATGTGCTCATAAATATTTAAGAAATTTGCACATGCGGGAGGAGTTTGCACTTTTGAATTGATCCACTTTCAGTGAATATGACCGATTCGAGACACGCTTACATCACTAGTTAGACTAGCTTGAAGTTATTACCCGTCCTGGTCAAGTCCAAAGAAAGTCTCTCGATACGGTACACTCTACTCAGACAAGTCCTATTCGAGACACGCTTACATCACTAGTTAGACTAGCTTGAAATTATTACCCGTCCAGGACAAGTCTTTTCGATTACTGACATTTAAGCTTCGTCAATTCTTTGGTAATATCTGAGTCGAGCTCTTTTGAGATTCAGCCACAATCTTTAAACATCTTTGATCACGTTTTAATCATGTCTTCTCCCCCTCAAAAATAGCATATCGTGATATTTTTGATATCAACTGATTAAGAAAAAGCTTTTGGAGAGAAAGACAGATTTCGCATGAATTTGGAATATTTTTGTATTAATACTCCCCCTTAATGATAGCATATTTAAAATTAATTAAGGGTTTTGAGGGAGTTATCTTGAGCACTAATTTTGAGAGATTTTGAGAAATCTTTTGAACAATCTTGAAAAAGTGCTCAAGAATTTTGTTTGAAAACGAGTTTATGCTTGAAATCTTTTTCGTTTGTTTAGACTCGAACTTTTTGAAAAAGATTTCGTCATTGAACGTACGAGTCCTTGATTTGAAAATAATCAGAAGTCATCATTGAAGTACGGGTTTCGTACTGATGTATACGAAAGCCATTGTGAAGAAATTTTTGAGAAACGACATGTTTTAGAAAAACATTAAAAAGAACTCCCGCTCAAGCATCTGTACATATCCGTATCATTGTTGAATGACATTTCTAGAAACGTACAGAATATTGATTTATACGAGAGACATGTCGTGAGAAGAATATTTTTGGATTTTTTGATTTTATATTGTTTTTGTATTTTGAAAATTTTATATTTTTGTATTTTGTTTTTGTTGGTTTTTCAAATTTTGTATTTTGTTTTTCAAAAATATTTACAGCGAAGCGATTTTGAAATCATTTTCAAGAAGATTCGAGAAGACGTTCTAGCTCCTCAGGAGTTAGGCTTCGCATGCCAATTCGTCGAACTAAATAGTCAAACCTTTCTTTTGGAAGGGCTTTAGTAAATAGATCGGCGAGTTGGTAATCAGTCTTAACGAAAAATAATTCAACAGTACCCTCTTCCACGTGTTCTTTGATGAAATGGTAGCGGACTTTGATATGCTTCGTCTTAGAGTGATGTACGGGATTGCACGAGATGGCTATGGCACTTTTTGAGTCACAATACATAGGTATTCTGTCAAAAGTAAAGCCATAATCTGTGAGCTGTGTCCGCATCCAAAGAACTTGGGCACAACACGCAGATAGAGACACATACTCGGCTTCGGCGGTTGATAGTGCAGTACAGTCCTGTTTCTTTGAAGACCAGCTTACAAGCTTTTCACCCAAAAATTGTGCTCCACCTGATGTACTCTTTGCTGTTACTTGATCACCAGCATGGTCTGCATCTGAAAATGCTGTTAGATTAAACTCCGAATCCTTCGGATACCAAAGTCCCATGTTAATGGTGCTTCGTAGGTACCGAAAGATCCGTTTAACCTCTTTGAGGTGAAGTTCGGTAGGCTTTGCCTGAAACCGTGCTAATAAACATACAGCAAATTGAATATCTGGTCGACTAGCAGTTAGGTACATGAGAGAACCGATCATGCTCCGATATTTCTTCGGATCGATGGGTTTCCCAAACAAATCAGCACCTATTTTTGGTGAAGTGACCATTGGTGTACCAACAGAATCACAATTTTCCATTCCATGTTTTTTCAAAATCTCTATTGTATATTTAGCTTGATTGATAAAAATACCACGAGGGGATTGATGGATTTGTAAACCCAGAAAGAATTTTAGTTCCCCCATCATGGACATTTCAAATTTGCTTTTCATGAGATTTTCAAAATGTTTTGAATGGTTAGGATTGGTTGATCCAAAAATTATATCGTCCACGTAAATTTGAACGATCAAAATGTCATCTTTGAATTTTTTGATAAACAAGGTGTCATCAACCGTTCCTTTGGTGAAATTGTTTTTAAGCAAGAAAGATGATAGTTCGTCATACCACGCTCTTGGAGCTTGTTTTAGACCATAAATTGCTTTCTTAAGCTTGTAGACGTAGTCTGGATGATCTTTGTCGACGAATCCCTCTGGCTGACTCACATACACTTCTTCTTTCAGAGTTCCATTCAAGAAAGCTGTCTTAATGTCCATCTGATAGACTGTGATGTTTTTGTGAGCGGCATAGGCTAAGAAAATCCGGACTGCTTCAAGTCTAGCTACAGGCGCGAATGATTCTTCGAAATCTATCCCTTCTTCTTGTGGATAACCTTTAGCCACGAGACGAGCTTTGTTGCGAATGACAGTCATTTCCTCATCCAGTTTGTTCTTCCACAACCACTTGAGATCAAGAACTCGTTTATCAAGTGGTCGTTCAACAAGTTCCCAACTATCATGTAACAGGTATTGAAGAAATTCTTCCTGCATCACTTCAATCCATGGGTTTTCTGCCATTGCTTCCCGAATGTTCTTAGGTACTTTGGTGCTTATTGAGCAAATGTAAATGCACAATTCGAGATCGGTGGCAAGTTGTCTCCTCGTCTGAACTGGCATTGAAGGATCACCAATAACATGTACTAACGGATGGTCTTTTGTCCATTGAAACGTAGAAGGGTACCTTTGGTTGAACGAATGTGTGTTAGATGGTTCTTGTAACCTTGAAGAAGATTCAGCAGAGTCTGATGCAAACGGGTTTTCAAATACTTCTTCTTCTTCTTCTAACGCAACATCGTTTGAATTATTTGTTGGTTCTTCTTGAAAATTTGTGTTTTGGTTTTGCTCATCAACGCTTGGTAGAACAGTTGCAAGTACTGGAGGTGCTTGAGTAGATGTAGATGACGTTGATGTAGTTGGTGCTTCAGCTTCGATTGTTGTGGATGCATCTTGTGGTGGTGGTGGTGGTGGTGGTGGTTGATGGTTTTGAGCGGGTGCAGCGGAATGTTGTTGAGATGCGTTTGTCGAAGTTCCACCATAGTATTCATCAAACATTAACTCAAAGAAATTTTCCAGTTCTTGTTCTGAAGGTTTATCCGTGTTTGTTGACTGAGCTCCTTGAGGCACGAGTCCTGAACTGATGTGACCAGAAGTCTGCATGTTTGGTGCGGGTCCTAATCCGTTTTGATTAGAAGCCATTGGATTAAGCGCGGGTTCTAGAGCGTATCTCTCAGAAGCCATTTGTGAAATTTCGTCAAACTTCACATTCATCGTCTCCATTATCCTTTTTAGACGTCTATTATACACCCTGAATGCCCTCGAGTTTTCTGAATATCCAATGAAGATTCCAATATCACCCTTAGCTTTTAACTTCCCTAGATCTTCTCTATCATTCGTCGGATAGCACAAAGCGCCAAACACGTGAAGGTAAGAGATGTCAGGTTTACGGTTGTTCACTAGCTCATATGGGGTTTTATTGAATCTTGGATGTACTAGGGATCGGTTTTGAGTGAAACAAGCAGTGGCAACAGCATCAGCCCATAAGAATAGTGGTGCACTAGAAAAGATCAGCATTGTGCGAGCAGCTTCCACAAGAGTTCTGTTTCTTCTTTCGACTACCCCATTCTGCTGTGGAGTTCTAACAGCTGATGTTTGGTGTGTTATTCCAACATCTTCAAAGTAGGTTCTTAACTCCTGATTAGTGAATTATGTGCCATTATCTGTTCTTACAATCCTTACTGGAGCTTGAAGTAGAACTTGAATACGCTTTAGAAAGGTGATGATGATGCCTGGTGCTTCGTCTTTTGATCTCAAAAACTTTACCCAAGTATATCTTGAATAATCATCAACAATAACAAGAATATACTTCTTCCCATTAATGCTTTCAACTCTCATTGGGCCACATAAGTCCATGTGCAACATATGTAACCTTGCTTCCGAACTAGGTACGGTTTTGGGTTTATATGATGCTCTTTTACTTTTTCCTTGTTCGCATGATGGACATAGGTGTTCCTTGGTGTATTTGAACTTAGGAAGTCCGGTGACGATGTTGTCTTTGGCTAACTTGTTGATCGTGTCGAAATTGAGATGGGATAAACGTCTATGCCACAGCCAGGACTTAGTTTCGGTTGCCTTTGTCATAAGACAAATTGGTGATGTAGAAGCCATTTGGTTGATGTCGATAGCATACAAATTTGTACCACGATTACCAGTTAAGAGATCATCACCAACCAAATTTCTTATAAAAACCGTGTTTCTCCTGAATGCAACTTCTAAATCTGCATCACAAAACTGCCCAACTGAAAACAAGTTGTGTCCCAACCCTTCGACGTAGTAAACTCGAGTGATTAAAAAATTCCCAAACTGAAGATCTCCATAACCCTGAATAGCTGCTACATGATCATTTCCAAAGCGTACAGTTCCCATGAATTTCCAGACAAAATTGATCAGCAGCTTTAAATTCCCGGTCATGTGCTTGGAGCAACCCGAGTCGACGATCCAAAGACATATTTCGATAACCTGCCAAGAACAGAAGAGTTTGTATTTGGAAACCGTTTTGAATTTGGTTCCATTGGGTTAGGAGTAAAATCTAAATCACACTCATAGGCAGTGGCTACTTGTTTAGCTTGAGTTATTTCTAATTTGCCGTCCTGAAGAGTGAACTCTCTACCCGTGGGTATCCACATACAAAACTTAAGGTAGTTCCTAGGCATTCGACTACTAGTGGTAGACCTAAAGCGTGAAACTAATCTTTCTATAGATCTAGATCTGGCACTAGTTCCCTTTGGAACATACTTCTGTTTAGGCGAAACATTCACATTCTTAGAAACACATTCATCATGAACATCAATAATTAAACATTTCTTGCATATTAAACAAACAGAGTCATTACATGCATTAGAAATAGTACTTTCGACATTACATTCAGATGAAACATGTCTCTTATTACAAAGCGATAAATTCCTAGGGTGTTCTTCTACTTCTTCAACTTTATTCTTGCAACTACTCTTAGAGACAGGCGAGACTCTATTGTTCCTTGTATTGCTCCTAGGCTTTAGTCTGCTGCTCCTAGAGGTGCTTTCTAATCCTGTAGAAGGTAAGGCACACGCGTTAGGATTTATGTTGTTGTCATTTTTAGCATTCCTAGATTCTTTAGAATTATCCTTTTTGCACGCATTTGTCTTAGAAGTGGAGGCAGACGCATTAGTGGGACTAATCCTAAAAAGGCCAGGTGCTAACACTTTAGGAGTTTCGACAACCGCTTTTCCTTTATCAACAATCTTAACATTTTCATTTTTCTTAGGCAAGGGTATTGGAGTGACTGGTTTTGTCAAATCCTTTTTCTCATCGACTTTAGGAGCAAACCTTGAAATTGACATTTTTGGTTTTTGAACCGTGTTTGAAACATTTGGTTTCTCCGAAGTCAATGGTTTTGCAAACTTAGTTTCCTCACCCTTTCCTTTTTGACTTTCAAGCTGAGCCCTCAAAAGATCATTTTGCTCTTTCATGTTCTTGAAAGCACGCTCATACGACAATTTGTCATACTTGCATTCTTCCTTTTTTCGATCAAGTTGTTTAAAATATGACACATTTTCTTTTTCAAGCTTTATAAGAGCATTTTCATATTTTGAAACAATTTCGGAGGTCTCAGCTCTCAGTCTTTCATCGTCTTGAACAGAATATGTTTGTAAAATGATGGACATAATGTCAGTGGTCATAACAGCTTCGAAGAGAGAATCATTTAGGTTTTCCAAAACATTCATGTTTTCACGAGATTCATTAGCTTCGTTTACCAGGGATTTGTGGTCCTTGACAAAGTCAGCCGTTTCTTTTAAGAAAGCTTGTTCAAAATGGATTACCCTCGCACTGATGTTATTCAGTGGGATAGTAATTTCGTTTTCAAAAACTTTTTTCTGCTCAATATGAAAACTGGAATGCCAGTTGTTAATATTGATTGTAGTTTTAGAAGCAACAATATTTTGAAGTTCTTGAATTCTCTTTTTAACGTCATCCAAAATTTCTCTAGCCTCACTTGTATTAAAAGTGTTGGTAGAAGAAATTTGTTCCATTTTTGAAAGAGATTTGGAAACAATTACTTTCTTAGAAAACATTTTTGAGAATGGTCGTTTTATGGAAAACACAGATGGTTCTTTTTGTGGAACAAAAGTAATTCCCGAAAGTTTGTTCAATTTGTTGTAATCAATGGGTTTCAAATCCTTTTGTTTCATTTTAGTAATGCTCTCTTCGACATGTTCTATCGTTTGCACAGAATCCCGAACGACGGGAGGATCATGTTTAGTGTAAATCACATTACCATTATACAAAACATTCTGTTCTTGCTGAGCTTTCTTGAGATTACTGGGGGTGTTGTTACCGAGAGCCACTTTATGTTTCGTATGGTAAACCGGATTAGTTTGATTTGAAATCATTTTCATTGTTTGACTTGACTGACCCGACTTAACCACCAATTCTTCTAAGTGAGCAATCATGTGTTCTGACTCTACGATTTCTGCCAAAAGTTTGTCTTCTTTCTTTGCAAAGTCCTTTTTCAACTCGTCCCTTTCTTTTTCAAGATTGGTATAAGCTGATTTTTGTTTAGAAAGTTGGTTTTGTAAATCAGAAATTTCCGCGTTTAAAGATTTTATCTTTTTGAAAGAATTAACATCAAGTGTATCAAACTTGAGTTGCAATTGTTTTTCCCTTGAAACGGAATTTTGATAACCAGTTTCTAATTCAGACAATCTTTTGTTATGAAATTCAAAAGCTTTAACGTTTTCTTTGTAACTCTCAAGCTCAGCGGTCAATTTAACATTCGCGGCCTTAACATCGCGATTGACCTTTTTCACATTCTCAATTTCAATACGACAATTATTCAATAATGATTCAAATAAAGCACGTGTTTCCTCATCATTCTCAGCATGCTGTGAAACGAAGCCTCCATTATGATTCACATCTGGAGTTGCTGAAAGAGTATTGCTACTACTTGGCGTGTCCAGGTATGTATCATAAGTGGGTGCTAGCTTCTCAAAATGTTGTTCCTCATGAGGAGATATATCAAATATATCATTATTGTGACATGTGTTGAAGTTTGATACCTCAGATGGTGCATTGGTATAATAAACAGGAAGTGTGTCAAAATCCGTGTCATACTTAGCTTCCTGAAGATTCGCCATGAATATGCAGTTCGCATCGATATCCTCTATATCTTCCATGTCATCCATAAGAGCCATAAAATCATTCTCCTCTGCGTTCAACTGAAACCCTGCCTCATTCTTTTGTGCCAACAGTAATGCTTTCTGCAAATACGCTGTGTCTTTCTTGTTCGGCTTAGTAGGACAGTTCCTTGCCATATGACCTACACCCTGACAGTTAAAACACTTTACCGGATTACCCTGATTCACATTTCCCAAATTCCCAACTACTGGAGCTGCAACATTTCTATTCTGATTACCCATTGCCTGATTACCAACATTCTGACCCCTCTGATTTCCAACAAACTGACCCAACTGATTCCCTGCATACTGACCATACTGATTTCCTGTATTCTGATTCCCTGCATTCAGCATATTCTGATTCCCCATGTTAATTCCAGTTGCATATCCTTGTTGATTCCCATAAACTCCAACCATTTGGCCTCCGTTGCCCATATTGAAACTCGGCTGAGCAATCTGCTTATTGCGAGTGTTCGATGAAATCCTTTGGTTGTTGTTTGTTGGTGTAGAATAGCGTCCTTGGAAAGCTTTTGTCAGAAAAGCAAACGCTTGAGTCAAAGCTGCAGTAGCTTCATCATTGTCAGTGAATTCTGGTTCTTGGAAATGTGGGTATTGCTGTTGTGGAATAACATGTTGTTGCTGTAGGTAGAACTGTTGTTGGTAGACCGGTGTTGGTTGTTGAATGTATGATGGTTGCATGTAGTTGTGAGTGGAAGATGATGATGGTTGTTGTGTGTTCACAGGTAGCGGTGTTGGTGTAGTAGCAATTAATGCGAGAGGATCATGATTCTTTGCCAATCTTTCTTTCCTTACTTCATTAGCCTCAGCTTGGTTTTGCTTCAAAAAGTCATAGAGTTGATCATAATTCACCTTATGTAAATCCTTTGTTTGATTGACAATTGTAACATAACGACCCCATTCTTCTGGAAGGTTATTGATGAATTTGATGTTTGTTGCAATTGTTCGAGGTGTCAACTTGTTTCTGATTAACTCATTCATCAAAGTGCAAAACCTTGTGTAGTAAGATTCAATCTGTTCACCTTTAGTAGATGTAAAGTTCTCCCATTCCGTAAGAAGTTTGTTCTCAACGTCCTGTTGTCCAATCTCTGTTCCATGACATATCCTTCTGACACGTTCCCACATAGCATAAGCAGTTTCACAACTGTCGACCGCAGCAAAGATCTCCCGTGGTAATCCAAGTTGGATTAAATGCATTGCCATATCATCAGCGGCGATCTGCTTCTTGTCTTCCTCTGTGTAATCTGCTTCTGTTTGTTCACGCACGAATGGTTGAGTAGGAGGTGTTGCAGTTGGATTACCTTCAATTTGAACTTGTCGTGGCTTAAATGGACCATTTGTAATGGAGTTGATCATTAATTTACCATCAGGCTTTGTTTTGATGTAACGAAGCATGCGGCTTGTCCATGGGAGATATCCACCTTTTTCAAGCATAGGAGGTCGGTTTTCCGCACCGGCTGCATGAATGTCTTGCTGAGTTGCCATTGATGAAGTCTAGATTGATAAAGTTGATTCTTGGATCGTTCCAACGAAGTAGGAGTAGTGTTTAGTGTAAGTTGATGCAAGTTTTTATGGTGAAAAATTTGATCTGAAACCTTAAAACCTCAATAACTTCCGTTCAGAGTGGATTTGGGCCTCGAAGCTGGGCTTGAATGATCTTTTGACAGCTGATTCGTCGAAAACGGAGTTACGGTTCAAAAGTTATGGCCGTTTGAAGTTTGGTAGTCAAAAAGTCCAAAACTTACGCGTAAACCTTGAATCTTACGCGTAAACCTTGAATAATCTTACGCGTAAGAAGTTATGCGTAACCTGTAAGTTATGCGTAAGATCTAAGTTATGCGTAAACAGTAATGTTTATGCGTAGACTATGATTTTACGCGTAAACTTAAAGTTTATGCGTAAGAATTGTTACGCGTAAGGTTTTTTCAACCAATTTGATCTCTCAAACTTATCCAAGCTTGAAAGATATCCCGTGTCGAAGTATTCCACAAACTTATCCAAGTCAGGGAAGTACTGAGTCACCGTAGCACGAAGAGAAGACCTTTGATGAAGTTATGCGTAGAATTCTGAAACTTACGCGTAAGATTAAATCTTATGCGTAAGATCTGTCTTATGCGTAGAAATGGAACTTACGCGTAGGATTTAACGCGTAGACTTCAAGTTAAGCGTAGGAACAGGGTTTTGACCAATGTTACGCGTAAGAAAAGGGTTTTGACCTTAGTTACGCGTAAGAAAAGGGTTTTAGGCCAAAATTTATGCGTAAAAAGGGCAGAAAGTACTGTTCACAGCTGTAGATTCGTACTATTCACCCAACTAACGCGTAGGATGACCAAAAACTTCAAAAATACGATTTTTTTCACCCAAAAACTCCTTTTTCACTTGTTTCTAATGATCAAATCTTTCCCAAAACACTTAGAATCACTAAAACTTCAATAAAAACAACAACTTTAACACTAAAACACGTAAAAATCAAAACTTTTTAATGAAAAGTACACGTTTTTACATAAAAAACGAAACTTTTAAAGAGAAAGTTTGATGAAAACGATTTCCACACACTCCTAAATCATTGTTAGGCGATTGATACCACTTGTAAGACCTTAGATATATCAACTTTAACACAAATACAAGAACTAGATGAAGTAAAGATGGTGACTTGGAATAGTATGTGTGGCGTTAATAAGTATAAAAGAGAGAATAAGATGAAGAGAACATTTTATTGAAAACACACACAATACACACACAAGCACACACCTCAAATGAGCTTTGAGGTGTTTATATAGTACAAGAGTTAGGATGCCCTAAAGGCTTTCCATGGGCTTGGTCTTGGGCTTGGCTTTCTTTTATCTATAAAGGCTTATGAAACATAACTAATAGCATATTAGCTTACCAAGACCAAGGCCCAATGACTAAACTATTACTAATCTTAACCAACGACACAAAGTTACAATATGAGAATGACCATCACTTTAATATATATATTTTTTAATGCTAACAGATTTAGATAGTACAATGTGTTCCTTTGTGTTTCAGTGGAATCTCTTGGTTCAAACATGTTACTATAAGTTATATTAGGTTGGTTTAGCATTAAAATTCAATACCTTTTAGCAAGGAAGTCAAAATCACAACCAAACCCACCCAACAGTTAACTGTTGTGGTTTGTGGGTTTCAAAACTCACCCATTTTGCTTGGAACAGTCCCTAGCAACTTCATTTAGTCCCCTTATAGCTTAAAAAATCATTTTCAGTTAGTTTAGTAAGATTAAACTTCATAAAAGTCAAATTGTTAGTGTAATGTGAAAAGTCAAAGTTTTAAATTTCAGATTTTTCCAAAAGTTGCATGATTTTTATAGATTTTTGTGTGTTGTTTTGGACCCTGAAACTTCTTGGGATTGAAGCCCCCCCAGCTATACTTTAAGTTCCCATTGTTGTTACATTTTTACCATTTTTTCTCTGGGCCCCACAACCCAAGAAAGTAGGCTGCAGGGGTGTTTATTTGCCCTGCTGCAGCAGCTAAGCAGCCAAACCACCACCTTTGGTGGCTCATTGTGGCCACCCCAGTGGGCCCCACTACCCCATCTTTGTTCCTTTCAATCCCCCTCCTACCCCTTTTCATGTTTTGACCATTAGTTTGACCAAGGGCCTTGTGGACCCCACCTGAATCATCCACTCAACCTTGTCCCATTTTCTGGTTTGAGATAAGTTTCAATGTGTTTATTGAGTGCTTAATTACTTATTCTGTGATCCCCTTGTACCTTTTCCAGCTTTATCATTTCCAAATAAGTTATTTGGATCAGAATCATCCATAGTGGGCCCCACTTAAGCTCATTTTAGCTTATTTTCCTTCTTGGTCAACAAAAGTCAACTGTGGAGCTAATAAGCTTCCACAGTGCTTATTGTTAAGCTACAAAAAGTTGTTTTCACAAAAAGTGTTTGTTTTTAGGTCTAAAATAGTTTTCTAAAAGAAAAATCCAGAAAAAAAATTAATTTAAAGTGATAGTTTCTATTTAATGTAATTTAAATTTTAATTTTCATTTTTAGATTTTTATTAAGCACTTAGCATTTTTATATTTTTATTAATTTCCTTTTAAGTTAAAGTAATTTTAAAAATTTTCTCAGATTTTTATTTTATCATTTGGTATTTATTATATTTAATATTAGTTTAATTAATAATTAACTAATAATTAAGTTTTAAATAGCATAATTAGTTTTATTAAATATGACCTAGTTTTTATATTTTTCCTAGCTTTTATGTAATATAATTTTAGGAATTTTTATAGAATTTTTACTGTTCATTTTCTATTTTTCTTAATTTAAAATAGTTTAATTAGGTAATTAATATATAATTAGTAATTAATTAATATAAAAAATCCAAAAAAGACAAAAATACTTATTTTTAATTTTAAAACTTATTTTTAGTTATTTTATAATTTTAGAAATTTAAATTTCATTTTTCTTGTATTAAATTAATATTATATTGTATTTAAGTATTTTAAATATTAATAATTAGTATTAATAAGTAATTAATTAATAATAAATAATTAATTAGTGTAAAAATTTATTTTCCTTTTCTAAAAATTTTCTTTTATCTTTTAGTTTGTAAAAATGTCATTTTCACCCCTGGGTGTTTTCAGATTTAAGTTTTTACTTTTTATTTTGTACGTTCGCATTATTTAAAACGTGAACGTACGCGTTTTAAGTTTTAAACGTTTCTGGTTTTTCCAACTTTCCAATCTTATTCATATAGCTTATTTAAGCTATTTCCTTGTAGATTCCTTAGTTTAATCACTCACAAACCTTTTCCTGTCCAAATTCACCCGATCACAAACCCGTTTGATAACCATCACACCTCGTCGGGACATAACGACCCGGGGAAACCACTATACTTCCGCGGAGATTTGGTCTGAGACGTTTGACTTAGTTGACCATTCACCTGGTCAATTTAGGTTGAACGTTTGGGACCAATCAAATTTTTGGCGCCGCTGCCGGGGAGGTGTGCGCGCTATTCTAAACGGTTTTGCGTATTAGTGAATCGGGATATACATCCATTGTATATTTACCACCCTTGTTCATATTCTTTTCTTATTTTCATATAAAAACAAAACCGTTCCCGAAAACATTTTAAACTCAGTTTCCAACTAACACAAAAACACAAAAACATTTTCTTTATCATTTGTATAAAATGTTTTCCAAAAACACCAAAAATATCCTTCTTCACCCTCCTACCCTTTTGATTCTCATTTCCTCACCCTCTATACACATTTGATTCTTTCTATGTCTCATCCACACTTTCTGATTTGCCAGTGGTGTGGTAATCCTCACAATGGTGGTAATTGCCCCAGCTGTGGTATGGTAGAGTCAGGAAACGGGTCTGTCTATAACCAGAATCCTTATTCCTACCATGACACGACTGATTCATTCCATCAGTTACCACACCATGAGACTCAGCAGTTTTACTGTTGTGAGCACTGTGGTGGTTCACATTACAGTTATGATTGTCAATCGGGAAATACGCTTGTCTATGAGCAGTTTCCTGATTATGATTATAACTCTAGCACACACAACTCACAGCCACATCAGTTTTACTGTTGTGATTACTGTGGAGGTCCACACTCTAGCTCGGATTTTCAAACAAGGAATCAATTTCCTTATAACAATTACGACTATTCGTTTTCAGACCCACCTCCACAGTACCAAATGATCCAATCAACTCCTCATGATACTGAGCAAGACCTTTTACTAGAGGCTCTTGATATATTGAAAGAACTTAAAGAGGAGTTGGTTACTACACCGTTTCAAGACTCTCGTGAGAAATCTATGGTAGAATTACTTGCTGAAGAACGAGATGCTAGAAACGAATTGAGCATGGAAGAATTGCTAGTCTTAGAACAAGCAGCTATAACACATGCCAAATTTCGTCAAGCTGCTCTTCTAGACTGTGATGATGATAGTGATAATGAGGACACCCTTGATATCCTTCAATTTTATAAGGATTCCTCAGATTCATCATTTGTGATTCCTCCCATTGAAAATCAGGGAGAAAATAATGAGACGGGGAAATTACTAGCAGAAGATCAAATGGAACTTGTACAATCCATGAATGCTAGCTCCTCTCATCTCCCTCAGTCTGTTGTTATCACACCCGAAGTTCACACTCACTCTCTAAACATGGGGGATGAGCATCTTAGCACTGTTCCTAATAAGGAATCGGACGAATTAATAAAGTCTAGTGTTGAGATCCTTGTCCCAATCCCGAGAGAGTCACAGGGGACTTTTGATCATGTGTGTGATATTCCTTCCACTCCTGATAATCCAAATGATCAAATTGAGACTGTCTCTGATTCCAGTGATGATTGTTTATCTTATGGAGAAATTAAGTATGTTGATGCATCCCTTCCCCACTCTAATGTTGACTTTCTTCTCAAGGAGTTCGCTGATGAACTCACTCACACCAATCCACTTCCATCGGGATGTGATGATGATCCCTTTGATTTCAAAGATGATATGGAAGAAGTCGAAGCATTCCTTGCTCTAGATAGTTCAACTTCGTATGAAGTTGATGATAACTATCTTGATTCTAAGGGGGATATTCTGTTCCTTGAAAGTTTATTGAATGATGATCCATCACTCAATTCCTATCTCAATACCGGGCCTAGTGATTCACCCACTGATGAAAAGTCTTTATCTTATGGAGACATCAGTGACGTTGATGAAATACCTTCTGAGCCCATCATTGATCACCTTATCATGACTCCTTCGGAGTATGATAGCCCGGGGGGAGATGCACTCAATCATGAGGATTTGCAAATTCCCACCCACCCTCCCGGGATGTTTTTGAGCTTAGCCCTTGAAATCCAAACTCAGGCTAATGAGCCTGCTCTCGAGGTGTCTTCCACTCTTCTTCAATCCTTCGGGAATGAAGATACCATCTTTGATCCCGGCATTTTCATGTATCATTATCTTGAGCCGGATACTTATCTCATCGGTGTGGAACTTTCACGTGCTTCAAATGTTTGTCCAAACATCTTGAATGAAAGTCCGATTGAGATTGTTTCTTCCACATCATGCTTCTCCAAGGACAAATGAATTCGGGGTCGAGTCAAGCTAGCGACTCGGTAAACAAAAACAGTAGCATGCTTATAGCGTTTTCAACCTAAGTGTGGGGGAGTTACCCCACTGTGGTTACCAAAAAAGTGAAAAAAAATAAATAAATAAAAAAATAAAATAAAGAAAAAAAAATGGTGTTTTCCACGTTTAGCTTGTAATGTTGCCCTTTTACGTTCAAAGAGTCGGCATAATAGCTGGGACTTTGAATATTGAGGACAATATTCATTCTAAGTGTGGGGGGTATTCGCTATTCTAGCGAATTTTATCACATTTTACTATCTTATACCCCCGTTTTTGGCCAAAATTTCAAAAAATTTAAAAAAATTTCACTAAAGTTCAAAATTTTTGTGGTTATCAGTCCGCCATGTCTAAACGACAAAAGAGATTGGCTAATCCAGGAGTAAACGGCTCTTGGTAAAGATATATCAAACCCGTTGATGGCTTGCAATTTGCCAAAAATTGTATGGTTCCTCAACTCCCCATATCCTCAAAAGCAAATGAGTTGGCTAGCCCGCAAGATTATGGTTTGTGGTAAAGGCCGTGGAAAAACCATAATTGGTAATCAGCTCACCAAGATGTCGACTTTGTCCATCAAGAGTTGGCTAGTCCAGGAGCAAACAGCTCTTGGTAAAGACTAATCAAATCCGTTGACAGCTGGTGGTTTGCTCAAAATCACATGGTTATCAGGTGGACCATAGTTCTTACTTGAATCGATACATCTGGCTACTCCAGAAGTGATGGCTTTTGGTAAAGAGTTTAAAATCCATTGAATTTTCAAAACAGTTATTGCTAGGGACTAGCAATAGTTTAGTGTGGGGGATTGATGAGTGCTCAAACACTCATCATTTTTGGTCAAATCTGAACTGCAAAACATACAAAAACACTCAGAAATGCATCAAAATATTGAAAATATTATAAAATTGTGTTTTATATGTTTTAGATGCAAAAAGAGTAAAAACAGATGAAAAACGTACAAAGTTTGCAAAATTGGCAGTTTCAGTCCCTCAACTTTCAAAAATTGTCAAAACTAGTCCCTGGATATTCAAAATATGGAAAATTATCACCAAAGGTCCTTTTAAAATCATAAGTTGTCATATTTAGTCCTTTGGTGAAAAATCTCAAAAGTTTTGGAAATTTGCAAATTAGTCCCTGGAGTTTCACCTTTTGGCAGAATTAGTCCCTGGTGGGAATTTTTGGAAGAAAAGTCAACTAGGGTCCTTGGGAATTTTAAAGTGTCAAAATAAGTCCTTGGAATATAATTTTCAATAATTGACAATATTGGTCCCTCAAGTTTGGAAACTTGTCATTTTTGGTCCCTAGGATTTAAATTTTTGGAAATTACAAAGTATGGTCCTTTGATTATTCATAATTCGCAGGAATTAACCCTTGTGACTACTTTGGGAAACTTACAATTACTACCCCTCAATTTTCAGAAAATGCAAAAATGGTCCTTGTGTTTACTAAATAAACCAAACGGATCACATGTTACATATTAACCCAAAACCAAACCCAACACACCAATCCACCCAACACCCTTATTCCCCCTTGGCCCAGTCCACCATCACCAGGCCCAATCCACCAAAGAAATAATACCTACCCCCGTTTTTTATATTCCCCCCCAAGTCAAACCATCTTTGACTTCTTCTTCCTTCCCACCACAACCTGCTCCCCTGCTCACCCTTACCTCCACCTCACCAACACCACTCCATGTCTCCTCCACTAACAAATACCTCCAAACTCCAATTAATGCTCACAAATCCCTCACAAGCAAACCCTAACTGCTAACTTAGACTTTTACCTCCAAAATCCAGTTTGAAGGCCATGATTAAAAGTAGCCATCCAACGGCTGTTATTTATGGTGGGAAAGTTGCTGAGAACCTCCAAGAGCTATTTAAATGAAGAGAAAAGGAAGAATGAAGCAGTAGTTAGTAGTTGTAGTTCTTAGTATAATTTTGGATCGAATTTTAGTTTAACTTAATGTAAACTTTCATAATTAAGCTTTGTAATCTTCTGGTTAAGCAATATAATCACTTTTAAAGTAATACAATTTAGTTTCTTATATATTATCTTTCATAGTTAAAATTTCAAATTAAGGTTTAAGATTTCATGTATGTTGGATTTGATTTCATGAGTTGTCACGAGCTTGAATCCTGTAATATAGCTTATCTTAGCCTTTTATAGTTATTGGTGAGTGTACATCTCATTGGTACTTTTTTATTCTCAAATACTCAAAATTTCAAAAAAGTCAACTGTGGTCAACTTTGGAAGAGAAATAAGATGTTGAGCTTATCAGAGCTTGTTTGTGAGACTATGGGCTCCTGTTAGTTACTCTCAATAAGCTTTCACAGTTTTGCTTTCCATATAAGCCCTAGACTTCATTGTGAGTTTCATTCTTATTTTCAGCTTTCTATTACTTAACTGCTTAATACTGCTTATTTGTGGTTGCTTTATGCTTATTTGGTGTTTGTAAGTTAAGTTATTACTTAAAGTTATATGCTTATTTGTTAAATTTTATAATTACTTGATATTTCATTTTCACAGTAAAAAATAGCATCATAGTGATTTAGTAGTATTAGTTGTTAGTATTATTGTTTCTGTGTTCCTATAAGTTTTTACATCATAATAATGCTTTACAAATAAGTGTCATGGTCTAAATTAGTGTTTAGCTTTAAAAGTCTTACATTCACAGTCCACATAGGGGTGTTTGGATTTAGAGAGTACAATGTGTTCCTTTGTGTTTCAGTGGAATCTCTTGGTTCAAACATGTTACTATAAGTTATATTAGGTTGGTTTAGCATTAAAATTCAATACCTTTTAGCAAGGAAGTCAAAATCACAACCAAACCCACCCAACAGTTAACTATTGTGGTTTGTGGGTTTCAAAACTCACCAATTTTGCTTGGAACAGTCCCTAGCAACTTCATTTAGTCCCCTTATAGCTTAAAAAATCATTTTCAGTTAGTTTAGTAAGATTAAACTTCATAAAAGTCAAATTGTTAGTGTAATGTGAAAAGTCAAAGTTTTAAATTTCAGATTTTTCCAAAAGTGGCATGATTTTTATAGATTTTTTTGTGTTGTTTTGGACCCTGAAACTTCTTGGGATTGAAGCCCCCCCCCCCCCCCCCCAGCTATACTTTAAGTTCCCATTGTTGTTACATTTTTACCATTTTTTCTCTGGGCCCAACAACCCAAGAAAGTAGGCTGCAGGGGTGTTTGTTTGCCCTGCTGCAGCAGCTAAGCAGCCAAACCACCACCTTTGGTGGCTCATTGTGGCCCCCCCCAGTGGGCCCCACTACCCCATCTTTGTTCCTTTCAACCCCCCTCTTACCCCTTTTCATGTTTTGACCTTTAGTTTAACCAAGGGCCTTGTGGACCCCACCTGAATCATCCACTCAACCTTGTCCCATTTTCCGGTTTGAGATAAGTTTCAATGTGTTTATTGAGTGCTTAATTACTTATTCTGTGATCCCCTTGTACCTTTTCCAGCTTAATCATGTCCAAATAAGTTATTTGGATCAGAATCATCCATAGTGGGCCCCACTTAAGCTCATTTTAGCTTATTTTCCTTCTTGGTCAATAAAAGTCAACTGTGGAGCTAATAAGCTTCCACAGTGCTTATTGTTAAGCTACAAAAAAGTTATTTTCACAAAAAGTGTTTGTTTTTAGGTCTAAAATAGTTTTCTAAAAGAAAAATCCAGAAAAAAACAAATTAATTTTAAGTGATAGTTTCTATTTAATCTAATTTAAATTTTAATTTTCATTTTTAGATTTTTATTAAGCACTTAGCATTTTTATATTTTTGTTAATTTCCTTTTAAGTTAAAGTAATTTTAAAAATTTTCTCAGATTTTTATTTTATCATTTGGTATTTATTATATTTAATATTAGTTTAATTAATAATTAACTAATAATTAAGTTTTAAATAGCATAATTAGTTTTTATTAAGTAAGACCTAGTTTTTATATTTTTCCTAGCTTTTATATAATATAATTTTAGGAATTTTTCTAGAATTTTTACTGTTCATTTTCTATTTTTCTTAATTTAAAATAGTTTAATTAGGTAATTAATATATAATTAGTAATTAATTAATATAAAAATCCAAAAAAAGACAAAAATACTTATTTTTAATTTTAAAACTTATTTTTAGTTATTTTATAATTTTAGAAATTTAAATTTCATTTTTCTTGTATTAAATTAATTTTATATTGTATTTAAGTATTTTAAATATTAATAATTGGTATTAATAAGTAATTAATTAATAATAAATAATTAATTAGTGTAAAAATTTATTTTCCTTTTCTAAAAATTTTCTTTTATCTTTTAGTTTGTAAAAATGTCATTTTCACCCCTGGGTGTTTTCAGATTTCAGTTTTTACTTTTTATTTTGTACGTTCGCGTTATTTAAAACGTGAACGTACGCGCTTTAAGTTTTAAACATTTCTGGTTTTTCCAACTTTCCAGTCTTATTCATATAGCTTATTTAAGCTATTTCCTTGTAGATTCCTTAGTTTAATCACTCACAAACCTTTTCCTATCCAAATTCACCCGAGCACAAACCCGTTTGATAACCATCACACCTCGTCTGGACATAACGACCCGGGGAAACCACTATACTTCCGCGGAGATTTGGTCTGAGACATTTGACTTAGTTGACCATTCACCTGGTCCATTTAGGTTGACCGTTTGGGACCAATCAAATTTTTGGCGCCGCTGCCGGGGAGGTGTGCGCACTATTCTAAACGGTTTTGCGTATTAGTGAACCGGGATATACATCCATTGTATATTTACCACCCTTGTTCATATTATCTTCTTATTTTCATATAAAAACAAAACTGTTCCCGAAAACATTTTAAACTCAGTTTCCAACGAACACAAAAACACAAAAACATTTTCTTTATCATTTGTATAAAATGTTTTCCAAAAACACCAAAAATATCCTTCTTCACCCTCCTACCCTTTTGATTCTCATTTCCTCACCCTCTATACACATTTGATTCTTTCTATGTCTCATCCACACTTTCTGATTTGCCAGTGGTGTGGTAATCCTCACAATGGTGGTAATTGCCCCAGCTGTGGTATGGTAGAGTCAGGAAACGGGTCTGTCTATAACCAGAATCCTTATTCCTACCATGACACGACAGATTCATTCCATCAGTTACCACACCATGAGACTCAGCAGTTTTACTGTTGTGAGCACTGTGGTGGTTCACATTACAGTTATGATTGTCAATCGGGAAATACGCTTGTCTATGAGCAGTTTCCTGATTATGATTATAACTCTAGCACACACAACTCACAGCCACATCAGTTTTACTATTGTGATTACTGTGGAGGTCCACACTCTAGCTCGGATTTTCAAACAAGGAATCAATTTCCTTATAACAATTACGACTATTCGTTTTCAGACCCACCTCCACAGTACCAAATGATCCAGTCAACTCCTCATGATACTGAGCAAGACCTTTTACTAGAGGCTCTTGATATATTGAAAGAACTTAAAGAGGAGTTGGTTACTACACCGTTTCAAGACTCTCGTGAGAAATCTATGGTAGAATTACTTGCTGAAGAACGAGATGCTAGAAACGAATTGAGCATGGAAGAATTGCTAGTCTTAGAACAAGCAGCTATAACACGTGCCAAATTTCGTCAAGCTGCTCTTCTAGACTGTGATGATGATAGTGATAATGAGGACACCCTTGATATCCTTCAATTTTATATGGATTCCTCAGATTCATCATTTGTGATTCCTCCCATTGAAAATTAGGGAGAAAATAATGAGACGGGGAAATTACTAGCAGAAGATCAAATGGAACTTGTACAATCCATGAATGCTAGCTCCTCTCATCTCCCTCAGTCTGTTGTTATCACACCCGAAGTTCACACTCACTCTCTAAACATGGGGGATGAGCATCTTAGCACTGTTCCTAATAAGGAATCAGACGAATTAATAAAGTCTAGTGTTGAGATCCTTGTCTCCATCCCGAGAGAGTCACAGGGGACTTTTGATCATGTGTGTGATATTCCTTCCACTCCTGATAATCCAAATGATCAAATTGAGACTGTCTCTGATTCCAGTGATGATTGTTTATCTTATGGAGACATTGAGTATGTTGATGCATCCCTTCCCCACTCTAATGTTGACTTTCTTCTCGAGGAGTTCGCTGATGAACTCACTCACACCAATCCACTTCCATCGGGATGTGATGATGATCTCTTTGATTTCAAAGATGATATGGAAGAAGTCGAAGCATTCCTTGCTCTAGATAGTTCAACTTCGTATGAAGTTGATGATAACTATCTTGATTCTGAGGGGGATATTCTGTTCCTTGAAAGTTTATTGAATGATGATCCATCACTCAATTCCTATCTCAATACCGGGCCTAGTGATTCACCCACTGATGAAAAGTCTTTATCTTATGGAGACATCAGTGACGTTGATGAAATACCTTCTGAGCCCATCATTGATCACCTTATCATGACTCCTCCGGAGTATGATAGCACGGGGGTAGATGCACTCAATCATGAGGATTTGCAAATTCCCACCCACCCTCCCGGGATGTTTTTGAGCTTAGCCCTTGAAATCCAAACTCAGGCTAATGAGCCTGTTCTCGAGGTGTCTTCCACTCTTCTTCACTCTTTCGGGAATGAAGATACCATCTTTGATCCCGGCATTTTCATGTATCATTATCTTGAGCCGGATACTTATCTCATCGGTGTAGAACTTTCACGTGCTTCAAATGTTTGTCCAAACATCTTGAATGAAAGTCCGATTGAGATTGTTTCTTCCACATCATGCTTCCCCAAGGACAAATGAATTTGGGGTCGAGTCAAGCTAGCGACTCGGTAAACAAAAACAGTAGCATGCTTATAGGGTTTTGACCCTAAGTGTGGGGGAGTTACCCCACTGTGGTTACCAATAAAGTGAAAAAAAAATGGTGTTTTCCACGTTTAGCTTGTAATGTTGCCCTTTTACGTTCAAAGAGTCGGCATAATAGCCGGGACTTTGAATATTGAGGACAATATTCATTCTAAGTGTGGGGGGGGGGGGGTATTCGCTATTCTAGCGAATTTTATCACATTTTACTATCTTATACCCCCGTTTTTGGCCAAAATTTCAAAAATTTTAAAAAAAATTTCACTAAAGTTCAAAATTTTTGTGGTTATCAGTCCGCCATGTCTAAACAACAAAAGGGATTGGCTAATCCAGGAGCAAACGGCTCTTGGTAAAGATATATCAAACCCGTTGATGGCTTGCAATTTGCCAAAAATTGTATGGTTCCTCAACTCCCCATATCCTCAAAAGCAAATAAGTTGGCTAGCCCGCAAGATTATGGCTTGTGGTAAAGGCCGTGGAAAAACCATAATTGGTAATCAGCTCACCAAGATGTCGACTTTTGCCATCAAGAGTTGGCTAGTCCAGGAGCAAACGGCTCGTGGTAAAGACTAATCAAATCCGTTGACAGCTGGTGGTTTGCTCAAAATCACATGGTTATCAGGTGGACCATAGTTCTTACTTGAATCGATACATCTGGCTACTCCAGAAGTGATGGCTTTTGGTAAAGAGTTTAAAATCCATTGAATTTTCAAAACAGTTATTGCTAGGGACTAGCAATAGTTTAGTGTGGGGGATTGATGAGTGCTCAAACACTCATCATTTTTGGTCAAGTCTGAACTGCAAAACATACAAAAACACTCAGAAATGCATCAAAATACTGAAAATATTATAAAATTGTGTTTTATATGTTTTAGATGCAAAAAGAGTAAAAACAGATGAAAAACTTACAAAGTTTGCAAAATTGGCAGTTTCAGTCCCTCAACTTTCAAAAATTGTCAAAACTAGTCCCTGGATATTCAAAATATGGAAAATTATCACCAAAGGTCCTTTTAAAATCATAAGTTGTCATATTTAGTCCTTTGGTGAAAAATCTCAAAAGTTTTGGAAATTTGCAAATTAGTCCCTGGAGTTTCACCTTTTGGCAGAATTAGTCCCTGGTGGGAATTTTTGGAAGAAAAGTCAACTAGGGTCCTTGGGAATTTTAAAGTGTCAAAATAAGTCCTTGGAATATAATTTTCAATAATTGACAATATTGGTCCCTCAAGTTTGGAAACTTGTCATTTTTGGTCCCTAGGATTTAAATTTTTGGAAATTACAAAGTATGGTCCTTTGATTATTCATAATTCGCAGGAATTAACCCTTGTGACTACTTTGGGAAACTTACAATTACTACCCCTCAATTTTCAGAAAATGCAAAAATGGTCCTTGTGTTTACTAAATAAACCAAACGGATCACATGTTACATATTAACCCAAAACCAAACCCAACACACCAATCCACCCAACACCCTAATTCCCCCTTGGCCCAGTCCACCATCACCAGGCCCAATCCACCAAAGAAATAATACTTACCCCCATTTTTTATATTCCCTCCCCCCCCCCAAGTCAAACCATCTTTGACTTCTTCTTCCTTCCCACCACAACCTGCTCCCCTGCTCACCCTTACCTCCACCTCACCAACACCACTCCATGTCCCCTCCACTAACAAATACCTCCAAACTCCAATTAATGCTCACAAATCCCTCACAAGCAAACCCCAACTGCTAACTTAGACTTTTACCTCCAAAATCCAATTTGAAGGCCATGATTAAAAGTAGCCATCCAACGGCTGTTATTTATGGTGGGAAAGTTGCTGAGAACCTCCAGGAGCTATTTAAATGAAGAGAAAAGGAAGAATGAAGCAGTAGTTAGTAGTTGTAGTTCTTAGTATAATTTTGGATCGAATTTTAGTTTAACTTAACGTAAACTTTCATAATTAAGCTTTGTAATCTTTTGGTTAAGCAATATAATCACTTTTAAAGTAATACAATTTAGTTTCTTATATATTATCTTTCATAGTTAAAATTTCAAATTAAGGTTTCAGATTTCATGTATGTTGGATTTGATTTCATGAGTTGTCACAAGCTTGAATCCTGTAATATAGCTTATCTTAGCCTTTCATAGTTATTGGTGAGTGTAAATCTCATTGGTACTTCTTTATTCTCAAATACTAAAAATTTCAAAAAAGTCAACCGTGGTCAACTTTGGAAGAGAAATAAGCTGTTGAGCTTATCAGAGCTTGTTTGTGAGACTATGGGCTCCTGTTAGTTACTCTCAATAAGCTTTCACAGTTTTACTTTCCATATAAGCCCTGGACTTCATTGTGAGTTTCATTCTTATTTTCAGCTTTTTATTACTTAACTGCTTAATACTGCTTATTTGTGGTTGCTTTATGCTTATTTGGTGTTTGTAAGTTAAGTTATTACTTTAAGTTATATGCTTATTTGTTAAATTTTATAATTACTTGATATTTCATTTTCACAATAAAAAATAGCATCATAGTGATTTAGTAGTATTAGTTGTTAGTATTATTGTTTCTGTGTTCCTATAAGTTTTTTACATCATAATAAGTCTTTACAAATAAGTGTCATGGTCTAAATTAGTGTTTAGCTTTAAAAGTCTTACTTTCACAGTCCATATAGGGGTGTTTGGATTTAGAGAGTACAATGTGTTCCTTTGTGTTTCAGTGGAATCTCTTGGTTCAAACATGTTACTATAAGTTATATTAGGTTGTTTTAGCATTAAAATTCAATACCTTTTAGCAAGGAAGTCAAAATCACAACCAAACCCACCCAACAGTTAACTGTTGTGGTTTGTGGGTTTCAAAACTCACCCATTTTGCTTGGAACAGTCCCTAGCAACTTCATTTAGTCCCCTTATAGCTTAAAAAAATCATTTTCAGTTAGTTTAGTAAGATTAAACTTCATAAAAGTCAAATTGTTAGTGTAATGTGAAAAGTCAAAGTTTTAAATTTAAGATTTTTCCAAAAGTTGCATGATTTTTATAGATTTTTTTTGTGTTGTTTTGGACCCTGAAACTTCTTGGGATTGAAGCCCCCTAGCTATACTTTAAGTTCCCATTGTTGTTACATTTTTACCATTTTTTCTCTGGGCCCCACAACCCAAGAAAGTAGGCTGCAGGGGTGTTTGTTTGCCCTGCTGCAGCAGCTAAGCAGCCAAACCACCACCTTTGGTGGCTCATTGTGGCCACCCCAGTGGGCCCCACTACCCCATATTTGTTCCTTTCAAGCCCCCTCCTACCCCTTTTCATGTTTTGACCTTTAGTTTGACCAAGGGCCTTGTGGACCCCACCTGAATCATCCACTCAACCTTGTCCCATTTTCTGGTTTGAGATAAGTTTCAATGTGTTTACTGAGTGCTTAATTACTTATTATGTGATCCCCTTGTACCTTTTCCAGCTTAATCATGTCCAAATAAGTTATTTGGATCAGAATCATCCATAGTGGGCCCCACTTAAGCTCATTTTAGCTTATTTTCCTTCTTGGTCAACAAAAGTCAACTGTAGAGCTAATAAGCTTCCACAGTGCTTATTGTTAAGCTACAAAAAAGTTGTTTTCACAAAAAGTGTTTGTTTTTAGGTCTAAAATAGTATTCTAAAAGAAAAATCCAGAAAAAACAAATTAATTTTAAGTGATAGTTTCTATTTAATGTAATTTAAATTTTAATTTTCATTTTTAGATTTTTATTAAGCACTTAGCATTTTTATATTTTTATTAATTTCCTTTTAAGTTAAAGTAATTTTAAAAATTTTCTCAGATTTTTATTTTATCATTTGGTATTTATTATATTTAATATTAGTTTAATTAATAATTAACTAATAATTAAGTTTTAAATAGCATAATTAGTTTTTATTAAGTAAGACCTAGTTTTTATATTTTTTCTAGCTTTTATATAATATAATATAATTTTAGGAATTTTTCTAGAATTTTTACTGTTCATTTTCTATTTTTCTTAATTTAAAATAGTTTAATTAGGTAATTAATATATAATTAGTAATTAATTAATATAAAAATCCAAAAAAAGACAAAAATACTTATTTTTAATTTTAAAACTTATTTTTAGTTATTTTATAATTTTAGAAATTTAAATTTCATTTTTCTTGTATTAAATTAATATTATATTGTATTTAAGTATTTTAAATATTAATAATTAGTATTAATAAGTAATTAATTAATAATAAATAATTAATTAGTGTAAAAATTTATTTTCCTTTTCTAAAAAATTTCTTTTATCTTTTAGTTTGTAAAAATGTCATTTTCACCCCTGGGTGTTTTCAGATTTCAGTTTTTACTTTTTATTTTGTACGTTCGCGTTATTTAAAACGTGAACGTACGCGTTTTATGTTTTAAACGTTTCTGGTTTTTCCAACTTTCCAGTCTTATTCATATAGCTTATTTAAGCTATATCCTTGTAGATTCCTTAGTTTAATCACTCACAAACCTTTTCCTGTCCAAATTTACCCGATCACAAACCCGTTTGATAACCATCACACCTCATCGGGACATAACGACCCGGGGAAACCACTATACTTCCGCGAAGATTTGGTCTGAGTCGTTTGACTTAGTTGACCATTCACCTGGTCAATTTAGGTTGACCGTTTGGGACCAATCACTGACATTGAACACCGACTCAGTTTTCTCTTTCCACCTGACCAAGTAGACCACTCCTTCAGTTCCACCAAACTCAATGGGTCCACAGATTCGGAACTCCTTGTAGTTACATCCATTAGTACGAACAGGTGGAAATGTTCCAGTAGAGTTATTGGAATGATTCGACTCAGCTAGTAGTTCAGCAACACGTTATTCCACAAGTTGGTTGATCATCGCTTGATCCACAGTAGGTGCATTCGGTGGAACATGATCATTTTCTCCTTGGACATCAGCATTTTGATTCCTGTTGTTGCGATTGGTCGTGTCAAGGTTTTCAGGAGTAGGGGTTTCAACATTTCGAGTAGGACGGCGTCCTCGGTGACCAAGGGTAGTCGCTGCAGGACCAGTTCGGGTAGCTCTAACAGGGTTTCATCGTGGGGCCATTGATCGAAGTCACAATACAAGGTTCGTAAGTCTCCAATAACACGTACCATAACGTCTAACACGAATCCGATTGGTGAAAGTCAAAATACGAACATAATACCAACACAATATCAACCAAGCAAATAGGAACACAATTCTCGATGTACCCCAAAAACCGTAGAATATCATACGAAATCACCATCGTCCATACAAGTAGCGATCGATACTTCGTTCCAAAATACCAAAAGACATAATAAATACTAATCGTTCCATACGAGACGAACATACAATCCGAATAACATGACTTAAGGGATAGAATAACCAGCTCTCCTAACCAAGTACTCCCTGGCTTAGGAAGCAACACAACAACAAAACAAATCCAAATTGATCTAGCCATGATGGTGGTGTAGACTCCTCAACTCTGATCCCAAACCATCTAAATTCCTCAATAACAATCCCACCTCAACACTATGTGTATCTCTGTCCCTCTTGAGGTCCGCAACCTCCTTCTCTAATTCTGTGTTCCTCTGCCACATCTTGCGATCTCCCTCGCGAGCCGTGAGGAAACCTCTCTGCAGACTCTCTATCTGCTCATGTATCTCCATCATACCTCTTTTAATCGATGTCGTCCTGCCCACGATAGTAGTCAAATCAACTCTTAACTCAGCAATAAACTCAGCATTAACAATCTCAAGTCGATCAGCCATTTGCGAGATCCTTTCGCCCTGTGCAGTAATCTGAGTCCACATCCTACCAGTCTCACCCATCTCTGCATGCTCAGCAGAAATCTCAGATGGCGCGTCCGATGTCGCGGGACTACCAGGTGGTGAATCAAATAAGAACGGGTGATCAGGTGAAACCGGCTCTAACAGGTGTATTGAAGAATCGGGCTCCTCAGCATGAGCTGGATGTGTTGGCAAACCATCATCAGCAGGCATCTCCTCCTCCTGAGGATCATCATCCTCCTCATCATCCTAAGGGTCATCATTCTCCAGCTCACTCTCGTACTCCTCATCGGAGGGGTACTCCATCAATCGTCATCTCTGAGCAGGTGAACTACGAGACGATAAATTCGGTAACTTAGGGCAACAATGGGAAGACGAAGTAGTAGTGGCTGAACGCATGACCATCTCGTGTATGGGTCATTAGGGGCCATAGTGATCAGTGTTGGGCGACGCGTGCCAGCATAAACATCTGATAACGCTCAAAATTAACATGTTTTTAGGAGCGTTATTGTGGATTTTATGCATATATTTTGGTCACTTTTATGAACTTATGGTACTTAATAGAGTATATTCTCTATTTTAGGTTCATGACGAAGAAAACCAAGAAAAATACGAAGAAATGAACAAAAACGAAGATTTATGAATGTACGGAGGAAATCCCGACAAATAAAAGTCTCTTGGAGTATATTCGAGAAGATAAAGTCATGAAGATTGTCACTCCAAGGACTCAAAAATAAAGCACAAGAAGGAAAACGAGAAGTGAAATGAAGGAAAGAAGCTAAAACGAAGAAATAATTGAAGACTCGTTGTTCCCGACACACCTTCACCATTTTGGCCATATTTTGAGCATACGGACTCCGATTTAGGTGATTCAAGCGGCCATGGAAAGCTAAGAGAAAGATCTACAACTTTGGTCTTTATCATTTCTGTCCAGGAGGATCCATCCGATCGGATGGAGCCCAACCAATTTGGTTGGAGCTAAATGTCTCATCCATCCGATTGGCATGGCCCCGTATCCGATCGGATGGACCATTCTGACCTTCCCAAGTTATTTTTAATGCTCAATTTAGATGCCATTATGCCCCAAGTCCGATCATATGTCCCTAATAACTCCATTTACTACTACTTTATGACACTTAGTGCCCAAGTTTTATGCTTGGAGGCTAAGGCTTGATTTCTACTATAAATAAGACCACTTTGGCTTGGTTCTAAGTGTGCAATTCTTTCATCCACCCTTAAGGACGAATTGTCACCACCTTATCTCACCCAAAAGACCACAAACCTCTGCCGTTCATGGAGGACGTATCACCAAGAAGTATTGGAGCGATTCTCTAGTTTGGTTAGATGTTGTAGTTGATTGGAGGCTTGAAGGTTGCTATAAATCTTTCACCTTTACCTATTGTAATTCATACTTTGGGTAAACCTTGTTACTTTTATATTTCATGATGCTTATGATTACTATGTTGGTTGAAGACTTATGTTTGGTTGAATACAATTTAGTTTTATTTTGAATACTTGTTTGGATATTATGATGACTTGTGATAAACAGATGTTTGGATACAATTAATGTTCTTTGTGTGATGTTATCTTATTATTTTTCTTGTGGTTTGATCCGTGACAATCATAACCACCAACTTGTTACTTGCTTAAACAAACAAATGACACTTGAGTGCAACCAAGTCTCTTGGGACGACCTTGACTTACCACTCCTATACTACAATTGACTAGGGTATACTTGCCCAAATGTGTTCCTAGTTAACCGGTAATTCTTGTTTCTATAAATTTAAAACATGGTTGCTAATTAGCACATCAAGTTTTTGGCGCCGTTGCCGGGGACTTGTTTTGCACTTACTTGTTTGTTTGCTTGATAATTGATTTATATATTGTTTGCTTGTTTTATCATAATTCCGGCATCACCGCAACAGATTATTGGCGCCGTTGTCGGAGTTTTGGTTTTTGTTCTTAGGTGTTTGAATGTTTGCTTGAAATGTTTCCCTTGTTTGTTGACTAAAAAAAACTCTCATTTTTCATATTTGCTTAAATGATCTTGGCATCAAAAATAAAGTTATTGGTGTTGCGATTTGGTTTCATATGTTTTTAAAATTACACCATTTCAATGTTTGCTTCATAAGTGTGCTCAAAAATGTTTGCGAAAAAACCACCAAAATTGACCAGTAACATCCAACCGATCGGTTGGCCATTCAACCGATCGGATGCATCACCCAGACCATTCCAACTGATCGGTCACCGCTCGTAACCGATTCAGTTGGAGGTTTCTTGACCCATTTTTTGCATGTTTCTTGTTTTAACGAGTTTATGCTTTATATCTGAAGTGATCTCTTGCATATTTTTGTGTTTCTTTTAGTTCGTGTTATTTTTGTGTAGATTAGTTTCGTATTAATTTAGAATAAGACTATCTTGTTTTAGATTGTTTTGTTTTGATTTGTGTTACATGACTAATTGTGTTTGCTTGCATCTATGTAATTGAGATTTTCTTCGATCGTGCTTTTATGTGTTCATGTTTAATTTTGTTTTAAGTGGTGTTTTTTATTATTTATGTTTTTCTAGTGTTTATGTGTTTATGTGTCTTATTTACTTGTGTTTATTTGTGTGTTTGTTATATTATGCGTTCTTTTTTTATTTATCAATAAAAAGTTTTAAGTAAAAGTTTATAAAAAAAATAAATAAAAAGGAGTTTTGAAAATTTTGGTCCAACCGAATCGGATGGATTTCCATCCGATCGGTTGGAGCTCTCGGTAAAATTTTGTTAATTTCCAACCGATCGGATCGATGTCCAACCGATCGGATGGATGCCACGGTAGATTTTTTATGATTTTTTATATTGAGTTGTTTTAGTGTTTTTAGTGTTTGAACTTGTTAGGTTATGTTTAGTGAGTGCTGATATTGCTTGTTTTCTTATTCACATGTCATGTTTAATGTTATGTTTAAATATTTTCATTTTTCGTATTTTGTATCTATGTGTTTGTGTTTAGATTGTTTAAGTTTAAATGTATTTTGGTTTTTGCAAGAGTATTATGTCTTTTATTCTACTTAAACTCGTGTTTTGCTATTTTTAATTTTAGTACGTTGTAAATAAATAAGTACATTTAAAAAAAAACAAAAAAAACAAAAAAAAAGTTTTGAACTTTGTGGGTATGTTCACTGGAAACCCTCACGAGACTTCACTCGTCCACTCGAGCCACCGAGGGGTTTAAAAGGCTTGTTGCATATGCTAAATGCAATTGTGATGCCTACGAAAGTGAGTTTTAGAATTTTACGTGTTTTTGTAGTTTAGTTTGTTTTTGCAGATTTAATAAGCTCTTGGAGATTGGATTATTGGTGACATTGTACTTGGTATGCTGATGTTTTGTTGGAAGCGAAATCGATTGATCTCACATGCTTAGCATCTTATCATTTGGATTTCGATCGCGATTTCTATGACCCGAGAAGTTTTGTTTCTCTTGGACTATCTATTATTTATTTTCCCTATTTTACATGCTTTGAAGTTTATTATTCACATTTAGTACAATGCTTAACTTAAGTGTGGGGATAGTAAAATAATGGAAAATGAAACTCATTTTTAACTTATAATTTTTGGGCTAATAAAAAAATTTTGTATACTTGTTTGCCCTTATGATCTAGTTGTTTTCACGCTTTTAGGAAAATATATTAGAATAACTGGATCAATCCACTAGTGAAATATGTAATTTTGAAAAATGTGAGATGTGTCCCGATTAATATTGCAATCCATTCTTGGATCGATAACATTTGCTAGCGCATATTATAACACTTTCCACTAAATTGTGAGGATTTAAGCCTATTTCTTATATAGCATACATCTTTTATGCTTGAACCTTTTACTATGAGTGTGCCGGTGATTTTATTTATTCTAGAACTTGTACTTGTAAATCATTACCAGACCGCTGTCAGATCGCATTCGTGTGATATAAGTATATTCGTGTGATAAAGAGGCAACCTTAGGAATAAAACCAAATGGCCATCCGTTTACAAAATAATTTTTGCTAACCACATCGGTTAGTTACCCTCGTATTTGAAACCCATTTGTTAGCGTTTATCTCTAACACTAGATACCCCTAGTTACACCCTCCGAGCCATTTTTTTCTTTTTTTACATCCAGAATAATACAAAAATATTTTACACTTTAAACCTTAGTCTAACCCTTTGTCAGAGTCTAAATGGTGGGTTGCTAGTTGCTTTGTATGATGGATTGTTTTTGATGATTAATAGTTAGCCACACTTTGTCACTTGTGTGTGCCATTCCAACAAGATGAAGGAGACGTCTTTCGTATTTTGTATTTTTTGTGGTGTATGCTTATAAGAAGTGTGGGGGAGATGTGATGTATCAAGAAAAAAAATAGAAAAGAAAGAAAAAAAAAGAATAAGTCATCGAGAAAAAAAAAAGAGAAATAAAATGAAAATATATATGTGATGACAATTATAACTAATGTGCTATATTATTATTGTGAAGATGAAGAAAGAAAGTTATGTGATATGTTGTTAGTCAATGTGCTAAGTATGAAGAATATTGTTATGGCAAATCAATGTATCGATATGTGAAAGTTTGAAGAGGAGGAAGTTAACTATAATCATTTTCGGGTTTACGGTTTGTTCGGTAACTAGCAACAATGGGACTTAGACTTGACTTGATTTTTCTTTTAAAACCAATTTCATAAATATTCCCATGCCTTATCCCTACCCTTACCAAATTACTTTATTCGTTGTTCTTTCGAGTCTCCGAATACTGTAATGGCTTTGTGAGAATATCAAGTGAAAGAATATTGTAGTGACCATCCGGTTTTTGAGTAATCAAGAATTCGCGCCAACGATCTATTATGTTTTTGTATAAGATGTTTGAACATAAGCCTGGTACAACCCTTTAGCCTAACATTACAACCCAAATAAAAGACCTCTTTAGATGTTTACACTTGGTGCTTACGCCTCGTCGGTGAAGTTTTGTTTCTTGTACAAGCCTATGGTAATAAACAGATCATGACTGAGCAATGAGTGTGATTTCTCTTATATACTCCACTACCTAAATAAATGAGTGATAGAGTGAATTATACTTTGTTTCTTTTTTGTGAGGTTTCTAGAAATGTTAATCAAGCAAGAAAATCATTAGGTATTGTCAAACATCTCTATTTTCACCTTAAAGCTTAAAACGATGAGTCTTATCTTGTACTTGTACTGGATAGATTTGCATCATATTTTTCTAATCATTCTTGTGCACCATGTGGATTTATTTTCTTTAATTCTAGATTTGCTTGAGGGCAAGCAAAGTTTAAGTGTGGGGGATTTGATAACGCTCAAAATTAACATGTTTTTAGGAGCGTTATTGTGGATTTTATGCATATATTTTGGATATTTTTATGAACTTATGGTACTTAATGAAGTATATTCTCTATTTTAGGTTCATGACGAAGAAAACCAAGAAAAAGACGAAGAAATGAACAAAAACGAAGATTTATGAATGTACGGAGGAATTCCCGACAAATAAAAGTCTCTTGGAGTATATTCGAGAAGATAAAGTCATGAAGATTGTCACTCCAAGGACTCAAGAATAAAGCACAAGAAGGAAAACGAGAAGTGAAATGAAGGAAAGAAGCTAAAATGAAGAAATAATGGAAGACTCGTTGTTCCCGACACACCTTCACCATTTTGGCCATATCTTGAGCATACGGACTCCGATTTAGGTGATTCAAGCAGCCACGGAAAGCTAAGAGAAAGATCTACAACTTTGGTCTTTATCATTTCTGTCTAGGAGGATCCATCTGATCAGATGGAGCCCAACCGATTCGGTTGGAGCTAAATGTCTCATCCATCCGATTGGCATGGCCCCGTATCCGATCGGATGGACCATTCTGACCTTCCCAAGTTATTTTTAATGCTCAATTAAGGTGCCATTATGCCCCAAGTCCGATCATATGTCCCTAATAACTCCATTTACTGCTACTTTATGACACTTAGTGCCCAAGTTTTATGCTTGGAGGCTAAGGCTTGATTTCTACTATAAATAAGAACACTTTGGCTTGGTTCTAAGTGTGCAATTCTTTCATCCACCCTTAAGGACGAATTATCACCACCTTATCTCACCCAAAAGACCACAAACCTCTGCCGTTCATGGAGGACGTATCACCAAGAAGTATTGGAGCGATTCTCTAGTTTGGTTAGATGTTGTAGTTGATTGGAGGCTTGAAGGTTGCTATAAATCTTTTACCTTTACCTATTGTAATTCATACTTTGGGTAAACCGTGTTACTTTTATATTTCATGATGCTTATGATTACTATGTTGGTTTAAGACTTATGTTTGGTTGAATACAATTTGATTTTGTTTTGAATACTTGGTTGGATATTATGATGACTTGTGATAAACAGATGTTTGGATACAATTAATGTTCTTTGTGTGATGTTATCTTATTATTTTTCTTGTGGTTTGATCCGTGACAATCATAACCACCAACTTGTTACTTGCTTAAACAAACAAATGACACTTGAGTGCAACGAAGTCTCTTGGGACGACCTTGACTTACCACTCCTATACTACAATTGACTAGGGTATACTTGCCCGAATGTGTTCCTAGTTAACCGGTAATTCTTGTTTCTATAAATTGAAAACATGGTTGCTAATTAGCACATCAACATCCTCAGTAACATCGAACGAATAGGAGGCCATGGTTTGTGACAACGGCGTAGGGTAGGTGTAAGTGTTCCAAAACAACTAAACCGCGAACTCAAAATACCGTATTAAAACCATCATAAAAATCCCAATCATATAGTTCAAGAAAGATTTCAAATACCGCATTACTAAAACATTTATAAAACAATTAAGCCATATAATTCCTCAAAATGCCATCATATCACATAATCAATATATCCCATATTCTCAGATCATCTCAAAAATCTCATATCTAATCATTATCTCATTATACCTCAATATAAACGAAGATGCTTCGGGTTGGTGGGCTGGCGGGCATTGGTCGAGGATCGTTTTCTATAAAAATCGGTTATAGTTTAGTGTCTATTTACCTAGTTCTCTATAACCTTGCCTCTGATACCAATCTGTAACACCCCCAAAATTTGGTACAGCGGAAGACTCAACAAGCTTTCGGGGTGTTACGGGGGATTAGTATCCAACACAAGACATAAAAGAACGAGAAAAACTAAACATAAAGAAAACACAACCAAACGGGGTTTTAAAGTTTACATTTATCCCATAATTATCCAAAATAAGGCCCAAAAGAAATACACGTTGGTCCACAATAATGTATCAGAATTTTGGAAAAATAGATCCATACAGGTGCTATAGCCAAGCCTTCCAATCCAAGCATCCAAATCATCACTTAATTACCTGAGAAAACGTGCTAACAGTCAGCTTTCGCTGGTGAGATCATAGGTTTAAATTCATAACTAAATCAAGTGGACATATACGCAAAACGCTTGCTAGCTAGACTAGGCCTCAATCAACCAATTCAAAACGAACCAACCAAAACTAACCAACCCTATAGGTGCACACTATAGTCCAATAACCAAATTAAATCAAATCAATTTGTATGCGTAAGGATACGACGTACCCACATGCGTAAGGATATGACATGTTCAACTTACCTAGTTCTAGACTAGGCCTCGTGGCATAGCTTACCTAGTTCTTGACTAGGCCTCGCTCCATAACCAATTCAATAGCTTACCTAGTTCGGGACTAGGCCTCGCTCTATAACTAAATCAATAGCTTACCTAGTTCGGGACTAGGCCTCGCTCTATAACCTACCTATAGCAAGTTTTAAAATAAACAAAGCGATAATAGTCCACATAAAACAATTTGCACGTTTCTCACCCCAAATATTGAAAACAAAGTTCAAGAGTAAAAGTGGGGCTATGACTCACCTCAAGTCCAGAAATCAGCAAGAAGAAATCGGTAGAAGTAAGATGTATAGTAACTCAAATGACGGCAGCTACAGACTCGGCACTTCCTAACAATATAAACTCGTTATGAATCATTTCCTCAAAATCAATTGTTCCCAATCCCGAACGTATTCCTTTTTACTTTCCAAAAATCCATTTCTCGTATTATTCTCATATTAGTTTGGAGTTTGGTATCCATACGGGTGGAGGGTCGACACAACTCAAAACAAGAAGCCACAACGAAAAAGAATAATAAAACACTCTAAGGTCTAATATTAGCCCAATATATTATTTAAATAAATCATCGAAGTTTATCAAATCTGTCGATTTGGTAATCCCCCATATTTATTTATGTAATATATCACTCTAAGATTATACCCAAAACCTAAGTCACATAGCACATAGAGTACTATATGGTAAGTATCAAAGTTTAATAAATTCCTTATATATATCGTCAAGCTTACCGAATTCGTCAACTTGGCAAACCCTATGAGATATTTAGTAATTCATTATTCCTGTACACGTACCACAATCTATGGGCGTCGTAGGATACAATGCCCATTAATATACTCATTTTATATAACTAAATAGATCCTATTTAACCCGTTGATTAAATAAGTTACGTAGTTATAGAAAATGGATGTATTAACGTCACGTATCCGTGACAAGCACAAAAAGTCATAAAATAAATAATATAGCCCACTTGGACTCAAGTGACCACGACCCCGTATAACTCGATAGTTTCCTCGTTTATTTTTAAAAATATATTTTATCTAATATAATTATCCAACGTTATAGATTTCATCGTCATTTATAGTTGTTTAATTATAATAACGTTCCCGACATTTATTATACTACTTTTATAGTATAATATATATCATTGCATTATTATAATATACTCGTGATCGTTTTATTATTAATATACGCACTTGTATAAATATATACACGTTTTCACGTCTATATACTTATATAAACGTTTATATTATTAATAATATTATTACGAGTTTTATTATTAATGTTCAATTATAAATAATTATCAAGTCATATAGATGGTCACATGTCCGAGTCATCACCCTCGGCTCATTGTCCAAGTCCAAATGTCAAGGCATTTTGTCAAAATCAACCGTTGACTAGAGAGTCAACGTGACTTCGACACGCACAACCAAAGTCCAAGTAATAATAATAACCAATCTCAACCAAGTAATCCATCTCCGTCCAACAATTCCCATATCACATGCTACAACAATAGGGTCAGACTACGGCACCCGACTAACCTATCTCCGTCATACTAGTGTGACCGTCTCACAATCGGTCCCCATTCCACTTTCCGTCAACACAACTCCAAAAGTAATACCACGAGTCCGAAACCTCAACGTCAAACTAAAATATATAAATATGAAACCAACAATCAATATTATCCAACAATTATATACCTCAACTAAATCAAATATCCCACATACGGGTCGACCTACCAAGTCAAACCCGGGTCAAAACTTTCACCACAAAACTTGTGGGTCCCCGAGACCTCTAGGGTCTCGGCTTGCTCTAACCAAGCCAAACCAACCAAACGGACCCTTTGGGTCGTCGGCCTCAAAACCAAACAACCAAAATAAACATCCTGTAACCAAAATCCATCCAATACACAAGCAAAGAGAACTAAACATCAATCAAAACCAGAAGCATATAACTGAATACTCTCATCATCATCATTACCAGACCAATAGTTATCCACAAAACCTCATAAGTTCAAAAACAACAACAAGCCGAGAGCCTAGGCTCTCGGTTTCCAGTCGACACCCTCAAGAAACATGTAACCCGGATACCAAACTAGTTTTTAACCACGTTTTATATGTAAACCCACTTATATTTCATGTTCTTAATCGAAAACCCAACCCAAAATATATCATCGTGACCTCCTGGTCACATTCTTCATACAATACGAGTCACAAATCGCGCGTGACTCGATCTTACCTATTTATCTTCATGGTACAACGGTGTGTGGTGATACTTGAACAAAAGTGGTGGCGCGTAAGGTATTATCGAGGGTAAAAAGGGGTGAGTTTGGGCGCGTGTTTTAGTAGATCTAGAAGAGAGAATGATGTAGATTCATTTAGTGGTGGTCGTGTATGGTGGTTGGTGGCGGTGGAGCTGATGTGTGGCCGGAACAGTAGGTGGCGGCTAGGTTTAGGTTTGGGTGAGAGAGAGAGAGATGAAGATGGAGAGGGGTTATGTTGGTTTGTGTGTGCCAGGTTTTCACAAGGGCCAATATGTAGTCACTCCTTTTATTTTTATTTTTCTTCCTTTCTTTCTTTTATAACAATAATAATAATAATAACGGTGTAGGGAGTAGATGGCCAGTTAAATAAACAAAATGACCAAACCCGAAAACCTTTCAAAATATCTCAACATTCTCGAACGAAACTCGTTCCCAATAATTAAAATTCCAAGATACGTTCCATAAATATATACTCAAATCGTAAATTCAAAATATTAAATTTTGTTAGGTTATCCTAGTGCCGGAGTCAACGTAGTTCCAAACAGATATCTCAAAAATAAATCACCACGAATATATTCCAAACCAAATCAATAAATTAAATTCCATAAATATCTCGAAGTTCAAAACCACGGTTCAAAGTTTACAAATTCATCGCGAATAAACTTTCAAATTTTCCAAAAATCATTAAATTTAAAGTAATGCGGGTTTTTAAATAGTTCCCTAATTTTCCGGTTGTCACAGTGGAGAACTCATGTAGTTGTGAAGAAGTAGGTGTGTGAATAAGTAGTGGTGTATAGAAGAAGTTGTGAAGTAGTCGTGAAGTCGTGAAGTCGTGTAGAAGTTGTGTAGTGATCGAAGTCGTGTCGTGAGATTGGTTCTAGCTACTATTAGAACTCGACATTTAGCTTAGTGTCATAAATTGGTATAAGCAAAAGTTGTGTACGGTTTTCTCCGCCAGAAGGGAGCTTGTTGAGTAGTGAAGAAAACTCTCGAGTAGGTGACTCAAGGAGTGGAGTAGGGCAAGGAAGGTGTCCTTGTAGCCGAACCACTATAAATCATCGTGTCCGGTTTGCATTTCCTTTCTCTTATGTCTTTTCATTTATTCTTGCATTCATCGCTTTACATCTATGCTTGCCTATATGTCTTAGTTGTTGCTTATATAGTTGTGATAATTGATTGTGTTGTACATAGAAGTTAATATTGTGATTGTGTGTATAATTATATGATATGGTCGAATAGATTATCATTCACACTTCTCATATTAAGTTTAACTTGATAGATAATTTGATACAAAACGTTTTAAGATTTAAAAGGAAAATGTATTCACATAAAGATCAACCAAAGCTCACATATATAATTGATCATATTGATTATATGTTGTTTTCATACTAAACTCTAATTGAAGGTTTTTCAAACAAACAATTGAATAAATTTGAACCAACATTTTGAAACCAAGTTTTTATAAAATCAAAAATAGGGGAAAACTATTCAACCCCCCTTCTAGTTTTCCACAAAGGCTTTAACTCCCTTCGAATGTATGCACAATTTCGATATGTCCTAGCCCGAGTAGGCCGAACAGAGTGCCACATTCCATTATCCCACATTCCCGTATAGTGCAGTCTCTTTTTAATTCAAGACTCTTTTAAGTGCAAGGACAAGAATAATGAAACAAAAACCTGAAGTAAGCAGCAAAGAAAAATAATGAAACAGGAACCTGGAATTGGTTTGTTCAAATAAAGAAAATAGAGCATTAAACTCGGTAATTATAAGATGATAAAAACCCGATATAAAAAAATCCGAATTCATCTAAAACTTGGAATCTACGACAATATGGAAGCTAGTAGATACTACATATAGAGAACGAAACATATTATTAAATTTTTATTGTTGAAATTTTTAGCACATTAAAAATATTAAAATACCCTCAATTATTATTGAAATATACAAGAGAATCGTCGTTCAACGTTTTGATATAGTTTCCTAATTACACCAGTCTTAAATAATTTACTATTTACAACAACTTAACATTCGAAACTATATAATTGCATTCTCATTTTTTTTTTCTTTGGGAGGGGGAGGGGGTTGGCGAACTCGAGTTTGCAAATCGATCAAAGAAATATTTACTATAGGGCAAATTGCATAAAAAGATATTAGACTTATGAGTTTTAATTTAAGTATCCAACTTTTTTTTTTTTTTTTTTTAAATTTAATGTATCAATGGTATTTTTTACCCGAATCTAAACAGTCACCTCCTTCAACATCTCATATTCTCTCATTCACCATCATCAAACACCAGAAACACCATTAAAATTCTTTATCACAGCCCTTGACTTCTCGTTTCACTTTTTGAAAATTTGTTTCCACAGACAATATTGCGGAAAACATGAAACAAAATCTCCACCGGTCCGGTCACCGGAATATTCCTCCGACCACCACCACTTTCATCACCGATCACAAATCACCGCCTCAACGGTAACTCTCATCAATCTCTTACAAAAAACTAGGGTTTGTTTCTTAATCACATCAAATTTAGTGTTTATGATTGTTTTAATTTGATAAAGTTTGAACCTTTTAGGGCATTTGGATTAGCTTATTTAGCTGGCTTATGGGCTTATTTGATTTTGGAAAAAAGCTGATAAGCTCACTTTTTAGAGCTTATTAAGTTTAGAATTATTATTGGCTTAAGCCAATAATGTCAAGTTCATAAGCTTCAATAAGTGAGCTTTACCGTAAGCGCAATGTGACATGCTCGTAAGTTCATGATTGTTGTAATTTGATAAATGTAGAAGCTTTGGTGTTAAATTAGATGAGTTTAGTTTTTTTGAATCGAGCTTTGTTATGTGATGACACATATATGTTTTGGAGGTGTTTGTTTGAGCTTATATAGCGGGCTTATGACTTATTATAAGGTCATTTTTTGTGGCTTCTTTTGAAACTTTACGTCTTATATAAGCTTATTATGGTCGAAAAGTTTCAAAATAAGCCACAAAAAGTGAGCTTATGAAACATAAGCCAAAAACCAAATAAGCCATAAGCCGGCTATATAACCTTAGACAAACACGCCCTTTATGGGCTTATCGGAATACTAAAATCTGGAAATGACGATAAGCTCAACTTTATGGGCTTTGTTATGTCCATAAGATCAAAGTGATATGATCATATGCTTAAAAAAAATCAAGCTTGTAGTTTTTCGGCTTCTCCAAAATTTAATAAGCTGATAAGCTCATAAAATGAACTAATTTAAACATCGTATTATGGATCAAAATCGAGCTTTTAGTTTTCGGCTTTTGAGATTATACAAGTTTTTACGCCTCATACTTCTATGCTTTTATCCTATACCCAACACATGGATGATACATATCTTGCTTATGAATATTTTTAATTATTTATCTACACACATTCTTGCTGGAGGTCTTTTTGGAAGCAGTTCCTTTACCCTCGGGTAAGGGTGTGACTATCGACATTCTCATACCCCGCTCCGGCATGATTGGGATATTGTAACACCCCCAAATTTGTAAGTAAGCAGCGGAAGACTAATTGGGGTATTACTTCTCGGATCGTAGTCATAACCATAGAAAACGACTCAAAAGAGACGTTTTTATAAAAGTTTAGTTATCAATAAATAGACTTAACATAACATGACACAAAGAAGTTTTTACGATAAATTTAGAGTTACAAATAAAGCGGTTTCTGATAAAAGCAAATGATAATGTTATTAAACATGGTCCATAAAGAGGGGTCATTTGCCAATCTCCGTGCCCGATTTGCCTTCGTCAATTACCTGAGATAAACATGCTAAAAAGCCAACACAACGGTTGAGTGAATCAACAGTGTTTAAGTTGTAATAGTTGAACACAAGTTGCATAGTAGTAAAAACAATAGCATCGCAGTGTAATATATATATATATATATATATATATATATATATATATATATATATATATATATATATATATATATATATATATATATATATATATATATATATATATTGCCCTAAGCCTCATGACACGCAAACCTTAACATCGGGTGTAATGTAAATAATCCCACACCATAAAATGGTGTAGATGATAATGCCCTCGTGTAATAGGAGTTTGTCAGGCTCCTTAGTTGATTCGAATAAAGTGCATTTGGTTACTTACCCAGCAACTCAAATGGGGCGTCAACTGCCAATAGATCTATTCACCAAATTCGCGTTCACTCGCAGGTGATTAATGGTTCATGATATGAGGGACTTTTTGACAAGTGGTAACTTAGGCAATATTAATCAGAATAGCATACAGAAAATACTTGTGTTCAGTTTTGTAGCATGTATCTCCCCACGGGATTTTGGAAATATAGTAAAAAGTGGGACTATGAACTCACCATAGTAGTACAGTGGTAGTGATACGGATCTCAGTTACGGTAAGGGAATGGCTCCAACACACAACCTAGATAGTACGGCAAGTTTTAGTGTTTTGATAGTCCGACTAGGCTAATCGCGAATGTTTTAAGAATGAAATGATTCATTGGTTTGACGATAATAGAATACGTGGTTCAAATGACATGATCGAAATTGAGAAAATTATTTATATATAAATGTATATAAAATCATGAAACTAAATCAAGAATTTCAACATGAAATGCAATGATATGAATGGCGGGAAATGGAAATAAATATGAGAATCTCAGATATAGTCCTTGGTCCTTTTTCAGATCTCAACCTTTATCTTAACGGCGTTAACGCTGCGCCGTTAGTCCTCATTTTATATTAATTCCGATAACAGTCCTCTACTTGTCCAAATATACGATATGAACTCGAAATTTATTACTTTATCATTTTTGGTCCAGATGTTCCTGTTTTTACAGTTTTGGTCCTTGTTTTCACAGCTTTACACTTTTAGTCCCTATAAGTGACGACGCGTTACGTTTTTTAGTCCTTTTTCATAAAAATCGTTAGAATTTTTATAAAAAAAACTTTACCGAGCTTATTTTTAATCTTGGGAAACTTATTTGCACAGCTTATACGGTCAGAACAGCTTATTTTTGCTTAATGGGCTTATAAGCCCACTAATCGGCTCATATATGTTTTATAGTTAACGAGTTTTCTGTCAATCAAAAGGATCCTTTTAACGTGTCGTGGTATCGTTGTTTTTATAAACTTAAAACACGAATTTGGTAGCTTGTTGGGTGGTCTATTGGATTGAACAAAGATATAACGTGTTCGTTAGTTTGGATTGCAAGATATCGAGGTGTTTCTTAGCAACCTGCGTCGACTAGTTCACATGAAATAACAAAGTTTTATTTTTCTTTTTCGTAACTGATTACATGTCGAGTAGAAAGGACGGTTAACGTTAAGATTTATGATGCATGTGACGTAAAATAAAATGTACTAATGCATAACGTGACTCCTAGGCCCTCCAAAATGGTGGCGTGTCACGCTACGTATCTATGTATATATATCGTACGTATGGAACAAAATGGAAACGTGACTATGTATGCATGCATGAAGGATTAGAAGATTTAGAGATTGAGTATTCTTACCACACCTCAAGGGTGGTGAAGGGGTCGAGTAAAGTGAATGGAAGAACACGGCGGTCCCTTGGTTGACCTCGAAACCAAGTCGTGGTCGAATGGAAACAACCCGACACTACTTCGAAAGTTTCTAACACGAGGTTGGCTTGTTTCTGGTCGAGCAGCAGTGAGTTTTGAAGTGTGGGGGAAATGGTTTTCGAAAATGTAAATGGAGTGCATGGAAATGAGGAGAGGTGTCACGTTTATATAATAATAGAACTAGAGATATCTCCCCACCATTTTACTGTGACATGGCAGTAGATATTAATGTCATAGAACTATTTTCTTCCACAATTTGGGTCCTCTCGTCAGCTCAAATCAAGGGGAGTGTTTCTTGGGATTTTTATTTGTACTTCGGTAAATAAATAATTATAGGAGGGTTCGGTTTTATTTTACTCGTGTGTTATTCGAAAGTTAATGGATTTAAATTAGTTTAGCCGTGTTTCAAAAATTTGTGCGAATGTTTGAAGTTTTAATGGGTCAAAATGGTTTGATGGAAACAGATTAAGGTGCGATTAGATTAATTAGAATTAATTATGTTTAGTAACTTTAATGAGGATTTAGGTGAGTTATTTTCGTGAGTCCGGGAGTTGGCCGAGTGCGGTTTTAGTGAAATAATGTCGCATGAGATTGTAAATCGACAAAAGTTAAATATTTTCGCGATTTCGGACTATCGTAGTATGTGTGTGAGCATCGTTCTAATGATATAGGTGATCACAATTCACGTTGTGATTATTCGTATTATAGTTTATTCGTCGAATAAGATGTTTGTTGTTGTCATAAGTGTTATAAAATAGCGAAATGATATATTAGACTTTGATTAGCACATAATCTTCATAAGGGAAATAGCGGGAGTTTACAGTATCAACCCCTTATTTTGAATTCCGTCCCGGAATTCTAGTCTAAGATAGTTGTTAGGGATGACTATGGGAATAGATGTGGATATTTAGCGCGAATCTGGTCTTCACGCTCCCAAGTGTGCTCTGGTCCTCGCTTAGAGTTCCACCTAACTTTGACAATAGGGATACGGCTTTGTTTCAATTGTTTGACGTCCCGGCCCATGATCTCTACTGGTTCCTCAACGAAGTTAAGCTTGTCGTCGACCCGAATTTCTTTTAGCGGAATGACAAGAGATTCGTCTGATAAACACTTCTTCAGGTTTGATACGTGAAAGGTATTGTGTACTCTACTTAGTTCCTCAGGAAGTTCAAGCTTGTATGCCACTGGGCCAATCCTTTCTAGGATTTTGAATGGCCTAACGTATCTGGGATTTAACTTTCCACGTTTCCCAAATCGAACCATCCCTTTCCAAGGAGACACTTTCAACATAACTCTATCTCCAACTTGGAATTCCATGGGTTTTCGCCTCACGTCGGCATAACTCTTTTGTCTATCTCGGGCTGCTTGTAAGCGTTGTTTGATTTGCACGATTTTATCAGTGGTTTCCTGAATGATGTCGGGTCCCGTGATTTGTGCATCTCCGACTTCTGCCCAACAAACTGGTGACCGGTATTTCCGGCCATAAAGGGCTTCAAATGGAGCTGCCTTGATGCTAGCGTGATAGCTGTTGTTGTACGAAAACTCTGCTAAGGGTAAGTGTCTATCCCAACCCTTACCAAAATCAATCACGCATGCTCGGAGCATGTCTTCCAAGGTTTGAATAGTTCTTTTACTCTGACCGTCGGTCTGTGGGTGATATACAGTGCTCATATCCAGGCGGGTACCCAATGCCTTCTGTAACGCCTGCCAAAAGTTTGACGTGAAACGGCTATCTCGATCCGAGATAATAGAAATTGGTACTCCATGTCGTGAGACTATTTCCTTCAAATATAATTGTGCGAGGGCGCTCATCTCGTCGGTTTCTTTTATTGGCAGAAAATGCGCGGATTTGGTAAGGCGATCAATGATGACCCAAATGGTATCAAACCCTCTTGGTGTCTTAGGTATTTTTGTGATGAAGTCCATTGTAATCCTTTCCCACTTCCACATCGGGATCTCGGGTTGTATCAACAACCCGGATGGCTTTTGGCACTCAGCCTTTACCCTTGAACACGTCAAACATTTCCCGCCATACTCGGCGATGTCGGCTTTCATGTTTGGCCACCAATAAAGTTTCTTGAGATCCTGATACATCTTATCAGACCCTGGGTGAATGGAATATTTAGATTTGTGAGATTCATGCATGATGAGATCCCGTATTCCCCCATAGAGTGGAATCCAACTTCGGTCCTTGATACACAACCTTCCGTCTGATTTCTTCACAAAGCCATTCTCACTTTCTGGCATACCGTAGATCTTCTCTTTTGGTCTGTTCTCTTCCTTGAGAGCTTCGGTCTGGGCCTCAAGGATCTTCGATGGAAGCGGTGATATAATTGTCATCCCTAGAGATCTGACTCTGAGAGGTGTAATTCGCTCCTTTCTACTCAAGGCATCTGCCACAACATTTGCCTTTCCAGGGTGATAGCGAATCTCGCAATCATAGTCACTGAGTAATTCCAACCATCGGCGTTGTCTTATGTTCAACTCCTTCTGGTCTAGAATGTGTTGTAGGCTTTTGTGATCTGTAAACACCGTGCACTTGGTGCCATACAGGTAATGTCTCCACAGTTTAAGAGCAAATACTACTGCTCCTAACTCGAGATCATGGGTGGTATAGTTTTTCTCGTGGGTTTTGAGTTGTCGAGAAGCATATGCGATAACTTTGCTCCTTTGCATTAATACCGCGCCTAAACCTTGGCATGATGCATCACAATACACCACGAAGTCTTCGCTACCCACTGGTAGTGCCAAGATCGGAGCTTCACAAAGTTTCTGCTTTAAAAGTTGGAATGACGATTCTTGTTCTTCTCCCCAATCAAATTTTTTATTCTTTTGCGTCAATTCCGTCAAAGGTTTGGCGATTTTTGAGAAACTTTTGATGAATCTACGATAGTATCCTGCAAGACCTAAAAATTGACGTATCTCCGTGGGGTTTGTAGGAGATGCCCAATTTTTGATCGCTTCGATCTTTGCGGGGTCCACGTGAATGCCCTTGCTATCAATCACGTGTCCAAGAAATTGCACTTTCTCTATCCAAAAGTCACATTTGGAAAATTTGGCGTACAATTCCTCCTTTTTGAGCAGTTCCATGATACTTGTTAAGTGTTCTGCATGCTCTTCCTTATTTCGGGAAAAAATGAGGATGTCGTCGATGAACACAATTACGAACTTGTCCAAATAAGGCTTGCACACTCGGTTCATTAGGTCCATAAACATAGCTGGTACGTTAGTTAGACCGAATGGCATTACTTGGAATTCGTAGTGGCCGTATCGTGTCCTGAAAGCCGTTTTAGGGATGTCTTCTTCCCTGACTCTTAGTTGGTGATAGCCCGATCTCAGATCAATCTTCGAGTAAACACTCGATCCTTGAAGTTGATCGAAAAGGTCATCGATTCTGGGTAATGGGTATCGGTTCTTTATTGTAAGTTTGTTCAACTCACGATAATCAATACACATTCTGAAAGATCCGTCCTTCTTTTAGACAAATAACACCGGAGCTCCCCAAGGCGAAGAACTAGGTCGAATGAACCCTTTATCTAATAATTCTTGCAATTGATCAGATAGTTCTTTCATCTCGGATGGCGCCAATCTATAAGGTGCTCTCGCCACTGGCGCTGCTCCTGGCACCAAATCGATCTGGAATTCCACCTGGCGGACGGGTGGGAGGCCGGGCAACTCGTTGGGAAATACTTCGGGGAAGTTCTTTACTACTGGCACATCTTCAGGTCGCTTCTCCTCCAACTTCTTATCTGTCACTTGTGCCAAAAAGGCGTGACATCCTCTATCGATATACTTCACCGTTTTGACGTATGATATGATGCCGAGGCGGGTCTTACTTCGTTCACCACGGATGATTAGGGTTTCACCTTGAAGAGGGATGTGGACGACTTTCTCGTCGCAGATGATTCTAGCACGGTTCTTGGACAGCCAATCCATGCCAACGACCACGTCGAAGCTGCCAAGCTTAATCGGCATGAGGTCTATATCAAAAGGTTCGTCGAGTAAGAGTAGGGTGCAACCTTGGATAACGGTATTTGTGCTTACTAGTTCTCCGTTGGCTAGTTCAATTTCATAGGTGGTGTGTAGTTCGGTTGGGTGGATGTTAAGTAAAGGAGCAAACGAAGTAGATACAAAACTTTTATCGGCTCCAGAATCAAATAAAACTTTAATAGGATGATTGTTAAGTAGAAACGTACCCGTGACTACATCCGGGTCTTCCTGCGCATTTCCTCTTTCCATCACAAACGCCCTCCCCCGCGCGTTATTGTTCTGGTTTGCAGTTTGGTTCGGGCACCGGTTCTTGTAGTGCCCCTTTTCACCACATCCATGGCACACCACAGTCACTGGTTGCAAGTTGGTGCCAGTGGCCTTGCAGTCTTGAGTTTTGTGGCCGGTCTTCTGGCACTTCCCACACTTAGCGAAGCAGGGCCCATTGTGGTGCAGCTTGCATCGGTTACACATAGGAGCGGGTCCAGCATAACCCCCAGTTCCAGCGGGTGCAGCAATATAAACCCTGGCGGCTTCCTGCTGGCGGTTCTGCCGATTGTGATGGTGGTTGCGGTTCTGTTGGTAGTTCTGATTGTTGTTGTGGTTGTAGTTGCGGTTGTTGTTGTGGTGATTGTTGACATTGTTGTTGTTGTGAGAGTTGTTGTGGTTGTTGCTCCTGCGGTCATCAAACTTCCGTTTGTGGTCATTGTTTCCTTGGATCTGACCGCGTTTTATCTCTCGTTCAATCAACCTCTGAGTGATTAACATAGCCTCCTCTAGTGTTTGAGGCTTGGATGCGGTGACGTTACCTTCAATGTTTCTAGGCAACCCTTCGATGTACTTTTCTAGTAGTTTCTCAAGGTCTGGCACCTTAGTTGGGCATAGTAAGGCAAGTTCTTGGAACCTTCGATCATAAGTCTTAAAGTCATACCCTTTCACTACCAAACGATCAAACTCGTCCTCCAACTTCCTGATCTCGGTACGAGAACAATACTTCTTCAACATCTTCTGTTTGAAATCGGCCCATGAAATTTGATAAGCTTCCTCTATACCCATGTTCTGGGCAGTAGAGTTCCACCAGGACAAAGCATCGTCCAAAAGGGTTCCCGTAGCAAATGAGACCTTGCAGTCGTCAGCACAACCGCTTTTCATAAAAACTGTCTCAGAACGCTCAAACCATCGGGCGAGCTCAGTCACTCCTTCAGTTCCCTTGAAGTATGTGGGCTTGCAAGTCATGAAATCCTTGTAAGTGCATTTGCGAGTTACAGTCACTTCGTTTTCTCCGGTTGGCCTATTGGTGCTGCTTGCACGAGCCATTACAGCTACCTGAGTCTCTAGTGCTGCAGCAACACTATCGGCAATCAATTTCTGGATTTCGGCCGGAGTCATGGGTGTTGTTGGTGTTGCGGCTGTTGTTTTCCCACGAGGCATATTTCTATTAATACCATAAGAGAAACACACGTTTAGAATTCACATAATGACCGTGTCATGTTGAAATGTTTTTAATAACAAGGTAATATCGTAATGGTAGTGCCATAGTACGGAAATCACAACAGGCTGGGTTCATAAATTTCTTGGTATGTCCAGATACTATCATATTACACATGGATTTTATGAAAATAACCAAAGCAACATAAATTAACGTCAATTTATAGCAATCATAATCAACAACAGTGCCTTAATAACTTGTTCAATTGTTTACAAAACAATTTATTACAAGGTCTTTTATTATCGCCACATGCGGTAATTTAAAATGTTCAAGCCATAAATAATACACAGATAATCTATGAGTCGCCTGGCGTGTCTCCTAGTTTGCGTTGAAGATCTCGAACTATCTCGGTCAGCTCTTCAATTTTCTGGTCCCTGACCCTTTCCCTGGCCTGGGATTCTTCCACCATACGCTCAAGTGTCAAAATGCGGGTGTTGGTTGTAACGAGTTCATCAGCCTGTCGCTCATTTATGTCCTGCATCATTGCGGCAATGTCCCTCAGGTCTCGTACCTCCTGTCTCCCGTTCTCAAGTTTCCCCTCCAACTCGGTAACAACTTCGAGATTTCCTGCAGTTGAGTACCCATCAGGTTAAAGACCTCGTCCATAGCTATTCGTCCCATCACTAGATTTCCCACTTCCTCTTCAATGCTCTTGATACGCTCAAAGGAAATCTCACTAATAAAATCTGCGATCCCATTAATGCGATCTTCGTGTCTAATCAGTCTGGCAGCGAGTAGAGGAATAGTGTGGTGAATAGGTTCTCCGGTGACTGGGAGGACTCTAGGAATGGCAGTGGAAGAACTTTCCCCCAATTCTCTGGCACTCGGAAAACCCTCTTCTGCTCTCCAGTGACCGATATATGATGGAATGAATGACCACAGTCGGGGATCGATCCTTCTGCGGGGCCTGGCCCGAGTAACCTCGGCCGTATCCTCAACATGAGAATCTGAAGATGATGAGATTGGGAAAAGTGCCCCTTCGCGGAGTGGTAACGGAGCACTGCGGGCACGTTGTGGTCGGGCAAGAGGTGGTAATGGAACCGTAGTAGTTTGATGATAAAAGATAGTAGGTGGTGGTAGTAAAGTTGGTAGTACGGGACGTATAGGAGATAGAGGTGGTGATGACATCATCATCTGTATAGGTGATATAGGGGACGTAGGTGACGACGGTGGTGCTGGTGGTGGGTGTATGGGAGCTGTTGGTGCTCGTACCCGCTTTCGGGTATAGTAGATCGTAGCGGAGCCTCGTCGCTGAACTGGTGCAGGTTGAGGAGGTGGTGGTAATTGCGAGAAAAAGTTGGAAGATTCCGAGTCAGATGAGTCATTGTCTGTCTCCGAACCTGAAGAGCGAAGGGGGGTTGGAATGGCTGGTGAAATCACTGGAGTGGCGGTGACTTCATCCTCCTCGAACGGTTCAGTCTCTTCAGACACAGCCATTGGCGAATTAGAAGTCGGAACCATTGGTGATGCTGGTGCAGTGGTTGGGAAGATGGCTCCCTTGGTCTCCGAGTCGGATGATGAATCGTTAGGGTGGGTAGTTAGAGACATGATACTGTAATAATCCCAAATATAATAACATAAGTATAAGTTATTGATATAATAATTATTTTAATTCACCATGATGTCTAATAGTTATGCGTCATCTGTTAAGCAAATCTCAATGTGAAATGTTGGCAAAGTGTTGGCATGGAGGGCAGGGTGTATTAGTGTATAAGATGGTTTTGTTTTTAGAGTATAATTATAGTCCAATATTTTGAAAATACACTTGGTTCTCTATAATTATGGCTCTGATACCAATCTGTAACACCCCCAAATTTGTAAGTAAGCAGCGGAAGACTAATTGGGGTATTACTTCTCGGATCGTAGTCATAACCATAGAAAACGACTCAAAAGAGACGTTTTTATAAAAGTTTAGTTATCAATAAATAGACTTAACATAACATGACACAAAGAAGTTTTTACGATAAATTTAGAGTTACAAATAAAGCGGTTTCTGATAAAAGCAAATGATAACGTTATTAAACATGGTCCATAAAGAGGGGTCATTTGCCAATCTCCGTGCCCGATTTGCCTTCGTCAATTACCTGAGATAAACATGCTAAAAAGTCAACACAACGGTTGAGTGAATCCACAGTGTTTAAGTTGTAATAGTTGAACACAAGTCGCATAGTAGTAAAAACAATAGCATCGCAGTGTAATATATATATATATATATATATATATATATATATATATATATATATATATATATATATATATATATTGCCCTAAGCCTCATGACACGCAAACCTTAACATCGGGTGTAATGTAAATAATCCCACACCATAAAATGGTGTAGATGATAATGCCCTCGTGTAATAGGAGTTTGTCAGGTTCCTTAGTTGATTCGAATAAAGTGCATTTGGTTACTTACCCAGCAACTCAAATGGGGCGTCAACTGCCAATAGATCTATTCACCAAATTCGCGTTCACTCGCAGGTGATTAATGGTTCATGATATGAGGGACTTTTTGACAAGTGGTAACTTAGGCAATATTAATCAGAATAGCATACAGAAAATACTTGTGTTCAGTTTTGTAGCATGTATCTCCCCACGGGATTTTGGAAATATAGTAAAAAGTGGGACTATGAACTCACCTTAGTAGTACAGTGGTAGTGATACGGATCTCAGTTACGGTAAGGGAACGGCTCCAACACACAACCTAGATAGTACGGCAAGTTTTAGTGTTTTGATAGTCCGACTAGGCTAATCGCGAATGTTTTAAGAATGAAATGATTTATTGGTTTGACGATAATAGAATACGTGGTTCAAATGACATGATCGAAATTGAGAAAATTATTTATATATAAATGTATATAAAATCATGAAACTAAATCAAGAATTTCAACATGAAATGCAATGATATGAATGGCGGGAAATGGAAATAAATATGAGAATCTCAGATATAGTCCTTGGTCCTTTTTCAGATCTCAACCTTTATCTTAACGGCGTTAACGTTGCGCCGTTAGTCCTCGTTTTATATTAATTCCGATAACGGTCCTCTACTTGTCCAAATATACGATATGAACTCGAAATTTATTACTTTATCATTTTTGGTCCAGATGTTCCTGTTTTTACAGTTTTGGTCCTTGTTTTCACAGCTTTACACTTTTAGTCCCTATAAGTGACGACGCGTTACGTTTTTTAGTCCTTTTTCATAAAAATCGTTAGAATTTTTATAAAAAAAACTTTACCGAGCTTATTTTTAATCTTGGGAAACTTATTTGCACAGCTTATACGGTCAGAACAGCTTTTTTTGCTTAATGGGCTTATAAGCCCACTAATCGGCTCATATATGTTTTATAGTTAACGAGTTTTCTGTCAATCAAAAGGATCCTTTTAACGTGTCGTGGTATCGTTGTTTTTATAAACTTAAAACACGAATTTGGTAGCTTGTTGGGTGGTCTATTGGATTGAACAAAGATATAACGTGTTCGTTAGTTTGGATTGCAAGATATCGAGGTGTTTCTTAGCAACCTGCGTCGACTAGTTCACATGAAATAACAAAGTTTTATTTTTCTTTTTCGTAACTGATTACATGTCGAGTAGAAAGGACGGTTAACGTTAAGATTTATGATGCATGTGACGTAAAATAAAATGTACTAATGCATAACGTGACTCCTAGGCCCTCCAAAATGGTGGCGTGTCACGCTACGTATCTATGTATATATATCGTACGTATGGAACAAAATGGAAACGTGACTATGTATGCATGCATGAAGGATTAGAAGATTTAGAGATTGAGTATTCTTACCACACCTCAAGGGTGGTGAAGGGGTCGAGTAAAGTGAATGGAAGAACACGGCGGTCCCTTGGTTGACCTCGAAACCAAGTCGTGGTCGAATGGAAACAACCCGACACTACTTCGAAAGTTTCTAACACGAGGTTGGCTTGTTTCTGGTCGAGCAGCAGTGAGTTTTGAAGTGTGGGGGAAATGGTTTTCGAAAATGTAAATGGAGTGCATGGAAATGAGGAGAGGTGTCACGTTTATATAATAATAGAACTGGAGATATCTCCCCAACATTTTACTGTGACATGGCAGTAGATATTAATGTCATAGAACTATTTTCTTCCACAATTTGGGTCCTCTCGTCAGCTCAAATCAAGGGGAGTGTTTCTTGGGATTTTTATTTGTACTTCGGTAAATAAATAATTATAGGAGGGTTCGGTTTTATTTTACTCGTGTGTTATTCGAAAGTTAATGGATTTAAATTAGTTTAGTCGTGTTTCAAAACTTTGTGCGAATGTTTGAAGTTTTAATGGGTCAAAATGGTTTGATGGAAACAGATTAAGGCGCAATTATGGAAAACCCCTTGCCTCTTAACCTAGAGGTCAAGGGTTCGATCCTCACTCCCTACAAAAGGCCGGAGGTCCTTTTCTACCTTAGGTAGAACCGGAAGCAGCCTCTCTACCTTAGGTAGGGGTATGGTTGTCTACGTCTCAACCTCCCCCATACACCGTGGAAGACGGTATTGGGACCCATAACATAACAAGATTAAGGCGCGATTAGATTAATTAGAATTAATTATGTTTAGTAACTTTAATGAGGATTTAGGTGAGTTATTTTCGTGAGTCCGGGAGTTGGCCGAGTGCGGTTTTAGTGAAATAATGTCGCATGAGATTGTAAATCGACAAAAGTTAAATATTTTCGCGATTTCGGACTATCGTAGTATGTGTGTGAGCATCGTTCTAATGATATAGGTGATCACAATTCACGTTGTGATTATTCGTATTATAGTTTATTCGTCGAATAAGACGTTTGTTGTTGTCATAAGTGTTATAAAATAGCGAAATGATATATTAGACTTTGATTAGCACATAATCTTCATAAGGGAAATAGCGGGAGTTTACAGATATGCTTTTAAATTTCCTATATTAACCTTCTTTTGAGATGATAAGGTGTCTTGTAGGTCTAATTTGTTGTGTGTAGTGTGTTTGGTTTTTATGTGTACTTTGATTTGGATTTGTTAACTTGGGATCTCTAATTTCAGGATAGAGTATATCAAACGTTTGCTTGTATAACTATTGCTGTATTGCGTGATTGTGTCGTTGAATGTAATTGTTATCGTCAATGATTTTAAATGGTGTAAACAAAAGATGTCAAGTTAGATGGTGCTTGGGATTGCTTTGTTTATTTCTGCTTATTGGTACATGGTTATTTTAAAGTGCTTATCCGAGATGAAACTATAAAAGCCTTCTTTTACCATCATATGGTTTAGATAGTAAATTTTCTTACAAAATAGTCGTTTTGGTTTAAATTGCATTCGTTTACAAAATAAGTAAATCCAAGGTCCAAACACTTGCATTCTTTCACAAAATATTGTGTATGTTTTATCTTGATGCTTTTGGTCATACAGGTAAAAGCGTTTTGGCAAAAAGATGAGTTCTTTTTCAATTACACGGAAGAAGACGCCTTTTCAAAAGCATCGCGAAGAAGAAGAGGCGAAGAAAAAGGTACGGCTATTGTGGACGTGTGCAATTGTGTCTATTTAGTATGAATTTGACCGAAAGTTTAATAAAAAAAATGTATTTTTGTAGAGGGCTGAGGATGAAACAGCCCGTCTTTATGCTGAGTTTCTCGAGTCGTTTCAAGGGGATTCTACACCTGGGTCAAAAGCTTTTGTTCGAGGAGGAACAATTAACGATGAAAAAGTGAAACCTGATGCAGGTTAGTTCGTGTTATAAGGTCTTGCATGCATTTTCGGTTTTGGTTATTTAGTTTTGTGTTATTATTAAAATGGTGCATAAATATGGTTGTATGAATGATTTATTTTCAACGGACACATTAATAAGCAAATGGGCCTTTTTATTCATGCGCGAACGCAGGTGGAAATTCCAAAGAAGTGTCTGGTTCAAAGAAGGGGAGTTGGTAAACAAGCGCTTTTGTTTGGTTTGAATATGTTACACTGCTCTTATCATAAGGCATTCTGAATATAGAAATTATAAGGCGATCAGTTTATGAAACTCTATTGTCTTGTTTAGGCTGGTAACTAAGGAGCTAGGAGTCTTGTTATATGTAGTCCCAGTGTCAAGCTACCAATGCTATTCACATTCAAACGAATACTAACACACTTTATTGTACACACATGCTCAATAGCTGATTAACAATTACTAGTAGTCTGTAGTCCTTTGTATAGTCTACTTTGTTTTGGTTTTGTTTTTATGGTGATGAAAATTACCGTAGGCAACTAGGTGCATGCTTTCCAAATGAGCCTGAGATTGGTAGAAATGAGGTTTTCCACATGAAATTGTTGGTTGGACTTGAGAATGTTCATTAGGCGAGTGATTAGCTGGCAAGTCACCAAGTTTGGAAGCTTTGAGCTCAGGCTGAACTCTCAGAGCTTGAGTCTGGGTTTATATATAAATGTGACTCTTACCTTTACTTTTGTACCATTGGATTTATGTGCTCACATCAGCTTCAGATGAAATAAAGTTAGATCATTTATGTGAAGTCACATGCAACTATGCAAGCGTTTACTGTTAAGAAAAATTAGGACCCGCTCAAACATATAACTTACTAGATGGTCCATATATCTTGCATAGACTTGGTACACAAGGGTCTTTTAAGCTTGCCAAGACTTTCTCGGTTCAGCTTGTTCAGTTGACCATATAAGTTAGTTGCCCTATGTTATTGAATTGTAGGTGGTCATATCATCATCTTATTAAAAAAAAAACTTAACCCTTAAGTTTTTGATGTGGAATTTTTGGGCGCCTTTGATTGGTGACAGCGAGTTATTTTAGGACTAGATCACCAAATCAAGTTACCTATTTTGTTTTATCCCTTACTGAATATAAATACATGATTCATAATTTGGGTGGGCATAGTGTGTTCCATTGCAGTTTGCAGGGTGCTAAATTAAATGAAGTCCAAAGTTGTTGACTATTAGGGGATATTTTGTATGAAGCATTAATAAATAGGCATATGTATGTGAGTTTAGTACTCACAAATTAAGTGTTGAAAATTATGTATTTTTATATTTTTTCCCTGCTGGTATGTTCCTTCTTTCTTACCCCCTCCCATGGCAACCAAGGGTAAAGAAAATGAAAAACAGGTTAGTGAACTGCTGAAACATTTCTATGCTACTACCTTGTTGACTTTTTGCATAGTTGCATTGCGTGTTCGACTTTTTTTGTAGCCGATTGTAACGGATTTTTACTACTGACAGAAGGACGAAGAGAGGCCAAAAGAGAAAAGCAAAGGGAAGGCGAGGAATATAGACTATTTCATGGAGGAGTTAAAACATGAACAAGAAATGAGAGAAAGAAGAAACCAAGAGCGCGAAAACTGGCAGGACGGACGTCCAACTTCAACGGTAAGATATGATTTTATTAGGAAGTTCATCATTAGTCAACGAGTTGCCCCTATATTGCAATGCATACATTTTCAACCTTGTTTGGCATTTATATAAAGAGGATTTCATATATAAATAAACCATAATCTCATCTAAATCACATATATTTGTATCTTACTGTCTCAGCTATCTAGTCGGTTTGATGAGTTGCCTGATGAATTTGATCCGAAGTTTGGTTCCTTTGATGATGGAGATCCTCAGACCACCAATCTTTATGTCGGAAATCTTGCACCTCAGGTCAGATCGTGATGCTAATATGGTACTTTAGTTGGTGAAAAAATGCAAGCTGACCTTTTCTTTCTATGGTCAATACATTTCAGGTAGATGAAAATTTTCTTCTGCGGACATTTGGAAGATTTGGACCCATTGCTAGTGTGAAGATAATGTGGCCAAGGACAGAAGAGGAGCGAAAACGACAAAAAAACTGTGGTTTTGTGGCTTTTATGAACCGTGCAGATGGACAAGCTGCAAAAGATGAAATGCAAGGTTAAGCCCTTCCAAATAGTATAAGAGCTAAAATTCTTGTTTAAATGAGAGTAGAGGTCAACAATCTGATTCGTATATTTATGTAGAAATTTTCCAGCTATACCGGTAATGTCAACTTTTACGTGCCACACAGATGGGAGATTATATGAATTGAAGTTCTAGAAATGTTTAGTTGAATCATTTATGGAGCTTCTAAGTTGCAAACTTTCTTAGCAAGAGTGTTAACTGAATATTGTATTTAATGTTTCAGGGGTGATTGTTTATGATTATGAATTGAATATTGGGTGGGGTAAATCTGTTTCTCTCCCTTCTCAATCACTCCCTGCTCCTCCTCCAGGACAAATGGCCATAAGGAGTAAAGAGGTATGCTTTATGTTTGTAAAAACTTAATATGAGTTTTAGCTCAAGTGGATGATATAAAACAGTAATGACTTGTGCGGGTCTTATGAGTGACCTTTTGTGGTTTGCAGGGTGCCACTGTGATCTTGTCCGGTCCATCTGGTCCTCCCATTACTTCTGTTCCAAGCCAGAACTCTGAGCTGGTTGAATATATCTTGCACTACATTTGTAAGCAAAAGCTATTTTAAGGTACTGATATTCTAACCTTGGTGATTAGGTTCTTACTCCCAATGTGCCCGACATAACAGTTGTTATGCTTGAGGATGCCCGCCTTAGAAAAGTAATTGATAAAATGGCTCTTTACGTTATTGATGGAGGTTGTGCTTTCGAGCAAGCTGTAATGGAGAGGGTCCGTGGGAATCCTCTTTTTAGTTTTTTGTTTGAACTCGGCTCTAAGGAGCATACTTATTATGTGTGGAGGCTTTATTCCTTTGCTCAGGTACATGGTTGACAAGCAACACTTGGAATTGAACCCTAGAAAAGGGAATGGCAGCTTGAGATATAGTGGATTGAAAGATTAATATTTGCTCTCACAAATGCAGGGTGATACGATGCATAGGTGGCGAACTGAACCTTTTATCATGATAACGGGTAGTGGGAGGTAATAATTGCCGGAAACATATCTTGATACTTCCTTTACAAATCATGCATATGTTGTTATAAAAATCAGTGATTTAAAAAACAAAATTTGGTACCAATTGCTAGATGGGTCCCACCTGCTCTGCCAAAAGACAAGAGTCCAGAGAATGAGGAGACGGGAGCTACATTTGCTGCTGGAAGAAGCAGGGTACAATCTTGTTATTTATTTTCTTTTGTCAATCTTACATCAGCCAGGTGCAATTAAGTTATTTATTATACTTATTTTCCTTTGATTATCTTCGTGCAGCGTGTGGAGACTGAACGTACATTGACTGATGCACAAAGAGATGAATTTGAAGATATGCTCCGTGCTTTAACATTAGAAAGAATCCAAATCAAAGAAGCAATGGGTTTCGCTTTAGATAATGTTGATGCTGCTGGAGAGGTATCCTGACACTAAACGTTATTAGTTATACTTATGATATGTTTTGGTGTTTTTTTGTTGCTTAATCCGCTTTTTTTTTTTATTGCAGATAGTTGAAGTTCTAACAGAGTCTTTGACTCTTAAAGAAACTCCAATACCTACTAAAGTTGCAAGGCTCATGCTTGTCTCAGACATTCTTCACAATAGTAGCGCTCCTGTAAAGAATGCATCTGCTTACCGCACCAAATTTGAAACAAATTTGCCAGATATACTTGAAAGCTTTAATGATCTGTATCGGAGTATCACTGGAAGAATCACAGCTGAGGCTCTAAAGGTAAAATGCTAGAGGTATTGGTAATTGGTAAACATCACTGAAATTGTCCCTCTTGGAAACTAATCGCATAAATGGCTCTTGAGAGCCTTAGAGTGACCATTTATATGCAACGATATTCCCTCTTAGGGGCCATTTATGCAATTTGTTTTAAGAGAGACGGTTTCAGTGATTTTGAGCAAATCATATGGAGTATGGACCGCTTTAGTAATTTACTACATTATATTTTTAGGTTTAATCATGATTATGTTTTATTATATAATGGACATTATATAAGATGAGTATCTTCAGTCCTGATCCACTCATATTCTTTGCTTATTTTCCTTCTGTTCTAAGTGTAACATTCTCTTATCTGCAGGAACGAGTCATGAAAGTTCTTCAAGTGTGGGCTGACTGGTTCTTATTTTCGGATGCATATGTAAACGGGTTGCGTTCAACATTTCTTCGATCCAGTAACTCTGGTGTTACCTCATTCCATTCCATTTCTGGCGATGCAACAGAAACTGAACACATTTCCAATTATAGCGAAACTGGCGATTCTGGAAAAATTAATCCAGATGCAGCGTTAGCAATCGGCAAAAGTGCAGCCATGAAAGAACTATTAAATCTTCCTCTTGCTGAGCTGGAAAGACGTTGCAGACATAACGGATTATCTCTTGTTGGTGGTAGAGAAATGATGGTCGCACGTCTGCTTTATTTGGAAGAATCAGAAAAGCAAAGGGGTTATGAACTCAGTGATAATTTGAAGTATTCCCATCATAATCAAAGGGAAAGTAATGTCGATACGTGGCCTGTGGGATATTCAGGAAGGAATCATCAAGTGGATGATGATATGGGTGTCATATCAAAAGGCAAAGGTTCTGCGTCCATAGCTGCAATGATTCCGATCCCACAACCTGAGCTAAAAGCTTTCCCTAATAAGACAAAACCCGAATCTGTATTGCCTGCCTCTAAGTGGGCACGTGAAGACGATGAAAATGACGATGAACAAAAAAGAAGTACTAGAGATCTTGGATTGGGTTATTCATCATCTGGAAGCGAGAATGCTGGTCATGGTATTGAGGCTATGGATACCGCAAGCACTATCACGAGTTCTGATACTAGTTTAACTGAAGAGAAGAAGTATGTACTTATTATCCTTGTGAAAAGTAATAGATAGAGTTTATTGAACTTCTCTCATATTGTTATTAGGAGTATCAGATTTTTCATTTAACACACACACACACACACACACACACACACACACACACATATATATATATATATATATATATATATATATATATATATATATATATATATATATATATATATATATATATTTTAAACTTCTTTAGTTTTAATTTCACATCTAGACCTTACTCATGGTTTTATTGATAAATAGATTTAAGTGAAATAATTTGATACTTTTTGAAAGCGAAGAGGTATACTTACCAAATATATCTAGTTGATATTATTTGTCCCACACATGCAGACAAAAGTTGAGACAGATTGAGGTGTCTTTGATTGAGTACCGTGAATCCCTTGAAGAACGAGGATTAAAGAAAGAAGAAATTGAAAAGAAAGTGGCGGCACATCAAAAACAATTACAGTACAAGTATGGCTTAATGGATCATAATGAAGATTCATCACACAAGAGTGAGTTTTAAATTGTCAGTGTTTAAGCTTTTGATAATTTTGTTGAATACACATATAATGTTTTAGTAACCACAGGGACGTCTTCAGAAAGAAGGGAGAAAAGAGATGATTCACGTGAATCTTCAAGAAAGCGTCAACGAAGCCATCATGACAGTGAAAGCCCACAGCGTAAATCATCAAGTAGGGATCGGGAAAAGGGTAGAAGTTATGATTCACATACTGAAAGAGAGAAGGAACGAGACCATGATAGAGATAGACGCAGAGACAAAGACAGGGACAGCAGGAGAAGATGAACTGAGTTGGAATTCGTAGGTATGATCGATTTTGTCATGAATCAAAACAGATTTTTTACAATGTATCAGCTTCTTTGAGCTTATGTTATGTTATGTTTGACATGATTGCAGGTCATTCATGGATTAGCTGTTTAAATCCTTTGGTTTTGTTGCAAACAACTGCAGCAGTAGCAACATGTGGATAATGATGATGATAGTCCCACAATGTTTCCTGCTCGTGATGGACATTCTGGAATTTACATGAAAAAAAAAAACCCGGATTCATCCTCTTGTTCACGTGCTATGATTAATGAATCGTATTTGCTGTAAACAGCATGGTAACTTTTTTTGCATCTTGTCACGGATCTGATTGGTTTGTTGTACGTACAAGAAAGTATTTTGTGTTGGTGCTTTGAACTTTAAAGTGAGCATAGAAGTGGGAGTATCATATTGAGCTTTTAGACCCGTATAGATCCAGTCTCTTTTTAATGCAAGACTCTTTTTGGGCACGTTTGATAGAGAGATTCATAGAAATGAAATGAACCAAAGAATTGAATTGAAATTAATATATAGATTTTTAACGGATTCTACTGTTTGGTAACAACATATTTCAACCGACAAACGAAAAAAAAATGTATATGTTTTTTTTTGAAGAAAAGAAAACAGAACCGATAATACTATCTATAACAAAGTAGTTACCTTACATGAAGACAGGTAATTTACATATCAAAAGTTTCATGCACACCAACATATGACAATATTTCGCAAATAGGAAACCAATTAAGTAATTGGCATAATGGGTCGGTCCTATTTGTGTCCCATGTTAGTCTCCTCCACTTAAAAAGAACTCGTCCTCGAGTTGTCAGGATATAATGGAACATCAGAAGCATGATAAAGCGACATGTATAGCATGTTGAAAGTACTAGAGATACTCATAGTCTTTTAGGTAAGTCAACCACATAGGCATTATCATTGATCTTGTACACTATCGTGAATGATCCATACTTCTTGTGCTGCAACTTGTTATATCGGACAATTGGGAATTGATCATGATGAAGAAAAAACATCACCATATCTCTAACATCAAATACATTGACCTGTCTATGTTTGTCACTAGCCTTTTTAAACTTGTGGTTAGTTTCTTCCAACTTTTGTCGAACCTCAACTTGAACAGATTGAGTCATTCGCTAGCTTGGCTGCAACATGACTATAATTGGAAACATTAGGCAGTTTCAACAAGCATACAACATGACGTGGAGGCTTTTGATACACAACCGAGAATGGTGATCTCCCGATTGAACTGTGGGTAGTGTTATTAAATGAAAATTCTGCTTGACGCAATGCGTAGTCCCACAGCTTTGGTCGATCACAACAGATGCAACTAATCAAATTTTCTAGTGTTCAATTAACAACCTCCTTTTGTCCAGCAGTTTGTGGATGAGCTGAACTACGATACTTCAATTACGTGTCAAACATATGTCAAAAAGTTATTAAAAAGTGACTTATGAACCGCGTATCACGATCATAAACAATGGACTTTGGCACTCCATATAGACGAACCATTTCACGAAAAAATAGACGAGCTACATGTGAAGCATCTGATATCATCTTACATGGGATAAAATGCACCATTTTGGAGAAGCTTCCGACAACAACAAAAACAAAATCCACTTCAAGTTGAGTTCGATGTAAACCAAGAACAAATTCCATTAATAAATTTTCCTATATAGACTCCTTTTGCAAATAGTCGTCGACTTCAGGGGTACTTTTTGCTATTTTCCCAAACTTTCGAAACGACGTCGTCTGGTTGGTCACTGTAGATATAACGTGGTACGTCTTTTAAGAATATTTATAACTTTTCATTAAAGAATTGTCAAAAGTAAACCTTATCTGCTTCACGCCTTCACCCTAGACCCGGGTTTTGACCCGGTTAACAATTTGCAGAAATTGGAGCTCAATTTTCACAAAATCTCCCACAAATCAACTTATGAAAATTAATTAATGCAAAGTGCAAACAATATTATGAATAAATTTCCTACTACAAAATCATTGCAAAAAAATCATCTATATGGGTCTCAGCTCAATTCCTTGTATCATAAGCCCCTTAAGACTCTCATAACGGGGATGCTCAAAATAAAGATCCATACGAACTAATTTGGTGGTAGTTTGAAAGTCCCATACTTTGACTTCCATCCAACCATCGGAACTCTGTTGTGGAAGGGCATTCCCTTTGTATCTATTCAGTGGGTTGTAGGTATTTTCATCAAACTTTGGTCTGATAACTGGGGTGTGTGGAGGGCTTACTAAATAGATAAACAAATGTCCACTGCCTCTGGCAGCATTTGCATCCTCCACCTGAATAGGAGCCTCAAATGTTGATTGGTCTTGTGGTAATTTGAAGACAAGATAAGCTGCATATGTTTTTTCAGGTGATACTTCTTGGGGTTCTATTCTCCTCCGAATTTGAAATTTGTAGCCGCCTGTTATTACAAGCACTTCTCCAAATCTGCAGAAACAAAAAAGCTCATTATTTATGTACTAAATTTGGAATGTGTTTAAGGTTTCCAAGTGGTAGAAGCCTACTAATGTATTAAGTTGTTTATGTTTATTGTCTAACAGGTGTCATAACACATGCCAACTTCAAACAGTGATAACATTTAAATTTAGTTGAATTGGTCAATGGAAAATTTACATGCCATCACACACCAAACCAAAGTCATGCGATGCTTTGGCATACTTGGGATATTCGGATTTACTAGGCTTCAATAATCAAGGAGGTATGCTCTTATTCATTAACTGATACACTAATCTAGTGAGAACAGCTCACTAGATCGTAACACTAACAAAGAACAGCTTTGATGAGGTTACTTCCGTTTCAATTATCACAATGAACAAGATACTAAACACATACTATTTTTCATCATTTTATACTAACTGTAGCTTACTATTAGAAGATGACACAAAAGGTCGCTGTACTTCAATAAGGAACTGTATGGCTCTTGTGTAAGATTGACCCATAACAAGAGGTTTCGGGTTGAAAGATTTGGATCAATAGAATGAAACTCAAATCATCAAGAATTTAAGGAATATTGCTGCATAATAAAGTGTCTTTCTTAACTATTACCCATTTATGGAATATAATGGATTCACACAATGAACTAAAAAGGCAGAGTGTTTGGGAAGTTAAACACAGGAACTTAGACAATTGGAGATGAAAGAACTTGTATGAGACGAGAGATAAAGTGAAATATCATGTTGTCCATAAATTAGGAGTGGGGAATCCAATTCAGTGGCCATTGGAGTGGCATACAGTATATCCTAAAGTTACAAGCAACACAGAGCCTGTAATCCTTTGTGAAAAGATGTAGTGGTTTTGGGAAAACTCAAAAGGTAAAGAAGTCGTGTTTGCTGATAAACATGTTTGGGTTAGAAGTGAAACTCTAGAAGTGCAGTGGTACTCTCAGTGTAATCCTAGACATACAAATCTCCTATTGATGGCAATTCAAGAAAGGTTACAAACACAGAATAAGTCACCAGATGGGATAAGTGCATTAATGGGTCAAGTTGTAGATATGATTGGTTTGAATGGGTTGACTAATGGTTGGCAAGGTATAATTCAGGAGTTTGCTCCTAGATCATAAAACGACATTAGGAGCATCCTTAGAACTTAGAAGACTCGTACTTGCTACTGCTGTATACTTCATATGGCAGGAAAAAGATCACAGAATTTCAGAGATGAAAGTGAGTTGGGACGTGCTGTATGCAAGGATTATTGACACTATAAAGCTTAAGCTAATGATTTTTAAAGTGAAGCCAAATGAGGCAGCCCTCCATGTAGCAAAGCTGGAATGTGGGCATGAATATTCAGAATTCGGATAGAGGAAACAAGGGTCAATAGAGCTGTGTTCTTTAAAGCCAGTAAGATTTTGTATCATTACTTTGTAGTGATGGTTTAGACTTCAGCTTGTGAAGATAGTTGTGTAGAATGGATTGCTTATTGTATAGATTTCAATATTAGTCTATTCAAATATGGATTGCCACTTAAGGTGGATAAACACTAGTGCATTACCAAACTAGATTCTAACGTTTCTGCCAAAATTTATCATATCACAGTTGCGTGCAAGATAAAGATTCATCAATAGATAACATTTCTTCATAAAGTCTCTTTATTCCTATGCAGTTCCAAACTGGTGCAAACATAAGCATAAGATATAAACTATTACTGAAAAACTGGCAAGAAATATAAAGGAAGAACCTTGATTCGTTGGAAGACTCCCAGTTTGAGTTATTATCTTCTATTACAGCTGCTCTTGCAGATAGCATTTGACATTTCTTCCCATTTTTATCAACACTGAACCACTATAAATCGATATAGATACGGTAAGTGCCGGAATATTATGTTTGAAATGGGTTTTGAAAATTGGAAGTAAACTAGTAATTCATTCATATTAAAAATATACCTTATGACCATCATCAAGCAGGAACCCTTTGCAAAGAATTGAGTATAGTTCCTTCTTTGTTTTCCACTCCAAACTAACTTTTGACAATTTGAGTGTTTCTTCATAATCATTTGGTATCTTTTGTTCCCAATACGTGTCTGAATCTGATATAGTTTCGATATGCTCCACCTTGTCATCCTCTAACAATTGATCTTCCACCTACATATAAAGTTTAGCTATAAACAATGCAATAGTACTTATTTGCCTCTTAAGAACCTATTAATTCTGTTGGGCTTCCGCATAACTTCTATAAATACTGTATCTCCTTTGACAATTTATTTGTTTTAAGTTTCTAACTAAATTTTAAATTCTATTAGCAATTCATAATCCACCCGTCCCAACCCAACCTTCATTTCCCAATTGCCGCCTGTATTTCAAAATATTCTGTTTTGTAAGAATGTTTAAGGTACAGGATGCCTTCTACTCCTTGTATACTGATTCCAGGATTTATAAATAAATTTTTTTGAAGCCCGTTTCGATCCCAACCATTTTGGACATATTACCTGACCCAACCCAACACGACTTTATTGGCAATTGTAATTGAAGATATTCTGGCAGTTAACCTCATTTATAAGAATCTTTAAGATTCTAAAACTATCATAAAAAAGGACTAAGATGAATAAACTTGTATATGTCAGCTTACTCCTTCCAGGGGCTGAAACATTATGCCTTCTACTCCTTTTATATCGGTTCCAGAATTTTCAAAAATAATTTCAAGATCAACAATACTCCTATCGCTATTGAACTGATACAATTCAGCCATATGCAATTTATCTTCTCTTCTCCGATTTGCATGGTACACAAAAGAAGTTTTTGCCTCCCCTCTTAATCTATACTTGAGGTCTACGTACACTTGTTCATCAACTGAGGAACTGTAGTATACAAGGTTCACGGTGTATGTGATTTTTGGGGACAATAATTGAGTCATCACATGTGTTTTGAATCCCTTCTTTTTTGTTTGGTAAAAGCCTGCTGGAAATCTGCATGAAGAAGAAGAAGAAGCAAAGAATGATGCATCAATTTAGATATACTTATGAAACAATAGGGATAAGTCTGAGTATGACAAGTCACCTTGACCGCCAATTTGACACATATCGAGGAGTGGAATCTTCATTTGGAATCAAGCAATCTTCTATGGATATCATGTGACAGTGTTCTCCTTTCTCATTAAGTGAAAGCCACTGCATAATTTAGTAAGCTGGAAATTAGTTATGCTCAGATTGTCTTTATAAATAGACATAGCCAATTAATTACCGTTTTGTAATCTTTCAAGTGGATTCCTTTCGATAGAATCCATTTAAGTTCCTCAAGGGATGTGTAGAACAGAGATTGTGAGGCAGCCTTGATTATGTGTTGGTACTCTTCAAACACTGGAAGTTCCACCTATACATTTGGGTTAATTAAGTGTCATTTTTTTTTCTTTACATATTTTATAAATAACATAAGCATTGACAATAAACTGCTTACTTTTTCTTGATATGGTTGGAACTCGATGCCAGCGACTAGTAAAGCGGTATTACGGTCTTCAAACTCAAATCGAAGGTCTGCAGTTTTGTGTTGGGTTGTGAACTGATACAATGGAACAATGAACCATCCATCTTCTCTCATATATGTTGGGTAAATAATGAAAACTTTTGCCTCTCCATCTACCTTGTATCTCAGGAGCTTATATGAATTAACTTGTGATTGATATTCATACCGGAAGACAAGGTTGAGAGTGTATGAGATTTGAGGTGTCAAGTATTCACCTCTCACACATGCTTTGAATCCATCCCAGTAATAATTATAACATAGCCCCCCTGGAAATCTGCATAAAGAATAATAAAGGCAGCAATTAATTAGAGAAAAAGGATGGATAAAGTTACTGAATACCAGCAAAAGGGATAAAATAAGAGACCTTGAATTAACAACACCAAAATCAGACGGATCTTTTAAATCGCGGGCATCAATTTCATCGAGACAGGGTTGAATGTAAATCCTTTCAATGTGTTCCCCCTTCTCATTTATACACAGCCACTGCACATCCAATTAAAAATAAAGTTCCGAATTAGTTATTATTGGGTTTGTAATATCAGAATCAGGGCTAAAATTGGGTCACGCCCTTTTAGCTTTGCAAGGGAATTGGGCCAAAGTTTAGTGGGTAAGTCTTTGTGGTTGATAACAATGATCCATTTTTTGTTTTGTGTTAAGTTTCTAACAGATTTTGAGCAAATTAAACCATTTATTAATTTTTTTTCCTCCAAAGATGAACACTCTTGAAATGTCATTTACAAAAAAAAAAAAAAAAAAAAAAAAAAAAAAAAAAAAAAGTGCATAAAATTTTATTAAATTTGCTGACTCAATTTTGACACATTTGAGATGTCATTTTTAACAAACCTAGTCATATTGGTTTTATAAATATAAATACATATGTATTTGGAATCAATGAAGTCAATTTCCACAAAAAGTCAATATATAAATCTTCAAATAAATAACTCAAAGAAATGTAGGTAATTACCGTTTTGCCCTCATTAGTGATTAAGCAGCCTTTGGAGAGAAGCTCTTTGAGTTGTTTTCCAGTTTTGTATATTAGAAGAGGATCCACAGCCTTAAGTACAGATTCCCACTTTGTTAGCACTTCAATCCTGAGATTGGGAAATTCCTGTGATTCAAATGCAATCTCCAGTTCTTCCACAACACGAGACATTGTTGGCCGTTCTCCACGAGCTTTCCGTAAACATTGAAATGCAATGTCTGAGAATGTTTTCAATGAACTCGGATCCATTTGTTGCCTGATATCTTGCAAGATAATCTCATCTAGCTTATTCTCTTTGTAGCTTTTTCTCCAGAAAGGCACATAGACCTTTAATTGACCATTGCTAATTTCAAAACATAGTCTGCCACATAAGACTTCAAACAATACTACCCCAAACGAGTACACATCTGATTCTTTGGTTAAGGAGTATGTATTCATATATAATGGATCACAATACCCAGGGGTACCTACTGCACTGGTGATAAGAAGCGAATACTGCTGATGAGCAGGACCCATCTTTGAAAGCCCAAAGTCAGAAACCTTGGCAGTCATATTCTTATCGAGTAGGATGTTGGCACTTTTGATGTCACAGTGCAGTACTCTTTGCTGTGTCCCGTTTGGATCATGCAGGAAGCTTAGTCCCTTCGCAGCGTCAATGCATATCCTGAGACGATGCATCCAGGTGAGATCGGAGGAACTTAAGTAGCGATCGAGACTTCCACGAGATACATACTCATAAATGAGGATCATCTCACCCCCTTGGCAGCAAAATCCCAGGAGAGATATCAGGTTTTCATGCCTGTAACATGAAAGCATTCTGATCTCCTTGAAAAACTCAGGGTCGCCTTGTCCGTATCTACGATCAAGGCGCTTTATAGCAACCAGGCTTTTTTCTCCAGATTGGGAGAGAGACAATTCTCCTTTATACACTTTTCCAAAGCCACCACTTCCGATAACGTTGCTTTCATGAAAGTTGTTGGTGGCTGATATGATATCTTCCAGTTGGATTTCAAGATGTTTGAACTCAGTCACAAAGGATGCCATTGTTAGCTGATCAAATAATGGGAAAGATCAAATTGTAGAAAAAGAAGTATTGAAATTGGTGTAACTGGTTCAATAAAGAAGGAAATTGTCTTTATATATGATGAGAGCACATTAAAGTTAATTTCAAGAAAAAGGAAAGTCACTTAACAACGGAAGATATGATTAGATACGGTTTACCTAACACACTAGATGAAAAATTTATATAAAAATTGTAATTACAAAGAAATTTCAGGTAAAGTGAAACTGATAATTATTATAGTGCAAAAAGAAAAAGGGAGTGTTGAAAAAGGAAAAGTGAATGGAAGTGGACACCAATCAATTCAATTAGCACCGGTGATGAAGGTGTGCATTTTATATAGAGTTTACCCATGTTATGCAACGAAATTATAGTTTTAACGTTGGTTAGAGTATTGAAAAAGGAAATGGGAATGGAAGTGGGACACACTTAAGTGATGAAAGGTGCGCATTTTATTTAAAGAGAAAGTCGAAAGAATAGTAAAACTTTAAATTGATACTTATCCATGCTAAAGTTGTTCGTGGCTGATATGATATCTTCCAGTTGGATTCAAGATGCCATTGTGTTGATCAATAATACTGAGAAAGATCAAATCATTGAAAATAGAGAACTACTGCAAGATTGGTTTCATGACTTTAATGACATCACTAACCTTAATTTATCACTTATCAAACATATAATGTGATTAAACTAATTACTTAAATTGCAGCACTAACCCAGATGCATTGAAGGTGTTGTACATTTGTGCATGTCTAGAAGTGGGAATGAGATGGTTAAAGTCAAGATATGCGTAGGTTGCTAGATAAAGGCATAAAGCAATTACAAAAACAATACAGAGGCTGAAATTAAGCAACTTCCCACAATATTCAAATAACATCAACTAACATTCTCTCTATAAAAAATGAATCCGAATGGGACTCTGGGGCAACATACCATGCGCGTATGTACACAATAATAGCTGATAATATTGGAACCAGATCATGGGGTCAGTGTAGATGCCTTCATGGCATGATTGCATAAGAAAAACTTTTGAGCTAAGACCAGACACAACACACAATTTTTTTTCCCGGGTGCATGTATCACATAATTGCATTAAAAAAATGTATGTGTCGAGGTGTTAAGCACTAAACAATTAGTGAATTGTTGTTATAATGCAACATTGAATATTAATTGCTGGCCAATAATTGAAACAAATAGTGAGCGGTTGTTATAATGCAACAAATAGTGATGTGTCCAGATTCTAGATAACCTAATTTTTTCAAAAATAATAGTGTAATACTCCTAATAATATACTTTCAGTTTGAGCAAACAAATCGAGGGTGGTTAGGATGTCCTTTTTGACATACTTAACACGTTGAATAATCAACCTTAAGGAGTTAAGGGTGTAACCAGCAGCACATGTGTACTCGCTTCACCTGTGAAGCATACCAGCAAAACTTCATATATGCAAATATACAGCTCAATAAGCTGTTCACTACTTCTTATTTATCCCATAAATATTTAGCGTAACATTATCTGTATCCTTATTCAAACAACTTAAACAATAATTAACAGGGAAACATAAACGATAACCATCATATAACCATTATAAAATGTGGAAAGAAAACACGAACTAACAGGAGTAACAGTCCATTCACGAACAGAATAACAACGTAGTTACTTGGGCTAGACATTGTATCAAACACTTTGGTAGGCATTGCATAGATGAGCTTAATTTGTAGCAAATCTAAATAACTATTATGTACACAAATTTAGCATATATGTGAATGTGTTAACTTTGACTCTCGCCCCTACAACACGCAAATGCAAACCAGTATTAACAAACTATATCGTTAATTAAGAGTAAAATGAAAATATACCTCTTCAGCCAGGAAAGTCAAATTTCCCTTGAGCATGTTATCGAACAGCCTACTTCATTTTATGTTCCGAAAACCGTTTTTATAAATTGGTTCAGTTCTAAATCGGTTGGATTTTCGGAATAAAGCCAAATTGTGAACACCCTAACCCCTATGTTACAGCATAGTGATAGTAAACACTGAGTAAGACTTGATATCGGTATCACTTTTTGTTTTATGTACTCTGTTTACTCTATCAAAAATGGGCAAAATATTTTAATTACGCTAAAAAACATAATTGAATTAAATTATATAGTGCAAAAGGTGTTCGTTAATCAGTTGTAAAGTTTTCCAAGAAAACATTTACATTGGTGAAAGAACAGAGTAATGGCATTTAATAGCAACGTACTTTCTCATTTGTGCCATTATCATATACGAACCAAAAATAATACAAAAATACCCATCCAACTTTCAAATTTTTGATTTATTATCAGATACGAACTTTAAAATATCATATATCATATACAAACTTTAAAAAAAATTGTTTCATTAGCAATGTACTTTCTCATTTGTTGATCAAAATAGATCAGTCGCCACCAATCCTCACACTCTCTTCTTCTAAAAACTTCCAACCACCACCAATCCTCACAACCACCGTAGCTGAGGAAAATAGTTAAAGAAGACAACAACAAAAGTATTAACATGTTACTACTAGTCAAGTGTTAGATGTTATTTTCATAGATGTGTACATCTTAATTGTAGATCTGAGCTGTATTTTATTTCAATATCTGAAAATAGTGTTTTTTTACGGCCGCCTCTCCGCAGCAACTGGCTTGTCGCCTAAAAGTTGCCGCTGCCGGTACAGTATCGGTGAATGTTGATAAAGTTATGTTTATTCTTTTGTTTTCAGATAGATGTGTTATTCTTTAGATCCACATGAACTTACGATTTTTTTATTTTATTATTTTTTTTATTGTTATTAAAGATAAGAGACGGCCACCATGAAGGATAATCGGACTTGGCTACAGCTGTGGCGGCAGAAGCGGAGTAAAGTTTTTTCTGATAAGATTACATTTTCATGACTAAATTATTACCTTTCATTGAGTAATATGGTTTGAAATATGTGTTAATTAAGTACCAAAAGAAACGTAATACTTATATGGACATATGTTTTAATTATGGACCAAAAAATTACATATGACTTACATATAATTTGACATATGTGGTAACACATATGGTTTTAATACAATCAGCCAATATTTTGAGTTTATATTTGTTAATGGTATATTTAAGAAAGTAAAGTTGCAGTTTGATGTACTTGTGGATTCTATGAAAGTGTTTGAATTTGAAGTTGAATGTATCAATGTATGTAATTGGTCCCAGAATTACTTGATGGCTGAATGCTTTAATATGGAATTTTCATATCATCTAAAATCATCCATCTACCAAGTAATGCGGCCATACACAGCTTGTTACATTGAACTTCATCTGTAAAACCTCAATTATAAAGATACGTCTTTCCAGCGTTTTTGATGGTGTTCGAGAGTTAATTTGAACACCGTCCCTAGTATCATTTGTGTGGTTGATCTTGATCACAAGTTAGTGCCTTTTTTTAGCCGTATCTTTATGGATGGTGTTCAAAAAAAACTCTCGAACATCAACAACGCTGTAAAGACGTATCTTTATCATTGAGGGGTGTTGATTGCGATAATGATATAGTGTGTATTATTCATGGCAGGCCACACTCCTTCATTATCCCATTCAACACGAGTCCTAATACTCACTTTTATCTAGAATCTACAATTGTATCATACTTTATGTAATCTTACTTAGCTTAATAGGGCAACATTGTTGTGCTATGCGTGTTGTTTTATTAACTAAAATATTTTTACTTTAAAGTCCATCACGTTATTCATTTTTCAATATTGACAAACGATGTTACAACATAATTAGCCATTCTTAGTGTCCACAATAGTTCCTTTTGTTATTTCATCAATCTAGCAATTTGCTTGGTGGGGGCACTCAGCTTAGTTTGTGCAACTGCAGGGTATATTTAAGAAAGTAAATATTTTGAGTTTATATTTGTTAAGGGTATATTTAAGAAAGTAAAGTTGCAGTTTGATGTACTTGTGGATTCTATGAAAATGTTTGAATTTGAAAGGGAGTGGTGGGGGCACTCAGAAGGGTTAAGTATGTTGATTTTAGCCTATTACAGTTGCACAAACTAAGCTGTAATAGACATGTAACATCGTGTGTCAATATTGAGAAATGAATAACGTGATGCAGTTTAATAAACTACATAATTACTTATGTTGTGTTTGTTTCTATTGCATTCATGACATAAAGTTTGTTTGCTTGTTTCCTTCTTTCCCTAGGCTTTGAAACCGTTAAAAAAACTGGTAACAAGAAATGACGAGGTCGTCCGTCCGTGGTACCAAACCGCCAGACAGTACCCCAAGAGCATTGCGAATCCGTTCATTGATAATCAATCCGGAAACCATATCCCCTCCTACACCTCCTGAATTTGACGATCCTTTGGAACTACCTCAATGGGTGCCATTTGTAGAGGTATGCAAAAGTTTAACAATGTTTTCCCCCTTAATTTTGGTTTCCAATTTTTATTATCTACTACCTGTGATATTTCAAAAATATACTATTTTTTTACACAAGTTAGATGCATTAGTCGAGTAGAAATCTTGAAACATACGTAAGTTAGGTTATACAGCGTACGAGGTAGAACATAAATTGATTATATAACATCATTTCATTAAAATAAGTTGGGCGATTACATAACTATTATATTCAATAGGTTCAAACAACCTTAGGGATTACATTTTTTGAAATCTTAATGACTACAGCAATCTTAGTTTTCAGGAGATGAGTCTAATCCTAAATGGGCCGACTCGTAGTAAAATTCTTCAATGTCTTCATGTTCAATCTCCTCATCAGCTTCCTCTGGTTTGGCAGCTTCAAGCAAATTCATCCGTGGCATATTGCCCAGTTGGTTCACATGATCTTCTGCGAGTCGTTTTTTTCTTTGTTTCTCTGCTACTGCTTCCTTTTCTTCTCGCCACATCTTTAACGCAAACTCGTTTTCCCACTGGATGTATGTTTCGTTAGATTCCCATACATAGTTGTTGGACCTTAAATCTATCAACTTTAACACTATTAAGCACGTAAGGATTGGTGACTTGATGATATAAGTGGCGTATGAAATATGAAGAGAAAGAGATGAAATAGAAAGCTTTTATTCAAGAGGCACACACACTTACACACACAAGCACACACCTCAAATGACTCATATGAGGTGTTTATATAGTAGTAACATGAGATGCCCTAATGGGCTTGGATGGGCTTTGTTTATGTTTGGATTGGATTTGGTTTACATTATATATAAATGGACTAGCTTATACATAACTTCTAACCTATTAGCTTTGGCCAATCCAAATGCCCATTTACTATTCTAATAACAAAAACTACGACACATTACAACGTTACAAAAAATGAGAATGGCCATCACTTTCTAATACAATTTTTAATGCTAACAATCTCCCCCTAAGGGGTGGTCATTCGAATGATGCTCCAGGTGATTAGGTCTTCTTTGTTCTTTGTTGTTGACCATTGTGTGTCGTAGTAGAATAGACTTTAGTCTTTGTTCCTTCATGCTTTGTGATCTTTGATGACTGACTTTTCATCGTTCTTTTTTCTTTTGTGATATGGAGCAGTCTGCCTTTCGTCACTTCTGCGTCTGTGGTTGTTGTTAGCCCTTCCAACATGCTCATACGTCTTTGAACTTTGAGATTCATACATTAGCAGTTCCCTTTCTTTCACTTAGATCTTTGTCTCTTTACTTTGTAGATTCTTCTTTTTGGCGTAGAATCTTTCTTTGAACATTGTGTTGCTTAGATCTTTGAGGGAGCTTTCTTTGACTTTGTGATGTAAGTATGAGCATGTGGAATCTGTCGCCATGGAGGTGATGTGTAGCTGCATGAAAACAGTTAGCAATAAATCAACCGGTACTTACAGATAAGGAATTAGAGATTGTCAACAGCATAGTGTGAAGACTCCTTCTAACTCTTATCAAGGCTGTTCCCATGTCAGATACTCCCGAGGGAGCTTACAAGACCTGCTTAGTAGCTCAATGACTGGGTGAGTCGCTGGGGATCACTCCACGACTGTAGACCGTTTTGGAACCACCGCGAACACTAAGCATAACCCATAAAGAATTACCGAAGTGACCTACTGTCAGGGCTGCTTGATGTTGACCCTGGCAGGAATTTCCATTCAATCATTGAGAATCACAAATGTGAATTCTCTCATAAATGTTCTCGCAGATTGCTAAGATCTGCGTAGGACTCTAAAGTTTACATCTGGCGTCCTTAATGATGAACAACCAGTGTAGAAATATCACGTGTTCCTATGAGATCTTTTGATGAGTCTCGGGGCTCTAGAATCAATAAGTGCACATTTGGTTTCCTATGAGGAGATTAGGGAGAGGTCTCCTACTTCAATATCAACCATCTCTAAGAGACAGGTCGATAGATTACACCGGTTCCCCGTGAGAATGAAACAAGCTCTTTTAAGAGAACTTGAGTCACTAAGAAAGTTTAGTGCATTGCGTCACTGGGTCCGTGACGTCTTTATCTTCAATACCGGTGTTACCTTAGCAACAACCAGTAACATACGAATTGAACCCGGTGTCTGCCCTAAGGTTGAACATATGAAGGGCTATTTCTTTTCACCCTTTTTCATAACTTTTCTTTTTAATTCTTCAACCCATTCTTTCTCCTTTCTCATTTTCTCCTTTATTTAATCATACCTAAGGACTTCTAATTCTAATCTATTGGATTTGTCCTTAGGTAGATCCCTCCGGCTCTCGCGGATCATAGGACGGTTTTCCCTAACCTTAGTCACCTTATAACTCCATGACTATCCTATAATTGATCACATGCCATAAAACCTTTTGTGAAAATCTCTCAAAGTGTTTATGAATATAAAACACATTGTTAACACTTCGAGAGTTTTGCATTTTCTTTTGAAGGACTCCCCCTTCACATGTGCTCATGGATTTTTAAGAAATTTGCATATGTGGGAGGAGTTTGCACTTTTGAATTGATCCACTTTCAGTGAACATGACCGATTTGAGACACACTTACATCACTAGTTAGACTAGCTTGAAATTATTACCCGTCCTGGTCAAGTCCAAACAAAGTCTCTCGATACGGTACATTCTACTCAGAAAAGTCCTATTCGAGACACGCTTACATCACTATATGACTAGCTTGAAATTATTACCCGTCCAGGACAAGTCTTTTCGATTACTGACATTTAAAGCTTCGTCAATTCATTTGGTGCATTCTGAGTCGAGCTCTATTGAGATTCATTCACAAACATTAAACATTTTTTATCACATTTTAATCATGTCTTCTCCCTCTAAAAAATAGCATATCGTGATATTTTTTATATCAATTGATTAAGAAAAAGCTTTTTGGAGAGATAGATAGATTTCATTTTGCATGAATTTGGAACATTTTTAGTTTTTGTACTCCCCCTTAATGATAGCTCATTTTAAAATCACTTAAGGGTTTGGAGGGAATTATCTTGAGCACTAATATTGAGAAATGTTTTGAACAATCTTGAAAAAGTGCTCAAGAATTTCATTTTGAAAACGAGTTTTTGTTTTGAAATCTTTTTCGTTTGTTTAGACTCGAACTTTTTGAAAAAGATATCGTGTGACAACTGGCAAATTAGGGAGCCATTTTGAAAACCCGCATTACTTTAAAAATTATAATTTTGGAATATTTGAAAAGTTTATTGTGACGAGATATTTTATGAACGTTGGAATGTGATTTTTATTGTACGTTATTTATGGAATTCGATTATTTATTTATGGTTTGGTTTGGTTCATTCGTGATGATTTATTTTTGAGATCATTATTTTGGCACTACATTGACTCCGGCACTAGGATAACCTAACAATTTTAGTTATTTTAATATTGGTTCGGATATTTATATTTTTGGAACGTATCGCGAGGTTTTGACTATTTTGGAACGAGTTCGGTTTGAAAGTTGATTGGTTATTTAAGGTTTCGGGTTTGGTCCGTGTATTTACACCGGGCTACTTAACCCACTACACCCCTCACTATTATTATTATTATTATTATTAAAAGGTTATTTTTTTAAAAAAAGAGTGAATTACAAATCGTCCTTGTGGAGCTGTGACAACACAACACACATCAACACCCTCACCAACATTATCACTCTCTCTCTTCTTCTAAAACACAACCATCGCCGCCCTTAAACCCCCCCCCCCCCAATCGAACCACCACCGACACCCTCACACCAAAACTAACACCACCATCTTAACCATCTTCTTCCGATCTATCTATTGGTATAAACCACCCGCGTTTTGGACCACCCTAACACAACATACGAATTGATATCACCACGTTATCACCACCCTTGTCATCTTTTCTTTTTGGGTTTTTGAAGAAATCGAGTTTTGGAGCTTTATTGAAGGTGAGTGGCCACGAATCTTATTCATGCGCCCCGATTCATACCCAAATCGTGGGTATGGGGATGTTTTCTTGATGGGTTTTGATGAAATCTTGATTAATAATGATGGGGAAATGTTATTTTGTCATTAAAAATCCGTTTTGTATCTTGGGTTTTGGGTGTGACGAGAGTTTGATACTCGGCTTGTACATTGGGTCGCGTTTGGTTTTGTTTGTTGGCTCGTTAGGAGCATGGCCGAGACACTAGGTCTCGATGAGACCCTTTCCTTGACTCGTTTGGGAGTCTAGGATGATTATTGGTCCGATACTACTTGGTTCTTGGTTTTGATTCTTGATATTTGGAGTTTTAGATGAGTTGTGATTGTTTGGCTTTGTTGTTGTTGTTGTCGTGGTTTGTGGCCGACGACCTCATGGGTCCGTTTGGTTCGGCTTGGGCTCGTTAGAGCAATGCCGAGACCTAAGGGTCTCGGGCGTGACCATAATATGAGTATTTTGGTTTCATTTTGACCCGGGTTTGACTTGGTAAGTCGACCCGTACGTATGGTATGTATATATTGTTGTTGTTTATATTGTGTTATTATTATTGTTATGGCATTATTTTGGACCGAAGCTTTTTGGATGGGTCGAGACACTTTGTGGTCTCGACATGGTATACTTGAGATTTGGTTTATGGAGATGTGTTGGCGAAAAGAGTATATGCGGACCGATTGTGAGACGGTCATTAGATGACGGAGATATGTTAGTTGGGTGCCGTAGTCGGACCCTCATGTTGTAGCACGTGGATATGGGATTGATTTGGACGGAGTTGATTTATTTATTTTGACTTGGTTATTATTTTGGACTTGGACTATGAGCCGAGAGTGATGACTCGGACATGTGACCAAATTTTATGACTCGATAAATATTTAAAAATCAAACATTAAAAATAATACTCATAATAATATTATTGATAATATAATCGTTTATATACGTATATAGACGTGATAAACGTATATATATATATATATATATATATATATATATATATATATATATATATATATATATATATATATATATATATATATATATATGCGTATATTAATTATAAAATGATCACGAGTAAATGTTATAATAATATAACGATAATTGTTATACTATACAAATAGTGCAATAAATGTCGAGAACTAATAAGCCGGGTGAGTAATAAATAAAAATATAACTATTTTTTTTTATAAATTTAGAAAACTTATTGAGTTATATGAGTTGTGGTTACTTAAAGTTCAAGTGGGCTTTATATTGTGACTTGTGTGTTGCCATGGATATATGACGATTAATATAAACATTTTCTATAACAAGTGACTTATTTAATCGACGGATTAGATCGAGTTATTTGGCTATATAAAATGAGTATATTAATGGGCATCGTATCCCACGACGCCCATAGGTTGTGGTATATGTTTTAGGGTAATAAATTACTATGTATCTCGTGGAATTTGGCCGATTTGACGATATATATAGGGAATTTATTGGACTACAATATATACCAAATAGAGTTCTTTGTGCTATGTGCTTTAGGTTGGGTATAATTTTGGAACGATATATTACGTAAATAAATATGGGAGATTATCAAATCGACGGATTTGATAAACTTTGATGATTTATTTAAATAATATGTTGGGCTAATATTAGACCTATAGATGGGTTATTATTTCTTTTTCTTGTGACTTCTTGGTTTGAGTTGTGTCGACCCTTCACCCATATGGATACCAAACGTCGAATTTCAAATTAATATATGAAGTTAATTCGAGGAATGGATATTTTTGGAAAGTAAAATGGAATACGTTCGGGAATGGGAATATTTGATTTTCGAGGAAATGATTTCTGAACGAGCTTGATATTGTTAGGAAGTGCTGAGTCTGTAGTTGCCGTTACGTGAGTTGCTTGAGTTTACTTACGTCTTTCTTCTATCGATTTCTTTTGAGGATTTTCTGGACTTGAGGTGAGTCATAGCCCCACTTTTACTCTTGAACTTTATTTTCAATACTTGGGGTGAGAAACGTGCAAATATTTTACGTGGACTATTATCGCTTTATTTATTTTAAAACTTGCTATGCTTATAGAACTAGGTAGGATTAAGCGAGGCCTAGTCCCAAACTAGGTAAGCTATTGATTTGGTTTATGTGCGAGGCCTAGTCCCGAACTAGGTAAGCTATTGGATTGATTATAGAGCGAGGCCTAGACTTGAGCTAGGTAAGCTATTGATTGGATAGATTTGAGCTATAGCGTGCACCTATAGGGTTGATTTGATTTGGTTGGATTATTGTGGTTGGATTATTTTGGTTGGATATTTTGGTTGGATGATTAAGGCCTAGTCTAGCTAGCAAGCGTTTTGCGTATATGTCCACTATATTGAATTATGAATTTAAACCTATGATCTCACCAGCGAAAGCTGACTTTTAGCACGTTTTCTCAGGTAATTAAGTGATGCCCTTTGGATGCTTGGATTGGAGGCTTGGCAATGGCACCGGTTATGGATCTACTTTTCTAAAACTCTGATAAACTATTGTGGACCTATGTTTATTTCTATTGGGCCTTACTTTGGATAATTCTTGGGATAAATGTAAACTTTAAAACCCGTTTTGGTTGTGTTTTTCTTATGTTTACTTTATCTCATTCTTTCATGACTTGGAATGGATACCAATCCCCGTAGCACCCCGAAAGCTTGTTGAGTCTTCCGCTGTATCAAATTTTGGGGGTGTTACAGATTGATATCAGAGCCAAGGTTATAGAGAACTAGGTAAATAGACACCTAAACTATAACCGATTTTTATAGAAAACGATCCTCGACCATTGCCCGCCAACCCGAAGCATCATTATTATTATTGAGGTATATTGAGAAGATTATTATATTTGGGGATTCTTGAGATGATTTGAGGATTTGAGGTTTATTGATTTAGTGATATGATGGCGTTTCGAGGAATTATATGCGTCTTGGGGAATTATATGCGTTTTGAGGAATTATATGGCTTAATTGTTTTACGAATGATTTTAGTAATGCGGTATTTTAAATCTTTCTTGATTATATATGATTGGGAATTATATGATATTTTTGATATGGTATTTTGAGTTCGCGGTTTAGTTGTTTTGAAACACTTACACCTACCCTACGCCGTTGTCACAGACTATGGCCTCCCGTATGTTTGACGTTGCTGAGGATATTCTTACTGCACCTGTACACCCAGCACAGATCACCATGGCTCCTGATGATCCTTACAGGGTTGCCATGCATTTAGCTACTGTGTCACCGACAACTTCTACTTCAGCACCACCTGCTGCATCTACGCAGGGACCCTCATTTTCTCTAGGGCTCCCTGGTACATCGAGGCAGCTTACTCTTCATCAGGCTTTGGCTCGTGTGGCTCTACGTTTTGCCCACCGAGCTACGGCACGTATGTCGGTACGCCCTACTTCACCACCTTTACAGTTGGATGCTCACTCTCTCCTGTCAGATGCACCACCTGCATCATTGCGTCGTCGTCCTAGATCACCTACCCCTTCACCACATTGTTCACCTGTTAGGAGACGACGATTGATGATGTACTCTTCCGATGAGGAGGAGGAGGAGTACGAGGGTGAGGATGAGGCTGATGACCCTCAGGAGGCTGAGCAGGTGATGATGATGACCCTGAGGAGGAGGATGACCCTCAGGAGGAGGAGATGCCTGATGATGATGATTTGTTGGTACCGCCAGCTCAGGCTGAGGAGCCTGATTCACCTATACATCCAATTGAGCCTGTTTCACCTGATCATCCATTTTTGTTTGATTTTCCACCTGGTAGTCCCGTTGAGTCGGATGCACCTTCTGAGGTTTCTGCTGAGCATGCAGAGTTAGGTGAGACTGGTAGGATGTGGGCTCAGATTACTGATCTTGGTGAGAGAGTTACACGTATGTCTGAGCGGATTGATAGGGTGACCGTTGAGTTCATTGGGGAGTTGAGGATTGACATGGTTACGGCTGAGAGGAGAGTTACCAAGATGAGGAGAGGTTTGATGGAGGTTCACGAGCATATCGAGATTTTACAGCGAGGTTTTATTACAGCTCGAGAGGCCGACCGCAGGTTATGGCAAAGGAATGCCGAGTTGGAGAAGGAGGTGGCTGACCTCAAGAGAGACAGCGACACCCATGGTGTGGAGTTAGGATCACTATGGAGAGAGCTTGAGGGCTTGAGGCAGGAGTTGAGGAACCTCCGTCAGCAGCGTGGCTAGATGTTTGGGTTATGTTATCTTGATGCTTTCTACACCGAGGAGTGTTAGGTTAGAAAAGCTAGTTATCCTATTTTGATGTATTTTCCGTGGATTATTCATCTCGTTTGGAACGATTATTATCTTTTGTGTTTTTCGGTAGTTGGAACGGTGTTGGATCTTTATTGTATGGTTGATGGTTATCATTATATGGTATTATGTGGTTTTTGGATATTGTGGAAATTGAGTTCCTATTCGCCTTATTGATGTCTTGTGGTGTATTGTTGATATTCTTTCCATGACTTGGCTTCGTTGATTTAATTCTTGTTGAGCATATGATAAGTTCTATCGGAGACTCATGAACTTGTATGATGTTTCAGATCAATGGCCCCACGATGAAACCCTGTTAGAGCTACCAGAACTGGTCCTGCAACGACTACCCCTGGTCGTCGAGGACGCCGTCCTACTCGAAATGTTGAGACCCCTACTCCTGATAACCTGGACACTACTAACCGCAACAACAGGAATCAAAATGTTGATGTTTAGGGAGACAATGATCATGTTCCACTTAATGCACCTACTGTGGATCAAGCAATGATCAATCAACTTGTGGAGCAACGAGTTGCTGAGCTACTAGCTGAGTCAAATCATTCCAACAATTCTGCTGGAACATTCCCACCTGTTCGTGCTAATGGATGTAACTACAAGGAGTTTAAAATTTGTGGACCCGTTGAGTTTGGTGGAACTGAAGGAGTGGTATACTTGGTCAGGTGGATGGAGAAGACTGAGTCAGTGTTTAATGTCAGTGGTTGTGCGGAGAATGCGAAGGTAAAGTTTGCTTCTTTTACCTTCAAGGATGAAGCTTTAACTTGGTGGAACAATTACCGTAATTCGGTAGGGAGTGATGTGGCTTATGCTATGACTTGGGAGCAATTTAAGTCTTTGCTGATTCTGACTTACTGCCCAAGGAATGAGATTAAGAAGCTAGAGATTGAGTTCTGGAACCACAAGGTGAAAGGTACCGATATGGCAACTTACAATCGCCGTTATCGAGAGTTAGCCTTAGTTTGTCCCGATATGGTTAGGACGGAGACTCAAAGGATTGAGAGGTATACCGATGGGTTGCCGGTAGCTACAAGGAACAATGTGATTTCTCCTAAGCCTGCAAACATTCATGAAGCTATCACTATTGCTCAACAATTGATGGACTCGTTGGCATTGGAAGAAGCTGAGAAAGACAAGAATGGAAAGAGGAAGAGGGATAATCACTCTAAGGGTAATGATCATCGAAACAAGCGACAAACAACTACTAGAGCTTATGCTATGGGAGATGGAGATAAGAAGAACTACAATGGAGATACACCCAAGTGTAACCGATGTTATAAGAATCATTCTGGACGATGTACGGTGATGTGCAAGAATTGCTCTAGGATGGGACACATAGCTAAGGATTGTAGAGCTCGACCACTTGCTATGGTTCAAGCTACTCCTGAAACTATGAGTAAGGCAAATGTTACTTGTTATGGATGTGGAAAGAAGGGACATTATAGGAATGAGTGTAGGGAATCGTGGAACCGAGGAAATCAAGGATCGGGTGGTAATGGGTACAATAATGGAAACCATGGAGCTGGAGGAAACCGTGGACGACAAGATACTAGGGACCAACGTGTGGAAGCTGGAGCTGCTCATGGAAGAGTGTATGCACTTGGGAACGAGAGAGGAGAAGATCCGAACGTCGTTACTGGTACGTTCCTTCTCAATAATCGTTATGCTTCCATACTATTTGATACTAGTGCCGATAAGAGTTTTGTGTCCACTAAGTTGCACCCTTACTAGAGAAACCCCCGATGGCCTTAGGAATTGGTTATGATGTAGAGTTAGCTAATGGGAACATAGAGAGGATTAGGACTATCATTCAAGGTTGCACGTTAAACTTTCTGAATCGTCCTTTCAACATAGATCTTCTACCCGTCACGTTAGGAAGTTTTGACGTCATTATTGGTATGGATTGGTTGTCGAAGTATCGTGCTCATATACTTTGCGATGAGAAGATCGTGTGTGTGCCTTACGGCAAGGAGATTCTGAACATACCAGGAGATAGAAAGGATTTGAGAAGCCCATCTAGATTAGCGGTCATATCTTGTACAAAATTGCCGAAGCTAATGGAAAAAGGATGTTGCCTTTTCTTAGCTCAAATTTCTCAGAAAGGAGGGAAGGAGAAGATGGAAAGGTGAATTGGAGATGTACCTATAGTTCGTGATTTTTTGGATGTGTTTCCCGATGATTTGCCGGGAATTCCGCCTACTAGACAAGTAGAATTTCAGATTGAGTTGATACCTGGTGCTGCACCCGTGGCACGAGCGCCTTATCGTCTTGCACCTACTGAACTGGAAGAGTTGTCGAAACAACTAGCGGAGTTAGCCAAAAAAGGATTTATAAGACCAAGTTCTTCGCCTTGGGGAGCCCCGGTCTTATTTGTGAAGAAGAAGGATGGATCATTTAGTATGTGTATTGATTATCGAGAGCTGAACAAGTTAACGGTGAAGAATAGATACCCGTTACCGAGGATCGACGATTTGTTCGATCAACTTCAAGGATCGAGTGTGTATTCGAAGATCGATTTGAGATCGGGATATCATCAGCTTCGAGTTCGCGAGGAAGATATTCCAAAAACGGCTTTCAGAACCCGTTACGGGCATTACGAGTTTCAGGTGATGCCGTTTGGGTTGACTAACGCACCGGCGGTATTCATGGACCTCATGAATCGGGTGTGTAAGCCTTACTTAGATAAGTTTGTGATTGTGTTCATCGATGACATTCTAATTTATTCGAAGAGTGAGAAGGAGCATGAGGAGCATCTAAGACTTATCTTAGAATTGCTCAGGAAGGAGAAACTGTATACCAAGTTTTCTAAATGTGAATTTTGGATTCCGACGGTACAATTTCTGGGTCATGTAATTGATAGACAAGGAGTTCATGTAGATCCTACTAAGATTAAAGCGATTAAAGATTGAGCTGCACCTACGACCCCAACAGAAGTTTGTCAATTTTTGGGATTAGCCGGTTATTACCGAAGATTCATTGAGGGATTTTCGAAGATAGCAAAACCATTGACCAAACTGACACAAAAGAGTGTTAAATATGAATGGGGAGATAAGGAAGAGGAAGCATTTCAGTTACTTAAGGAGATGTTGTGTAGTGCTCCTATCTTAGCGTTACCTGAAGGTAACGAGGATTTCGTCGTCTATTGTGACGCTTCTCATAAAGGTTTAGGAGCTGTGTTAATGCAACGAGAGAAAGTGATAACTTATGCTTCCCGACAGCTCAAGAAGCACGAGAAGAACTACACCACCCATGATTTGGAGTTAGGTGCTGTGGTTTTTGCCTTGAGGATATGGAGACATTACTTGTATGGAACCAAGTGTGTAGTGTTTACTGACCACAAAAGTCTGCCACACATTTTGAACCAAAAAGAGCTTAACATGAGACAGCGACGTTGGATTGAGTTGCTAAGCGATTATGATTGTGAAATTCGCTACCATCCTGGTAAAGCAAACGTTGTTGCTGATGCTCTTAGTTGAAAAGAGAGAATACCACCGTTACGAGTTAGGTCATTAGGAATGACTATCGTATCGCCATTACCGTCTCAAATATTGGAAGCTCAAACGGAAGCGTTGAAAGCAGAAAATCGATCTGCTGAGAACATATTTGGGATGGCAGAAAATGAGATGGGATTTGTTAAGCGTTCTGATGGAGTATTATGTTTTGGAGAGCGAAGTTGGGTACCACTGTATTGAGGAATTCGAGAGTTGATTATGCACGAGTCGCATAAGTCAAGATACTCTATTCATCCTGGGTCTGACAAGATGTTCCAGGATTTGAAAAAGTTATATTGATGGCCAAATATGAAGGCAGATATAGCGTTGTATGTTAGTAAGTGTTTGACTTGCTCTAAGGTTAAGGCAGAACATCAAAGACCGCCAGGATTATTGACGCAGCCAGATATCCCAGTTTGGAAATGGGAGCGGATTACGATGGACTTTATTACCAAATTACCAAAGACAGCTAGCGGTTGTGACGCTATTTGGGTAATTGTGGATCGATTGACTAAGTCTGCTCATTTCCTGGCAATTAGTGAAGATGATAGTGTTGACAAACTTGCGAGGTTGTATGTGAAGGAGATTGTTTCTCGGCATGGAGTTCCGATATCGATTATTTCTGACCGCGACAGCCGCTTTACGTCAGCGTTGTGGCGATCACTTCAAACCGCTTTGGGGACGAGACTTGATATGAGTAATGCATATCACCCCCAAACCGATGGTCAAAGTGAGAGAACTATTCAGACTTTGGACGATATGCTTCGTGCATGCATAATAGACTTTGGTAAATGCTGGGAGAAATATCTACCCCTTGCGGAGTTCTCCTACAACAATAGCTACCACACAAGTCTTAAAGCTGATTTGAAACTTTATATGGTCGTAAATGTCGTTCGCCTATTGGTTGGGCAGAAGTTGGAGATAGCCAACTCACAGGCCCTGAACTTATTTTGGAAACTACTGAGAAAGTAACGCAAATTCGAGATCGACTGCAAGCAGCTAGAGATAGGCAGAAAAGTTACGCCGATCAGAGGCGTAAACCCCTAGAATTCCAGGTTGGAGACAAAGTGATGCTGAAAGTCTCGCCTTGGAAGGGTGTGATACGTTTTGGGAAACGTGGGAAACTTAATCCCCGCTACATTGGACCATTTCTTATTTTGGAAAGAATTGGGCCCGTGGCATATCGGTTGGAATTACCACCGAAATTGAATAAAGTTCATGATGTGTTTCATGTTAACAATTTGAAGAAGTGTCTTTCGGAGGAAACGCCAGTTATACCAATTAAGGATATTCGTGTGATGAGAGTTTGAATTTTGTGGAAGAGCCGATTGAGATATTGGATAGAGAGATTAAACGACTTAAGAGAAGTCGTATTCCGCTCATAAAAGTTCGTTGGAATTCGCGGCATGGACCGGAATTCACGTGGGAACGCGAGGATGAGTTTCGAAAGAGATATCCGAAGCTTTTTACTTCGTAGATGGTTTGTTCCGAGAGAAACCCGGGACGGGTTTCTTCTGAGGCTGGGAGGATGTGACAATTGGCAAATTAAGGAGCCATTTTGAAAACCCGTATTACTTTAAAAATTATAATTATGGAATATTTGAAAAGTTTATTGTGACGAGATATTTTATGAACGTTAGAATGTGATTTTTATCGTACGTTATTTATGGAATTCGATTATTTATTTATGGTTTGGTTTGGTTCATTCGTGATGATTTATTTTTGAGATCATTATTTTGGCACTACATTGACTCCGGCATTAGGATAACCTAACAATTTTAATTATTTTAATATTGGTTCGGATATTTATATTTTTGGAACGTATCGCGAGGTTTTGACTATTTTGGAATGAGTTCGGTTTGAGAAAGTTGATTGGTTATTTAAGGTTTCGGGTTTGGTCCGTGTATTTACACCGGGCTACTTAACCCACTACACCCCTCACTATTATTATTATTATTATTATTATTATTATTATTATTATTATTATTATTATTATTATTATTATTATTATTATTATTATTATTATTATTATTATTATTATTATTATTATTATTATTATTATTATTATTATTATTATTAAAAGGTTATTTTTTTTAAAAAGAGTGAATTACAAATCGTCCTTGTGGAGCTGTAACAACACAACACACATCAACACCCTCACCAACATTATCACTCTCTCTCTTCTTTTAAAACACAACCATCGCCGCCCTTAAACCCCCCAATCGCACCACCACCGATACCCTCACACCAAAACTAACACCACCATCTTAACCATCTTCTTCCGAGCTATCTATTGGTATAAACCACGCGCATTTTGGACCACCCTAACACAACATACTAATTGATATCACCACGTTATCACCACCCTTGTCATCTTTTCTTTTTGGGTTTTTGAAGAAATCGAGTTTTGGAGCTTTATTGAAGGTGAGTGGCCACGAATCTTATTTGTGCGCCCCGATTCATACCCAAATCGTGGGTATGGGGATGTTTTCTTGATGGGTTTTGATGAAATCTTGATTAATAATGATGGTGAAATTTTATTTTGTCATTAAAAATCCGTTTGGTATCTTGGGTTTTGGGTGTGACGCGAGTTTGATACTCGGCTTGTACATTGGGTCGCGTTTGGTTTTGTTGGTTGGCTCGTTAGGAGCATGGCCGAGACACTAGGTCTCGATGAGACCCTTTCCTTGACTCGTTTGGGAGTCTAGGATGATTATTGGTCCGATACTACTTGGTTCTTGGTTTTGATTCTTGATATTTGGAGTTTTAGATGAGTTGTGATTGTTTGGCTTTGTTGTTGTTGTTGTCGTGGTTTGTGGCCGACGACCTCATGGGTCCGTTTGGTTCGGCTTGGGCTCGTTAGAGCAATGCCGAGACCTAAGGGTCTCGGGCGTGACCATAATATGAGTATTTTGGTTTCATTTTGACCCGGGTTTGACTTGGTAAGTCGACCCGTACGTATGGTATATATGTGGAAAACTAGAAGGGGGGGTTGAATAGTTTTACGTCCTTTTAAAAGTTTATTACCAAAATGTTTTGTAGCTTATTAAAAAACTTTCGATTCGATCTCAAGTGAATTCAAATGACAACTAATATAAGCAATTCTAATGTAATAATGAAAGTATTGAAATGTAATGAACAAAAGATAGAGTTAGAAAGATCAAACCACAACACGCGAATTTATAGTGGTTCGGCTACAAGGACACCTTCCTTGCCCTACTCTACTCCCCGAGTACCACACTCGAGAGTTTTCTTCACTATGTCAACAAACTCCTTATGGTGGAGAAACCTTACACACCTTGGCTTACACGAGTTAACGACACTAAGCTAAATGTCGAGTTCTAATCGTAGCTAGAACCAATCTCACGACTTCTTGAAGGCTTCACTCCTTCTTCACAACTTCACGACTTGTTCAAGGCTTCACACCTTCTTCACACCTTCACAACTTCACACCTTCTTCTATGCACAACTAATTCACAACTACTAAACTACTTTACAACACACTTATTTTCTATACACAACAAATTTACACAACACTTTTACAAATATCTACCACAACTACAATATGAATCTAGCTATTCACAACACTACTACAATTAGATGGATGTAGAGGAGTGTTCTTCTTCTTGCACTTGAATGGATGAAGCTTTGGATCACTTGGCAATAAAGACTTATGAATTATATGATCAAAGGATTTTAGATCTAGAGAGGAAGGTTGGATCAGAAAGTTTATAGTGCAAAAAGGTGAGAAAATGTGTAAAATGATCCAGTATTTATAGGGCCAAATTTTACTGTTCGGGAGCGTGCCGGTCCCCTTAATTATAGGCCGGTCCCCTTAATCATTAAGGGGGCCGCCTAGTAAAATTAAGGGGGCCGCCCTCCTGAACGTTTGAAAAGTTTTTCTGGATAAAATTTGCCCTTTTTGGTTGGAAATTTGAAATCATATTTTTGTGGTTTAATATAGCATTACCAAAAATGATTTACAAATATATATAAAATGTTTATATCATTTTATAAGATGTTATGTCTTAAGACAAAATTCCCTATGATCATGTAATGCATAAGATGCTTAGTTTATGCATACCTTAAGTGATATTAGATGTAGAAGTAAATATTTGTTACCAAATACTTGTTTACTTCTTAATCTTGACTTAATTTCATTTAAGTTTTGTGATTATCAAAACATAGGTTTATTGAGAGATATTAATAACCTTTTTAAGCATTATTTATATCAACAATCTCCCCCTTTTTGATGATTACAAAACTTAAACTCATTAACTCAAAAATTAATTTATAAACAAGTATTTTAGTGAGTTTATATTTACTTCTCCCCCCTTTTGTAGAATCAAAAAGGTTTTTCCGAAAATCTTTAAGTGCGAAAAATTGACGGGTAGAAGCTCCCCCTTGATGTGTACTCCCCCTCGTTTGGGGGCACCAAGAGAACAAGCTATGGAATGCTTTGCAAAAAAAAATATTAGAAGCACAAGTATATGCATGCAAACATGTATAAGGTGAAAAAAAATAAAGCATGTTTGAAAAGAAAGCATTCATATTAAATAAGTGGTTGTGTCAAGACACAACCATACAAGTAGCAATTTGAATTACAAGGAGAAAAGCTAGTTCACAAATAAGCAACTAGGAAAATACATCATCATGAAAAAAAAAAAGTACATGGTCTTCATAGAGCTTGCAAGCAAAAGGGTTGTAGAGGCTTTATTTATTAAGCATATGAGATGCTTAATTAGGAGAGCATGATGGTGATGGTGAAGGAATGGGTGAGAATTGTGGTGGAGGAATTATTGGAGAGGATGGTGGAGTTGGTGGTGGTGGTGGGTTGGTAAGCAAATGTTCAATATATGAAAACATATATTGAATTTCATCTCTAAGGCAAAAGATGACCGTGCGGTTGTGGATGCAACAAAGACAAGTATCCCCATGGGATTCAAGTAGCCTCCAAGGCACGGGATTGGCAAAGAATGGTGGTGTAATTGGTGGAGATGAGAGATGAGCATCAAGTGGTGTTATTGGTGAAAGTGAGATGGTAAGATGGGTGGATATTGGTTCTTGTGTAGGAGGTGGTGATGATACTTGTGGTGACAAGTGTGAGTTGATGTAGTCATTGATTGATGAGGTTGAGGGTATGGAGGATGAGGAAGTTCCATGAGTGGAAGGTGTTTTAGATGGTGCATTGGGTGCACATGGGGATGAACATTTGAGTGGAGGTGATGCTGTTTTGTTGTCTTCATTTGTTAAGTCAATGAAGAGTTGTTTTGGGGGGATGGCCACAAGTTTTTGTTTCTTGGAGGTTTTGGAGTGTGAGGTGCTTGGTGGAGTTATAATGATTAAGATGGTGAATGATGAGATGAAGAATGGTGATTTTGGAGGGAATTTATAGTATGGAAATGGTTGAGTGTGAGGTGCTTGGTGGAGTTATAATGATTAAGATGGTGAATGATGAGATGAAGAATGGTGATTTTGGAGGGAATTTATAGTATGGAAATGGTTGATTTAGGTATGTATTTGAAATGGTTTAATAAGATTCTAAAATCAGTTGGGTTAAAATGGGAAATGGTAGCTGAAACTAGAGAAAGGGTTCACAAGATGCAAAAGAAAACAGTGAATCCAGTTCCAGATGGCCGGTCCCCTTAATTGTATGCCGGCCCCCTTAATAATTAAGGGGACCGCCTAGGGAATTAAGGGGGCCGCCCATCTGGTGTTTTCCCAGACGACCAGAAACCCAAAATTTGCAGAATTTGGTGATTTTTCAAGTGTGTTTTTCCAGCAAGCTCTATTAGAAGTATATACTCTAGGAATGATGATACATAAACATATATATATATATATATATAATCAAATTTCATGCAAGTAAACATATTCTAATCCATTTTGAAAATAAACATGGCATAACATTAAAATAGTAGCATGATAACAATTAGAATCTAAACATCATTCAAGAGATAATAAGAAGTAACACAAGTATTTCCGAATAAATCGGACAAATAGCAAATCATACAAATGTCAAATAGAACCAAGTAATAACAAGTAGCAATACATCAATATCTTCTACTCACTACAAAAAAATGGCCATTTAGTGGCACACATTTTTAGTGACAAAATATATATGTGCCACTGTATCATATTTTTAATGGCAATTTTTTATATGTCATTAAAGATAACAAGGTTCTAGTGGCACTTTACTCTTAGTGCCATGAATGTACATGATTGCTAGTGACACAAACTTTTATATGCCATAATAGCTCACTTGAATTAGTGTCAGTTATATGTTTTATGCCATTAAATATAATTTCAATATTTTTTGTGATTTGTAATTGTTCCGCTACTTTTCAAAATAAAAAAGTTTCCCAATTTCAAAAAATTAAGGCGGGCCTATGTTAAAAATTAAAAGACATCTGTGGGCTTTTTTGTTCCCTCTTATTCTTCTTTCATTAGTCTGACAATTCATATTTCAAAAACCCTAGTTTTCATAGCCGCATCAAGTTTCTATGTTTCTCATTGTCATAATTCATTTTCATCATGCCAAGTAATTTCTATAACATGCGATTCCTGTTATCTCAACCCGCATATTTATTTTGTATTATGATTCTGATTATTATGTATGTGAACAGTATGATAGGTGAGTTACGAAGGAAGTTATAAGTTGAATGGTCATATATCAACCAGGTCTCATAATGTTTTCAACGTAAATTGGTGAGATCCCATAAGTTAATGTTTGTTAAGACTTTTCTATCCATTAAAATGTTATTTTGCTTTTATAATATTATCTCTAGGCCTTTGTTTATCAATGTTTCCAACCATGCTACAGCAAGGAATTGAAAAAAGTTCATATGTCAAATTTGAAACTTTGCTTCATTAAGTCTAATAGCATATAATTATAAAGGTGTTAGATATGGCTAAAGAAAAAAAGGATCAACACAGGTTCTATCGTTAAGATAAGTTAATTCATAATGTAAATTGATATCAACGAATTCAATTCATTGAATTGTTTTGCTTTTATATATTGAATTGTTGTACGGGGTACCACTTGTTACCATTCTTCTTATACTTGTACTTTTATTTATATTTCAACCTTCTTCTAATGTGAAGTGTGCAGGGCCGACTTTAAGGGAGTGCAAGAGGTGCAATTGCACAGGTGACCATAAAATTCCATGCACTTTATTATATGTATATACATAACATGAGGCTTGAGTTTAATTAGTTCACACACTAATGATACATGTGTATTTTGTATATGTATTTAACGGCCGGTGTGCATTTGCTAAAAAGCAACGAAGAACTCGCTTTGTGGTTGGGCTTGGAAGGAAAACAAGGATCAACAATGTAAACTAAATATTTGTAGTCAATTGTCAAGGTATATTTACTCAAAAACAACAGCTAACGTAATCTTAATGTGTCTAAAGCTTATGAATTATTCACATCTTATAGTTTAATATATGTAACTTTAATCTTTAAGAATTGTTTTTGTTAATTTGTCTGCAGATAATGCGCTTAGGAGCAATCCGGATTCTCTTACAAAGATGAAGTTGTAGTTATTTTGATAGTTTTAGGCATCTTATATATGTAGTTGGAAATTTAGACTTGTGCTATTTTTTTGGATATTTGTATCTTGTATATTGGAAAATTTGTTAATTAATGAAAATTTCGATCATATGTTAACCATTAAATTGTTTGTTTCATGTGCCATTGTCAAATGAAATTTGGTTTCAAATAATATTGTTACAGCGAAACCATTCGATAGCAAAGAATATATGCAATTGAAACCATTCGAGTATCACATCATAACATATATTTAGTGACAGAGCGTATGTGACACAAAATCGTTTTAGTATGTTGTGGCAGATTATTAAGTGCTACTGAATCACTAAAAGTCTGCAGCAACATAACAAAAAAGTGTCACTAAAATCCTATAGTGGCAGCGTCGTTAGTGTCACTTTCTTTTTCTGCCACCAAATGTCTAACAGGCCTTTAGTGGCATTTATTTGACCTATTGTGGCACTTTGTATGTGTCACTAAATGGCTCTTTTTTTGTAGTGACTTCTTTTTCTTTCCAAGCATCTTCCTAAACATCTTCCCAATGGATTTGAAACCCCCTCGAAGTTCTTCATGCATTTGTTGTTGACGATTGATGATAGACGTTTGACGAGTGAAGAGAAGCTCATCGGTACGTTCATGAGGAAGAGGAATTTGATACTCGGTATCATCAAGATCGGAAAGATCCTCAACAAAGGTCGTGGGGGATGGAGTACTAACACGTGAGGTGTCTTCATCCTCATCATCAGCGTCATCACGATGAGATGTAGAACCACGAGGCCTAGAGTACAAAGGAACACGAGATTTTCCTTTGTCACTACGAGGACGGCGAGTACGAACAAGAGTGAGTTGGTTCAAGGTAGGAAGGATTTGAATGTAGTAATCTCTTTGAAGATGAGGGTAATGTTCCATCACATAACGATAAAGTTGTGTGAGAAACATACCATAAGGAAGATTGTCATTTGGGGTGTTTTTGGCGAACATGATTCGATGAATGAAAAGATAAGCCAAATTGTATTGCTCTTCAGCAATAACACAATAAAGCATGTGGGCAATGCTTGCCGTGACATGATCACGGTGACCACCAGTACCGAACGCATTCTCTCGAATGAGTTCTTCCCACTTCTTCATATCTTGGCTTAGCTCTTTGAGAAGGATTTGATTGGCATGAATATCGACATTCTTCGACTTGATTACTCGACTAGTCGTACGACGAATGTCTTCAGGACTAGGAATCTCAGAATAGTAGGGGCCATCCTGAGGACGATTTCTTTCAGGAGAGGAAAGATCCCATTCATTTGAGAAAACGGCTTGGCCGTTGTATGGGATTCGAAGAATTTGACCGAATTGAACAAGATTGAGAGTGATGAATTGATTTTGAATCATGAAGGAGATGAGGATATTGCCATAGGGATCGGTTTGCACCGTCACTTGGCCATAGAAATCGAGGACAAAACGAGGAATGATTGGTTCGTTGATTTGGAGAAGACATTCGAAACGAATATTGGTGAACATTCGTTCGGGTTGATCATTTTCATAAAAAGATGGATCGACAATTCGTCCTTCGTGAATGTTTCTATTTTCAATAGGACGATAGAAACAAGCAACTGAAGGAGACATGCCGGGAGTAGAAGAGACATTTGGAATGTATTGTTTGGTTTTGGATACATCACTAACCGTGGTCTTAGGCATTTTCACCTAAACAATATAACAACAAGAATATAATTAATATAAAAACAACTATCATGCATATGTTATATATATGTATATATAATTATATGCAATATATGTGGAACGAAATTCTACTTCGACAAAAAAAAATGTTCAATGAAGTAGTTTCATAATGTTCCTTTTATTTTGATTTTAAACTCGTTTAGAATATATAATATCAAAGAGTATGATATCATAATTCATTTCGAAATAAGGCTAGATATATATTAGATTATATATCTTCCATTTCGTAAGAGTTTGACATAACATGAGCTTGTTTAAAAGATTAAAAAGCGAATTTTAGTTTTCAAAAATATCATTTTCGAGATAAACCAAACGCTCCCTTAACTAGATAAAGACATCCTAAAACATCAATATATATATTGATTATATATCTTGATGACGTCTATTGATCTTAGTAGTATTAACAAGTTTTATGAACAAGTTTTAAGTTTCAAATAACTACATATAGTTATAGTTTGTTCATGAACCAAACGCCCATGTTGTCTTCATGAACCATTTTCTAATAAATTGAAAAGTATGTTTTGATTGTTTAGGACGTTAAAATAATGTAATGTAGTAAGTTTTAAGTGATTTTTGAGAGTTATATCAACAATGTGCCTTTTGAAAAATAAAATTTAACAAGGGTTTATGAGCGATTAATGATTTTGACAAAATAATATGTTATACTAATTTTGAGTTGCAATACATCATTCTAATCCTATGGGAAGCATTTGGTAGTTTAATTTCTAGCTTCTATTGCACGTAAATTCGAATTAAAATAAGTTTTAATAAAATGCATAATAATTGATTAGACACCAAATCGAATGAAATGTGATGAAATGCATGTTGGAAAACTTACAAAAGATGTTGTTATATGCTTGGTTGATGTTTGCCCCTTGCGAAACAACCCCGGATTAGTGATATGATAGAGGATTTTGAAGTTTTTGGGTGTTTTGGTTCGTACTCAGTAGCAGTGGGGAGGAACAAATGAGTGAATGGAGTGTTTGGGAATGGAATTAAGAAGGAAAAACGGATTTGGAAGTGTCAGATGGCCGGTCCCCTTAAACATTAAGGGGACCGCCCTCGATAACAAGCCGGTCCCCTTAATTATTAAGGGGGCCGCCTTTGAAATTTTCCAAATTTCACGGAATAAATTTCTGGAACAAAAATATTTATACGTATATAATTAGATTTATAATATATCAAAAATACGTAAACGTTCATTAGCACGATGATAAAATTCTTAACAATTTTTAATTACCGTTTCGATAATTAAAATATACCTTTGACAATTTTGGATAAAATGATCAAAGTGTTAAGTTGATGAAGGGTTTGAGGTGTGTTCGGGAATATGTGAATAAGTGTATATATATATATATATATATATATATATATATATATATATATATAAAAGTATAAATGTGAGTGAAAGATGGGTTGATGGGTGAGGTTTGAAAGATTGTAACGGAGATAGGATATAGTCGGCGAGAGGAGTTTGTTTCATCCATAGTGTTCACGTGCGAAGGCGTTCTTGCATTATAAAAGTCCACTTGACTCATATCCCTTCATCATCATGAGTCTCCTAGAAGAGGACTTACTAGAATAACGAGAGGGGGGAAGGAAAGGGTTCGATAAAGAACGATTTCCTGTAGTTCTAGAAAGTCAACAAATGACGTATCTAGGTTATGTGCAAGCAATTATATATATATGTATATATATATATATATATATATATATATATATATATATATATATATGTAAATAAGTATATATATATATATATATACTCCTATACTTAATATATTAAATATATATATATATATATATATATATATATGTATATATATATATACTTATTTACATATATATATATATATATATATATATATATTTAATATATTAAGTATAGGAGTATATATATATATATATATATATATATATATATATATATATATATATACTTATTTATATATATATATATATATATATATATATATACTTATTTACATATATATATATATATATGTAAATAAGTATATATATATATATATATATATATATATATATAAATAAGTATATATATATATATATATATATATATATATATATATATATATATATATATATATATATATATATATATATATATATATATATATATATATGATCGAAACAAGTAGAGAGAAAAAGGCAAGCTATATCTATGCAAACAATATGATCAACTAAAGCATATTTATCTAAGCATGGCAATGAGTTATGAAGGAATGGCGTACCCGGTGGTCTTCAAAAAAAAATCTTCAAAATCATCAAGATGATATATAGACTTTGAAAAAGTCTATGTTGAGAAAAACTTCAAGATTGCCTCAAGGAATGTTCATCTAGCCATTCGATCCCCATTGTCTCTTTGGTCCAAAGTTGTTTGGTCCAAACATGTTTAACATTTGACTAGGATGCATGAAAGGTGGTAGTATACCCCAAGGATTGTAGCTTTGTTGGTAGTTCCACATTTGATTACTATTGTTATTATAATTTTGCCTATTTTGGTTTCTTCTTGGTTGAGGTGTTTTAGACCTAGGATTAGGATTATTTGATTTTCTAGGTGGTGGTGTTTTGGATCTTGTCTTAGATTTAGATGATCCTACCTCGTTTTTCAAAGATGATTTATAAAAAGCTTTTACTTCTTCATTGTTGGCAAGAGGTATTTTTCTATCATTAATAAGTATATACTTAGGATTAGATTTTAGAGATTTTTGTTCCTTAGGTTCATTTTCGAATTTGACATTTTTAGTCTCACTTGTTGAAGCTTCATTTGAGTTAAATTCTAAACCGGTTTTATCTCCGAATGTTCTTTGACTACTTATTATTTTATTAAGAGAGTGACTACTATTTTCAAATTTATTAAGTTTCCGAATTTCTTCCCTAAGTATTTCGTTTTCATCTTTAAGCATTTGACATGACTTGCATTCTTCAAAAGTTTCTTTACCTTTTTCAAGTTGATGTATTTTAATTTTTAGTTCAAGTACTTCATTTTCCAATTGATTGTTTATGTATTTTAGTGATTTGTTTTTAGCCATTACTAGTTGTCCTAATTTGCATAGCCTATTATATTCATTATCTAGATTTTTTTTATCTAATGATAAACTTTCATCACTAAAATATTCGGTTTCGGAACGTACCTCATTTGATGTATTCGCCATAAGACACTTTTGTTCTTTTGTCGTTTCTTTCTCATCTTCGTCACTATCACTCCAAGCACCTCCAACAAAAGCTCTTTGATTTTGATCTCTTGTCATCATTGGACATTTTCCGATGAGGTGATTTGGATCACCACACTTGAAACACTTTCTTTCAATCTTGTTGTTCTTGTCATCTTTACTCTTTTGAAATGTTTTCTTTTCATCATACAGTTGTCTTACGAATCTTCCTCGCCTTTTGAAGAATTTCTTGAAATCTCTTCCGGCCATGGCGTATTCTTCGTCATCACTTTCGGAAGACGAGCTATCTTCGATACTAGATTCCTTTCTAGCTTTCAAGGCGATTGACTTGCTTTTCTCTCGTTTTTCTTTGACCATTTCGGAGTCCTTCTTAATGATGACTTCGTAAACTTTGAGATTTCCAATTAATTCAACAAGTTGCAATGTTGACAAATTATTCGATTCTTCAATAGCCGTCACTTTAGCTCGCCATTTTGTGTGAAGAGCCCTAAGAAACTTCCTAACAAAATTCTTACTAGAAAAATTCTCATCAAGTGCTTTTAAACTTGTGATGATAGTGTTAAATCTAGCAAAAGCATTATCAATTGATTCCTCTTCCGGATTGTTGAACAAGTAGATCTATCTTATTATCTTTGACTTGACTATTACCTTGGTGAGTTATTAGTAAAGAGTTCCAAATTTCTTTTGCGGTCTCACACATAAAGATCCTTTCGTACTCTTTACGTGGTAGCACATTATAAATAACCATTTTTGCTTCATTATTTTTAGCAAGTTTTCTTTTTAAATCATCATTTTGTTTTTCAAAAGGTACGATTTCATCTTTCTTAGTTTCCGGGTTATTTTGAATAGGTAAAAAATCACCATTAGTAATAACATGCCAAAGATCTAGATCTTTTGACTTCACATAAGTTTTGAATCGATTTTTCCAATATAAAAATCCATCACTTTTAAATAATGGTGGTCTTTGCATAGATTGCCCTTCTAAATATTTTTCAGATTCCATAGATCGTTACAAGTTTTAAAATACAATATATTTTAAAGATCTTGCTAGAGGTGGCTCCTGATACCAATTGTGGAAAACTAGAAGGGGGGGTTGAATAGTTTTACGTCCTTTTAAAAGTTTATTACCAAAATGTTTTGTAGCTTATTAAAAAACTTTCAATTCAATCTCAAGTGAATTCAAATGACAACTAATATAAGCAATTCTAATGTAATAATGAAAGTATTGAAATGTAATGAACAAAAGATAGAGTTAGAAAGATCAAACCACAACACGCGAATTTATAGTGGTTCGGCTACAAGGACACCTTCCTTGCCCTACTCTACTCCCCGAGTACCACACTCGAGAGTTTTCTTCACTATGTCAACAAACTCCTTATGGTGGAGAAACCTTACACACCTAGGCTTACACGAGTTAACGACACTAAGCTAAATGTCGAGTTCTAATCGTAGCTAGAACCAATCTCACGACTTCTTGAAGGCTTCACTCCTTCTTCACAACTTCACGACTTGTTCAAGGCTTCACACCTTCTTCACACCTTCACAACTTCACACCTTCTTCTATGCACAACTAATTCACAACTACTAAACTACTTTACAATACACCTATTTTCTACACACAACAAATTTACACAACACTTTTACAAATATCTACCACAACTACAATATGAATCTAGCTATTCACAACACTACTACAATTAGATGGATGTAGAGGAGTGTTCTTCTTCTTGCACTTGAATGGATGAAGCTTTGGATCACTTGGAAACAAAGACTTATGAATTATATGATCAAAGGATTTTAGATCTAGAGAGGAAGGTTGGATCAGAAAGTTTATAGTGCAAAAAGGTGAGAAAAATGTGTAAAAAGATCCAGTATTTATAGGGCCAAATTTTACTGTTCGAGAGCGTGCCGGTCCCCTTAATTATAGGCCGGTCCCCTTAATCATTAAGGGGGCCGCCTAGTAAAATTAAGGGGGGCGCCCTCCTGAACGTTTGAAAAGTTTTTCTAGATAAAATTTGCCCTTTTTGGTTGGAAATTTGAAATCATATTTTTGTGGTTTAATATAGCATTACCAAAAATGATTTACAAACATATATAAAATGTTTATATCATTTTATAAGATGTTATGTCTTAAGACAAAATTTCCTTTGATCATGTAATGCATAAGATGCTTAGTTTATGCATACCTTAAGTGATATTAGATGTAGAAGTAAATATTTGTTACCAAATACTTGTTTACTTCTTAATCTTGACTTAATTTCATTTAAGTTTTGTGATTATCAAAACATAGGTTTATTGAGAGATATTAATAACCTTTTTAAGCATTATTTATATCAACAATATATATATATATATATATATATATATATATATATATATATATATATATATATATATATATATATATATATATATTGTTGTTGTTTATATTGTGTTATTATTATTGTTATGGCATTATTTTGGATCGAAGCTTTCGGGATGGGTCGAGACACTTTGTGGTCTCGACATGGTATACTTGAGATTTGGTTTATGGGGATGTGTTGGCGAAAAGAGTATACGGGGACCGATTGTGACATGGTCATTAGATGACGGAGATAGGTTAGTTGGGTGCCGTAGTCGGACCCTCATGTTGTAGCACGTGGATATGGGATTGATTTGGACGGAGTTGATTTATTTATTTTGACTTGGTTATTAATTATTTTGGACTTGGACTATGAGCCGAGAGTGATGACTCGGACATGTGACCAAATTCTATGACTCGATAAATATTTAAAAATCAAACATTAAAAATAATACTCGTAATAATATTATTGATAATATAATCGTTTATATACGTATATAGACGTGATAAACGTATATATATATATATATATATATATATATATATATATATATATATATATATATATATATATATATATATATATATATATATATATATATATATATATATATGCGTATATTAATAATAAAACGATCACGAGTAAATGTTATAATAATATAACGATAATTGTTATACTATGCAAATAGTGCAATAAATGTCGGAATATTGTTATAAGTAAATAACTCGAAATAATGTCGAGAACTAATAAGTCGGGTGTGACACCCCCAAAATCTACAACGCAGCGGAATACCAATTTGTGTGTCACTTCATAGTTCATAAAAACAAGTTACATAAAACGACCTCAAAAGAGACGTTTAATAAAATTTCACATTCGATTTGATAAATCAGAGTACAAAGGTCCCAACATTTTTTATTCAAAACTTGAGTTACAAGAGTTCAACCATAACTCATATGTATATTTTAAAGATAAAAAGTTATCGAATGTGTAGAAAACAAGTCTTTCAATATTTGATATCCACGCGACTCCGATTGCTCCCAATGCTCAGCTAGCAAAATAATACCTAAGAAAATACATTCTAAAAAGTCAACATAAAGTTGAATGAATTCATATAGTTTAATAAGTAATAAGGTGAATACAAGCATTATTTATCAATAGACATATAACAAATTTCTAAATATCTAACAAGTTATAATTAGCTATATATAAATTATGATCTTAATTATGCTTGGTACATAATTTCTAAATATCTAACAAGTTATAATTTGGTATTTAAAAATGGTCTTCAAGTATGACATTTACATTTCTTACAAAAATTAAGCATTAAGTCTAAGGTTTAATTTGACACTTTAAAATGATTTGTAAGTATGAAGTATATATATTTTACAAAAGTTCAAATTAAGTTTAAAGGTTCAATTTAAATTAAGTGGTTCAAATAAAACTTAAAGGTCCAATTATATAAGTTAATACCTTTACATGTTTAAATTTTACAAAAGCTGATGAAATTTTTAGTAACTTATTCACTTTCAAAAATTTGTTATTTGCAAACCGTAAGTCGAAAAATTAAGTTCCTTATATCCCCAGAAAGGTATTCATCTGTGTTAACAAGTTTTGTGGGTCCCACTAAGTCAAAAGTTACTTAAAACAGTAAAATTACCCATTTACCCTTACTATCCAGTTCTGATTTTTATCAATATCAAAACAGTCCCACTAAACTTGCGATATCTAGAGTTCTACAAGTCCAATTAATTCTCCGTTTGTGGCCAAGTTTAAGTTGAGATGTTATCTAAAACTTTTATGTTTTGAGAAACCATTGGTTATGTCCAGAAAAACAAGTTTCATACGTTATAAATCTAGTACTCAGAATCTGACATGTTTTACGAAATTATTTCTATTTTAATCATCGGGTGTCGTCACGGGATGCACCACCCGGGAAAATGACCACAAGACATAGGGATACAACCAAATATTTTTAGTTTATGTCAAATGTTTACTGATTATATCATTTAATTCCGTTTTTACCCTTGATCAAAACTGTCTTTTGCATGTCTAGTCCATGAGTGATTTTCTAGTGATCTAGCTTATGTACCAAGCCTAACCAAGCATAATAACTTATATAATATTCAAATAAATCAAGATATCTAAATATTACAGATGTAAAAATGAAAAATAAAATGAAAATTTAGTGAAGAGTTTCCTTACAAAAGTGATGAACAACATAAATTACAAGAAGAACAAGATTACTAATCCTAATGTTCCCACAAACCCATGCTTCCAACATCAATCAACCAAAACCCAAATAACCTTGCAAGAACACTTTGAAAACCCTTTGAAATCCTTAAAAATCACAGCCCTTATCACCTTGGAAAATCTTTTAAATAAACTCTTGAAATGAAGAACTTTGAGGAGGAAAGGAATCAAGAACAAACTAGCACTAAATGTCCTTTAATCTTGTACACCAAATCTTGTGGTAAAAATTGAAGATAATGGTGAGTGTGGGCTGTATAAGCCACGAAATTTGAGAGCAAGAGACTAGATTTTTGAGTGAGTTGCATGTGAAAGTGAGAGTAAAGATGGTAGTTAGTCATTTTTATGAGTTAGCTAGTCTTTGGAAGGAAAACTTCAACACTTGTCCACCCCATGGATAAGTGTTGGGGTGACAAAAACAAGAATAGAGTAGCAAGTTAGTGGAGCATTTTAGTGTATTAAATTGGTTATTAGATGTATTGTGTAGTTTATTTTGCTTCCGGTAATTAAAAACTTGTAGTTTTAAAGACGCGTAGCGTAAAATTGGGCAGTAATATAATGTAAAACATATAAAAATGTTATCACTTGTCAAAATAACTACTTTTAATATATTAGTTGAGTCATCGGTTTATCGGAGTATTTAAACCTCGTTAAAACTGAAACCGTGAGTTGAAAAACGCGTTTGGTGACACCGGTTTTTGATAAAAGTTGCTATAAAAATGACACGAAAAGTATAAAACCCATTTGTAAACATAAAATAGTTTAAAATTTCATAAATTTGTAAATTATCATAGTCTAGGGTTGGCTCACTTTGTCAAAACCTAACGTAAATTTTAATCGGGTAAAACATAATGGTGCAAGGTTTACGTAAAAATGGAAAAATTGAAAAGTGACTTTTAAAATAGGATTTTAAGGAAACAATGATGCATAAAAATTGTAGAATGGACGTAGTCTAGTCGCGGTTGAATTAATTGAAGGTGTTATGATGAAACGCGGATAACTTCTGACGAAGTTAATTATTTAAAAATAAAATAGTTAAATAATATTAAGATTAATGACATGAAAATTTTGAAATGTCACATCGGGTGAGTAATAAATAAAAATATAACGATTTTTTTTATATAAATTTAGAAAACTTATCGAGTTATATGAGTTGTGGTTACTTAAAGTTCAAGTGGGCTTTATATTGTGACTTTTGTGTTGTCACGGATATATGACGATTAATATAAACATTTTCTATAACAAGTGACTTATTTAATCGACGGATTAGATCGAGTTATTTGGCTATACAAAATGAGTATATTAATGGGCATCGTATCCCACGACGCCCATAGGTTGTGGTATATGTTTTAGGGTAATAAATTACTATGTATCTCGTGGAATTTTGCCGATTTGACGATATATATAGGAAATTTATTGGACTACAATATATACCAAATAGAATTCTTTGTGCTATGTGCTTTAGGTTGGGTATAATTTTGGAACGATATATTACGTAAATAAATATGGGAGATTATCAAATCGACGGATTTGATAAACTTTGATGATTTATTTAAATAATATGTTGGGCTAATATTAGACCTATAGATGGGTTATTATTTCTTTTCGTTGTGACTTCTTGGTTTGAGTTGTGTCGACCCTTCACCCATATGGATACCAAACGTCGAATTTCAAATTAATGTATGAAGTTAATTCGAGGAATGGATATTTTTGGAAAGTAAAATGGAATACGTTCGGGAATGGGAATATTTGATTTTCGAGGAAATGATTTTTGAATGAGCTTGATATTGTTAGGAAGTGACGAGTCTGTAGTTGCCGTTACGTGAGTTGCTTGAGTTTACTTACGTCTTTCTTCTATCGATTTCTTTTGAGGATTTTCTGGACTTGAGGTGAGTCATAGCCCCACTTTTACTCTTGAACTTTGTTTTCAATACTTGGGGTGAAAAACGTGCAAATGTTTTATGTGGACTATTATCGCTTTGTTTATTTAAAACTTGCTATGCTTATAGAACTAGGTAGGATTAAGCGAGGCCTAGTCCCGAACTAGGTAAGCTATTGATTTGGTTTATGAGCGAGGCCTAGTCCCGAACTAGGTAAGCTATTGGATTGATTATAGAGCGAGGCCTAGACTTGAGTTAGGAAAGCTATTGATTGGATAGATTTGAGCTATAGCGTGCACCTATAAGGTTGATTTGATTTGGTTGGATTATTGTGGTTGGATTATTTTGGTTGGATATTTTGGTTGGATGATTGAGGCCTAGTTTAGCTAGCAAGCGTTTTGCGTATATGTCCACTATATTGAATTATGAATTTAAACCTATGATCTCACCAGCGAAAGCTGACTTTTAGCACATTTTCTCAGGTAATTAAGTGATGCCCTTTGGATGCTTAGATTGGAGGCTTGGCAATGGCACCGGTTATGGATCTATTTTTCTAAAACTCTGATAAACTATTGTGGACCTATGTTTATTTCTATTGGGCCTTGCTTTGGATAATTCTTGGGATAAATGTAAACTTTAAAACCTGTTGTAGTTGTGTTTTTCTTATGTTTACTTTATCTCATTCTTTCATGACTTTGAATGGATACCAATCCCCATAGCACCCCGAAAGCTTATTGAGTCTCCCGTTGTATCAAATTTTCGGGGTGTTACATATCGTCTTTGAACGTACGAGTCCTTGATTTGAAAATAATCAGAAGTCATCGTTAGGGTCAGGGTTTCGTACTGAAGTATACGAAAGCCATTGTGAAGAAACTTATGAGAAGCGACATGTTTTAGAAAAACATTTTAATGAACTCCCGTTCAAGCATCTGTACATGTCCGTATCATTGTTGAATGACATTTCTAGAGACGTACAGAATATTGATTTATACGAGAGACATGTCGTGAGAAGAATATTTTTGGATTTTTTTTATATTGTTTTTGTATTTTTTTGAAAATTTATATTTTTGTTTTTTGTTTTTGTTGGTTTTTCAAATTCTGTATTTTGTTTTTCAAAAATATTTACAGCGAAGTGATTTTGAAAACATTTTTCAAGAAGATTCGAGAAGACGTTCTAGCTCTTCAGGAGTTAGGCTTCGCTTGCCAATTCGTCGAACTAAATAGTCAAACCCTTTTTTTTAAGGGCTTTTATAAATAGATCAGCGAGTTGGTAATCAGTCTTAACGAAAAATAATTCAACAGTACCCTCTTCTACATGTTCTTTGATGAAATGGTAGCGGACATTGATATGCTTCGTCTTTGAGTGGTGTACGGGATAGCACGAGATGGCTATGGTACTTTTTGAGTCACAATACATAGGTATTCTGTCAAAAGTAAAGCCATAGTCTGTGAGCTATGTCCGCATCCATAGAACTTGGGCACAACACACAGGTAGAGACACATACTCGGCTTCGGCGGTTGATAGTGCAGTACAATCCCGTTTTCGTGACGTCCAGCTTACTAGCTTTTCACCCAAAAATTGTGCTCCACCTGATGTACTCTTTGCTATAACTTGATCACCAGCATGGTCTGCATCTGAAAATGCTGTTAGATTAAACCTCGAATCCTTCAGATACCAAAGTCCCATGTTAATGGTGCTTCGTAGGTACCGAAAGATCCATTTAACCTCTTTGAGGTGAAGTTCGGTAGGCTTTGCCTGAAACCGTGCTAATAAACAAACAGAAAATTGAATATCGGGTCGACTAGCAGTTAGGTACATGAGAGAACCGATCATGCTCCAATATTTCTTCGGATCGATGGGTTTCCCAAACAAATCAGCACCTATTTTTGGTGAATTGACCATTGGTCTACCAACAGAATCACAATTTTCCATTCCATGTTTTTTAAAAATCTCTGTTGTATATTTAGCTTGATTGATAAAAATACCACGAGAGGATTGATGTATTTGTAAACAAAGAAAGAATTTTAGTTCCCCCATCATGGACATTTCAAATTTGCTTTTCATGAGATTTTCAAAATGTTTTGAATGGTTAGGATTGGTTGATCCAAAAATAATGTCGTCTACGTAAATTTGAACGATCAAAATGTCATCTTTGAATTTTTTGATAAACAAGGTGTCATCAACCGTTCCTTTGGTGAAATTATTTTTGAGCAAGAAAGATGATAGTTCGTCATACCACGCTCTTGGAGCTTGTTTTAAACCATAAATGGCTTTCTTAAGCTTGTAGACGTAGTCTGGATGATCTTTGTCGATGAATCCCTCCGGCTGACTCACATACACTTCTTCTTTCTGAGTTCCATTCAAGAAAGCTGTCTTAATGTCCATCTGATAGACTGTGATGTTTTTGTGAGCGGCATAGGCTAAGAAAATCCAGACTGCTTCAAGTCTAGCTACAGGCGCGAATGATTCTTCGAAATCTATCCCTTATTCTTGTGGATATCCTTTTGCCACGAGACGAGCTTTGTTACTAATTACAGTCATTTCCTCATCTAGTTTGTTCTTCCACAACCACTTGAGATCAAGAACACGTTTATCAAGTGGTCGTTCAACAAGTTCCCAACTATCATGTAACTGGTATTGAAGAATTTCATCCTGCATTGCTTCTATCCATGGGTTTCTACCATTGCTTCCCGAATGTTCTTTGGTTCTTTGAGGCTGATTCAGCAAATATAAATGCACAATTCGAGATCGGTGGCAAGTTGTCTCCTCGTCTGTACTGGCTTTGAAGGTTCACCAATGACATGTTCTATTGGATGGTCTTTTGTCCATTTGAGTGTAGAAGGGTACCTTGGGTTTAACGTATGTGTGTTAGATGGTTCTTGTAACCTTGAAGAAGATTTAGTAGAGTCTGTTGCAAATGGGTTTTCAGATACTTTTTCTTCTTCTAACTCAACATCGTTTGAATTATTTGTTGGTTCTTCTTGAGAAATTGTGTTTTGGTTTTGCTCATCAACTCTTGGTAGAACAGATTTAATAACTGGAGTTGCTGGAGTAGATATTGATGATGCTGAGGGAGTTGGTGCTTTATCTTCGATTGTGGTAGATGCATCTTGTGGTGGTGGTGGTGGTTGATGGTTTAGAGCGGGTGCAGCGGAATGTTGTTGAGATGCATTTGTCGAAGTTCCACAATAGTATTCATCAAACATTAACTCGAAGAAATTTTCCAGTTCTTGTTCTGAAGGTTTATCCATGTTTGTTGAATGAGCACCTTGAGGCACGAGTCCTGAACTAATGTGTCCAGAAGTCTGCAGATTTGGTGCGGGTCCTAATCTGGTTTGATTAGAAGCCATCGGATTAAGCGCGGGTTCTAGAGCGAGTCTCTCAGAAGCCATTTGTGAAATCTCGTCAAACTTCACATTCATCGTCTCCATTATCCTTTTCATTCTTCTATTATACACCCTGAATGCCCTCGAGTTTTCTGAATATCCAATGAAGATTCCAATATCACCCTTAGCTTTTAACTTCCCTAGATCTTCTCTGTCATTCATCGGATAACACAAAGCGCCAAACACGTGAAGGTAAGAGATGTCAGGTTTACGGTTGTTCACTAGCTCATATGGGGTTTTATTGAATCTTGGATGTACTAGGGATCGGTTTTGAGTGAAACAAGCAGTGGCAACAGCATCAGCCCATAAGAATAGTGGTGCACTAGAATAAATTAGCATTGTGCGAGCAGCTTCCACAAGAGTTTGATTTCTTCTTTCAACTACCCCATTCTGCTGTGGAGTTCTAACAACTGATGTTTGGTGAGTGATTCCCACATCTTTAATGTAGGTTCTTAACTCCTGATTAGTGAATTCTATGCCATTATTTGTTCTTACAATTCTTACTGGAGCTTGAAGTAAAACTTGGATACGCTTCAGAAAGGTGATGATGATGCCTGGTGCTTCGTCTTTTGACCTTAGAAACTTTACCCATGTATATCTTGAATAATCATCGACAATAACAAGAATATACTTCTTCCCATTAATGCTTTCAACTCTCATTGGGCCACATAAGTCCATGTTCAACATATGTAACCTTGCTTCCGAACTAGGTACGGTTTTTGTTTTATATGATGCTCTTTTACTTTTTCCTTGTTCGCATGATGGACATAGATGATCCTTGGTGTATTTGAACTTAGGAAGTCCGGTGACGATGTTGTCTTTAGCTAACTTGTTGATGGTGTCGCAATTGAGATGGGATAAACGTCTATGCCACAGCCAGGACTTAGTTTCGGTTGCCCTTGTCATAAGACAAATTGGTGATGTAGAAGCCATTTGGTTGATGTCGATAGCGTATAAGTTTGTGCCACGATTACTAGTTAAGAGATCATCACCAACCAAATTTCTAATAAAAACCGTGTTTCTTCTTAATGCCACTTCTAAATCTGCATCACAAAACTGCCCAACTGAAAACAAGTTGTGTCCCAACCCTTCGACGTAGTAAACTCGAGTGATTAAGAAATTCCCAAACCGAAGATCTCCATAACCCTGAATAGCTGCTACATGATCATTTCCAACGCGTACCGTTCCCATGAATTTCCAGACGAAATTGATTAGCAGCTTTAAATTCCCGGTCATGTGCTTGGAGCAACCCGAGTCGACGATCCAAAGACATATTTCGATAACCTGCCAAGAACAGAAGAGTTTGTATTTGGAAACCGTTTTGAATTTGGTTCCATGGGTTAGGAGTAAACTCTGAATCACACTTATCAAAGGTTGCAACATGTTTATTTTGAACAACTTCCAATTTGCCATCCTGAAGAGTGAACTCTCTACCCGTTGGAATCCACATACAATACTTAAGGTAGTTCCTAGGCATTCGACTACTAGTGGTAGACCTAATGCGTGCAACTAATCTTTCTATAGATCTAGATCTAGCACTAGTTCCTTTTGGAACTTTCTTCTGTTCAGGCGTAACATTCACATTCTTAGAAACACATTCATCATGAACATCATTAATTAAAGATTTCTTGCATATTAAAAAAACAGAGTCATTACATGCATTAGAACCAGTACTTTCGACATTACATTTAGATGAAACATGTCTCTTATTACAAAGCGATAAGTTCCTAGGGTTTTCTTCTACTTCTTCAAAATTATTCTTGCTACTACTCTTAGATGCAGGCAAGACTCTACTGTTCCTTGTATTGCTCCTAGGCTTTAGTCTGCTGCTCCTAGAGGTGCTGTCTAATCCTGTAGAAGGTAAGGCACACGCATTAGGATTTATATTGTTGTTTTTTATAGCATCACTAGACTCTTTAGAATTATCCTTTTTGCACGCATTTGTCTTAGATGTGGAGGCATACGCATTAGTGGGACTAATCCTGAAAAGGCCAGGTGCTATCACTTTTGGTGTTTCGACAACCGCTTTTCCTTTATCAACAATCTTTTCATTTTCACTTTTCTTGGGCAAGGGTGTTGGAGTGACTGATTTTTTCTAGTCTTTTTTCTCATCGACTTTTGGAGCAAACCATGAAATTGACACTTTTGGTTTTTGAACCGTGTTTGAAACATTTGGTTTCTCCGAAGTCGATGGTTTTGCAAACTTAGTTTCCGCACCCTTCCCTTTTTGACTTTCAAGCTGAGCCCTCAAAAGATCATTTTGCTCTTTCATATTCTTGAAGGCACGCTCATACGACAATTTTTCATACTTGCATTCTTCCTTTTTTCGATCAAGTTGTTTAAAACATGACACATTTTCTTTTTCAAGCTTTATAAGAGCATTTTCATATTTGGAAACAATTTCGGAGGTCTCAGCTCTCAGTCTTTCATCGTCTTGAACCGAATATGTTTGTATGATGATAGACATTATATAAGTAGTCAAAACTGCTTTGAAGAGAGAATCATTTAACATTTCCAAAACATTCATGTTTTCATGAGTTTCATTAGCTTCGTTTACCAGGGATTTGTTGTCCTTGACAAAGTCAGTTTTTAAGAAAGCATTTTCAAAATGGATTACCCTCGCACTGATGTTATTCAGTAGGATAGTAATTTTGTTTTCAAAAACCTTTTTCTGCTCAATATGAAAACTGGAATGCCAGTTGTTAATACTGATAGTAGTTTTAGAGTTAACAATACTTTGAAGTTCTTGAATTCTCTTTTTAACGTCATCCAGAATGTCTCTAGCCTCACTTGTATTAAAAGTGTTGTTAGAGCACATTTGTTCCATTTTTGAAAGAGATTTGGAAACAACTATCTTTTTCGAAAAGAATTTTGCGAATGGTCATTTTATGGAAAACATGGATGGTTCTGTTTGTGGAACAAAAGTAATTCCCGAAAGTTTGTTCAATTTGTTGAAATCAATTTGATGAAATCCTTTGGTTGTTGTTTGTTGGTGTAGAATAACGTCCTTAGAATGCCTTTGTCAGAAAAGCAAACGCTTGTGTCAAGGCTACAGTAGCTTCATCATTGTCAGTGAATTCTGGTTCTTGGAACTGTGGGTATTGTTGTTGTGGAATAACATGTTGTTGTTGCTGTGGGTAGGACTGTTGTTGGTAGACCGGTGTTGGTGGTTGAATGCATGATGGTTGCATGTAGTTGTAGATGGAAGATGATGATGGTTGTTGTGTGTTCACTGGTAACGGTGTAGGTGTAGTAGCAATTAATGCGAGAGGATCATGATTCTTTGCCAATCTTTCTTTCCTTACTTCATTAGCCTCAGCTTGGTTTTGCTTCAGAAAATCATAGAGTTGATCATAATTCACCTTATGTAAATCCTTTGTTTGGTTGACAATTGTAACATAACGACCCCATTCTTCTGGAAGGTTATTGATGAATTTGATGTTTGTTGCAATTGTTCGTGGTGTCAACTTGTTTCTGACTAACTCATTCATTAAAGTGCAAAACCTTGTGTAGTAGGATTCAATCTGTTCACCTTTAGTGGATGTGAAGTTCTCCCATTCGGTTAGAACTTTGTTCTCAACGTCTTGTTTCTCAATCTCTGTTCCATGACATATCCTTCTAACACGTTCCCACATATCATAAGCAGTTTCACAGCTGTCGACCACAGTAAAGATCTCGCGTGGTAATCCAAGTTGGATTAAATGCATTGCCATATCATCAGCGGCGATCTGCTTCTTGTCTTCATCCGTGTAGTCTGCTTCTGTTTGTTCACGTACGAATGGTAGAGTAGGAGGTGTTGTATTTGGATTACCTTCAACTAGAACTTTTCTTGGCTTAAATGGACCATTTTCAATGGATTTGATCATTAGTTTACCATCAGTCTTTGTTTTGAGGTAACGAAGCATGCGACTTGTCCATGGAAGATATCTACCTTTTTCAAGCATTAGAGGTCAGTTTCCCGCACCGGCTGCATGAATATCTTGCTGAGTTGCAATTGATGAAGTGTAGATTGATAAAGTTGATTCTAGGATCGATTCAACGAAGTACGAGTTGTGATTAGTGTAAGTTGATGCAAGTTTTTATGGTGAAAAATTTGATCTGAAACCTTAAAACCTCAATAACTTCCGTTCGGAGTGGATTTGGGCCTCGAAGCTTGGCTCGAATGATCTTTATATGCTTCAGCGTGTCCTTCTTCTCAGTCTCACGGTCGTTTTGACAGCTGATTCGTCGAAAACGGAGTTACGGTTCAAAAGTTATGATCATTTGAAGTTTGGTCGTCAAAAGTCAAATTCTTATGCGTAAACCCGGAACTTAAGCGTAAACAGTGAATCTTACTCGTAAACTTAGAATCTTACGGTTAACTTGAAATCCTACGCGTAACTTAGATCTTATGCGTAAGCTTAAGGTTATGCGTAAAGAGTAAGGTTAAGCGTAAACACAAAATTTATGCGTAAACTTGAACTTTACGCGTAAGCTATAACTTATGCGTAAGATATGGTTTATGCGTAAGGTTAAAGAACCAAACAAATCTCTCAAACTTGTCCAAGCTTGAAAGATATCCCGTGTCGAAGTATTCCACTAACTTGTCCAAGCTAGGATTCAACCTTTTGCGTAGAAATTCAACTTAGGCGTAGGATCTTATGCAAAGACTTCAATCTTACGCGTAAAACTCCAACTTATGCGTAGAAAACCAAAGTTATGCGTAGGAAATTGAACTTTTGTGTAGGAAGAGGGTTTTGACTAAACTTATGAGTAGAAAAGGGGTTTTGACCTCAAACTTACGCGTAATAGTACTTAAAAAGTACTGTTGACAGCTTTAAACTTGTACTATTCCAAAATCTTACGCGTAGAATGACCCAAACAGCTAAAAATCCAATTTTTTTCAACCAAAACACTTTTTCCACTTGTTTCTTTTGATCAAATCTTTCCCAAAACACTTAGAATCACTAAAACTTCAATAAAAACAACAACTTTAACACCAAAACTTGTAAAGATCAAAGCTTTTTAAAGAAAAAGTGCACATATGAATGAAAAGTGCAACTTTTAACAAAAAAAACTTGATAAAAAACCACTCCTAAATCATTGTTAGGCGATTGATACCACTTGTTGGACCTTAAATCTATCAACTTTAACACTATTAAGCACGTAAGGATTGGTGACTTGATGATATAAGTGGCGTATGAAATATAAAGAGAAAGAGATGAAATAGAAAGCTTTTATTCAAGAGGCACACACACTTACACACACAAGCACACACCTCAAATGACTCATTTGAGGTGTTTATATAGTAGTAACATGAGATGCCCTAATGGGCTTGGATGGGCTTTGTTTATGTTTGGATTGGACTTGGTTTACATTATATATAAATGGACTAGCTTATACATAACTTCTAACCTATTAGCTTTGGCCAATCCAAACGCCCATTTACTATTCTAATAAAAAAAACTACGACACATTACAACGTTACAATAAATGAGAATGGCCATCACTTTCTAATATAATTTTTAATGCCAACAATAGTCATCTGACTTAGGGCTGATTTTTTTCTTCAACAATACCTGTTACATATAAATAAACCAAATTAATTTGTAGTAAGCATAAATAAGTTTCTATTAGATTATTACAAAAAATTAAATGTGTAACATTCATTTATTTTTCTCATCCTTTGATACAATTTTTTCGTCAACAAATTGCTTTCTGCAAAAGATTAACAAAATTAGGACACATAATATACAAGTAATGAATTTTGTAAAAGAAAAATAAAACTGCATACTTTGGGGGTTTCTCTGTGTGCAACTCAATATTTGTATCAGTTGCTGCTCTTTTCTTGGATGATGAAACTGTGTTGGATGAAGACATTCTTGGTTATGTTTTAGATTAGGATTGACAAACAGTATTTGCTTTTAATAGTGTTTAAGATTGGATGATGTAAATAGGCTGAATAGAACCCAGCCTATATAGATGAATAAGAGGGCAAACCAAGAGGCACCATTTGAATTAAGTATACTTTATTTATTGGAAGTTCAATGTAATAAATAGTTGAATTTAGTTTAATGTTAAAAGGTGCAACTAACTATAAAAAATAACTGCACTAATATAACTATAATACAGAGTGTAATCATTATGTTACCAAAAGAAATATAAAATGTTTAACTTTTATATGTAGTAGCAATTTAGTTGGCGCAACCTTTTGGTCAAAGAGTGATGAAAAAACAAAAGGAATTGTTGGAGGGACTCATAAGGGTTAAGTATGTTGATTTTAGCCTATTACAGTTGTACAAAGTAAGCTGCAATAGATATTTAACATTGTTGTGAGGATCGAAGCAATGAGACCATCATTCACTAACCATACTCAATTAATATAGAATGATAAGAAGGAAAGAGAGGATGTCGTAGAAGTGTCTTTGGTGCAAATACAATTTTTTGCCATATCCTCTTTTTCCTTCTTATCATCCCATATTGATTGAATCTACCCAAGAATTCTGAGTTCCCAAAATATATTATAAGGTACGACACTCATTGGTTTATTAGGTACTTATTTAGGCTCTTTTATTTGATACGTTGAACTTGTGGATGTCATGGGCTTTTTTTAACTAAAATGTTATGTGCAAGGGTTTATTTTGTTATATGTAAAAATTTTTATTTTGAATGGTGAATTGATAGTTTTGCATGGGGAAGATGAACTTCATGTGTCGGTTACTACAGTAGTTATGTCATCCCCTATTTATATTTCTGCTTTAGTTACTAAATAATAATTCTAACCTAACTTATCATATCAGCCACCCTACTCCGTCATCCATTATCCATGGCTTCTACTTCTTCCAATAACATCAATGAAATCAAAGCATCATCTGGGTCTTATAATTTGTCAACTGCATTCAAGTTCTATTTCAACAATGAAATTACTGAAGAGAATGGTTGTTTGAAAAGATACTTGGATGAGCGTAATAAACTCGAAAAGAAAGTAGAGGACTGTCAGGTTACACTCAATGAGACTCATCATTTGCGTCCATTCAACCAAAAAGCAGTTCAAATTCTTCTTTGTCTAGTTGAAACACAGGAAAGGGAGCGTAAAAGGATTCTTTTGTTGACTGATCTAATCAATGATATCAGTGACGGGATTCATGAGAAGGAGCACCAAGCTAAGCTTATGGAGGTTCACGAACAACTCTCCTCTGATGAAGATTAGAGTATCACCATAATTGTTGTCTTTTGGGGTTATATTTTCGTACTTGTTTTTGTATGTTTATGTTGAATACTTGATTATCAAATGGCTGTAAGCCTCAAATTGTAATGACTTTGAATTATAATGAAAATTAAGTTTTTGGTTTTTCCTTTTTCAATTGTTGATGCAAATGCGACTCTCATCCATTTGTTGTGGTTGTTTAGTATGGACATGATTTGTGATGGCACATTAAATCTCTATTTGTTCCATATCATATACTTTTTTCTACTGGATCTCCACTGCACATAAATTCATTCAATATTGAATACATCAATCATATTAATATTTAAACAATAGGTTATAGTGTCACAACCCCAAAATCGGGTCCAGCGGAAGCATACGTGTAGCTGGGGTGTAACTCAATTGGTATTACAACACTAGTTCAAAAATGGTTTTCATTTCAATCATTTAGAACAAAATAGTTAAGTCAAAATATTGTATTTACATTGTTTAAAGTAGTGCGGAAGTAGGCCCTTAAAATAGTTTGATATGGTCCCCATATAAATAATCAGAGTCTTCTATGACCATGCCATGCCCTGCCAAAACCTCCTGTAGCGTGCCATAGGTTAAAACCTGAAAATACATGCTAAAGTGTCAACACGAGGTTGGTGAGTTCATAGAGTTTGTTTAACAAATAATGCTTATAGAGAAAAATGATCGCCCAGCAAAGGCATTGTAAATCCACTCAGTTGCAAGTCCCGCCATAAGAGACTTGTAACCTGTGTGTTTACAACCCACTGCCAAATATGTTATAGTCTACGGAAACAAAAGTAATATGATATCCAAATTCCCAGATAAATATAGCAAAACGGCTATATAAATAATTCAGTCAATGAAGCCATATGATAAATCAGTCAAGCGGGAAAACCCGTAATAAGGTTGATGCAAAGGCATCGCAATTCAGTCAAGTAAGGAAACAGCAATATTACGTTTGACATCACAGCCAAGTGGGGAATACCACAATACGTTTGACATCACAGCCAAGTGGGGAATACCACAATATTACAATGGACATATAGGTCAATCAAGTAGGGAAACAGCAATACTACGTTTGACATCACAGCCAAGTAGGGAATACCACAATATTACGTTTGACATCACAGCCAAGTGGGGAATACCACAATACGTTTGACATCACAGCCAAGTGGGGAATACCACAATATTACGTTTGACATCACAGCCAAGTGGGGAATACCACAGTATTACAATGAGCATATAGGAACAATTGGTGACTATGAGGTCATATAAACAAGGATAATCAATCCCATGAAATAAAGGAAAATCAAACATACCAATGAATGCAGGTGATCAAACATACAAATGAATGCAGGTGATCAAACATATGTTTAGATAAAGCTGGGAATATTTGAGAAATCAACCAAGTAAAACAAGTAATGCGTTTTAAGTAAAACGAGCATGTATTCTCTCCCAAAGAGTTTACAAAACAATTAAAATAGTAGGGGCTATGACTCACCTGGAGCGATAGCTACGATGACAAGAATGGATACACTGAAATGAGGCACGATCACTAACCGCAACCTAATATGAGTAATAACGATCTACCTTAGATCATGACATAATGAAATGAATGCACGTGCACATGATGCCTATACCACTCGTAACTTGGAAACACTAGTTATTGTCAGAGTAAAATAGTTTTCATACTTAGGAAAAATAAGTCCCAATGGAGTTATAAAAACTTGTCGTAATATATCGTATAAAAATGTTAGCGTTCTATTCCTTGTATCGAAAACCTTAAAATAACGTCGTTAAGTCGTATAAATATTCCTTGGGTCATACGTATTTCATTTGTTAAGAATATAGTTCTTAGTAATATTTCTAGAACATATACCATTTGGTGCGTAAGTTAATATTTTCTAGTTGTGACTATATATATATATAGTTTTGACGATGTTAAAACGCGTATAACTTGGTCGTTTTAAGTTCATTTTCCTCGTTATTTATATCCCCGGAATCGTGGGACAAAATACTAACATATTTTTGATAAGTTGGGATGATTAGATTTAGTTTTACGCCTCGAATTTGCCTATGAGTACTGTTCATCAGCAAGCATTTCCAGAAAATATAGTTTTCGTCGTTAAACTCGTTTTTAGCGTATCTCCTTCGTTATTAACTCGTTTTTATCCCCGTTTTCGGCCATAGTTCCGTATCGGAAAGCATTTTCTGAATCTTAGGTCCAAAATTACCCAGAATTCCCTGATCTTTCCACGTTTTGCAAAAATGGACAGCAACTTTTTATAAGTGTCAAAACTTGGTTTTCCTAGTTACTAACTTGTTCCAACTTCAACCAAACCACTTTCAATCACCACAAAACTAGTCTAATCCTACCATACACCTTCTTAGGGTGTCATGGTTTCCTAAGCATCATAACCAAGTAGATCTAACAAGGATCTAACCAAAAATCATTTCTAGGGCTCAAAAGTTATAAGTTTGTAAAATAAAGTGGTATAAGCTATCAAATGCATAAGATCTTGTATAAAAACCATATGAACATAATAAGAACTTGATAAAATTAGGAAAATTAATTTGACATACTTACTTGAAAGATTAATGAAGTTTGGATGGTGAAAACCTAACAATCCTTGAGTTTTTATTTCAAAACTCTAACAAGGATACTATATAAACTTGATTTGAGCTTTGATCTTGGAAAAAAAATGGTGTTTCTTGTTTCTTGGTGATCCTAGGCCGGTCACACTCTTGAGAGAAAAAGAAGAAAAGTTTTTCTTGCACCTAGTATTGTATGTGTGAATTATTGGTGTTTTAAGTTTGTATAATAATTCAAAGACAAAAAGGACTTGTCATAAATGGAGTTAGTGATTTATTAAAGGTGTGTAAGTGATTGGAATGGAGGGGGGGGGGGGGGCAAGTCAAGGGGGGGGGGGGGAAATTTGGTGTAAGACTTGGAAGATTTTGTGTAGTTGTTGTGTTTATTAATAGATTTAAAGGACACCGGGTACCGGGTTAACTAAAAATAAATTTTAACGGAGTTAACCGGGATAAAATAAAGTTGTAAAAATTATAAAAATAGGTTGGGTATAATTATTGGGTGTTTAGATAATTGTTGTTTAATTTCTACGAAAACCGTCGAAATTTTAGTAACCGTACGATAATAATTAAAATAACTTTCCAAAACACCGGGTAAATTAATATTATAATTTTTATATTATTAAAATGAATATAAAAATATATTGGAATCATAGTCGGGAGTGTCGGACGTGTTAGTCACATTTATAGTTCGCGTATTAGTGTTTATTTAAAATAAACATACGTAATTCGTTAATTATATTAAAAATATAATTTGAATACCCTACGAGTGGAATAGTATGCAAGTGACACAATGATAATACGCAGACTATTTCTAGTCTATATGAGATGTCCCAAATGATAATGCATGAATTCGCACCCGAACCAATATGGTTACGCGAATTTGAATACTCGTAAACTAAATTTACGATGACATGAGTAATGCACGTGAATAGTGGTTTTCTTCCGGAAATGAATAGTGTCAAGTGAATAGTAAAATTTCTGAATGTTTCTCGAAATGTCAAATTGACCTCAAAAACGATGAATAGTGATCGATGAATAGTAAATGATGAATAGTAACTTGTGAATAGTAAATTGTCGAGGGTCGGAAAATGACCGGAAATTACGAGTTGTGACAGTCTTCCCTTCTAACAGGAACTTCGTCCCGAAGTTCAGTTTGTGTAAGTCTCTAGAATGGTATTGGTGAAAAGATGGTGATAGTTGAGAATTTTAGCGAACTTCCACGATAGGAATTCGATTCTGCTTTAACCGTTCGACCTAACAGTCTATGATTTCTAGTGGTCCTCTTACAAGATTTAGGTTTGTCATTGGGCTGGATTCCTTCCAATGGAATCATAAGTGACTAATCTGAAAGTCATTTCCTGGGGTTTGAATAGGTGAAACATAGTTGTGTAATCCGGTTGTTCTCTAACAAGGCTCAAGTTTGACGGCCACCAGGCCTTCTCTGTCTGAAATATCACGTGGTCCAGTGTATATCGGGTTTAACTTTCCCAGTTTTCTGAATGATATCATGCCTTTCCTAGGCAGAACTCTCAACATGATCTGGTTACCAACTTGAAGTTTTAATGGTTTACAACTTATAGAATTTGTAATTGATTCTTGACTCGTAGGAAATTTCTGGTTATTTCATGAATGCTTACTGGACTAGTGAGTTAGGCTTTTTCCAAATTTCGATCCGCCAATGGATGTTGGCACTTCGACCATAGAGTGCTTCAAATGGTGTAGTCTCTAGGCTCGTGTGGTAACTATGGTTATAAAGGAATCTGATTTATGGCAATTGGTCAGTCCAACCATTTCTAGAGTCAATCACTCATGCTCTAAGCATATCTCCCTATGTTTGAGTCGTCCTCTAATCCTGACCATTGGTCTGCAGATGATAGGTGGTGTAGTTCCAAAGGAATCTTAATGAAATCGCTAGGAGTTTGCGGTGATAAAAGATAGAATATTCATTAGATCGGAATTCGTTAACAATACATGAAACTTATACGATAGAACGTAGAATTAAACACAAAAGAAATACAACACCAGAGAGTTTAGGCTTTAGTCTTCTTGTCCCTTAGCTCCGGGCAGTCCTTTCTGAGATGCCCTAAGTTTCCACATTTGAAGCAACTTCCTGGAATCCTCTGAATTGTGGGTTTCGTACAGTCCTTAGTTAGATGACCCCGCTTCTTGTATATTCCACACAGTCCACTGCAATGATATAAGTGATGCAAATTACACATGTTGCAGTAAGGTAAATTTCCAGTATATCTTTTCTTTGCGCTTGGTCCTGCAACATAAGCTCTAAACACTTCTTGTCCTTCGTTTGGCTGCCATACTTGATCGTTTCCTTGGTTGTCATCCCTTTTCCTTTTGTTTTCGTTGTTGTTGTTGACAGTAGTTTCTTGTTTTATTACTTGAGCCATAAGCTTTTGAGACATTCTGATAGCTTCCTCCAGCGTGTCTGATTTAGAAGCAATTACGTTCCCACTGATGTTGCGCGGTAGTCCACCGATGAATTTTTCTAGCAGCTTTTCATTATCTGAAACCATAGTTGGGCATAGTGCAGCCAACTCTTGAAACTTCCTGAAGTAGGTCTCGATGTCATCACCTTTAGTCACCAGCTCATAGAATTCTGTTTCCAACTTCTGCACCTCAGTACGAGGGCAAAACTTATCAGTCATCAATTTCTTGAATTGCTCCCAGGTGAGCTTGTAGGCATTTTCCATACCAATCGGTTGAGCATGAGAATTCCACCATGACATAGCTTCATCCAAAAGCATACCAGTAGCGAATTTTACCTTGCTGCCATCAGGACAGTTGCACATGAGGAACACATTCTCAGTCTTTTCGAACCAGCGAATCAAAGCAACCGCTCCTTCAGTGCCCTTAAACTTGATGGGATCACTAATCTTAAAATTTTTCCAAGTACATTCGCGCTTATTATCGGATTGTCCATCTATCCCTGTCTGTAGAGCGGCCTCAGCAGCCCTTGCAGCCATCTCAGCTCTCTCGATCTCTAGAGCTTCGGCGATACTATCCTTAACCAGTTTTCGAATAGCAACAGGTGTCATAGTTGGAGTAGCTTTAACTTTCCTTGGCGGCATAGCTCTTCAAAACGAGAAAAGAAGGGTGAGACATAATTAAGACGTTTCCTAGTAGTAGATGTTCGAGAGTGGGTTATTATAGAATGAAAGGTTGATGTTGCGATATGACGCGTTGACGTGGCTCGAGTGGTTTTGTGATATCTTAGGATTTCTGCTAAGTTTTGAATGATCTTACTGTACCGAGGGATCCTCCTTATAGATGGTATGGAAAGTCTTTCCTAGGGAGGTCATTGATAATATCCACTTATCAATATTGGGAGTAATGAGTGATGAGTGACATCGGAATCTATAGAGTGTAAGCTAATTCCTTTTATATATGGGGAAGAGGATGATAATAATGGTGAGAAGGGAAAAGACTGTGACAGCTGCGACATAATGAGATTGTGATGAAAGTAAGTACGCACACATGAATGAAACATTTCGAAATTGAGTAGAGAATTCAATCCGGACAAAATTTTATTATAACCATTCTCAGTGTTTCAAAATTCATCTCTGAGTCAGACATAGGTAGTCAGCCTATGTCCCACTATCCCGGGTTGAATATAGGTGACTAGTCTATATTCCACCGAGGTTCCATGAATTTTGAAATACTCAGCTCAGTTACAAATACCAAGACGTTCAGAAAGACTAAGGCAGGTGACCAAACTCGAGGTCAAATGATGAAACTATGCAAGGAAAAACATAACGCGGTGACATATATGATACGTGAACATGCTTATATGAAAGACAATTATAGTAATCAACTAGAATAAGTGAATATAATATATCAGATAATGAGACGCAAATCTCATCACCTAAGTCAGCAACAAACCACAAGTGAGGCATCATCTTGGCAGGCAGGCACGTGACGGTCATAGGGTTAAGTTTTTCGTAAAAGTAGCTATAGTCTAGGTTTTAAAAACACTTAGTTCGCTATAGCCAAAGCTCTGATACCAATCTGTCACAACCCCAAAATCGGGTCCAGCGGAAGCATACGTGTAGCTGGGGTGTAACTCAATTGGTATTACAACACTAGTTCAAAAATGGTTTTCATTTCAATCATTTAGAACAAAATAGTTAAGTCAAAATATTGTATTTACATTGTTTAAAGTAGTGCGGAAGTAGGCCCTTAAAATAGTTTGATATGGTCCCCATATAAATAATCAGAGTCTTCTATGACCATGCCATGCCCTGCCAAAACCTCCTGTAGCGTGCCATAGGTTAAAACCTGAAAATACATGCTAAAGTGTCAACACGAGGTTGGTGAGTTCATAGAGTTTGTTTAACAAATAATGCTTATAGAGAAAAATGATCGCCCAGCAAAGGCATTGTAAATCCACTCAGTTGCAAGTCCCGCCATAAGAGACTTGTAACCTGTGTGTTTACAACCCACTGCCAAATATGTTATAGTCTACGGAAACAAAAGTAATATGATATCCAAATTCCCAGATAAATATAGCAAAACGGCTATATAAATAATTCAGTCAATGAAGCCATATGATAAATCAGTCAAGCGGGAAAACCTGTAATAAGGTTGATGCAAAGGCATCGCAATTCAGTCAAGTAAGGAAACAGCAATATTACGTTTGACATCACAGCCAAGTGGGGAATACCACAATACGTTTGACATCACAGCCAAGTGGGGAATACCACAATATTACAATGGACATATAGGTCAATCAAGTAGGGAAACAGCAATACTACGTTTGACATCACAGCCAAGTGGGGAATACCACAATATTACGTTTGACATCACAGCCAAGTAGGGAATACCACAATATGTTTGACATCACAGCCAAGTGGGGAATACCACAATATTACGTTTGACATCACAGCCAAGTGGGAAATACCACAGTATTACAATGAGCATATAGGAACAATTGGTGACTATGAGGTCATATAAACAAGGATAATCAATCCCATGAAATACAGGAAAATCAAACATACCAATGAATGCAGGTGATCAAGCATACAAATGAATGCAGGTGATCAAACATATGTTTAGATAAAGCTGGGAATATTTGAGAAATCAACCAAGTAAAACAAGTAATGCGTTTTAAGTAAAACGAGCATGTATTCTCCCCCAAAGAGTTTACAAAACAATTAAAATAGTAGGGGCTATGACTCACCTGGAGCGATAGCTACGATGACAAGAATGGATACACTGAAATGAGGCACGATCACTAACCGCAACCTAATATGAGTAATAACGATCTACCTTAGATCATGACATAATGAAATGAATGCACGTGCACATGATGCCTATACCACTCGTAACTTGGAAACACTAGTTATTGTCAGAGTAAAATAGTTTTCATACTTAGGAAAAATAAGTCCCAATGGAGTTATAAAAACTTGTCGTAATATATCGTATAAAAATGTTAGCGTTCTATTCCTTGTATCGAAAACCTTAAAATAACGTCGTTAAGTCGTATAAATATTCCTTGGGTCATACGTATTTCATTTGTTAAGAATATAGTTCTTAGTAATATTTCTAGAAAATATACCATTTGGTGCGTAAGTTAATATTTTCTAGTTGTGACTATATATATATATAGTTTTGACGATGTTAAAACGCGTATAACTTGGTCGTTTTAAGTTCATTTTCCTCGTTATTTATGTCCCCGGAATCGTGGGACAAAATACTAACATATTTTTGATAAGTTGGGATGATTAGATTTAGTTTTACACCTCGAATTTGCCTGTGAGTACTGTTCATCAGCAAGCATTTCCAGAAAATATAGTTTTCGTCGTTAAACTCGTTTTTAGCGTATCTCCTTCGTTATTAACTCGTTTTTATCCCCTTTTTCGGCCATAGTTCCGTATCGGAAAGCATTTTCTGAATCTTAGGTCCAAAATTACCCAGAATTCCCTGATCTTTCCACGTTTTGCAAAAATGGACAGCAACTTTTTATAAGTGTCAAAACTTGGTTTTCCTAGTTACTAACTTGTTCCAACTTCAACCAAACCACTTTCAATCACCACAAAACTAGTCTAATCCTACCATACACCTTCTTAGGGTGTCATGGTTTCCTAAACATCATAACCAAGTAGATCTAACAAGGATCTAACCAAAAATCATTTCTAGGGCTCAAAAGTTATAAGTTTGTAAAATAAAGTGGTATAAGCTATCAAATGCATAAGATCTTGTATAAAAACCATATGAACATAATAAGAACTTGATAAAATTAGGAAAATTAATTTGACATACTTACTTGAAAGATTAATGAAGTTTGGATGGTGAAAACCTAACAATCCTTGAGTTTTTATTTCAAAACTCTAACAAGGATACTATATAAACTTGATTTGAGCTTTGATCTTGGAAAAAAAATGGTGTTTCTTGTTTCTTGGTGATCCTAGGCCGGTCACACTCTTGAGAGAAAAAGAAGAAAAGTTTTTCTTGCACCTAGTATTGTATGTGTGAATTATTGGTGTTTTAAGTTTGTATAATAATTCAAAGACAAAAAGGACTTGTCATAAATGGAGTTAGTGATTTATTAAAGGTGTGTAAGTGATTGGAATGGAGGGGGGGGGGGAAGTCAAGGGGGGGGGGAAATTTGGTGTAAGACTTGGAAGATTTTGTGTAGTTGTTGTGTTTATTAATAGATTTAAAGGACACCGGGTACCGGGTTAACTAAAAATAAATTTTAACGGAGTTAACCGGGATAAAATAAAGTTGTAAAAATTATAAAAATAGGTTGGGTATAATTATTGGGTGTTTAGATAATTGTTGTTTAATTTCTACGAAAACCGTCGAAATTTTAGTAACCGTACGATAATAATTAAAATAACTTTCCAAAACACCGGGTAAATTAATATTATAATTTTTATATTATTAAAATGAATATAAAAATATATTGGAATCATAGTCGGGAGTGTCGGACGTGTTAGTCACATTTATAGTTCGCGTATTAGTGTTTATTTAAAATAAACATACGTAATTCGTTAATTATATTAAAAATATAATTTGAATACCCTACGAGTGGAATAGTATGCAAGTGACACAATGATAATATGCAGACTATTTCTAGTCTATATGAGATGTCCCAAATGATAATGCATGAATTCGCACCCGAACCAATATGGTTACGCGAATTTGAATACTCATAAACTAAATTTACGATGACATGAGTAATGCACGTGAATAGTGGTTTTCTTCCGGAAATGAATAGTGTCAAGTGAATAGTAAAATTTCTGAATGTTTCTCGAAATGTCAAATTGACCTCAAAAACGATGAATAGTGATCGATGAATAGTAAATGATGAATAGTAACTTGTGAATAGTAAATTGTCGAGGGTCGGAAAATGGCCGGAAATTACGAGTTGTGACATATAGTACAAAAATGAGTCCAATAGGTAAATTGATAACAACTTATTTCCATTTTTTATTTAGGATCTTCTCAATATGTGCATGGACTTTGCTAAATGGTTGAATATTGGAATGGATGTCTATAAAAGTAAATGGGTGTCTAAATGGGTGCTTGGCAGTTGGCACACAGGCCATGGTGTTTTGTTGTTTTCAAAATTTGCTTTTGGCGGTCCCTTGTCCCCCTTTTTCCTGCCTATCCTCTTGGGAACCATTGAACCACTTCCCCAGGCTATTTAAACCCTTGATTGTTTGGGTGAGAACACACAAAAACACACATATTCCCTTTCCAAGATACGCAATTAACAATGGCAGCAACTACACCGTTTCAAAATGATGCTGAAGAATATGCCTTCGTCTTAAACAACACCTTGTTGTTTGACGCAGTCTTTAATGAATTCGAGTATGAAGCCGTATCAAAATATGGGTCTTATAAAAAGGTTAACCCCTGGATGAGGACACAAATACTTAACTGGGTTCACAGACAGGATTTTTATTCGGATGAAGTTTTTGGAGTGGATGAGTAAGAAAATTCAGATGAGCAATAGGAGGACAATATGGTGGTGCAACCAAATGTGGTGGAGCCGCCGCAAAACGTAGTGGACCATAACCACAATGTGGTGGAGGAGCCGTGAAATGTGGTTTTAGATCAGCACAAAGAGGTGGAGGAAATTGGTAATGGTATCGGGCAGAGGGATCCTTTAAATTTGGAAAAACGGATTAGTGATCTTGAAATTATCTATCAACAACTCAAAGAAAGGAAGGAAAGGAGGCAAAGGGATGAAAGCATGGAAGAGAGCTCTGGTTCGAACAGTTTTGGTGTTTGAATGTTTGTATTTTTCTAGTATTTCATGCTTATGGTGTTTCAATGCTTTTAGTATAGAAATAAATAGGTTATGTATGGAATGTTTCTTATTTTTGATCAATATGAATTAAAATTAGTATGTTTAATTCATTGTTTACGCATGATTGTGAATTTTTAATTTGGATGAGAGTTTGAATCTTTGCAAATTGGTAATGTTGGACATCAACATTGAGTTGTATCAGACAAGTTGTATAGTGTTTTTCACCTTTTGGATGTCTTATTTTGTTATACATTCTATTTCTTTGGGCATGTCCTAAATTGTTTTATACACTTTGTACAAATTAGTTGGAGATTAGTATAAATTTACCTGTTGGACAAAAAAAAATCATGATCAAATAATAACAAAACAGGGTAAACCAATCTACAACCATGTTTCAAGTTTCATCTTTTGAACATTATCAAGATGGAAAAATGAAACCCACCACAAAACAATCTAATACTTATGTTTCCCATATATCTTTGGAAGTTGCCTTGTACTGTTGATTATGGCCTTTTGTGGAGCTAGAAATTGCATTATGCCGTGGTTTCTATTGCTACTAGTACCTTCAACTTGTGACTGTGGTACCTTAGTTGTATTGCTACCACTTGGTTTAACACCTTCTGGTTGTTCCTCACTGTATACTTCCCGTCTTAGGTCTTCTAGATCTTTAGCTGGCAATTGCATATTTGGTTCACCATTTGGTCCATATCGCTCATAAATCTCAGGAAATATGACCTTTCTTAGTACCTTGTTGGACCATTCCCTATCGTCAGGGTTTATCTTCTTAAGTCTTTTACGACTAGACATATTCTTAGGGCAGTGATGCAAAAATGCTGAAGAAATTTACTACAATGGGGAGTAAAAAGATATGAGGTGAGGAATGAGATGTGACAATCAGGAAGAAGATGTGGAAAAAAGAAAAACCCTATGCCCACTCTTAAATAGAAAAACCCAAAGCACAAACTTAGTCACATGGAAACACTGCAGAATATTTCCACACAGTTGTAGCTAAACCCAAACCACAAAGTCAATCATATTCAATAAGGATTGAGTTTTGAAAATAAACCCAAACCACACAATATTTTCACTTGAATAGTCATATTCGGCATGACTTTAATAGTCAAACTCGGTATGACTTTAATACTGGTATTACTCACATTTTGCACCCAAAAATATGTTTACTTTGATATTGTAATTCTGGTATATAAGTGGGTTATTAGTAACGGTATAAACCGTTTACAAGTTACCATATAACGTTTACAAGGGTTAGTAATTAGTTTTTGGTTTACGTTGACTTTAATAGTCAAAAGTGGTTATTCCGAACACTACACTATAGTAATATACTGCATATACATGCTAATGTAAATGGAGAAACATAAAGCATCTAAACAGAAGCATATAATTTCATTGATGATAAGTAGAGGTGTTTGGGTTTATGTTTGTATTGGTCCAAGTTGCATAAACATTGAAAACGTTGCCCATAATTGATAAAAGTTGCCCAACCAAAACTTTGGCCAATATGTACCTGACACTTGTCATAAGTATACACAAGTTGGTCAAAAGTACAAGTTTCCCACGGCTACTGTGGGATTTTGTCACTAAGTGGTTAAATGATGTTATTAAATTGTTATGTGGTGGGTTTCATTGGTTGGAAAATAAAAAGTCAAACTACAAAAGTCAAAGTTACTTAACGATAGATTAAATCTACAACTAAACCATCAAAGTTTGTACTATACATAATGAAATGATAATAAAAATATCAGAATACATCTTAATTGTAATTTGACATAGTATAACACTTGAATACAGCCTTGTACCGCATCATGAACTTGACTGGCTTCAATGGCTTGTTCTGTTGAGTTACGTTGTGAACCTCATGTTGTGTTTTTGTAGTCTTCATTTTTTTGTTGTCTTGTTTAACCTTACTTCCCGTTTTCCCCAAAATTCTGTACCCTAAATACATGGGGCCAGATAAGAAGTCCCATAAAAGCAAACCAACATTAACAAAATAAAATACCAACAAATACAAATGTAACATACTAGTTTTTATAATTTTTTTAAGCTTCACATTGTTATTCTTGGACGACATTTATCAATATAAAACGTATCAGTGTTTTGCAAGTTATTAAATACAAAAAAAAATTGTGATTGGGTTCAGTTTGACATTAATTATAACTAGTAAATATTGATTTGATTGACATGCGTTAGACCAAAAAAGTCTGCTTGGGAAGACAACCATTCTGTAACAATTTATTGCCGGTTTAATTTATGCAATGATTACGTTCACCACTTGTTTACTACTAGTAATTTTTTTATTTTATATAACTGGAGTTGCTCATTCTATGGTTTCATGACTTTCTTATCGGTGTTATACACAACACAAAACCTAGCTTACTTTACCATTACCAAAGAATAATAAAAAAATGGCTGAAAAACCAAATCTGAAAGAAATTCAAGAGATGAGTGGTTCTGATGAACTACATAAATGTATAAAGTTCCTGTTCTCTCAAGAAATTCCCATGAATGAAACGATGCTCATGTGGCTTGGTGAGCAACGCGATGAGCTCCGTATCAGTATTGACAAGCGTTCAGCGAGAATGAATGAGGTTTTTGACCTTAACTTTGATGAAGAAGAAGCTGCTGATGCTACCTATGAATCCCTTCGTGAGGTTCAAGTGATGGAGCTCTGTTTGCTCGAGTCCTTTGCGGCCATTCTGAAAGAAGTTCGTGCTCTTATATCCAAGAAGGAGCATGCCATTGCCACCTTGGATAACTATGATTAGTGCTAAAGGTTAATGGTTGTTTAGGTTCTTTTGTGTTTGTTAGTCGTGTAGGTACTTTGGTTTGGTTTGGTTTGGTGGTCTCTTATTTTGATGTTGTTTGATGTTTTAATGGAACTGCTCTGTAATAATCCAATTAAATAATGAATGGTATTTATGTTTGAATGTAACATTCTTGTTTAATTTCTTGAGCTATTTATGTGTGACACAAAACCATGTTAACAAATCATAGTGGTTGTCAAACCCATATGAAGTATAAACACAATCAGCACAATCAGACACATTGCTTAAAGATTTTATGATCCAGATAGCTTGTATATAGTTACTTACAGATGTTTTAAGAGATGTGTATAGCAGCTTACTGGTGTAACTCCTCGTTAAAACAAAATTTGACAATCAAAAGTCAACTCTTTCTTGCGTAATACATGAAGAACTCTGTTTTTGGGTTAAAACAGGCTAATACACATATTAATGGACCTTGTTATTTGGATCATACCTCAAGTATTACTAGTAAAAATTAAACAACAAAACATTTAAACAAATTACATAATAACTAATTATTCATTAATACCATTGTGAAAATACATCCATTTGAGAGGTGATAGAAGGACTAAACACCATCATACATCATACATCATCAACAAAACTACCTAAACACGTACAATAAACAAAATACATCATAACCCACTACCAAACTGGCTTTCCATTAGTTTTATAACCAAAATACCACCACAAAAGACAATTTACCTTGAAAAAGATGGTTGTTCACAACTGGCCCAAACAGTAAGAAAGTTAATATTTAAACTGCATTAACTTCTTCATGATCCTTGACTTGTCACCGGCACGGCGAAGACTTTCCTGTCGTCTTTTAGTCAAGTACTCAATTTCTTCCAAATCCTCCTGCTGCGATACCTTAAGACGGACCAAGGGTTCATTCACCACAGCATAGTTCCCAAATTTTTCAAGCTCCAGTAAGATAGCAAGCATGTGCTTAACACGTACCTCTATTTCCCCAATCATCCTCCCATAATCTTTCTCATCACCCCTGTTGGCGTCTCTCTCCCTAGCAAAAATAGTATGGAGGACCATATCAATACGCCTAGAACCAGTGTCATTTGCGATTTGATCGTAAATTGGTATCGTAGACTCCATGTATTTGGAAATGTAGTAGAGTATCCAAGAAGAGTTTTGTGGAAGAATATTTGGAAATGAAGTAGATCAAGCACTCTTAAATACGCAATAAACTAAAAAGTTGCCCAAAAAATTGTATACGAACCAAATTGGAACAGTGTTTAGTTAAGTCATAGTTCCCAATGAAAAAAAAAATGTTGAAATTGATCAAAGTTGCCCAAAAACTATAAAAGTTGCCCAAACATTCCCTTGCCCAATAAGTGCATGACACTTGGCATAACTACACAAAAGTAGCTAACAAGTACAAGTTGGCCATGGGTAGTTTAGGATTTTTTTCATTTATGTTGACTTTAATAGTTAAACTCGGTATTAGATTCTTATGTCATGGGTTTCATTTGTTGCTCTTGAGAATGTTCAAAAGATGAAACTTTATACATGCTACTGATTTAAGTAAGTCATGATTTACCAAATTATACATTGTCTCAAAACATCCACAACTAGAATTAAAAATACATAACAAATTTTGTCTCCAAACTTTTCTGACCAGCTGGAAGGCCTAGAACGCAATTCGTTATTCTTGGTGGTCTTGGAGTTGAAACCTTAGACATGCGTCGCTTCTTCAGTTGAACGTGGCCTTTTGCATCATAACTCTCATCAAAAGAACTTGAATCATCACTTGAGTCAAGACTTGATGGAATATTTTTAAAACGGGAACCTTTTTTTTTTTAGAAAAACAACTTATTGGAATTTTCTTTGCCCATGTTTTAGGAGGTCTTTTGTTCACCAAAGAAGTTAAAGGTTTTTTTAGTGTATCCTCATAAAACTCAAGGCTGGTGTCAGAATCAGAATCAATAACTATTACCTCATTTTGTTTAGGTGGTTCCTGTGCCTCCTTGGGCCTTTCAAAAACAGCAACAAGTTTTGCTATAGCCTTTGCCTCCATTGCCAATTTTTCCTCTTTTACCTCCTTCAGACTACCATACATTACTTCAAGCTTTGACACCCTGTTGCCAAGTGATTCAAGCTTTGATACCCTCTTGCCAAGCGCTTCAACAGTATGAACTGTCGACAATTAATAAACACCTACAATTAAACTAAAAATAATCATAAAAAGAAAGAAAGGTATACACTAACCATTAGCAACATCACATCGATTGTTCTCCCATTGGCACAAGTCTTCTAGAATCACCTCAGCCATTTCCTCGTCAGTGCCATATTTACTCAAGACATAGTCAACCATAGCATCGTTAACCACCATCTTACTAAAATCATTATTTTTTGAAGAATAAGCTGCCATTGAATGAGTTGACTTGAAAATATAGGTTTATTGTTGTGAGGAATTAGGATGAGGGTGTGTGTTTCTTTGTTGAGTAAATAGTTGTTAGTTTAATAAGTTATAAGTGATAAGTGATAAAGTGATAAGTGATAAATGAAGTTTTGGAATACCGTGTAATAAATGTCTGTATAACCTACGTTCCATTGGCATTATCAAATGTAGTAGTATACAACGTTCAACGGAAAAGTATTAAGACGTGTGTCTTTTCCAAAGAAAAAAAAACCGTTCAGTTGCCTAAAGCAATGGTTATAAATTGGAACATTTGTAAGCAACAAAATCATTCAAAAAAAACTTAAAGGTATACAATATCAAAAATGGCATCAAGCTCTAAAATTGATGTGCAAGAGAAACAAGAAAAGGTTGGAGCAATGCAACAACAAAAAACAGAGGAGTTTGAAGAAAAAGCTTTGATACTTGAAAAAGAAGAAGCTGAAGAAGAAGAAAGCGAGGAAGAGGGAACATTTGAAGAAGCGGTGGATTGGTATATGAAAGAAAAGTTTAAATTACAGCAAAAGAAATTGATACAATTTGAAAAAAGAGAAAAAGCTGCAAAATAAAAACCAACCAAGCGTAAATACACTTGGAAGAATATGTTGGCAAACAGAAAAAGAAAAAACATGCCGGATCAGGAAGAGGAAGACTCATCAGATGATGAGTATTTGGATTATGACAACCTACATTTTTCATTTGATCCCGAAAAATGTCTAAAGTTTCATTGTTAATTGTTTAATGTAATGTTTATTTTATTTTCAATGAAATCTTTATTTTTGTGTTCGTTTTTATCGAATTTGAATTCAAATGTTTATGTTCTGTTTCATTAAACTTGTCCAACTAGAAAGTAAGTAGCAATGAACTTCAAAGTTTAATCAACTTCAACATTTGTAGTTGGGACAAAGGCAATTAAAGATAAATGTGTTGACTTTAATAGTCAAATTCTGTTATTCCAATTGCAGTTTGACTTTCCAAAGTCAACCAGCTGATTACATGCTTCTGTTTGTTAAAAAAAAGCATCATATTCAAACAACACTGATGAATTTAAACTAGATAATCATTCATTGTTTATAGTTGTAAAAATGTTTTGTTCAAAAACATTAAAAAATAACAAATTGTTTATGTATGCTTTTGCATATTACATCCTACAACAGCCTAGTTTCATTAAAGATAAGACTGGAGGAAGCAACAACCTTAGAGCGACAGAGTGGAGGCGAGAGAAACATTCAGCAGAGACGGCAATGGCGGATGGTGGTGCAGTCAGGTGGTATTCAGATACGGTGGTGGTGGTGGAGAGGTCAGGTGGTATTCAAATATGCTTGCTGGTGGTGGTGGTGATGGTTGAAGAAGCTATGAGATTGATGGGGTATATAGTATATATAGTGTGCTTTGAAGTGTTTAGGAGTATATTAATTTGCTTAATAAACGTTACGTATCATTAAAGCTAAATTATCAACTTAATCTTTGTACCGTATGATTGTTAAAAGTGGTGAAAGTACAAAAAAATAAAAATAAAAAATAAAAAATAAAAAATAAAAAAACAGTTGCCCAATACAAGTCACCCAATATATAGGTAGTTGCCCATGTAAAAAACCTTAAAATACCTTACACATACCTTACACAATACTTACACATACCTTACAAATAATACATTCTAATTTTTGTACTTTAATAATTAAATATTGGACACGTGTCAAACTCTTATTGAGTTGCTCAATTTTTTAGTTGCCCGATCTAATTTTGGAAAGTGAAATGTGAAAGTCTATCAAGTGACTAGTCAAATAGTCAACGATCTAGTCCAATATTTATCCCTAACATTTTTTGTTTACTATTGTCTGTTTAATATATCAAAAAAAGGTAACATGCAACATTTCTACACAAAACCACAACTTAATAAAACAAAGCAAAAAGGTTTTTTGATCATTTGTAATGCTTGATTGCTTTCCAAGAAAATATTTCCTTTGGTGACATAAATTAAAAGGTGAAAGAATCTGAGAGTACGTCCTTATTAAATCTTTTTAGGCAGTTTGCAAAGTTAATCGAAGGTCAGAGAATGTAATAACTATATAATATCAAGGTCGACACTGTAAATTAATGCACTTTTCAGCAACTTCTTCTTTTCTGGACCAGTAATGTAATAACTATTGTGTTAAGGGGTGGCAATGGTGATGCAAAAAAATATGTGGCCAACACATTTTTAACCAATCAAATGCCAACAACACATTTCATAATTCACCATGACTTTCCTTCATTTTTTAGTGGCAATGGTGATGCAAAAATTAAATGGGATTTTTTTATTTTTTTTTATTATTTTTTTTATTTTTTATTTTTTTTTTGAAACGTTCCAAAATTAAATGCCATCCTCCATACCGAATCGGTATGAGACGACCTTGGAGCATGCCGAAATGATGATGCCGCGGTGGTGGTTTTGGAGCATGCTGATCGGCATGCTATGCCGAGCCTCCATGACCCTCCCCGTTGCCACCCCTAAAGGGGACAATCATGACAATCCAGTAAATATGTTTGTACATTAAAGCCCAAACTCTAACAATCTTCAAAAGGAATCTTTGTTTCACCAGGTTCTCCACATTGACTCAAGTTTTGACCTGGTTACCATCCCGTGGATTTCAGGGGCAATGTGCGATATTAAAAGCAGACCCTTTGATGTATAAAATTTTGTGATAAACATTAGAAATGTATTACAATTATAAAAAGTAACAAAACAGTGAAGTCACATTCCGACCAACATCAATCAACGACCACTGAAATAATTTATCACACAAGGGCAGAAACTGTCAATTTTATAAGCTATTTTGGACTTGTAAAGAAATACAAGTATAAAATTAAGACAAAACTATAACAACTATAAACTATAGGGGTGCAAACTGAGCACGACCGAAATTGATCATCTTCTTTCTCTGTCCTTGATCCTTACCCCTGTTTTCTCTCATTCTTTTTATACACCTTTTTTTAAACAACTCTTATACTCGTAATACACTTACAACTAATTAATATCAACTAATATTAGGTTGGAATCAACTGCACAAATTGAAGTTCAACTTCAGCGATTTATCTCCCATAAACTGACCTCCTTTTGAGCCTTTGATTACAAATGGGTACACTGTCATTACACTTAATAGAGCCTTGCATTAAAAAGAGAGACTGAATCTATATGGGTCTAAGCTCAGTACCCTGTACCATACGCCTGCTAAGATCCTCTTAACAGGATGCTCAAACTTAAGATGCATAGAAACTGTTGCAGGAGTCTTCCTGGTATCAAACTTCCATCCAACCATAACTCCTCTTCCGTGGAACAGTGTTCGGCTTGTATCTGTTTCGTGGGTTGTAACTGTTTGCATCAACTTTGGTTTAAACTGAACGTCGTGCCAGCATCTAACAGTGATAACATTTAAAGTGAGCGGAATTGGTCAATGGAAAATTTCCATAACATCCTACACCAAAGAAATGTCAGGCAATGCTTTGGCATGTCATCAGGGTACAAAATCCAACGTCTAGGGCTCTCTTTTTCAAGGCTTTCAGAATTGATTAGTTATGTATTCATGCTTCCTAGACTAGTTAATTACAAAAGAGATTTATAAGGAAAGAAGCTATAATAATCAAGCTTCAATGGAATATTGCAGTGTAATAAAGTGTATTTCTTAAGTATTACCCGTTTTCACCCATTTATGAATATAATGGAGTCACACAATGGAGTTAAAAGGCTGAAGGATTTAGACATGCTCAGGTAATTATTACCTCCCAGTTCCAGTTATCATGATAAACGGCTCAGTTCACCACCAATATAGTATCACCCTGCATTTGTAAGACCAAATATTAATTTTTCAGTCCACATACATCCCAAAAATCCAAAATGTTCCCTTTTCTATGCTTCAATTATAAGTGTTACTTGTTAAAAAAAATTATGCATTAGTAATAACCATGTACAAAAATTATGCATTAGTTTTATAATAACCATGTACCTGAGCAAAGGAATAAAGCCTTCAAACATAGGAAGAACACAAATATATAAGAGATCCTCTTTATCAAACTTAGTAATATTCGGATAAAACACACCCACAAACAAATGTCAAAAAGAAAATGTATGTATTTCATTGGAACACTCAAAAACGTAAATATGCGTTGACTAATGATGAACTGCCTAAAATACCCATTAGAATCATATCTTACAGTTGAAAATCGGACGTCCATCCTGCCAGTTTTCATGCTCCTGGTTTCGTCTTTCTCTGATTTCTTCTTATTCATGGTTTAACTCCATAAAATAGTCTATATTCTTTGCCTTCCCTATTACTTACTCTTTTGGCTCACTTCGTCCTTCTGTAAGTAGTAGAAATCCGTTATAATCCCCTATGCAAAAGTCAAACGCACAATGCAACTATGCAAGAAGTCAACAAGGTAGTAGCATAGATATGTTTCAATTTCTTTACCCTTGGTTGCCGTGGGAGGCGGTAAGAAAGAAGGAACATACCTGCAGGAAGAATTATAACAATTACAATACATAATTTTCAACACTTAATTTGTGAGTACTAAATTCACATACATATGCCTGTTTATTAAAGATTCATACAAATTATCCCCTAATAGTCAACAAGTTTGAACTTCATTTAATACTCTGCAGCATCAAGAAGGACGTGTATATTCAGATACACTAGCATCCTGCAAAGTGCAATAGAAGTATGGAACGCAAGATGCCCACCCAAATTGTGAATCATGCATTTATATTCAGTTAAAGTGTAAAACAAAATGGGTTAACTTGGTTTGGTTCTCTAGTCCTAAAGTAACTCGCTCTCACCAAACAAAGGCGCCTACAGATTCCTCACCAAAAACAAGCTGAACCGAGAAAGTCTTGGCAAGCTGAAAGACCCTTGTGTACCAAGTCTATGTATGGATGAAGGATGTACGGACCACCTAGTAGAAGTTATATGTTTGAGTGGGTTAGAATTTTTCTAACAGTAAACTTTTGCATGTAACTTCACATAAGTGATCTAAAATTATTTCATCTGAGCTGATAAAACTACAAAAGTAGAGGTAAGTCACGTTATAAAAAAATCCCAGACTCAAAGCTCTCTGAGAGAGCAGCCTGAGCTCAAAGCTTCCAAACTTGGTGAGTTGCGAGCTAATCACTAGCCTACTGAACATTCTCTAGTTCAACGGTTCAACCAATAATTCTATGAGGAGAACCATATTTCTACCAATCACTAGCCTACTGAGCAAAAGCTTTTGAACCAGGTGCAGAATCCCCTTGAAACGACTCGAGAAACTCAGCATAAAGACGAGCTGTTTCATCCTCAGCCCTCTACATACATACATTTTTTTTTAATTAAACTTTCGGTCAAATTCATACTAAATACACACAACTTTACAAAGTTAATAAATGTCCACAACGGTTGTACCTTTTTCTTCGCCTCTTCTTCTTCGCGATGCTTCTGAAAAGGCGTATTCTTCCGTGTTATTGAAAAAGAGCACATCTTACCACCAAAACACTTTTATCTGTAAACCAAAAAACAATCAACATTAATTATGCATATTATTTGTAAAAGAACACACGCCTTCAAATTACCGGTGAATATAGTGGTTGCCGGAGGAATATTCCGGTGGATTTTGAGCTGAAGTGTGTTTTGTTTATTGGGCCTTTTTGTGCTTACTTTCTGCTTTTCTTTTTGATTTAAATAATACTAGACGAGTACCCGTGCATAGCAACGGGATTTTATAGCGACAGATAGTTTATTGATAAAAAAAATTTCTAGGTTGTAAATAAAAAATAATAAAAGTTTGAAGATTTGGGAATTAAACATAATGTTTTGAAACCCGGTTCCACCCGGGTGGTTCAACCGGTTAAACCGTTCCGGTCAAAAAATTGGTCGATTTAAACCGGGTCAACTTGCTAGGTTGGGTCGAAAATGGGTCAAATTAAACCGGTTCAACCCGGCGAGTTTGAAGCGTCCCGGGTCAACCTGGTTTGTGATTTGTATTAATTGGTTATAAATGAAAAGTAATAAAAGTTTGAAGATTTGGGAATTAAAAATAATGTTTTGAAACCCGGTTCGACCCAGGTGGTTCAACCGTTTGAACCGTTTCGGTCGAAAATTTGGTCGATTTAAACTGGGTCAACATGCTAGGTTAGGTCGAAAACGGGTCAAATTAAACCGGTTCAACCCGTCGGGTTTGAAGCGTCTCGGGTCAACCCGGTTTGTGATTTGTATTAATTGTTTTAATTGGTTATAAATGAAAAATAATAAAAGTTTGAAGATTTGGGAATTAAAAATAATGTTTTGAAACCCGGTTCGACCCGGGTGGTTCAACCGGTTGAACCGTTCCGGTCGAAAATTTGGTCGAGTTAAACCGGGTCAACATGCTAGGTTAGGTCGAAAACGGGTCAAATTAAACCGGTTCAACCCGTCGGGTTTGAAGCGTCTCGGGTCAACCCGGTTTGTGATTTGTATTAATTGTTTTAATTGGTTATAAATGAAAAATAATAAAAGTTTGAAGATTTGGGAATTAAAAATAATGTTTTGAAACCCGGTTCGACCCGGGTGGTTCAACCGGTTGAACCGTTCCGGTCGAAAATTTGGTCGAGTTAAACCGGGTCAACATGCTAGGTTAGGTCGAAAACGGGTCAAATTAAACCGGTTCAACCCGTCGGGTTTGAAGCGTCCCGGGTCAACCCGGTTTGTGATTTGTATTAATTGTTTTAATTGGTTGTACAATATGAATAAATCATTGTACTTTTAAGTAATGGGGTATTTTAATAAGAGTATTAAATGCATTTCAATATTTCCTTATATACGTTTTTCAACATTTCACTTTTCACTTTCTTGACTTTTCACATTCACCTTTTGACCATTTTTGCTTTATAGGTAGTATAGATTTGATAGAATTTTTTTTACTGTATCAATTTTCTGAAAATCGCTAATATGACTTGTTTTTTTAACAAGTTATTTCCCACGTTGCATTTTAATTTTTTATGCATTAACCACATGTTGTAAATATTTGTGCTATCCAAATATGCTTCTAACTTTATGTAGCGTATTAAAAATTTTCTTTTTGGTATATCATACTTTTGAATTTTGTCACTTTGTTGTATCACAGAACAATTGTGTATCCTTTTTGACATTTTACCCCTAATCCGATTAATTTGAGTGTGTAAATGGTAGGGGTATAATGGTCAAGTAGCATGATGTTTAAAATGAGATTAAATCAGAACAATGTCTAAGGAGTATCCTTTCATTGATCGCGGTACAACGATAGTATGAGTAATCATGTTGTTCAAACCTTTTTCTATTATTTTTATTTTTGTTAAATGTGGTGTTACAAAATGTAATTGAGAGTGTACAAAATATAACTGCTCAACACGTATTTGGTTCACAATGTATTCATTACAAAAAGTAAATAACGTAAAATAATTATTAATTTTCCTTACACTTCAGTTTTAAATCAAAAAGATGATTAATCTATATGGGTCTAATGTCAATGCCTCGTACCATAAGCCCACTAAGATCCTTGTAACAGGAATGCGCTAAAGTAAGTCCCATAGAGATTGTTTCCATAGTAGTTTGGGTATGAAATTCCCACTTTTACTTCCATCCAGCCATCGCTTCTTTCGTGTTCTCATCAAACTTTGGTCCAATAACAGGGGTTTCTGGTGGTCTTACTAGATAGGCAAACCTACCAAAATTAACTTCCAGAGGAGCCTTGAATGTGGATTGGTCTTGCAGTAATTTGTAGACAAGGTAAATTGCATACGTTGTTTAAAGCGATACTACTTTGGATTCGATTTTTCTCTTTATTTCAAATCTGTAGCTAGTTGTTATTACAAGCACTTCTCCAAATCTGCAGAAACAGAAAAACTCATCATACATGTAATAAACTTAAAAAGTGAGGTTTGCATGTAGTAGAAGCCAACTAATGTGTTCTTGTTTATTATTGAGCACAAGGACATGCCAAATATTTAAAAAATGGGAAGGTTTTACAAGTGCTTACTCATTCATTATAGATAAATTGAAAGATTGGTCATAATACATGCTATCACGCACCAAAGCAAAGTCCTAAAATGCTTTGGGTACCGTGGGCTACAAAATCCAATGTTTAAAGATCTATTTTTAAGCTTTTCATAATTGATTGCTTATGTTCTTGAGCCTATTTGGGTTGATTAGGCTTCAATATTCAAGCTTTCTACAACAACCATAAAAGAGATCAACAGAATTCTGAAAGGTTTCCTATGGTGTCAACGAGTTACCAAAGGCAGAGTTAAAGTGGCATGGAAATATATTTGTATGCCAGAGAATCAAGGAGGTCCAGGGTTTGAAGATTTGGATAAATGGAATACATCAAGCATTTATTGAATACTGGAGTGTAATAAAGTATCTTTCTTAACGATTACCTATTTTGACCCATTTATGGAATATAATGGAGTCACATAATGAAGTTAAAATGGACGAGAGTCTAGGAAGTTAAACATGAGAATTCAGACAGTTGGGGATGAAAGAACTTGTTGGATACAGAGATAAAGTGAAGTGTCATAATGTCCATAAATTGGGAATGGGGAATCCACTTCAATGTGGCTTTTATGCAGCTATATTCAAAGATGGAAGATGAAAGCGGCCTTTGGAGTAGCATACAAAGTACCCTCAAGTTATAGGCATCTAAGAGCCTATTTTAACCTTTGTGAAAACATGTAGCTATATGGAAAAACTCAAAAGGTAAAGGGGTCCCATTTGCCAATAAACATGTATGAAAACTATTACTCTATTAGAAGTTTAACACCAAGACTCCAAAAGTGCAGTGGTTTTCCTTGGTATGGCACTCTTAATGTATTTCTAGACATACATTTTGCTTATGGATGGACAATCCATAAGGGCTACAAACACAATATAAGTGGACTATATGGGGATAAACACAGTGATGGTACACGCATTATACTAATAACTGTGAAGCACATTCTCATCTTTTATTCAACAGCCCTCTTGCACAGAATATATGGGTCTAGTTGCAAAAAACTACGGGTCTGAATGGTTACCTCATGACTGAAAACTATTATTTAGGATTAATTTCATATATCACCCTACTATCAAGATTAATTTCATATATACCCAAAGTGCAAGTATTGAATGCATAATGTACAATGTTTTTAATGCATGTTTGGGTGTATCTGAAATTTCCAACTAAAAGGAGGGGAGATATGAAATTGCCCCTGTTATTTAAGAATTTCCTTCTATATCTATATTAAGTAGAAACAATATATTGAGCATTTTTAGAAGCTGCTGCTTACTTTATTTGTTTTTGCAAATAAGTACCTGATTGTTATCTGGGATGAACATCCACAGTCCCAATTTTGTCAGTTGTTATAAACTAACCAAATTAATCTTGATATTAGTGTCTAAAGTCTGAACTCATTGTTTGGCAAATTTTTAGCCCAATGTGCATACATTTTATTGGGGGTGAAACAATGTATAAATATTAGCACTTTGACATGCCAATAAACCCAGAAACTGCAACAATTCCACCAACATGCTGCAAACAGATACTAGTTATATGCATCAGAAACTAGAGAAAACATTCACCTATATATCACCAAAGATGGCCTAAAGCACAAGACTACTTTTCCAACACCTATGACAGCTAAACAGAGAACCATATAGTGTAGTTTACCTCCTTAAGTCACACTACAGATTCAAAGAAATTATCAAAGAGGGGCATCATCTAGTACAAACGACACATCCTTCTCAATTTCCTATTATATCTGCTGACTACATTTCCTTAGCCAAGCACACACACCTTATCACCAGAATTTGCAGAATACCCCAAACCTCACATATATGGTGACAAAAATGAGTACAGAGCAAGGCATCATCAGCCAAAATAATAACCAAAAGGAGCAACCATACCATCCACTAATTTTTAGAACTAACACATAAACATGTTCAAGAAAACTGGCAAGAAGATAGAGAAAGAAATAGAGAAAGAACCTCGATTCAGGTAAAGAGGGCCAAATAAAATTACCTATCATTGTTCAGCAACCCGATCTCACTGATAGCATATTTCTTGTCATTTTCATCATGATAAGACCACTATCAGTAAAAACATATACGTAAGTAACTGTTTAGAAATTTTGTAGTACCTCCCCTTAAAAAGTGAAACCGTGTTCATAGGCTGTACAACAGCTACATATGAGATATAAATATACCTCCCTATTTGATGTGGTTTGTGTAACCTCTACCTTGTCATCCTCTAACATTGGATCTTACACCTATCAAATTTAAACATATATCAGACATTAAACATTTCTTCCCATTTTCATCAAGATAAGATAAGACATCTATCAATGAAACAAATGCGAATAAATATTTAGAAATTCTGAAATACCTCCTTTTAAGCACTCTGTCCATAGGCTACACAACAACTACATATGAGATATAAATATACCTTTTAATTAGTGAATCGGAACCATTTCCCAATATTTGAGGAGATATAATTCTAAATTGTCCGCTTTTCTGTATTATCTTCTACCTGTCAAATTTTAGCATATATCAGGCATTATTTGGCCATTTTTTCCCCAACCTCCATTTCAAAAGGCGATGAAGCGAATGCTGTGGGAAACCCATTAAGTAGAATGCATCTAACATCTTACAAGCTTCCCATGTGGCCGCTATATATTTAATCAATTCTTTTGGTAGTTCCCTTTGTTAGTTTTAACTAAATTTCAAATTCTTTTAGCAGTTCATCAGATTATTAGATAATAACCAACATTTTGGATCATGATTGATGATAACGAGTCTTTTTAAATTTTGAATGAAGATAATGTAAATAACTAAATTAAAGCAAAAACAACATTGGCTATAATTAGTTTAATACTTTCTATCGAAATTTATCTTTTAGCCATAGTTAAAGTTTCATGTAATTTGTCTATTTTATGAAATTCAAATTAAAACCAACAGGTAGCAGGTTAACCCAACCCGCCAGACCTATTTTGACCCTAAATAATTTGACCCAAACAAATTCCTACATGTTCCCGACCCAACCTTATCTTGATAACTGGTATTTGTCAGCTTACTTTTTCCAGGGGCTGAAACAAGATGCCTTCTACTTGTAGATTGGATCTGTGATTATCAAAAGTAATTTCAAGTTCAACAATACTCCCATCGCTGGTGAATTGAAACAATTCAACTATCCAAAGCCAGTCTTCAACTTTTCTTAGATTTGCAAGGTTCACTGTAGAAGTTGCTGTCTCCCCTCTTAAGCTGTATTTGAGCTTTCCATATCCTTGTTTACGATATAAGTAAGAGTAAAATACAAGGTTCACGGTGTATGTAATTGACGGGGACAAAAACTGAGTCTTCACGTGTGTTTTGAATCCCTCATTGTTTGTTTGATAAAAGCCTGCTGGAAATCTGCAAGAAGAAGAAGAAGAAGAAGAAGAAGAAGAAGAAGAAGAAGAAGAAGAAGAAGCAAAGAATGATGCATCAATTAATATATACTTATGAAACAATATGGATAAGTCCGAGTATGACAAGTCACCTTGACCACCAATTAGACTCATATCGAGAAGGGAAATGTTCATTTGGAATCAAACAGTCTTCCATGGATATCATGTGATAGTGTTCTCCTTTCTCATTAAGAGAAAACCACTGCATAATTAGTAAGTAGGGAATTAGTTCTACTTAGATTATGTTTATAAATAGATATGGCCAATTGAATACCGTTTTGTATCTGTTAAGGTAGATTCCTCTGGAGAGAATCTTTTTAAGTTCTTCAAGGGAGGTGAAGAAGAGAGATTGTGAGGCAACTTCGATTATGTGTTGGTACTCTTCAAACACCGGAAGTTCCACCTACATATATAATGACATATCCAAGCAAGTGAGCCATACATTTGGGTTAATTAAGTGTCATTTTTTCTTTATATCATTTTATAAATAACATGACCATTGACAATAAACTGCTTACTTTTTCTTCAGATGGTTGGAACTCGATGTCAGCGACTAGTAGAAGGGTACAAGGCTTTTCAAAGTCAAATTGAAGGTATGCAGTTGAGTTTTTGATTGTAAAGTGATACAATGGAACAATGAACCATCCATCTTCTCTCATATGTGTACAAGGGTAAATTATGAAAACTTTTTCCTCTCCATCTATTTTGTATCTCAGGAGGTTATATGAATTGACATCTGATTGATCTTCATATCGGAAGACAAGGTTGAGGGTCTATGAGATTTGAGGTGTCAAGTATTCACCTCTCACACGTGCTTTGAATCCATCCCACTTATATTGGTAACATCGCCCCCTGGAAATCTGCATAAAGAAGAATTAAGGCAGCAATTGGAGAAAAAGGATTGATAAAGTTACTGAATACCAGCAAAAGGGATAAAATAAGAGACCTTGAATTAACACTATCATAATCAGACGGATCTTTTAAACGGTGGGCTTCAAATTCATCGAGATTGAGACAGGCTTGAATGTAAATCCTTTCAATATGTTCCCCCTTCTCATTTATACACAGCCACTTCACATCCAATGAAAAATAAAGTCTTAGGGCCCGTTTGGTTGAAGGGCGTTGAATGAAAGAATGAAATGAATAATGTATTTTTTTGTTTGGTGCATTGAGGGCCCACCACAATGAAATGAAAAGTTAAGATGATACCTATAGATCCATTCCACTCATGTAGGGTGACTTTTGTTATTTTTTTTTGTCTTATACTCTTTTCTAGTGGTCCCAACCATTATAATATATTTATTTTGTATTTTAAAATTAAAAATTTCAATTTTAATATATGTTTTAAATTTTAAAACAAATATCATTTAAATCAATCAATCATTTTCTCTTTCATTATTTTCTTTCAAATCATTCTAAATCCAAATCCAATTCTAAACCCACTTATAAACCAAACGGGCCCTTAGTTATTACTATTAGGTTTACAATATGAGAATCAGGGCATTAGTTGGGTCAGACCTTTTAGATCTGGGTCAAGGGAATTGGGCCCAAGTCTAGTGGGTAAGTCTTTGTGGTTGATAACAGTGATCCATTTTTTGTTTTGTGTTAAATTTTTAATTGATTTTGAGTAAACTAAATCACTTATTATCTTTTTTTTCCTCCAAAGATGAACACACTTGAGATGTCATTTTTTTAAAAAGTACATGAAATTGGATTAAATTTGATGACTCAATTTTGACACATTTTAGATGTCATTTTTAACAAACCGAGTCATATTGGTTTTATAAGTAAAATACATATGTAGTTGAGTATATATACAATTTACCATTTTGAAAGTTTAATAAAAAAGGGTCAATGACTTAAATAGACCAAAAGAAAAAAATAATAATAATAAAAAAATAAAAAAAATCCACTGCACAGACTATGGTCTATGTTTGGGGGGAAAAATAAAATAATACACACAACTCCGTTGGACATTTCAACGAACACGTGGGTTACGTAATGTCGATACATGAAGGAATCATCAAGTGGATGATGATCTGGGTGTCATATCAAAAGGCAAAGGTTCTGCGTCCATAGCTGCAATGATTCCGATCCCACAACCTGAGCTAAAAGCTTTCCCTAATAAGACAAAACCCGAATCTATATTGCCTGCCTCTAAGTGGGCCCGTGAAGACGATGAAAATGACGATGAACAAAAAAGAAGTACTAGAGATCTTGGATTGGGTTATTCATCATCTGGAAGCGAGAATGCTGCTGGTGGTCATGGTATTGAGGCTATGGATACCGCAAGCACTATCACGAGTTCTGATAGTAGTTTAACTCAAGAGAAGAGGTATGTACTTATTATCCTTGTGAAATGTAAGAGTTTATTGAACTTCTCTCATATTGTTATTAGGAGTATCAGATTTTTCATTTAACATATGAGAAGTGATTGGGAGGCCTAAAACTTAGGCCTAATCATATGCCTAAATATATGTGGCAATCATTTATTGGTTGTACCAACCGGGTCCCCCTTTTCAAAACCCACTAAGCTAATGACACGTATGTTAGCCACAAAATTAGTAATGTTTTTTAGGTCTCCCAATCTTTTTTCTTAACATATATATTATATATTTTAAACTTCTTTAGTTTTAATTTCACATCCAGACCTTACTCATGGTTTTATTGATACATAGATTTAAGTGAAATAATTTGATACTTTTTGAAAGTGAAGAGGTATACTTACTATTGGGGAGTATAAATTTATCTAGTTAATATTATCTGGTATTCCTAGGAAGGGACAGGTGTTACGACATTGAAATTATAACTTATAAGTCTTTACTATATTTTATTTATTTATTTATTTATTTATTCTCTTTCAACTTTACATTCATAATCGCGGTTGATTAATTGTCCCACACGTGCAGACAAAAGTTGAGACAAATTGAGGTGTCTTTGATTGAGTACCGTGAATCCCTTGAAGAACGAGGATTAAAGAAAGAAGAAATGGAAAAGAAAGTGGCGGCACATAAAAAACAATTACAGTACAAGTATGGCTGAATGGATCATAATGAAGATTCATCACACAAGAGTGAGTTTTAAATTGTCAGGGTTTAAGCTTTTGGTAATTTTGTTGAATACACATATAATGTTTTAGTAACCACAGGGACGTCATCAGAAAGAAGGGAGAAAAGAGATGATTCACGTGAATCTTCAAGAAAGCGTCAACGAAGCCATCTTGACAGTGAAAGCCCACAACGTAAATCATCAAGTAGGGATCGGGAAAAGGGTAGAAGTTATGATTCACATACCTAATATGAGAAGGAACGAGACCATGATAGAGATAGACGCAGAGACAAAGACAGGGACAGTAGGAGAAGATAAACTGAGTTGGAATTCATAGGTATGATTGATTTAGTCATGAATCAAAACAGATTTTTAAAGTGTATCAGCTTCTTTGAGCTTATTTATGTTATGTTTGACATAATTGCAGGTTATTCATGGGTTAGCTGTTTAAATCCTTTCGTTTTGTTGCAAACAACAGCAGTAGTAGCAACATGTGGATAATGATGATGATAGTCCCACAATGTTTCCTGCTTGTGATGGACATTCTGGAATTTACATGAAAAAAAACCCGGATTCATCCTCTTGTTCACCTGGTATGATTAATGAATCATATTTGCTGTAAACAGCATGGTAACTTTTTTTTGCATCTTGTCACGGATCTGATTGGTTTTTTGTACGTACAAGAAAGTATTTTGTGTTGGTGCTTTGAACTTTAAAGTGAGCATAGAAGTGGGAGTATCATATTGCGCTTTTAGACCCATATATATAGTGCAGTCTCTTTTTAATTCAAGACCCTTTTAAGTGCAAGGACAAGAGTAATTACAAAACTACATACTTACAAATCTAGTTTGCAAATCGATCAGAGAAACATTTACTATGATACATACCATTACCAATTGTTTTATGATTCTTTAAAGGATAGATTATCAACATGACTCAGTACCAATCGAACCCAAAGACAAAAATCTAGAAAACCGACTTGGATGAACATCATTAGTCCCCCATACCTCAAAAAAGAAATAATTGCAATACTCTTAATTACTTGGAGGCTCATAAATATAATTCCCATAACCTCCTTTACTGCTTGAAGCAATACCTCAATTGATCTCTTTTCATTTGTAAACATTCTTGCATGTATCTTTTGCCCCCAAGAGTATACACTAGCACCCAAAACAATTTTTCTCGTGACTCTATACAGAATTGTTGCAGGACATGTTTTTCATTTCATGAATAATGCTTTTCAAGTCATATGGTAAGTTCACCATGTTCTTCAAAATATTCATAGAGAATAGAATTTAGGTATTTTGTGGTAGTTGAGAGTGATTGTATGGGGATGAGTTTACGTGTTTTGTAATATGTTTAGGTAATCGGTGCCGGTGGAGGTAGGGAGAAAAAGTTGATGTGCATGGGAGGTGAAGGTTGTGAAAAGAAAAAAAAAATGCAACGGATATAGGGGAGTATATTTATTAAGTGTTTAACTTTTATTAAATAAAATGTAATGTGGTTGATTTTTACTAATAGAAGAATAATGTTGATTGTCCAATGGTTTTTATATTACTAATATTTAGTGTGAAAATTAACAAACCACAAAAATGTATTTTGTACTTATTTGCAACACTTGAGTTGCTTCAACAATAAAAAATCACCGAATAATATCAAATTATAATAAAACTAAGAAAAATAATGAAAAATGTGTTTTGGACTTTTGGTGATTTTCTTCATATTTGATTACACCATTTCATTAATAAATGGCAAAGTATTATCTTCTTTGTCCTCAACCCGGGTTTGACCCGGTGCACAGAAATTGGAGTTCAATTTTTTACAATATCTCCCACAAATCAAGTTATGCAAAATTAATGCAAAAGTGCAAACAGTATTATCAATAAATTGCCCACTACAAAAATCATCTATATGGATCTCAGCTCGATACCTTGTATCATAAGCCCACTAAGATTCTTCTCACTGGGATGCTTAAAAAAAAGATGCATAGGTACTGATTCGGTGGTAGTTTGAAAGTCCCATACTTTGACTTCCATCCAACCCTCACTCCTCTGTTGCGGAATGACATTCCCTTTGTATCTATTCAGTGGGTTGTAGGTATTTTCATCAAACTTTAGTCCGATAACTGGGGTGACTGGAGGGCTTACTAAATAGATAAACGACTCTCTACTATACTTAGCATTTTCATCATATATGTGAATAGGAGCCTCAAATGCTGATTGGTCTTGTGGTAATTTGTAGACAAGGAAAGCCGCATATGTTGTTTCAGGTGATACTTCTCGGGGTTCTATTCTCATCTGAATTTGAAATTTGTAGCTGCATCTTATTACAAGCACTTCTCCAAATCTGCAAAAACAAAAAAGCTCATTATTTATGTACTAAATTTGGAATGTGCTTAAGGTTTTCAAGTAGTAGAAGTCTACTAATGCATTAAGTAGTTTATATTTATTGTTTAAGAGGTGGTCATAACACATGCCAACTTTAAACAATGATAACATTTAAACTGAGTGGAATTGGTCAATGTAAAATTTACATACCATCACACACAAAACCAGCGTCCTGCAATGCTTTGCCATACCGTGGGTACCAAATTCAAGATTTAGGGCTCTCTTTTAAAACTTTTCATAATTGATTGCTTATGTTCTTGAGTATATTTAGAGTACCGGGCTTGAGTAATCATGCTTCCTAAGAATAGTTATAAAAGATTTGAAAGGTTTCCTATGGTGTCAATAATTACTAAAGTCAGAGCTAACATGGCATGGAAAAATATTTGTAGACAAAAGGATCAAGGAGGTTTCAGGTTGAAAGATTTGGATCAATAGAATGAAACTCAAATCATCAAGAATTTAAGGAATTATTGTAGCACAATAAAGTGTCTTTCTTAACTATTACCCATTTATGGAATATAATGGATTCACACTATGAACTAAAAAGACAGTGTTTGGGAAGTTAAACACGAGAAATTAGACAGTTGAAGATGAAAGAACTTGTATCAGACGAGAGATAAAGTAAACTCTCATGTTGTCCATAAATTAGGATTGGGGAATATAATTGAGTGGCCATAGGAGTGGCATACAACATATCCTAAAGTTACAAGCAACACACAGCCTGTAATCCTTTGTGAAAAGATGTGGTATTGGAAAAACTCAAAAGGTAAAGAAGTCGTGTTTGCTGATAAACATGTTTGGGAAGCTATTAGAAGTCAAACTCCATAACTGCAGTGGTTTTCCTTGGTATGGTACTCTCAGTGTAATCCTATACATACAAATCTCCTATGGATGGCAATTCAAGAAAGCTTACAAACACAAAATAAGTCACTAGATGGGATAAGTGCAGTAATGGGTCAAGTTGCAGATATGATTGGTTTGAATGGGTAGACAAATGGTTGGCAAGATATTATTCAGGATTATGCTCCTAGATCATAAAACGACATTTTGACCATCCTTAGAAGACTCGTACTTGCTGTTGCTGTATACTTCATATGGTAGGAAAAAGATCACAGGGAGTTAGGACGTGTTGTATGTAAGGATTATTGACACTATAAAGCATAAGCTAATGAGTTTTAAAATGAAGCCAAATGAGGCAGCCCTCCATGTAGCAAAGCTGTGGAATGTGGGCATGAATATTCAGAATTCTGATAAGAGGAAACAAGGGCCAATAGAGTTGTGTTCTTTAAAGCCAGAAAGATTTTTATCATTTCTTTGTAGTGACGGTTTAGACTTCAGATTGTGAAGATAGTTGTGTAAAATAGATTGCTAATTGTATTGATTTCAATATTAGTCTATTCAAATACGGATTGCCACTTAAGGTGGATAAGCACTAATGCACTACCAAACTAGATTCTATTGTTTCTGCCAAAATCTATCGTATAACAGTTGCGTGCAAGAGAAAGATTCATCAATAGATCATTTTTTTTCTTCATAAAGTCTCTTAATTCCTATGCAGTTGCAAAGTGGTGCAAACATAAGCATAAGATATAAGCTATTACTGAAAAACTGGCTAGAAATATAAAGGAAGAACCTTGATTCGTTGGAAGACTCCCAGTTTGAGATATTATCGGCTATTACAGCTGCTCTTGCAGATAGCATTTGACATTTCTCCCCATTCTTATCAACACTGAACCACTATAAATCGATATAGATGCGGTAAGTGCAGGAATATTACGTTTGAAATGGGTTTTGAAAATTGGAAGTAAACTAGTAATGATATCATTTATATTAAATATATACCTGATAACCATTATCAAGCAGGAATCCTTTGCAAAGAATTGAGTATAGTTCCTTCTTTGTTTTCCACTTCAAACTAACTTTTGACAATTTAAGTGTTTCTTCATAATCATTTGGTATCTTTTGTTCCCAATATGTGTCTGAATCTGATATAGTTTCGATATCCTCCATCCTGTCATCCTCTAACAATTGATCTTCCACCTACATATAATGTTTAGCTATAAAAAATGAAATAGTACTTATTTGCCTCTTAAGAACCTATTAATTCTGTTGGGCTTCCACCTAACTTCTATAAATACCATATCTCCATTGATAATGTATTTGTTTTAAGTTTCTAACTAAAATTTAAATTCTATTATGAATTCATAATCCATCCATCCCAACCCAACCCAACCTTCATTTGCCACGTGTATTTAAAAATATTTAGATGGTTGACCAGTTTTGTAAAAATGTTTAAGATATAGGATGCCTTCTACTCCTTATATATAGGTTCAAATATATATATATATATATATATATATATATATATATATATATATATATATATATATATATATATATATATATATATATATTAAATGGCCCATTCCTATCCCAACCATTTTGGACATATTACCTGACTCAACCCAACATGACCTTATTGGCAATTGTAATTCAAGATATTCTGGCTGTTAACCTCATTTGTAAGAATCTTAGATTCTAAAACTATCATAAAAAGGACTAAGATAAATAAACTTGTATATGTCAACTTACTTTTGCCAGTGGCTGAAATATTATGCCTTCTACTTCATATATTTGGGTTTCAGAATTTTCAAAAATAATTTCAAGATCATCAATACTCTCATCGCTAGTGAATTGATACAGTTGAGCCATACACAACCAATCATCTTTTCTTCTATTTGCAAGGTACACATCAGAAGTTGTTGCCTCCCCTCTTAATCTATACTTGAGGTCTACGTACACTTGTTCAGTAGTTGAGTAACTGTTGTATACAAGGTTCACGGTGTATGTGATTGATGGAGACAATAATTGAGTCTTCACGTGTGTTTTGAATCCCTTATAATTTGTTAGATAAAAGCCTGCTGGAAATCTGTAAGAAGAAGAAGAAGAAGAAGAAGAAGAAGAAACACAGAATGATGAATGAATTTATATATACTTATGAAACAATAGGGATAAGTCTGAGTATGACAAGTTACCTTGACCGCCAATTAGACTCATATTGAGGAGTGGAATCTTCATTTGGAATCAAGCAATCTTCTATGGATATCATGTGACAGTGTTCTCCTTTCTCATTAAGTGAAAACCACTGCATAATTAGTAAGTTGGGAATTAGTTATGCTCATATTATCTTTAAATAGACATAGCCAATTGAATACCGTTTTGTAATCTTTCAAGTGGATTCCTTTTGATAGAATCTGTTTTAGTTCCAGAAGGGATCTGCAGATGAGAGATTGCGAGGCAGCCTCGATTATGTCTTGGTACTCTTCAAACACCGGAAGTTCCACCTATATAATGACATATCCATGCAAGTGAGCCATATGTTCGGGTTAAGTCTCATTTTTTCTGTACATCTTTTATAAAATAACATGACCATTGACAATCAACTACTTACTTTTTCTTCAGATGGTTGGAACTCGATGCCTGCTACTAGTAAACTGTTCCAATGGTCTTCAAACTCAAAATGAATGTCTGCAGTTGCGTGTTGGCTTGTGAAGTGATATAATGGAGCAATGAACCATCCATCTTCTTTCATATATGATGGGTAAATCATGAAAACGTTTGCCTCTCCGTCTATTTTGTATCTCAGGAGCTTACATGAATTGACATCCGATTTATTATAAAATCGGAAGACAAGGTTGAGCGTGTATGAGATTTGAGGTGTCAAGTATTCACCTCTCACACGTGCTTTGAATTGCACATCATAAAAGTAACATAGCCCCTCTGGAAATCTAGATAAAGAAGAATTAAAGAATGAAAAACTAAATAGGTTATTGAAGTTTCACTAAATGCATAGGTTAAGTCACCTTAAATTAATAATATCAATATCAGACGGATGGTGTAATTTGGAGGAAACGATCAGAGTCAGACAGGCTTGAATGTAAATCCTTTGAATGTGTTCCCCTTTCTCATTTATTGACAGCCACTGCACGTCCAATTAAAAATAAAGTTTGGAATTAGTTGTTAATTATTAGGTTTAGAATCAGGGCATAAATTGGGTTAGGCCTTTTTAGATTTTGGTCAAGGAAATTGAGCCCAAGTCTAGTGGGTAGTTTCATATATATCCAAAGTACAATCATTGAATGCGTAATATACAATATTTTTAAAGCATATTTGGTTATATATGAAATTTCCAAATTAAAAAAGGGGAGAAATTGCCTCGAGCAAATAGTATAAGAACAAAGATCATTTGAGGACTAAACATTATTTACATACCAAGGGATCAATCCCCACCTTCCATTCGTTTTGATCTAGTGGCTGAGATTAGATTTTACATTTACACTACAAGGGTATTTTTGCACTCTATAAATTATATTTGTTACTCCCATCTCAATTAATGCGTCACTTTTTCACACACACAAAGTGTGTGATTCTTTCTTCTCTCTCATCTAACCGATTCCTTTAACCAACCACATCCTTCATCTCGTTCTTCAACAAACCCTAATTTTTGCTTCTCAATTCATTAATTTAGCTCATTCTTCATCCCGTACATCAGCTTACCCTAATTTTTTATCGTTTATTTTTATTTAATCTTATTTCCAAGCTTAATTATAGCTCTCTGTTTCTATAAGCTTAATTATAAGCTAACTTATTCATTTTTTTCATCTTATATGCAGGTTTTATGGATTCTTCTACTACTTTTGAAGAGATTGCTGTTAATGATTCTTCTATTGCTTTTGAAGAGATTGTTGTTAGTGAAGATGTTTCAGCGAAGTATGCTGAGGAGATTGTTGCTTATGAACACGGTGATTTATCTGAATCAATTAAGAGTAAGCTATGTTACTAAGCTGTTATAAGCTCTGAATATGCCATTTATTTATGTTTTGATTGAGTTAGTCAGTTTTTAAGCAGTTAGTAAGTAGATTTAAGCTCTGAATAAGGCATTTTGGATATTATATCATATATGATATATCATATATGATATATCATATATGATATATCATATATGATATCATATATGATATAATTAGAACATGTGTCTGTGATTTCATTTTTAGTAAATCACTGTTTTTATTTTTTGTTTAATTGTTTTTTTTTTTTCAGAATTGAATCCTTTGAAAACTCCTGAATCGTTTCCTACTCACTCTAATTTTGATACTCCTGGTGGAACTGTTTATTATATTCCTAAAGTTCCTGTGGACGTTTTATTGGTTAAGGGCAAAGTTTATAAGTCTATTGATGAGTGCATTGCTGCGTACATGAAATATGCTGCTAAAGCAGGGTTTGTGGTTAGGAAGTCATGCCAGAAAAGGTTGAGGAATGGTACTGTGAAACAAAAGTATTTAGTGTGTAATAGGGAAGGTTGTCCCAAGGGAATTCATGTTGACACGTTAGACTTAGAGAATAGTGACAAGCAGGTTAGAAGTTCGAACCTACATATCACAGGCTGCAAAGCACGTGTTATTTTTGATTTGATTCCTGGTACTTCTAAGTACAGGTTGAATGTGTTTGATATTATTCATAATCACGAGCTTGAACGTGAAGAGTATAAGCATTTGTCGAAGACTGAGAGGCAGTTAACCTATTCTGAGCAATTGTTCATTGTTAAAGCTGCTAGCGTAAATATAGGCGCAACGAAAGCTCATCACATCTTAACTGGTTTGAAGGGTTCTTATTTGCTTGTTCATGGAACGACTGTTGATTTTAAGAACTTTTTTAAGGGTGTGAACTGCTATATAGGTGATAGTGATGCGCAGATGCTTATATCTAAGATGGAGAATAGGAAGAAGCATGTGCCCGATTTTTTGTTTGATTATTTGGTTGATAATGCTGAGCTTGCGGCTATTTTTTGGGCTGATGAAGTTTCTACAACTATAGAGAGTTTTGTGATGTTGTTTTGTTTGATGCTACTTACAGAACAAACAAGTAAGTATTTGTATGTTCAGTATGATATTTTGATTATATGATTTTCTATTTAATCTGTTATTTTAAGTATTTTTGTTTTTTGTTTTTCAGGTACAAAATGGTGTTTGTTCCCTTTACAGCCATAGATAATCATCGGAGGTGTGTAACAGTCGCAGCAGGCTTGTTGAAGAATGAAACTACAGCTTCGTATATTTGGTTGCTCAAAGCGTTCATAAAGGCGTTTGGTAGGGCTCCAAATATTGTTGTTACTGATCAGGATGGGGCTATGAGAAATGCCATTGAAGCTGAGTTTGTGGGTTCTAAACACAGACTTTGCATGTGGCATATTACTCAAAAGCTCCCTGGAAAGGTATTTTTCTTTCTTTTTGTTTATCATATGTGATTCTTGATTCTCTTTGTATTTCTTATTGATTTATCATATATGATAATTAGAACATTTTTTCAAATAATATGTTAAATCATATGTGATACTTGATTTTATTTGTATTTATTATTTGTTTATCACATATGATAACACATATCTTTTTTCAAATCATTTGTTAAATCAAATGTTATTTGTTTTGTTTACAGATATGTTCAAAAATCTATGATGATACTGACTTTAAAAAGAAGTTTAATCAAATTGTATGGAATATGTATATTGGTCCGGAGGAGTTTGAGGATAGATGGTCAAACTTATTGGAGGAGTTTAGTTTGCAGAATCATAAGTGGTTAACAAAGATGTTTAATATATGTTCATGTTGGATTCCTGCTTATTTTATTGATTCCCCCTTGTGTGGTTTGATGAGGACAACGTCTAGATCTGAGAGTGAGAACTCCTTTTTCTCTCATTTTACGAATCAAGGTTCCACTCTTATGAATTTTATGAATTGTTTTGAGATGGCAATGGAAAAGCAGAGGCATATACAAGAGAGGCTTGATCATAAGACTATTGATTTTGTTCCAAAGTTTAGAACCTATCTTAAGATTGAATGTCATGCTTCGAAGGTTTTTACTCGTCCTCTGTTCGAGTTGGTTCAAGCAGAGATTTTTGCAGGCACATGGTATTGTCAAATAGAAACCAAAAGCTTGGTTGAAGGATCTGAGGTATCTGTTATTAGAGAAACAAAATTTGTTGATGCATTAATGGAGAAGAAGAAAGCTAAGTTGAGAGAGAAAGCTAGGAAGAGAGTTAAGGATAAAGGTAAGGATAACGATAAAGCTGAAGAAGAAGAGCCAGTTAACCTGTTTTATAGAGTTGATGGATTATATAAGGTATGTTGGCTACTTAATTTTTTTTTTTTTTTAATTTTATCATATATGATTTTTTACTACCTTATTTCTTTTATTTTATCATATATGATTTTTTACTATCTTCTTTCTTTTTTGTCCATTAAGGTGTTGCGTAACCAAGGGGATGGATCAGTTGTATGTTCCTGTCAGCTTTTTCTTCGAGTTGGAATATTATGCAGGCATGTTTTTTGTGTGTTTAAGAATGCCAATATTGAAGTGATTCCAAGTCAATACATATTGAGGCGTTGGACAAAGAACCTTATACCTGCTGCTTTGAGGAATAAAAGGAACAGATATGGTGAGAAGAATGAGATTGTTGAGAATTATGCAAATGAGGCAAGTTCCATTGTTGATCACTGTATCCATATGTTGAGTAAAGATGAGGCGAGGTTGTCTTCTTTTGTTGAATAGTTGAGGTTGCTAAAGATTGATGTCGAGGCTGATTGCCCAAATCCTCCTTCTAAGAACAAGGCTGATAATTTGGAGGAACTTGTTGGAGTCCCGAAGCCGGCTGAAAAAACTATTAACAATCCAGCTCTTGGTAATCCTAAAGGTCGTAAAAAGATGCGCATAAAAGGAGGGAAAGAGCAAGCTCTTGAAAAGAATTCGAAGAACAGGAATGCATGTTCGTTATGTGGAGAGATCACAGATGGTCACAACAGGAGGACGTGCCCAAAAAAGTTTGCAGAAGAGGCTGAGTTGGATGAAGTTGTAGTTACAAGGGAAGGGGATTTCGATCAATCAGAAGTTACAAGAGGAGAGGTCTTGGATCAACCATGAATTTCAACATAAATCGTCCGCATATATTTTTTTTTAATTTCTTTGATTATTATTTGTTTTGTCGGATTGTGTTGAAGAAATTTGAGTAACAGACCTAGACATGATTGTTTGATTATTACTGAGTTTTTTATATGAAACAGATTGTTGCTGATTATTTTCAAGAGTTTTGGTTACTTTTATTTCAGTTATCATATATGATAATTCAGAAGCAGTTTTTTTAGGTTTATTATCATATATGATAATTCTCCAAAATCATATATGATTTTACACTTGGTTTTTTCCTTTTTGATTTATCATATATGATAACTTATTGTGACAACTGGCAAATTAGGGAGTTATTTTGAAAACCCGCATTACATTAAAGTTCGTTCATAAATTATATTTGGAATTTTATTCGTAACGAACTTGAAAAACCAATATTTTGGTTGATTATATCTAAAACTTTTAGGGAATCGAATTTGGATGATCGATGTGATGAGAATTTATTTCGAGATTTTATTGGCACTACGTTGACTCCGGCACTAGGATAACCTAACTAAAAATTTATGTCTTGAGTCTACGGATTCGACTATATATATTTATTTATGGAATGTCTCGTAAGATATTAAATGATATGAAACGAGTTTCGGGTTTTGGTCCGTGTAGTTCACACCTAGTCACCTTACCCTAAATGTAATAATACTTTTATTTTTATTATTATTATTAGTATTATTAGTGCATAAGAAATAAAAAAGAAAACAATTAAATAAAAAGAGTAAAGCTACAAAAATTCGTCCTTGGTGGTTTCCTGGATTCACACCACTCACAAACAAACACAACCTCTTCAATATCTCTCTCTCAATATTTCATCTTCCCCTCTTCTACCAAAACCCTAGCCGCCACCTATTTGGCCGGCCACCACCAGGACACCGCCGCCTACCACCAATCAAACCCACCTCAAAAATATTCCCCATCACTAGATCTATTAGATCCATTAATTCACGCGCGGTTTTTCTTAATTTTTGAAGATTTTCAAGACCTATTTCTTGTGATATCGAAGGTAAGACGAGTCACTAGTGTTGGTGACTCGTATTTTTGTTAAAAACGTGATTTGGGGAAGTCACGAGTTAAATATTTTTGGTACGGGTTTGATTAAAAACGAAATATATATGGGTTTTGGTATAAAACATGATTTATTATAAGTTTGGTATCCGGGTTTGGTGAATCTTGTTGATGTCGAGTGAAAACCGAGGGCCTAGACTCTCGGCTTGGGATTATTTTCGAGCTTATGAGGTCTTATGAATGATTTGGTCTCATAGTTATGGTGACTAGCGTACTCGATTTTATGTTTTTGGTTTAAATAATGTTTGGTTGAGTAAATCTGGAAATATTGTTGTTGGTTGTATCGAGGACCTCAAGGGTCTGTTTGGTTTTGGTTTCGTGCTCAGTCGAGCCTATCCGAGACCCTCATAGTCTCAGGGTTAGACTTGTGACTCGTAAGACTTGGCCGAGACCCAAGTGGGTCTTTCGGCTCGGGTTGGGCTCGGTAAGAGTGACCCGAGATCCTTGGCCATAGATGATTCTTCTTATGGTGATTTTTGTTTTTGTGTGATATGGTATATTGTTATTGTCATTCTCACCTTGAGGTTGGTGTCGTTACTTTGGAGCCGCGAGGGTAATGAACTTATTATTTTGTGATGTGTTGACGAAAAGTGGTATTGGGGACCGATTGTGAGACTGTCAAATTAGATGACGGAGATAGGTTAGTCGGGTGCCGTAGTCGGACCCTATTGTTGTAGCACGTGATTTGGGTATTGTTGGACGGAGATTGATTACTTGGTTTGACTTGATTATTATTTTTATTTTCGACTTGGACAATGAGCCGAGAGTGATGACTCAGACATGTGACCATTTCGTATGACTCGATAAATATTTATAATCGAACGCAAATAATAAAACTCGTAATAATATTATTGGTAATATAAACGTTTATATAAATATATAGACGTGAATAGCGTATATATAAATATATAAATGCGTATATTAATAATAACAAGATCACGAGTAATATTATAACAATAACGTGACTATAAATATTATACTATGAGAGTAGTGTAATATTATTAGGAGCGTTATTATGGTTGAATATTAAGAATAACGAGGAAATCTTGACGTTGAATAAATATTAAATAAAATAGTCTCTTTTAAATAATTGAGGAAAACTATCGAGTTATGCGGGGTCGTGGTCACTTGAGTCCAAGTGGAATACTATTTGTGACGTTTGTGTTGTCACAGATATATGACGATTAATACATTCACTTTCAATAACTACGTAACTTATTTAATCGACGGGTTAAATAAGAGCTAATTAGTTATTTAAATTGAGTATATTAATGGGCATCATATCATACGACGCCCATAGGGTGTGGTATGTGTAAGAGAATAATAAATTACTAAGTATCTTGTGAGGTTGCCAAATTGACGAATTTGGTAAGCTTAACGGCATAATTAGAGAATTTATTAAACTTTGACATATACCATATAGTACTTTATGTGCAATGTGTGACCTAGGATTCGGGTATAATCTTAGAATGATATATTAAGTAAATAAATATGGGGGATTTCCAAATCGACGGATTTGATAAACTTCGATGATTTATTTAAATAATATATTGGGCTAATATTAGACCTATAGATTGTTTTATTATCCTTTTTGTTGTGACTTCTTTGTTTGAGTTGTGTCGACCCACTACCCGTATGGATACCAAACGCCAAACTCCAAACTAATACGAGATAAGACGAGAAATGGATTTTCGGAAAGTAAAATGGAATATGTTCGGGTTTGGGAATATTCGATTTTGAGGAAATGATTTCTGAACGAGTTGATATTGTTAGGTCGTGCCGAGTCCGTAGTTGCCGTCTTTTGAGTTATTATACGTCTTACTTCTACCGATTTCTTATTGCTGATTTCTGGACTTGAGGTGAGTCATAGCCCCACTTTTACTCTTGAACTATGTTTTCAATACTTGGGGTGAGAAACGTGCAAATTATTTTATGTGGACTATTTATCGCTTCTATATTCTTTCTAAACTTGCTATGCGTATGGACTAGGATGTATTGTCAACTTTAGTCACATAGTTTTTGTGTGTACTATTCAAGGTTGGCTTATTTGGTTATTGATGGATTGTCAGCTTTAGTCACATATATTTTGTGTGTACTATTCAAGGTTGGCTTATTTGGTTATTGTTTGGAATTGTCAGCTTTAGTCACACGGTTCGTGTGTACTATTCAAGGTTGGCTTATTTAGATACTGTAGTGTGCACATATAGGTTATTATTACTTCGGAGGTTATCCGAGTATTTATGATATTGCGCGGGTTACCCGAATATCTATGTTAGAGCGGAGGGTATCCGTGTGTTATGGTTGGAGCGGAGGGTATCCGCAGGCTTTTAGAAAATCCTTAGTCTAGCTAGCAAGCGTTTTGCGTATATGTCCACTATATTGATTATGAGTTTAAACCTATGATCTCACCAGCGAAAGCTGACTTTTAGCACGTTTTCTCAGGAAATTAAGTGATGCTCCATGGATGCTTGGATTGGAGGCTTGGCAACGGCACCGGTTATGGATCTATTTTTCTAAAACTCTGATTAACTATTGTGGACCTATGTTTATTTCTTTTGGGCCTTACTTCGGATAATTCTTGGGATAAATGTAAACTTTAAAACCCGTTTTGGTTGCGTTTTTCTTATGTTTACTTTATCTCGTTCTTTCATGACTTGGAATGGATACCAATCTCCATAGCACCCCGAAAGCTTGTTGAGTCTTCCGCTGTATCAAATTTTGGGGGTGTTACAGATTGGTATCAGAGCTAAGGTTATAGAGAACTAGGTATATAAACACCTAAACTATAACCGATTTTTATAGAAAACGATCCCTGACCATTGCCCGCCAGCCCGCCAAGCCGAAGCATCATTATTATTATTGAGGTATATTGAGATGATTATTAGATATGGGATTCTTGAGATGATTTGAGGATTTGAGGTTTATTGATTTAGTGATATGATGGCGTTTTGAGGAACTATATGCGTTTTGAGGAATTATATGGCTTAATTGTTTTCCGAATGATTTTAGTAATGCGGTATTTTAAATCTTTCTTGATATATATGATTTGGAATTATATGATGATTTTTGTTATGATATTTTGAGTTCGCGGTTTAGTTGTTTTGAAACACTTACACCTACCCTACGCCGTTGTCACAAATCATAGCCTCCCTTGCACGTGTTGTTATTACGAATTGTTATTGCTAGTACGCGTCGCCCCTCGTAGATCACTATGGCCTCTGATGACCCATACGTGTTGGTCATGCATTCGGCCACTACTTTATCGTCTCATTGACGCCCTAAGTCACCGATTTTATCGCCTCGTGGTTCACCTGCTCAGAGATGACGATTGATGGAGTACCCCTCCGACGAGGAGTATGAGGAGGAGTACGAGGGTGAGCAGAATGATAACCCTCAAGATGAGGAAGAGAATGATGACCCTCAGGATGAGGAATAGGATGATCCTCAGGAGGAGGAGATGCCTATGATGATGGGTCGCTAGCACATTCAGTTCATTCTGCGAAGCCCAATTCCCCGATACATCCGTTAGAGCCGGTTTCACCTGATCATCCGTTTTTGTTTGATTCACCACCTGGTAGTCCTGTGGCGTCGGATGCACCTTCTGAGGTTTCTGTTGAGCATGCAGAGTTAGGTGAGACTGGTAGGATGTGGACTCGGATTACTGTACAGGGCGAGAAGATCTCGCGGGTGTCTGACCGACTTGAGATGGTTATTGCTGAGTTTATTGCTGAGTTTGTTGCGGAGTTGAGGAGTCTATGCCAGCATCATGGCTAGATAGATTTGGATTGTGTGGTTGTTATGTTGCTTCCTAAGCCAGGGAGTGCTTGGTTAGGAGAGCTGGTTATTCTATCTCTTAAGTCATGTTATTCGGATTGTATGTTCATCTCGTATGGAACGATTAGTATTTATTATGTCTTTTAGTATTTTGGAATGACGTATCGATCGCTACTTGTATGGATGATGGTGATTTCGTATGATATTCTATGGTTTTTGACGTACATGGAGAATTGTGTTCCTATTTGCGTGGTTGATATTGTATTGGTATTACGTTCGTATTTCGACTTTTACCAATCGAATTCTTGTTAGATGTTATGGTACGTGTTAGTGGAGACTTACGAACCTTGTATTGTGACTTATATTAATTGCCCCACGACGAAACCCTGTTAGAGCTACCAGAACTGGTCCTGCAGTGACTACCCCTGGTCGCCGAGGACGCCGTCCTACTCGAAATATTGAAACCCCTACTCCTGACAACCTGGACACTACTAACCGCAACAACAGGAATCAAAATGTTGATGTTCAGGGAGAAAATGATCATGTTCCACTTAATGCACCTACTGCGGATCAAGCAATGATCAATCAACTTGTGGAGCAACGAGTTACTGAGCTACTAGTTGAGTCAAATCATTCCAACAATTCTGCTGGAACATTTCCACCTGTTCGTGCTAATGGATGTAACTACAAGGAGTCTCGAATTTGTGGACCTATTGAGATTGGTGGAACTGAAGGAGTGGTCTACTTGGTCAGGTGGATAGAGAAGACTGAGTCAGTGTTTAATGTCAGTGGTTGTGCGGAGAATGCGAAGGTAAAGTTTGCTTCTTTTACTTTCAAGGATGAAGCTTTAATTTGGTGGAACAATTACCGAAATTCGTTTGGGAGTGATGTGGCTTATGCTATGACTTGGGAGCAATTTAAGTCCTTGCTGATTCAGACTTACTGCCCAAGAAATGAGGTTAAGAAGCTGGAGATTGAGCTTTGGAATCACAAAGTGAAGGGTACTGATATGGCGACTTACAATCGTCGCTACCAGGAGTTGGCCTTGCTTTGCCCAAATATGGTTAGAACTGAGACTCAAAAGATTGAGCGGTATATCGATGGGTTGCCTGTGACTACAAGGAATAATGTGATTTCTCCTAAGCCTGCAAACATTCATGAGGCTATCACAATTGCTCAACAATTGATGGACTCGTTGGCATTGGAAGAAGCTGAGAAAGACAAGAATGGAAAGAGGAAGAGGGATAATCACTCTAAGGGTAATGATCATCGAAACAAGCGACAAACAACTACTAGAGCTTATGCTATGGGGGATGTAGACAGGAAGAACTACAATGGAGATGCACCCAAGTGTAACCGATGTTATAAGAATCTTTCTGGACGATGTAATGTAATGTGCAAGAATTGCTCTAGGATGGGACACATAGCTAAGGATTGTAGAGCTCGACCCCTTGCTATGGTTCAAGCTACTCCTGAAGTGAGAAGTAAGGCAGATGTTACTAGTTTTGGGTGTGGAAAGAAAGGACACTATAGGAGTGAGTGTAGAGGATCGTGGAACCAAGGAAATCAAGGATCGGGTGGTAATGGGTACAATCATGGAAATCGTGGAGCTGGAGGAAACCGTGGACGTCATGACAATGGGGACCAACGTGTGGAGGCAGGAACTGCTCGAGGGAGAGTGTATGCAATTGGGAACAAGAGAGGAGAAGATCCGAACGTCGTTACTAGTACGTTCCTTCTCAATAAATCGTTATGCTTCTATACTATTTGATACTGGTGCCGATAGAAGTTTTGTGTCCACTACCTTTGTACCCTTATTAGAGAAACCCCCGATGGCCTTAGGAATTGGGTATGATGTAGAGTTAGCTAATGGAAACATAGAAAGGATTAAGACTATCATCCGCGGTTGCACGTTAAATTTCTTGAATCACCCTTTCAACATAGATCTTCTACCCGTCACGTTAGGAAGTTTCGATGTCATCATTGGTATGGATTGGTTGTCGAAGTATCGTGCTCACATACTTTGCGATGAGAAGATCGTGCGTGTGCCTTACAGAAAGGAAATCCTAAATATACTAGGAGATCGAAAAGGTTTGAGGAGCCCATTCCGGTTAGCAGTCATTTCTTGCACTAAGTTACCAAAGCTAATGGAGAAAGGATGTTACCTTTTCTTAGCTTAAATTTCTGAGAAAGGAGGGACGGAGAAGAAGGAAAAGTGCATTGGAGATGTGCCTATAGTTCGTGATTTTCCTGATGTGTTTCCCGATGATTTGCCGGGAATCCCACCTACTAGAGAAGTGGAGTTTCAGATTGAGTTGATATCTAGTGCTGCACCTGTAGCACAAGCGCCTTATCGACTTGCACCCACTTAACTGGAAGAGTTGTCGAAACAATTCGCGGAGTTAGCGGAAAAAGGATTTATAAGACCAAGTTCTTCACCTTGGGGAGCCCCGGTCTTATTTGTGAAGAAGAAGGATGGATCATTTCGTATGTGTATTGATTATCGAGAGCTGAACAAGTTAACGGTGAAGAATAGATACCTGTTACCGAGGATCGATGACTTGTTCGATCAGCTTCAAGGATCGAGTGTGTATTCGAAGATCGATCTGAGATCGGGATATCATCAGCTTCGAGTTTGCGAGGAAGATATTCCAAAAACGGCTTTCAAGAACCCGTTACGAGCATTACGAGTTTCAGGTGATGCCGTTTGGGTTGACTAACGCACCGGCGGTATTCATGGATCTCATGAACCGGGTGTGTAAGCCTTACTTAGATAAGTTTGTGATTGTGTTCATCGATGTCATTCTAATTTATTCGAAGAATGAGAAGGAGCATGAAGAGCATCTAAGACTTATCTTAGAACTGCTCAGGAAGGAGAAACTGTATGCTAAATTTTCTAAATGTGAATTTTGGATTCCGACGGTACGATTTCTGGGTCATGTGATTGATAGACAAGGAATTCATGTAGATCCTGCTAAGATTGAAGCGATTAAAGATTGGACTGCACCTACGACCCCAATAGAAGTTCGTCAATTTTTGGGATTAGCCGGTTATTACCGAAGATTCATTGAGGGATTTTCGAAGATAGCAAACCGTTGACCAAATTGACTCAAAAGAGTGTTAAGTACGAATGGGGAGATAAGGAAGAGGAAGCATTTCAATTACTTAAGGAAATGTTGTGTAGTGCTCCTATCTTAGCGTTACCTGAAGGTAACGAGGACTTCGTCATCTATTGTGACGCTTCGCATAAAGGTTTAGGAGCTGTGTTAATGCAACAAGAGAAAGTGATATCTTATGCTTCCCGACAGCACAAGAAGCACGAGAAGAACTACACCACCCATGATTTGGGGTTAGGTGCTGTGGTTTTTGCTTTAAGGATATGGAGACATTACTTGTATGGAACCAAGTGTGTAGTGTTTACTGACCACAAAAGTCTACAATACATTTTGAATAAAAAAGAGCTTAACATGAGATATCGACGTTGGATTGAGTTGCTAAGCGATTACGATTGTGAAATTTGCTACCATCCTGGTAAAGCAAACGTCGTTGCTGATGCTCTTAGTCGAAAGGAGAGAATTCCACCGTTACGAGTTAGGTCATTGGGAAAGACTATCGTATCGCCATTACCGTCTCAAATATTAGAAGCTCAAACGGAAGCGTTAAAAGCATAAAATCGACCTGCTGAGAAAATATTTGGGATGACAGAAAATGAGAAGGGATTTTTTAAGCGTTCTGATGGAGTATTATGTTTTAGAGAGCGAAATTGGGTACCTTTGTATGGAGGAATTCGAGAGTTGATTATACACGAGTCGCATAAGTCAAGATACTCTATCCTGGGTCTGACAAGATGTACCAGGATTTGAAAAAGTTATATTGGTGGCCAAATATGAAGGCAGATATAGTGTTGTACGTTAGTAAGTGTTTGACTTGCTCTAAGGTTAAGGCAGAACATCAAAGACCGTCAGGATTATTGACGCAGCCAGAACTCCCAGTTTGGAAATGGGAGCGGATTACAATGGACTTTATTACCAAATTACCTAAGACAGCTAGCGGTTATGATGCTATCTGGGTAATTGTGGATCGATTGACTAAGTCTACTCATTTCTTGGCAGTTAGTGAAGATGATAGGGTCGACAAACTTGCGAGGTTGTATGTGAAGGAAATTATTTCTCGTCATGGAGTTCCGATATCGATTATTTCTGATCGCGACAGCCGCTTCACGTCAGCTTTGTGGCGATCACTTCAAACCGCTTTGGGGACGAGACTTGATATAAGTATTGCATATCACCCCCAAACCGATGGTCAAAGTGAGAGAACTATTCAGACTTTGGAGGTTATGCTTCGTGCATGTATAATAGACTTTGGTAAAGGCTGGGAGAAATATCTACCCCTTGCGGAGTTCTCCTATAACAATAGCTACCACACAAGTCTTAAAGCTGCACCGTTTGAAGCTTTATATGGTCGTAAATGTCGTTCACCTATTGGTTGGGCAGAAGTTGGAGATAGCCAACTCACAGGCCCTGAGCTTATTTTGGAGACTACTGAGAAAGTGACTCAAATTCGTGATCGATTTCAAACAGCTAGAGAAAGGCAGAAAAGCTACGCCGATCAGAGACGTAAACCCCTAGAGTTCCAGGTTAGAGACAAGGTGATGCTGAAAGTCTCGCCTTGGAAAGGTTTGATACGTTTCGGGAAACGTGGGAAACTCAACCCCCGCAACATTGGGCCATTTCTTATTTTGGAAAGAATTGGGCCCGTGGCTTATAGGTTGGAATTACCACATGAATTGAGTAAAGTTCACGATGTGTTTCATGTTAGTAATTTGAGGAAGTGTCTTTCTGATGAGATGCCGGTTATACCGATGAAAGATATTCGTGTTGATGAGAAATTAAATTTTGTGGATCGTGAGTTTAAGCGTCTCAAGCGAAGTCGCTTTCCACTCGTCAAGGTTCGTTGGAATTCCTGACATGGACCGGAATTTACGTGGGAACGTGAGGACGAGTTCCGAAAGGGATATCCGAAGCTTTTCACTTCGTAGATGGATTGTTCCCCCGGGTTTCTTCTGAGGCTGGGAGGATGTGACAACTGGCAAATTAAGGAGTTATTTTGAAAACCCGCATTACATTAAAGTTCGTTCATAAATTATATTTGGAATTTTATTCGTAACGAACTTGAAAAACCAATATTTTGGTTGATTATATCTAAAACTTTTATGGAATCGAATTTGGATGATCGATGTGATAAGAATTTATTTCGAGATTTTATTGGCACTACGTTGACTCCGGAACTAGGATAACCTAACTAAAAATTGATGTCTTGATTCTACGGATTCGACTATATATATTTATTTATGGAACGTCTCGTAAGATATTAAATGATATGAAACGAGTTTCGGGTTTTGGTCCGTGTATTTCACACCTAGTCACCTTACCCTAAATGTATTAATACTTTTATTTTTATTATTATTATTAGTATTATTAGTGCATAAGAAAGAAAAAAGAAAAAAATTAAATAAAAAGAGTAAAGCTACAAAAATTCGTCCTTGGTGGTTTCCTGGTTTCACACCACTCACAAACAAACACAACCTCTTCAATATCTCTCTCTCAATATTTCATCTTCCCCTCTTCTACCAAAACCCTAGCCGCCACCTATTTGGCCGGCCACCACCAGGACACCACCGCCTACCACCAATCAAACCCACCTCAAAAATATTCCCCATCACTAGATCTATTAGATCCATTAATTCACGCGCGGTTTTTCTTAATTTTTGAAGATTTTCGAGACCTATTTCTTGTGATATCGAAGGTAAGACGAGTCACTAGTGTTGGTGACTCGTATTTTTGTTAAAAACGTGATTTGGGGAAGTCACGAGTTAAATATTTTTGGTACGGGTTTGATTAAAAACGAAATATATATGGGTTTTGGTATAAAACATAATTTATTATAAGTTTGGTATCCGGGTTTGGTGAATCTTGTTGATGTCGAGTGAAAACCGAGGGCCTAGACTCTCGGCTTGGGATTATTTTCGAGCTTATGAGGTCTTATGAATGATTTGGTCTCATAGTTATGGTGACTACCGTACTCGATTTTATGTTTTTGGTTTGACTAATGTTTGGTTGAGTAAATCTGGAAATATTGTTGTTGGTTGTATCGAGGACCTCAAGGGTCTGTTTTGTTTTGGTTTCGTGCTCAGTCGAGCCTATCCGAGACCCTCATAGTCTCAGGGTTGGACTTGTGACTCGTAAGACTTGGCCGAGACCCAAGTGGGTCTTTCGGCTCGGGTTGGGCTCGGTAAGAGTGACCCGAGATCCTTGGCCATTGATGATTCTTATGGTGATTTTTGTTTTTGTGTGATATGGTATATTGTTATTGTCATTATCACCTTGAGGTTGGTGTCGTTACTTTGTAGCCGCGAGGGTAATGGACTTATTATTTTGTGATGTGTTGACGAAAAGTGGTATTGGGGACCGATTGTGAGACGGTCAAATTAGATGACGGAGATAGGTTAGTCGGGTGCCGTAGTCGGACCCTATTGTTGTAGCACGTGATTTGGGTATTGTTGGACGGAGATTGATTACTTGGTTTGACTTGATTATTATTTTTATTTTGGACTTGGACAATGAGCCGAGAGTGATGACTCGGACATGTGACCATTTCGTATGACTCGATAAATATTTATAATCGAACGCAAATAATAAAACTCGTAATAATATTATTGGTAATATAAACGTTTATATAAATATATAGACGTGAATAACGTATATATAAATATATAAATGCGTATATTAATAATAACAAGATCACGAGTAATATTATAACAATAACGTGACTATAAATGTTATACTATGAGAGTAGTGTAATATTATTAGGAGCGTTATTATGGTTAAATATTAAGAATAACGAGGAAATCTTGACGTTGAATAAATATTAAATAAAATAGTCTCTTTTAAATAATTGAGGAAAACTATCGAGTTATGCGGGGTCGTGGTCACTTGAGTCCAAGTGGAATACTATTTGTGACGTTTGTGTTGTCACGGATATATGACGATTAATACATTCACTTTCAATAACTACGTAACTTATTTAATCAACGGGTTAAATAAGAGCTAATTAGTTATTTAAATTGAGTATATTAATGGGCATCGTATCCTACGACGCCCATAGGGTGTGGTATGTGTAAGAGAATAATAAATTACTAAGTATCTCGTGAGGTTGCCAAATTGACGAATTTGGTAAGCTTAACGGCATAATTAGAGAATTTATTAAACTTTGAAATATATCATATAGTACTTTATGTGCAATGTGTGACCTAGGATTCGGGTATAATCTTAGAATGGTATAGTAAGTAAATAAATATGGGGGATTTCCAAATCGACAGATTTGATAAACTTTGATGATTTATTTAAATAATATATTGGGCTAATATTAGACCTATAGATTGTTTTATTATCCTTTTTGTTGTGACTTCTTGGTTTGAGTTGTGTCGACCCACTACCGTATGGATACCAAACGCCAAACTCCAAACTAATACGAGATAATACCAGAAATGGATTTTCGGAAAGTAAAATGGAATACGTTCGGGTTTGGGAATATTCGATTTTGAGGAAATGATTTCTGAACGAGTTGATATTGTTAGGTCGTGCCGAGTCCGTAGTTGCCGTCTTTTGAGTTATTATACGTCTTACTTCTACCGATTTCTTATTGCTGATTTCTGGACTTGAGGTGAGTCATAGCCCCACTTTTACTCTTGAACTATGTTTTCAATACTTGGGGTGAGAAACGTGCAAATTATTTTATGTGGACTATTTATCGCTTCTATATTCTTTCTAAACTTGCTATGCGTATGGACTAGGATGTATTGTCAACTTTAGTCACATAGTTTTTGTGTGTACTATTCAAGGTTGGCTTATTTGGTTATTAGTGGATTATCAGCTTTAGTCACATATATTTTGTGTGTACTATTCAAGGTTGGCTTATTTGGTTATTGTTTGGAATTGTCAGCTTTAGTCACACGGTTCGTGTGTACTAATCAAGGTTGGCTTATTTAGATACTGTAGTGTGCACCTGTAGGTTATTATTACTTCGGAGGTTATCCGAGTATTTATGATATTGCGGGGGTTACCCGAATATCTATGTTAGAGCGGAGGGTATCCGTGTGTTATGGTTGGAGCGGAGGGTATTCGCAGGCTTTTAGTAAATCCTTAGTCTAGCTAGCAAGCGTTTTGCGTATATGTCCACTATATTGATTATGAGTTTAAACCTATGATCTCACCAGCGAAAGCTGACTTTTAGCACGTTTTTCTCAGGAAATTAAGTGATGCTCCATGGATGCTTGGATTGGAGGCTTGGCAATGGCACCGGTTATGGATCTATTTTTCTAAAACTCTGATTAACTATTGTGGACCTATGTTTATTTCTTTTGGGCCTTACTTCGGATATTTCTTGGGATAAATGTAAACTTTAAAACCCGTTTTGGTTGCGTTTTTCTTATGTTTACTTTATCTCGTTCTTTCATGACTTGGAATGGATACCAATCTCCGTAGCACCCCGAAAGCTTGTTGAGTCTTTCGCTATATCAAATTTTGGGGGTGTTACACTTATAAACAAGAGTAATATGATTGTGTTCAAGTGTTTTTGTTACTTTCATTTTAGTTATCACATATGATAATTCTGAAGCAAAATTTTTAAATGTATTATCATATATGATAATTCTCCAAAATCATATATGATTTTATGCTTGTTTTATTAGTTTTTGATTTATCATATATGATACGTTATGAACAAGAGTATCATGTTATATTTATCTAAAATCACATATGATTTTAGACTAGTCGAATTACTATTTTTACTTTATCATATATGATAATGTATTACTTTCATGCCTTTTACCTTTTTTTTTTTTTTTTTTTTTTTTTTTTTTGTTATGCAATGCGTCATAAAGCGCAGAGACAATTATCCAATATCAATAGCTATAACAAGTGATTATCAATTGGTCTAATGAAATTTAAACAAGACTTATTATCCAAAATAACATCCAGAGATGTTTCGCCATTCAATTAATAAAACATTGCATCATAGTACTTGCAATGTTAAACCATCATCCTACTTAGAAATTCAAAGTGATATTGTAGCATACGAATTTAGACATTTCATAAGAGATTAAACAGAAATTAGTTTTTTAATTTGCGTCAGTTGCCCCAAAAAGTTGTTTTACGCCCTCCTATCCTTCGTTAGTCCTACTTCTGAATCTTCCATTCCTTTTCCATCATATTGCACTTGCAACATGTTCTTCAGCCTGTTCTTTCTTCTTCTTCTTTATCTATGCCTTTATCATTTCCTCCTTCATTTTCTTGTCAGTGTATTTTCCTGCAAACTCAAATGTTTCCTCGCTCATTTTTTGTCGGTGGATGTTGAGTTCATGCATGAGCATCTTGGTTGCATATTTCATTCTCAGCTTTATTATTTGTATTTCCTGATCTCTTCCTTCTTTCGGAAAATTCAAATTTCAGTTCTTTTGACTTTCTCCACCATAATGCTCCATATGCATCATCACAAAAATTCCACAGTCAATGACATTCTCTTTTGTTGCCCACTTGATTTTCATCACCGTTGTCTTTTTTGATTCTATATCAGCTGCCTTTTCATGGTCGTGGGATGCCAGATATCTTGACAACAGTTTTTTCTACACAAAATAGAAATTTTATTTTATTAAAGACAATTATTTATCTCATATGCAAAGCCGAAGGGCTTAGTCGCATCCTATGCCTACGTCCAAGCCGATGGCGTCTTCTGCGGCTTAGCCGCAGAAGACGCCTTCAGCTTCAGGCTTGTATAAGAGTCTAAAATATAACTTTTTAATATTTAGTTACTTTCTAGAACATCACATTATTTTATCACATGTGATAGCTTATTGTGTTTAATTTTATTTTTTTTTTAATTTCATCATATATGATAATGTGCATGAGTGTCTAATTACTTACCAGAACATCGCATTCCTTGCTGTATTTTGCTTCATATGTCTTTGGTGAGTTGTCTATGATGACAGATGTGCCTTTCCTTATGTTGAAGACAACCAGGTAAAAGTGTTCATGTGCGATTATTGGGAAGAATGCCTGTATAAATATTAAGAAATAAAATTAGAATCGTTGTTATACAACAAAATATAAATTTTGTTTTTACATAATAGTTGAAAGAAGTTACCAATTCCACATGATGCATTGACTTGTCATCTGGATTTTTTTTGAACACGGTTGTCAAGTTTGCAACAAAATCATTGTACTATTTCTCTTCTTCTTTTTTCTTTGCTTCCACTATTTGTTTCGTCTGTTTGCATAATTCAAACATATCTTTAAGAACAAATTAATATTTTAGTAATTAAGTTTTAATTTAGTTGGTACTTACGAGTATTCCTGTGTGAAAATACTGATTGATCTTTGGTGCAGCAGGTTTGTTGATTGTTTCTTCATAGTTCAAGATGCATGCAAAGCTGTCGATGATACTAACATCCACTTTCAATTGTGGTGCTAGTGTTTGCATGTTGTCTCTGATTGTTGCAGCTCCCCATGCCCATTCAGTTTCAAAAACGAATTCGCTACACAAAAATATATATTGTTAGCACAATTTCACATTTTTTATTTTTATGTGTTTTTTAATAAGATAAACCAAACTTACTATGGATCTCCTTGCATTGAGAATAAAGCTTCGGATACCATAAATTCATCCGGTGTTTGCGCTGCTTTTAAGGCAGTTTTCCGGTTGTTGTATGGTGAAACCAGATATCTTGAAGGCTTTTTTATTCTCTTTGCATGTGGTTCTTGTTCTTTGGTTTCTTCTTCATCAACCACCCTTTTTGCCCTTCTTTCCATCTTTTTTGGTTCAGTTGTTGTTTCTGTTTCATCTGCAGCCCTTTTTTCAACCTGTGGTGTTTTTTCTTCTGTCGTGCCAATTTGAGCTGCAGGTTTGCTGGAAACTGGGCTTATTCCAAGATTGAAGCTTGGTGGTGAAATCGATTTGTTTTTGCTTCTTATCGTCATCATTTTCTCTGGTGGTGTTACCGATTTTCTTGCTGTGCTTTTTGTTTTTTCAATTTTGATTGACTAGCCTTTTCTGCATGTTCATAAATCTGATCTAGAATCTGTTCATCAAGTGGCTCAAAAGAAAGAATTGGAGACCCTAACTTCTCAGCTGATCCTTCATTTTTCTTTTCCTTCTCGACCGTAGTTTCTTTTTCCTTCTCCAATTCTTTCTCCTTTTCCTTCACAACTTCAGTTTCTTTTTCTTTTTCCTTCTCAACTGGATTTTCTTTTTCTTTCTCCGATTCGTTTTCCGACTCATCTTCAGTTTCACTCTCATCTTCTTCCTTTTTTTCTTCATTTTGCTGGATATTTTTTTCCATTTGTTCTTGTTTTTTGCTCTCACTCTCACTTCCTTCTTCTATATGTTTTAGCTTTTCAACTGGACCTTCACTTTCTTCAGTTTTACTCTCACTTTCACTGCCACTTTCTGTTTCCTCTTTACCATCTTTCCCATCTTTATCTTCCTTATCACTAATGCCGTCGTTATCTTTCCCATCATCGCTTCCATTATCACCTCCTTTATTATCACTGTTTCCATCATCGGTTCCATCCTCGCTTCCATCATCACTGTTGTCATCATCAGTGTGTCCATCATCACTAGTGTCTCCATCATCACTGTCATTTAAACCAAAGTCCAAAACATTGAACATTTTCTTGTACTTCTTGCATAAATTAAACAATGTTTTATCTCCTTTAAACTTCTGCATTCCCTCTTTCAACGTCTCACCCAACTCCTTTTTCTCGTTTGAAATGATTTCAAACATTTCTTCTATTTTATCAACAAACTCCTGTAAAATAAGCAAGTTGGATTATTTTTTTTTAATCTATATTCAAAATCATATGTGATATTTTATATTTAAAAGAAACATTTGAATTATCATATATGATTTTTCATAATCATATATGATATATGAATTATCATATATGATAAATGAATTATCATATATGATATATGAATTATCATATATGATATATGAATTATCATATATGATTTTCTAACTTATTATATATGATATATTAATTATCATATATGATTTTCTAAATCATATATGATTTTTTAGCTTGCTAAAGGCTTAGCAGCAGGCATTGCCTTTGGCTGAAGCCAAAGGCAATGCCTGCGGCTAAGCCGGAGCATAGCCTGCTGTTAAAGCCGAAGGCTTAGCCGTAGGCATAGTCTTCGGCTTTAGCCGAAGTCTATGCTGAAGTTTATCTGACAATCAGTTTATATAATTAATTAAACTAAGGTAAAAGTTAACTGTTTGGTTTCTGGTCTCTTCGGAGGCAATGGTTCATTGTAGACATCCATTCCCTTGTAAAAATTCAAACCTGTCTGCTCTTCCTCCGGATCAAACTCTTCATGATGTTCAAGTTTTCCCAAGAAATTGTCTATCATTTCCATCCCAATCCTCTTCCTCATTGCTTGCGTGTTCCAACTTCTCATTGCTGGGCGATGATGCATTACTTGAAATTTGGGGAAGTCGGTTGAGTCTAAGTATAGCAGCTTTTTCATACAAAATATAAATTTGTGTTAGATTATAATAAGTGTATGTTATTGAATCACATTTGATAAATTTATAGAAACATGTAAAATAACTTACACATAAGAATGTTGCTGGCCCGTAATAGTAGTCGCCTTTAGTCACCTTATCCCAATATTGCTTACTTGCTCGTAAGCATTCCAATATGTAACCGCACCAGTCAATTTCTGAAATGACGTCATTTTCTTTTACATGCATCAACACCTTTGCACCATTATCAACTTTTCCCATCGTGCTAGCAAACAGAGTCAGAAAGTTTATTGTAAAGATGAAATCAGCATCGAATGAGCTTGTTATCTCAGTTGATATTACAGCTGGTGTGATTTTCTTTACATGAGTAAACTGGCCCTCCCATTCTGCTATGAAAGGATCATCGTTCTCTCTTGGTTCTAGATCTTCCAATTTTGTTTTTCCCATAGGCACGCCTAGCATATCATGTATTTTTTGCCTTGTTACCTTTATGGATCCTTTTTCCAATCTTAATTCCATGCTTGGTGGATGGAATTTCTCAGCAACATGGTATAACAATGCTCCAGGGAGTTCGGTTATTGGGAAGTTGATGAATCTTTCAAAACCGATATCTTTCAAAACTTTCTTTCTCATATCTGTTAAGCCAACCATTGCATCAGACATGGCTTTTGGTGATGACCTAGTTAAGCAGCTTGGGTATGTCACCTTTTTCGTTGGTTTTTTTCCCTTTTCCTTTTTGATTTTTTCTTTTTTGACATTGACAATCTCCCGTTCCTCCTCATCTGTTTCTTCAACTTTTTCCAATTTTCTTTTTCTTGTTTGTCTTTTTTGTTCCTCTTCATTTTCACTTTTATAAAGTATCACCTCATCTTCCTCGTTCTCCTCTTCACTTTCCTGATTTACTTCTTCTTCTATCGTTTTCTTAGCATCTCCTCTTGTGTATCTCTTAGAAGTTTTGGCAGGTTTGGTAGCTTCTTTTGTTGTTTTCTTTCCACCCCCTCTTGTAGTGCACTTTGTTTTTTTATATCCTCCCTTTACTTTTGGGGGTGTGACTGCTGGTTCTTCCTTGATTTTATATCTCTTATTTTTCTTGTTATCATCCGCTTCTTGATCTATTTCCATCTGTTCGACATCTATTACATCTGTTGCAAAAAAAATTTAAAATGTTATCATATATGATTTAATTCATTATGTATTCAGTAAACAATATTTTCATATACATTCTATTACTTCTGATATATAAAAGCAAAAATATGTACCTTTGGCAGATTTTTTTCCTGTAGTTGATGTCTTTAAGAATGGCAATGAATTTATAACGTTATCCACATAGCCGAAGGCTATTGCTGCAGTAAAGACAAGTGTTTGATTTATTTATCATATATGATATAGAATACAGTCAATATTAACTTAACATATCTATAACTCAGTATTTTTCTATATCATATATGATACTGATTTCAATGCAAACAAAACTACAAATCCTGTTTCTAACATTTATCATATATGATACCTTATAAACAAGAGTATATCATTATTGTTTTCAATAGTTTTGGTTACTTTCATTTCAGTTATCACATATGATAATTCTAAAGCAATTTTTTTAAGTGTATCATATATGATAATTTTTATATCATGATTGCCGTATGTAAGCGAAACACATCTTTTGTGGCTAAGCCGCATCAGATGCCTTCGGCGAAGACGAAGGCATCTTCTGCGTCTTGGCCACAACCAATGCCTTTGCCAAGCCTCATCAAACGCCTTCAGCGAAGGCGAATGCATCTTCTGTGTCTAAGCCGCATCAGACGCCTTCGGCGCGGCTTAGCCGCAACCGATGCTTTTCGTCAAGCCGAAGCCGAATGTCTTCGGCGAAGCCGAATGCCTTCGGCGAAGCCGAATGCCTTCGGCAACGCCAAATGCCTTCGGCGAAGCCGAAGTCATCTTCTGCTGCTTAGCCGCAGCCAACGCCTTCGGCTAAGCCGAAGGCGTTGGCTGCGGCTAAGCCAAACGCATAAGTCGCCTTCAATAAATTCTTCTATTGTGTCTTTTTTATTTCAATTTCTACTGAATCTAATTAATAACTTTGAAAACCTAATTTCTATTTCACTATATCTTCCCAAAATCACAATAACTTGCATAAACATTCAATAATCAGTGTAAATTCATAATATCTTCAATATAATCTCTATACATAGCATGCATGTGTATTTCAATTATATATGATAGTAAGAGATAGTAAAATAGTTGTTTAAATCGTATGAGTGTACCTGAAATCGGTTTTTTAGCAGATTTTGTTTCCTTCTGTTTAGCTGGAGATAGGTAGGGTTTCAGAACGTTATTATCGTCGTCACTTTCCGCCATTTTTCGGTTAAATCGTCAGTTTCCGGTGGGTAGTTAGGGCTTGGATATTGAACGGTTTTTGTGTGTGTGTTGTGTGTGTGTTTTTAGTGTGTGTTAGGTGGTTGCGTTAATGAAATGAAATTAGACGGGATGGTTGTGTTATTTTGGTGATGGGATTTTACGAAAGTACCCCTCCGTGTTTTTTTTTTAAGTTTCAAATTTTTTGATCTCATCCATTGATCAAAGTTAAATCAAGGGGTCCATATTTGTCCCTTGGTATGTGAGAGATGTATGGTTTTTAAAATAACTCAACTCATGTATAAATGCTGTATGCATTTTGGTTTGTAATTTTACACGAGTATATACATAGGAAGCGCTAGTGTATCGACATCCGTCCATATTTGCTAGATTGTAGGAAAAACCGATGGCTGCCAATTATGCAAATAAAATGAATACTAGTGTCATTTTAATAGTGCAAAATTGAAGACTAGCAAGCCAGCACTCCTACTTTGTGGTCTTCTACATTTTGATGACTTTTGTGACATCACGTAACCAATAACCCATGACACATATTTTAATATTTCTTTTTCATGAACCTTCATAAGCATAATCGATACATGGAGATGTTGATACAACCATTTTAAAAACGATATACAACAATAATCTAATTGATATATACATCAAAATCAAACTTCATAAGCATAAACGATACATCATTAGACATAGAACTATAATCCATTGACGTACATCTATTTATTTACAACATACATGCATATACTTATATATTACCGTTGATGATACACGGCGGCTAGGGATGATACACGACGGTTATGAAGGTTTTGGCTAGCGATGATACATGGTGTTTCGACCAGTTAACGAAGGTTAGGTAGTCGAGTCTGTCAGCAGTTATGGTTTAATTAATGAATAATCCATGTGTACCATGAACAAATGGACGACGTCGTACACCAAAGAAAGATGACCACAACAGCTTTTGGGATTGAAGATATATTATGGACGAGATAAACATGACCGCGAATTCAAAAAGTTATGGCTGTAGAAACCTCTCATCGGAAGCATAGTGCCGCCGAAACTAGCCACTCTCGTTATAAAATAATAAGTGGTTTGCGTTTATATGAATCAAGATATGATAAGTTGATAACAGATAATGGGTCGAATGACATATTTTTATTAAACTTGAAACTCATGGAAACTGCTACCATCCCACTAGTATCATATAATAAAAGCTATTGTAGGGTGATTCTGCCTACACAATACTCCTTATTTTGTATAAATCATATAAAGTTCAATAAAATAACTAAGCTAACATTTTATAAATCTAAATTTGCCTTTCTTAAAAAAAATTATTAATTAAAAAATAAATTGAAGCATAGTTGTTAATTACCGTTTTGCCCCCATCAAGGAGGACTCCTTTGGAGAGAAGCACTTTGAGTTCCTCTGCGGATCTGTAGATCAGAGGAGATACCGCAGCCTTAACTATCTCTTGATAGTCCTTTTGTAGATCAACAAGCTCCTGAGATTTGAGTACTATCTCTAGTTTTTCCACAACATCATATCAGACATCTTTGGTCGCTTTTCACGTGATTCCTGCAAACATTGAAAGGCGATCGCTGAAAACACTTGCAAAGAACTCTGATCCAATGCTAGCACAAGATCATCTTTAAACACAATCTCGTCTAACTTGTTCTCTTCGTATCTTTGTTTCCAGATATGCACTATATTCCACTATGAGCCTTGCTATAGTCAAAACATAGTCTTCCATATAATACTTCAAAAAGGACAACACCGAAAGAGTATACGTCAGACTCTTTCGTTAGAAAGCCCATGCGCATATACATTGGATCAATGTAACCAAGGGTACCCACAATATTATCGGTGATTAAAAACGTAAATTGATTAGCATGTCCTACTTTTGCCAGTCCCATGTCAGAGACTTTAGCTTTCCATTTTTCGTCCAAAAGAATGTTAGAACATTTTATATCTCTGTGAAGAACTCTATTATTACCTTTATCCTCATGAAGGTAACACAGTCCCTTAGCAAGTTAGCAGCATCATGGCATATCCTGATACGTTGGGTCCACGTGAGAGTAGTGGAGCGCAAATGGCGATCAAGGCTACCATTAGAAGCGTGCTCATACATCAAAATCATCTCACCACCCTCGTTGCAATATCCAAGGAGAGAGATGAGATTTTCGTGGGTGTAACGGGAAAGCATCATGACCTCCTTCCAGAACTGAGGGTCACCTTGCCCGTGTTTACGATCTAAACGCTTAAAAGCTGCAGTTTTCCCCCTTGGTTGAGATACTTCTCCTTCATATACATTTCCGAAACCACCCTTTCCGATGATTTTGGTGTCATTAAAGTTGTCAGTGGCTGATTTGACCTCCTCCAGTTTGACTGCAAGATGTTCAAACTCCTTCATGATGGAATCCATTATACGTTGATGAAAGAATGATTTAATGAGAAAAATCAAAGATAGTGTACGTTTTGAGCAATTGTAAGTGTGGAACTCAACTAACAAGTGAGATGTTAATATAGGAAAGATATGAAGCTTGGATGAGATGCAAAAAGTCAAGTCTTATTTGCATATCGTAGGTGAAATTTCTTTAAACAATAATTCTAGCCAATTGGTTTTTTGGTTGGCTAGCATGTCATTTTACTTGACTAGGCCTTTCTTGGATTATATGCGAAAGACAACCATATAAAAAATTAAACTTGAGGTTCTCCTAAACAATAAGGATAACTTAGTTAGGGAACTGATCAGACTTTCGCATTTTTTTAAGACACTATCTTTCATATATTAAGAGAAAACCCAAAATGGACAAATGAGATTTTTTTTTTTTTTTTTTTTTTTTTGTTATTATTTTTTTTATTGTTGTTGTTAAACATGGATTTCCGACTCAACATTGCGCGCCGACTAATCCCACGACGACTATCCTTTTTGGATAGCCCGGAGTCAGCGCATGTGAACCTCCGTGGCCAAAAGGGGAAGGACAAATGAGTTTTAGTTAGCAACAACGAACTTTACACGTGTAAACACGGGCAAAAAAGTGAAAATAAAGTCAATGGACTAAAGGTGAAAGTCAACCCAAACGACAAGGACCATTATTGTAACTTTTATAACTGAAATAAAGTTATAGGATGACTGGTGAAAGCAGACGCAAACCACAGGGGCCAATAATGTATGTTTTTTTAAGTGTTTACCTACAAACCGATCAACCAGGTAAAAATCCGGTCAACATTACGTATCTTGTGCCAATTTTGAAAGTTTCTTAGTGATATAAGTAATATCTTTAGTATATTACGTATTTCGATACTTTTGAAAAATTATATTGCGTATCTACAAACTTAGTCCTTGAATTTAAAGTAAAAACATTATAAAAGAATCTAATCCATTTAATCTCATATACTCAATTATAAAATTATTAATAATTTCGATTAACTTTAAAAATTTAACATTTACTAGTATACCGTATACTTGTTTTTTTTAGAAAACAATATAATTATTGTTATTCATAAATCTTATATACTAAAAGCTTAAGTAGTCTTATAAATGTAAATGGGTCATAATAAATGTCTCAAGAATTGATTCTATCATATGAAATCTTCAACATTGATTCCAGACAACTCAAGCATCTATATTAATATGCGCACATTGATTCAAGGCAACTCAAACATCTCAGAATATGAACCATATCCATTAATTACAACCTCATCTTTTCAGTTGCTTTCAGTTAAATTTTTTAAGATTATAAATAACGGACTATCAACACCAAATCCATCTCACGGTTACGACCAACAACGACCCACCACCCACCTCTAAACATAACCACCACTCTAAATAACAATAACCAACAAAACAACAGTCGACTCACAACCACTCTGCATCTCACTATACACAACAAGATTCGAACTAAAATGAAAAAAATAAATAGTGATCTCAGTTTTGTTATTTAGATATTTCAAATCTTCAAAGATTTTTGTGCTATTCTCACAACAACCAACAATCTATCCTAAACTCTTCACCATCTCCGAATCACAACATGACACAAAATGAAAAACTATACACGATCTCATATTGCTTCAAACTTTGTTGCCAATCTTTTAAAAGATTTTTTTTAGTTTGATGGCTAATCATCATTGATCGCTAACTTTGATATTATCCAAAGAGAAAGAAAGAAAAATAATAATTGTGTTACTTTCTTTGTTTGGATCGTTCATTGACCAAAAAGAAAACGAAAACAAAAATACATCAAACATAAACCTACGCGAGACCCTTAAGGATCTTGAATCCTTCTAAATGATTTCTTGATTTGGATTGAGAAGAAACTGGACACATCTAGGTACGGTTGTGTTTCCATTATGATAGATGATGATAGATTTTAGATGAGAATCGGTTTGGGAGATGTGTTTTGGTGAGAGGAAATGATAGATGGGAGGCGGATATCACTATGTGTGTGTAGGGTTTGATGATATGAAAAATATTAAGGGTTACACCGGTTATAACTTGAATGTATGGATCGAGTCTCCTCATTTGCAATTCAAACGGGTTATCTCATCGGCATGTTGGGCTTTGTAACACCCCCAATTTCGTGACACGCAGCGGAATTCAAACCGGGTGTTACTCGACGGCAAAACAGTCATAATAATAGAAAACGAACTGTAATTGAGTCGTTTTAAAAGATTTATCATTCGAATTTTATAAATATCAGAGATTACAAAATGAGGTCCCAGATGGTTCCATGTTTACAAATTACATTAAATGAGTTTTCGAATGATAATAAAATTTATAGCCCTCTTTAATATCTGTGCCAACCTTGTTCATTATGGACCTGAAATACATGCTAAAGTGTCAACACAAAGGTTGGTGAGTTCATAGAGTTTGTGGAAGTAGTTGTGGAAATCTTGTAAATAAAACCTGGTAACAAATATATGCAATACTAAATGTAGATTCCTAGAATTCCAAGTGTATGACTATTGTACTAAATACAATATCACATGTAGGTAGTACTTCTGATGCTCTTAGTCTTTGACATTGGAACCTTAAGTGTTCCAGTTTATGGATTCTAGTTTCTGCTTAGTTCGTAATTGTACCTAGTCCATTAGCTCGACACATGATTCATGATTTGTCGTATTACCTAGTGTTCTCAAATATAGTGCGCTTGTTTACTCTAATTGAGTCAACTTAATGGTTACACTAATACCAATAGATCTAACCATAGTATTCGTGTTCACTACGCATAGTGCTTAATGGTTCATGATATAGAAACTCTAAGTATGGATATAATGGTACTTAGCATGAATAAACATTTAGTTCAGATACAACACATAGTTAGCAATTAATCAAAATTGAATTAAAATAGTTGAGCATGTATCTCCCCCAAAGAGTTTGTAAACCAAGTAAGAGAGGGGCTATGACTCACCTTAAGTTATGTAGTGAGAAATGAAAATGGTAGTCGAATCGTGAAAGTCTCTAAGAGCAACAACTTTAGGCTTTCTAAGAAAGGAAAGTAACAAGCAAGGATAGGACTTTGATTGAACAAGTTTCTCTTCACTATGGCAATCCTTCTACACCCTTGTATTCTTGAAGGATTTTTGATGAAGGTTTAGGTGACTTGAGTGGATCTAAACCCAAGAGAATCACCAAAAGTGTAACACCCCCAAAATATCACAGCGGAAGACTGTGTCACTTGGGGTGCTACTTCATAATACAAAGTACAAGTTATAGAAAACGACCTCTAAATGAGACGTTTTGAAAAGTTACCATTCGATTAATGAATTCAAAGTTACAAACATGAGATTCCAAAGTATGATACATAAATGTATACAAAATGTTTTGAATGGTAAATGATAAAAGCGTAAGTCTTCAGAATATGCAGCTTGACTCTATGTTCCACCCACTAGCAATCGCCTTACTAACCTGAGATAAACATGCTAAAGTGTCAACACAATGGTTGGTGAGTTCATAGAGTTTGTCTTAAAACAGTCGAAAAGCCTTTAAAGAATGTTCACACAGCAAAGGCATTGTGAATCCACTCAGTTGCAAGTCCCGCCCATAACAACACTTGCAACCTGTGTGTTCACAACCCACTGCTAAAATATATAGTATGATTAAGACATGTATAAGTTCATCACAACAATTAAGCAATTAGTCGTGAGTCTCTACTTCATCTCCGAAGACCTCACTTGGGTATGCTGCTCACAAGGAAGGTAATAGCATTGGTTCTACTTCATCTCCGAAACCCAATGCATGTGTTACCCAAGGAGACTTTATGATGCTCACAAGGAAAGTAATAGCATTGGTTCTACTTGATCTCCGAAACCAAATGCATGTGTTATCACAAGGAGACTTACAAGTTTAGGTATAACGCAATCAAGTATAATGCAATCAAGTATAATGCAATCAAGTATAAGACAATCAAGTATAAAACAATCAAGTGTAAATGTTTTGAGTATTTGTACAAGTAAGCAAGTAGTTGAGCATGTATCTCCCCCAAAGAGTTAAAACAAGTATAAAAAGAGTAGGGGCTATGACTCACCTTGAACTAATGATATCAAAACGTATAACGGAATCGATGGATTAAGCCAGGAAGTCTCTACGCGCAACCTAGAATATGACGTTGCGACTTAGGTTTGAGTAATGTCTAAGAATACAAAGGATTGCCTAAATATGTCTTGCATATAGTTCATGATGTAGTACTTAGTATATAGTGTAAGTTGTTGAATAAAAATGGTTTATGAAACATATATAGTTTGTATATCTCTTACTACCGTTCGGGCCATCATAATTCAGAGGTCACGCAGTAAACGTTCGAGGAGCCAGGACACTTTAATTCGTAAATCCACAACTCATCTCGACGGTTTACTTTAATGAACCCCTCACATGAAGCTCCCTAGTGTTGTAGTATTCAATATGTAAAACATGTATAATAGTTATAATGATTTTGGTTTAGAAAGCCTTGAGGTCTTAGCCGTGGCCTTGCCGTGGCTTTGGTCATGGCTACCATGGTCTTGAGACTCAGCCTTGGCCTTAGCCATGGTTGTGGTCTCGGCTTTAAGGTCATTAGACCTCTTGGTTTTACTTAGCCATAACCAATACATAGTCATTTGGGTATTAAAAATGGGCTGTTAAGAATTTGAAGAAAAATATCACTCGTTAAGCGTTTTCAGGGCTCGAGCTTCTTTAATCCTGAACGAAAACGTCGTTCTGGACAACTTTAGTGTTTTAACTTTTTTATGAAACGGACCAGAAGGGCCACTTTCAAAATGGTCAGACTGCAAACAGTAGGGTATCGGCAGTTTCGGCGTTTTGGTTTTGCTAACTTCTTTTGGCCGTATCTTTTGACTCGTGTACTCGTTTTAGGTGATTCAAATTGCTATGTTTTCCTTTTGAAGTCCTCTATAACAGTAGGTAAGTGTTTCATGTCATGGTTACTTTATTTTGGTCGTGGTTCTCAATATAAGTCACTAGTTTTCTTGTTTACTTAATATAAGTAAACATATAGTTTCCATAACTTGTTTTACTAGTTTTTATACATCATGAACATAATAACAAGACCATATATAGCATGAATGAAATATAAATAGCACAAAAATGATATTGAGTAAGAAAGTATATTAGGGTTCTTACAACTTTTGGCTTTCTAGAGAAAGGAAGTCAAGTATGAAACTAGGACACTAAACCTATGCTTGCAAACCCTTCACCACAACTCTTGCAAACTCTTGCTAATCTTTACATAACCCTTGTGAAAATCATTTAACCTCAGCCCCTAACACCTTGTGTAGCTCCTAATTCAACCATGGAATCACCAACCAAACTCTTGATTCATGTAGAGAATAACTAGGCCTTCAACTTTGGTATGTAACTTATAACTTAGAAATCAAAGGATCATGGTTTATGGATTATGTGTGTGTTGTTTGGAATGAAGAGAAAGGAAGGGATGAGCTTGCTTTTATAGCATGAAGAGGAGGTGCAAGGAAGGTGCCTAGGAAGGTGTAGTGAGGAGGTTAGTGTTTAGGATATTTTTTTCAAGGCTTGTTTGCCAAGTTTACTTGCACATGTGCTCAATCTTCCCATGTAAGCTTCCTATCTTGTTTTGTTGACTTATAAAATGTTTAAAGAGGATGTGGTATGAAAAGTATGTAAGCTTTGGTCATTATCCTACTTATGTAGCTAGTTTTGACTCCGTAAATTGCTAACCGTAAATGCTTAAGCCACAAAACGTAAAATCGGGTATAGTTAAAAATATGAAACTTATAAATATGTTAAAACTTATTAATATAACCTATCTTAGCATATTTAATGAGTGACAAGTTCTATCGGGTTGCTTAAACGCTGCTAAAACTGGAAACACGGGTCTAAAACGCGTAATTCGCGTAAAACGCTGAACTGGAAAACGTAAAATTCCAAAACTTTTGGAATTGTCGTAAAATGAGAGAAAATCATATTTCTATTGTTTATAGTGTTTTATAAACATATCGGGATGTTGGAATGACGTTTAAACCTAAACTTAAATCTCGGACACGGTTATGTGATATTTGCATAAATGATCCGACGAGTGTCAAACTCTCGGATTATCATTAAAATAGTTTAACTTACGAGAATATATATAAAAATTTTGGGAGTGAATAGTGAAAGTGAATAGTAACCCGAAAATGCGAATTGTTACAGTCTCTACCCCTTAAGGAGAACTTCGTCCCGAAGTTCTGTTGATGTTAAATACTTACGGTGTGTCTAAGAGAATTCGGGGTTTCAGGATCTCTAAAATAGTGGTGTTCACTCTGATTCGTCTAAGGTTGTGGTTAAGGAGTCGTATCGGATGCAAATAAGCCCACTTATCTATAACTCATTACTTACATAAAGAAGCGTCCAAATTTATGTAAGTAAGGGATCATAAACTTATGCTTCGGTGATTTACAATTTCTTTATTTAAATGCAGAGGAGTCCCAATCCATTTAAATAAGGAGATTCTAAATCATCCTACTTAAGAATTTCCGACAGAAAAATCACTTTCTGAGACAGATAGTAAGAGAACCAAGTCATCAAATCCCTAAAGCTAAGCAATAATATTATTTAACTCAAATCTTGTGTCTCATCAAATAAGAACTGTCACAAGATCAAGTTAAATAATTAGTTATTACTGAGCTCCAAATTTTTAATGACTCGACTAAACTCTAGGGTTCCTTACAACACTAAAGTCACATCATCTAACAGCGTGGAACTAAATCAACAACTAACAAAAAGCATATGCGTATGTAGTGTGTGTAAGGAGAATAAAGAGGAGAGTCTTAACGTATATAGCAGTTATAGTCTAGGCACTAAATGCAACCTAGTTCTCTATAACCAAGTCTCTGATACCAATCTGTAACACCCCCAAAATATCGCAGCGGAAGACTGTGTCACTTGGGGTGCTACTTCATGGTACAAAGTACAAGTTATACAAAATGACCTCTAAATGAGACGTTTTGAAAAGTTACCATTCGATTAATGAATTCAAAGTTACAAACATGAGATTCCAAAGTATGATACATAAATGTATACAAAATGTTTTGAATGGTAAATGATAAAAGCGTAAGTCTTCAGAATATGCAGCTTGACTCTATGTTCCACGCACTAGCTATCGCCTCACTAACCTGAGATAAACATGCTAAAGTGTCAAGACAATGGTTGGTGAGTTCATAGAGTTTGTCTTAAAACAGTCGAAAAGCCTTTAAAGAATGTTCACACAGCAAAGGCATTGTGAATCCACTCAGTTGCAAGTCCCGCCCATAACAACACTTGCAACCTGTGTGTTCACAACCCACTGCTAAAATATATAGTATGATTAAGACATGTATAAGTTCATCACAACAATTAAGCAATTAGTCGTGAGTCTCTACTTCATCTCCGAAGACCTCACTTGGGTATGCTGCTCACAAGGAAGGTAATAGCATTGGTTCTACTTCATCTCCGAAACCCGATGCATGTGTTATCCAAGGAGACTTTATGATGCTCAAAAGGAAGGTAATAGCATTGGTTCTACTTCATCTCCGAAACCCGATGCATGTGTTATCACAAGGAGACTTACAAGTTAGGTATAACGCAATCAAGTATAATGCAATCAAGTATAATGCAATCAAGTATAAGACAATCAAGTATAAAACAATCAAGTATAAATGTTTTGAGTATTTGTACAAGTAAGCAAGTAGTTGAGCATGTATCTCCCCCAAAGCGTTAAAGCAAGTATAAAAAGAATAGGGGCTATGACTCACCTTGAACTAATGATATCAAAACGTATAACGGAATCAATGAATTAATCCAGGAAGTCTCTACGCGCAACCTAGAATATGACGTTGCGACTTAGGTTTGAGTAATGTCTAAGAATACAAAGGATTGCCTAAATATGTCTTGCATATAGTTCATGATGGTAGTACTTAGTATATAGTGTAAGTTGTTGAATAAAAATGGTTTATGAAACATATATAGTTTGTATATCTCTTACTACCGTTCGGGCCATCATAATTCAGAGGTCACCCAGTAAACGTTCGAGGAGCCAGGACACTTTAATTCATAAATCCACAACTCATCTCGACGGTTTACTTTAATTAACCCCTCACATGAAGCTCCCTAGTGTTGTAGTATTCAATATGTAAAACATGTATAATAGTTATAATGATTTTGGTTTAGAAAGCCTTGAGGTCTTAGCCGTGGCCTTGCCGTGGCTTTGGTCATGGCTACCATGGTCTTGAGACTCAGCCTTGGCCTTAGCCATGGCTGTGGTCTCGGCTTTAAGGTCATTAGACCTCTTGGTTTTACTTAGCCATAACCAATACATAGTCATTTGGGTATTAAAAATGGGCTGTTAAGAATTTGAAGAAAAATATCACTCGTTAAGCATTTTCAGGGCTCGAGCTTCTTTGCTCCTCAATGAAAACGTCGTTCCGGACAACTTTTGTGTTTTAACTTTTTGATGAAATGGAACAGAAGGGCCACTTTCAAAATGGTCAGATTGCAAACAGTAGGGTATCGGCAGTTTCGGCGTTTTGGTTTTGCTAACTTCTTTTGGCCGTATCTTTTGACTCGTGTACTCGTTTTAGGTGATTCAAATTGCTATGTTTTCCTTTTGAAGTCCTCTATAACATAAGGTAAGTGTTTCATGTCATGGTTACTTTATTTTGGTCGTGGTTCTCAATATAAGTCACTAGTTTTCATGTTTACTTAATATAAGTAAACATATAGTTTCAATAACTTGTTTTACTAGTTTTTATATATCATGAACATAATAACAAGACCATATATAGCATGAATGAAATATAAATAGCACAAAAATGATATTGAGTAAGAAAGTATATTAGGGTTCTTACAACTTTTGGCTTTCTAGAGAAAGGAAGTCAAGTATGAAACTAGGACACTAAACCTATGCTTGCAAACCCTTCACCACAACTCTTGCAAACTATTGCTAATCTTTACATAACCCTTGTGAAAAGCATTTAACCTCAGCCCCTAACACCTTGTGTATCTCCTAATTCAACCATGGAATCATCAAACAAACTCTTGAGTCATGTAGAGAATAACTAGGCCTTCAACTTTGGTATGTAACTTATAACTTAGAAATCAAAGGATCATGGTTTATGGATTATGTGTGTGTTGTTTGGAATGAAGAGAAAGGAAGGGATGAGCTTGCTTTTATAGCATGAAGAGGAGGTGCAAGGAAGGTGCCTAGGAAGGTGTAGTGAGGAGGTTAGTGTTTAGGATATTTGTTTCAAGGCTTGTTTGCCAAGTTTACTTGCACATGTGCTCAATCTTCCCATGTAAGCTTCCTATCTTGTTTTGTTGACTTATAAAACGTTTAAAGAGGATGTGGTATGATAAGTATGTAAGCTTTGGTCATTATCCTACGTATGTAGCTAGTTTTGACTCCATAAATTGCTAACCGTAAATGCTTAAGCCACAAAACGTAAAACCGGGTATCGTTAAAAATATGAAACTTTTAAATATGTTAAAACTTATTAATATAACCTATCTTAGCATATTTAATGAGTGACATGTTCTATCGGGTTGCTCAAACGCTGCTAAAACTGGAAACGCGGGTCTAAAATGCCTAATTCGCGTAAAACGCTGAACTGGAAAACGTAAAATTCCAAAACTTTTGGAATTGTCGTAAAATGAGAGAAAATCATATTTATATTGTTTATAGTGTCTTATGGACATATCGGGATGCTGGAATGACGTTTAAACCTAAACTTAAATCTCGGACACGGTTTCGCGATATTTGCAGAAATGATCCGACGAGTGTCAAACTCTCGGATTATCATTAAAATAGTTTAACTTACGAGAATATGAAATATAAATTTTGGGAGTGAATAGTGAAAGTGAATAGTAACCCAAAAATGCGAATTGTTACAAAAACTTTCAAAGGATTTGAAGTAGTTTGATTAATCAAAACCTAACTAGAGTTTGTGTGTTGATATTGCACTTGATTTCTTGAATAATACTTGAAGTAAACTAGCAAAGTGAATGGTGTTTGTGTGTGGTATATGTGGTGTCAAAATGGGGAGAGGAGGGGGGTTTATATAGGGTCTTGAGGAGGTTAGGAAGGTGCCTTAAGGAGGTTACATTTCAAGACTTTTCAAAGCTTATCAAAGAAGCTTGAACACATGGATTCATCCTAGGGCTTAAGGCATGAGATCAAGCCACACAAGGGGTGACTCCCCCCCCCCTATAGGCAGTTTCAGAAGGGGTAGGATGGATGAGTTGGTCTTTGGTGATATTATCCTACTTATGGAGTTAGTTTTGACTCCGTAAATTGCTAACCGTAAATGGTTAAGCCACAAAACGTAAAACCGGGTATTGTAAAAACGTGAAACTTGAAAGAATGACTAAACTTGTCAATATACTCCATAATAAAATATAAAATGAGTGGTAGGTTCCATTGGGTTGCTCAAACCCTGCTAAAACTGGAAACACGGGTCTAAAACGCGTAATACGCAAAATGTACGAAAGTTGCGTAAAATTGAGAAAAGTAAAATGTAACTTTTCTAATAGGATAATAATGAATTAAAATGACTTATAATGTCTAGACTGGGCTCAGTCTAGTGTCGGTTGGTATTTAATGTCTTTTAGACATAAAACCGTAAGCCTAAAAATCAAAGAATGATTTTTGGTCAAAGGAGGAGGGAAAATATGTTGACTTTTCCAAATTAAGAAAGTTTCTAATCATCTCAGAAAACGCGGTGCAGGTATAGGCTAAGGTTACGGATAAGTAAAAGTGCTTAAAACGTAAATTTTTGTTTCTTACGGCCCATTGTCTATTTGGTAACATTTTTCTTAATCATAAAAAATTTTCTAATTAATCATGAGTGTACCAAACATTTATCTGATGCGGGGAAAATTGACGCGGTTGGTTTTCGTTGTGCGTAGGGTTTTTAAATGATGCTTAACCCAAACATGTAGTTTCTTAATAACTTTTGCGAAAATGATCTGATGGGTGTCAAACTTTTATTTTATCATGGAAATGATTTATCACACGTGAATATGAAATAAAAATAAAAATTTCGGAAATGAATAGTGAAAGTGAATAGTAAAAATTCAGGATTGGATAGTAACCTGAAAATGCGAATTGTTACAGTCTCTACCCCTTAAGGGAACTTCGTCCCGAAGTTCTGTATGTGTTATATGTTGGAGTGGTGTCGATGAAGAGGTGTGGTTACTTATGAGGACTAGAGTCTGGAATTACCAGTGATGTAGTTTGATTTGTCTCAGAATACGGTGTGTCAATAGAAATTCATAACATAGTTGAATATCAATAGAGATTCATATAATAATCGAATATCAAAGGAAATTGATATAGCAGTCGAATATTAATAGAAATTGATATAGTAGTTGAATAGAAATTGATATAGTAGTCGAAATTCAAAATAGAAATTGAGATTGTAGTTGAGTATCAATGACAATTGATATGGTAGTCGAATAGAAATTGGTATAGTAGTTGAATTTCAATAGGAATCGTAATTAGATCAAGTCCTGTTTGAATACGTTGTTGGACCAAGTTTTATTTGAATTGTACAGCTGCCCATGCATATGGTTACATGGCCCCGTAATGAGTTTTGTACGGCTGCCCATGCATATGGCTACATGGCCTCGTAATGAGTTCTGTACGACTGCCCATGCATATGGCTACATGGCCTCGCAATGAGTTCTGTTTGTTATTGCACTATCATTATGAAAACCAAAATGTAAATCTCGTACTAATGGAAATTGGGATAGTAGTTGCAATCATAGCATAGTAGGTAATCTGTTGTTGTACCTAGTGTTTATTGACTTCATACTTATGTTATTTCGGATACAAATAAGCCCACTTGTTTATAATTCTTTATTTACATAGAGAGGCATCTCAAACAATGTAAATAAAGGAATATAAACTTATGGTTCGGTGATTTACAATTTCTTTATTTAAATGAAAAGGCATCCTAATCCATTCAAATAAAGACATTATAAATCATCCTACCTAAGAATTCCCGGCACAACATTCATACTTAGCCGGTGAGTTACAAGGTAGTGTATTACGAGATGATACTGGTGTTCCAAAAGTACGAAATGAATATTCATACTCATCTTCGGAGATGGAGAGTAAGATAATCGGGGGAAATTGACGTAGTTTTCAAAATAGTTGGTGAGCAGAGAGTTGTGAAATAAGCATGATTTTTGATGGGAAATGATAAAATAATTACGTTAGAGGTTTAAAGGCATAACACATGATAGTATAAAACAAGAGTTTTATTCATACAACGTTGGTTGATTTACAAAATTGAAACCTATTACAAGCTTCTTCAAAATTTACTAACTAATACTTTCAGTTTAGTAATTACAACGTTTTTACTATCGCTAGTTTTTACATGGATTTCATAACATTTACTAACTGAGTCTAATCAGTTTAGTAATACAAAAGATAACTAGTATCATCACACTAGTCTATTGCGGGTTAGAAGGTCCTAGCAGCTCTGATTGATTGGCAACTTCTTGGTTTAGTGTGTCATGGAGGTACGAGTCGACGAAGTTTGAGAGGCTATAGTGTCCATGCTGGCTTTCTTGTTGGATCAATGGTGGTCGTGATACGATCCATAATGAGTGATCCAACTCATCATATGTAGGGATATAAAAGGGAAGTGATAGTGGTGGTGATAATGGCGCTAGTACATATTCATACTCATCATCCTCCTCGGAGTCTGCCTCAACCCAATTTTGTTCAAAATAATTAGAAGTATTCGGCGCAAAAATAGTTGACATTGGTTCCTCCTCTTCTTCGTTGGTTAAATCTTCGAAAGGTTCTTCTTCGTCATCAGAAGCGAAGGCATTTACGAAGTCAAATCCAAACTCGGGTGAGGGTGGTAAGACTTGGAAGTTATTAGGTAGAGTGGGAACATAATCAGGAGAAGTGGGTACGCACATGATTTCTATGAGAAGAAATGCTATGTTAAAACAACTCTAAAACTTACGGGAAAATGCTCAATTATACTAAGGGTACATATATCGATATGCTAAAATGTTTGCGTTGTATAAAATGTCTAAAATGTCCATAATCGTCTGGACGATAGTTTGTATATCTCTTACTACCGTTCGGGCCATCATAATTCAGAGGTCACGCAGTAAACGTTCGAGGAGCCAGGACACTTTAATTCGTAAATCCACAACTCATCTCGACGGTTTACTTTAATGAACCCCTCACATGAAGCTCCCTAGTGTTGTAGTATTCAATATGTAAAACATGTATAATAGTTATAATGATTTTGGTTTAGAAAGCCTTGAGGTCTTAGCCGTGGCCTTGCCATGGCTTTGGTCATGGCTACCATGGTCTTGAGACTCAGCCTTGGCCTTAGCCATGGCTGTGGTCTCGGCTTTAAGGTCATTATACCTCTTAGTTTTACTTAGCCATAACCAATACATAGTCATTTGGGTATTAAAAATGGGCTGTTAAGAATTTGAAGAAAATATCACTCGTTAAGCGTTTTCAGGGCTCGAGCTTCTTTGTTCCTGAACGAAAACGTCGTTCCGGACAACTTTAGTGTTTTAACTTTTTGATGAAACGGACCAGAAGGGCCACTTTCAAAATGGTCAGACTACAAACAGTAGGGTATCGGCAATTTCGGCGTTTTGGTTTTGCTAACTTCTTTTGGCCGTATCTTTTGACTCGTGTACTCGTTTTAGGTGATTCAAATTGTTATGTTTTCCTTTTGAAGTCCTCTATAATATTAGGTAAGTGTTTCATGTCATGGTTACTTTATTTTGGTCGTGGTTCTCAATATAAGTCACTAGTTTTCTTGTTTACTTAATATAAGTAAACATATAGTATCCATAACTTGTTTTACTAGTTTTTATACATCATGAACATAATAACAAGACCATATATAGCATGAATGAAATATAAATAGCACAAAAATGATATTGAGTAAGAAAGTATATTAGGGTTCTTACAACTTTTGGCTTTCTAGAGAAAGGAAGTCAAGTATGAAACTAGGACACTAAACCTATGCTTGCAAACCCTTCACCACAACTCTTGCAAACTCTTGCTAATCTTTACATAACCCTTGTGAAAATCATTTAACCTCAGCCCCTAACACCTTGTGTAGCTCCTAATTCAACCATGGAATCACCAAACAAACTCTTGATTCATGTAGAGAATAACTAGGCCTTCAACTTTGGTATGTAACTTATAACTTAGAAATCAAAGGATCATGGTTTAAGGATTATGTGTGTGTTGTTTGGAATGAAGAGAAAGGAAGGGATGAGCTTGCTTTTATAGCATGAATAGGAGGTGCAAGGAAGGTGCCTAGGAAGGTGTAGTGAGGAGGTTAGTGTTTAGGATATTTTTTTCAAGGCTTGTTTGCCAAGTTTACTTGCACATGTGCTCAATCTTCCCATGTAAGCTTCCTATCTTGTTTTGTTGACTTATAAAACGTTTAAAGAGAATGTGGTATGATAAGTATGTAAGCTTTGGTCATTATCCTACTTATGTAGCTAGTTTTGACTCCGTAAATTGCTAACCGTAAATGCTTAAGCCACAAAACGTAAAACCGGGTATAGTTAAAAATACGAAACTTATAAATATGTTAAAACTTATTAATATAACCTATCTTAGCATATTTAATGAGTGACAAGTTCTATCGGGTTGCTTAAACGCTGCTAAAACTGGAAACACGGGTCTAAAACGCGTAATTCGCGTAAAACGCTGAACTGGAAAACGTAAAATTCCAAAACTTTTGGAATTGTCGTAAAATGAGAGAAAATCATATTTCTATTGTTTATAGTGTTTTATGAACATATCGGGATGCTGGAATGACGTTTAAACCTAAACTTAAATCTCGGACACGGTTTCGTGATATTTGCAGAAATGATCCGACGAGTGTCAAACTCTCGGATTATCATTAAAATAGTTTAACTTACGAGAATATCATATAAAAATTTCGGGAGTGAATAGTGAAAGTGAATAGTAACCCGAAAATGCGAATTGTTACAGTCTCTACCCCTTAAGGAGAACTTCGTCCCGAAGTTCTGTTGATGTTAAATACTTACGGTGTGTCTAAGAGAATTCGGGGTTTCAGGATCTCTAAAATAGTGGTGTTCACTCTGATTCGTCTAAGGTTGTGGTTAAGGAGTCGTATCGGATGCAAATAAGCCCACTTATCTATAACTCATTACTTACATAAAAAAGCGTCCAAATTTATGTAAGTAAGGGATCATAAACTTATGGTTTGGTTATTTACAATTTCTTTATTTTAATGCAGAGGAGTCCCAATCCATTTAAATAAGGAGATTCTAAATCATCCTACTTAAGAATTTCCGACAGAAAAATCGCTTTCTGAGACAGATAGTAAGATAACCAAGTCATAAAATCCCTAAAGCTAAGCAATAATATTATTTAACTCAAATCTTGTGTCTCATCAAATAAGAACTGTCACAAGATCAAGTTAAATAATTAGTTATTACTGAGCTCCAAATTTTTAATGACTCGACTAAACTCTGGGGTTCCTTATAACACTAAAGTCACATCATCTAACAGCGTGGAACTAAATCAATAACTAACAAAAAGCATATGCGTATGTAGTGTGTGTAAGGAGAATAAAGAGGAGAGTCTTAACGTATATAGTAGTTATAGTCTAGGTACTAAATGCAACCTAGTTCTCTATAACCAAGTCTCTGATACCAATCTGTAACACCCCCAAAATATCGCAGCGGAAGACTGTGTCACTTGGGGTGCTACTTCATAGTACAAAGTACAAGTTATAGAAAACGACCTCTAAATGAGACGTTTTCAAAAGTTACCATTCGATTAATGAATTCAAAGTTACAAACATGAGATTCCAAAGTATGATACATAAATGTATACAAAATGTTTTGAAAGGTAAATGATAAAAGCGTAAGTCTTCAAAATATGCAGCTTGACTCTATGTTCCATGCACTAGCTATCGCCTTACTAACCTGAGATAAACATGCTAAATTGTCAACACAATGGTTGGTGAGTTCATAGAGTTTGTCTTAAAACAGTCGAAAAGCCTTTAAAGAATGTTCACACAGCAAAGGCATTGTGAATCCACTCAGTTGCAAGTCCCACCCATAACAACACTTGCAACCTGTGTGTTCACAACCCACTGCTAAAATATATAGTATGATTAAGACATGTATAAGTTCATCACAACAATTAAGCAATTAGTCGTGAGTCTCTACTTCATCTCCGAAGACCTCACTTGGGTATGCTGCTCACAAGGAAGGTAATAGCATTGGTTCTACTTCATCTCCGAAACCCAATGCATGTGTTCTCCAAGGAGATTTTATGATGCTCACAAGGAAGGTAATAGCATTGGTTCTACTTCATCTCCGAAACCCAATGCATGTGTTATCACAAGGAGACTTACAAGTTTAGGTATAACACAATCAAGTATAATGCAATCAAGTATAATGCAATCAAGTATAAGACAATCAAGTATAAAACAATCAAGTATAAATGTTTTGAGTATTTGTACAAGTAAGCAAGTAGTTGAGCATGTATCTCCCCCAAAGAGTTAAAGCAAGTATAAAAAGAATAGGGGCTATGACTCACCTTGAACTAATGATATCAAAACGTATAACGGAATCGATGGATTAATCCAGGAAGTCTCTACGCGCAACCTAGAATATGACGTTGCGACTTAGGTTTGAGTAATGTCTAAGAATACAAAGGATTGCCTAAATATGTCTTGCATATAGTTCATGATGTAGTACTTAGTATATAGTGTAAGTTGTTGAATAAAAATTGTTTATGAAACATGTATAGTTTGTATATCTCTTGCTACCGTTCGGGCTATCATAATTCAGAGGTCAACCAGTAAACGTTCGAGGAGCCAGGACACTTTAATTCGTAAATCCATAACTCATCTCGACGGTTTACTTTAATAAACCCCTCACATGAAGCTCCCTAGTGTTGTAGTATTCAATATGTAAAACATGTATAATAGTTATAATGATTTTGGTTTAGAAAGCCTTGAGGTCTTAGCCGTGGCCTTGCCGTGGCTTTGGTCATGGCTACCATGGTCTTGAGACTCAGCCTTGGCCTTAGCCATGGCTGTGGTCTCGGCTTTAAGGTCATTAGACCTCTTGGTTTTACTTAGCCATAACCAATACATAGTCATTTGGGTATTAAAAATGGGCTGTTAAGAATTTGAAGAAAAATATCACTCGTTAAGCATTTTCAGGGCTCGAGCTTCTTTATTCCTCAATGAAATGGACCAGAAGGGCCACTTTCAAAATGGTCAGATTGCAAACAGTAGGGTATCGGCAGTATCTTTTGACTCGTGTACTCGTTTTAGTTGATTCAAATTGCTATGTTTTCCTTTTGAAGTCCTCTATAACATTAGGTAAGTTTTTCATGTCATGGTTACTTTATTTTGGTTTTGGTTCTCAATATAAGTCACTAGTTTTCTTGTTTACTTAATATAAGTAAACATATAGTATCCATAACTTGTTTTACTAGTTTTTATACATCATGAACATAATAACAAGACCATATATAGCATGAATGAAATATAAATAGCACAAAAATGATATTGAGTAAGAAAGTATATTAGGGTTCTTACAACTTTTGGCTTTCTAGAGAAAGGAAGTCAAGTATGAAACTAGGACACTAAACCTATGCTCGCAAACCCTTCACCACAACTCTTGCAAACTCTTGCTAATCTTTACATAACCCTTGTGAAAAGCATTTAACCTCAGCCCCTAACACCTTGTGTATCTCCTAATTCAACCATGGAATCACCAAACAAACTCTTGATTCATGTAGAGAATAACTAGGCCTTCAACTTTGCTATGGAACTTATAACTTAGAAATCAAAGGATCATGGTTTATGGATTATGTGTGTGTTGTTTGGAATGAAGAGAAAGGAAGGGATGAGCTTGCTTTTGTAGCATGAAGAGGAGGTGCAAGGAAGGTGCCTAGGAAGGTGTAGTGAGGAGGTTAGTGTTTAGGATATTTGTTTCAAGACTTGTTTGCCAAGTTTACTTGCACATGTGCTCAATCTTCCCATGTAAGCTTCCTATCTTGTTTTGTTGACTTATAAAACGTTTAAAGAGGATGTGGTATGATAAGTATGTAAGCTTTGGTCATTATCCTACTTATGTAGCTAGTTTTGACTCCGTAAATTGCTAACCGTAAATGCTTAAGCCACAAAACGTAAAACCGGGTATCGTTAAAAATATGAAACTTATAAATATGTTAAAACTTATGAATATAACCTATCTTAGCATATTTAATGAGTGACAAGTTCTATCGGGTTGCTTAAACGCTGCTAAAATTGGAAACGCGGGTCTAAAATGCTTAATTCGCGTAAAACGCTGAATTGGAAAACGTAAAATTCCAAAACTTTTGGAATTGTCGTAAAATGAGAGAAAATCATATTTCTATTGTTTATAGTGTTTTATGGACATATAGGGATGCTGGAATGATGTTTAAACCTAAACTTAAATCTCGGACACGGTTTCGCGATATTTGCAGAAATGATCCGACGAGTGTCAAACTCTCGGATTATCATTAAAATAGTTTAACTTACGAGAATATGAAATAAAAATTTTGGGAGTGAATAGTAACCCGAAAATGCGAATTGTTACAAAAACTTTCAAAGGATTTGAAGTAGTTTGATTAATCAAAACCTAACTAGAGTTTATGTGTTGATATTGCACTTGATTTCTTGAATAATACTTGAAGTAAACTAGCAAAGTGAATGGTGTTTGTGTGTGGTATATGTGGCGTCAAAATGGGGAGAGGAGGGGGGTTTATATAGGGTCTTGAGGAGGTTAGGAAGGTGCCTTAAGGAGGTTACATTTCATGACTTTTCAAAGCTTATCAAAGAAGCTTGAACACATGGATTCATCCTAGGGCTTAAGGCATGAGATCAAGCCACACAAGGGGTGACTCCCCCCCCCCCCTATAGGCAGTTCCAGAAGGGGTAGGATGGATGAGTTGGTCTTTGGTGATATTATCCTACTTATGGAGTTAGTTTTGACTCCGTAAATTGCTAACCGTAAATGGTTAAGCCACAAAACGTAAAACCGGGTATTGTAAAAACGTGAAACTTGAAAGAATGACTAAACTTGTCAATATACTCCATAATAAAATATAAAATGAGTGGTAGGTTCCATTGGGTTGCTCAAACCCTGCTAAAACTGGAAACACGGGTCTAAAACGCGTAATACGCAAAATGTACGAAAGTTGCGTAAAATTGAGAAAATTAAAATGTAACTTTTCTAATAGGATAATAATGAATTAAAATGACTTATAATGTCTAGACTGCGCTCAGTGTAGTGTCGGTTGGTATTTAATGTCTTTTAGACATAAAACCGTAAGCCTAAAAATCAAAGAATGATTTTTGGTCAAAGGAGGAGGGAAAATATGTTGACTTTTCCAAATTAAGAAAGTTTCTAATCGTCTCAGAAAATGCGGTGCAGGTATAGGCTAAGGTTACGGATAAGTAAAAGTGCTTAAAACGTAAATTTCTATTTGGTAACATTTTTCTTAATCATAAAAAATTTTCTAATTAATCATGAGTGTACCAAACATTTATCTGATGCGGGGAAAATTGACGCGGTTGGTTTTCGTTGTGCGTAGGGTTTTTAAATGACGCTTAACCCAAACATGTAGTTTCTTAATAACTTTTGCGAAAATGATCTGATGGGTGTTAAACTTTTATTTTATCATGGAAATGATTTATCACACGAGAATATGAAATAAAAATAAAAATTTCGGAAATGAATAGTGAAAGTGAATAGTAAAAATTCAGGATTGGATAGTAACCTGAAAATGCGAATTGTTACAGTCTCTACCCCTTAAGGGAACTTCGTCCCGAAGTTCTGTGTGTGTTATATGTTGGAGTGGTGTTGATGAAGAGGTGTGGTTACTTATGAGGACTAGAGTCTGGAATTACCAGTGATGTAGTTTGATTTGTCTCAGAATACGGTGTGTCAATAGAAATTGATAACATAGTTGAATATCAATAGAGATTCATATAATAATCGAATATCAAAGGAAATTGATATAGCAGTCAAATATTAATAGAAATTGATATAGTAGTTGAATAGAAATTGATATAGTAGTCGAAATTCAAAATAGAAATTGAGATTGTAGTTTAGTATCAATGACAATTGATATGGTAGTCGAATAGAAATTGGTATAGTAGTTGAATTTCAATAGGAATCATAATTGGATCAAGTCCTGTTTGAATACGTTGTTGGACCAAGTTTTATTTGAATTGTACAGCTGCCCATGCATATGGCAACATGGCCCCGTAATGAGTTTTGTACGGCTGCCCATGCATATGGCTACATGGCCTCGTAATGAGTTCTGTACGACTGCCCATGCATATGGCTACATGGCCCCGTAATGAGTTCTGTACGGCTGCCCATGCATATGGCTACATGGCCTCGCAATGAGTTCTGTTTGTTATTGCACTATCATTATGAAAACCAAAATGTAAATCTCGTACTAATGGAAATTGGGATAGTTGTTGCAATCATAGCATAGTAGGTAATCTGTTGTTGTACCTAGTGTTTATTGACTTCATACTTATGTTATTTCGGATACAAATAAGCCCACTTGTTTATAATTCTTTATTTACATAGAGAGGCATCTCAAACAATGTAAATAAAGGAATATAAACTTATGGTTCGGTGATTTACAATTTCTTTATTTAAATGAAAAGGCATCCTAATCCATTCAAATAAAGACATTATAAATCATCCTACCTAAGAATTCCCGGCACAACATTCATACTTAGCCGGTGAGTTACAAGGTAGTGTATTACGAGATGATACTGGTGTTCCAAAAGTACGAAATGAATATTCATACTCATCTTCGGAGATGGAGAGTAAGATAATTGGGGGAAATTGACGTAGTTTTCAAAATAGTTGGTGAGCAGAGAGTTGTGAAATAAGCATGATTTTTGATGGGAAATGATAAAATAATTACGTTAGAGGTTTAAAGGCATAACACATGATAGTATAAAACAAGAGTTTTATTCATACAACGTTGGTTGATTTACAAAATTGAAACCTATTACAAGCTTCTTCAAAATTTATTAACTAATACTTTCAGTTTAGTAATTACAACATTTTTACTATTGCTAGTTTTTACATGGATTTTATAACATTTACTAACTGAGTCTAATCAGTTTAGTAATACAAAAGATAACTAGTATCATCACACTAGTCTATTGCGGGTTAGAAGGTCCTAGCAGCTCTAATTGATTGGCAACTTCTTGGTTTAGTGTGTCATGGAGGTACGAGTCGACGAAGTTTGAGAGGCTATAGTGTCCATGCTAGCTTTCTTGTTGGATCAATGGTGGTCGTGATACGATCCATAATGAGTGATCTAACTCATCATATGTAGGGATATAAAAGGGAAGTGATAGTAGTGGTGATAATGGCGCTAGTACATATTCATACTCATCATCCTCCTCGGAGTCGGCCTCAACCCAATTTTGTTCAAAATAATTAGAAGTATTCGGCGCAAAAATAGTTGGCATTGGTTCCTCCTCTTCTTCATTGGTTAAATCTTCGAAAGGTTCTTCTTCGTCATCAGAAGCGAAGGCATTTACGAAGTCAAATCCGAATCGGGTGAGGGTGGTAAGACTTGGAAGTTATTAGGTAGAGTGGGAACATAATCAGGAGAAGTGGGTACGCACATGATTTCTATGAGAAGAAATACTATGTTAAAACAACTCTAAAACTTACGGGAAAATGCTCAATTATACTAAGGGTACATATATCAATATGCTAAAATGTTTGCGTTGTATAAAATGTCTAAAGTGTCCATAATCGTCTGGACGATGGAAGGCACAGAGAGCGGAAGGCTATAAAATGTTTTTGCTTGTAAGTGTGGTTATAGTTTAGGTCTCAATTAGACCCGTTTCTCTATAACCATGGCTCTGATACCAATCTGTAACACCCCCAATTTCGTGACATGCAGCGGAATTCAAACTGGGTGTTACTCGACGGCACAACAGTCATAATAATAGAAAACGAACTGTAATTGAGTCGTTTTAAAAGATTTATCATTCGAATTTTATAAATATCAGAGATTACAAAATGAGGTCGCAGATGGTTCCATGTTTACAAATTACATTAAATGAGTTTTCGAATGATAATAAAATTTATAGCCCTCTTTAATATCCGTGCTCCTCCGTGTCAGCCTCGTTCATTATGGACCTGAAATACATGCTAAAGTGTCAACACAAAGGTTGGTGAGTTCATAGAGTTTGTGGAAATCTTGTAAATAAAACCTGGTAACAAGTATATGCAATACTAAATGTAGATTCCTAGAATTCCAAGTGTATGACTATTGTACTAAATACAATATCACATGCAGGTAGTACTTCTGATGCTCTTAGTCTTTGACATTGGAACCTTAAGTTTTCCAGTTTATGGATTCTAGTTTCTGCTTAGTTCGTAATTGTACCTAGTCCATTAGCTCGACACATGATTCATGATTTGTCATTTTAGCTAGTGTTCTCAAATATAGTGCGCTTGTTTACTCTAATTGAGTCAACTTAATGGTTACACTAATACCAATAGATCTAACCATAGTATTCGTGTTCACTACGCATAGTGCTTAATGGTTCATGATATAGAAACTCTAAGTATGGATATAATGGTACTTAGCATGAATAAACATTTAGTTCAGATACAACACATAGTTAGCAATTAATCGAAATTGAATTAAAATAGTTGAGCATGTATCTCCCCCAAAGAGTTTGTAAACCAAGTAAGAGAGGGGCTATGACTCACCTTAAGTTATGTAGTGAGAAATGAAAATGGTAGTCGAATCGTGAAAGTCTCTAAGAGCAACAACTTTAGGCTTTCTAAGAAAGGAAAGTAACAAGTAAGGATAGGACTTTGATTGAACAAGCTTCTCTTCACTATGGCAATCCTTCTACACCCTTGTATTCTTGAAGGATTTGTGATGAAGGTTTAGGTGACTTGCGTGGATCTAAACTCAAGAGAATCACCAAAAGTTTCAAAGGATTTGAAGTAGTTTGATTAATCAAAACCTAACTAGAGTTTATGTGTTGATATTGCACTTGATTTCTTGAATAATACTTGAAGTAAACTAGCAAAGTGAATGGTGTTTATGTGTGGTATATGTGGCATCAAAATGGGGAGAGGAGGGGGTTTATATAGGGTCTTGAGGAGGTTAGGAAGGTGCCTAGGAAGATGCCTTAAGAAGGTTACATTTTAAGACTTTTCAAAGCTTATCAAAGAAGCTTGAACGCATGGATTCATCCTAGGGCTTAAGGCATGAGATCAAGCCACACAAGGGGTGACTCCCCCCCTATAGGCGGTTTCACAAGGGGTAGGATGGATGAGTTGGTCTTTGGTGATATTATCCTACTTACGGAGTTAGTTTTGACTCCGTAAATTGCTAACCGTAAATGGTTAAGCCACAAAACGTAAAACCGGGTATTGTAAAAATTTGAAACTTGAAAGAATGACTAAAATTGTCAATATACTCCATAATAAAATATAAAATGAGTGGTAGGTTCCATTGGGTTTCTCAAACCCTGCTAAAACTGGAAACACGGGTCTAAAACGCGTAATACGCAAAATGTACGAAAGTTGCGTAAAATTCAGAAAAGTAAAATGTAACTTTTCTAATAGGATAATAATGAATTAAAATGACTTATAATGTCTAGACTGGACTCAGTCTAGTGTCGGTTGGTATTTAATGTCTTTTAGACATAAAACCGTAAGCCTAAAAATCAAAGAATGATTTTTGGTCAAAGGAGGAGGGAAAATATGTTGACTTTTCCAAATTAAGAAAGTTTCTAATCGTCTCAGAAAATGCGGTGCAGGTATAGGCTAAGGTTACGTGATGAGGCAAAAAATGATCCATTTTTAGGGGGTCATTTAAGCCCGAATCCGAATTTATTTGATCAAATATTGCCCTAAATCGTTCCTTTTGTGATTTTAGGTACTTTGGGAGTGAAATCTGGAAAGGGAAGCAATTCAGACATTTTTGGAGCATAAAAGTGAAGAAAACGCCAAAGTCTTAATTTTCCATGCTGGGAACAGTGCATGACAGCGTCAAGAGGAAGATTATGACGGCGTCAAGAGTAAAATTGCATGACGACCCAGAAGAGTTTTGACGGCGTCATAAAGGTAGAGCGTCAAGAGTTAAAGTCGTGACGGCCTGGAAATGTGTTGTTCTTGACGGCGTCAAATGTAGATCTAAGCAGTCCGAGGATTGTTTTGGCGGCGAGGTGACGGTGTCACCTATTTGGTCTTGACGCCGTCAGCCCCCTTTTCCTATATATAGTTTTCTAATTTTTCACATAAAAAAGAGAAGTTTTGGGAGAAACCCTAAGTACGATTTTGGTGTAACTTTACAGGTTTTTCAAGGGTTCCAACCCCTTGATACCTTGCATGATTAATCAAGATAAGTGTTCTTCTAATTCAATCAATATGTCTATGTGTTGGTTGTCTATATCATGTTCTTGTCTTAATTCTATCATGCTAGGCTAGATCTCTTTTGTGTTTGCTTAGATCTAATGAAACCTAGATATTGATTATGTGTTGATTACTTGTTTATTCTTGTTTTGGATGAATGATTTATATGTTAGGCTTAAGAAAACTGGCAGATCTCCAATTGGTAACATGCTTGAACGTCTTAAGAAACATGAACCAACGCACTAGGTCTTTATTGGTTGTATTTAATGCATGAGCCACTGTTTACAATCCCTATAGTTGTGCTGGGCATGGTGTAGGAGGAGATAAGAGCTCATAGAATTGGGGAGTTATGTGTGCCACCCCATGAATGGTATTAAGGAATACGATCCGTCATCCATGCAATTATAACAAGTAATTAACGTGTAAAAGATATCTAGGGAGTAGTGAAATCTAAGTAAACACATTTTCTCCAATTACTGCTCACAACTTTAGTATAAATTAGTTTACTTTCATTTCTAGTATTTTATTTTGATTGCATCTTAGTATTGGGTTAGTTGAATAGCAACTAATTCCGCCCACTCTTCCAAAACCCGAGATTTTTACTTGCTTTCCATAAAACATAAAAACACAAAAATAATCATCCCTCACCTTTAGAACTAGTATTTAGGCTTTCTAATCCTAGCGACACTATTCCTAAGCTGAACGATCAATCCCCCGGTACTTGTCACTATACTATACTACAACGATCAGGTACACTGCCTGGTGGGGGTTGTAAGCTTCTCGAGATCCCTCGAGAGGTAAAGCCTGTTGCGATTCCCACGCATCATTACAGATAAGTAAAAGTGCTTAAAACGTAAATTTCTGTTTCTTACAGCCCATTGTCTATTTGGTAACATTTTTCTTAATTATAAAAAATTCTCTAATTAATCATGAGTATACCAAACATTTATCTGATGCGGGGAAAATTGACGTGGTTGGTTTTCGTTGTGCGTAGGGTTTTTAAATGACGCTTAACCCAAACGTATATTGGTTCCAGAATTTTCAAAATCAATTTCAAGATCAACAATACTCCCATCGCTAGTGAATTGATACAATTCAGCCATATACAGACCATAATATTTTGTTTGACTTGCAAGGTACACAACAGAAGTTGTTGCCTCCCCTCTTAAACCTATCAAACTTAAACATATATCAGAGTATCAGACATTAAACATTTCTTCCCATTTCCATCAAGATAAGACATCTATCAAAAAAACAAATGTGAATAAATATTTAGAAATTCTGTAATACCTCCTTTTAAACCAGTAACTATGTTCATATGCTACACAACAACTACATATAAGATATAAATTTACCTTTTATTTATTGAATCGGAACCATTTTTCAAGAGTTGAGTAGAGATTCTGCTTCATTGTCCGATTTTCTACCTGTTAAATTTAAACATATATAAGACATTAAATGGCCATTTTTGCCCCAACTTCCATTTCAAAAGGCGATGAAGTGAAAGCTGTGGATTGGGAAACCCATTAATTAGAACGCACATCTTACACGCTTCCCATGTGGCAGCTATATATTAAATCAATTCTTTTGGTATTTTCCTTTGTTAATTTTAACTAAATTTCAAATTCTTTTAGTAGTTCATCAGATTATTAGATAATTACCAACATTTTGGATCATGATCGATGATAATCAGTCTTTTTAAATTTGGAATGAAGATAATGTAAATAACTAAATTAGAGCAAAAACAACATTGGCTATAATTAGTTTAATACTTTCTATTAAAATTTATCTTTTAGCCATAGTTAAAGTTTCATGTAATTTTCTATTTTATGAAATTCAAATTAAAACCAACAGGTAGCAGGTTAACCCAACCCGCCAGACCCATTTTGACCCGAAATATTTTTTTTCTTCAAAATGACATGTTCTGACCCAAACAAATTTCTACATGTTCCCGACCCAACCTTATCATGATAACTGGTATTTGTCAGCTTACTTTTTCTAGGGGCTGAAACAAGATGCCTTTTACTCCGTCTATATTGGTTCCAGAATTTTCAAAATCAATTTCAAGATCAACAATACTCCCATCGCTAGTGAATTGATACAATTCAACCATATGCAATTTATCTTCTCTTCTCTGATTTGCATGCCGCACAACAGAAGTTGTTGTCTCCCATCTTAATCTGTATTTGAGGTCTACGTACACTCGTTGAATAGTTGTAGCATAAAAGACAAGGTTGATGGAGTATGTGATTAATGGAGACAATAATTGAGTCTTTACATGAGTTTTGAATCCCTTATTGTTTGTTTGATAAAGGCCTGCTGGGAATCTTCATGAAGAAGAAGAAGCAAAGAATGATGCATCAATTTATATGTACTTATGAAAAAATATGGATAAGTCTGAGTATGACAAGTCACCTTGATAATGGATTAGACCAATATTGAGGAGTGGAATCTTCATTTGGAATCAAACAGTCTTTCATGGATATCATGTGACAGTGTTCTCCTTTCTTATTAAGTGAAAACCACTGCATAATTAGTGAGTTGGGAATTAGGTCTTTTAACATTGTATTTATAAATAGACATAGCCAATTAATTACCGTTTTGTATTCGTTAAGGTAGATTCCTTTGGAGAGAATCTGTTTAAGTTCATCAAGGGATGCGTAGAAGAGAGATTGTGATGCAGCCTCGACTATGTGTTGGTACTCTTCAAAAAATGGAAGTTGCACCTATATAATGATATATCCAAGCAATTAAGTGTCATTTTTTCTTTATATCTTGTATAAATAACATAACAATTGACAATAAATTGCTTACTTTTTCTTCAGATGGTTGGAACTCGAAGCCTGCTACTAGTAAACTGTTCCAACGGTCTTCAAACACAAATTGAAGATCTGCAGTTGTGTGCTCGCTGGTAAAGTGATACAATGGAGCAATGAACCATCCATCTTCTCTCATATGTGTACAAGGGTTAATAATGAAATCTTTTGTCTCATCCTCCCCATCTATTTTGTATCTCAGGGGGTAATTATATTCATTGACATCTGATTGATGTTTATATCGGAAGATAAGGTTGAGGGTGTATGAGATATGAGGTGTCAAGTATTCACCTCTCACACGTGCTTTCAATCCATTCCACTTATATGGGTAACATCGCCCCCCTGGAAATCTGCATAAAGAAGAATTAAGGATGATAAAGTTACTGAATACCAGCAAAAGGGAATAAATAAGAGACCTTGAATTAACAATATCAAAATCAGACGGATCTTTTAAATAGTAGCGGGCTTCAGTTTCATTGAGATTGAGACAAGCTTGAATGTAAATCCTTTCAATGTGTTCCCCCTTCTCATTTATACACAGCCACTGCACATCCAGTGAAAAATAAAGTCTTGAATTACAATAGTTATCATTAGGTTTTCAATATAAGAATCAGGGCATTAATTGGGTCAGGCCTTTTAAATTTGGGTCAAGGGAATTGGGCCCAAGTCTAGTGGGTAAGTCTTTGTGGTTGAAAACAATGATCTATTTTTTGTTTTGTGTTAAGTTTTTAATAGATTTTGAGTAAACTAAATCACTTATTATCTTCTTTTCCTCCAAAGATGAAAACACTTGGGATGTCATTCTTAAAAAAAGTTCAAGAAATTGGATTAAATTTGATGACTCAATTTTGACACATTTGAGATGTCATTTTTAACAAAACTGAGTCATATTGGTTTTATAAATAGAAATACATATGTAGTTGAGTATATATACAATTTACCATTTTGAAAGTTTAATAAAAAAAAAAAAGGTCAATGACTTAAATAGACCAAAAAAAAACAAAAAAAACAAAAAAAAATCCACTGCACAGACTATGGTCTATGTTTGGAAAGAAAAAAAATCCATATATAGACTGCACAACCTTTTTTTTTTTCTTTTGCTCGACTCCATTTTTATTTTTTGCTTGACATCACTATAATTTTGCTCGAATCCACTTTTGGAAGAAAAAAAAAGTCGAGCATCTATGGGCTGAAATCAACTTTCTTTTGGTCTATTTAAGTAATTAAGTCAAAAAAAAATGTTTGCGGAAAAAAAAAAAAAAAACCTCAAGCAACATTAGCTAATTATTTACCTTTTTGCCCCTGTTAAAGAGGACCCCTTGGGAGAGAAGCACTTTCGATTCTTCTTCTGTGAATCTGTAGAACAGAGGAGTTACCAAACCTCTAACAATCTCTTGGTTTGCTATGACGACCTGATGTTCCACCTATGATGTTCCACCTATGAAGCATACACATATTGGACAATATTACACAACCATGGAAGAAAGACACTAGCTATTCTTCAAAGTAAGTGAATGATGTAGATAAATAAATCGGTACTTTTTCCAAGGGACGGAACTCGATGCCTTCTATGTAAAAGTCACCCAAGAGACCACAGTCTTCCAAGAAAATTTCAAGATCTAGAATACTATCCTCGGTGCTGTTAAACTGATAGAGTTTTGCCACCAACTGCTTACCTTCTTTCTTATCTACAAAGTGCATAATTGAAATTTTTGTTTCCCCGTGTATTTTGTACCTAACGCCTACATATTGTTGTTTCATCCCCTCTATTTCACTAGCGTGTAAGACAAGGCTTAACCTGTATGTGACATCTGGTGACAAGAATAATGGAGCTGTGACACGTAGTTTCAATTCCATGAGACGTGTCTTGTAGCAACCAACCGCAAATCTGAATGTAAAAGCAGCAAGGAATGATTACATTACTGTAAATCTGACATGTATTTTGAAATAGATTAGAAACGAAAGGGATTAGTAGAAGGAGACCAAGTCACCTTGAGTTTTCCTTAGACGAGTATCGATCACTGTAATCTCTGTTTGGATCGTCTAAACTCAGATACTCTTCTATGGATACCATTACATGATGTTCTTCCTTGTCATTTAATGATAACCACTGTTCATTAATTAATAAATATTGAAGTTTGATTTAGTTATGCAAATAAAGATCAACACCAAATGTTTGGAGATATGGAAATGTGCTGCTATTTTTAACATCAAATATTTAGAGATCACAAACATGCAGGCTTTTGAATGAGAGGGCTTCAATGGAAAATAAATAATAAGTTCTCATCAGAAGAATCATTAATTTTCTACTGTTAGTAACATTTCTAAATTTCCACCTCACACCTCAAACTAATCTTGTAAGTAAAACATAAGATTTGACAAGATCTCCACAGTTATTTGTAACTTATTAAACTCGATGAGTATTTTTATTTTTATTTTTTTGTGTTATATTTACACTTATACAATAATTTTATAATGAAACAAAGAAAAATAAAGGATCTAAATGAGAACTTAAATTTAGCTAGATGTGAATCTTTAATGGGTGTAAATGAAAACACTTTTTATATATCCTTAGTACAATGAACGTTTGGTACGAGTGAATCGCAAAGAATGAAAAAAAAAGGATGAGAATGGAATCCTAAGAAAAGAGAATGAGCTTAAAGAAAGAGAGAGGATTTCATTGTTTGGTAGATATATAGAATCGAGTAGTGGAATGAGTTAAGAAAATTAATATTTGTGTTTTGGTATGAACTAGGCTTATACTCGCGCAAAGCGACGATGTATATCAGCAAATAATTATATTTGCGACTATACATTTTAAAAATTAACACTTGGCGCGTACATTTTAAAAGGGTTTATGACTATCAAAGAAAAATGTGGGAGATCTCAAGTTCAATTCCTACTAGTTGCAAACAACCCTGAATTGATCGCGTCAATCTCATGAAAAAAGAGGGCTTTACCTGTTTGAGTTTGTGTGGCGTTAGATTCAAACCCCATGCATTAGTCGTTTAAAAAGATCAAAAACTACTCTTAAAGAAAAGATAAAAATTAAAGATAGTTGATTTATCCTCTTAAAAAGTGTGCCTGCTAATCCTCCTAATTTTATATGTACAGAGTTTATTGAAAAATGATAACGTGGTCATTTTCACCGTCCTATGAACTGAAAACAGTCATTAGGAAGGTTCTTAGAATGATATATCATCATTCATTTATTAAGGGCCCCTTTGGATTCCTACTTTGAGATGGATTTGAGTATGATTAGTGTAATGTTTGGTGTGATGTTGGCATGGTCATCTTTGGCATTGATGCCTAATTTGGATACTTTGGGCAATCTCAGGCACCCTAGCTCGGTTTTTAAAATATATATGATTATTTGATTTATAGGAAATCGAGCATCAAATTTGAGCCACATACTATTGCCTTTTTTAATTACAAATCTTTTACTACCACACATTTTTTTATTCTTTTTTTTTTCTTTCTTTTTTTTTTTAATTCAAAGTAAAAAAATTTAATTTTAAAACAATAAATTATTTATATTATAATATATTTTCTCTCTCATACATTAAATCCAAATCTAAATCCTAACCTACAACTTTACATTCAAATCCAAATCCTAATCTAAACCCATCAACAAACCAAACGGGCCCTAAGACTATGTTTATCAACAACCCAACCCAACCCAATTTTTTATTAAAATATTATTTTCTCTTCTCTCTACCTACACAACCACCAATCCATATTTTTTTTTACCATTTATCAACAACTCAACCTAAAATAATATAAGTATTAAGAAGAAAAAAGAAAAAGTAAAGAAAAAACAAGTAGCCATTATATATTTTTTTGTACCCGGTTGGCAATTTATTGATAAAGGTAGTCTAACGTTCTTATATAATTCTACAAATAAGTACATAGTACTTGTTGTTTGTCGGGTATTTCATTTTCATTTTAATTAAAAAAAATTATGAATCTTGTCAAAAAATTTAAACACTCGATACAAGTTTAGTTTAATTTTTCATTAACCATTAGTTTGACCGGTTAACGATTGTAAAATGACTAAAATACCATCTCTTCATTCCTTTTCATTTTCTTTTCCTATTTATTATTTTTTTTTTTTTTTGAATTTTTTTTATTTAAACATAATAAGCTTACATAAAGTTGGACGGGCGTCTTTTTCCTACTTATTATTATTATTATTATTATTATTATTATTATTATTATTATTATTATTATTATTATTATTATTATTATTAGAAAATAATAGGATTTACAAGAAATTAGTGGGTAGCCGAGATACTAACTGGGCCCCACTCCTCTAGTTATAGCGAAGCTAATCCTACTAAAAAAATGAGCAGCACGTGCTCTAATGTCTTGATTCACCGAGAATCTTCGGATACGCTTTAATAAGGTTACCGCATCTTTCTCAAGTTCTCAAAAAAAAGAAAATGAAAAAAGGAGAAACCTATATCCAATATCCGCACATTATTATTATTATTATTATTATTATTATTATTATTATTATCACTTTGTTGTTGTTGTCGTCATTGTTGTCGTTGTTGTCGTCATTGTCGTCGTTGTTGGTACTAGTACAAGTACTACCGCTGTTTTGTCAGAGGATTTTAGAAATAGAACTTTTGAGTTTTGGTTCAAATTTGTTGTCTTTACGTATGGTAAGTAAAGCAAGAATTTGGGATGATGTAAATCCTTTCGTTTAAAAATTGTTTGTTGAGAAGAGGGGTATTTTACTCCCACTAACATACAACCATAAACTTTGAGTATATCCTTTTTTCATACTATTCACGTGCTTAACAAAATTTTATGTTTGTTTCGTTGAACTAATTCACAAAATTTGAGCTATCTTGAACTAATTTTGTCAAATACTTTCGTTTATTAATTACTACATTGAAAAGATCATACCGGAAACAAATTTTGTATTTTATTAACTGAATCTCGAAAAACTTGTTTGACACACTATGATGAGAAAAAAAGTCAAAAACTCATTTTTGTAGTGGGAATATAATTTACCAAGATAAATCTTAAAAAATAAATAACTCAAAGTAATATAACTAATTACCGTTTTGCCCGCATTAATGATTAAGCCTTTGGAGAGAAGTTCTTTGAGTTGCTTTCCAGTTTTGTATATTAGACGAGGATCCACAGCCATGAGTATATCTTCATACTTTGTTAGCAGTTCGAGCCTGAGATCAGGAAATTCCTGTGATTCAAGTGCAATCTCCAGTTCTTCCACAACACGAGACATTGTTGGCCGTTCTTCACGAGCTTTCCGTAAACATTGAAATGCAATGTCTGAGAATGTTTTCAATGAACTCAGATCCATTTGTTGCATGAGATCTTGCAAGATAATATCATTTAACTTATTCTCTTCGTAGCATTTTTTCCAGAAAGGCACATAAACCTTTAACTCACACCCGATATTTTCAACACATAGTTTCCCAGACAAGACTTCAAACAAGACTACCCCAAAAGAGTACACATCCGATTCTTTTGTTAGGGAGTACGTCTCCAAAAAGACAGGATCGCAGTATCCAGGGGTACCCAAGGCGCCTGTGATAAGAAGCGAGTACTGCTGATTAGCAGGACCCATCTTTGAAAGCCCAAAGTCAGAAACCTTGGCTGTCATATTCTTATCAAGTAGGATGTTGGCACTCTTAACGTCGCAGTGCAATACTCTTTGATGTGTCCCGTTTGGATCATGCAGGAAGCTTAGTCCCTTCGCAGCGTCAATGCATATCCTGAGACGCTGCGTCCAAGTGAGAGCAGTGGAACTTAACAAACGATCGAGACTTCCGCCAGATGCATGCTCATAAATGAGGATCATCTCACTCCCTTGGCAGCAAAATCCCAGGAGAGATATCAGGTTTTCATGCCTGTAACATGAAAGCATCCTGATTTCTTTGAAAAACTCAGTGTCGCCTTGTCCATATCTACGATCAAGGCGCTTAATAGCAACTAGGCTTTTCTCTCCTGATTGAGAGTGAGACAATACTCCTGCGTACACTTTTCCAAAACCACCACCTCCAATAATCTTGCTTTCATCAAAGTTGTTGGTTGCTGATTTGATATCTTCCAGTTGGATTTCAAGATGTTTGAACTTTGTCACAAAGGATGCCATTGTTAGCTGATCAAATAATAATGAGATAGATCAAATTGTTGAAAAAGAAGCACTGAAAGATGTTTAAGAATGGAGAATAAGGACAGATTTTAAGGCAGAGAAATATTTATTTGCTGTGATTAGTTCAATGAATGGAACTCCTTTATATAGGCTTACAGAATGGCACTAATCTTAATTAATCACATTTTGATTTTTCAATATGAGATATGACTAAACTAATAATTTAATACTGTCATGAAGTTTAATAATATGCCGAAATTAGCCATCACTCATATAAATGCATAATAATGTTTTAATTCAAGGTGATTTAGGAAATGATATATAGTTAATTTGGTTCTTCAGTTCTGGGATTTTACTAGTGCTTAATGTTTAATGAAAACGAAATGGGATCTCGGATTGCATACTATTTGATTTCAGATTTGCACAAAAAAAGTTCAGATATTCAGAGCCCGCTGCTTCATTTATACTGTATTTGTTTTGCTACAATTAGTAATGTTCATGTCATCAGTAAAAGAACCTCTAGGGGCCAAACTCAGGGCCTTGCAAAATAAAACATAACCAGTATTGCCATCGATCGCATGTGCAGAACATGAAGAGAAATACTAATTTACCTGATGAGGTTGGGACATAGTGTCCAAAGTCAACCATCCTTGTGTGTCAGCATACACTAGACGCCTAGACGACATGCTAATTAATTGCATTAAAAAAATGCTTATTCCAGCAATTATAGCCTACATAATTTAAAGGTGGCTCTCTTCTAATTTTAGTTTATTTTATACATGTGATTCACTGTAATAACTAAATACCATGGTAAAATTTGAATCAAAAAGTTGTATTATTACAATACATTTAATTAGCATATAATGTTACTAAGATATTGAACTATATAAACTCGGTCATTCAAACCTCCTATGTGTTGGACCATAATGTTATAGAAGCAAAAGTTAGGGTAGTTTAGTGTAATTTTAAGTTATGTATTCTGTAAGTTTTGGTAAGAACCGACCCATTGTATTGGGCTGGGTCACAAGAAAGAAACGGTTATTTGTAGGGTTACAACGTTTAGAATAGGTCGTGACTTTTAGGAATCGACATGTCTCTTTGAAGGCACCGATTCAGTATGTATATATAGAGTAGGATTCTGTAATCAACATTCAACCAAATTCGTTTATAATATCAGTTATAAAGGGTTCAACCCATTCTTTTGTTTCTGTTATTGATTCTTGTTTGATGTGCACATTGTCACACCCCCAATTTACCTGACTTGCAGCGGAATGGAATGCCTGGGGGTGTCTGTCATAGCACCACAGTTACAGTTACATTGAACGACCTAAAGTGTCGTTTGAAAAATACTGCATTTGATCATTAAAATAATCCAGAGTTTACAAAATGAGGTCCCCAAAATGTGTTGCATGTTTATGAAAAACAAGTCATACTAGATCAAACGTTTACATAAGTGCATGAATTAATGATGAGACGCGTCGACCCCGCAACTCCATGAAGGTCCAAATGCATGTCACATGAGCTACCTTAATAACCTGAAATACATTGCTAAAACGTCAACACGAATGTTGGTGAATTCCATAGGTTTGTAAAATGTAATGATGTACGGCCACCACAAGTAAAAGTGCAAGATAAAATCTCATGAAAATTGTACAATAGACCTTAAGCTCATGACCCCGAAGCTATGACTGATGAAACTATGCCCCTCCCGAATGTTTTACCAGAACACTCAAATGTAAAAGACATGAAATGCATCCGCTTACGGTTGGTAATCACTACCACGGATGGAGGTGTCACCCTCGATAGATCTATCCACTCACTCTCGCTTACCGGCAAATTAACGGTCCATGATAATAAACAGGGGACTTTAACTGATTGGTAAGGCAACTTAAGCAATTTACAAATGTTTGAATACTTGGGCTCGTACTAAAATGATTGATGCAATGTATTCCCCCGTGGGATTTGAAAACAATCAAAAATGTTGAATTGAAAATGGGGCTATGAAAACTCACCTTAACTGATGATACTGTGATGAGATGATGTGAAATGAACAACCATGAACATGTAATGAGCTGAAAAACAAGGCGCGCACACTAGCCGCAACCTAATGTGAATGATGAACGATCTACTTTAGATCACCAAATGATGTTATGAATGTCCATGCACATGTTTCCTATACCACTCTACTCTTTGAAAAACACTTGTTATCAAAAATATATATATTCCAAGACTTAGGAAAAATATGGCTATTAGAAAAATAAAGCTAGTTGCAATATATATACTTATATATATATCGTATGTTTCCATGTTCGTGTTGAAATCCTCGGGTTGAAATCCTTGAAATAACGCCTTGTAGTGATAAAAATATACTTGTAATAACTAATACTTCATTAGTTATAAAATTGGGTACTTGGTATTATTTCTAGAATTCTAGAGTTACTACGTAGTTTTAGTGTTAATATTTCTAAAAGCTGTCAACCAAAAATGAGTTTTGCCGATTTTCAAACGTGAGTATCTTTGTCGTTATAAGTCCGTTTTACTTGTTCTTTATATCCACGGTTACGTCTTAGTATGTAGTAATATATTTTGGAAAGCTCGGCTCCTCCGGGTTACGTCTAAAGCTTCTTTTTGTCCGATGAAAAATGTCCAACAGCATGTAATTTTTCAGAAAAATACTTTTCGTCAACAAACTTGCAAAAATCATAACTTCTTCGTTATAAACTCTTTTTAATCCGTTCTTTCGCCTACGGATTCGTTTTTGAAAGTATTTTCTAAAAATTTTGCCAAAGTTTGCTTTTTTTTTTATTGATTTTCCTGGGTTTACCAAAATGGGACAGTAGGTATATTTACTTGTTACAAAACCATTTCCAAGGTTCAAAACTAGTTTCTACATCAACCAAAACTCTTGCAAACTTCACAAAACTATACTAATCCTACCATAAACCTTCTTAGGGTGCCATGGGTTCCTAATGACTAGTAATCAAGTTAATTTAACAAAGGAACACCTAAAACCAATTCTAGGGTTTGTATGTTTCAAAAGTCTTCATAAATAAAGTGGTATAACTAGTATGAGCATGAAATTAAGCATGAATACCATGAGATATAAGTGTTAATTAGATGAAAACATGAAAATAAATTTGAATACTCACTTTGAAATTTTAGGTGATGAGATGATTAGAAACCTTGGATTACTTGTGTTTTTATGGTATGATTCTTGATTAGGCAAGTAAAATGAACAACTTTGATGCTTTAAACTTTTGAAAAACTCCACTTGATCTTGGATTGGTGATGAAGTCGTGGGTTTGGAGATGGAAATGATGAAATGAGAGCTTTTTGATTATCAAGATTATGTATGATTTGGTTTAAGTGGTTTATGTAAATACTTGAATAAGTATATAGTATAAAAATGGTACATTAATGCACTAGGTTAATAAACTTTGTAAATTTTGCCTAGGAGAGGACTTATGGGCCGGTTCCATGGGGATGAGGGGGGGGGGGGGGGGGTAGGGTAGTTTTGATTTAATTAGGATTTTAGTGTAAGGTTTTGTGTTAAAATGAGTTATTAGTTAAAATCGGGTACCGGGTTTAATAGAAATAAATGTTAGCAAAGTTATTTGGGATGAAATAAAGTTGTAAAAATGTTAAAAATATGTTGGGTACAATTACTGAGTGTTCGGGTGATTATTGTTTAGTTTTCACGAAAACCGTCGTAATATTCATAAGCTCACGTTATAAATAAAATAAATTTCCAAAATACTGGGTAAGTGAATGTAATAACTTTTATGATGATAAAATGGATATAAAAATATGTCAGGACCATTGTGGGAATATTTAGATATATTCGTCGTGTATAAACCGGGTGTTAACGTTTATTATAAATAATTATACGTAAAACGTTAAATGTATCAAATATTTAAATTGGAAAATCCTAAGAGTGGTATAACATGTAAATGACCTACTGATGATATGCAGACTGTCTCTAGTCCGTATGCAGTGTCCTTACTGATAATGAAATGAATTCGCACCTAAACCCATACGGTTACGCGAATTTTAATACCCGTAAACTAAATTTACGATGAAATGTGTAATGCATGTGAATGGTGAAAACTTTTCCGGCAATGAATAGTGTTCAGTAAATAGTAAAAATTTCTGACTGCTTCTCGGAATGTCAAACTGACACCAAAAATGATGAATAGTAAATTGATGAATAGTGTTTTGATGAATAGTGTTTTCCAAAGTTCGGGAAATAACGTGAAATGGTGAGTTGTGACAGTCTTCCCCTCTAAAAGGAACTTCGTCCCGAAGTTCAGTTTATGTTGGTCTCTGAAAACGTATTGGTGAAAAGGTGATGATATTCGAGAATTCCAGGGAACTCTAACGATAGGAATTCGACTCTGCTTCTACTGTTTGACCACACGGTCCATGATTTCTGTTGGTTCTCTTACAAGGTCTGAGTTTGTCCTTGGGTTGGATTCCTTTCCAAATGGAATTATGAGTGACTAATCTGAAAAAAATGATAATACATGGTTGTGAAATCCTGTTGTTCTCTATCAAGGCTCAAGTCTGACGGCCACTAGGCCTACTCTGTCTGAAATATTACAAGGTCCTGTGTATATCGGGTTTAACTTTTCAAGTGTTCTGAATGATATCATGCCTTTCCTAGGCAGAACTTTCAACATAACTCTGCCTACCAACCTGAAGTTTTAATGGTTTACAACTTATTGAACTTGTAACTGATTCTTGACTTGAAGGAAATTTCTGGTTATCTCATGAATGCCTACTAGACTAGTGAGTTGAGCTTTTTCTGAGTTTGGCCCATCAATAGATGGTCTGCGCTTCTTAATGTTTTAAATGTGTTACTGGTAATATATACTGCTGAATTCTGCCAGAACTTAAGTTTGTATGCTAGTTGGTCGATTCTAAAATGAATCTTAAATGGTCCAATATGCTAAAGGTTCAACCTCTCTTGTTATCCAATTTGTATCATGCCAATCCAAGGCAATGTTTTTAACTTAATTTGTTCTCCCACTTGAATCTGGATGGTTTGTTGTTCAGGATACCCAATCCAAATGATGTGTGTTATGTACCAACCTAACTTCTGCCAGTTTCTCGCTGTTGGTGTGATAACTATTGTTGTAGATGAATTTGATTTATGTTAAATGATTAGTCCAACCATTTCTAAGGTCATTCACTCATGCTCTGAGCATACTTTCCTATGTTTGAATTGTTCTCTCGCTTTGACCATCGGTCTGAGGGTGATAGGTGATGTTTACATCTAAATGGGTTTCTGAAGGAAATTCTGAAATGATTACATGAAGTCCAAGGTGAATCGGTTTCTTTAACAGGAAATAACTGAAATGGGTACAAAAAACCTTTGTGACTAATTCCACAATGTTCGGTCTTTCGAACTTGGCGTTATCTGAAAGGGATAGAATATAGGTAACAATTTGATTCCTTGTGTTTCGTTCCAACAGATGATAAGACATATGTCTTTCTTTGTCTATTGGGTTTGGTCTCCACTACTGAAGTTCGTGATTAATTTGTGATGTTCCTCCTAATTCCTTCATCACATACACCAATATTCTTTATTGTCAAGTCACAAATCCTAAATGCATAAGTGATGTTGTAGGGAAAGTGGTTCTGAAAATTTGTCTTGCGATTGTGAGTTTTGGTTGAAATCTTTTTCTGAATAAACGAATTTAGAAAAATGGAGCAAATGATTTACGAAATAATATTTTTTCCTGATGATTCAAAATTTCAGTAGTTATGAAATAGAAAAATGTTTTCAAACATGTTGTGATTAAGACTGCTTACCAAAGTTTGATGTCTATGTATATTTCTCATTGTACAATAGTGTTGCTAAAGATTGACCAAAAAGGATCGTACTTGTTCAAAATAGGAATTTCAGAAATCATTTTTCCACAAGGTATGTGATTTATGTAAACGCATCAACTTTATTTAAAAGTGAAAACACTAACAAGGATAAAATGGTAGAATGGGAAATGTTTGCTTAAATGCATAGATGTCTTAACATTTAGTTCCTGAGGTTGGATAATGCCTATTGGTGATTATCAGGCATAACTACAAGCATAGGTATTTAGACTAACTTAAGTCCTAAAATATTTCATCGTTGTAATTGTCAAAGTGAACGTATCACTTGATGTTGTGTCGATGAATGTCTATTCTGTTTTCCCATGTAGATGAGGAGATATGTTCTGGTTTGATCCCTTTCTTGGTATGGAGGTGAGGTTATCTGAAATTTCTAGAGACATAATGCCTTAGAGGAATCTACATCGATATTCTTGTTTCAAACAATTGTCCTTTGTGAAAACTTACTGCAGGAAAGTTCATGTATGGATGAGGCCATGTTTAAATGAAATGCTCTACAGTCTCAATTAGAAGCTTGATTTATTTCTATGGTGTTGTCCTGCGGACATTTATATTGAGTTCAATCCTGTAGCTCAGTCTAGCTAATACCCTTAAACGATAGAATTTGACAACTAAGTCAGAGATGGTGATTCGGATGGTCTCGCAGTATCTTAGGATTTGTTGTTGAGTTATGAATTCTCTCACTATATACCTCTAGTCCCGGTTAGTAGTTCTGTAATCCCTTCGTTGCTTTTATTGTATAGGGAAATCCTGCATATAATTGATATGGAAAGTCTCTCCTAGGGAAGTCAATGGGAAAATCCAACTTAATGGCTAAGTGAGTGACAGGTGATGCGTGGGAATCGCAACAGGCTTTACCTCTCGAGGGATCTCGAGAAGCTTACAACCCCCACCAGGCAGTGTACCTGATCGTTGTAGTATAGTATAGTGACAAGTACCGGGGGATTGATCGTTCAGCTTAGGAATAGTGTCGCTAGGATTAGAAAGCCTAATTACTAGTTCTAAAGGTGAGGGATGATTATTTTTGTATTTTTATGTTTTATGGAAAGCAAGTAAAAATCTCGAGTTTTGGAAGAGTGGGCGGAATTAGTTGCTATTCAACTAACCCAAAACTAAGATGCAATCAAGATAAAATACTAAAAATGAAATTAAACTAATTATACTAAGGTTGTGAGCAGTAATTGGAGAAAATGTGTTTACTTAGACTTCACTACTCTCTAGATATCTTTTACACGTTAATTACTTGTTATAATTGCATGGATGACGGATTGTATTCCTTAATACCATTCATGGGGTGGCATACATAACTCCCCAATTCTATGAGCTCTTATCTCCTCCTACACCATGCCCAGCACAACTATAGGGATTGTAAACAGTGGCTCATGCATTAAATACAACCAATAAAGACCTAGTACGCCTCGGTTCATGTTTCTTAAGACGTTCAAGCATGTTACCATTTGGAGATCTGCCAGTTTTCTTAAGCCTAACATATAAAATCATTCATCCAAGACAAGAATAAACAAGTAATCAACACATAATCAATATCTAGGTTTCATTAGATCTAAGCAAACACAAAAGAGATCTACCCTAGCATAATGGAATTGAGACCAGAACAAGATATAGACAACCAACACATAGACATATTGATTGAATTAGAAGAACACTTATCTCAATTACAATGCAAGGTATCAAGGGTTTGGAACCCTTGAAAAACCTGTAAAAGTTGCACCAAATTCGTCTTTAGGGTTTCTCCAAAACTTCTCTCTTTTAATGTGAAAAACTAGAAAACTATATATAGGAAAATAGGGGTGACGGCGTCAAGAACAAGGGTGTGACGCCGTCATCTCGCCGCCAAATACTTCCTCGGACGGCCTTGATCTACTTCTGACGCCCTGTGTGACGCCGTCATCAACTACGTATTTTTATTCTTGGGATTTTGACGCCGTCATGAGTTACTCTTGACGCCTTCATGTACTGTTCCCAGCATGGAAAATTGAGACTTTGCCGTTTTCTTCACTTTTATGCTCCAAAAACGTCCAAAATGGCTTCTTTTCCAGAATTCACTCTCCAAGTACCTAAAATCACAAAAGGAACGATTTAGGGCAATATTTGATCAAATAAAGTCGGATTCGGGCTTAAATGACCCCCTAAAAACGGATCATTTTTCGCCTCATCATATACCCTTACACTTGAGATTTGCTTGTCCTCAAGCAAATGCGCTTTAATTCTACTCAAAAGACAAGTTAGGGGTCATTTAACACTAATATAAAAGTAATTACAACAAATAATCATTCCACTAAAGACCAATAGACAAGCTCGGAGGTCATACACAAGCACCTCACAAATAGTGTTTAGATACTCACATCTCTCGGGTGTAATAAAGTAATATAACATTATGGAAATGGAAGATATCTCTCACTACCTGTCATAGCAAAATAGATTACCATAGGCTTGGGAAAGGATCAAACCTCCACCACATGGCGTAAGCACCTAGGATAAACTATCAAAGAGGTCTTTTAAAGGGTTGTAACGTTAGGTATAGGGATATGAATTACACGGTTTTGTTGGATAAAGGAAGTTTTACTGGTGGCGAGTTAACAATCTTGGTTAATTACATGTACAAGATGGCGTTGCTAAGCCAAGACTAGACTCGACTTAAGCTAATAAATGAAAAATAACAAAAACATAAAATGAACATAGAATGAAAACGGGATGGTAGTCCGTATGTTTTTTCTCTCTTTTTCCTCTTTTTTTTTATTTTTTTTTTTTTATTTTTTTTTTATTTATTTATTTTTTTTTTTTTTTTTGCATACACTCTTACCCTACTGTAACAATTCGCAATTTCAGGTTAATTACCATTCCCGGAAAATTTCACTATTCACTTTTACTATTCATTTTTCCCGAAACTTTCCCGAAAGTTGATTTTTATTTGATATTCTCGAGTGATAAATCATTTCCATGGCAAATTAAATGTTTGACATTCGTCAGATCATTTTCGTGAAAGTTATTAAGGAATTACACGTTTTAGGGTAAAACGTCATTCAGAAATTCTACGTACAACGAAACTCGACCGCGTTAAGTGACCCCGCATCAGAAAAATGTTTGACACACTCATGATTTATTTGAGAATTAATCGTGACTGAGAAAAACATAACCAAAGACTTCCCGGCAGGTCACCCAAGCCAGTACTATTCTCACATGAGCACGCTTAACCGTATGGGCGATTAACCGTTAGACCACAAAACGCGTTTCTAAGACGATTTGAGTTTTCAACTTATTAGAAAAAGTCAACATATTTTTTCCCTCCTCCATTGACCAAAAATCATCCCTTGATGTTATAAGTCATTTCGTGATTTTTAGGCTTACGGTTTGATGTCTAAAAGACATTTAATACCAACCGACACTAGACTGAGCCCAGTCTAGACATTATAAGTCATTTTAAATCATTTTTATCACATTAGAAAAGTAACATTTTACTTTTCTCAATTTTACGCAATATTCGTACGTTTTACGTATTACGCGTTTTAGACCCGTGTTTCCAGTTTTTAGCAGGGTTTTACACCCAAATGGAACCTACCACTCATTTTATATTTTATTATGGAACTTATTGACATGTTTATCAATACTTTCAAGTTCCATAATTTTACGACACCCAGTTTTACGTTTTGAGGCTTAATCATTTACGATTGGCATTTCCCGGAGTCAAAACTAACCAAGTATCTTGGATAATACCAAGAAAAGTCCACACCCTTGCTCTCCAAGCTCATGAACCGCCCTAGGAGGGGGGAGTCACACCCATGTGGCTTCATCTCATGAATTTACCCCTAAATCAACACTTAATTACAACTTGGTCACCAAGTTGTAACACTTTCCTAGTAAGCTTCCTAACCTCCTCATTTGGACTATAAATACTCCCTCCCCTCCCCTTTGTGCCGTGCACCTCCAACCCCCAAAACCCTTCCATACTTTGCTCATTTCCTTCTAGTTTCATGCATGATTCAAGTGCAAGTTCAAGGTAGAAACTCTAGTTAGGTTATCATTCATCAAACACTTCCATAACTTCATATACTTGGTGATTTCTCTTGAGTTTGAATCCACTCAAGTCACCTCAACCTTCATCATCCATCTTTCAAGATTACAAGAGTAAAAAGATTGCATGAAGTGAAGTGGGTTGAAGCAAGTCTATCAAAGTCCTTTTCCTTACATGTTAACTTCCTTTCATATTTGAAAGCCAAAAGTTGTGAGTCAAACCCTAACTTGATTCTTGTTAAATAATCATATTCATGCTATTTACATATCATTCATGCTATATATTGTCTTGTGATCATGTCCATGATGTATAAAAATGGGTAAAACGAGTTATTACAAATGATTGTTAACTTATGATCTTTAAACAAGTAAACTAGTGACTTTTATGGAGAACCACGACCAAAATAGTACAACTATAATATTTGACACTTACTTACTGTTAAAGAGGACTTAACAAGGAAACCATAGCAATTTGAACCACCTAAAACGAGTATACGAGTCAAAAGTTACGCCCATTTGAAGTTACCAAAACTTTGCGGCAAACTGCCAAATACCATTCTGATCAAATTTGGGTTTTGAAAGTCCCACTTCTGGTACGATTCATCAAAAAGTTAAAACACGAAAGTTGTCCGGAACGCCGTTTTCGTTCAGGAACAAAGAAGCTCGAGACCTAAAAACACTTTCCGAGTGATAAAATTCTTCAAATTCTAAACAGCCCATTTTTAGGCGAAAGTCACAAGATTATGGTTATACTTTGAAAGGAACAAGAGGTCTTATGACCTATAATCAAGACCACAACCATGGCTAGAGCCAAGGTTGTGTCTCATGACCTTGAAACAAGGACCAAAGGTCATGGCTAGGCCATGACAAAATGACCATACCAACTTTCATAGGCGTAAACATGAAACAAAGAGTTGACGAGAACTTGAACAAGCAATTTGGATCTACTTCACTTAAAAGGGAACCATGAGATATTACCAAGAGAAAATGGTCATACAAAACTTATGAAACATACCCTAATAACAATCTTCATGTACTAATAAACTTTCCTAAGTTTATTCAAATATCGGACATGTAACCTTTCGGATCAAAACTTATATCTATATATTTCATCAACTACTACAATAGTAGGGAGCCTCATGTGAGGAGTTCATTATGTAAGCCGTCGAGTTGAGTTGTGGATTTACGAGTTAAAGTGTCCTGGCTCCTCGAACGCTTACTAACATGACTTCTGAATTATGTCGGCCCGAACGGTAGTAAACGATATACAAAACATACATGTTTCATGAATCTTTTCTTTCAAGGACTTACAATATACATCATACCACATCATGGACTATAATGCAAGATATATATATAGGCACTACTTCATATTCTGTACTCAAATCCTAAGTCGCAACATTCTATTATAGGTTGCTCGTAGAAACCTTCACGATTCAACCGTTACATTCATTACTTGCTATCTTACTTAAGGTGAGTTCATAGCCCCACTTTACATTACTTCATTGTTTTACAAACCCTTGGGGGGAATACATGCTATTTTTAACCGAGCACAATGTTTTTAAATTGTATGCTTGCCTGATTGTTTTATTATCACTAAGTACCATCCTTGCCAAACCAAGATCCCATATTATGAACCATTTAATCACTTGCGAGGGTTACTTGCAAGTGAGCGCGAATATTGTGAATAGGCCTATTGGGATTGACGAATCCCATTTGTATTGACTAAGTTCAAACAAATGCATTAATATTTGAGATTTAGGTATGTTAGCAAAGTACCTACCGGGATAAATCTGCCGATCGATATTGGTACACGTTAACGTTATGGTGTCATAAGCTTAGTATTTGATAATAACTGTTCCGGGCGTATAATAACGTAGCCTACCTGTTTTGTTTTCCAAACATTGGTGTGAGCCTATAACTCACACTACCAACATATTGTGTTCAATCGATTTAACAAACTCTATGAATATCACTCAACCTTTGTGTTGACCTCTCAAGCATGTATTTCAGGTTCATGACGATCAAGGATGGCACGGAAGGGCACGGATACTCAAGAGGGCTATAAATTTTATTATCATTCAAAACTCATTTAATTTGTAAACATGGAACCATCTGGGACCTCATTTTGTAATCTCTGATATTTATACAATTTGAATGATAAATCTTTTAAAACGACTCAATTGGAGTTCGTTTTCTATTATTGTGTCTATTGTGCCGTCAAGTAACACCCAGTTCGAATTCCGCTGCATCCATGAATTGGGGGTGTTACAGATTGGTACCAGAGCCATGGTTATAGAGAAACGGGTCTAATTGAGACCTAAACTATAACCACACATACAAGCAAAAACATTTTTATAGCCTTCCACTCTCCGTGTCTTCCATCCTCCAGACGATTATGAACTTAGTAAGCATGTTATGCTACACAAACATATTAGTATATTCATATATACCCATTTTGAGCATTTCCCCGAAGACATTTTTATGCTACACAAACATAATTGCATATTGATATATGTACCCTAAACATAATTGAGCATTTCCCCGTAAGCATTTTATGCTACATGAACACATATAAGTATATTGATATATACACACTAGGCATTTTATGCTACATGAACACATATAAGTATATTGATATATACACACTAGGCATTTTATGCTACATGAACACATATAAGTATATTGATATATACACACTAGGCATTTTATGCTACATGAACATATTAGTATATTGATATATAAACTCGGTTTATTTTCAATCATTTATCTAAACAATGGACTAAACATATCTGTGTATGCCTATTCTAAGGCATTTCGGCACAGCCACACTCTCCCAATCATGTTCCTACTCCAACATTATATGTCCAAGACATTGTAACTGATTGCAATGGTCTTTCCTATTTTTCAAGACATTGTGAGATACAATGGCCTCATTCATTTTCCAAGACATTGTGAGATACAATGGTCTCATTCATTTTCCAAGACATTGTATGATACAATGGTCTTAATCATTTCTCAAATGTTTTGAGTCACACAACGGTTTAACCTACTTCCCAGACATTGTGAATTACACAATGGTCTAACCTACTTCCGAGACTTTGTGTTTTGTGCAAATGGTCTCTAGAATTATTCCATCACATCATCAATATCATTTCTTATGATATCAAAAACCCGTCACAATCTATCGATTTCAAAACAAGAAATATGAGATTTCTAAAGGACAAACTAATCCATCATCGACAAAAGCCGAACTTTCTCTACATTCATCAAAGTTTTCTTATGAAACCTTCATTATTAAAAGTTCGTGATCCTGGCCAAGTATGTTCTATTTTAGAACTACTTAAAACTTCCTTTCCATACGTATCTACCCTTACTACCTTCTATGCAATGGAATATGAAAACATACGTTACAAGTCTTGTATGGACGGGACTTGCAACTTAAGGGTTTGACATCGCCTTTGTTTAGTGGACAGTTTCCCGAAAGCAACGGACATATCAAAAGTATACCTAGTTTAGGTATTTGAAAATTTTATCGAACCTTGGCTAAATATAGACTAGTCACCTATATTTAACCTAGGGACAGTGGAATATAGTCTGACTAACTATATTCGACTTAGAATTTTCAAATACTGAGAGTAGTTGTACTAGGGTTATGTTTAGATTGATTTCCTACATGAACACGATAAACCACCAGAATACATTAAAACAATCTAGAGACACGATAGTGCCTTACCACTCAGCGAAATCTTAACACTTTATTTGTACTACCTAAACTTCATTCTTGAAAGTTTTCATTTATGAGATAATCCGAACTACTATCTGGGATAGTTATCAATTATTCTCTTCATCCTGTAGAAGTACTATCCTGTTTAGATCCTAAGGATACCATTCCATCATAAACCTTTAAAATCTCTTAAGATTTTTTAAAGCAAACTCAACATCTATACCTAAGAGTATTAATGTTAAGCATACACTACACACTTTTGTTCATCAACATATCACATCATTATCTTCACAACCGTTACAAACACAAGCTCATTAACAGATCTTGATGCACTTTTAAAGCTCAAATCATCCTTAGTTACACCACAAGCACCCTTATCAGCTTTACAAGATTGAATATTCATCTTGTACTTTTGGAACACCAGTATCATCTCGTAATACCATACCTTGTAACTCACCGACTAAGTATGAATGTTGTGTAGGATGATTTGTAATTATTTGAATGGATTGGGATGCCTTTTCATTTAAATAAAGACATTGTAAATCACCAAACCATAAGTTTATATTTCCTTACTTACATTGTTTGGGATGCCTCTCTATGTAAATAAAGAATTATAAACAAGTGGGCTTATTTATATCCGAAATAACATAAGTATGAAGTCAATAAACACTAGGTACAACAACCGATTACCTACTAGGCTATGATTGCAATTACTATTTCAATTCCTATTAATATTCGACTGCTATATCAATTTCCATTGATATTCGACTATTACCATACCTTTCCTACATAAAAGTAAGCCTCATCCTACACCATACACTGAAATGACAAATCAAATTACATCACCAGTAATCCCAGGCTTTAGTCCTCATAAGTAACCACACCTCTGCATCGACACCACTCCAACATATGACACACATAGAACTTCGGGACGAAGTTCCCCGTAAGGGGTAGAGACTGTAACAATTCGCAATTTCAGGTTAATTACCATTCCCGGAAAATTTCACTATTCACTTTTACTATTCATTTTTCCCGAAACTTTCCCGAAAGTTGATTTTTATTTGATATTCTCGAGTGATAAATCATTTCCATGGCAAATTAAATGTTTGACATTCGTCAGATCATTTTCGTGAAAGTTATTAAGGAATTACACGTTTTAGGGTAAAACGTCATTCAGAAATTCTACGTACAACGAAACTCGACCGCGTTAAGTGACCCCGCATCAGAAAAATGTTTGACACACTCATGATTTATTTGAGAATTAATCGTGACTGAGAAAAACATAACCAAAGACTTCCCGGCAGGTCACCCAAGCCAGTACTATTCTCACATGAGCACGCTTAACCGTATGGGCGATTAACCGTTAGACCACAAAACGCGTTTCTAAGACGATTTGAGTTTTCAACTTATTAGAAAAAGTCAACATATTTTTTCCCTCCTCCATTGACCAAAAATCATCCCTTGATGTTATAAGTCATTTCGTGATTTTTAGGCTTACGGTTTGATGTCTAAAAGACATTTAATACCAACCGACACTAGACTGAGCCCAGTCTAGACATTATAAGTCATTTTAAATCATTTTTATCACATTAGAAAAGTAACATTTTACTTTTCTCAATTTTACGCAATATTCGTACGTTTTACGTATTACGCGTTTTAGACCCGTGTTTCCAGTTTTTAGCAGGGTTTTACACCCAAATGGAACCTACCACTCATTTTATATTTTATTATGGAACTTATTGACATGTTTATCAATACTTTCAAGTTCCATAATTTTACGACACCCAGTTTTACGTTTTGAGGCTTAATCATTTACGATTGGCATTTCCCGGAGTCAAAACTAACCAAGTATCTTGGATAATACCAAGAAAAGTCCACACCCTTGCTCTCCAAGCTCATGAACCGCCCTAGGAGGGGGGAGTCACACCCATGTGGCTTCATCTCATGAATTTACCCCTAAATCAACACTTAATTACAACTTGGTCACCAAGTTGTAACACTTTCCTAGTAAGCTTCCTAACCTCCTCATTTGGACTATAAATACTCCCTCCCCTCCCCTTTGTGCCGTGCACCTCCAACCCCCAAAACCCTTCCATACTTTGCTCATTTCCTTCTAGTTTCATGCATGATTCAAGTGCAAGTTCAAGGTAGAAACTCTAGTTAGGTTATCATTCATCAAACACTTCCATAACTTCATATACTTGGTGATTTCTCTTGAGTTTGAATCCACTCAAGTCACCTCAACCTTCATCATCCATCTTTCAAGATTACAAGAGTAGAAAGATTGCATGAAGTGAAGTGGGTTGAAGCAAGTCTATCAAAGTCCTTTTCCTTACATGTTAACTTACTTTCATATTTGAAAGCCAAAAGTTGTGAGTCAAACCCTAACTTGATTCTTGTTAAATAATCATATTCATGCTATTTACATATCATTCATGCTATATATTGTCTTGTGATCATGTCCATGATGTATAAAAATGGGTAAAACGAGTTATTACAAATGATTGTTAACTTATGATCTTTAAACAAGTAAACTAGTGACTTTTATGGAGAACCACGACCAAAATAGTACAACTATAATATTTGACACTTACTTACTGTTAAAGAGGACTTAACAAGGAAACCATAGCAATTTGAACCACCTAAAACGAGTATACGAGTCAAAAGTTACGCCCATTTGAAGTTACCAAAACTTTGCGGCAAACTGCCAAATACCATTCTGATCAAATTTGGGTTTTGAAAGTCCCACTTCTGGTACGATTCATCAAAAAGTTAAAACACGAAAGTTGTCCGGAACGCCGTTTTCGTTCAGGAACAAAGAAGCTCGAGACCTAAAAACACTTTCCGAGTGATAAAATTCTTCAAATTCTAAACAGCCCATTTTTAGGCGAAAGTCACAAGATTATGGTTATACTTTGAAAGGAACAAGAGGTCTTATGACCTATAATCAAGACCACAACCATGGCTAGAGCCAAGGTTGTGTCTCATGACCTTGAAACAAGGACCAAAGGTCATGGCTAGGCCATGACAAAATGACCATACCAACTTTCATAGGCGTAAACATGAAACAAAGAGTTGACGAGAACTTGAACAAGCAATTTGGATCTACTTCACTTAAAAGGGAACCATGAGATATTACCAAGAGAAAATGGTCATACAAAACTTATGAAACATACCCTAATAACAATCTTCATGTACTAATAAACTTTCCTAAGTTTATTCAAATATCGGACATGTAACCTTTCGGATCAAAACTTATATCTATATATTTCATCAACTACTACAATAGTAGGGAGCCTCATGTGAGGAGTTCATTATGTAAGCCGTCGAGTTGAGTTGTGGATTTACGAGTTAAAGTGTCCTGGCTCCTCGAACGCTTACTAACATGACTTCTGAATTATGTCGGCCCGAACGGTAGTAAACGATATACAAAACATACATGTTTCATGAATCTTTTCTTTCAAGGACTTACAATATACATCATACCACATCATGGACTATAATGCAAGATATATATATAGGCACTACTTCATATTCTGTACTCAAATCCTAAGTCGCAACATTCTATTATAGGTTGCTCGTAGAAACCTTCACGATTCAACCGTTACATTCATTACTTGCTATCTTACTTAAGGTGAGTTCATAGCCCCACTTTACATTACTTCATTGTTTTACAAACCCTTGGGGGGAATACATGCTATTTTTAACCGAGCACAATGTTTTTAAATTGTATGCTTGCCTGATTGTTTTATTATCACTAAGTACCATCCTTGCCAAACCAAGATCCCATATTATGAACCATTTAATCACTTGCGAGGGTTACTTGCAAGTGAGCGCGAATATTGTGAATAGGCCTATTGGGATTGACGAATCCCATTTGTATTGACTAAGTTCAAACAAATGCATTAATATTTGAGATTTAGGTATGTTAGCAAAGTACCTACCGGGATAAATCTGCCGATCGATATTGGTACACGTTAACGTTATGGTGTCATAAGCTTAGTATTTGATAATAACTGTTCCGGGCGTATAATAACGTAGCCTACCTGTTTTGTTTTCCAAACATTGGTGTGAGCCTATAACTCACACTACCAACATATTGTGTTCAATCGATTTAACAAACTCTATGAATATCACTCAACCTTTGTGTTGACCTCTCAAGCATGTATTTCAGGTTCATGACGATCAAGGATGGCACGGAAGGGCACGGATACTCAAGAGGGCTATAAATTTTATTATCATTCAAAACTCATTTAATTTGTAAACATGGAACCATCTGGGACCTCATTTTGTAATCTCTGATATTTATACAATTTGAATGATAAATCTTTTAAAACGACTCAATTGGAGTTCGTTTTCTATTATTGTGTCTATTGTGCCGTCAAGTAACACCCAGTTCGAATTCCGCTGCATCCATGAATTGGGGGTGTTACAGATTGGTACCAGAGCCATGGTTATAGAGAAACGGGTCTAATTGAGACCTAAACTATAACCACACATACAAGCAAAAACATTTTTATAGCCTTCCACTCTCCGTGTCTTCCATCCTCCAGACGATTATGAACTTAGTAAGCATGTTATGCTACACAAACATATTAGTATATTCATATATACCCATTTTGAGCATTTCCCCGAAGACATTTTTATGCTACACAAACATAATTGCATATTGATATATGTACCCTAAACATAATTGAGCATTTCCCCGTAAGCATTTTATGCTACATGAACACATATAAGTATATTGATATATACACACTAGGCATTTTATGCTACATGAACACATATAAGTATATTGATATATACACACTAGGCATTTTATGCTACATGAACACATATAAGTATATTGATATATACACACTAGGCATTTTATGCTACATGAACATATTAGTATATTGATATATAAACTCGGTTTATTTTCAATCATCTAAACAATGGACTAAACATATCTGTGTATGCCTATTCTAAGGCATTTCGGCACAGCCACACTCTCCCAATCATGTTCCTACTCCAACATTATATGTCCAAGACATTGTAACTGATTGCAATGGTCTTTCCTATTTTTCAAGACATTGTGAGATACAATGGCCTCATTCATTTTCCAAGACATTGTGAGATACAATGGTCTCATTCATTTTCCAAGACATTGTATGATACAATGGTCTTAATCATTTCTCAAATGTTTTGAGTCACACAACGGTTTAACCTACTTCCCAGACATTGTGAATTACACAATGGTCTAACCTACTTCCGAGACTTTGTGTTTTGTGCAAATGGTCTCTAGAATTATTCCATCACATCATCAATATCATTTCTTATGATATCAAAAACCCGTCACAATCTATCGATTTCAAAACAAGAAATATGAGATTTCTAAAGGACAAACTAATCCATCATCGACAAAAGCCGAACTTTCTCTACATTCATCAAAGTTTTCTTATGAAACCTTCATTATTAAAAGTTCGTGATCCTGGCCAAGTATGTTCTATTTTAGAACTACTTAAAACTTCCTTTCCATACGTATCTACCCTTACTACCTTCTATGCAATGGAATATGAAAACATACGTTACAAGTCTTGTATGGACGGGACTTGCAACTTAAGGGTTTGACATCGCCTTTGTTTAGTGGACAGTTTCCCGAAAGCAACGGACATATCAAAAGTATACCTAGTTTAGGTATTTGAAAATTTTATCGAACCTTGGCTAAATATAGACTAGTCACCTATATTTAACCTAGGGACAGTGGAATATAGTCTGACTAACTATATTCGACTTAGAATTTTCAAATACTGAGAGTAGTTGTACTAGGGTTATGTTTAGATTGATTTCCTACATGAACACGATAAACCACCAGAATACATTAAAACAATCTAGAGACACGATAGTGCCTTACCACTCAGCGAAATCTTAACACTTTATTTGTACTACCTAAACTTCATTCTTGAAAGTTTTCATTTATGAGATAATCCGAACTACTATCTGGGATAGTTATCAATTATTCTCTTCATCCTGTAGAAGTACTATCCTGTTTAGATCCTAAGGATACCATTCCATCATAAACCTTTAAAATCTCTTAAGATTTTTTAAAGCAAACTCAACATCTATACCTAAGAGTATTAATGTTAAGCATACACTACACACTTTTGTTCATCAACATATCACATCATTATCTTCACAACCGTTACAAACACAAGCTCATTAACAGATCTTGATGCACTTTTAAAGCTCAAATCATCCTTAGTTACACCACAAGCACCCTTATCAGCTTTACAAGATTGAATATTCATCTTGTACTTTTGGAACACCAGTATCATCTCGTAATACCATACCTTGTAACTCACCGACTAAGTATGAATGTTGTGTAGGATGATTTGTAATTATTTGAATGGATTGGGATGCCTTTTCATTTAAATAAAGACATTGTAAATCACCAAACCATAAGTTTATATTTCCTTACTTACATTGTTTGGGATGCCTCTCTATGTAAATAAAGAATTATAAACAAGTGGGCTTATTTATATCCGAAATAACATAAGTATGAAGTCAATAAACACTAGGTACAACAACCGATTACCTACTAGGCTATGATTGCAATTACTATTTCAATTCCTATTAATATTCGACTGCTATATCAATTTCCATTGATATTCGACTATTACCATACCTTTCCTACATAAAAGTAAGCCTCATCCTACACCATACACTGAAATGACAAATCAAATTACATCACCAGTAATCCCAGGCTTTAGTCCTCATAAGTAACCACACCTCTGCATCGACACCACTCCAACATATGACACACATAGAACTTCGGGACGAAGTTCCCCGTAAGGGGTAGAGACTGTAACAATTCGCAATTTCAGGTTAATTACCATTCCCGGAAAATTTCACTATTCACTTTTACTATTCATTTTTCCCGAAACTTTCCCGAAAGTTGATTTTTATTTGATATTCTCGAGTGATAAATCATTTCCATGGCAAATTAAATGTTTGACATTCGTCAGATCATTTTCGTGAAAGTTATTAAGGAATTACACGTTTTAGGGTAAAACGTCATTCAGAAATTCTACGTACAACGAAACTCGACCGCGTTAAGTGACCCCGCATCAGAAAAATGTTTGACACACTCATGATTTATTTGAGAATTAATCGTGACTGAGAAAAACATAACCAAAGACTTCCCGGCAGGTCACCCAAGCCAGTACTATTCTCACATGAGCACGCTTAACCGTATGGGCGATTAACCGTTAGACCACAAAACGCGTTTCTAAGACGATTTGAGTTTTCAACTTATTAGAAAAAGTCAACATATTTTTTCCCTCCTCCATTGACCAAAAATCATCCCTTGATGTTATAAGTCATTTCGTGATTTTTAGGCTTACGGTTTGATGTCTAAAAGACATTTAATACCAACCGACACTAGACTGAGCCCAGTCTAGACATTATAAGTCATTTTAAATCATTTTTATCACATTAGAAAAGTAACATTTTACTTTTCTCAATTTTACGCAATATTCGTACGTTTTACGTATTACGCGTTTTAGACCCGTGTTTCCAGTTTTTAGCAGGGTTTTACACCCAAATGGAACCTACCACTCATTTTATATTTTATTATGGAACTTATTGACATGTTTATCAATACTTTCAAGTTCCATAATTTTACGACACCCAGTTTTACGTTTTGAGGCTTAATCATTTACGATTGGCATTTCCCGGAGTCAAAACTAACCAAGTATCTTGGATAATACCAAGAAAAGTCCACACCCTTGCTCTCCAAGCTCATGAACCGCCCTAGGAGGGGGGAGTCACACCCATGTGGCTTCATCTCATGAATTTACCCCTAAATCAACACTTAATTACAACTTGGTCACCAAGTTGTAACACTTTCCTAGTAAGCTTCCTAACCTCCTCATTTGGACTATAAATACTCCCTCCCCTCCCCTTTGTGCCGTGCACCTCCAACCCCCAAAACCCTTCCATACTTTGCTCATTTCCTTCTAGTTTCATGCATGATTCAAGTGCAAGTTCAAGGTAGAAACTCTAGTTAGGTTATCATTCATCAAACACTTCCATAACTTCATATACTTGGTGATTTCTCTTGAGTTTGAATCCACTCAAGTCACCTCAACCTTCATCATCCATCTTTCAAGATTACAAGAGTAGAAAGATTGCATGAAGTGAAGTGGGTTGAAGCAAGTCTATCAAAGTCCTTTTCCTTACATGTTAACTTCCTTTCATATTTGAAAGCCAAAAGTTGTGAGCCAAACCCTAACTTGATTCTTGTTAAATAATCATATTCATGCTATTTACATATCATTCATGCTATATATTGTCTTGTGATCATGTCCATGATGTATAAAAATGGGTAAAACGAGTTATTACAAATGATTGTTAACTTATGATCTTTAAACAAGTAAACTAGTGACTTTTATGGAAAACCACGACCAAAATAGTACAACTATAATATTTGACACTTACTTACTGTTAAAGAGGACTTAACAAGGAAACCATAGCAATTTGAACCACCTAAAACGAGTATACGAGTCAAAAGTTACGCCCATTTGAAGTTACCAAAACTTTGCGGCAAACTGCCAAATACCATTCTGATCAAATTTGGGTTTTGAAAGTCCCACTTCTGGTCCGATTCATCAAAAAGTTAAAACACGAAAGTTGTCCGGAACGCCGTTTTCGTTCAGGAACAAAGAAGCTCGAGACCTAAAAACACTTTCCGAGTGATAAAATTCTTCAAATTCTAAACAGCCCATTTTTAGGCGAAAGTCACAAGATTATGGTTATACTTTGAAAGGAACAAGAGGTCTTATGACCTATAATCAAGACCACAACCATGGCTAGAGCCAAGGTTGTGTCTCATGACCTTGAAACAAGGACCAAAGGTCATGGCTAGGCCATGACGAAATGACCATACCAACTTTCATAGGCGTAAACATGAAACAAAGAGTTGACGAGAACTTGAACAAGCAATTTGGATCTACTTCACTTAAAAGGGAACCATGAGATATTACCAAGAGAAAATGGTCATACAAAACTTATGAAACATACCCTAATAACAATCTTCATGTACTAATAAACTTTCCTAAGTTTATTCAAATATCGGACATGTAACCTTTCGGATCAAAACTTATATCTATATATTTCATCAACTACTACAATAGTAGGGAGCCTCATGTGAGGAGTTCATTATGTAAGCCGTCGAGTTGAGTTGTGGATTTACGAGTTAAAGTGTCCTGGCTCCTCGAACGCTTACTAACATGACTTCTGAATTATGTCGGCCCGAACGGTAGTAAACGATATACAAAACATACATGTTTCATGAATCTTTTCTTTCAAGGACTTACAATATACATCATACCACATCATGGACTATAATGCAAGATATATATATAGGCACTACTTCATATTCTGTACTCAAATCCTAAGTCGCAACATTCTATTATAGGTTGCTCGTAGAAACCTTCACGATTCAACCGTTACATTCATTACTTGCTATCTTACTTAAGGTGAGTTCATAGCCCCACTTTACATTACTTCATTGTTTTACAAACCCTTGGGGGGAATACATGCTATTTTTAACCGAGCACAATGTTTTTAAATTGTATGCTTGCCTGATTGTTTTATTATCACTAAGTACCATCCTTGCCAAACCAAGATCCCATATTATGAACCATTTAATCACTTGCGAGGGTTACTTGCAAGTGAGCGCGAATATTGTGAATAGGCCTATTGGGATTGACGAATCCCATTTGTATTGACTAAGTTCAAACAAATGCATTAATATTTGAGATTTAGGTATGTTAGCAAAGTACCTACCGGGATAAATCTGCCGATCGATATTGGTACACGTTAACGTTATGGTGTCATAAGCTTAGTATTTGATAATAACTGTTCCGGGCGTATAATAACGTAGCCTACCTGTTTTGTTTTCCAAACATTGGTGTGAGCCTATAACTCACACTACCAACATATTGTGTTCAATCGATTTAACAAACTCTATGAATATCACTCAACCTTTGTGTTGACCTCTCAAGCATGTATTTCAGGTTCATGACGATCAAGGATGGCACGGAAGGGCACGGATACTCAAGAGGGCTATAAATTTTATTATCATTCAAAACTCATTTAATTTGTAAACATGGAACCATCTGGGACCTCATTTTGTAATCTCTGATATTTATACAATTTGAATGATAAATCTTTTAAAACGACTCAATTGGAGTTCGTTTTCTATTATTGTGTCTATTGTGCCGTCAAGTAACACCCAGTTCGAATTCCGCTGCATCCATGAATTGGGGGTGTTACACCTACCATCCAAAATAATACATCATATGGAATGAAAATTCCCCTTACACTTGAATCTTTACATACTTTACATTCAACTAATCTAATGACTCGAATTAAGAAAATCAAAACACTTGGAGCACTTTTAAGATTAACGCACATATGGGGGTAATAATATTATGTTCTTCCCCATTACTCCATAAAATAAGTACTTACCCATGAGTCCCAATCGTCCCAAAACAATATGTACAATGATATGACTCGACTTAGCAACCATGTAATCAATTAGAAAGTTAACTTAGGGTTTAACAAATAACAATAATGCACTAAAGATGAGCGCATACACGGAAGGCTAAGGCGATTTGGTTGTACATTTAAGTGGGGTGTAACAAATTCTTCCTTTAAGTAAGATGCTTAAAGTTAGAAACGAAAAGATAGGCTCGGAGGGGTGTACTAGGGGTTTCGTGTACTAAAAATGAGTACAACGCTAAGGGTGTGGGAAAAATTAGTTGACTTAACTAGTCAAGTAGTATGACTTAAATGGTCAAGTAATTATAATACGGGTTTAACACAAGGGTGATCCTAATGCCTCTTATCATGTAGTAAATCCTACCACACGAATGTAGTCTCACTAGCGGTCTCGGGATGCATCACTAACGCAAGTTCTAGAATCTAAATGCTACCGGTACACTCATAAGCACTAATAGTAAATGCTTTTCCTATCAAATCTAAAGGCGAACCTCACATTTTTGGGTGGAAAATTTTTCTGAATATACGGTTATGTGCTAGTCATACAATCTCCTATCCATGAGACGCTTGCTATGGCTAAAGTTTCACTCCTAAATGTTGTAAAAAATTTTAAATTTGGCGCTAAAATTGCACTAACAAGTATTTCTCATAGTTTTATTACACATCTACTATCAAACAGAACAAACTCAAGCGAAAGTGCATATGTAAGGTATCATCTTTTTACCCTCCCCTTACACTTAAGATGAACATTGTCCCCAATGTTCAAGTAAAGAATGTAAAAGTGAAAAAGTAAAGAGAATGAAATCAAATACTCCCCTGATTCGCTCGGTATGGATTATAGGTTGGCCAGGTTAAATCTTCCTCCAAAAAAAATGAACCATCAAAGCTTCCCTTCCAGAATATAAATCATCTCCTCGTCGAACATAACCTGTAAATCCTGACAAAAATAGACAAGACAACCTCGCGTAAAATCGGCGGCATCCTATATAAGTTACTAAATCCTAGAAAACAAAGTAAGATATAATGCTTGTGGAATGAAGTTTGCAGATTTCCTGGAGATTATAAAACTTAATAATTCACAAAAACCATAAGACTCCGTTAGAAAAACAAAACCGGTAAAATTTCCAGATTTTAACTCCTGACGCCGTCAAGAGTAAAACTCTAACGCCGTCAGAATGGACCTGCAGAAATTCTTATGTTAAGTTTCCGGAAAATTTCTGGAAAAACTTGGTCCTACTTCCTGGAAAATCCTGCAAAACTTCATTATGACTCAATACAAGCATTTGACTCTAACAAATACGAATATACATGTCCATTTAATATTGCGGAAAATCATGATCTGTTTGTTTCTTAAAAACATATTTGGGGTTTCCCCTTACACTTATCTTTTGCAAAAATACTTTTAGGTTGGAGTTAAGACTATGCCAAACAACATAGTAAAGTATTTCCACATTTTAATTGAGAAACATGATCAACCAACAATAAAAATAAAACATGCATACGGAAGCAAATAACAATCAAACAAATAAAATCACACAAATAATAACACACGAAATAAATAATGTCACCATGAGCACCATTAATTATTTCAAAACAAACGTATACATGCAAGTAAATTGTTCAAGACCAATAAAGGTCGCATCCTAAGCTATTACAATGCCAAATGTTTTAAATTACACAATCATCAATAAATAGTTCAAAGACAACGGATATCAAGAGGAGTCACTGGGGAGGAGGACCAAAGCGGTAGTCATAGCCCGGAGGGAGGTGTCCGGTGTACCCGTAGGGAGGGTAGTCAGTCTCTCGGCCTAGGAAAGGGTCAATCTGCAGGTGAGGCTCAAGCTGATCTCGGGTGGAGAGGTGCTGCATCTGGCGGATGGTATGATCGTACATCCAATCAAAGCGCTGGTCAGTAGTGGTTCGCCACGCATCCATCTGACCCATCCAGGCACCCTGGTGTGCCTGCCAGTCCCCCCGACTCATGTGTCAGTAGTAGTCAGCCGTCCCCTCCTCATATCCAGCAAACTGATGCTGCTGGGGCATTCCCTCATCATCATCATCATCATCCTCACCATCAGGCCCTGCTGCTACGTACCAGGTGTAGGACCCATCCACCATCTGCATCACAATGCTCATCTGCCTGAGGGATTTCGCCCTCACTATCCTACAGTTCCCGTAGTCGCTCAAGTACCCCATGATCTGAGGAGTAAGAAGACCATAGGAACGAGCCAACCGGGTCACGAACATCCCCCCATACACCTTGTCAATATCCCTCTCACCTACACTGGTCCTCAAATAACTGGCCACCCAAAATGGGATGTTGCAGTAAACATCCTCTGAAAAGATAGTGTACAGGTAGAACAGATCAGAGGCAGTGACACGGTGAGTAGTGCCATGACGTGCAGACAGGCTGTATGTGATACACCTGTGAGCCAACCTAACAATGGGGTCCCTGATCGATGCAGCCCCAATAGTCGAGGTGTAAACCCCATCCCCTATGGTCGGCCAAAAAGTGACACACCTCATCTCACTCCTCTGAGTCTCTCCATGTAACAACCTCTGCAGAAAAGTCCCATCAACCTCCTCACTAGTATATAACCCAAGCCTCCAACCAAACTCAGCCACTGAACATGACCTCAACTCTCCCCCTAGCCTAAAATACACAGTGGTGCCCCCCATATCTGTCCTAGCCTCAGCCTGATCAAAACGGAAGGTCGCGAAGAACTCCCTCACTAACTCACTATACACTGTCTCTCTAATCCTAAACAACCTCTCCCACTGCGGACCCGCAAACCCATCTGTGCGGATCCTCCTTAAAATTGCAGCCTCCAACCCACTGGCTCTTAGAAAATCCCAGTCAACCATAGCCCCAGCATCAATATGGTGCTTACACAACTCCGCATACTTGGTTTTAGCACCAACATCGTCAAACTCGCTCCAACTATGGACTAATTCTCCATAATTGACCCTTTGAGATCTAGAGGAACTGCCCTTATGTTGACGAGATCTTTTGCTCATTTTCCTGGAAAAAGGTGAAGTGAACGGAAACGATTAGAACGAGAATTTTTATCGATTTCTGCTGTCAGATACATCTGACGCCGTCAGACTTAGCAAAAATCCGACTCATGCAAATGCGAGGGAAAAATCAATTTTCAAACTCTTAACCCATTACCCAAACGCTCCTTTAATCAGGAAACAGGGGTGGGGGGGTCAAAGAATCCGAGGCATGATGGGTTTTCTCTAAATTAATGCATGATTCAAGTGAGACAACATCATCAAATGGTAACCCCACGATTACAAATCACCAATTGGATGGCATTACGATTTGCTAATAGTGGGTCAAGAGTGGGGTTTCGGGCGAAAGGGGTTTTTCAAATTGATGGGTCCTAGGGACAATTGATCGAAAAAAGATGAAGAAGAATCACTTACCAAGTGAAGATTGGATGCGGAAGACGTCAAATTGGAGGTTGGAGAATCGGAGTAGCAGCAGCACTTTGGGTGAGATTTGTGGGGTATGGGTTGAAAGTGATTGGGTTTGGGTTAATATTGCTGATCCATCGAGCTGACGGCGTCAAGAGTTAAATCTGACGCCATCAGATGCCCGTGTAAGGTGAGGTTTGGAGTAGTTTCATGTTCAGTCCCTGCTCTTTGCGTGAATAACTAAACATTAGTAAAACCCATGAGTAGCTATTCCGTTAACGAGGTCCACCAGGGTCGAACGTCTCATTACTGTCACGGAAAGAGGTAAGGTTGTAGAGGGGGTCGAGTGACGTTTTGGCTAAGTTGATCCCTATGCACGGGTCATTGGTGTGAGAAGAAAGATGTTGTTCCATAGGGGGTTTCAAATCAGTGGTGTTTTTGAGGTGCGACCTCTTTACACCGGGTTTAAAACCAAAAGAACGTTTTTTGGATGAGATCGGGAATGTAGTTCGCAAACATCCAACGAAAAATGTTATGGATTTGCGAACTTTTCTCTGCATGGGGGTGTTCATGAGAACGGGGGGTAGTTAATGGTAAAGCATTTGAGGAAAATTTCCCGCTATCCTCTTGGTCAAACACCAAAGGGGTTGACACCTCGAAGACTTTTTCAATTTTTTTAGGTATGGAATTTTCTTTGATCTTTTCTTTGACCCTTGATATGAATTGGTCTGCAAAATTCATAAAAGCTTTATGAGTGCTTTACATGCGTGCCTCTAGGTGCTGGATTTGTTTTTCCTGATTATCCATGAAGGTTACCATTATCCCTTCGAATTCCTCTTGTCGTGAACATTCAGGAAAATTCTGGTTGATAACCGTATTCCCGCGTAGATTATGATTCCACACGGGTTCAGCAGCAAGTTTCTCAATACTCATCAATTCTTTTACCTGCTTCTCGATGCTTCTTAACAACTCTTCTTGGGTGGCACATGCGTAGTCAAGTTTTACCTTGCTTGGGAACATCGGGTCCTCCCATCCTTCCTCTTCATATTGTGCCAACTCCTCAAGAACTTTCCAGCACTCGTCAACGCTAAGTCTATCTAGCCTACCCTTGGCTGCGTAATCAATGGCTTTCCTCGTTTGATAGTCAACCTTATCATAAAAGATTTGGATCTGGAGCCATGGTTCGATGCCATGATGAGGGACTTTTCGGAGTAGGTCTTTATATCGAATCCATGCTTCATAAAAGGTTTCATTTTGACGTTGTTGGAACATCAAGATGTCATTCCTAAGCTTAGTAGTTCTCCCCGGTGGGAAAAATTGAGCAAGGAAACGAGTGGTGAGATCATCCCATGTGGTGATGGATCCCGCGGGTAAACGCTCAAGCCATTGACTAGCTTGATCCCGTAGAGAGAATTGGAATAGGCGTAAACGGGTAGTCTCTCTAGTTTCAACACCTAGGTCTATGGAATCTACGATTTTGAGAAAGTCCTTAAGATGTTGGTTTGGATCTTCGGAACGAAGTCCATGGAATGCACATCCACTTTGCACCAACCGGATGGTGTCGGATCGCAAGGGGGTTACATTGTCTCCGGTGAGCTCAATGGTGTTTCGGTAGCCTTGGTGGCTAGGTCGGGAATACTCTCCTAAGGTTCGGGGCCTAAGGGGTTCTAGTGGTGGGTTTTGTTGTGGTGGGATGACGGGTTCAAAGATGTTACCACCTTCCATGATGTCGGATGGTAAAGAGTTACGAACAAAGGCACGAAGAAATAAGATAGACTAAAGAAAACCTAAAAATAAAAATAAAATCTTACTAGAAAGGAATCTAGCAAGTAGACCTAATAAAAAGAAATCCTAACCTAGACAATAACTATTCCCCGGGCTGCGGCGCCAAAAACTTGATGCGTGGGAATCGCAACAGGCTTTACCTCTCGAGGGATCTCGAGAAGCTTACAACCCCCACCAGGCAGTGTACCTGATCGTTGTAGTATAGTATAGTGACAAGTACCGGGGGATTGATCGTTCAGCTTAGGAATAGTGTCGCTAGGATTAGAAAGCCTAATTACTAGTTCTAAAGGTGAGGGATGATTATTTTTGTATTTTTATGTTTTATGGAAAGCAAGTAAAAATCTCGGGTTTTGGAAGAGTGGGCGGAATTAGTTGCTATTCAACTAACCCAAAACTAAGATGCAATCAAGATAAAATACTAAAAATGAAATTAAACTAATTATACTAAGGTTGTGAGCAGTAATTGGAGAAAATGTGTTTACTTAGACTTCACTACTCCCTAGATATCTTTTACACGTTAATTACTTGTCATAATTGCATGGATGACGGATTGTATTCCTTAATACCATTCATGGGGTGGCATACATAACTCCCCAATTCTATGAGCTCTTATCTCCTCCTACACCATGCCCAGCACAACTATAGGGATTGTAAACAGTGGCTCATGCATTAAATACAACCAATAAAGACCTAGTACGCCTCGGTTCATGTTTCTTAAGACGTTCAAGCATGTTACCATTTGGAGATCTGCCAGTTTTCTTAAGCCTAACATATAAAATCATTCATCCAAGACAAGAATAAACAAGTAATCAACACATAATCAATATCTAGGTTTCATTAGATCTAAGCAAACACAAAAGAGATCTAGCCTAGCATAATGGAATTGAGACAAGAACAAGATATAGACAACCAACACATAGACATATTGATTGAATTAGAAGAACACTTATCTCAATTACAATGCAAGGTATCAAGGGTTTGGAACCCTTGAAAAACCTGTAAAAGTTGCACCAAATTCGTCTTTAGGGTTTCTCCAAAACTTCTCTCTTTTAATGTGAAAAACTAGAAAACTATATATAGGAAAATAGGGGTGACGGCGTCAAGAACAAGGGTGTGACGCCATCATCTCGCCGCCAAATACTTCCTCGGACGGCCTTGATCTACTTCTGACACCCTGTGTGACGCCGTCATCAACTACGGATTTTTATTCTTGGGATTTTGACGCCGTCATGAGTTACTCTTGACGCCTTCATGTACTGTTCCCAGCATGGAAAATTGAGACTTTGCCGTTTTCTTCAATTTTATGCTCCAAAAACGTCCAAAATGGCTTCTTTTCCAGAATTCACTCTCCAAGTACCTAAAATCACAAAAGGAACGATTTAGGGCAATATTTGATCAAATAAAGTCAGATTCGGGCTTAAATGACCCCTTAAAAACAGATCATTTTTCGCCTCATCAACAGGTGGGGTAAGTATCCAGGGATAGTTACAGCAAAAGGGATGTTTATGAAAGAGTTCCTTTGTTTACAAAACTTTTAAATGAAGATTGTTATTAACAATCCTTTTAAAAGGTAATTATTTCCTTCATGGCATAATCCTTCCTGAATTTTACATAGGTGATCAGGCTATGTACAATTGAGGACTAATGATGCGATGTTAGATTTTGTCAAAATATCATAACTTTTCTCAAAAGGTTTAGATGGTGTTCAACGCATTGTTGTTAAAATAGTATCCTGATGTTTTCTTTCAAGTAACATGAAAATTGCCTCACGTAATAATAGTAAATACTTGGTGTAATGACAGAAAAATCAATTTATAGGATGGTAATAAAATAGCTTACTTCAGAAATTTTTCTGTAAAACAGTTTCCCCATATGATAGTAAAATAGCTCGAATGGTGTATTGGGTACGTGGGTGAATCTTGTCGAATGGTAATAGTATACTAATTTGTCAAAAACAAAATCAACCTAATCCCTAATAAGACAATGATAAGATGTTGCGAAACGATTGAAGTCTGAGCAATTGGGATAGAAAATGCTTAATACAACTAGGTCATGTCATCGTACCAACGATAAGTACAAAAGGAAAGATACAACTCTAAAGGGCTCGAACTACGGTTTATATATTGAAACCAGGCTCCTCCTGCTGAAGCATTGTTGTTATCCTTGATGTTGCTAATATCCTGGTGGTTCTCTTTCAACAGCTCACGCTATTCCTCGAGCGATTCAGTCTTGATTCCAAGTTCCTGATTTTCCTTGTTCCTTAGTTCCGGGCAGTCATTCTTGAAATGCCCTAAGTTTCCGCATTTGAAGCAACTCCCTGGGATCTTCTGATTTGTGAGTTTCCTACAGTCTTCAGTCCAATGACCCCGCTTCTTGCACACACCACACGGTTTACTGCAATGATCTCGGTGATGTTGATTACACAGGTTGCAGTAAGGTAACTTTCCAGTATACCTTCTCTTTGTGTGCGGTTCTGCAGCAAAGGCCCTATTCACTTCTTGTCCCTTGGGTGATTGTTGAGCAGCATTGCAAACTAGTTTGTTGTTCAACTTCCTTTTATTGTCACTATTGTTTCCTGATGTCTCGGCGTGAACTATGAGTTCCTTTGCTTCGATCGCCATTTTGATAGCTTCAGACATGGTATCGGGTTCCCATGCGATGACCAACATACGAATTTCATGGTAGAGTCCCCCGATGTACCTTTCAAGTTTCTTGCTTTCCGGTTCATCCATTGCAGAACCCAGTCGTGTTAATTCATAAAAATGAGTAGTGTACTCGTCAACATCATTTCCTACCTTGGTAAAGTTTAGTGTTTCCTGTTCCTTTGCTCGTAATTCATTTCTTACACCAAATGTTATACTCATCATCCTTCTTAGTTTCTCCCAAGAGTGTAAGTAGGCAGCATCAACTCCCACCATCTTAATATGTTTGGTCCACCATTCCTGGGCATGATCCTGAAAAGTGCATGTGGCGAACTTAACATTGTCTTCCTTACGACAGTCGCCACATTGAAATGTTGTTTCTATTTCTTCGAACCATTTGAGAAATTCCTTTGTGTTTCTAGTTCCGCTAAAGGAGAGAGGATTGCACCCCATAAATTCCATGTGAGTAAGTTCCTTAGTGAGGGCGGTGGCTATGTTCTTGGCAATGACTTGTCCAACAGCAGCTTGCGTCATGTTTGGAGTGGTTTGCTTAAATCTCTCTTCATCAAATCATAAGTGACCATGAGAATCTAGTTAATCAAAGTCATCATATTCACAACACATGAATATAATACATGAAAATTTCGGTCTACGTGAACCGGTATCACAAATAGCACAACCATTTCTTACATAGTAGAGTTACACTTGATATATTTGTTTGTACAACAATCAAAAGACAACAAGTTCTTTAGACTATGTCCCACACCTTCTGTGGCTAGGATAATAGTAAAAGCTAGTGAGGATATACGTCTGGTCTAGGGACTTCCTAGTGTCCCTCCGTGTGAAATCAGGTTTGTGGCATCATAAGGTCGAGATAGTCCTGAAGTGCTGTCTGAAGTTGTGCATCTATCAAATCTTAGATAATGTAGGTTCTGAACCATTCCTGAAGAATCTGCGGATGTTCCTGTTGAGTCCGTGATATTTTTGTTATCTACTAGGTGTTATCTAGTTCTTGGCAAGTGGGAATGGAAAAGGAAAATGACAATGATGGTACTAATGAATGGAATACTACCCTCTTTCGCGCTACCTCGCGACATCTAAGAGGTAAAACTAAAGTACGCACTATGAGACGACCAATAGTGTAATAAGTAACTGATGGTGGTGGTAGTACCTGAGTAGTGAGTGCTCTACTAGTGATGGAAAGAAACATACCATCTCCCTTGAAATAAATATCCTAATAAGTCCATTAAGATTAAGTCTGAATACTCTACCAAAAGGCATTCTATGTATGGGCTGAATGATAGGAAAACCCTGTTCCTATAGCAAATCAATAGTACTAATGGTGGTGTAAGTGCAACTGGTGGTATAATGGTAGTGGAAGATGACAAGGCATCTTCAATGTCGGAATCTGATGAGGCGAAAAATGATCCGTTTTTAGGATTTATTTGATCAAATATTGCCCTAAATCGTTCCTTTTGTGATTTTAGGTACTTTGGGAGAGAAATCTGGAAAAGGAAGCAATTCGGAAGTTTTTAGAGCATAAAAGTGAAGAAAACGCCAAAGTCTTAATTTTCCATGCTGGGAACAGTAGGTGACGGCGTCAAGAGTAATTCTCTGACGGCGTCAAGAGCAGAAGTCCATGACGACCCAGTACAGATTTGACGGCGTCACGAAGGTGGGGCGTCAAGAGTAAAAAGTCATGACGGCCTGGAAACGAATAAGTCTTGACGGCGTCAAATGTAGATCAAGGCAGTCCGAGAATAGTTTTGGCGGCGAGGTGACGGCGTCATAATGTTCGTCTTGACGCCGTCAGACCCAATTTTCTATATATAGTTTTCTAATTTTCACACATAAAAAAGAGAAGTTTTGGGAGAAACCCTAAGTACGATTTTGGTGCAACTTTTACAGGTTTTTCAAGGGTTCCAAACCCTTGATACCTTTCATTGTAATTGAGATAAGTGTTCCTTTAATTCAATCAATATGTCTATGTGTTGGTTGTCTATATCTTGTTCTTATCTTAATTCCATTATGCTAGGCTAGATCTATCTTGTGTTTGCTTAGATCTAATGAAACCTAGATGTTAATTATGTGTTGATTACTTGTTTATTCTTGTCTTGGATGAATGATTTATATGTTAGGCTTAAGAAAACTGGCAGATCTCCAATTGGTAACATGCTTGAACGTCTTAACAAACATGAACCGAGGCGCACTAGGTCTTTATTGGTTGTATTTAATGCATGAGCCACTGTTTACAATCCCTATAGTTGTGTTGGGCATGGTGTAGGAGGAGATAAGAGCTCATAGAATTGGGGAGTTATGTGTGCCACCCCATGAATGGTATTAAGGAATACGATCCGTCATCCATGCAATTATAACAAGTAATTAACGTGTAAAAGATGTCTAGGGAGTAGTGAAACTAAGTAAACACATTTTCTCCATTTACTGCTCACAACTTTAGTATAATTAGTTTATTTTCTTTTCTTGTATTTTATTTTGATTGCATCTTAATATTGGGTTAGTTGATTAGCAACTAATTCCGCCCAAATCCTTCAAACCCGAGATATTTACTTGCTTTCTAAAAAATATAAAAATACAAAAATAATCATCCCTCACCTTTAGCACTAGTAATTAGGTCTTCTAATCCTAGCGACACTATTCCTAGCTGAACGATCAATCCCCCGGTACTTGTCACTATACTATACTACAACGATCAGGTACACTGCCTGGTGGGGGTTGTAAGCTTCTCGAGATCCCTCGAGAGGTAAAGCCTGTTGCGATTCCCACGCATCAGAATCCGATAAAAGGATGTCAGGGTGAGTATCTGAAGACATGTCACTTGTGAACCAGGTCAATAAAATGATATATATATATATATATATATATATATATATATATATATATATATATATATATATATATATATATATATATATATATATATATATATATATATACAAATATAAGTATAAATAACTCGCACAAGGTATGCATGAAACAACATGTATCATGATTATGCACTTATGATGAAATGATGAGATGCTATGCTGATGTGGTTATAGTCTAGGGTCCAAGATACATCCTAGTTCGCTATAACCTTAGCTCTGATACCAATCTGTCACACCCCCAATTTACCTGACTTGCAGCAGAATGGAATGCCTGGGGGTGTCTGTCATAGCACCACAGTTACAGTTACATTGAACGACCTAAAGTGTCGTTTGAAAAATATTGCATTTGATCATTAAAATAATCCAGAGTTTACAAAATGAGGTCCCCAAAATGTGTTGCATGTTTATGAAAAACAAGTCATACTAGATCAAACGTTTACATAAGTGCATGAATTAATGATGAGACGCGTCGACCCCGCAACTCCATGAAGGTCCAAATGCATGTCACATGAGCTACCTTAATAACCTGAAATACATTGCTAAAACGTCAACACGAATGTTGGTGAATTCCATAGGTTTGTAAAATGTAATGATGTATGGCCACCACAAGTAAAAGTGCAAGATAAAAATCTCATGAAAATTGTACAATAGACCTTAAGCTCATGACCCCGAAGCTATGACTGATGAAACTATGCCCCTCCCGAATGTTTTACCAGAACACTCAAATGTAAAAGACATGAAATGCATCCGCTTACGGTTGGTAATCACTACCACGGATGGAGGCGTCACCCTCGATAGATCTATCCACTCACTCTCGCTTACCGGCAAATTAACGGTCCATGATAATAAACAGGGGACTTTAACTGATTGGTAAGGCAACTTAAGCAATGTACAAATGTTTGAATACTAGGGCTCGTACTAAAATGATTGATGCAATGTATTCCCCCGTGGGATTTGAAAACAATCAAAAATGTTGAATTGAAAACGGGGCTATGAAAACTCACCTTAACTGATGATACTGTGATGAGATGATGTGAAATGAACAACCATGAACATGTAATGAGCTGAAAAACAAGGCGCGCACACTAGCCGCAACCTAATGTGAATGATGAATGATCTACTTTAGATCACCAAATGATGTTATGAATGTCCATGCACATGTTTCCTATACCACTCTACTCTTTGAAAAACACTTGTTGTTATCAAAAATATATATATTCCAAGACTTAGGAAAAATATGGCTATTAGAAAATTAAAGCTAGTTGCAATATATATACTTATATATATATCGTATGTTTCCATGTTCGTGTTGAAATCCTCGGGTGGAAATCCTTGAAATAACGCCTTGTAGTGATAAAAATATACTTGTAATAACTAATACTTCATTAGTTATAAAATTGGGTACTTGGTATTATTTCTAGAATTCTAGAGTTACTACGTAGTTTTAGTGTTAATATTTCTAAAAGCTGTCAACCAAAAATGAGTTTTGCCGATTTTCAAACGTGAGTATCTTTGACGTTATAAGTCCGTTTTACTTGTTCTTTATATCCACGGTTACGTCTTAGCATGTAGTAATATATTTTGGAAAGCTCGGCTCCTCCGGGTTACGTCTAAAGCCTCTTTTTGTCCGATGAAAAACGTCCAACAGCATGTAATTTTCAGAAAAATACTTTTCGTCAACAAACTTGCAAAAATCATAACTTCTTCGTTATAAACTCTTTTTAATCCGTTCTTTCGCCTACGGATTCATTTTTGAAAGTATTTTCTAAAAATTTTGCCAAAGTTTCCTTTGTTTTTACTGATTTTCCTGGGTTTACCAAAATGGGACAGTAGGTATATTTACTTGTTACAAAACCATTTCCAAGGTTCAAAACTAGTTTCTACATCAACCAAAACTCTTGCAAACTTCACAAAACTATACTAATCCTACCATACACCTTCTTAGGGTGCCATGGGTTCCTAATGACTAGTAATCAAGTTAATTTAACAAAGGAACACCTAAAACCAATTCTAGGGTTTGTATGTGTCAAAAGTCTTCCAAAATAAAGTGGTATAACTAGTATGAGCATGAAATTAAGCATGAATACCATGAGATATAAGTGTTAATTAGATGAAAACATGAAAATAAATTTGAATACTCACTTTGAAATTTTAGGTGATGAGATGATTAGAAACCTTGGATTACTTGTGTTTTTATGGTATGATTCTTGATTAGGCAAGTAAAATGAACAACTTTGATGCTTTAAACATTTGAAAACTCCACTTGATCTTGGATTGGTGATGAAGTCGTGGGTTTGGAGATGGAAATGATGAAATGAGAGCTTTTTGATTATCAAGATTATGTATGATTTGGTTTAAGTGGTTTATGTAAATACTTGAATAAGTATATAGTATAAAAATGGTACATTAATGCACTAGGTTAATAAACTTTGTAAATTTTGCCTAGGAGAGGACTTATGGGCCGGTTCCATGGGGATGAGGGGGGGGGGGGGGGTAGGGTAGTTTTGATTTAATTAGGATTTTAGTGTAAGGTTTTGTGTTAAAATGAGTTATTAGTTAAAATCGGGTACCGGGTTTAATAGAAATAAATGTTAGCAAAGTTATTCGGGATGAAATAAAGTTGTAAAAATGTTAAAAATATGTTGGGTACAATTACTGAGTGTTCGGGTGATTATTGTTTAGTTTTCACGAAAACCGTCGTAATATTCATAAGCTCACGTTATAAATAAAATAAATTTCCAAAATACTGGGTAAGTAAATGTAATAACTTTTATGATGATAAAATGGATATAAAAATATGTCAGGACCATTGTAGGAATATTTAGATATATTCGTCGTATATAAACCGGGTGTTAACGTTTATTATAAATAATTATACGTAAAACGTTAAATGTATCAAATATTTAAATTGGAAAATCCTAAGAGTGGTATAACATGTAAATGACCTACTGATGATATGCAGACTGTCTCTAGTCTGTATGCAGTGTCCTTACTGATAATGAAATGAATTCGCACCTAAACCCATACGGTTACGCGAATTTTAATACCCGTAAACTAAATTTACGATGAAATGTGTAATGCATGTGAATAGTGAAAACTTTTCCGGCAATGAATAGTGTTCAGTGAATAGTAAAAATTTCTGACTGCTTCTCGGAATGTCAAACTGACACAAAAAATGATGAATAGTGTTTGATGAATAGTGTCTTTCCAAAGTTCGGGAAATGACCTGAAATGGTGAGTTGTGACACACATGATGTTGTTTGATATAATCAATCCTGTGGAGATGCAAGACCTGTGTAACACTGGCATCAGAGCAAGAGTTTAATCGATCCAAGGAAAGAACGAGTGCAAGTGATGATTGATTGAAGAGCAAGAATCAACAGCGAAGGGTTGTTACACAATCTTTGTGTATAGCGACCAGAAGAGGAAAGTAGTTACAAAACCTCCACAAAACCATCATCTAATCAGTAAGAGAAAGAAGAAAGAAGTCATAGGCGTATTTGGGATGTTTTGATCGATTGAAGAAAGGAGGGGGATTACCCGTTTCATTCATTGGAGAAACGAATTGTTGTTGTTTTTTAACAGAAAGCAGCGAAGAGGAAGAAAGAATAGGACCAATAGGCTGTTCGAAATTGCAAAGGTTTGATTTGATTGGTGTAAGTAGAAAGAAATCATAACCTTTGTGGTATAGTAAGCAAGAATCCAAAACCTCCATGGTACAATCCTTCGTAGAACAAACCTTAGTGGTACAAATCCTTCGTGGAACAAACCTTAGTGGTACAAATCCTTCTTGGAACAAACCTCCGTGGTACAGTCCTTCGTGGAACAAACCTTCGTGGTAAAACCTGTGTGGTACGATCAAGTAAGCAAAAGGAAAACCTGTGTGGTACAAGCAAGAAAGGCTAAAGGACGTCAAAGAAGAAAGAAAGAGAGAAAGGAAGAAAGCATGGCGAATGAAGTCAAGTAAAGAAGCCTCGATTTGCGTCTATAACATTAGGGGGGAGAATGTTGGACCATAATGTTATAGAAGCAAATGTTAGGGTAGTTTAGTGTAATTTTAAGTTATGTATTCTGTAAGTTTTGTTATGAACCGACCCATTGTATTGGGCTGGGTCACAAGAAAGAAACGGTTATTTGTAGGGTTACAACGTTTAGAATAGGTCGTGACTTTTAGGAATCGACATGTCTCTTTGAAGGCACTGATTCTGTATGTATATATATAGAGTAGGATTCTGTAATCAACATTCAACCCAATTCGTTTATAATATCAGTTATAAAGGGTTCAACCCATTCTTTTGTTTCTGTTATTGATTCTTGTTTGATGTACACATGATGTTGTTTGATATAATCAATAATCCTGTGGAGATGCAAGACCTGTGTAACACTATGTTTCACTAAATTAATTTTCTGGTTTATTTTACAAACGTAAGGGTTGGTGACTTGGTTCGAATAATCGAATCTAGAAGTAAACTAATCTTGCTTTAAGCGCACGTTTGCCTATATGTACATATACATGATGCCTAAAGTCAACCACCGATGTGTACCAACCAATACTAGATGCCATGATCACTAATTGTGTAATAAAAATGTTTTAATTGAAGCGCAATTATCATGTCTCTTTAGTCCAATTTAGACAAGTTAATTATTCCTTGTAATGGTCATATGTTATGCAAGTCAGCTCTTGTAACACCCCCAAAATTTGGTACAGCGGAAGACTCAACAAGCTTTTGGGGTGTTACGGGGATAGGTATCCAACACAAGACATAAAAGAACGAGATAAAGTAAACACAAGAAAAACACAACCAAAACGGGGTTTTAAAGTTTACAATTATCCCAACATTCATTCAGAGTCAGGCCCAAAAGAAATAAACGTAGGTCCACATTTAAATATCAGAGTTTTAGAAAAATAGATCCATAAACCAGGTACCATAGCCAAGCCTTCCAAATCCAAGCATCCAATTCGTCACTTAATTACCTGAGAAAACGTGCTAAAAGTCAGCTTTCGCTGGTGAGATCATAGGTTTACATTCATAATTCAATATAGTGGACATATACGCAAAACGCTTGCTAGCTATACTAGGGATTCACTACAGCCTGCGGATACCCTCCGCTCCATCATAAATACACGGGTACCCCCCCGTAATGCCATAACTACTCGGATAACCTCTGAAGTATTAATAACCTATAGGTGCACACTATAGTCAAATAATCAAATCCAATCAAATCAATATGTATGCGTAGGGATACGACATACCCAACATGCGTAAGGACACGACACGTACAACTTACCTAGATCTAGTCTAGGCCTCGTTGTGTAGCTTACCTAACTCTAGGTTAGGCCTCGCCCTTCCTAGTTATATAAGCATAGCAAGTTTCGAAAAGAATATAAAAGCGATAAAAGTCCACATAAAATAATTTGCACGTTTCTCACCCAAAGTATTGAAAACATAGTTCAAGAGAAAAAGTGGGGCTATGACTCACCTCAAGTCCAGAAATCAGCAAGAAGAAATCGGTAGAAATAAGACGTATAGTAACTCAAAAGACGGCAACTACGAATTCGGCACGACCTAACAATATCAACTCGTTCAAAAAACATTTCCTCAAAATCGAATATTCCCAAACCCGAACGTATTCCATTTTACTTTCCGAAAATCCATTTCTCGTATTATCTCGTATTAGTTTGGAGTTTGGCGTTTGGTATCCATATGGGTGGTGGGTCGACACAACTCAAACCGAGAAGTCACAACAAAAAGGATAATAAAACAATCTATAGGTCTAATATTAGTCCAATATATTATTTAAATAAATCATCGAAGTTTATCAAATCCGTCGATTTGGTAATCCCCCATATTTATTTACTTAATATACCATTCTAATATTATACCCGAATCCTAGGTCACACATTGCACATAAAGTACTATATGGTATATATCAAAGTTTAATAAATTCTCTAATTATGCCGTTAAGCTTACCAAATTCGTCAATTTGGCAACCTCACGAGATACTTAGTAATTTATTATTCTCGTACACATACCACAACCTATGGGCGTCGTTGGATACGATGCCCATTAATATACTCAATTTAAATAACTAAATAGCTCTTACTTAACCCGTCGATTAAATAAGTTACGTAGTTATTGAAAGTGAGTGTATTAATTGTCATATATCCGTGACAACACAAAAGTCTCAATCAATAATCCACTTGGACTCAAGTGACCACGATCCCGTATAACTCGATAGTTTACCTCGTTTATTTAAAAGAAATTATTTTATTTAATATTTATTTAACGTCAAGATTTCATCGTTATTTATAGTCGTTTAATTATAATAACGCTCCCGACATTTATTACACCACTTTCATAGTATAATATTTATCGTCACGTTATTGTTATAATATTACTCGTGATCTTTTTATTTTTAATATACGCATTTATATATTTATATATACGTTACTCACTTCTATATATATTTATATAAACGTTTATATTACCAATAATATTATTACGAGTTTTATTATTTGCGTTTAATTATAAATAATTATCGAATCATACGAAATGGTCACATGTCCGAGTCATCACTCTCGGCTCATTGTCCAAGTCCAAAAGTAACAAAATCAAGTCATAAATAAGTAATCCAACTCCGTCCGAATCAATCCCAATACACGTGCTACAACAATAGGGTCCGACTACGGCACCCGACTAACCTATCTCCGTCAATCTAAGTGACCGTCTCACAATCGGTCCCCATATTTACCATTCGTCAACACCTCCTCAATAATCACAATTGTAACAATATTCCCATTGTCGAGACCACAAAGGGTCTCGACCCAACCAAAAGCATTCGGCCAAAATAAAATAAGCCGCAAGAATCAAGTAATAAAAATAACCATATCACCACATTAGTGAGCACCAAAAATCTGGAAACAAAACATTAACCATTGTCGGACCCAAATGGGTCGCGGCTAACCACGGATCCGAAAGAAACATGAGGCACGAGCCCATAGGGGTCTCGGCCTGATTTCCATCGAACCAAAACCGAGCCAAACGGCTCCTAGGGGTCGCGACATAAACCAAAAACAACCAAACTACAAACAACAATCAATCCAAGCAAGACCCCCAACATGGATTTATTTAAATCTGAGTCAAAACCACACCAAAATGGATACCCATTTTATTTTCTTATCAAAATCTTTAAAAGAAATCATGTATCTTTAAATCCCATCACTAAATAATCCAAGTTTGACTCGGCTTAGTCAAACCCACGCGTAAAAACGCGTTTCCTCACCTTCTTGAACCACGGAGCTCGCGGATCTAGTGAAAACAATAATACTCGAACCGGATTTATAAAGATTTCGTGGTGTTAAGATGGGTTTTAGGGCGCGTGGTGTATACCAAATGATAGATCGGGACGAGGTGGTTAAGATGGTGGTAATATTTCGTGGGTGGGAGTGGCGGTGTGATGGTGGTGATCGGATAAAAGGGGCGGCGGTTATGGGGTTTCAAGAGAGAGATGGAAGATGATATTGGTGTAGGTTTGTGTTGTGTGTGAGGTGACAGTATCCACAAGGACGATTTGTAGTTTTACTCTATCTTTATTATTTGTTTTCTTTTCTTTCTTTCTTTTTATTCAAACAATAATAATAATAATACTAATAATAATAATAAATAGGGTATTATTAATATTTAGGGTAATGTGGCTAGGTGTAATTTACACGGACCAAAACCCGTAACCCGTTTCAAAACATTTAATATCTCATGAGACGTTCCATAAATAAATATATATATTGTCGAATTCGTAAACTCAAGACATAAAATTTTAGTTAGGTTACCCTAGTGCCGGAGTCAACGTAGTGCCAATAAAATCTCGAAATAAATTCTCATCACATCGATAATCCAAATTGATTCCATAAAAATTTTAAATATAATCAACCACAATATAGGTTTTACAAGTTCGTTACGAATAAAATTTCAAATATAAATTTATAAACGAACTTTAACGTAATGCGGGTTTTCAAAATGGCTCCCTAATTTGCAAGTTGTCACATCCTCCCAGCCTCAGAAGAAACCCGTCCCGGGTTTCTCTCGGAACAATCCATCAACGAAGTGAAAAGCTTCGGATATCTCTTTTGGAACTCGTCCTCACGTTCCCACGTAAATTCCGGTCCATGTCGGGAATTCCAACGAACCTTAATGAGTGGAATGCGACTTCGCTTGAGTCGCTTAATCTCACGATCCAAAATCTCAATCGGCTCTTCCACAAAGTTCAATTTCTCATCAATACGAATATCTTTCATCGGTATAACCGGTGTCTCATCAGAGAGACACTTCTTCAAATTACTAACATGAAACACATCGTGAACTTTACTCAGTTCATGTGGTAATTCCAACCGATAAGCCACGGGCCCAATTCTTTCCAAAATAAGAAATGGTCCAATGTAGCGGGGGTTGAGTTTCCCACGTTTCCCGAAACGTATCACACCTTTCCAAGGCGAGACTTTCAGCATCACTTTGTCTCCAACCTGGAACTCTAGGGGTTTACGTCTCTGATCGGCGTAACTTTTCTGTCTATCTCTAGCTGCTTGTAATCGATCACAAATTTGAGTCACTTTCTCAGTAGTCTCCAATATAAGCTCGGGGCCTGTGAGTTGGCTATCTCCAACTTCAGCCCAACCAATAGGTGAACGGCATTTACGACCATATAAAGCTTCAAATGGTGTAGCTTTAAGACTTGTGTGGTAGCTATTGTTATAGGAGAATTCCGCAAGGGGTAGATACTTCTCCCAGCCTATACCAAAGTCTATTATGCATGCACGAAGCATATCCTCCAAAGTCTGAATAGTTCTCTCACTTTGACCATCGGTTTGGGGGTGATATGCAGTACTCATATCAAGTCTCGTCCCCAAAGCGGTTTGAAGTGATCACCACAAAGCTGACGTGAAGCGGCTGTCGCGATCAGAAATAATCGATATCGGAACTCCATGACGAGAAATAATTTCCTTCACATACAACCTCGCAATTTTGTCGACACTATCATCTTCACTAATCGCCAGGAAATGAGCAGACTTAGTCAATCGATCCACAATTACCCATATAGCGTCACAACCGCTAGCTGTCTTTGGTAATTTGGTAATAAAGTCCATTGTAATCCGCTCCCATTTCCAAATCGGGAGTCCTGGCTGCGTCAATAATCCTGACGGTCTTTGATGTTCGGCTTTAACCTTAGAACATGTCAAGCACTTACTAACATACAACGCTATATTTGCCTTCATGTTTGGCCCCCAATATAACTTCTTAGGATCCTGGTACATCTTGTCAGATCCAGGATGAATAGAGTACCTTGACTTATGCGACTCATGCATAATCAACTCTCGAATTCCTCCATATTATGGTACCCTAATCCGATCTCCAAAACATAATACTCCATCAGAACGCTTAACAAATCCTTTCTCATTTTCAGCCATCCCAAATATGTTCTCAGCATGTCGGTTTTCTGCTTTCAACGCTTCCGTTTGAGCTTCAAATATTTGAGACGGTAACGGCGATACGATAGTCATTCCTAATGACCTAACTCGTAACGGTGGTACTCTTTCCTTTCGACTAAGAGCATCAGCAACAACGTTCACTTTACCAGGATGGTAGCGAATTTCACAATCATAATCGCTTAGCAACTCAATCCAACGTCGCTGTCGCATGTTGAGCTCTTTTTGATTCAAGATGTGCTGTAGAGTTTTGTGGTCAGTAAATACAACACACTTGGTTCCGTACAAGTAATGTCTCCATATCCTTAAGGCAAAAACCACAGCACCTAACTCCAAATCATGAGTTGTGTAGTTCTTCTCGTGCTTCTTGAGCTGTCGGGAAGCATAAGCTATTACTTTCTCTCGTTGCATTAACACAGCTCCCAAACCTTTATGCGAAGCGTCACAATAGACGACAAAGTCCTCATTACCTTCAGGTAACACTAAGATAGGAGCACTACACAACATCTTCTTAAGTACTTGAAATGCTTCCTCTTCCTTATCTCCCCATTCGTATTTAACACTCTTTTGAGTCAATTTAGTCAACGGTTTTGCTATCTTCGAAAATCCCTCAATGAATCTTCGGTAGTAACCGGCTAAACCCAAAAATTGACGAACTTCACTCGGGGTTGTCGGCGCAGCCCAATCTTTAATAGCTTCAATCTTAGCAGGATCTACATGAACTCCTTGACTATCAATCACATGACCCAAAAATTCTACCGTCGAAATCCAAAATTCACATTTGGAAAACTTGGCATACAGTTTCTCCCTCCTGAGCAATTCCAAGATAAGCCTTAGATGCTCCTCATGCTCCTTTTCACTCTTCGAATAAATTAGAATGTCATCGATGAACACAATCACGAACTTATCTAAGTAAGGCTTACACACCCGATTCATGAGATCCATGAATACCGCCGGTGCATTAGTCAACCCAAACGGCATCACCTGAACCCGTAACGGGTTCTGAAAGCCGTTTTCGGAATATCTTCCTCGCGAACTCGAAGCTGATGATATCCCGACCTCAGATCGATCTTCGAATACACACTCGATCCTTGAAGCTGATCGAACAAGTCATCGATCCTCGGTAACGGGTATCTATTCTTCACCGTTAACTTGTTCAGCTCTCGGTAATCAATACACATACGAAACGATCCATCCTTCTTCTTCAGAAATAATATCGGGGCTCCCCAAGGTGAAGAACTTGGTCTTATAAATCCTTTTTCGGCTAACTCCGCTAATTGTTTTGACAACTCTTCCAATTCAGTGGGTGCAAGTCGATAAGGCGCTCGTGCCACAGGTGCAGCACCAGGTATCAACTCAATCTGAAACTCCACTTGTCTAGTAGGCGGGATTCCCAGCAAATCATCGGGAAATACATCAGGAAAATCACGAACTATAGGCACATCTCCAATGCACCTTTCCTTCTTCTCCTTCCCTCCTTTCTCAGAGATTTGAGCTAAGAAAAGACAACATCCTTTTTCCATCAACTTTGGTAACTTAGTGCAAGAAATGACCGCTAATCGGGATGGGCTCCTCGAACCTTTTCGATCTCCTTGTATATTTAGAATCTCCTTTCCGTAAGGCACCCGCACGATCTTCTCATCACAAAGTATGTGAGCACGATACTTCGACAACCAATCCATACCAATGATGACATCGAAACTTCCTAACGTGACGGGTAGAAGATCTATGTTGAAAGGGTGATTCAAGAAATTTAACGTGCAACCGCGAATGATAGTCTTAATCCTTTCTTTGTTTCCATTAGCTAACTCTACATCATACCCAATTCCTAAGGCCATCGGGGGTTTCTCTAGTAAGGGTGCAAACGTAGTGGACACAAAACTTCTATCGGCTCCAGTATCAAATAATATGGAAGCATAACGATTATTGAGAAGGAACGTACCAGTAACGACGTTCGGATCTTCTCCTCTCTCGTTCCCGAGTGCATACACTCTCCCATGAGCAGCTCCAGCTTCCACACGTTGGTCCCCATTATCTTGTCGTCCACGGTTTCCTCCAACTCCACGGTTTCCATGATTGTACCCATTACCACCCGATCCTTGATTTCCTCGGTTCCATGATTCCCTACACTCATTCCTATAGTGTCCCTTCTTTCCACATCCATAACAAGTAACGTCCGCCTTACTTCTCACTTCAGGAGCAGCTTGAACCATAGCAAGGGGTCGTGCTCTACAATCCCTAGCTACATGTCCTCTCCTTGAGCAACTCTGACAAATCACATTACATTGTCCCGTATGATTCCTGTAGCAACGACCACACTTGGGTGCATCACCATTATAGTTCTTCTTATTTCCATCCCCAATAGCATAAGCTTTTGCAACAACTTGTCGCTTGTTTCGGTGATCATTACCCTTAGAGTGATGGTCTCTCTTTCTCTTTCCATTCTTATCCTTATCAGCTCCTTCCAATTCCAACGAATCCATTAATTGTTGAGCAATTGTGATGGCCTCATGGATATTTGCAGGTCTAGCAGCAATCACATCATTCCTTGTAGCCAAAGGCAACCCATCGGTATACCGCTCAATCTTTTGAGTCTCAGTTCTAACCATATCTGGGCAAAGCAAGGCCAACTCCTAGTGACGACGATTGTAAGTCACCATATCAGTACCCTTCACTTTGTGATTCCAAAACTCAATCTCCAGCTTCTTAACCTCATTTCTTGGGCAATAAGTCTGAATCAGCAAAGACTTAAATTGCTCCCAAGTCATAGCATAAGCCACATCACTCCCAACCGAATTTCGGTAATTGTTCCACCAAGTTAAAGCTTCATCCTTGAAAGTAAAAGAAGCAAACTTTACCTTCGCATTCTCCGCATAACCACTGACATTAAACACTGACTCAGTCTTCTCTATCCACCTGACCAAGTAGACCACTCCTTCAGTTCCACCAAACTCAATGGGTCCACAAATTTTAAACTCCTTGTAGTTACATCCATTAGCATGAACAGGTGGAAATGTTCCAGCAGAATTGTTGGAATGATTTGACTCAGCTAGTAACTCAGCAACTCGTTGCTCCACAAGTTGATTGATCATTGCTTGATCCACAGTAGGTGCATTAAGTGGAACATGATCATTGTCTCCCTGAACATCAACATTTTGATTCCTGTTGTTGCGATTAGTAGTGTCCAGGTTATCAGGAGTAGGGGTTTCAACATTTCGAGTAGGACGGCGTCATAGGCGACCAGGGGTAGTCACTGCAGGATCAGTTCTGGTAGCTCTAACAAGGTTTCGTCATGGGGCCATTGATCTGAAACATCATACAAGGTTCATGAGTCTCCGATAGAACTTATCATACGCTCAACAAGAATTAAATCAATGAAGCCAAGTCATGGAAAGAATATCAACAATACACCACAAGACATCAATAAAGCGAATAGGGACTCAATTTTCATAACATCCAAAAACCACATAATACCATATAATAATAACCATCAACCATACAATAGGGATCCAACATCGTTCCAACTACCGAAAAACACAAAAGATAAATATCGTTCCAAACGAGACGAATACTGAACGAAAAATACATCAAAATATGATAACTAGCTTTTCTAACCGAGCACTCCTTGGTGTAGAAAGCAACAAGACAATATAACTCAAACATCTAGCCACGCTGCTGGCGGAGGTTCCTGAACTCCTGCCTCAAGCCATTAAGCTCTCTCCATAGTGATCCTAACTCCACACTATGGGTGTCGCTGTCTCTCTTGAGGTCAGCCACCTCCTTCTCTAACTCGGTATTCCTCTGCCATAACTTGCGTTCGGCCTCTCGAGTTGTGATAAAACCTCGTTGTAAGCTCTCGATCTGCTCGAGAATCTCCATCAAACCTCTCCTCATCGCTGTCGTCCTGCCCACGACAGCGGTCATATCAACTCTCAGCTCAGCGATAAACTCTCCAATAACCATCTCAAGTCGGTCAGACATCCGCGAGATCCTCTCGCCCTGTGCAGTAATCTGAGCCCACAACCTACCAGTCTCACCTAACTCTACCTGCTCAGCAGAAACCTCAGATGGCGCGTCCGACGCCACGGGACTACCAGGTGGTGAATCAAACAGAAATGGATAATCAGGTGAAACAGGCTCTATCGGATGTATAGGTGAATCAGGCTCCTCAGCCTGAGCTGGCGGCACTAACAAATCATCATCATCAGGCATCTCCTCCTCCTAAGGGTCATCCTCCTCCTCAGGGTCATCATCATCACCCTGCTCAGCCTCCTGAGGGTCATCAGCCTCATCCTCACCCTCGTACTCCTCCTCCTCCTCATCGGAAGAGTACACCATCAATCGTCGTCTCCTAACAGGTGAATCATGTGGATATGGGGTAGGTGATCTAGGACGACGACATAATGATGCAGGTGGTGCATCTGACAGGAGAGTGTGAGCATCCAAATGTAAAGGTGGTGAAGTAGGGCGTACCGACATACGTGCCGTAGCTCGGTGGGCAAAGCGTGGAGCCACACGAGCCGAAGCCTGATGAAGAGTAAGCTGTCTCGAAGTACTAGGGAGCCCTAGAGAAGATGAGGGTCCCTGCGTAGATGCAGCAGGCGGTGCAGAAGTAGAAGCTGTCGGTGACACAATAGCTGAATGCATGGCAACCCTGTAAGGATCATCAGGAGCCATGGTGATCTGTTCTGGGCGTACAGGTGTAGTAAGAATATCCTCAACAACGTCAAACATACGGGAGGCCATAGTCTGTGACAACGGCGTAGGGTAGGTGTAAGTGTTTCAAAACAACTAAAGCGCGAATCACAATACCATATCAAAAATCCTCATATAAAATCAATCATATAATCTTAATAAAGAATTTCAAAAGTCGCATTACTAAAACATTTATAAAACAATTAAACCATATAATTCCTCGAAACGCCATCTTATCACTAAATCAATATATTCCATATTCTCAAGTCATCTCAAAAATCTCATTTCAATCATTATCTCATAATACCTCAAAATAATCGAAGATGCTTCGGCTTGGCGGGCTGGCGGGCAATGGTCGAGGATCGTTTTCTATAAAAATCGGTTATAGCTTAGGTGTTTATTTACCTAGTTCTCTATAACCTTGGCTCTGATACCAATCTATAACACCCCCAAAATTTGGTACAGCGGAAGACTCAACAAGCTTTCAGGGTGTTACGGGGATAGGTATCCAACACAAGACATAAAACAACGAGATAAAGTAAACATAAGAAAAACACAACCAAAACGGGGTTTTAAAGTTTACAATTATCCCAACATTCATTCAGAGTCAGGCCCAAAAGAAATAAACGTAGGTCCACATTTAAATATCAGAGTTTTAGAAAAATAGATCTATAAACCAGGTACCATAGCCAAACCTTCCAAATCCAAGCATCCAATTCGTCACTTAATTACCTGAGAAAACGTGCTAAAAGTCAGCTTTCGCTGGTGAGATCATAGGTTTAAATTCATAATTCAATATAGTGGATATATACGCAAAACGCTTGCTAGCTATACTAGGGATTCACTACAGCCTGCGGATACCCTCCGCCCCATCATAAATACACGGGTACCCCCCCCCCCCCACGTAATGCCATAACTACTCGGATAACCTCCGAAGTATTAATAACCTATAGGTGCACACTATAGTCAAATAATCAAATCCAATCAAATCAATATGTATGCGTAAGGATACGACATACCCAACATGCGTAAGGATACGACATGTACAACTTACCTAGATCTAGTCTAGGCCTCGTTGTGTAGCTTACCTAACTCTAGGTTAGGCCTCGCTCTTCCTAGTTATATAAGCATAGCAAGTTTCGAAAAGAATATAAAAGCGATAAAAGTCCACATAAAATAATTTGCACGTTTCTCACCCCAAGTATTGAAAATATAGTTCAAGAGAAAAAGTGGGGCTATGACTCACCTCAAGTCCAGAAATCAGCAAGAAGAAATCGGTAGAAGTAAGACGTATAGTAACTCAAAAGACGGCAACTACGGACTCGGCACGACCTAACAATATCAACTCGTTCAGAAAACATTTCCTCAAAATCGAATATTCCCCAACCCGAACGTATTCCATTTTACTTTCCGAAAATCCATTTCTCGTATTATCTCGTATTAGTTTGGAGTTTGGAGTTTGGCGTTTGGTATCTATATGGGTGGTGGGTCGACACAACTCAAAACGAGAAGTCACAACAAAAAGGATAATAAAACAATCTATAGGTCTAATATTAGTCCAATATATTATTTAAATAAATCATCGAAGTTTATCAAATCCGTCGATTTGGTAATCCCCCATATTTATTTACTTAATATACCATTCTAATATTATACCCGAATCCTAGGTCACACATTGCACATAAAGTACTATATGGTATATATCAAAGTTTAATAAATTCTCTAATTATGCCGTTAAGCTTACCAAATTCGTCAATTTGGCAACCTCACAAGATACTTAGTAATTTATTATTCTCGTACACATACCACAACCTATGGGCGTCGTAGGATACGATGCCCATTAATATACTCAATTTAAATAACTAAATAGCTCTTACTTAACCCGTCGATTAAATAAGTTACGTAGTTATTGAAAGTGAGTGTATTAATTGTCATATATCCGTGACAACACAAACGTCTCAATCAATAATCCACTTGGACTCAAGTGACCACGATCCCGTATAACTCGATAGTTTACCTCATTTATTTAAAAGAAATTATTTTATTTAATATTTATTTAACGTCAAGATTTCATCGTTATTTATAGTCGTTTAATTATAATAACGCTCCCGACATTTATTACACCACTTTCATAGTATAATATTTATCGTCACGTTATTGTTATAATATTACTCGTGATCTTTTTATTTTTAATATACGCATTTATATATTTATATATACGTTACTCACGTCTATATATATTTATATAAACGTTTATATTACCAATAATATTATTACGAGTTTTATTATTTGCGTTTAATTATAAATAATTATCGAATCATACGAAATGGTCACATGTCCGAGTCATCACTCTCGGCTCATTGTCCAAGTCCAAAAATAACAAAATCAAGTCATAAATAAATAATCCAACTCCGTCCGAATCAATCCCAATACACGTGCTACAACAATAGGGTCCGACTATGGCACCCGACTAACCTATCTCCGTCAATCTAAGTGACCGTCTCACAATCGGTCCCCACATTTACCATTCGTCAACAACTCCTCAATAATCACAATTGTAACAATATTCCCATTGTCGAGACCACAAAGGGTCTCGACCCAACCAAAAGCATTCGGCCAAAATAAAATAAGCCGCAAGAATCAAGTAATAAAAATAACCATATCACCACATTAGTGAGCACCAAAAATCTGGAAACAAAACATTAAACATTGCTGGACCCAAATGGGTCGCGGCTAACCACGGATCCAAAAGAAACATGAGGCACGAGCCCATAGGGGTCTCGGCCTGATTTCCATCGAACCAAAACCGAGCCAAACGGCTCCTAGGGGTCGCGACATAACCCAAAAACAACCAAACTACAAACAACAATCAATGCAAGCAAGACCCCCAACAAGGATTTATATAAATCCGAGTCAAAACCACACCAAAATGGATACCCATTTTATTTTCTTATCAAAATCTTTAAAAGAAATCATGTATCTTTAAATCCCATCACTAAATAATCCGAGTTTGACTTGGCTTAGTCAAACCCACGCGTAAAAACGCGTTTCCTCACCTTCTTGAACCACGGAGCTCGCAGATCTAGTGAAAACAATAATACTCGAACCGGATTTATAAAGATTTCGTGGTGTTAAGATGGGTTTTAGGGCGCGTGGTGTATACCAAATGATAGATCGGGACGAGGTGGTTAAGATGGTGGTAATATTTCGTGGGTGGGAGTGGCGGTGTGATGGTGGTGATCAGATAAAAGGGGCGGCGGTTATGGGGTTGCAAGAGAGAGATGGAAGATGATATTGGTGTAGGTTTGTGTTGTGTGTGAGGTGACAGTAACCACAAGGACGATTTGTAGTTTTACTCTATCTTTATTATTTGTTTTCTTTTCTTTCTTTCTTTTTATTCAAACAATAATAATAGTAATACTAATAATAATAATAATAATAATAAATAGGGTATTATTAATATTTAGGGTAAGGTGGCTAGGTGTAATTTACACGGACCAAAACCCGTAACCCGTTTCAAAATATTTAATATCTCACGAGCCGTTCCATAATATATATATATATATATATATATATATATATATATATATATATATATATATATATATATATATATATATATATATATATATATATATATTGTTGAATTCGTAAACTCAAGACATAAAATTTTAGTTAGGTTACCCTAGTGCCGGAGTCAACGTAGTGCCAATAAAATCTTGAAATAAACTCTCATCACATCGATAATCCAAATTGATTCCATAAAAATTTTAAGTATAATCAACCACAATATAGGTTTTACAAGTTCGTTACGAATAAAATTTCAAATATAAATTTATAAACGAACTTTAACATAATGCGGGTTTTCAAAATGGCTCCCTAATTTGCCAGTTGTCACAGCTCTTAGCATGTTAGGTGATTCTTAAGTTCAAAAAAAAAAAATGTTAGGTGATTCTTCCTGTTTATGTTATTAATTAATAAAATATACTCCGTATTTGGTAATGATAGACTAAAATATTTTGAATCCAGCTATCACGTCTAAACTTTTTGATACTAAGGCATTGTTTGGCAAGGGCTTATGAAGGGCTTCGGCTTTTAAAATAAATTGGTTAATAAAATAAGTCTCGTTTGTCATGGGGCTTATGGAAGGGCTTATAAAATAAGTTGGCTAAAAAGTTTAGCCCCATAAAACGGGCTAATAACTTTATCCGAGGCTTTTGAATAATAAATTACTTATTTACCCACAAAAATATCTAACATATACAAAAACTCATTTAATTATGTTTTTTTTAGTAATTTGCAATAATAAGCTCCAGCCACAGCCCATTTACCAAACAAGTTTATAAAAATACAAATTTTAGTTTCGGCTTATAATATAAGTCCTAGCCCCGGCTCCCGCCCTAGCCCCAGCCCCAGCCCATTTCTCCAAACATATCCTTATGTTGGCAGATAATGCAATCTTCATTTTCATTTTTATGACATCATTGATCGTAGCTTTTAACATTAGCTTTAACTATAACTGTAATCACAAGCAACATCATATTAAGGAGGTACTAATTTATTTAATGAAGCTGGGATCAGATGCCCAAAGTCTACCCACAGTGTGAACGTGTGTGCCTCAGATTAGATGCCCCTTGATTAAACAATGTTTATGACCAACTCTTATATACTAAACCAGTCATAATCCGTTGTTATCATGTCCCTTTCTTCAACCCTGGATATTAATCGGTGGCCAATAATGTAATTCAATATATGCATTATGAAAGTCAGTTGTTTGTGTGTATGAAAATACATAAAAACATATTATATCTGGTGGCTAACACACTGAATAGCAGCGTTAACAAGATCTCAAGGAACCTTTAAGCTAACCATATAGAGGAAACATACAAACTTTTTCTAAGAGGTGGAAATCAACCCATATACATTAGAAATTACCTATCAGTCATCTTTGACAAATATTATACAGTGGCTAAGAAACATCAGTTAATTTACGGTCTAAACATGCAAAAAACATATATTAAACACGCAACAACAAGAAACAGAGAGACGCAAGGGAAACACGTAAAATGGATCTGCTTTTCACTATCAATACAATAAAGTAATATGAGCTAAAATCCAAGGAATTGAAGTTGGTAAAATGGGTGGTTTGGGTAACGGGTCAAACAGGTAATCTTCTGGTACGGATGTCTTATACATAATTAGCAGGTTAAATATGTTTGTAAAAATAACTTATTACATAAATAGTCCATTTATTGAAAGAAAAAAGTTATTGGGAGGTAATATGCAGTAAACATAAGGTTTGGGCAGCTATCGACCCGTTAGACCTATCTGACCCGTTACCTTTTAGCAATATTTTCAATTTGAAAATTTAACATGTCAGACATGAAATGTAACTCAAATAAACTCACTCAAAGTAATCGAGAATCAATCCATTAGTTATCTTAAAAAGGAAATACTCCCTCCGTCCCATATTATAACTCCATTTCTTACTTTTTGGTGTCCCAAAATACTTGTCCATTTTTTTTGTTTTAACCAATCACAACATACTTTAGTGGAGAGAGAAGCAATTTTATTGGTGAATAGATTAGTTAGTGGAAATTTATTAAACTTTGTGCAAAATAAAAATGGATTTATAATTTGGGACGGATGGAGTACTATTATATCTAATGCTACAGCAATGTTTAATTTTATAAATTGGGTCATTCACATTACATCAACAGACCATACACATGGGTACACAATAAATTATTTCAGATCTAGATGCTTTGTTGCATTATATCATTAAACTAAATATGGAAATTAAACAGGAAAGACACATAAAACAGATACTCTGGGACCCGCGTGTATGCTTAGTTGACTTTAGATGTTACTATGCTTGCTAATGATACAATTTCTTTCGTATCTAAGCCATTACGGAAGCAGCTTGTAGCATAGTCCTTAACTTGAACTAGTTGTTATGAGTTCATTACTCGGTGTTAACTAGCAAGAATGAAACTTGGGACGTGATGCCCAAATTCAACACCCGATGTGTGTCTTACCTAGTTACATAGTTACTAGACGTGGTTATGAAGTCTCTGTAGTCACCTTAGGCTTTTATTTAATATAGGCACAATAACTAGTATTCGAAGCAACCACAAGAGCAGAATATGCAAATACACGTTAGCTTACATGTGATACTAACCTCATAAATTATTAAAGTAACTTAGACAGTAGTTTGGACAAGATGTTGAAATGAAATTCAATAGCCTAAACAAGTCTATTTAGTTGGCTTTAGACACTAAATGTAGACAAACCATATAAGCAATTCCTTCTGTTTGGCATAATCAGTTATGGTTTGCTACAATAGCTTTTTCTTGCTCAGCTTGGGACAGTTTGCATAATTTGTGTCACTGTGTGTGTCCCTCTTCATGCTGGATCACTAATAAATGATCGCTTACAGCTGTTGTACCGTAAAAAAATAGTGGGTGGCGTAGTATATCAAGCAATCGCATGTGCAAAGTTGAGGCCAGATGCCAAAGTCAACCCTCGTCCGTGTCATCCTAGATGATGTCATCACATTATTGCATAAAGACGTCTAATAGCTGGATGTTGTTAACCATTGAATCCGTTTAGACATATATTTATCCCAAATTGATCCATTATTCAAAGTAAGTCGGAATCTATCATATTAATTAACAATCTTCACATGGCAGACATTATTATCTTACGCGTCACTGAGCAATAATTTATGAAGCCTCTTGTCAGTAAATGATATTATATCCGATGAAGTTGGGACCCAATGCTCAAAGTCAACCCTTTGTGTGAGCCAGCCTAGTTGCCTTCATAAAATAATTGTTTCATTTAAAAAATGGTTAAAAAGTGCAATGTGTGTTTGGTGTAATGCCTAATTGAAAATTCAATCTTTTGCTACTTGCGTTAGACTTTTTTATGGAGTTAAATGGGTGTTTGCATTGGCAATATCTCATGTGATCAACGTGTTTAAAACTATTTTGGGGGTCATATGTGATCAACGTGTTTAAAACTTTTTTATGGAGTTAAATGGGTGTTTGCATTGACACACACGATAAAAATATAATGTCCTGATTGATGACACACACATGGAAACGGGAAAGTATGAATTTGAACAGGTATGATTACTTTGGAAACATTCTCAGGATTTCTAAGTAAGGGTTTGGGGTTAATTGAGCACTTTACGCTCCATGAAAGCTCGTTAGTTTAATGCTTGTTGTGTATGAGAAAGGTTGTCCACTTTAACAGGCGGAACACTTCTAGCAATTTCATGTGCACAACTTTAAACGAGATCCTGATATATGGCAGTACATAACTAAGCTGGGACAAGATGCCTACCCACAGTTTGTGTGTGTGTGACCCTCATCACATGAATGCATAAAAAAAAAAGTTTTGTACTGCTATCAAGGAGTAAACAATAGCAATCAGCTGTTACCATCCAACCTTAATTAGCCACTAATTGCTAGCCAATAATCGAATTCATTCGACTTTTTACGTGTTAGGTGAGCTGTTGAGATAACCTAAAGTTATAAAAAGACAAAATATTAAATTACTTGTGGGGTGTGCTACTACTTGACATTAGAAATTTGTTAATGAAGCATTGGAGATCTGAAATCCCGGCAAAAGTTTGTATATGCGAGTATACAGCGAGGAAATGTCATGTTTTAATTAATGAATTGTTATTGCATCAAAAGATAAAGCTCACAAAGCTGTTCACTACTTCCTATTCATCCATCAATATTTTGTGTAGCGTTATAATTATGATTCTTCAAAAAACAATATAGATAATTAAGAAGGAAACATAAAGGTAGAAAGGCAAATTGGAAAATAGCATTATGGGTGCTACTATCACATAACCAATCAAAGAGAAGGGTAAGGAAACAGGACCTAATAGCCCATTCACAAAATAGATAAAATATAAAAAATAATAATAAAATAAAATAAAAAATCGGTGAACATGGTTCAAAACATACTATGTAATAACACACTTAATAATATAAAGATATCTAATATAAACAATGTCAGAAATTTAGTTTGGGATAAAGTTGAACACCTAAAGATAACACTCTTATTGTTATTTATTGTTATAGAACAACAGAGTGTTACACTTACAGCTATCAACATGAATCATCTTAGAAACAGAAGTATGACCAAGTCTAGCACCAAAAAGCTCCATTGTTACAAAAGAAGACAAAGCTGGAAAAGTAAAAGTTTTTGTGGAATGAGAGTTTAATGATGGTTTGCAAATGTACAAATTGTGGAACCCTTCTCCAAAAGCCATCGAAAACAATCACAGTAGGAAAGAAGATGGCTATAAGATTTTGAGATCAAATCAATTTCCCTACTGACAATAAGTTAACTTTGAATCCAGACACGTAGAACACACTGAATAAGTTCAACGAAAAGGAATGCCTTTGAATTTGCAGTACTCTAATTACAGCACTAACCTTGATAAAATATATTTCTGGAAATGAAATACAGTATATGATTAAAAAAATTACTTAGCCCAAATGCATAAAAGGTTTTGAACATTTCATGTTTTATGTGCAAGTCAACCTTGATTACAGAAAAAATTATTCCATGTTTTATACCCCCTTTAATTAGTATCAAGCAAGCGGTTAAGCAGAGTGTGGAGAACATGATAATATCCCACAGTCAACCCTCTTACATTCACATTTCTATGTGTTACAGACTAAAAAGGAATAATTGCATATAAAATATGTTTAGTTGCAGCAGTTAACATGTCTCTTTTAGATCATATATAGACATGTTATTCTTGTAGTGGGGCATATATTAAGAAGTCAGCTCTCTGCCTCTTAGGTGATATGTCTGTTAGAATTCAATAACCATGACAATCATATAAATCAAAGTGCACACGTATGCGGAAGCGTAGGATCAATTATAACACATAAATATTAACTAAAACATAAATAAGAACGTACCGTGGTGATTCTAGCCCGAACAAGAATCAAAAGCAATAGTCTTTAACAATATGAAGAACCCTAATTAGGGTTTATATGGATCAATGATTAACCCCTTACCGTTTTGTTAATCGATCCCTTGATAACAACAAAAGTATGTTGTTACCTCGTTCTTGTACACACAAACTACCAACGAATAAAGGTTTGATGCAAGTAAACAAAACACTTATATTTTAGACTTGGAAAAATCGATCCAAACCCTTGGGAGGTGTTGATTCGATCGGCCAAGAAACAAAGAAAGAAAACAAGGATTTTAGGGTTAGAGTGTGTGCACAAAAGATGTGAAACCCTAATCCTTGACCTTGTATATATACTAGATGAATCTTGGGGAGCAAGCAAGGCATGGGTCGAAACCCATGGGCCTTAGATCGACCGGCCATACACCCATATGGGTGTTCCGGATCCTTCTTGCTTTCCAAATTACATTCTAGTCCTTATCTTTCGTTACTAATGATTGTTAGTCCATACGGTTAATAACTAACGATCATTTAGTCCATTAAGTGTTTATAAATATATATATTCGATACGTTTAACATATATATATTTATTATTCATTATTCTTGTTTGTAAAGTGTGCAATCCCGAGGTCTCGGGTTCGATACTAGACATTTACATATTAATATTTATCCATATATTTAACAGCTCCCACTTGGATATCTATTAATAGTAAAATGACATTGGTTAGCGTCTTGCAACACTTCAATGCCCCTAGTTCAATCCGAGCTAGGTTTTCTGAAAAAAACCTTTAATGATTCATCATTATAATTATCCTTTTGTTTCTAATACCACATTAATAAAGATGTGAGGTTCTTTATTAAATTTGTGTTTCTCGTCTCTTTATGATTTAACAAAATTACCAAAACATCTGAACGTATTCCAGATAGACTTTGGGCGTGGCCACGCAAACATTTTGTCAACCCTACGAGGGGCCCAGCAGTATTAAACTTCTGAACAAATCAGAAGGAACAAATTCTCTCTTGACTACAAGAATAACCCATGAACTTTGCAACACTTCTGAAAACAACCCTTATGACTCCCTGTTACGGTGAGCGGTAGATTGCTTCACAAAAATGCACTACATCCATGACACTTATCTGGTATCTCAAGTCTGAGGATAACTTTAAATATGATTCTCACATTAAATATTAAATCATATTATTGGGATAAGTCCAATATTCAATTCATCGAATATTATGTGAAATTGGTATGTCAACGCATCAATATACTTTCAAGTATATCTTTAACCAATACTCAGATTTGTCTTAGTTTAATGATATTCCCATATCATTAATCGACAATGGACAATTTAGAACAACATACGTTATTCACGGATTTAAACATGCAAATATATGACACAATTTATTATTAATGAAAACAAACGTACTAAGTACTTTAATTCATTATAAATAATAATTGCTTAACGTCCCTTATCCAAATACCAAAATAGATCAATGCATGATAATTCTAGTTAATGAATCTTGTCTCAAGTAATAACTTGAAGACAATTATGCCTCAAGTAATCATACTTGTTGACATGGCATAATTTCATCTAACTTTGATCTATCTGAATTTTGAGAATACTTCTTTCAAGAATTCAATAATTAAAATTCTTGTATGTGTTCATCCAACTTTCTTGATATAGCCACATAGTATTCATAAATAGTGTGACATCCTCAATCACTAATTTATGATAATCAAACTTTCAAACCTTTTAAAGTTTAAAGTATTCTAATTCTTTAATGTATAATGCAACTATGCTCTTAGTAAGCACAACTAGTTCTCATGGCCATTAACAAGGATAAAATCCTACCATGACTAGTTATTGAGTGTCATCTCAATTAAACCAGCATCATTGTATATTAAACACAATATGCTCTTAAAATTTCCGTAAACTTAATATCCAATGTGTAATGTTTAGGAGCTATTCCAGTTTGAGGATCATTATTCTAATTTCAAACATTTTCCATTAGAATATCTATTACACAAGTTATATAATAGCTTTTAATTGGATATCAAATATTGTCAAATCATTTAAGCACTTAAGCATGATACAACAATAATATAATGCACATGAAAATCCTTCAGTCAAACTTAGATTTTATTCATGTTTGATCTTTACAAATATGTATATCCATTTAGTCATCCTAAATAATATATCATATTTTATTTAGAATTTATTTACCGCACTTGTTTATTTAATAATAAACTTTTGTTTCAAGGTTGTATGTTATATTTCCTAAATCTTTCAAGTAACGTTTCATTCCAAATTAAGTCTAACCTTTTACTTATATGGAATGTTACTCTTATATGTTATACAACATATATGATTTAGTAAATAATAACATAATACTCCCACTAGCTTTCTGGAATACTTAGAAATTACCTTATTTTAATTATAAACCTAAACATAGATTTAATAATTTATCATAAGAATAATCTCCTAGATGCATGCATTTATCCATTCATGGATTATTGCATTTTGTACACTTCCAAAGATTTGCATGAATTCATAAACTCCTTTTTGATTACTTATCGTCCTCGCTTAAGTAATTATTCAAGAAAGAGTTTTTGATATTCCATTGTCAAATTTCACATTCATGTAAATATGACAATTACCATCTTTATATCTTTAATGTACTTAAGAAAGAGTATTCAATCATAGTTAATTGCTTAAGTATGATTAATAATCTTGTCATAAGATATTCATTAAGATATGTGTACAATTTTTGTCCATATGATTATTTCACAAAGATTTAAACCACTAGGGTTACATTATCTTGAATAAACTCATCATAATTCTCTAACTATTAAGAATTTAAGATAAACCAAATTTTCTAAATTTGAATATCTTTATGAACAGCATCTATAACATTCATAATATGAGTAATTCACCCAATTCATTATTTTGGTAATACAACATCATATAATCATCAGCATATTAATTAAATATCTGAGATATCCAAGTGGATCTATGAATGATAATTCCATCATCTTGAGGTTTATCATTTACATGTTAAGCCTCATCATGATTTTAACTAGTGTGGTTTTAGAAGATTATGTATCTTGTAATTCTATCTTTTCTAGATAAAATTCTCCCACTTGCCTTTAGTAATATATAGAATATAAGTACTTAGCAATTAGAGCAACAATCCAATTTTCTCTTTTAGGACATTACAAATACACATTGATAGTTCCTGATATTCTTTTGTTAACAACCTTCTTATAAGTAACTTAACAAATTCAGAACTTCAATTTAAGACTTAATGTGATTCATCACAACAACGTCTTATTAATCTTCTAGGAGTCTAATTGAGTATATTCAAGCCATACTCAATTTCTAACCTTGATAACTTTCAGAAGAAAAGAAGTCATAGTTATCTTTAATCAAACAATACCAATAGAGTTTGATTCTTTCTAATTGAACACACAACATACTTGTAGTATTTCATTAGAAGTAATATTGTAAGACAATCAAACAATATGTAAGATAACCATATATCTTTTAGCTTGTCTATTTACCAAATAAATCAACTTAATGGTATAATAGTATTTTCAAGCCAACTGCATGCTTTATAACACAAGTACTTTTTACCAAGTCACTTCATGTTCATGTCTCATAAAAACATAAACTTGTTATAATCCCACTATACGTTATTAATCATTGATCAACTCAATGACTTCTTGTATATGTCTTAATTAAAGGCCATAACAAGCTAACGTCTTACTTAATTATAAGTCTTGTAATACTTAGAAGACTTCATGTTTATAACTATACAATAAAGTATAAACATGTATAATTAAAGTAATCATGAACACCATCATTTTGTTTCAATAATATTTTCAAGTTAACACACTACTTCATGTTAATTTATGTCATTCTAAGAATACATAATTATTGAAGTAGTATTATATTACTTCATGCATTTATGTCATTCCAATAATACATAAATATTATAGTTGAAGTTGTCTTGTTATCATATTGACACATGTTCTAATAGATATCTAATTTAGAAACTGTAAATTATCCATGTAGGTCTCACGCATGCATGGAAATTTACCTTGTTGTTAATATTTAGTCTGCGTCTCACGTTTACTAAATTATAACACCAAGTGTTTCTTAGATTAGATGTATTAAATCTAATTAGAATTATAATCTCTTACTTGCAGTTAAGAGAATCCTTTGAATCATATTCTTATGTGTTGTACCTTGCACACAATGTAGATTTCTCCCACTTGTGCATGGTACAACACCATGTATCATATAAACAACACGCACGCGTTTGTTAATGTGAACAATATGATTTGTGTCATAACATAGTAGATATAGAGTTACTCAATCAATCAAGGAAACGTACATGACTATCCTTGAAAATATTAGTGTCTATATTTGGAAAGTAATTACCTTGAGATATTCAAAAGATAATCTAAGTTATAATCAAGACAATAAATCTTGTAACTCCCACTGAATTAGAGAACATAATAATAATCCCTTATTCATTCATAAGAACACAATACTCCCACTAAATTTGACAACATTGTAAATGTTTCATTAATTAGTGAAAGAAATAGTGTACTATTTACTTTCCTACATCTTTTAAGAAAACTCATTCAAACAATTATATAGGTTATAAAAGGATGTAATCTACTACATAAATGTGATTCATCACATTCCAAATTATTAACTTGAAAAAGCTGGGCATGCAATTTCTTCCTGTATAGATCTACCATTCCAACAATTGTATGTAGTATCTTTAAATGGTCAAATCAAAACAACTAGATAAAATAATCTAATTTGTCTTTTCCCATTATGCAGTAATCAGTCTAGCTTCTAATTTAATAACTCATAAGGTGCATATACTCTTACTATTAAAGTTTGCTATGAGTTATGTATTTAGAATTTAGACAATTCTAATCATCCTATTATACCTTTCTCATTCATGAAAAGGAATAGGATTTAAGTCTCACACTTCTCGTAATGGAAAGAAGACTATATTTGTTCTTTTAGTAACATTGACTCTAACCAAAAACCCAAACGGGTGTAGATCAATTAAAAGAATAACTTACGTTTACGGTTTGAGTTGCATTAATACATTTAAAGAATTTACAAAATTCAATTTTAGTATTTTCGATAATTTATATTTCCAAGAAAATATAATACCCAAGGCTATATTCATATAACCAACTAATTTTCTTGAAAATCTAGGATCTAACTTTACATAGTTTCACCACATCAGTTGATCTGCTAGTGGTGAAAGTACAAAAGATAGTAATCTGTCGAACAATAATTGGCAAACAAGATTTCCAATTCCTAGATCATTATGGGATTTACATCAAATTGATTCATCAATTTGCCTTGTAAGCATGTTTCATCCCATCTCATGCCTTAAGTTCTAGGTCTCACGCACAACTTAATTAAGTCGTCTACCTTAGAAACTGTAAAATTACAATTATGGTCTCACGCGTTAAAAGAATTTTACCTTGTTATAGTAATTTAGCCTAGGTCTCACGTTTACTAAATTAAAATTCCAAGTGTTTCTTATAGGTAGATGGCACGTAACTTAAATTTTTAAGGGTATTAATTTTTGATATGTCAATCAAAATTATGTACAAAGATGCATGCACTCATCTTTATAACATAAGTTTTCATAAAAACTTTTTATGTCCGATTCCTGAAATTAATACACAAAGTTTTACTTGAGGTTTATGCCAAAACCCTAAGATGACTTTCTACAACATATGATTTTAAAAGTAATTCGTTTAAGACATATTCAAGATTGTGATAACCAAGGCAGACTCTAAGGCTCTTTTCTAAGCCTTCAAATCACGGTTATGAATATCATCTTAAAAGACTTAATTTTAAAAGCATATTTGCACAAAACATCATTCAAGCAAAAGTTTATGGATTCAATCTCAAAATAGTAATAAAGTTTGAATTTTGCTAGTCTCGACTGGGAGCTGATTACCGTGCGAATCGGACCACGATTGTCATAAGACCTTTGCAAGATTCTTACTTTATCACTTTAGGGTTTCACAATTATTAGTCCGTATTAATTTTCTTTATGAAAACAACCCTTTTATTGCTTACAACAAGTCCAACTAAAAAACAATAAAACAAGTACCAAAGAAAATCAAACAAACAATAATAAATAAGTGAAACAATTAGCCACATGCAATCCGTATTAGAAAAGATCCTAATAAAATCAATTCTAGGTATAATAATGCATGTAATCAACTAAGGCCTTCCCCTCTTAATGGAGGTGAGTCACATACATTGACGAATCAATTGCGTATGCCAAAGCTAAAAACACACCACATAGCATATAAAATTGATTTTAATATATATTGGAGTCTTCCCCAATTAAAGATCTATCTAAACATGTGATAAATAAAACAAAACAAGATCCATGACGAACATGCATGTAAGTCACGGATAAAACCTAACAATTAGCAATTAGGTCACAAGATACGTTCAATTAACCGGTTAATGACCTAGGGTTTCTAGTGATTACACATAATCCAAGAAAACCACAAAACCCTAATTAGGGTTTCATGGAAAAATCGACTCCCCCCCCCCCAAATTAGGGTTAGGGTTTCGAATTTAAAAAAAAAAATAGGAAAAACCCTAGATCAAAAAACATGTATCTAAAACAATTAAAGATCCGATTTTTATTACGTTTTAGTAATCAATTACATGTTATACATGGCTCGTGATGCCACTGTTAGAATTCAATAACCATGACAATCATATAAATCAAAGTGCACACGTATGCGGAAGCGTAGGATCAAGTATAACACATAAATATTAACTAAAACATAAATAAGAACGTACCGTGGTGATTCTAGCCCGAACAAGAATCAAAAGCAATAGTCTTTAACAATATGAAGAACCCTAATTAGGGTTTATATGGATCAATGATTAACCCCTTACCGTTTTGTTAATCGATCCCTTGATAACAACAAAAGTATGTTGTTACCTCGTTCTTGTACACACAAACTACCAACGAATAAAGGTTTGATGCAAGTAAACAAAACACTTATATTTTAGACTTGGAAAAATCGATCCAAACCCTTGGGAGGTGTTGATTCGATCGGCCAAGAAACAAAGAAAGAAAACAAGGATTTTAGGGTTAGAGTGTGTGCACAAAAGATGTGAAACCCTAATCCTTGACCTTGTATATATACTAGATGAATCTTGGGGAGCAAGCAAGGCATGGGTCGAAACCCATGGGCCTTAGATCGACCGGCCATACACCCATATGGGTGTTCCGGATCCTTCTTGCTTTCCAAATTACATTCTAGTCCTTATCTTTCGTTACTAATGATTGTTAGTCCATACGGTTAATAACTAACGATCATTTAGTCCATTAAGTGTTTATAAATATATATATTCGATACGTTTAACATATATATATTTATTATTCATTATTCTTGTTTGTAAAGTGTGCAATCCCGAGGTCTCGGGTTCGATACTAGACATTTACATATTAATATTTATCCATATATTTAACAATGTCATGATTATGTAATTAAGTAATAAATTATTTTTTATTCCAGCTTTCATTGACTAAAACATTAGTTATTAAATGTTGGCTCTTGATGCAAGGCTCTTGACAAAATCTTCATTATGTATGGCATCGTCAATCATAGAATTTAACTTGAACCACCGTAAGTTTGAGAATCATCTTAAATGCAGAACTTGAAAGCAGGAGATGCTAATACACCTAATCAAGTAATCATAATTTATTTTAACGATCATCCCTTGTTTAGGTTTCAGCTGAAATATTATTAGTTGTTCAATGAATTTTTCAGCAAGTGATATTTTAGTAGCAGATGAAGTTTTGTCAACAGTAGATTCTATTTCTTTTTTCTTTTTCCTTTTTAGTTAACGGGAAGTTAGTTGGCTAATGAATGCAAGATGTTTGATTAGAATTGAAGGTTTTAGTTGGTTGTGGGAAATAGTAATTAGTAACTTTCGCTTTGGGTAAGTTTGGGATTTAGCTTTTAAAAGTGATCTTCCACGAGTGTTAAACTAAATTTTTAGTACTTTTGTGATTCTTTTAGGGCGTTTGTCATTGCTTAACCAAAATTCGAACAGGTGGTTTTGAACTGTCTGGCTTGGAGTTGGCTATCTAGAAACTTGTCGGATTTCCCAAAAAATTGTCAGCAGTTTCACTAAGCAATCACAAACACCCCTTAGGGGCCAATTAATTAGCTGTGATCAGATGCCTAAAGTCAGCCCACAGTTTGTGTGATGCTGTTACGGACTAAAATTGTTTGTGTCTAGCTGTTACAGACTAAACAAATACTCAAATTGTTGGCCAATAATCGAATTGAACTTAGGTCGTTGCATGTTATGTCAGATGTCCAGATAACATAATCTTATAAAAAGATAAAGCTCACAAAGCTGCTCACTGCTTTCTATTTATCCCATTATATCAAATCATATTTTTTATTTATTCAAACAAACAACATTGTAGATAAGTAACATACAGTTCTAGACACAAGGAAAAAGTTTGTATTTGGTTAATGAGCTCATCGTTTTTGATGAAATGCATGAATGAAAGGTTAAAATAATCAAGCATGAAGACTTTGAAGATTAATAGACGTAGTAACCATCGAAATTCCCTTCCTAGAACCAGGACAAACATACGTATTAAGATACTTGGCTCAATCTGTAATAGGTTGAACATATGAAAACCACTAAAAGTTTATTCAATTGCTTATAAGTTCCACCAGCCACTCAATTAGAAAAAATAAATTGAAAGAAACCCCATATGGGTTAAAATTGAAGAAAACAGATGATATAACTAAAAATAGAGTGTAAACTTCTAAAAGTAATGTAACGGTTATTATGTTACCATACGTAAATTGTAAATGTTTCAGTACAACTTAGGTTCCATTTCTTTAAATCTCCAAAAAGGTCATACATTTAACCTGGACCCTCACACCGACCTGGGATTTGACCCGGTTCCACATTTTGCACAAATTATGGACCCATAAGAAAGCTGGAAAGACGTTGGGTTTTGAATCTAAGCTATGTAAGTTTGCCATTATTTAATGACATTAAGACATTTTGGTCAACTATTAAATATGGTTTTGAACGATATTGCACAGCTAGATAGTGTAGCCTGCAGTTATGGACAATTTTCTGTACAGCTTTTAAGGACTAAAATGGGTTGGCCCGGTTGGGTTGAACAGAATAATCATATTATTTCAATAAGAATCTAATGTGTTAAATTACATGGTTTACGGGGTTGTCCGAAGGTCTGATAAGACCTGAGTTTGAACCTCTCTGGATAAACGTCATGGGAAGGCCAGAGAAGAGTCCAGAAACAGCCACGGGAGTACTGCTTAGGCCGCATACTTCAAAGACAAAGGATCGACTACCCCCAGTAGGTTGAACAGGGATCCCACTCCGTTTACCTGTTCGTCCTTTTTAAAAACAAGTTGGGCTACTTTCAATCCGTTTTCCTTTTAGCTATTTGTTGTTTGACCCAATAGAAATAATACATATCCAAATTGGCTTTTTCATATCTAAACGAGGTGAAATTGCACCTCTAGTTTCAGTGTTGACGAGACAGGAAACTATTGTTGCCTCATGACTTTATCAAACCAAGTGAACTTCTATTTTGTCCGCGTTTGTGCAGGCTTATTGGATAACAAGCTACAAGTTGGTGTAAAGGAACTATGAATAGCAATGTCTATATATATAAGACAACAATAACTATATGATATCAAGGTCAACACTTTCAGCAAATTCTTCTTTTCTCAACCAGTAATGTAATAGCTACTGGGTTACAGGGGACAAGGATTAATTGCATAAAAAGTCATCATACTTGTCACTTTTTTGTCATTCTATATCGTGCTATTGTGTGTACTTAGCGACCATTTTACCCCTAATTTTTTCAAATTTTGAAGGGTAAAATGGTCATTTTCATGACTGAAATAGTCGCAAAGTACACACAATAGCACGATTTAAAAAGGTTGGTGCCAAGTTCAAATAAATAAATAAATAAATGACGCTACATAAAATGACAAAAAGTGGCAAGTATGATGCATTTTTATGCAATTAACCCTAGGGAACAATCATGACAATCCAGTAAATATGTTTGTACATTAAGCCCAAATTCTTTTTTGACAATCTTCAAAAGGAATCTTGTTTCCCCTGATTCTCCACATTGACTTGGGTTTGACCCGGTTACCATCAGGCCATCCCGGGGATTTCTAGGGCCATGTGCGATATTGAAAGCAGACCCTTATAATCGTTGCCCGCTTGTTTGTGTGGATTTTGATGCCCTTGTACTTATATATAAAGTATGGTTCTGTAACTTGAAACATTTGATGTATAAAATTTTGTTATAAATAATAAACACGTATTACAATTATATAAAGTATCAAAACAGTGAAGCCACACTCGATAATTTTCCAACCAACATCAATCAGCCACCTTGACATAATTTCTCACACAAGGGCAGAAACTGTCGATTTTATAAGCTATTTTGGACTTGTTGAGAAATACAACTATAGAGTTAAGACAAAAGTGTAAGAACTATAAACTATAGGGGTGCAAAGTGAGCTTGGCCGAAATTGTGTCTGTTTAGTGGGTTGTAACTGTTTGCATCAAACTTTGATTTGATAACTGGGGTACCTGGAGGGCTTACTAAATAGACAAACCACACATCCCAACTGAAACCGCCATTAGTTTTCACTTCAAGAGGATCCTCAAATGTAGACTGGTCTTGTGGTAACTTGTAGACAAAGTAACTTGCATATGTCGTATCAGCTGATAGCACTTCGGGTTTTATTACATTCACAAGTTTAAATTTGTCGCCAGCAGTTATTACGAGGAATTCTCCAAATCTGCAGATACAAGGAACTCGTCTAATATGTAATTGATTCAGAAAGTTTTTAAGGCATCCAAGTAGTAGAAGCCAACTAATATGTCAAGTTGTTTATTGTTTATTATTTAACGGGTGGACTTGCTAATATTTTCTATGAAATAAACTCTTTAAGGGCTTTCTGATTCACTATGGGTAAACTGAACGACATGCCAGAATCAAACAGTGATAACATTTAAAGTGAGCAGAATTGGTCAATGAAAATTTTCCATGCCATCCCATACCAAAGAGAAGTCAGGCAATGCTTTGGCATATCGTCGGGGTATAAAATCCAACGCTTAGGGCTCTTTTTTAAGGATTTTCAGAATTGATTGCTTATGTATTCATGCTTCCATGAATATTTATATAAGAGTTTTATATGGAATAAAGCTATAATAATCAAGCATTCATGAAATACGGCAGTTTAATAAAGTATTTTTCTTAAGTATTACCCGTTTTGACCCATTTATGAAATATAATGGAGTCACACAATGGAGTTAAAAGGCAGAAGTATTAAGATATGTTCAGGTAATTATTACCTCCCATGTCCAGTTATCATGATAAAAGATTCAGTTCACCACCAATATAGTATCATCCTGCATTTGTAAGACCAAATATCAAGTTTTCAGTCCACATATATCCCAAAATGTTCCCTTTTCTATGCTTCAATTATAAGTGTTACTTGTTAAAAAATATTATGCATTAGTTTTATAATAACCATGTACCTGAACAAAGGAATAAAGCCTCCAGACAAAGGAAGAATACAAATATATAGGAGATCCTCTTTATCAAACTTAGTAATATTCAGATAAAACACAACCTCAAACAAATGCCAAAAAGAAATTGTATGCATTTCATTGGAACACTCAAAAGCGTAAATACGTGTTGACTAATGATGAACTGCCTAAAATACCCATTAATAGAATCATATCTTACCATTGAAATCGGACGTCCATCACTCCGTCCTGTCAGTTTTCGTGCTCTTGTTGTCGTCTTTCTCTCATTTCTTATTCATGGTTCAACTCTGCCATAAAATAGTCTATATTCCTTGCCTTCCCTATTATATACTCTTTTGGCTCTCTTCGTTCTTCTGTAAGTAGTAGTAGTAGTAGAAATCCGTTATAATCCGCTATGAAAAAGTCAAATGCACAATTCAACTATGCAAGAAGTCAACAAGGTAGTAGCATAGAAATGTTTCAGCAGTTCACTAACCTGTTTTTCAATTTCTTTACCCTTGGTTGCCGTGGGAGGGGGTAAGAAAGAATGAACATACCTGCAGGAAAAATTATAATACATAATTTTCAACACTTAATTTGTGAGTACTAAACGAACGTACATATGCCTATTTATTAATGCTTCATACAAATTATCCCCTAATAGTCAACAAGTTTGGACTTCATTTAATTTACTCTGCAGCATCAAGAAGAAGGACGTGTGTATTCAAATACACTAGCATCCTGCAAAATGCAATAGAAGTATGGAACACAATATACCCACCCAAATTACGAATCATGTATTTGTATTAAACTAAAGTGTAAAACAAACTGGTAATCTAGTCCTAAAGTAACTTGCTGTCACCAAACAAAGGCGCCAAGAAATTCCTCATCGAAAACTCAAGGGTTATGTTTTCTTGGTAAGATGATGATCCTACAAATTCAATAACATAGGGCAACTAACTTAAAAGACCCGTGTGTACCAAGTCTATGCAAGAATATACGGACCACCTAGTATAAGTCATATGTTTGAGTGGGTTAGGAATTTTCAAACAGTAAACGTTTGCAGGTAACTTCACACAAGTGATCAAAAATTACTTCATCTGAGCTGATAACGCTACAAAAGTAGAGGTAAGAGTCACGTCTATAAAAAATCCCAGACTCAAAGCTCTCCGAGAGGGCAGCCTGAGCTCAAAGCTTCCAAACTTGGTGACATGCGAGCTAATCACTAAGCCTACTGAACATTCTCAGGTCCAACCTATACTTTTTTATGAGGAGAACCACATTTCTAACAATCTCAGACTCATTTTGCAAGTATTCACCGAGTTGAATATGGTAGTTTGATAGTTTCCATCACCATAAAAACAAAACCAAAACCAAAACAAAATAGACTACACAAAGGACTACTAATTCATTATTCGGCTATTGAGCATGAGCGTACAAGTAAAGTGTGTTCATATTCTTTTAAACGTAAAAAACATTGGTAGCTTCACACACCTGCATAAAACTTTCGATCAAATTCATACTAAATATACACACCTGCACCACATTAATAAACGTCCACAAAAGTTGTACCTTTTTCTTCGCCTCTTCTTCGCAATGCTTCTGAAAAGGCCTCTTCTTCCGTGTTATTGAAAAAAAGCTCATCTTTCCGCCAAAGCCCTTTTATCTGTAGGCCAAAAAGCATCAACATTAACTATACACATTATTTGTAAAAGAACACAAGCCTTCAAATTTGGTTATTTTGTAAATATAAGCAATTTAGACACATAAAAAAACGATACTATTTTCTTATAAAAATTTCAATTGATGGCAATAAAGTATCTTTCTCTCATCTCAACTAGCACTTTATAAAAAAGATGTCCCAAACTGTGTATTAAAAACTGCTGTTTTTGCAGCAACAATAAGCAGATAAGAAAAGCTTAAACAGGGTTGTCTGGGATTACTTATCTTTTTCTGCGTATAACCAAGTAATAAAAAGCTGCTTATTTTGCCCCATAACACTTCAAACTGCTCATCTGCTTGAATAAAAAGCAATCCCAAAGACCCTCTAACTTAAAATCTACTGCTTAAAAGTTTTAACTGTTGAAAAACAACAATTACATGATCCTTGGGAAGGGCAACTAATACAAACAACAAACTCATCCTAAATTAAAAAAAAACCCAAATAAAAGCACATAAAAAAAATGACCAATTTATTAATTTTCAGTAATTTCATTTCCGCACAACCAAACTGATAAATTGTTTTTAAAGATGTGATGAGAAACGGAAGCCTTAGTTTTGATAACTGAGGTTTTAATTAAGTTACCGGTGAAAATAGTGATTGCCGGAGGAATATTCCGGTGGATTATGAGATGGAGTGTTATTCTGTTTATTGGGCTTGGGATTCTGCTTTTCTTTTTTATTTGTGTTAGTTAGTAAACAAAATTTAACTTCTTTTTTAACTGTATCTATGTGTATCTATGTGTTATTGCATTTTTACAAAGTAAGTACAATTTTAAATAAATATTATTTGATGAATTTTGTATTTCTAAAAGAAAGTGTATATTAAATGGTTAAAGCTAAAAACACGTAATATATTTTTTGAATATAATATACTAATGTGTGTAACCTACTAATTTAATTATCTGCTAAAATACTTTCTATTTTTTTCTCAAAATCATTAACATGGTTTTTTAACAAGTTATTTCCTACGTGGCATTTTAATTTTTTAAGCATTATCCACATGTTCTAAATATTTATGTTATCTAAATTTTAGTCGAAAAACAATATATAACTTTCACTTTCCACCAAAAATCTCCAATTAATAAAAATAAATAGGGATGATTGCATCTTTATGTATCTTCTTTGCCACGTTTTCTAACTTTATGTAGCGTATTAAAAAAATTTCTTTTTGGTATATCATACTTTTGACTTTCGTCACCTTGTTGTATCATAGACCAATTGTGTGTATCCTTTTTACCATTTTACCCCTAATTCGATTAATTTAAGTGTGTAAATTGTAGGGGTATAATGGTCAAGTAACATGATCTTTAAAATGAGATTAAATCAGAACAATGTCTAAGGAGTATCCTTTCATTGAACGCGGTACAACGATATTATCAGTATTCATGTTGTTCAAACCGTTTTCTATTTTTTTTTTTTTCTTTTTGTTAAATGTGCTGTCACAAAATATAAATGAAAGTGTACAAAATATAACTACTCAACACGTATTTGGTTCACAGTGTATTCATTACAAAAAGTAAATAACATAAAAAACTTATTAATTGTCCTTACACTTATGTTTTGAATAAAAAAGAGAATCTATAATTCTATATGTGTCTAATCTCAATGCCTTGTACGGTTGTACCATAAGCCCACTAAGATCCTTGTAACTGGGACGCACTAATGTAAGACCCATAGAGATTGTTTCGATAGTAGTTTGGGTATAAAACTCCCATACTTTTACTTCCATCCAACCATCACTTCTTTGTCGTGGAAAGAAATTTGGTTTATTGGGTTTATTCACTGTGTTGTGTGTTCTCATCAAACTTTGGTACAATAACTGGGGTTTCTGGTGGGAGCCTTGAATATGGATTGGTCTTGTGTAATTTTTAGACAATGTAAATTGCATATGTTGTTTTAAGCGACACTACTTTGGATTAGATTTTTCTCTTAATTTCAAATATGTTGCCAGCTGTTGTTACAAGCACTTCTCCAAATCTGTAGAAACATAAAAACTCATCATTTATGTAATAGATTCAGAAAGTGTTTAAGGTTTGCATGTAGTAGAAGCCAACTAACGTGTCGTTTATGTTTATTATTGAACACATGGACTTGCTAAATTTTTTGAAAAACGGGGAGGTTTTACAAGTGCTTACTCATTCATTATAGATAAACTAATTAAAAGATTGGTCACAATACATGCTATCACACACCAAAGCAAAGTCCTACAATGCTTTGGGTACCGTGGGCTACAAAATCCAATCTTTAAAAATATATTTATAAGCTTTTCTTAATTGATGGCTTACTTGAGCCTATTTGAGTTTATTGGGCTTCAATATTCAAGCTTTCTAGAACAACTATAAGGAGATTAACATAATTTTGAAAGTTTTCCTATGGTGTCAACGAATCACTAAAGGCAAAGTTAAAGTGGCATGGAAATATATTTGTATACCATTGAATCAAGGAGGTCCAGGGTTTTAATATTTGAATAAATGGTATGCATCAAGCATTTATGGAATATTACAGTGTAAGTGTCTTTCTTAACGATTAGCTGATTTGACCCATTTATTTTAAAAGATGTGATGAGAAACAGAACCCTTAGTTTTGATAAATGAGGTTTTAAATAAGTTACCAGTGAAAATAGTGGTTGCCGGAGGAAGATTCCGGTGGATTGTGAAATGAAGTGTTATTATGTTTATTGGGCTTGGGATTCTGCTTTTCTTTTTTATTTGTGTTAGTTAGTTAACAAAATTTAACTTACTTTTTCACTGCATCTATGTGTTATTGTATTTTTACAAAGTAAGTACAATTTTAAATAAATATTATTTGATGAATTTTGTATTTCTAAAAGAAAGTGTATTTCTAAAAGAGCTCAACTTTCCGCCAAAACGCTTTTATCTGTAAGCCAAAAACAATCTACATTATTTGTAAAAGAACACACGCCTTCAAATTTGCTTATTTTCTAAATATAAGCAATTTAGACACATAAAAAAAGATACTATTTTCCTACAAAAACTTCAATTGATGGCAATAAAGTAACTTCACTTTCATCTCAACTAGCACTTTATAAAAAAGATGTCCCAAACTGTGTACGGATGAAGGATGTACAGACCACCTAGTAGAAGTTATATGTTTGAGTGGGTTAGAATTTTTCTAACAGTAAATGTTTGCATGTAACTTCACATAAATGATCTAAAATTATTTCATCTGAGCCAATAACACTACAAAAGTAGAGGTAAGATAAGAGTCGCGTTATAAAAAATTCCAAGACTCAAAGCTCTTTGAGAGAGCAGCCTGAGCTCAAAGCTTCCAAACTTGGTGACTTGCGAGCTAATCACTAGCCTACTGAACATTCTCTAGTACAACCAATAATTCTATGAGGAGAACCATATTTCTACCAATCACTAGCCTACTGAACAAAAGCTTTTGAACCAGGTGCAGAATCCCCTTGAAACAACTCGAGAAACTCAGCATAAAGACGGGCTGTTTCATCCTCAGCCCTCTACATACATACATTTTTTTTATTAAACTTTCGGTCAAATTCACACTAAATACACATAACTTTACAAAGTTAATAAATGCACACAAAAGTTGTACCTTTTTCTTCGCCTCTTCTTCTTTGCAATGCTTCTGAAAAGGCGTCTTCTTCCGTGTTATTGAAAAAGAGCTCATCTTTCCACCAAAACCCTTTTATCTGTAGGCCAAAAAGCATCAACATTAATTATGCACATTATTTGTAAAAGAACACAAGCCTTCAAATTTGCTTATTTTGTAAATATATGCGCAATTTAGAAACATAAAAAAATATACTATTTTCTTACAAAAATTTCAATTGATGGCAATAAAGTAACTTTACTTTCATCTCAACTAGCACTTTATATAAAAGATGTCCCAAACTGTGTATTAAAAACTGCTGTTTTTGCAGCAACAATAAGCAGATAAGCAAAGTTTAAACAGGGTTGTCTGGGATTGCTTATCTTTTTCTGCATATAACCAAGTAATTAAAAGATGCTTATTTCGCCCCCATAACACTTCAAACTGCTTATCTGCTTGAATAAAAAGCAATCCCAAACACCCTCTAACTTAACATCTACTGCCTAAAAGTTTAAACAGTTGAAAATAACAATTACATGATCCTTGGGAAGGGCAACTAATACAAACAAGAATCACATCCTAAATAAATAAAAAAAAAAAAAAAAAAAAAAAAAAAAAAAAAAAAAACCCAAATCAAAGCACATAAAAAAATGACCAATTTATTAATTTTCAGTAATTTCATTTCCACACAACCAAACTGATTAATCTTTTAATTTTTTTTTAAAGATGTGATGAGAAACGGAAGCCTTTACTTTTGATAAATGAGGTTTTAATTAAGTTACCGGTGAAAATAGTTGTTAGCCGGAGGAATATTCCGGTGGATTGTGGGATGAAGTGTGTTTTGTTTATTGGGCCTTTATGTGCTTGGGATTCTGCTTTTCTTTTCTATTTTTATTTGTGTTATTTAGCTAAACAAAGTTTAACTTACTTTTTAACTGTATGTATGTGTTATTGTATTTTTACAAAGTAAGTACAATTTTAAATAAATATTATTTGATGAATTTTGTATTTCTAAAAGAAAGTGTATATTAAATGGTTAAAGCTAAAAACACGTAATATATTTTTTGAATATAATATACTAATGTGTGTAACCTACTAATTTAATTATCTGCTAAAATACTTTTTTTTTTCTCAAAATCATGACTGGTTTTTTAACAAGTTACTCCCTCCGTCCCAATTTATTTGTCTAGTTTTGACTTTTTGAGTCTTTCTTTGTCAACTTTGACCATAAATATTCTTATTTTTGTTATATAATACTTGATGAAAATTATACAAATTAAAAATACACTTAAAACTCAATCTATTTATATATTTTGCATCAAATATTAAATAACACAAATAAACATATTTAAGGTCAAAGTTGACATAGAAAGACTTTGAAAATCAAAAGTGGACAAATAAATTGGGACGGATGTAGTATTTCCTATGTGGCATTTTAATTTTTTAAGCATTATAATATTTATGTTATCCAAATTTTAGTCTGAAAAAAATATATAACTTTCACTTTCCAACAAAAATCTCCAATTAATAAAAATAAATAGGGCTGATTGCATCTTTATGTATCTTCTTTGCCACGTTTTCTAACTTTATGTAGCGTATTAAAATTTTTTCTTTTTGGTATATCATACTTTTGACTTTCGTCACCTTGTTGTATCATAGACCAATTGTGTGTATCCTTTTTACCATTTTACCCCTAATCTGATTAATTTGAGTGTGTAAATTATAGAGGTATATAATGGTCAAGTAGCATGATGTTTAAAATGAGATTAAATCATAACAATGTCTAAGGAGTATCCTTTCATTGACTGCAGTACAACGACAATATCAGTAATCATGTTGTTCAAACCTTTTTCTATTATTTTTATTTTTGTTAAATGTGGTGTCACAAAATGTAATTGGGAGTGTACAAAATATAATTGTTGAACACGTATTTGGTTCACAATGTATTCATTACAAAAAGTAAATAACATAAAATACTTATTAATTTTCCTTACACTTCAGTTTTAAATAAAAAAAGATAATCAATCTATATGGGTCTAATGTCAATGTGTTGTACCATAAGCCCACTAAGATCCTTGTAACAGGGATGCGCTAAAGTAAGACCCATAGAGATTGTTTCCATGCTGGTTTAGTTATGAAATTCCCATACTTTTACTTCCATCCAGCCATCACTTCTTTCATGTTCTCATCAAACTTTGGTCCAATAACAGGGGTTTCTAGTGGTCTTACTAGATAGAAAAACCTACCAAAATTAACTTCCAGAGGAGCCTTGAATGTGGATTGGTCTTGTGGTAATTTGTAGACAAGGTAAACTGCATACGTTGTTTAAAGCGATACTACTTTAGATTTCGATTTTTCTCTTAATTTCAAATCTGTAGCTAGCTGTTGTTACAAGCACTTCTCCAAATTTGAAGAAACATAAAAATTTAACTTCTTTTTTTAACTGTATCTATGTGTTAGTGTTATTTTTTGCAAAGTAAAGTACATTTTTAAATTATATTATTCTGATGAATTTTGTATTTCTAGAAGCTAGTGTTCATGCTCTAGGTTTTGTCTTTCTCAGATTTCTTATAAATGGTTTAATTCCATAAAATAGTTTATATTCCTTGCCTTCCCTATTACTTACTCTTTTGAATCACTTTGTCCTTCTGTAAGTAGTAGAAATCCGTTATAATCCCCTATGCAAAAGTCAAATGCACAATGCAACAATGCAAGAAGTCAACAAGTTAGTAGCAAAGATATGTTTCAATTTCTTTACCCTTGGTTGCCGTGGGAGGCGGTAAGAAAGAAGGAACATACCTGCATTAAGAATTATAACCTATGTAGCACCGAAACGGGAACGGTAAAGGGATACGGGAACGAGAAACGGCAAAATCAAAAATTCAAGATTCAGGAACGGCATAGATACGGCAATAAAAAAATATAAAAAATTAAAAATATATTAAAGAAAATTCAAAATAGATATATGTTGATGTAAATTATAAATTGTAAACTCCAAAATTTTACATTATATTAATTAACATTAGTATTATTGCAAAATTTACATTATATTACGGAGTAATTAACATTAGTAGTATTGTGTCAAATTAAATAAGCCCATTTGTGTGATTTACTATAAGGCCCAAAAAAAAGAATAAAAATAATTTAAACCTACTGAATCATATATGGAACACTTTTTCTACAAATAATAGTAGTAAATAATCGTAAAATATGATGGGGAAAGTAACAAAAAAAATAATCAAATTTATAGTCAATTGGCTACTGACAAAAGCAAGTTTATTTTTCCAAAACTAATAGGACAAAACCACTGTTCTTCTATCATCTTCTACCTCTCCATCTTTTTTTCTTCAAAAACACATCTCGTATACATTTTTCTCTCTAAAATAGGTGTAGCACTTTCAAAAAATAAGAAAAAAATTGCACTTCATCGCCAACAACTGTGTGTGGCACGTGCCACAGGTGGCTCATACGTAGATCCGCCCCTGCAGAAACGTGTATGGATACGTTTAAGATTCTAGAAACGTGTATGGATACATCGAAGAAACGTTTCGGGGACGTTTCCTTCGCGTTTCCGTTCCCAATCCGTTCCCAAACGGGCACGCGAGCCTTCTAGGCGTTTCGGTGCATCAGAGATTATAACAATACATAATTTTCAACACATAATTTAAGAGTACTAAACTCACATACATAAGCCTGTTTATTAACAACATTAAGGTCTTAGGATACCTTGTTTGCCTCAGACATTTTGTGTATACAGTTCAACAAAGACCTAATGGTAACACAATAATTCAATATCGGGCAATATCATTTCAAGACTTTCGTAATGAATAAGAAACATACGAAGCTATAGTCAAAACTCTCTTACCACACATCTTGTCCTAAATAAAGTGCTTTATAAGACTAACTTTCATGTGGTATTATCATCACTTAAGGCTAATAATGTTTTTCTTTCACATAATTCGTAGCGTGTAACTAAGGGGGTGTTTGGATACACAATTTCATAGTGACTAGTGCATAGTTTAATAACTAGAATCAGATTGCCAAATGCAACAAATAACTGATTTAGGCATAGTTAGACGATTCTATATCTACCCTGAAATATTAGTTTTGTTGCAGCAACTTATCTTATAAAACCAGTTTTGTTTTCAGACTTGATAATCAAACACATTTACTAATCTCTGTTCAGAATGTGTTGTTATTTATTGCCAAAACTACATTTACTCGTGCCTAAGGTCTACAAACAAACAACTCACTCACACATTTGATCGAACACTTGTGTTAAACATATAATCCACAACATTTTTACCAAAACAAAATACACACAACTCAGTCGGACATTTCAACAAACACTTGAATTACACTCTAAACATACATAAAAAAAACCCTGATTCACCCTCTTGTTCACGTGGTATGATTAATGAATCGTATTTGCTGTAAACAGCATGGTAACTTTTTTTGCATCTTGTCACGGATCTGATTGGTTTGTTGTACGTACAAGAAAGTATTTTGTGTTGGTGCTTTGAACTTTAAAGTGAGTCTCTTTTTAATTCAAGACTCTTTTATGTGCAAGGAAATAATGAAACAAGAACCTGAAGTAAGCAGCAAAGAAAAATAATGAAACAGGAACGTGGAATTGGTTTGTTCAAATAAAGAAAATAGAGCATTAAACTCGGTAATTATAAGATGATAAAAACCTGATATAAAAAAAATCCTAATTCATCTAAAACTTTGAATCTACTACAATATGGAAACTAGTAGATACTAAATATAGAGAACGAAACATATTATTAAATTTTTATTGTTGAAATTTTTAGCACATTAAAAATATTAAAATACCCTCAATTATTATTGAAATACACAACAGAATCGTCGTTCAATATTTTGATATAGTTTCCTAATTACACCGGTCTTAGATAATTTACTATTTACAACAAATTAACATTCGAAACTATACAATTGCATTCTCTCTTTTTTTTCTTTGGGAGGGGGTGGGGGATTGGCGAACACGAGTTTGCAAATCGATCAGAGAAACATTTACTACGGGGCAAATTGCATAAAAAGATACTCCCTCCGTCCCATATTAAGTGTCCACAATGGAATCTTTGGATGTCCCAAATTAAGTGTCCACTTGTACCTTTCAACCAATAAAATGAGACTTTAGTGGGTAAAAATAATATTTGATTGGTGGAGAGTTTAATTTGTGGAATCTCCTAAAACTTTGTGCATTATGAAAATGGATACTTAATATGGGATGGAGGGAGTACTAGAATTATGAATTAATTTAAGTATCCAACATTTACTACCTTGAAGATGAAATCGTGGCAAGTACAGTACTTTTATTTATTATTTGCCCAAGAACATTTACTATGGGGCAAATTGCATAAAAAGATACTAGACTTATGATTTATTTATTTATTTATTTATTTATTTTAACTTAAGGTATCAATGTTTTAAAAGTGTACGACTTAAAGGTATTTTTTACCCGAATCCAAAGAGTCACCTTCTTTAACATCTCATATTCTGATTCACCATCATCAAACACCATTAAATTTCTTTATCACAGCCAATCAATCCAGATCAAATGACTAATTCTAAATGTTTAACTGGCCCTTCGTATCACTTTTTCAAAATTTGTTTCTACAGACAATATTGCGGTAAACATGAAACAAAAATACCCAAACAAACAAATAAAAACACCATTCGTTCCACCGCTCCGGTCACCGGAATATTCCTCTCTGCTGAGATATCTTGGCACGCTGAGTATTGTTCTCTAAGTTGGTTTTTAACTTTTTTGGCAACGTCAAACTGTTTGATCACTTCAATGATAGCATTCTGCCGAACCGTGTCGCCTTTCTCGGTCTGTTTCTTGATGTATGTTTGCAATTCTTCGACTGTGTGAGGAAGTTTGCAAGCCGTTTATGTTTTGAATTGTTGTTTGCAATGTGTGTGAATTGTGTTTGCTGGTGGTATTTATAGGAAGTCAATTTGGTAAGTTTGCAAGCCATTATAAAAAATAATATATATTTGTTACTTTCAAACGGTAACAAACAAGTACAACCACATGTTCACTTGTATGCATTCACTTGACTTGACTTAGTCAAACCCCGTATTTATAAACAATGGTGAATCTTACCCGTTTTGTTACCCATCAAGCACATAACTAGTTTTGCTTGACATAATGTATAAGTCAAACAGGTCACAAACCATCTAAAGTAGCCACACAATTTGACTTATATAACTTTGCCTTAAAAAGGACTTTGAAAATTGCCACATATGTGGACTTTCAATGTCTGCCTATAATAAGCCATTAGATGAGTGCCACAGATGTGGACTTAGAAAATTGCCACATATGTGGACTTTCAATGTCTGCCTATAGAAGGACTTAGACGAGTGCCACAGATGTGAACTTTGATGTTTGCCACTTATGTGGACTTTCAATTACAGACGTTTCATAACACCGATAGTACTAAAACTCAAATTTGTCCTGCATTTTAAACATGGCTAAAGGATAGCCCATTCACTGTTATTGACTTGGCTGGATTGAGTTGGAATAGGAGCAGATACTCCTTGGAAACTTGAACTAGGACCAGCTTGAGACGCACCAGATACTCCTTGAACAGTTAACCTCTGACCACCTTCAACAGCTACATCTCCATATTGGACAGCTGAACTAGGACCAGCTTGAGCAGACCCATTACCCTTAGCTTGCCGAGCTCCAGCTTTGTTGAAACCTACATAAGAAAACAGATTATAAAAAGAACCAAATACAAAACAATCAAAAAACATAACTATGAAACTCTAATAATTACCTTTTCTAGGAGGTTGACCTTGTCCTTTGCATGTAGTCTTGTTGTGTCCAGTGTTACCGCAGAGTCTGCAAGTAATAACTCTCCCTCTTTTGGTCAGCTTTCCAGAATCTACACAGGGTGCATCCTCATACTTGGACCTTCTTCTCTTCTTCTTTGGTCTTCCAACCTGGACATGATGCTTTGGTGGCAAGAGCTCTGTAGCATGGGTGGTCTTCTCCCAGTAGTTGCTGCCTCTAATTGGTTCCACTAAGTGAGAGTATACTTCCTTCCATGTGGACAACCAATAACAGCTATGTACCCAAGACTTAGGAGGTCCAACTTGAATGCCGTTGAGTCCCATATTCCAACAGGCTGCAACAACATGCTTACAAGGTATCCCTGTCAATTCCCATTTCCTGCATGTACATACCTTATCCTGTACATTGACAACACACTGGTCACCCCATGCCCCTGTTACTTGATACTTAACTCCTCCATTCCATATCACCCGCAACAATTCAGCCTCGCTCTTAATCTTTCCCAATATTTTAGCTGCAGTTCGGGTTAGAGGCCCATCAGTATTGTCAATCATACCTTGTACAGCTACTATTCTCTTCATGCAGTATTCTCTGATGTACTCTAAAAGTGTAATGACTGGCTTGTCCCTTGCTGGAGCTATTTTACCATTGAACACCTCACAAATGTTGTTGATCAATAAATCTGTAACTGGTCTACCTATAGCACAAAAATATGAAACACTTAAATGATATACATGTCTACTATTGAACCACTTTTGTTGTAAACAAAGAAACACTTACCAGAAAAATGAGATCTTGCCCAATGTTCAGCTGGTATCTTGCTCAACCATTCGTGTGCTTCCTTCTTCATAGCCTTCAAATGTTCCATACACTTTGCAAAACCAGACAGGGTTGTAACAGATGCACATCTCCACAAAGCTTCCTTATATTCCAAGCCACTAAACTGCTGCCTCATATTTTCATGAATGTACCTCAAGCAAAATCTGTGTTCTGCATTAGGGAAGACAGATTTTAAGGCTGGAATGAGTCCCTGCATAAACCAACAAAGTTAGCAAAATAATAATTTATATTTTGTTGGTTATTAAAGAATTCAATTAGAGGACCATCATTTACTAACCTTTTGTCTATCACTCATGAATGTGAAGTTAGATCTAGGGCCTAGATCTATGTCATCACCCAAGCACATTAAGAACCAAGACCATGAACTCTTAGTTTCAGCTTCCACCAATGCATAAGCCAATGGGTAAATCCCATTGTTAGGATCAAGTCCAACAGCCACCAACACTTGCCCTGGATAAGGACCTTTCATGAAACAACCATCTAGCCCCAACAATTCTCTTTTGAAAGCCTTGAAGCCTTCCTTCAACGGTCCCAAACAAACATAAATTCTTTTAAACACCCTTCTAGACTCACTAGGATTAGCAGAATCTCTATCAATTCCAAGCTTCATAGTCGTATTAGGGTTTGTAGACAGCAATTCACCAATATAGTCCCTAAGCATCATATATTGCAGGTTGTGATCACCTGAAACATCTTTTTCTGCTTTCGCTTTGGCCCTGAATGCTTTTGTCATAGATACCTGAAGATGTAATTCATGCTGGAGCTGGTCTTGAACTGCCTTTCCTGGGATCTCTGGATTAACCTTGACTAGGTCATAGATCTTGTTTGCCAGGTATTTATAAGTGCAGTGTTTGATTTCCCTAGATTGAAGGCAAGTGTGTTTGTCTATGTGTGTCTTTACTATCCAGTTTTGACTAACTCTGTCTTTGCCTACATACAACACCCAGGGGCATTCATCAGACACATCATCAGAAGTTCCTACATCTTTTCTCTTTCTTTTTCTCCCTCTACCTAATGGGTCACTTGATCCACTAGGCCCAACACCTGTATCTACAGTTGGGCCTGTTGATCCACTTAAGACTGACTCTGTAAAGACAGGAATTTGGTTATCACATACAGCTCTTATCCTAATACCATCATTCTTGAGCAACTTCAAATTTCTCCTGGTCTCAACTGCATGCATGTACACTCTTTCCTTCACCTCTTCTGGGGTTGAAAACTCTTGTCCAGTGAAAAAATAATACTTCATAACAGGATTCTCTGACATGTCAACTCCAATTGCTCTTCTTATTTCCCTTAACTGTTTCCTAACTCCAGTATCTGGTTCACCATCACTACCTGATTGACTCTCAAAACCTTCAACACAAACAGGTTCTACTCCACCGACAACCTCTCCAACTAAACTGCTGTTACCAATGCTGTCATAAGCTTTATTCCCTGTTAGTCTAAACTTATTTACTTGATCACCATTGCTGTTGCCAATACTGACAGAAGGATTATCCCTTGCTACATGAAAACCATTTAGTTGCACAGGAGGCTCAACTCCAGTGTGTCCTTCATCATTCATAACTGCAGCATCTCCATCATCACCTGAACCTGCATTGTCACTTGACCCTCCTTTATAATCACTATCATTGACATTATGAATGTCATCCTCCTCATCCTCTAGTGGCCCGACACCATTACCATGCTGAACCTCACCCTCTAGTGCCTCTTGCCTGGTATCCTGTTGACCCTCACCTGAATGTGTTTGGGGATCATCTAGGCCAAAAACAGGCAACCCTACATTTAGGTCCAGGTCAGCAACACCAAAATGTTCATCAGGACTTAATCCACAAGTGCTGTCAAAATTCATGGCATCCAAATAACTAAATGACAGAGGCACATCTAACTCATTCTCTTCAAACTCCATCATCCTGACTATATCAGTAATTTTCTTTGCCACAATCTCCTGACTAGCAGGTACAACAGGGGTGAAACTTAAATTCAAACTTCCAAATTGTGAATCAATCAGGGGAAGTTCATTGTTTTCATTTTGACCACATTCACTTAAAGTCAGTTGTGTAAAAGGAGTGCCTTGACTTGAGTTGCCAGGAAGTGGAACACTATCAGTATTATCAGGCCATGTGAGGGGCAACAGTTGAGGGTGTCTAGTTTCCTTAGATGCTCTAAGTGGACTAGAACCTAGTTCCTCTATTACTACCCTCGTTTTACCAGTGACCCTGGAACACCCGTGCTCTATATAGACTTCAATCAACTTGTAACGACCTACCATATAACCCAAACATCTGACATCATCGTCAGATGAAAGGGGAAACAGTCCGTGGTCTAAACTACTCATTGGACTAAGATAATGATAAAACAGAGGCTCTGTCTGACCTGTGTAGCCCAACTTAAGCACCATCTCGTCTAGATCAAACACTGAGAATACATCAATATCCACCATGTCAAATATGTCTTCAGTACCACCAACGTATTCCCTGTTAGGGAAACGCATAAATGCCCCACCATGATGTATTCGAATGGTGAATAAATTGCGATTAAATTCTGCAATATAAAGTCAATTACTTAGTACCTAAACATATATAAACACAAGCTAATAGCAAAATAAGCTCAAATCAACTGGACTTAAACTCATTACCGTAGGCATTCTCACATTGCGCCTCCAACTCATCTGCAGGGACTGACACTCCTCTTGTGCGCATCTTCCACATTGGTGCGGACATAGTTCGGGACGCTTTTCAATACTTTTGTGATTTTGACGTTGATGTGATTGCGCGAGAAAGTTTTTTGCAGGTGTATCTTGGAAAACGAAAGCTTCAGGCAAAAGTTAATAGAACCTTCTTTATAGGCAACTTTTAGGGACGATTTGCGCAAATTACTATACCAACACATCTTGGAGCTATCTTTTAGGGACCAACGGCGATAGTTACTGTTGGAGAAGTTTTGGAGTGAAAAGACGAAACTATCCATGGTATACACGTCAGCTAACGCTGCATTGCAGCGTCCGTTTCCCAAAAGGACCATTCACGCCAAAATCAACAAGTTCAGGGACGAAAATGAAAAAAAAAAGTTTAAGGACGATCCGCACTAATCTTGACAAGTTTAGGGACCAACGGTGAAATTTTGTCTAAAAAGATACTAGACTTATGAGTTTTAATTTAAGTATCCAACTTTTTTTTTTTTTTTTTTTTTTTTTTTTTTTTTTTTTTTTTTTTTAACGTATCAATGTTTTTAAAAGTGTACGAGTTAAAGGAATTTTTTACCCGAATCCAAAGAGTCACCTTCTTCAACATCTCATATTCTGATTCACCATCATCAAACACCATTAAAATTCTTTACCACAACCAATCAAGCCAGATCAAATGACTAATTCTAAATGTTCCACATCTCCACCGCTCCTGTCACCGGAATATTCCTCCGACCACCATCTCCACTTTCATCACCGATCACAAATCACCGCCTCACCGGTAACTTTCATCAATCTCTATACTTACAAAAACCTAGGGTTCGTTTCTTAATCACATCAAATTAAACATTTAGAGGCTAATTAGTACTAATTTTATAAATTTTCAACCTTTTAGGGCGTTTGGATTAACTTATTTAGGGTTAGAAAAAGGAATATTGGGGATCTTGAAAGTGACCACATATATAGTTAGCTTAAATAAACAAAAAAGGTTTGATTTGATTAATATTAAAAGGTACAAGTTTGGTGGGCGTGTGTATGGAGATGGGGAGCGTGTGTTTTGTTGGTACGAGGAAGAAAGCGGGAAGTGAGGTGGCAAGGATGAAACCGGATACTGGTTATGCAAGTGGAATATTACCCACTTAGAAAAAAAATACAACTTTTTTGTCCTTAGAATAAAATTTTTTTATTTCACTACCTTGAAGATGAAATTGTAGCAAGTATAGTACATTTTTTTTTGCCCAAGAAACATTTACTATGGGTCAAATTGCATAAAAAGATACTACACTTATGAATTTTAATTTAAGTATCCAACATAATTTATTTTATTTATTTACTAGTTACAATGCTCGCGCACGCGCGGGGTTTTTTCTAAAATTTTTAATAATGTATTTTTATCTATTATGTTTTATTTATTTAGTGCCTTATATTAATAACTGATGAATCAAAAACTTTTTATAATTATGTTCCATGTACGTTGTAGTAGTTCGTATATGGCATTTTCATAGACATGGTCATCTTTATGTATAAAGTTTAGCTTCCGCATATTGTGTTTGCATATCGATAATTAGTGTTTTTTTAATTATGTTTGTGTTTGTGCACAAGAGCACCTATGGTTCCAGTTTTGGAGTGGTTGTTTGATGTTGGTCGTTTTGTGCTATCGTGTAACTTTTAAAGTAAAGCATAAGTGATTTGGAGGCCTAAAGATGTGCTTAAATTCATGACTTAACCTACATGGTATCAATACTGTTGGCTGCAGCAAGGGACCCGCCTTTTCACAAACCAACATTATCATGCCATATATGTCTAGGCATGAATTTAGTCACATATTTTAGGTCTCATAATCATTTTTCTTTATATATATACACAATATTTGAAAGGTGTTATGAATTCGTTTATTTCGAGAAAATATTAGACACGAAGCTGGACTCTTAAATGTATGTGGTGTTTATCAAGCCACAAATTGTAATTTAAATTTCAACATAAATGAGTTAACGTATTCAGATTTTAGGCGTATTTTCTATAATGGGCATACTTTAAAAAAAACATAATAGGAAACGTGTCAAATGGTTCGAATGTCTCAAGATGTACAAAGGCAATCCATTGTTTGGAGTAATATCAAGGGTTCCAAATTCTGTTCACCTGATCATAATTAAAAGATTAGCATTTTAGTGCACTAATATTACCAAATACAAACTTACATATAACATAATCACCTCTTTTTTGAATATGGGTTGTCATCTATACTAACTTGATTTGCTTGTCTAGGAGATTGCAAAGGGATTCCACTCGCATCTAAGTTAGAATTATGGCCATTACTTCCATAAATGCCTTCAACAATTATAAAGAAACCAAATAGAGATTAGAAGATAAAAGTGATTTAGTTAAACAAACATGGGAAGTAAAGGTGGCAAGATGGGTCTGCTTGGAGGCTCATGTCACAGGTCAAATTATGCTTTGATTGACCAAGGTCATCTTAGTACATGCCATGCCAGGCTAGGCTCACACAATTTTTTTTTTTTTTTTTTTTTTTTTTTTTTTTTTCTTTTTTTTTTGACCAGATTTTAAAATTTAACAATGTTTAAACCCGATTACCCAATTGACCCATCCTGTTAAACCTAAATTCATTCATTTGGCCCCATTCGACCAGCCTGAGATAAAACATCAATCCAAAATGACCCATACATAATGGGTGAAAATGCCATCTCTAATTAAGAAGGAAGAGCATTAAAAGCTCGTGCAATTACCTGCTTGATAAGCTGCATATTGATTTTATTAGGATTTTTCTTCTTGTGATAGCCTAAGAGCACCAGCACTAAATCGACAGCTATGTCACAACTCATCATTTCAGGTCATTTCAGGTCTTTTCCCGAACTTTGGAAAAACACTATTCATCAAAACACTATTCATCAGTTTACTATTCATCATTTTTGGTGTCAGTTTGACATTCCGAGAAGCATTCAGAAATTTTACTATTCACTAAACACTATTCATTACCGGAAAAGTTTTCACTATTCACTTGCATTACACATTTCATCGTAAATTTAGTTTACGGGTATTCAAATTCGCGTAACCGGATTGGTTTAGGTGCGAATTCATTTCATTAGTGTTGAAGACACTGCATACGGACTAGAGACAGTCTGCATATAATCATAACAGCATTTACATGTTATACCACTCTTAGGATCTTCAAATTTACATATTTGATACATTTAACGTTTTTACGTATAAGTATTTATAGTAAACGTTAACACCCGGTTTATACACGACGAATATATCTAAATATTCCCACAATGGTCCCGACATATTTTTATATCCATTTTAACATCATAAAAGTTATAACATTCAGTTACCCAGTATTTTGGAAATTTATTTTATTTATAATGTACGCTTATGAATATAACGACGGTTTTCGTGAAAACTAAACAATAATCACCCGATCACTCAGTAAATGTACCCAACATATTTTCAACATTATTATGACTTTATTTCATCCCGGATAACTTCGTGAACATTTATTTCTATTAAACCCGGTACCCGATTTTAACAAATAACGTAAACTAACACTTAAACTACATATGATTTCTAATTAAATCACAAGTACCCCTACCCCCCCCCCCCCCTTGGCTCACCATAACCGGCCACATGAAACACCCCTTAACCTTATGCATTGATTTCCTATTATAAAACTAATAAACCTCTAATTATATACTTTAACTAAAAACCTAAAATCATAACTTACACTTTTTAGATAAGAAAGAAAACTTCTCATCTCTTTCTCTCTTTCAAACCCACGACCCAACCCAAATACATAGATCAAGTGAAGGTTTTTGAAAAGTTAAAGCTACAAAGTTGTTCATTATACTTGCCTAATCAAGAATCAAACAAGAAATACACAAGTAAACCAAGGTTTCTAGTCATTCAATCATCTCATTTTATCAAGTAAGTTATCAACTTTATTTTTACATGAATCATCTTATATTTACTTGTATTGCATGAGTTCCATGCTAAAAACCATGTACAACTAGCTATACCACCATTTATTTTGTCAAAAATGGAACATACAAACCCTAACTTCTTATTTATAAATTCCCTTGCTATAATAACTTGGTTAGGAGCCCATGGCATCCTAAGAAGGTGTATGGTAGGATTAGATTAGCTATGTGGTGATTACAAGAGTTTTGGTTGAAGTTGGAACTAGTTTTGAACCTTTGAAATAGATTTCTAACAAGTTTATAAACATGCTGTCCCATTTTGTTATTTTCTGGAAAATCAGTAGACACCAAGGAAACTTTGGCAAATTTTTTAGAAAATACTTTCAAAAACGAATCCGTAGGCGAAAGAACGGATTAAAAAGAGTTAATAACGAAAAAGTTATGATTTTTGCAAGATTGTTGACGAAAAGTATTTTTCTGGAAAATAGTTGCTGTTGGACGTTTTTCGTCGGTCAAAAAGAGGCTTTAGACGTAACCCGGAGGAGCCGAGCTTTCCAAAATATATTACTACATACTAAGACGTAACAGTGGATATAAAGAACAAGTAAAACGGGCTTATAACGACAAAGATATTCACGTTTGAATATCGGCAAAACTCATTTCATTTTGACAGCTTTTATTATATTGACGCCAAAACTACGTAGTAACTCTAGATTTATAAAAATAATGCCAGGTACCCAATTTTATAACTAATGAAGTATTAGTTATTACAAGTATATTTTATCACTACAAGGCGTTATTTCAAGGATTACAACCCGAGGATTTCAACACGAACATTGATACATACGATATATATATATATATATAAGTATATATATTGCAACTAGCTTTATTTTTCTAATAGCCATATTTTTCCTAAGTCTTGGAAAGTATATTATTTTGATAACAACAAGTATTTTCCAAAGAGTAGAGTGGTATAGGAACATGTGCATGGACATTTTCAACATCATTTCATGATCTAAATTAGATCGTTCATAACATTCATATTAGGTTGCGGTTAGAGATCGAACCTCATTTTTGTGTATACACTTTTGTCATCGTAGCTGTTGCATCAGGTGAGTCATAGCCCTTACTCTTTTAATTGTTCTATCAACTCTTTGGGGGAGATACATGCTACTACTTGCTTACTTGTACAGATTCACATAACATTATACTTGATCTCATTATACTTGATAACATTATACTTGATCTCATTATACTTGATTACATTATACTTGATCTCATTATACTTGATGGCGTTATACTTAAACTTGTAAGTCTCTTTGGGATAACACATGCATTGGGTTTCGGAGATGAAGTATAACCAATGCTACTACCTTCCTTCTGAGCAACATAAAGTCTCCTTGGATAACACATGTATTGGGTTTCGGAGATGAAGTGGAACCAATGCCACTACCTTCCTTGTGAGCAACATACTTAAGTGAGGTCTTCGGAGATGAAGTGTAGACTCACTACTAATTGCTAAACTGTTTTGATGAACTTATACATGTCTTAATCATACTATATTGTAGCAGTGGGTTGTAAACACACAGGTTACAAGGCTCTTATGGCGGGACTTGTAACTGAGTGGATTTACGATGCCTTTGCTGGGAAACCTACATACATATGCATTACATTCTTTTTCAACAAACTCTATGAACTCACCAACCTCGTGTTGACACTTTAGCATGTATTTTCAGGTTTTAACCAATGGTACACTACTGGAGGTTTTGGCAGGGCATGGCATGGTCATAGAAGACTCTGATTTATTCATTTGGGGACCGTTTTAAAATACTTTAAGGGCCTACTTCCGCATTACTTTTAACGATGTAAATTCAACAATTTGATTTAACTATTTTATTTTAAATGATTCAAGTGCAAACCATTTTTGAACTAGTGTTGTGATATCAATTGAGTTACACCCCAGCTACATGTATGCTTCCGCTGGACCCGATTTTGAGGGTGTGACAGCTAGGTTGAGGTTTGAGATGATCATGTGTGCCCTTATACACAATCTCTATTATTTGTCCTCTATCTAGGGTTATGGTTGAAACAAATTGATGAAAAACCTAATGTCAACATGGTTTTGATGACGTAATAATGTTTGATGACAACCATCCTAGAATCACATGCATCACATTTAATCACAATATAAAAAATCAAGTGCCTCTTATTATTGCCTAAAACATAAGCATATCTAATAAGTAAATCCCAAACACAGCTAGTAATTTCTCTATATACCCAAAACACTAAAACTTAAAAATCACAATAATAAGATAATTATCATGTCATAGACTGTAAATTTAAATTCGAATTCATTAATTTTATAACGTAATCAATTATAGATATTCCAAAAACATTGTAAGAACAATTAAACATACACAAATCTGACTAAAATACATAAAACTCAAATACATCCTCAGTAGGTTCTAAGATTTACATGAATCGTAAACTAAATCCTCAATTTTAGAGTGTTTATGTAAATAACTGAATAGGCCATTTTAGATCTTTAATCGCAGTTTTGACTTAGGGTTTTGGTAAATTGAGGGCTAAGAAGAAGAAGCGGGTCGTGACTTGAGCTGGGAGCTTGGGATGCTTCTTAAGTTAATGATTTCCCGTGAATGGGTGCTTATGATGTAGGATATAGTGAATAAGGCAAAGAGTGCGTTTATTTTTTCTAATTTTCTTTTAGATCCAAAAGTATTAATTATGAGCCACAAAGTACTTGTGTATCTTGTATTTGCTTATACATCTGATTAGAAAAATGAATATTAATGAAAAAGTTGCTAAATTAGGTAGTATTTGGGATTTTTTATTAAAAAAAAATATATTTTACTAATTAAATTATTACATAATAAGGTATGAATTGATTTTTTTGAAATGGAAAATTTCCGGGTTTTGTCTTATTAGGAAAAAGATTTTATTTATTTATTTATTTTAACTTAAGGTATCAATGTTTTAAAAGTGTACGACTTAAGGGTGTGTTTGGTAGGGAGAGTTGAAGATAGAGAAAAGGAAATGGACACATATCCCATGTTTGGTAAGTCAGAGAAATAATCAAGGTGGAGAAATCAAAACTCTCGGGAAATCGGTTTGTGCTTGTTGGACCCTACTCTCATTTCCATTCTATTTGTAGTGGAAATGATGTGCTAAACCATTTCTCCACCCATTTATGTTTTAAAAAAAAAAAAAAAAAAAAAAAAAAAAAAAAAACAAACTAATAAAAAATTAATCAAATGTGATAAAACAAGAAAGCACGTGCTCATCACATTCTATATTTCCACACAACTTTTCCGTAAACCCTAACCCCCAATTTCATTATCTTCTCATCTGGGCTTCCATTGCATTCGTGAAGAATCGACGCAAAAAAAAATATATATTAATATATGATTGGATTTTGTTTGATTATTACAAAGATAATCCTTCTTTATCTTGATTCTTAAACTTCTCACATATTCTGTTGAATGAACAGATGGGTTTAGGAGGTTTGAATTTATTCTTTTTATCAATTCGAATTCTTTAACTCCATCATTAAATTCAACTTTATGGGCATAGAACAATTGGGTAATTAGTTGGTTTCATGAAGGGAGGTGATTTGTACACCACTAAAATTGGTGTGTGCACCACTAAATATGAAGTATATAGTTGTACTATATGCATTATCAACACAATTTAGTGGTGTGCACACCAATTTTAGTGGTGTACAAATCACCTCCCTTTCATGAATCATTAATAAAATAAATACTCCAAGTTTCAATTTCTGATGATGCTTTCAATTTGGGTCAATGGTTGATGTTTGCTTATACGAATGTGGGGAAGAAAAAGGAAATTAATTTAATTTCTTTATTTTTGTTTTCTACCAAACATAAGAATTGATTTGATGCTAATTCTCGAGTTAATTCTTTGTAGTTACCAAACACGAGAATTTTTCATAATTCTCCACCAATTAGATTTCTCTACATTTCTTTTCTAAACTTCGTTTCTTTTCTCCAGATTTCTCTCTACCAAACGTGCCCTATTTTACCCGAATCTCCAAACAGTTACCCTTCTTGAACATCTCATATTGTGATTCACCATCATCAAACACCATTAAAATTCTTTATCACAGCCAATCAAGTCAGAGCAAATGACTAATTCTAAATGTTTAACTGGCCCTTCGTATCACTTTTTTAAAATTTGTTTCCACAGACAATATTGCGGTAAACATGAAACAAAACCTACAAATAAAAAACACCATTCGTTCCACACCTCCACCGCTCCGGTCACCGGAATATTCCTCCGACCACCACTTTCATCACCGATCACAAATCACCGCCTCACCGGTAACTCTCATCAATCTCTATACTTACAAAAAACTAGGGTTCCTTTTTTAATCACATCAAATTAAACGTTTAGAGGCTAATTAGTACTAATTTAATAAATTTTGAACCTTTTTCTGTCAATTTAGCGTTTATGATTGTTTTAATTTATAAAGTTTGAAGCTTTTAGGGCGTTTGGATTAGCTTATTTAGCCGGCTTATGGGCTTATTTGATTTTGGAAAAAAGCTGATAACCTCACTTTTTAGAGCTTATTATGTTTAGAATTATTATTGGCTTAAGCCAATAATGATAAGGTCATAAGCTTCAATAAGTGAGCTTATTGGCTTTTCCAAACTCAAATAAGCCCGTAAGCCAGCTAAATAAGCTGATCCAAACACCCCATAAGTTTATGATTGTTGTTATTTCATAAATGTAAAAGCTTTGACAGGGATATGTTTAGGGGGTGTTTGGATTAGATTATTTTATCGGAATAAATTAAGGTTGGAGTAGTGGGTCACCTTGCTGTTGTAATGTGTTCTTTTCGGTTTGGTATTGAAAGGGTGCCGTTAAGAAAAAAATAAAATAAAAAATTGTTTATGGGCTTATGAGCTTGAGCTTATGGCTTATTAAGTCCACACCCTATAAGGCGTAAGCTCAATTTGACATGCTCCTAAGTTTATGATTGTAGAAGCTTTGTTGTTAAATTAGATGAGTTTAGTTTTTTGAATCTAGCTTTGTTATGTGATGACACATATATGTTTTGGGGGCGTTTGTTTGAGCTTATATAGCGGGCTTATGACTTATTATAAGGTCATTTTTTGTGGCTTGTTTTGAAACTTTACATCTTATATAAGCTTATCATGTCATAATAAGCTGAAAAGTTTCAAAACAAGCCACACAAAGTGAGCTTATGAAACATAAGATGAAAACCAAATAAGCTAGAGGCGTGCTATATAACCTTAGACAAACACGCCCTTTATGGGCTTATCGGAATACTAAACTCTGGAAATGACGATAAGGTGATAAGCTCAACTTTATGGGCTTTGTTATGTCCATAAGATCAAAGTGATATGATCATATGCTTAAAAAAATCAAGCTTTTAGTTTTTCGGCTTCTCCAAAATTTAATAAGCTGATAAGCTCATAAAATGAACTAATTTAAACATCATATTATGGATCAAAATCAAGCTTTTAGTTTTCGGCTTTTGAGATTATACAAGTTTTTACGCCTCATATTTCTATGCTTTTATCCTATACCCAACACATGGATGATACATATCTTGCTTATGAATATATTTAATTATTTATCTACACTCATTCTTGCTGGAGGTCTTTTTGGAAGCAGTTCCTTTACCCTCGGGTAAGGGTGTGACTATCGACATTCTCATACCCCGCTCCGGCATGATTGGGATATGCTTTTAAATTTCCTATATTAACCTTCTTTTGAGATGATAAGGTGTCTTGAAGGTCTAATTTGTTGTGTGTAGTGTGTTTGGTTTTTATGTGTACTTTGATTTGGATGTGTTAACTTGGGATCTCTAATTTCAGGATAGAGTATATAAAACGTTTGCTTGTATAACTATTGCTGTATTGCGTGATTGTGTCGTTGAATGTAATTGTTATTGTCAATGATTTTAAATGGTGTAAACAAAAGATGTCAAGTTAGATGGTGCTTGGGATTGCTTTGTTTATTTCTGCTTATTGGTACATGGTTATTTTAAAGTGCTTATCCGAGATGATAAAAGCCTTCTTTTACCATCATATGGTTTTGATAGTAATTTTTCTTACAAAATAGTTGTTTTGGTTTAAATTGCATTCATTTACAAAATAAGTAAATCCAAGGTCCAAACGCTTGCATTCTTTCACAAAATATTATGTATGTTTTATCTTGATGTTTTTGGTCATACAGGTAAAAGCGTTTTGGCGAAAAGATGAGTTCTTTTTCAATTACACGGAAGAAGACGCCTTTTCAAAAGCATCGCGAAGAAGAAGAGGCGAAGAAAAAGGTACGGCTATTGTGGACGTGTGCAATTGTGTCTATTTAGTATGAATTTGACCGAAAGTTTAATAAAAAAAAATGTATGTATGTAGAGGGCTGAGGATGAAACAGCCCGTCTTTATGCTGAGTTTCTCGAGTCGTTTCAAGGGGATTCTACACCTGGGTCAAAAGCTTTTGTTCGAGGAGGAACAATTAACGATGAAAAAGTGAAACCTGATGCAGGTTAGTTTGTGTTATAAGGTCTTGGATGCATTTTCGGTTTTTGTTATTTAGTTTCGTGTTATTAATTAAAATGGTGCATAAATATGGTTGTATGAATGATTTATTTTCAACGGACACATTAATAAGCAAACGGGCCTTCTTATTCATGCGCGAACGCAGGTGGAAATTCCAAAGAAGTGTCTGGTTCAAAGAAGGGGAGTAGGTAAACAAGCGCTTTTGTTTGGTTTGAATATGTTACACTGCTCTTATCATAAGGCATTCTGAATATAGAAATTATAAGGCGATCAGTTTATGAAACTCTATTGTCTTGTTTAGGCTGGTAACTCTAAGGAGCTAGGAGTCTTGTTATATGTAGCTCTTGTCTATAATCTAACGCCATTTATATGTAATGATACCCTCAAAAGAGCAGTCCCAGTGTCAAGCTACAAATGCTATTCTTATTCAAACGAATGCTAACACACTTTATTGTACGCACATGCTCAATAGCTGATTAATAATTACTAGTAGTCTGTAGACTGTAGTCCTTTGTATAGCCTACTTTGTTTTGGTTTTGTTTTTGTTTTTATGGTGATGAAAATTACCATAGCCTACTTTGTTTTGGTTTTGTTTTTGTTTTTGTTTTTGGTAGAAATGAGGTTTTCCTCATGAAATTGTTGGTTGGACTTGAGAATGTTCAGTAGGCTAGTGATTAGCTGGCAAGTCACCATCCGCTCAGATGAAATAAAGTTAGATCATTTATGTGAAGTCACATGCAAGCGTTTACTGTTACGAAAAATTATGACCCACTCAAACATATAACTTACTAGGTGGTCCATATATCTTGCATAGACTTGGTACACAAGGGTCTTTTAAGCTTGCCAAGACTTTCTCGCTTCAGCTTGTTCAGTTGACCATATAAGTTAGTTGCCCTATGTTATTGAATTTGTAGGTGGTTATATCATCATTTTATTAAGAAAACTTAACCCTTAATTTTTTGATGTGGAATTTTTAGGCGCCTTTGATTGGTGAGAGCGAGTTAATTTAGGACTAGATCACTAAATCAAGTTACCTATTTTGTTTTACACCTTACTGAATATAAAGACATGATTCATAATTTGGGTGGGCATAGTGTGTTCCATTGCAGTTTGCAGGGTGCTAAATTAAATGAAGTCCAAAGTTGTTGGCTATTAGGGGATATTTTGTATGAAGCATTAATAAATAGGCATATGTATGTGAGTTTAGTACTCACAAATTAAGTGTTGAAATTATGTATTGTTATATTTTTTCCCTGCAGGTATGTTCCTTCTTTCTTACCCCCTCCCATGGCAAACAAGGGTAAAGAAAATGAAAAACAGGTTAGTGAACTGCTGAAACATTTCTATGCTACTACCTTGTTGACTTTTTGCATAGTTGCATTGCGTGTTCGACTTTTTTTTTGTAGCCGATTGTAACGGATTTTTACTACTGACAGAAGGACGAAGAGAGGCCAAAAGAGAAAAGCAAAGGGAAGGCGAGGAATATAGACTATTTCATGGAGGAGTTAAAACATGAACAAGAAATGAGAGAAAGAAGAAACCAAGAGCGCGAAAACTGGCAGGACGGACGTCCAACTTCAACGGTAAGATATGATTTTATTAGGAAGTTCATCATTAGTCAACGAGTTGCCCCTATATTGCAATGCATACATTTTCAACCTTGTTTGGCATTTATATAAAGAGGATTTCATATATAAATAAACCATAATCTCATCTAAATCACATATATTTGTATCTTACTGTCTCAGTTATCTAGTCGGTTTGATGAGTTGCCTGATGAATTTGATCCGAAGTTTGGTTCCTTTGATGATGGAGATCCTCAGACCACCAATCTTTATGTCGGAAATCTTGCACCTCAGGTCAGATTGTGATGCTAATATGGTGCTTTAGTTGGTGAAAAAATGCAAGCTGACCTTTTCTTTCTGTGGTCAATACATTTCAGGTAGATGAAAATTTTCTTCTGCGGACATTTGGAAGATTTGGACCCATTGCTAGTGTGAAGATAATGTGGCCAAGGACAGAAGAGGAGCGAAAACGACAAAAAAACTGTGGTTTTGTGGCTTTTATGAACCGTGCAGATGGACAAGCTGCAAAAGATGAAATGCAAGGTTAAGTCCTTCCAAATAGTATAAGAGCTAAAATTCTTGTTTAAATGAGAGTAGAGGTCATCAGGTCAACAATCTGATTCGTATATTTATGTAGAAATTTTCTAGCTATACTGGTAATGTCAACTTTTACGTGTCACACAGATGTGAAATTATATGAATTGAAGTTCTAGAAATGTTTAGTTGAATCATTTATGGAGCTTCTAAGTTGCAAGCTTTCTTAGCAAGAGTGATAACTGAATATTGTATTTAATGTTTCAGGGGTGATTGTTTATGATTATGAATTGAATATTGGGTGGGGTAAATCCGTTTCTCTCCCTTCTCAATCACTCCCTGCTCCTCCTCCAGGACAAATGGCCATCAGGAGTAAAGAGGTATGCTTTATGTTTGTAAAAACTTGCTATGAGTTTTAGCTTAAGTGGATGATATAAAACAGTAATGACTTGTGCGGGTCTTATGAGTGACCTTTTGTGGTTTGCAGGGTGCCACTGTGATCTTGTCCGGTCCATCTGGTCCTCCCATTACTTCTGTTCCAAGCCAGAACTCTGAGCTGGTAAGTTGACCGTTAATTTTTTAATTTACGTGATAGGTTGAATATATCTTACACTACATTTGTAAGCAAAAGCTATTCTAAGGTACTGATATTCTAACCTTGGTGATTAGGTTCTTACTCCCAATGTGCCCGATATAACAGTTGTTATGCTTGAGGATGCCCGCCTTAGAAAAGTAATTGATAAAATGGCTCTTTACGTTCTTGATGGAGGTTGTGCTTTCGAGCAAGCTGTAATGGAGAGGGTCCGTGGGAACCCTCTTTTTAGTTTTTTGTTTGAACTCGGCTCTAAGGAGCATACTTATTATGTGTGGAGGCTTTATTCCTTTGCTCAGGTACATGTTTGACAAGCAACTAGAATTGAACCCTAGAAAATGGAATGGCAGCTTGAGATAAGATTAATATTTGCTCTCACAAATGCAGGGTGATACGATGCATAGGTGGCGAACTGAACCTTTTATCATGATAACCGGTAGTGGGAGGTAATAATTGCCGGAAACATATCTTGATACTTCCTTTACAAATCGTGCATATGTTGTTATATAAACCAGTGATTTAAAAAAACAAAATTTGGTACCAATTGCTAGATGGGTCCCACCTGCTCTGCCAAAAGACAAGAGTCCAGAGAATGAGGAGACGGGAGCTACATTTGCTGCTGGAAGAAGCAGGGTACAATCTTGTTATTTATTTTCTTTTGTCAATCTTATATCAGCCAGGTGCAATTAAGTTATTTATTATACTTATTTTCCTTTGATTATCTTCGTGCAGCGTGTGGAGACTGAACGTACAATGACTGATGCACAGAGAGATGAATTTGAAGATATGCTCCGTGCTTTAACATTAGAAAGAATCCAAATCAAAGAAGCAATGGGTTTCGCTTTAGATAATGCTGATGCTGCTGGAGAGGTATCCTGACACTAAAAGTTATTAGTTATGAACTTATGATATGTTTTGGTGTTTTTTTTGTTGCTTAATCCGCTTTTATTTATTTATTTATTTTTTGCAGATAGTTGAAGTTCTAACAGAGTCTTTGACTCTTAAAGAAACTCCAATACCTACTAAAGTTGCAAGGCTCATGCTTGTCTCGGACATTCTTCACAATAGTAGCGCTCCTGTAAAGAATGCATCTGCTTACCGCACCAAATTTGAAACAAATTTGCCAGATATACTTGAAAGCTTTAATGACCTGTATCGGAGTATCACTGGAAGAATCACAGCTGAGGCCCTAAAGGTAAAATGCTTGAGGTGTAGCCATTGGTCATTGGTAAACATCAATGAAATTGTCCCTCTTGGAAACTAATCGCATAAATGACTCTTGAGAGCCTTAGAGTGACCAATTATATGCAAGGATATTCCCTCTTAGGGGCCATTTATGCAATTTGTTTTAAGAGAGACGGTTTCAATGATTTTGAGCAAATCATATGTAGTATGGACCGCTTTAGTAATTTACTACATTATATTTTTAGGTTTAATCATGATATATGTTTTATTTTATGATGGACATTATATAAGATGAATATCTTCAGTCCTGATCCACTCATATTCTTTGCTTATTTTCCTTCTGTTCTAAGTGTAACATTCTCTTATCTGCAGGAACGAGTCATGAAAGTTCTTCAAGTGTGGGCTGACTGGTTCTTATTTTCGGATGCATATGTAAACGGGTTACGTTCAACATTTCTTCGATCCAGCAACTCTGGTGTTACCTCATTCCATTCCATTTCTGGCGATGCAACAGAAACCGAACGCGTTTCCAATTATAGCGAAACTGGCGATTCTGGAAAAATTAATCCAGATGCAGCGTTAGCAATCGGCAAAAGTGCAGCCATGAAAGAACTATTAAATCTTCCTCTTGCTGAGCTGGAAAGACGTTGCAGACATAACGGATTATCTCTTGTTGGTGGTAGAGAAATGATGGTCGCACGTCTGCTTTATTTGGAAGAATCAGAAAAGCAAAGGGGTTATGAACTCAGTGATAATTTGAAGTATTCCCATCATAATCAAAGGGAAAGTAATGTCGATACGGGGCCTGTGGGATATTCAGGAAGGAATCATCAAGTGGATGATGATATGGGTGTTATATCAAAAGGCAAAGGTTCTGTGTCCATAGCTGCAATGATTCCGATCCCACAACCTGAGCTAAAAGCTTTCCCTAATAAGACGAAACCCGAATCTGTATTGCCTGCCTCTAAGTGGCCCGTGAAGACGATGAAAATGATGATGAACAAAAAAGAAGTACTAGAGATCTTGGATTGGGTTATTCATCATCTGGAAGCGAGAATGCTGCTGGTGGTCATGGTATTGAGGCTATGGATACCGCAAGCACTATCACGAGTTCTGATACTAGTTTAACTGAAGAGAAGAGGTATGTACTTATTATCCTTGTGAAATGTAAGAGTTTATTGAACTTCTCTCATATTGTTATTAGGAGTATCAGATTTTTCATTTAACATATATATATATTTTAAACTTCTTTAGTTTTAATTTCACATCCAGACCTTACTCATGGTTTTATTGATAAATAGATTTAAGTGAAGTAATTTGATACTTTTTGAAAGCGAAGAGGTATACTTACTATTGGGGAGTATAAATTTATCTAGTTAATATTATCTGGTATTCCTAGGAAGGAACAGACGTTACGACATTGAAGTTATAACTTATAAGTCTTTACTAGATTTTATTTATTTATTTATTTATTCTCTTTCAACTTTACATTCATAATCGCGGTTGATTAATTGTCCCACACGTGCAGACAAAAGTTGAGACAGATTGAGGTGTCTTTGATTGAGTACCGTGAATCCCTTGAAGAACGAGGATTAAAGAAAGAAGAAATTGAAAAGAAAGTGGCGGCACATCAAAAACAATTACAGTACAAGTATGGCTTAACGGATCATAATGAAGATTCATCACACAAGAGTAAGTTTTAAATTGTCAGGGTTTAAGCTTTTGGTAATTTTGTTGAATACACATATAATGTTTTAGTAACCACAGGGACGTCATCAGAAAGAAGGGAGAAAAGAGATGATTCACGTGAATCTTCAAGAAAGCGTCAACGAAGCCATCATGACAGTGAAAGCCCACAACGTAAATCATCAAGTAGGGATCGGGAAAAGGGTAGAAGTTATGATTCACATACTGAAAGAGAGAAGGAACGAGACCATGATAGAGATAGACGCAGAGACAAAGACAGGGACAGCAGGAGAAGATAAACTGAGTTGAAATTCGTAGGTATGATTGATTTAGTCATGAATCAAAACAGATTTTTACAATGTATCAGCTTCTTTGAGCTTATTTATGTTATGTTTGACATAATTGCAGGTTATTCATGGGTTAGCTGTTTAAATCCTTTCGTTTTGTTGAAAACAGCAGCAGCAGTAGCAACATGTGGATAATGATGATGATAGCCCCACAATGTTTCCTGCTCGTGATGGACATTCTGGAATTTATATAGAAAAAAACCCGGATTCATCCTCTTGTTCACGTGGTATGATTAATGAATCGTATTTGCTGTAAACAGCATGGTAAACTTTTTTTTGCATCTTGTCACGGATCTGATTGGTTTGTTGTACGTACAAGAAAGTATTTTGTGTTGGTGCTTTGAACTTTAAAGTGAGCATAGAAGTGGGAGTATCATATTGCGCTTTTAGACCCATATATATATATCAGTCTCTTTAATTCAAGACCCTTTTAAGTGCAAGGACAAGAGTAATTACAAAACTACATACTTACAAATCTAGTTAGCAAATTGATCAGAGAAACATTTACTATGATGCATACCATTACCAATTGTCTTATGAGGCTTTAGAGGTTTGATTATCAACATGACTCGGTACCAATCAAACCGGAAGACAAAAATCTAGAAAACCGACTTGGATGACCATCATTAGTCCCCCCATACCTCAAAAAAAGAAATAATTTCAATACTCTTCAAATAGGGGTGAGCAAATGGACCGGACCGGACCGACCGACAAAACCGACCGGACCGACCACATTCGGTCCGGTCTCGGTCTAATGTTTTTCATAATTTCGGTCTCGGTTCGGTTCGGTCCGGTCCAGTCCAGTCCGATCCGGTTGGGCTTAAAACCCAGACATTTAGCCTACTTGGACCGAGACCGGACCAAACCGAACCGGAGCGACTACATTCGGTCCGGTCTCAGTCTAGGTTTTTTGCCGGATTTGGTCTCGGTCCGGTCCGGTCCGGTTTTCACCCGATGAGCAGCCTTACTCTTAATTACTTGGAGGCTCATGAATATAATTCCCATAACTTCCTTCACTGCTTGAAGCAATACCTCAATTGATATATTTTCATTTGTAATTATTCTTGCATGTCTTTTGCCACACACTACCCGAAACAATTTTTCTCGTGACTCTATACAGAGCAGGACATGTTTTTCATTTCATGAATAATGCTTTTCAAGTCATATGGTAAGTTCACCATGTTTTTCAAAATATTCATAGAGAATAAAATGATGATGAATTTAGGTATTTTATGGTAGTTGAAAGTGATTGTATGGGGATGAGTTTACGTGTTCTGTAATGTGTTTAGGTAATCGGTGCCGGTGGAGGTCATGGGCGGTTTTGGGCCGGCACACCATCAGCAATCGAGCCGGGCCCAACCCACTAAGGGGCACTAAAATTTTTTATACCCATTATATGTACTAGGCACAACCCACTAAGGGGCACTAAAATTTTTTATACCCATTATATGTACTTTTGTTGCAAGAATGACTTTTGTTCGTATTTTTGGCTTTTCGTACTTGATTATTGTCTATTGATATTATAATATAAGGGCACTTTTTTTCCCGTGCCGGGCCTAACTTTTTTTTGACGTTCTCAGCACCGCCCCTCGTGACGGTAGGGAGAAAAAGGTGATAATCATGGGTGGTAAAGGTTGTGAGAAGAAGAAAATGAAATGAATAATTAGGAATAAATTTATTAAGAAGGGTATTTGACTTTTATTACATGGAGTAACAAAGATAACAAAGAAAAAAATTACGTTGTTGATTCTCATGTTGTTGATTCTCATAAATGTAATGTATGACTTTTACTATCGAAAGAATGACGATTATCAAAGTTTTTGACGTTAATATTTAATGTGAAATTAACAAACCACACAGATGTATTTTGTACTTATTTGCATCACTTGCGTAGCTTCAAAAATACAAAATGACCATCTGTGTGGTTTGTTATGTACTAAATATTAACGAACCAAATAATATTTGTTTAAGGTTTCCACAGATGAAATTCCAAATTTAGTACATAATGTGTGGTTTGTGAAATTAACAAACCACACAGATGAAATTAACAAACCAAATAATATAATAGATCAAATCATAATAAAAATAAGAAAAAAGAATGAAGATTTGTTTTGGGCTTTTTGTTATTTTCTTCATATTTGATAACCTTTCCGTTAAAAAACGGCCAGCCTTATCTGCTTCGCCCTAGACCCGGGTTTTGACCCGGTTAACATTTTCCAGAAATTGGAGTTCAATTTTCACAATATCTCCCACAAATCAAATTATCAAAATTAATGCAAAGTGCAAACAACATTATGAATAAATTGCTCACTACAAAATCATTGCAAAAAATCATCTATATGGGTCTTAGCTCGATTCCTTGTATCATAAGCCCCTTAAGATCCTTCTCACCGGGATGCTCAAAAAAAAGACACATAGGAACTGATCCAACCATCGGTCCTCTGTTGCGGAAGGGCAGTCCCTTTGTATCTATTCAGTGGGTTGTAGGTATTTTCTTCAAACTTTAGTCCGATAACTGGGGTGACTGGAGGGCTTACTAAATAGATAAACGACTTTCTACTATACTCACCATTTTCATCATACACCTGGATAGGAGCCTCAAATGTTGATTGGTCTTGTAGTAATTTGAAGACAAGGTAAGCTGCATATGCTGTTTCCGGTGATACTTCTTGGGGTTGTATTCTCCTCCGAATTTGAAATTGGCAGCCGCCTGTTATTACAAGCATTTCTCCAAATCTGCAGAAACAAAAAAGCTCATTATTTATGAACTAAATTTGGAATTTGTTTAAGGTTTCCAAGTGGTAGAAGCCTAACAATGTATTAAGTTTATGTTTATTGTCTAACATGCCAACTTCAAACAGTGACAACATTTAAACTCAGTGGAATTGGTCAATGGAAAACATGCCATCACACACCAAACCAAAGTCATACAATGCTTTGGCATACTTGGGATATTCGGATTTACTAGGCTTCTATAATCAAGGAGGTATGCTCTTATTCATTAACTGATCCACTAATCTAGTGAGAACAGCTCATTAGATCGTAACACTAACAAAGAACAGCTTTGATGAGGTTATTTCCTTTTCAATTATCACAATGAACAAGATACTAAACACATACTGTACTATTTTTCATCATTTTACACAAAGGTCCATGTAGTTTTAATAAGGAACTGTATGGCCCTTGTGTAAGATTGACCCATACCAGGAGGTTTTGGGTTGAAAGATTTGGATCAATAGAATGAAACTCAAATCATCAAGAATTTAAGGAATACTGCAGCATAATAAAGTGTCTTTCTTAACTATTACCCATTTATGGAATATAATGGATTCACACAATGAACTAGAAAGGCAGTGTTTGGGAAGTTAAACATGAGAACTTAGACAGTTGGAGATGAAAGAACTTGTATGAGACAAGAGATAAAGTGAACTCTCATTGTCCATAAATTAGGAGTGGGGAATCCAATTCAGTGGCCATTGGAGTGGCATACAATATATCCTAAAGTTACAAGCAACACAGAGCGTGTAATCCTTTGTGAAAAGATGTAGTGGTATTGGAAATACTCAAAAGGTAAAGAAGTCGTGTTTGCTGATAAACATGTTTGGGTTAGAAGTCAAACTCCAGAAGTGCAGTGCAATGCTTTTCCTTGGTATGGTACTCTCAGTGTAATCCTAGACATACAAATCTCCTATGGATGGCAATTCAAGAAAGGTTACAAACATAGAATAAGTTACTAGATGGGATAAGTACAGTAATGGGTCAAGTTGCAGATATGATTGGTTTGAATGGGTTGACTAATGGTTGACAAGATATTATTCAGGATTTTGCTCCTAGATCATAAAACAACATTTGGAGCATCCTTAGAACTTAGAAGACTCGTAATTGCTGCTGCTGTATACTTCATATGGCAGGAAAAAGATCACAGAATTTCATAGATGAAAGTGAGTTTTAAAGTGAAGCCAAATGAGGTAGCCCTCCATGTAGCAAAGCTTTGGAATGTGGGCATGAATATTCAGAATTCTGATAGAGGAAACAAGGGTCAATAAAGCTGTGTTCTTTAAAGCCAGTAAGATTTTTTTATCATTACTTTGTAGTGATGGGTTAGACTTCAGATTGTGAAGATAGGTATCAAACTAGATTCTAATGTTTCTGCCAAAATTTATCATATCCCAGTTGTGTGCTATAGAAAGATTCATCAATAGATAAAAATTTCTTCATAAAGTATCTTTATTCCTACGCAGTTGCAAAGTGGTGCAAACATAAGCATAAGATAAACTATTGCTGAAAAAAGAAATATAAAGGAAGAACCTTGATTCGTTGGAAGACTCCCAGTTTGAGTTCTTTTTGTTTATTGCAACCGCTCTTGCAGATAGCATTTGACATTTCTTCCCATTTTTATCAACACTGAACCACTATAAATTGATATAGATACGTTAAGTGCAGGAATATTACGTTTGAAATGGGTTTTGAATATTGGAAGTAAACTAGTAATGATATCATTCATATTAAAAATATACCTGATGACCATTATCAAGCAGGAACCCTTTGCAAAGAATTGAGTATAGTTCCTTCTTTGTTTTCCACTCCAAACTAACTTTTGACTATTTGAGTGTTTCTCATAATCATTTGGTATCTTTTGTTCCCAATACGTGTCTGAATATCGTTTCGAAAAATGTTTAAGATACAGGATGCCTTCTACTCGTTGTATACTGGTTCTAGGATTATAAATATTTTTGTTTTGAAAAATGGCCCGTTTCCTGACCCAACCCAACATGACCTCATTGGCAATTGTAATTCAAGATATTTGTAAGAATATTAGATTCTAAAACTATCATAGAAAGGACTAAGATGAATAAACTTGTATATGTCTGCTTACTTTTTCCAGGGGTTGAAACAGGATGCCTTCTACTTGTAGATTGGATCCATGATTGTGAAAATCAATTTCAAGATCAACAATACTCCCATTGCTAGTGAATTGATACAATTTAGCCATACTCAAATAATCATCATCTCTCATCTGATTTGCAAGGTACACAACAGAAGTTGTTGGCTCCCCTCTTAATCTGTACATGATGTCTGTGTACACTTGTTTACCCCTTGAAAAACCGAAGTATACAAGGTTGACAGTATATGTGATTGATGGAGTCAGTAATTGAGTCTTCACATGTGTTTTGAATCCCTTATTGTTTGTTTGATAAAAGCCTGCTGGAAATCTGCATGAAGAAGAAGAAGAAGCAAAAAATGATGCATCAATTTATATATACTTATGAAACAATAGGGATAAGTCTGAGTATGACAAGTCACCTTGAACGACAATGAGACTTATAAGTCTGAGGAGTGGAATCTTCATTTGGAATCAAACAGTCTTTCATGGATATCATGTGACAATGTTGTCCTTTCTCATTAAGAGAAAACCACTGCATAATTTAGTAAGCTGGAAATTAGTTCTGCTCAGATTTTATTTATAAATAGACATAGCCAATTTTTACCGTTTTGTAATCTTTCAAGTGGATTCCTTTGGAGAGAATCTGTTTAAGTTCATCAAGGGATGAGTAGAAGAGAGATTGTGAGGCAACCTCGACTATGTGTTGGTACTCTTCAAACACTGGAAGTTCCACCTATATAATGACATATCCAAGCAAGTGAGCCATTTTTTCTTTACATCTATTATAAATAAGATAACCATTGACAATAAACTGCTTACTTTTTCTTCAGATGGTTGGAACTCGAAGCCAGCGACTTGTAGACTATTGGGTGAAATTGAAGGTCTATATGGAGATTCAAACTGAAATTGAAGGTCTGTAGTTGTGTGTTGGCTTGTAAAGTTATACAATGGAGCAATGAACCATCCATCTTCTCTCAAATGGATAGAAGGGTAAATTATGAAAACTTTTGCCTCTCCATCTATTTTGTATCTCAGGGGGTTATATTCATTGACATGTGGTTGATGTTCATATCGGAAGACAAGGTTGAGGGTGTATGAGATTTGAGGTGTCAAGTATTCACCTCTCACACGTGCTTTGAAAGTTAAATAATATTGGTAACATAGCCCCCCTGGAAATCTGCATAAAGAAGAACAAAGGCAGCAATTAATTAGAGAAAAAGGATGGATAAAGTTACTGAATACCAGCAAAAGGGATAAAATAAGAGACCTTGAATTAACAATATCTAAATCAGACGGATCTTTTAAACGGCGGGCATCAATTTCATCGAGATTGAGACAGGCTTGAATGTAAATCCTTTGAATGTGTTCCCCCTTCTCATTTATTGATAGCCACTACACGTCCAATTAAAAAAATAAAGTTCACAATTAATTATGGTTAGGGTTTGCAAGATGAGAGAATCAGGGTCAGGCCTTTTAGATTTGGGTCAAGGGAATTGGGCTGCCTTTGATAACAATCCATTTTTTGTTTTGTACCAAGTTTCTAATAGTACATTAAATTGGATTAAATTTGATGACTCAATTTTGACACATTTGAGATGTCATTTTTAACAAACTAAGTCATATTGGTTTTATAAATAGAAATACATATGTATTTGGAATCAATGAAGTCAATTTCCACAAAAAGTAAATATATAAATCTTCAAATAAATAACTCAAAGAAATGTAGGTAATTACCGTTTTGCCCTCATTAGTGATTAAGCAGCCTTTGGAGAGAAGTTCTTTGAGTTGCTTTCCAGTTTTGTATATTAGAAGAGGATCCACAGCCATGAGTATATCTTCATACTTTGTAAGCAGTTCGAACCTGAGATCAGGAAATTCCTGTGAGTCAAGTGCAATCTCCAGTTCTTCCACAACACGATACATTGTTGGCCGTTCTTCACGAGCATTCCGTAAACATTGGAATGCAATGTCTGAGAATGTTTTCAATGAACTCGGATCCAATTGTTGCCTGATATCTTGCAAGATAATCTCATCTAACTTATTCTCTTCGTAGCATTTTCTCCAGAAAGGCACGTAAACAATCAAGTGACCATTGCTATTCTCAAAACATCGTCTGCCACACATGACTTCAAACAATACTACCCCAAACGAGTACACATCCGACTCTTTTGTTAAGGAGTACGTCTGCATATACAAAGGATCACAATACCCAGGGGTACCTACGGGACTTGTGATAAGAAGCGAATACTGCTGATAAGCAGGACCCATCTTTGAAAGCCCAAAGTCAGAAACCTTGGCAGTCATATTCTTATCTAGTAGGATGTTTGAACTTTTAATGTCACAGTGCAATACTCTTTGCTGTGTCCCATTTGGATCATGCAGGAAGCTTAGTCCCTTCGCAGCATCAAGGCATATCCTGAGACGCTGCGTCCAAGTGAGATCGGCTGAACTTAAATAGCAATCGAGACTTCCACGGGATGCATACTCGTAAATGAGGATCATCTCACCCCCTTGGCAGCAAAATCCCAGGAGTGAGATCAGGTTTTCATGCCTGTAACATGAAAGCATTCTGATTTCTTTGAAAAACTCAGGGTCGCCTTGTCCGTATCTACGATCAAGGCGCTTAATAGCAACCAGACTTTTCTCTTCTGATTGAGAGTGAGACAATTCTCCTGCATACACTTCTCCAAAACCACCTCTTCCGATAACCTTGCTATCATCAAAATTGTTGGTGGCTGATATGATATCTTCTAGTTGGATTTCAAGATGTTTGAACTCAGTCACAAAGAAAGCCATTGTTAGCTGATCAAATAATAATGGGAAAGATTAAATTGTAGAAAAAAGAAGTACTGAAATTGATGTTTAAGAATGCAGAATAAAGGCAGATTTGAATGCGGAGAAAGATTTATTTGCTGTGACTGGTTGAATAAAATAAATGGCCTTTATATAATGAGAGCACATGAAAGTTAATTTCAAGAAAAAGGAAAGTCACTTAACAACGGAAGCTTGGCGAGAGAGGATATGATTAGATATGGTTCACCTAATTACACGTACACTCGGATGAAATAATTGTAATGAAATTTCATTGTTAGCTGTTCAAAGTAAAAAAACGTATTGAAAAAGGAAAGGTAAAGAAAAAAGTTAAAATTAACTTATTTAAAGAAAAAAGTTGAAAGAATAGTCACAAAGGATGCCATTGTTAGTTGATTAAATAATAATGAGAAAGATCAAATCATTGACAATAGAGCACCACAAATGGTTTTTGTAACGAGGACGGCTATAATCACAAAAAAAATATTCATAAAATTTTTCACAAAATAACGTGACAAGCAATGATTGGTGAATTTTACTATAGTTTCTCTCTTTTCTCTCTCATTCCACGAATTATTATCTGACACATCAGTTTGTAGCTCATTTTGTGGAACTTTTTATGTGATTATAGTATTTTCCTTTTGTAATAGTCTCTAATAAAAGAAAACTCACAATTAAAGATTTTTAAGAAGGGATTTTCTAATATGTGCCACTATGGCATTTGTTTAGAAGCATTAAATAAACTAAATTGTTTCCTAAAATAAATATATTTTTAAATAATACAAAGTTAATCATGGTAATTAGAAGAAATTTTGGAAATTATTAATGCAAATTGACATTTAAATATGGTAATTTAAGTTTATTAATTGTGTTAAACATATGCCATGGTTGCACAAGTTAGAAAAAAGCCTTTTAAAAATTGAGAAGAAGTCAACTCTTGAAGGCAGAGAAAGATTGATTTCATGAATTTAGTAATACCACTAACCTTAATTGAGAAGAAGTCAACCTTGGTGTGCTCATTATTTCATTCCAAACTTTGATATGTAAACTTTGAAACTTTTTGCTATCATGCAAGACCTGAGATCAAATGAGAAACATAATTAAGATGAGAAGAATGAGAAGAAACTACAACTATAAATATTAGATGCACCCATAAAAAATAGATGTATTTCCTATTATTTCTCTTTCCTTATTTGAATTTTGAAATATATGATTATAATTTTTTCTCACTCTTCACATTTCATTAATTCTTCTCACTAAACTAATGAATATTCCTAAAGACATGTTATTTATTTTATAACATCTCAGTTAGCTTTAATAAGTTACTCGTGCTATTCCGCGCAAAGATATTTCATAAGGCACCGTTAAACAATTTAAATGGAATACCAAATTAAAATCCGGTGTATAAATTAATAATTGTTGAACATATATTTTGTCCATTTTTAACCATCTGACGTTCAAATCCGGTGTCTACACAAACTCACACCAATAATCTTCCTATCATTTTAGTCATCATAACCCATGGGACACCAATAATCCGGTGTCTAATATTATTGTAGGAATATAAAAATAGTAAAAGTTTGTTGGATGAATTTACTAGATATATATATATAATTTGTAATCCGTACATGTCTATAAATTGTACATCATATCTTTGGAATAATAAACAGTGATCGGTAACCCTATGGAATAATAAACAGTGATCGGTAACCCACCCAACCCCCCACCCCCTTTTCTTTTTTAGTTGCAACAGTCAATAATCATATGGTATCTTGTTTGGGATGCATATGGCATAGTATTCTTTTACATAAGATGTATTTTCTTCAAATTATACGAGTAGCCGTAGTAGTTATAATCCAAAGAAAATGGTCCACCTTTGACGTGGTAAGCTCCAGTTATGGAACTTGGATAATGAACTTGAATCTTTTTGTGGACAAGACCAGTTTTCAATCAAATTCGAAACCCCAAACAATCAATGCAAACAACAATTTATGCAGGGACCGTTTGTATAATTTACTCTTATGATAACATACTATAGTTTTTGTAATACAATGTATCATGTTAGTTATGTACAAAGCAAAAAAATTGTAATGTCATTTTACTTGACTTGGCATTTCTTGGATTTAATGTGAAAGACAATCACACAAAAGTCTTATTCTTCTTTAGAAAAATATAAATTTGATTAGATAAAAATCAGTCTGCATGCATGTTGCCAATTTGCCATGCTGGTCATCACACTTGCCCAACACCAACCCCACATGATTTAATTCTTCCCCTAAACATTCAACTTTGAAGCTTCTAAAAATCAACAACATATATTTACCATGCAACCCCTCAACTGCTCCAAATGCACACTCCAACCCTCACGAAACAAAATGTTCCAATTAGCAACAAGGTTTCATCAGCCAATGACTAAAATGCGGATACATTAGTTGATGATCCAACTGATCAATCTATTATGTGGCAAGGCTCTCCACAAATGGATTGCTTTCATGTTTGATATGTAAGCCTTAAAAGAATGTCGAACTAATGTTTTGTCCATTTTGACCCTTCCCTCATTCAGTCATTCAAACTTGGCGTCCATCACATGTCACATCATTTTTCAAGTTGTAATATCTTCATAAATGAAATATAGTAGTTTCAAATATTGTAGTCCTCATAGTTTATGGATAGCTATTTTACGTTTTTGCAAGACCAAGACTTTTGATAAAATAAATGTCTTGAAAAGTCAATGCATGCTTATCAATAGTCTTCCTATCGTTTTCATAGCTTCTAAATAAACATTTTCATTATTCAGTATGCATAATGTATGTAGGTTTAAGTATGTAAATAAGGTTCTCAAGGAATAAATAATGATGATGGATTATTCAAATACTCTTGATATGTAATTAATCTATAGAACTCAACAGTCAACATATGCAGAAAGAAAACAGTGATCCAACAGTTCAAGTAGATCCTTTTGAGACATAAGAGGTCGTGAATTAAGCTTAAATCATTCTTTATTCGAGACTGAGCATGGCTGGTTCAACTATAAGCACTTTCATGTAGCCACATAAGTAAAAATTACATATCATCAAGATAGTGTATGCTCTGTAAATTCAATCTCATTATGAACCATACATTAAAAAATAAGTGTGATATTCATACTACCTAATTTTATTCTCTTTACCATTTAAACACATTTCATATATGGAGATAACCCTTTGAACATGAGTACATTTTTAAGTGGTTCACACTTGATTAGAAAACACAAGTTGTTTGAAGCGGGCTCACACATAACACTTGTTTCGAACCCCAATTGAAAACTATAGCAAAATTCACATCATTCTTTAGCTATAAAGTCAAGTGTTAGTTACTACAGTTTTGTTGTCCGAGCGACTTTTAAGAGTTACATAGTTGGCCGCAGAAAAATATGATTGTTAAAACTGTGCTGAACAAAGCCACTGTAGTGAACTCAGCATAATAAGAAAACCGGGATCATTCAGAGGTTTTTTCCTCTACATTTTTTCTTTTTGCTTTTGATACCTGATATGCATTGAGTTATAATTCTGGTGAGCTTCATTAAGTCTTTCTTAAAACTGGTGGTGTGCTCATTATTTCATTAGAAACTTTGCTATGTAAACTTTGAAACTTTTTGCTATCATGTAGGCAACTAATGAATATTCCTGAACACATGTTATTTTATAACATCTCAGCTAGCATTAATTAGTCACTTAAGCTATTCCTGGCAAAGATATTTCATAAGGCACCTTCAAACCATCTAAATAGAATACCAAATTAAAATCTGGTGTATAAAATATAAATTAATAATTGTTGAACATATATTTGTCCATTTTGACCCTCTGACACTCATCTCCGACGTCTACACAAACTCACACCTACGAGTGTAAACGAGTCGAGCTTTTAACGAGCTACTCGAGTTCGAGCTCGTTTAACTCGAATCGAGCTTGATAATTTTCGAGCTCGAGTCGAGCTCAAACAAAATTTAGAGCTCGAATATTAAACGAACCGAACTTTTAAAACTTATATTTAGCTCGGCTCGTTCGAAAGCTCGTTTAGTTATTCAAGCCAAACGAGTTACTCGAGCTAAACGAGCCGAACGAGCTAATCGAGCTAAATATGTAGTTTCAAAATATTTTAATTTTTTAAATTTTTAATTACTATAAGTATTAGGTTAAACTTTAAACCAAAACTAGCAAGATGTTAATCTTCAATCACATAAAAGATCTACACTTTAGTTTATATGTAAAATATACATACAAACTAGTAAGCTTGGACTTTTATTTTTATAGACCCCACATTGCCTTCCTTTTGTTTCACTCTTATAATGTGGGATGTGAAATGAAATCCTTTTTCTTTTCTTTTTTCATTCAAACTTACAAGTATTACTTGGATTCTTAATATATATGAATAAGTTAAATATGATAAATAAATTGTTACTCATATATATTCATTGATCATATAATGGTTAATATTAGTTTTATGCTAGTTAAGAGTTTTATAAAAAAGTAACTGATATGTTTAATAAACTCTTTATCAAATATATAAATGAATTAAATCTAATCATAAATACCACTAAATAAGAATTATGAATCATTAGATGATTTCAACGAATCTCACTCGTATGGCTCACGTGATGTTGAGAGTTATATTGAGGTTTTTGTGATTATAATTACAATATATGTATGTATATTGTATATAAACGATCCCTTTCTATGATTTTCACGCTTACGCACATAAAAGACATATGCGATGAAATTCAGATATGTGTATCACATGTGACACATATATATGATACTCAAATATGTATAGACACATAGACACGTACGTATGAAAGCCAAATATGTATGGACACACACATATGAAATACATAAGTCCGACCAATATTTGCATATAAAGACACATATTTGATATATATACATATGCATAAACTCATTGTGAGGTTGCTAAAAGCAGTCGATTCATGGTTCTTAAACGATATAACATAAATAATGTTATCCATGGTTCTTAGACAATAGAACATAAACAACGTTATCATCTTCGATCAATCTGATGATGAAACACGGAGATTGTTGTTGGTAATATTCTTGTAGAAACTCTTATTCTGATTTTAGTTATGAACTGACTAACTCTTACACTCGAAAATTCATGTTAACTAGTTGAGATATTTATGATAATGGTTTATTGGTTATAATCCATTACATGTGAATACAAACATGTTTATGTATACACATATAATGGCTCTCATATGAGCATTTATACATACAAACACGCACATATATACATTCTTACATATGATACACACATACATTTACAAGAGACACATGAAGATACATAAATACACAATACACATACACATACACATAACTGACTTGGTTCACGACCCGAACAATTCATAATTTACTTGAGCTCATTAAATAATTTATGAGCTTGACTCTAGCTCGAATAACAAAAGTTCCTCGACCAATTTCATGAATCGAGCTTACAAAATTATATACTTGGCTATACTCACTCGAAAATCATGTATATAAAAAGAGGTAAAACATATACTAGGGAATCATATATGATACAAGTATATCAATTATATGTTCTTTATGAACCTTAATTAATCATTTATTTTATTCTTTTAGCATCAATTTTTTGTTCTTTTCTATTATTATATCAAACGTATTAACTTTGTTATTTAGTTTAATTAGTACATTTGTTAGCATAAGTTAATGAAAAAAATATCATATTTTTAATTAAGAATTATAATTATAATAGAAAATGTAACAATATAAAATTTATGTTTTGAAAATTATGTGAAGTAGTTGTATATTGCCTAATCAAAGAAATAAGATGAAAAGTATTCACATTTAAAATAATAAGAAAAGTGAAGAGAGATGGATACTATAAAACAAAAACCCATTTCATTTTTCATAAACAACTACATCTACTTGAAATTATAAAAATTATAAGTATGATTGTTATACACTCTTTTGCTTCAAATGCAAACTAGTGTTTATTATAAGTTACATAAACTTTAGTTTAACATTAGAACAATTTTTATCATCGTAAACGAGCTTTCGAGCTCGAGCTTGAGTTAATAAACGAGTCTTTCAAGTTCGATCTTCTATACGAGCATATTAAGCTTGAAAGTTATTTTATTAGAGGATTACAAAAAAAAGTTAAAAATTTTAAACGAGCTTCGAGCTCGAGCTCGAACAACAGCAAAATATTCGAGCTCGAGGTCGAGCCAATTTATAAAAGTTTATTCAAGCTCGAGCCGAGCAGTTAATAAACGAGCCTAGCTCGTTTAGGCCAAAACTCGACTCGGCTCGGATCGTTTACACCCCTACTCACACCAATAGTCTTCTTCTCATTTTAGTCCTCATAACCCACGGGACACGTTTCCGAGACCAATTCCCCACCAAGCAAAAATTCTACTTATATCCTACACATGTAACGCTTTCTCACGTAACACTAAACAAAGATCGACTGATTCATACACAAACGATGATTGACATATTCGACCACATTTCCACATCAAGGATAAAATATCGGTGGTGATTCAGTGGCGGATACATGATTTTAGATCGTGTGTGGCACGATTCTCGGCTCGCTTCGCTTCGCAAATATTTTAAAATTTTATTTTTTCCATTTGTCAAAGTTCAAGCTGAAAATGTAGTTATAATTTGTAGAACATGGGCCATAAAAAAACTTTACATATTTGAAACACAAATTTAAATAAAATACAGGGTTTGAAATGAATTAATTGTAAAAAAAAAAGGGAATGAATTAAAACTCATAGAAAAACGGGCCAAAAGACAAATAAAAAGGTCACACTCCCACTGTCCCACCACATATAACCTCTCTCTCACTAGCTAACTGTTTTGGGTCATCTTCCCCAACTAAACATATCGTATTCCTGCTTTAAAATGCTGTCCCAACTCCCAAGTTTCTTTTTCTTTTAATTTTATAAAACCTTACATTCTTCAACTTAGATCTTAGTACTTTCAAAATACCTTGTTATCTAAAAAAGGGGTGTAGCACTCTAAGAAAACCAAAAAAAATCACAACAAACTACACTACGTCGGCCGAAACCATATGTTGCCCGTGCCACAGGTAGCCCGGGCATAGCTCCGCCCCTGTGGTGATTTGCACATTCAAATATTGATTGGCATCCTGTGACATATGTACAACTGTTTAAAGCATAAAATTGAGTGTGTCAATCAAATCATGGAGTGTGCAAAATCACATCCCATAAAATATAGAGTTGAGATTGATACCTTTTCTAGCAAGCTCCAAAGTCCAAACGAACGGTAGCCTCCATTTCCACATGTCTTTAACAAAAACATTGACTTTACTATGGACAATGTTTTGTTCATAGCCGTTGAAACCATAACCCAGTGTTTCTGAATCGATTTTGACAAGGCTTTAACCCCTTTCGATTCTACTCTCCATTTCGATATGTCCTTGCCTGAGTAGGCCAAATGTAACACCCCCAATTCATGATGCAGCGGAATTCAACTTGGGTGTTACTCGACGGCACAACAGTCATAATAATAGAAAACGATCTCTAAACGAATCGTAATAAAAAGAGTTGTCATTCATATTATTCAAATATATCAAAGTTTACATAGTGAGGTCCCAAAATGTTGCATTGTTTCAAAACACATCAATATAAGGTCTATGATGTTTTTATAGAATGACATAATTGTTTATAGCCTTCTTCCTTCGGTACGTGCCCTTCCCGCTCCATTCTTGATTATCATGGACCTGAAATACATGCTTAAGAGGTCAACACAAAGGTTGAGTGAAATTCATAGAGTTTGTTTAACGGTTGAACACAATATGTTGGTAGTAAGAGTTAATTAGACTCATACTCATGTTAGAAAACAAAACAGTTATTATTATGTACTAAGCTCATGCAACCAATACGTTAACGGGTACCAATATCAATCGGCGGTTATGTTGCCCCGGTAAGTACTTTGCCGTCATACTTAATGTTTCAAATATAGTGCATTCATTTGAACTAACTGCTCAAACAAATGGGATTCGTCAATCCCAATAGGCCTATTCACAATACTCGCGCTCACTAATACTAGTGATTAAATGGTTCATGATGGGGCCTAGGATTGGCAAGGTAGGTACTTAGTAATAATAAAACAATCAGGCAGCATACAGTTTCAAAGCATTGTGTTCGGTTTAAAAGTAGCATGTATTTCCCCCAAGGGTTTGTAAAACATTAAAGTAATGTAAGCGGGGCTATGAACTCACCTCAAGTATGATAGCAAATAATGATGGTGATGATCGGATCGTGTAGGTTTCTACGAGCAACCTAGAATAGAATGTTGCGACTTAGGATTTGTGTAAAGAATATAACGGAGTGCCTATATATATGTTTTGCATTTAGTCCATGATGAGGTATGATGTATATTTGTAAGTCTTTGAAAGAAAGATTTATGAACATGTATGTTTTGGTATATCGTTTACTACCGTTCGGGCTAACATATTTCAGAAGTCATGTTAGTAAGCGTTCGAGGAGCCAGGACACTTTAACTCGTAAATCCACAACTCATCTCGACGGCTTACATAATGAACTCCTCACATGAAGCTCCCTACTATTGTAGTAGTTGATAAAGTATATAGATATAAGTTTTGATCCGAAAAAGTTACATGTCCGATATTTGTATAAACTTAGGAAAGTTTATAGTACATGAAGATTGTTATTAGGGGTAGTTTTATAAGTCTTGTATGACCATTTGTCTTGGTAAAATCTCATGGTTTCCTTTTAGGTGAAATAGATACAAATTGCTTGTTCATGTTATCGCCAATTTCATTGTTTCATGTTTACGCCTTGGTAAGTTGGTTTGGTCATTCGTCATGGCCTAGCCATGACCTTTGGTCCTTGTTCCATGGTCATGAGACACTACCTTGGTTCTAGCCATGGTGGGTGTCTTGGTTATAGATCATAATACCTTTTATTCCTTTGAAAGTATGTCAATAACTTAGTAACTTAAAATATGTAAATAGCTGTTAAGAAAACTGAGAAATATCTCACTCAGAAGGCGTTTTCAAGGCTTGAGCCTCTTTGTTCCTGAATGAAAACATGATTCCGGACAACTTTCGTGTTTTAACTTTTTCATGAATCGGACCAGAAATGCCTCTTTTTGCGTGTTTTAGGTTCTGTCACAGAAATCACAGAAACATTTAGGCAGATTTGCCGGAAATCTTTGGTAACTTCAAATCGCCATAACTTTTGACTCGTTTACTCTTTTTAGGTGGTTCAAATTGCTATGGTTTGCTTTTTAAGTCCTCTACTGTAATATGTAATAATCCAATATAAAATTTTTACCATTTTGATCAGGTTATACCAAGATATTCACTAGTTTGCTTGTTTTAGTAATTTGTTTCAATAAGTCATTACAACAACATCTTTTACTCATCATGATTCATCATGGACATAATTACAACACATAATATAGCATGAATAACATATAAATGAGATGAACATGATAAATAAACAAGAAGCATGTTAGGTTTAGGCTTACAACTTTAGGCTTTCTAATGAAAGAAAGGAGTAACTAGTAAGGAAATGGACTTTGATAGACAAGCTTCAACCCTTTTCACTTCAAGCAACCTTTCTACTCTTAGTATTCTTAAAAGATAGATGATAAAGGTTGAGGTGTATTTGAGTAGATTTAAACTCAAGAGAAAACACCAAGTATGTTAGGGTTTGGAAGATTTTTGGTAAGAAATAAACTACCTAGGGTTTCTACACTTGAACTTCACTTGAACCTTGCAACAAATTAGAAGAAATAAGCTAAGTGTGAGTGGTTTTGGTGGGTTGGGATGGCCGGCCAAGGAAGGGGGGAGAGGGGGTATATATATGACTTTGAGGAGGTTAGTTTCATGAGATATTTTAGCCAAAAATCCACATGTATGCATCTTAGGCACCAAACCACAAGATCAAGCCACCAAGGGGTGTGACTCCCCCCCCTTGTGGCGGTTCAAAACAGATAAGGAGGGGAGGTGGATTGGTTTGGTATTATCTTTGGTTAAAAGATGCATTTTGACTCCGGGAAATGCCAACCGTAAATGATTAGGCCTCAAAACGTAAAACCGGGTGTCGTAAAATTATGAAACTTTAAAGTATTGTTAGAAATGTTCATAAGTCCCATAATAAAATATAAAATGGGTGATAAGTTCCATTTGGGTGGTAAAACCTGCTAAAAGCTGGAAACACGGGTCTAAAACGCGTAATACGTAAAATGTACGAATATTGCGTAAAACTGAGAAAAGTAATATGTTACTTTTCTAATATGCTAAAAATGATTTAAAATGATTTATAATGTCAAGACTGGGCTCAGTCTGGTGTCGGTTGGTGTTAAATGTCTTTTAGACATCAAACCGGAAGCCTAAAAATCAAGGAATGATTTATAAAATCAAGGAATGATTTTTAGTCAATGGAGGAGGGAAAAATATGTTGACTTATTTAAATAAGTTGAAAGCTCAAATCATCTTAGAAATGCGGTGCAGGTAAAGGCTAGGGTTACGGCTGAGTAAAAATGCTTAAAACTGAAAATTCCAGTTTTTCACGGCCGAAGTTTATTTGGGCCATGATTTTTCTCAGTCATGATTTATTCTCAAATAAATCATGAATGTGTTAAACATTTTTCTGATGTGGGGTCACCTGACGGGGTCAGATTTCGTTGTGCGTAGAATTTCTGATTGCCGTTTAACCCTAAAACGTGTAATGTCGTGTCATTCCTTAATAACTTTCACGAAAATGATCTGACGAGTGTCAAACATTTAATTTGTCATGGAAATGATTTATCACTCGAGAATATGAAATAAAAATCAACTTTCGGGAAAAATTCAGAAAGAAATGAATAGTAACATGAATAGTAAAATTTTCCGAAAATAGAAATTAACCTGAAATTGTGATTTGTTACAGTCTCCACCCCATATGAGAGCTCCGTCCCGGAGATCAATTTATGTTGGAGGTAGAAGCTTCGTTGGTAAAAAGATGTGGGTATTTCTTACGTATCTGGTCCTCTCGTTCCCATGTGTATTCAGGACCACGTCGTGAGTTCCAACGAACCTTAACAATTGGTATACGGCTTTGTTTGAGTTGTTTGACCTCTCGGTCCATGATTTCTACGGGTTCCTCAACAAATTGAAGATCGTCATTGAGTTGAATTTCATCGAGTGGAATCACAAGTGATTCATCCGATAAGCATTTCTTTAGGTTAGATACATGGAAAGTGGGGTGTACACTACTGAGTTCTGACGGAAGCTCAAGTCTGTACGCCACAGGACCAACCCTGGCTAGGATTTTGAATGGTCCGATGTATCTTGGGTTTAGTTTTCCTCGTTTACCGAATCGTATCAAGCCCTTCCAAGGCGATACCTTTAGCATAACCCTATCTCCGACTTGGAATTCTAGGGGTCTGCGTCGTGTGTCGGCATAACTTTTCTGTCGATCTCTTGCGGCTTGTAGTCGATTTTTGATTTGTACAATTTTATCCGTTGTTTCACGGATGAGTTCTGGTCCAGTGAGTTGAACTTCTCCCACTTCAGCCCAACAAGCAGGTGAACGACACTTTCGACCGTAAAGTGCTTCAAATGGGGCTGCTTTAATACTTGTATGATAGCTGTTGTTGTAGGAAAATTCGACTAATGGTAAGTGAGTATCCCATCCTTTTCCAAAGTCTATTATACATGCTCGAAGCATGTCTTCAAGAGTTTGGATGATTCGTTCACTCTGACCATCGGTCTGAGGGTGATATGCTGTACTCATGTCTAGATTTGTTCCAAAGGCGTCTTGGAGTGACTGCCAGAAATTGGAAGTAAATCTACCATCTCTGTCGGATATGATGGATATCGGTGCACCATGTCTTGAGACTATTTCTTTGACGTACAGTCGGGTTAGTTGTTCCATTTTGTAAGTCTCTTTGATGGGTATAAAGTGTGCTGATTTTGTAAGACGATCAACTATGACCCAGATGGAGTCATAACCGCTTGATGTTTTTGGGAGCTTGGTAATGAAGTCCATAGTAATTCTTTCCCATTTCCAGGTAGGAATTTCTGGTTGTTGCAATGGACCGGATGGTTTTTGGTGTTCGGCTTTTACTTTGGAGCAGGTAAGACACTTGCTAACATATGTTGCAATGTCGGCTTTCATGTTCGGCCACCAATAAAGTAACTTAAGATCATGATACATTTTATCAGATCCTGGATGTATGGAGTATTTAGATTTGTGCGATTCATGCATGATCAAGTCTCGTAGGCCACCATAAAGTGGTAACCAACTTCGACCTTGGAAGCATAGAGTTCCATCTGAACGGGTTTCGAATTTCTTTTGTATCATGCCATCCAACCTTTCCTTTTGGATGTCTTCTTGTTTCACCGCCTCAGCTTGAGCGTGAAGGATTTGGGTAGGAAAGTTGGAATTTATGGTTAAAACTAAGGCTCGGACTCGTAATGGTTTAACTCGTTCCTTTCAGCTTAGGGCGTCAGCTACTACGTTTGCTTTCCCTGGGTGGTAACGAATGTCGCAGTCATAATCACTTAGTAATTCCAACCAACGACGTTGTCGCATGTTTAGTTCTTTTTGGTTCAAAATGTGTTGTAGGCTTTTATGATCGGTGTACACAGTACATCTAGTACCGTACAGATAGTGCCTCCAGATTTTTAGTGCAAAGACCACAGCTCCTAACTCTAAGTCATGAGTGGTGTAATTTTCTTCATGAACCTTGAGTTGTCGCGAAGCATAAGCCATGACCTTATCACGTTGCATCAACACGGCACCTAAACCTTGGTACGATGCATCACAATAGACTACAAAATCTTCGATCCCATCTGGCAATGCTAGGATAGGAGCACTACAAAGTTTTTGTTTAAGGGTTTGGAAAGCATTTTCTTCGTCTTCATCCCACACGTATTTCTTGTTTTTCTGAGTTAGCTTGGTCAAATATTTTGCTATTGAAGAAAATCCTTCAATAAACCTTCGGTAATACCCGGCTAAACCCAGAAATTGACGAATTTCTGTAGGTGTGGTAGGTGTTGGCCAGTTTTTGATAGCTTCAATTTTAGCGGGATCGACATGTAAACCGGTCTTGTCAATCACATGCCCAAGGAATTGTACGGATTGAATCCAAAATTCGCATTTGGAAAACTTTGCATACAATTTCTCTTCCTTGAGTAGTGCTAAAATTGTTCTAAGGTGTTCTTTGTGTTCCTCTTCGTTTTTGGAATAAATGAGAATGTCGTCTATGAATACGATCACAAATTTGTCCAAATATGGCTTACACACACGATTCATGAGATCCATGAATACTGCCGGTGCATTTGTTAACCCAAATGGCATCACTTGGAATTCGTGGTGACCATATCGTGTCCTAAAGGCTGTTTTTGGAATGTCTTCATCACGAACTCTAACTTGGTGGTAACCTGAACGTAGGTCAATTTTTGAGTAATAGGTTGAGCCTTGCAATTGATCGAATAAATCATCAATTCTTGGTAGTGGGTATCGGTTCTTTATGGTTAATTTGTTTAGTTCACGATAGTCAATACACATGCGTAATGACCCGTCTTTCTTTTTCACGAATAAAACTGGAGCTCCCCAAGGTGAGGAACTGGGTCGAATAAATCCCTTGTCCGCAAGTTCTTGTAATTGATTTGATAGCTCTTGCATCTCTGAAGGTGCTAGCCGGTATGGTGCGCGGGCAACTGGCGCCGCTCCTGGTATTAAATCAATTCTGAACTCTATTTGTCGATGTGGTGGTAGTCCGGGTAAGTCATCTGGAAAGACTTCAGGAAACTCACGGGCAATAGGAACATCTTCGAGACGTTTTTCATCGGTTTTCTTTTCTGTTACGTGGGCTAAGAAAGCATAACATCCTTTCTCAATGTACTTCATGGTTTTGATACACGAGATGATGTTTATTCGGGTTCCACTTTGATCACCACGAATGATCAAAGTTTCATTGTCACATGGAATGTGCACAACTCTTTCACCACAAATAATGTTAGCTTGATGTTTAGACAACCAATCCATGCCAATAACAACATCGAAACTTCCGAGTTCGATTGGCATAAGATTGATGTTAAAGGGGTGATCTAAGAGATTAAGGGTACAGTTTGGGATTACGGTATTGGTATTTACTAAGTCACCGGTAGCTAGCTCAACATTATAACTAGTGGTTAAAGTAATTGATGGAATATCAAGTAAGGGCGCAATTCTAGTAGATATAAAGCTCATATCAGCACCAGAATCGAATAATACTTTAACAGGAATATTATTGAGTAGGAACGTACCGGTAACCACGTTCGGGTCCTGGTGTGGTTCTTCCTTTCCTATGACATAGGCCCTAGCACGAGCACCTCCGCCTTGAGGTCCTTGGTTCTGAGGACAGTTGTTTTTATAGTGTCCCCTTTCACCACACCCGAAACATGTAACTATGGGCTGTGAGTTAGCCCCAGTAGCTATACCCTTGCCCCTACAATCCTTGGCAAGATGTCCGGGCTTTTGGCACTTGTGGCATTTGGCCGGGCAAGGACCTTCGTGATGGTAGTTACACTTGGTACATTGTGGTTGATTACCCACGTACCTACCACCAGCAGGTGCAGCAACATAAGCCGTCGCGGCTTCTTGTCTCCTGTTCTGCTGATTGTGGTGGTTGTTGTTTCGGGTTTGGTTGTTGTTGTTGTTATTGTTGTTGTTCCCACGGTTACCATCATATGGTCGTTTATTGTTGTTGTTCTTGTTGTTGTTGTTGTTACGGTAGTTGGAGTTGTTGGGATTGTTGGCATTGCTGTTGTTGTTGTTGATGTTGAGGTTGTTTTGCCTGCGGGTTTCCGACATACGTACCACTTGATCCATGAGACTACGGGACATCCGCATAGCCTCATCAAGTTCTTTGGGATTTGCCGAAGTCACATTCCCCTGTATGCTTGAGGGAAGTCCCCAAATATACCTTTCCAACATCTTTTCCTTTGGGGAAACCATTGATGGACAAAGTATCCTCAGTTCCTGGAATCTACGGTTGTAGGTCAGGATATCATTTCCCTTAACCGTATGATCCCAGAACTCAACTTCCAACTTTTGTATCTCACTGCGTGGACAGTATTCCTTAATCATCATTTGTTTCAAATTAGCCCAAGTAATTTTGTAGGCATTCTCAATGCCCATGGGTTGAGCAATTGAGTTCCACCAGGACAACGCCTCATTCAACAAAGTACTTGTGGCATACTGAACTTTGTCAACCTCAGTACATTTACTAACAATGAACACCGACTCCGCCTTTTCGAACCAACGGGTCAAACCTACAGCCCCTTCAGTACCCTTGAATTTGAGGGGTTCACATTTCAGGTAGGAAATGAACGAGCAACCCTTTGGTACTGTAGTAACATTGGTCACCGGAGGGGTAGGTCCTCCAAGATTAAGACTGGCAAGTCTGGCAGTCTCTGCAGCTATTGCAGCTTCCGCAGCAGTGGCGGCTTCTGCGGCTGCTGCAGCATCAGCAGCGGCTGCAGCATCAGCAGCTGCTGCAGCATCAGCAGCACCAGCAGCTGTGGTGGCATCGGCAGCTGCTGCAGCTGCTGCAGCTACGGCTGCTCGTTCAGCGATAAGTGCTGCATTGACACTATCCTTCACCAGTTTGCGGATGGCGGCTTGTGTCATCGTTGGTGGGGTCTTTTTCTTGGGCGCCATAGTTCTATTGTTCAAAAGATACATTGTAATTAGAGAGTTGTGAGATGAGCACAATGTTTGATAAGAATGATAGGATGATAATGTTTGAAACTTAAAAGCAACACATGGTAGTATATAAAACAAAGTTATATTTATATAACGTTGATTACAAAATCGAACTTATTACAAGTTCATTCAAAACTTACTAACTGATACTTTCAGTTAGTAATTACAACGTTATACAAAAGCTAACTAGTACTATAACACTAGTCTAACGTTGGTTGGGAGGTTGTTGTGGTCCGGTTGGATTATTATTTCCGCGTGTTGCTAACACATCTACGCTTTCGTTTGGACGGTATTCTTTGACCTCCTTTCGGTATATCCTTTGTTGTAGGGAACTCATTTGAGTTTGCATCCCACACAAATCATTCCTAAGTTGATACCTGTCAAAGTTTGCCACATCTAACCTGATTTCGGCGGTATTTAGGCGGTGAAGTAGTTTGTGAATTTGAACCGCGTCCTGTTCTTGGGCCCTCTCAACCAAAGTGAGTCTATCCTTGACATCATCCAAGCCAGTCAAAGGATTTAAGACTACTTCCCCAACATGATCCGAGTCACTCTTAACGTAGCTCATGTCAAGCTTAAACCAATATAGGTCGTCTCGAGCATTCATGGCATCCATTCTAGCAGAATTTACCTTGGACATACATTCGTGCATTTGACTTGCCATACATTTAACCTTGAGTTGGGTTAGGTTGAGAGCTTGTTTCAAAGAGTAGATTTCGTATTGAGCTGAGTTCGCGAACATATGTGGAGATGTAGATGTTCCGCCGGTTTGGTAAGTAGATTTCGGAATTTGAGCTGGAGTGGTACGGTTAGATTCGGATGAAATTGGTGAAACCGGAGGTGGAGATGTCAATGGTGATAAATGTGGCACCACTAATAGTTCCTCCGCTTCCTCCTCGATGCCTTCGATATCAACATCCATTTCAGGATCCTCTTCGTACTCATCGATATTTATGTCCAAATCCATTTCAGGATCTTCGTCCGAATCTATTTCATTTTCTAGATCCTCATAAGGTATTTCCTCATCGTCATAGTCAATTTGTTCAAAGTAAGGATCATCGGGTCCGGGAAGAATTGGTAAATACTCGGGCATAGCATGAAGATGATCGGGAGATGGAGGTGCGGACATGATGTCTACAATTTATGATGTCAAAAATAATCAAATGTTTATGGAAAATGTTCAAACTAAGGAAATGTGCATATGACAATATACAAATATGTTCATGTAGGATAACATGTGTAATAAGTCCATAATCTTCTGGAGGACGGAAGGCACGAAGAGCGGAAGGCTATAAAAATGTTTTTGCTTGTTATTGTAGTTATAGTTTAGGTCTCACTTAGACCCGTTTCTCTATAACCATGGCTCTGGTACCAATCTGTAACACCCCCAATTCATGATGCAGCGGAATTCAACTTGGGTGTTACTCGACGGCACAACAGTCATAATAATAGAAAACGATCTCTAAACGAATCGTAATAAAAAGAGTTGTCATTCATATTATTCAAATATATCAAAGTTTACATAGTGAGGTCCCAAAATGTTGCATTGTTTCAAAACACATCAATATAAGGTCTATGATGTTTTTATAGAATGACATAATTGTTTATAGCCTTCTTCCTTCGGTACGTGCCCTTCCCGCTCCATTCTTGATTATCATGGACCTGAAATACATGCTTAAGAGGTCAACACAAAGGTTGAGTGAAATTCATAGAGTTTGTTTAACGGTTGAACACAATATGTTGGTAGTAAGAGTTAATTAGACTCATACTCATGTTAGAAAACAAAACAGTTATTATTATGTACTAAGCTCATGCAACCAATACGTTAACGGGTACCAATATCAATCGGCGGTTATGTTGCCCCGGTAAGTACTTTGCCGTCATACTTAATGTTTCAAATATAGTGCATTCATTTGAACTAACTGCTCAAACAAATGGGATTCGTCAATCCCAATAGGCCTATTCACAATACTCGCGCTCACTAATACTAGTGATTAAATGGTTCATGATGGGGCCTAGGATTGGCAAGGTAGGTACTTAGTAATAATAAAACAATCAGGCAGCATACAGTTTCAAAGCATTGTGTTCGGTTTAAAAGTAGCATGTATTTCCCCCAAGGGTTTGTAAAACATTAAAGTAATGTAAGCGGGGCTATGAACTCACCTCAAGTATGATAGCAAATAATGATGGTGATGATCGGATCGTGTAGGTTTCTACGAGCAACCTAGAATAGAATGTTGCGACTTAGGATTTGTGTAAAGAATATAACGGAGTGCCTATATATATGTTTTGCATTTAGTCCATGATGAGGTATGATGTATATTTGTAAGTCTTTGAAAGAAAGATTTATGAACATGTATGTTTTGGTATATCGTTTACTACCGTTCGGGCTAACATATTTCAGAAGTCATGTTAGTAAGCGTTCGAGGAGCCAGGACACTTTAACTCGTAAATCCACAACTCATCTCGACGGCTTACATAATGAACTCCTCACATGAAGCTCCCTACTATTGTAGTAGTTGATAAAGTATATAGATATAAGTTTTGATCCGAAAAAGTTACATGTCCGATATTTGTATAAACTTAGGAAAGTTTATAGTACATGAAGATTGTTATTAGGGGTAGTTTTATAAGTCTTGTATGACCATTTGTCTTGGTAAAATCTCATGGTTTCCTTTTAGGTGAAATAGATACAAATTGCTTGTTCATGTTATCGCCAATTTCATTGTTTCATGTTTACGCCTTGGTAAGTTGGTTTGGTCATTCGTCATGGCCTAGCCATGACCTTTGGTCCTTGTTCCATGGTCATGAGACACTACCTTGGTTCTAGCCATGGTGGGTGTCTTGGTTATAGATCATAATACCTTTTATTCCTTTGAAAGTATGTCAATAACTTAGTAACTTAAAATATGTAAATAGCTGTTAAGAAAACTGAGAAATATCTCACTCAGAAGGCGTTTTCAAGGCTTGAGCCTCTTTGTTCCTGAATGAAAACATGATTCCGGACAACTTTCGTGTTTTAACTTTTTCATGAATCGGACCAGAAATGCCTCTTTTTGCGTGTTTTAGGTTCTGTCACAGAAATCACAGAAACATTTAGGCAGATTTGCCGGAAATCTTTGGTAACTTCAAATCGCCATAACTTTTGACTCGTTTACTCTTTTTAGGTGGTTCAAATTGCTATGGTTTGCTTTTTAAGTCCTCTACTGTAATATGTAATAATCCAATATAAAATTTTTACCATTTTGATCAGGTTATACCAAGATATTCACTAGTTTGCTTGTTTTAGTAATTTGTTTCAATAAGTCATTACAACAACATCTTTTACTCATCATGATTCATCATGGACATAATTACAACACATAATATAGCATGAATAACATATAAATGAGATGAACATGATAAATAAACAAGAAGCATGTTAGGTTTAGGCTTACAACTTTAGGCTTTCTAATGAAAGAAAGGAGTAACTAGTAAGGAAATGGACTTTGATAGACAAGCTTCAACCCTTTTCACTTCAAGCAACCTTTCTACTCTTAGTATTCTTAAAAGATAGATGATAAAGGTTGAGGTGTATTTGAGTAGATTTAAACTCAAGAGAAAACACCAAGTATGTTAGGGTTTGGAAGATTTTTGGTAAGAAATAAACTACCTAGGGTTTCTACACTTGAACTTCACTTGAACCTTGCAACAAATTAGAAGAAATAAGCTAAGTGTGAGTGGTTTTGGTGGGTTGGGATGGCCGGCCAAGGAAGGGGGGAGAGGGGGTATATATATGACTTTGAGGAGGTTAGTTTCATGAGATATTTTAGCCAAAAATCCACATGTATGCATCTTAGGCACCAAACCACAAGATCAAGCCACCAAGGGGTGTGACTCCCCCCCCTTGTGGCGGTTCAAAACAGATAAGGAGGGGAGGTGGATTGGTTTGGTATTATCTTTGGTTAAAAGATGCATTTTGACTCCGGGAAATGCCAACCGTAAATGATTAGGCCTCAAAACGTAAAACCGGGTGTCGTAAAATTATGAAACTTTAAAGTATTGTTAGAAATGTTCATAAGTCCCATAATAAAATATAAAATGGGTGATAAGTTCCATTTGGGTGGTAAAACCTGCTAAAAGCTGGAAACACGGGTCTAAAACGCGTAATACGTAAAATGTACGAATATTGCGTAAAACTGAGAAAAGTAATATGTTACTTTTCTAATATGCTAAAAATGATTTAAAATGATTTATAATGTCAAGACTGGGCTCAGTCTGGTGTCGGTTGGTGTTAAATGTCTTTTAGACATCAAACCGGAAGCCTAAAAATCAAGGAATGATTTATAAAATCAAGGAATGATTTTTAGTCAATGGAGGAGGGAAAAATATGTTGACTTATTTAAATAAGTTGAAAGCTCAAATCATCTTAGAAATGCGGTGCAGGTAAAGGCTAGGGTTACGGCTGAGTAAAAATGCTTAAAACTGAAAATTCCAGTTTTTCACGGCCGAAGTTTATTTGGGCCATGATTTTTCTCAGTCATGATTTATTCTCAAATAAATCATGAATGTGTTAAACATTTTTCTGATGTGGGGTCACCTGACGGGGTCAGATTTCGTTGTGCGTAGAATTTCTGATTGCCGTTTAACCCTAAAACGTGTAATGTCGTGTCATTCCTTAATAACTTTCACGAAAATGATCTGACGAGTGTCAAACATTTAATTTGTCATGGAAATGATTTATCACTCGAGAATATGAAATAAAAATCAACTTTCGGGAAAAATTCAGAAAGAAATAAATAGTAAAAATGAATAGTAACATGAATAGTAAAATTTTCCGAAAATAGAAATTAACCTGAAATTGTGATTTGTTACACCAAACCCAGTCCCACATTCCATTACACCATCTATCAAAATTATTCATCTTTTTTTTTTCTCTAGAATTACTAGTAAATACAACTAACTGTAATACAACAATTAGTCTCTAATAATCACATCAATTATATATAAAATAGGAAACATAATCTCTAAAAAGATATTTTGAATAAGTTGAAGTAAAAATTGGGCATTTTTTATGAACCCATATATGGAAATTGATAAACTTACATCGGAACAAATGCACGCAGTTACATCACCATTCTCTGGTGGAACCCAAACAGCCTTCGCAACGCTTCCATCATTAACCTATTCAATCAGCAAAACTCTCTTAATCAGTTAATCACAACACTTGCTAACAACGTTACATTCAACATAAAAGATTAAAATCCCGGAAATCAATCATTATTTTCCTCAACAAATAGTCCAATCTTCAAACAAATAGATCCATTTCACCAAGCAAATACATCGAATCCAAATGAATAATTTAACTCAAAATAAGGATGTGAATAAACCGAACGTTCAACCAACGATAGTTGATGATTCTGCTAGAAGTTCATCTACATTCATTTACTCATACAAAGACGCTAAAGAAGATAACAAAGTTAGACCACTATCTATAAATTTTAGATCATTAGGTATGAAGAAATGACCAAAGGCGTCACATCTGTGACGTGTCACTTTTCCTTCACCACTGACCCACCACTTTTCGCATGTTTTGTTTCTACTGTGGCTCAAAATTTCCACTAAAACAGACGACAAATTCGCTACAATGGAACCATAGGCTCCCCCATGACGGACGACAACTGCCTGGTGCTCTAAAGAACACAGTCCTATAAACTAGATCAATCTTAATCTTAATTATAGTAATAACAAATTAGGCTGATCACCTAGTACTAGTGTTTTGCCCAACTACGTACACATACTCTGTGACCTTAAGATAAGGTTCAAAAGTTACTATTAGTCAAACACAGCCTACACAATCATCACAGACTATTTTGACAATCGGACTATTTTTACAAAGAATTGACAACCAGAATATACTATTTAGTGTTTGTATGTTTCATAATAGCAAAGAAAACGGTTGCATTAAGAGTATGATTGGAGTTGCTTTGAGTCAGGAACTGTGACTTCAAAAGTCAAACATGTATTCCATTGTCCCATTAGAAACGGAGACAGTACCCACACACTTGATAAAAGGGTTTTCTAATGTACTCCTGCATTTAACAGCTTAACCTATCATGACCTTTTGACGTAGGGCACAACAAACAGAAAAACACGAATTCAGCATTGTATGCATTAAGTGAAACCTATTGCAATATATGGGCACGCAAATAAAACCGAAGTTATGCCAACGATTTGATGGAACAAGTACAGTTTGGTATTTATACTATGATATACCTTATTTGTTACTGACTTTTTCTCTTAAAAGCCCGGGTGCCATCCTTTATGGTTCCACGAACACCACTAGACACTACGTTGTGTTCTATTACCTTTGTTAGCCCATGATCTCCTTCCTGGGAAGTCATAATGCGAATGTCAGAATGCATAATTATATCATGGGAAAGTTAACCAACAGAACAAAATTGCTCATGGAATGGAATGAAGAAAGTGTACCTCTTGGGCTGGTGAGGCATGGGATTTTCCTCCGCTTTTTGTTGATGACTGGGGGGTTCTTCGAAGGGTCATCCTTTACTTCAACTTTTGGATCATTATCAAAAACATTAAGGTCTTTGGATACCTCGTTTGCCTCAGACATTGTGTATACAGTTCAACAAAGACCTAATGGTAACACAATAATTCAATATCGGGTAATATTATATAACTTAAGACTAATGATGTTTTTCATCACATAATTCATAGCCTGTAACTAAGGGGGTGTTTGGATACGCATTTTCATAGTGACTAGCGCATGGTTCTATATAACAAGAATCAGATTTCCAAACGCAACAAATAAGTGATTTAGGCATAGTTAGACGATTCTAAATCTACCCTGAAATATTAGTTTTGTTGCAGCAACTGATCTTATAAAACATTACAACTTCAATGTCACACACAAATTTATGAATAAAACCAGTTCTGTGTTCAGACTTGATAATCAAACACTAATCTCTGTTCAAAATGTGTTGTTATTTATTGCCAAAACTACATTTACTCGTGCCTAAGGTCTACAAACAGACAACTGATCAGTCACACATTTGATCGAACACTTGTGTTACACATTTAATCCACAACATTTTTACCAAAAGAAAATACACACAACTCAGTCGGACATTTCAACAAACACTTGGATTACACTCTAAACATACATAAAAAGAAACCTGGATTCATCCTCTTGTTCATGTGGTATGATTAATGAATCGTATTTGCTGTAAACAGGATGGTAATTTTTTTGCATCTTGTCACGGATCTCATTGGTTTGTTGTACGTACAAGAAAGTATTTTGTGTTGGTGCTTTGAACTTTAAAGTGAGCATAGAAGTGGGAGTATCATATTGCGCTTTTAGACCCATATATATAGTGCAGTCTCTTTTTAATTCAAGACCCTTTTAAGTGCAAGGACAAGAATAATTACAAAACTACATACTTACAAATCTAGTTAGCAAATCGATCAGAGAAACATTTACTATGATACATACCATTACCAATTGTTTTATGTTTCTTTAAAGGATGGATTATCAACATGACTCGGTACCAATCAAACCCAAAGACAAAAATCCCGAAAACCGACTTGGATGTCCATCATTAGTCCCCCATACCTTAAAAAAGAAATAATTTCAATACTCTTAATTAGGGGTGAGCAAACGGGCCGGATGGACCGGACCAACTGACAAAATCGACCGGACCGAGACCGGACCGACCACATTCGGTCCGGTCTCGGTCTAGGGTTTTTCATAATTTCGGTCTCGGTCTGGTTCGGTCCGGTCCGGTCCAGCTTAAAAACCAAACATTTAATCTATTTGGACCGAGATCGGACCGGACCGACCACATTCGGTCTGGTCTCGGTCTAGGTTTTTTACCGGATTCGGTGTCGGTCCGGTCTGGTTTTTCTCGGTCCGGTTTTCACCGGATGAGCAGCCTTACTCTTAAAGTCTTAATTACTTGGAGGCTCATAAATATAATTCCCATAACCTCCCTTCACTGCTTGAAGCAATACCTCAATTGATCTCTTTTCATTTGAAAACATTCTTGCATATGTCTTTTGCCACACAGTATTTCACTAGCACCCGAAACAATTTTTCTCGTGACTCTCTATATAGAATTGTTGCAGGACATGTTTTATTTCATGAATAATGCTTTTTAAGTCATATGGTAAGTTCATCATGTTCTTCAAAATATTCATAGAGAATAAAATGATGATGAATTTAGGTATTTTGCGGTAGTTGAGAGTAATTTTATGGTGATTGGTTTACGTGTTTTGTAATGTGTTTAGGTGCCGGTGGAGGTAGGGAGAAAAAGGTGATAATCATGGGTGGTGGAGGTTGTGAGTAGAAGAAAATGAAATGAATATAGGGGAGTAAATTTATTAAGAGTGTTTGACTTATTAATTAACAAAGATAATGAAGAAAAAATTACATCGTTCATTCTTAGAAATGTAATGTGTTTGACTATAGAAGAATAATGTTGATTGTCCAATATTTTTTATATTAATATTTAGTGTGAAAATTAACAAACGACAAAGATTTATTTTGTACTTATTTATAACACTTGAGTTGCTTCAAAAATAAAAAATCACCAAATAATATCAAATTATAATAAAACTAACAAAAATAATGAAATATGTGTTTTGGGCTTTTGGTGATTTTCTTCATATTTGATAACAAACGCCATTTCATTAATAAACGGTCAAAGCCTTATCTTCTTCCCCCTCGACCCGGGTTTTGACCCCGGTTAACATTTTGCAAAAACTGGAGCTCAATTTTCACAGTATCTCCCACAAATCAACTTGAAAATTAATGCAAAGTGCAAACAGTATTATCAATAAATTGCCCACTACAAAATCATTGCAACAAATCATCTATATGGGTCTCAGTTCAATTCCTTGTACTATGAGCCCCATAAGATCCTTCTCACCGGGATGCTTAAAATAAAGATGCATAGGAACTGATTCGGTGGTAGTTTGAAATTGGCATACTTTGACTTCCATCCAACCATCGGTCCTCTGCTGCGGAATGCCAGTCCATTTATATCTATTCAGTGGGTTGTAGGTATTTTCATCAACCTTTGGTCCAACAACGGGGGTACCTGGAGGGCTTACTAAATAGATAAACGAATATCTACTACTATAGGGAGCAATTTCCTCCTCCACCTGAATAGGAGCCTCAAATGTTGATTGGTCTTGTGGTAATTTGAAGACAAGGAAAGCTGCATATGTTGTTTCAGTTGATACTTCTTGGGGTTCTATTCTCCTCTGAATTTGAAATTTGTAGTCGCCTGTTATTATAAGCACTTCTCCAAATCTGCAGAAACAAATAAGCTCATTATTTATGTACTAAATATGGAAGATGTTTAAGGTTTCCAAGTGGTAGAAGCCTACTAATGTAATAAATTGTTTTTGTTTATTGTGTAACAGGTGGTTGACCACATGCCAACTTCAAACAGTGATAACATTTAAACCGAGTGGAATTGGTCAATGGAAAATTTACATGCCATCGCACACCAAACCAAAGTCATACGATGCTTTGCATACGTAGGGTACAAAATCTAATGTTTAGGGCTCTCTTTTATAGCTTTTCATAATTGATTGCTTATGTTTTTGAGTCTATTTGGATTTACTAGGCTTTTGTAATCAAGGAGGTATGCTCTTATTCATTAACTGATATACTAATCTAGTGAGAACAGCTCACTAGATCGTAACACTAACAAAGAACAACTTTGATGAGGTTATTTCCTTTTTAATTATCACAATGAACAAGATACTAAACACATACTATTTTTCATCATTTTATACTAACCTTAGCTTACTATTAGAAGATGACACAAAAGTTCCCTGTACTTTCAATAAGGAACTATATGACCCTTGTGTAAGATTGACCCATAACAGGAGGTTTCGGTAGAAAGATTTGAATCAATAGAATGAAACTCAAATCATCAAGAATTTACCGAATATTGCAGCATAATAAAGTATCTTTCTTAACTATTACCCATTTATGGAATATAATGGATTCACACAATGAACTAAAAAGGCAGAGTGTTTGGGAAGTTAAACACGAGAACTTACACAATTGGAGGAGAAAGAACTTGTATGAGACGAGAGATAAGAGTGAACTCTCATATTGTCCATGAATTAGGAGTGGGGAATCCAATGCAGTGGCCTTTGGAGTGGCATACAATATAATCCTAAAGTTACAAGCAACACGGAGCCTGTAATCCTTTGTGAAAAGATGTGGTATTGGAAAAACTGAAAAGGTAAAGAAGTCGTGTTTGCTGATAAACATGTTTGGGTTAGAAGTCAAACTCCAGAAGTGCAGTGGTTTTTCTTGGTATGGTACTCTCTGTGTAATCCTAGACATACAAATCTCCTATGGATGGCAATTCAAGAAAGGTTACAGACACAGAATAAGTCACCAGATGGGATAAGTGCAGTAATGTGTCAAGTTGCAGATATGATTGGTTTGAATGGGTTGACTAATGGTTGGCAAGATATTATTCAGAATTTTGCTCCTAGATCAAAAAACAACATTTGGAGCATCCTTAGAACTTTGAAGACTCGTACTTGCTGCTGCTGTATACTTCATATGGCAGGAAAAAGATCACAGAATTTCAGAGATGAAAGTGAGTTGGGATGTGCTGTATGCAAGGATTATTGACAATATAAAGCTTAATCTAATGAGTTTTAAAGCGAAGCCAAATGAGGCAGCCCCCATGTAGCAAAGCTGTGGAATATGGGCATGAGTATTCATAATTCCGATAGAGGAAACAAGTGTCAATAGAGCTCTGTTCTTTAAAGCTAGTAAGATTTTGTATCCTCACTTTGTAGTGATGGTTGAGACTTCAGATTGTGAAGGTAGTTTTGTAGAATGGATTGCTTATTGTATAGATTTCAATATTAGTCTATTCAAATATGGACTGCCACTTAAGGTGTATAAGCACTGGTGCACTACCAAGTACCAAACTAGATTCTAATCATTCTGCCAAAATATATCATATCACAGTTGCGTGCAAGAGAAAGATTCATGAATAGATAAAATTTCTTCATAAAGTCTCTTTATTCCTATGCAGTTGCAAAGTGGTGCAAACATAAGCATAAGATATAAACTATCACTGAAAAACTGGCAAGAAATATAAAGGAAGAACCTTGATTCGTTGGAAGACTCCCAGTTTGAGTTATTATCGTCTATTACAGCTGCTCTTGCAGATAGCATTTGACATTTCTTCCCATTCTTATCAACACTGAACCACTATAAATCGATATAGATACGGTAAGTGCAGGAATATTACGTTTGAAATGGGTTTTGAAAATTGGAAGTAAACTAGTAATGATATCATTCATATAAAATATACCCGTTGACCATTATCAAGCAGGAACCCTTTGCAAAGAATTGAGTATAATTCCTTCTTTGTTTTCCACTCCAAACTATCTTTTGACAATTTGAGTGTTTCTTCATAATCATTTGGTATCTTTTGTTCCCAATACGTGTCTGAATCTGACATGGTTTCGATATCCTCCACCTTGTCATCCTCTAACAATTGATCTTCCACCTACATATGAAGTTTAGCTATAAATAATTCAGTAGTACTTATTTGCCTCTGAAGAACCTATTAATTCTGTTGGGCTTCCGCATAACTTCTATAAATACTGTATCTCCTTTGGCAATTTATTTGTTTTAAGTTTCTAACTAAATTTTAAATTCTATTAGCAATTGATAATCCACCCGTCCCAACCCAACCTTCATTTGGCACCTGTTTATCAAAATGTTCTGGTGGTTGATCTGTTTTGTAAAAATGTTTAAGATACAATATGCCTTCTACTCGTTGTATACTGGTTCCAGGATTATAAATATTTTTTTTTTTTTGAAAAATGGCCCGTTTCCTGACCCAACCCAACATGACCTCATTGGCAATTGTAATTCAAGATATTCTGGCAGTTAACCTCATATGTAAGAATCTTTAAGTTTCTAAAACTATCATAAAAATGACTAAGATGAATAAACTTGTATATGTCAGCTTACTTTTTCCAAGGGCTGAAACAGGATGCCTTCTACTACATTTATATCAGTTCCAAAATTTTCAAAAATAATTTCAAGATCAAGAATACTCCCATCACTAGTGAATTGATACAATTCAACCACATGCAATTCATCATCTCTCTCATTTGCAATGTGCACAACAGAAGTTGTTGGCTCCCCTCTTAATCTATACTTGAGGTCTACGTACACTTCTCCAACAAATCTGGTACTTTCGTATACAAGGTTCACGGTGTATGTGATATTTGGGGACAATAATTGAGTCTTCACATGTGTTTTGAATCCCTTATTGTCTGTTTGATAATAGCCTACTAGAAATCTTCATGAAGAAGAAGAAGAAGAAGCAGCAAAGAATGATGCATCAATTTATATATACTTATGAAACAACAGGGGTAAGTCTGAGTATGACAAGTCACCTTGAATTACAATGAGACAAATATCGAGGAGTGGAATCTTCATTTGGAATCAAACAGTCTTCCATGGATATCATGTGACAGTGTTCTCCTTTCTCATTAAGAGAAAACCACTGCATAATTAGTAAGTTGGGAATTAGTTATGCTCAGATTATCTTTATAAATAGACATATCCCATTGAATACCATTTTGTATCCGTTAAGGTGGACTCCTTTGGAGAGAATCTGTTTTAGTTCATCAAGGGATGTGTAGAAGAAAGATTGTGAGGCAGCCTTGACTATGTGTTGGTACTCTTCAAACAATGGAAGTTGCACCTATATAATGACATATCCAAGCAAGTGAGCCATACATTTGGGTTAATTAAGTGTCATTTTTTATAAATAACATAACCATTGACAATAAACTGCTTACTTTTACTTCAGATGGATGGAACTCGAATCCTGCTACTAGTAATTTGATCTGACGGGGTTCAAACACAAATTGAAAATCTGCAGTTGAGTGTTGGCTTGTAAAGTGATACAATGGAACAATGAACCATCCATCTTCTCTCATATGGGTACAAGGGTAAATTATGAAAACTTTTGCCTCTCCATCTATTTCGTATCTCAGGGGGTTAGACCTATTCACCTGTGATTGATCTTTATATCGGAAGATGAGGTTGAGGGTGTATGAGATTTTAGGTGTCAAGTATTCACCTCTCACACGTGCTTGGAATCCATCCCACTTATATTTGTAACATAGCCCCCCTGGAAATCTACACAAAGAAGAATAAAGGCAGCAATTAATTAGAGAAAAAGGATGGATAAAGTTACTGAATACCAGCAAAAGGGATAAAATAAGAGACCTTGAATTAACAAAATCAAAATCAGACGGATCTTTTAAATAACAGCGGGCTTGAATGTAAATCCTTTCAATGTGTTCCCCCTTCTCATTTATACACAGCCACTGCACATCCAATGAAAAAATAAAGTTCCGAATTAGTCATTATTGGCTTTACAATATGAGAATCCGGGCTAAAATTGGGTCACGCCTTTTTAGCTTTGGGTCAAGGGAATTGGGCCCAACTCTAGTAGGTAAGTCTTTGTGGTTGATAACAATGATCCATTTTTTGTTTTGTGTTAAGTTTTTAATAGATTTTGAGTAAACTAAATCACTTATTATCTTTTTTTCCTCCAATGATGAAACACACTTGAGATGTCATTTTTTAGAAAAGTACTTGAAATTGGATTAAATTGGACTAAATTTTATTTCGATGTATCTGCCACTGCAACGCGCAGGAACCCTGCTAGTATTTCATAATATAATAACAAAAGATACAAAAAAATGAATTTTTCTATCAATGAATGGAATAACTCAATTTTAAAATCGATTTTTCTAATCGGCCAATAAAAATTCTAAACTAGTTTCAATTTGGTCAAACACATCTAAATTTCATCCATCAAAATAAATATGTATAATAACACATGTGTCGATTTTAAAAAGAAAAAAAAATGATAGTTGATAAAACTTTAGTTATTAAATTTTAAGTAAATTATAAGGATTTACGTAAGCTTATCAGTTTCTATAAATTTTTTTAAAGAGAGAACTGCAAAATACATCTTTGTGGTTTACACATTTTGGCATCTTACATCCCTGTCAGAAACTTTTGGCAATATACATCCCCCGTTAGGCAAACGTTTGCCACAATACATCCCTCGTTGACAATGAGGACTAACGGTGCAAAATTTTCCTCTGTTATCTCTTAACGAGACTGAAAATATTACACCGTTAGCCTTCGTTAGCCAAACATTTGCACCGTTAGTCCTCTTTTTTAGTAAAAAAAAAAGTTAAAAAATTTAAAATTAAAAAAAAAAAAAAAGTTAAAATTAAAAAAAAAAAAAGGAAAAAAATTAAAAAAAATTAATTTTTTTTAAAGTTACTACTTAAAAAAAATCAAAATTTAAAAAAAAATAATATTTGCGAAAAAAAAAATTATAAATAATAATTAATTTTTTAAAAAATACGCATTTTTAAAAAAAATTAATTATTATTTATAAATTTTTTTTTCGCAAATATTTTTTTTTAAATTTTGATTTTTTTAAATATTAACTTTAAAAAAAATTAATTTTTAAAATTTTTTTTCCTTTTTTTGTTTTTTTTAATTTTAACTTTTTTTTTAATCTTAATTTTTTTTATTTTTTTTTATTTTTTTTCTAAAAAAGAGGACTAAGTGCAAATGTTTGGCTAACGGTGTAATATTTTCAGTCTCGTTAAGAGATAACGGAGGAAAAATTTGCACCGTTAGTCCTCATTGTTAACGAGAGATATATTGTGGCAAACGTTTGCCTAACGGGGGATGTATATTGCCAAAAGTTTCTAACAGGGATGTAAGATGCCAAAATGTGTAAACCACAGGGATGTATTTTGCAGTTCTCTCTTTTTTTAAATTTATAATTTACTCGTAATAAATACACCCTAAAATTTATACTTTTTATAGAAAAAATATAAGCGGTTGTTTTTAATAAATCTTATTATCATTATATACTAAATTAATGTTTATGCAAAAAAAATTTAATATTAAAAAGAAAGTATTAGTTACCATGATATGTAAATAAATACACGAGATTGTACATCAATAAACGACTTATGTTATTTCTCATTATGAGATTATGTAAAGATATCCGCAAAAAGATTATTTTTACTAATGATAGTCAATAACGACTTATGTTATTCCTATTAAACCTGTGAGTACATGGAATTAAAAAGCAAACATGACTAAATTATTATTAAAAAGAATATAAATATCGAAAGCGATGACACGACCCCATGCATTACTATAAGATGAATATAAATACAATAGAGTGTACCTATCTTTTATATAATAAAATAATTACATCATTTCGGAGTGTTTTTGCAAAACCCTTCTTATTGAAAAAAAAAATTAGACCAATAGGAGAGCTCGATTTTGCCACGTAGGCGAAATCGAGCAATATGATTGGTCAATATAAAGTCAAAATTAAATTGATTTTGGTCAAACTTAATAAATTTGATGGAGAAATTTGGTTAAGAAAAAAAATGCATACAAATATAGGTGTCAAATTTATGAAAACAAAAACTTAAAAAAAGAGGAAGTAATTAATAAAACTTTGGTGGTTGAATTTTAAATAAATTATATAGAGCTAAGTGTAAAATTACAAGTTTGAACAAATAAACCCTTACACTTTATACCGCCTATAGTTTATAATATTAACTTTGTTTAAAATTACATGAGTATTAGTATTACTTTTTAGACTTTCATCATTAAAATTACAAAATTTGGTAAATATGCGAATTAGTTTTAATACACGTTAAATATCTTTTAAACTAATGTTACTTTTATACTTTTCTAGAATATTTTTTTAAATAATGACTCATGTTATTCTATTTAAAAGTTTAATTTATACGTACAAAGGTTTGAATATTAAATACGGCTAAATTATTAGTAACGGGAATATAAATATCAAATGGTAAGCACGATTTAGTTTGATATGAAAATAAATATACTCGATTCAACTTACAACAACAACTGATGAAATTGTTATTTAAAATTTATATATAAATATCCATAAAAACATTTTAAAAACTTTATAGAACATATTTTAACTTTATCAACGCTCATTATGTGCTACTAAACTCGCACATTTTTTTACAACATGATGTCAATAGTTAAACTTAAACAACAACCTCAACCTCAAACTCAACATATTTGTTAGTTAAAAACGTTATACAAAGCTAATTATCATTAAAAAAAAAAAGAAAAAAAAGAAAAGAAAAAGATAGTCATTGTTTAATCTAGAAGGTGTTCACCTTAAATTATATAAAAAAAATGCACGCATCACAATCTTTATTTGTTAATAATCACCTCCTAAAAAAAAAACAAAAAAAAAAAAAAAACAAAACTACATAGGTGATAACATAACTTTATTCATTGACGTGATGTTTCAAAAAAAAAAAAAAAAAAAAAAAAAAAAAAAACCCTTAATAGTTGGCTGTTGTAAAGGAATTAAAAGTATGTACATAAGAATTATTAAGCAAGTATGTATATTTTTTTAATTAGATTATTACGTTACTGTGCTGCGATAATGTTATTGAGTTGGTAATCACGGATGTAAGATACAACCATTCTTGTATACTTATGATTTATGTGTTAACCTCTTTTTGCTTCTGAATAGAATCCGAAAGAGACATCGACAGAACTTTGACTTATGCCTTATCTAGCTGATAGTTTTTAGTAACCTTTTTTATGCTTTAATTTATTTTTTCTACACACCAACTTTTAGTAACTTTTTTTTTAATGTTTTATTGAAAACTTCTACACTTAATATTTGTGTTTTACTATAAACACGCTAAGCTATGATAGAATTCGTTGTGAGTTCAGGGGTTTTTTATTAAGCTTCTCAAAAAAGCTTAAAGCTTTATCATAAACTGATTGTGTTATAGTAATTGAATAAGCCAACAAGCACCTTTAATAAGCATAACCAAACTCCCCTTTAGTTATAATATGAAGTTTTCTTATTTGATGTTAGGGCTAACTTTGTTGTTATCCTCACTATAATGCAACATGTTAGTGGTGTTTGCAGTTTTATGATCTTATCACACATGCTAAAATGTAAAGCAATTTGTTGTGTGCGTTTTTTAGAGGATGATTAAGTATCAACATATGATTGTCGTGGAAGGATTTTCTACGCTTGCTCAATGTATGAAAGTATAATTAAGTTGAGTTGCTGATTTAGATATTACATGAATGTATTTTAATGAACCAAAGATGTGTTTTAGTGCCTATATGAGGAATTTTATGGTAGAAATTCTTAGCAGATGTCTTTGAATGAGTTATTAAAACTTAGCAGGCGTTTGCTGTCATTGCTAACGCTATGTGTGTCAACCAATGGTCTAAAATATGGGTGTCTTTTACCTTTATGATTTAGGCTAATAGTGAAGAAAGTTGCACTAAAGTGAAAGGTCGGTAAGGGTTCAAACAATCCTAAAAGACTTGCGAATTTACTCTTTGCCCTTTTTTTCATGCATTTATAATTTACTTATGCAAGTAATAATAATTTCTTTATATAGTTCGGTCTCAGAAAAAAAAATAATCTTATACCCTTATACATAAACGTATTCTACCATTGCATTTTTTTTTCTTTATGTAATAAAGAAGCTATAGTGTAAGAATCTATATTAATTTAGTAATTTTATAATCAAACATGAGAAGTAAATAACACAAACTTATGAAAATACAAATTTTCAAACAAAAAGGTACATTGGTAAACATAGTATGATGGTTATTCATAATCAAGGAAATGAATCAATCTTCAAAGTTATCTAAATGCTACATATTTTAACGAAAATATAAGTAAAAAAAATAGCACAATTACAAAACACATCGTAAATTGATATAACGGGTTAGCAAAACTAAAAGCATATATCACTAACATCTTATGCAAGTCAAGTATTATCATTTGATTTTATTTGAATAATAAAATATTATTTTTAATCGAAAAGAATTATCTAAAATAATAAGTAAATTACAACATATATACATGTGATTTTTTATTTTTAGTCCACCAAATAAAACCATTTCAAACATGTTAAGTAATTTATTTCTTAATCAATAATAATATATAATAAAAAAAAATTAAAAATCATGTGCGTGCACATGTATTCTAACTAGTTATTAGCCAACCAATTATACGCATGGGCTTCTTATGTTTATTTATTTGTTATTAGTACTTAGCCCATAATAGTTCGCTTATGTTTTAAGCTAAGCATTGTGTATTTATATTAACTTAATGCACAATTATTGATTACGGGAAAATACCTAAACTAATACCTATAGCAACAACAAATATTTTTTTCAAGGGACATTTACGTGCTACTCAAGCCGCATAAGATTTGTAACATGATATTAATAATTAAATTTTAACAATATCAAATTAAACACTATGTTAACTAAACAAAGTCAAATTGTTCATGTAAGAAAAATATATACAAAACAATAATCGATATTAATACCTAATAAAAATTTTATGTAAAACTCAGGTGTCCACGGGTATTATAATTTTTTAACAAATCTTAGAATTTACAAAACCATGAATTTATAAATTTTCAGAAAATTTAACTTCAAAACAATATTATTGAAAACATTATTAACTGTTAAACAATCTATCCGAAGTTCAGTTATTAAATATTATTACCCGTTATCTATTTGCGTAAACTCCATATATGCACGTGTTCCAAAACTAGTATGATAAATAAAAACATAAATCGCGCCATATATCTATAGATAATTTGCAATCTTTATTTGGTGTTAATCATATAAATTCCACAAACACGCTAACAATTTATAGATCACAATTTACTCTCTCTCTAAAAAAATAAATTAAAGAACAATTAAAGCAAAGAAGCTAGTTACCGTTTTTCCTCCATTAATGAGGATCCCTTCGGAGAGAAGATCTTTCAGTTGCTCTATGGAACTGTAAATCGGATGAGATACCGCAGCCCGAACTATCTCCGCATACTCCTTTGGCAAAGGAATCTTTAAAATCACCTCATAACGTTCCTGCGCTTGAAGTGCAGCCTTAAGTTTTGACACAACCTCGACCATAGTTGGCCGTTTTTCGCGAGATTTTTCCAAACATTGATATGCAATGTCTGAAAATAATTTTAAAGAACTCTTATCCATTTGTCCATTGACCAGTTCTTTAAATATGATCTCTTCAAGTCTATTCTCTTGATAGCTTTCTTTCCACTTACGGACAAAAACCCGCACATTATTCTCGCCGGTAATTTCATAGCACAAACTTCCACATAAAACTTCAAATAGCGTCACCCCGAAAGAGTATACGTCCGAGTGTTCTGTAAGCATGTATGTCTCGTGATACTCTGGATCTGTGTATCCAGGAGTACCTCTGACAATAGTAACAAGATTTGCGTTCTCAGGGCTAATTTTTGATAGCCCAACGTCGGCAACTTTAGCATTCCATTTTTCATCGAGCAGTATATTAGCACTTTTGATGTCGCGGTGGATAAGTTTGTGGTGTGCTTCATTGGGATCATGAAGGTACCTCAGTCCCTCCGCGGCTTGAAGGCATATCTTCAAGCGCTGTGTCCACGTGAGATCACGGGACCCTAGATGGAAGTCAAGACTTCCATGAGCTGTATACTCATATACGAGTATCATCTCCCTCTCTTTGATACAATATCCCAACAGAGCGATGAGATTTTCGTGCTTGTATTGGGAAAGCGTACTGATCTCTTTCAAGAACTCAGTTTCCCCTTGCCCGTATTGACGGTCTAGTCGCTTGAAAGCAACCATACATCGCTCCTTGAACCGGGAAAGTTCTCCCTTATAAACATTTCCAAATCCACCACCTCCAAGATAGTTGTCCTCGTGGAAGTTGTTGGTGGCTATTGTTATCTCTTCAAATGGGATTATTTGAAGATCTTTAAACTGCATCATCATTGCTTCCATTGTTGTAAATGAAAAAAGATAAATCGAAAAGGGTTTGAAGAAAATTGCTAGTGCACTGAAAAGGATTATAATTAATTTGCTGTGATTAGGGTAATGAAAAGGGAGGCCTTTATATACGAATAGAAAGGCGAGAAATTAGGATCATAACTAATTACATTATACTTAAATTAATTGAAACATAAAAATATCTAACATGGTCAGACATTAAACCGGATGCATTGACGAGTTGTACATTACAGCACATAGTTGGGACAAGATGCCCAAGTCAACGCTCTTATTAACTTGTGCGACTGACATATAATTAGTCACTTAATTACATAAACGAAATTATATTGCTAAACATTTAGTGAGGGGTTTAGTGGTAGTCATGTCTATTTAGTTGACATTAATCATTACTCAAATACAAGCAAAGATTGCAATATTTAGCTTAGAGCAAGACTCAGCGTTAACTACACATATATGAGATAACACTAAATCTTCTTGCGTGGTAAAACTTTTACATGAAATTCAAGCTTGGGCTGATTGGTCACCAATTCGGTTGAGCTAATAGGCAGAACTCGGTCATCTACTTGGTTGGTTGCTAGGCAATCTTATCATTAGCATTGGCCTAAATAAAAATGCAATAATACAAAGTCTAAAAGTGGTAAAATGATAGAGGAGGTGACTTTATAAACGAAAAGCATATGTCCTAAAATTCTGAAAACTTTTAAAAGCAAAGATGATACAAAATGATTAAGAGTCGCTAAAAAAAAAAAAAAAAAAAAAAAAAAAAAAAAAAAAAAAAAAAAAGTTATCAAAAAATTGCGCAAGTCTTTTTGGTTCACTAAATTTTCAGTGTGTATCAATTTCATTTCATATGCATTATTTAGCATTTTTTTCATCAAAAAAATAGCGTAACTCTTTTCTTAGAAAAAACATTCGTTTTTAGTGATTTTTCATTCCTGGTATGCATAATCTAGTTTCAATTTTTTACAGGCCACGTGTTTAGACTACTTATTTATTGGGTTTTATTTGTCACCAATAAAACTAAAAACAAATAAGAGTAAAAAAAGATCACAAAAAAACGTACGTATGGCTGTGAACAATAATATTAAAAGATACATTTGTTTGATTCGATCCTAGTTATTTCAAACGATGATTGTATGGGATAATATATTGCTATTTAGTTGTTTACAAATCAAATACTCGTTAATTCCTACGTGTGAATAGTTACTAAACTCTATAGTGTCATGCATCATGAAAACCATGTTTAGAGCATATTCATTTAACTCATCACTATGCATGCATGTGGTCATATGGTCTATTTGACATGTTACGATTATATCACGAGCCATGTTAATTACTCAGCAATATGCATCTCCACTCATTTTTACTCCTATACCCTCGTATGGAGTAAGGACACATGCATTTAGAGACAGAAGTATGCGATGTTTAGTAGGCTACTGTGTTGGATTATGTATGTATAATAACACAAACTAATTATATTAGATATTATTTACAAGACCATAATATATAAGGAAGTGAATATGAGGTTGTCTCACACAGGCTTACATGCGAAACACCTCTAATTAAATCACCTAAAATTACGTCAGATTGATAGATTTTTTTTCAAATTATGAGTAGTCGAATTAATGTATTAGTAATGTAACGCTTTTTAATCATGAATTTAATAAAATAATTGTTTAATCTAGAGTGAATTAGTTAACGCTAAAAAAAAAAAAAAAAAAAAAAAAAAAAAAAAAAAAAAAACATAGATTATACACTTTATTGAACTATTAGAAGAAGTTTAACAACAAATTATTAAACAGATGTTATTTCATAATCAATCAATACAAGTACAAATGTAAACATGAAACTCGAAACCAATACAAGTACAAATGAAACATCAGTCATCAAATCAATCCTTATTCTTTCAGGCGTACTCTATCACTATGTTGACATTTTTACCCGTCCTTCCAGCTAAACTTTTTCCAGCAAAGTTTACTTTATTGTTCATTGTAGATGCTTGATCATTTTCTTGAGAATGAACTGCTGGGCGAATTTGGCTTAGTGAGAGAGCAGCTGCAGTGTTGTCACTAGTATTAGCACCCGACTCATCAATTAAAGATGGGTTTTTAGGTGCTCCCATGGCTTCAAAACCCGGGGCTCCTTCAACACTTTGACCACCACGGTCGCCAGTAACATCTGATCTCACTATCCGATCCTGAGCCATCGATGAGATTGATTGAGGACGACTCTGATACACATGTAGTTGATCTTCACTCTGTGCTCGGTTAACACGATGATCATCCGCGGTAACCAACATAGGGTCGCCTGATCTCACTAGCCGAGCCTGAGCCATCGATGAGAGTGATTGAGGACGATTCTGATACACGAGTGGTTGATCTTCACCCGAGTTGCTCATATTTGCCCTGGCTGGAATGTCTGGAGCTCCTGAACTCATTTTGATCCTGAAGAAAAGTTTTTCGATGGGGGTGTTTTAGGACATAAATATTTTTTCATATATGCATAGATTTTAGAAACTATTTATATGTCAATGTATAACATGGGGATCAGTCGTCGAAGACTTCTTCTTAAATTCATTAAACACGAATAAATACTTATTAATTGATAAGCTAGCAATTAATTTTGATTTGTTCAAGTGTAACAATATATATATTTTTTCTTTCTTTCTTATCTCATTTGTTTAGTAACCATTATTACTTTAAAATAGAAAATATCTTCCACAACATCAGAAATTACACGCACTTTTAGTATATAAAAAACAGAGAAAAAATAACGTTCTTTCAATAATAGAACAAGTAGATGATGGACCAATTTAAAGAATCTAATGAGGCGTTTGGTTCAAGATATTTAAATTGTGCTATTTAAAATTTCATTGAAATGAAAATACCTTTCATATGAAATGAATTATAAATGACCCACTTTAACATTCATTAATGCAAAGAAATGTAATAAAATTTTTTGGGCTCACATATTTAATGTAAACTAAACAAGATAATTAAAGGAATTTTAATTTCAAATCCCCTCAATTACCTTGAATTTACCCCAACCAAACGCTCCCTAAATATATATTGAACATTGCACAACTGATGCTTGTTAGTTGGGTAATAAATGAATCAAATGTTCATTGAACATTTTATGAACCATTCGCTAAAATGTTTGTTTATTTTCGTTTTTTCATCAAATGGAAGAACATGAACAATATTTTGCATTCATTTAGTTAAACAAATGAACTTGAACAAGCATTTCGTTTTTTTTTTTTTTTTTTTTTTTTTTTTTTTTTTTTTTTATGTTCATGGATGTTCGATTATGTGTTCGGTAATATTCATTTATTTGCTTATATTCGAATATCGTATCTTATTAGGATATACTTTTAGGAAAATGTGTATGCTTAAAGGAACGGACACACAAAAAATCAATTATATTTGTATATTTTGAACATTTTATGCTTGTTTTATGTTCGTTCGTTTACGCTTGTTTAGTTCCAATAAGGAACGAACATAAATGAACATAAATAACCTCTTATTATTAAAGAACAAACATGAATAATAAAATCAGTCCATTTAAGTGTTTGTTAAGTGTTTGTTTTACGGTTAAACTTAAACAAACAAACATGAAAATGGCTCCATCCGTGTTCGTCTGATTTGTTTGCAATGCTACTTGTCAAGTCCTGTCACTATCATTCAAATGAAAACTCAGTGACACCCTCATCAACTATCATTCTATTATTTGAATCCAGATAACATTCTGTTAGAAGAAAAGAAAAACTTATGAGTTTGCTGAACCCAAATTAATTATCTAGCATTTTTTTTTTTTTTTGAACGGCAATTGTGGCTATATGGCTCCTAGCCCAGATGGTGTAGCAAGCCCACATAACCAGGTTGGGTCCAGCCCAGAAGGCAATGACACTCTTCCCTTTACGCATGCGGGAGGAAACCCCTATCGTCCTAGACAAGACTAGAACTTAAGACCTTGCCTAAGAGAGTAAAACCTTCATATCTCTAGACCAGAGACCCTTTGTTAATTATCTAGTGTTTCTCTCTCAAATGAAAGGAAAACTCACAACATAAGATGGTTAAGAGGAAGAAGAAGGAAAACTTTAATACACGGAAGATGTTTTTAAGTTAAACGAAAAATAATTTCTTTATACAGGTTTAGAAGGACATTAATATTATACCACTAACCTTGATTGACAAAACTTTATTTGAAATATGATTAAACTAATTAGTTAACTTGCAGCACTAACATAAATGAATAGAAGATTTTTGTAAATTTAAAGATGTGATGCATGCCAACCAGGGACGGAGCCAGGGGGTGCCCGCGGGTGCACGTGCACCCCATGGATTTTTTCGATATAGTGTTAATTTTTGAAAAACTTATCGATTTTTCTTAAATGTATTTTAAATGTACTTACAAATAAAAAATAAATATAAAATTTTGTAAAATCCCAAAGATGAAACAAGTTTAATAAATTAAAACATAAAAACCCATGAAATAGTTTTTTTAATGGAACAAGTTTATTCATCATCCTAACAATTTACAAAATCCAAAATTGAACCAACACCACAAAGATGAAAAAGGTTCATAAGTCGTAACATATATCTTTCATTTGTTTATTATGTCTTTTAAAGTTTTCATGTTTTGATTGGTTTTATGAAATCTTGACTAATTTGTTGGTTTCGTATAGTCTATCATCATCAATAAGGTCTTAGGGGAATAAGAATAAGTGAATAACTATGCAATTTCTATTAAAACAAATAGAGATAACAAGTTTAAGTGATAGTCAACAATATATTAGAATATGAATAGTACCCCAATTGTGTTGTCATGGGGCATTTTTATTGTTGTCGTATTTACAATATATATGAAAGTAGTGCTTAAATGAAATTGGTTTTAGTATTTTCTATTGCTACTGTTACGGTTGAAAGATGTTTTTCTAAAATGAAGCTCATAAGAACTGATTTGCGTAATCGGATGAGTGATGATTATTTTAACGGCACTTTAACTTGTGTTATAGAGAAAGAAGAACTTATTAATATTAAAAATGAGGGTGCACGTAAGTGTTTTTTTTTTGCTATGGGAGATCGTAGAATCACTAATTAGAAGATAATATGTTCATTTATTTATCGTTTTAATGAAATCTTCGTTTTCATCCACTTTTTAACTCTACTATATTTCTTTCTGGCTCCGTCCCTGATGCCAACTTGCCATGTCAACCCTCTATGTGTATGTCACTTGATTTTAAAATTTTTGCTCATGTTTAGTTTTACTTGAATACTCCGTAATAACTAAAATAAGAAATTGTCCAATGCATCCTATTTATGCCATCAATGTTTAACACGACGGTGGCAACTACATTTTATAAGAAAATAATAATGACTAACTAATTACGGAAATTGTTTCACTAAATGCATCGAAGGTGTTGATCAAATCAACAGGCCGGTATGGTAAGTTCAACTTGATTAGAAATATTAGTCCAGGTTTTACACATTCAACTAGTATTTCATGCAATCTCAGGTGTGCAAGCCTAGAATTGCTAGATGCCAAGATCACCGATTGCCAAAAGAAATTTCAATTGCCAAAGTTATCTTGTCTCTTTATCATGTGTACACGTTATGGTCATATATTATGCGGTAAGCTCTATGCATGTTAGGTAATAGTATGTCTTAATTATGTATATAAATAATATAATTTTCTTGGTTCATAGACTAAAATATTTTGATTCCAACTTTCATTGACTAAACCATTTGATATTAAATGTTGCTACACAATGCCATATTCTATTATTTTTATGGCATCATATTGATGGTAGCTTTTTTTTCCCTTCCTGAAATGGTAAATTTATTACTTAACGAATGAGCAATTTACATGGAATTCAAAGCAGCCTATATGGCTGATACAACTTGTTAAACAGAATATTCAAAAGATACAATACACCTCTATTCAAGATTACACTGATTCTAAATTCACCATTCTTCTAGACATAGCAACTGGATGGTATCATCTAGGCAACCATGGAGAAATATCATTCCTTGACTACATTTCCACCGGACAAACACCCTACCCGGTCTCGGTTGCAGCCCATACAAATGAAACTAGAGGCTCTTATCCAAGGCATCATCAAGACAAGAGATCAAAACACTTGTTCCATTGGGTCGCAAAGAGCTACATTTCCTTATGCAGGCGGCATCACTCAACATGCACAAAGTTGCCCAAAGATACATCTCACCTTGACTACATTTTCCATTCTTGTTTCCTATAACTCCATCACCATGAAAAACAAAGAACATGCATCATCGGGCTAGTACTCCACCAAGTTCATGAAACCTACTTTATGTAACTGTCTACTAAGCTGAATTGGACAGAGCAACACACTCAAAATTAGTTGCCACTCCTGGCACCCCTAATGTAAATGAGCTAGATATCCAACCGCCTTTTCAACAGCCACAAGATACAAGGCCCTCAGCTACACCAATCAAGAAGATAACTTTGTTACAAAATTGTCTAATCTCCTTGACCCAAACACCCTTTTAGGGAACTGTTACATTGGACTACTGCTTATTCTTTGAATAATTCATCACTACATTCCAACTTTGTGCTATTCTCATCGCTTGAGTCGACTTTTTTACATTTAAACACATAAGCTGTAGTTTAGTGTTACCTTCAGTGATCTTTAATAGGCTTGACTTATCTGTTTCTTCAGTAGTGAACAGTCTTGCATTTCTCAATTGTATCCATCTATCTATCATGGGTCGGTTGGTTAATAAAGATTTATTTAATTGATCCATCTTTGTAGGGTCCACAATCTTTCGCTTTGGTTTTTGTACTGAATTTGTTATCACTGCTTTTAGTTCTCATTTATTGATCATCATTGGACAATTATTATGGTCTAAGTAATGCGCTTTATTTTTTAAAACCCTAGTTTCTCGCTAGGGTTTACTCGTCTCGTATTGAAGATATCAACGTTATTTTCTTCTTGTTTCTGTTTGGTTGTGACTTTGTGATGATGAAAGTTGGGTTCTTTGAATCTGGTGGAGGGGGAGGTGCGAAAAAGAAGAAAAAGAAAAACGAATCAGATTCGAAATCTGTTGGTAGTGATTCTGCTGTTGGTAGTGATACAAAGAGTGCGACTAAGGTGTCGAAGTATATGGGTACTTCTACTGCTGGTGATTCGATGGGTACTAATTCATTAACACAACCTGTTAATGTGAACTTAGATGAATTGAGTGCTAGATTCAAACTATCTAAAACCCGCAAAGTTGCTAGGAGTCTTAGGAACACTAATGATGTATTTGTTTCCACTGCTACTGGTGCACAAGATGATGAAACTGGTCATGGTCTAAGCGTTAAGGATGGGGCAGATTCTACGGTTGCACAATCAGTTTCGAATGCATCTGGTGGTGTTCAAGAGTTTATTGATGCTAAAAAGAACAACGATAATGCTCCTCCTAGTAATGGTAATCCTAGTTTAAATCAGCCTATCCATGCATCTTCTGGTCCTATTATTTGTGATTGGAGTGTTGATGATGGTGATATAGAATTATCTACGCTAGTGGACAAGAATAAACAAGTGAAGCCGGTTTCACTTGATTCTTTGGTAAATGATTTGAATGGTTCAAATGGTGCTCTTAACCAATCTCATGTTTCTGAAAAGGTTGATAGGAATTCTCATGGGGCTGTTGGGATTGATAAGGTTGGTTTGGATACTATGAAGCAAGCATCTAAGTCATATGCTGATGCTACTTCTAATGAACCTAAGAAACACACATCTAACTTTCATAGGCTGGAATATAGCAAGAAATCTAATGGTGTGGATCTTTCTGTCCCTATGAGAGTCATTGAAGAGGTGAACACTAGGTATGAGAATACTCTTTATGGATATTTCCTTGGCCAACGTCTTGCTTTTCCTGTTGTTGATTACTATGTATGCAATACGTGGGCTAAGTATGGTATACAGAAGGTTATGATGAATGCAAAGGGGTTCTTTTTCTTTAAGTTTAACTCGAAGAAAGGTGTTGAGGATGTCCTTGAAAACGGTCCTTGGTTGATTAGAAACGTTCCAATTATTCTTAAACCATGGACTTTGAACACTAACTTACTCAAAGAGGATTTGACTAACATCCCGGTGTGGGTGAAATTCCATGATGTTCCTCTTGCTATATTTTCTGATGATGGTCTTAGTCTTCTTGCCATATTGATTGTTACGCCCAAAATGTTAGAGGCTTATACTAGCCAGATGTACAAGGAATCATGGGGCCGCAGTAGTTTTGCTAGGTGCATGATTGATGTGAAGTCGGATGAGGTGCTTAGGGACAGCCTCATTGTTGAGATACCTTTACTTGATGGTACGGGTTCGACTATTGAAAAGATCCGGGTGGAATATGAGTGGAAACCACCTAGGTGTGATAAGTGTAAGATTTTTTGTCATACTTTGGTTGATTGTCCTAAAGTTGTTTTACCTCCTGTTCAACCTACTAAGACTGTTAATGATGGTTTCAAGACTGTCAAAACTAAGAAGAAGGGAAAACAAGGTTGTTCAACCATTCCGGGTCAAGGAGGGTTTACTAAACCTGTTGTGGGTAAGCATTTTCAGTATCAACCCAAAAAGACCCCTCATGAATCTATGAAAGTGGATGTCACTAAGAAGAAGGCTTCTGATGTGGCTAGTTCAAGTGGAACAAAGATTTTTACATCTAACCAGCATGATGCTCTTAATATGGATGATACGGATACTTTTGGCATTCCTACTAATGACACCAACAAGGATGTGGATTCTGGTCGTACAATGGAAGTCAATGAGGATGAGTCGTTAAAGACTAGTAATGCATCACAAGATCCTCTTATGAGTGAGATGAAACAGAAGGAGCAATTTGGGTCTCCTAATTTTAGTATTTCTTCAGCTCCGTCTACCTCTTCTACTAAGAGACCTAACCCATTTTCAAAGGTGGGTGAGGTCATGGTTTCCGATAGTGATGATGAGGAGGTTCTTAACATGTTCAACGAATCAGCAAATCTTTTTGGTGGTGGTCATGAGTGTGAAGATGACTATGATGACTATTCACAGCAAATCTATGATCTTCCAAGGAATTTAGATGATCTTAATGCCATGTATGGCTTTAAACTCCAAGGTCACAGGAAGTAGTTTACATTTTCGTCAAGTCTTTTGTTATCATGTGTGTAGTGGTTTGTTTTCTTGTTTAGAAAATAGGAAGTATCTTGTTATGTAAGCTTTTTGCCTATGTAACGGGCTGATATATGGGATTCACCCATATCCATTGTTATTAAATGCTTTTTGGAGTAATATATTTACCGGGTCGTTGACCTTTTACCCAAAAAAAACAGTCTTGCATTTATTTCCTTCCAAATGTAATAAACACTAGAAGCCAATTCAATTCTCTTAAGAACACTTCCAATAGAATTCTTACAAGGGTCATTAGTGCATTGCTCAATCAGAACACACCATGAGTTTGATATCCAAGCATTCTCCATTTTGATTTTAAGCTCTTCCCAAATAGTCTTAGAATAATCAATTAAAAGAACAAATGGCCATGAGAATCATTTACTTTTTTTGCGTAATGGGCATTTCATATTAGGGTCATTATTTCACTTCATGATCCTATCTTGAGTTTGCAGTCTTTCTTTAATAGCCATCAAAAGAATAAAGGCCATTCTTGAATTGCATTGAGAGAGCCAAAAAACCTTAGTCCATATGACCAATCCATGTTGATGACTAATATGCTCACATGCAACTTTTGATGAGAAGTCACTTACGCTGCCATCATATCTTTTCCGCTCAGTGACATCTTCCCTTTATACTAATTTTGGGACAGCTAGGTTAACAAGCATAATATTGAACATTCCACTCATGTGGCCATCTCCATTCATTATTAGCAATCATCTCATTAACTGTCATGTTTTCAGAAAGCCTACCATTGTGGATGCTTCTTGTGGTAACTATGTCTATAAGTACCCCTAAACCGCTTCACTGATCATACCACATATATTAGTCTTCTGTCCATTCCCAATCATCCTTTACAATATTGTACCTCACCTTAGACCTCAATTCAAGTAGTGTTTTCCACATCCAACTATCATTGTATTCTTTTTAGACTTGCCATATGATTTTGCCTTTAAGTTTCACAGCATGAACCCATTTTACCCATAAAGTCTCTTTATTGATGGTAGCTGTTAACATTAGCTTTAACTTGAACTGATCGCTGTTAGCAATTTTAACAAAAGATGCAACTTGAAATAGTTACTTTTATTTTGAGAATCGGTGTAAATCAGAAATTGAGAAAGGATGGCTAGTTTAACTAATATTACAAGCAATTGCACATGCAGAAGGAGATATATCTAACGAAGTTAGGATTATATGCCCAAAGTCAACCCACAATATATATGTGTGTTTGTCAAGATAGATTATTTCTTGTGTATAAACTGTGGAAAACTAGAAGGGGGGGTTGAATAGTTTTACGTCTTTTTCGTTTTGCTTATTTTATAAAAGATAGTTTCTAAGATGAAACCTTCAAATCACTTTAATACATAAATATATATACTAGTTAATTTATGATTTTGTATAAATATTACTTATGTATAATGTACAATTTCAAAACACTTAACTACAAAAGTACAAATACAAGATTTATTAAAGGTTTTGTATATACAATGCTTATGTATAATGTTAGGAAAGAATATACAATTTCGTATATTTTATGTAAGCATATATATGTGTAGTAGTAGTGTATAGATATAATTTTATGTACTAGGTTGTTTTTTGTAAGATTAGTTTTATGAATGGATTTTAGTTTGATCTTTATGTGAAATCAACATATGCACAATACTATCAATTATGACTATGTATGAAATGCAAGTAAGTAATAAATCAAAGAGTGAGGGATGGAAAGATCAAACCGAGACACAAAGGATTTATAGTGGTTCGGCTACAAGGACACCTTCCTTGCCCTACTCCACTCCCCGAGTCACCTACTCGAGAGTTTTCTTCACTAGATCAAAGACCTCCTTTATGGCGGAGAAAACCGTACACACCAATATACACACCAATTTACACACCAATCTTCACACCAATCTACACACCAATCTACACACCAAACTACACACCAATCTTCACACCAATCTACTATTTTCTTCACACCAATCTTCTACACACCAATCTTCTATACACCGATCTTCTATTCTCTTCTCACCTTCAAAGTACTAATGTCTTGACACCTTCAAGTCACTAATATCTTTGCAACTTCAATGCACTAGTGTCTTGACACCTTCAAGCCACTAATGTCTTCACACCTTCAATGCACTAATGTCTTGACACCTTCAAGCCACTAATGTCTTCACACCTTCAATGCACTAATGTCTTGACACCTTCAAGCCACTAATGTCTTCACAACTTCAATCTACAAATGTCTTCTAGTCTACTCCACTAGAGATCCTTAATTTCTTCACTACAAGCTCCTATTGCTACAATCTCCTATCACCACTACTATCTAACCCTTCTTCTTCACTTCAAGTCACTCTTCACACTTACAACAATTCTAGATTCTTCAACTAAATCTAGTTAACTAATACATACACCTTATTCACCAAAGTATGAAAGATGTACAAGGAAATGTAAACAAACAACTTAGATAGCAAGATGATACTAAGTTGTAATACTTCTAATAGAAGTATTCTTCTCTTTGCACTTGAAAGAATGAGGCTTTGGATCACTTGGAAACAAAGGCTTATGAAATGAAATGATCAAAGGATTTTTTAGGATTGAAATAGAGATCTAGAACAGAAAGTTTCTGTGCAAAAAGGTAGGGAAAAAATCCAGGTTTAAGGTGGTATTTATAGGCAACAAGTTCTGACAGAGGAGCGTGGCCGGCCCCCTTAAAGCATGGCCGGCCCCCTTAAAATTAAGGGGGCCGCCCCTTATAATTAAGGGGGCCGCCCAACTGTAACGGCCAGAAAACTTGTCTTTTAGTGGGGAAAGTTTATTTGGTAAAAAACTAACTGATTTTGGTTAAATATTTGAAATCATATATTTAGTATGATTAAAACATTTTTCCTTATTACCAAAAGTGTTTTTCAAAAATATATAATAAGATTATATAATTAAATAAACTTTGTATTAGTTAATTAAATACCCCTTTGATCATACATAGCACTAAACACTTTGTTTATTCATACCTTAAGTGATTTGTTGGTGAAAGTGATTATTTATTACTAAATACGTGTTTACGTCATGATCTTTGGATTTGATTAGTTTAAGTTTTGTGATTATCAAAACATAGAGATATCGGAAGATATGAATAATGTTTTTAGTCAATTATTTATATCAACAATCTCCCCCTTTTTGATGATTACAAAACCTAAACTTATTAAATCCAAAAATTAATATTTAGACAAGTATTTAGTAAGTTTACATTCACTTCTCCCCCTTTTTGTAGAATCAAAAAGGTTAGGCCGAATAAGCTTCGTGAGAGAAGTTTAAACGGGTAGAAAACTCCCCCTTGATGTATGCTCCCCCTCGTTTGAGGGCACCAAGGTTTCGAGAAAGTAATACTTGCAAGAAAAATATTAGAAGCACAAGCATGGCACAAGCAAATACATATAGCATAATATTAGCAAGTAATAATCATGGCACAAGGTAATAAGAAACATATATTAAACCATTTAATAATAGAGAAATGATTATGTCAACCCATAATCATTGTTACAAAGGCAATACAAATAGAATTCTAAATAACATAGAACATCCTATAGTGCCAACAAGGAGTGGCATCAAACTTTCTTGAATCCCAAAATGGTTGAGGAGTTTTATTTGAAAATGAGAAAACATAAGCATATCAAATGCTTGGTGGTTTAGTGGAGGTAAACTCTTGGTTCCATGAGTGTTGGTGAGTTTGTAGAGCTTGGAGGTGGTGGATTTGAGGTGGAGTTTGTTGGTTGAGGGTTGTGATGTTGTTCAAGTGATGGGGTTTGTTGAGATCTAGTAAGAAGATACTCAATCCAAGTGAAGTGCTCATTCAAAGCAATGGTTTGTTGTTGAAGGAAGATGCAACAAGGGCAATTGTTAACATGCTTCTCAAGTTGGTTTTTGTTATGTGGTGATGATGGTGAGCTTGATTGTGGTGGATCCAAATTGCGTTGAGCAAGATGTAAAGCTAAAAGAGCACTAAGCTCATGTGCCTCTTTTAGCTCCTCAACGAACTTCAAGTGTTCGGAGGAAGGTGATGGTGGTGGAGCATGATAGTTGTCTTGGGTGAAGGTTTGCACATGCAACATTGGAGTAGCATGTGAGGTTGTAGGAAGTGGTGGTGGTACTCTAGGTGGTGGAGATATGTTTGAACTTGGGTAATCATGAAAACATGATATGGGTGGAAGAGTTTCTTCATGAGTGGATGATGTCTTTGTTGAATGAGCAATATGTGAAGTGTTGATTGAGATATTTGGATTGTTGTTTTGGGTTTGAGCATGCTCATCAAAAGAGGAAGCATTAATGAGGGTATTAGTGGAAGATAGGTTGTGGGATGACTCATTTGAGTGGGTTTGAGGTTGAGTTGTTGGTTGACTTGAAACAACATCACAAGAGTTATGACAAGAATCAAGTTTCCTCCTCCAAACGGGTTTGACGGAGATCCTTGCGGTTCTTGAAATCTTTGGTTTTTGGTTGTTGGGAGATGACATGTTTGAGTGTGATGGCATTAATGATGGGAAGAGGGTATTTATAGTGTATGAGAGATGTGGTTTAGGAAGGTAAATTTTGAGGGATAACATGGGACAAAATATGTTTGTGAATTTTGGGAAGTATAGGCTGAAATGGGTCAAAAAGTGATAAAGAAAACAGTATCCCCGACCATCAGATGGCCGGTCCCCTTAAATGGAGGCCGGTCCCCTTAAATTTAAGGGGGCCGCCCTTATGATTTAAGGGAGCCGCCCATCTGGTGATTCCCAGAATGCCAGAAATGGGTTTTTGGCAGAAAATTTTCAAAAAGGTTGTGTTTTTGGATTTGGATTCAAGTAAGTCCAACTCTTGAGGCAATATAGAGCATACTATTCATGAATGTAGGGAAATAATAAAAGTGAACAACAAATTCCTCATAATCATGTTATTTTCTAATATTTCAATTAAGTATGGTAACTAAGGAAGCAATAAAGCAAACTAGTTAAGCATGCAACTATATAAAGATAATGGTAAGTAGGCTTAGTGCAAACAAATTGAAGATTGCTTATGATAAACACGTGGGAAGATATGATTATATGAACTTCAAGACTTGTTACAAACAAGATCCATATGGGCAAACCATGATTCTCATGAAATGATTTGATTAAATTGTATATGTCAATTTCACATAAGTGTATGACATATATGAGAAGATAATAACAATGTTTTAAACAAAATGTTTTTAGTTTTATTCAACAATGTTTGAAAGTAAGTTTTCACTTAATCCCATAAATCTGAGAATGAAAGAGTCTAATGAGAAGCAAAGTTCATATAAATAAATTAGCGTTAGGTATATATAGGAAGTGCAATTTAATCAAGTTGGAGAATGAGTATGAGACTATTACTAGTGGTGCTCAATTCAGGCTAAACACGACCGTTTTTACGGGTTACACACACCCAACTTCTCACATAGAAGCAATTCAACCGTTAGGTTAAATTGAATTTCTAGTCAATAGATTCTCCAGTAGTCATTCTCCTTTTTTAGAATAAATCGAGTTCCTAAATTTACCTATCGAAGATTACCAAATATGAAGTTTACTTGATTCACTAATACTTAGCTTAATGTTTTGAGATACATTCAAGTTAGTATCCCAGTAAAACAAAATTTGTTTTGTTTTAAAAAGAAAAATGTTTCTATCTTGATAAAGATCAAAATAATGTTATGATAGCTTATGATTAAGCATGTTGTTTGAAAAAGCATAAAATAGATATTCGAAAGGTTTTAATTCAAAGAAAGAAGTTTTTTTTTTTTTTAAATATGATGTTTTGATTTTGACAATCAAGAGATTTCAAGTGAAAGATACACTTCAAGAGAATCGATTAAGCCCATTGTCACATATAAAAATCTCTAATTGGCAACTAAAGATATGAAAGAGATATGGTAGACATTAAACATCTAAATGCAATGAGATAGGAAGGGACAAAGAAAATCATCAATGAATACAATATAGGCATATGAATGTATGCATGTATACAAGACACATTGTAATATTGAGTTACTAGCAAGTCTTAATTATAACACATCTATTAATGCAACTAGTAAGATCATATAGCATAAATGGCAAGCATTCTACTTTAAATCATAGAAGATTATCAATATAGATGAAAACTAAGACAAATGATAATAGACATAGCAACAAGAGAGTTAATTATCCTAATGTCATGTATGCATATATTGGTATTCATGATCTAAAAGCATAGCAACTTATAAATTAAATCATATTAATATACTAATTGAAGCATACTTTATCTTAATGTAATGTAGGCAAGTTTTTGAAAAGAAAACTTACCTCAGGTCCAACTCTTCTTTAAGAGTGGTCATGAGAGCAATATAAAACGTCAGGAAGGTTTTCCCCAAAGCAAGTTGAAGAAGCGAAGTAATATCCTAATGCGAAAAGGATCAAGGAGACTTGATCATAGAAACACTATCGGTCGCCCCAATCATCACAAGTCGTGCAGATTAAGAATGGTAGAACAAGAATCCTTCGTCATGAGGTAGTAACGAACACACCATAAAGACAATGGTCATCAAATGAAAGAAAGCGAATAGAGCGATCCAAAAAGTGGTAGTTCCTTTGATCGTTAATTACCTACACATGACAGAGAGCTTGGTACCCAGATTCTCATGGGTCCGATTTGATTAGTAGCGAACATCCAATGCACTTAAATGCATATGAAGAGGATGTCGTCGAGAAGTACAAGAATTCATTATTTGTTTGTTTTAGCAAACAAAACAATAACTTTCTTGACTAGAGAAATAATCAATGGATGTAAATAATAATAGTTCTAAATTTTTCATTAGGTTTAACAAATTTTATTTGTTTTGATGTATTTGTCAAATACTCATCTGCCGTATATCCTAATCCGGTTTTATCATAAAATGACTTTTGAATGTTAAGTAGATATTTTAAAGATTTAGAACTATTTTCGAATTTTGCTAATATTTTAGCTTTTTCCTTTTCCATTTTAATTTCATGTTTATAGTCTTGACAATTTTTACATTCAAGATCAATTTCAATATTACTTTCAAGTCTAGACATTTTGTCTTTTAAAATTATTTCTTTTTCAAAGTTATTTTCAGCGGATGTTGAAGATTCATTTTTAAAAATAATTTTTGAGTCAATGTTGCAAAAGTGTTTGAAGCTATTTTCCATTTTTGAAAATTCTAATGTAAATTGATCATAGCAAAAATGTTTGGTTTTAAATTGTACCTTATTTGTACTTGTACACTCTTCACTCGCTATACGGTGATCAACTCCATTCTTCATGTCGCTCCATGTTTTGTTTGTAGCATTGCTTGGATCTTGGAGCATGTAATCCTTGTCATCACTATTTGTATTAACATTTGTTAGGATGTTCACGTATTCCGTATTTACATCGTCTTTATCGTCCTTGTTGCACCATGATTTATTAACATGCTTTCTTCGGATTTGACACATGTGTTCTTCATTATTGGTACCTTCAATGATCACATTTGAACTAGTAGTACATGTGTTTATTTCAACTAAATATTTATCTATTAAACTTTCTAGAGTAACAATTTCATGTGCAATATCAAGTTTATCATCTTTGGTTTTACATTTCTCTTGGTGAAACTTTAAAAGGCATTTCCAAATATCATTTGCCGTTTTACAAGGAAATAATCTTTCATATTCAACATTTGGTAGAGTTTTGAAAATAAGTAATTTAGCTTTAGTATTTTTATCAATTTTTATTTGAAGATTATTATGTTGATTTTCAAAATCCATTTTGGTTAGTTTAAGATCACCAATTGAAATAATATGCCAAAGATCAAGATCTATTGATTTCACATAATTTTCAAATTTATTTTTCCATTCAAGAAAATGATCATTTTCAAATAATGGTGGTTTTTGCGTAAATTCTCCTTCTAGATATTTTTCGAATTCCATAGATCGTTACAAGTTTTAAAATACAGTATATTTTAAAAATCTTGTTAGACGTGGCTCTGATACCAATTGTGGAAAACTAGAAGGGGGGGGTTGAATAGTTTTACGTCTTTTTCGTTTTGCTTATTTTATAAAAGATAGTTTCTAAGATGAAACCTTCAAATCACTTTAATACATAAATATATATACTAGTTAATTTATGATTTTGTATAAATATTACTTATGTATAATGTACAATTTCAAAACACTTAACTACAAAAGTACAAATACAAGATTTATTAAAGGTTTTATATATACAATGCTTATGTATAATGTTAGGAAAGAATATACAATTTCGTATATTTTATGTAAGCATATATATGTGTAGTAGTAGTGTATAGATATAATTTTATGTACTAGGTTGTTTTTTGTAAGATTAGTTTTATGAATGGATTTTAGTTTGATCTTTATGTGAAATCAACATATGCACAATACTATCAATTATGACTATGTATGAAATGCAAGTAAGTAATAAATCAAAGAGTGAGGGATGGAAAGATCAAACCGAGACACAAAGGATTTATAGTGGTTCGGCTACAAGGACACCTTCCTTGCCCTACTCCACTCCCCGAGTCACCTACTCGAGAGTTTTCTTCACTAGATCAAAGACCTCCTTTATGGCGGAGAAAACCGTACACACCAATATACACACCAATTTACACACCAATCTTCACACCAATCTACACACCAAACTACACACCAATCTTCACACCAATCTACTATTTTCTTCACACCAATCTTCTACACACCAATCTTCTATACACCGATCTTCTATTCTCTTCTCACCTTCAAAGTACTAATGTCTTGACACCTTCAAGTCACTAATATCTTTGCAACTTCAATGCACTAGTGTCTTGACACCTTCAAGCCACTAATGTCTTCACACCTTCAATGCACTAATGTCTTGACACTTTCAAGCCACTAATGTCTTCACACCTTCAATGCACTAATGTCTTGACACCTTCAAGCCACTAATGTCTTCACAACTTCAATCTACAAATGTCTTCTAGTCTACTCCACTAGAGATCCTTAATTTCTTCACTACAAGCTCCTATTGCTACAATCTCCTATCACCACTACTATCTAACCCTTCTTCTTCACTTCAAGTCACTCTTCACACTTACAACAATTCTAGATTCTTCAACTAAATCTAGTTAACTAATACATACACCTTATTCACCAAAGTATGAAAGATGTACAAGGAAATGTAAACAAACAACTTAGATAGCAAGATGATACTAAGTTGTAATACTTCTAATAGAAGTATTCTTCTCTTTGCACTTGAAAGAATGAGGCTTTGGATCACTTGGAAACAAAGGCTTATGAAATGAAATGATCAAAGGATTTTTTAGGATTGAAATAGAGATCTAGAACAGAAAGTTTCTGTGCAAAAAGGTAGGGAAAAAATCCAGGTTTAAGGTGGTATTTATAGGCAACAAGTTCTGACAGAGGAGCGTGGCCGGCCCCCTTAAAGCATGGCCGGCCCCCTTAAAATTAAGGGGGCCGCCCCTTATAATTAAGGGGGCCGCCCAACTGTAACGGCCAGAAAACTTGTCTTTTAGTGGGGAAAGTTTATTTGGTGAAAAACTAACTGATTTTGGTTAAATATTTGAAATCATATATTTAGTATGATTAAAACATTTTTCCTTATTACCAAAAGTGTTTTTCAAAAATATATAATAAGATTATATAATTAAATAAACTTTGTATTAGTTAATTAAATACCCCTTTGATCATACATAGCACTAAACACTTTGTTTATTCATACCTTAAGTGATTTGTTGGTGAAAGTGATTATTTATTACTAAATACGTGTTTACGTCATGATCTTTGGATTTGATTAGTTTAAGTTTTGTGATTATCAAAACATAGAGATATCGGAAGATATGAATAATGTTTTTAGTCAATTATTTATATCAACATAAACAATGTTTATGACCAATTATTATAGACTAAACAAATCATGATCCGTTGTTATCATGTCCCTTTCTTCAACCTTGGACATTTATCGGTGGCCAATAATGTAATTCATAATGTACATTATGAAAGTCGGTTCTTTGTGTGTATTAAATTACATAAAAAAAATTATATGTAGGTTGTGAACAATTTCAATAATGTTAATAGGCTCTTAGGAAACCTTTAAGAAAACCACATAGAGGATACATACAAAATATTTTTAGCTAGTAATGTGATACCCTAGGCATATCCATTATTGGTTGAGGCCGGAGTGGTAACTACTTCATAAGATAACATTCACCTTACAATGACACGTTTTGCCGGCAACTGCGAGAAGAGTTTGTAAGAAACATGCAGTTAAGCGTGCCCATGTAAGAGTAGTACCGGTTTGGGTCACCACCAGGAAGTCTTCACATGAGAGTCAACAAATGAAAAGTTGTGATCGTATGGCCAAAGCTCAAAACTTTATTGTATGATTAGGAGGATGTTATTGGTAATTAACAACATCATAGTAACCGATTTACAATTTTAAACATGCGAAGCGTATACTCCCCCGTCCAAAAATAAGCGTTCACATTGCTATTTTTCGATGTTCCCAAATAAGTTTCCCTTTATATTTCAATCGATTAAAATACACTTTAATAATATTTGGTTGGTGGAGAGTGAAGTTACTAAAATTTCCAAACTTTGTGCATTTTTAAAATGAATACTTGTTTTGGGGTGGAGGGAGTATTAAACATGCGAGCAATGTTATACACACTCACAAAATCCACACAAAAATCCACTTACTTATGTGTCAGCGGGTGATTGGTGCATTTTCTGGCAGTTTCTCTCTCTTTCTTATTAAACCAATAACCCACTGACTCGTCAGCGAGTAGATATTTTGTGTGTATTTTGTAAGTGATTTTAGCATTTCTCTAAACATGCAACAACAAGAAACAAAGTAGTGTAATGGTAAAATGTAAAACAATGTTGTTTGTCACAATCATTTCAATAGAGTAATATGAGCTATAATCCCATGTATTCAAGTAGTTAAAGATGGGTGGTTCGAGCAACGGGTCAAAATCGGTTACTTTCTTGTACTGGTATGCGTGACCCATAACAAATATTTATAGATAGTTAGAAGGTTTAATGCGATTATACAACAAATTATTCCAACAATATTTTTCTTGAATGAAAATCATATTATGTCGTATTATGCAATAAAAATAAATTTTGGGCAGCTTTAACATGTTAGACTTATCTAACCCGTTTCCTTTTAGCAATACTTTTTATGGGTTTGTATAGCGAGTACCCTTGTAACACTACTTTAAATGTTTAAATAAAGAAAATTTAGGTTAATTAATTAAAAAATCAGAACTACTTAAGGTAAATTATAAGAATGATTAATATGCATTAAATGCATTTTTCAATTTAAAAGGAAAGTTCGAGATAAATTAATACGACAATCCGATTTTTTGTTTGACCTCATTAGACATTCTCATTTTTTATTTGACAGCTTAACGTGTTAGACATAATGTATCTCTCAAATCAACTCACTCAAGTTAAATGGGAATCAGTACTTTAAAGATGTTAAAATGGAAATATTATTATATTTAATGTTATAGACTTATAGCTGTTGAATAATACTTATAAACTTGGTCATTCACACAATCACACTACATCAACAGACCATACACATGGGTACACCATGCATGATTTATTTTAGATCTAGATGACGTCACATCCTGTGTGTCACTTTACCTTGTGGTTAGGGCTGTAAACGAACTGAACGTTCAATGAACATTTCATGAACCGTTCAGTAAAAAGTTCGTTTATGTTCGTTCGTTTATTAAATGAACGAACATGAACAATATTTTATGTTCTTTTAGTTAAATGAACGAACAAGAACAAAATTCTTGTTCGTTCATTTATGTTCGTGAACGTCCGATTAGGCGTTCGTTAAAGTTCGTTTATGTTTATTTATCTATTTATGTTCATATATCATATCATTTAATTTTACAATTTTAAAAATTGGTTTGTTTAAACAAAGCAACACTTATAAAACAATATATTGTGAAGAATTCAATAAAGTTTATGTTTGTTTGTCTATTTTCATTTATGTTCGATCGTTTATGTTCGTTTAGCGTTCATTTAGTGTCTTAATGAACGAACATAAACGAACATGAACAATTCGTATTCTTAATAAACAAACATTAACAAGAAAATTCGTCCGTTTAAGCGTCCGTGTCCGTTTATTTGTCCGGTTAAAATTAAATGAACGAACATGAACAGGGCTCCGTTCGTGTTCGTCCGGTTCGTTTACAGCCCTACTTGTGGTTGGTTGCTCAAGCATAGTTGTTAGCCTAGATGCTTTAACGTTTAGTTGACTTTAGCTAGATGTTACTATGCTTGCAAATGATACAATTTCTTTCCTAATAACTAGTCATTACAGATGTAGTTTGTAGCATAGTCCTTAACTTGAACTAGTTGTTATGAGTTCAGCACTCGGCGTTAACTAGAAAGAATGAAAACTTGGGATGTGACGCCCAAATTCAACCATCGGTGTGTGTGTGTGTCATACCCGTGTAAGTGGTTGGGAAGTCTCTGTAGTCACCTTAGGATTTTATTAAATATTGGCACTTTTAACTAGTATTCGAAGCAACCACATGAGCAGAATATGCAAATAAACGCTAGCTTACATGTGATACTAATTCTAATCAAGGGCAGTGTTAGAAACCTCATCAATTATTAAAGTAACCTAGACTGTAGTTTGGACAAGATCGACGTCGAATGGCAATTATATAGCCTAAAGTAGTCTATTTAGCTGGCTTTAGACGCTAAAGGTTGACAAACCATACACTCAATTCCTTTTGTTTGGCATAATCAGTTATGGCTTGCTACAATAGCTTTTTCTTGCTCTGTTTGGGACAGTTTACATATTTTGTGTCACTGTGTTTGTCCCTCTTCATGTCGGGCCACTAAATAAATGATCGATTACAGCTGTTGTACCATAAAAAAAAAATAAAAAAAATAAAAAAAAAAATAGTGAGTGGCGTAGTATATCAAGCAATCGCATGTGCAAAGCTGAAGCCAGATGCCAAAGTCAACCCTCGGCTGTGTCATCCTAGATGATGTGATCACAATTATTGCATATAGATGTTTAATAGCTGGATGTTAATAACCATTGAATCCGTTTAGACATATATTTTATCCCAAGTTGATCCATGAATCAAAGTAAATCGGAATCTATCATATTAATTACAAGTAACAATCTTCACATGGCAGACATCATGGCCCTTGTTGACCGGACCCTCCCTATTTTTTATACTAACCCTCCCTATTTGGGAGGGTGTATCTTTGAAGGTACAAAAAATTGTACTTTTTGTACTTTTTGTGTATTTATTTTTTTATTTTTTTATTTTTTTTTGTCTTGTAGTGTAATAGTTTTTTGTTTTTTGTTTTTTGTAATGTTTAGGTATTGTAACGTTGACTCATTTGCATTTATAAACTACTACAAGATCAGTGTTTACACCTAAACTTGAATTATTTAAAAAAAAAATAACTATTATTATAAAATTAAACGTCAACGTTAACATATTATTTAAAAACAACAATATCTACGACATATGAAGATTATTAATTTCGGTTAAAAGATCATGGAGCCGGGCACTTGACTGACAAACGTGATCCTCAGGATTCCTTGCCATTTCTAACTCCATTTCCAGCGCCTTTATTCTTTGCTTCAACAACTTGTTCTCATTTTTTGTAGCAACGCAGTTTGAGCAATGCGTTGAAGAAGAGGCTTGACTAAAGTGCTCTGTTTCAAATTCATCTTTCCACGCGAAGTATCGACACCCATAGTCTTTTGTACCTGGCTGTTACATGTTAAGAAAATAATAAGAAATGTATTTTTAACAAAGAAATTATTTACATAACTAAGCAAACGTATGATTATTTACCACTGAAAGAGGACATGCATAAAACAGTCGCCCACGACTACCGTTTTGCCAGGATCTCCGTTCTATAATAAATCCTCTATTACATCGACACCAGAAAGGATTTCTTTGGCTCATCTGACCAAAGAATTTGCATAATCAATCAATAATGTTATTTACTAATATAAATAAATATTTAATCAATTACTATATTGATGACGTATAGTCTATATTTGGGCCATGAGCCCAAATGATAAACATTACTCGGCCCAAGCCCACCACGAGTGAGCTATTATAGCGAATGACGGGCCATAATAATAACGGCTTGGGCTCACGAAGCCCAAAGCCCAACCAAACTAATTGGGCATGCGATAAGGATCTTCTATTCATGGAATAGATATCCTTACCCCGATAAGCACCACGAGTGCGAAGAGTAAGGAGCAAGAAACCTACGCGGTTTCAGCCCCTATATATAGAATCACACGATCCTCATTCAAGGTACGATATACAAACCCTAACTCTTTTACGAGAACCCTAAATCGATTACTTACTCTCACGTCGGAGTCTAATCGGGGGAGACAATCCCTCGATAAGCCTAACGGTGTTGTTTTACTTTCTTAGTACGCAGGTAACAAGTGCTAAGAAGCGAATTGGTACGAGAGCAAGAGCCCAAGAATACGGCGCACATCGCAACGATTTGAATTACGCGACAAAGTACTCTATCGACGGTCTTTCTTACAGCCATGGCTCAGATGTGTTGGACCTCTTCAAGCAGACTACGTACTCCGCGAAATTTACGCCGGATCCTGTAGTATGCACTCGGGGCCGCGATCCGTGGTGGCAAGCGCTCTAAGGTCAGGATACTATTGGCCAACAATGCATCGCGATGCACGCGATCTGATAAGAAAATGCAGCAATTGCCAAGTACATAGGCCAATCCCACGCCGACCACAACAAGAGCTAACACCAATTACCTCACCATGGCCATTTTACAAATGGGGTATTGACATCGCAGGACCTTTCCCTATCGCAGCTGGAGGAGTAAAGTTCCTCATCGTAGCCATAGACTACTTTACAAAGTGGATCGAAGCAAAAGCGGTGGTGAACATCACGGGAAACCAAGTCAAACGCTTTGTCTGGGACAACATTGTCTGTCGCTTCGGACTACCGGGTGCGATCATATCAGACAACGGAAAACAATTCTGTGATAACCCATTCAAAGATTGGTGCGCACAATTAAACATCACACAACACTTTGCTTCAGTCAAACACCCACAAACCAATGGCCTAGTTGAGCGCGCGAATCGCAGTCTAGGCAAAGGAATAAAAGCGCGCCTTGACAGACACAAAGGAAGGTGGGTAAATGAGCTCTCGCATGTCTTGTGGGCACATCGCACAACAATCAAAACCAGTACTGGCGACACGCCATTTTCCCTAGTCTATGGAACAGAAGCCGTCATACCAGCTGAGATAGAAATGCCAACTATACGCACAGCAGAGGTCAACGTCACGACAAACGACGAGGAACGGCGCATAGACTTAGACATACTGGAAGAAAGACGTGAAAGCGCAGCTATACGCGAAGCAAAGGCTAAGGCAAAAATGAATAAGTATTATGATGCAAAGGTCAAACACACTTCATTCAGACCAGGAGACTTTGTTTACCGCGCCAACGACGCGAGCCATGCAGAAGACACAGGCAAGCTCGGACCTAAATGGGAAGGACCTTACGAGGTCACAGACGCGCTCGGCAATGGCGCATACAGACTGCGCGATATGGAAGGTCACGACCTAGCGCGCACTTGGAACATCTGCAATCTCAAAAGATGTTACTTTTAGGCTACGGCCCTTACACAAACACCCTTGCATCCTATGAGGTGCCCAATAAGTGTTTGTCTTTCTTTTCTTTTCTAGGAATTGTATTTTCTATTTTTTTCAAATAACTTGCAAGTATCAATAAAATGTTATGGTTTCTAGCTAACTCCATAGCGCATTTTACTTTATTGCATATATGTCAATATTGTTTATCTTATATTTCTGCCTACATGGCGTGCATGCACCACTTAAAGACCCACGAAGGCATAAAGGATGAGTTAACCTACTAATTTACTCGTTGAATAAGAGGGTTGCAAACCCATCAACATTGGATCACGCATCCTTGCTAAGCGCCTTACTCTTGAGACGTCGAGGTAAGTCTCGCACGCACACCCCACGACGGATGCGCATATACTAAGTACACCGTACGAGCTTAGCAATATAACGAGCCAAGACACTTGGTCAAATAATAAAACTTCGCAAACAATGCAAGTATAATTCTTCAAAGTCACGCACTTAAAAGACTTAGTCAAATAATAAAACTTCGCAAACAATGCAAGTATAATTCTTCAAAGTCACGCACTTAAAAGACTTAGTTAAAAAATCAAACTTAGCAAACAATGCAAGTATATTCAAGTCACGAACTTAAAACAAAAATGTATCTTATTCCACATTTATTAATATAAATTACAAGGAAAGATACATAAATATACAAAAAGCCTATATACTATGGCGATGCTCAGTACTCTCCTCCGGGGCGGCGGAACTCCCCGCTTCCTGCAGCTTCCTCAAAGTTATAGCATCCTGCATAGATACGGTCGGAACGCTTACAGGCACGCCATCTGATCTGGGAAGGTGTGCAGCACCGAGGCCACACAACACTGCCTTACCCTTAATACCCTTCTTCACAGCAACCCTCTGCTCATGACGCTCCATCACCTCTTTCAAGGGAATCTCCCTTTCAAGAGCAAAAGGTTTGAGGATGTCGCGAGGCCGCGCGAATACAGGTACTTGAAGCTGCGAAACATCAGGTTTCAGATAGTAATCTGATTCCCCTTCCGCATTATCCTCAAGATGGCGCTGCAAAGTCAAACCCGCCATCAGTACGTCTATAGGGTCATCTTGATCGCGCTCCAGCCTCCCAATATGTGGCAACTCAAGAACCTTCAACCCCGCCATTGCTTGCAGCAACTCATCATAAGCTGTAGGGCTGTACCCAGGGACTTCCGCCAAGTCCTTCTCCAGCAGCTTGGCCTCATGGAGATCCTCCATGGCCTGCGATCGACCACGCGCCATCGCGCAATGCACCACCTTTCCAAAAGCGTCAACTACCTCGGCGGACTCTAGTGTGCTCAGGGCTGCCAGGCGCAGCCCATGGCTAATCAACCACCTGCATTCACAAAGGCAATTTGTGTAAGTAAAAAGCACGGCGATAACGTTATTATGAAGACAAGTAAACTAAAATACATGCGCTCAGCAATAGTAGACATCAAGTAAGGATACAGCTCCTCGTCATATTCTATACTAAGGGCGCGCAACTTCTCCTCTTGCAGCGCAATCGCTTTCTCTATGCGCTCCTGGAACTCCTGGACGCTGGCAAGATGCTCAGCCCTCTTCCCATCAAGGTATGCCACCGACCAGGTCGCTTTAGCCTTTATCTGATTAAGCTTAGCCCTCGCATACCTAAGGTCGGCTAGCATACTCACCTTATCCCCAGCGATCTTTTCCGCATACGCCCGCGAGGCCTCCAACTCCGCTTGCGCATTCGCCAACTGCGCACGAAGTCCCGCCAACTCCTCATCCTTCTGGGCAAGAGCACTGCTCTCCCCGACATACTTCTCTTTTAGCTGAGCCACCAGCTCAGCTTGGCGTGCAGCGGTCGCAGCCAGCTCATCCATCAGCTTCTGCGCCTCGCCACCATCAGCAACCTGGGCTTTCCCCTCCCTGTTTTCATTCTGTGGAGAGGAAACCTCATCAACGAAGACTCCATCATTCTTCGCAGCATCATCCCTACACAACACAATACAAAAATTAACAAATATTACAACAAGTAATATACAAAAAAGAGAGATGATAGAGGCGCAGACACTTACAAAAACGGAGAAGCCTCAGCAGCCTTTTTCCCTGCGCCAGAAGAGGAAGTCTCCTCCGCGGTAGACCCCTCATCCACAATAAGGTGGCGACGCCTCTTCCTGGTGCCGCTAGTACCAGCCTCCCCCTTGCGCTTGATATTCTGCGCCACTTCTTCCTTCAGCACCTCCTCGGGCTTTAGGATCTCTACGCTGCTAGACGACTGAGCGCGTGGCTCCTCTTGCGCCACCTCCACATCTGGCGCCACGCTCTGAACGGGGGTCACTTGAAGCGGCGGCGTGTCCTCATGAACTACCTCTGGCAGCACGGTCAAGCGACCCTCAGTCGCCTCCAGTAGAGGCCGCTCACCTTCCCTCAGAGGGCGCACCCCTATAGTAACCAGCTTCGGCTTGTCCAGCTTAACCACGGCGAACAGATCCATCTCTGCGCACACCAATAAAGCAAGAAAAGGAAAAAGGATTAGTTATTAAAAATGCGCATACGCAAAGAGACTTACAAAGCTTGAAGTATAAGGGATGAACACCCACCCCGGCCATCCTCACTTAAGAAAGTGGGCACCTCATCCGCAGCGCCGAAATAAGAGCGGCTCAACCCCATATGCACCAAAAACTCCTCCGAATAAGGGTTAATGGACAGTCGGTTGGCATCCAGAATCTGCGCATCAGTCAGCCTGTAGGAACTGGGTGCGGGGCGCCCATCCCTTGGCAATGTACTCTGAGTATAAAACTCATAGCCAGAGAGAAAGACTACATCGTCAACCCAGAAAAAGTATTCCCTCCAATTCTTTAGGGCATCTACTTTCTCAGTGTAACATTGCAGCGCGCCCTGGCGCTTCGCAAAAGAAACCCAACCATTCGACCACGTTGTGTGGTAAAAGGAGCGGAACAAGTCCACTGTCGGGTCTATCGCAAGTAAACGGCAGTTTACTTCAAAATTCGACACCTTAGCCGCACCAATACAGTGCAGCTGAGAGATGTGAAGGCGATAGTGACTGAGCAAATCGCTCAAGAAGATAGATATGGGTACGCGGTGATTCGCGTACTCAAAAAATTTCGTGTAAAGCCCTATTTTCCCTTCGGGGAAATCAGCTATACACGCATCCACATCTGGTGCCTCTGGATGGACATCCAAAGGCACGAAGAAGTCAGACGAAAATTGAGTGACATCCTCAATAGACATCGCAGAGCAAAAGTCTTCTAACTGAGCAACCATCTTCATTAATTTACGAGTGAAACGTACAAAAATTACTTACGAAAATGAGTATTTTCTTTGCAAAAACGCTTTCAAGGAAAGTGACGGATAGTGAGTGTTTTACTGTATGATCGTAAAAAGTGAGGTGGTGACTCTTATATAAGGGGTAAAAAAAACGCTAGATTAACTCCACGTGGATCCCACTCACAATAACGTATGGCTGAAACTGAACCGGTACATGCACTTTTTCCCGATTCACGAGGGCCACGTGGACACCACCCCCATTTTTCGAGGTATCCGTTTGAAATACCTAGGACTAGGTGCATTGCACTTAAAAACGAGCGGTAATATTTACTTGTTCTCCCGCCACACTTACCGCTGTTAATATTAGTCTAGTATCCGCGGCTACGAGCCACGCACACTAGACTGGGGGGACATGATGACGTATAGTCTATATTTGGGCCATGAGCCCAAATGATAAACATTACTCGGCCCAAGCCCACCACGAGTGAGCTATTATAGCGAATGACGGGCCATAATAATAACGGCTTGGGCTCACGAAGCCCAAAGCCCAACCAAACTAATCGAGCATGCGATAAGGATCTTCTATTCATGGAATAGATATCCTTACCCCGATAAGCACCACGAGTGCGAAGAGTAAGGAGTAAGAAACCTACGCGGTTTTAGCCCCTATATATAGAATCACACGATCCTCATTCAAGGTACGATATACAAACCCTAACTCTTTTACGAGAACCCTAAATCGATTACTTACTCTCACGCCGGAGTCTAATCGGGGGAGACAATCCCTCGATAAGCCTAACGGTGTTGTTTTACTTTCTTAGTACGCAGGTAACAAGTGCTAAGAAGCGAATTGGTACGAGAGCAAGAGCCCAATAACCAGGTACGCCCAACTTTTGTATCAACATATATAATACAAACAGTTATTTACAACATAAATCAATAATCATTTACAATGTTTTGTCTGTAAAATTATTCACAACATAAATCAATAATTATTTACAACATAAATCAATAATTATTTACAATGTTTTGTCTGTATAATATTTACGTCAATAGTCGATGTTGATATAAAGTTATCCATTGTTCTGCAATTGGCTCTCGGAAAACCCTCCATTGTGGGTGGTTACGCGGAAGTGGAAAAGTTGGGTCTAGCGTCGGTATAATGTAATGAGCACATGAGTCCTCCCCCACACGGGCAATCACAAGGGGGTCGATTCCTTGTGTGTTGTTTGGCCCGGAAAAAAGCGGAAAACATGTGTTCCAACCACGCGCAGATAGAAATACAATCGGTCGATTTAGCATTGAAGCGATAACTAGACCCGTCATTGGCATCCCCATCCAGTAACCGTCAGGTGCACCTCCGTTGAACCAGTGTATTGTATTCCAAAGAAAGCTAAAGTCTTACTTTTGAGCTGTTGAGCTTTGCAGTTTGTGTAATCTTTACTGTTGAGCTTGTGATATTGTGGAATCTGCAGACCTTGTGACATTCCTGTTGAGCTTGTGACATTCCTGTTCTAGTGGTATTGTGGTTTTTAAAACCAAAGGCGATGACGAATGATTTTTAAAACCGAATGGTATGGCGGAGTGATATTTTTATCACTTTCGCAACCTTCACATCCGAGCCTTCTAAAAATCTGAGCCTATAAGGCGATGACGAATCTGCAGTTGTGTTAGTTTGTGTTTGTGTGGTGTTTGTTTGTGTTTGCAGTTTGGACTTTGTTGTGGTTGTGCACTTTTGTGTTAGTTTGGACTTGAATCATTTTGGACAAAAAAATAGGTCTTGGGCGATGACGAGAACCATTATCCGAGCCTGCAGTTTGTGTTAGTTTGTGTTTGTGTTAGTTTGTTTGTGTTTGCAGTTGTGCACTTTTGTGTTTGCAGTTTTGGTTAGGTTGTGCACTTTTTGGTTAGTTTGGACTTGTAAAAAAAAAAGGACTTGTGGACAAAAAATAAGGACTGATAATTTGGACAAAAAGGACTTGTGGACAAAAAATAAGGACTGATAATTTGGACAAAAAGGACTTGTGGACAAAAAAAAAAAAAAATGTACTATGTGGGCCCTACCACTAGGGGGGGTTTGCAGACCTACGGGACTAGACCCCCGTCCGGTCAACATATCCCTAGGGATGTGTTGACCGCACTTTCCCTATCAGGGGGGTCCACCTACTTTTAGTCAAAATGTACAGGTTTTAATGCAGACAGTACAAGCGGCGGCAGCTGGTCAAATAAGGAGGGTGTGGCTTAGGGAGGGTGTGGTTAACTCATGCCTATACCTATTATCCTACGCATCACTGAGCAATAATTTATGAAGTCTCTTGTCAGTAAATGATATTATATCCAGTGAAGTCGGGACCCAATGCTCAAAGTCAACCCTTTGTGTGAGCCAGCCTAGTTGCCTTCATAAAATAATTGTTTCATTTAAAAAATGGTTAAAAAGTGCAACGTGTGTTTGGTGTAATGCCTAATTGAAAATTCAATCTTTTGCTACTTGCGTTAGACTTTTTTGTGGAGTTAAATGGGTGTTTGCATTGGCAATATCTCATGTGATCAACGTGTTTAAAGCTATTTTTGGGGTCATATGTGACCTTTAACATGATTAAAATATAATTTCCTGATTGATAACACACATGGAAACAGGAAAGTATTAACTTGAACACGTATGATTACTTCGGAAACATTCTCATGGATTTCTTATGAAGGATTTGGGGTTGAGCACTCTACACTCCACGAAAGCTCATTAGTTTGATGCTTGTTGTGTACGAGAAAGGTTGTCCACTTTGACAGGACGGTACACTTCTAGCAATCTCATGTGCACAACTTCAAACGAAATCCTACTATATAGCAGTACATAACTAAGCTGGACCAGATGACTAACCCACAGTTGTGTGAGTGTGTGTGTCTCCCTCAACTCAAATGCATAAAAAATGTTTTTGTCCTGCTATTAAGGAGTAAACAAATACTAGTAATCAGCTGTTTAATTACTAACCAATAATCGAATTCTGACTTTTTATGTGTTTGGTGAGGTTTCGAGATAACCTAAAGTTATAACAGACAAAATATTAAATTACTTGTGGGGTGTGCTATTACTTGACATTAATTGCTAGCCAACCTGTTATCATCCGAAATTCTGAAGCGTCGCCATGGTTGGCTTGTAACCGCCGCCCCCTAGCCATCATGATCCACGAAGGCAACCAATTAGCCCAAACCGTGTGATTCCTGTTGGCGCAAAAAAAGATTTTAACGGCTCTCATATTAAGGTTGTACTAATTTATCTAATGAAGCTGGAATCAGAAGCCCAAAGTCAACCCACAGTGTGAACGTGTGTGCCTTAGGTCCAATGGAATTCATAGGTATAGGAAGAAGCCCTATCAAATAGAGATTTTTTCTTTCGACCATATTTCTATTGTTAATACGATATATAAGGACCGCGGAACAGGGGAGGATACGCGTTACACCACGATTTTGAATCAGAAGAGAGATTTCAAGAAATGGCAGATTTAATGTTTATGACACTCTTATATACTAAGCAAATCACGATCCGTTGTTATCATGTCCCTTTCTTCAACCCTGGATATTAATCGGTGGCCAATAATGTAATTCAATATATGCATTATGAAAGTCAGTTGTTTGTGTGTATGAAAATCAATAAAAAGATATTATATCTGGGGGCTAACACATTGAATAGCGGCATTAACAGGATTTCAAGGAACCTTTAAGCTAACCATATAGAGGAAACATACAAAATTTTTCTAGGGGTGGAAATCAACCTATATACATTAGAAATTACCTATCAGTCATCTTTGACAAATATTATACAGTGGCTAAGAAACATCAGTTAATTTACGGTTTGAACATGCAAAAAACATATACTCCGTATTAAACACGCAACAATAAGAAACAGAGAGACGCAAGGGAAACACGTAAAATGGATCTGCTTTTCATTATCAACCCAATAAAGTAATATGAGCTAAAATCCAAGGAATTGAAGTTGGTAAAATGGGTGGGTCGGGTAACGGGTCAAACAGTAATCTTCTGGTACAGATGCCTGATAGATAATTAGCAGGTTAAATATGTTTATAAAAATAACTTATTACATAAATAGTCCATTTATTGAAAAAAAAAGTTATTGGGAGGTAATATGCAGTAAACATAAGGTTTGGGCAGCTATCGACCCGTTAGACCTATCTGGCCCGTTACCTTTTAGCAATATTTTTAATTTGATAATTTAACGTGTCAGACATGAAATGTAACGCAAATAAACTCACTCAAAGTAAACGGGAATCAATCCATTAGTTATCTTAACAAGGAAATACTACTATTATATATAATGTTTCAGATCTAGATGCTTTGTTGCATCAACAGACCATACACATGGGTACACAATAAATTATTTCAGATCTAGATGCTTTGTTGCATTATATCATTAAACCAAATATGGAAATTAAACAGGAAAGACACATAAAACAGATACTCTGGGACCCGCGTGTATGTTTAGTTGACTTTAGATGTTACTATGCTTGCTAAATGCTAATGATACAATTTCTTTCGTATCTAAGCCATTACAGATGCAGCTTGTAGCATAGTCCTTAACTTGAACTAGTTGTTATGAGTTCAGTACTCGGCGTTAACTAGCAAGAATGAAACTTGGGACGTGATGCCCAAATTCAACACCCGATGTGTGTCTTACCTAGTTACATAGTTACTAGACGTGGTTATGAAGTCTCTGTAGTCACCTTAGGCTTTTATTTAATATAGGCACATTAACTAGTATTCGAAGCAACCACAAGAGCAGAATATGCAAATAAACGTTAGGTTACATGTGATACTAACCTCATAAATTAATAAAGTAAGTTAGACAGTAGTTTGGACAAGATGTTGAAATGAAATTCTATAGCCTAAACAAGTCTATTTAGTTGGCTTTAGACACTAAATGTAGACAAACCATATAAGCAATTCCTTCTGTTTGGCATAATCAGTTATGGTTTGCTACAATAGTTTTTTCTTGCTTAGCTTGGGACAGTTTGCATAATTTGTGTCACTGTGTGTGTCCCTCTTCATGCTAGATCATTAATAAATGATCGACTACAGCTGTTGTGCCATAAAAAATTAGTGAGTGGCGTAGTATATCAAGCAATCGCATGTGCAATGTTGAGGCCAGAAGCCAAAGTCAACCCTCGGCTGTGTCATCCTAGATGATGTGATCACATAATTGCATATAGATGTTTAAGGCTACTCACAGTGGTGACCCATATTGCATCATCTTTCCGGCTGCCACATCAGCTTTCTCTCTCTTCAACCCATATTCATCTCTCTCATCACAGTGGCAACCCATATTGCATCATCCTTTTTTAATTCATTTTTTTCGATGTGATATATATATATATATATATATATATATATATATATATATAAACATGTTATACCATTCTTCACACGTATGCATGCAAGGATCAAAATAATCTATGCAAAGTGTCATATTAAACACACGTGTTCCAAATTTGCAATGCATGACACAACAAGAAATAGAAATATAAGTAAATAAACAAATGATCTGATCTATTTCCCTCAAAAGCACTTAAAATCCTAACTATTTCCCTCAAAATTTCCAATGCACTTGTGGTTTGAAACACATGATCTGATCTTGTTGTAACCATGTTTTCATGACCCATTTGAAAATCTGTGATTTGGGTCATTTTGGGGGTTGACCCATTTGATGATTTCATTTTTGGGTTATAAAGATTGAAGCTTTATGGGATTTTGATTCAAGAAAATGAAATGGGTAGTGGTAAAAACTTGATCATGAGAGAAAAAGAGAAGATTAATGAAAGATGTGTTTGTGAAATATTGGTCGGTTTCTCAATCGATATTCAAATGTTTGCTCCGGCGACCGATCTTCCACATTGGCAATATCGATCGGCTAAATCGATCGAACCATATTAGCAAACGTTTTTTTCCGACCCACTACCACCAGCCTAATAGCTGGATATTAATGACCATTGAATCCATTTAGACATATATTTTATCCAAATTGATCCATTATTCAAAGTAAATCGGAATCTATCATATTAATTAACAATCTTCACATGGCAGACATTATTATCAGACGCATGACTGAGCAATAATTTATGAAGTCTCTTGTCAGTAAATGATATTATATCCGATGAAGTTGGGACCCAATGCTCAAAGTCAACCCTTTGTGTGAGCCAGCCTAGTTGCCTTCATAAAATAATTGTTTCATTTAAAAAAGAGTAAATTGCATTTTTGGTCCCTGTGGTTTGGCCAAATTGCAGATTTGGTCCCCAACTTTTTGAAAGTGCACCAGACGTCCCCATTTTCAAGTTTTTGTTGCATTTTTGGTCCCTGGGCCCACATGCCGTCAGTGCTGCTCCGTTAGTCACCCCATGTGCGTTGCACACGAGGGTTTTTTTTTGTCTTTTCACTCACTAAAAAACACTAACCACTAATTGTCATTTTTTCTTTACTTCTTCCTCAACCTGCACCACTCACTAGCATCTTAAACCATCTTCATCCTCTTCCTTTAACTTCATCTTCATTACCACACCCACCATTATTGTATTTCCAAAAACACCATTAAATGAAAACACCCCAATTCAATACCATAATAAACCATAAATAACTTAAAATGAAACTCCCCCAAATCATAATCTACACAATCTCCTGCTTCCTTATTTAAAATCAAAACCCACTTTTGTTTCTAAAAACCCATTTCTTCATCGTAATATCAAAAATATTTTTTGTTACTGTAAGAATGCCCTCTTTCATTTTATCAATCCAACACTTAAAATAATACACACTCGATTCACCATCAAGAACAAAAAATATTTTAAAAACCCAGTTTAGTGTCAAGAACAACAAAATCAAATGCAAACCCATTTGAGCTACCAAATCAATCCCAAATTGCAGGGTTTTTTTGTTTTTTTGTCTTTAAAAACCCAGTTTCAGTGACTCAGTCTTCACCTTTTTCTTCTTCACAAAAACGAGGTATGGGGGTGATAGGGCAAAAGATGTGACGCATTGTGGTGGTAATGAGAGTTGGTGAGGAGTTTGAGGGCGCGTGTTGTTGTAGATCGTGAAGAGAAGGGTGTGTGGAGTGGATTGGTGGTGGCGGTGAGGTGACAAGGGTGGCGGTGGAGGGTTGCAGGTAGATGTATAGGGGCGGCTAGGGTTTTCTCGTGAGGAAGATAGAGTGTTGGTGTTGATGATGATGAATAGTGAGGACAAACAGTGGGGATAAGAGTTGTGGTTTGCTCTCATCTCCATCATCTTCTTGGTAGGAGAGAGAGAGAGAGAGAGGATTTGCAGGTGTGAGTGATGATGATGATGATGATGAAAGTGGGGTGGATTTTATATAAAAAAGAAAGAAAAGTGGGGTGAAATGACAAAAAAACCCTCGTGTGCAACGCACATGGGGTGAGTAACGGAGCAGCATTAACGGCGTGTGGGCCCAGGGACCAAAAATGCAACGAAAATTTGAAAATGAGGACGTCTGGTGCACTTTCAAAAAGTTGGGGACCAAATCTGCAATTTGGCCAAACCACAGGGACCAAAAATGCAATTAACTCTTTAAAAAATGGTTAAAAAGTGCAACGTGTGTTTGGTGTAATGCCTAATTGAAAATTCAATCTTTTGCTACTTGCGTTAGACTTTTTATGGAGTTAATGGGTGTTTGGATTGGCCATATCTCATGTGATCAAGGGGTTTAAAGCTATTTTTGGAGTCATATGTGATCTTTAACATGATAAAAATATAATGTCCTGATTGATGACACACACATGGAAACGGGAAAGTATGAATTTAAACAGGTATGATTACTTCGGAAACATTCTCAGGATTTCTAAGTAACGGTTTGAGGTTAATTGAGCACTTTACGCTCAATTAAAGCTCGTTAGTTTAATTGAGCACTTTAACAGGCGGAACACTTCTAGCAATTTCATGTGCACAACTTTAAACGAGATCCTAATATATAGCAGTACATAACTAAGCTGGAACAAGATGCCTATAGTCAACCCACAGTTTATGTGTGTGTGTCCCTCATCACATGAATGCTTAAAAAAAATGTTTTTGTCCTGCTATTAAGGAGTAAACAAATACTAATCAGCTGTTACCATCCAACCTTAATTAACCACTAATTGCTAGCCAATAATCGAATTCGACTTTTTACGTGTTAGGTGAGGTGTTTAGATAACCTAAAGTTATAAAAAGACAAAATATTAAATTACTTGTGGGTGTGCTACTACTTGACATTAATTGCTAGCCAACCTGTTATCATCCGAAATTCTGAAGCGTCGCCATGGTTTGCTTGTAACCGCCGCCCCCTAGCCATCATGATCCACGAAGGCAACCAATTAGCCCAAACCGTGTGATTCCTGTTGGCGGCGAAAAAGATTTTAACGGCTCTCATATTAAGGTTGTACTACTTTATCTAATGAAGCTGGGATCAGAAGCCCAAAGTCAACCCACAGTGTGAACGTGTGTGCCTTAGATTAGATGCCCCTTGATTAAACAATGTTTATGACCTACTCTTATATACTAAACAAATCATAATCCGTTGTTATCATGTCCCTTCTTCAACCCTGGACATTAATCAGTGGCCAATAATGTAATTCATTATAGGCATTATGAAAGTCAGTTCTTTGTGTGTATGAAAATACACAAAAAGATATCATATCTGGTGGCTAACACATTGAATAGCAGCGTGTTAACAGGATCTCAAGGAACCTTTAAGCTAATCATATAGAGGAAACATACAAACTTTTTCTAAGGGGTGGAAATCAACCTATATACATTAGAAATTACTTTTCAGTCATCTTTGACAAATATTATACAGTGGCTAAGAAACAACATCGGTCAATTTACGGTTTAAACATGCAAAAAACATATATTAAACATGCAACAACAGAGATGCAAGGCAAAGTGTAAAATGGATCTGTTTTTCACAATCAATCCAATAAAGTAATATGTGCTAAAATCCAAGGAATTGAAGTTGGTTAAATGGGTGGGTCGGGTAACGGGTCAAACAGGTAATCTTCTGGTCCAAATGTCTTATAGATAATTAGCAGGTTAAATATGGTTATAAAAATAAGCTATTACAGCAATAGTCCATTTATTGAAAGAACAAAAATTATTGGGAGGTGATATGCAGTAAACATAAGTTTAGGCAGATGTCGACCCGTTAGACCTATCTGACCCGTTACCTTTTAGCAATATTTTTAATTTGACAATTTAACATGTTAGACATGAAATGCAACTCAAATAAACTCACTCAAAGTAAATGGGAATCAATCCATTAATTATCTTAACAAAGAAATACTATTACATCTAATGTCACAGCAATGTTGAATAATATATATTGGGTGATTCACACAACATCAACAGACCATACACATGGGTACGTACACAATAATTTATTTCAGATCTACATAATGTCACTTTACCTTGTGGATAGTGTTAGCATATTTGTTAGCTAGATGCTTTGTTACATAATATCATTAAACTAAATCTAGAAATGAAACAGGGGACACACATAAAACAGATAGCCTGAGATCCGCGTGTATGTTTAGTTGACTTTAGATGTTACTATGCTTGCAAATGATACAATTTCTTTTGTATCTAAGCCATTATTGATGTAGCTTGTAGGATAGTCCTTAACTTCAACCATCGGTGTGTGTCATACCCAGTTACATGGGAAAGATGTCAAAAGGAAATTATATAGCCTAAACGAGTCTATTTAGTTGGCTTTAGACACTAAATCTAGACAAACCATATACACAATTCCTTTTGTTTGGCATAATTGGTTATGGCGTGCTACAATTGCATTTTCTTGCTCTGTTTGGGATAGTTTGCATAATTTGTGTCACTATGTGCGTCCCTCTTCATTCTGGATCACTAAATGAATGATCGATTACAGCTGTTGTTCCGTAAAAAATTAGTGAGTGGCTTAGTATATCAAGCAATCGCATGGGCAAAGTTGAGGACAGATGCCAAAGTCAACCATCGTCTATGTCATCCTAGCTGATGTGATCACGTTATTGCATAACTAAAGATGTTTAATAGCTGGATGTTATTAACCATCTAATCCGTTTAGACACATATTTTATCCCAAATTGATCCATGATACAAAGTAAATCGGAATCTTTTATATTAAAACAATATTTTATCCCAAATTGATCCATGATAAAAAGTAAATCGGAATCGTTTAGACACATATTTTATCCCAAATTGATCACATGGCAGACATTATTATATCTAATGTTTAAAACAATATTGAACTATATAATTTGGATCTTTCATACATGAGCAATAGATCATACGCATCACTGTCAACCCTTTGTGTGAGCCAGCCTAGTTGCCTTCATAAAATAACTGCTTTGGAAATGGTTAATGAGTGCAACGTGTGTTTGATTAAATGCTAGCTTGAAAATTCGATCTTTTGCCACTTGCGTTAGACTTTTAATGGAGTTAAATGGGTGTTTGTATTGGCAATATCTCATTTGATTGACACGTTTAAAGCTATTTTTGGGGTCCTATGTGACCTTAATTTAACACGATAAATATATAATGTCCTGATTGACAACACACACATAGAAACAGGAAAGTATGAATTTGAACACATATGATTACTTCGGAAACATTCTCATAGATTTCTAATGAGGGGTTTGGGGCTGAGCACTTTACGCTCCACAAAAGCTCGTTAGTTTGATGCTTGTTGTGTACGAGAAAGGTTGTCCACTTTGACAGGATGATACACTTCTAGCAATCTCATGTGTACAACTTCAAACGAGATCTTACTATACAGTAGTACATTACTAATCTGGGACAGATGCCTATAGTCAACCCACAGTTTGTGTGTGTGTGTCCCTCATCACATGAATGCTTAAAAAAATGTTTTTGTCCTGCTTAAGGAGTAAACAAATAGCAATCAGCTGTTACCATCCAACCTTAATTAGCCATTAATTGCTAGCCAATAATCGAATTTGACTTTTTACGTGTTAGGTGAGGACGTGAGGTGTTGAGATAACCTAAAGTTATAAAAAGAAAAAAATATTAAATTACTTGTGGTGTGTGCTACTACTTGACATTAGAAATCTGTTAATGTGTTGAATAGGGTAAAATAAATTTGTTTATGAAGCATCAGAGATCTAAAATCCCGGAAAAATTAAAGTTTGTATATGCGAGTATACAGCAAGACAGTGTCAATTTTAATTAATGATCGAACTATTGCATGAAAAGATAAAGCTAACAAAGCTGTTCACTACTTCCTATTCATCCCATCAATATTTAGTGTAATATTATAATTATGATTCTTCAAAAAGTTTATAGATAATTAAGAAGGAAACATAAAGGTAGAAAGGCAAATTGCAAAATAGCATTATGGGTGCTATTATGACATAACCTATAAAAGAGAAGGGTAAGGAAACAGGAACTAACAGCCCATTCACAAAATAGCAAATTCTGTGAACATGGCTCAAAACATACTATGTAGTAATAACACACTTAATAATAGATATCTAATATAAATAATGTCAGAAATTTAGTTTGGGATAAAGTTGAACAACTAAAGATAACGCTCTTATTGTAATTATATATTATAAAACAACAGGGTTACACTTACAAGTTACAACTATCAACATGAATCATCTTAGAAACAGAAGTATGACGTCCAGCACGAAAAAGCTCCATTGTTACGTCATTTGAATAAAAAACTTTATTACAAAAAAGACAAAGCAGGAAAAGTAAAAGTTTTTGTGGAATGAGAGTTTGATGTTGGTTTGCAAATGTACAAATTGTGGAACCCTTCTCCAAAAGCCAACACATGCCTAGTTGAAGGGTCATGGAAAACAATCATAGTAGGAAAAGGAATGCCTTTGAATTTGCGATACTCTAATTACAGCACTAACCTTGATAAAATATATTTTTGGAAATGAAATACAGTACAGTACATGATTAAAAAAATTACTTAATCTGTTCCACTAGCCCAAATGCATAAAAGGTTTTGAACATTTCATGTTTTATTTGCAAGTCAACCATGATTACAGAAAATATTATTCAACGTGTTATACCCCCTTTAATTTCTATTTCGTTTAATGGTGTTTTTTATTTTAATGCTATTGCTGTGAATGGTTTTTTGAAATTGATATTAATGATGATATGTCCAATAATAATAATTCAATGTATAGCATCAATAATAAGAGAATCAAGAATGGTCTGGATTCATCTTATCTTTGGCATTGTTGACTTGCTCATATAGGCAAGAATCGCATGAAAAAGCTGCAATATGATGGGCTTTTACAAGAGATCAATGATGAATCATATGATAAATGCGAATCTTGTATATCTAGGAAGATGACATAGAAACCATTCAATAATCGTATGGAAAGAGCTTTTGAGCTACTTGGTTTGATACACACAGATGTGTGTGGACCACTTAGACAAGTGTTAATGAGAGGTGCTAGTTACTTCTTAACCTTTACGGATGATTTCAGCCGTTATGGTTATGTTTGTCTTCTTAAACATAAACATGAGGTGTTTGAAACATTTAAGGCTTTCAAAGAAAGAGTAGAGTTGCAAACTGGAAAGAAGATTAAAGCTCTTCGATCCGACAAAGGTGTTGAATTCCTGAGTCAAGAGTTTAAAGATTTTTTAGCTGAGAATGGGATTGTCTAGCATCTTACATCTCCATATACTCCACAACAAAATGGTGTATCAGAGAGAAGGAATTGTACATTCTTGGACATGGCGCGATCAATGTTGTGACAACTGGCAAAATAGGGAGCCATTTTAAAACCCGCATTACATTAAAATTATAATTTTTGGAATTTTTTTGAAAGTTTATTGTGACGAGATATTTTACGAACATTGGTACGTGATTTTTAATTGTACGATATTTATGAGATTTGATTATTTATTTACGGTTTGGTTTGATTCGGTCGTGATGATTTATTTTGAGATCGTTATTTTGGCACTACATTGACTCCGGCACTAGGTTAACCTAACAATTTTAATTACATTTTATTATTGGATCGGATATTATTATTTTTGGAACGGGTTCGGTTTGAAAGTCATTTGGTTATTTAAGTTTCGGGTTTGGTCCGTGTATTGACACCGGGCTACTTAAACCCCTTACACTCCTCACCTTTATTATTATTATCATTAAAAAGGTTTATTTAATAAGAGTAAATTACTTAAAAATCGTCCTTGTGGCCTGCGTTTTTCATAAGCCAACACAACCATCACCCACATCTCACCAACTCTCTCTCTCTCTCTCTCTCTCTCTCTCTCTCTCTCTCTCTCTCTCTCTCTCTCTCTCTTCATTTTAACACCATCACCACCGCACCTTATATCCACCATAGCGCCGCCACCGCCACCCTCACACTCACACTAAAAACAACACCACCATCTTCACCATCTTTTCGAGATCTATCTTTTGGTACCAATCATGCGCTCTAACTCCCATGCTAACACCTATTTCGGATTAATATCACCACGAGTTCATCACCACTTTTTATTATTTCTTGAAGATCTATTCGATTTGGCTTTGGTTTTGAAGGTAGGTCGAGTTTTTGGCTCGAGTTTGGGTTCGAATCGTGACCATGGGTCACGGATTTCTTTTTCTTTTTCGGGTTTCATGGATTTTGATACATGATTCAAATGGGTTTTGATAATAACGATTTAAATGGAGGCTTGGTATCCGGGTTTATGCTTCTTGACGGGTCTAGACTCGGCCGAGAGCTTATGCTCTCGGTTTGGGTAGTTTTGGGTCGATTTCTTGGCCATTCGATGTATTTTGATTTTGGATTCTTGTTTGGTGATGTTCGGATTGCTTGTTTGGTTTCGAGGGACCCTTGTGGTCGTTAGTATTTTTGGCCGACACCTCCCTAGGGGCTGTTTTGGTTCGGTTAAGCTCAAAGAGCTAGCCGAGACTCATGAGTCTCGGGTGTGGCTTCCGTTTCATGTTTCGAGCATATGTTGACCCGGGTTGACTTGGTAACTCAACCCGTTGCTTACTTGGTTTTCGGACAATATGTTACTTGTCGTTTTATTATTTATGTTTTGTCGTGATTGTGATGTTGGGCATTGGTATATTACTCGGACTTGAAGTGGTATTTCTTGATTTCGAGTTATTATTGGAGTTGTGTTGACGAGTATGGAATTGGGGACCGATTGTGAGACGGTCAATTAGATGACGGAGATAGGTTAGTTGGGTGCCGTAGTCGGACCCTCATGTAGTAGCACGTGGATATGGGATTGATTTGGACGGAGTTGATTTATTATTGTGACTTGATTCTTATTATTTGGACTTGGACTATGAGCCGAGAGTCATGACTCGGACATGTGACCAAATTCTATGACTCGATAAATATTTAAAAGTCGATATTAAAAATAATACTCGTAATAATATTATTGAGAATATAATCGTTTATATACGTATATAGACGTGTTAAACGTGTATATATATATATATATATATATATATATATATATATATATATATATAAATACGTATATTAATAATAAAACGATCACGAGTAAACGTTATAATAATATAACGATAGTTATTATGCTATGCGAATAGTGTTATAAATGTCAGACTATTGTTATAAATAATAACTATATAAATAATGGCGAAATAATAAGTCGGGTAAATAATAATTAAAAATGTGATTTTGTTTATAAATTAGAAACTTATCGAGTTATACGAATTGTGGTTCTTTAAAGTCCAAGTGGGCTTTATATTGTGACTTTTGTGTTGTCACGGATATATGACGATTAATATAAACATTTTATATATCAAGTGACTTATTCTAGATCGAGTTATTTGACGATATAAAATGAGTATATTAATGGGCATCGTATCCCACGACGCCCATAGGATGTGGTATATGTTTTAGAGTAATAAATTACTATATGTCTCGTGGAATTTGGCCGATTCGACGATATATATAGGGAATTTATTGGACTACGATATATATCAAATAGAAATTTTGTGCAATGTGCTTTAGGTTGGGTATAGTTTTGGAACGATATATTACGTAAATAAATATGGGAGATTACCAAATCGATGGATTTGATAAGCTTCGATAATTATTTAAATAATATGTTGGGCTAATATTAGACCCATAGTTGGTTTATTATTTTGTTTGTTGTGGCTTTTTGGTTTGAGTTGTGTCGACCCTCCACCCATATGGATACCAATCGTCGAATTTCAAATTGATATGAAGTTAATTCGAGAAATGAATATTTTTGGAAAGTAAAATGGATTACGTTTGGGAATGGGAATAACTGATTTTGAGGAAATGATTTCTGAATGAGTTTGATATTGTTAGGAAGTGCCGAGTCTGTAGTCGCCGTTACGTGAGTTGCTTGAGATTACTTACGTCTTTCTTCTATCGTTTCTTTTGAGGATTTCTGGACTTGAGGTGAGTCATAGCCCCACTTTTACTCTTGAACTTTGTTTTCAATACTTGGGGTGAGAAACGTGCAAATGTTTTATGTGGACTATTATCGCTTTGTTTATTTAAAACTTGTTATGCTTATAGAACTAGGTAGGATTAAGCGAGGCCTAGTCCCGAACTAGGTAAGCTATTGATTTGGTTATTGAGCGAGGCCTAGACATGAGCTAGGTAAGTTATTGATTTGGTTATAGAGCGAGGCCTAGTCCCGAACTAGGTAAGCTATTGATTGGTTGTTGAGCGAGGCCTAGTCCTGAACTAGGTAAGCTATTGGATGGATTATAGAGCGAGGCCTAGACTTGAGCTAGGTAAGCTATTGATTAGATTGATTTGAGCTATAGCGTGCACCTATAGGGTTGATTTGATTTGATTTGGTTGGATTATATTGGTTGGATATTTTGGTTGGATGATTGAGGCCTAGTCTAGCTAGCAAGCGTTTTGCGTATATGTCCACTATATTGAATTATGAATCTAAACCTATGATCTCACCAGCGAAAGCTGACTTTTAGCACGTTTTCTCAGGTAATTAAGTGATGCTCTATGGATGCTTGGGATTGGAGGCTTGGCTATGGCACCGGTTATGGATCTATATTTCTAAAACTCTGATAACTACTGTGGACCTATATTTATTTCTTTTGGGGCTGACTTTGGATGATTTTGGGATAAATGTAAACTTTAAAACCCCGCGTGGTTGTATTTTTATTATGTTTACTTTATCTCGTTCTTTCATGACTTTGAATTGATACCAATCCCCGTAGCACCCCGAAAGCTTGTTGAGTCTTCCGCTGTACCAAATTTTGGGGGTGTACAGATTGGTATCAGAGCCAAGGTTATAGAGAACTAGGTAAATAGACACCTAAACTATAACCGATTTTTATAGAAAACGATCGTCGACCATTGCCCGCCAGCCCGCCAAGCCGAAGCATCATTGTTTATTATTGAGGTATTATGAGATTATTGAGATGATTATAGATTTGGGATTTCTTGAGATGATTTGAGGTTTTGAGGTTTATTGATTTAGTGATATGATGGCGTTTTGAGGAATTACATGCGTTTTTGAGGAATTATATGGCTTAATTGTTTTGCGAATGGTTTTAGTAATGCGGTATTTTAAATCTTTCTTGATTATATATGATTTGGAATTATATGATGATGTTGATATGGTATTTTGAGTTCGCGGTTTAGTTGTTTTGAAACACTTACACCTACCCTACGCCGTTGTCACAGACTATGGCCTCCCATACGCCTGATGTTGTTGAGGATATTCTTACTACACCGGTATTGCCAGCACAGTTCACCATGGCTCCTGATGACCCTTACCAGGTTGCCATGCATTCAGCTACTATGACACCGACAGGTTCTACTTCAGCATCACCTGCTGCATCTACGCAGGGACCCTCATCTTCTCTAGGGCTCCCTGTTACATCGAGGCAGCTTACTCTTTATCAGGCTTTGGCTCGTGTGGCTTCGCGTTTTGCCCACCGAGCTATGGCACGTATGTCGGTACGCCCTACTTCACCACCTTTACAGATTGATGCTCACTCTCTTCTGTCTGAGGCGCCACCTGCATCATTGCGTCTTCGTCCTAGATCACCTACCCCTTCACCACATGGTTCACCTATTAGGAGACGACGATTGATGATGTACTCTTCCGATGAGGAGGAGGAGTACGAGGGTGAGGATGAGGCTGATGACCCTCAGGAGGCTGAGCAGGGTGATGATGATGACCCTGAGGAGGAGGAGGAGGATCCTCAGGAGGATGAGATGCTTGATGATGATGATTTGTTAGTGCCGCCAGCTCAGACTGAGGAGCCTAATTCACCTATACATCCGATTGAGCCTGATTCACCTGATCATCCGTTTTTGTTTGAGTTGCCACCTAGTAGTCCCGTTGAGTCGGATGCACCTTTTGAGGTCTCTGCTGAGCATGCAGAGTTAGGTGAGATTGGTAGGTTATGGGCTCAGATTACGGCTCTTGGTGAGAGAGTTACTCATATGTCTGAGCGGATTGATAGAGTGACCGTTGAGTTCATTGGGCAGTTGAGGATTGACATGGTTACCGTTGAGAGGAGGACTACTGAGATGAGGAGAGTTTTGATGGAGGTTCACGAGCATATCGATAGTTTACAGCGAGGTTTTGTTACAGCTCGAGAGGCCGACCGCAAGCTATGACAAAGGAATGCCGAGCTGGAGAAGGAGGTGGCTGACCTCAAGAGAAACCGAGACACCCATAGTGTGGAGTTAGGATCATTATGGAGAGATCTTGATGGCTTGAGGTAGGAGTTGAGGAGCTTCCGCCAGCAACGTGGCTAGACGTTTGAGCTATGTTATCTTGTTGCTTTCTTAAACCGAGGAGTGTTCGGTTAGAAAAGCTAGTTATCTTATTTTGATGTATTTCCGTTGATTACTCGTCTCGTTGGAACGATTGTTATCTTTGTGTTTTCGGTAGTTGGAACATTGTTGGATCTTTATTGTATGGTCGATGGTTATTATTTTATGGTATTATGTGGATGTTGGATATTATGGAAATTGAGTTCCTATGCGCTTTATTGATGTCTTGTGGTGTATTGTTGATATTCTTTTCATGACTTGGCTTCGTTGATTTAATTCTTGTTGAGCATATATAAGTTCTATCGGAGACTCACAAACTTGTATGATGTTTCAGATCAATGGCCCCATGAAGAAACCCTGTTAGAGCTACCAGAACTGGACCTGCAACGACTACCCCTGGTCGTCGAGGACGCCGTCCAACTCGAAATGCTGAGACCCCTACTCCTGATAACCTGGACACTACTAACCGCAACAACAGGAATCGAAATGTTGATGTTCAGGGAGACAATGATCATGTTCCACTTAATGCACCTACTGTGGACCAAGCAATGATCAATCAACTTGTGGAGCAACGAGTTGCTGAGCTACTAGCTGAGTCAAATCATTCCAACAATTATGCTGGAACATTTCCACCTGTTCGTGCTAATGGATGTCACTACAAGGAGTTTAAGATTTGTGGACCTATTGAGTTTGGTGGAACTGAAGGAGTGGTTTACTTGGTTAGGTAGATTGAGAAGACTGAGTCAGTGTTTAATGTCAGTGGTTATGCGGAGAATGCGAAGGTAAAGTTTGCTTCTTTTACTTTCAAGGATGAAGCCTTAACTTGGTGGAACAATTACCGTAATTCGGTTGGGAGTGATGTGGCTTATGCCATGACTTGGGAGCAATTTAAGTCTTTGCTGATTCAGACTTACTGCCCAAGGAATGAGATTAAGAAGCTGGAGGTTGAATTCTGGAACCACAAGGTGAAAGGTACCGATATGGCAACTTACAATCGCCGTTATCGAGAGTTGGCCTTACTCTGTCCCGATATGGTTAGGACTGAGACCCAAAAGATTGAGAGGTATACCGATGGGTTGCCGGTAGCTACAAGGAACGATGTGATTTCTGCTAAGCCTGCAAACATTCATGAGGCTATCACTATCGCTCAACAATTGATGGACTCTTTGGCATTGGAAGAAGCTGAGAAGGATAAGAATGGAAAGAGGAAGAGGGATGATCACTCTAAGGGTAATGACCGTCGAAACAAGCGACAAACAACTACTAGAGCTTATGCTATGGGAGATGGAGACAAGAAGAACTACAATGGAGATGCACCCAAATGTAACCGATGTTACAAGCATCATTCTGGTCGATGTACTGTGATGTGCAAGAATTGCTCTAAGATGGGACACATAGCTAAGGATTGTAGAGCTCGACCACTTGCTATGGTTCAAGCTACTCCTGAAACTATGAGCAAGGCAAATGTTACCTGCTATGGATGTAGAAAGAAGGGACATTATAGGAATGAGTGTAGGGAATCGTGGAACCGAGGAAATCAAGGATCGGGTGGTAATGGGTACAATAATGGAAACCGTGGAGCTGGAGGAAATCGTGGATGACAAGATAATGGGGACCAACGTGTGAAAGCTGGAGCTGCTCATGGGAGAGTGTATGCACTTGGGAACGAGAGAGGAGAAGATCCGAATGTCGTTACTGGTACGTTCCTTCTCAATAATCGTTATGCTTCCATACTATTTGATATTGGTGCCGATAAGAGTTTTGTGTCCACTAAGTTTGCACCCTTACTAGAGAAACCCCCGATGGCCTTAGGAATTGGTTATGATGTAGAGTTAGCAAATGGGAATATAGAGAGGATTAGGACTATCATTCGCGGTTGCACATTAAACTTTCTGAATCGTCCTTTCAACATAGATCTTCTACCCGTCACATTAGGAAGTTTTGATGTCATTATTGGTATGGATTGGTTGTCGAAGTATCGTGCTCATATAATTTGCGATGAGAAGATCGTGCGTGTGCCTTACGGCAAGGAGATTCTGAACATACCAGGAGATAGAAAGGATTTGAGAGGCCCATCTAGATTAGCGGTCATATCTTGCACTAAGTTGCCGAAGCTAATGGAAAAAGGAAATTATCTTTTCTTAGCTCAAATCTCCGAGAAAGGAGAGAAGGAGAAGAAGGAAAGGTGCATTGGAGATGTACCTATAGTTCGTGATTTTTCGGATGTGTTTCCCGATGATTTACCGGGAATTCCGCCTACTAGACAAGTGGAATTTCAGATTGAGTTGATACCTGGTGCTGCACCTGTAGCACGAGCGCCTTATCGTCTTGCACCTACTGAATTGGAAGAGTTGTCGAAGCAATTAGCGGAGTTAGCCGAAAAGGGATTCATAAGACCAAGTTCTTCACCTTGGGGAGCCCCGGTCTTATTTGTGAAGAAGAAGGATGGATCGTTTCGTATGTGTATTGAATATCGAGAGTTGAACAAGCTAACGGTGAAGAATAGATACCCGTTACCGAGGATCGACGATTTGTTCGATCAGCTTCAAGGATCGAGTGTGTATTCGAAGATCGATTTGAGATCGGGATATCATCAGCTTCGAGTGCGCGAGGAAGATATTCCGAAAACGGCTTTCAGAACCCGTTACGGGCATTACGAGTTTCAGGTGATGCCGTTTGGGTTGACGAACGCACCGGCGGTATTCATGGACCTCATGAATCGGGTGTGTAAGCCTTACTTAGATAAGTTTGTGATTGTGTTCATCGATGACATTCTGATTTATTCGAAGAGTGAGAAGGAGCATGAGGAGCATCTAAGACTTATCTTAGAATTGCTCAGGAAGGAGAAACTGTATGCCAAGTTTTCGAAATGTGAATTTTGGATTCCGACGGTACAATTTCTAGGTCATGTGATTGATAGACAAGGAGTTCATGTAGATCCTGCTAAGACTGAAGCGATTAAAGATTGGGCTGCACCTACGACCCCAACAAAAGTTCGTCAATTTTTGGGATTAGCCGGTTATTACCGAAGATTCATTGAGGGATTTTCGAAGATAGCAAAACCGTTGACCAAATTGACTCAAAAGAGTGTTAAGTATGAATGGGGAGATAAGGAAGAGGAAGCCTTTCAATTACTTAAGGAAATGTTGTGTAGTGCTCCTATCTTGGCGTTACCCGAAGGTAACGAGGACTTTGTCGTCTATTGTGACGCTTCTCATAAAGGTTTAGGAGCTGTGTTAATGCAACGAGAGAAAGTGATAGCTTATGCTTCCCGACAGCTCAAGAAGCATGAGAAGAACTATACCACCCATGATTTGGAGTTAGGTGTTGTGGTTTTTGCTTTGAGGATATGGAGACATTACTTGTATGGAACCAAGTGTGTAGTGTTTACTGACCACAAAAGTCTGCAACACATTTTGAACCAAAAAGAGCTTAACATGAGGCAGCGACGTTGGATTGAGTTGCTATGCGATTATGATTGTGAAATTCGCTACCATCCGGGTAAAGCAAACGTTGTTGCTGATGCTCTTAGTCGAAAGGAGAGAATTCCACCGTTACGAGTGAGGTCATTAGGAATGACTATCGTATCGCCATTACCATCTCAAATATTAGAAGCTCAAACGGAAGCGTTGAAAGCAGAGAATCGGTCTGCTGAGAACATATTTGGGATGACAGAAAATGAGAAGGGATTTGTTAAGTGTTCTGATGGAGTATTATGTTTTGGAGAGCGAAGTTGGGTACCATTGTATGGAGGAATTCGAGAGTTGATTATGCATGAGTCGCATAAGTCAAGATACTCTATTCATCCTGGGTCCGACAAGATGTACCAGGATTTGAAAAAGTTATATTGGTGGCCAAATATGAAGGCAGAAATAGCGTTGTATGTTCGCAAGTGTTTGACTTGTTCTAAGGTTAAAGCCGAACACCAAAGACCGTCAGGATTATTGACGCAGCTAGAACTCCCGGTTTGGAAATGGGAGCGGATTACGATGGACTTTATTACCAAATTACCAAAGACAGCTAGTGGTTGCGACGCTATATGGGTAATTGTGGATCGTTTGACTAAGTCTGCTCATTTCCTGGCGATTAGTGAAGATGATAGTGTGGAAAAACTTGTGAGGTTGTATGTGAAGGAGATTGTTTCTCGTCATGGAGTTCCGATATCGATTATTTCGGATCGCGACAGCCGTTTCACGTCAGCATTGTGGCGATCACTTCAAACCGCTTTGGGGACGAGACTTGATATGAGTACTGCATATCACCCCCAAACCGATGGTCAAAGCGAGAGAACTATCCAGACTTTGGAGGATATGCTTCGTGCATGCATCATAGACTTTGGTAAAGGCTGGGAGAAATATCTACCCCTTGCGGAGTTCTCCTACAACAATAGCTACCACACAAGTCTTAAGGCTGCACCATTTGAAGCTTTGTATGGTCGTAAATGTCGTTCACCTATTGGTTGGGCAGAAGTTGGAGATAGCCAACTCACAGGCCGTGAGCTTATTTTGGAAACTACTGAGAAGGTAACGCAAATTCGAGATAGACTGCAAGCAGCTAGAGATAGGCAAAAAAGCTACGCCGATCAGAGGCGTAAACCCCTAGAATTCCAGGTTGGAGACAAAGTGATATTGAAAGTCTCGCCTTGGAAGGGTGTGATACGTTTTGGGAAACGTGGGAAACTTAATCCCCGCTACATTGGACCATTTCTTATTTTGGAAAGAATTGGGCCCGTAGCTTATCGTCTGGAATTACCAATGGAATTGAGTAAAGTTCATGATGTGTTTCATGTTAGCAATCTGAAGAAATATCTTTCGGAGGAAACGCCAGTTATACCTATCAAGGATATTCGTGTGGATGAGAGTTTGAATTTTGTGGAAGAGCCGATTGAGATAATGGATAGAGAGATCAAACGACTTAAGAGAAGTCGTATTCCGCTCATCAAAGTTCGTTGGAATTCGCGGCACGGACCGGAATTCACGTGGGAACGTGTGGATGAGTTTCGAAAGAGATATCCGAAGCTTTTTACTTCGTAGATGGGTTGTTCCGAGAGAAACCCCGGACGGGTTCCTTCTGAGGCTGGGAGGATGTGACAACTGGCAAAATAGGGAGCCATTTTAAAACCCGCATTACATTAAAATTATAATTTTTGGAATTTTTTTGAAAGTTTATTGTGACGAGATATTTTACGAACGTTGGTACGTGATTTTTAATCGTACGATATTTATGAGATTTGATTATTTATTTACGGTTTGGTTTGATTCGGTCGTGATGATTTATTTTGAGATCGTTATTTTGGCACTACATTGACTCCGGCACTAGGTTAACCTAACAATTTTAATTACATTTTATTATTGGATCGGATATTATTATTTTTGGAACGGGTTCGGTTTGAAAGTCATTTGGTTATTTAAGTTTCGGGTTTGGTCCGTGTATTGACACCGGGCTACTTAAACCCCTTACACTCCTCACCTTTATTATTATTATCATTAAAAAGGTTTATTTAATAAGAGTAAATTACTTGTTTAGTGATGTTTGGATTGCTTGTTTGGTTTCGAGGGACCCTTGTGGTCGTTAGTATTTTTGGCGACACCCCCCTAGGGGCTGTTTTGGTTCGGTTAAGCTCAAAGAGCTAGCCGAGACTCATGAGTCTCGGGTGTGGCTTCCGTTTCATGTTTCGAGCATATGTTGACCCGGGTTGACTTGGTAACTCAACCCGTTGCTTACTTAGTTTTCGGACAATATGTTACTTGTCGTTTTATTATTTATGTTTTGTCGTGATTGTGATGTTGGGCATTGGTATATTACTCGGACTTGAAGTGGTATTTCTTGATTTCGAGTTATTATTGGAGTTGTGTTGACGAGTTTGGAATTGGGGACCGATTGTGAGACGGTCAATTAGATGACGGAGATAGTTTAGTTGGGTGCCGTAGTCGGACCCTCATGTTGTAGCACGTGGATATGAGATTGATTTGGACGGAGTTGATTTATTATTGTGACTTGATTCTTATTATTTGGACTTGGACTATGAGCCGAGAGTCATGACTCGGACATGTAACCAAATTCTATTACTCGATAAATATTTAAAAGTCGATATTAAAAATAATACTCGTAATAATATTATTGAGAATATAATCGTTTATATACGTATATAGACGTGTTAAACTTATATATATATATATATATATATATATATATATATAAATGCGTATATTAATAATAAAATGATCACGAGTAAACGTTATAATAATATAACGATAGTTATTATGCTATGCGAATAGTGTAATAAATGTCGGACTATTGTTATAAATAATAACTATATAAATAATGGCGAAATAATAAGTCGGGTAAATAATAATTAAAAATGTGATTTTGTTTATAAATTATAAACTTATCGAGTTATACGAATTGTGGTTCTTTAAAGTCCAAGTGGGCTTTATATTGTGACTTTTGTGTTGTCACGGATATATGACGATTAATATAAACATTTTATATATCAAGTGACTTATTCTAGATCGAGTTATTTGACGATATAAAATGAGTATATTAATGGGCATCGTATCCCACGACGCCCATAGGATGTGGTATATGTTTTAGGGTAATAAATTACTATATGTCTCGTGGAATTTGGCCGATTCGACGATATTTATAGGGAATTTATTGGACTACGATATATATCAAATAGAAATTTTGTGCAATGTGCTTTAGGTTGGTTATAGTTTTGGAACGATATATTACGTAATTAAATATGGGAGATTACCAAATCGACGGATTTGATAAGCTTCGATAATTATTTAAATAATATGTTGGGCTAATATTAGACCCATAGTTGGTTTATTATTTTGTTTGTTGTGGCTTTTTGGTTTGAGTTGTGTCGACCCTCCACCCATATGGATACCAAACGTCAAATTTCAAATTGATATGAAGTTAATTCGAGAAATGGATATTTTTGAAAAGTAAAATGGATTACGTTCGGGAATGGGAATAACTGATTTTGAGGAAATGATTTCTGAACGAGTTTGATATTGTTAGGAAGTGTCGAGTCTGTAGTCGCCGTTACGTGAGTTGCTTGAGATTACTTACGTCTTTCTTCTATCGTTTCTTTTGAGGATTTCTGGACTTGAGGTGAGTCATAGCCCCACTTTTACTCTTGAACTTGGTTTTCAATACTTGGGGTGAGAAACGTGCAAATGTTTTATGTGGACTATTATCGCTTTGTTTATTTAAAACTTGCTATGCTTATAGAAATAGGTAGGATTAAGCGAGGCCTAGTCCCGAACTAGGTAAGCTATTGATTTGGTTATTGAGCGAGGCCTAGACAAGGTTATTGTTGCAAGGTATGGAGACTTTCTTGAGAAAGATCTCATATCTCAAGAATTCAGTGGGAGGATATATGACCTGGAAGACGATCAAGAAGATACATTACCTTACTAGCCAACTTCCTGTAGAACTTGAAAGTCTGGGTCCTCCACCTGAAGTTGAAGTCGTTCCCATTCACAGATCTGTAAGAAATTTGAAGGCTCCTAAACGTCTATGTATTAATGTAGAATGTGAGGAATCTATATTAGGGGATCTTGATGAATCTGCTAATTATAGAGCTGCCATTAATAGTCTTGAAAATGATAAATGGATGGTTGCTATGAATGGGGAAATGCAATCCATGACAGATAACGAAGTCTATATTGAAGTAGACCTTCCTCACAAAGCTAAGGTAGTTGGGAGTTAGTGGATATTCAAGAAAAAGACTGACACGGATGGCAATGTATACACCTATAAATCCCATTTTGGTAGCTAAAGACTTTACTCAAACATATGGCGTTCACTACGAGGAGACCTTTTCTCCTGTAGCTGACATTAGGGCTATTAGGATTCTCATAGCTATAGTTGCATACTATGACTATGAGATTTGGCAAATGGATGTCAAAACCGCCTTCTTAAATGGTCGCCTAGATAAAGACATCTATATGGCGCAGCCTGAGGGGTTTGAGAATCCAGAATTTCCAAACCGTGTATGCAAACTTCAAAGATCCATTTATGGATTGAAGCAAGCATCACGACAATGGAATAATAGGTTTGTTGAAGAAATCAAAAAGTTTGGTTTTACTCAGAATCTTGATGAGCCATGTGTATATCACAAAGCTAGTGGGAGTGATGTAATTTTCCTTATTTTATATGTTGATGACATATTGATCATGGGAAAAGACATTCCATGTTTGCAAAAGGTTAAGGCATATCTTGGAAAGTGTTTTTCTGTGTAAGATTTAGGGGAAGCTGCATTCATTCTAGGAATCAAGATCTACAGGGATAGATCACAGCAATTAATTAGATTAAGCCAAAGTGCTTACATTGATAAAATATTGAAGAGATTCAATATGCAAAATTCCAATAAGGGATATTTGGCAATGCAAGAGAATCATGGCTTAAGTAGTAGAGCATGTGCTTCAACACCTGTAGAGGTGTCACGCATGAAGAGAGTCCCTTATGTTTCGGTTGTGGGTTCTATTATGTATACAGTGAAAAATACAAGGCCTGATGTGGCGTTTGCTCAAAACATTACCAGTTGATATCAATAGAATCGAGGTGAACTCCATTGGACTGCTGTTAAGAATATTCTTAAGTATCTAAGGGCTACTAAGGATATGTTCTTAGTGTATGGGGGAAATCCAAATGCAAAACTTGATGTTATAGGTTACTGCGATGCTTCCTAGAAGTGTGATAAAGATGATACGAAGTCTCAGACGGGTTATGTCTTTGTCACTAATGGAGGAGCTGCGGATTGGAGGAGCAAGAAGCAGAGTACATTGGCGATGTATGCAACAGATTGTGAGTACATAGCTACTTCAGAAGCTACAATGGAAGCCGTCTAGATTAGAAAGTTCGTTTCGAGGCTTGAAGTTATGCCATCGATTGAGAACCCTATAAAGATGTATTGTGACAATTCAGCCGCAATTACATTTGCTAATGAACCTGGAATCAAGAAAGGCACTAGACATTTCATTTCCCGATTAAATATCACTATGTTCGAGAACAAGTCGAAATAAGTGAAATCGAGTTATTCAAAGTTCACAGAGATGATAACTTAGCAGATCCATTGATGAAGGCTCTACCTAACACTAAGCTTTATAAGCTTGCTGAAGGCATAGGACTTCGTTTAGCTAATAGTTTCATGCCTATTTTTTATTAGTATTTGGATAAAAGGATGTTATGAACAATTATTATTTTAATGAAATAAATTATTTGTTATGTTTGATTGTCATTTTCTTAATAATATATCATGTATTTGCATGTTTAAATCCTTGAATAAATTAGTTATTCTAAATGGTCCGTTGTCGATTAATGATATGGGAATATCATTAAACTAAGACAAATCTGAGTATTGGTTAGGGTATACTTAAAAGTATATTGATGCGTAGTCATACCAATTTCATATGATATTCAATGAATTGAATATAGACTTATTCCAACTACATGAGTTTACTTTATGGATCTTGTCATCAAGTATATCATGAAAATAGTTATCCTCAGACTTGAGATACCAGATAAGAGTCATGGATGTAGTGCATTTCTGTAAAGCAATTTATCGCTATCCGTAACAGGTAGTTATAAGGATTGTTTCTAGAAGTGTTGCAAAGTTCATGGGTTATTGCTTGTAGTCAAGAAAGAATTTGTTCCTTCAAATTTGTTTTGGAGTTTAATACTGTTGGGCCCCTCATAAGGTTGACAAAATGTTTGTGTGACCATGCCCAAAGTCTATCTGGAATACGTTCAGATGTTTTGGTAATTTTGTTGAATCATAAACAACGAGAAACAGAATTGTTAAATAAAGAATAACCGAGATCCATATCTTTATTAACATGGTATTAGAAACAAAAGGATAATAATAATGATGAATCATTAAAGATTTTTCAGGAGGCCTTCCTCGAGTTGAACTAGGGGCATTGACGTGTTGCTAGACGCTAACCAATGTCATTATACTATTAATAGATATCCAAGTGGGAGCTGTTGGTTTTGTGGATAAAATATTAATACGTATATTTCTAAATTCGAACCCGAGATCATGGGATTGCACACGTTACGAATGAGAATTAGTGATCAATAATTAATATTTATGAAATATCATATAATTAATTATTTAAACAATAATAATCGTCTAATAGTCGTTAGCACTAAACGGTAATTGTAATGGTCGTTAGGGACTAAAACAGAAGGACTGGAGTGGAAATTGGACATCGAGAAGGTTCCGGAATCCCTTCCCTTATGATGGCTGGTCGTAGGTTTATTGGGGTGACCCAATCCCACTTAAACTTTGACTCCAAGTTTCCACAACTATATAAACAAACCTTTAGGTCATTTGTTTGCATCTCTTGTACACTAAACCCAAAGTTTTAGTTTTCTTTTCTCCTTCTTTTGTGAATCTGTCACAACTCACCATTTCAGGTCATTTCCCAAACTTTGGAAAAACACTATTCATCAATCACTATTCATCAAAACACTATTCATCGTTTTACTATTCATCATTTTCGAGGTCAATTTGATATTCTGAGAAACATTTGAGAATTTTACTATTCACTGAACACTATTCAATTTCGGAAAAGTTTTCACTATTCACTTGCATTACTCATTTCATCGTAAATTTAGTTTACGGGTATTAAAATTCGCGTAACCGTATTGGTTTAGGTGTGAATTCATTTCATTATCAGTAAGGACATTGCATACGGACTAGAGACAGTCTGCATATCATCATAACAGCATTTTCATGTTATACCACTCTTAGGATTTTCAAATTTATATATTTGATACATTTAACGTTTTCCTTATAATTATTTATAAATAAACGTTAACACCCGGTTTATAAACACGACGAATATATCTAAATATTCCCACAATGGTCCCGACATATTTTTATATCCATTATATCATCATAAAAGTTATTATATTCATTTACCCAGTATTTTGGAAATTTATTTTATTTATAACGTAAGTTTATAAATATTACGACGGTTTTCGTGAAAACTAAACAATAATCACCCGAACACTCAGTACTTGTACCCAACATATTTTTAACATTTTTATGGCTTTATTGAGTCCCGGTTAACTTCGTTAATATTTATTTCTAGCAAACCTGGTACCCGATTATAACTAATCCTTACACTAAACTACAACTAATATTACATTACATTTCCTAAGTTACCAAAACCGACTTTGCTACTCTTTTGCACATTGAAAACCGGCCATGAGCACACCCCTAGACCACATGACTTTTATTTTTAACCTTATGCATCTATGTACCAATATAATACCATATAACCTTTTCCTAAATATCTAAAAACACTTAAAACATAACACTTATCAAATTTGAGAATCAAAGTTCATCTTTTTCTCTCTTTTCTTCCCCAAAACACACGACCCAAATCAAAAATACATGATCAAGTGACTATTTTCCAAAGTTTAAAGCTACAAAGTTGTTCCTTTTGTCATTCTAATCAAGATTCTTGCATCATAAACACAAGTAACACAAGATTTCTCATCATCTAATCACCTATTATTTCAAAGTGAGTTATCAAATTTATTTTCATGATTTCATCTAATTAATACTTGTATCTTATGGTTTTCATGCTTAATTTCATGTACAAGTTAGCTATAACACATTATTTTTGTTAACTTTTTGAACATACAAACCCTAGATTTTGATTTAGGTGTTCCTTTGTTAAATTAACATGATTAGTAGTGATTAGGAACCCATGGCACCCTAAGAAGGTGTATGGTAGGATTAGTATACCTTTGTGGTGTTTGCAAGAGATTTGGTTGAAGTAGAAATTAGTTTTGAACATGAAAAATGGATTTGTAACAAGTATTTATACATTCTGTCCCATTTTTGTAAATCCAGGAAAATCAGTAAACATAAAGGAAACTTTGGCAAAAATTTTAGAAAATACTTTCAAAAACGAATCCGTAGGCGAAAGAACGGATTAAAAAGATGTAACACCTCCAAAATTCGATACAGCGGAAGACTCAACAAGCTTTCGGGGTGCTACGAGGATTGGTATCCATTCAAAGTCATGAAAGAACGAGATAAAGTAAACATAAGAAAAACACAACCAAAACGGGTTTTTAAAGTTTACATTTATCCCAACATTCATTCAGAGTCAGGCCCAAAAGAAATAAACGTAGGTCCACAATAGTTTATCAGAGTTTTAGAAAAGTAGATCCATAACCGGTGCCATTGCCAAGCCTCCAATCCAAGCATCCATAGAGCATCACTTAATTTCCTGAGAAAACGTGCTAAAAGTCAGCTTTCGCTGGTGAGATCATAGGTTTAAATTCATCTAACAATATAGTGGACATATACGCAAAACGCTTGCTAGCTAGACTAAGGATTCGCTAAAAGCCTGCGGATACCCTCCGCTCCAACCTAACACACGGATACCCTCCGTTCTAACATAGATATTCGGGTAACCCCCGCAATATCATAAATACTCGGATAACCTCCGAAGTATTAATAACCTATAGGTGCACACTACAGTATCTAAATAAGCCAACCTTGAATAGTACACACAACATATATGTGACTAAAGCTGACAATTCCAAATAACCAAATAAGCCAACCTTGAATAGTACACACAACATATATGTGACTAAAGCTGACAATCCACCATTAACCAAATAAGCCAACCTTGAATAGTACCCACAACATGTGTGACTAAAGCTGACAATAGATCCTAGTCCATACGCATAGCAAGTTTAGAAAGCATACAAAAGCGATAATAGTCCACATAAAATAATTTGCACGTTTCTCACCCCAAGTATTGAAAACATAGTTCAAGATTAAAAAGTGGGGCTATGACTCACCTCAAGTCCAGAAATCAACAATAAGAAATCGGTAGAGGTAAGATGTAAAGTAACTCAAAAGACGGCAACTACGGACTCGGCACGACCTAACATTATCAACTCGTTCAGAAATAATTTCCTCAAAATCAAATATTCCCAAACCCGAACGTATTCCATTATACTTCCGAAAATCCATTTCTCGTATAAATCTCGTATTAGTTTGGAGTTTGGCGTTTGGTATCCATACGGGTGGTGGGTCGACACAACTCAAACCAAGAAGTCACAACAAAAAGGATAGTAAAACAATCTATAAGTCTAATATTAGCCCAATATATTATTTAAATAAATCATCGAAGTTTATCAAATCCATCGATTTGGTAATCCCCCATATTTATTTACTTAATATACCATTCTAAGATTATACCCGAAACCTAGGTCACACATTGCACATAAAGTACTATATGGTATATATCAAAGTTTAATAAATTCACTAATTATACCGTTAAGCTTACCAAATTCGTCAATTTGGCAATCTCACGGGATACTTAGTAACTTATTATTCTCGTACACATACCACAACCTATGGGCGTCGTATGATACGATGCCCATTAATATACTCAATTTAAATAACTAAATAGCTCTTATTTAACCCGTCGATTAAATAAGTTATGTAGTTATCGAAAGTGAATGTATTAATTGTCATATATCCGTGACAACACAAACGTCACAAATAATAAACCACTTGGACTCAAGTGACCACGACCCCGTATAACTCGATAGTTTTCCTCGTTTATTAAAAGATATTATTTTATTTAATATTTATTTAACGTCAAGATTTCATCGTTATTTCTAGTGTTTAATTACAATAACGCTCCCAATATTATTACACTACTTTCATAGTATAATAGTTATAGTCACGTTATTGTTATAATATTACTCGTGATCTTTTTATTTTTAATATACGCATTTATATATTTATATATATGTTATTCACGTCTATATATTTATATAAACGTTTATATTACCAATAATATTATTACGAGTTTTATTATTTGCGTTAATTATAAATATTTATCGAGTCATACGAAATGGTCACATGTCCGAGTCATCACTCTCGGCTCATTGTCCAAGTCCAAAATAGAAATAATAATCAAGTCAAAATCAAGTAATCAATCTCCGTCCAACAATACCCAAAACACGTGCTACAACAATAGGGTCCGACTACGGCACCCGACTAACCTATCTCCGTCATACTAGTTTGACCGTCTCACAATCGGTCCCCATTCACACTTCGTCAACACAACTTCACAAAATAATAAGTCCATCGCCGAGACCACAAAAGGGTCTCGGCTCTTCCCATCCCATTCGGCCACAATCAGATCAGTAACACAATAATAAGGTCAACAACAACAAGAAAACCACAATAATAATAACAACCAGTAGCAATAACGACAATTCAACTAGACATCAGGTACCATGTGAGGGTTATTGCCGAACCCCTTGGGTCTCGGCTCACCTCTTGTCGAGCCAAAGCTCATCCAAGAGACCCTTGTGGGTCTCGGCTTAGCTCCAACGAGCCACAAGTAAAACCAAACGGACCTCATGGGTCTCGCCAATCCCAATAACAACAACAAAAATCAGAAACATAATAACAAAAGATCAATATGCTCTTAACTCTTGGTCCTTACCTTCACAATACCATTCCAAACCGAAACCAAAACCAAAACCAAACATAACCACAAGCCAATAATAAGAGGTTTAGATCAAACCATGATAAAAACATGTATACAAGCCGAGCCGTGAGCCAAGGCTCACGGTTACCCCTCGATACCAACAAAACCACACACCTTTGGTTACCAAACTAGTTTTAATCATATCTTTATTAACGAAAATGAGTTTTCCCATTAGTTTAAACAAGTTTTATATCAAAACCCACTAAGATAATCTTGTGTTTCTCACGGATTTATGACTACATCGAGGCACACAAGGTGCCAAACCGTTGCTACTCACCTTTATATACCTCAAAACGCATAGATCTACAAGAAGTAACCAAGTTTAGGCTCGAATGTGATGGATTCGAGCTGTTTTTGTGGGTTTAAGGGCGCGTGATTGGTATCAAATTAAAGAGGAGAGTGAGGTGGTAACTGTGATGGTGGCGGTGTGGTCGCTGTGGTGGCAGTGGAGTGGCTAGGGTGGTCGGATCTTGCGGCGGCTAGGTTTTGAGAAGATGGAGATGGAGAGGAGAGAGATAAGAGATGTGTTTTGTTTTTGTTTGTGTTTATCAGGTTCTTACAAGGACCAGATGTAGTTATTCTTTTATAACTAAAAAAAAATATAATAATACTAATAGGGATGGGTGAGGCGTCTAGATGTAAACACAAGGACCATTCTTGCAAACTTTTCAAAGTTTCCCGACATCCTTAACCCGAGCTCGTTTTCATATCTCACGAGACGTTCAAAATAATTATATACTCGAACCGTAAATTCAAAACATGAAATTTTCGTTAAATATATAAACCAAACCAAGTCATTCAAAATATTAAATTTTTGTTAGGTTATTCCTAGTGCCGGAGTCAACGTAGTGCCAATAAAATCTCGAAATAAATTCTCATTCATATCTCTAAACCAAATTCGATTCCATAAAAGTTTTAGATATAATCAACCAAAATATTGGTTTTTCAAGTTCGTTACGAATAAAATTTCAAATATAAATTTATAAACGAACTTTTACGTAATGCGGGTTTTCAAAATAGCTCCCCAATTTGCCAGTTGTCACAAAAGGGTTTATAACGAAGAAGTTATGATTTTTGCAAGTTTATTGATGAAAAGTATATTTTCTGAAAATACATGTTGTTGGACGTTTTTCGTCGGACAAAATGAGGCTTTAGACGTAACCCGGAGGAGCCAAGCTTTCCAAAATATATTACTACATACTAAGACGTAACCGTGGATATAAAGAACAAGTAAAACGGACTTATAACGACAAAGATATTCACGTTTCAATATCGGCAAAACTTATATTGTTTTGACAGCTTTTAGACAAAAAATAATACTAAAACTACGTAGTAACTCTAGATTTCTAAAAATAATACCAAGTACCCAAATTCATAACTAATGAAGTATTAGTAATTACAAGTATATTTTTATCACTACAAGGCGTTATATCAAGGATTTCAAACCGAGGATTTCAACACTAACATTGATACATACGACATATATATATATATATATATATATATATATATATATATATATATATATATATATATATATATATATATATATATATATATATATATACATTTCAACTAGTTTTATTTTTCTAGTTGCCTTATTTTCCTAAGTCTTGGAAAATGTATATTTTTGATAACAAGTATTTTTTCAAAGAGTAGAGTGGTATAGGGAACATGTGCATGGACATTCATAACATCATTTTGTGATCTAAAAAGATCGTTCATCATTCATATTAGGTTGAGGCAGCTAACCGTTCATTGTTGTTGTTCATTTCACTTCATCACAGTATCATCAGTTTAAGGTGAGGTTTCATAGCCCTATTTTCAATACAATATTTTGATTTCAAATCCCACGGGGGAATACATTGCATCAATTATTTTAGTACGAGCCCAAGTACTAAAACATATGTACATTGCTTAAGTTGCCTTACCAACCTGTTAAAGTCCCCTATTTATTATCATGGACCGTTAATTTGCCTATTAAGCGAGAGTGAGTGGATAGATCTATCGAGGGTGATGCCTCCATCCGTGGTAGATATTACCAACAGTAAGCGGATGCATTTCATGTCTGACATTTTGGGAGTGTTTTGGTAAAACATTCGGGAGGGGCATAAATTTCAACAGTCTAGCTTCGGGGTCATGAGCTTAAGGTCTATTGTACTATTTTACTTGACTTTTGTTATGCACTTTTACTTGTGGTGGCCGTACAACATTACATTTTATAAACCTATAGAATTCACCAACATTCGTGTTGACGTTTTAGCAATATATTTCAGGTTATTAAGGTAGCTCATGTGACATGCATTTGGACCTTCATGGAGTCGCGGGGTCGACGCGTCTCACCATTATTTCATGCACTTATGTAAACGTTTGATCTAGTATGACTTGTTTTTCATAAACTTGCAATACCTTTTGGGGACCTCATTTTGTAAACTCTCAATAATTTCAATGATCAAACGAAGTATTTTCCAAACGACACTTTAGGTCGTTCAATGTAACCATAACTGTGATGCTATGACAGACACCCTCAGGTATTCCATTCCGCTGCAAGTCAGGTAAATTGGGGGTGTGACAGAATCCGATCGGCAAACACACTCTCGGGTTTTTGGTCGATTTTTTGTGAAACAAAACAATAGTGTTTTCTTGATCTAACAATCACATTAATTCGTTATTAATTCGTAAGTACAAGAACGCGGTATTAACTCACTATAGTTAATATCTTTGATCGAATAATAAAACGGTAAGTGGTTATTCATAGATTCCTAATCAAACCCTAATTAGGGTTCATCACTTAATCAAAGTTATTGAAGTTGATTCTTTTTTGTGCTAGAATTACAAATGTACGTTCTTTGTTTAAATTATGGTTAATCTGTTACTCCGTATATGTTAATTATGATCCTAGCTTCCGCATGTTTACTTTGATGCTATATGTGTAATTATATGATTGTCATGCTAATTAAATTCTAACAGGTTCGGGTCACGGTCAACCATTTTAAACGTTTATTCGAGTTTAACCGTATAAACAATAACATGTGTAAGAATGATTGTGTGCATGCGCGCTCGTGCCTATATATAAATGCATGATGTCTAAAGTTAACCATCGATGTGTGCCAGCCTATACTAGATACAATGATCAGTAATTGCGTAGTAAAAATGTTTAATTAAGCAGTTATCATGTCTCTTTAGTCCAATTTAGACATGTTAATTATTCCTTTTAATAGTCATATGTTAAGTGAGCTCTTAGCACGTTAGGTGATTCTTCTGGTTTATCTATGCTACATAAAAAGAGAAAACACGTTTGCTTAAAATTTAAAAAATGATTAATGTTGTTAGATTAAAGTACCCCTCCTTATAAAAGATAATAGAATATATTAAATATTTCATATTTAATTACAATTTAAACATGTAATTATCTTCACTTTCACTTACTTGACACGCATATATACATTAAAAAATATTTACGCACACAAATTATCGCTACTGTACACCTATCGCTGCTATACGCGAGTAATCGTCATTCGTCTGGTGTAATTTATTAATAAAATATCTTTGGTAGTGATAGACTAAAATATTTTAGATCCAACTTTACTTGATAAAACTTTCGATATTAAATGTTGGCAAATAACGCAATATTCATTTTCTATTTTTATGGCATTATTGATTTTAGCTTTAACAATAAGAAAGGATGGACACTTTAATTATCTAATAAAGTTGTGATCATATGCCCAAAGTCAACTCACAATGTGGTAATGGGTCATAAATCATACGTAATAGTAGGGCTGTAAACGAACTGAACGTTCAGTGAATATTTCATGAACCGTTCGGTAAAAAGTTCGTTTATGTTCGTTCGTTTATTAAATGAACGAACATGAACAATATTTTACGTTCGTTTAGTTAAATGAACGAACATGAACAAAAGTCTCGTCCGTTCATTTATGTTCGTGAATGTCCGATTATGCGTTCGTTAACGTTCGCTTATGTTTATTTATCTATTTATGTTCATATATCATATCTATTAATTTTATAATTTTAAAAGTTGGTTTGTTTAAATAAAACAACACTTATAAAACAATATATTGTGAAGAATTTAATAAAGTTTATGCTTGTTTGTCAATTTTTATTTATGTTCGATCGTTTATGTTCGTTTAGCGTTCGTTTAGTGTCTTAATGAACGAACATAAACGAACATGAACAACTCATTTTCTTAATAAACGAACATGAACAAGAAAATTTGTCCGTTTAAGCGTCCGTGTCCGTTTATTTGTTCGGTTAAAATTAAATGAACGAACATGAACGAGGCTTCGTTCGTGTTCGTCTGATTCGTTTACAGCCCTACGTAATAGGTAGTAATTTATTGGTACGGGTTGGGGGATGGGATGACAATAAAGTATTATTTTCAAATATTTTTCATCAATAATTTAGCATGTACTCAGCCCTGTAGACATAACATGTATCCAAATACTATTATTCAAACTAAATGGGAATCTATGCTAATAATAAATAGTCTTCACATGGCATTTTTATTATTTCCACTACTATATTAAATCGGTCATTTACACTGGGCAACAGACAATAGACAATAATATATACTCCGTATATCTTAGATATGAATGAAGTCTCATGAAAGGAAATGCTATTATAGATGCTTTCATTATATGATTACATAAAATATAGTTCCTGTGAAGCCCAGAGGCCAGAGATAAGGTCTAAACAATTAGTATAAATGATACGGAGTAATTGTTTGTGTCCCAGAGATAAGATCGTATATCCCCAAAGTCAACCCAAAGATTTTTTTTTTTTTTTTTTTTTTTTTTTTTTTTTTTTTTGCGTGTATCGCATGGAAGCATAAATAATTGTTTGTGTGCTGGAGTTAAGGACTAAATAAATAGAGATCAGTTGTTATGATGCAACCATAAAACATTAATTGCTGGCTGTTGATACAAAAGTTGGGCGTACCTGGTTATTGGGCTTTACTCTTATATCAATTCGTTTCTTAGTACTTCGTTACCTGCGCACTAAGAAAATAAACAACACCGTTAGGCTTATCGAGGGATTGTCTCCCCCGATTAGACTCTGGCGTGAGAGTAAGTAATCGATTTGAGGTTCTCTTAAAGAGTTAGGGTTGTATATCGTACCTTTGAATGAGAGATGCCATTCCTTTTATAGGGGCTGAAACCGCGTAGGTTTCTTGCTCCTTACTCTTCGCACTCGTGGTGCTTATCGGGGTAAGGATATCTATTCCATGAATAGAAGATCCTTATCGCATGCCCGATTAATTTGGTTGGGCTTTGGGCTTCGTGAGCCCAAGCCGTTATTATTATGGCCCGTTATTTGCTATGATAACTCACTCGTGGTGGGCTTGGGCCGAGTAATGTTTATCATTTGGGCTCATGGCCCAAATATAGACTATACGTCATCATGTCCCCCCAGTCTAGTGTGCGTGGCTCGTAGCCGCGGATACTAGACTAATATGGACAGCGGTAAGCGTGGCGGGAGAACAAGTGAATATTACCGCCCATTTTTAAGTGCAATGTACCTAGTCCTAGGTATTGCAAACGGATACCTCGAAAAATGGGGGTGGTGTCCACGTGGCCCTCGTGAATCGGGAAAAAGTGCATGTACCGGTTCAGTTTCAGCCATACATTTACTGTGAGTGGGTTCCACGTGGATGAAAATTAGGGTTTTTACCACCCTATATAAGAGTGCCGCCCCCATTTTTACAATCACACAGTAAAAACACACACAACTTCTATTCATCTTCTTCTTCTTTTTGAGAGCGTTTTTTGCAAGAAAATCTTTTAACTCTCGTAGGTAATCTTTGTGTGCGTCCCACTTAGCTTTAAGATGAAAATGGTTGCTCAGTTAGAGGATTTTCGCTCCGCGATGTCTATTGAGGACGTGATGCACTTTTCTTCCGACTATTTTGTGCCTTTGGATGTACATCCAGAGGCACCAGATGTCGATGCGTGTATGGCTGACTTCCCCGAAGGGAAGATAGGTCTATACACAAAATTTTTTGAGTATGCGAATTACCGCGTACCTATATCTGTGTTTCTGAGCAATTTGCTCAATCACTATCGCCTTCACATCTCTCAGCTGCACTGTATAGGTGCGGCGAAGGTGTCAAATTTTGAAGTAAACTGTCGTTTACTTGCGATAGAACCAACTGTAGATTTGTTCCGCTCCTTTTACCACACGACGTGGTCAAATGGGTGGGTTTCCTTTGCGAAGCGCCAGGGGGCGCTTCAGTGTTATACGAAAAAGGTTGACGCCCTCAAAAATTGGAGGGAGTACTTCTTTTGGGTAGATGACGTAGTCTTTCCCTCTCCTTTTGAGTTTTATACTCAGGAATCCTTACCAAGGGATGGGCGCCCCGCACCCGGTTCATACAGTCGTGCTGACGCGCAAACTTTAGATGCCAATCGACTGGCCATAAACCCCTACCCGGAGGAGTTTTTGGTACATGTGGGGTTGAGCCGCGCTTATTTTGGCGCTGCAGATGAGGTTCCCACTTTCTTGAGTGAGGATGGCCGGGGTGGGTGTTCATCCCTTGTACTTGTTTGTAAGTTTGTTATTTTTTGTCTTCGCGCATTTACTAACTAATCCTTCTTTGTTTTTTCTTGCTTTATTTGGTGTGTGCAGAGATGGATCTGTTCGCAGTGGTGAAGCTAGATAAGCCAAAACAGGTGACCATAGGGGTGCGTCCTCTGAAGGAAGGGGAGCAGCCCCTGCTTGATGCGACCGCTGGGCATTTGACTGTTCTGCCCGCGACGGTCCGCGAGGATACACCACCACTTGTGGTGACGCCCGTCCAGAGTGTGGCGCCGGAGGTAGTGGTGGCGCCCAATGTGGAGGCGGTGCCTGAAGTGGAGGTGGCGCGCGAGGAGGCGCGATCAGGGTCCTCTGACAGCATCCAGATCCTGAAGCCTGAGGAGGTGCTGAAGGAAGAGGTTGCGCAGAGTTCAAAGCGCAAGGCCGAGGCTGGTAGCAGTGGTAATAGGAAGAGGCGTCGACACGTCATCGGAGACGCGGAGTCGAACGTGGAAGAGACTTCTACCTCTGGCGCTCGGTTGAAGAAGGATGATGCTTCTCCGTTCCTGTAAGTGTGATCTCTTTTTTTTTTTTTTTTTTTTTTTTTTTTTTTTTTTTTTTTTTGGCAATTACTTGTTGTAATTTTTGTTTACTGCCTTTGTTGCGTAGGGATGACGGCGCGAAGGATGATGAGGTTTCCTCTCCGCAGAACGAAAACAAGGAGGGGAATACCAAGGCTGCTGACGGTGGTGAGGCGCAGCAGCTGATGGATGAGCTGGCTGCGACTACCGCCCGCCAAGCTGAGCTTGTGGCTCAGCTGAAGGGGAAGTATGCTGGGGAGAGCCGTGCTCTTGCCCAGAAAGAGGAGGAGTTGGCGAACCTCCATGCGCAGTTGGCTGATGCGCAAGTGGAGCTGGGGGCCTCTAAGGCGTATGCTGAAAAGATAGCTCAAGATAAGGTGAGTATGTTAGCTGACCTTAAGTACGCGAGGTCCAAGCTTGAGCAGATAAAGGCGAGAACTTCTTGGTCGGTGTCCTATCTTGAGGAAAAGAGGGCGGAGCATCACGCTAGCGTCCAGGAATTTCAGGGGAAAATGGAGAAGGCAGTTGCGATCCAAGAGGAAAAACTGCGCGCCCTCAGCATAGAGTATGACGAGGAGTTGTACCCCCATCTGATGTCCACTATAACTGAGCGCAGGTATCATTGCTTCTTTATCTTTAAAATTACTTCATCGCTTTTTTGTTTATCTTACACAATTGTTTCTTTGTGGATGCAGATGGTTGATCAGCCATGGACTGCGCCTGGCAGCCCTGAGCACATTAGAGTCTGCGGAGGTGGTGGAAGCCTTTGGGAAGGTTGTGCACTGTGCAATGGCGCGTGGCCGTTCGCAGGCCATGGAGGAGCTTCGTGAGGCCAAGTTGCTGGAGAAGGACTTGGCGGAGATCCCTGGTTACAGCTCTACGGCTTATGACGAGCTGGTGCAGGCGATGGCGGGGCTAAAGGTTCTTGAATTGCCGCATATAGGGAAGTTGGAGCGTGACCAAGATGACCCTATAGCTGTGCTGATGGCGAGTCTAACCTTGCAGCGCCATCTTGTGGAGAACACGGAAGAGGAATTAGATTACTATCTAAAACCTGATGTATCGCAGCTTCAAGTCCCTGTTTTCGCGCGGCCTCGCGATATCCTGAAGCCTTTTGCTCTTGAAAAGGAAGTTCCTTTGAAAGAGGTGCTGGAGCGACATGCGCAGAGGGTTGCCGTGAAGAAGGGTATCAAGGGCAAGGCCGTGATGTGTGGCATTGGCGCTGCACACCTTCCTAGATCAGATGGCGTGGCCGTAAGCGTTCCGACCGTCTCTATGCAGGATGCCATAACCTTGAGTAAGCTTAAGGAAACGGGGAGTTCCGCCGCTCTAGAGGAGAATCCTGAGCATCGCCACAGTATATAGGCTTTTTGTATAATTATGTATCTTTCCTTGTAATTTATTAATAAATGTGGAATAAGATACGTTTTTGGTTTTAAGTTCGTGACTTAAATATGTGCATTGTTTGCTAAGTTTTTTTTTTTTTTTTTTTTTTTTTTTTTTTTTAAACTAAGTCTTTTAAGTACGTGACTTTGAAAAATTATACTTGCATTGTTTGCGAAGTTTTATTATTTGACCAAGTGTCTTGGCTCGTTATGTTGCTAAGCTCGTACGGTGTACTTAGTATATGCGCATCCGTCGTGGGGTGCGCATGCAAAACTTACTTCGACGTCTCGAGAGTAAGGCGCTTAGCAAGGATGCGTGATTTAACGTTGATGGGTTTGCAACCCTCTTACTCAACAAGTAAATTAGTAGGTTAACTTATCCTTTATGCCTTCGTGGGTCTTTAAGTAGTGCATGCACGCCATGTAGGCAGAAATATAAAATAAACAGTATTGACATATATGCAATAAAGTAAAATGCGTTATGGAGTTAGCTAGAAACCATAACATTTTATTAATACTTGCAAGTAATTAGAAGAAATAGAAAATACAATTCCTAGAAAAAGAAAGACAAGCACTTATTGGGCACCTCGTAAGATGCAAGTGTGTTTGTGAAAGGGTCGTAGCCTAAAAGTAACATTTTTTGAGATTGCAAATGTTCCAAGTGCGCGCTAGGTCGTTACCTTCCATATCGCGCAGCCTGTATGCGCCGTTGCCGAGCGCATCTGTAACCTCGTAAGGTCCTTCCCATTTGGGTCCTAGTTTGCCCGTGTCTTCTGCGTGGCTCGCATCGTTGGCGCGGTAAACAAAGTCTCCTGGTCTGAATGAAGTGTGTTTGACTTTTTCGTCATAATACTTCTTCATTTTTGCCTTGGCCTTTGCCTCGCGTATGGCTGCGCGTTCGCGTCTTTCTTCCAGTATGTCTAAATCTATGCGCCGTTCCTCGTCATTTGTCGTGACGTTGACCTCTGCTGTGCGTATAGTTGGCATTCCTATTTCGGCGGGTATGACGGCTTCTGTTCCATAGACTAGAGAAAATGGCGTGTCGCCAGTACTGGTTTTGATCGTCGTGCGATGCGGCCACAAGACGTGCGAGAGTTCCTCTACCCACTTTCCTTTGTGTCTGTCAAGGCGCGCTTTTATACCTTCGCCTAGACTGCGATTCGCGCGCTCAACTAGGCCATTGGTTTGTGGGTGTTTGACTGAAGCAAAGTGTTGTGTGATGTTCAATTGTGTGCACCAATCTTTGAATGGGTTGTCACAGAATTGTTTTCCGTTGTCTGATATGATTTCGCCCGGTAGGCCGAAGCGACAGACGATGTTGTCCCAAACAAAGCGCTTGACTTGGTTCCCCGTGATGTTCAGCACCGCCTTTGCTTCGATCCACTTTGTGAAGTAGTCTATGGCTACGATGAGGAATTTTACTCCTCCAGCTGCGACAGGGAAGGGTCCTGCGATGTCAATACCCCATTTGTAGAATGGCCATGGTGAGGTAATTGGTGTTAGCTCTTGTTGTGGTCGGCGCGGAATTGGTCTATGTACTTGGCAATTGCTGCATTTTCTTATCAGATCGCGTGCATCACGATGCATTGTTGGCCAATAATATCCTGACCTTAGAGCGCTTGCCACCACGGATCGTGGTCCTGAGTGCATACTACATGATCCAGCATGAATTTCGCGGAGTACGTAGTCTGCTTGAAGTGGTCCGACACATCTGAGCCATGGCTGTAAAAAAGACCGTCGATAGAGTACGTTGTCGCGTAATTCAAATCGTTGCGCTGTGCGCCGTATTCTGCGAGCGTCTTTTTGGTCTTGGGGTAGGATCCCTTTGCTAATAAATGCGGTGATGGGTGTCATCCATGTAGGGTCTTGTTCCTCTATCACCGTCGCTATTTCCCTATCCAAGATTGACTTGTTTTTTAGGGTTTCCACCAATACCTGTTTTGAGAGGTGTGCGAAGCTTGTGGATGCAATCTTGCTGAGTGCGTCCGCCTTCTTGTTATCTCCTCTAGGCACCTGTTTTATTGTGAACCGATCAAAGTTGTTGATCAAAGACTTTGTCTTTTCCAGGTATTGGGTCATGTGTTCATCCTTGGCCTCATATTCACCTAGCACGTGTTTTGCGACCAGGCGCGAATCTACGTTTGCTTCTAGGTTGCGAACACCCATTTGGATTGCAATACGTAATCCGGCTAGTAGGGCTTCGTATTCTGCCTCATTGTTTGTGGCCGTGAATTCGAAGCGTAGCGCATAGGTGAATTCCATACCTTCTGGATTTGTAAGAATAAGACCTGCGCCCGATCCTTCTACACATGAAGATCCATCTGTGAACAGAATCCAGGGTTCCTGCAAATCTGTTTTAGCTACAGATGTTGGGTTGTCGCTGTCTGGCTTTTCCACGATAAAATCGGCTAGGACTTGTCCTTTGATTGCAGTGCGCGGTCTGTATGAGATGTTGTACTCACTTAACAGTACACTCCATTTTTGTAAGCGTCCGGATGCGTCAGGCTTAGAGATAACCTGTTTGATTGGCTGATCAGTGATTACAACTATTGGATGCGCCTGAAAGTATCTGCGCAACCTTTTGGCTGCGAACACTAGAGCCAAGACCAGCTTTTCCATAGCGCTGTAGTTAGTCTCTGTTTTCTTCAAGGCTTTGCTTACGAAATATATGGGTGTCTGAACGGAGTTTCTGTCTGTCAATAATACGGCGCTTACTGCTCCATAGGTTGCCGATAAGTACATGATTAGTTCTTCCCCTGGTCGCGGTGCAACAAGTTTGGGAAGAGATGCCAGATGGTTTTTAAGTTGTTGGAAAGCTTCCTCCGCTTCGATTGTCCAGCGAAAGTCTCCCTTTTTTGTGCACTTCGTGAGTGTTTTAAAAAGGGGAAGAGATTTGTCTGCTGACTTAGATAAAAAACGGTTTAGTCCTGCTAACTTTCCATTCAATGATTGGACTTCTTTGAGTGTGCGTGGTGAGGGAAGATCAATAACAGCCTTTGTTTTTTCTGGGCAAGGCTTGATTCCATCTGGTTCTATCAAGTATCCAAGGAACATCCCTTCGGTCGCGCCGAAGGTACACTTTTTTGGATTTAACTTCATGTTGATCCGCCCCAACGTCCGGAATGTTTCCTCGATGTAGCGCACCAACTCGTCCTCTGTATGGCTCTTGATCACAAGGTCATCAACATAGACTTCCAAGTTGCGGCCTACTTGTTTTTCGAAGGCTGTGTCCACCAGTCGTTGGTATGTTGCGCCTGCGTTCTTCAGGCCAAAAGGCATTTTTGTGTAGCAGTATACTCCCTGACTGGTGTGGAAAGCTGTTTTTTCTTCATCTTCCACTGCCATCTGGATCTGATGATACCCCTTATATGCATCTAGGAAGCATTTGAAGGGGTATCCGCACAAGGATTCGACCTTCCAGTCTATCTCTGGCAGTGGATAGCAGTCCTGCGGACATGCTTTGTTGAGGTCCGTGAAGTCCACGCACATCCTCCAACTCCCGTCGCTCTTCTTTACCATAACTGGGTTAGAAAGCCAGTCGTGATAGTATACTTCGCGCATGATGCCTGCGTCTACGAGCTTATGTACTTCTTCCAGAATAGCTTTTGCACGATCTGGGGCCTGGCCACGTTTCTTTTGCCGTATTGGAGGGTATCCTTGTCGGATTTGTAGCTTATGCTCTGTAATAGAGCGTGGTACTCCTGTCATATGCTTGGGCTCCCATGCAAAGATGTCTAGGTTCTTTTGCAAGAGTGCGCATACAGCTGCTTTACCTTTGTCAGATAAAGATCCTCCAATCGAGACTTGTTGTTCCGGATAATCTGGATGAATGGCGACTTTTAAATTTGGCATCTTTTTCGTGCGCTGTTCTGGAATGGTCTCTGCTTCAGTTGTGGCTGCGATGTATTCTCTTGGTGGTACTGTGGTGTTATAGAGGGTAACGATTCCCCCTTCCACAGGGAATTTAAGCATTCCGTGCGCTGTGGATGGTACTGCGCGCATGGATGATATTCCTGGTCTTCCTATGATACCATTGTATGGTGAGGGAGATTTTATTACCATAAAGTTTATCCATGCTGCGGTTGAGTGTTGTTCATCTCCTACGACCACCAACAAGCGTAGCTGCCCCATGGGCCAGATTTTTTCTCCTGTAAATCCTGTCAATGATGTCGTAGCTGGTATCAATTGACTTTGAAGTTCAGGTCGCAGTCTTTTGAAACAGTGATCATACAGGATGTCCGCGGACACTCCTCCATCAATATACATGCGGTGGATGTCGTGTCCCCCTGTATGTATTTCAATGGTTAGGGGCTCCACGACTGCGTTGTCCGCAGCTAGGGTAGGGAAGGATATCTAGGACTAGGTACATTGCACTTAAAAATGGGCGGTAATATTCACTTGTTCTCCCGCCACGCTTACTGCTGTCCATATTAGTCTAGTATCCGCGGCTACGAGCCACGCACACTAGACTGGGGGGACATGATGACGTATAGTCTATATTTGGGCCATGAGCCCAAATGATAAACATCACTCGGCCCAAGCCCACCACGAGTGAGTTATCATAGCAAATAACGGGCCATAATAATAACGGCTTGGGCTCACGAAGCCTAAAGCCCAACCAAACTAATCGGGCATGCGATAAGGATCTTCTATTCATGGAATAGATATCCTTACCCCGATAAGCACCACGAGTGCGAAGAGTAAGGAGCAAGAAACCTACGCGGTTTCAGCCCCTATAAAAGGAATGGCATCTCTCATTCAAAGGTACGATATACAACCCTAACTCTTTAAGAGAACCTCAAATCGATTACTTACTCTCACGCCGGAGTCTAATCGGGGGAGACAATCCCTCGATAAGCCTAACGGTGTTGTTTATTTTCTTAGTGCGCAGGTAACGAAATACTAAGAAACGAATTGATATAAGAGTAAAGCCCAATAACCAGGTACGCCCAACTTTTGTATCAACACTGGCCAATAATCGTAGTCAGGTCTCTGCGTGTTAGGTGATGCATGTGTACAAGACTCGAAATAACTTACTCTTATCAAATACTAAAGATAATATAATTTCAGTTAGAGTAAACAAATCGAGGGATGGTTAGGATGTACTTTTATTTGACATTAGAAAGTTGATACTTAACGCAAGATCTACAGACACACGTACTTGCTATACCTATGAAGCCTCCAGGGTCTGAAATAGCTAATCCCACTAAAACTTCATATACGCAAATACATGGCGAAACATAGTTATGTTTAATTTGATGAAGTGTTAAAATAAAGCTCACTAAGCTGTTCACTTTCATCCTCTTAATCCCATAAATATGTAGTATAACATAATAATAATTTTTATTATCTAAACAACTTAGACGATAATCAACAAGGAAACTGAAACGTAGAAAGAAAAATTGCAAAATAGTGTTGCGGCTACTACCATCACATAACCAATAAAAAAGAAGAAAAAGAAAACAGGAACTTACAACCCATTCACGAACAGAATAACGTTGTTAGTTGTGCTACACACCTTATCAAACATTTGGTAGGCATTGTACGTATAGATCTGCTTAAATTGTAGCAAATTTAAATATGTATCCCAATGTAGCATATATGTCGTTTAATCTGCATCCATACAACAGCCTAGCTAATGGATACCATTATTAGCAAACTGTATTCTCAATTAAAGAGTAAAATGAGTATATTACCTTTTTTTTTTTTTTTTTTTTTTTTTTTTTTTTGAAAGGCAATGAGTATATTACCTCTTCAGACATGAAAGTCAAATTTCACTTGAGCATTTTATCGAACACCTTACTTCATTTATTGTTCCAAACACCGTTTTCAGAAATAGATTCGGTTCCAAATCCGTTTGATTTTAGGAATAAAACAGAGTAGTGAACACCTAACCTTAAGTTACAACATAGTGATAGTAACAGATGAGTAAGATTGATATCATTATGGCTATATGTTTTCTGGTGACATAAAATAAATTTAAGGGGGTGAAAGAAGCTTGAGTGTCCTTGTTAAATCTTTCTTCAGGAACTATTTTCGTTCCGTCACTTACTTTGCTAGAATGGCTATTTGTCCTTGTTAAACCAGAGTTGATACAAACATCTATAAATAGGGTATACAGTTGTAATCATGCATAATCAGTACATTGTATGCTAAAACCGTAAACACATGCAATTGTAAGTCAAATTTATCATTTCCGGATCAAGGATGTAATCTCTATTGTGTTAGAGGTGCCAATCCTGACAATCTAAAAAATATTTGAAGATATCTTTTTATTTAAAAAGGTCAAAGCAGTCATCTTCACCCTAACCCAGTTACCATTTTGCAGAAATGAAATTCTGTTTTAACATCTCCCACAAACAAATTTCCTCCATTAGTTGGCAGAAAATGAATCTTGGCTACCAAATAAAAACTGAAGCAATCAAATTGAATATATATTTTTAACCGTCAATGAAAACAAACTTATTGATGGCTTTACACGTACTTGACCCCATCATTAAAAGTAGAGGATCCATATGGGTCTAATCTCAATGCCTTGTATGATAAGCCCACAAAGATCCTTCTTAACAGGATGCTTTAACTTAAGATTCATTGAGACTGTTTCCTGGAGTCTTCTTGGTTTGAAATTCCCATGCTTTTACTTCGATCCAACCATCACTCCTCTGTCTTGGAAGAGCAATTAGTTTGTGTCTGTTTAGTGGGTTGTATTAAGTTTTCATCAAACTTATATCCAATGACTGGGGTGTTTGGAGGGCTTTTACTATATACTGATGATAGTAATCAAAATATTTATACCTCACTTTGAGAGGAGACTCAAAAGTAGATTCGTGTAGTGGTAATTTGTAGACAAAGTAACTTGCATAGGTCGTATCAGCTGATAGAACTTTGGGTTTTATTTCATTCACAAGTTCAAATTTGTCGGCAGCAGTTATTACAAGGAATTCTCCAAATCTGCAGACACAAGAAACTCATCTAATATGTAATTGATTCAGAAAGTTTTTAAGGCATCCAAGTAGTAGAAGCTAACTGACGTGTTAAGTTGTTTATTGTTTATTACGTAACGGGGTATGGGCTTTCTCATTCACTATGGGTAAACCGAACAACATGCCAGAATCAAAGAGCGATAACATTTCAAGTGAGCGGAATTGGTCAATGAAAAATTCCAGTGCCATCCCGCACCAAAGAAAAGTCAGGCAATGCTTTGGCATATTGTCGGGGGTACAAAATCCAACGTCTAGGGCTCTCTTTTTCAAGGCTTTTCAGAATTGATAAGTTATATATTCATGCTTCCTAGAATAGTTAATTATAAAAGAGATTTATAAGGAAAGAAGCTATAAAAATCAAGCTTTAATGGAATATTGCAGTGTAATAAAGTGTATTTCTTAAGTATTACCTGTTTTGACCCATTTATGAAATATAATGGAGTCACACAATGGAGATAAAAGGCAGAAGTATTTAGATATGTTCAGGTAATTATTACCTCCCATGTCCAGTTATCATGATAAAAGGTTCAGTTCGCCACCAATGCATATATCCCAAAATGTTCCCTTTTCTATGCTTCAATTATAAGTGTTACTTGTTAAAAAAGATTATGCATTAGTTTTATAATAACCATGTACCCGAACAGAGGAATAAAGCTTCCAAACATAGGAAGAATACAAATATAAGATCCTCTTCATCAAACTTAGTAATATTTGGATAAAACACACCCTCAAACAAATGCCAAAAAGAAAATGTATGCATTTCATTGGAACACTCAAAAGCGTAAATATGTGTTGACTAATGATGAACTGCCTAAAATACCCATTAATAGAATCATATCTTACCATTGAAAATCGGACGTCGGTCCTGCCAGTTTTGGTGCTCTTGTTTCTTCTTTCTCTGATTTCTTATTCATGGTTTAACTCCATAAAATAGTCTATATTCCTTGCCTTCCCTATTACTTACTCTTTTGGCTCTCTTCGTCCTTCTTTAAGTACTAGTAGAAATCCGTTATAATCCGCTATACAAAAGTCAAGCGCACAATGTAACATCCCGATTTTTAAATAAAGTAGTAACGGCTATATCTATTATTTCAATGGATTGAATAGAAATGTCCCACTTTGACGATATCAATAATATAGAAAGTGAGGACTTGATATGTAAACAATATATGATTTAGTTTGCAAGACATTCTACTACAAGGGACTAATAATGTCAAGTTACCGAAGTAGTGGAGATTGACCAAAATACCCTTTTTACTTATTTAACATAAGTCGGTTTAGAAAATAGGAGATATATACTCCTTCCCTTATCCTCATATGATACGACAAAACAAAAAGAAGAACCAGGAGAACAATGTTTCTTCATATTGAAGAATTCACAAGATTCAACATAAACTAGCAAGGATTAACAAGAATTAATAAGGGTTATCAAGGCTTCAATGGTTATGATGAATCAAGAGTTTCAAGTGGTCATTATGTTCTTCCCTAAAATTCAAGGTATGCTAATTATATGTTAAATCATGATTTCAAGTTATGGGATATATGGGGTTATGAATACTAAGCTTGTTTCATGATAAAGATTATGAATTCATGGTTTGTGATCTTGTACCTATGCGAATAATGATTATGGTTTTGATGGGATTATGTTAAAAATCAGATTAGGAGATCTTAGGAGGTGTTTATATGATGCTTTGAGTTAACCCAAACACCCCTTAATGCGATTTGTGTGATATATGATGTTAAACAAGTTGCTGAAATTCCAGCAGTGATTAGTCGTGTTTGGAAAATCGTATAAAATCAATAGTAGCTCGAATTGAGTCATGGCTGGACTTTCTGGAAAGCCTAATGAGTATACTTCAGTTGTTATGTTTTAAGTTTTGGCTGATTAAGTGGTTAAAGTGGTCAGAATTGTGTTTTACTGCAGCAAGGTCAGATTATAAAACGTGCAGCAAACCGAACTTTAGAAATTCATATAAAATCAACCGTAGCTCCGTTAGGAGCGTACCATACCTTTTCGGAAAGGGAAAATAGCCTACTTTCAAGGAAAATTAGCCTCATGACCTGGTTATGTAGTTAAGTCGGTCAAAATGATGCAATTGTACGCTGCTACAGAAAATCAGCAAACACTTTGTTTAGTGTTTTGATAATTACGACATAATATGATGTTTTTGCAAGTCCCGGGTGATTATATGCTATGATAGCTTATGTTCTCAGCCTATATGATTATAATCCATGTTATGAAAGTGTAGAACCAAGTGACAAGACTTGGTTACCTTAGCTCGAGTTCGCGAGCATAGTAATTCATATTTGGCGAGATTTATGCCATAACTAGTTTATGAGTTAATGAATTATAGTTAGTCTATTTGTGCTTAGTTGCACTTATATTTGGACTATCATGTTATATTCATGCCTAGTTGTTACGTGTTAACATTATACATGTGCATCTATCATGATGATATAGGTGTTCGAGGCATATTCAGAATCATTCATCTTGCATTATACGGCCCAGGTGAGTAACGGATTTTCAGTTAACATGTTTAGTAGATAAAGTGTGTTTAGTATATATAAATGTCTTGTTATATCTCAAGTAATATGCAAGTCATGTACCATATTGACCCGTGTGGTCATATTCGGTATAGTATTGACCCGTGTGGTCATATTCAGTATAGTATTGACCCGTGTGGTCATATTCAATATCATGTTGACCCGTGTGGTCATATTAATTATCATGTTGACCCGTGAGGTCATATTAGTATCATGTTGACCCGTGAGGTCATATTAGTATCAAGTTGACCCGTTGGGTTATATTAAGTATCATGTTGACCTTTTTGGTCATATTAAGTATCAAGTTGACCCGTTGGGTTATATTAAGTATCATGTTGACATGTTTGGTCATATTAAGCATCAAGTTGACCCAAGTTGACCCGTTTGGTCATATTAAGCACAAGTTGACCCGTTTGGTCGTATTAAGCATCAAGTTGACCTGTTTGGTCATATTAAATGTCATGTTGATCCGTTTGGTCATATTCAACTGTCATGTTGATCTGTTTGTCATATTAACTGTCATGTTGACCTGTTTGGTCATATTCATTATCATGTTGACCTGTTTGGCCATATTCAGTATAAAGTAGACTTGATTGGTCTTATTCAGTAGTATGTCGTGGCTCAACCTTAGTATACGCCATAGCGATAGCGATTTCAATATTATACTTATAGTAGTTCAGCTTTATATTATAGTACAACTATAGTATATTAAGTTATATCTCAGCCTTGTTTTATGTTATAGTACAATTTTAGTAATTAATTCAGTTTTAGTATCATGTCTTAGTTAACCTCATGACCATATTATTGCTCAGTTTTAGTATCATGTCTTAGTTAACCTCCAGCTCAGCTTAGTATCATGTTGTAGTCAAGCACAAGTATTTAGCTTAATCTTAATTTATATATGAATGTTATATTCGTTTAGTAATGTGTGCAAGGTGCTTTATGCACTTTTCGCCTGCGATGCGTTTATATATGCATGTCATTCTATAAGTATATAGTCAGTTATGTAATCACACATGTGTTCCAGACAAAGTTGGAACTTAGACCTCCTTAGTGGAGAATCGAGCCTTAGAATAGTAAATGTTCCAAAATCGAAACTCAGACATCCTGTATAGATGATTAACATGTTTATATGGCTCGTCAGCTATGTATTCAGTCAGTATGTGCTTATGCACTCAGCCAGTATAGTACTATAAGTACTCAGCCAGTATGTGCTTATGCACTCAGCCAGTATGTGCTTATGCACTCAGTTACTATGTGTTTTACACACTCAGTATGCTTATGTACTCAGTCAGTAACATGGTGTATCATGTATTTAATCAGTTAGTGTCGTGCTTATGCACTTAGTCAATATTATGATTCATGTAGTCAGAATAGTACTATATATATATATATATATATATATATATATATATATATATATATATATATATATATATATATATATATATACTTATTCAGCATCATGCTTATGTTCAGTTTATGATTTAATACAGTTCCGTTATCTCACTAAGTCTTATAGACTTACTGTTCTTAGTTTATATTTTGTAGGTACGCAAGATGAGACCATGTACATGCTAAATGGGGCATAATGGGTTAAAATGGTGTAGCTCGCGGGTTAGGTAACGAGCTTCTCATATCCATCATTTGTTATCAGTTTGGAATGCCCTTAAATCAAGAACCAGCTTCTTTACCAAGTTTAAAGAGTCATTGTTATGTATTTTGCAAAGTTTAGAATTTTAACGGGATGTTTGAAATATGCCCGTATGATGTAGAAAATACGCTTCCGCTAGTTTTATCAATTTACACAGTTTACAGAATTATATATATATATATATATATATATATATATATATAAAAAAAAAAAAAATCTGGGCGTTTCACACAATGCAACTATGCAAGTAGTCAACAAGGTAGTAGCATAGATATGTTTCAGCAGTGCACTAATCTATTTTTCAATTTCTTTACCCTTGGTTGCTGTGGGAGGCGGTAAGAAAGAAGGAACATACATGCAGGAAAATGGAAAAATTATAACAATTCATAATTTTCAACACTTAATTGGTGAGTACTAAACTAACGTACATATGCCTGTTTATTAATGATTCATACAAAATATCCCCTAATAATCAACAAGTTTGAACTTCATTTAATTTAATCTGCAGTATCAAGAAGAGGGACGTGTGTATTCAGATACACTAGCATCCTGCAAACTGCAATAGAAGTATGGAACACACTATGCCCACCCAAATTATAAATCATGTATTTATATTCAGTTAAAGTGTAAAACAAAATGGGTAACTTGGTTTGGTTATCTAGTCCTAAAGTAACTCGCTCTCACCAAACAAAGGCGCCTACAGATTCCTCACCAAAAACTTAAGGTTATGCTTTCTTAATAAGATGAAGATATAACCACCTACAAATACAATAACATAGGAAAACTAACTTATACGGTCAACTGAACAAGCTGAACCGAGAAAGTCTTGGCAAGCTGAAAGACCCTTGCGTACCAAGTCTATGTACGGATGAAGGATGTATGGACCACCTAGTAGAAGTTATATGTTTGAGTGGGTTAGAATTTTTCTAACAGTAAACGTTTGCATGTAACTTCACATAAGTGATCTAAAATTATTTCATTTGAGCTGATAACACAACAAAAGTAGAGGTAAGAGTCACGCTATGAAAAAATTCCAGACTCAAAGCTCTCTGAGAGAGCAGCCTAAGCTCAAAGCTTCCAAACTTGGTGACTTGCGAGCTAATCACTAGCCTACTGAACATTCTCTAGTTCAACCAACAATTCTATTAGGAGAACCATATTTCTACCAACCTCAGACTCATTTTGCAAGTATTCACTTAGTTGCATATGGTAGTTTAATAGTTTCCATCACCATAAAAACAAAACCAAAACCCAAAGAAAATAGACTACACAAAGAACTACTAATTCATTATTTGGCTATTGAGCATGAGCATACAAGTAAACTGTGATTGTATTCTTTTAAATGTAATTAACATTACACTGGGACTGCTCTTTTGGGGGTATCATAACGTATGAATGGGCAAATGGCGTCCTCAAATTATAAACAAGAACTAAATATAACAACACTCCTAGCTCCTAAAGTTTCATGAACTCATCCCCTTATAAGTTCTATACATAGAATGCCTTAATAACAAGAGTAGTGTAACATACTCAAATCAAACAAAAGCGCTTGTTTACCTACTCCAGTACTCCTAGCTCCTAAAGTTTCATGAACTCATCGCCTTATAAGTTCTACACTTCTTTGAAATTTCCACTTGCGTTCGCGCATGAATAAAAAGGCCCATTTGCTTATTAATGTGTCCATGGAAAAAAAAACCTTTCATACAGCCATATTTATGCACCATATTATTTAATTACACGAAATTATAAAACAAAAACCGACATGCATGCACGACCCTAAAACAGTAACTAACCTGATGCTTTTTCATCTTAAATTGTTTCCTCCTCGAACAAAAGCTTTTGAACCAGGTGCAGAATCCCCTTGAAACGACTCGAGAAACTCAGCATAAAGACTGGCTGTTTCATCCTCCGCCCTAAACATACATACATTTTTTTTATTAAACTTTCGGTCAAATTCACACTAAATACACACAACTTTTCAAAGTTAATAAATGCCCACAACGGTTGTACCTTTTTCTTCGCCTCTTCTTCTTTGAGATGCTTCAAAAAGGCCTCTTCTTCCATGTTATTGAAAAAAGAGCTCTATCTTTCCGCCAAAGCCCTTTTATCTGTAGGCCAAAAAGAATCAACATTAATTATGCACATTATTTGTAAAAGAACACAAGTCTTCAAATTTGCTTATTTTGTAAATATATGCAATTTAGAAACATAAAAAAAATATACTATTTTCTTACAAAAATTTCAATTGATGACAATAAAGTAACTTTACTCTATCTCAATTAGCACTTTATAAATAAGATGTGCCAAACTGTATACTAAAAACTGCTGTTTTTGCCTCAGCAATAAGCAGATAAGCAAAGTTTAGACAGGGTTGTCTGACATTATGTGACAACCGGCAGTTTAGGGAGCTATTTTTAAAACCCGCATTACAACTTAAGTTCGTTTATAATTTTTATTTGAAATTTTCATTTCACAACGAACTTGTAAGACCTATGTTATGGATATTTTATTTAATGACGTTATGGAATTCGTGAATTATGTTCATAATTCATTTTTGATTATGTGATCGGTGATGTATATTTGAATTCTCACTTGGTACTACGTTGACTTTGGCACTAGGATTACCTAACATAGTTTTATGATTCGTCTTAACGAGTCCGTTATATATTTTAATTAATTACGAGAGGTTCTCGTGTGATATGGAAATTTTAAAATGAGTTCGGGTTCGGGCCACATGTTTTTACATCTACCCACATTACCCGCTCAACCGTAATAATATCTTTATTATTACCATTATTATTATTATTCTTATTATTATTATTACATTTAAAAAAAAAAAAAAAAAAAAAAAAGAGAAAGGTTAATAAAGGGGCGCTTGGCCCGGTTTTACACACACACAAACACAAACTCACACTCACTCCTTCTTACCTCTCTCTCATCTATTTCTTCCCCATCCAAAACCCTAGCCGCCGCCGACACTATTCCGGCCACCACCGCCGTATATCCGGTCACCCAACAAAACCAAAACCACCATTTTATTCCTCTCCTTCCCCTCTTTCTTTTGGTATAAGAAACTTGCCCTAAAACCCTCATTAACACCACCAAATCTAGAGTTTTACGTTCGAATTTTTAGTACTTTACTAGATCCGTGCTTTTGGAGGATTTAGAAGGTGAGGAGAAGCTTTTTCATGAGTTTTGGGAGCCACGAATTGGTTTCATTCGTGGCTACATACATGATTTATTGGAGAATCGAATGGGTATTCGAATGGAAATGATGTTTTGTGAATAAAAGATTGTTTGGTATCCGGGTTTCGTGGTTTGGGTCGTGGTCGACTTGGAACCGAGAGCAAAGCTCTCGGCTTATTGGTTCGAGCCTTGTATGGCTTGGTCTTTTTGTTGTTGATTGGTTTGTTTGGTTATCGAGGGTATGTTGTGACCTCGACCCGAAGCTAGCCGAGACCTTGTGGTCTCGGGGTTCCTTTTCCTTGTGATCTTTGGCCATACCGAGACCTCAAGGGTTCTCGTTGAAGTATGGTTTGAGCCCTTGGCTCGTATGATTCTTTGTGGTTCGAACCTTTGGGTCACGGCTGTTAGCCGAGTACCACTTGTTTGCCGATTTGACCATAGAGTCAAATGGTTTACATACTTATTTGGTTTAGCTCATGTGAGCTATGTGATGTTGGATTCAAGTTCATGTTACTCATGGTTCGGAGCCGAGACTCAAGTGAGTCGAGGGCTCGGGTCGGCTTGGTAAACCGACCCACACATTAACTTGTTAATGTTATATTTTTCTATATAAATGTGAACTTGTTTAATTGTTGTTGTGGTATTTATTTTCTCGGCCGAATGTATTTGGGTCGAATTGGACATTGTTTTGATATTGAGGAGTTGTTGTCGAGTGGAATGAGATATGAGGACCGGTTATGAGACGGTCGTTAGATGACGGAGATAGGTTAGTCGGGTACCGTAGTCGGACCTTATTGTTGTAGCCCGTGGTTGAGATTGTGATTGGACGGAGATTTATTATTTATGACTTTTTCTTATTGTTGGACTTGGACAATGAGCCGAGGGTCATGACTCGGACATATGACCATTTCGTATCACTCAATAACTATTAAACTTGAACGAGAATAATAAAACTCGTAATAATAATTATTAATAATATGAACGTTTATACGAAAGTATATACGTGAATAACGTATATATAACTATATAAACGCGTATATTAATAATAATAATAATCACGAGTCGTATTATAAATAATACGATTAGATATATATTAGGCTACGAAAGTGGTGTAATATTAATAAACGTATTATTATTATAAAAATTGTGTTATAAACGGGAAACTCCCGACAATTATGAAACATTTAATAAAATGTCATTTCGAATATACAACGGATAAGTTTATTGAGTTAGGCGAAATTGTTGTCACTCGGGTCCAGGTAAGTCATTATTTGTGACATTCGTGTTGTCTCGGATATATGACGACTAATATAGACGTTTTCTATAAGTAAATAACCACTCAACCGTAAGGTTGAGCCGGGTTGTTTGGTTATATGAAACGAATATATTAGTGGGCAGCGTATCCTACGACGCCCACAGGTTGTAGTATATGTAAAGTGTAATAGATTGCGAGTGTATATATCGGGAAATCTGGCCAATTTGACGATATATATGAGGAATTTATTAAACTATGATATATACTATATAGTAATTATGTGCTATGTGCTTTATATGTGCTTTAGATTGTGTGTAATCTTGGAACGGTATATTACGTAAATAAATATGAGGATTATCAAATCGACGGATTTGGTAAACTTTGGCGATTTATTTAAATGATATATTGGGCTAATATTAGATCTATAGTTTATTTTATCTTTTTATGTGTGATCTTGTTGGTTTGTTTTGAGTCGACCCACCACCCGTATGGATACCAAACGCAAATACACCAAACTAATACGAAATGGATTTTCGGAAATAAAACGGATTCTCGTCCGGGTTTGGGAATATTATATATTGGAGGAAATGATCTCTGAAAGAGTTAATATTGTTAGGTCGTGCCAAGTCCGTAGTTGCTGTTTCGTGAGTTATCATACATCTTATTGCTACCTACCTCGTCTTGCTATTTTTCTGGACTTGAGGTGAGTCATAGCCCCACTTTTTACTCTTGAACTATGTTTTCAACGATTGGGGTGAGAAACGTGCAAATTATTTCATGTGGACTATTATCGCTTTTATATGCTTTCTAAACTTGCTATGCGTATGGACTAGGATATATTGTCAACTTTAGTCACATATTTTCGTGTGTACTATTCAAGGTTGGCTTATTTGGATTGTCAGCTTTAGTCACATAGTTTTGTGTGTACTATTCAAGGTTGGCTTATTTGGTTATTGATGGATTGTCAGCTTTAGTCACATAGTTTTGTGTGTACTATTCAAGGTTGGCTTATTTGGATTGTCAGCTTTAGTCACATAGTTTCGTGTGTACTATTCAAGGTTGACTTATTTAGATACTGTAGTGTGCACCTATAGGTTATTAATACTTCGGAGGTTATCCGAGTATTTATTGGTATTGCGGGGGTTACCCGAATATCTATGTTGTTACGGAAGGGTATCCGTGTGTTTTGGTTATTGCGGAAGGGTTTCCGTGTGTTATGTTGAGAGCGGAGGGTATCCGCAGGCTTTTAGCGAATCCTTAGTCTAGCTAGCAAGCGTTTTGCGTATATGTCCACTATATTATTAGTTGAATTTAAACCTATGATCTCACCAGCGAAAGCTGACTTTTAGCACGTTTTCTCAGGTAATTAAGTGTTGAGGTGCATGCTTGGATTGGAAGGCTCGGCTGAGGCACACGGTTATGGATCTATATTTTCTGAACTCTGATAATTAAATTTGGACCTATTGTTATTTATTTTGGGCCTGACTCTGAATGATGTTGGGATAAATGTAAACCTTAAAACCCCGTTTTGGTTGTGTTTTTACTATGTTTACTTTATCTCGTTCTATATTGTCTTGTGTTGGATACCAATCCCCGTAGCACCCCGAAAGCTTGTTGAGTCTTCCGCTGTATCAAATTTTGGGGGTGTTACAGATTGGTATCAGAGCCAAGGTTATAGAGAACTAGGTAAATAAACGCCTAAACTATAACCGTATTTTTATAGAAAATGATCCTTGACTACCGCCCGCCAGCCCGCCAAGCCGAAGCATCTCCTATTATTTGAGGTATTATGAGATATTTGAGATGATTGTTAGATTTGAGACTTATTGAGATGACTTGAGGTATATGGATTTTAGTATAAGATGGCGTTCTCGAGGATTTATATGGTCTATATGTTTTATAAACATTTTAGTAATGCGGTGTTTGAAATTCTTTTATTGAGATTATATATGGAATTAATTGATGAGTATATTTGGTATGGTATTATGAGTTGTGATTTAAGTTGTTTTGAAACACTTACACCTACCTTACGCCGTTGTCACAGACTATGGCCTCCCATATGCCCGATGTCGTCGAGGACATTCTTACTGCACCGGTTTTACCTGCACAGTTCATTATGGCATCTGATGATCCTTACCAGATGGCCATGACTCCAGCTACTGTATCACAGGCAGCTTCTACTTCAGCACTACCTGCTGCATCTACGCAGGGAGCCTCATCTTCTTTAGGGCTCCCTGGTACATCGAGGCAGCTTACTCTTCATCAGGCTTTGGCTCGTGTGGCACCACGCTTTGCCCACCGAGCTACGGCACGCATGTCGGTACGCCCTACTCCATCACCTTTACAGATTGATGCTCATTCTCTTCTGTCTGAGGCGCCGCCCACATCACTGCGTCGTCGTCCTAGATCACCTACTACATCTTCACTTGGTTCACCTAGTAGGAGACGGCGAGTGATGAGGTACTCTTCCGATGAGGAGGAGGAGTACGAGGGTGAGGATGACCCTCAGGAGGCTGAGCATGGTGATGATGATGACCCTGAGGAGGAGGATGACCCTCAGGAGGATGAGATGTCTGATGATGAAGATGATGAGTTAGCACCACCAGCTCAGGCTGAGGAGCCTGATTCACCTGTACACCCGATTGAGCCTGATTCACCTGACCATCCGTTCTTGTTTGAGTTGCCACCTGGTAGTCCAGTGGAGTCGGATGCATCGTCTGAGATTTCTGCTGAGCATGCAGAGTTGGGTGAGATTGGCAGGTTGTGGGCTCGGATTACTGAGCTTAGTGACAGAGTTGCACGTGTATCTGATCGACTTGAGCGAGTTATTGGGGAGTTTTTAGCAGATTTGAGAGTTGACTTGACTGTCGTTGTGGGCAGGACTACTGAGCTGAGGAGAGCTTTGATGGATGTCCACGAGCATATCGATAGTTTGCAGCGAGGATTTGTTACTGCTCGTGAGGCCGACCGCAAGCTTTGGCAAAGGAATGCCGAGCTAGAGAAGGAGGTGGCTGACCTCAAGAGAGACCGAGACACCCATAGCGTGGAGTTAGGATCGTTATGGAGGGATCTTGATGGCTTGAGGCAGGAGTTGAGGATTCTCCGTCAGCCACGTGGCTAGTTGTTTGAGTTATATTATCTTGTTGCTTTCTTAGCCGAGGAGTGTTCGGTTAGAAAAGCTAGTTATCATATTTTGATGTATTTTGTACGGTATTCGTCTCTTTTGGAACGATTAGTATGTCTTGTGTTATCCGTTAGATGGAACGATGTTAGATCGCTATTGTACGGTTGATGGTTATTAGTATATGGTATTATGTGATTTTGGGTGTTATGGAAATTGAGTCCTTATTCGCTTATTTGTTGTTACGTGATCAATGGCACCCCGTCGAAACCCTGTTAGTTCTACCAGGACTGGTCCTGCTGTGACTACTCCTGCTCGTCGAGGTCGTCGACCTACTCGAAATGTTGAAACTCCTACTCCTGACAACCTGGACACCACTAACCGTAACAACAGGAATCAAAATGTTGATGTTCAGGGAGACAATGATCATGTTCCACTTAATGCACCTACTGTGGATCAAGCCATGATCAACCAACTCGTGGAGCAAAGAGTTGCTGAACTACTAGCTGAGTCGAATCATTCCAACAATTCTGCTGGAACTTTTCCACCTGTTCGTGCTAATGGATGTCAATACAAGGAATTCAAAATTTGTGGACCCATTGAGTTTGGTGGAACTGAAGGAGTGGTTTGCTTAGTCAGATGGATTGAGAAGACTGAGTCAGTGTTTAATGTCAGTGGTTGTGCGGAGAATGCGAAGGTAAAGTTTGCTTCTTTTACTTTCAAGGATGAAGCTTTGACTTGGTGGAACAATTACCGAAATGCAGTTGGGAGTGATGTAGCATATGCTATGACTTGGGAGCAATTTAAGTCCTTGTTGATTCAGACTTATTGCCCAAGGAATGAGGTCAAGAAGCTAGAGATTGAGTTTTGGAACCACAAGGTGAAAGGTAATGATATGGCGACTTACAATCGTCGTTACCAGGAGTTAGCCTTGTTGTGCCCTGATATGGTGAAAACCGAGACTCAAAAGATTGAGAGGTATACTGATGGATTGCCTGTAGCTACGAGGAATGATGTAATTTCTGCTAGGCCTACAAACATCCATGAGGCAATCACAATTGCTCAACAACTTATGGATTCGTTGGAATTAGAAGAAGCTGATAAGGAGAAGAATGGAAAGAGAAAGAGAGACCGTCACTCTAAGAGTAATGATCACCGAAGCAAGAGACAAGCTAAGGCTTATGCTATTGGGAATGGAGGTAAGAAGAATCAGAACGGTGATGCACCCAAGTGTGATCGTTACCATCAGCATCACACTCGATGGTGTAGTGTGACATGCCAGAATTGCTCAAGGAAAGGACATACAGCTAGAGACTGTAGAGCGCGACCTCTTGCTATGGTTCAAGCTGCTCCTGAGATGAGAAACAAGGCAGATGTTACCTGTTATGGGTGTGGAAAGAAGGGACACTATAGGAATGAGTGTAGAGAATCGCGGAACCGTGGAAATCAAGGCTCGGGTGGTAATGGGTACAATTATGGAAACTGTGGAGCTGGAGGAAATCGTGGACGACAAGATAATGGGGACCAACGTGTGAAAGCTGGAGCTGCTCAGGGAAGAGTGTATGCACTCGGGAACGAGAGAGGAGAGGATCCGAACGTCATTACTGGTACGTTCCTTCTCAACAATCGTTATGCTTCCATACTGTTTGATACTGGTGCCGATAGGAGTTTTGTGTCCACTACATTTGCACCCTTACTAGAGAAACCCCCGATGGCCTTAGGAATTGGATATGATATTGAGTTAGCTAATGGTAACATAGAAAGGATTAATACCATCATTCGCGGTTGTACATTAAATTTCTTGAACCACCCTTTCAACATAGATCTTCTACCCGTCACATTAGGAAGTTTTGACGTAATCATTGGTATGGATTGGTTGTCGAAGTATCGTGCTCACATACTTTGCGACGAGAAGATCGTGCGTGTACCATACGGAAAGGAAGTCCTAAATATATTAGGAGACCGAAAGGATTCTAGGAGCCCATCCCGATTGGCGGTGATTTCTTGCACTAAGTTACCGAAGCTAATGGAGAAGGGATGTTATCTTTTCTTAGCTCAAATTTCTGAGAAGGGAGAGACGAAGAAAAAGGAAAGGTGCATTGGAGATGTACCTATAGTTTGTGATTTTCCTGATGTGTTTCCCGATGATTTGCCGGGAATCCCACCGACTAGACAAGTGGAGTTTCAGATTGAGTTGATACCTGGTGCTGCACCCGTAGCACGAGCACCTTATCGTCTTGCACCTACCGAACTGGAAGAGTTGTCGAAACAATTGGCGGAGTTAGCCGAAAAGGGATTCATAAGACCAAGCTCTTCACCTTGGGGAGCCCCAGTCTTATTTGAGAAGAAGAAGGATGGATCGTTTCGTATGTGTATTGATTATAGAGAGTTGAATAAGTTAACGGTGAAGAATCGATACCCGTTACCTAGGATCGATGACTTGTTCGATCAGCTTCAAGGATCGAGTGTGTATTCGAAGATCGATTTGAGATCGGGATATCATCAACTTCGAGTTCGTGAGGAGGATATTCCGAAAACGGCTTTCAGAACCCGTTACGGGCATTACGAGTTTCAGGTGATGCCGTTTGGGTTGACTAACGCACCAGCAATATTCATGGATCTCATGAATCGTGTGTGTAAGCCATATTTGGATAAGTTCGTGATTGTATTCATCGATGACATTCTGATTTATTCAAAGAGTGAGAAAGAGCATGAGGAGCATCTAAGACTCATTTTAGAATTGCTCAGGAAGGAGAAACTTTATGCCAAGTTTTCGAAATGCGAATTTTGGATTCCGACAGTACAATTTTTGGGTCATGTGATTGACAGACAAGGAGTCCATGTGGATCCTGCAAAAATTGAGGCGATAAAAGATTGGGCTGCACCTACAACCCCAACCGAAGTTCGTCAATTTTTGGGTTTAGCTGGTTATTATCGAAGATTCATTGAGGAATTTTCGAAGATAGCTAAACCATTGACCAAATTGACTCAAAAGAGTGTTACGTATGAATGGGGAGATAAAGAAGAGGAAGCGTTTCAATTGCTTAAGAAAATGTTGTGTAGTGCTCCTATCTTAGCGTTACCAGAAGGTAACGAGGATTTCGTCGTCTATTGTGACACCTCACATAAAGGTTTAGGAGCCGTGTTAATGCAACGAGAGAAGGTGATAGCTTATGCTTCCCGACAGCTCAAAAAGCATGAGAAAAACTACACTACCCATGATTTGGAGCTCGGTGCTGTGGTTTTTGCTTTAAGGATATGGAGACATTACTTGTACGGAACCAAGTGTGTTGTGTTTACCGACCACAAAAGTCTACAACACATCTTGAATCAAAAAGAGCTCAACATGAGACAACGACGTTGGATCGAGTTGCTAAGCGATTATGATTGTGAAATTCGCTACCATCCTGGTAAAGCAAACGTTGTTGCTGATGCTCTTAGTCGAAAGGAAAGAGTACCACCATTACGAGTTAGGTCATTGGGAATGACTATCGTATCGCCATTACCATCTCAAATACTCGAAGCTCAAACGGAAGCGTTGAAAGCAGAAAATAGATCTGCCGAGAACATATTTGGGATGGCTGATAATGAGAAAGGATTTGTTGAGCGTTCGGATGGATTATTATGTTTTGGAGATCGGATTTGGGTACCGTTATATGGAGAAATTCGAGAAGTGATTATGCATGAGTCGCATAAGTCAAAGTACTCCATTCACCCTAGTTCCGATAAAATGTACCAAGATCTTAAGAAGTTCTATTGGTGGCCAAATATGAAGGCAGATATAGCATCGTACGTTAGTAAATGCTTGACATGCGCCAAGGTTAAGGCTGAACACCAGAGACCGTCAGGACTACTAACGCAACCAGAACTTCCAGTCTGGAAATGGGAGCGGATTACTATGGACTTCATTACCAAATTACCGAGGACAGCTAGCGGTTGTGACGCTATCTGGGTAATTGTGGATCGTCTGACAAAGTCTGCTCATTTCTTAGCTATTAGTGAAGATGATAGTGTGGATAAGCTTGCAAGGTTATATGTGAAGGAAATTATTTCGCGTCATGGAGTCCCGATATCTATTATTTCGGATCGTGATAGTCGTTTTACGTCAGCTTTGTGGCGATCACTTCAAACGGCTTTGGGGACGATGCTTGATATGAGTACTGCATATCATCCCCAAACCGATGGTCAAAGTGAGAGGACCATTCAGACATTAGAGGATATGCTTCGTGCATGCATCATAGACTTTGGTAAAGGCTGGGAGAAGTATTTACCCCTTGCGGAGTTCTCCTATAATAACAGCTACCACACAAGTCTTAAAGCTGCACCATCCGAAGCTTTGTATGGCAGAAAGTGTCGTTCGCCTATTGGTTGGGCAGAAGTTGGAGATAGTCAACTTACAGGCCCTGAGCTTATTTTGGAAACTACCGAGAAAGTAACTCAGATTCGTGATCGGTTGCAAGCCGCCAGAGATAGGCAGAAGAGCTACGCCGATCAGAGACGTAAACCTTTAGAGTTCCAGGTTGGAGACAAAGTGATGCTGAAAGTCTCGCCTTGGAAAGGTGTAATACGTTTCGGGAAACGTGGTAAACTCAACCCACGCTACATTGGACCATTCTTAATCTTAGAGAGAATTGGGCCCGTGGCTTATAGGTTGGAATTACCGTCCGAACTGAGCAAAGTTCACGACGTGTTTCACGTGAGTAATTTGAAGAAATGTCTTTCTGATGAAATGCCCGTCATTCCAATGAGGGACATTCGTGTTGATGAGAAACTGAATTTCGTGGAGGAACCGATCGAGATTTTAGATCGTGAAGTTAAACGACTCAAGAGGAGTCGCATTCCGCTCGTCAAGGTTCGTTGGAATTCCCGACATGGACCAGAATTTACGTGAGAACGTGAGGACGAGTTCAGGAAGAGATATCCGAAGCTTTTCACTTCGTAGATAAATTTTTCCGAGTGAAACCCGGGACGGGTTTCCTTCTGAGACGGGGAGGATGTGACAACCGGCAGTTTAGGGAGCTATTTTTAAAACCCGCATTACAACTTAAGTTCGTTTATAATTTTTATTTGAAATTTTCATTTCACAACGAACTTGTAAGACCTATGTTATGGATATTTTATTTAATGACGTTATGGAATTCGTGAATTATGTTCATAATTCATTTTTGATTATGTGATCGGTGATGTATATTTGAATTCTCACTTGGTACTACGTTGACTTTGGCACTAGGATTACCTAACATAGTTTTATGATTCGTCTTAACGAGTCCGTTATATATTTTAATTAATTACGAGAGGTTCTCGTGTGATATGGAAATTTTAAAATGAGTTCGGGTTCGGGCCACGTGTTTTTACATCTACCCACATTACCCGCTCAACCGTAATAATATCTTTATTATTACTATTATTATTATTATTCTTATTATTATTATTACATTAAAAAAAAAAAAAAAAAAAAAAAGAGAAAGGTTAATAAAGGGGCGCTTGGCCCGGTTTTACACACACACAAACACAAACTCACACTCACTCCTTCTTATCTCTCTCTCATCTATTTCTTCCCCATCCAAAACCCTAGCCGCCGCCGACACTATTCCGGCCACCACCGCCGTATATCCGGTCACCCAACAAAACCAAAACCACCATTTTATTCCTCTCCTTCCCCTCTTTCTTTTGGTATAAGAAACTTGCCCTAAAACCCTCATTAACACCACCAAATCTAGAGTTTTACGTTCGAATTTTTAGTACTTTACTAGATCCGTGCTTTTGGAGGATTTAGAAGGTGAGGAGAAGCTTTTTCATGAGTTTTGGGAGCCACGAATTGGTTTCATTCGTGGCTACATACATGATTTATTGGAGAATCGAATGGGTATTCGAATGGAAATGATGTTTTGTGAATAAAAGATTGTTTGGTATCCGGGTTTCGTGGTTTGGGTCGTGGTCGACTTGGAACCGAGAGCAAAGCTCTCGGCTTATTGGTTCGAGCCTTGTATGGCTTGGTCTTTTTGTTGTTGATTGGTTTGTTTGGTTATCGAGGGTATGTTGTGACCTCGACCCGAAGCTAGCCGAGACCTTGTGGTCTCGGGGTTCCTTTTCCTTGTGATCTTTGGCCATACCGAGACCTCAAGGGTTCTCGTTGAAGTATGGTTTGAGCCCTTGGCTCGTATGATTCTTTGTGGTTCGATCCTTTGGGTCAGGCTGTTAGCCAAGTACCACTTGTTTGCCGATTTGACCATAGAGTCAAATGGTTTACATACTTATTTGGTTTAGCTCATGTGAGCTATGTGATGTTGGATTCAAGTTCATGTTACTCATGGTTCGGAGCCGAGACTCAAGTGAGTCGAGGGCTCGGGTCGGCTTGGTAAACCGACCCACACATTAACTTGTTAATGTTATATTTTTCTATATAAATGTGAACTTGTTTAATTGTTGTTGTGGTATTTATTTTCTCGGCCGAATGTATTTGGGTCGAATTGGACATTGTTTTGATATTGAGGAGTTGTTGTCGAGTGGAATGAGATATGAGGACCGGTTATGAGACGGTCGTTAGATGACGGAGATAGGTTAGTCGGGTACCGTAGTCGGACCTTATTGTTGTAGCCCGTGGTTGAGATTGTGATTGGACGGAGATTTATTATTTATGACTTTTTCTTATTGTTGGACTTGGACAATGAGCCGAGGGTCATGACTCGGACATATGACCATTTCGTATCACTCAATAACTATTAAACTTGAACGAGAATAATAAAACTCGTAATAATAATTATTAATAATATGAACGTTTATACGAAAGTATATACGTGAATAACGTATATATAACTATATAAACGCGTATATTAATAATAATAATAATCACGAGTCGTATTATAAATAATACGATTAGATATATATTAGGCTACGAAAGTGGTGTAATATTAATAAACGTATTATTATTATAAAAATTGTGTTATAAACGGGAAACTCCCGACAATTATGAAACATTTAATAAAATGTCATTTCGAATATACAACGGATAAGTTTATTGAGTTAGGCGAAATTGTTGTCACTCGGGTCCAGGTAAGTCATTATTTGTGACATTCGTGTTGTCTCGGATATATGACGACTAATATAGACGTTTTCTATAAGTAAATAACCACTCAACCGTAAGGTTGAGCCGGGTTGTTTGGTTATATGAAACGAATATATTAGTGGGCAGCGTATCCTACGACGCCCACAGGTTGTAGTATATGTAAAGTGTAATAGATTGCGAGTGTATATATCGGGAAATCTGGCCAATTTGACGATATATATGAGGAATTTATTAAACTATGATATATACTATATAGTAATTATGTGCTATGTGCTTTATATGTGCTTTAGATTGTGTGTAATCTTGGAACGGTATATTACGTAAATAAATATGAGGATTATCAAATCGACGGATTTGGTAAACTTTGGCGATTTATTTAAATGATATATTGGGCTAATATTAGATCTATAGTTTATTTTATCTTTTTATGTGTGATCTTGTTGGTTTGTTTTGAGTCGACTCACCACCCGTATGGATACCAAACGCAAATACACCAAACTAATACGAAATGGATTTTCGGAAATAAAACGGATTCTCGTCCGGGTTTGGGAATATTATATATTGGAGGAAATGATCTCTGAAAGAGTTAATATTGTTAGGTCGTGCCAAGTCCGTAGTTGCTGTTTCGTGAGTTATCATACATCTTATTGCTACCTACCTCGTCTTGCTATTTTTCTGGACTTGAGGTGAGTCATAGCCCCACTTTTTACTCTTGAACTATGTTTTCAACGATTGGGGTGAGAAACGTGCAAATTATTTCATGTGGACTATTATCGCTTTTATATGCTTTCTAAACTTGCTATGCGTATGGACTAGGATATATTGTCAACTTTAGTCACATATTTTCGTGTGTACTATTCAAGGTTGGCTTATTTGGATTGTCAGCTTTAGTCACATAGTTTTGTGTGTACTATTCAAGGTTGGCTTATTTGGTTATTGATGGATTGTCAGCTTTAGTCACATAGTTTTGTGTGTACTATTCAAGGTTGGCTTATTTGGATTGTCAGCTTTAGTCACATAGTTTCATGTGTACTATTCAAGGTTGACTTATTTAGATACTGTAGTGTGCACCTATAGGTTATTAATACTTCGGAGGTTATCCGAGTATTTATTGGTATTGCGGGGGTTACCCGAATATCTATGTTGTTACGGAAGGGTATCCGTGTGTTTTGGTTATTGCGGAAGGGTTTCCGTGTGTTATGTTGAGAGCGGAGGGTATCCGCAGGCTTTTAGCGAATCCTTAGTCTAGCTAGCAAGCGTTTTGCGTATATGTCCACTATATTATTAGTTGAATTTAAACCTATGATCTCACCAGCGAAAGCTGACTTTTAGCACGTTTTCTCAGGTAATTAAGTGTTGAGGTGCATGCTTGGATTGGAAGGCTCGGCTGAGGCACACGGTTATGGATCTATATTTTCTGAACTCTGATAATTAAATTTGGACCTATTGTTATTTATTTTGGGCCTGACTCTGAATGATGTTGGGATAAATGTAAACCTTAAAACCCCGTTTTGGTTGTGTTTTTACTATGTTTACTTTATCTCGTTCTATATTGTCTTGTGTTGGATATCAATCCCCGTAGCACCCCGAAAGCTTGTTGAGTCTTCCGCTGTATCAAATTTTGGGGGTGTTACACATTACTTATATTTTCTGCTTATAAATAAGTAATTATAAGCTGCTTATTTTGCCACAAACACTTCAAAGTTCAAACAGCTTATCTGCTCCCAGACACCCTCTAACTTGACATCTATTGTTTAAACCCTTTTAAGCAACAATACATTTAACAATAACCGCAGAAAACCACAATCATGCAAAACATAGCTATACAAGAAACATCTTTTTCCTCTGTCCTAAATTCGAATATCCCAAGTTAACAAATCCATATCAATGTGCATGTAACAACCAAACAAACTACACACCACAAAATAGACCAACAACACGCCTTTTCTCACCAAAAAAAGGTCAATATATTAACTTCTTTAAAAAATATAACATTGTGCATATCCCAATCTCGATGAAGCGGTGTAAGGGAATGTCGACTGTTACCCGAGGGTAAAGGAACCACTTCAAGAAAGACACCCGACTAGAATGCACACACACATTCTTGTTGGGGGTAAGAATTCGTCACCGGCAGTTATTACAATCACTTCTCCAAATCTGCAGAAAAGAAATCATCATATATGTAATATATTCAGAAAGTGTTTCAGGTTTTCAAGTAGTAGCAGCCTGCTAATGCGTTAAGTTGCTTAATTATGTTTATTGTTTAACAGGTGGTCATGACACACCAAACCAAAGTCCTAGATGCTTTGCCATACTGTGGGGGTACAAAATCTATTCAGATTTACTAGAAGTCAGTAATCAAGGAGGTATGCACTTATTCATTAACTGATATACTAATCTAGTGAAACTAGCTCACTAGATCACAACACTAACAAAGAAGAGCTTTGATGAGGTTATTTCCTTTTCAATATCACAATGAACAAGATACTAAACACATATCGTTTTCTTAATAAGATGATAATATCTGCCTACAAATTCAATAACACAGGACAACAAACTTAAGAAGCTGAACCAAGAAAGGCTTTGCAAGCTTAAAAGACCCTTGTGTACAAAGTCTATACACTGATACTAACCACCTAGTATATGTTATATGTTTGAGTGGGTTATAATTTTTCTGACAGTAAAAGTTTGCATGTAACTTCACATCAATGCTTTAACTTAATTCCATCTGGGCTGATGTGAGCACATAAATCCAATGCTACATAAGTAGAGGTAAGAGTCACGTTTATATAAAATCCCATACTCACGCACTATGAGAGTGCAGCCTGAGCTCAAAGCTTCCAAACTTGGTGACTTGCGAGCTAATTACTAGCCTACTGAGCATTCTCAAGTCCAACCAATATTTTCATGAGGAAACATCATTTTTAGCAATCTCGGAATCATTTGGACATTTGGTAAGTATTCACCTAGTTGCGTATGGTAATTTCCATCACTATAAGAACAAAAACAAAACCGAACAGCAGGGACGGAGCCAAGTATGGAGTGGGGTGGGCCATAGCCCATCTTGAAATTTCAAATGTTTTTTTTTTACTTTACTATAGATATGTAGAGATATTTGGCGTACTTGACGGATTTGACCCACCTTGCCACCCTAACTTATTTTGAGTCACCATTCATAAAAGTAAAAAAGATACGAGTATTAATTTCTAACATCTAATATCAAAACTGAAATACTAAAATTGTCATAGCCCGATATTTATTATTAGTAGCAAACATGTAATTGTCACTAAAATCGTGAAATTAGTGTTTAGAAACTTGTTCATTAAATAATTATCACGATATCAATGTGTAATTAGTTTTTTCGGTACTTTCTTGGCCCACCCAAGTAACAAATCCTAGCTTCGTCACTGCCAAACAGAATAATTATACAAAGGACTGCTAATTCGCTGTTCGGCTATTGAGCATGTGCGTACAAATAAAGTGAGTTGGTATTCTTATAAATGTGAATAACATTGGTAGCTTGATACTGGGACTGCTCTTTTGAGGGTATCATTACATATAAATGGCGTCATCAAATTATAGACAAAAGCTACATATAACAAGATTCATAGCTCCTTAAAGTTACCATGCTAAACAAGACAAGTATAGTTTCATGAACTTATCGCCTTATAAGTTCTATATTCAGAATGCCTTATGATAAGAGCAGTGTAACATATTCAAACCAAACAAAAGCGCTTGTTTACCTACCCCCCTTCTTTGAACCAGACACTTCTTTGGAATTTCCAATAAAAAGCCCCATTTGCTTATTAATGTGTCCATTGAAAATAATTATTCATACAACCATATATTTATGCGCCATATTAATACATTACACAAAAATACATAACAAAAACGGAAAACGAATGCAAGACCTTATAACACGAACTAACCTGCATCAGGTTTCACTTTTTCATCGTTAATTGTCCCTCCTCAAACAAAAGCATTTGAACCAGGTGCAAAATCCCCTTGAAACGATTCAAGAAACTCAGCATATAAACGGGCTGTTTCATCTTCAGCCCTCTGCATAATTATCAAATTCTCCATCAGAATCGCACTAAATACAAGCCTGCACAACCTTAATAAAAACATCCACAAAGGTTGTACCTTTTTCTTCGCCTCTTCTTCTTCACGATGCTTCTGAAAAGGTGTCTTCTTCCGTGTAATTGAGAAAGAGCTCATCTTTTCGCCAAAACCCTTTTATCTATATGCCCAAAAAAGCATCAAGATTAAACACAAACATTAGTTTGTAAAAGAACGCAAGTGTTAAAAAATTTGCTTATTTTGGATACTAGTTTAATACTTTTCAAATTTCAATTAAAACTAACGATGGTAAAAAGAAAATTTTAGTTTCATCTTAAATATCAAACATCATAAGAACAAAATCCAAATTAACACTAAACACCACTCTATATCAGCACTAAATTGACCTCAATTTTTTTATCTCGAATCAACAATTTGCATATGTAATTTAATCTCAAGCCTCTAATTTGCATATATTTATACTAGTATTAGACAAGAAAAACTTTATACCCTCTTTCCTGAAACCGAATAATCCTAAAATCACAAAATCAATTGAAGGTATCCAAGTTAATTTTTTGCGCAATGTAAGGTGTTTTGACTTTTCGAAAGTGGTTATGGGTAATAATTTAGCCGTTTCGAAGCCCAACTTGAATAACATCTTTCGAAAGTCAGAAAAACCAAAGATTGCAAATAAACTAAGTTCGATAATTATCCCTATAATTATTTCAACATTGAGGGGGTATTTGCTTATGAGCTTATTTGATTTCGGCTTTTTTTTTTTTTTTTTTTTCAAAAGCCCCAAATTTCCGGCTTATTTTGAGACTTATGGGCTTAAATAAGTTTACCATATTACAATAAGCTTATATAAGAACACAAGGTTCAAAATAAGCCGGAAAAATGGGGCTTATGAAATATAAGCCGAAAAACAAATAAGCTCACAGTCTAAGTAGCAATAATCTAATTTGAAAACCCTAAATTCACAAAAACTCTAAGAGATTTAATTTGATGTGATAGAGACTGATGAAAGTTACCGGTGAGGCGGTGATTTATGATCGGTGATGAAAGTGGTGGTCGGAGGAATATTCCGGTGACCTGACCGGTGGATTGTGAAACGAATGGTGTTTTATTTCGGCCTTTGTTTGCTTTTGTTACGGTTTTTTAACCACACCTCTTTTTTTCTTTTCTTTTGTTTTTCCCCTTCTTTCTTTTTAACAAAAAAACAACATACCGAAAATAAATAGAGGGGCTTCTAGAAAGACTCAAACAATAATAAATGTGCGAGTGAGATAATAGACGACTCAAAATTTTAGAGAAAATGTTGCACATTTTTTTTTTTTTTTTAAATATTATAAGTACTAAAGTTCCCATATAAATAATTTATCTATATCATATATCTATATTATCTAATAAACGTGAAAAATGTACATGTCCCCTAAAGTACACTTTGCATTTAATTTTCTGTTGTGTCTTCAATCCTATTGGCTGGAGATTAATTGCGTACAACATCTCATTGCAATCCTCATTTGCCTTCATTTTCTATCTATTACATTCAGTTTATTTTTAGAAATGAATTAATGCAATCAATGAATTAATTCACACTATACGTTGGTTGACTTTGATTGATGATTTGTTTTGGAAATGAATTAACACATTCAAATTCTTTGTAACTGATTGTTAAAAGTTGTTCAAAACCATCACTTCCACTCTTTTTGGTATGCAATAACACCACCATCAATTCATATACGCTCCCTTTCAAATGCATATCATCCTCTCCAATTCAAAAAACACGCAAAAGAATTTCGATTTGGTCCATATATATTGATTCAACCAGATTCAACATCCATATGAAGTCGATCTATGCCGCGGGTATTTTTGTTGTGCAACCTTAAAATTATATTTGCCTTTAACATTTGTTGTTTAATTAATCTATTTTGAATCGAATGTATTAATTTTCAGATAATTCCATTGATTGTAGATAAATAATTTTCGAAATTGCTTTAAACTGTTCTTGATTTGCCAGTGATTTGTATCCTCTCCACCATAAATTTTGTAAGTATATACTCTATTCAAGTTTTTTTTTTTTTTTTTTTTTTTTTTAATTAGGTTTTGTTTTGATTACCTTTGTTTAGTTCTGCAGGACGCATCTCCACTTTATTGTAATGAATATGCCAGTGATTCTATGATTTTCACACCATAAAATAGGTAATTATCACACATATTCGATTTTTTAAGGTTTTTCTTTAAATCACATAACACAACTATTTTGATGTTTTTTAATAATCAATTTAATTCTATTTTGATTCCAATGATTGCAGCCTTGCAGGTAAATAAGTTGTAAGATGAAGGTTTTTGTTAAGGGAACCCACTTTGAGATTGGTGTTAAACCACAAGACATGGTTCGTGTTTGTTTTGATTTTAATTTCTTTTACGGATTCTAAATAATATAGTAATTAAATTATGTGTTTCTTTAAATAGCCTCTGTTGATACTTGATTTGGTCTTGCTAAATCAATTCTGTTTTGTTTTAGGTTGTAATTAGAACTAAAACTACAAATCTGAGGCTGAAAGATTAAACATTGAGGTACGGGTGACAGGTCTTTTTTTTTAGGATTGCATGTTTTAAAATAAAAATAAAAATAAAAATAAAGGTTCTGTAGCTTACTAAAAATCCCCTACTTTGCTTCAATCATCACATCAGTTTCACATGCCTTTGGTTTAGTTATTATAAAATCCCCTACTTTGGTAAGATGAGTAGACATGGGTTCTTGTGTAAGAGGTGGTGATGATACTTGTGGTGACAAGTGTAAGTTGATGTAGTCATTGATTGATGAGGTTGAGGGTATGGATGATGAAGAAGTTCCATGAGTGGAAGGTGTTTTAGATGGTGCATTGGGTGCACTTGGGGATGAGCATTTGGGTGGAGGTGATGGTGTTTTGTTGTCTTCATTTGTTAAGTCAATGAAGAGTTGTTTTGGTGGGATGACCACAAGTTTTTGTTTCTTGGAGGTTTTGGAGTTTGAGGTGCTTGGAGGAGTCATGATGATATGATGAATGATGAGATGAAGAATGGTGAAAATGGAGGGAATTTATAGTATGGAATTGGATGATTTAGGTAAATGTTTGAAATGGTTGAAAGAGATTCTAAAATCAGTTGGGTCAAAATGGGAAATGGTAGCTGAAACTAGAAAAAGGATTCACAAGATGCAAAAGAATACAGTAAACCCAGTTCCAGATGGCCGGTCCCCTTAATTGTATGCCGGCCCCCTTAATCATTAAGGGGACCGCCTAGGGAATTAAGGGGGCCGCCCATCTGGTGTTTTCCCAGACGACCAGAAACCCAAAATTTGCAGAATTTGGCCATTTTTCAAGTTTGTTTTTCCAGCAAGCTCTATTAGAAGCATATACACTAGGAATGATGATATATAAACATATATATATAACCAAATTTTGCATGCAAATTAACATATTATAATCCATATTAGAAAAGAAGCATAGCATGGCATGATAATTGTTCAAAGACAAAAAAAAAATTATTCAAGAGATGAACAAGAACTAACACAAGTATTTCCGAGTAAGTCGGACAAGTAACAAACCATACAAATGTCAAATTAAAAACACATAATAAGTAGCAATACATCAAAATCTTCTACTTCTTCTTCTTTCCAATCATCTTCCTAAACATTTTCCCAACGGATTTGAATCCTCCTCGCATCTCTTCATGCATTTGTTGTTGTTGATTGATGATGGAGGTTTGGCGAGTAAAGAGAAGTTCATCGGTACGTTCGTGAGGAAGAGGAATTGAGTATTCGGAGTAATCAAGGTCAGGAAGATCATCAACAAAGGTCGTGGGGGATGGAGTACTAACACGTGAGGTGTCCTCCTCCTCATCATCATCGTCATCACGATGAGATGTAGAACCACGACCCCTAGAGTACAAAGGAACACGAGATTTTCCTTTGTCACTACGAGGACGACGAGTACGAACACGAGTAAGTTGGTTCAAGGTAGGAAGGATATGAACGTAGTAGTCTCTTTGAAGATGTGGGTAATGTTCCATCACATAACGGTAAAGTCGTGTGAGAAACATACCGTAGGGAAGATTGGCATTTGTGGTGTTTTTGGCGGACATGATTCGATGAATAAAAAGATAGGCCAAGTTGTATTGCTCTTCAGCAATAACACAATAAAGCATGTGGGCAATGCTCGCCGTGACATGATCACGGTGACCACCAGTACCAAACGCATTCTCTCGAATGATTTCTTCCCACTTCTTCATATCTTGGCTTAGCTCTTTGAGGAGGATTTGATTGGCATGAATATCAACATTCTTCGACTTGATTACTCGACTAGTCGTACGACGTTCTAGTTCGAGCATTCGACGAATGTCTTCAGGACTAGGAATCTCAGAATAGTAGGGGCCATCCTGAGGACGATTTATTTCAAGAGTGGAAAGATCCCATTCATTTGAGAAAACGGCTTGGCCGTTGAATGGGATTCTAAGAATTTGCCCAAATTGAGCAAGAGATAGAGTGATGAATTGATTTTGAATCATGAAGGAAATGAGGAGATGACCATAGGGATCGGTTTGCACCGTCACTTGGCTATAGAAGTCCAGGATAAAACGGGGGATGATTGGTTCATTGATTTGGAGAAGACATTCAAAACGAATATTGGTGAACATTCGTTCGGTTTGATCATTTTCATAAAAAGATGGATCGACAATTCGTCCTTCGTGAATGTTTCTATTTTCAATGGGACGATAGAAACATGCAACTGAAGGAGACATGCCGGGAGTAGAAGAAACATTTGGAATGTATTGTTTGGTTTTGGATACATCACCAACCGTGGTCTTAGGCATTTTCACCTAAACAAAATAACAAGAAGAATAGAATTAAAATATAAACAACCATCATGCATATATTGTTTATATATATATATATATATATATATATATATATATATATATATATATATATATATATATATATATATATATATATATATATATATATATATATAATTATATGCAATATATGTGGAACGAAATTCTACTTCGACACAAAAAAAAAAATTATTTAATGAAGTAGTTTCATGATGTTCCTTTTATTTTGATTTTAAACTTGTTTAGAATGTACAATATCAAAAGGGTATGATATCATAATTCATTTCGAAATAAGGCTAGATATATATTAGATTATATATCTTCCATTTCATAAAAGTTTGACGCAACATAAACTTGTTTAAAAGATTGAAATGCGAATTTTAGTTTTCAAAATTATCATTTTAAAGATAAACCAAACGCTCCCTTAACTAGACAACAATATCATAAAAATATCAATATATATATTGATTATATATCTTGATGACCCTTATTGATTCTAGTATTATTAACAAAACTTATAAGCTAGTTATAGGTTTCAAATAACTTCAAATAGTAATGGTTTGTTCATGAACCAAACGCCCATGTTGACTTCATGAACCATTTAACAACAACTTGAAAAGTATGCTTTGATTGTTTAGATTGTTAAAACAACGTAATGTAGTAAGTTTTAAATGGTTTTTAAGAGTTATATCAACAATGTGACTTATGAAAAATAAAATTCGACTAGGGTTTATGGGCGATTAATGATTTTGACAAGATGATATGTTATACTAATTTTGAGTTGCAAAACATCATCCTAATCCTATGGGGAGCATTTGGTAGTTCAATTTCTAGCTTCAATTACACTTAAAATTGAATTAAAATGATTTTTAATAAAATGCATAATTATTGATTAGACACTAAATTGAATGAAATGTGATGAAATGCATGTTGGAAAACTTACAAATGATGTTGTTATATGTTTGGTTGATGTTTGCCCCTTGCGAAACAACCCCGGATTGGTGATATGATGGAGGATTTTGAAGTTTTTGGGTGTTTTGGTTCGTACTCAGTAGCAGTGGGAGGAACAAATGATTGATTGGAGTGTTTGGGAATGGAAATAAGAAGGAAAAACGGATTTGGATATTCTCAGATGGCCGGCCCCCTTAAACATTAAGGGGACCGCCCTCGATAACAAGCCAGTCCCCTTAATCATTAAGGGGGCCGCCTTTGAAATTTTCCAAATTTCGCGGAGTTCGTTTTTGGAACAAAAATATTTATACGTATATACTTAGATTTATAATATATCAAAAATACGTAAATGTCTATTGGCACGATGATAGGATACTTAACAACTTTTAATTACCGTTTCGATAATTAAAATATACCTTTGACAATTTTTGGATAAAATGATCAAAGTGTTAAGTTGATGAAGGGTTTGAGGTGTGTTCGGGAATATGTGAATAAGTGTATATATATATATATATATATATATATATATATATATATATATATATATATATATATATATATATATATATATAAGTATGAGTGTGTTTGAAAGATGGGTTGATAAGTGAGATTTGAAGGATAGTAACGGAGATAGGATATACTTGCCGAGAGGAGTTTGTTTCATCCATAGTGTTCATGTGCGAAGGCGTTCTTGCATTATAAAAGTCCACTTGACTCATATCCCTTCATCATCATGAGTCTCCTAAAAGAGGACTTACTAGAATAACGTGAGAGGGGGAAAGAAAGGGTTCGATAGAGAACGATTTCTTGGAGTTCTAGAAAGTCAACAAATGACGTATCTAGGTTATGTGCAAGTGAATTTATATATATCTATATATATATTTAATTATATTACGTATAATAGTATATATATATATATATATATATATATATATATATATATATATATATATATATATATATATATGTGTATATATAAGTATATATGTGATTCTAACACATAGAAGACAATGACAAATTATATCTAGATAATTAACGAAATCAAACAATACACATTTATCTAAGCATGGCAATGAGTTGTGAAAGAATGGCGTACCCGGTGGTCTTCAAAAGAAATCTTCAATATCATCAAGATGAAATATAGACTTTGAAAAAGTCTATGTTGAGATAAAAACCAAGATTGCCTCAAGGAATGTTTGTCTAGCCATTTGATCTCCATTGTCCTTTTGGTCCAAAGTTATTTGGTCCAAACATGTTTAACATTTGGCTCGGGTGCATGAAAGGTGGTAGAATGCCCCAAGGATTGTAGCTTTGTTGGTAGTTCCACATTTGATTACTATTGTTATTATAGTTTTGTCTATTTTGATTTCTTCTTGGTTGAGGTGTTTTAGACCTAGGATGAGAATTATTTGGTTTTCTAGGTGGTGGAGTTTTAGATCTTATTTTGGGTTTAGACAATCCTACTTCGGTCTTTAAAGACGGTTTATAAAAATCTTTAACTTCTTCATCATTGGCAAGAGGTATTTTCTTATCATTAATAAGTATATACTTAGGATTAGATTCTAAAGGTTTTTGTTTGTTGAGTTCACTTTCAAATTTTACATTTTTAATTTCGCTTGTTGAAGCCTCATTTGAATTAAATCCTAAGCCGGTTTTGTCTCCGGACGTTCTTTGAATACTTATTATTTTACTAAGTGATTGACTACTATTTTCAAATTTGTCAAGTTTGTGAATTTCTTTCCTAAGCATTTCGTTTTCACCTTTAAGCTCTTGACATGATTTACATTCTTCACAAATTTCTTTACCTTTTTCTAGTTGATGTATTTTAATTTTTAATTCAAGTACTTCATTTTCTAATTGATTGTTAATGTATTTTAGTGATTTGTTTTTTGTCATTACTAGTTGTCCTAGTTTGCATAGTTTAATATATTCATTATCTAAATCTTTTTCATCTAATGATATACTTTCATCACTAAAATATTCGGTTTCGGAACGTACCTCATTTGGTGTATTTGCCATGAGACATTTTTCTTCCTTTGTCGTTTCATTCTCATCATCATTACTATCACTCCAAGCACCTCCAACAAATGCTCTTTGATTTTGATCTCTTGTCATCATTGGACATTTTCCAATAAGGTGATTTGGATCTCCGCACTTGAAACATTTTCTTTCAATCTTGTTGTTCTTGTCATCTTTACTCTTTTGAAATGTTTTCTTTTCGTCGTACGGTTGTCTTACGAATCTTCCTCGCCTTTTGAAAAATTTCTTGAAATCTCTTACGGCCATGGCGTATTCTTCGTCATCACTTTCGGAAGATGAGCTATCTTCGATACTAGATTCCTTTCTAGCTTTCAAGGCAATTGACTTGCTTTGCTCTCGTTTTTCCTTGACCATTTCGGAGTCCTTTTTAATGATGACTTCGTAGACTTTTAGATTTCCAATTAATTCGTCAAGTTGCAAAGTTGACAAATTCTTCGATTCTTCAATAGCCGTCACTTTAGCTCGCCATTTTGGATGAAGAGCCCTAAGAAACTTCCTAACAAAATTATTACTAGAAAAATTCTCATCAAGTGCTTTTAAACTTGTGATGATAGTGTTAAATCTAGCAAAAGCATTGTCAATTGATTCCTCTTCCGGAATCGTGAATTGCTCGTATTGTTGAACAAGTAGATCTATCTTATTATCTTTGACTTGACTATTACCTTGGTGAGTTATTAGTAAAGAGTTCCAAATTTCTTTTGCGGTTTCACACATAAAGATCCTTTCGTACTCTTTACGTGGTAGCGCATTATAAATAACCATTTTTGCTTCATTATTTTTAGCAAGTTTTCTTTTTAAATCATCATTTTGTTTTTCAAAAGGTACGATTTCATCTTTCTTAGTTTCCAGGTTATTTTGAACAGGTAAAAAATCACCATTAGTAATAACATGCCAAAGATCTAGATCTTTTGACTTCACATAAGTTTCGAATCGATTTTTCCAATATAAAAATCCATCACTTTCAAATAGTGGTGGTCTTTGCATAGATTGCCCTTCTAAATATTTTTCAGATTCCATAGATCGTTACAAGTTTTAAAATACAATATATTTTAAAGATCTTGCTCGACGTGGCTCCTGATACCAATTGTGGAAAACTAGAAGGGGGGGTTGAATAGTTTTACGTCCTTTTAAATTTATTTCCAAAATATTTTGTTGGTTATAAAAACTTTCGATTCGATCTTAAGTGAATTCAAGTAGCAACCAATATGAGCAAGTCTAAACTAATATTGAAAGTATTGAAATATAATGAAGAAAAGATAGAGTTAGAAAGATCAAACCACAACACGCGAATTTATAGTGGTTCGGCTACAAGGACACCTTCCTTGCCCTACTCCACTCTCCGAGTACCACACTCGAGAGTTTTCTTCACTATGTCAACAAACTCCTTATGGTGGAGAAACCTTACACACCTTGGCTTACACAAGTTAACGACAATAAGCTAAATGTCGAGTTCTAATCGTAGCTAGAACCAATCTCACACCAAATATCACACCACGTGATCTTCACACATTAATCACACCTTCACACCTTCTTCAAGACTTCACACCGTCTTCACACCTAGTCAATCTTCAGACCTTCTTCTATGCACAACTAAGTCACTACTACTAAACTAGTTTACAACACACCAAGATTCTACAATCAACAAGTATTCACAACACCTTAACAAATAGCTATCACTAGTGCTATATGAAACTAGCTATACACAACACCACTACAATAAGATGGATGTAGAGAAGTGTTCTTCTTCTTGCACTTGAATGGATGAAGCTTTGGATCACTTGGAAACAAAGACTTATGAAATATATGATCAAAGGATTTTAGATCTAGAGAAGAGGATTGGATCAGAAGGTTTATATTGCAAAAAGGTAAGGAAAATGTGCAAAATGATCCAGTATTTAAAGGGCCAGATTTTACTGTTCGGGAGCGTTGCCGGTCCCCTTAATTGTTGGCCGGTCCCCTTAATGATTAAGGGGGCTGCCTAGTAAAATTAAGGGGGCCGCCCTCCTGAACGTTTGAAAAGATTCTCTGGATAAAATTTGCCCTTTTTGGTTGGAAATTTGAAATCATATTTTTGTGGTTTAATAAAGCTTTACCAAAAATGATTTACAAATATATATAAAATGTTAAAATCATTTTATATAATGTTATGTATTAACATAAAATTTCCTTTGATCATGTAATGCATAAGTTACTAAGTTTATGCATACCTTAAGTGATATAAGATGTAGAAGTAAATATTTGTCACCAAATACTTGTTTATGTCTTATTCTTGACTTAATTTGATTTAAGTTTTGTGATTATCAAAACATAGGTTTATTGAGAAATATTAATAACATTCACAAACATTATTTATATCAACACAAAACATGGGTTTCCTCCCAAGAAGCGCTTGTTTTTGTTCGAGTCACGAGCCTGACTCTACCCTTATTTAACGGAAATAGGGGAGGTTTTCCCTACACTTTGAATTAAGTGCGGGTGGAAGTAGCGATACACACCCTTAGGGTGGAAATATGCCTCGTGAGGAAAGTGTGGTGGATGAATTATATGCTCAAAGGGGTGTACTCCTATCATCATAACCTTACCAAATTCAATTGGGTTAATGGGTGGATTAAGATTTTCTCCTAGAAAGGGATCATTTTCTATCAACTTCAAGAGACTACTAGTTGGGGATCCATCTTGACCTAATAAACCCGGTTTAAACCCATAATGTTTTTTGTGATCAATCATAAATGGGTGATGTAAGCATGTAAGGTCATTTTCCACTCCTATATTGGCTTCCTCTCTACAAGGCTTAGAGTCCACTAACTTTATCCTAAGACTACCCGTACTACATGGGTTGATGGGTGGGTCGGCTCCTCTTTTGTCTCCTAGATGTATATCTAAGGATGGAAAGTTGTGTGAAGATTGAGGTCCCGGTTCATCAACACTAGGTAATTCCCTAGAACTAAGAGTAAGGTTATCACTACAAGTATTCAAACCTATATCCTCTAGTGGTGTTTGGTACAAGGGTTCTACCTCTATTGGGGCTCCTATAGTCTCTTCTACTTCTTCCGCGTAAGTCACGGGTGGTGTGTATTCCTCAAGTGATGGTGGGAGTTGTGGGGTACTTTGTAGGTTTGTGTTATTTACCTCATCCTTCCTTTTCTCAACATCACCTATATGCTCATCACGTGTTTTAGTAGAATCTAACCTAAACATGTTGCTAAGTATCTTAAATCCTTCTCTAGCCATTTCAAGTTCTAAGTCTGATTCATAAGAACCTTCCTCAATAACTTGATTACAATGTTCAATTTGCCTAAAGGATTCATCTTTTTGCTCAATATGATCATGTTCGGCTAAATCCTCCTTAATTGTTTCCTCAAGTTGTGATGCATACAAACCCATCAATTCATTGAACTCATGGTTCACGGTTAGGAGGCTTTCCTCAAAATTTTTCCAAAGGGTCTTACTAAAAGGAATTGATACTAACAATGATTGTTTAATATAGGCCACACATGCGCATAACTCATCAAACCTATGAAACTTTACACTCATATCTTCTTGTATATATCTAAGATCACTTAAAAATTCATTGGAACAACAGGAAGCAAATCTATCCGAGTAAACTAATTGTTCCTCTGTTAATGATCTAAATGGAATCTCATCCGTCATGAAGACAAATGAAAATGGTTTTACAAACAAAGGGCACAAAGAAAAAGATAGACTAAAGAGAACCTAAAAATAAAAATAAAATCTTACTAGAAAGGAATCTAGCAAGTAGACCTAATAAAAAGAAATTCTAACCTAGACAATAACTATTCTCCGGGCTGCGGCGCCAAAAACTTGATGCGTGGGAATCGCAACAGGCTTTACCTCTCGAGGGATCTCGAGAAGCTTACAACCCCCACCAGGCAGTGTACCTGATCGTTGTAGTATAGTATAGTGACAAGTACCGGGGGATTGATCGTTCAGCTTAGGAATAGTGTCGCTAGGATTAGGAAGCCTAAATACTAGTTCTAAAGGTGAGGGATGATTATTTTTTGTGTTTTTATATTTTATGGAAAGCAATTTAAAATCTCGGGTTTGAAGGATTTGGGCGGAATTAGTTGCTAATCAACTAACCCAATACTAAGATGCAATCAAAATAAAATACTAGAAATGAAAATAAACTAATTTATACTAAAGTTGTGAGCAGTAATTGGAGAAAATGTGTTTACTTAGATTTCACTACTCCCTAGATATCTTTTACACGTTAATTACTTGTTATAATTGCATGGATGACGGATCGTATTCCTTAATACCATTCATGGGGTGGCACACATAACTCCCCAATTCTATGAGCTCTTATCTCCTCCTACACCATGCCCAACACAACTATAGGGATTGTAAACAGTGGCTCATGCATTAAATACAACCAATAAAGACCTAGTGCGCGTTGGTTCATGTTTCTTAAGACGTTCAAGCATGTTACCAATTGGAGATCTGCCAGTTTTCTTAAGCCTAACATATAAATCATTCATCCAAAACAAGAATAAACAAGTAATCAACACATAATCAATATCTAGGTTTCATTAGATCTAAGCAAACACAAGATAGATCTAGCCTAGCATGATGGAATTAAGACAAGAACAAGATATAGACAACCAACACATAGACATATTGATTAAATTAGAAGAACACTTATCTTGATTAAACATGCAAGGTATCAAGGGGTTGGAACCCTTGAAAAACCTGTAAAGTTACACCAAAATCGTACTTAGGGTTTCTCCCAAAACTTCTCTCCTCTAAATGTGAAAATTAGAAAACTATATATAGGAAAAGGGGTCTGACGGCGTCAAGACCAATTAGGTGACGCCGTCACCTCGCCGCCAAAACAATCCTCGGACTGCCTAGATCTACATTTGTCACCATCAAGTACAAATCATTTCCAGGCCGTCATGACTTTTACTCTTGACGCCCTACCTTCATGACGCCCTCAAAACTCTTCTGGATCGTCATGGAATTTTACTCTTGACGCCGTCAGGGAACTACTCTTGACGCCGTCACCTACTGTTCCCAGCAAGGAAAATTAAGACTTTGGCGTTTTCTTCACTTTTATGCTCCAAAAACGTCCGAATTGCTTCCTTTTCCAGATTTCACTCCCAAAGTACCTAAAATCACAAAAGGAACGATTTAGGGCAATATTTGATCAAATAAATTCGGATTCGGGCTTAAATGACCCCCTAAAAACGGATCATTTTTCGCCTCATCATGCATATTATACAATAAGCTAATATCGGTGCACTATGCTGCAGACCAGTCTTACACCTACCGAACCAAGTCCGTGTGTCAACTATTGTGATTCAAAATCACTGCTCTTATTGAATCAATGCACAGACCAAACAGCGGGTATTTTTATCATTTAAAGTAGTACACTTCAAGTTCATCAAAACACTATTTTGAGTTAACTGTCTCATTGACTTGATTAAAGCGGATTCTCATTATAAGTGAAACATAATGGTTGCATTCCCCCCCCCCCCCCCCCCGCGCTGTTTTGTGACTGTATGATTAAGGCAGGTCTTATGCCATTAGATTTAAGTGCATTGTTGAATATAGTCATTGGAGTGACTAAAACTTCAGAATATTTACTTAAAGATTGTCTAAGGCCGGTTATCCATTGTGACATCAAGTCTCCTAACATTCTTCAATGGGACGAATCTGAGTCACAGGTTTATGCCTAGATATAAATTGTGTTATGTAGCTTGGCTGACAGAGAGTTGACTTCATCTGGAAAAAATGTCGGAGAAACTAAAGGTTGCTGGCTCATTTTTCATGAAAGTGTTTCGGGTCCTTGATGTACATTTCCTCAACTTTACTACTTTGTGTACATAACTGGTACTTTTGGAATGTGGTGAAAAGGGTCCGTTTGATATGCTTTTTTTTGTCTAACATTCGAATATCATATAAACATTAAGTGAGTATAAACTTTAAATAAGGACAAATTTGCCTGTCAGGTAATGGTCAAAATGCTTTAGTTTTCAAAATGTTGTCAAAACAAGTTGGTCCAACCTGCAAACACATTTGTGAACAATTTCAAGTACATACTATACTATATGTAAACAGGTCAAAATTGCTAAATCTATGTGGTGCACCAGTTATTTAATAGTGGTATAATTCAAGTTAACGTTAAAATTTTGCAGGGGTGATGGAAGCTTTCCCAATTGAATCCATTCAATTTAAAGGAACATACCAAAATGGCTATTTCCAAGAAAATTCGGGTTTATAGATTTAAGTGCATTGTTGAATATAGTTGTAACACCCCCAAAATACCGCAGCGGAAGACTGTGTCATAGGGGTGCTACTTCATAATACAAAGTACAAGGTATAGAAAACGAACTCTAAATGAGACATTTTGAAAAGTTACCATTCGATTAATAAATTCTGAGTTACAAACTTGAGTTCCATAATACAATACATAAGAGTTTTAAGCCATATCGAATGGTAAAGATAAAAGCATAAGTCTTCAAAACATGCCAAGCGACTCTATGCTCCATGCAACAGCTATCACCTTACAGACCTGAGATAAACATGCTAAAGTGTCAACACAATGGTTGGTGAGTTCATAGAGTTTGTCTTAAAACAGTTGAAAAAGCCTCAAAAGAATGTTCACACAGCAAAGGCATTGAGAATCTACTCAGTTGCAAGTCCCGCCATAAGAGACTTGCAACCTGTGTGTTCACAACCCACTGCTAATATATATGGTATAATAAAGACATGTATAAGTTCATCAAAACAGTTTAGCAATTAGTCGTGAGTCTACACTTCATCTCTGAAGACCTCACGTTTATGATGTATCCAACATTCGCAAATGTTAGGATGTATCAAAGCCTCAATGGTCATCCAACAACTTAATTTGGAGCCATCGGAAGTCTCAATGGTCATCCAGCAACTTAATCTGGAGCCACTGGAAGTCTCACAATTAAATATAATGCAATCATGTAGATATGAAAATCAAGTATAATGCGATCAAGTATAAGACAATCAAGTATAAATGTTTTGCGTATTTGTACAAGTAAGCAAGTAGTTGAGCATGTATCTCCCCCAAAGAGTTAAAACAAGTATGAAAAAGTAGGGGCTATGACTCACCTTAAGCTTAAGTGATGTGAAATCAAAGTGGTAGTCGAATCGTGAAAGTCTCTAAGAGCAGCCTATAATAGAACGTTGCGACTTAGGTTTGGAGTAACGTCTAAGAATACGAAGAATTGCCTATATATATCTTGCATAATGTTCATGATGTAGTACTTAGTATATAGCGTAAGTCGTTGAATATAAATGGTTTATGAAACATGTATAAGTTGTATATCTCTTACTACCGTTCGAGCCGACATAATTCAGAAGTCATGGAGTAAACGTTCGAGGAGCCAAGACACTTTAATTCGTAAATCCACAACTCATCTCGACGGCTTACATAATGAACTCCTCACATGAGGCTCCCTACTATTGTAGTATTTGATAACATATATATAAGTTTTGATCCGAAAAGTTACATGTCTAATATTTGAATAAACTTAGGAAAGTCTATTTGTACATGAAGATTGTTATTAGGGGTAGTTTCATAAGTTTTGTATGACCATTTTCTCTTTGTAATATCTCATGGTTCCTTTTTAAGTGAAGTAGATCCAAATTGCTTGTTCAAGTTATCGCCTAATTCCTTGTTTCATGTTTTCGCCTAAGTAATCTTACATGGTCATTTCGTCATGGCCTAGCCATGACCTTTGGTCCTTGTTCCAAGGTCATGAGACACAACCTTGGCTCTAGCCATGGTTGTGGTCTTGATTATAGGTCATAAGACCTCTTGGTCTTAGTAAATCATAACTATAATATAGTGACTTTGGTCGAAAATGGGCTGTTAAGATTTTGAAGAAAATTATCACTCGGAAAGCGTTTTCAGGGCTCGAGCTTCTTTGTTCCTGAACGAAAACGTCGTTCCGGACAACTTTCGTGTTTTAACTTTTTGATGAATCGGACCAGAAGAGGGACTTTAAAAATCAAAATTTGATCAGAATGCTATTTGGGCAGTTTTGCCGTTTTGGTTTCGCTAGCTTCAAATGGTCATAACTTTTGACTCGGGTACTCGTTTTGGGTGATTCAAATTGCTATGTTTTCCTTGTTAAGTCCTCTTTAACAGTAAGTAAGTGTCAAATATCAACGTTATACTATTTTGGTCGTGGTTCTCTATAAAAATCACTAGTTTGCTTGTTTACTTGTCATACGTTAACATATGTATACCAATACTTGTTTTATCCATTTTTAAACATCATGAACACAATAACAAGAACATATATAGCATGAAAGGAACACAAAGAGCATGTAAATGATAATTAAGCAAGAAAGTATGTTAGGGTTTGCTTACAACTTGAGGCTTTCTAAAAGAAAGGTAAGTAACTAGTAAGGTACGGACTTTGATAGACTTAAGCTTCACCCTTTGCAATCTATGATAAACCGAGGTTATTTGAAGATTATAACGACGCCTTCTTGAAGTCCAAAGCTATTTGAAGATTATAACGACGTCTTTTTGGAGACTTTAAAGTTATAACAACTTTTCTTAGAAAATTTCCAAGATTGAAGATCAAACACTAGTTTTCTTTCAAAAACTAGTTAACTTTCTTACAAAATATAAGAAAAGTGCCTTAGGTTTTAGGACTTGAAGGTTATAAGAAGGTGTGGTGCAAGTTTTCTATGTGTTTTTAGCTTGGTATTTATAGGGTAGGAAAAATAGTTAACCATATATTGGGTTAGAATTTAACCATGGTTAGTTTAGACACTTGTAAACATCCTAGAGATCAATGGTCAAGATCAAGCCACAAAATGGTGACTCCCCCCCCCCCCTAAATGGCAGTTCAAGGTGGATAAGGGTGACTTGATGATGAGTCTTGGTGCTATCTTGCTTAGTTTGTGCATTTTGACTCCGTAAAATGCTAACCGTAAATGATTAAGCCTTAAAACGTAAAACCGGTTATCGTAAAAATATGAAACTTGAAAGTATGGTTAAACATGTCAATATACTCCATAATAAAATATAAAATGAGTGGTAGGTTCTATCGGGTGCTAAAACCCTGCTAAAAACTGGAAACACGGGTCTAAAACGTGTAATTCGCGTAAAACGCTAAACTGAAAAACGTAAAATTCCAAAACTTTTGGAATTGTCATAAAATGATAGAAAATCATATTTCTATTGTTTATAATGTTTTATGGATATATCGGGATGCTGGAAGGACGTTTAAACCTAAAAGTAAATCTCGGACACGGCTTTGTGATTTTTGCAGAAATGATCCGACGAGCGTCAAACTCTCGGATTATCGTTAAAATAGTTTAACTTACGAGAATATGAAATAAAAAATTCTGAGATGAATAGTGAAAAGTGAGTAGTAAAGTGAATAGTAAAAAGTGAATAGTGAAATTTTCGGAAATAAAAGTTAACCTGAAATTGCGAATTGTTACAGTCTCTACCCCTTAAGGAAACTTCGTCCCGAAGTTTAGTGTGTCTAGGTGATGCGTGGGAATCGCACCTTGCTTTACCTCTCAAGGGATCTCGAGAAGCTTACAACCCCCACCAGGCAGTGTACCTGATCGTTGTAGTATAGTATAGTGACAAGTACCGGGGGATTGATCGTTCAGCTTAGGAATAGTGTCGCTAGGATTAGAAAGCCTAATTAATAGTTCTAGAGATGAAAGATGATTATTTTTGTGTTTTTATATTTTAATGAAAGCAAGTAAAATCTCGGGTTTTGGAAGAGTGGGCGGAATTAGTTGCTATTCAACTAACCCAAAAACTATTATATAATTAATTAAACTAATGAAAATGAAATTAAACTAATATTAAACTAAGGTTGTGAGCAGTGGTTGGAGAAATTGTGTTTACTTAGACTTCATTACTCCCTAGATATCTTTTACATGTCAATTACTTGTTACACTTGTATGGATGACGGATTGTATTCCTTAATACCATTCGTGGGGTGGCATACATAACTCCCCAACTCTATGAGCTCTTATCTCCTCCTACACCATGACACAGCACAACTATAGGGATTGTAAACAGTGGCTCATGCATTAAATACAACCAATAACAAGAATAGACAAGTAATCAACACATAATCAACATCTAGGTTTCATTAGATCTAAGCAAACACAAAAGAAATCTAGCCTAGCATAGTAGAATTAAGATAAGAACAAAAGATAGACAACCAACACATAGACATATTGATTGAATTAAGAGTATACTTATCTCAATTACAATGCAAGGTCTCAAGGGTTTGGAACCCTTGAAAAACCTGTAAAAGAGGCACCAAAATCGTCTTTAGGGTTTCACCAAAACTTCTCCTTTTTTTAATGAAAAAACTAGAAAACTATATATAGGAAAGTCGTTCTGACGGCGTCAAGAGTAAAGTCTGACGCCGTCACCTCGCCGCCATATACTTCCTCGGACGCCCTAGATCCACTTGTGACGGCCTACGTGACGCCGTCACAACCTACGGTATTTTATTCTTGGACACTTTGACGCCGTCACCTATCCATCTGACGCCGTCACCAGCTACGATATTTTATTCTCCATGTCTGACGCCGTCAAGAAGGAAGTCTTGACGCCGTCACCTTGTATTTTCAGCATGGATTTTTGGTACTTTGCCGTTTTCTTCACTTTATGCTCCAAAAACGTCCAAAATAGCCTCTTTTCCAGAATTCACTCTCCAAACACCTAAAATCACAAAAGGAACGATTTAGGGCAATATTTGATCAAATAAAGTCGGATTCGGGCTTAAATGACCCCCTAAAAACGGATCATTTTTCGCCTCATCATATACCCTTACACTTGAGATTTGCTTGTCCTCAAGCAAATGAGCTTTTATTCTACTCAAAAGACAAGTTAGGGGTCATTTAACACTAATATAAAAGTAATTACAACAAATAATCGTTCCACTAAAGACCAATAGACAAGCACGGAGGTCATACACAAGCACCTCACAAATAGTGTTTAGATACTCACATCTCTCGGGTGTAATAAAGTGATATAACATTATGGAAATGGAAGATATCTCTCACTACCTGTCATAGCAAAATAGATTACCATTGGCTTGGGAAAGGATCAAACCTCCACCACATGGCGTAAGCACCCAGGATAAACTATCAAAGAGGTCTTTTAAAGGGTTATAACGTTAGGTGTAGGATATGAATTACACGGTTTTGTTGGATAAAGGGAATTTTACTGGTGGCGAGTTAACAATCTTGGTTAATTACATGTACAAGATGGCGTTGCTAAGCCAAGACTAGACTCGACTTAAGCTAATAAATGAAAAATAACTAAAAATATAAAATGAACATAGAATGAAACGGGATGGTAGTCCGTATGTTTTTTTTTTTTTTTTTTTTTTTTTTTTTTTTAATTTTTTTTATGCATACACTCTTACCCTACCATCCAAAATAATACATCATAGGGGTATGAGCAATCCCCTTACACTTGAATCTTTACATACTTTACATTAAACTAATCTAATGACTCGAATTAAGAAAATCAAAACACTTGGAGCACTTTTTAGATTAACGTACATATGGGGGTAATAATATTATGTTCTTCCCCATTACTCCACAAAATAAGTAGTTACCCATGAGTCCCAATCGTCCCAAAACAATATGTACAAGGATATGACTCGACTTAGCAACCATGTAATCAATTAGAAAGTTAACTTAGGGTTTAACAAATAACAATAATGCACTAAAAATGAGCGCATACACGGAAGGCTAAGGCGATTTGGGTGTACATTTAAGTGGGGTGTAACAAATTCTTCCTTTAAGTAAAATGCTTAAAGTTAGAAACGAAATGATAGGCTCGGAGGGGTGTACTAGGGGTTTCGTGTACTAAAAATGAGTACAACGCAAAGGTGTGGGAAAAATTAGTTGACTTAACTAGCCAAGTAATATGACTTAAATGGTCAAGTAATTATGATACGGGTTTAACACAAGGGTAATCCTAATGCCTCTTATCATGTAGTAAATCCTACCACACGAATGTAGTCTCACTAGCGGTCTCGGGATGCATCACTAACGTAAGTTCTAGAATCTAAATGCTACCGGTACACTCATAAGCACCAATAATAAATGCTTTTCCTATCAAAACTAAAGGCGAACCTCACATTTTTGGGTGGAAAATTTTTCTGAATATACGGTTATGTGCTAGTCATACAACCTCCTATCCATGAGACGCTTTCTATGGCTAAAGTTTCACTCCTAAATGTTGTAAAAAATTTTAAATTTGGCGCTAAAATTACACTAACAAGTATTTCTCATAGTTTTATTACACATCTACTATCAAACAAAACAAACTCAAGCGAAAAGTGCATATGTAAGGTATCATCTTTTTACCCTCCCCTTACACTTAAGATGAACATTGTCCCCAATGTTCAAGTAAAGAATGTTAAAGTGAAAAAGTAAAGAGAATGAAATCAAATACTCCCCTGATTCGCTCGGTATGGATAATAGGATGGTCAGGTTAAGTCTTCCTCCAAGAAAATGAACAATCAAAGCTTCCCTTCCAGAATATAAATCATCTTCTTGTCATACATAACCTGTTAAACCTGAGAAAACAACTACAAAAACCCAAAGCATCAATCCGAACAAAGATAACTCACAACTAGATGTAATTCCAGACTTAGGAATAAAAACAAAACAATTAAAGATATAATGCTTGTGGAATGAATGTTTGCAGATTTCCTGGAGATTATAAAACTTAATAATTCACAAAAACCATAAGACTCCGTTAGAAAAACTAAACTGGTAAAATTTCCAGATTTTTACACGTGACGCCGTCAAGAGTAAACTCGTGACGCCGTCAAGAGTGACCTGCAGAAATTCTTATGTTAAGTTTCCGGAAAATTTCTGGAAAAACTTCGTCCTACTTCCTGGAAAATCCTGCAAAACATCATTATGACTCGATACAAGCATTTGACTCTAACAAGTACTAATACACATGTCCATTTAATATTGTTGTGGTTCATGCTCAATTTCGTTCTTATAAACAAATTTGGATCTCCCTTACACTTATCTTTTGCAAAATACCTTTATATGCAATTAAGACGAAGTTAAAAACAAAATAAAGCATTTTCACAATTTACTTTGAAACATGAGCCACAAACAATAAAAATAAAACATGCATACGGAAACAAATAAAATCAAACAAACAAACAAACAAAAAAACACACAAAACATGGGTTGCCTCCCAAGAAGCGCTTGTTTTTGTTCGAGTCACGAGCCTGACTCTACCCTTATTTAATGGAAATAGGGGAGGTTCTCCCTACACTTAGGATTAAGTGTGGGTGAAAGTAGCGATACACACCCTTAGGGTGTGAATATGCCACGTGAGGTGAAGGGGGTGAGTGAATGGCTTCCTTCATCCTAAAACTACCCGGATAATATTGGTTGATGGGTGGATCGGTTCCTCTTTTGTCTCCTAGAAATATATCTAAGGATGGAAAAGTGTGTAAAGATTGAGGTTCCGGTTCATCAACACTAGGAAATTCCCTAGAACTAGGAGTAAGGTTATCACTACAAGTGTTCAAACCTATATCCTCAAGTGGTGCCTGGTCCAAGGGTTCTACCTCCATCGGAATTCCTAAAGTTTCTCCTACTTCTTCCGGGTAAGTCACGGGCGGTGTGTGTGCCTCAAATGATGGTTGAGTATTTTGTGGGCTTATGTTGTTCACCTCATCATTCCATGTGTCAGGATCTAGCCCTAACATTCTCCCAAGTATCTCACGTGCTTCTCTAGGCATCTCAACTTCTATGTCCGAATCATAAGGATCATCTTCAATTTTCTGACTGCTATATACAAATTGCCTAAGAGATTCATCATCTGTTTCTTGAGATTCATCATCATTGATCATAAAACCTAGGTCTTTTTGATCAATGTGATCATGCTCGGCTAAATCCTCCTCAATTGGTTTCTTAGGTAGTGATAATAGCAAACCTAGTGCTTCATCCAACTTATGACTTGTTGCAATGGCTCTCTCCATAATTCCTTGGCAAACTAGGTCGCATTTCCTATTGGCCTCACTAAAACAAGATCTTAAACATGGAGGTTGTTCATCAGAATCTATCCTAGGTGAAGGCTCATATGATTCATAGGTGTCTCTAAATGAGGTATTTTGAACTCTTTGGTGTGTTAGCCGCTCAACCCTATCTTGCAATCTTAGAAGTCTAAGTGTAAGGTCCATTTGAAGCAAGTTACAAACAAAATCACAAAGAAAAGATAGACTACGAGAAAGCTACAAAATAAAAAGAAAAAAATCTCACTTGATAGGAATCTAATGAGTAGACCTAATAAAAATCAAATTCAACCAAAACAATAACTATTCCCCGGGCTGCGGCGCCAAAAACTTGATGCGTGGGAATCGCACCTTGCTTTACCTCTCAAGGGATCTCGAGAAGCTTACAACCCCCACCAGGCAGTGTACCCGATCGTTGTAGTATAGTATAGTGACAAGTACCGGGGGATTGATCGTTCAGCTTAGGAATAGTGTCGCTAGGATTAGAAAGCCTAATTAATAGTTCTAGAGATGAAAGATGATTATTTTTGTGTTTTTATATTTTAATGAAAGCAAGTAAAATCTCGGGTTTTGGAAGAGTGGGCGGAATTAGTTGCTATTCAACTAACCCAAAAACTATTATATAATTAATTAAACTAATGAAAATGAAATTAAACTAATATTAAACTAAGGTTGTGAGCAGTGGTTGGAGAAATTGTGTTTACTTAGACTTCATTACTCCCTAGATATCTTTTACATGTCAATTACTTGTTACACTTGTATGGATGACGGATTGTATTCCTTAATACCATTCGTGGGGTGGCATACATAACTCCCCAACTCTATGAGCTCTTATCTCCTCCTACACCATGACCCGGCACAACTATAGGGATTGTAAACAGTGGCTCATGCATTAAATACAACCAATAAAGACCTAGGACGCCTCGGTTCATGTTTCTTAAGACGTTCAAGCATGTTACCATTTGGAGATCTGCCAGTTTTCTTAAGCCTAACATATAATATAATTCATCCAATAACAAGAATAGACAAGTAATCAACACATAATCAACATCTAGGTTTCATTAGATCTAAGCAAACACAAAAGAAATCTAGCCTAGCATAGTAGAATTAAGATAAGAACAAAAGATAGACAACCAACACATAGACATATTGATTGAATTAAGAGTATACTTATCTCAATTACAATGCAAGGTCTCAAGGGTTTGGAACCCTTGAAAAACCTGTAAAAGAGGCACCAAAATCGTCTTTAGGGTTTCACCAAAACTTCTCCTTTTTTTAATGAAAAAACTAGAAAACTATATATAGGAAAATCGTTCTGACGGCGTCAAGAGTAAAGTCTGACGCCGTCACCTCGCCGCCATATACTTCCTCGGACGCCCTAGATCCACTTGTGACGGCCTACGTGACGCCGTCACAACCTACGGTATTTTATTCTTGGACACTTTGACGCCGTCACCTATCCATCTGACGCCGTCACCAGCTACGATATTTTATTCTCCATGTCTGACGCCGTCAAGAAGGAAGTCTTGACGCCGTCACCTTGTATTTTCAGCATGGATTTTTGGTACTTTGCCGTTTTCTTCACTTTATGCTCCAAAAACGTCCAAAATAGCCTCTTTTCCAGAATTCACTCTCCAAACACCTAAAATCACAAAAGGAACGATTTAGGGCAATATTTGATTAAATAAAGTCGGATTCGGGCTTAAATGACCCCCTAAAAACGGATCATTTTTCGCCTCATCACTAGGTCTCTTATCTTAATAGCGGCATAATAAAGCTAGATTTAGAATAAAATAATATGGTAGGATAAGGTACGTACCCGTTACGCATTGCGGGCTTCCTTAGCACCCAAATAGTATGCTCGACCCCGAGGTGGACTAACATTGTATCCACGGTTTGGGTTATTTTCTTCAAGCATTACTGCTAGGGTCGGGTTATCTAGTACTTGTCCCTGTGCCCTATTTAACTTAGGACAAGTATCTCGGAAGTGGTTTGGGCTGTTGCACTCAAAGCATGTCTTTTGGTTGTTTCTTATATTGCCCGCATTCACCGGTGTTACTTGCCTTGCCGTTGCTTTACACTGATTTGTAAAATGGCTCTTTTGATTGCAATTAGTACACATTCGACAGGGCTCAGACCTCTGATGATGATAAGCACATTTATTACACTTAGGATGTGGACCTTCATACTTTCCCTGATCATAAACTGTTGCCGCAAATCCTCTTGCTCTCTTATTATCAACCATTGTACCCTTTTGCTCGCCTGATTCACCTGCTCCCTTCCTTTTATCACTAATCTTCAAAGTTCCATTCCTAACCATCTCATCTGTTAGGGTCCCTGCTCTTAATATTGCACTTTGAATCGTGGGAGGTTCGGTTGTTTTTACCATCCCACGAATCTCGGGAACAAGGCCATAGATGTACCTCTCAATCCTCTTGGATTCAGGGGTAACCAGATGAGGAACTAGTTTAGCTAGTTCATGAAACCGATCTGTGTAGGTTGCATGACCAGCCCATACCATAGAGTGATGCCAAAACTCGTCCTCTAGTTTTTGCATTTCATTAACCGGGCAGTACTCTTCCTTCAGTAGTCCCTTAAAGTCGTCCCATGTCATGCCTACAGCTGCTTCTCTAGTCCTTGCTTGAATCTGCATGTTCCACCATGTCAATGCCTTTTCTGATAGCAAGCATGCAGAATATTTCACTCTCTGGTGGATTGCACAGTTACTGATATCGATCACTGACTCCATCTTCTCGACCCATCGTGTATATGCCAATGCACTTCCTTTACCATTAAACTCAATTGGTTTGCATGACGTAAATTCCTTATACGTACATCCAGTCCTATGGTGGTTGTTGTTGTTGTTGTTGTTGTTGTTGTTGTTGTTGTTGTTGTTGTTACCATTCCTTCCTCCATCATTTGTAGCGTCATTTATGCTTCCGTGGTTTCCCGAATTGTTCATGTGATTGCCAACTTGTGTGACTATAGTGGGAAGTAGGTTTTGTAGTTGTTGGGCAATAATGGTGGAGACATCTGGATTTCCACCATCGTTACTAGGGTTACTAGTGTCGTGAGCATCTCCTCTACCTCCACGTCAACCAGTTCTTCCACTATTATTACTAGTGTCGTGAGTAGTTCCTCTACCTCCACGACCACCAGTTCTTCTACCTCTTGGTGTTGCACCACCTCGGCTAGTGCTACGAGTTACTCTCTTTGGTGCCATGATATCTACAAGGAGGGACATTTTGTCGACGTCAGATATGAGGTGATATTCCTAGACTACTTAGTCTTAAATCTTGTCAATTTTGAGTCAATCGTTGATTAATGTAAGCATGGTCACATATGTCTACGTGAGTCGTGACGCATTTATAATTATGTTGGCCACCATAATTATAATTGCTTCCTTTCACACGTATACATATTACCAGGCACACATATCTCAACAATTGAAACTACATAATTGGGTAGACTTTCTATCATCTGCTCTTAAGTTGTGAAAGGGTAATGTAGTGTAGGTATCTAGAGAAGGTGATATGACGAAAAGGACTAGTCGCGCTTGTATAAAGGTTTGAGTGTCGTACTAGGACATATGAACCACTTCTAGGTATTAGAATCATATAAAGTAAGTATAAGGCAAATCATCAAATCTCTACAGGAAACTAATAACCTTTATTTAACTTAATCTTATGTCTTATCAAACAAGAACTGTCACAAGATTAAGTTAATTAAACAATTATTACTTAGCTCTAAATTTTTGATGACTTGACTATTGTCTCGGGTTTCTCCTAAACAAACAATTAGCAATAAGCATATGCGCATGAAGTGTATGTAAGGCAATATAAAGAGAAGAGTCTTAATATTTATAGCAGTTATAGTCTAGGTAGTATATGCAACCTAGTTCTCTATAACCAAGGCTCTGGTACCAATCTGTAACACCCCCAAAATACCGCAGCGGAAGACTGTGTCATAGGGGTGCTACTTCATAATACAAAGTACAAGGTATAGAAAACGAACTCTAAATGAGACGTTTTGAAAAGTTACCATTCGATTAATAAATTCTGAGTTACAAACTTGAGTTCCATAATACAATACATAAGAGTTTTAAGCCATATCGAATGGTAAAGATAAAAGCATAAGTCTTCAAAACATGCCAAGCGACTCTATGCTCCATGCAACAGCTATCACCTTACAGACCTGAGATAAACATGCTAAAGTGTCAACACAATGGTTGGTGAGTTCATAGAGTTTGTCTTAAAAAGTTGAAAAAGTCTCAAAAGAATGTTCACACAGCAAAGGCATTGAGAATCCACTCAGTTGCAAGTCCCGCCATAAGAGACTTGCAACCTGTGTGTTCACAACCCACTGCTAATATATATGGTATAATAAAGACATGAATAAGTTCATCAAAACAGTTTAGCAATTAGTCGTGAGTCTACACTTCATCTCCGAAGACCTCACGTTTATGATGTATCCAACATTCGCAAATGTTAGGATGTATCAAAGCCTCAATGGTCATCCAACAACTTAATTTGGAGCCATCGGAAGTCTCAATGGTCATCCAGCAACTTAATCTGGAGCCACTGGAAGTCTCACAATTAAATATAACGCAATCATGTAGATATGAAAATCAAGTATAATGCGATCAAGTATAAGACAATCAAGTATAAATGTTTTGAGTATTTGTACAAGTAAGCAAGTAGTTGAGCATGTATCTCCCCCAAAGAGTTAAAACAAGTATGAAAAAGTAGGGGCTATGACTCACCTTAAGCTTAAGTGATGTGAAATCAAAGTGGTAGTCGAATCGTGAAAGTCTCTAAGAGCAGCCTATAATAGAACGTTGCGACTTAGGTTTGGAGTAACGTCTAAGAATACGAAGAATTGCCTATATATGTCTTGCATAATGTTCATGATGTAGTACTTAGTATATAGCGTAAGTCGTTGAATATAAATGGTTTATGAAACATGTATAAGTTGTATATCTCTTACTACCGTTCGGGCCGACATAATTCAGAAGTCATGGAGTAAACGTTCGAGGAGCCAGGACACTTTAATTCGTAAATCCACAACTCATCTCGACGGCTTACATAATGAACTCCTCACATGAGGCTCCCTACTATTGTAGTATTTGATAACATATATATAAGTTTTGTTCCGAAAAGTTACATGTCTAATATTTGAATAAACTTAGGAAAGTCTATTTGTACATGAAGATTGTTATTAGGGGTAGTTTCATAAGTTTTGTATGACCATTTTCTCTTTGTAATATCTCATGGTTCCTTTTTAAGTGAAGTAGATCCAAATTGCTTGTTCAAGTTATCGCCTAATTCCTTGTTTCATGTTTTCGCCTAAGTAATCTTACATGGTCATTTCGTCATGGCCTAGCCATGACCTTTGGTCCTTGTTCCAAGGTCATGAGACACAACCTTGGCTCTAGCCATGGTTGTGGTCTTGATTATAGGTCATAAGACCTCTTGGTCTTAGTAAATCATAACTATAATATAGTGACTTTGGTTGAAAATGGGCTGTTAAGATTTTGAAGAAAATTATCACTCGGAAAGCGTTTTCAGGGCTCGAGCTTCTTTGTCCCTGAACGAAAACGTCGTTCCGGACAACTTTCGTGTTTTAACTTTTTGATGAATCGGACCAGAAGAGGGACTTTAAAAATCAAAATTTGATCAAAATGCTATTTGGGCAGTTTTGCCGTTTTGGTTTCGCTAGCTTCAAATGGTCATAACTTTTGACTCGAGTACTCGTTTTGGGTGATTCAAATTGCTATGTTTTCCTTGTTAAGTCCTCTTTAACAGTAAGTAAGTGTCAAATATCAACGTTATACTATTTTGGTCATGGTTCTCCATAAAAATCACTAGTTTGCTTGTTTACTTGTCATAAGTTAACATATGTATACCAATACTTGTTTTATCCATTTTTAAACATCATGAACACAATAACAAGAACATATATAGCATGAAAGGAACACAAAGAGCATGTAAATGATAATTAAGCAAGAAAGTATGTTAGGGTTTGCTTACAACTTGAGGCTTTCTAAAAGAAAGGTAAGTAACTAGTAAGGTACGGACTTTGATAGACTTAAGCTTCACCCTTTGCAATCTATGATAAACCGAGGTTATTTGAAGATTATAACGACGCCTTCTTGAAGTCCAAAGCTATTTGAAGATTATAACGACGTCTTTTTGGAGACTTTAAAGTTATAACAACTTTTCTTAGAAAATTTCCAAGATTGAAGATCAAACACTAGTTTTCTTTCAAAAACTAGTTAACTTTCTTACAAAATATAAGAAAAGTGCCTTAGGTTTTAGGACTTGAAGGTTATAAGAAGGTGTGGTGCAAGTTTTCTATGTGTTTTTAGCTTGGTATTTATAGGGTAGGAAAAATAGTTAACCATATATTGGGTTAGAATTTAACCATGGTTAGTTTAGACACTTGTAAACATCCTAGAGATTAATGGTCAAGATCAAGCCACAAAATGGTGACTCCCCCCCCCCTAAATGGCGGTTCAAGGTGGATAAGGGTGACTAGATGATGAGTCTTGGTGCTATCTTGCTTAGTTTGTGCATTTTGACTCCGTAAAATGCTAACCGTAAATGATTAAGCCTTAAAACGTAAAACCGGTTATCGTAAAAATATGAAACTTGAAAGTATGGTTAAACATGTCAATATACTCCATAATAAAATATAAAATGAGTGGCAGGTTCTATCGGGTGTTAAAACCCTGCTAAAAACTGGAAACACGGGTCTAAAACGCGTAATTCGCGTAAAACGCTGAACTGAAAAACGTAAAATTCCAAAACTTTTGGAATTGTCATAAAATGATAGAAAATCATATTTCTATTGTTTATAATGTTTTATGGATATATCGGGATGCTGGAAGGACGTTTAAACCTAAAAGTAAATCTCGGACACGGCTTTGTGATTTTTGCAGAAATGATCCGACGAGCGTCAAACTCTCGGATTATCGTTAAAATAGTTTAACTTACGAGAATATGAAATAAAAATTTCTGAGATGAATAGTGAAAAGTGAATAGTAACAAGTGAATAGTAAAAAGTGAATAGTGAAATTTTCGGAAATAAAAGTTAACCTGAAATTGCGAATTGTTACAATAGTCATTGGAGTCACTGAAACTTTAGAATATTTTCATAAAGAATGTCTAAGGCCGGTTATTCATCGTGACATCAAGTCTCTTGACATTCTTCAATGGGACGAATCTGAGTCACAGGTTTATGCCTTGATATATATTGTGTTATGTAGCAAGGCTGACAGAGAGTTGACTTCAACTGGAAAAATGTCGGAGAAACTAAAGGTTGCTGGCTCATTTTTCATGAAAGTGTTTCGGGTCCTTGTTGTACGTTTCCTCAACTTTACTACTTTGTGTACATAGCTGGTACTTTTGGAATGTGGTGAAAAGGGTCGGTTCGATCTGGATTTTTTTTCTTCTTATTGTTATTATTATTATTTTTTGTCTAACATTCGAATATCATATAAACATTAAGCGAGTATAAACTTTAAATAAGGACAAATTTATCCATCAGGTAATGGTCAAAATGCTTTAGTTTTCAAAATGTAGTCAAAACAAGTTGGTGCAACCTGCAAACACATTTGTGAACAATTTCAAGTACATATTGTACTATAAGTAAACGGTTCGAAATTGCTAAATCTATGTGGTGCACCAGTTATTTAACAGTGATATAATTCAAGTTAACATTAAAATTTTGCATGGGTTATGAAAGCTTTGCCAATTGAATCCATTCAATTTAAAGGATCATACCAAATTGGCTATTTCCAAGAAAATTCAGGTTTATAGATTACTCTTGGTACATTTCCATTTTAATCACACTATTCAAAAAGCATATAGTGGTTAATCGGATGGGTCTGTCCGGTGGGTAACAAATCAATACAGGATTTCTGTATGGGTTGGTTTGGGACTTTGGATTAATTCGAGCATTGCTAACATGGAATACTTCGTACTAATATATCAAAGAAAACCATGTCATCACCATGTTCCTTTCTATTCTGATAAATTTTTCATAGGTTTGTCGGTGTATATCAATAAAGGTATAGTAATAGATCAATTTTTTTTATTATTATTTTTCATTTATTTTTTATATATTTTTCTTTTAAAAAGGGAACAACATATACTATCTGTGCACAGTATAAACTTGATGGAACAAAAAGGCCTAGGCTCGATCTTAGTTTACAATAAAAAGTGTGGTACTAACCGGGAACATTCCTAAAGGTTGTAAAAGGGACCATTAGGGGCTTGGGGTCCTAACATTGCCCAATCTACATGTTTGGGTTGGCACTAAACCTTGATCTTTATCAAATGAGACGACTAAACAGACCGGGCTATTGGACTCATGTGGGAAGGACCTAGAATCAATCTCAGCCCCAGGTTTATTGTGCATCTTTGTTCAATAGTCACTTACTTTGCTTCATTTTCCTTTTGGTGATGAGTCCCAGTTTCAAACTCTTGAATGAAGATTCAGATGAAGGTAATGTATACCCTATACAATCCCAAATCCACCAAAAAAAAGTTTCAATTGAGCTTTTGAGATTTGTATCAGACTATGTACTATATTTTAAGTTTAGAATCATTTTAAATCTATTTATGTAGTTACCAAGCTAATTGTGCTTGCTGCAGGTGATCATGTGGTTGAGATCAAAGACAATGATTGCAAAGTCATCATTGAGAGAACCATTTTCGATCACATACGTGAAAAAGCTAAGAGCTTGCCTTCCATGGCTCCCAAATCAACTACTGAATATCCGCCATCTGAAGATACATTAAGTCTAATTAGAAAGCGTACACGCGAGAGACAACTTGCAGTCAGTTACAATACATTATCTTGAAACCTGACCGAAGATTCTAATCCATGTGAAGAATCAACTGAGACAGCCGGAACCACTTCATCCATCAAACTAAACGAAGATACAATATTTAGCTCTATACCTTAGACAAAGAATCTGTATTCATATGCTACCTATGTTTTTCCAGCCTCATTTTCTTGAACACACTTGGAAATGTTTGAAAATAGTGCAGGGTGTGTTATAGAATCATAGGCATGAATGGCGCAGTCTCATTTCTATTGTTATCTCTTTTTTTCTGATTAATGAACTCTAACGAATAGTCATTAGTAGTATATCAATAAACAAACTATTGTAGTAAGAGTACTAACATCCCATAGTGGATTTGTCACATACTTGAATGGTTCAGGATGATGAAGAAGGTGCACTAATGGTAACTGATTTTATTAAGTTAAATTCTGCATTATCCTTTTGATAACTAATGTATGACATAGTTTTGGTATATGATATAATAGTCTTATTTACATGTAAAAGAAAAGCTATTAGTTCTAATACATAATTGTAAAGAAGCTTTAGACGGCAAGGTATCCACGTCTTTAACTTTTAACCTATAAACTCAAGCCTCGAATTAGATATATCAAATTATGATTATGATGTAATTTAAAAACCCAATGTGAAATTTGTTATCATTTCCTGAATGCTTTGGTGAATCATGCCTAATGTAAGAGGCTATCTTTAAATAACTCTTTTGCATTGATGTTTATGTGTATATATCAAGGTTACATTAATTGCTGTTAGTAGAAATTGATCAAACTTTTTAAAGTATCTTATTTAATCCTTTTCATGATGTATTGATAAATCTTTAAGGGGGTGTTTGGATGAATTATGTAGGTTTGAAACATATAGTCATCCAAGTACGGATGGTAACCTATAAAAACTACCATAAATGTGGTATATAATGGTCAATAGGTATGTATGGTATACATATGACATGTTTTATGGCATTTTCTTATTTACATTTATTATAATTCATAAAGATCTTTTACTTACACATTTTTAAAACTTATTACGTGTTCACGTAATGGACCTTTTTTACGGGGAAATTTAAAATTATATATAAATCTCTGTCATTATTTTAATCACAATTTTTACGGGGAAATTTAAAATTTTCTTAGTATATTAAAATGGTCACGATTATGATATTGCAAAATTCACTAAACGACAAAACAAGTTCTCGACACAATTAACAAAATATTAACAAATCACTAATCCTAATTAATATAACTAATACAAACCAAACGGGCCCTTAATAAACTCAGCCCAATCCTCATGTACTATTCATCAGCCCAAGGTTCAAAAGCCCAATTTTCCTTTTATTTTCCAAAACAGTCGGCCAACCATGCTCCAAAACGCCTCGCGTATTCCAAAATTTTAAACACGACACCTATATATTTTTACACCATCTCGTTCACCACCTAGCCAACTATTAGTGTGTCAAATCCCAAGTTCATTGGACGATGTTTGATACGTTTTTAAAGGGCAAAGTGATTGACGAAAAATCATATCAATCGGTTCATAATTTACTCAAATCTTAACCGTTTTGATTCCCGTTTGTTCCTACGTGTTCCTAATAATATTTCTAACATGTTTTCATGTTTAAATATCATCTATGATCAGCTATAATCAAGTGGTACGAGATTATGCAAATCGTATACATACTAATATTGGTGTCGACATCTTCATGATTCACCAAGACAATTTCCCTTGATTCATGCACTCTCAAAGTTATATAATAAGCATATATTTCATCCTATGAACCTATGTGACTGACATAGCATAGTAATACATGTTTGTTGTGTGATTTTGAACCATACGAATCATTCAAATGATATATATATATACGATAGCAATAAATACATAAAAATCATTCAAATGATATATATATACGATAGCAATAAATACATATAATTTATAATTTTTTTTATCAATTTTATCACAAATAAAATAAGCTATTTCATTAACAAATATATACATATTAATATCAGCTATAATATGTTTCCCACTTTTATTCTATATAAATTTCAGATATGACATTAATATGTTCTAATTTTTTCAGTATCTTTTTGTGTTATAATGCACTTGAACCAACCTACAAAGTAAATTAAACTTAATAGTTGTTTTATGAATATATTAAGTTAATATGTGAAGTTCATTTATATGCCAAACATTTAGCTAAGGGAATTATTCTAGCATCTCGCCCAGGGCATCCGAAATCTCAGGACTGGCCTTGTTTATAACATGTATAGGTGCTGTATATAATAACTCGAAGCATACAAAAAACTATTCCAATCGATTTAGGTTTTTAGGTCGATTTAGGGTTTTTAGTTTCTAAAATTCGTATGATCAGATTAAGCATGCATGTCATGTTTATATATATATATATATATATATATATATATATATATATATATATATATATATATATATATATCATATGAGATGTAAAGGATGTTACAAAAGAATATTCGAACGTGAGAATGAGCAGAATCAAAACCACCCCTTGATTTGGACCAATTCAAACCAAAACAAACTCTAAGCGATCGAACCAGGATACCACCGCCTCAACCACAAATTTTCCCAACTTCTATGGCTTAAAACACCTCCAGGAAAAATACTAGGAAGCCTCAGAGAATTTTGTGTCATGAGTATGGGATTTTTAGGGTTTCGTTTGGTTTAAAAGAAACGATTTAGGGTTTCTTAAAAAAATAAAATGTGTGGGCATATATATATATGGAGTGGAATACTTATCTTGGGCTGCAAGATTATGTGATAAGGTCAAATTAAAATATTATACAAGTTTCCTATTATATTTGGGATTTATTTCTTTAATTTAAATACTTAAATAAATAATAAAATTCGGCCTAAATTAATTAAATGCAAGAAATAATTGTACTTTTACAAAAGTGACAAATTTTATACATGCTTAATTTATTGTGATCATATGTTGCCAAGTTCTAGATTTCTAGGGTTTATTTGGTATTATTTAAGTGTTATTTCAAATTTTTGAACTTAAGGGCATTTTGGTAATTTTGCATGTTTCAGATTTTTGTGTATTACAAAATAATTCGAAAATTTTTTTTAAGAAAAAAAAAATCATAAAAGATTCTAAAAAAATTTATTTTTAGAAAAAAAATAATCGAAAAAAAAATTCTAAAAATTTCAAATTATTTTATTTTGGAAAAAAAATTCGAAATAAATTCTAAAAAAACTTTTGAGAATTTTTTTAGGTAAAAAAACATCTAAAAAAAATTATAAACTTTTTAAAAACGTATATACATTGCAAAAATTTGTGTAAAATGTATATGCGTTTTTTTAAAAAATACCAAAATTCACACACATTTATACATGGGGTTTTTTTTAGAATTTTTAAAAAAATATAAACTTTTTTTAGCATTGCCATTTTTTAGAAATTTTTCTAGCATTGCCATTTTGCAATTTTTAGAATTTTTTTTAGGTAAAATTTTTTTAAAATTTTTTTTAGGAAAGTTTTTTTTAGAATTTTATTTTAGAAAAAGAATTCTAGAAATTTTTTTTCTAATTTATTTTCCGAATTTTTTTTAGGAAGAAAAGTTTTTTTTGTTTTTTTAGAATCTTTTTTCGAATTTTTTAAGAAAATTTTTATTAGAAATATTTTTTTTCTTAAAAAACTTTTTTTCGAATTATTATTTTTTTTGGAAAAAAATTTTTTAGACAAAAAACATTTTTTAGAATTTTTTCTGAATTTTTTTTTAGAATTTTTTTTTAAGTACTAAGTGGAAGGACTAACGTTGCAAACGTTGCAAACGATCTTTGGTATAAAGGACTAATGTTGAAAACGACGATTAGGTTAAAGGACTAATTTTGCCACACTTAACTAACTGAACTAACTTCGTTAGAAAATTAGACCAAAAGTGGAAGCAAAGTATGCCTTTTGGACTAAAATCCCACGTTTTTTAAAAATTGGACCAAAAGTGAAATTTTGATACAACCACAACGACCAAAATTGTAGTTAACTCTTCATGTTAAGTATAAACGATAAAGCCCACTAAGTGTTAAAGATAAAGCCCACTAAGTTGTTCACTACTTATTCATCCCAAAAATATTTAGTGTAATGTTATCATAAACGATAACCATCACATAACCATTAAAAATGGTAAAGAAAACACGAACTAAAGGGGTGGCAATGGTGATGCATCATGATTCATCATTAAGGATTTTTAACCAATCAAATGTAGCCAACACATTTCATAATTCACCATGTCTTTCCTTCATTTTTTTAGTGGCAATGGTGATGCAAAATTAACCAATCATATATTTTTTTGTTTTTCTTATTCATAAATATACTAAACAATCATATAAAAACATTAAATTTTATTAATAACTCAAAAAAATTACAAAATGCTTAGGAAAAAAATTATAAAACCACTATTCATCAAGGTATGGTAAGTCTTGATCCGCTACGTGCTCTGTAGGATCATATCGGAGACGGTTATGGATATCTTCGTCGAGCAACTCCTCGAGTACACTATCATCATAAAATGGCGCGACCGACGGATCCATTATATGAACGGTGATATTTTCATCCCATCGTCTTTTAAAATCATATTGTTCAATATTATACAAGTGTAAACGATTTTTCGAATCTTTTGGACGGACATAGGCTGGAGAGGACGACTTAGAATAAACCATTTTCCCTTTAGACGACCAAAAGCTCGTTCGACATCCTTTCTTGCAGACTCTTGCAGCTTCTTGAATTTCTTTTCTTTTGGGTCAGTGGGATACGGGATATGCTTTAACAAATGTTGAATACCTAGGATAGATTCCATCGGTAAGATAGTATCCACATTTGTAAAGCCGTCCACCTAAAGCAAATGAACTGTTTGGTGCCGTTCCATTTCTCTCAGTAACATACAACAGAGACTGATTCAAAACATTGATATCGTTCTTTGAACCGGGAGGACCAAAAAACGAATGCCAAATCCACAAATCATTTGAAGCCGTCGCCTCAAGCATAATAGTCGGGTATTGGTGATCACCTCTCTTATATTGGCCTCTCAAATACTTAGGACAATTTCGCCAAACGAAATGTGTACAATCAATGCTATCAAGTATCTACTCAAAATGATTTTTTTTATTTATTTATTTATTTATTTATTATTATTTTTTTTTTGAAATAAGCCACAAACGGCTAGAAACTTTAATGCCCAACGTTCCTTTTTTTTGGGGGGGACTAGCCCATATCGATTCGGTATGGGATACAAAATTTGATGTCGAATCAACGATGCCGACGAGGTGGTTTTGGAGGATGCCGAGCGGCATGAGATGCCGAGGCCTTTTGCCGAGTGCACTGCCACCCCCTAACAGCCCACTCTTGAACAGAATAACTTTATATCAAACACTTTGGTAGGCATTGCCAATGTATTAACTTTAACTCTCATCCCTACAACACCCGAATGCAAACCAAAATTAACAAGGGATAATTACCAAATTTAATATCTATTAGTTAGGCATTGAATAGATCAGCTTAATTTGTAGCAAATCTAAATAACTATTATGTACACAAATTATATAATATACTAAAGGGTAAGAGTTTACTGTAGCAAGCACTGTGCTTGCTACAGTAACTTTTTTTTTTTTAGTATTAACGGTCGTTAGTTATTTAACGGCTGTTAACTAACGACCGTTATCTTTAACATTTAAAAAAAAATTTGTACGCACTTTGTCTTTCATCTCAGTGGTTCATTGCAAATTTAGTCCTCAAAAAATAATTTACATAAATGGTCCTTCATGTTATACATCAATTGCAAAATCAGTCCTAGGTAACTAACTTCATGTTAAGTAGCTAACGGCAACAAAAGAATTCCGCGGCAACGCGCGGGTACCAAACTCGTTTAATATATATGTCAATGTGTTAACTTTAACTCTCATCCCTACAACTGTATCGATAATTAAAGAGTAACATGAAAATATACCTCTTCAGCCAGGAAAGTCAAATTTCACTTGAGCATTTTATCGAACAGCTTACTTATTTTTTGTTCCGAAAACCGTTTTTAAAAACTGGTCCGGTTCTAAATCGGTTCGATTTTTGGTATAAAACTGAATTGTGAACACCTTAACCCAATAACCCCTATGTTACAACATAGTGATAGTAAAAACTGAGTAAGACTTGATATCAGTATCACTTTTTGTTTTATGTACAATGTTTATTCTATCGAAAATGGGTAAAATATTTTACGCAAAAACATAATCGAATCAAATTGTATACTGCAAAAGGTCTTCGTTGATCACTTGTAAAAATTTTCAAGAAAACATTTACATGGGTGAAACAACAGAGTACTTTTTGGATTTACTACACATGAAACAGGGGACACACATAGAAAACAAAACAGAGAACTTTAATGAAAGTTTTACTAGAACTGGTAACCGTCTTTTTGTGGGTGTTTGAGATTTGCTTTGATGCTAGGCTTTTTGATCGGCTCGTTAAGATCGACCAGACTAGGAGTACTATTAATTTTTCAAAGATTAATTTGTCAGTTGTTTAGGGATTAAATTTTGTTTCTGGCTCAATAATGTGAATGAAAATTTATCATACTTTAGCCGAGTTTTATCTAGCAAGCGCTCATTCCCAAGATGCAAACTCGCACACAAGGATAACTGGCATGTGCATTGGCTGGGCCTCATGGAAGTATTTTTGTAAACTTGTTTTGTGCTCATCACTTTACTAGTAATTTAGTATGAATGTATGACCAGTATGTGTACTTTTTAAGTTTTTGTTATGTTTCAAGTTACAACATAATAATAGTAACACATGAGTAAGACTCTTTATAGGGTAACACTTTTTGTTCACTATTGTCGGTTTAATATATCAAAAAATGGTACATGCAACATTTTTACACTATTCCACAACTTAATATATAAAGCGAAAAGGTTTTTGATCATTTGAAAAGCTTTCCAAGAAAATATTTCATTTGGTGTCTTGGTGACATAAATTAAAGGGTGAAAGAATCTGAGAGTCCTTGTTAAATCTTTTTAGAGTATACGGTGTAAGATAATGATAAACCCGTAGGTATTACTTTATTATTATTCATCACTATTTATTGATTACAAACCCTAATGGACCCAACCCACAAGTCGGGTTTGAGCCAACTTATTCTCTAACACTCCCTCGCAGTTCGAGCGGCGAAATCGCGAAAGCTCGAACTGGAGTAGTAAACTAAGAAAACAAACTTAAAACAATAAACCAAAATAAAACGGGATAACCCAAAACCAAAATAAACGAAGAAAGCAAATTCGACACCAACAAAAGTCGTCTCGGAAATTGATACCCTGGATTCGACACCAACACAAGTCGTCTTGGGAATTGATACCCTGGATTCGACACCAACAAAAGTCGTCTCGGGAATTGATACCCTGGATTCGACACCAACAAAAGTCGTCTCGGAAATTAATACCCTGGATTCGACATAAAAAAAACAAAAAACAAACAATTAATTTTTTTCTTTTTTCTTTTTTTTTTCCTTTTTTTTATAAGACCAAAAAAAACTATCATAAAAGATTAAAAGATCAACAGACCACAACCTCGTTACAAACGATTCGAATAAACAATTAAATAATCAAATGACCACCAAGTAGTTAAAAAAAAGTTAAATCATCATCCTCCATATTCAAGTCATTAGGCGTCTCACGTGTGATCATCTTTAATCCACCTTCAGATTGATATAAGAGGAGTCTTTAGTAGGAGCTACTTCATCTTCTGTTTCTTCTTTAACTTTCAAACGTACAGTCGAACCCATTTGTTTGGTTAAATTTATGAATGTTTTATTGAGGTTAAGGTTTAAAGGGAGCCCTCCGAACCTCCGACGTGTAGCCGGCGGTCGGAGGTGGCGGCGGAAGAGTTTAGGTTTAGGGTTAGAGATTTAGGATCGTATGGCTGATACCATGTAAGATAATTAATGATAAACCCGTAGGTATAACTTTATTATTCATCACTATTTATTGATTACAAACTCTAATGGACCTAACCCACAAGTCGGGTTTGGGCCAACTTATTCTCAAACATACGGTACGTTAACCATTTGCCCGAGTGAAACTTTCATGTCCTCATGTTAAAGAAGCGTTAACCACACCGGCGATGCAAGTTAAGGGTGCGTGAACGCAGCACGTTAACCCCTTAACGTTGCGTTAAGTGTGGTTTTAATAACAAAAAAATTACATAAAGGCCCCCTTGGTTCGGATGGTGTCGACTGTGTGTCCTTGTCAATGACTGCTGGTGTGTGATGGTGGCTGATGGTGTCGACTGTGGTGGTGGTGGCTGATGGTGTGTGTGCGTTATATGGGGAAGATGGTATGTATATAAAGCAAACTTTGTCGTTTTGTCCTTGTTCTAGAGTTGTTTTTACACTTTAGTCCTCTGGTTTTAGTAGCAGTTTTTATTTATTTATTTATTTTTAGTTAATAACATTTTATTTAGTTTTTTTATGTTTTTTTTTTAATTCGTAACATTTTTTATTTTGTATTACTCCTTCCGTCCTATAAGTATAGTCCACTGTTAACTTTTTAAGTCTTCGTTTTGCAACTTTGATCTTATATATTTTTATTTGTGTTATATATAACTTTGATAAAAATTATAACAATACAAAATACATTTAAAACTCAATCCATTAATATATTTGTATTAAGTAATATATAACACAAATAAAAATATTTACGGTTAAAGTTGAAAATTAAAGACTTCAAAACTCAACAATGGACTATAATTATAGGACGAAGGGAGTATAATTTTTAAGTTTATTAATGAAATATTAGGTTGTTGAATGAATGAAAGAGTTAAGGGGTAAATTTGTAATTTTTTTTAAGTTAAGGTTGAATTATGATAAGAGGTGTTTTTTTTTTTTTTTTAATTTAAGGTGAAAACGTAAAACTGATGTGACGCTGAGTGAAACTATTTTTTGTACTTTGATAGATTGTTAGTCAGTTTGCATAGTTCGAAGGTTAGAAAATGTAACTATATAATATCAAGGTCAATACTGTAAATAAATGCAATTTTCAGCAACTTCTTCTTTTCCGGACCAATAATGTAATAGCTATTGTGTTATAGGAGACAATCACGACAATCCAGTAAATATGTTTGTACATTAAGCCAAAACTTTTTTTTTTTTTTTTTTTTTTTTTTTTTTTTTTTTTTTTTTTTTTTTACGATCTTCAAAAGGAATCTTGTTTCACCTGGTTCTCCACATTGACTCGGGTTTTGACCCGGTTACCAGAAGGGTCATCCCGTGAATTTCTGGGGCCATGCACGATATTGAAAGCAGACCCTTATCATTGTTGTCCGCTTGTTTGTGTGGATTTTGATCCCCCTTGTACTTATTTATAAGAGTAAATTACACCGCTAGTACCCAATGTCTACCAAATTTTCGTATTTTTCCTTTTTTTCTAAAAAATCTCACTTTTAATCCTCAAAGTCTTCGTTTCCTCCTTTTTGGCTAATGGTAATTAGTTTTTTCCTTAGTTGGAAAAGCAATTTCGTCTTTTCGCCCTCTTTTATATCTTCTTTTTACACTATACCAACATTAACTCAAACACCCCTTTTTTTACCTCATCACTCCTCTTCAACCTATAACCCTCATCACCACCATCACCATCATACCCACCCACCACTTCACCACACTATAACCACCATACCCACCACCACTTTACCACACCGCCACCACCACCATACCACATTGTAACCACCATACCTACCACCACTTTACCGCACACTTATCAAGTAGACCCTACTTTTCTAATCATAATCAATGTTGATAAAAGGCTACTACGTACTACATACTGACTTCACCACTTGGTTTTTACTTGTTACAAACAAGCCCAGACTTTGAGTGCCATTTCTTCCACCAATCAACACACCCAATATTGATAATACCAAACAGCACTAGTGACTCTCACTTTATCCTATCTAAATTCAATCCCAAAATAATTCTTATTCCAGACACCAAAGTTTCACATACTAAAAAAGCAAACATAAATCAAATTAATAAACAAAAATAAAGTTAGAAACCTATAACAAAAAAAAGGAAAATGACACATACTAACACATTACCACTCGTGATACCTGAATAACAAGATGTAATCAACTGAATTGGAAGAAAGTGAGCCCAATAGATCACTTCGTTGGAAATTGAAGAAAGTGGGGTCCACATTGAGACGACGTGCCCGAATTGGAAAAACCCGAAATTGGTGATATTAATTGTCCCATTGGGCTTCCGGGGTATAACTGATACGACTCAAACTAATAATAAGGTAGTATACCGTTATTTTGGTTACTTATATTCCAAAAGAAGCCGAGCATATGGGACCTCTGGAGAGAAGCTGAGTCATATGGATGGATTCAGGCGGTGTTGATGGCTCAGCATGTTCGGCCGTAACACCGTGTTCCGTGGTCGGATCAAGGATCTGGTGACGCTTAGCACGACGTAAGTTAGCTTTGAACACTGTGAATCTGTAATCATGCTCCTCTTGTGTAGTGTATGTTCTCTTGAACTTAGTTTTGAATAGTGTGAAATGACGATGATCTGTTGTTGTTAGTTCTTGTTCTGGTACGGTAACGGAGATTATTAGTGATAAAAATTGTTTTAATTTGAGGTGGCTCGTTTGGTTTGTAGTGCTATATTATATTTGTAGACCAGTAAAAAGAAACAAAAAATAAACTCATGGAAAGACAGAAAAAGTTTTGATCTTGTGGTGACAGCAATGGTGGTGGTGGTGGGTGACGGTGGTGACGAGGGTTGGAGGTTGAAGAAGAATGGTGAGGTGGAAGAAGGGGGTGTTTGGGTTAATTTTGTCTAGTGTTAGAAAAGATAATAATTGGGTGTTCGGAAAAAAGGACGAAAAGACAAAGTTGCCCTTCTATAAACCGTAATTGATAATCTTCTTCCTCCGTCCTTGATCCTTACCCCTGTTTTCACTCATTCTTAATTAATATTAACTAATATTAGGTTGGAATCAACTGCACAATTAAATTTGAACTTTTGTGATTTATCTCCCATTAACCGACCACTTTTTGAGCCTTTGATTACAAATGGGTCCACTGTCATTACACTTAGTAGAGACTGAATCTATATGGGTCTAAGTTCAATCCCATGTATGATGATAAGCCCAAAAGATCCTTCTTAGCAAGTTAGCAGGTTGCTTGAACATAAGTTTCAGTGAAACTGTTTTGGGAGTCATCTTGGTATCAAACTGCCATACTTTTACTTTCATCCAACCGTCAGTCCTTTGTCTTGTGCCTGTTTAGTGGATTGTAACTGTTTTCATCAAACTTTGGTTTGATAACTGGGGTACCTGGAGGGCTTACTAAATATACAAACCACATATCTGAACTGAAACCATATTTATTATTCACTTCCAGTGGATCCTCAAATGTAGACTGGTCTTGTGGTAACTTGTAGACCAGGTAACTTGCATATGTTGTATCAGCTGATAGCACTTCAGGTTTTATTTCATTCACAAGTTCAAATTTGTTGTCAGCAGTTACTACAAGGAGTTCTCCAAATCTGCAGAAACAAGAAACTTCTAATATGTAATTGATTCAGAAATTTTTTAAGGCATCCAAGTATTAGAAGCCAACTAATGTGTTAAGTGTTTTTAATTTAACGGGTGGAGTTGCTAATGTTTTAAAAGGCTCTTTAAGGGCTTTCTCGTTCACTATGGGTAAACTGAATGTCATGCCAACATCTAACAGTGATAACATTTAAAGTGAGCAGAATTGGTCAATGGAAAATTTCCATGCCATCCCACACCAAAGAAAAGTCAGGCAATGCTTTGGCATATCGTCGGGGTACAAAATCCAACGCTTAGGGTTCTTTTTTCAAAGGGTTTTTTGAATTGATTGCTTATGTATTCATGCTTCCTAGAATACTAATAAAAGAGATTTATATGGAACAAAGCTATAATAATCAAGCATTCATGGAATATTGCAATGTAATAAAGTGTCTTTCTTAACTATTACCCGTTTTGACCCATTTATGGAATATAATGGAGTCACACAATGAAGTTAGAAGGTGTCTCGGAAGTTAAACATGAGAATTTAAATAGTTGGGGATGAAAGAAATTGTTGGAGATGAAAGATGAAGTAAAGTCTCATACTTTCCATAAATAAGGAACGTGGAGTCCAACTAAATGTAGCTTGTATGTAGCTATATTCAAAGATGCAAGATGAAAGTGGCCTTTGGAGTAGCATACAAAGTATCCTCAAGTTGTATGGAAAAACCTTTGTGAAAACGGGTATGGAAAAACTCAAAAGGTAAAGAAGTCCCATTTGCCAATAAACATGTATGGGAAACTATTACGTAGTAGATGTTTAGAACTAAGACTCCAAAAGTGCAGTGGTTTTCCTTGGTATGGTACTCTTAATGTATTCCTAAACATACAAACACAATATAAGTGGACTATATGGGGATAAGCACAATAAAGGTATGCATATTATACAAATAACTGTGAAGCATATTCGCATCATTTTTTTCAACAGCCTTTTAGCACCAAATATATTGGTCTATGTGCAAAAAACAATGGGTCTGAATGGGTTAGCTCATTACTGAAAATTATTATTTAAGATTTTCCTTCTAAAATCTAAATTATGTAGAAACAATATATGGAGCATCCTTAGATGTTGCTGCTTACTTCATTTGTTTTTGCACATGAGTACCTAATTTTTATCTGGGATGAACATCCACAGTCCCAATTTCGTCAGTTGTTATAAACCAACCAAATTAATCTTGATATTAGTGCCTGAAGTCTGAACTCATTGTTTAGCAAATCTTGATATGAGTACCTGATTTTTATCTGGGTGAAACAATGTATAAATATTAGCACTTTGACATGCCAATAAACCCAGAAACTGCAATAATTCCACCAACATGCTACCAACAGATACTAGTCTACATGCATCAGAACTAGAGAAAGCATTCACAAGACTACATTTCCAACACCTACAACAGCTAAACGGAGAACCATATAGTGTATTTTACCTCCTTACGTCACACTACAGATTCAAAGAAATTATCAAAGAGGGGCGTCATCTAGTACAAACGACACATCCTTCTCAATTGCCTATTATATCTGCAGACTACATTTCCTTAGCCAAGCACACACACCTTATCACCAAAATTTGCAGAATACCCCAAACCTCACATACATGGTGACAAAAATGAGTACAGAGCAAGGCATCATCAGCCGAAGTAATAACAACCAAAGGGAGCAACCATACCACCCACTAATTTTTTAGAGCTAACACATAAACATGTTCAAGAAAACTGGCAAGAAGATAGAGAAAGAACCTTGATTCAGGTAAAGAGGGCCAAATAAAATCACCTTTCACCGTTAAGCAACCCGATCTCACTAATGGCATATTTCTTCTCATTTTTATCATGATAAGACCACTATCAGTAAAAATATATACGTAAGTAACTGTTTAGAAATTGTAGTACTTCCCATTAAAAAAGTGAAGCTGTGTTCGTAGGCTGGACAACAGCTACATATGAGATATAAATATACCTCCTTATTTGATGTCGTTTGCGTATCCTCTACCTTGTCATCCTCTAACATTGGATCTTACACCTATCAAATTTAAACGTATATCAGACATTAAACATTTCTTCCCGTTTTCTTCAATATAAGACATCTATCAATAAAACAAATGTGAATAAATATTTAGAAATTCTGTAATACCTCCTTTTAAACCAGTAACTGTGTTCATAGGCTACACAACAACTACATATGACATATAAATATTAAATATACCTCTTATTTATTGAATCGGAACCATTTTCCAAGAGTTGAGTAGCGATTCTTCTTCATTGTCCGATTTTCTACCTGTCAAATTTAAATATATAGCAGAAATTAATTGGCCATTTTTGCCCCAACCTCCATTTCAAAAGGCGAAGAAGTGAAAGCCGCACAATAGATACATAATATACCTCTTGAGTAATGTCATCTTGAGCAGTGTCATTACTGAATATGCCTGATTCTGATATGGTTTGTGTATCCTCTACCTTGCCATGCTCTAACATTGGATCTTCCACCTATAAAATATAAACATATTAATTGGCCATTTTTGCCCAGGCCAATCTCCATTTCAAAAGGCGGTGAAGTGAAAGCTGTGGGAAACCCATTAAGTTTAATGCATCTAACATCTTACACGCTTCCCATGTGGCCGCTATATATTAAATCAATTCTTTTGTTAATTCACTTTGTTAGTTTTAACTAAATTTCAAATTCTTTTAACAGTTCGTCAAATTATTAGATAATAACCAGCATTTTGGATTGTGATTGATGATAATGTGTCTTTTTAATATTGGAATGAAGATAATGTAAATAATTAAATTAAAGCAAAAACAACATTGGCTATAATTAGTTTAATATTTTCTATTGAAATTTATCTTTTAGCCAAAGTTAAAGTTTCATGTAATTTGTCTATTTTATGAAATTCAAATTAAAACCAACAGGTAGCAGGTTAACCCAACTAGCCAGACCCATTTTGACCTGAAGAAAAAAAAAAATCTTTCAAAATGACCTGTTCTGATCCAAACAAATTTCTACATGTTCCCGACCTAACCTTATCTTGATAAATGGTATTTGTCAGCTTACTTTTTCCAGGGGCTGAAACAAGATGCCTTCTAATTGTAGATCGGTTCCATGATCATCAAAATTAATTTTAAGATCAACAATACTCCCATCACTAGTGAATTGAAACAATTCAGCGATATAAAGCCAAAAATCAAATTCTCTTCGATTTGGAAGGTACACAGTAGATGTTGTTGTCTCCCCTCTAAATATGTATTTGAGCTTAGCATTTTCTTGTATATGATCTATGGAAGTGTAAAAGACAAGGTTCACGGTGTATGTGATTGATGGAGACAAAAACTGAGTCTTCACGTGTGTTTTGAATCCCTTATTGTTTGTTAGATAAAAGCCCTTTGGAAATCTGCATGAAGAAGAAGAAGAAGCAAAGAATGATGCATCAATTTATATATACTTATCAAACAACAGGGTTAAGTCTGAGTATGACAAGTCACCTTGACTGGGAATGATTCACATATTGAGGAGTGGAATTTTCATTTGGAATTAAACAATCTTCCATTGATATCATTTCACAATGTTCTTCATCCTTATTAAGCGAAAACCACTGCATATTAGTAAGTTGGGAGTTATTTCTGCTCAGATTATCTTTACAAATAGACATAGCCAATTGAATACCGTTTTGTATCCGTTAAGGAGGACTCCTTTGGAAAGAATCTGTTTAAGTTCATCAAGGGATGTGTAGAAGAGAGATTGTGATGCAACCTCAACTATGTCTTGGTACTCTTCAAACACTTGAAGTTGCACCTATATAATGACATATCCAAGCAAGTGAGCCATACATGCACTCGGGTTAAGTGACATTTTATCTTTACATCTTTTATGAATAACATTACCACTGACAATAAACTGCTTACTTTTTCTTCGGATGGTTGGAACTCGATGCCAGCAACTAGTAGATTGGTAGCATGGGATTCAAACTCAAATTGAAGGTCAGCAGTTTTGTGTTGGCTTGTAAAATGATACAATGGAAGAATGAACCATCCATCTTCTCTCGCATGAGTAGAAGGGTAAATTATGAAAACTTTTGTGTCATCCTCCCCATCTATTTTGTATCTTAGGGGGTTATATGAATTGGCTCTCCATTCATATTTATATCGGAAGACAAGGTTGAGCGTGTATGAGATTTGAGGTGTCAAGTATTCAGCTCTCACACGTAGTTCGAATCTTGAATAAGAATAGTCATAACATAGCCCCCCAGGAAATCTGCATAAACAAGAATAAAGGCAGCAATTAAAGAATGACAAACTAAATGGATAACTCACTCGCTGTTCCAAACAAAAGAGATAGGAATAGGTTAAGTCACCTTGAATTAACAATGGAACCAGACATATGTTGTAAATCGCGGGCATCAGTTTCATCGAGATTAAGACATGCTTCGATGTAAATCTTTTCAGTGTGTTCCCCCTTCTCATTTATAGACAGCCACTGCATGTCCAATTAAAAAATAAAGTTCTGAATTAGTTATTATTGTGTTTACAATATGAGAGATTGAGAGGCATTAATGGGGTTAGACCTTTTTAGATTTGGGTCAAGGGAATTGGGCCCAAGTCTAGTGGGTAAGTCTTTACCTAAAAGTGAGCAATAACCCATTACTCAATAAATTGAGGGTATTAGAAATTGATTACCTAGTTAACCACCTTTTACCCATGATCCAACCCCTCCTAAATTTATGCTTCATTTAGTTTTGTTAGAAAAATAATATATTATGTAATATCACAACTTACATATAATATTTATTTAACATAAATGTCATAACGTGTTTAATTATGTTGATATTTATGAGTATCAAACTGCAAATTTATATAGCACACATTCAAGAACTACAATATCAACAAATTATTTACAAAAAGTTAGAAACTCATAGTATTAAAATTATATCTTTATAAAAATTTATGGCATCTTTCACAAGAGCTATAATGTGTGTGTTTGTAATGATTCATTATTATACAAACCAAACAACCAACATCAATATAATATTATAATGTAATGCTTCATTATATTCTTTGAGGCATGCTAGGGCCACATAAAGTTTACACAAAAAATCCCCACTCGCTGACATGTCAGCGTGTGATTGGTTTTTTGTGGGATCCACATCCCACAAAAAACCAATCACATGCTGACATGTCAGCGAGTGGGGATTTTTTGTGTAAACTTTATGTGGATGTAGCAAAATTCATATTCTTTAGTGTATCTTTAGTATACCATTTGACTTTCTCATTTCCGTTACCTTGTTTGAACCAAACACACCCTTATTTATTAGCTTGAAACTCATGGAAACTGCTACCATCCATTAGTAGCACATAGTAAAAGCTATTGTAGGGTGATACTGCCTAGTGCCTACACAATATTTATTATGTATTAATCATATAAAGTTCAATAGAATAATTAATCAAACATTTTATAAATTTAAATTTGCCATTTCAAAAAAAAATAATAAAAAAAAAAAAAAAAAATTAATTAAATTAAATTAAATTAAAAAGAAACTTCAAGCAGAGTAGTTAATTACCTTTTTGCCCCCATTAAGGAGGACTCCTTTTGAGAGAAGCACTTTGAGTTCCTCTACGGATCTGTAGATCAGAGGTACCACAGCCTTGACTGTCTCTTGATACTCCTTTTGTATGAAATCAGCAAGCTCCTGAGATTTGAGTGCTATCTCTAGTTTTTCCACAACATCAGACATCTTTGGTCGCTTTTCACGTGATTCCTGCAAACATTGAAAGGCAATCTTTGAAAACATTTCCAAAGAACTCTGATCCAATGCTGGCACAAGATCATCTTTAAACATAATCTCGTCTAACTTGTTCTCTTCGTATATTTGTTTCCAGATATGAACTATATTCCCACTATGAGCATTGCTATGATCAAAACATAGTCTTCCACATAATACTTCAAAAAGGACAACACCGAAAGAGTATACGTCAGACTCTTTCGTTAGACAGCCCATGCGCAGATACATTGGATCAATGTAACCAAGTGTACCCACAATATCGGTGATGAAAAACGTAAACTGATTAGCAGGTCCTAGTTTTGCCAGTCCCATGTCAGAGACTTTAGCTTTCCAGTTCTCGTCCAATAGAATGTTCGAACTTTTTATATCTCTGTGAAGAACTCGGTGGTGATTACCCTTATCCTCGTGAAGGTAACATAGTCCCTTTGCAGCATCATGGCATATCCTAATACGTTGAGTCCACGTGAGAGTAGTGGAACTCAAATGGCGATCAAGGCTACCTTTAGAAGCGTGCTCATACACCAAAATCATCTCACCACCCTCGTTGCAATATCCAAGGAGAGAAATGAGATTTTCGTGGGTGTAACGGGAAAGCATCATGACCTCCTTCCAGAACTGAGGGTCACCTTGCCCGTGTTTACGATCCAAACGCTTAAAAGCCGCCTTAGTTTTCCCCCTTGGTTGAGATAGTTCTCCTTCATATACATTTCCGAAACCACCCTTTCCGATGATTTTGGCGTCATTAAAGTTGTCAGTGGCTGATTTGACCTCCTCCAGTTTGACTACAAGATGTTCAAACTCCTTCATGGCAGAATCCATTATACTTTGATGAAAGAATGATTTAATGAGAAAAATCAAAGATAGTGTTTTGAGAAATTGCAAGTGTGGAACTCAACTAATAAGTGAGATGTTAATATAGCAAAGATATGAAGCAAAGATATGGTTGTTGAAATTCTTTTAATCAATAATTCTAGCCAAATGGTTTTTTTTGTTGGTTACTGGTTAGCATGTCATTTTACTTGACTAGGCCTTTCTTGGATTATATGCAAAAGATAACCATATAAAAAACTTGTGGTTCTCCTAAACTATATGGATTAGAGTATTAGACAACCATATAAAAAACCTCTATAGAGGTTTATAATTAATTGATGTCATTATATGCAAAAAATAACCATATAAAAAACTTGTGGTTCTCCTAAACAATAAGGATTAGAGTACTAGACAACTATATAAAAAAACCTCTATTAGACAACTAATTGATTAATGTCATTAATTTTTAAATCTTGTAATTGTATAAACCTATTTTCACACTACACATACACTTTTTAAAGTTTTATAGACATCACATATATTTCAAATGCATTAAATTGTGATGAGGTTTAAAATATTAGACATTTTCATGCCAAGTAAGCCTGAAATAAGCTTTCACTGTGGTTTGCAAAAGTATGAGCTTTTTCATCATAGCTTATTCATAAACCATCATAGTGAATGCTTTTATTTTTCATATATTATTAAGAGAAAACTTAAAATGGACAAATGGGTTTTAATTAGCAAATTAAAAGTCAAAATTAGCTACAATTTAGTCAAACCATGTTAAACTTCGTTTGCCAAAAAATATCTACAAAATTCAGCATGTCAAGTTTGTGAAAAAAATAACATCAGAAAAGGAGGCGCAGTTTAAAACTTTATAAAACTAGAACATTACAAAAATAGATGTGAGTTATTTTAAGGACTAAGTTTTTGTTGCATACTGAGGGACAAATTCCCACCATTAATCTAATTTGATCTAATGGTGGAGATTAATCTAAGATTAAATATGGAAATCTAAGTCCATGTTTTTTTTTTTTTTTTTTCTTTTTTCTTTGCCTTTTTTTTTCACTTTCTTTATTTCTTTCTTTTTTTTCTTTTTTTTTTTGCCTTTTTTCCAATAAACGTTTTTTTTTCTATTTTTCTAATTCATGTTTTTATTTTATTTTATTTTATTTTTGCTTTTTTTAAATCAATTTTTTTTAAACAAATTCACTATTTTTTTCATTTTACTACGTTTTCGTCTGTTTTTGTCTGTTTTCACATGTTTATATACGTTTTTGTCCGTTTTCATTCGTTTTTAGACGTTTTGGTCTGTTTTCAGACGTTTTCGTCCGTTTTTTTACGTTTTCGTCTGTTTTCAGACGTTTTCATCCGTTTTTATACGTTTTAGTCCGTTTTCATACGTTTTCGTATGTTTTTATACGATTTTGACTGTTTATATACGTTTCCGTCCGTTTTTATACGTTTTCATCCGTTTTCATACATTTTCGTCTGTTTTTCTAAGTTTTCGTCTGTTTTCAGACTTTTTTGTCCGTTTTCATACGTTTTCGTCCATTTTTTTTATGTTTTCGTACATTTTTTTACGTTTTTGCCTGTTTTCAAACGTTTTTTTATACGTTTTTGTCCGTTTTCAGACGTTTTCATCCGTTTTTATACGTTTTCGTTCGTTTTTTGTCCGTTTTCATACGTTCATATACGTTTTCGTCCGTTTTATACGGTTTTCTCCGTTTTTATATGTTTCCGTCCATTTTTATACGTTTTTGTCCGTTTTCATATGTTTTCGTCCGTTTTCTTACGTTTTCGTCTGTTTTTAGACGTTTTCGTCTATTTTTATACATCTTTGTTCGTTTTCAAATGTTTTTATACATATTCATCCGTTTTCGTCCATTTTTAGACATTTTCATACGCTTCTGAATATCAAAAGTATTATTCTTTGATACTCAGAATATCACAAGTGATATTCTGAATATCACAGGTGATTTTCAACTAATGTTTTGTAAAATAAAAATCACTTGTGATATTTAGAATGTCACAAGTGATATTCAGAAAATCACAAGTGATATTCTAAATATCACAAGTGATATTCCGAATATCACAAGTGATTTTCAACTAATGTTTTGAAACATGAAAATCACAAGTGATATTCTAAATATCCCAAGTGATTTTCAACTAACTTTTTGTAACATGAATATCACTTGTAATTTTCTGAATATCACTTGTGATATTCAGATTATCACTTGTGATATTCAGATTATCACTTGTGATTTTCATGTTACAAAACATTAGTTGAAAATCATTTGTGATATTCAGAATATCACAAGTGATATTCAGAAAATCACAAATGATATTCAAAAAATCACAAGTGATATTCAGAAAATCACAAGTGATATTCTGAATATCACAAGTGATTTTCAACTAATGTTTTGTAACATGAAAATCACAAGTGATATTCTGAATTTCAAAAGTGATATTCAGAAAATTACAAGTGATATTCAGAATATCATAAGTGATTTTCATATTTTTTTTAATTCACGTTTTTTTTCACTTTCTTACGTTTTCGTCTGTTTTTGTTCGTTTTCATACATTTTCGTTCGTTTTCATACGTTTTTGAATATCACAATTGATATTATTAATATCACAAGTGATATTTTGAATATCAAAGAAAATCACTTGTGATATTAAGAATATCAATTGTGATATTCAGAAACGTATGAAAATAGACGAAAACATAAGAAAATGAACGAATACGTATGAAAGCGTAAAAACACGCCTGAAAAGAGACGAAAACGTATGAAAATGGATGAAAATTGACGAAAACGTATAAAAACTGCTGAAAAGTATGAAAACAGACGAAAACGACTGAAAACGGACAAAATGCATAAAAACGGATGAAAATGTTTATAAACGTATGAAAACGGACAAAAATGGATGAAAACATATAAAAACGGACGAAAACATCTTAAAATGGACGAAAACGTATAAAAACAGATGAAAACGTCTGAAAACAGACGATAATGTAAAAAAATAGATGAAAACGGATAAAAACATCTGAAAATGTATAAGTACTGTCGAAAACGTAAGAAAATAGATGAAAACGTTTGAAACAGACAAAAATGTACAAAAACAGACAAAAACGTCTAAGTATCACAAAATATCACTTGTGACATTCAGAAATGTATGAAAACGTAAGAAAACATACGAATATGTAGGAAAACCTATGAAAATGGACGAAAATGTAAGAAAACATACGAATATGTAGGAAAAAGGATGAAAACGTCTAGAAAATGGACGAAAATGTAAGAAATTAGAAGAAAACGTATGAAAACAAACGAAAACAAATGTAAACATATGGAAACGGACGAAAACGTATAAAAACGGACAAAATCGTGTAAAAACGGACGAAAATGGATGAAAACGTATGAAAATGGACAAAAATGTCCGAAAATGTATAAAAACTGCTGAAAACGGATAAAAATGTCTCAAAACCGACGAAAACGTAAAAAAACGAACAAAAAAGTCTGAAAACGTATATAAACATGTGAAAACAGACAAAAACGGATGAAAACTTAATAAAGTGAAAAAAAATCGTGAATTTATTTAAAAAAGAAAAGCTTGATTTAAAAAAATGCAAAAAAAAAACGTGAATTAGAAAAAAATAATAATAATAAATAACAAAAAAAAAGAAAAAAATAACGTTAATTGGAAAAAAAAGGCAAAAAAAAAAGAAATAAATAAATAAAGAAAGAAAGTGAATAATAAAAATGACAAAGAAAAAGGAAAAAAAAAAAAAAAAAAAACATGGACTTAGGTTTACATATTTAATCTTAGGTTAATCCCCACCATTAGATCAAACTAAATGGATGGTGGGGATTTGTCCCTCAGTATGTAACAAAAACTTAGTTCCTAAATAAACTTTTCTTTACAAAAATATCTGATCTTTGATTTAATTTCATAGACTCAATTGTAAAATTCTCAATAAATTTTAAAAACTTTATAAATGTTACAAATACGTTTATAAATGTTACTAGTAGTATCATTATTAGATTAGCTAAATGTATGTTCATGTTTTGTATAAATAAAAAAGTGTGCAAGTTTTTCATGTTTTTTTCCATTTTGGCTCTTTCTCATTCAAATCTGGTGTCTAAACAAAATAACAACATTTGTTTTATTTTTTATTTTTTTATTTTTTGAAAGGCAGCCTTTTATTGAAACCACAACAAAAAACAATACAAACAAACGGCATTCCTCCTCTCCAAACAAGCCGATTAAAGAGAAGGAACCGAACAAGAAACAACACAAAACTACATGCCAAACTATCCCAAACTAGATTTTACAAACAATACCACTTGAAAGCCATGGGACCCCAAACCCTAGTAACCAAACAATTAACTACTCATCCCACATGGTTATGTCATACGACAAAAACCACAAGGAAAAGCCAAACTGTTGACATTAGGGACAAGTACAAAGGTGACCCTTTTTATTACCAATTGCCAAAGATTTCAAAGTTCCTGTTGATACAAAAGTTGGGCGTACCGGGTTATTGGGCTTTTGCTCTTATATCAATTAGCTTCTTAGTACCTTGTTACCTGCGCACTAAGAAAATAAAACAACACCGTTAGGCTTATCGAGGGATTGTCTCCCCCGATTAGACTCCGGCGTGAGAGTAAGTAATCGATTTAGGGTTTAGTTGAAGAGTTAGGGATTGTGTCAATCGTACCTTGAATGAGAATCGTGTGATTCTATATATAGGGGCTAAGAAACCGTGTTTCTTGCTCCGTACTCTTCGCACGCGTGGTGCTTATCCGAGGTAAGGATATCTATTCCTTGAATAGATAATCCTTATCGCATACCCAGTGGGTTGAATTGGGCCTTTGTGCTTCATGAGCCCAAAGTATTAATACTGCGGCCCATACCATTTGTCATGGTAGCCCATCCGTAGTGGGCTTAGGTGTAAGTAATGTCTATCATTTGGGCTTGTGGCCCATTTATAGACTATACGTCATCATGTCCCCCCAGTCTAGTGTGCGCGGCTCGTAGCCGCGGATACTAGACTAATATGAACAGCGGTAAGCGTAGCGGGAAAAGATAGAAATATTGCCGCCCATTTAAAGTGCAATGCACCTAGTCATAGGTATTTCAAACGCATTCCTCGTAAATTGGGGGTAGTATCCACGTGGCCCTCGTAAATCGGGGAAAAGTGATGTACCGGTTCAGTTCCAGCCACACGTTTTTGTTAGTGGGATACACGTGGAGATGATCTAGGGTTTTTACCACCTTATATAAGAGTCACCGCCCCCCATTTTTACAATCACTTAGTAAAACACACACTTAACTACTATTCATCTTCTTCTTTGAGTGCGTTATTTTTGCAAAGAAACTTTTTCATTCTCCGTAGGTAATTTGTGTGCGTCCCAATAATGAAAATGGTTGCTCAATTGGATGACTTCCGCTCTGCGATGTCCATTGAGGACGTCACGCAGTTTTCTTCCGACTATTTCATGCCTTTGGATGTACGTCCAAAGGCTCCAGATGTCGATGCGTGTATAGCTGACTTCCCCGAAGGGAAGATAGGGCTATACAAAAAAAATTTTGAGTATGCGAATTACCGCGTACCCATATCTATCTTTCTGAGCGATTTGCTCAATCACTATCGCCTTCACATCTCGCAGCTGCACTGTATAGGTGCGGCGAAGGTGTCGAATTTTGAAGTAAACTGCCGTTTACTTGCGATAGAATCAACCGTGAACTTGTTCCGCTCCTTTTACCACTCAACGTGGTCAAATGGTTGGGTTTCCTTTGCGAAGCGCCCGGGGGCGTTTCAATGTTATACGGAAAAGGTAGACGCTCTTAAGAATTGGAGGGAGTATTTCTTTTGGGTAGACGACGTAGTCTTTCCCTCCCCGTTTGAGTTTTATACTCAGGCGTCCTTACCAAGGGATGGGCGCCTCGCACCCGGTTCATATAGGCTTGCTGACGCGCAAACTCTAGATGCCAATCGACTGGCCATTAACCCCTATCCGGAGGAGTTTTTGGTACATGTGGGGTTGAGCCGCGCTTACTTTGGCGCTGAAGATGAGGTTCCCACTTTCTTGAGTGAGGATGGCCGGGGTGGGTGTTCATCCCTTAAACTTCTTTGTAAGTCCTTTATTCTTTCCTGCGCGCCTTTAATAACTAATCCTGTTTGTGTTTCCTTGCTTCATTTGATGTGCGCAGAGATGGATCTGTTCGCAGTGGTCAAGTTAAACAAAGCAGGTGACCATAGGGGTGCGTCCTTTGAAGGAAGGAGAGCTGCCTTTGCTGGAGGCGACCGCGGGGCATTTGATTGTTCTGCCCGCGACGGTCCCCGAGGATACACCACCACTTGTGGTGACGCCCGTCCAGAGTGTAGCGCCGGAGGTAGTGGTGGCGCCCACTGTAGAGGCGGTACCTGATGTAGAGGAGGCGCGCGAGGAAGCGCAATCAGGGTCATCTGACAGCCTCCGGATCCTGAAGCCTGAGGAGGTTCTGAGAGAGGAGGTTGCACAGAATTCCAAGCGCAATTCCGAGGCTGGGGCTAGTGGTACTAGGAAGAGGCGTCGACACGTCGTTAAAGACGCAGAGTCAAACGTGGAAGAGACCTCTACCTCTGGCGCTCGGTTGAAGGTGGATGTTGTCTCTCCGTTTCTGTAAGTGTGCACCCTCTCTTTTTTTTTTTTTTTTTATATATATATATATATATATATATTACTTGTTGTCTGCCTTTGTATCGTAGGGACGACGCCGCAAAGGATGATGAGGTTTCCTCTCCGCAAAATGAAAACATGGAGGGGAAGACCAAGGCTGCTAATGGTGGTGAGGCGCAGCAACTAATGGATGAGTTGGCTGCGACCACTGCACGCCAAGCTGAGCTGGTGGCGCAGCTGAAGGGGAAGTATGCTGGGGAGAGCCGTGCTCTTGCCCAGAAGGAGGAGGAGTTGGTGACACTCCGCGCACAGTTGGCGGATGCGCAAGTAGAGCTGGGGGCCTCGAGGGCCTATGCGGAGAAGATTGCTCAAGATAAAATGAGCATATTGGCTGACCTGAAGTATGCGAGGTCGAAGCTTGAGCAAATAAAGGCTAAGACTACCTGGTCGGTGTCCTATCTTGAAGAGAAGAGGGCGGAGCATCTTGCTAGCCTCCAGAAGTTTAAAGAGGGCATCGAGAAGGCGGTCGCGATACAGGAGGAGAAGCTGCGCGCCCTCAGCATAGAGTACGACGAGGAGTTGTACCCCCATCTGTTGTCTACTATAGCCGAGCGCAGGTATTCTTGATTCTTTGTCTTTAAAATTACTTAATCGCCCTGCCGTTTGACTTATATGATTTTCTTTGTGAATGCAGATGGTTGATTAGCCATGGGCTACGCCTGGCAGCTTTGAGCACCTTAGAGTCTGCTGAGGTAGTGGAAGCTTTTGGGAAGGTTGTGCACTGCGCTATTGCGCGTGGTCGGTCGCAGGCTATGGAGGACCTTCGTGAGGCCAAGCTGTTGGAGAAAGACTTGACGGAGGTTCCTGGTTATAGCTCTACAGCTTATGATGAGCTGCTGGAGTCAATGGCGGGGCTGAAGGTTCTTGAATTGCCGCACATAGGGAAGTTGGAGCGCGATCAAGATGATCCCATAGCTGTGCTGATGGCGGGTCTAACTTTGCAGCGCCATCTTGAGGAGAACGCGGAAGAGGAATTAGATTATTATCTAAAACCTGATGTATCGCAGCTTCAAGTCCCTGTGTTCGCACGGCCTCGTGATATCCTGAAACCTTTTGCTCTTGAGAAGGAAATTCCTTTGAAAGAGGTGCTGGAGCAACATGCTCAGAGGGTTGCTGTGAAGAAGGGTATCAAGGGCAAGGCCGTGATGTGCGGTATTGGCGCTGCACACCTTCCCAGATCAGATGGCGTGGCCGTGAGCGTTCCGACCGTATCTATGCAAGATGCCATAACCTTGAGTAAGCTTAAAGAAGCGGGGAGTTCCGTCACTCTAGAGGAAAATACTGAGCATCGCCATAGTATATAGGCGTTTTGTATAGTTATGTATCTTTCCTTGTAATTTATCTATAAATGTGGAATAAGATACGTGTTTTGTTTTAAGTTCGTGACTTAAGTATACTTGCATTTTTTTTTTGCTAAGTTTTATTTTTGACTAAGTCTTTTAAGTGCGTGACTTAAGTATACTTGCATTGTTTGCTAAGTTTTATTTTTGACCAAGTGTCTTGGCTCGTTATATTGCTAAGCTCGTACGGTGTACTTAGTATATGTGCATCCGTCGTGGGGTGCGCATGTGAAACTTACTTTGACGTCTCAAGAGTAAGGCGCTTAGCAAGGATACATGATCCAATGTTGATAGGTTTGCAACCCTCTTATTCAACGAGTAAATTAGTAGGTTAACTCATCCTTTATGCCTTCGTGGGTCTTTAAGTGGTGCATGCACGCCATGTAGGCAAAAATATAAAATAAACAATATTGACATGTATGCAATAAAGTAAAATGCGCTATGGAGTTAGCTAGAAACCATAACATTTTATTAATACTTGCAAGTAAGTGGAAAAAATAGAAAATACAATTCCTAGAAAGAAAAAGAAAGACAAACACTTATTGGGCATCTCGTAGAATGCAAGTGTGTTTGTGAAAGGGCCGTAGCCTAAAAGTAACATTTTTTGAGATTACAGATGTTCCAAGTGCGCGCCAGGTCGTGACCTTCCATATCGCGCAACCTGTAAGCGCCGTTGCCAAGCGCGTCTGTGACCTCGTAAGGTCCTTCCCATTTGGGTCCGAGCTTGCCTGTGTCTTCTGCGTGGCTCGCGTCATTGGCGCGGTAAACAAAGTCTCCTGGTCTGAATGAAGTGTCTTTGACTTTTGCATCATAATACTTCTTCATTTTTGCCTTAGCCTTTGCTTCACGTATAGCTGCGCGTTCGCGTCTTTCTTCAAGTATATCTAAGTCTATGCGCCGTTCCTCGTCATTTGTTGTGACGTTGACCTCTGCCGTGCGTATAGTTGGCATTCCTATCTCGGCTGGTATGACGGCTTCTGTTCCATAGACCAAAGAAAATGGCGTGTCGCCAGTACTGGTTTTGATTGTCGTGCGATGCGCCCACAAGACATGCGAGAGCTCATCTACCCACCTTCCTTTGTGTTTGTCAAGGCGCGCTTTGATGCCTTCGCCTAGACTGCGATTAGCGCGCTCAACTAGGCCATTGGTTAGTGGGTGTTTGACTGAAGCAAAGTGTTGTGTGATGTTCAATTGTGCGCACCAATCTTTGAATGGGTTATCACAGAATTGTTTTCCGTTGTCTGATACAATCTCGCCCGGTAGACCGAAGCGACAGACAATATTGTCCCAAACAAAGCGTTTGATTTGGTTTCCCGTAATGTTCACCACTGCTTTTGCTTCGATCCACTTTGTAAAGTAGTCTATGGCTACGACGAGGAACTTTATTCCTCCAGCTGCGACGGGGAAAGGTCCTGCGATGTCAATACCCCATTTGTAAAATGGCCATGGTGAGGTAATTGGTGTTAGCTCGTGTTGTGGTCGGCGCGGAATAGGCCTATGTACTTGGCAGTTGCTGCATTTTCTTATCAGATCGCGTGCATCGTGGTGCATTGTTGGCCAACAGTATCCTGACCTTAAAGCGCTTGCCACCACGGATCGTGGCCCTGAGTGCATACTACATGACCCAGCGTGAATTTCGCGGAGTACGTAGTCTGCTTGGAGGGGTCCAACACATCTGAGCCATGGCTGTAGGAAAGATCGTCGATAGAGTACGTTGTCGCGTACTTCGAATCGTTGCGCTGTGCGCCGTATTCTTCGAGCATCTTTATGATCTTGGGGTAGGATTCCTTTGCTAATAAATTCGATGATAGGTGTCATCCACGTAGGATCTTGTTCCTCTATCACCGTTGATATCTCCATACCCAAGATTGATTTGTTTTTTAGGGTTTCTACCAATACCTGTTTTGAAAGGTGTGCGAAGCTTGTGGATGCAATCTTGCTGAGTGCGTCCGCCTTCCTGTTATCTCCTCTAGGTACCTGTTTTATTGTGAACCTATCAAAGTTTTTGATCAAAGATTTTGTCTTCTCCAGGTATTGGATCATGTGATCATCCTTGGCTTCGTATTCCCCTAACACGTGGTTAGCGACTAGACGCGCATCTACATTTGCTTCTAGGTTGCGAACGCCCATTTGGATTGCGATGCGTAGTCCGGCTAGTAGGGCTTCGTATTCTGCCTCATTGTTTGTGGCTGTGAACTCAAAGCGTAGCGCGTAGGTGAATTCCATACCTTCTGGATTTGTGAGAATAAGGCCTGCGCCTGATCCATCTGCGCATGAGGATCCATCTGTGAACAGGGTCCACGGTTCCTGTAGGTCTGTTTTGGCTGCAGAGGTCGGGCTGTCGCTATCTGGCTTCTCCACGATAAAATCAGCTAAGACTTTGATGAGGCGAAAAATGATCCGTTTTTAGGGGGTCATTTAAGCCCGAATCCGAATTTATTTGATCAAATATTGCCCTAAATCGTTCCTTTTGTGATTTTAGGTGTTTGGAGAGTGAATTCTGGAAAAGAGGCTATTTTGGACGTTTTTGGAGCATAAAGTGAAGAAAACAACAAAGTACCAAATCCAAGCTGGAATTACAAGGTGACGGCGTCAAGAATTTACTCTTGACGGCGTCAGAAAGGATGAATATTTTACCGAAGGTTGTGAAGGCGTCAGATGAAGAGATGACGGCGTCAAAGTGACCAAGATTAATTTACCGAGGGTGGTGACGGCGTCACATAGGCCGTCACGATTGGATCTAGGGCGTCCGAGGAAGTATATGGCGGCGAGTTGACGGCGTCAGATTTTACTCTTGACGCCGTCAGGACGATTTTCCTATATATAGTTTTCTAGTTTTTTCATTAAAAGGAGAGAAGTTTTGGTGAAACCCTAAAGACGATTTTGGTGCCTCTTTTACAGGTTTTCCAAGGGTTCCAAACCCTTGAGACCTTGCATTGTAATTGAGATAAGTATACTCTTAATTCAATCAATATGTCTATGTGTTGGTTGTCTATCTTTTGTTCTTATCTTAATTCTACTATGCTAGGCTAAATTTCCTTTGTGTTTGCTTAGATCTAATGAAACCTAGATGTTGATTATGTGTTGATTACTTGTCTATTCTTGTTTTGAATGAATGATATTATATGTTAGGCTTAAGAAAACTGGCAGATCTCCAAATGGTAACATGCTTGAACGTCTTAAGAAACATGAACCGAGGCGTACTAGGTCTTTATTGGTTGTATTTAATGCATGAGCCACTGTTTACAATCCCTATAGTTGTGCTGGGTCATGGTGTAGGAGGAGATAAGAGCTCATAGAGTTGGGGAGTTATGTATGCCACTCCACGAATGGTATTAAGGAATACAACCCGTCATTCATACAAGTGTAACAAGTAATTAACATGTAAAAGATATCTAGGGAGTAATGAAGTCTAAGTAAACACAATTTCTCCAACCACTGCTCACAACCTTAGTTTAATATTAGTTTAATTTCATTTTCATTAGTTAATTAGTTATAAAGTAGTTTTTGGGTTAGTTGATTAGCAACTAATTCCGCCCACTCCTTCAAAACCTGAGATTTTACTTGCTTTCATAAAATATAAAAACACAAAAAATAATCATCTTCCATCTCTAGAACTTTTAATTAGGTTTTCTAATCCTAGCGACACTATTCCTAAGCTGAACGATCAATCCCCCGGTACTTGTCACTATACTATACTACAACGATCAGGTACACTGCCTGGTGGGGGTTGTAAGCCTCGCGAGATCCCTCGAGAGGTAAAGCAAGGTGCGATTCCCACGCATCAAGTTTTTGGCGCCGCAGCCCGGGGAATAGTTATTGTCTAGGTTAGGATTTCTTTTTATTAGGTCTACTTGCTAGATTCCTTTCTAGTAAGATTTTATTTTTATTTTTAGGTCTTCTTTAGTCTATCTTATTTCTTCGTGCTTTTGTTCGTAACTCTTTACCATCCGACATCATGGAAGGTGGTAACATCTTTGAACCCATCATCCCACCACAACAAAACCCACCATTAGAACCCCTTAGGCCCCGAACCTTAGGAGAGTATTCCCGACCTAGCCACCAAGGCTACCGAAACACCATTGAGCTCACCGGAGCCAATGTGACCCCCTTGCGATCCGACACCATCCGGTTGGTGCAAAGCGGATGTGCATTCCATGGACTTCGTTCCGAAGATCCAAACCAACACCTTAAGGACTTCCTCAAAATCGTAGATTCCATAGACCCAGGTGTTGAAACTAGAGAGACTACCCGTTTACGCCTATTCCAATTCTCTCTACGGGATCAAGCTAGTCAATGGCTTGAGCGTTTACCCGCGGGATCCATCACCACATGGGATGATCTCACCACTCGTTTCCTTGCTCAATTTTTCCCACCGGGGAGAACTACTAAACTTAGGAATGACATCTTGATGTTCCAACAACGTCAAAATGAATCTCTTTATGAAGCATGGACTTGTTTCAAGGACTTACTCCAAAAAGTCCCTCATCATGGCATAGATTTGTGGCTCCAAGTCCAAATTTTTTATGACCATATCGATATCCCCACGAGGCGAACCATTGACCAATCGGCCGGTGGTAAGCTACGTGATCTTAGTGCGGAACAATCATGGGAACTCATAGAAGATCTTGCTCTCTATGACAACGAAAGTTGGAATGATCCCCGTGATTTGAACAAAACGGTCAAGGCAATATCTTTGCCTTCGAATAATTCAAGCACTCCCGACCGTAGGATCATGGAACTTGAGGACCAAGTCAAGTTTCTCATGAAATCTTACGAAGCTCCGAAGCATTCAAGCCAAGTGAACAAAATCACTTCTTCATGCGAATTATGTAGTGGTCCCCATGACACTCGTGATTGTGTGGAACTCCCCGGAACAGCTTTTGCGGACTACGCATCCACGCGTACCGACGAAGCGGGAGATAAGTGGTACACTTTCAAGCCCGAGCCAAACACATACGGTGATTCATATAACCCCTCATGGAAAAATCACCCAAACCTTAGGTGGAAACAAAATCAACCAAATTCATCCAACCCACCTAATCGTTACCAATCAAACGGTCCACCATCCAACCGTACCTTCAACAACAATCCTTCTAACAACTATGGTAGTACCAACAATCTTGAAGGATTGATGTCGAAATTTATGGCATCTCAAGAAGCTCGCATAGCTAGGTTTGAAACCGAATTCAACCAACAACAAACGGAGATGACCAACAAAATCGACAACTTGTTGAAAGCCCTCAACAACCAAACATTAGCCACACCTAGGAAGGACACTAGGGACACCAATAGTGGAATCCAAGCTAAGGACCCCTCATCATCCAAACATGTCCACTTTGTCAATGTTGTCACTATTAAGCCGATAGATAGGGAAATAGAGGAGAGTGACAAAGATGAAGTTAGAGTAGAAGCCAATAGTGAGGATGAGAGTAGGGAAGTTGAGGTTAATAAGGATGAGGAATTAGAGGAGGTAGAACCTATAAAGGAATATTTTGATAAGTTGCCAACCAAGGAAGAACGGGAATACCATAAGTATTTATTCGATAGTCCCGAAACAACATATATCTTTGGCGATCCCCTGATCAAAATGGGAGACTCCTCTAACATTAACATCCCATGCAATATCGGGCACATGCATGTATGGAAAGCTTACATAGACCTTAGATCCCCCGTGAACATCATGTCTAGGACTTATTACAATTGGGTGATGAAGAAGCAACTCAATTTTAGGATAATGCCCGGTAAAAGTTGGATAAGTAATTTTGCGGGAAGAGTGAAGGGATTGCATGTCATTATAGGGAATCTCACCTATGAGATTGATTTTATGATAGTTGAAGACATTCGTCCGGTGATAGATGCTTGCCTAAGTCAAGTAGTATTCGGGAAGCCATTTGTTGAGGCCACTAGGATGAGTTATGATCCGACGTTAGGGATAGTTAGATTCAAGGAAGAGAATGATGAGGTTGCTTATCAAATGCCCTACAAGATTGAGCAATACCGCCTTCTCTCTAATTTCGAAAAGGAACGTAAGCAAGCGGCTTATTATAGGAATGAGGAGGATAGACGTAGAGGAGTAGAGTATGTTAGAAATAGGATGCTTGGTTTCTACAAAGAGTGCTTACAACTAGGTCCAGAATACAAAACTGGTTTAGAAGATGACCTAGAGAATGGAACAAATGATGAAATCACGTAGTAACCCATGACTTTGAGTCTAGCTACAAGACTCGTAAATAAAGAAAAGCGCTTCTTGGGAGGCAACCCATGTTTTGTGTGATTTTTATTTGTTTGATTGTTATTTGCTTCCGTATGCATGTTTTATTTTTATTGTTGGTTGATCATGTTTCTCAATTAAAATGTGAAATACTTTATTATGTTGTTTAGCCTAGTCTTAACTTCAACCTAAAGGTATTTTTGCAAAAGATAAGTGTAAGGGGAAACCCCAAATATGTTTTTTAAGAAACAACCGATCATGATTCTCCACAATATTTAACGAACATGTGTATTCGTATTGTTAGAGTCAAATGCTTGTATTGAGTCATAATGTAGTTTTGCAGGATTTTCCAGGAAGTAGGACAAAGTTTTTCCAGAAATTTTCCGGAAACTTAACATAAAGATTTCTACAGGTTCATTCTGACGGCGTCATGCAATTGCTCTTGACGGCGTCAGGAGTCAAAAATCTGGAAATTTTACCAGTTTTGTTTTTCTAACGGAGTCTTATAAGTTTTTGTGAATTATTAAGTTTTATAATCTTCAGGAAATCTGCAAACTTCATTCCACAAGCATTATATCTTACTTTGCTTTCTAGGATTTAGTAACTTATATAGGATGCCGCCGATTTTACGCGAGGTTGCCTTGTCTACTTTTGTCAGGATTTACAGGTTATTTGAGACAAGAAGATGATTTATATTCTGGAAGGGAAGCTTTGATTGTTCGTTTTCTTGGAGGAAGATTTAACCTGGCCAACCTAAAATCCATACCGAGCGAATCAGGGGAGTATTTGAATTCATTCTCTTTACTTTTAACTTTTACATTCTTTACTTGAACATTGGGGACAATGTTCATCTTAAGTGTAAGGGGAGGGTAAAAAGATGATACCTTACATATGCACTTTCGCTTGAGTTTGTTTTGTTTGATATTAGATGAGTAATAAAACTATGAGAAATACTTGTTAGTGCAATTTTAGCGCCAAATTTAAAATTTTTTACAACATTTAGGAGTGAAACTTTAGCCATAGCAAGCGTCTCATGGATAGGAGGTTGTATGACTAGCACATAACCGTATATTCAAAAAAATTTTCCACCCAAAAATGTGAGGTTCGCCTTTAGATTTGATAGGAAAAGCATTTATTATTGGTGCTTATGAGTGTACCGGTAGCATTTAGATTCTAGAACTTGCGTTAGTGATGCATCCCGAGACCGCTAGTGAGACTACATTCGTGTGGTAGGATTTACTACATGATAAGAGGCATTAGGATCACCCTTGTGTTAAACCCGTATTACGATTACTTGACCATTTAAGTCATATTACTTGGCTAGTTAAGTCAACTAATTTTTCCCACACCCTTAGCGTTGTACTCATTTTTAGTACACGATACCCCTAGTACACCCCTCCGAGCCTATCTTTTCGTTTCTAACTTTAAGCATTTTACTTAAAGGAAGAATTTGTTACACCCCACTTAAATGTACACCCAAATCGCCTTAGCCTTCCGTGTATGCGCTCATTTTTAGTGCATTATTGTTATTTGTTAAACCCTAAGTTAACTTTCTAATTGATTACATGGTTGCTAAGTCGAGTCATATCCTTGTACATATTGTTTTGGAACGATTGGGACTCATGGGTAAGTACTTATTTTATGGAGTAATGGGGAAGAACAACACTTATTACCCCCATATGTACGTTAATCTTAAAAGTGCTCCAAGTGTTTTGATTTTCTTAATTCGAGTCATTAGAATAGTTTAATGTAAAGTATGTAAAGATTCAAGTGTAAGGGGAATGCTCAAACCCCTATGATGTATTATTTTGGATGGTAGGGTAAGAGTGGTTGTCAAAAAAAAAAAAAAAAAAAAAAAAAAAAAAAAAAAAAAAAATAGAAAAGAAAGAGAGAAAAAACATACGGACTACCATCCCGTTTTCATTCTATGTTCATTTTATGTTTTTAGTTATTTTTCATCTATTAGCTTAAGTCGAGTCTAGTCTTGGCTTAGCAACGCCATCTTGTACATGTAATTAACTAAGATTGTTAACTCGCCACCAGTAAAATCCCCTTTATCCAACAAAACCGTGTAATTCATATCCCTACACCTAACGTTATAACCCTTTAAAAGACCTCTTTGATAGTTTATCTTAGGTGCTTACGCCATGTGGTGGAGGTTTGATCCTTTCCCAAGCCTATGGTAATCTATTTTGCTATGACAGGTAGTGAGAGATATCTTCCATTTCCATAATGTTATATTACTTTATTACACCCGAGAGATGTGAGTATCTAAACACTATTTGTGAGGTGCTTGTGTATGACCTCCGTGCTTGTCTATTGGTCTTTAGTGGAACGATTATTTGTTGTAATTACTTTTATATTAGTGTTAAATGACCCCTAACTTGTCTTTTGAGTAGAATAAAAGCTCATTTGCTTGAGGACAAGCAAATCTCAAGTGTAAGGGTATATGATGAGGCGAAAAATGATCCGTTTTTAGGGGGTCATTTAAGCCCGAATCCGAATTTATTTGATCAAATATTGCCCTAAATCGTTCCTTTTGTGATTTTAGGTGTTTGGAGAGTGAATTCTGGAAAAGAGGCTATTTTGGACGTTTTTGGAGCATAAAGTGAAGAAAACAACAAAGTACCAAATCCAAGCTGGAATTACAAGGTGACGGCGTCAAGAATTTACTCTTGACGGCGTCAGAAAGGATGAATATTTTACCGAAGGTTGTGAAGGCGTCAGATGAAGAGATGACGGCGTCAAAGTGACCAAGATTAATTTACCGAGGGTGGTGACGGCGTCACATAGGCCGTCACGATTGGATCTAGGGCGTCCGAGGAAGTATATGGCGGCGAGTTGACGGCGTCAGATTTTACTCTTGACGCCGTCAGGACGATTTTCCTATATATAGTTTTCTAGTTTTTTCATTAAAAGGAGAGAAGTTTTGGTGAAACCCTAAAGACGATTTTGGTGCCTCTTTTACAGGTTTTTCAAGGGTTCCAAACCCTTGAGACCTTGCATTGTAATTGAGATAAGTATACTCTTAATTCAATCAATATGTCTATGTGTTGGTTGTCTATCTTTTGTTCTTATCTTAATTCTACTATGCTAGGCTAAATTTCCTTTGTGTTTGCTTAGATCTAATGAAACCTAGATGTTGATTATGTGTTGATTACTTGTCTATTCTTGTTTTGAATGAATGATATTATATGTTAGGCTTAAGAAAACTGGCAGATCTCCAAATGGTAACATGCTTGAACGTCTTAAGAAACATGAACCGAGGCGTACTAGGTCTTTATTGGTTGTATTTAATGCATGAGCCACTGTTTACAATCCCTATAGTTGTGCTGGGTCATGGTGTAGGAGGAGATAAGAGCTCATAGAGTTGGGGAGTTATGTATGCCACTCCACGAATGGTATTAAGGAATACAACCCGTCATTCATACAAGTGTAACAAGTAATTAACATGTAAAAGATATCTAGGGAGTAATGAAGTCTAAGTAAACACAATTTCTCCAACCACTGCTCACAACCTTAGTTTAATATTAGTTTAATTTCATTTTCATTAGTTAATTAGTTATAAAGTAGTTTTTGGGTTAGTTGATTAGCAACTAATTCCGCCCACTCCTTCAAAACCTGAGATTTTACTTGCTTTCATAAAATATAAAAACACAAAAATAATCATCTTCCATCTCTAGAACTTTTAATTAGGTTTTCTAATCCTAGCGACACTATTCCTAAGCTGAACGATCAATCCCCCGGTACTTGTCACTATACTATACTACAACGATCAGGTACACTGCCTGGTGGGGGTTGTAAGCCTCGCGAGATACCTCGAGAGGTAAAGCAAGGTGCGATTCCCACGCATCAGACTTATCCTTTGATTGCAGTGCGTGGTCTATATGAGATGTTGTACTCATTTAGCATTACACTCCATTTTTGTAAGCGTCCTGATGCGTCCGGTTTAGAGATAACTTGTTTAATTGGCTGATCCGTAATTACCGCTATTGGATGTGCTTGGAAGTATCTGCGCAGCCTTTTGGCTGCGAACACTAGGGCCAAGACCAGCTTTTCCATAGCGCCGTAGTTAACCTCTGTTTTCTTTAGGGCTTTGCTTACAAAATATATGGGTGTCTGGACGGAGTCTCTGTCTGTCAATAGTACTACGCTAACTGCTCCATGGGTTGCTGATAAGTACATGATTAGTTCTTCCCCTGGTCGCGGTGCGACGAGTTTGGGAAGAGATGCCAGATGGTGTTTAAGTTGCTGGAAAGCTTCTTCTGCTTCGGTAGTCCAGCGAAAGTCTCCCTTTTTTATGCACTTCGTAAGTGTTTTAAAGAGGGGAAGGGACTTGTCTGCTGACCTAGATAAGAAGCGATTCAGCCCTGCTAACTTTCCATTTAGTGACTGGACTTCTTTGAGTGTGCGCGGGGAGGGGAGATCAATAACAGCCTTTGTCTTCTCTGGGCACGGTTTGATTCCATCGGGTTCTATCAAGTATCCGAGGAACATGCCTTCAGTTGCGCCAAAGGTGCACTTCTTGGGATTCAACTTCATGTTTATCCTCCCCAACGTTCGGAATGTTTCCTCGATGTCGCGCACCAATTCGTCCTCTGTATGGCTTTTGATGACAAGGTCGTCAACATAGACTTCCAAGTTGCGGCCTACTTGTTTTTCGAAGGCTGTATCCACCAGTCGTTGGTATGTCGCGCCAGCGTTTTTCAGGCCAAAAGGCATTTTTGTGTAGCAGTATACCCCTTGACTGGTGTGGAAAGCTGTTTTTTCTTCGTCTTCCACTGCCATCTGGATCTGGTGATACCCTTTATATGCATCTAGGAAGCATTTGAAGGGATATCCGCACAAGGATTCGACCTTCCAGTCTATCTCTGGCAGTGGGTAGCAGTCTTGCGGACATGCTTTGTTGAGGTCAGTGAAGTCCACGCACATCCTCCAACTGCCATCGCTCTTCTTTACCATAACTGGGTTAGAAAGCCAGTCATGATAGTATACTTCGCGCATGATTCCTGCATCTACTAGCTTGTGTACTTCTTCCAAAATAGCCTTTGTACGATCTGGGGCCTGGCCGCGCTTCTTTTGTCGTATTGGAGGGTATCCTTGTCGGATTAGTAACTTATGCTCTGTGATAGAGCGCGGTACTCCCGTCATATGCTTTGGTTCCCATGCAAAGATATCTAGGTTCTTTTGCAAGAGTGCGCATACGGCTGCTTTACCTTTGTCAGATAAAGATCCTCCAATCGAAACTTGTTGTTCCGGATAATCTGGGTGAATAGCGACTTTTAAATTTGGCGTTTTTTCCGTGCGCTGTTCTGGAATAGTCTTCGCTTCAGTTGTTACTGCGATGCATTCTCTTGGTGGTACTGTTGTGTTATAGAGAGTGACCACCCCTCCTTCCACTGGGAATTTAAGCATTCCGTGCGCTGTGGATGGTACCGCGCGCATGGATGATATTCCCGGTCTTCCAATTATACCATTGTATGGTGAAGGAGACTTTATTACCATAAAATTTATCCATGTCGCGGTTGAGTGTTGTTCATCTCCTACGAACACCAATAAGCGTAACTGCCCCATGGGCCAAATCTTTTCTCCTGTGAATCCTGTTAATGACATTGTGGCTGGTATCAACTGACTTTGGATTTCAGGTCGCAGCCTTTTAAAACAGTGATCGTACAGGATGTCCGCGGATGCTCCACCATCAATGTACATGCGGTGGATGTCATGTCCCCCTGTATGTATCTCAATGGTTAGAGGCTCCACGACTGCGTTGTCCGCGGCTATGGTAGGGAAGGATATCTCTTTTTCTGGAGAGAATTTCTGGCTGACCTTTTGCTTTATCTTGCGTTGCCATGATTGTATCATGTAGATAGTATCAGCTTTTTCTTTTGGGGGTTCTTTCTTGCCCCCGTTTCTCTGCTTGTCTTTTCCCTCCTTAATGTTTTTCACGAGGTGGTCCATCCTGCCTTCTCTAACTAATTTTTCAATTAGTTGTTTTAGTTGAACACACTCGTTAGTTGCATGGCCTTTTTGGTCGTGGTACTCGCAGTATCCACCACCTAGGCGCTTTGCTTCTGCCGTGCGCATTGGTGGTGGTTTTGGGAAGTTCGCACCTTCTGTTACAAATATTTCTCTCGGAGTTTTAGTGAGAGGAGTATATTTGTCGTTGTCTCTTCCACTGCGGTAGTTCCTGCTGCGGTTGTTGTTATGATCATTGGATTGTCTCCGCGGCTGTTCTTGTTGCCTATAGTTTGAATATCCTTTTTTGCTATCCGCAGCAGCTTCTTCTCCTTGTATAAAGGATCTAGTGCGCTTTGTTAACTCGTCAAAGGATTGTGGAACTTTGTCATTAAGCTTCCGGATGAGTTCTGGGTTATTGATCCCATTCATGAACCCTGAAATTTTTAGAATTTCAGGACATGTTTTGACTTGTATGCACTCATCCTTGAAACGTTCCATAAAAGCGCTGGTGGATTCCCCTTGGCGCTGTTTCACTCTTGCTAGCTCCACAGGGTTTTTAGCGCACTTCTTTTGCTGGGTGAAGTTGTGGCGGAATGCTTTCCGTAATTCCTCAAATCCACCGATGCTCCTACGTGGGAGTTTGCTAAACCATGTGCGCGCGTTTCCTACTAACGTGGAATTAAACATGTGGCACCACACAGGTTGTGGCCAATTTTCAATTGTTGCGGCTGACTCGAAAATTTTTAGGTGATCGTCAGGATCACCTGTTCCATCATATGTTTTTACGTTAGCGGGCATGCGCCTGCGTTTGTGGTCTGAGTAATCGCTGATGCGCCGTGTAAACGCATCAATTTTTTGACGTCGCCATGGGAGGGACATATCTTCATTCTCCTCCTCACGACGTCTTCCTCTTGACTTCCAGTGTCCTGTTTCTTTATCCTCGTTGTCCGAGGAGTCACTGGAAGAAGGGTAGTCTCTCTTTCGGCGCTTGCGCCTGCTTCTTTCAGAAGAGGAGCCTGAGGGATCTCTGCTTGGGGATCTTCTTCTTCCCAATCTATCTTGGATCCTCCTGCTCCCGGGTTTTGAAGATCCTTGGCTTGGCGATATGTTGAGGCCCTAATCGATCATGTATTCCCCGACTGCCAAGTCTGGAGTGGACATTGGTGCGCCTCTCGCTGTCGCCCGAGTACTGCGAATCGGATATTGTACCTAACCTATCATGGATAGTGGTACGTTCTGCGTGTCTTCCTCGTGGGTGACGCGGTGGTGATGGTTCACGTTCCAGAGCAAAATTGAGTAGGGCTTGTAGGCTCGTGCTTGCTCTTCTTGTTGCTTCTTCTTGCATGAGGGCAGTTAGAGTTTCATAATTTTGGGATACAAAGTTTCCCAAAGTTAGATCGGGTGCCACCTCCGTTGTTGCAAGAATTTCTGCCTCAGTGTTGGGCGCCCTGTTTCGTTCAGGCGCGCCTGGCGGTGCAGTGTTGTTCACTGCGGGTGTAGCCTGATGAGGAGTAGTGAAGAGGGTGCGTTGGAGTTCCTCAACGCTTGGGACCACTGAAGAGATTATAGGTAGTTCCATCGCTGGAAGAGGTTGGGTTGTCCCTGCCTCTTGGTGATCAGGTGCGCTGGTTGTCCCAGCAACCTGTCTAGAGGTCGAATCTTGTCGATTCTTCTTCTGATGGTCATGTTTTTCTGACTGCGGAGTCCGCTGGCTCGAATTCTTATGTTTCGTCATTCTATTTCTGAGTGGGTCCCACGGATGGCGCCACTTGTTGATACAAAAGTTGGGCGTACCGGGTTATTGGGCTTTTGCTCTTATATCAATTAGCTTCTTAGTACCTTGTTACCTGCGCACTAAGAAAATAAAACAACACCGTTAGGCTTATCGAGGGATTGTCTCCCCCGATTAGACTCCGGCGTGAGAGTAAGTAATCGATTTAGGGTTTAGTTGAAGAGTTAGGGATTGTGTCAATCGTACCTTAAATGAGAATCGTGTGATTCTATATATAGGGGCTAAGAAACCGTGTTTCTTGCTCCTTACTCTTCGCACGCGTGGTGCTTATCCGAGGTAAGGATATCTATTCCTTGAATAGATAATCCTTATCGCATACCCAGTGGGTTGAATTGGGCCTTTGTGCTTCATGAGCCCAAAGTATTAATACTGCGGCCCATACCATTTGTCATGGTAGCCCATCCGTAGTGGGCTTAGGTGTAAGTAATGTCTATCATTTGGGCTTGTGGCCCATTTATAGACTATACGTCATCAGTTCCCTATCACGTGCAATGGACTTGAAAATGTTCCCTTGACAAAAATCAAACCCATTCTTTGCTTACGAATTGGGGAATACATAAAAAAGGAACAACACATTGTGCCGTCCACTTGAAGTAAACACAAACACAACAACTCTCTTTTTCTTGATTATGCTCCAACCTGAAACACAAACACACTTGAATAAACTCAATACCCGCGAAAACCGTTTATATGATTTGTTCCTTTTTAATCTTGTGGGTTTCTTGAGCATGTAAGTTTAGATTCGTGTTTAATTTTTGTGGGTTTCAGTTTTAGTTAAAGATTGATGACGGGATTGTTTGGATCTGTAAAGATCTGTTAAAAATGATACCATGAGATCTTTTTTTTTTTTTTTTTGATCTAATATCTGTTAAAGACCGGGGTCTGTTGTAGTTTGTTGATTTTTTTTATTAGGTTCAATGATTTTGATGATGATGGTGGACTTGCTGCAAAGGAACTAGCACCAAAAGTTGCTTGGTGACTTTCAAAGCTAGTAGTCTAAGAGCCCGTTTGGTATGATCATTGGTTAGAATAGGATTTGTATTTGTTATAGGATTGAAGGAAAGAAAAATGATGAATAGTATTAACGTTGTTTGTTTTGTAAAATGTAATTGAAAATATATTTTATATAATATTATTATGGGCAAATGGCACAAAAAAACATCAAAGTTAGGGTCCATTTTCAATAAAGATATCCAACTTTTTTTCATGCATAAAAAGGTTCTCAACTTTTTTTTTTGACGGATTTGAGTTTTTTCTTAACTTCCGTTAACTCACTTCGTTAGTAAATTACATGTTTGGTCCTTGAGTTTGTATAGTAATTTCATGCACCATCCACCATCACCCACCACCACCTCCTGCCACCTTTACCACCATCCACCACTACCACCTACCTCCACCACACCACCCACCTCCACCACCACCACCTGTTTCCACCACCGCCACAACCACCTACCTCCACCACCAACACTAATTGTTGCCACCACTAACTCAAAAAAACGTGTTGAGCTAGTACCATACAATCTTTTCCATCTTCATATGTAATAATCTTTTTTTACATTTTATATACAGAAAATAGAAAATCAAATTTGCAAGCTGTAAATTAACTCAAATCTACTCATCTTCTTCTTCCAACTTTATAGTCATCATCTATTACTTGTCACACCTTCACCTCACTCTCTCTCTAAAAAAAACACACTCAAAAACACAATGCTACACTCTTCCATTACCAAATTTTGATAGAAATTCAGATACCCTTTTGGATCTTTTACAAAACCCATCAATAAAAAACACACACACTGACACACACAATATCAAAATCACCAAACTCATCAAAACTCAAACTTTGATGCATTTTCAAACACCCTTTTGGATCTTTAAGAAAACCCATAAAATGGAATCCTTACTAACTGGTCAATTGAGGAAGATTTTTCATTAAATGACACGACAAAACCCAAAAAAAATGCTAAACAATTAACATGGGTTTTGTTATTAAAAGCTCACCGTGTTTGCTGGTTGCATCACCTCCATTGCTCCGGCCGTACGCCGTCGTCTCTCCGCCCTCAGAACCGACACTGAAAATACAGAAAAAATGCTTCAAGTTCAAGGTTTTACTTTTGTATAAAAATGTTTCTTTTTATATATGTCTTAATGTTGGTATTTGAGATAACAACTTATTTTAAAGGATGGCATTTTGGTGCACCAGATCTTCATTTACATTATTTGTATACTTTGACAAACCCTTTTGTGTTTAAAGGGTTTATTCGAGATGGATCTTGATTCGGGTCTAATATCTTGCACCCCCTTTGCAAGTGTTGACAAATGCTTGTATCTATCTGTTTTTTATACAAAGTTTGGATAGGTTAGTCTGTGTTTGGGTTATTTTTGGATCAATTTTAAGAAGATTAAACATGTTCCCAAACAGTTTGTAGTAACTGATCTTGAATCTGGTGATGAAAGCTTAATTTTAAGAAGATTAAACATGTGCAATGAGAAAGAGGTAACTTTTTGTTTATACTTTGTGGATAATTTGTGTTTTTTGTGTTACAGAAGCTTAATTTTTGGGTGTTTGGGTAGTGGTGAATTTGAAAGCTTGAAAATTTTGGTTTTTTTGTTTAAAGATTAAAGCTTTTTGAAAATTTTATTACCTGTTTCAACTGTTTATATTAGACGGTGGTGGTGGCGGACAGTGGTGGTGGAGGTGGGTGGTGGAAGCAGTGGTGGTGGTGGACGCAGGAGGTAGTGGTGGGTGATGGTGGATGGTGCATGAAATTACTATACAAACTCAAGGACCAAACATGTAATTTACTAACAAAGTGAGTTAACGGAAGTTAGGGAAAAACCCAAATCCGCAAAAAAAAAAGTTGAGAACCTCTTTATGCAAGAAAAAAAAGTTTGATACAGTGATTGGAAATGGACCCTAACTTTGATGCCTTTGTGTGCCATTTGCCCTATTATTATATAGTAAAAGGGACCCATTTGCATACATTATCATCAGACTAAAATACATCGTTGGTCCCTAAACTTTTCACGAAACATCGCCATGCACCTTAACTTTTGAAAAACGTCTTCGTGCATCCCTCCTCAAGTTTTTTCAGGCCGATTGCGTCCTTTGACCCTTTTTCCGTCGGTCAACGCCGTTTTCTGCTGTTACATTTTGTTTTTAGCACAAGGGCAATACCGTCATTATGTAATTACGGTATAGCAACTCCGTATTACTTCCACATGTCATATCCCTCTTCCCGCCCCATAAACACATAGACGGCTGATGAGGCAAAAAAATGATCCGTTTTTAGGGGTCATTTAAGCCCGAATTTGAATTTATTTGATCAAATATTGCCCTAAATCGTTCCTTTTGTCATTTTAGGTACTTTTGGAGTGAATTCTGGAAAAGGAAGCATTTTAGACGTTTTTGGAGCATAATAGTGAAGAAAACGGCAAAGTCTTAATTTTCCTTTCTGGGAACAGTACCTGACGGCGTCAAGAGGTTTTTTATGACGGCGTCAAGAGTTGGAAGTGGTGACGGTCCAGTGAAAACATGACGGCGTCACCCAAGGCCATCACGTGTTAACTTGTCAAAACTGGCGCACGGAGTAGCTGATATTGTTTTGGTCATAACTTTTGCATACGAACTCGGATTTTGGTCATAACGAAGAAATCTAAAATTTGGTGCAGAAAAGTTGGTCATGACGCCATCACTCTTTATGGGGTGACGCCGTCAAGCCTTGCCGACAGAAAACATGCCTATAAATATAACATCATAACTTCACTTTTTTAAGCCCTAAACCCTAAGGTCGATTCCTGGGTTTAGGTAGGTGTTTTTCTAGTAACTTAGAGGGTTTCACTCCATAAACATCATGTATTGGTTTGTTGATTATATCTTAATTATGTTTTTCATTATCATTGTTGTTTGCTCTTCTTTGATGATGATTTGCTAATTCACCTTGTGTCTACTTATGATTGTGTGAAACTTGTATATAATTGATTAGATCTTATTGATTCCTTGTTGATGTTGTGTCTATCTTCATCAATTAGGGTGTGACACATCGATAGGTCTAATTGGTTTAGCTTATAATTCTTGTTTCCTATTGTCTCTTGTTTAATTGAATGAATTCGATGTTAGGCTTAAGAAAACTGGCAGACTTCCATAGGGTGATTGGTCCTGAAAGGTCAACTACGTTTTCCAATGTGAGTGGTCAACCAAGTCAAACATCTCAGACCAACTAACCAAGGAGTACAGTGTATTCCCGGGTCGTTATGTCCCAGCGAGGTTTGCAATTGTATTTGAAAACGTTTTAAGTGATCGGGTGATTTAACAGGATGATCAGGATTTTGATTATGATGGTTACACTATGAAATTATGATTGAGAATAGCTTAGAAACATTATATTAACAATTACTGATAATCAAATAACCTAAAAACGTAAGTTAAACCTAAAAACGCGCGTTTAAATTTAAAATAAACGCGAGCGCGCAAAATAAAAAGTGAAACGTGAGCAAATAAAGACCTACGAATATGAAAATTATATTTTTACAATCCTAATGTTATAAGAAATTTTTTGGGAAATTAAAATTATTTTTACAACTATTTAATTAATTTCTAATTATTAATTACTTTTTAATTAACTAAATTATACTAAATTACAAATAATTATGAAATTTAACTAGAAAAATGAAAATTAAATTTAGAAAAATCTAAAATATTATAAAACTAATTTTAGTACAGAAAATCTATTTTTCCTACTTTTTAATTAATTATTACTAATTAAAACTAATTATTTAATTAATTTAAACTATATTAAATTATAAAAAAATACTAAAAGAGATGAGAAAAATCTGAAAAAATTACTAAAAATCCTACAGGTAATAAGAAGCCTAGGAAAAATTTAAAATCATATGTTGCTTATAAATAGGCAAAAAATAAGCTAAAAGGGCTTAAATATAAGGTATCACTTTATTTATTTTTGTCTTTTTCTTGATTTTCTTTTACACCACTAATTTACAACTAATATTAAGCACTTTTTACAAAGGAACTTTTGGTGGAAATTGAAAATAAGCTCTGTGGAAACAAATAAGCACAACAGTTGAGCTTATAAGAACTTAAATGAAATTTGTAAGCTAAAATAAGCTATCCAAGGCCCCACAACATGAAGATAAGCTAAAATCTACTAGAGTAAAATGAAATTAATCTAAAATAAACAGATTGATACATAGTAGAACCTAAATAAGCTAATAAGCCAATTCAAGCATACTGCCAAACAAGCAGGCCAAACAGACAATTGTAGCCCTTGATGGGGCCCACAGATGTGCACAAAGGTCCTAGGGGGGGTTGATCCAATAAGCCACCCTGGGTGGCTTCTCAGAAAACTGAGGAACAAGGCTTGAGGCTCACAGATGAGCTTATGGAGAGCTTGTGAATATGGGATGCATACACTGAGTGATATGATCACTCAGTGAATTGGCAAAAACTCTAATCTACTCAATAAGCTTAAAACAGAGATATAAGCAGGTAAGCTCAGTCTAGGATGCAAGCAGATAACATTACATCAGCAATTCTTAGAACAAAAATCAAAATGGGCATGCAATTCAGAAACTCAATAACTGAGTTTGCTTACAGAATGAACAGCACCAAGAAGCAGTTAGTTAAGCCAAGATAAGCTAACAAACAGGTATTTAAGGCAAGAGACATAGTACAACCAACAAGCTAATGCACCAGGGTGCTCAAAACTCCAAATTCCATACAAGATGTCTAACTAATGAGCAATCTGTGAACAATTTAGACCTGGGTGAAACTGGTGCACAGGGAGGTACATGCCCTGCACCTTCAAACAATTGCTTTCACACATCTCATAAAAAATTCTAAAAATGAAATCATCACAGGTTCTTGTAGATTAGGTGACATACTACAAGCACAACAAGTTTCAGGTCCTCATTCAATCTTGAAAAACCAGGAAAATTATCCCAAAAAATGGGAGTATGCCTTTTCTAGTATTCTTGACTTTTGAAAATTTTACAAGTTTGACTAATCTGAAATTTAATTAACCCTAGGTAACTTCTAATGATGTTAATACCTAAAATGAAACTAATTTTTAGCTAGATTAGCAGTTTCTAAACCTATACTAAAGATTTGGCACTCAAAAATTCCCACAGTGAAGGAAATATGAAGTTTAAAAGCTAATTTGACTTTTTAACTTAAAACCTATTGATTTTATGCTAACATTATCCTATTATGGCCTAATGTGTTCTGTCTAAACTTGTTTTAAAACCCAACACTCACAGGAACACAGGGTACACCCCTGTGCCAAACAACCCTTTCAAACCTGTTTTTGAGTTTTAATTAGGCAAGTGAATTAATCAGGCCATGAAACTACAAGATTAGCTTAAACTAACATAGATTAAGCCTAAAGAAACACAGATAAACAACAATCTACAACTACAACAGGCTATAACTAATTATGATAAAAATATATATATATATATATATATATATATATATATATATATATATATATATATATATATATATATATATGAAAAGATCTTACAAGTTGCTTATCAAGCTGAGATTATGAACCAGGAACCAGACACACCTCCTACTGTCTCCCATGAGACTTCTAAACCCATTGACATCCAAATTACACCATATTCTTTTGCTTTCTTCAATCCTTCAATTGATTTCTCAACTTTGGACTATTTTCTTGAAGTTTTTGAGTATTTATGCAATCATGAACCGAACTGATTTCAAACCTTTATAGACTTTTAAAAACTCATAACTGAGAGTAAATGAGCTTAAGGGAACATTGATTAACAACTTTTAACACTTTCATATTTAAAATGGAATTTTCAATAAAAATAGTAAAAACTGAATACTGCGACAACTCTTTGAAAACTAAGAAAATACAACAATACGATATTAAAACTATTTTTTTTCTCTACTGAACTCACTACACTCTCTTCTTTGCATTTTCTCTTCACTTATAAAGCTCCATGGGGGTCTCTAATCCTTTCCCATCATATTTTAGCCCTTGGATCCTCTGAAATCAATCTTGGCCGTTGGAAGGTGTTTTTGAAATAGATTGCTGACATGGAGGAGGGTAATTATAAGTGTTGGGTTGACTTTGGTGAGGAGGTGGAGTAGGGTGGCTAGTAGATTGTGTTGGAGATTAGAGGGGGACATAAATGTTGGAGGTTGCAGGGTGTTTGGGGGCTGGGTGTTTTGGTGGGGAAGAAGAAAGCATGGTTGACTTTGTGTTGACCCTGGAATTAATATTAAAAAGTTGTGGTGGGCTGGTGTAGTATTTGGGCCAAAGAAAATGGTGGGCTGGGGTGTTTATGTTTAATTTGGATTTGGTTTGGATTACAAAAGGGTAGTCCGTTTGGTTTGTAACAATATTAAGCCCAAGGACCAATTTTGAAATTTACCGAAACTTGAGGACTAAAAGTGCCAATATTCCAAAGTTGCAACAAGGACAATTTTTTGTCAACTTATAATTCCACAAGGACCTTTGTTGTAATTTTCCATTTTAAAAACTCCCAGGGACCACTTTTGCCAAATTTCAAACTGCAGGGACCAAACATGTAATTTTTTCAAAGTTTTCACCCAAGGACTTATTTTGACAACTTTTGACTTTTAAATGCCTTAGGTTGACTTTTCTTTCAAAACAAATGCTCAGGGACTAGTTTTGTCAATTTTTGAAAGTCGGGGGACTGAAACTGCCAATTGTGCAAACTTTGTTCGTTTTTCATTGTTTTTACCCATTTTGCATCTGAAATGTATAAAACACAATCCCTGGGATATTTTCAGTATTTTGATGCATTTCTGAGCGTTTTTTGATGTTTTGGCAGTTCAAATACGATAAAAATGATTAGTATTTGAGCACTCATCAATCCCCCACACTAAACTATTGCTAGTCCCTAGCAATCTTTTATGAAAACTTAATGGATTTGAAGTCTCTTTACCAAAAGCCATTACTTCTGGAGTAGCCAAATGTTTCAGTTCAAGTAAGAACCATGGTACACCGATAACCATGTGATTTTGAGCAAACCACCAGCTTTCAACGGTTTTGATTTGTCTTTACCAGAAGCCGTTTGCTTCTGGACTAACCAACTCTTTATGGAATACAGTCATCATCTTGGTGAGTTGATTACTAATTATGGTTTTCCACTGCCTTTACCACAAGCCATAATCTTGCAGGCTAGCCAACTCTTAACTTTTTAGGATATGGTGAGTTGAATACCATACAATTTTGGGCAAATTGTAAGCCATAAATGGATTTGATATATCTATACCAAGAGCCGTTTGCTCCTGGATTAGCCAATCCCTTTGTCGGTTAGACATGGCGGACTGATAACCACAAAAATTTTGAAATAAAGTGAAAAAAAATTGAAAATTTTGGCCAAAAACGGGGGTACTAGACGGTATAATGTGATAAAATTCGCTAGAATTTCCCCCCCACACTTAGAATTGAATATTGTCCTCAATATTCAAAGTCTCGGCTATTATGCCGACTCTTTGAACGTAAAAAGATAATATTATAAGCTAACTGTGGGAACATCATTTTTCATTTTTCACTTTATTTATATATACACACAACATACATTTTTTTTAAAGATATATACATTGCAAACTACAGCAGGGGGCGGCCACTCCCCCACACTTAGGTGTTAGAAAGTAAAAAGAAGTCAGAGACATGGGTGAAAACCCATGTTTATGCTACTGTTTTTGTTTACCGAGTCGCTAGCTTGACTCGATCCCCGAATTCAATTGTCCTTGGGGAAAGTTTGGAGATCCGGGACAACCATGGATGGTATGTCCTCTCTAAAGTAATGTTTCAACCGATGCCCATTCACTTTAAAATTCGGTCCGTCATTTTGAGATAATTCGACAGTACCATAAGGATAAACCTTTGCGATAGTAATGGGCAAGTCCATCGGGTTTTTAGCTTTCCCGAGAAGATCTTGAGTCTAGAGTTGAAAAGAAAGACTCGATCACCAACGTTGAAAACACGGTTCTTGATTTTTGAGTCATGAATCTTCTTTGTCTTCTCTTTGTAGATCAAAGAGTTCTCGTAAGCTTGATCACAAAGTTTATTCAATTCATTCATTTGAACTTTCTAATGATCACCCGCAGTTTTGAGGTCAAAATTTGCATGCTTGAGGGCCCAATAGGCTTTATGCTCAAGCTCGATCGGTAGATGGCATGCTTTCCTGTACACAAGCTTGTAAGGCGTACACCCGATGGGTGTTTTGTAAGCCGTACGGAAAGCCCAGAGTGTATCATCTAATTTATCCGACCACGATGCACGATTTTCACCAACGGTTCTTTCCAATATTCTCTTAGTGCCTCGATTGGAAACTTCTACTTGTCCACTTGTTTGAGGGTGGTACGCAGTAGAAAGACGGTAAGTTACACCATACTTTTGCATGACTTTATCAAATTTTTCATTGCAGAAATGCGTACCACGATCACTAATTATAGCACGTGAAGTTCCAAATCGAGCAAAAAGAGCTTTCAAGAATTTCACAACTACCCGGGCATCATTTGTGGGTAGAGCTTTCACTTCAACCCATTTTGACAAATAGTCAACAGCCACGAGTATGTACTTATTTCCATGAGATGATGGAAATGGCCCCATAAAGTCGATGCCCCATACGTCAAAGATTTCACACACTTGAATTGCATTTTGAGGCATTTCATTCTTTTGTGAAATGTTCCCATGACGTTGACAAGCGTCGCAGGATTTGACTAATTCCTGGGCATCCTTATAGATCGTGGGCAAATAGAAACCAGAATCAAACACCTTTTTTGCGGTGTAGTTTGGATTATGGTGCCCCCCCCCCCCCCCCCCGTGGGACCAGCATGGCAAGCCTTGAGAATTTCAGTGGCTTCTTGACCATAAACACACCGCCGGATGACTTGATGCGCACAGATTTTGAAAAGGTAGGGGTCGTCCCAGAAGTAATGTTTTACATCTTTGAAGAATTTATTTTTCTGTTGGGACGACATCCCTTTCATCAAAAAGTTACCCGCATGGTAGTTTGCAAAATTGGCAAACCATGGGGTAATAGAGTCTCCACGAAAGGTAACCGCATTGAGTGTCTCGAGAGGGAAGGTTTCATTAATTTCCTTCTTCTCAAAGACATCTTGATGGGGGTTTTTCAAACGGGAGAGATGATCAGCAGCTAGGTTCTCAGCTCCTTTTTTATCACGAATTATGATATTAAATTCTTGCAGGAGGAGAACCCAACGGAGTAGTCTCGGCTTTGCATCTTGTTTTGCAAATAGATACTTCAAAGCCGAGTGATCCGTATACACTATGCTCTTGGTCAATATCAAATATGGCCGGAATTTTTCAAAGGCATACACCACAGCTAATAATTCTTTTTCGGTGGTGATGTAATGACTTTGAGCCTCGGTCATTGTTTTGCTTGCATAAGGTATAGGCTGAAAGTGTTTAGATCTGCGTTGCCCCAATACTGCCCCAATTGCATAATCACTAGCATCACACATGAGTTCAAAAGGTAAGTCCCAATCGGGGGCAACAAGAATCGGTGCCTCAGTAAGCTTTTTCTTCAAAGTTTCAAAAGCTTCGATGCACTCGGGTGAGTAGATAAAAGGAGCATCCTTCTCGAGGAGATGGGTCACAGGCCGAGCGATTTTGGAAAAATCTTGAATGAACCTACGGTAAAAACCGGCATGACCCAAAAAGCTCCTAATACCTTTGACGGTAGTGGGATGAGGTAATTTTGCTATGACATCAACTTTGGCTCTGTCAACCTCAATCCCATTTTTTGAAATTTTATGGCCGAGGACAATGCCCTCTTTGACAATAAAGTGACTCTTCTCCAAATTTAGACACAGCTTTGTTTCTTCACATCGTTTGAGCATGTTGTCTAAATTGGAGAGGCATGATTGGAACGAATCCCCAATGACCGAGAAGTCATCCATAAAGACCTCCATAGTTTTCCCGATCATGTCGGAAAAGATGGTCATCATGCACCTTTGGAACATGCCCGGAGCATTACATAAACCAAATGGCATACGTTTATAGGCAAACGTTCCATAGGGGCACGTGAAAGTGGTCTTTTCTTGATCATGCGGATCAATGGGAATCTGAAAGTAACCCGAGAAACCATCGAGGAAGCAATAGTACTCATTCCCCGCTAATCTTTCGAGCATCTGATCCATAAAGGGCAGAGGAAAATGGTCTTTTCGGGTGGCGTCATTTAACTTGCGATAGTCAATGCATACACGCCACCCCGTAACCAATCGAGTTGGAATCAACTCGTTTTCCTCGTTTGTGACAACGGTAATGCCACCCTTTTTTGGAACGCAATGGATGGGACTAACCCAAGGACTGTCCGAGATAGGGTAAATCACACCGGCATCAAGAAGTTTTAAGACCTCTTGTTTGATGACCTCATGAATTTTTGGATTCACCCTTCTTTGTTGTTGTACTGATGGTTTAAAGTCGTCCTCCATCAAAATCTTATGCGTACAATATTCTGGGTCAATACCCTTGATATCGGAGAGTCTCCAAGCAATTGCTCATTTACGCAACTTTAAAACCTTTATTAGAGCAGCTTTTTCCTCATCATTTAAACCTTGGGCAATTATGACGGGCAATTTATCATCACCCTCCAGAAATGCATATTCAAGATGAGGCGGCAAGTCCTTAAGTTCGACCTCAGGGAAGTCATCAGTTTCCTCAACATATCTGACTTCCTCATTATGAAGTTGTTGTGACAGAACAGGAAGAGGAGAGGGATCTTCATTAAGAAGCTTCTCAAGAAGAAGAATATCCCTCTCGGGGTCAATCTCTTGGTGATCAACTCCATCGGGAATTGTATCATTTTTGAGAAAGGCCTCAATCTCCTCTAAGATGAAATCACTCCCTTCAAACGGAGTGAGAGGAGGAGAAGAATTGGCAATTATGGGATGAGAAGATGGAGTGAAGTTTTCACTCAAAGAATTATCAATGAAGCCAAGAACCTCTTGAGCGTACTCCTCAGCAGCAACATCAATAATGTCTATTCGGTTTACCGACTTAGAATCATAATTGAAGGAGTACCTCGAAATTTGGTCAAGGTTGAAAGTTATGGCTTCAGTACCCACACGCAGAGTGATCTCTTGATCAAAAACATCGATGAGAGCACGGCCGGTTCTAAGGAATCCCCTTCCAAGAATTAGAGGGACCCTTGAATCGGCATCAATGTCAACAATCACGAAATCTGCCGGAAAATGGAACTTTCCCACTTTAACAAACACGTCCTCAGCAATGCCAAGTGGATGAGAAATTGATCGATCAGCAAGCTCAAGGGTCATGCACGTGGGAGTAAGTTCGGGAAGAGAGAGTTTCTTTCACACTGAATATGGCATCAGGTTTATGCTAGCACCAAGATCGGCCAAGGCGAAGCATTCGACCATACCCGGAAAAATACATGGAATGAGGAATTTCCCGGGGTCTCCAAGCTTTTCGGGAAGCTTTTTCAAAAGAACTGCTAAGCAGTTCTCATTTAGAGGAGTTCTAGCCATCTCAAAGAGTTTTTCCTTATTACTTAACAGATTCTTGATTGTTGATGCAAACTTGGGCATCAAGATGATAGCATCCGCGAAGCTAATGTCAAAGTGCAAATCTTGGAAGATTTGGAAGAATTTATCCATTTGGTGACTTGCTTTCTCACGGAGCTTTTGTTCATTCAACCGAGATGGGTAGGGAATAGAAGTTTTGGATTTAGGGTTCTGAACTGGAGTTGCTGGTGGATCAAAGACAACTCCAGGTTTTGGCATGGTTTCTGGTACAACCTGAGGATGGACGTGTGCGGTACTTTGTGGGATAATAGATTGCACCTTGTCCTTTGTCACCTCAGGCTCACGTTCCACTACCTTTGGAGGAGAGGAAGAAGAGGTAGAAGGAATTACGGGTTCTTCGTATGAAGCACCACTTCTTGTTGTGATCGCCTTAGCATCGCCCCTCGGGTTAGCGATCGTGTTGCTCGGAAGTGTTCCTGAGCCCGAGGGTCGATCATTTAAAGACTTCTTGATTTCAAAAATCTGGTTAACCAACAACTTGTTCATTTCATCCTGGGATTTCATGAACTGTTTTAGCAACTCATCGGATGAAGGCCCAGTAGGAACAATAGCTTGAGGTGGATTATTGAAATTTTGAGCACGATTGTTCTGATTGGGACCTTGATTTTGAAAATTACCCTGATGAGGGTTGTTGTTTCCATGAAAATATCCGGGATTGAAATTACCCTGACCTTGGTTTCGATTAAAGTTTCCTTGATTTTGGAAACCTTGATTGTGGAAACCTTGGTTTTGATTTTGAAAACCGTGACTCTGATTGAAGTTACCTTGGTTTTGAAAACCTTGGTTCACTCTATTTTGATTTTGGCCACAGTTTTGGACATTTTGGTTTTGATTAAAACCAGGAGGTCCAGGGTAGTGATGAGGATGATAGTTCGGGTCCGTAGGTGGGCGGTATTGATTGCCTCCTTGATTTGAGGACCCGGCTATAGCCTGAGCTTCATACGGAGTACCATCAGTAGCTGTGCAATTGTAGTAGGCATGCGGCCCACCACAAGTTACACAGACTTCCACTTTTTTAACCTCAGCAGGTGGAGGATGTTGTGGAAAAGAGACTTTCTTTTGTTGTGTGAGAACCAAAGCTTGAATAGCTTTAGTGAGCTTGTCAATCTTAGCATCGGTGCTAGACTGACTCATCGAAGATGAAGTAGAAGGACCCGCACTAATTTGGGAAACAACCGACTTGCTTCGTGCAGAGCGGACCTTGGACTTGTTCTCAATGATTTCCAAAGCTTCTCTGGTGGTTCGACTCAAGAAATTACCTCCCGCGGAGGCATTGAGCGAATCCTGATCAACTTGGCTCACACCATTGTAGAAAGTATCGAGTTGCATCAACTCGGAGAAACCATGGTGTGGACACTTGCGAAGTAATTCTTTGAAACGATCCCACGCTTCACTAAATGATTCATCATATTTCTGAGTGAACTTGGTGATTTCATTTTTAAGACTCGTGGTCTTAGAAGGTGGGAAGAATTCATTCACAAAATTCTTGACGAGATCTTCCCATGTCTCAATAGATCGAGGGGGTTGTTTCTCAAGCCAAATCCAGGCTTGTCCCTCGAGGGAGAATGGGAAGAGAAGAAGTTTTATTGCTTCACACGGGACATTCTTGTATTTGATGGTTGACGTGATTTTGTTAAACCATCGAATATGAGCATGAGGATCGTCCCTCTCAAAACCGTAGAACTGACTTGAGGTTACAAGATTGAGTAACCCGGTTTTGAGCTCAAAACTATCAGCCACGATGGCTGGAACAACAATGGCATCTCCATAACCCTCAATGGGGGCCTGGAGAAGCTCACACATGGGGCGGTCATCCGCCATGGTAACAGCTGGAGTGGAAACAGTATGGATCTCAGATCCGACTGTTGGTGCTGAACGTCTACAGTTCTTCGAGGTTTCTTAACAAGCTCACGTAATGGGCTGGTGGACCTAGAAGAACGAGTGCGCATGCACTAAGGGCAAAAACCAATCAAAACAAAATCGAGGAAAATCCACAGTGAACTTAAACCAATAATCACAAGTAAGTGGCTTCTTTAAGAAAGGTACACCACTCACAAGGATACAAAGGCAAGTTTTAATCTTATGTTTGGGAACTTATTATGTTCACACCCCCAGTTGGTAGGTGTTCTGCCTTGGTTTGCGACGGTTTATTTTATGTTATTATTATTCACAAGAAAGAGACGAATGTTTTTGGGTTTTTGTGTATGGGTTAAAAACTTTTGGACAATATTTTTGGTATCGTTCCGTTTACCAAAATCGTATCTCTTTAAGAATCACCTTAAAAGAAACACGATATAGAAAACGTAACGATCTGTTTTGTTTGTTTTTTGATTTTTTTGGTGTTTTAACACTTTAGGAAAAGTGTTAATGACTTTTTTATGTTTTGATTAAGATTTACAAAAAGGTGGTGGTGTTTATACAGTGATGAATGAAAAACCACTAATCTCTAAAAAACGTTTGCAGATACGCAGCAGCCTTCCCGGCAGCGGCACCAAATTTTGATTGGTCCTGATTATGATGGTTACACTACGAAATTATGATTGAGAATAGCTTAAAAACACTATATTAACAATTACTGATAATCAAATAACCTAAAAACGTAAGTTAAACCTAAAAACGCGCGTTTGCATTTAAAATAAACGCGAACGCGCAAAATAAAAAGTGAAACGTGAGCAAAAAAAGACCTACAAATATGAAAATTATATTTTTACAATCCTAATGTTATAAGAAAATTTTTGGGAAATTAAAATTATTTTTACAACTATTTAATTAATTACTATTAATTAATTACTAATTATTAATTACTTTTTAATTAACTAAATTATACTAAATTACAAATAATTATGAAATTTAACTAGAAAAATGAAAATTAAATTTAGAAAAATCTAAAATATTATAAAACTAATTTTAGTATAGAAAATCTATTTTTCCTACTTTTTAATTAATTATTACTAATTAAAACTAATTATTTAATTAATTTAAACTAGATTAAATTATAAAAAATACTAAAAGAGATGAGAAAAATCTGAAAAAATTACTAAAAATCCTACAGGTAATAAGAAGCCTAGGAAAAATTTAAAATCAGATGTTGCTTATAAATAAGCAGAAAATAAGCCAAAAGGGTTTAAATAGAAGGTATCACTTTATTTATTTTTGTCTTTTTCTTGATTTTCTTTTACACCACTAATTTACAACTAATATTAAGCACTTTTTACAAAGGAACTTTTGGTGGAAATTGAAAATAAGCTCTGTGGAAACAAATAAGCACAACAATTGAGCTTATAAGAACTTAAATGAAATTTGTAAGCTCAAATAAGCTATCCAAGGCCCCCAAAACATGAAGATAAGCTAAAATCTACTAGAGTAAAATGAAATTAATCTAAAATAAACAGATTGATACACAGTAGAACCTAAATAAGCTAATAAGCCAATTCAAGCATACTGCCAAACAAGCAGGCCAAATAAGCAATTGTAGCCCTTGATGGGGCCCACAGATGTGCACAAAGGTCCTAAGGGGGGGGGGGGGGTTGATCCAATAAGCCACCCTGGGTGGCTTCTCAGAAAGCTGAGGAACAAGGCTTGAGGCTCACAGATGAGCTTATGGAGAGCTTGTGAATATGGGATGCATACACTGAGTGATATGATCACTCAATGAATTGGCAAAAACTCTAATCTACTCAATAAGCTTAAAACAAAGATATAAGTAGGTAAGCTCAGTCTAGGATGCAAGCAGATAACATTACATCAGCAATTCTTAGAACAAAAATCAAAATGGGCATGCAATTCACAAACTCAATAACTGAGTTTGCTTACAGAATGAACAATACCAAGAAGCAGTTAGTTAAGCCAAGATAAGCTAACAAACAGGCACTTAAGGCAAGAGACATAGTACAACCAACAAGCTAATGCACCAGGGTGCTCAAAACTCCAAATTCCATACAAGATGTCTAACTAATGAGCAATCTGTGAACAATTTAGACCTGGGTGAAACTGATGCACAGGGGAGGTACATGCCCTGCACCTTCAAACAATTGCTTTCACACATCTCAAAAAAAATTCTAAAAATGAAATCATCACAGGCTCTTGTAGATTAGGTGACATACTACAAGCACAACAAGTTTCAGGTCCTCATTCAATCTTGAAAAACCAGGAAAATTATCCCAAAAAATGGGACTCTGCCTTTTCTAGTATTCTTGACTTTTGAAAATTTTACAAGTTTGACTAATCTGAAATTTAATTAACTCTAGGTAACTTCTAATGATGTTAATACCTAAAATGAAACTAATTTATAGCTAGATTAGCAGTTTCTAAACCTATACTAAATATTTGGCACTCAAAAATTCCCACAGTGAAGGAAATATGAAGTTTAAAAGCTAATTGGACTTTTTAACTTAAAACCTATTGATTTTATGCTAACATTATCCTATTATGGCCTAATGTGTTCTGTCTAAACTAGTTTTAAAACCCAACACTCACAGGAACACAGGGTACACCCCTGTGCCAAACACCCCTTTCTAACCTGTTTTTGAGTTTTAATTAGGCAAGTGAATTAATTAGGCCATGAAACTACAAGATTAGCTTAAACTAACATGGATTAAGCCTAAAGAAACACAGATAAACAACAATCTACAACTACAACAGGCTATAACTAATTATGCTAAAATATATATATATATATATATATATATATATATATATATATATATATATATATATATATATATATATATATATATATGAAAAGATCTTACAAGTTGCTTATCAAGCTGAGATTATGAACCAGGAACTAGACACACCTCCTACTGTCTCCCATGAGACTTCTAAACCCATTGACATCCAAATTACACCATATTCTTTTGCTTCCTTCAATCCTTCAATTGATTTCTCAACTTTGGACTATTTTCTTGAAGTTTTTGAGTATTTATGCAATCATGAACCAAACTGATTTCAATCCTTTATAGACTTTTAAAAACTGACAACTGAGAGTAAATGAGCTTAAGGGAACATTGATTAACAACTTTTAACACTTTCATATTTAAAATGGAATTTTCAATAAAAATAGTAAAAACTGAATACTGCGACAACTCTTTGAATTAAGCTCTAAATAAACTTGATATTACTAAAATTGAGTACATTACAACTGATAAGCTAAAGTTAAGACTTGAAAACTAAGAAAATACAACAATACGATATTACAACTATTTTTTTTCTACTAAACTCACTACACTCTCTTCTTTGCATTTTTTCTTCACTTATAAAGCTCCATGGGGGTCTCTGATCCTTTCCCATCATATTTTAGCCCTTGGATCCTCTGAAATCAATCTTGGCCGTTGGAAGGTGTTTTTGAAATGGATTGCTGACATGGAGGAGGGTAATTATAAGTGTTGGGTTGACTTTGGTGAGGAGGTGGAGTAGGGTGGCTAGTATATTGTGTTGGAGATTGGAGGAGGACATAAATGTTGGAGGTTGCAGGGTGTTAGGGGGCTGGGTGTTTTAGCGGGGAAGAAGAAAGCAAGGTTGACTTTGTGTTGACCCTGGAATTAATATTAAAAAGTTGTGGTGGGCTGGTGTAGTATTTGGGCCAAAGAAAATGGTGGGCTGGGGTGTTTATGTTTAATTTGGATTTGGTTTGGATTACAAAAGGGTAGTCCGTTTGGTTTGTAACAACCCAAGGACCAATTTTGAAATTTACCAAAACTTGAGGACTAAAAGTGCCTATATTCCAAAGTTGCAACAAGGACCATTTTTTGTTAACTTATAATTCCACAAGGACCTTTGTTGTAATTTTCCATTTTAAAAACTCCCAAGGACCGCTTTTGCCAAATTTCAAACTGCAGGGACCAAACTTGTAATTTTTTCAAAGTTTTCACCCAAGGACTTATTTTGACAACTTTTGACTTTTAAATGCCTTAGGTTGACTTTTCTTTCAAAACAAATGCTTAGGGACTTGTTTTGTCAATTTTTGAAAGTTGGGGGACTGAAACTGCCAATTGTGCAAACTTTGTTCGTTTTTCATTGTTTTTACTCATTTTGCATCTGAAACGTATAAAACACAATCCCTGGGATATTTTCAATATTTTTATGCATTTCTGAGCATTTTTGGATGTTTTGGCAATTCAAATACGATAAAAATGATGAGTGTTTGAGCACTCATCATAGGGTAATATGCTTGAACGTCTTAAGAAACATGAACCAATGCGTACTAGGTTATTATGGTTGTATTTAATGCATGAGCAAATTCTAATGATCCCATGTTAGGAGCTTCTTGCAGGCTCGACATAGGAGTGAAGTAGGAGCTTATAGAGTTGGGGAAGTACGTACGCCACCGCACGAATGGTATTAAGGAATACAACCCGTCAATTAAAACAAGGTGTGACAATTCAATAGGTAGAATTGGATAGCTATCAAGGAGTAACATATCATGGGTAGACATGCTTCACTTATCTTGTAGAACCTTAGTTTATTTTTCTTGCACATTAGTTTGATTAATAGCTTTTGGGTTAGTTGATTAGCAACTAATTCCGCCCCTCCTTCCAACACCCGAGATTTTTACTTGCTTTTCATAAAATATAAAAATACAAAAAGAATCATCCTTCACCTTTAGACCTAGTTAGATTAATTCCAATCCTAACGACACTATTCCTGAGTTGAACGATCAATCCCCCGGTACTTGTCACTATACTATACTACATCGATCAGGTACACTGCCTGGTGGAGGTTGTAAGCTTCTCGAGATCCCTCGAGAGGTAAAACCTGTTGCGATTCTCACGCATCAAGTTTTTGGCGCCGCAGCCCGGGGAATAGTTATTGCTTAGGTTGGAATTTATTTTGATTAGGTCTACTCATTAGATTCCTTTTTAGTGAGATTTTTATTTTCTTTTTATTAGCTTTCTTGTAGTCTATCTTTTTCATTGTGCCCTTTGTTTGTAAAACCATTTTCACTTGTCACTATGGCTGATGAAATTCCATTTAGATCATTAACAATAGAGGAACAATTAGTTTACTCGGATAGATTTGCTTCCTGTTGTTCCAATGAATTTTTAAGTGATCTTAGCTATATACAAGAGGAGATGGGTGTAAAGTTTGATAGGTTTGATGAGTTATGCGCATGTGTAGCCTATATTAAACAATCATTGTTAGGATCAATTCCTTTTAGTAAGACCCTTTGGAAAAATTTTGAGGAAAGCCTCCTAACCGTGAACCATGAGTTCAATGAATTGATGGGTTTGTATACATCACAACTTGAGGAAACAATTAAGGAGGATTTAGCCGAACATGATCATATTGAGCAAAAAGATGAATCCTTTAGGAAAATTGAACATTGTAATCAAGTTATTGAGGAAGGTTCTTATGAATCAGACTTTGAACTTGAAATGGCTAGAGAAGGATTTGAGATACTTAGGAACATGTTTAGGTTAGATTCTACTAAAACACGTGATGAGGATATAGGTGATGTTGAGAAAAGGAAGGATGAGGTAAATAACACAAACCTACAAAGTACCCCACAACTCCCACCATCTCTTGAGGAACACACACCGCCCGTGACTTACCCGGAAGAAGTAGAAGAAACTTTAGGAATTCCGATGGAGGTAGAACCCTTGGACCAGGCACCACTTGAGGATATAGGTTTGAATACTTGTAGTGATAACCTTACTCCTAGTTCTAGGGAATTTCCTATTGTTGATGAACCAGAACCTCAATCTTTACACACCTTTCCATCCTTAGATATATTCCTAGGAGACAAAAGAGGGACCAACCCACCCATCAACCAATGTTATCCGGGTAGTTTTAGGATGAAGGAAACCATTCACTCACCCCCTTCACCTCACGTGGCATATTTCCACCCTAAGGGTGTGTATCGCTACTTTCACCCGCACTTAATCCTAAGTGTAGGGAAAAACTCCCCTATTTCCGTTAAATAAGGGTAGAGTCAGGCTCGTGACTCGAACAAAAACAAGCGCTTATTGGGAGGCAATCCAAGCTTTATTTGTTTGTTTGTTTGATTTTATTTGTTTCCGTATGCATGTTTTATTTTTGTTGTTTGTGGCTCATGTTTCAAAGTAAATTGTAAAAATGCTTTATTTTGTTTTTAACTTCGTCTTAATTGCATATAAAGGTATTTTGCAAAAGATAAGTGTAAGGGAGATCCAAATTTGTTTATAAGAACGAAATTGAGCGTGATCTACAACAATATTAAATGAACATGTATATTAGTAATAGTTAGAGTCAAATGCTTGTATCGAGCCATAATGATGTTTTGCAGGATTTTCCAGGAAGTAGGACATAAGTTTTTCCAGAAATTTTCCTAAAACTTAACGTAAAGATTTCTGTAGGTCACTTCTGACGGCGTCAGGAATTAATTCCTGACGGCGTCATGTGTAAAATTCTGGAAATTTTGCGAGTTTTGTTTTTCTAACGGAGTCTTAAAGTTTTTGTTGATTCTTTAGTTTTATAAACTCCAGGAAATCTGCAAACATTCATTTCACAAGCATTATATCTTTAATTGTTTTGATTTTGTTCCTAAGTCTGGAATTACATCTAGTTGTGAGTTTCCTTTGTTTTGTTTGATGCTTTGGGTTTTTGTGATTGTTTTCTCAGGTTTAACAAGTTACATATGACAAGAAGATGATTTATATTTCTGGAAGGGAAGCTTTGATTGTTCATTTTCTTGGAGGAAGATCTAACCTTGTTACCACACTATCTACACCTAACGAATCAGGGGAGTAATTGATTTCATTCTTTTACCTATTTCACTTTTACATTCTTTAATTGAACATTGGGGACAATGTTCATCCTAAGTGTAAGGGGGGGGGGGGTAAATGATGATACCTTATAGGATACACTTGCACTTGAGTTTATTTGTTTGATGGTAGGTGTGTAATAAAACTAAGACAAATACTTGTTAGTGTAATTTTAGCGCCAAATTTAAATTTTTTTACAACATTTAGGAGTGAAACTTTAGCCTTAGCAAGCGTCTCATGGATAGGAGGTTGTATGACTAGCACAAAACCGTACCACTTAAAAAATTTTCCTCCCAAATATGTGAGGTTTGCCTTTAGATTTGATAGGAAAAGCATTCATTATTAGTGCTTATGTGTGTACCGGTAGCATTTAGATTCTAGAACTTGCGTTAGTGATGTATCCCGAGACTGCTAGTGAGACTACATTCGTGTAGTAGGATTTACTACATGATAAGAGGCATTAGGATCACCCTTGTGTCAAACCCGTATTATAATTACTTGACCATTTAAGTCATATTACTTGGCTAGTAAAGTCAATTAATTTTTCCCACACCTTAGCGTTGTACTCATTTTTAGTACACGAAACCCCTAGTACACCCCTCCGAGCCTATCTTTTCGTTTCTACCTTTAAGCATCTTACTTAAAGGAAGAATTTGTTACAACCCACTTAAATGTACACCCAAATCGCCTTAGCCTTCCGTGTATGCACTCATCTTTAGTGCATTATTGTTACATGTTTAAACCCTTGGTTAATTATCTAATTGATTACATGGTTGCTAAGTCGAGTCATATCCTTGTACATATTGTTTTGGGACGATTGGGACTCATGGGTAAAGTACTAATTTTATGGAGTAATGGGGAAGAACATCATATTATTACCCCCATATGTGCATTAATCTTAAAAGTACTCCAAGTGTTTTGATTATCTTGATTCGAGTCATTAGATTAGTTTAATGTAAAGTATGTAAAGATTCAAGTGTAAGGGGAATGTTCATTCCCTATAATGTATTATTTTGGATGGTAGGGTAAGAGTGTATGCTTAAAAAAAATCGAAAAATTAAGAAAAAGAAAAAAAAAATAGAAAAAGAAAAGAGAAAAGCATACGGACTACCATCCCGTTTCATTCTATGTTTCTTTTATGTTCTTGTTATTTTTGATTTATTAGCTTAAGTCGAGTCTAGTCTTGGATTAGCAACGCCATATTGTACATGTAATTAACCAAGATGATTAACTCGCCACCAGTAAAGATTGCCTTTATCCAACAAAACCGTGTATTCCATATCCCTACACCTAACGTTATAACCCTTTAAAAGACCTATTTGATAGTTTATCCTAGGTGCTTACGCCATGTGGTGGAGGTTTGATCCTTTCCCAAGCCTATGGTAATCTATTTTGCTATGACAGGCAGTGAGAGATGTTTTCCATTTCCATATTGTGATATATACTTTATTACACCCGAGAGATGTGAGTATCTAAACACTATTTGTGAGGTGCTAGTGTATGACCTCCGTGCTTGTCTTTGGTCTTTAGTGGAACGATTATTTGTTGTAATTACTTTTATATTAGTGTTAAATGACCCCTAACTTGTATTTTAATTAGAATAAAAGCGCATTTGCTTGAGGACAAGCAAATCTCAAGTATAAGGGTATATGATGAGGCGAAAAATGATCCGTTTTTAGGGGGTCATTTAAGCCCGAATTCGAATATATTTGATCAAATATTGCCCTAAATCGTTCCTTTTGTCATTTTAGGTACTTTTGGAGTGAATTCTGGAAAAGGAAGCATTTTGGACGTTTTTGGAGCATAATAGTGAAGAAAACGGCAAAGTCTTAATTTTCCTTGCTGGGAACAGTACCTGACGGCGTCAAGAGGCTTTTTATGACGGCGTCAAGAGTTGGAAGTGGTGACGGTCCAGTGAAAACGTGACGGCGTCACCCAAGGCCATCATGTGTTAACTTGTCAAAATTTGCGCGCGGAGTAGCTAATATTGTTTTGGTCATAACTTTTGCATACGAACTCGGATTTAGGTGATTCAAAAGCCCACAAGAAGAGAACGAAGAAATCTATAATTTGGTGAAGAAAAGTTGGTCATGACACCGTCACTCTTTACGGGGTGACGCCGTCAAGCCTTGTCGACAGAAAACATGCCTATAAATATAACATCATAACTTCACTTTTTGTAAGCCCTAAACCCTAAGGTCGATTCCTGGGTTTAGGTAGGTGTTTTTCCAGCAACTTAGAGGGTTTCAATCACTCCATAAACATCATGTATTGGTTTGTTGATTCTATCTTAATTATGTTTTTCATTATCATTGTTGTTTGCTCTTCTTTGATGATGATTTGCTAATTCACCTTGTGTCTACTTATGATTGTGTGAAACTTGTATATAATTGATTAGATCTTATTGATTCCTTGTTGATGTTGTGTCTATCATCATCAATTAGGGTGTGACACTTCGATAGGTCTAATTGGTTTAGCTTATAATTCTTGTTTCCTATTGTCTCTTGTTTACTTGAATGAATTCGATGTTAGGCTTAAGAAAACTGGCAGACTATCATAGGGTAACATGCTTGAACGTCTTAAGAAACATGAACCAATGCGTACTAGGTTATTATGGTTGTATTTAGTGCATGAGCAAATTCTAATGATCCCATGTTATGAGCTTCTTGCAGGCTCGACATAGGAGTGAAGTAGGAGCTTATAGAGTTGGGAAAGTACGTACGCCACCCCACGAATGGTATTAAGGAATACAACCCGTCAATTAAAACAATGTGTGACAATTCAATAGGTAGAATTGGATAGCTAGCAAGGAGTAACATATCATGGGTAGACATGCTTCACTTATCTTGTAGAACCTTAGTTTATTTTCTTGCACATTACTTTGATTAGTAGCTTTTGGGTTAGTTGATTAGCAACTAATTCCGCCCCTCCTTCCAATAACCGAGATTTTTACTTGCTTTTCATAAAATATAAAAATACAAAAAGAATCATCCTTCACCTTTAGACCTAGTTAGATCAATTCCAATCCTAACGACACTATTCTTGAGTTGAACGATCAATCCCCCGGTACTTGTCACTATATTATACTACATCGATCAGGTACACTGCCTGGTGGGGGTTGTAAGCTTCTCGAGATCCCTCGAGAGGTAAAACCAGTTGCGATTCCCACGCATCAACGGCCTCTTTTATTCATCCCAAAACTTTCGTTACAATAATTATCACAATTCACAAAACCTCATTGCATGTTATTGTGAAATTTTTGTTAATTTCAAAACATAGATTTTAATCTATGGAAAGTAAGAAGAGATCCAGGTTGTCGAGTTGATGATATCGTTCTGTGCAACTCATCTAAGAAAAAATTCGGTATGTTTTGTTGCTATAATCGTTGAAATTTCTAATTGGGGTATATTTCAATTTGTTATTAAGGTTTGATAATGTCCTTTAGTCTGTTGATATGTTTCAGGTGGTAGATCTAATATGTTTAGCATGAGGGTTCATCACAATGGTGTTTTTAAATACTGGCCTGGTAGAATATACGATGGAGGTATGAAAAGTTTAGTTGATTTGGTTGACGTTGATAGTGTGTCAGTTGAAGAGTTGTATGTTCTTATGTATGAATTGGGTTACGACCTAGGTCAAAAAAATTACTATTACTTTGTTAAGCCTGGTAGTAATTTAGACGATGGTTTGTATAGCTTAAGTGAGGCTACGAATTTAGAAATATTGAAAGATGTTGTTGAAGAACATAAGATGATAGAAGTTTATGTTGAAAAAGGTAAGACAAGTTTGGATGTTGATGATATGTCACCAAAGTCAATTAGGACTGTTATTTCTCAGGTGGATGCATCAAAGAAGAATGCAGCCCTTGCTATTGTGCCATATTGCTCAAAAAAATTGTTCTTAGAAAGCATAGTTAAAAAGCCTATGGTAGAGGGATTTAAGTGAAGTCAGACAACCACCTTTGGAAGTCAATACTTTGGTAGAATCTAGTGAGGTGCTAGAAATTGAACCCTTGCTGATCATAGATACACATGTTGATCATATGCAAACAGATAGTCCTGTTAGTGTTGAGCATAGCCAAACAGATAGTCCGGTTAGTGTTAACCATAGCCACAAAGGGAGTCCTGTTTCTGTTGATCATAGCCAAAAAGATAGTCCGGTTAGTGTTGACCATAGCCAAAAAGATAGTCCGGTTAGGGTTGACCATAGCCAAAAAGATAGTCCTGTTTCTGTTGACCATAGCCAAAAAGATAGTCCGGTTAGTGTTGACCATAGCCAAAAAGATAGTCCGGTCACGGTTGACCATAGCCAAAAAGGTAGTCATGTAGAGGTATGTGAAACTGAACAATAGTTTGGTCATCTAGATGAGTAAATACATACACCTGTCGATCGTATGCAAAAAGGTAAATCTATAAACTTATGTGAGACTGATGAAGAGTTAGGTGATGAAAATGTGAGTGAAACAGATAATTATGAGACTGACGTCGATGATATTGAGAACAATCAAGATGGAAATATTATTGTTGATGAAGAGAATATTTTTGATGAGCCTGATGATGAGTTTGAAATGTTCAAATTGATTGACGAGGTACCTATACCCAATATAGGTAGTTCTAGCTAGATACCAGATGACTTTTGTAAGAAAAATGAGATACAAGAACTCTTGACTGATGCTGACTTTGCAAGTGGTTCTGAGAATGAGGTTGAGTATGTAATTCGGAAGGAAAAAATGAGGGCATACAAGAAACAAAAGTTAATTGAGGCACAACAAGAAGACGAAGAAGTATTTTTTTTCTGTGGTCAAACCTTTATAACTGCAAAAGAAGTGAAAGATAAGATCAACATGCATTCAATTCAAACTCGGAGGAAATGCAACTCATTAAGAATGACAAACACAGAATTAGGATTAGGTGTATCGGAACAATACCAGCGTGTGGTACAAGTGGAGGTATTGGACTTGGAACAGTACCAAAGAGAAAAACTGGTACGTTAACTAGAGGTCGCGGAAGAGATGTATATTTGCGATCAAAAAAGGATGAACCAACACATTGCCCATGGTTGTTGTATGTAGCAAAAGATACATATAAAGATGTATGGAGTGTTAGAACTTTCAAGGATGTAAACAAATGTTTGCAATCAAGAGAGATCAAATATTGTGACTACAAGTTTCTCTCAAAGCAAATACTTGACCAAGTTCAAGTGAATCCAGATATTCCAATCAGGGTTGTTCACGATCAACTCAGTAAACAGTTTGCAGTCCAAGTGTCTATGCAAAAGGCATTAAGGGCAAAAACAAGGCAGAAATTGAGATCAGGGGTGATCATAAGCAGCAATATACCATTTTGCGGGACTATGTTGAAGAGTTACAGAAAACAAATCCTAATACAACAGTTAGGATAAATGTGCAAACTGCGTTAGATCCATCAAGGTCAACGAGAGTTTTCAAGAGGATGTACGTTTGCTTAGGTGCTTTGAAGGAAGGATACAAAGCTTGTCAAAGAGAGTTGTTGGGTTTAGATGGTGCTTTTATGAGGGGTCCATTTCCTGGTCAGCTTCTTACAGCTGTTGGTATTGATAGCAACAATGGAATATACCCTTTAGCCTATGTTGTTGTTGAGGCAAAAAACAAAGATTCATGGATTTGGTTTCTTGATTGTCTAGCAGATGAGCTTGACTTGCAACCAAATTCACACTACACTTTTATCAATGACAGACAAAAGGTGATGTTAATTTATAATTGATTATGTTCGGTTATATAATTAAAAAATGATTGATTTATTAGTAATGGATTGATGTTCCTTTCTGCAGGGTATAATTCCAGCTTTAGCAACAGTATTTTCTAGTGCGGAACACATATTCTGTTTGAGGCACATCCATGAGAATATGAAATTGCAGTGGAATTCTGGAGAATACAAGTCACATTTGTGGAGATGTGCTACAACAACAACCGTCGAACAATTTGAGGCATCAATGCTTGCATTCAAGAGTTTTAGCGAACCTACACATGCTTGGTTAAGTAAGATACCACCAGCCCATTGGTTAAGGTCACATTTTTTAGGTAGTAAACAATTATGTGTTTATCAACAATGTTCAACATTTTTTTTATGTATTACTAAAACATGTACTATACATATGTAGGGAGAGCTCATTCTGACGTGTTACTTAATAACATGTGTGAAGTGTTTAATGGGAAACTTGTGGGAGGTAGTCACCAACCCATCATTACTGCTTTAGAATACGTTAGAGCATATTGTATGCAAAGAATAGTGAATGTTATGCATACAATTGACAAGAGTCCGGGACCGTTTACACCAAAGGCAACGCGCATGTTAGACTTCCATAAGAAAGAGGCTTATAAATACTCCGTTTTAGGGATTGAAGGAGATAACTATCAGGTTAGTGGATGGGGCGAAAAACGGTTGGTAAATGTTAAAGCCAGGTCTTGTAGTTGTAGAAGATGGGAGCTTACAGGTATGCCATGCAAACATGCTATTGTAGCCAACCGGTATATGAGATTTAATGGAATCGAAGTAGGATCTGTAGAATCATGGGTGTTGATGCATAATCTGGCGCGGACTTATTCAACGACTCTCCTTGGGCCGTTAGTCGTCTTCATAAGCCCTAAGTAGACCTGTACAACAAAGAGAACCCGTTAGGAGTGGACCCGAGGCCGTAGCCCCGGGATCCACCTCCGACGGTCAAGTTAGTATGTGATGCGCGGAGCATATAATAGCTATTAGGTTTAGGATAACCTGTTATCAGATGTGGTGAATGGAACCCCAGCCCTATATTTATAAGGCATGGATTAGGGTTAGCGCGTAGAGTGGGCCGCTGGCTACCCGGGCCTGACCCATTCCTGGCCCAGTCCGGACCATACGTCCACAAAGTGCGTAAAGTGGGCCGCTGGCTACCCGGGCCTGACCCATTCCTGGCCCAGTCCGGACCATACGTCCACAAGCCCCCGAGTTTAGTATGACATAGCGCATGGCTATGTTATGCTAAACTTAAGTTCTGTTTATGGCCGCGTAGGCACAATCAACCAAATGCGACGGTACGCACTGGGTTCATGTGTGCGTAAGGGATGGATCATACTGCGCAGTCCCCATGCGACAGTGCGCACTGGGATTGCGATTGTGATTGTCTCACAATTGTGAAGGTGGATAGGTGGATCCCTATGCTGCATCCTAGATAAGGGCGTACCTTTTGTACCAGTAGCGATGCAACATAGTGCGACAGAAGACGTACTTCTGTGGCAGAAGTGCGCTGTGCACAACAAAGATGTGCGCAGTGCGCGACAAAGATGTGCGCAGTCCGCGACAAAGATGCGCGTTGTCTGCGACAAAGATGCGCGTTGTGCGCACTGTGCGCGAACATTACATTCGTCTTTACAACCGACAGAGGACGTCTCCCCTGCGGCAAGATTGTGCGAATATTTAAATTCGTCTTTGTACCATACGATCTGCTTCCAAATATGCCTGCGTGACTTGTACGGAAACAATGGTAGTATATACGCTGGTAGCCCCCCAAGTTTGATGGTGCTACTCGTGTAGGAGCATTAAACTTAATTATCCTGAAAACACTTAATGCAAATATTAAAAGTATATGTCGCGAATCGCAACATATAAAATATAATGAGGTAAAAGATTAGCGCGTAGCAAAAGTATAGCACATAGCATATATAATATATAAAAGAAATAGTAGTGCGAATTACACCTATCGTGAGGTTTTACAAACTATATAAAAGAAGTAGCGCGTAGCTAATAAAAACAGTGCGCGCATGGCGATTAATTGATCTTTTTGTTTTTTATGTATTTATTTTTTAAAGAATGGCGCGGATGGATGTGCCATGACCGCGACTAATAGTTTCTGTTGCACGCACAGACGCAAATAGATTTATCGTGACCGCATAGACTCTAACGTTTGTGGATGATCGCAGTTGACCACGGCTTTCGTCCAGTGCCCGTACGTGACAGTGACAGTGCGCTCATGGCGATTGACTAGCATCGTGGTGCCTGTACATGACAGTGCGCTCATGGCGCCAATCTGCGAAGATTTCCGAACGCATGGCCTGATGCGGGTAGATTTATCGTGACTGCGCTGTTTCGCGGCTAAAAGATAAAATAAGTCCGATCGTGCGGATTTAATGCGCTCGTAGCGATAGATAAAATCGTGTTTATCAAGGTAAAAAGATTTATGTAAAATCTTTTGAACATTTAAAAGATAACATATTTAAAAGATATGTACAACCAAAAAATATGGATATATCAATTTAATTTAAGAAAATATTGGTCTATGGCTACGTAATCATGTATGTCGATGTTTGACCAAAAGTTTAGCACATAGCGTATGGAGCAAGTTGCTTTAAATTAAAAATATCACAACCGAATATCTTTAATCAATTCGTACGATTCTAGCATACATGGAACAATAAAGTCGATTTGACCTTTTAGTGAGAACACGAAACTTGTCGTAGTCATGTCCCACGGATGGCGCCAACTTGTTGATGCATAATCTGGCGCGGACTTATTCAACGACTCTCCTTGAGCCGTTAGTCGTCTTCATAAGCCCTAAGTAGACCTGTACAACAAAGAGAACCCGTTAGGAGTGGACCCGAGGCCGTAGCCCCGGGATCCACCTCCGACGGTCAAGTTAGTATGTGATGCGCGGAGCATATAATAGCTATTAGGTTTAGGATAACCTGTTATCAGATGTGGTGAATGGAACCCCAGCCCTATATTTATAAGGCATGGATTAGGGTTAGCGCGTAGAGTGGGCCGCTGGCTACCCGGGCCTGACCCATTCCTGGCCCAGTCCGGACCATACGTCCACAAAGTGCGTAAAGTGGGCCGCTGGCTACCCGGGCCTGACCCATTCCTGGCCCAGTCCGGACCATACGTCCACAATGGGTTCATCCATGTTACTTGCTTAAGACATGGGCGGAAACATACAAACACCACATCCAGCCCATCAGGGGATATCAACATTGGAAAAAGTCAAATGTGCCTACAACCATTCTTCCACCTAAGCATCATAAACCATTGGGTAGGCCACGAAAGAAGAGAACTAGGGCTTTTACAGAAAATGATGATACTAATAAAGAAAGTAAGTTGTCACAGTCTAGTAGGAGTGTAGTTTGTGGAATTTGTGGCAATGCTGGACACAACAAGAAAACATGTCTTGGGCAAGGATGTGTTACTGCAAGTCAAGCCAGTACACAACAATCTAAAAAAACAGGTTCATCCCAGCCAAAAGTTTCATCACAGAAGAAGAGAAATGGTAAAGGTAACAACTTCAAAGCAACTGAACAAGCAAGTGTCGACCAGTCTGTTTTTGGAAGTCAAGTGAATGTTGCTTGAGCATGTAATTCCTAAGACAATGGTTTTCATCTAATATGTAATTCCTAGCCAATATTTTCTATGTTTTAAGAATGTATGTTTTCTGAACTATGTTTTAAGAATGTGTGTTTCTGAACTGTGTAGACTACTAAATTTTATGCATTTGGAAATATATCCATTTTGCATTATGTAAGAAATCATATCATGCTTGAGTTCTTACTTGGCTGATGTCTTTGTATTTTGACAGAGAGCAAATAAGTCAAAGCTTTGTATTAGTCATAGCCAATTACCAAAATTTGATGAAGTCAAAGCTTTCTACTAGTCAACCTACAATGACACTTCCATATAACACTAAACAACCTACACCTACAATAACGCTTCCATAAAACACAAACCAAACTACTGTACATGCATTCTACATTCTAGAAAGCTTTGCAAAACACAAAAAACATGTCTTTCTAAAGACACTACATACACCATATGCAAACTAAAACGATGAGTATCCACGAGACAACACACAAGTTCCTTAAGCGGGAAACTTTCTCCTTCTCCAGATGGAGCTCAGCTACAGCTGCTTGGTGAGCAGCCTCTAGCTCGACTGCATTGTCTCAGGCGTTGACGGCCTCCAATGTTTCAGCCATGAGGCGTGCTTGGCATTCATGTAATGCCGCCTCATTACGGTGAATGTGCCTCCTCAAGTAGAGGATCACCTCCTTTGCTCTTGGTGGCATTGGTAGATCGCACCACCCATTGAAGGGACATGTGGATCCCTAAAAATTAATAATCTAAAATCAATACTTTGACGCTTAAACTCGTAAGTTGAACATAAACATGTAATCAAAAACAGCCATTAGACTAAAACATTGATTAAACTAAACGTGACATTTTAACTTAAAGCAACCCAACCATGAATGCAGCTCCACCAGACAATCATAATAACGCCTTCCGGCGTTGACATTGTTCCAACAGTTCCTTAGGACTGCCCATCTGCCACATCCGCATCGCGCCATTCTTAAGATTTGATCGGAAATATTTTAGGATAAGATTTGACAATCATAATAACGCCTTCCGACGTTGACATTGTTCCAACAGGTCCTTAGGACCACCCACCTGCCACATCCGCATCGCGTCATTCTTAAGATTAGATCGAAAATATTTTAGGATAAATTTGATGAGAGAGAGGAGAGTTTAGGGATGAGTGGTGAATACGTTTAGCTTTTATTATCATATAATTACTGTAACATCTTCAGATACCACGTGTGCCTTAGCACACAGTTTTACATAATGACGGTATTGCCCTTGTGCTAAAAACAAAATGTAACGGCAGAAAATGGTGTTAACCAACGGAAAACGGGTTAAAGGACGCAATCGGCCTCAAAAAACTTAAGGAGGGATGCACGGAGACGTTTTTCAAAAGTTAAGGTGCATGGCAATGTTTCGTGAAAAGTTTAGGGACCAACGATGTATTTTAGTCTTATCATAATAAAAATAATAATATATAAATATGCATGTGAGAAGTTAGTTTGCTTTTGTCAGTAATCCTATACTTTTATCAGAAAACCAATGTTTAGAGGTTGGTTTCGTACAATACCACTAAGAAAGGTTTCAAAACCAATTTTGAAAGACACACCGACATACCAAACGAATGTTCTGACTATGATAGTATTCCTCTAAATCAAATACCACACAAACGCACCCTAAGTGTGTTATTATAATATGTTTTTAGTTATAAAAGAAAAAGATAGTGTGGGGCCAAAAATGAAATATCAATCAAACCACAAAGACCAAAAATGTAGTTCACAACTTTTTCACAAAAAGAAAAAAAGTAAGTCGCCCAAGAAATAGTGGGTCCAATCGCCCAAGAAAGTACAGTTATAAACTAGTAGTTAAATAGTACTTGGTAGGGAACACATAGTGACACTTGGCGCTATTCTGTGATCTCCGCCCAAGAAATTTGGGCGACCCTCTCCCCTATGGTATTTGGAGAAAAAAAAATTCTTGAGGCATTTAGTGTTGGTACCATTGTACTTGTGGGGTATTTAAAAGATTATCCCAAAATTTTCAAATATGAATCGAGTATGTAGGCCATCTTTATTTAAGTGAGTAGTTGTATCTAGTAAAAGTTTGTTGGATGAGTTTAATGCACTTAAATTTTGTATAAATTGTACTCCACACAAGTCAATATAAAACATACTAGTAGGGTACACGCGCGTTGCAGCGGCGGGTACCCTAAAATAAATGTTAACGACATCAAAAGGAAAAAGTGATAGCTAAGAGTTGTAAACCTTTCGGGCTCGAGCCCGTTGGCCTATGCTCGTTAGGGATCGAGCCCGTTTGGCCCGTGCCCATTCAGGCTTGAGCCCATTTGGCTCGTTGCTCATTCATGCTTGAATATTCGTATAATGTGCATTATTATTTGTATTAGTGACATTTAATGTAGGAATTGTGTTTAAGTTGTTTGTACAATATGCTTGATAATTTGTATTTCTTATGTAAGGGGTGTTTTAATAACTGCATTAATTGTATTTATTGACCAGTTTATTAATGTTAGTAAATGTGTTTTAATTAGTTGTACTTTTAGCTTAAAAACTTGTAATGCTGAATTTTAAGTATTTCTATTTAAAGATTGTATTTAATGTTAGAAAATATGTTTTAATTAGTTGTATTTTTAACTTAAGAACTTGTAATTGTATTTAATGTGTTTTAATTAGTTGCACTTTTAGCTTAAGAACTTTCAATGCTTAATTTGAAGTATTTCTTTTTTTAAAAGGCCTAAATGCTTTATAAGATAGTATGATAATCGGCGACTTTTTTTTCTACTACTTTTTATTTATATAACTATGTTATTTTGTTTGGGATATACATATGGTATATATTGTTAATTTATTCGAGTAGTAGTAGTTGTTGTTACATTATTAATAAGAAATTGATCCACCTTTGATGCTGTAAGCTCTAGTTATGTAATTTGGAAAGGGTGATGTTAAAAGAACCCTCCCTATGGAGGTAGGGTGTCATTTTTGTCTCCTTGTTCCTCTTTTTTTTTTTTTCAGTTTATGTTCCGTATTTTTGACAGTTTTAAACGTTTGACATATTAAACTTTATATTTTCTGTTTCGCACTTTCAGGTTTATAGTTTTTTGACATAAATAAAATTATAAAAAATAAAAAAATAAAAAAAAAAATAATAGGGGGGGGGGGGGGGGGGTCGGAATAAAAAACTAGAGAAGGTCATTATAACCCAACCCTAAGATACTTGTTGAAAAGTAAATGTGTACGTTCTCTTTATTTAAGTGAGTAGTTGTAACTAGAAACAATTTGTTGGATCAGTTTTAATGGTGATATGGATGCGTTTGGTCGGGAGTTATGAGAATGAAAGAATAATGATAACTATGATTGTACTGTTTTCCTACTTTTAACTTGTACTCCCTTCATCTTAAAATTATTATCATGAAACAAAAATTTATAAAAGTGGGACCATAATAAACCTCAACAACTCAAATAGAATATTTCTTTACTAAATTCTTTTTTTATTACTTAAAATAGAAAGTGGATAATTATTTTGAGATATCTTAAAATGAAAAATGTGGACAATAATTTCAAGACGGAGAGAGTAAAATTTTACCTTTTTTTCCTCTTTTTATTTAAATAACAGTCAACAATCATATGCTTGATTTCTTGGGATACATATGATATATATTGGTCGAGTTATACGAGTAGTAGTTGTTATTATGCACAAATTAGTCCACCTTTGATGTTGTAAGCTCTAGTTATAGAATTCGGAATTTCCAATGTTAGGTATTTTACTCTAAAAAAAAATACTATGTTAGGTAACCAAACTTTAATCTTTGTTCAATGTTAGGTAATTTGACATATTTTTGCAACCAATAACCGGTTGTAGCTGGTCACCTTTGTTTGACTTACTTTGACTTTGTACTAACGTTAAAAAAACACATTATTTTATTATACCCGTATAACTGTTACCCCATTAACACACACTTTACTATTTCTCCCCCCCCCCCCCCAATTCCATGAACCCTAATTCCTAAATTCCAGAACCCTAATTTTCTCTTCTATGTAATAATCAAAATGGTAAAGGTAAACCCGACAAGAATCGTGTGTCCACAAAAAACCTAAAACACGGTGGTTTTTTTACGATTAAACCTTTTGCTTATAGTGATGCAGATGAGAAGCAAATTACAGTTCTTAACTTTGAAGGTATGTCATGTGTTGATCATAGCACCAGATGAGAATAACTCACAAGTTACTAGAAGGGGAAGATTCATGACTTGTAGTAATTGTCAAGAAAGAGGTCCCAACAAAGCTATTTGTAAGAAAGAACTTGTTCCAAAGCCACCTAATCCCATAAGACCATCTAAGAGCACAAGTAGACCTGATTATGCAAGTTATGCTTCTACTAGAGGTGGTGGTAGAGGATCAAGAGGTCGTGTCAGAGGATCTAGAGGTGGTGGAAGCGGTCAAAGAGGATGTGGGAGAGGATCAAGAGGTGGTGGAAGAGCTCAACAAAGGAATATGGTAAGTTTTATCTTTGCACATACGATATTATTTTAAACTGTTAATAATTTTCTCCATTTTTGTAAATTGGTTTTAGATTATGGAAGATGATGAAATTAGAAAGAACATGGAGCATGACTACATGGAGGAATTGCTAATTCAAGAAGAAGAAAGATTAGCAGCAGAAGATAGACAAGAGCATGAATAAGAAGCTTTTGATGAAGAAGCTTTGAGATTAACTTTGGAAGAAGAGGCAAGATGGAAAGAGCAATAGTTGAAGAGGGAACAAGATGAACAAAGAGAACATGAAGATTGGGAAAAGATGATGGGCTTACATTCTTCATGCTATATCTCAGATGAAGAATTGAAGAAAGGCTATGTTTCACCTTCAAACATTCACTCAGATGAAGAATCATATGAACAAGGACCTTACAACAGAGCTATGGTATCTGTTAATCAACAAATTGAGACTCAAGAATCATTTGCAGGAAACAGGGATGCAGATGAGGATATGCTTATTGCAGAAGTTGTTGATGCACCATATGACCCTAATCAAGCTGAAGCAACCAAGGGAAAAGCAGTGGCTATTCCTAAACCTGAGAAGAAGGGTAAAAAGAGGCAAGCTCATGATGATCATTTGAGGATTTACCACAAAAATAGGAGAAGATCAGAGAGGATATTTTGACAAAAAATAAGAAAGACAAGCTTTGGTCAAAATGGTGAAGGGTTAACACTAGATACTGCATTCTCTACCCGGTTTCTAAAATAAAAAAATATAGTCTAGTAAATATTTAAACTTAATAATCATCAAAGAAAACGTATCGGGTATGCTTACCCAGCGATTTTGGCAGCAAATGAAACGTCGAGCATGAGGATCAAAAAGTCTTTCTATAAGTGTAAGGTGTTTGATCATAGCCAGTAATATTACCTAACATTGAATGTTTCACAAAGTTTGGTTACCTAACTTAGTACTTTTGAGAGTAAAATACCTAACATTGAAAATTTTGGAAAGTTCGTTACGTATATTTAGAATTAACCTAATTCGGAGAATAAACTTGCGGTTTTATAAACAAGACGGGCTAGTATAGATGTGCACTGTTGTAAAAGTAGTGTATAAATGATAAAATGATAAATATATACGGTCATCACTATTTATGGATAGCTATTATGATACGTCCTTGCAAGACAAAGACTTTTGGTGGAATTAATTTGTTGTAATTTAAGTCAATGCATGAGGATCAAAAAGTCTTTCTATAAGTGTAAGGTGTTTGATTAATTGGCTGAAGGTTCTCGAAATGTGATCAAGTCTGTTGAGTTAGTAATTCTTCTTTTTAAGTATTTTGGGTGATAACATGCGATTATATAAGGGTGTTTGAAATTGGTTAAGAAATTTGAATAAGTAGTTTTAATAAGCAATTCTAAATACCTCTTAGAGCATTGAGTATGATAACATGAGGGTTGGCGTTATGTAGATGTGTACACGGCGTTACCATACCGCACCTAACCAAAAACAAAGTCGTTGGGGCCGACGTTTGTTTACCAACGAGCATTGGGGTTTTTTTTTCCTTCCAAAAAACTAGCTGTTGGCTAGTCGAACGGTTAGAAATTTATTAATTGTTTTAATCTCATCATATTTATATCATACCATCATTTAACAATTTTTCACACAAACTTTTTACTTTTCTATACCAAAAAATCACATTCTCGTAAACTGTGGATCCGAATAATAATTTTGGTTATGACTCCGATTAAGATGACATTTTCTTTTTGACGTCAGCGTATCAGTATCACCAAATGTTGACAACAAGCTCAAAGTTCCATAAGCGTAATCCAATATACCGTGAACGTGATTTTGCTGAAGCACTTTTTTTGCTGAAGCACGTTTTTTGGCCGACTATTTTGTTGATAATCCAAAACATCCGGAGGCGTATTTTAGACGTCAATATCATATGAGCAGGAACTATTTTTAAAAATAGTCAAAGATATTGAAACTTATAATTACGATCCTCTTCCCTACAATTTTAAATTTTTTGAAATCCGACTTGATTGTACGGGTCTACTTAGTTTTAGTGTTATCTACAAATGGCATACGACATAACACCTGATGCCTGAGTTTTTTTTTAAGAAACCCAACTTCAACGACATTCAAAACACACACACACACACACATACACACACACACAAAAACACACACACACACACACACACACACACACACACACACACATATATATATATATATATATATATATATATATATATATATATATATATATATATATATATATATATATATATATATATATATATATATATATATCCTCCTAGGCAAGAATGTGCCACGCTGTCAGTTTTTTACATGTCACGAAATTGGTGATTTAAAAAATTTAACACCTATGGGAATCGAACCCAAGTCTCTTCTCTCATTCAACATAGTGTCAACCAATGGATGAGATTTTTGTGTTAGATGCATGCAATCCTATCATGTCGTGCTTTAATTTATGCAACCTTTCCAAACACATAAACACATTCCGCATTCAATACTCCCAAATTATACTCAATTCAAAATTTCTATGAAACGTCTCACCTAAAAATTAGCCATTTATTCTCAATCAATAACTCCAAATCAATCACTACCATCTTAAAACAATTTCCTTCCCTATCAACTGATTTCAATTCTTAAAACCAACGCATCAATTCTCCATTCAATTTCAACAAATTAATCCAAATTAAGGTTTGCATCGATCATGTATTGTCTTCGTCCTTGGTTTTCGTGATGACGAATTCTGATTAAACACCGCAACAAGATAATAAAAGGTAACGATTTCTGTTTGATTTTAGGAATTTTGATATTTCAGTTTTCAGTTTCAGTCATGAATTACTGATGATTTTATTATGTGATTGTGAAATTAGGTTTCTGCATTGATGATTATCACTATGATTATGTTTGATTTTGCTAATTATCTTTAATTGAATAATAAAAAATGATGTTTCTTTGTAGGTATCATGGTTGAGTATGTCTGTACACGTCTCTAATGATGTGGTAAAGCAATCAAACCTTCAATACGGGCATTTAAACATTGTTATAGGTATTTTTAGTGTTAAATCTTGATAAAGTTCGTTCATTTTTTTATATACCCAATTAGTTGTGTTAAGCTAGATGATACTGTTGGTCGGCGGCTTACCAACCTGGAACCTACTGCCGTAAGATGATTAAGATTATAGTACTCAGTTTCACAGTTTATGATTGCTTTGATTATGATCTAATATACCTTTTCAACATATACCATGTGTTAATACAAATATCGCCTAAAAACGTTATTTATATTTTACGATCTTCGCTAAGTTTTGTTAACGACAAAATGTAAACCTTTGTTTCTAAGCAAAACATAATCTTACTTTTTAATACTTGCATAAACTAGAATTTTGCTACATTTTACATTTCATAAAACACAACACAAGTTTATTTCTTAAATTAGAAATTGTCACATCACATTTATGGCAAGTTTTGTCATTATGTATTTATGGAAAGAAATGTGTTTGACTAACTTTGTTGTTGCTTGCAAGCTTTGTATTTGACTTGTTTTTAAGTGATGTGACATTGTTTGGTTGCTAGGATTTATGAGACAAGACCTTGTTTGGTTTGAAGAGTTATTGCAAACCTACTGCAGACCCGGCGGTACCCTGGGGGTACACGGGCGGAACCCATCTGAGGGTTCCGCCTGATCCGCCAAGCATGCAGAATGTTGTGCTATAAATACCAAGCCATAACTTGATTTTTGGCTAACCTCTTGAGATCATATTTTACACACACACTCATCTTTTCTTCTAACCTCTTAACATTGTAAATGTGAAGTTTCCTTTTGTAGCAAAGAAGCTCACAAGGTCATCAAAAGTTACAAGTTTCCAACACAACATTGCAAGACTTGTTAGCTTAGTATTGTGTGAACTCTTATTGTTTACACGTCATTTGTTTGTGTATATTCTGTAGTGAGTGGTTAGTATTTTAGTCCTCAAAATACAAAGAGTGTTGGGAGTTGTTGTACCCTAGTAAAAGAACTAACGGGAGTGGTTGTGCCCTTGTAAAAGAACTCGACATTTAGCTTTGTGTCGGTAAAAGTATAAGCGACGTGTAAGGTTTTCTCCGCCGGTGAAAGGAGCTTGTTGACTAGTGAAAGAAACTCTCGAGTTGGATACTCGGGGCGTGGACGTAGGGCAAGGAAAAAGAGTCCTTGTAGCCGAACCACGATAAATACTCGTGTTGTGGTTTGATCGTTTCTTTCATTTACTTGCATGTTATATATTGTGTTTGTGCATATATCTTTGATCAAACGGAAAGTTTCAAAGCTAACTTAACAAGTTAAAAAGATTTTAATCGGTAAACTATTCAACCCCCCTTCTAGTTTTCCACAATTGGCATCAAGAGCTACGTTACTCAAGCTTTTAAAATATATTGTTTTTAAAACTTGAAACGATTCATGGATTTTGAAAATTACAAAGAAGGGCAATCTATGCAAAGACCACCGCTCTTTGAAGCAAATGGTTTTATATATTGGAAAAACCGTTTTGAAACCTACGTGAAATCTAAAGACATAGATTTGTGGTATATAATTATTGATGGTGATAACGTAGTTACTAACATCAAAGATGATGATCAAAAGAAATTAATAGGTAAAAATAATGAAGCTAAAATGATGCTTTATAATGCTTTACCTAAGAAAGAATATGAAAGAGTCTTTTTGTGTAAAACCGCCAAAGATATTTGGCAATCTTTAATTGTCACTCATCAAGGAAACTCACAAGTTAAAGATAACAAAATTGATCTTCTTGTTCAACAATATGAACAATTTGTTATTTCCGAAGATGAGATTATTGATAATGCCTTTGCTAGGTTTAACACTATTATTACTTCACTTAAAGCACTTGATGAATCTTTTTGTAGTAAGAACTTTGTCAGGAAATTTCTTAGAGCACTCCATCCGAAGTGGAGAGCAAAAGTGACGGAAATTGAAGAATCCAAAGATCTTTCAAGCATGTCACTTGATGAGCTTATTGGAAACCTCAAAGTTCATGAAATGGTAATGGAAAAAGATTCGGAACTAGTTAGAGGCAAGAAAGAAAAAGTTAAGTCCATTGCCTTGAAAGCTAGAGTCCAATCAAGTGATAATGAAGAATCTACTTCGGATAGTGATGATGAGGAATATGCTATGGCCGTGAGAGACTTCAAGAAGTTCTTTCGTAGGCGAGGAAAGTTTGTAAGGCAACCTAAAGATGACAAGAAAACCTTCCGGAAAGATTGTGATGATCGAAAAGGAAAAGTTGAAAGAAAATGTTATAGGTGTGGAGACACAAGTCATCTTGTAGGAGAATGTCCAAAACCACCCAAGAGCAAACCTCAACAAGCTTTTGTGGGTGGTGCTTGGAGTGACTATGAAGGAGATGATGATGAGCCAAAGAATGATGATATTGCTCTCATGGCTCACAACTCAAATGAGGTACTCTCCGACTCATCTTACTCCTCTATTGATAATGATACTTTACAAAATGAATATAACAAACTTTGTGAGTTAAGCTTAAAAATCATAAACAAAAATAAATTTTTGAAAACTAAAAAAGGAGTTTTTAGAAAATGAAGTCTATGAGTTAAAAGAAAAAGCTAAGAGATTAGAAAAGGGTAAAGGTATTGACACCTCATGCAAATCATGTGAAGAACTTAAACTTGAAGTTGAGAAACTTAAAATTACTCAAAATGATCTAATCAAACAAACCACAAAGTTCAAAAAGTTCGATAAGAGCATTTCATGTGCGGATGAAATTATGAAACTTCAAAAGTCACCTTTTGATAAAACAGGTCTAGGTTTCAGGAAAGTAGAAATCATTAAGGGTCAAACGAAACAAGAAAAGAACGCACATGAAACAAACAAAATTGCTACAGCAGCCCGCGGACCAGACGGAACCCAAATTAGGGTTCCGCCCGTTGGCCCCGAGGGTTCCGCCAGGTCTGCTACAGCAGTAACTCCATCCACATCGGATCGTTCAAAATTTGTTAAAGTTACATATAAAAATGGAACAAAACCTGCCTTTAGAACTGGAGTAGGACTTAGTAAAAATGAATTTAGAGCTAAAACTACTCAACCAAGACCTAAGACTCCAATTCCCAAACGCCCCTTTCCAAAGAGCAACTTCAACGCTCGACCAAACTACCAACATATTTGGAACCAAAACACTCCTAGACATTACCAAACTCCAAATCACATGCCATGGAACCCTTATGCTCTATTTTCATACTTGGAACAAATTAATGGCATGCTTAACCAAAATGGACCCATGAGAAATTGGGGACCAAATGTTTGAGTGTTTTTCATAAAATAGGTGTGCCTCAAAGTTTGTTTAGATCCGGATGAATGGATCAAAGATAGCGGTTGTTCAAGGCACATGACGGGTAATAAAAGCCTCTTCTCTACATATCACAAATGTGATGGAGGTAATGTTACGTTTGGTAGTAATGCTAAGAGCAAAATCATCGGAAAAGGTACAATCTCTCATGACTCCCTTTCTATAGATGATGTTGCTCATGTTGATAACTTAGGATTTAATCTTCTTAGTATTAGTCAACTTTGTCGTAATAAGTATAATGTCCTTTTTAGTGAAAACAGTAGTAAAATACTTAAAGATGGTATAACCGTAGCCAAAGGTGTCCTTAAGAACAACGTATACGTCATGAAGTTGGATTCAACATCTAGAGACAAACCTTGTCTTACCTCATTAGATGAATCTTCAACTTTATGGCATAGACGTTTAGGACACGCTAACATGAGACTAATCGAAAAACTCTCTTCCAAAGACTTAGTTCGAAACCTACCTAAGTTGAAATATGACCAACACTTTTGTGATGCTTGCAAAGTCGGTAAACAAGTCCATGGTAGCCATAAGGCTAAAAACTTGGTTTCTACATCTAGGTGTCTAGAACTTTTACATATGGATTTATTTGGTCCATCCGCTATACAAAGTTATGGAGGCAACTTCTACACTTTGGTCATAGTTGATGATTACTCAAGATATACTTGGACAAAATTTTTGAAAAGTAAAAATGAAGCTTTTGATAAATTTGAGATTCTAAGTAAGAAAATTCAAAATCAAGTAGGGTCTAATATTGTGTCTATTAGAACGGATCACGGTCGTGAATTTGATAATGAATTTCAATTTGGTAAATTTTGTGATAATAATGGAATAACTCATAACTTTTCGGCTCCACGTACTCCTCAATCTAATGGTGTAGTAGAACGTAAAAACCGGACATTGCAAGAGATGAGTAGAACAATGCTTAATGAACAAAATATTCCACAAAAGTTTTGGTGTAATGCCGTCGACACTTCAACGTACATTTTAAATCGAGTCCTAATTAGACCATTTTTTAATAAAACTCCTTATGAACTATATAAAGGTAAAAAGCCTACATTAGGATACTTTAGAGTGTTTGGGAGTAAATGTTTCATTCTTAACACCAAGGATTATCTCACCAAATTTGACCCAAAGTCTTATGAAGGTGTATTTCTTGGATATTCACAAAATAGTAAAGCTTACATTGTTTTGAACAAAGAAACCTTAAGAGTCGAGGAATTGTTAAACGTAACATTTGACGAAAGTCCACCTCCCTCTAAGACATCACCTTTGGTAGATGATGACTTAGTTGAAAGCCAAGCAATTGAATGTCAAGAAAACTTAGGTAATGACAAGGAAGATGAACTATTAAACAAAGAACTTGTCAATGTCAAAGAATCTAAAAGTCATCCATTAGACGGTGTCATAGGCAACATTAACGAAAGAACACTTAGATCAAATGTTCAAAATGAAAGCAACTACTTTTGTTTCATGTCAACCATTGAACCGAAAAACATTAATGAAGCCATTAAAGATGAATCTTGGGTAATTGCAATGCAAGAAGAATTAAACCAATTTGTTAGGAATGATGTATGGACATTAGTTCCTCAACCAAAGAGTCAAACAATAATTGGAACAAAATGGGTCTTTCGTAATAAAATGGATGAAAATGGAATTGTGTCTAGAAACAAAGCTAGGTTAGTAGCACAAGGATATAATCAACAAGAAGGCATTGATTACGATGAAACTTTTGCTCCGGTAGCTAGGCTCGAGTCAATTAGAATATTACTTGCTTATGCGTGTGCACATAATTTTAAACTCTTTCAAATGGACGTCAAAAGTGCATTTCTAAACGGAGTCATTAATGAAGAAGTGTATGTTGCTCAACCACCGGGCTTCATCGATTTTGAAAAACCTAATTATGTTTACAAACTTAAAAAGGCTCTTTACGGACTTAAGCAAGCTCCAAAAGCATGGTATGATCGACTTAAAACATTCCTAGTTGACCATAAGTATACCATGGGCTTAGTTGATAATACTCTCTTCACTAAGAAGAAAGATTCACATATTATCATAGTCCAAATCTATGTTGATGACATTATATTCGGATCAACTTGTCAAGAATTATGTGTGGATTTCTCAAAAATCATGCATGACGAGTTTGAAATGAGTATGATGGGAGAACTCAACTTTTTCCTAGGACTTCAAATCAAACAACTAGAAGATGGTATCTTCTTTAACCAATCTAAATATATTAAGGATATGCTTAAGAAATTTGGACTAGAAGATTCGAAACCTATCAAAACTCCCATGTCCACGGAAACTAAACTCACCAAGGATGAGGAAAGTGAATCCGTAGATAGCACTAAATATAGAGGTATGATTGGTAGTCTACTTTACCTAACGGCTAGTAGACCCGACATTATGTTTAGTGTTTGTCTATGTGCTCGTTTTCAAGAAGATCCTAAAACTACCCATCTTGAAGTCGTTAAAAGGATATTTAGGTATATTAAGGGCACCACACATTTAGGTTTATGGTATCCCAAAGGAACGGGAATAGACACCATAGTGTATGCCGACTCGAATCATGCCGATGACTATGTCGATAGAAAAAGCACAAGTGGTATTTGTACTTTTGTTGGACATTGTCTCACCTCATGGTTCTCTAAGAAGCAAACGGCTCTTGCTATCTCAACAACGGAAGCCGAGTACGTTTCGGCCGGAAAGGCATGTCAACAAGCCCTTTGGATGAAGCAAGCTCTTGTCGACTACGGAATTCAACTCAACGACATCACAATTCTTTGTGACAACAAAGGTGCCATTGATCTTAGCAAAAACCCGGTTCAACATGCTCGTACAAAACATATTGAAATCCGTCATCATTTCCTTCGTGACAACGTCCAAAAAGGAAATATCTCAATTGAGAAAGTTTCTTCCGAAGATAACATAGCCGACATTCTCACAAAACCTCTTAAACGTGAACCTTTTAATCTTCTTAGGCTAGGCTTAGGACTCATGGAACCTACATTGTAGTTCTGAACATTAGACAAAAATCACAAAAATCAAAACAAATCCAAAACCATTTTTCTCAGCAGGGTCGGCGGAACCCTCAACCATAACGGACGGAACCCACCTCAGGGTTCCGCCGTGTCCGTCGACCTGCAGAATCATTTTCTTTGTTTATATTAAACCAAACACCCATTATCTCATACCACCACTTCCAAACTGCTACTATTCACTTTACCACTCATCCACACCTACGAATTCTTGGTCCTCCATTCATTTACATTGCTAATCAATCATCATTGTAAGTACTCTAAACATGATTACTATCCTGATCTGAGTCTAGGAATTCTATTTCTTGCACAAAAATAAAAACTTGGGGCTATGCATTAACTTAAGAAATTCATGCATGAGATTAGGTAATTAATAAAACTAATCATGTTTCCCATAGTTAGGAATTGCATCTTTAATTAGTATAAACATGTTTGCTAAAACACCCCATGTCAAATCCTTTAAAAAATTTCTCACAAGTAGGACAAATATTTTTTCGTCTCACATTGAGAATGCAAAATCAAAACGTTATGCTTAAAACATCACTTGCATAATGTCTCTTGAATGCTAAAGGGAATACATAATCAATATGTATTTTCGGGTACATTCAAACGAAGCTACATTGAACTAGGAGCGTTTGGGTTATCTTTTGTTTTATAACAAAACTTGCATAAAACGATTTTGAAGCATCAAAATGAGTCAAGATAACCGCACCTCCACATTGTTTTCATATAGGCACACACTAGAACTTCCACATTATAATAGTGGTTTACGTAAACTAAAATGTGAAATTTTGTTGTTCTAGGAATCATCATGCCTCCTCTAACCCACTACGACCACAAGGACACCATTAAGTACCTACCAAAACACCACAAAACCAAAGGCCTTACCGCAAATCAAGTAAACGTTTTCAAAGCCCTAGAAAAACACTATGTCCATGAGGGTAGAACCATTGACCCATCTTTCCTAGAAGGCACAAACCTTTACGCCGATTTTGCCACAATCAACTTTGAGTGTCTTTTGAATACCGACGAGCCTATTTGTCCTAGGTTCATTCTAGAGTTCTATGCATCCTCCGTCCTCTCCACGGATGACTATGGTCATATGTCTATCAACTTTAGGGTTAGCGGTCATCAATACTCCTTCACTCTTGAGGAGTTTGCTCAAATCCTAGGTGTCCCAAACCATGGTACTTGCCTCTATTCCGACTTGCACTCCCTCTCAACTCTTGACAACCTCCAAGACCGTATCCACCCTTATGACACACCCCTTGTCTCAAAAGATGTACTCCGTGACCACCTCTTTGTTAGGACCACCACCACTAGGAGAACCCGTTCGGGGAATGAGGTCGATAAGGACCCATATGGAATGGAAATGAACGAACTTAAGCCCCAATTCAAGAAATGGGAGGAAGTCCTTAGAGCAAATGTTATTAGCACAATAGGGAACCGTGACCATATCAACCTTTGCCTTTGCTACATGCTCTACTCCTTGTCCGTTAGGCAACCTTTCAACCTTGCCTACTACATGGCCAAGAGAATGGCCGACATTCCCGTGCATGGCACAACGGCTATGCCGTATGGAATGCTCTTGACCCGTCTCTTTAGGTTCATCTCACCCATTCCACCAACTTCAAATGGTCTTCGTCTTAACTAAACTCTCATTCCACACACCTTTGTTCCACTTAGTGATAAGAGAGTTTACAAAGCCCAAGGAAAATGCCCACATCCTCCTACCTCATCTTCGTCTTCCTCAATGAGCGAAGATGAAAATTTGCCAAACTCTAGGCTCCCTCCTCTTGAATACCTTTCTCAACTTCCGAATATTCCTAATGAGTCGGAGGAGTTCAAGCAAACAAAGGGGATGTTTAAGAATCTTGGAAGGTTCCTTAGAAAGCTCAAGAACAAGATCGACCGTCAATGAGTGCGGGTGTGTTAGGAGTGTTTGGCACAAGGTGCTATTGGAACAATTTGGTAGTTTAAACAATCTTTGTGATGTATTTGTGTGTTAGTACAATGTTTGATACACTTTGGAACATGTTTTAACTAACAATGATGCAGGGAGACAACTTTTGGCAAGTTGTCAAATTTTCAAGTTTATGATATTTTCACTAAGTATAGTGAGATTCTCGACCTCAAGGTCAAAGTCCTATGAAATGCATGTTTACGTGTCCAATTTTTGCATTACCCAACCAGAAATGCCTTATCTCTTTGATTTTAGGAGTTTTCGAAAATTTTGAAAAACGTCTCGCGGGTCGAAAACGTGGACTGCCATTTTTTTCACCCCTGGTGGATCTGGCGGTACCCAAATTTGGGTTCCGCCAGTACAATTTCTGGGAATCCCAGATTTCGCCCAACGGACCAGGCGGCACCCTCAAATGGGTTCCGCCTGTGTATTCTGAGGGTGCCGCCAGCCTGCTGCAGAATTTTAGTTTTTTTTTTTTTTTTTTCACAATTTCAACATCCAAACACCAAAATCCAATCCTTTTAGGTAGAAAACCATTACTTGCAATGTGTTTAGAAAAATAGGATACTCCTTCTTCCATAAACTTAACCAAAACCATTTCCCGCCAAAATTCAAATTCAACCATAACAACCTCAAGAACCCCTCAAACATTAAGGAAGGAACCCTTTTAAGGGATCCTTGAAATCCCTCAGATTTTTACTATCACAAATCCACCAAAACCACTAAGCATTTAGTGCAAAACTTGTCTTCTCACTTCATCATTTTCATTGGATTGACTCCCATGACATGACAACCCACAATTAGTTTTCCAAATCATTAGAAACCTCCATTTTTGTATGGACTAACAGCAAATCCAAACACTCCTTTCCATAATTCATCAACACTATAAATTAAGCCATCCTCGACACCATCAAATCACACCTTCCTCAACACAACTTCTCAACCTTATAAACCATGACTAAGTCAACAAACACCTCTCAACCATCAAGACCCATCCGGAAAACCGCCCGGATTAGTGTTAAACCACTATGGTCCAATCAACTCATCAACCTAACCTCCTCATCCTCGGATGAATTTACATTACCCATAAAAAATGAACACTTTTTGAACCTTGCATCTCCATCACCATCACCCAATCAACCAAATGAGCTCACTCCACCACCAACTAAATCACCTATTGACCCAACTCCACCAAGTGCTCCAACTCAACCATCCAAAACCTCATCACCATCACCATTACCCAAAATTGAGCCAATGGAACTCTTTGGGTCTCCTCCCACATCACCACACCCATTTGTCCAAGATCTTAATGATCTTCCACCAAGACCTACACAACCACCACCTTTTGCAAATCAATCACCAAGGTCAATTCTAGACCTTGATGAGGATCTTAACCTTAACCAACCATCACAACAAGTGTACCATCCACCCACACCATTGTTGTTTCACCCCATCTACCATGACATTCATGGTCCTCTATATGGAGAACCAAACTTTGAACACCATGATCACCCAAATCCACCACACCCTCAACCTCAAACCTTTGAGTCTTTATTTCCTTCTTATGAGGATATCCAAAACATGGTTGAAAACCATCTCCATCAAGCAATGGAATTTCAAACCACATTGCTTGACTCAATACCAAACCCATCATCCACCCAAGAATTACAAACCAACCAACCCTCAAACCAAGAAACCAAAACCAACCCATTTCAACCCACTCATCCCCATGCTTGCTCAAATTGTGAGCAAATGGGTGAAACCATCAAAACCTTGCTTCACCAATTCCAAAACGAAACCCGTTTTGCATTCCAACACGTCATAGAACGTTTGGATGCACTTTCCCACCCCCAACAAATCCTAGACAACTTTTGGGGGCCATTTGCCCCACTCTAGGAATGTAGGATTTTATTTTATTTTCTTGGTTATTTTTTTAGTTTTTGTGTACAAGTAGAAGAATAGTTCTCATTTCTTGTCTTTTGACTTTTATAGTCAAATTTTACTTGGAATGAAATTTCTTTCTACTCACTTTAGTACATTGTTGGTTGAGCATATTTGTGTTGTGGTTGCAATGTGTGTGGTAACTACATTCTTAACTATCTATATCACCAACTAACATTTTTTTTGTAGGGTCCAAAATCCATGTTTCCCATCTTGGCACTCCATTTAGGGGGAGTATCAACCAAGGGGGAGCATGAGCATTATTCCGCTTCGCCACTCTACTTTTTGTTTCGACAAAAAGGGGGAGAATATATATTGAACTTTCAATACTTAATATGATTTTCATAAATTAAGTAAAACAAGGTTAATATAATATTTTTTAAGTCTTGAAAACCAAGATTTTGCATGTTACTTAAAAACAAAGTTTATGTTTTGTCATCAACAAAAAGGGGGAGATTGTTAATACAAATATCGCCTAAAAACGTTATTTATATTTTACGATCTTCGCTAAGTTTTGTTAACGACAAAATGTAAACCTTTGTTTCTAAGCAAAACATAATCTTACTTTTTAAGACTTGCATAAACTAGACTTTTGCTACATTTTATATTTCATAAAACACAACACAAGTTTATTTCTTAAATTAGAAATTGTCACATCACATTTATGGCAAGTTTTGTCATTATGTATTTATGGAAAGAAATGTGTTTGACTAACTTTGTTGTTGCTTGCAAGCTTTGTATTTGACTTGTTTTTAAGTGATGTGACATTGTTTGGTTGCTAGGATTTATGAGACAAGACCTTGTTTGGTTTGAAGAGTTATTGCATAAACCTACTGCAGACCCGGCGGTACCCTGGGGGTACACGGGCGGAACCCATCTGAGGGTTCCGCCTGATCCGCCAAGCATGCAGAATGTTGTGCTATAAATACCAAGCCATAACTTGATTTTTGGCTAACCTCTTGAGATCATATTTTACACACACACTCATCTTTTCTTCTAACCTCTTAACATTGTAAATGTGAAGTTTCCTTTTGTAGCAAAGAAGCTCACAAGGTCATCAAAAGTTACAAGTTTCCAACACAACGTTGCAAGACTTGTTAGCTTAGTATTGTGTGAACTCTTATTGTTTACACATCATTTGTTTGTATATATTCTGTAGTGAGTGGTTAGTATTTTAGTCCTCAAAATACAAAGAGTGTTGGGAGTTGTTGTACCCTAGTAAAAGAACTAACGGGAGTGGTTGTGCCCTTGTAAAAGAACTCGACATTTAGCTTTGTGTCGGTAAAAGTATAAGCGACGTGTAAGGTTTTCTCCGCCGGTGAAAGGAGCTTGTTGACTAGTGAAAGAAACTCTCGAGTTGGATACTCGGGGCGTGGACGTAGGGCAAGGAAAAAGAGTCCTTGTAGCCGAACCACGATAAATACTCGTGTTGTGGTTTGATCGTTTCTTTCATTTACTTGCATGTTATATATTGTGTTTGTGCATATATCTTTGATCAAACGGAAAGTTTCAAAGCTAACTTAACAAGTTAAAAAGATTTTAATCGGTAAACTATTCAACCCCCCTTCTAGTTTTCCACACCATGGATTAATTCGTTTATTCCTGATATTAGTCATGCCAGTTTTGGTCACTCCGCCTTTAATTGTATTGTAAACATGTTGTTATTTTGTATTTAGTTTTTTGTGTGATGAAATGCATATCAAGTATTTGAGAAAGTCATGAATGAAATCATTATATTTAGGTGAATAATTAGACCTTAGATACTTGTGCAATCGTTTTGTAATTTTTTAGAAATTAATCTCAATACATACAATTAACGTGTGATACCTTTTCTATTTGATTTCAGTTGGAATGGAGCGAGTAAGAGTTGGAGAAACGCATAGTAAGCTTAATTTTTGAGCTTTACATGTTTAACCTTTTTATTGAGTTGGAGAGACTATACATTAATATACACAACGAAACAACCATATAGCACTAACAACCAAATACCCCTTAGAAACTGGTGCACACGTTTTGTATGTTTTGAAGAATCCAGATACTGTTGATGGTTGTACGTTACTTGGTATGCTGAGATTGATGACGACCAACAGGTTTTGCTTACATTACTAATTTTCTTCATGATTTAAATTTTGTAAAAAGTTGCATTTTCATTCTATGTTGTTTTTTAAAGATGATGGTTTGGTTCACACTATTTATATTCCACAATTTTTTTATCAATAGGTTGGTTTTGGTTAAGAATTAATCATGTGATGTATGTGCAGTCATGTGACTAGCAAGTGACCTAGCTATAGTGTTCAACATCTATTTCATCTTTAGCTTCTGTAACTTTAGTTATTGCACAAAATAAATCAAGAAAGTAAAGGTTGAAGATGATGGAGGGTAGTTTATGTCACATAATTGGACTTTAAACAAAACTAAGCGATTGAAACTATTTTGAACTGAATCGGTGTGGTTGAAATAGTATGGACCACGTTCATGATATATGAAAAACCATAGGGGTGGAAAATGTCTATTAGTCTTGATCATGTCATAAAGCCTGCACAACTTTTTAAAGGATCTGTAATTTCTATTGTAGCAAATAAGTTTACCTGCACTTTCAGTTTATATCCTAAAGGTTTAATGTTTGTGTATGGATATAATGGGTCTTGTGCACCTGATAAAGGTGCAGAAAGTGCTATTTCACAGCATGGGGCTTATGCGCCTTCATCAATCTCTCAAATTCAGGCTAGAGAAACTGATATACGTGCCCATTCTGAGCTTACCCTTGCTCTTGATAAAAAGGTAGTATTACTATTTATGTTCACTATGTACATTCTCTCCATTTACTTGACATTTTGTAAGAGGTATAATTGAATTCAAGGTACCAGTTGCATATGATATCGATTAACAAAATAGTTTGATCAATAGCTTGCATAGTATTGTTGCTTTACATGTGGAGCATTAATGGTGTGTATATTTTATTTTAATTTTAGGAAGCAATATTGACTGAGCTCAAGGCTGTAAATGAGGGTTTAATTAGTGACAAAAACAAGACAAGAACCGATATGAAGGTGTCCTAAAGCTTCAAAAAGGAATACGAAATGGTATTATTGCAGCTCAAAGAGGCCAGTGACTAGGCATGTTTTAACTTATATTAAAAACTACATACAAATTTGATAGTATATTTCTTTGTTTTACCAAAAAAAAATGTTAAAAATACTATTTCAGGAAGCAATTCAGCGGGGGCCCTTTTAAGCACAAGTTGAATCCCACACCTCTCCCTTTGGCCTTTAGCAAACAATCATGCATCAAATTCTAAGTAGCATCATGATGAAACTGATACAACAATCGCATTTGAGCTTATCGCATCTTGTGTTGCGACATATCACGTGATACAGGTGAGTAGTATAGTTTAGATAGTTTGCAATTGGTCAAGCATGTCATAATCAATTTACCTTGCTTAAATTGATTTTGTTTTTTGAATGATTGTGCAGATGTGTACTGAATGGCAGTATCCACCATGAAGCGGCTTAGGACCATGTTACAGTCTCACAGGTATAGCCACTCTCACGTATAGCATGCATGTTGTAGACAAATGGTGGCAAAAAGTACTCTTGCTACTAAAGTACTTGCCTCAAGTAGGTATTTCAGAAATCAGTGTTAGTTCATAAATAAGAGTAATGTAGTTGTTAAACCTTTTATTTGAATGTATGCAATTTTATAACACACTTAAAAAAAATAAACAAAAAAGGGCTTAAGTACAATGCAATTCAAGGCGGAGAGGCAAATGACGTAAGGTATGCCATGTCACATTATTTTTTCAATAAAAATTGGGTTACACAAATGATAACATGAGTTTTTTGAAGCATTTTATGTGAGTTATTATCTATTGAATCAATATGTTTCGATTTATATGCTGACTATCTAAAATTAATAACCTTCCTTTTGAATTATCGTCCTTTTTAGGTTTGAAGATCCCAGAAGACTACGGGTTGCAGTCATGCATGGATTAGCAAGAATGGCTGCAATTATGGCATCAAATTACCAGGCTTATTTGGTTGTAGGGCTTAGCCCATTTTCGGTAAGTGCTAATGCTATATAATGTTTTCATACAAACAAACACACATCGCCTTCTAATGGCTACACAGTTTTCAGTGGAAGTAGCAAAACTGTTTTTGACATTGGATTATTATGCCTTATGAACAATGATGGGGTGCAATCAAGTCGAGTGAGCATGAGCTACAATTTTTATAGTTTTAAGCCTAAGCTAGATGCCAGCAATTTGCATGCCTCTGTTGAAGACCCTATGTTCCATCTAATTAGATTTTAAGAGACAAATAAGATGTCAAAATAGATATGTTTATTGGGTTAAGCCAATATATATATTTTTTTTCCTGAACCTAATATTAATCGGTGTATGTACTTCCTCAGCATTGTGCCATGGGGCTTGGCTGCGTTGGATTGGATTTTCGGGGCTTGCTTCCACCTCTGTTTGAAGAGTAAGTTATGGTTCATTTATCTTTTATTTGTTTCTAGTAAAGGATCACAAAGTGCACAACTCACTTTTTGTTTGTACAGGGCTGTCCTAAACCTATTTTCAAGGAATATGAGTACAACGGTGGATAAATTTCAGGTACAAATGCATTTTTATTCCATGCACGCCCTATCTAGACCATTATGTTCCTTATTGCCATGCTGGTTGCTGCTCATAAATAGTAATCTGTTTACAGAATCCATATTAGTATGGGTTTGGGAGTTCCCATTATACTCATCATTGATGGATTTTTTAATTATATTGGTTACATGTGTGTTTGGATTCTCATTGATAGGTCCCATTACCGGCAGTTGGCTTCTCAACCAGTAGCTTTGGTGAAGAAAATCTAGAAGGTGTTACACCGCGTGCCGCCAACTTTAATTGAGCATCCACCTCTTGATGTTTTTGTTAATGGTAAGTTGAAATAACTTATCCTATACAATGTATTGGCTTGCCAATGAGTAACTTTATAAACAAGCGTATTTTTTTTCTTTTTTCTAACTGTTGTTATTCTTGCTGATGTTGGCGCCACGTCGGCTTGCTGATGTTGGTCCCATGTCGGCTTGTTGATGTTGGTCCCACGCCGGCTTGCTGATACTGGTGTTATTACCATAGTAATCTGATTATTTGAATAAGGTTATTGTCGATTAAGTTTGGTTACAAATAGATATCGTATTAAAATGATTTTAACAACTTTGTTATTACCATGGCAATCTGATTATTTGAATAAGGTTATTTAAGACGTCTTATGTAAACAGTTTCATGTCTACTGACAAAAGGCCATAGGTCCTTGTCTTATGAAAACAGTTATGATGTAAAATATGCAAGCTTTTTGAATCTTCAACTTCCATGACATTTGCAGTCACCACGAGCATAACATGTAATGATTCCTTCTATGATCAGGTACAGACAATTTGGATCGTCTTACAGCATGTTGTAGGTAACAATATGGAAATCCGATGTTATTCAAAATTTCCTTTCGACCTTTACAACATGAAATTACAAATATTAGTTTAGTGTAATTCGTTTTGAAGGTAACGTAAATTTGGGAAGCAATTTACTTGAAAATGCAGATTCATGAAGAACTTTAAGAAGGAAATGAAGACAATGGAGGCTGCACTTTTAGGAGCTGCTAAGCAAGCTCAGGTATTATTAGAGAAAAATGATATTCTTTATAACATTTATTTTCATATTGTTTGTTTGATATTCTTTATAACATTGGTATTAGCTAAAAAAACTGGTGATATTTGTATGATATATTTGTTCATACGTTTAGTTTTCCTCAATCAATATAGTTACATGTTACAGCCAAAAGCTTGCGAAATTGCAAAAGCTGAAGAATGAGACAGAGCATTTAAAATATTTAAGAAATAAGAGAGAATGTAGTTTCCAATAAGCTATTATTCTAAAACTGTTAATACTATATCAAATTGCAATGCATCCATTTTGGGCACTAATGTTGGTGATGGTCCAAATTAATATCCTACTCATGTTCCAATAAGCTATTATAAATACACCTTCGGTGAATCCTGAACCATTTGATTTATTCGTTAATGAGCTTAGCCAAGTCTTCTATTTGACCCGTCTAAGATAAACACAAGTTACACAACCCAAACGAGTCACATGTTGGTTTGTTTTTACCAAAGCCCGTATTCTCACATGGGCAGCTATATGTCACTATGTCAAGAGCAACAAAGGCTTGAAGGTTCTATGTTTAGACAAAGACGTCAACTATTGCAACTCAACTACAAATGTCATTTACAAAGAAGTCTTATGTCGGATTTGAATAGTTAGCATTGTTTTTGTATATACAACATACTTATTGATTTGTATAAACCTACAAGTTATTTCGTGGCATTTTTTTGTTTATGATATTTTCCGCTTTTCAATATTTATTTTCGTCAACTTATTATTATCTATATTATTATGAAGCGAACCCGCCCACCGGGCGGGTTATGCAGCTAATATATATATATATATATATATATATATATATATATATATATATATATATATATATATATATATATATATATATATATATATATATATATATATATGCAACATATAAAAGGGTTCATGGGTTTTGGGGAATACTTGTAAGCATTGATTGTATGCATTGGAAATGAAAAAACTGTCTGAAAGCATTGCATGGGCAGTTTAGAAAAGGTGATAAAAAAAATAGGAAAATGATATTTGTTCCTACAATTTGTGCCTACAAATCTTCCTATTTGCATGATTTTGACAAGTGGAAAGATCAATGATCTAAATCAAGAGAGAGAGTTAGTGGATGACACATGTTATATGATTGTGTGGGTAGGATGATAAGTAGGAGGATTATGTAGGAGGATATAGCAATGCTCTAAAAAAAATACCCAACTATAATGCTTGAAGTGTTGCGGCGTACGATTTGTGGATTTGGTACGCATTTTTGGATAGTGGGTGTGAATAACGGTATAAACGTTTTAGATAATTCTTCGTTGTTTGGCGACCTTATTGATGACATCGCCCATGTGGATCTGTTTGAAGTAAATGGAGTTACGTATGAAAGAGGGTATTATCTAGCTGACGGGATTTACCCACAATGAGCAACTTTTGTCAAATTATTTACGATGACACGAGACGAGAAACATGAATTATTAAAAAGGCGATAAAAGAAGTGCACGAATGGATGTCGAACGAGCTTTTAGTGTCCTCCAAAGACGTTGGGGAATTATACAACAACTGGCACGTTATTACCATGTCAACAAAATACGAAAAATCATGTATACTTGCATCATATTCCATAACAAGATTTTGAAATATCAAAAATTTGCGATAAGTGAATATAATGAGTTATATATTAATTCGCAACCAAATATACAACGTAATTGAAGCGAGAGATGCGAAGAAAATGACGGAAAACCAAAGAATTAAGCGATAAAGAAACACATGCAAGTCTTCAATGAAATATTATGAAGCATATTTGGTAACAACATCAACAACAAACTTACTTTATTGACAATTTGATGTATTTTTAAAATTATTATTATTATTATTATTATTATTATTATTTGGTATTATTTTATTTATTTTTTGTATTTTTATTTAATGAATGAAAAAAATTGATTGTTCGAAAAATGAAAAAAAAAATGTGGGTCCTAAAAGAAGTGTTTTTAACATGTTAGTAGTAGGGGTATTTTATGTGTTATTGTTAAAAGTGAAAATGGTAAGGTAGCACAAAAAATAAAGTGTTAACATGTTATTACATCTAATACTCTTAGAAGCTGGTTAATCATCTCAGACAAGCGCTTTGGTGTAGCTACAGTCATATTGGTTATGTCTAATATTTAGGTGTCACTAGCACTAATACAAATGTAATTCTAAATCTAAAGATACAAAAATTTTCAAATATGAATCCAAGGCAGGGCCATCAATGAATTTGGAGGCTTCGGACGAAAATTAAAAAGAGGTCCCATTAAAACTAAAAAATATAAAGGTGTGCATAAAAAATATTCATTTATAACAATTTTTATAATGAGGACCTTTGATGACGTTTTATTTTTTTTGGCAAGATAAGTTGTATTTATCTAATGCGATTTACAGAGATGAGGTATTCGGATATAGCATAACTGTATAAGTACACAAAGTGAGCCTTCTTAGATTGTGGGACTCTGACGGCACCACTTGCATATCCTCTTACCCACCGCCACTAATTGTAGGCCATCTTTATTTAAGTGAGTAGTTGTAACTAATAAAAGTTTGTTGGATGAGTTTAATGCACTTAAATTTTGTATAAATTGTATACTCCGCACAAGTCAATATTAAACATATAATAGGCGAACTTTTTTTCTACTAGCTTCTTTTATATAACTGTCAACAATCATATGTTATATTGTTTGGGATACATATTGTATGGGTTGTTTGGGATACATATTGTATGGGGGAATTTGTACGGACCTTCCTATAGGGGGTTTCGTGTAGAGATGAAAAAAACTCAAATCCGATGGAAAATCCGATACCCGACCCTGATTTGACCGGGGAATCCCCAAGTTGACCGGGTATGAAGATGGGGGTAAGGAATACCCGATACTTAAAAGCGCGTATGGAGGCGGGGATGGTAATACCCTCGAGTCCCCGACCCGTCCCCGAATATTTTTTCTACATATATACAATTATATATGTATATATATTTGAAATCTTATCAATTACTACGTAATAGCTAATATATTATTTAAAAATAACCTTCCAGAATTTTGGAAACAAGTCTTACACCTACTCATTTCTCAACCTCCTAAAACAAAAAAATATCTTATCACTTGAATAACATGTTTTGTTATCAGATGGTTATAAACATGAGTAATCTTGACACTATTAACTAGCACATTAAATATTCTATAGGTTATGCGGTTATAGTAAAGCACTTATCTATAGTTCTTTATGTTGTTGTATCATGTTAGTTGATTGACTATGCATTGGTTAGTATCATATTTCATACACACGAATACATGATCATTATTTGTTGAGTTACTATAATTATATTTTTTATCAGAAGAGCATTCCACTCAATTACGTAACGGGGAAAAATCACCGATTCCCCATTGGGATCCCCGTTCCCCATCGGGGACGGGGATGGGACGTAATTGTGACCCCGACGGGGATGGGGATGGTATCAACCATTCCCCGCATACCCGGCCCCGTTGTCATCTCTAGTTTTGTAAGCTCCTGTGCATTGCGGGTTTCTATGGTGTGCATCGCGGTTTGTACATTTTGACCAAAACCCCTTATTGTCACATTATAAGAGGATCTTAATAACACAACCCATATTGTATATATTCGTCGATTTATTCGAGTAGTCGTAGTAGTTGTTATTATGTTGATCCACCTTTGATGCTGTAAGCTCTAGTTATGGAATTCGGAAAATGAACTTGCGATTTTATAAAATAGACTGGCTAGTGTTGGAGCGCACCATGTTGCAAAAGTAGTTTCTTATCTGTAAATTTTGTTTAGAATAATATTATAATATGTTCTTGCAAGACCAAGACAATTGGTGGAATTAATGTGTGTGGAAATTTTAAATCAATGATGTGGATTAAAAGTCTTTCTATATAATCTTTTATTAGTCCTCATAACTTATTGATAAATATTATAATAAAACTTTTATAAATTAATACTCAATAAATTAATAACTTCAATAAAACTAATATATCCAGTTCTAACTTGAGATCAGTACAGATTGAAGTCCTCAATCGATAAAATAATAATATTTTTTTTGAAACTCCAACGTATATATTGGTCATATTCATTAGTATTCATTCATTAATTTTTTCAATGCCTTAAATTAATCAAATGTCATTGAAACTTGTTTGCTAATTTATTTTTCATCTCTAATTATTATACATTGTAACTACTATTGAATTTGAAAATTTAAAAATCATACGTAAAATCTCTTTAAATTAATAAATTATTAATTTATCGATATAATAGTATCTTGCAAAATTACTAAAATATCTCGTCCGAACATTATTAATTTATAGATGTTTTACTATAATTCGATATGTCCAGTAAAACCTCTATAAACTAATAATGTTGGGACCATGATATTATATTAATTTTGCAAGATATTATTATATCGATAAATTAATAATTTATTAATTTAAATATATTTTACATATGACCTTAAAATTTTAAAGTCCAATATACTAGTTATAATGTATACTAGTTAGAGATGAAAAATAAATTAGAAAACCAGCTTCACTTAAAATTTTATTAATTCAAGGCATTGAAGAAATTAATGAATGTTATGAGGTTCAAATATGCGATTACATAAGGGTGGTGTTTGGGATTGCTTAAGAAAATTGAATAAGTAGTTTTAATAAGCAATTCCATATACCTTAGGGGCCGATTAATCATTTCAGAGAAGCACTTTGGCGTAGCTACGGTCATAGTGGTTATATTTAATATTTAGGTGTCACTAGCACTTATACGTGTATCCTAAATCTAAAGATACAAAATTTCCTAATTATGTATGCCATCTTTTTACACATGCCGAATGTTCATAAAACACCATTGGGCGTAAATATGTCTTTGTGATCGAAAAATGTCAAACTTTTGCTGCACTTTTTAAGTGCTTGACTTGTTAACAATCCAATTACATTCTTGAAAGTGGTTATCTAATAATTGGGTTTCTAAAGTAGCATATAATCACTTTCTAGTGTTTGGGTATATACTGAAACATTAGTTAAGGCTGTTTAAAATTTCCCATGCAATCTAAATAAGTGGTTTTGAACAATCCCAAACCTGTATATCAAGGAAAGATTACTTGCTCCTTCAAGAAAGTTCTGACCACCATTATGTGTGATTTGGTTGATTTGTTGTTTTCTTGACAGGCCCAACATTATTGGTTGATGTTCCAACTTCCAAGGGATAGTAACATAACAGTCATTCTTCATATTATTTAAACTTTGTACTATGTTGCCAGCTCTAAACCCCAAGGTGAGAACTCGTACACGAGGATGATTGGCTTGTGCATTGGTGGGCATCATGGAAGTCTTTCCGTAAACTCGTGGCGTGCTCATTACTTTATTAGTACCCCCAACGAAAAGCAGGTGCGCTTCTGCCTTTGAAGCCATTGTGTTTCTTTAAAACTGCGATGTGTGTACTTAACGTCTTTACGGTTTTGCTATTTAACAACATAAGAATAGTAACTAACAAATAAGACTTGATATGGGATAACATTTTTTGGTTTCTATACTTCATTTACTTTATCGAAATGGGCCACGCAACATTTTTACACAAAATCGTAAGCTAAGCAAATGCAATTTTCTGGCAACTTGACAGCATCACTTTATTTGAAATGGTCAAGGAAGTCATCTTCTTCACCCTGACCCGGGATTTGACCCGGTTGCCATTCTCAATGCTCTAACTTAAGATGTGCATTGAAACTGTTTCAGGAGTCTCCCAGGTATCAAAGCTGCCATACCTTTACTTCTATCCAACCATCACTCCTCTGTCTTGGAAGAGCACTTAGTTTGTGTCTGTTTAGCGGGTTGTATAAGTTTTCATCAAACCCAATAACTGGGGTGTTTGGAGGGCTTACTAAATAGCTGTATATATCCTTATAATTTGCTCGCTTTGAGAGGAAACTCAAATTTGGATTGGTCTGATGGTAATTAGTAGACAAAGTAACTTGCGTATGCTGTATCAGCTAATAGCACTTTGGGTTTATTTCATTCACAAGTTCAAATTTGTCGCCAGCAGTTATTACAAGGACTTCTCCAAATCTGCAGATACAAGAAAATCATCTAATATGTAATTGATTCAGAAAGTTTTTAAGGCATCCAAGTAGTGGAAGCCAACTAAAGTTTTTAAAGCATCCAAGTGTCGTAAAGTGTATGACTAATTTTATGCCTAAATGTAGGACTGATTTTATGCCTTCATGGAATATTGCAGTGTCATAAAGTGTCTTTCTTAAGTATTACCCGTTTTGACCCATTTATGAAATATAATGGAGTCACACAATGGAGTTAAAAGGCAGAAGTATTAAGATATGTTCAGGTAATTATTACCTCCCACTTCCAGTTATCATGATAAAAGATTCAGTTCGCCATCAATATAGTATCACCCTGCATTTGTAAGACCAAATATCAACTTTTCAGTCCACATACATCCCAAAATGTTCCCTTTTCTATTCTTCAATTTTAAGTGTTACTTATTAAAAAAAATTATGCATTAGTTTTATAATAACCCTGTACCTGAGCAAAGGAATAAAGCCTCCAAACATGAGAAGAATACAAAAGATAAAAGATCCTCTTTATCAAACTTAATAATATTCGGATAAAACACACCCTCAAACAAATGCCAAAAAGAAAATGTATGTATTTCATTGGAACACTCAAAAGCGTAAATATGCGTTGACTAATGATGAACTGCCTAAAATACCCATTAATAGAATCATATCTTACCATGAAAATCGGACGTCGGTCATGCCAGTTTTTGTTCTCTTGTGTCGTCTTTCTCTGATTTCTTATTCACGGTTTAACTCCTCCATAGAATAGTCTATATTCCTTGCCTTGCCTATTACTTACTCTTTTGGCTCTCTTCGTGGCTGTAAGTAGTAGAAATCCGTTATAATCCGCTATACAAAAGTCAAACGCATAATGCAATTGCAACTGTGCAAGAAGTCAACAAGGTAGTAGCATAGAAATGTTTCAGCAGTTCACTAACCTATTTTTCAATTTCTTTACCCTTGTTGCCGTGGGAGGGGGTAAGAAAGAAGGAACACACCTGCAGGAAGAATTATAACAATACATAAGTTTCCACACTTAATTTGTGCGTACTAAACTCACACACATATTCCGGTTTATTAATAATTCATACAAAAAATCGCCTAATAGTCAAAAAGTTTGAACTTCATTTAATTTACTCTGCAGTATCAAGAAGGACGTGTGTATTCAGATACACTAGCATCCTGCAAACTGCAATAGAAGTATGAAACATGTATTTATATTAAAAGTGTAAAACAAAATCGGTAACTTAGTTTGGTGATCTAGTCCTAAAGTAGTAACTCAGTCTCACCAAACAAAGGCACCTACATATTCCTCAACAAAAAACTTATGGGTTAAGTTTTCTTAATAAGATGATGATATAGCCACCTACAAATTCAATAACATAGGGCAACAAACTTATATGGTCAACTAAACAAGCTAAACCGAGAACCGCTTGGCAAGCTTAAAAGACCTTTACCAAGTCTATACAAGGATATACAAACTACCTAGTATAAGTTATATGTTTAAGTTGTTATAATTTTTGTAACAGCAAACGTCTGCATGTAACTCTACAAAAGTAGAGGTAAGAGTCACGTTTATATAAAATCCCAGACTCAAGCTCTATAAGAGTGCAGCCTGATGTCAAAGCTTCCAAACTTGGTGACATGCGAGCTAATCACTAGCCTACTGAACATTCTCAGGTCCAACCAATATTTTAATGAGGAGAACCACATAACAATCTCAGACTCATTTGGCAAGTATTCACCTAGTTGCATATGGTAGTTTCCATCACCATAAAAACAAAACCAAAACCCAAACAAAAAAGACTACACAAAGGACTACTAATTCATCATTCGGCTATTGAGCATGAGCTGATGAGCGTACAAGTAAAGTGTGTTCGTATTCTTTTAAATGTAAATAACATTGGGATTTCCACCTGCTTTGCACATGAAGAAAAAGGCCCATTTGCTTATTAATGCGTCCATGGAAAATAAATTATTCATACAGCCATATTTATGCACCCTTTTTTAAAATTAATTACACAAAACGAAATAACAAAAACCAAAAATGCATGCAAGACCTTATAACACGAACTAACCTGCATCAGGTTTCACTTTTTCATCGTTAATTGTTCCCCTCGAACAAAAGCTTTTGAACCAGGTGCAACATCCCCTTGAAACGACTCCAGAAATCAGTATATAAATGGGCTGTTTCATCTTCAGCCCTCTACATAATTATCAAATTCTCTGTCCAAATCATACTAAATATCCAGACTGCACAACCTTAATAAATGCCCACAAAAGGTCGTACCTTTTTCTTCGCGTCTTCTTCGCAATGCTTCTGAAAGGTGGTCTTCTTCCGTGTTATTGAAATAGAGCTCATCTTTACGCCAAATCCCTTTTATCTGTAAACCGAAAACAATCAACATTAATTATGCACATTATTTCTAAAAGAACACAAGCCTTCAAATTTGCTTATTTTGTAAATATATGCAATTTAGAAACATAAAAAAATATACTACTTTCTTACAAAAATTTCAATTGATGACAATAAAGTAACTTTACTCTATCTCAATTAGCACTTTATAAATAAGATGTGCCAAACTGTATATTAAAAACTGCTGTTTTTGCCTCAGCAATAAGCAGATAAGCAAAGTTTAGACAGGGTTGTCTGACATTACTTATATTTTCTGCTTATAAATAAGTAATTATAAGCTGCTTATTTTGCCACAAACACTTCAAGGTTCAAATTGCTTATCTGCTCCCAAAGACCCTCTAATTTAACATCTATTGTTTAAACCCTTTTAAGCAACAATACATTTAACAATAACGGCAGAAAACCACAATCATGCAAAACATAGCTATACAAGAAACATCTTTTTCCTCTGTCCTAAATTCGAATATCCCAAGTTAACAAACCCATATCAATGTGCATGTAACAACCAAACAAACTACACACCACAAAATAGACCTACAACACGCCTTTTCTCACCTAAAAAAGGTCAATATATTAACTTCTTTAAAAAATAAAACATTGTGCATATCCCAATCTCGACGAAGCGGTATATGGGAATGTCGACAGTCGCACTGTTACCCAAGGGTAAAGGAACCGCTTCAAGAAAGACCCCGACTAGAATGTGTGCGCATCAGTGTGTGGGGGGTTATATATAAGGATAAAAGCATATAAGAACGAGGCGTAAAAACTTACATAATCTCAAAACCCAAAAACTAAAAGCTCATTTTTTTTTAATCCCTAATGGGGTGTTTGGAATAGCTTATCTAATCGGCTTATCAACTTATTGAAACTTGGAAAAGCCAAAACTAAAAGCTCGATTTTTTGAGCTTAGAGCTTATGGACTTAATAGGTCATAAGCTCAAACTGATAAGCCCAAAAAATTGAGCTTATCGGGCATTTACAGAATTTAATAAGCCAATAAGCCCATAAAATAAGCTCAATCCAAGAAACTAATCAACATTGCTACTATTACAAGCAACAATTTCATCCTAAGAATATAAAAACATAAACCAGCAAAAAGCTTCAATTTTTGTATTAATTAGTAATATTCAGATGTAACTAAAAACGGAGTGCCCTAATTTTATATAAGAATACCGGTGGTGCTCAATTGGTGATATAAAAAAGTGGTTGTCGGAGGAATATTCCGGCGACTGGATGTAGATTCCGGTGGACGTGGGTGTTTTTGGGTGCTTTTGAATTATAGGGTGTTTCGGATATTGCTCATTTTTATTTATTTTGTGTCATTTTTAGTAAAAAAAAGTTTAACTTTTTTTTTTTTCCCCTCAAATAATATTTTGATGAATTGTCTATTTTTATAAGTTAAATTATTTTAAAAGCTCAAGCTCTATTAAGCTTAAGAGCTGCTTTTTTAAACACACTTGTAAGAGCATAAGGTGCAGCACGTTGCCAAACATGGTCAGTCCACTTGGCAGCTCGCCGTGGCTCGTTGCTACACCGGTGGCCTTCGTTTTTTCTCGCCAGTGCATACTTCATCGTCTGCACAACAAAGATAGTAAAGTTACTTTTGTCAGATGGAGATGGAGTGGGGCTGGGATAAACGATTATTGTTTTGTAGTTTACCGTAAAAGATAAGATAGTCAGACATTGTCACCGGAGATATGATAAAAGAAGATGAATTCTCTTGTTTAAGAAAAAGGATACGACAAAAAAGAAATATATGTGCCTGTGAGAGATATGATGTTCACGTGGGGGTTTTATCTTTGTGGTAAAAGCAATGTTTTGAAAACCGGGTTCGAAATCGACCCGGTCGAGTCACCGGGCACCAGGTCAACCGGTTCCACCTGTTGGACCGCTGGGTCAACCCGGTTTTCAATTTATTATTTTTTTATTTTTTTGACCGGGTCAACCGGTTCGACCGCCGGGTCAACCGGGTCGACCACCTGGTCAACCCGGGTTTTTATTAAAATATTTTGAAAAAATGAAACCCGGTCGGGTTTCGAGAACCGGGTTGACCCGGGTCACTCAAAACCCGGCGGGTCAAACCGGTTAACCCGGTTTTAGAAACCCGGGTTGTTTTGACCCGTTTTTTCGACCGGAACCGGTCGAACCGGTTAACCCGGCCGGGTCGACCCGGGTTTCAAAACCTTGGTATATTGACACAAAAGAGTAAAACCAGTATTTAGCTTTTTGAATTTAAGTAGAAATCTTGATCTCGCAACACGACCTGTAATTCGACTCGCGTTTAGACCATTGGTTGGGTTTGAGCATGACCACGTAGGATACTATCAGCATACCACAAACCTTAACACACTTGCCACATTGTTTTGGTTGACAAATTTATCAAAATCAAAATTGTGGTTTGAACCACAGTGGGTTTCGTCCCGACGCAACTAAAGCACCTAATGACACCACGAAATGTTATCGCTCGAGCTCGCGTGGGGGGTTTGATCATGGGGCACGAATGACAAAACGAACCAGGGGATAAATCCAATGCAAAACCGAATAAGCAAACATCAAGATTAAGCACAACCTAAAGCCAAGTAAGCCAATTGGTTCAATAAAAAATGTACCACACAAGTTTTATCGAACATCTTAGTGAAATCACAAAAGAAAAATACAGGGATCGACTGATATATTTTATTACTAATGATTCAACAACAAACTTAAACCAACAATCTCATCAATAGTTATCAACAGTAAATGTGTTACAAAATTATATGTTTATAGTTTGAAAGAGATAAGAATCCTTACAGAAAGAAGGGGAAAAATTGATCCGAATGGAAATGAAGTGGATACTAAAAGAACTCGAATCTGAATCGGCTGAGCAACTCCCACCACAACTTTCTCTTTTGGCAATCAAAGTATTTGTTTGAGTAGCGGGTAGCGAGTTGTGAGCCGATGGGATTAAAAAGAACCAACACAAGGTAGGTTTGCCCCTCCTCAACCCGTTCATCAGTCGGCCTTGTAGTCCAAAAAGGGTATAGCTTTATCATAGCCTCGTCACCCCATTGTGTTTATTTGTTGACTGTGAGATTCGAGACAAGCGAGTGGCATCATCTTTTTGGATGTAGATGAGAGGACAATGGTCCTGATCCTCTTTTGTAGCCATCATCATAGTCGAGCAGATCTGATCTTTGTTGCAGTGGTGGATAAGGGAGAGAGGGAAGAAGACGCAGAGTTGTGGGGATAAGGGAGAGAAGGAGCATTTTAACGTTTTGTATTTATCATTATTATTAATATTTTTATTTTTACTTTTAATTAAAAGTGAGGGTAATATGAAAAATGTAAAGTGGGGTTAATTTAAATAAAATGTAATATTTGATTAGTAGGTTTAACTGTACCCCGTGCTTCGTTGAGCTCCGGTTTAATTCAGTGTTTTTCGGGTTGTCTTGAGCACGCGCAAATTTAATTTATGAGAATGTTTTCGTCAAAAGTAATATAAAACAAAATTTTGACTCCGGATAACCAATATAGGATTCATGCCGTTACTGGGGTTGTGTCGGTACGCGTTTGGTGTTGTGTGCGAGTTAATTCTCGTAAATGGTTAGTAATAGTCAAAAAAAACAAAATATTCACATTTTCCTGATAAAACAAACAATGTAATGAGTTACTGTAAGCTACAGTGTGCGGGTTAGCTTCCCGAAATAGTTATGTAAACATTTTCAATAGATGGCAATAAAGTAACTTTACTCTATCTCAATTAGCACTTTATAAATAAGATGTGCCAAACTGTATATTAAAAACTGCTGCTTTTGCCTCAGCAATAAGCAGATAAGCAAAGTTTAGACAGGGGTGTCTGACATTACTTATATTTTCTGCTTATAAATAAGTAATTATAAGCTGCTTATTTTGCCACAAACACTTCAAAGTTCAAACAGCTTATCTGCTCCCAAACGCCCTCTAATTTGACATCTATTGTTTAAACCCTTTTAAGCAACAATTACATTTAACAATAACCACAGAAAACCACAATCATGCAAAACATAGCTATACAAGAAACATCTTTTTCCTCTGTCCTAAATTCGAATATCCCAAGTTAACAAATCCATATCAATGTGCATCTAACAGCCAAACAAACTACACACCACAAAATAGACCTACAACACGCCTTTTCTCACCTAAAAAAGGTCAATATATTAACTTCTTTAAAAAATATAACATTGTGCATATCCCAATCTCGACGAACCGGTATATGTGAATGTCGACAGTCACACCATTACCCGAGGGTAAAGGAACCGCTTCAAGAAAGACCCCCGACTAGAGTGTGTGTGTGCGCGCACGCAGACACACATTCTTGTTGGGGGTAAGATATGTATCATCAGTGTGTGGGGGGTTATAAGGATAAAAGCATATAAGAACGAGGTGTAAAAACTTACATCATCTCAAAATCCGTAAACTAAAAGCTCATTTTTTTTTATCCCTAATGGGGTGTTTGGAATAGCTTATCTAATCGGCTTATCAACTTATTGAATATTGGAAAAGCCAAAACTAAAAGCTCGATTTTTTGAGCTCAGAGCTTATGGACTTAATAGGTCATAAGCTCAAACTCATAAGCCCAAAAAATTGAGCTTATCGGGCATTTACAGAATTTAATAAGCCAATAAGCCCATAAAATAAGCTCAATCCAATAAACTAATCAACATTGCTACTATTACAAGCAACAATTTCATCCTAAGAATATAAAAACATAAACCCGCAAAAAGCTTCGATTTTTATATTAATTAGTAATATTCAGATGTAACTAAAAACGGAGTGCCCTAATTTTATATAAGAATACCGGTGGTGCTCAATTGGTGATATAAAAAAGTGGTTGTCGGAGGAATATTCCGGCGACTGGATGTAGATTCCGGTGGACGTGGGTGTTTTTGGGTGCTTTTGAATTATAGGGTGTTTCGGATATTGCTCATTTTTATTTATTTTGTGTCATTTTTAGTAAAAAAAAAGTTTTAACTTTTTTTTTTCCCCTCAAATAATATTTTGATGAATTGTCTATTTTTATAAGTTAAATTATTTTAAAAGCTCAAGCTCTATTAAGCTTAAGAGCTGCTTTTTTAAACACACTTGTAAGAGCATAAGGTGCAGCACGTTGCCAAACATGGTCAGTCCACTTGGCAGCTCGCCGTGGCTCGTTGCTACACCGGTGGCCTTCGTTTTTTCTCGCCAGTGCATACTCCATCGTCTGCACAACAAAGATAGTAAAGTTACTTTTGTCAGATGGAGATGGAGTGGGGCTGGGATAAACGATTATTGTTTTGTAGTTTACCGTAAAAGATAAGATAGTCAGACATTGTCACCGGAGATATGATAAAAGAAGATGAATTCTCTTGTTTAAGAAAAAGGATAAGACAAAAAAGAAATATATGTGCCTGTGAGAGATATGATGTTCACGTGGGGGTTTTATCTTTGTGGTAAAAGCAATGTTTTGAAAACCGGGTTGGAAATCGACCCGGTCGAGTCACCGGGCACCGGGTCAACCGGTTCCACCTGTTGGACCGCCGGGTCAACCCGTTTTCAATTTATTATTTTTTATTTTTTTGACCGGGTCAACCGGTTCGACCGCCGGGTCAACCGGGTCGACCACCGGGTCAACCCGGGTTTTTATTAAAATATTTTGAAAAAATGAAACCCGGTCGGGTTTCGAGAACCGGGTTGACCCGGGTCACTCAAAACCCGGTGGGTCAAACCGGTTAACCCGGTTTTAGAAACCCGGGTTGTTTTGACCCGTTTTTTCGACCGGAACCGGTCGAACCGGTTAACCCGGCCGGGTCGACCCGGGTTTCAAAACCTTGGTATATTGACACAAAAGAGTAAAACCAGTATTTAGCTTTTTGAATTCAAGTAGAAATCTTGATCTCGCAACACGACCTGTAATTCGACTCGCGTTTAGACCATTGGTTGGGTTTGAGCATGACCACGTAGGATACTATCAGCATACCACAAACCTTAACACACTTGCCACATTGTTTTGGTTGACAAATTTATCAAAATCAAAATTGTGGTTTGAACCACAGTGGGTTTCGTCCCGACGCAACTAAAGCACCTAATGACACCATGAAATGTTATCGCTCGAGCTCGCGTGGGGGGTTTGATCATGGGGCACGAATGACAAAACGAACCAGGGGATAAATCCAATGCAAAACCGAATAAGCAAACATCAAGATTAAGCACAACCTAAAGCCAAGTAAGCCAATTGGTTCAAAAAAAAATGTACCACACAAGTTTTATCGAACATCTTAGTGAAATCACAAAAGAAAAATACAGGGATCGACTGATATATTTTATTACTAATGATTCAACAACAAACTTAAACCAACAATCTCATCAATAGTTATCAACAGTAAATGTGTTACAAAATTATATGTTTATAGTTTGAAAGAGATAAGAATCCTTACAGAAAGAAGGGGAAAAATTGATTCGAATGGAAATGAAGTGGATACTAAAAGAACTCGAATCTGAATCGGCTGAGCAACTCCCACCACAACTTTCTCTTTTGGCAATCAAAGTATTTGTTTGAGTAGCGGGTAGCGAGTTGTGAGCCGATGGGATTAAAAAGAACCAACACAAGGTAGGTTTGCCCCTCCTCAACCCGTTCATCAGTCGGCCTTGTAGTCCAAAAAGGGTATAGCTTTATCATAGCCTCGTCACCCCATTGTGTTTATTTGTTGACTGTGAGATTCGAGACAAGCGAGTGGCATCATCTTTTTGGATGTAGATGAGAGGACAATGGTCCTGATCCTCTTTTGTAGCCATCATCATAGTCGAGCAGATCTGATCTTTGTTGCAGTGGTGGATAAGGGAGAGAGGGAAGAAGACGCAGAGTTGTGGGGATAAGGGAGAGAAGGAGCATTTTAACGTTTTGTATTTATCATTATTATTAATATTTTTATTTTTACTTTTAATTAAAAGTGAGGGTAATATGAAAAATGTAAAGTGGGGTTAATTTAAATAAAATGTAATATTTGATTAGTAGGTTTAACTGTACCCCGTGCTTCGTTGAGCTCCGGTTTAATTCAGTGTTTTTCGGGTTGTCTTGAGCACGCGCAAATTTAATTTATGAGAATGTTTTCGTAAAAGTAATATAAAACAAAATTTTGACTCCGGATAACCAATATAGGATTCATGCCGTTACTGGGGTTGTGTCGGTACGCGTTTGGTGTTGTGTGCGAGTTAATTCTCGTAAATGGTTAGTAATAGTCAAAAAAAACAAAATATTCACATTTTCCTGATAAAACAAACAATGTAATGAGTTACTGTAAGCTACAGTGTGCGGGTTAGCTTCCCGAAATAGTTATGTAAGCTCATGTATGATTAGATAAACAGTTAGGTTATAATAAATTGACATTTATTATTTAAAGTCAGTTTGGAAAATTCCGGTTTGTTACACTTATCACCAAAATTTACAGAATACTCCTAACCTCACAAATATGGTGACAAAAATGAGTACAGAGCAAGGCATCATCAACCGAAATAATAACAACCAAAGGGAGCAACCATACCATCCACTAATTTTTTAGAGCTAACACATAAACATGTTCAAGAAAACTAGCAAGAAGATAGAGAAAGAGCCTCAAATCAGGTAAAGAGGGCCAAATAAAATTACCTTTCACTGTTAATCAAACCGACCTCACTGATAGCATATTTCTTCTCATTTTTATCAAGATAAGACCACTATCAGTAAAAATATATACGTAAGTAAATGTTTATAAATTATGTAGTACATCCCATTAAAAGGTGAAATTGTGTTCGCAGGCTGCACAACAGCTACATATGAGATATACATATACCTCATTATTTGATGTGGTTTGTGTATCCTCTACCTTGCCATCCTCTAACATTGGATCTTATACCTATCAAATTTAACCTATATCAGACATTAAAATTTTCTTCCCATTTTCATCAAGATAAGACATCTATTAATAAAACAACTATGATAAATATTTTGAAATTATGTAGTACCTCCTTTTAAACCAGAAACTATGTTCATTGGCTCAAAAGCATTTTGCAAAAAACATAAGGCATTTTCCAAAAGTTGAGTAGAGATTCTGCATCATTGTCAAATGTTCTACCTGCCAAATTTAAACATATATCACACATTATTTTGCCATTTTTGCCCTTACCACCATTTCAAAAGGCGATGAAGTGAAAGCTGCATGATAGCTACATAATATACCTCTTGAGGAATGTCATCTTGAGCAGTGTCATGCTCTAACATTGGATCTTCCACCTATAAAATATAAACATATTAATTGGCCATTTTTGCCCCAACCTCCATTTTAAAAGGCGATGAATTGAAAGCTGCATGATAGCTACATAATATACCTCTTGAGGAATGTCATCTTGAGCAGTGTCATGCTCTAACATTGGATCTTCCACCTATAAAATATAAACATATTAATTGTCCATTTTTGCCCCAACCTCCATTTCAAAAGGCAATGAAGTGAAAGCTGTGGGAAACCCATTAAGTAGAATCACCTAACATCTTACACACTTCCCATGTGGCCGCTATATATTAAATCAATTCTTTTGGTAATTCACTTTGTTAGTTTTAACTAAATTTCGATTCTTTTAGCAATTCATCAGATTATTAGATAATAACCAACATTTTGGATCACGATTGATGATAATGAGTCTTTTTAAATTTGGAATGAAGATAATGTAAATAACTAAATTAAAGAAAAAACAACACTGGTTCTAATTAGTTTAATATGTTCTATTGAAATTTATCTTTTAGCCATAGTTATAGTTTTATGTAATTTGTCTATTTTATGAAATTCAAATTAAAACCAATAGGTAGCAGGTTAACCCAACCTGCCAGACCCATTTTGACCCGAAACAATTTTTTTTTCTTTCAAAATGACCTGTTTTGACCCAAACAAATTTCTACCTATTCCCGACCCAACCTGATCTTGATAACTAGTATTTGCCAGCTTACTTTTTCCAGGGGCTGAAACAAGATGCCTTCTACTTCTAGATCGGATCCATGGTTATCAAAAGTAATTTCAAGTTCAAGTTCAAGAATACTCCCATCACTAGTGAATTGAAACAATTCAACTGCACAAAGCCAATAATCAACTTCTCTTCCATTTTCAAGGTCCACAGTAGAAGTTGTTGTCTCCCCTTTTAATTTGTATTTGAGATCTACAAATTCTTGTTCACGACTATAATCGTAAAAGACAAGGTTCACGGTGTATGTGACTGACGGGGACAAAAACTGAGGCTTCACGTGCGTTTTGAATCCCTTTTTGTTTGCTTGATAAAGGCCTACTGGAAATCTTAATGAAGAAGAAGAAGAAGCAAAGAATGATGCATCAATTTGGAATCAAGCAATAGGGATAAGTCTGAGTATGAAAAGTCACCTAAACCAAAAACTAGACACATCTTGAGGAGTGGAATCTTCATTTGGAATCAAGCAATCTTCTATGGATATCATTTCACAGTGTTCTCCTTTCTCATTAAGCGAAAACCACTTCATAATTAGTAATAAGGGAATGAGTTATGCTCGCATTAATTTTATTAAAATATAAAAAATGAAAAATTCAAAGTTGTGTGCTTGAAAGTAGAGATAGCGAATTGAATACCGATTTGCGCCCATTAAGGAGGATTCCTTGGGAAAGAATCTGTTTAAGTTCATCAAGGGATGTGTAGAATAGAGGTTGTGAGGCAAGCTCGACTATGTGTTGGTACTCTTCAAACCCCGGAAGTTCCACCTATATAATGACATATCCAAGCACATGAGACATACATTCGGGTTAAGTGTTATTTTACATCTTTTATAGATAACATGACAATTGACAAAAAACTGCTTACTTTTTCTTTAGATGGTTGGAACTCGATGCCAGCGACTAGTAGAGTCATAGGATGATGTTCAAACTCAAATTGAAAGTCTACGGTTTTATGTTGGCTTGTAAAGTGATAGAATGGAACAATGTACCATCCATCTTCTCTTATATGTATAGAAGGGTAAATAATGAAAAATTTTGTCTCATCCTCCCCATCTATTTTGTATCCCAGGGGGTTATATAAATTGACATCGGATTTATATTTAAATCGGAAGACAAGGTTGGCAGTGTATGAGATATGAGGTGTCAAGTATTGACCTCTCACACGTGCGTTGAGATAAAATCCATGTTGGTAACATCGCCCTCCCGAAAATCTGCATAAAGAAGAATTAAGCCAATAATTAAAGAATGAGAAACTAAATAAGTTATCAACTCAGTCCCTATTCTAAAAAAAAAGGATAGGAATAGGATAAGTCACCTTGAATTAACAATGTCGTCATCAGATGGATTTTGTAAATAGCGGGTATCAATTTTATCGAGATTGAGACAGGATTCGATGTAAATCCTTTCAATGTGTTCCCCCTTCTCAGTTATAGACAGCCACTACACGTCCAATTAAAAAAAAAATAAAGTTCCGAATTAGTTATTATTGGCTTTACAATATCAGAATCAGGGCTAAAATTGGGTCACGCCTTTTTAGCTTTGGGTCAAGGGAATTGGGTCCAAGTCTAGTGGGTAAGTCTTTGTCATTGATAACAATGATCCGTTTTTTGTTCTGTGTTAAGTTTCTAGTAAGAGATATTGAGTAATCTCTATCATTTATTTGTTTATTATTTTCTAAGATGAACACACTTGAGATTTCATTTTAAAAAAATGTACATGAAATTCGATTAAATTTGATGACTCAGTTTTGACACATTTGAGATGTCATTTTTAACAAACTGCATCATATTGGTTTTATAAGTAGAAATACATATGTAGTTGAGTAGTATACAATTTACCATTTTGAAAGTTAAAAAAAAAAAGGTCAATGACTTAAATAAACCAAAAGGAATTTTGTATCCACTGCACAAACTATGGTCTATGTTTGAAAAAAAAAATCTAAATATAAACTACTCGACTGCAAGACTTTTTTTTTGCTCGACTCCACTTTTATTTTTTGCTCAACATAACTATAATTTTATAATTTTGCTCAAGTCCACTTTTGGGGAAAAAAGTCAAGCATCTATAGGCTGAAATCAACTTTCTTTTGGTTAATTAAGTCAATAAAAAAACCTCAAGCAACATAAGCTAATTATTTACCGTTTTGCCCCTGTTAAGGAGGACCCCTTGGGAGAGAAGCACTTTTGATTCTTCTTCTGTGAATCTATAGAACAAAGGAGGTACCAAACCCCTAACAATCTCTTGGTTTGCTATGACGACCTGACATTCCATCTATGGAGCATACACATATTGGACAATATTACACGACCATGGAAGAAAGACACTAGCTATTATTCAAAGTAAGTAAATGATGTTGATAGATAAATCGGCATTTGTCAGCTTACTTTTTCCAAGGGACGGAACTCGATGCCTTCTATGTAAAAGTCACCCGAGAGACCACAGTCTTCTAAGAAAATTTCAAGATCTAGAATACTCTCCTCGGTGTTGTTAAAATGATAGAGTTCCGCCACCAACTGTTTACCTTCTTTCTTATCTGCAAAGTGCAGAATTGAAATTTTTGTCTCTCCTTGTAATTTATACCAGGCACCTACATATTGTTGTTTCATCCCTTCTATTTCACTAGCATGTAAGACAAGGTATAACCCGTATGTGACGTCTGGTGACAAGAATAATGGGGTTGTGACATGCAGTTTGAATTTCATGAGACTTGTCTTGTAGCAACCAACTGCAAATCTGCATGTAAAAGCAGCGAGGAGTGATTACATTACTGTAAATCTGACACCTATTTTGAAATAGATTAGAAACGAAAGGGATTAGTAGGAGGAGACCGAGTCACCTTGAATTTTCCTTAGACAAGTATCGATCACTGTAATCACTGTTTAGATAATCTAAACTCAAATACTCTTCTATGGATACCATTACATGATGTTCTCCCTTGTCATTTAATGATAACCACTGTCCATAAATAAATAGGTTTTAATTACGTGTAAAACAAGGATTTGGAGAGTTAAGATGTATTTTATTTTGTGTGTATGTGTTTTATTAATTTGGATATCATACTATCTTATAAACTATTTAGGCCTTTTAAAAAAAGAAATACTTAAACTTAAGCATTGCAAGTTCTTAAGCTAAAAGTACAACTAATTAAAACATATTTTCTAACATAAAATACAATTACAAGTTATTAAGCTAAAAATACAACTAATTAAGGGTTATTAGATAAAGATGTTACTAAAGTTTGCGTTTGTGTTGTCCTAAGGTAATAAAGTTTCAAAGTTGTCATCCAGGTTACTCAAGTTCACGGGTTTGTCAACTGGGTTACTAAAGTTTCAAAGAGGTTACACTAAGGTTACTCTCAAGGTGGGCAACCGGTTGATAACCGGTATCTCAACCTGAAACATATTCTACCTCAAAGAAGTTACTAAAGTTTGAGAAAAAGTTCATCTAAGTTACTAAAGTTTCAAAACTGTCATCTAAATTACTCCTCATTGAGTTAATATATTTGCATCGTTAGTCCTCATTGACTATTCTTACGGTTTTATCCTTTTTCGTCCGTTTTTCTCTAAGTTACTCCTCATTGAGTTAAAATATTTTTGTTGTTTTCATCTATTAAAATATCGCAAGTCTGGATGTAAAACATCATTTCGGACAACTTTCGTGTTTAAAACTTTTGATGATTTAGACAAAAAAGGAGTCAAAATCGTGATTTAAAATCGATACAGAAACAGACAAAATTGTATAAAAGAAGACGAAAATGTATAAAATTAGATAAAAACAGATGAAAACATAAGAAAATATATGAAAACAGGCTACAACGGATAAAAACGTATGAAAATGTATAAAAGCGGATTAAAACGTATGAAAATATATAAAAACGGTCAAATTAACATAAATATAACTTGGATGACAAATATGACAAGTCGCAAGAAGTTGGGTAACCTTGATGACAAAAAATGCATGCCACGTAGGATTTTCACCGGTAACTCTAGGTTACCCTAAACATAGTAACAAATTTAACAGGTCAAATTAAGTTGAGTAACCTGGATGACAACTTTGAAACTTTATTACCTTAGGACAACACAAACGCAAACTTTAGTAACATCTTTGTACAATAACCCACTAATTAAAATACATTTTCTAACATTAAATACAATCTTTAAATAGAAATACTTAAAATTCGGCATTACAAGTTTTTAAGCTAAAAGTACAACTAATTAAAATACATTTACTAACATGAACAAACTGGTCAATAAATACAATTAATGCAGTTATGAAAACACCCCTTATATAAGAAATGAAAATTATCAAGCATATTATACAGCCAATTTAAACACAATTCATACATTAAATGTCACTAATACAAATAATAAAGCACATTATACAAATATTCAAGCCCGAATGGGCAACGGGCCAAATGGGCTCGAGCCTGAATGGGCACGGGCCAAACGGGCTCGATCCAGAAAGAGCATGGGCCAACGGGCTCGAGCCCGAAAGGTTTACAACTCTTAGCTATCACTTTTTCCTTTTAGTGTCGTTAACATTTATTTTAAGGTACCCACCGCTGCAACGCGCGAGTACCCTACTAGTATCACATAATTTAAATCGATATTAATACATAACAATCAATTTATGAATTCTCATAATATTTAACTTAAAAAAAAAGTTATTTAAAACATTATTAACCGGTATATAATCTATTCGAAGTTCGGTTATTAAAATATTATTACACGTTATACTGTTTGCCTAAACTTTTTATATGCACGTGTTTGTATTGATATATAAAAACATAAATCAATTTATGCATGTATTGTAAAGGCATGTGATATCCACGCCCTCCTTATAAATTTATCCCACCCTCCCTATTTTTTTTATTTTTTTTTGATTTTTTTGATTTTTTTGATTTTTATAATTTTGTTTATATCAAAAAGCTATAAACCTGAAAGTGCGGAACAGAAAATATAAAGTTTAATATATCAAACGCTTAAAACTGTCAAAAATACGGAACAGAAACTGACAAAAAACTGTATTATAAATAAGAGGACAAAAAGAGGGGACAAACCATGGTCAAACATGGCACGCTAGGGGTAGGGAGGGCGGGGATAACACTTCCCGTTGTAAAAATCATCGCACCCTTACACATCATTAAATGCATCGCACCATAGATCTATAGACTCTAGTGTGAAATAGATAATTTGCAATCTTTTTTTGGTTCTAATAATATAAATTCCAGAAATAAGCTAACAATTTACAGATCACAATTTACTCTCTCTAAACAAATTAAATTAAAGAACAATTAAAGCAAAGGAGCTAGTTACCGTTTTTCCTTCATTAACGAGGATCCCTTCGGAGAGAAGATCTTTCAGTTGCTCTATGGAACTGTAAATCGGATGAGATACCGCGGCCCGAACTATCTCTGCATACTCCTTTGGCAACGGAACCTTTAAAATCACATCAAAACGTTCCTGCGCTTGAAGTGCAACCTTAAGTTTTGACACAACCTCGACCATAGTTGGCCGTTTTTCGCGAGATTTTTCCAAACATTGATATGCAATGTCTGCAAAAATATTTAAAGAACTCGGATCTATTAGTTTCATGTCCAGTTCTTTAAATATGATCTCTTCAAGTTTATTCTCTTGATAGCATTCTTTCCACTTACGGACGAAAACCCGCACATTATTCACGCCTATAGTTTCATAGCACAAACTTCCACATAAAACTTCAAATAGCGTTATCCCGAATGAGTATACATCCGAGTGTTCTGTAAGCGTGTATGTCTCATGATACTCTGGATCTGTGTATCCAGGGGTACCTCTCACAACGGTAACAAGATTTGCGTTCTCAGGGCTTATTTTTGATAGACCGACGTCGGCCACTTTAGCATTCCATTTTTCATCGAGCAGTATATTACCACTTTTGATATCACGGTGGATAAGTTTGTGGTGTGCTCCACTGGGATCATGAAGGTACCTCAGTCCCTCCGCGGCTTGAAGGCATATCTTCAAGCGCTGTATCCACGTGAGATCACGGGACCCTAGATGGAAGTCAAGACTTCCATGAGTTGCATACTCATATACGAGTATCAGCTCCTCCCCTTCCTTGCAATATCCCAGCAGAGTGATGAGATTTTCGTGCTTGTATTGGGAAAGCGTACTTATCTCTTTCAAGAACTCAGTTTCCCCTTGCCCGTATTGACGGTCTAGTCTCTTGAAAGCAACCATACCTCGCTCCTTGAACCGGGAAAGTTCTCCCTTATAAACATTTCCAAATCCACCACCTCCAAGATAGTTGTCTTCGTGGAAGTTGTTGGTGGCTGTTGTTATCTCTTCAAAAGGGATTATTTGAAGATCTTTAAACTGCATCATCAGTGCTTCCATTGTTGTAAATGAAAAAAGATAAATCGAAACTAGGGGGTTGAAGAAAATTGCAAGTGGACTGAAAAGGATTATAATTAATTTGCTGTGATCAGGGTAATGAAAAGGGAGGCCTTTATATAGGAATAGAAAGGCGAGAAATTAGGATCATAACTAATTACATTATACTTAAATTGAAGCATAAAAATATCTAACATGGTCAGACATTAAACCGGATGCATTGACGAGTTGTACATTACAGCACATAGTTGGGACAAGATGCCCAAGTCAACGCTCTTATTAACTTGTGTGACTGACTTATAATTAGCCACTTAATTACATAACCGAAATTATATTGCTAGACATTTAGTGAGGGGTTTAGTGGTAGTCATGTCTATTTAGTTGACATTAATCATTACTCATATGCAGGCAAAGATTGCAATATTTAGCTTAGTGCAAGACTCAGCGTTAACTACAGATATATGAGATAACACTAGATCTTCTTGCGTGGTAAAACTTTTACATGAAATTCAAGTTTGGGGCTGATCGATCACCAATTCGTTTGAGCTAATAGGCAGAACTCGGTCATCTACTCGGTTGGTTGGGGGGCAATCTTACCATTAGCATTGGCCTAAAAAAATGCAATAATACAAAGTCTGAAAGTCGTAAAGTAATAGAGGAGGTGACTTTATAATCGAAAAGCATATGTCTAAAAATTCTGCAAACTTTTAAAAACAAAGATGATACAAAAATGATTAAGAGTCCCTGAAAGAAAGTTACAACAAAAAAAAAAAAAAAAAAAAAAAAAAAAAAAAAAAAAAAAAGAAAAAGTTGAGTAAGTAATTTGTTGTTTACAAATCAAAAGCTCGTTAATTCCTACGTGAATAGTTACTAAAGTCTGTACTCTGTAGTGTCATGCATCATGAAAACCATGTTTAGGGCAAATTCATTTAACTCATCACTATGCATGCATGTGGTCATATGGTCCATTTGACATGTTACGATTATATCACGAGCCATGTGATTAGCAGTGGCTCAGTCATTAACTAGTGAATTAAACGGCATACCAATGTTAATTACTCAGCAATATGCATCTCCACTCATTTTTACTCCTATACCCTCGTATGGAGTAAGGACACATGCATTTAGAGACAGAAGTATGCAATGTCAGTAGGCTACTATGTTTTTTTTTTTTTTTTTTTTTTTTTTTTTTTTCTTCTTCTTCTTCTTCTTCTTTATATGTATAGTATAACCCAAACTAATTACTTATATTAGATATTATTTACAAGATCATAATATACGTGGAAGTGAATATGACGTTGTCTCACATCGAGGCTTACATGTGAAACCACTCTAAATCACTTAAAATTAATAGACGAGTACCCGTGCATAGCAACGGGATTTTATAGCGGCAAATAGTTTTAGTGATAAAAAAGTTTGAGTTATAAACGAAAAATAATAAAAATTTTAGAATTTAGGGATTAAACATAATGTTTTGAAACCCGGTTCGACCTGGGTGGTTCAACCAATAGAACCGTTCCCGTCAAAAAATAGGTCAATTTAAACCGGTTCAACCCGACGGATTGAATCAAAAACGGGTCTAATTAATTCGGGTCAACCCGCCGGGTTTGAAGTTTCTAGGTTCAACTCGATTTTCGATATATATTAATAGTTTCCTTTTGAAACATATCATTGCCATTAATGTACAGCCTTTCATTACCAAATTTACCACTTTCACATTTCCCATTTTTAAGTTTTTTTGTTTATTTGCATTAAAATTACAAAGGTTTTCTTTATTAAGGTTTTCAACATTTTACATTGCTTGACTTTTCACCTTTTCACATCGACAATTTTTCTTTTATATGTTGTATAGATATATCATTATTAGAGAGGTTATTATATTGTTTAAATGAGACTTAAAATTTCAAAATTTACAAGTAATTTTTTTCTTATAGTAATGTTTTTTTGTCTTAGAATTTTAAGACTACCTTTTATAGAAAGTCTCAAATACTTTATAATTTAGTTAAATATAGATAGTTATAATGCGCGTGCACAAACGTTTTTTTTTTTTTTTTTTTTTTTTTTTTTTAATAATGTATTTTTATCAATTAAATAACAAATAGTTTAAATCTTTGAAATGATCTTTCGTTATTCAACCAAAATGGCATGCTTTACTATTTTTCTAGTTATTTTAAAAATGGTACTTAGAAGTATTGTCTTCATGAATCATGGTGGTATAGATAGACATTATCATGGCTGTATATGTGATGAAACGCATGGCTGTAATCATGGTTGTTCATAGCATAAACTTGTTTCCTTTATTAGCCATACTTACCGAAATCACAAGTTTACAACCAAGTTTAGAACCTGCGTTTTTCACAATAAGTCATACTTACCGAAATTAATTTTTCAATATTTCAACTTTTCACAAATCTTGACTTTTCCACTTTTCACCTTTGACCATTTTTACATTATAGATAGTATAGATGTCAGTTTGATAGATTTTTTTTTTTTTTTTTTTTTTTTCAAATTATGAGTAGTCGAACTAATGTATTAGTAATTGTATTAGTAATGTAACGCTTTTTAATCGTGAATTTAATTAAATAATTGTTTAATCTAGAGTGAATTAGTTAGTTAACAAAAAATGCAACAATATGATGTAAAAAAACATAGATTATACACTTTATTGAAAGCAGGATGAAAGCAGATGCACTTTATTGAACTATTAGAAGTTTAACAACAAATTATATTAAACAGATGGAATTTCATAATCAATCAATACAAGTACAAATGTAAACATGAAACTCGAAACCAATACAAGTACAAATGGAACATCTGTCATCAAATCAATCCTTATTCTTTCAGGCGTACTCTATCACTATGTTGACATTTTTACCCATCCTTCCAGCTAAACTTTTTCCAGAAAAGTTTACTTTATTGAACTGCTGGGCGAATTTGGCTTAGTGAGAGAGCAGCTGCAGTGTTGTCACTAGTATTAGCACCCGACTCATCAATTAAAGATGGGTTTTTAGGTCTCCCATGGCTTCAAAACCCGGGGCTCCTTCAACACTTTGACCACCACGGTCGCCAGTAACATCTGATCTCACTATCCGATCCTGAGCCATCGATGAGATTGATTGAGGACGACTCTGATACACGTGTGATTGATCTTCACTTGGTGCTCCATTAACACGATGACCATCAGTGGTAACCAACTCAGGGTCGCCTGATCTCACTAGCCGAGCCTGAGCGATCGATGAGAGTGATTGAGGACGATTCTGATACACGAGTGGTTGATCTTCACCCGAGTTGCTCATATTCACCCTGGCTGGAATGTCTGGAGCTCCTGAACTCGTTTGGATCCTGAAAAAAAGTTTTTCGATGGGGTGTTTTAGGACATAAATATTAGTATTTCATATATGCATAGACTTGAGAAACTATTTATATGTCAATGTATAAAATGGGGATGAGTCGTCGAAGACTTGTTCTTAAATTCATGAAAAATACTAGATCCACTCAATATTTACAAAATTTCTCCCACACGCTGATGTGGCAGAGAGATGATTGGTTGGTTTTCTGTGGGCCACAGAAAACCACAGAAAACCAACCAATCATCTCTCTGCCACATCAGCGTGTGGGAGAAATTTTGTAAATATTGAGTGGGTGTAGCACACCTCTAAATTCATTAAACACGAATACAATACTTATTAATTGATCAGCTAGCAATTAATCATGCACTGGTATCTTAAAGAACATTGCATACTATATACCACTTAATTGCTTTAATGTACTCCGTATTTAATTTGATTATAATGTTATATTGCTGTTTTAGCTAGTTTGATAATTGGTGACTAATTGCTTACAATAATGATACAGATGATCCATTGGTTTGTTGTTTATTTGTTCAGGTGTAACAATATATATATATTTTTTTCTTTCTTATTTCATTTGTTTAGCAACTATTATTACTTTAAAATAGAAAATATCTTCCACTACATCAGAAATTACACGCACTTCCGGTATATAAAAAAGAGAAAAAAATAACGCTCTTTCAATATTAGAACAAGTAGATGACGGACCAATTTAAAGAATCTAAATATATATTGAACAAAAACCTGGCGTGAATGATATGACTTGTCATGACATGACATGTACACATAACAAATGGCATGGACTTTTGTATTTGCAAAAAGATAAGTTTGTCATAATAATAGAATGCAATTTGAAAGTAACTATATGGTATTAGTAGTTTCTCGGGCAAATTGCACAAAAATTATCCAACTTAGCCTCAATTTTAATTTAAGGTACCTTTTTTTTTTTTTTTTTTTTTTTTTTTTATTTTTTATTTTTTTTTTAATCTAGTCTACTCAACTTATTTCTTATAACGAAAAAATTACATGTTTCGTCTCTATGATTTATCTCAAATAACACTCGTAGTCCCTATTTCATTTTAATTACGTCAGATATACGGTTTAGTCCGTTTTTATACGTTTTCATACGTTTATCCATTTTTTTTTTTATGTTTTCATCAGTTCTTTAATGTTTTGACGTTTTATTTACGTTTTTGATCTTTTTTTAAATTTTCTTCTGTTTTCGCCTGTTTTCTTATGTTTTCGTCCGTTTTTTACGTTTTTGTCTCATTTCTTTTACGATTTTGTTCCATTTTTAACGTTTTTTTTTCTTCTGTTTTTAACGTTTTTGTCCGTTTTATACGTTTTCATCCGTTTTCTTACGTTTTCACCGCTTTTTTACGTTTTCATTTATTTTTTCCGTTTTCGCTCATTTTTTATGTTTTCGCATGTTTTTTTACGTTATCGACTGTTTTTTTTACGTTTTTGTCCATTTTTTTAAAGTTTTCATCCATATTCTAAAGTTTTCTCCCGTCTTCTTTTGTTTTCGTTCGTTTTTTTTATGTTTTCGTCCGTTATTTTACTTTTTCATTCGTTTTTTTTACGATTTTTGTCCTTTTTTACGCTTTCGTCTATTTTTTATGTTTTTGTCTGTTTTTTTACGTCTTCGTCCATGTTTTAACGTTTCCATCCGTTTTTTTACGTTTTCGTCATTTTTTTTTACGTTTTCGTTCGTTTTCATCTGTTTTTATACGTTTTCGTCCATTTATTTACGTAAAAAATGGGCGAAAACGTGAAAAATGAATAAAAACATGAAAAAGCGAGCGAAAACGTTAAAAACCAGAAAAAACGTAAAAAATGGAATGAAATCGTAAAAAAAAGAAGACGAAAATGTAAAAAAACGGACGAAAACGTAAAAAAGTGACCGAAAACGGGCGAAAATGGTTGAAAACGTAAAAAATGTTCAAAAACGTAAAAAAACGGTTTAAATGTAAAAAAAACTGATGAAAACATAAAAAGAATGAAAAAACGTATGAAAACATATAAAACAGACTAAAACCTATATCTGGCGTAATTAAAATGAAATAGGGACTTCGAGTGTTATTTGTGATAAACAAGAGGGACGAAACATGTAATATTTTTGTTATAAGATAACTGGGAAACCCGTTATATGCCTTACATTGCAATCAAAAATAAGTTGGGTACACTAAATTTATGAAGAAAAAAAAATAAATAAATAATAGAGTACCTTAAATTGAAATTGAAGATACACTTTTGTGCAATTTACTCTAGTTTCTTGTGTTTAAATATGATATTTGTATTTATTTATTTTTAAATTCATTGCTATTATATGAATTTAACCCATTATTTTTTTGTTGAACGTGACTCTTTGACTAAGAATTTTTAAATTATTACTCGGAAAATGGGCTATATGTAAAGTGTGAACATTGCACAGCTGATGCTTGTTAGTTAGGTTGTAAATGAGTCAAATGTTCATATAACATTTTATGAACCGTCTGATAAAATGTTTGTTTATATTCGTTTTTTCATCAAATGGAAGAACATGAACAAGATTTTGCATTCGTTTAGTTAAACAAATGAACTTTAACAAGCATCTCGTTTTTTTTTTTTTTTTTTTTTTTTTTTTTTTTTTTTTTTATGTTCATGGATGTTCAATTATGTGTTCGCTAATATTCATTTATTTGCTTTTATTCGAATATCATATCTTATTATGATATACTTTTAGGAAAATGTGTAAGCTTAAAGGAAAAGATACACAAAATCAATTATATTTTTATATTTTGAACATTTTATGCTTGTTTTGTACATTTATTTATGTTCATTCATTTACGCTTGTTTAGTTCCAATAAGGAACGAACATAAATGAACACGAACAACCTCTTTTTATTCAAGAACGAACATGAAGAATAAAATCCATCCATTTAAGTGTTTGTGTCCGTTTATTTTTACGGTTAAACTTAAACAAACAAACATGAAATGGCTCCATCCTTGTTCGTCTGATTCGTTTGCAACGCTACTTGTCAAGTCCTGTCACTATCATTCAAATGTCAGAGACACCCTCATCAACTATCATTCTATTATTTGAATCCAGATAACATTCTGTTAGAAGAAAAGAAAAACTGATGAGCTTGTTGAACCCGAATTAATCATCTAGCTCTATTGCTTGCTCCCAACTGATCACCAATATGAAAACTCACAACATAAGATGGTTAAGAAGAAGAAGAAGGAAAACTTTAATACACGGAAGATGTGTTTAAGTAAATGAAAAGTAATTTCTTTATACTGGTTTACAAGGACATTAATAGTATACCACTAACCTTGATTGACAAAACTTCATTTGAAATATGATTAAACTAATTAGTTAACTTGCAGCACTAACATAAATGCATTGAAGATTTTTGTAAATTTAAAGATGTGATGCATGCCAACTTGCCATGTCAACCCTCTATGTGTATGTCACTTGATTTTAAAATTTTTGCTCATGTTTAATTTTACTTGATGAAATACTCCATAATAAATAAAATAAGAAATTGTCCAATGCATCCTGTTTATGCCATCAATGTTTAACATGACGGTGGATCAAGTAAAGTTTACAAGCAAATAATAATGACTAACTAATTACGGAAATTGTTTCACTAAATGCGTAGAAGGTGTTGAACAAATCAACAGGCCGGTATGGTAAGTTCAACTTGATCGATTAGAAAATATTAGTCAAGGTTTTACACATTCAACTAGTATTTCAAGGAATCTCAGGTGTGCAAGCCTAGAATAGCTAGATGCCATGATCACCGATTGCCCAAAAGAAATTTCAATTGCAAAAGTTATCTTGTCTCTTTAATTCATGTGTACACGTTATGATCATATATTATGCAGTAAGCTCTATGCATGTTAGGTGATAGTATGTCTTAGTTATGTATATAAATAATATAATTTTCTTGGTAATCATATACTAAAATATTTTGATTCAAGCTTTCATTGACAAAACCATTTGATATTAAGGGTATGTTTGGTGAAATGGGCTGGAGCTGGAGCTGAAGCTAGGGCTTATATTATAAGCTGAAATTAAATTTTGTATTTTTATAAACTTGTTTGGCAAATAGGCTAGGGCTGGAGCTTATTATTGCAAAATTACTAAAAATGACATAATTAAATGAGTTTTTGTATATGTTAGATATTTTTGTGGTTAAATAAGTAATTTATTCTTCAAAAGCCCCGGGCTTAAGTTTTTAGCATCTTTTATAGGGCTAAAGTTTTTAGCCGGCATATTTTATAAGCTCTTCCATAAGCCCCATGAAAAGCGAGACTTATTTAATTAGCCGGCTTATTTTAAAAGCACAAGTCCCTATAAGCCCCATAAAAGCCCTCCCCAAACATAGCCTAAATGTTGCTACACAATGGCATATTCTATTATGTTTGTGGCATCATATTGATGGTAGTCTTTATTTATTTACTAGGCATTCAGACCCGTGCGCACACGGGCTCGATCTAAATGTTCATAGCGTATTGTTCAACACTAATTTTCGTCATTTTGATCATGAATGGATTTTGTTGGTCAATAAGTTTCTAAGTTGTGTTTGTTAGCATGACATGAAAAATGTTGATGCCGTTATTTCGTTACTTTTAATTGAGGTCGAGTCAAACACTCAAAATACAATATATAACTCGGGATGCCTCATGACCCGTGCGATGCACACAACTTTTTTATTTGTTATTATAATTTATAAATGACTGCGAGCCAAAATTATGTAATTTTTCCATTCTATTCAAATTTCAAGGTGAAAATTTTAATATGTCGTATTTTGTTATTTTAGCAAACTCTGAAAGCCCGTGCGATGCACATGGGCTGTATAGAAGTTTTCAAAGTTTAATATTCGTCTTTTATTTTTGTCATTTTACATTCGAGACGTATTTTTGTCATTATATATATAAGTTGTCATGGTAGCATACATTTTGTAAGCATGATACGTATTTAAAATAGTTTATTGACATGTAATCTTTTAAGATGTATTTTTTACGTAATACCTTTTGTCTATTTATTTTGGTATTGTCTCTATCGTTTTTTATTGGAACTAACTAATATTAATAAATCCGGCTAAGTTATAAATATTTCTTACGATAGTCGACAATGCCTGTGCGATGCACATGGGCTGTATAGAAGTTTTCATAGATTTAAAATACGTGCGATGCACATGGGCTGTATAGAAGTTTTCATAGCATAATATTTGGCATTTATTTTCATCATTTTATATTTAAGTTGTCATGGTGTCACACATTTGCTAAGCTTTATATGTATTTAAAATACTTTATTGAGTTGCACATGGGATGTATATAAGTTTTTATAGCGTAATCTTCGGCACTTATTTTCATCATTATATATCTAAGTTGTGATGGTATCATATTTCCAAGCATGTCACACATTTAAAATAGTTTATTGACATTAAAAGAATATATGTGAAGAGATTTTGTTTAAAGATGTTACATTGAAAAGAGTCTCTTCGCATGTAATATTTTAATATCTATAAGTTACATAAATTATTTTAAATATGAAGCGATGACATTAATGTTGGAGACATTTTATATTCATTCCCATGCGATGCACACAGGTTTGGACTACCTCGGGACCCATGCGATGCACACAAGTTGGATCTAATTGTTTTTTTCGTAATGTTCGGGACTAATTTTCGGTTCATGTTTGAAACTCTCATTTTTTGTGAAAGACGGACTTCGCTGTTCAAATAAATTACATTATTAAAAGCGAACTTTAAAACAAATTTCCTTTTTAACAAAACTATAAAAACATAAAATATTAAAGTAATTAGTATATTCAAGAGTATAAATTATAATTCGTATAGTAAAATATTGCATGTTTAATTTGTAACGTACTATTAATATGAATGCTAAGTATTCATCTATATTGACACCGGTAGCAATGTCATTGTTCTTGTTGTTGTTCACTAGCATTTTGCATATTTTGTTCTTGATACAATTTTCGTGACTTCTCGATCTCTTTCTTTAATGTGAAGAGGTTTTTTTTTTTGTAAAATGTTATATTTAAATGAGGCTTTTAAAACTTTTATTTTATTGAAAGACGGACTTCGTTGTTCAAATAAATTACATTATTAAAAGCGAACTATAAAACAAATTTTCTTTTTAACAAAACTATAAAAACATAAAACATTATAGTAATTAGTATATTTAAGAGTATAAATTATAATTTGTATAATAAATTATAATTCGTATAATAAAATATTGCATGTTTAATTTGTAACATACTATTAATATGAATGCTAAGTATTCATCTATATTAACACCGGTAGCCATGACATTTTTCTTTTTGTTGTTCATTAGCATTTTGCATGTTTTGTTCTTGATAAAATTTTTGTGATTTCTCGATCTCTTTCTTTAATGTGAAGAGGTTTTTGTAAAATGTTATATTTAAATGAGGCTTTTCATATGTAATCTTTTAATATGAGTAAGTTACATAATTATTTTTTAATTAATGCATTATTACAACATTTTTCCATAAACTATAATATTAAATTTGGAGCATTTATTAGTAATTCACTCTAAGTATTTACAGTATGACAACATGAATTACATGATATCAAACTCAAATGAATAATGCTTACGTCGTGATAGGTGTAGGATAACATTTGAAATACAATTTTCTTCTCCTTTATATACTTCTTCGATTTAGAAGATTCTTATTGCTAAGATGATAGTGTGAATATATTTTTATTATATACTACCATTTTTAATATGTAACATCGACATAATTTACACAGTCAAATCAAATATCAAAGTCACGCAATATTCCAAGACGTTTAATTAAGAAAGTGACATTAACACACCGTAAGACAAAAAACTACATTAACAGCAAAAATACTGAAATGCACCAACAAAGTGTAGTAATAATTATTGACTAAAAATTGAATGCTCATCACATTATTTTAAATAAACTTACTTGCTAACGAATAAATAGTATTAGCCCGTTTAGCGGTATTACATGAAGTAAAATGATTCAGTCGTTTTAGTACAGTTTTAAATTTATAAAAGTTTTCTCGTTAGATAAAACAGTCACTCGTGAACAAATAACGATTCTATCCCCCGAGGTCGTTTTCCCAACGAGATTTGAATTGAGATTTATGTTGTGTTTTTAGTTAATGCTCGAATATCCAATGTTTTTGGTTTTTTTTTTTAAAAGAGATTTTAAAAACTAATATAAGTGGTAAAAACTAGATTAATAAAGCAAGATAAAACTAAGGCCTAGAAAATAAGATGATAAAAAGATATGCATGCTAAGTGACACAATAAGTTCATTAAGTGTGGACTAAGGTTTGATGACGAATTATTTTCCTTAAACAAAATTATTTCCTCACAACGTTGGTTTATTTTGCAAACAATCCTTTAAAAAGAAAATAATTACTAGATGTGTAATTTGATTATTTTCCGGCTTTTGCCCTTCGAATAATAAAATCACAAATCTAAATAATTTCACTAATTATTAATCACAATTCCCTTTTATTTATCCACACTTAAATCACAAATCTTTATCACTTAGCAAACATAAAAATAACTACTCGCTACACATATCAAATAAGCTAACCAAAACAAACATATACATAAACTAATTAACTAAAAGTGAAAAGGATAAGAAAATAGAACCCGGATATAAGAGATGAGATGAAATTAACCACCCGATCTTATAAACTAAACAAACCATAAAGTTTAATTCATAAAAAGCTTTAATAAAACCAAATAGTTAATAAAGATTGTGACTTTATTAACTAATTAGCTTATTAAGACTAAAAAGTAATAAACTTTAGTGATAAGCTAGCTTATAAGACCCTTAAGCTCCGGCCTTAGCGGTAGAAATGATGATAAACAAAGAAAAATCAAAACTTTATTAGGATTAGGCAATAATAATGGCCAAATAAGCTATGAAAGAGCTTATTGGTTGATAAAGCTACAAACTTTATTATTAATAACCTAATAAAAAGCTAAAAGATTGAAACTTTATGAGAAAAACTTAATAAATCTAAGATAATAAACTATTTTGAAAGAAAAACTAATAAAGTTAAAAACTTTTTATAAAATAACTATTAAAACTATGTAGATCTATGATAATAAACTAATTAATGGATTTTAATAAAAGTAAAAACTAATAAAAATCAAATCTTTTTGGTTTTTATAAAGTAATATGAAAAACAAAGATTAAATCTAATTTTATAAAAGCTTTTAAAAACAAAGTAGTAAAAGAGGGTTTATTAAATGAGCAAAATCTAAATAAGCCACAAAAAGCTAATAAGCTTTCATGACTTATTAGATAATAAAAGACAAAGAAAAGGAAAAGAGTAGAAGTGGTAAAAGAAAATAATCTTCAAATCTTCAAAATAAATCTTCATCTTCATTAATTTTAAACTAAAAATTGATTACAATAAGCATTTGAATTAAGCTATTCTATTACAATAATAAGCTAACCTACTACAATAATCTAATATTACTCATACTCCTAATAATAATTCTACTCTCTACACTACTCCTATTCTACTGTGTATTTTGTGTGGTGATATCCGGATCTATTTATATCTAAATTGGGTTTTGTATCTAAATTGGGTTTTGTATTTATAGCCACGTGTCACTCTCTGATTGGTCTAGAGCCTGCCATTCTGCCACCTCGTACTGACATGTCAGCACTGACACCTCATACCTACAGCGTCATTCCTGCCACGTGTCAAGCTCTGATTGGTATGTTACCTGCCACCTCGTACTGACGTGTCAGAGCCGCCACCTGAACAGTACCTCGTACTGATTTTGTCAGAATCTGCGGCGCTGTCACTGCATTAAATATCAATCATTAGTAATAAATGCGCCGCCGCCACATGGCAGCCTCCCATTGGTCAGCCGCCAGATGAAGTCAGCATGTGGGACCCACTGGTCAACGTTGGTCAACGCATATCAAAGTTTAACCAGTCAACGGTCAACGAAAATCAACGCTGACCGGTCAACGATCAATGGTCAACGGTCAACATTGACCGGTCAAAGATTGGCCCTGGTCGGGTCAGAGTCTGGATCGGGTCGGTTCTGGATATGGGTCCGGGTCGGGTCGGGTCTGGATCGGGCCGGGTCAAGATAAAACCATCAAAGAGGCAGCCAAGGTTTTCGAACCCCTGACCTCTCGTTTGGATGGAAAGCACACTACCACCGGAGTGGAGCATACTTTCAATTAATATATGCAACATTAATTCTTTTATTACTTAATTTGAACAGGTCAACTTTTCATTAATAAAAGGGTCAAAATAGATTTTGACCTGTCAATTTAAGGCAGTTTTGGACCTGATGAAAATTTGAGAAAAATACCGTCGGACTCGTTTTTTCGTGCTCTTTCCAATGGTGTGATCGGGGAATATTTTTAACTTCGTCTAAACCTCGTAAAACGTGAAAATGTCGTCGAAACTCATATGAAAGTCACCGTTTTTGCTTTGTTTTCAAACCCTTTGTACCTGCAAGGCATAATAACGCACTACAAACATATTTTCCATATAATTTAATGTATTTCAATAGTTATTAGTCCACTTTAGCATGGTTTTTGGTATAAAAATGATGTATATTTTCAGACACATCATAAAATATTGCATGTTTAATTTGTAAAGTACTATTAATATGAATGCTAAGTATTCATCCCACTGGTGGCCGTGGCATTGTTCTTGTTGTTGTTGTTGTTCTTCTTCTTCTTGTTGTTGTTGTTGTCTTTGTTGTTGTTGTTCATTGGCCTTTTGCATGTTTTGTTCTTGATACAATTTTGTGACTTCTCGATCTCTTTCTTTAATGCTTCTTGACGCAGTACAAAAAACAATTAGATATAGTTGATCATTAGTAACTTAAATACAGTTAATCAATATATTGCATTTTCGATCAAAGTAAAAAGGTGCGTGCATGTTCCACTTAATTGATAAGACAATGATGTGTAGGATCTCTTAAACCATTAGAGAAGATGATGTTACTACCAAACCTCCTAAGCACCATCTTTATGTCCTACATTCGTACACACACAAAACACACATGAAATTTACATAAAATAATATAAATCAATATGCTTAATAAGTATGACGATATGATACTTACTTTACCACCATAATAAGTTGTAACCCAATGTGCACGCGGTGTGGAGGAAGTTGTGGTTTGTTGTCTGTGATTTTTGACACATTATATAGTTGATAAAATATTTTTAACTCATGGACGGGAAGGTAAAAAGACTAACCACTAATTGGTGTGTTTAATTTATGCATTCATGACATTTTTGGTTTGTATTATTTGAGGTTTAGAGATGGCTTGAAACATGTTGTACCGTACAAACTTTTGTGCACGATTCCTCATGCAAAATATATTGTACCGTACAAACTTTTGTTCACAATGACTCTTGCGCATTAAATTAAGCACTCCAATATTTAGATAGTATAGAAGATATACTTTTCATGTTGCTTAAACTACCTTGTACCATACTACAATTTGTTCACAAATCCTCTTGCACATTAAATTATGTCACCCAATATTGTGTAATTGATATACTTTTGATGTTGCTTTAAACTACCTTGTACCGTACAAATTTTTTCAATTACTCGAATCACTAATCTTAAGTACTTACCCTTATGCATGACTATTAATTCAATGTACTAACACATGAAGCCTCCACATTTCACTTTTAATTCATGAAACATTTATTGTGAGCACTTTGCATTTATAAGACAACTTAAGTTTTTAGTATACTAGTCATTAGGACCCGTGCGATGCACATGACTATATATAATTGTTGATAGTGTATTCTTCGGCACCTATTCTCGTCATTATATATCTAAGTTGTGATTGTATCATACATTTTTTAAGTATGTGTTACATTTAAAATAGTTTATTGGCATGTATTGTTGGGTACTTATTTTCATTATTATATAGTCATGAAGACCCGTGCGTTGCACCGGGCTGTATGTAAGTGTTCATAGTGTATTCTTCGGCCCTTATTTTTACTATTATATAAGTTGTTATGGTAGCACACCTTTTCTAAAATAGTTTATTGACGTGTTATATTGGTACTTATTTAGGCTCTTTTATTTGATACTTTGAACTTGTGTATGTCATGGGCTTTTTTTTATACCTAAAACGTAAAGTGCAATGATTTATTTTGTTATTGAAATTTTTTCTTTGAATGATACACATGAGATGTATAGAAGTTTTCATAGCTTAATATTCGGCATTTATTTTTGTCATTTATATTTAAGTTGTCATGGTGCCACGCATTTTCTAAGCTTTATACGTATTTAAAATATTTTATCGAGTTGCACATGGGCTGTATATAAGTTTTTATAGCGTAATCTTCGGCACTTATTTTCGTCATTATATATCTAAGTTGTGATTGTATCACATTTCTAAGCATGACACACATTTAAAATAGTTTATTGACATTAAAAGAGTATATGTGAAGAGACTTTTTTTCAAGATGTTACATTGAAAAGAGTCCCTTCACATGTAATTTTTTAATATGTATAAGTTACATAAATTATTTTAAATATGAATCGATAACATTAATGTTGGAGACCTTTTATATTCATCCCCGTGCGATGCACACAGGTTTGGACTGCCTCAGGACCCATGCAATGCACACATGTTGGATCTAATTGTTTTTTTTCGTAATGTTCGAGACTAATTTTCGGTTCATGTTTGAAACTCTCATTTTTTGTGAAAGACGGAATTCGTTGTTCAAATAAATTACATTATTAAAAACGAACTATAAAACAAATTTCCTTTTTAACAAAACTATTAAAACATAAAACATTAAAGTAATTAGTATATTCAAGAGTATAAATTATAACTCGTATAATAAAAAATTAGATCTAATGACCCAAGTCCGAATCATTAACCCGCTCTTTTGTTAAGATGATAGTGTGAAGATATTTTTATTATTTACTACCATTTTCAATATCTAACATCGACATAATTTACACGGTCATATCAAATATCAAAGTCACGCAATATTCCAAGACGTTTAATTAAGAAAGTGATATTAACACACTGCAAGACAAAAAAACTACATTAAGAGAAAAAATATTAAAATGCACCAACAAAGTGCAGTAATAATTGTTGACTAAAAATTGAATGCTCGTCACATTATTTTCAATAAACTTACTTGCTAACAAATCAATAGTATTATCCCGTTTATTGGTATTACATGAAGTAAAATATTGCATGTTTAATTTGTAACGTACTATCAATATGAATGATGAGTATTCATTCCACCGATGGTCGTGGCGTTGTTTTTGTTGTTGGTGGTGGTGTCTTTGTTGTTGTTCTTCATTGACCTTTTGCATGTTTTTTTCTTGATACAATTTTTGTGACTTCTCGATCTCTTTCTTTAATGCTTCTTGACGCGCTCCAAAAAACAATTAGATATAGTTGATCGTTAGTAACAGTTAATCAATATATTGCATTTTCGATCAAAGTGAAAATGTTCATGCATGTCCCACTTAATTGATAAGACAACGATGTGTAGGATCTCTTAAACTATTAGAGAAGATGATTTTACTACCAAACCTCCTAAGCACCATCTTTATGTCCTACATTGTTACACACACAAAAAACACGTGAAATTTACATAAAACAATATAAATCAATATGCTAAATAAGTAAGACGATATGATGCTTACTTTACCACCATAATAATTTGTACCCCATTGTGCACGTGGTGTGGAGGAAGTTGTGGTTTGTTGTGTGTGATTTTTGACACATTATATAGTTGATAAAATATTTGTAACTCATGGACGGGAAGGCAAAAAGACTAACCACTAATTGGTGTGTTTAATTTATGCATTCATGGCATTTTTGGTTTGTATTCTTGCCATATGTACTTACCACTTAAGCATGCAATCTAAACCAAGGTACTTACACATGAAGCCTCCCAATAGCAAAATCAATTCATGAAACATTTATTAACACCCCTTTGCATTTGTAAGACTACCTAATCTTTTATTATACGAGTAATTTAGACCCGTGCGTTGCACACGGGCTCTATCTAATTGGTCATAGTGTAATGTGAAGTAATTTTTTTCGTTATTAGACTTTTGTAAGTATGGCCTTAGTTGATCGGTAAATTTTATATTTAAACTTTTTATGACATATTGTAGTTATTTATAAAGTTTATATTTTGTATTTATTCTCAAGATTGTAACATTATATTTAAACTTTTTATGACCTATTATTAGTTATTTATAAAGTTTAGATTTTGTATTTACTCTCAAAATTGTATCATCCCTATATTTTGATATAAAACTATTATGTAATCTTCGGCACATATTTTCGTCACTGTATATCTAAGTTGTGATTATATTACACCTTTTTTAAGCATGGCACACATTTAAAATAGGTTATTGACATGTAAGCTTCGACACTTATTTTCATCATTATATATCTAAATTGTGATGGTATCACACATTTTCTAAGCATGTCACACATTTAAAATAGTTTATTGACAATAAGTTCCTAAGTTGTGATGTTACCACAACTTCTGTTGGTCAATAAGTTCCTAAGTTGTGATGTTACCACAACATTTGTTAGCATGACATGAAAAATGTTGGTGCCTTTATTTCAGTCAGTTTTAATTGAGGTCGAGTCAAAGACTATGTTTGCCAATAATTTTCGTCATAAATAACTTGTTTTGCCTCAGGACCCGTGCGAAAATGATTGTGTAAATTGTCGGGTTGTTAGTATGATTGTGAGGCCCAAATATACAACAATAGTTTATTGACATTAAAATAGTATATGTGAAGAGACTTTTTTTCAAGATATTACATTAAAAAGAGTCTCTTCACATGTAATTTTTTAATATGTATAAGTTACATAAATTATTTTAAGTATGAAGCAATGACATTAATGTTGGAGACCTTTTATATTAATCCCCGTGCAATGCACATAGGTTTGGAATGCCTCAGGAATCATGCAATGCATACATGTTGGATCTAATTGTTTTTTTCATAATGTTCGGGACTAATTTTCGGTTCATGTTTGAAACTCATTTTTTGTGAAAGACGGACTTCGTCGTTTAAATAAATGACATTATTAAAAGCGAACTATAAAAAAATTTCCTTTTTAATAAAACTATTAATATATAAAACATTAAAGTAATTAGTATATTCAAGATTATAAATTATAACCCGTATAATAAAAAATCAGATCCTATGACCCAAGTCCGAATCATAAACCCGCTCCAATCAATCAATAGACCCGACATTTAACTAAACATAATTTTCTTCTCCTTTATATACTTCTTCGATTTAGAAGATTCTCATTGTTAAGATGATAGTTTGAAGATATTTTTATTATATACTACCCTATTTTCAATATGTAACATCGACATTATTTACACAGTCACATCAAAATCAAAGTCACGTAATATTCGAAGACGTTTATTTAAGAAAGTGACATTAACACACCGCAAGACAAAAAACTACATTAAGAGCAAAAATATTAAACTGCACCAACAAAGTCTAGTAATAATTATTGACTAAAAATTGAATGCTCGACACATTATTTTTAATAAACTTACTTGCTAACGAATCAATAGTATTAGCCCGTTTATCGGTATTACATGAAGTAAAATATTGCATGTTTAATTTGTAACGTACTATTAATATGAATGCTAAGTATTCATTCCACCGGTGGTCATGGCGTTCTTCTTCTTGTTTTTGTTGTCTATGTCGTTGTTGTTCATTGGCCTTTTGCATGTTTTGTTCTTGATACAATTTTTGTGACTTCTCGATCTCTTTCTTTAATGCTTCTTGACGCACTACAAAAAACAATTATATATAGTTGATCGTAAGTAACTTAAATGCAGTTAATCAATATATTGCATTTTCGATCAAATTGAAAATGTTCATGCATGTTCCACTTAATTGATAAGACAACGATGTGTAGGATCTCTTAAACCATTAGAGAAGATGATGTTACTACCAAACCTCTTAAGCACCATCTTTATGTCCTACATTGTTACACACACAAAACACACGTGAAAATTACATAAAACAATATAAATCAATATGCTAAATAAGTAAGACGATATGATGCTTACTTTACCACCATAATAAGTTGTAGCTCAATGTGCACGCGGTGTGGAAAAAGTTGTGGTTTGTTGTGTGTGATTTTTGACACATTATATAGTTGATAAAATATTTGTAACTCATGGACGGGAAGGTAAAAAGGCTAACCACTATTAATTGAGACGTTTGAGTTGCTTGAAATCAATGTACACATACTAATTGAGATGTTTGAGTTACTTGGAATCAATGTTGAAGGCTTCGTATGATATAATCAATTCTTGGGACATTTATTATGAACCCTTTACATTTATAAGGCTACTTAAGCTTTATATAATACGGGCTAAGAATGTAACACCCTCAAATTTAAGTTTGTCGCAGCGGAAAAGTAATTTAGGTGTTACGGGGAGGATCGAAGTTTTAATCTCATAAAACGGCTTAAAAAAACGTTTTGAAAGTTATTTGTCATTCAAATAATATTTTTGATAAAAATATAAATCATTTGATTTAAAATCTTATTAAAAGATATAAAGGCTTGTAAAAATGACTAATTTGATTTTTACACCATTTTAATTTATCAGAGTAATAAATGCCCACTCCGTGTCTTGTCCTGCTCCGTTAAATTACCTGAGATACACATGCTTAAAAGTGTCAACACAAAGGTTGGTGAGTTCATAGAGTTTTTTGGAAATCCATTTATTTTGATAGATTTCAGGAATATTTGGTATTGATAAAATACAAACAGTAATGAAACAAGTATTGAGTAATATTGTCTATAATCACAAATAAAACATATAGATATTCAATCACATTCAAATAAGGGATCAATAATCCTAACATGAGCTGGAAACTCATGATGCTAATTTAATCAGATATACAATTCACGTATGGTCAAATTCCTATACAGCTGTATCTAAATATATGTTGAAAACATACATTTCCTTTATAGATATTGCCCCATGCCTCATGACACACAAGCTTAACCAAAAGAGGTGTTTTATCAAATCAATGATAAATTTTGCCCTCTAATAATAGGTGATTTGCCAATTCCTATTTGTCTACGAGTATAGTGTATCACGAATAATACGACTAACCATTTGCAAATGGCATTCCGACAAGTATTAGTGGGACAGGAGGTCAGTCCTTAACAGGTTTCGAAGCTGTTTACTATATTCGCGCTCACTTAACAGTGATTAATGGCTCATGATTAAGGGACTTTATGGCGATAAGGTAACTTAGGCAATATCAAGGTAATAATGGGATCATTCAGAATAACATCATGTAATCAAGTATCAGACCACAATAATCAGTTTGGAAATATTATCGTTTGAGTATCAGTAATTCAGTTTTAGTATTTCGCCAGTAACACATGTATATCACATACCACAATAATCGAATTGGAAACATTTTCATATGAGTATCAGTATTTCAGTTAAGTAATTCATCAGTAAAAAATATATATCACATACCACAATAATCAAATTGGAAGCATTATCATATGAGTATCAGTATTTCAATTAAGTATTTCGTCAAGTATTGTATATATCACATCTTAAATCACAAACCATATTAAATAAATATCAATTAGAAAATTGATTTGAATCATGTATTTTATTCATATACTTATCAAATTATCAAAGTATATGTAAGCATGTATCTCCCTCAATGAGTTAAAAACAAGTATTGGAAATGGGGCTATGACTCACCTGGATTGATACGGAAATGATGAAAAGTAAAATAGGATGAGATTTATGAGTATGATTATGGAAACGTCTTTGATACGGAACCTAATAAATAAATTTATCTGAGAATATAACCAAATACTATTTGGTAAATACGAACGAATAACGAATAAATATTATTCGTTATGACGAATAGATGATGTGCAGTGTAATTGTTATGCCATGCATGATATGATACAATACTTTATTAAAATATCCATCGAAGTTTTACCTTTTTAATCGTAAGTAAAAATATTAACTTTTGAAATATCGTTATATATATATTATTAACGTAAAAATAAATAATATATAAATAAAACGTAGTAAAAATGCATATGACGTGATGGTCGACGTAAAATAGAAAATAAAATAAGAATGTCAAATATATTATGTTTAGTCTTGTCCTCTTTCAATTTTTACACTTTTTATACTAACGGCGTTAGCGTTACACCGTTAGTCCTTTTCGTATCTAATTTACAATTATAGTCCACTACTTGTCCAAAATTACAATCTAAGCTTGGAACATCATATAATATCAATTTTTATCCTAAACTTTCTGTTTTTACAGTTTTAGTCCAAGTTTTTAATGTTTGGCAGTTTTAGTCCTTTTAGGTGTCGTCGCGTTACATTTTTAGTCCAAATTTACAAAAATGATGAGAAAAATTATATAAAATTTTCCGAAACTTATTTTATAAATTCTAAGCTTATTTCAACAGCTTATTTGATTAAAAGCTTATTTTTCTAGCTTATGGGCCTTAACGAGCCACTACAAAAGCCCATTTAAAAATTTAGAGGCGAGGGCATGAAAATGTTTTGGGCCTAAACTTGGGCTACTTTTATGATTCTAAAAACATTTCATATGGGCCCAGTGGGATTACGGTTCTTAATTTCTTGTTGGGCCTTGAATAAGCCCACTCGACAATTGTTAAGTTTTTATATAAAATTTGGATTTGAAAAACTTGTTCATGTCGATTCAAAATGGATCATTTTATGTGTCGAAACGTGATTATTTTTACAAGTTGTATAAATGAGATTGTTAGTTTTCTAGGTGGTCTATTAGGTCGAGTAAAAATATTGGGTGCTTGTTAAGTAATATTTCATTTTATACTTGTGTTTCTTGGGTCACATGGAACGTTCATATATTTGTGAAAAACTTGAAATTATTTCTAAGTGTTTAATGGAATTTCATACGATGGAGTATGGTTCGAAAATGATTTAACTGATGTATGTAAAGTGAAAATAAACGTGAAGTATGTGTGTTACGTGACTCCTAAGCCTTCCAAAATAGAGGCTAGTCACTCGTTGTGTACTATATATAAATATGTATACGTAAACTATATATGAAAGTATATACGTTCGAGACTAAATACAACAATGATGCATGTAAACTTTTAACGTGTAGAATAGATTTAAATGAGTTGTAAAGGACTTACTACACCTCTAGGGTGGTGGAGAGTCGAGAGGGAAAGGATGAAACACCAGAAAATCTCATCTAATCGTATAACCCAAACGTTATACGTATATATTAAACCCGATATCGCTTTTCTTGCTTCCAAACAATATAGCAATCGACCTATTGTTCTTAGAAGTAGTTTTTAGGAAGAGAGAATGTTGTGAAAGTGTTTGAGAATGAAAAGAAGCAAGTGCATGCATGGAACGTATATGTGTATCATTTGAATGATTTCGTATGGTGTGAATTCACTCAAGGAAACACATGAACTATTCTTTGTCAGTAACTTAGACTCCTAGTATGAGATTTTAACATAGAATATTCAAGTGTGAGAGCTTGAAATGAGGGAAATGTTTTGGTGACTCATGTATGCATGTCGACAACCAATTTAACACATACACGATTTATGAAATCATGTATAACTTGAATGTAACTGATCATCTTTGACATTAGGACATGAAATCATCTTAAGATTATTATTTGGAACTCGTAGAAACAAACGGGAATCAAAACGGTTAAGATTTGAGTGATTTATGAATTTGATTGGGTCGAGTACATGTCGAACACTTTGCCATTTAAAAACCTATCAAACATCGTCCAATGAACTTGGGATTTGACATACTAATATTTGGCTAGGTGATGAACGAGATGGTGTAAAAATATTGGCACGTCGTGTGTAAGAATTGAGAATAAACGAGGCGTTTTGAAGCATGGTTGGTCGATGTATATGAAAATAATAAAAGGAAAAATTGGGCTTTGGCCTTGGGCCGATGAATAGTGAATGAGGATTGGGCTGAGTTTGTAATTAGGGGCCCGTTTGGTTTTATAATTTGTTTATTAATTAGGATTAGTGAAATTAATATTTTGTTAATCGTGTCGAGAACTTGTTTTGTCGTTTGGTGAATTTTGCAATATCGTAATCGTGACCATTTTAATATACTAAGAAAATTTTAAATTTCCCCGCAAAAATGGTGATTAAAATAATGACAGAGATTTATATATAATTAATCATTATTAATTATAAATATTTTTGCGAGGTTTTACAGTACCCACATATCATTCTGAATTTCGTCCCGAAATTCAACTTTAATGTGATTACTTGAGTAAAGAATTTTTGAACAGAGGTTGTCGAGAGATTTTTATTCCTAAAATTAAGGAAACGTGATTCAGTTAGATTTACTTGTACCAAACAAGACAAGGTAACTGACGTATTTAAGGGTTGTGAATATTGAAAATAGTGGTCATGAATAGTGATATAATGGCTAGTGTATAGTGTCCAACGGTCAGGAATAGTAACCCAACGGCTATATTCTAGCCTATATATACCACTTCCAATTTCCACTTCTTCCATCAACCATTTTCCTCTCATTTTTCATCTCAAAATGCCGCATCTCATAACCATCTTAGCGATTGTGTATGTCGTCCTTGCCCTATCTACTTAGCGTATGTTCCGGATGAAGACTTTGGATTCTTGGTCGCAATCTTGATGTTCGTCGTACCCCTCACTATCCTCGCCATTACCATCGACAAGATTTGGGGGTAAAATCTTGAGTTGGGGTTGTTTTGGATTAAGTTCTTGTTATGTTTCTATGTACTTGTAACGAATAAGGAATAAAACTCGTTTTGTTTTTAAGAATTTGTCTCATTATTGTTTTTAATATTTTGTTTATATTTATTTTTCAGCATAATTAAAGTGATTCATCCTGTGGTGGCTCTTGCTATTGTTTTGTTGGTGAGAGTCTTATTTGTTATAGCGGATCAACCTATTGAAGATTCCTTGGTGTATATTGTAATAATTGTAACGATAGCACTTCCGATGCTAATTATTTGTTTATGTATTAACTTTTTTGGATTTTAATAAAATTTTCGCTATTTAGAGTTTTCTTATCAGTCCTTGTAAATTATTTGTGGTTTCTTGCTTGTACTTTTGTTGATTTCTTATCATAATGGTGATGAGATAAGATAGGTATTTATTGTGGGTTGTTCAATGTATTGTTTATGAACAGTTTATTTTAGCTCTATATTTTGCTTTGGAATGAAGATTGTTATTTAAAAATTTGAAAATATCATTGTTCCTTTCATAACATAATTCTCCCTAAATTAGACATAGTTGATCAGGCTATGTATAATTGAGGACCAAATGATGTGATGTTTGGTTCAATCATATATTTCTATAAATTGTTTTAGATGGTGTTCAACGTGTTGTTTTCATGATATAACACGTAATTCCTTTTAGAATAAAGTAGAAAATTTTAGGGTTCATGTTATAAATCAGAATTTTATGGAGTAAATATAGTATATTGTTGATGCGTGGGAATTGCACCAGGCTTTACCTCTCGAGGGATCTCGAGAAGCTTACAACCCCCACCAGGCAGTGTACCTGATCGTTGTAGTATAGTATAGTGACAAGTACCGGGGGATTGATCGTTCAGCTAGGAATAGTGTCGCTAGGATTAGAAAACCTAAATACTAGTTCTAGAGATGAAGGATGATTAATTTTTTATTTTTATATTTTTTAGAAAGCAAGTAAATATCTCGGGTTTTAAGGATTTGGGCGGAATTAGTTGCTAGTCAACTAACCCAATACTAAAGATGCAATCAAAATAAAATACTAGAAATGAAAATAAAACTAAATTAAACTAAGGTTGTGAGCAATAAGTGGAGAAATTGTGTTTACTTAGATTTCACTACTCCCTAGATATCTTTTACATGTTAATTACTTGTTATAGTTGCGTGGATGACGGATTGTATTCCTTAATACCATTCATGGGGTGGCGCACTTAATTCCCCAATCCTATGAGTGCCTACTTCACTCCTATGTCGAGCCGGCTAAGAAGCTCCTAACATGGGATCATTAGAATTTACTCATGCATTAAATACAACCAATAAAACCTAGTGCACGTCAGTTCATGTTTCCTAAGACGTTCAAGCATGTTACCATTTGGAGATCTGCAAGTTTTCTTAAGCCTAACATCGAAATCATTCATCCAATACAACCATAAACAAGTAATCAACACATAATCAACATCTAGGTTTCATTAGATCTAAGCAAACACAAGATAGATCTAGCCTAGCATGATGGAATTAAGACAAGCACAAGATATAGACAACCAACACATAGACATATTGATTGAATTAGAAGAACACTTATCTCAATTACACATGTAAGGGTTCAAGGGCTGAAAACCCTTGAAAAACCTGTAAAATTCGTAATAGGTTCGGCCTTAGGGTTTCTCCAAACTTCTCCCTTTTTTTTAATGAATGAAAATTAGAAAACTATATATCGAAAACTGAGGCTGACGGCGTCAAGACCAAATAGGTGACGCCGTCATCTCGCCGCCAATAATTCTCGGACTGCCTAGATCTACATCTGACGCCGTCATGTGTTAGGGTCTTCCAGGCCGTCACGTGTTTAACTCTTGACGCTCTCCTCGTGACGCCTTCAGGTTTGTACTGGGCCGTCATGCAATTTACTCTTGACGCCGTCAGGATATTGCTCTTGACGCCATCACCTACTGTTTCCAGCAAGGAAAATTAAGACTTTGGTGTTTTCTTCACTTTTATGCTCCAAAAACGTCCGAATTGCTTCCTTTTCCTGATTTCACTCCCAAAGTACCTAAAATCACAAAAGGAACGATTTAGGGCAATATTTGATCAAATAAATTTAATTCCGGGCTTAAATGACCCACTAAAAGTGGTTCATTTTTCGCCTCATCATATACCCTTACACTTGAGATTTGCTTGTCCTCAAGCAAATGCGCTTTTATTCTAGTCAAAATACAAGTTAGGGGTCATTTAACACTAATATAAAAGTAATTACAACAAATAATCGTTCCACTAAAGACCAATAGACAAGCACGGAGGTCATACACTAGCACCTCACAAATAGTGTTTAGATACTCACATCTCTCGGGTGTAAGAAAGTATAAATTACAATATGGAAACGGAAGATATCTCTCACTACCTGTCATAGAAAAATAGATTACCATAGGCTTGGGAAAGGATCAAACCTCCACCACATGGTGTAAGCACCTAGGATAAACTATCAAAGAGGTCTTTTAAAGGGTTGTAACGTTAGGTGTAGGGATATGAAATACACGGTTTTTTTGGATATAGGCAGTCTTTACTGGTGGCGAGCTAACAATCTTGGTTAATTACATGTACAATATGGCGTTGCTAAGCTAAGACTAGACTCGACTTAAGCTAATAAATGAAAAATAACAAAAACATAAAATGAACATAGAATAAAAAGGGATGGTAGTCCGTATGTTTTTTCTATTTTTTTCTTTTTCTTGATTTTTTTTTTTTTTTGCATACACTCTTACCCTACCATCCAAAATAATACATCATAGGTAATGAGCATTTCCCTTACACTTGAATTTTTACATACTTTACAATAAACTAATCTAATGACTCGGATTAAGAAAATCAAAACACTTGGAGTACTTTTAAGATTAACGCACCTATGGGGGTAATATATGATGTTCTTCCCCATTACTCCATAAAATAAGTACTTTACCCATGAGTCCCAATCGTCCCAAAACAATATGTACAAGGATATGACTCGACTTAGCAACCATGTAATCAATTAGATAGTTAACTTAGGGTTTAACAAATAACAATAATGCACTAAAAATGAGCGCATACACGGAAGGCTAAGGCGATTTGGGTGTACATTTAAGTGGGGTGTAACAAATTCTTCCTTTAAGTAAAATGCTTAAAGCTAGAAACGAAAAGATAGGCTCGGAGGGGTGTACTAGGGGTTTCGTGTACTAAAAATGAGTACAACGCTAAGGTGTAGGGAAAATTAGTTGACTTAACTAGCCAAGTAATATGACTTAAATGGTCAAGTAATTATAATACGGGTTTAACACAAGGGTGATCCTTGTAACACCCCCAAAATACCGCAGCGGAAGACTGTGTCATAGGGATGCTACTTCAGGGCACAAAGTACAAGATATAGAAAACGCCCTCTAAATGAGACGTTTTAGAAAAGTTACCATTCGAATAGATAAAAGTCATAGTTTACAAAACAAAGATCCCAAAGTAGAATGATACATAAGTTTTTAAAGTGTATCGAATGGTAAACGATAAAAGTGAAAGTCTCCAAAAGCATGCCCTAAGACTCTCAGCTCCACAAACCTGCTATCGCCTTCCTAACCTGAGATAAACATGCTTAAAGTGTCAACACAAAGGTTGGTGAGTTCATAGAGTTTGTCTTAGTACAGATGAAAAGCCTATAAAGAATGTTCACACAGCAAAGGCATCGTAAATCCACTCAGTTGCAAGTCCCGCCATAAGAGACTTGTAACCTGTGTGTTTACAACCCACTGCTACAATATAATATGATTAAGATATGTATAAGTTCATAACAACAGTTAAGCAATTAGTAGTGAGTCTACACTTCATCTCAGAAGACCTCATGTTTGTATGTATGTCTCAATGGTTGTGTCCAGCAACTTAATCTGGGGCCATTGGAAATCTGTATGTATGTATCCATGGTTGTGCCCAGCAACTTAATCTGGGGCCATTGGAAATCTGTATGTATGTATCCATGGTTGTGTCCAGCAACTTAATCTGGGGCCATTGGAAATCTGTATGTATGTATGATTACTGGGTGCCATTTCCCAAAGTATAATAGTAAGTATGTGTGCATGTATCGATCATGTATGTATGTAATCAAGAATAATGAAATCAAGTATAATGTAATCAAGTATAATGTTACGTGAATCCGTACAAGTAAGCAAGTAGTAGCATGTATCTCCCCCAAAGAGTTGATAGAACAATTAAAAGAGTAGGGGCTATGACTCACCTCGAAGTAATAGTACAATGCAACGGAATGTTAAGGACAACAATGCACGGTTATCTGCCGCAACTTGATAAAATGAGATGATTAGATGATGATTATGCTTGGATTTCTTGTGTTTTTGGGTTATGATTCTTGATTAGGCAAGTAAAAGGAACAAGTTTAGTGTTATAACTTTTGAAAAATGATCACTTGATCAATATATGGTGGTTTGGTCGTGGGTTTGCAAGAGAGGAAGGAAAAGATGAGATGAAAATCTTTCTTATCTAAAAAGTGTGGTTTATGATTTTGGTTTTTGGTTAATGTAAGGTTTTTAGAGGTTTATTAGTAAAGTATTAGGAAATCAATGCACATGGTTAAAGGGTGTTTCATGTGGCCGGTTATGGTGTGAAAAGGAGTAGCCAAAACGGTTTTGATCACTTAGAAGATATAGTATATTATTAGTTGTAGTTTGGTGTAAGTATTAGTTATAATCGGTTACCGGGTTTAATAGCAATAAACGTTCACGAAGTTAACTGGGATGAAATAAAGTTATAATAATGATAAAAACATATTAAAAATATGTTGGGTACATTTACTGAGTGATCGGGTGATTATTGTTTAGTTTTTACGAAAACCGTCGTTATATTCATACGCGTACGTTATAAATAAAATAAATTTCCAAAATACTGGGTAACTGAATGTTATAAGTTTTATGATGTTAAAATGGATATAAAAATATGTCGGGACCATCGTGGGAATATTTAGATATATTCGTCATGTATAAACCGGGTGTTAACGTTTATTATAAATACTTATACGTAAAAACGTTAAATGTATCAAATATATAAATTTGAAAATCCTAAGAGTGGTATAACATGAAAATGCTGTTATGATGATATGCAGACTATCTCCAGTCCGTATGCAGTGTTCTTAACACTAATGAAATGAATTCGCACCTAAACCAATCCGGTTACGCGAATTTGAATACCCGTAAACTAAATTTACGATGAAATGAGTAATGCAAGTGAATAGTGAAAACTTTTCCGGAAATGAATAGTGTTTAGTGAATAGTAAATTTCCCAAATGTTTCTCAGAATATCAAACTGACCTCGAAAACGATGAATAGTAAAACGATGAATAGTGTTTTGATGAATAGTGATTTATGAATAGTGTTTTTCCAAAGTTCCCGAAATGACCTGAAATGGTGAGTTGTGACAGTCTTCCCCTCTAAAAAGAACTTCGTCCCGAAGTTCAGTTAATGTTAATCAGTTAAATGTGTGTTTAAGAAAATGTGTCAAAGCTTATGTATGTGGGTTTCCTATCCAAGTAGGTATGTTCTCGTGGTCAGACTTGATGAGGCAAACCTTCCCAATCCCGAGCATAGTCCTCAAAAGACCTCCTTTAGGTAACCGATTTTCACTTAATCCCACAACACAATCAAACAAGAACAGTCATGAGATTAGGCTAAATCGGTTTGAGTGATGCCTTTAACTTTTAGCTTGATTTTCGCAACCCAATCAAACAAGAACAGTCACTAGAACCAAGCTAAAAATCAAGGTCTGGATTCAACATCCTTGAAAAAGATCTTTTGAAAGATTGGCTCGACTTTGGAATTGCTTACACTAATCAAATTACTAATGTTAGTATGACTAAGGTTAATGCTGCTAGGTCTCAGATTAGTCAGTGTTGTGTATAGGTCCTATATTAAGACTTAAGTGCTACTAAAATACGATAGTTGTTCAAGAGAATGTACCCGTTATGCTACCGCGGACATGTTGGGTGATAGGATTTCCTAAGAAGTAAGCTCTGCCAATTGCGGGTGGAATCTCATTGGCCTCATCTCGTGGCCCTTCAATTGCTGCTGCTAAATTTGGACGATTGCCTCCTTGGTTAAGATTTCTTTTCAACTTAGGACAGTTGTTCCGAAAGTGATCCAGGCTGTTACATTCATAGCATGTCCTTTGGTTGTTCATCATATTGCCCACATTTGCTAGTTCTCTACACTGGTTTGTAAAATGACTAGACTGTCTGCAAAATGCACACACACGGCAGGGCGCAATCTTTTGATGATGAAAGTTACATTTCGTACATTTAGGATGCGGGCCTAAATACTCTTTCTGACCAGGATTAGTTGCCGCAAAGGTCCTTGCCCTTTTGTTGTCAGCTATTGTGCCCATTTGCTTGTTTGACTCGCTTGTTCCCTTCCTTTTATCACTGTTCCTCAAGCTTCCATTTCTAACCATTTCATCTGTCAGAGTCCCTGCTCTCAATATTGCACTCTGAATTGTAGAAGGCTCAGTTGTTTTCACAGTCCCACGAATTTCTGGGACAAGACCATATATGTACCTCTCGATCCTCTTGGACTCAGGGGTAACTAGGTGTGGAACTAGTCTGGCTAATTCATAGAATCGATCTGTATAGGCTGCATGTCCAGCCCCTATCATAGAGTGATGATAGAGTTCATCCTCCAGCTTCTGCATCTCGTTATCCGGGCAGTATTCTTCCTTCAGTAATGCCTTAAAATCGTCCCATGTCATACCTACAGCTGCCACTCTACCCCTAGCTTGAATCTGCGTATTCCACCATGTCAATGCCTTTCCTGATAGTAAGCACATGGAATACTTCACCATTTGATGTGCTGCACAGTTACTAATGTCAATCACCAACTCCATCTTTTCAACCCATCGAGTATACACCAACGCGCCTCCTACACCATCGAAATCAATTGGCTTACATGAGACGCTTGCTATGGCTAAAGTTTCACTCCTAAATGTTGTAAAAAATTTTAAATTTGGCGCTAAAATTACACTAACAAGTATTTCTCATAGTTTTATTACACATCTACTATTAAACAAACAAACTCAAGCGAAAGTGTATTTGTAAGGTATCATCATTTTACCCTCCCCTTACACATAAGATGAACATTGTCCCCAATGTTCAAGTAAAGAATGTAAAAGTTAAATAAGTTAAATAAATGAAATCAAATAGTCCCCTAATTCGCTAGGTATGGATAATAAGGTGGCCAGGTTAAATCTTCCTCCAAGAAAATGAACAATCAAAGCTTCCCTTCCAGAATATAAATCATCTTCTTGTCATACATAACCTGTAAATTCTGAGAAAACAAACAAAGCAACCTCGCATAAAATCGGCGGCAATCTATATAAGTTACTAAATCCTAGAAAACAAGATAAAATATAATGCTTGTGGAATGAAGTTTGCAGATTTCTTGGAGATTATAAAACTTAATAATTCAACAAAAACTTTAAAACTCCGTTAGAAAAACAAAACTAGTAAAATTTCCAGATTTTTACACGTGACGCCGTCAAGAGTAATCTCGTGACGCCGTCAGAAGTGATCTGCAGAAATTCTTATGTTAAGTTTCCGGAAAATTTCTGGAAAAACTTGGTCCTACTTCCTGAAAAATCCTACAAAACTTCATTATGACTCAATACAAGCATTTGACTCTAACAAATACGAATATACATGTTCACTTAATATTGTGGAGAATCATGATCGGTTTGTTTCTTAAAAACATATTTGGGGTTTCCCCTTACACTTATCTTTTGCAAAAATACCTTTAGGTGGAGTTAAGACTAGGCCAAAACAAGAAAGTAAAGTATTTCCGCTATTTAGTTGAGAAACATGATCTACCAACAATAAAAATAAAGCATGCATACGGAAGCAAATAACAAACAAACAAAATAAAATCACACAAGATGGAGAATGTCACCACAAGCATATTCAATTATTTCAAATAAACGTAAACATAGAAAATTAAAATTGTTCAAGGCCAACAGAGGCCGCATCCTAAACTATTACAGTACCAAATTGTTTTAGATTACACAACCATCAATAAATTGTTCAGAAATAACAGACATCTAGGAAGATCACTGGGGAGGAGGACCGAAACGGTAGTCATAGCCAGGAGGGAGGTGTCCTGTGTACCCGTAGGGAGGGTAGTCTGTCTCACGACCGGGAAAGGGGTCAATCTGCAGGTGGGGCTCAAGCTGATCACGGGTGGAGAGGTGCTGCATCTGGTAGATGGTATGATCATACATCCAATCAAAGCGCTGGTCAGTGGTGGTCCGCCATGCATCCACCTGACCCATCCAGGCCCCCTGGTGTGCCTGCCAGTCTCCCCGACTCATGTGTCGGTAGTAGTCAGCTGTCCCCTCCTCATAACCCTGAAACTGATGCTGCTGGGGCATTACCTCATCATCATCATCCTCATCATCAGGTATCCCTGCCACGTACCAACCATAGGACCCATCTGCCAGCTGCATCACGATGTTCATCTGCCTGAGGGATTTAGCCCTCACTACCCTACAAGCCCCACAGTTGCTCAAGTACCCCATGATCGGAGGAGTAAGAAGATCATAGGAACGAGCCAACCGGGTCACGAACATCCCCCCATACACCTTATCGATATCCCTCTCACCCACACTGGTCCTCAAATAACTAGCTACCCAAAATGGGATGTTGCAGTAAACATCCGCTGAAAAGATGGTGTACAGGTAGAAAAGATCTGAAGCAGTGACACGGTGAGTGGTGCCATGACGTCCTGACAGGCTGTATGTGATGCATCTGTAAACCAACCTGACTACGGGGTCCCTGATCGATGCTGCCCCAGTAGTCGAGGTGTAAACCCCGTCCCCAACGGTCGGCCAAAAAGTGACACACCTCATATCACTCCTCAAAGTCTCCCCATGCAACAACCTCTGCATAAAACCTCCATCAACCGCCTCCTCCCTAGTATACAACCCTAACCTCCAACCAAACTCAGTAACCGAGCATGATCGCACTTCCCCCTAGCCTAAAATAGATGGTGGTGCCCCCATGTCTGTCCTAGCCTTAGCCTGATCAAAATGGAAGGTCGCAAAGAACTCCCTCACCAACTCACTATACACCGTCTCCCTAATCCTAAACAACCTCTCCCATTGAGGACCCGCAAACCCATCAGTGTGGATCCTCGCCAGGAACGCAACTTCCAGCCCTTGGGACCTAAGAAACTCCCAATCAACCACGGCCCCAGCATCAATGTAGTGGTTACAAAGTTCCGCATACTTGGTGGTGGTGGCAACAGTGTCAAATTCACCCCAACTATGGACCAATTCTCCATAGTTAACTCCTTGTGACCTGGAAGAGCTGCCAGGATGTTGGCGAGATCGCTTGCTCATTTTTCTGGAAAAAGATAGAGTGAATGGAAACAATTAGAACGAGAATTTTATTGATTTTTGCTGTCAGACACATCTGACGCCGTCAGGAGGAGGTCCTGACGCCGTCAGACCTATCAGAATCCGAATCATGCAATTGCGAGGGAAAAATCAATTTTCAAACTCTTAACCCATTACCCAAACGCTCCTTTAATCAGAAAACATGGGTGGGGGGTCAAAAAATTCGTGGCATGAAAGGCTTTTCCTAAATTAACGCATGATTCGAGTGGGACAACATCATCAAAAGGTAACCCCATGAATACAAATCACCAAATGGATGGCATTACGATTTGTCAATGATGGGTCAAAAATGGGGTTTCGGATGAAAGGGGTTTTCAAAATTGATTGATCCTAAGGACAATTGATCGAACAAGAGTGAAGAAAAACTACTTACCGAGTGGAGATTAGTTGCGGAAGATGTCGAATTTGAGGGTGGAGATTCGGAGTAGTAGCAGCACTTTGGGTGAGAATTGTGGGGTATGGGTTGAAAGTGATTGAATTTGGGTTATTATTGCTGAATGAGCGAGGTGACGGCGTCAAGAATTAATATCTGACGCCGTCAGATGCCCGTATGAGGTGAGAAATGGAGTAATTCCACATTTAGTCCCTGCACTATTTGTGAATAGCTAAACACAAGTAAAACCATGAGTAGCTATTCCATTAGTGAAGTCCACCAGGGTCGAACGTTTCATTACTGTCACGAAAAGAGGTATGGTTGTAGAAAGGAGTGAGTGATGTTTTAGTTAAGTTGTAATCTTCGCACGGGTCACCGGTGTGTACAAAGAGGTGTTGTTCCATAGAGGGTTTCAAATCTGTGGTGTTTTTGAGGTGCCACCTCTTCACACCGGGTTTAAAACCAAAAGAACGTCTCTTGCACAAGTTTGGGAGCGTGGTTTGCAAGCATCCAATGAAAATGTTATGAAATTGCGAATTCTTCTCTTCCTGAGGATGCTCACAAAAGTGGGAGGTGATTGATGGTGAGGCACTTGGGAAAGATTTCTCGTTATCCTCTTGGTCAAACAACAAAGGAGTTGAAACCTCGAAGTCTTTTTCGATTTTTCTTGGTGTAGAGTTTTCTTTAATCTTCTCTTTGATCCTTGATATGAATTGGTCTGCTAAATCCATAAAAGCATTGCGAGTGCTTTCCATGCATGCTTCTAGGTGTTGGATTTGTTTTTCCTGATTATTCATGAAGGTTACCATTATCCCTTCGAATTCCTCTTGTCGTGAACGTTCAGGAAAATTATGGTTGATAACCACATTCCTACGTAAATTAGGATTCCACACGGTTTCAGTAGCAGGTTTCTCAATCCTCATTAATTCTTTTACCTGCTTCTCGATACTTCCTAATAACTGGTCTTGGGTGGCGTGTGCGTAGTCAATTTTTCCCTTGCTTGGAAACATTGGGTCCTCCCATCCTTCTTCTTCGTATTGTGCCAACCCCTCAAGAACTTTCCAGCATTCGTCAATGCTAAGTCTGTTTAGCCTGCCCTTGGCTGCGTAATCTATAGCTCTCCTTATTTGATAGTTAACTTTATCGTAAAAGATTTGAATCTAGAGCCATGGTTTGATGCCATGATGAGGGAATTTTCGGAGCAGGTCTTTATATCGAGTCCATGCTTCGTAAAAAAATTCATTTTGACGTTGTTGAAACATCAAGATGTCATTTCTCAGCTTAGTAGTTCTCCCCGGTGGGAAAATTTGAGCGAGGAAACGAGTGGTGAGATCATCTCATGTGGTGATGGATCCCGCGGGTAAACGCTCAAGCCATTGACTAGCTTGATCCCGTAGAGAGAATTGGAATAGGCGTAATCGGGTTGTCTCTCTAGTTTCAACATCTAGGTCTATGGAATCTACGATTTTAAGGAAGTCCTTAAGACGTTGATTTGGATCTTCGGAACAAAGTTCATGGAATGCACATCCGCTTTGCACCAACCGGATGGTGTCGGATCGCAAGGGGGTCACATTGGCTCCGGTGAGCTCAATGGTGTTTCGGTAGCCTTGGTGGCTAGGTCAGGAATACTCTCCTAAGGTTCGGGGCCTAAGAGGTTCTAGTGGTGGGTTTTGTTGTGGTGGGATGATGGGTTCAAAGATGTTCCCATCGTCCATGATGTCGGGTGGTGAAAAGTTACGAACAAAAACACAAAGAAATAAGATAGACTAAAGAAAACCTAAAAATAAAAATAAAATCTTACTAGAAAGGAATCTTGCAAGTAGACCTAATAAAAAGAGATTCTAACCTAGACAATAACTATTCCCCGGGCTGCGGCGCCAAAAACTTGATGCGTGGGAATTGCACCAGGCTTTACCTCTCGAGGGATCTCGAGAAGCTTACAACCCCCACCAGGCAGTGTACCTGATCGTTGTAGTATAGTATAGTGACAAGTACCGGGGGATTGATCGTTCAGCTAGGAATAGTGTATCTAGGATTAGAAAACCTAAATACTAGTTCTAGAGATGAAGGATGATTAATTTTTTATTTTTATATTTTTTAGAAAGCAAGTAAATATCTCGGGTTTTAAGGATTTAGGCGGAATTAGTTGCTAGTCAACTAACCCAATACTAAAGATGCAATCAAAATAAAATACTAGAAATGAAAATAAAACTAAATTAAACTAAGGTTGTGAGCAATAAGTGGAGAAATTGTGTTTACTTAGATTTCACTACTCCCTAGATATCTTTTACACGTTAATTACTTGTTATAGTTGCGTGGATGACGGATTGTATTCCTTAATACCATTCATGGGGTGGCGCACTTAATTCCCCAATCCTATGAGTGCCTACTTCACTCCTATGTCGAGCCGGCTAAGAAGCTCCTAACATGGGATCATTAGAATTTACTCATGCATTAAATACAACCAATAAAACCTAGTGCACGTCAGTTCATGTTTCCTAAGACGTTCAAGCATGTTACCATTTGGAGATCTGCCAGTTTTCTTAAGCCTAACATCGAAATCATTCATCCAATACAACCATAAACAAGTAATCAACACATAATCAACATTTAGGTTTCATTAGATCTAAGCAAACACAAGATAGATCTAGCCTAGCATGATGGAATTAAGACAAGCACAAGATATAGACAACCAACACATAGACATATTGATTGAATTAGAAGAACACTTATCTCAATTACACATGTAAGGGTTCAAGGGCTGAAAACCCTTGAAAAACCTGTAAAATTCGTAATAGGTTCGGCCTTAGGGTTCTCCAAACTTCTCCCTTTTTTTTTAATGAATGAAAATTAGAAAACTATATATCGAAAGCTGAGGCTGACGGCGTCAAGACCAAATAGGTGACGCCGTCATCTCGCCGCCAAAATAATTTTCGGACTGCCTAGATCTACATCTGACGCCGTCATGTGTTAGGGTCTTCCAGGCCGTCACGTGTTTAACTCTTGACGCTCTCCTCATGACGCCTTCAGGTTTGTACTGGGCCGTCATGCAATTTACTCTTGACGCCGTCAGGATATTGCTCTTGACGCCATCACCTACTGTTTCCAGCAAGGAAAATTAAGACTTTGGCGTTTTCTTCACTTTTATGCTCCAAAAACGTCCGAATTGCTTCCTTTTCCTGATTTCACTCCCAAAGTACCTAAAATCACAAAAGGAACGATTTAGGGCAATATTTGATCAAAAAAATTCAATTCCGGGCTTAAATGACCCCCAAAAAGTGGTTCATTTTTCGCGTCATCAATTGTCATTTGATATGTGGGACAGAAATTGAAATTAACTTAGATTATCATTATTATGGAAATATTACAAGAGAGATTTTTTGATACAGTAGAAAGATTATTGTTATTCTTAAGTTACATCCATCGTAACTTGAAGTGAAATACAGGAAAGAGATACAACTTAGGAAATTTTAAACTATATTTTATTTATTTACAACAGGAATTTATTCATCTGTGTAAATCTAGTTGCCATTCCCTCGATATTATCAAGGTCTTTAAAGATTCTTCATTTTCTTGTAAAGGTCTTGGCTTTCCAATTAACATTGTAGTTTGGACATCGTCTCACATGATGACCTTGTCCACCACATCCGTGGTATACAATTGTTGCTGGTTGTACTTTCCTGTCCTTAGTCCTGCAGCTAATTGCCTGGTGACCTATTTTCTGACATTTCGTGCATTTAACCCTACAGATTCCGGTGTGATGCTGGTTGCATTTTTGACACCAGGGTAAATTTTCACGATAACCACTTCCAGTAACAGGTGTGATGAGGCAATTTCTATTAGCTTTTTGATTGTGTTCCAGCTGACGTTGATAATCCATACGATCTTCTAGATGTTTGCGATAACGGTCTTGAGCATTGATGACGTTGCAGTAGATAGGATTGATGGTTCCTATCTCGGAGAGTTTCCTCTTTTGATTATTCCCATTTGCTATAATCCCATGCCTAATTCCTTGATGATGATTGATGGTAGGGTTGATCATTCCTTCTTGAATCTTTAAGTGAGGTGGCCTATACTTCATGAAACTTGCAGGGTGTTGATTACCAAGTATACCCGTCTCTCTTCTCGGATAAACTACGGTAGTCCCTTCTAATACCACCAACACTATGTCTTTTACCAATTTCTGGATAGCTCCAGGAGTCATGGTGATTTCTGATGATGATTGATATGCATTGTTCATGTTGTCCATTTTCTGTAAACATAAATGAAACTCAACATTAGAATCCATATAATATAAGAATAATTTAAATAATGAAGTTAATTATTTCATTGATGATAGACTGAATTGACTCCCTACTGTAATCTAATTTCAAGATATGTCTTTGTTGTATCATTTATCAATGATCAACTCTTGATATGGGATTACTAAGGAACAAACCGACTTGTCTATTAAAATTGAAACGCAATAATCTTTTCTTCATTCTTTAAATTCCCTCACAAATTGGTATTTAGACGATTCTTGAAGTTTTACGTTAATTATGGTAAGTTTAAGAAATCTTAACAATTTGTAAGAAATCTTACGGTAGATTTGAATAATATTACAGAGGTAAACAGAATATTAATAACTTGTATGATTGTTTTTGCAAGATAAACGATACAAGATCTTTTATTAATACTCCATTGATCTGAATAGAATCATTTGGTTATTAAAGAAAATAACAAATGATGAGATTTTTGCATGAAAATATGAGGATTCATTACATGCATGATTGATACGAAAGAAAAGAGTGATTCATAACATAGAGATATAACAGAAAGGATGTTATTATACAATATGTTTTGATTACATGTTCGGAAGTTTCAGAATTATTGAACATTACATGAAATATTAACCAAATCTATTTGGTTTATTAGGAACAACAAGGAAACTTGTAAACTTAAGATTAGTTACGCCTCTGACGTAAATATCTAATTTCTTTCTCAAGTTCAAGTTGTGCAGCTTCCATGTTTGAGAAACGTTCTTGACACATGTTCATTTGGTTTTCCAACATATTCTCTAATGCGGCAATCTTTTGACCCTGGTTTCTGGCTGCATCTCTGGCCATCCATAGGGTTCTCTCAATATCTCCAATTCTTACATGTGTATGACCATGTTCTCTTCTTGCACAACGAACCCTGGAGTCCAAACTTCCAAGTTCCTGGTTGGTGTTGTCCTTTATTTCATTAATCTTTATTCCTAACTCACACATTGGTCGCCTCTCAGCATCCGCCCTTTTGAACAATGCGTCAAGGTTACGGTCGTACCATTCAAATTGAGTTGGTCGTAAACCTTTTAGCTGTTCAGTGTGAGCATCCAATATGCCGGCTTGTCGATAAATAAGATTTCATATTGTTTCAGGAGTGCTTATATCGTAGTCGGGAGAGTTAGGTGAGGATAAATTATTTGGAGAATCTGGTATTGTGGAATCTGAAGTATAAGGTAACGGAGAATTTGGCTCAACATTCGTCCATGATATCCCTTGGCTTGAACCTTGTCCAACTTCGAATGTTGCCTGGCCACCAATCAAATCGTCATATGATTCAGTAGCTCTCCTGAGTCTTTGACGTAGAGGTGAACGAATAGGTGACGATGGAGGTGATCTCGGAGTGAGTTCTATATTAGGTTGGGATTTTGATATTTGTACGTAAGGATCTTCAGTATTCGGAGAATTTTTATTGATAGATGACGTATTAGTATTATGGATATTAGTTTTGACATTCACGGGAGTTCCTAAAGACATGCTACAGTAGTAACCGAGAATAATATTTTATGAGGATTTTGTATGTTTAAAATAAAACAGTACAGATGAAATAATTATTGCGTAAGAGTAACTATTAAGCATGTAAGATAATCTCAACAGATAAAGTATTGAGCACGGCAGTCTGCAGACATGGAGGGCATAAAATGGTATGGTGTAAAATCATTTATTTTGAAAATAAAGTTATAGTTTTAATGTTTGAAAACATTTAATACTCTATAACTGTAGCTCTGATGCCAATCTGTAACACCCCCAAATTTAAGTTTGTCGCAGCGGAAAATTAATTTAGGTGTTACGGGGAGGATCGAAGTTTTAATCTCATAAAACGGCTTAAAAAAAACGTTTTGAAAGTTATTTGTCATTCAAATAATATTTTTGATAAAAATATAAACCATTTGATTTAAAATCTTATTAAAAGATATAAAGGCTTGTAAAAATGACAAATTTGATTTTTACACCATTTTAATTTATCAGAGTAATAAATGTCCACTCCGTGTCTTGTCCTGCTCCGTTAAATTACCTGAGATACACATGCTTAAAAGTGTCAACACAAAGGTTGGTGAGTTCATAGAGTTTTATGAAAAACCATTTATTTTGATAGATTTCAGGAATATTTTGTATTGATTAAATACAAACAGTAATGAAACAAGTATTGAGTAATATTGTCTATAATCACAAATAAAACATATAGATATTCAATCACATTCAAATAAGGGATCAATAATCCTAACATGAGCTGGAAACTCATGATGCTAATTTAATCAGATATACAATTCACGTATGGTCAAATTCCTATACAGCTGTATCTAAATATATGTTGAAAACATACATTTCCTTTATAGATATTGCCCCAAGCCTCATGACACGCAAGCTTAACCAAAAGAGGTGTTTTATCAAATCAATGATAAATTTTGCCCTCTAATAATAGGTGATTTGCCAATTCCTATTTGTCTACGAATATAGTGTATCACGAATAATACGACTAACCATTTGCAAATGGCATTCCGTCAAGTATTAGTGGGACAGGAGGTCAGTCCTTAACAGGTTTCGAAGCTGTTTACTATATTCGCGCTCACTTAACAGTGATTAATGGCTCATGATTAAGGGACTTTATGGCGATAAGGTAACTTAGGCAATATCAAGGTAATAATGGGATCATTCAGAATAACATCATGTAATCAAGTATCATACCACAGTAATCAGTTTGGGAATATTATCGTTTGAGTATCAGTAATTCAGTTTAAGTATTTCGCCAGTAACACATGTATATCACATACCACAATAATCGAATTGGAAACATTTTTTTATGAGTATCAGTATTTCAGTTAAGTAATTCATCAGTAAAATATATATATCAGATACCACAATAATCAAATTGGAAGCATTATCATATGAGTATCAGTATTTCAATTAAATATTTCGTCAAGTATTGTATATATCACATCTTAAATCACAAACCATATTAAATAAATATCAATTAGGAAATTGATTTGAATCATGTATTTTATTCATATACTTATCAAATTATCAAAGTATATGTAAGCATGTATCTCCCTCAATGAGTTAAAAACAAGTATTGGAAATGGGGCTATGACTCACCTGGATTGATACGGAAATGATGAAAAGTAAAATAGGATGAGATTTATGAGTATGATTATGGAAACGTCTTTGATACGGAACCTGATAAATAAATTTATCTGAGAATATAACCAAATACTATTTGGTAAATACGAACGAATAACGAATAAATATTATTCGTTATGACGAATAGATGATGTGCAGTGTAATTGTTATGCCATGCATGATATGATAAAATACTTTATTAAAATATCCATCGAAGTTTTACCTTTTTAATCGTAAGTAAAAGTATTAACTTTTGAAATATCGTTATATATATATTATTAACGTAAAAATAAATAATATATAAATAAAACGTAGTAAAAATGCAGATGACGTGATGGTCGACGTAAAATAGAAAATAAAATAAGAATGTCAAATAGATTATGTTTAGTCTTGTTCTTTTTCAATTTTTACACTTTTTATACTAATGGCGTTAGCGTTACACCGTTAGTCCTTTTCGTATCTAATTTACAATTAAAGTCCACTACTTGTCCAAAATTACAATCTAAGCTTGGAACATCATATAATATCAATTTTTATCCTAAACTTTCTGTTTTTACTGTTTTAGTCCAAGTTTTTAATGTTTGGCAGTTTTAGTCCTTTTATGTGTCGTCGCATTACATTTTTAGTCCAAATTTACAAAAATGATGAGACAAATTATATAAAATTTTCCTAAACTTATTTTATAATTTCTAAGCTTATTTCAACAACTTATTTGATTAAAAGCTTATTTTTTAGCTTATGGGCCTTAACGAGCCACTACAAAAGCCCATTTAAAAATTTAGAGGCGAGGGCATGAAAATGTTTTGGGCCTAAACTTGGGCTACTTTTATGATTCTAAAAACATTTCATATGGGCCCAGTGGGCTTACGGTTCTTAATTTCTTGTTGGGCCTTGAATAAGCCCACTCGACAATTGTTAAGTTTTTATATAAAATTTGGATTTGAAAAACTTGTTCATGTCGATTCAAAATGGATCATTTTATGTGTCGAAACGTGATTATTTTTACAAGTTGTATAAATGAGATTGTTAGTTTTCTAGGTGGTCTATTAGGTCGAGTAGAAATATTGGGTGCTTGTTAAGTAATATTTCATTTTATACTTGTGTTTTTTTGGGTCACATGGAACGTTTATATATTTGTGAAAAACTTGAAATTATTTCTAAGTGTTTAATGGAATTTCATACGATGGAGTATGGTTCGAAAATGATTTAATTGATGTATGTAAAGTGAAAATAAACGTGAAGTGTGTGTGTTACGTGACTCCTAAGCCTTCCAAAATAGAGGCTAGTCACTCGTTGTGTACTATATATAAATATGTATACGTAAACTATATATGAAAGTATATACGTTCGAGACTAAATACAACAATGATGCATGTAAACTTTTAACGTGTAGAATAGATTTAAATGAGTTGTAAAGGACTTACTACACCTCTAGGGTGGTGGAGAGTCGAGAGGGAAAGGATGAAACACAAGAAAATCTCGTCTAATCGTATAACCCAAACGTTATACATATATATTAAACCCGATATCAGTTTTCTTGCTTCCAAACAATATAGCAATCGACCTATTGTTCTTAGAAGTAGTTTTTAGGAAGAGAGAATGTTGTGAAAGTGTTTGAGAATGAGAAGAAGCAAGTGCATGCATGGAACGTATATGTGTATCATTTGAATGATTTCGTATGGTGTGAATTCACTCAAGGAAACAAATGAGATATTCTTTGTCAGTAACTTAGACTCCTAGTATGAGATTTTAACATAGAATATTCAAGTGTGAGAGCTTGAAATGAGGGAAATGTTTTGGTGACTCATGTATGCATGTCGACAACCAATTTAACACATACACGATTTATGAAATCGTGTATAACTTGAATGTAACTGATCATCTTTGACATTAGGACATGAAATCATCTTAAGATTATTATTTGGAACTCGTAGAAACAAACGGGAATCAAAACGGTTAAGATTTGAGTGATTTATGAATTTGATTGGGTCGAGTACATGTCGAACACTTTGTCATTTAAAAATGTATCAAACATAGTCCAATGAACTTGGCATTTGACATACTAATATTTGGCTAGGTGATGAACGAGATGGTGTAAAAATATTGGCACGTCGTGTGTAAGAATTGAGAATAAACGAGGCGTTTTGAAGCATGGTTGGTCGATGTATATGAAAATAATAAAAGGAAAAATTGGGCTTTGGCCTTGGGCCGATGAATAGTGAACGAGGATTGGGCTGAGTTTGTAATTAGGGCCCGTTTGGTTTTATAATTTGTTTATTAATTAGGATTAGTGAAATTAATATTTTGTTAATCGTGTCGAGAACTTGTTTTGTCGTTTGGTGAATTTTGCAATATCGTAATCGTGACCATTTTAATATACTAAGAAAATTTTAAATTTCCCCGTAAAAATGGTGATTAAAATAATGACAGAGATTTATATATAATTAATCGTTATTAATTATAAAGATTTTTGCGAGGTTTTACAAAGAATCTAATTGTTAATCGTGTATTCTTTTTGTATATTGGCGAGTGTATACTTAATTATTGTTTAGTATGTTGTATGAAATGTTTTAACTTTCTTGTATAAAAATTTAAAAGTGTTTGATGTTGTTTTTCTTTTGTGGTGTTGTATTCTATATATGGGCTTTTGGTTATTAAGTTGTGATGGCTTTGTTTCTTTTAGCCTATTACTTATTTGCATGATAAAAAATGACTTTGTTTCTTTTGGTCTATTACTTAGCCCTACAATACTTGTCTATTAGATGATTTTTGCATGGTAATATGAAGCACTCGGGGTCTATCTAATTGGTCATAGTTTAATGTGCGTTAAATATTTTCTTTGTTAAGTTTGTAAGTTAAAGTTTGTATAATAATGTATATATAATAATGCCTCATAAACTGTATAAAAATCATTACAAACCTTTTTAGCTTCATCTCATTTTATTGTACAACTAATTTCACTGAAAATTAATATTGAACTCTAACTAATATTAATTAATTTTATCAATAAACTCAATTCTAAATAGCTAACTAAATCAATATTAACTAACACATTATTAATAATTCCTAAAACCCTTGGACTCCATTATTATATCTTAAACTTAATTTTTTTAATTTACAAATGGGTTTGAGCAAAAATTATATACTTTTTCTTTTATATTGATTATTCAAGTTGCATGCTTACATAAACTAATCATGCTAAAAAGTATCATTTAACCATTAAATATTGCTTTATATACATGCTCGTGCACATTTTCTTTAATCAATTCGCACATGTGAGCTACAACAATAGAAAACACACATAAATTACTTGTATATGAAAATGCATTAACATAATACATATATCTATATATATTGCATTAGGTTAAATTATCAATTATTCTTGCAACCTTTTCAACTTCATCTCAATCCATAACCGACTTTTAATTGTATACTAATTACTAAATATCATGTGATAAATTCTGCAAGCCTTGCACTTCCATCTCGATGTTGTATATACTTCACATTAAATGCACCGGTTTTATTTTTTGATAAAAGTTTGAACTTTTTCTATGTATTGGCGAGTGTATGGTTAATTATTTTTTAGTATGTTGTATGAAATCTTTTGATTTTCTTGTATAATAATTAAAAAATGTTTGATGTTGTTTTGGTTTTGTGGTGTTGTATTTTATAAATAGACTTTTGGTTATTAAGTTGTGATTGGTTTGTTTCTTTTAGCCAATTACTTATTTGCATGATAAAAAAATGGTTTTATTTCTTTTGGTTTATTAATTAGCCGTACAATACTTGTCCATTAAATGGTTTTTGCATGGTAATATAAAGCACACAGGGTATGTCTAATTGGTCATAGTTTAATGTGCTTTAAATATTTTCTTTAGTTTGTTTATAAGTTGTGATTGTAACACATCTTTCGTAAGTGATTGTAATACATCGCGTGAATTTGTTTATGTTTTTGTAAATCTAACTTTTTTGATTATTTTATAGTTTAGTAGTTAGTTGTTTTTTATTTTTAAATTTTGTTTTAATTTAATATTGGTCATTGCTCGATCTAAATGTTCATAGCCTATTGTTCTCAGACCCGTGCGATGCACTGAGAATGGATCAAATTGTTTCTTGCATAATGTTCAGCACTAAGTTTCGTCATGTTTGAAACTCTCATTTTTTTGGTGATGGTCGAATTTTGTTGGCCAATAAGTTCCTAAGTTATGATGTTACCCCAACTTTTGTTAGCATGGCATAAAAATTGTTGATGCCTTTATTTCGTCCTGTAGCAATTTTCGGATCAGCCCAGTCCAAATCATAAGAATATAACATTGTAGCTCATGAATTATTTGATAACAAATCATAACATAATTTGCAATATTATTTTTAAACTAAATAATGAAAATGTGTTTTGTTATGTATTTTACGTTAAATAAGTGTTATTAATTGATAACTATACATTGTTACAAAGCCAAGTTTACTAAATGATACGAACAATCAATTTATTTTAATTTTTAGTGTATTCTTTCTTGAAATATGTGTATCTTAACAACAATTTTTGGTATCATATTTGGTAGTATATCTTTGCTTTCAACACATACAGAAATATTTATGAAAGAGGAATTGTAACCAAAATGTGGTAGTTGAAATTCTAGTAGAACCCAGCCCGTACATTATAGCTCTAATGCTAAAAATTCTTCGCAACGATTGGTGACGAAGAAAAAATCCGATACCGGGGTTAAAATCAATCCAGTTTTGAATATTCCATTGGCTAATAATATCAACTTGTTAGGACATGGTTCTATATTTTGTAAGTGTAGACCCAAAAACAAAACTAAATGAACAAAAGTATCTTGTAACCATTTTGTTCTTGTACGCATGTATATATTTTATAACTTTACTTATTTACATTACTATGTTATAAGCTATTTTTTATGGACGGGTTGGCATATATTATAATTTTAAGATAAGTTGCAGAACATGAGTCACAATTACACCATAATAAATGACACACGCTCAACAACTACCACCGTTTTCTTTCTATATTTTGATATTGTATATCGCCGTATCGCATATTCACCATTCTAGTACTTTGAAATACATACATGGATTGTTAATAAAAACCAAGTTTACGAACTGAGTTAACCAAGAAGGAAAATCAACATCACGAATGGATTATATGATTAGTTACATCGATATGAATAAACATGTGCACGTCATGATATTATTTAGCCTTTATGCATTGATAAACCTTTTCAGCCCAATCATTAAACCCAATCCAAACATACGGTCCAAATCAATGAGCCTAACTCCAAACCCAAGAGACACACCCGGTTATTGATATAACCCTAATCCTCACATAGGTGCAATTTTGTGTGTGTTGATTTCGTATCTTTAACCGAAAGAAAAGAAAGAATGATAACAGATTTCTTATTGTTCTATCTTTATAATTTTCGGATATTAAAAATGAAGTTAAGCTTCAACACGATCTATGATGATATTTTCTATTACTAAAATCTGTGAGTACATAAAGAAAAGAGCTGAGATCTTTGTTAATGGGATTAGGATTAGTTTTTGGATTTGCTTGTTTGAAAGGGTTGTGATTCGAAGATGGTAGATGGAATATGATTTGTTTGGTTATTTTTTGTCATAGCCGTGAGTTGTTTATAGGATTTGTTGTTGTTGTTGTTGTTGTTGTTGTTTGAAACTGTGGTTGATGGAAAGAAGATTTTTTTTGGTCGATTTTGTTGTTGTTAGATATGACGATGGGATTTAGCACACAGAATTGGTGTGATTTTTTTGCTATGTTTCTTTCTCATTCGTGGATGGATTTTATACCTGCTTCAAGCATTAATAATCCAGCAACACTTCATATTCATCAATTATGTGGATGGTTTGTATACCTTCATTAACACATGCCTAATAATGAGGAATAAGTGTACGCTATAGACTAATCTTTTCGTTTCTTAAGGCATTCATAACATAAACCCTTTGCATGCTCTCCAATTAATTAGACGAATACTGAGGGACTCCAACTTGTTTCTAACTCTAAAAACTCTATCATCATAACTCCACATTAAATTTAGGGACTGAATCTTATAGTATTACGAGGCTTGCAGAACCCGTGCTACGCTCGGGCTTTTAATCTAATTGTTAATCGCGTGTATTGTTTTTGTGAATTGTCGAGTGCATTTGTATTTTTAGTTTAGTATGTTTTATGAAACGTTTTTAGTTTGTTGTTTAAAAATATAAAAATGTTTGATATTGTTTTGGTTTTTTGGTCTTTATATTTTCTAAATGGGGTTGTCGTTATTAAATTGGCATACGCTTGATGTAATTTCCTTTGATTGTTTTAGCCTAATACGTAACCCAACAAAATTTTTGCATTATGTGGTTTTTGCATGGTAATACGAAGCACACTGGCTTTTTCTTATTTGTTATAGTGTAATTTGCGTTATCATGTATATATAATAATGTCACATAAACTGTATAAAAATCGTTACAAACCTTTTTGGCTTCATCTCATTTTATTGTACAACTAATTTTATTGAAAATTAAAATTTAAGTCTAACTAATATTAATAAATTTTATCAATAAACTCAATTCAAAATAGCTAACCAAATAATATTAATTAACACACTATTAAAATTCCTAAAACCTTTGGACTCCACTATTATGTCTTAAACTTTATTTTTTTAATTTATTATTATAATTTACAAATAGGTTCGAGCAAAATTATGTACTTTATCATTTAACTATTTGAATGTTACTTACAAATATTTACATACTAAATGTGATTTTGGCCGGTTTATATATGCATAAATTAGGTTAAATCATTAATTATTCTTGCAGCTTTTTCAACTTCATCTCAGTTTATAACCGTCTTTTAATTCTTTACTAAGTACGTGATTAATTTCTGCAACTCTTACACTTCCATCTCGGTGTTGTATATATTTCACATTAAATTATGGGACTCCATCTTGAGTATCTTGATTACTACACATTAAATTAAGGAACTCAATTGAAAATTAACATTGAAGTCTAACTAATATTAATAAATTTTATTAATAAACTCAATTCTAAATAGCTAACCATATGAATATTAATTAACATACTATTAATAATTCCTAAAACCTTTGGACTCCACTATTATGTCTTAAACTTTATTTTATTTTTATTATAATTTACAAATGAGTTCGAGCAAAAATTATGTACTTTATCATTTAACCATTTAAATGTTGCTTACAACATGTACATACTAAATGTGATTTTGGCCGGTTTATATAGGTATGAATTAGGTTAAATCATTAATTATTCTTGCAACCTTTTCAAATTCATCTCAATCCATAACCGTTTTTTAATTCTTTACTAAATACGTGATTAATTTCTGCAACCCTTACACTTCCATCTCGATGTTGTATATATTTCACATTAAATTATGGGACTTCATCTTGAATATATTGATTACTCCACATTAAATTAAGGGACTCAATTGAAAATTAACATTCAAGTCTAACTAATACTAATAAATTTTATTAATAAACTCAATTCTAAATAGATAATCATATGAATATTAATTAACATACTATTAATAATAACTAAAACCTTTGGACTCCAATATTATGTCTTAAACTTTATTTTTTTTATTTGTTATTATAATTTACAATTGGGCTGGAGCAAAAATTATGTACTTTATCATTTAACCATTTAAATATTGCTTACAACATGTACATATTAAATGTGATTTTGGCAGGTTTATATAGGCATGAATTAGGTTAAATCATTAATTATTCTTGCAACCTTTTCAACTTCATCTCAATCCATAACCGTATTTTAATTCTATACTAAGTACGTGATCAATTCCGGCAATCCTTGCACTTCCATCTCGATGTTGTATATACTTCACCTTAAATTATGGGACTCTATCTTGATTACTCTGCATTATATTAAGGGACTCAATCTTATAGTATTATAAAGTTTGTGTAATCATGTATATATAATAATGCCACATAAACTATATAAAAATCGTTACAAACCTTTTTGGTTTCATCTCATTTTACTGTACAACTAATTTCATTGAAAATAAACATTGAATTCTAACTAATATTAATTAACACACTATTAATAATTTCTAATACCTTTGGACTCCACTCTTATGTTTTAAACATTATTTTTTTATTTATTATTATAATTTACAAATGGGTTCGAGCAAAAAGTATGTACTTTATCATTTAACAATTTAAATGTTGCTTTACATACATGTTTGTCAATAACCGTCTTTTAATTCTATACTAAATACGTGATCAATTTCGGCAACCCTTGCACTTTCATCTCGATGTTGTATATATGCTCGTGTACATTTTCTTGAATCAATTCGCACATGTGAGATACATCATAAACTAATTACGCTAAAAATTACATTTAACCATATAAATGTTGCTTTACATACATACTCGTGCACATTTTCTTGAATCAATTTGCACATGTAAGCTACATCTATAGAAATCGTACATAAATTACTTGTATATGAAAATGCATTAACATAATACATATATCTATATATATGCTTACCTATAAGAATCACCTAAATATGTAAGAAACAAATAAAATAGTTGGTATCCCAATATTTGGTTCCATTTATCTGAGCATCCATTATCTTGTGTGATTTTCATGGTACCTGCGTATGATAACAAAATTAAGAAAAAAAGAAGACGAAGTTAATTACAAAAATCTAAAAGATGTGTGAATCATCTCCAAAATGTTGCAAAATAGAATTTAAATACTGCTACCAACAATCAAATATCTAAAAGATGCGTGAGTCATCTTCAAATGTACATACTAAATGTGATTTTGGCCGGTTTATATAGGCATGAATTAGGTTAAATCATTTATTATTCTTGCAACCTTTCGCAACCCTTGCACTTCATCTAACCGACTTTTAATTCTATACTAAATGCTATGTGATCAATTCGGGCAACCCTTGCACTTCATCTCCTTTCATGATTGTATAGTTATTATGAGGCTACATTGAATTCCGAGCATTGGCAATTTGTACTATATGCAATCTTGACGCCTCCACATTAAATTTTAGGACTCAATCTTATACGTTTATAGATAGATAAGATATGATAAGATTTATTTTTTTTTTCCTTCCTGAAATGGTAAATTTATTAATTAACGAATGAGCAATTTACATGAAATTCAAAGCAGCCTATCATGAACATGCCATATGGCTGATACAACTTGTTAAACAGAATATTCAAAAGATACAATACAACTTAATTCAAAAGATACAATACAACTTAATTCAGGATTATACTGATTCTAAATTCACCATTCTTCTAGACCTAGCAACTGGATGCTATCATCTAAGCAACCATGGAGAAATATCCTTCCTTGACTACATTTCCACTGGACAAACACCCTACCCTAGTCTCAGTTGTAGCCCATACAAATGAAACTAGAGGCTCTTATCTAGGGCATCATCAAGAGAAGAGATCAAAACTCCTATTCCACTGGGTCTCACATGCAAAGAGCTACATTTCCTTATGCATGCATCACTCAACATGCACAGAGTTGTCCAAAGATACATCCCACCTTAACTATGTTTCCCATAATTCTATCATCATGAAAAACAAAGAACAATGATCATCAGGCTGCTACTCCACCAAGTTCTAGAAACCTACTTTATGTAACTATCTACTAATCTGAATTGGACACAGCAACACACTCAAAATTAGTTGCCACACCTAAAACCCCTAATATGAATGAGCTGGAACTCCAACCACCCTTTCAACAACCACAAAATACAAGGCCCTCAGCTATCACAATAAAGGAGATAACTTTGTTGCAAAACTGTCTAATCTCCTTGACCCAAACACCCCTTTAAGGAGCTGTTACATTGGATTGCTGCTTATTCTTTGCATAATTCATCACCACATTTCATTCTCATCACTTGAGCTGACTTTTTTTCATTTAAACACATAAGTTGCAGTTTAATGTTACCTTCAATGATCTTTAATAGGCTTGACTTATCTGTTTCTTCACTAGTGAACAGTCTTGCATTTCTTTCCTTCAAAATGTAATAAACACTATAAGCCAATCCAATTCTCTTAAGAACACTTCCAATAAAATTATTACAAGGGTCATCAGTGCATTGCTCATTCAGAACTTCCCATGAGTTTGACATCCAAGCATTCTCCATTTTGATTTTAAGCTCTTCCCAAATAGTCTTAGAATAAAGCCCATTCTTAGATTGCATTGAGAGAGCCAAACAACCTTATTCCATCTGACCAATCCATGTTGATGACTGATATGTTTCCGGGTAACTTTTGATGAGAAGTCACTTATGTTGCCATCATATCTTTTCTGCTTAGTGACATATTCCGTTTGTACTAATTGTGGGACTGTTAGGTTAACAAGCATAGGATATTGAACATTCTACTCATGTGGCCATCTCCATTCATTATTAGCAATCATCTCATTAACTGTCATGTTTTCAGAAAGCCTAGCATTGTGGATGCTTCTTGTGGTAACTGTGTCTATAAGCACCCCTAAACTGCTTCATTGATCATACCATATATATTAGTCTTCTGTCCATTCCCAATCACCTTGACAATGTTGTATCGCACCTTAGACCTCAATTCAAGTATTGTTTTCCACATCCAACTATCATTGTATTCTTTTTGGACTTGCATATGCTTTTGCCTTTAAGTTTCACTGCATGAACCCATTTTAGCCATAAAATATCTTTATTGATTGTTAACATTAGCTTCAACTTGAACTGATCGATGTTAGCAATTTTAACAAAAGCTACAACTTGAAATAGTTACTTCTATTTTGAGAATCGGCGTAAATCAGAAATTAAGAAAGTATGGTCACTTTAACTAATATTACAAGCAATCGCACATGCAGAACAAGGAGATATATCTAATGAAGTTAAGATTATATGCCCAAAGTCAACCCACAATATGTATGTGTGTTTGTTAGGCAAGATTATTTCCCGTGTACCAACAATGTTTATGACCTATTCTTATAGACTAAACAAATCATGATCCGTTGTTATCATGTTCCTTTCTTCAACTTTGGACATTTATCGGTGGCCAATAATGTAATTCATAATGTGCATTATGAAAGTCGGTTCTTTGTGTGTATTAAATTACATAAAAAGTTATATCTGGTTGTGAACAAATTCAATAACGTTAAAAGGCTCTTAGGAAACCTTTAAGCAAACTATATAGAGGATACATACAAAATTTTTCTAACTAGTAATGTGATACCCTAAGCATATCCATTATTGGCTGTGGCCGGAGTGGTAACTGGTTCATATGATAACATTCACCTTACAATGACACGTTTTGTCGGCAACTGCGAGAAGAGTTTGTAAGAAACATGCAGTTAAGTGTGCCCATGTGAGAGTAGTACCGGTTTGGGTCACCGACGAGAAGTCTTCACATGAGAGTCAACAAATGAAAAGTTGTGATCATATGGCCAGAGCTGAAAATATTATGGTATGATTAGGAGGGATGTTATTGGTAATTAACATCATCAAAGTAACCGATTTACAATTTTAAACATGTGAAACATATACTCCCCCGTCTAAAAATAAGCGATTCACATTGCTATTTTTGGATGTTCCCAAATAAGTGTCCTTTTATATTTCAATCAACTAAAATACACTTTAATGTGTAAAGATAATATTCGGTTGGTGGAGAGTAGTTACTAAAATTTCCAAACTTTGTGCATTTTTAAAATGAATACTTGTTTTGGGGCGGAGTATTAAACATGCAAGCAATGCTATACCCACACACAAAAAATACACTCGCTTACGTGTCAGTGGGTGATTGATGCATTTTATGGTAGTTTATCTCTCCTCTCTCTTATTAAAACAATCACCCGCTGACTCATCAGCGAGTAGATTTTTTGTGTGTATTTTGTGAGTGGTTCTAACATTTCTCTAAACATGCAACAACAAGAAACAGAGTGGTGTAATGGTAAAATGTAAAACAATGTTTGTCACAATCGTTTCAATAGAGTAATATGAGCTATAATCCCAGGTATTGAAGTAGTTAAAGATGGGTGGGTCGGGCAACGGGGGTCAAAATCGGTTACTTTCTTGTATGGGTATGCGTGACCCGTAACAAATAGTTATAGATAATTAGAAGGTTTAATACGATTATACAACAAAATTATTCCAACAATATTTTTCTTATATGAAAATCATATTAGGTTGTATATTATGTAGTAAAAATAAATTTTGGGCAGCTTTAACCTGTTAGGCCTATCTTACCCATTTTTTTAGCAATATTTTTTATGGGTTTGTATAGCGAGTACCCTTATAACACTATTTTAAATGTTTAAATAAAGAAAATTTAGGTTAATTAATTAAAACATCAGAACTAATTAAGGTAAATTATAAGATTGATTAATGTGCATTAAATGCATTTTTCAATTTAAAAGGAAAGTTCGGGATGAATTAATACACCTTAAGCGATGTGCTGAGACCCTTGTTAGACAATCCCATTTTTTATTTGACAACTTAACGTGTTAGACATGAAATGTATCTCTTAAATCAACTCACTCAAGGTAAACGGGAATAAGTACTTTAAATATGTTAACATGGAAATATTATTATATTTAACGAGAATGGCGCCGGCCCGCCGCGTTGCGGGCGGGGCGGTTTTTTTTGCGGTATTTTTTTTAGCAGAAAGTGGGCAAAGCACACCAATATATTATACACAACAGTACATGGATAAATTTGGTTCTAAAGTTGCCTAACCAATAATAACGATATTAGTTCCATACGACTTCATTTACTTAAGGCATGCTTAGTTGAGAAGTAAAATAGGTCAAAATAAAATCAACACATGTCATATTTTACATATACTCTAGTGAAGATATCATATACTCTAGTGGTCCTGCACAATTATCAGTAAAATGAAAGCTGGTAAGCAAGAACGAAAAGAGTAACAGGCCGGCGCGTTGCAGCAGGGGCAGTTTTTTTGGCCGTTGGTACAGTCATAGGAAACATAGGACTTACATTATAGATGCTGGTGATTACACGATCCAAATTTTACATGATATCATTTTGCCAGAAGAGTTGTCTTTCAAGTTCAAATACATTCAGGCGCATCTTAAAAGTTAGAATAAAATAGTTGACGTGTTTCGAAATCCAAACCTGAGGGAAGGCATAATCATTGATGTTAAGAGGTGCTGCTGATGCAATGTTGATTGCCTCGTCCCGTATATAAAATGATATTCTTTCTTGTTTTTGTGCCTCATAGAAGATGGTATCCATAACTTGAAGTGTCAGCAACTCACCATGTTGGTATACATCTTAACAGCAAGTTCCTTAGTGATCTGTATATTCAAAATTCAAGATCATAAAGTTTCATGGTTCTATTAGATAAAAGTAAAAGACAATCGCGTTGTTAAATACGTCAGGTTGTGGTTTACCTTAAGGGATTCAGTATCGATGATTCGGTGGCCAATTTGATTAAGGATTGAGCATTTAAAACTCGCTTAGTTCTTGGAAAGCTTAGTTCTAATTATTTTAATACAAACATATAGAAAAAGAGAATTTTTTTAGCTCGTACCCTGCATCTGTGGACCGCCTCTAGCATTTAAAACTCGCTGCTGATTCGACACTAAAGGCATACACATACGGAGATTATGCACGTTCCCTTGCCACATAAACGTTGTCCAACGTTTGCACGAACTCATCAGAATAATCCCGACGAATGTCTCTATAACAACACCTGCACGAAAGTCAAGTACTTTTGGTCCGGTTGTACATCCTGCAAAGAGCAAAAAAACAACAAAAAAGTGTGCATACATGTTACAACATATGTAAAGAAACTTGCTGTTAAATTAAATATTGCCAAATACCCCTTTCTATCACACTTACTTGCCTTCATTCGTAGAACATTGGTCGCTAGTATTCCTGTGTGTGCCACTCAACTGTTCCCGTGGTTTTTCCTTAGTAGCTGTAACAGCAACATATTGAGAAAAAGTAAATGCAGTCTAAATCATTGTGCATATATTGATAACTACAAAAATAATCAAACATCAAAGGTTATCATGGCAATCATAATCTTCTAAATAACGTACATAACTGTTCTAAAATTCAAAATAAATAAGGGTATTTACTTTTAGTAATCATTCGACCATGCCTGCACATCGCAGAAGTAGTAGGTCGGATATGGTTTGACATGCAAGCAATATTCACACTAACCTCAACAGCACTACGATTCGTTTGGAGTGTATTATTGCTTGAGAAGCCAACATTTGTAGCTATCGGTTTACCTACGTATAGTCTATTATGAAAGGTCGCGTTAGATATTTGGAAAGGCGAACAGGGAGACACTGTAACATAATACAAAATAGGAAATGCGACCAAGTACAAACAGATGAAAAAACAAAAACACTCTGAGATTAAGCAACTTACACGAGTGCCTATTATGATGGATACCAATGGTGAATCAACAGAGGCAGTTCTTGATGACGAAAACGGTTGACCACTTTACAAAGTCTGGAAAACACATTGGGCTGGATTGACATTGGGCTGGATATTTTGTTAATGATGCAAATCAAATGTATCAGTATGATGGACCACCGGTTTCTGTAAGTAAGTAGTAATTAGCTTTAGAAGTCCTTACAATTGGTTTAATGCCTAACTCGGTAGTCCACCATCCCGACGCCCGTGTCTTTTGTGAATTGTTATCCCCCCACGTACAAACTGTGACAATAATAAGAGTTCACATGATTCATAAGCTTTCATATTGGAGGTGATTTTGAATATATTTAGAAGTGTTACCCTATATATGTATTTAAGAGTATTTGATCTTTTACCAATTTGCTATACCTGTTGTAAACTGCTCGAACCAACTGCGTTTTTCATTAGAGATTTATAATCTGCATTTCTTGACCAGTCGTCTATTTCACCCACGCTCCGTACAGCAAGAAGACGGAGAAGTTCTCTCGTTTCTGAATTTCTGAAGAGAAAAAGAGGACATAGCTACAAACAAAAATCGAGGATGCATTATACTGCCACTATATGGAGCGAGACCATCAGTTTGCATAGAAGCATAAAATTTGGGCCAAGTATGTGACTAAATGATCCGCAGGTCCACCTGCAATTACGATGTAATAAAGGTCCATGTCAGCAAGTCAAACAGACACATGAATAAGCCGTAAGTTCAAGTAAGCAATGTCGTAAGCCAAAAGGCAACCTAACCCTGAGCCTAAATTAGACTCATACCCAAATGATAAAAACAAAAAGGCAGTTTACTAACACTGAAGCATCGGAGTTTGTGTGCCTAATGGTCCATCATCTGTTGCTGAACTCCAGGTCTGTGAACTATCTGTGGCTGCAAGGATCAGGAGATATGATTATTTAGAAATAGGTAACCCGGGGTTTTAGAATCCTTAGGTCTTAACACTTTAACATACCCAAAAACATGTCTTCGAACTGCCTTTTGCGAGGACCGTATGCACGCCGGTGAGTCAGTGAAATCTGTGTCGAATCTCTGCAGTTAGTGTAATGCCACCTACTGATCTTACATTGAACATTCACTGCAAGATATTTTACAATGGGTCACAATAGGTCAATAAACCGGGTGACTAAAGAATGGCAACGTAGATAATCAATAGTTGTTACACTAACCTGTGGGTGCTACTGTCGGTCTCGATCCCTGAATAGCGTTCCCATGCATAGTCGTTGCGTGTCCAAACAATCCTGTTTAGCAAGCAATGCACATGAAATCATATCCGTTTCTACAATCAAAATCATATCTATTGACCTTTTAACAAAGGGAAAAATAATGAATATATGGTATTTCACTCTGAGCGATATGAAGCAACTTACCTGGGCCATTGTCGATGGATGCATCAGATCACATACTAAAATCAAAAGGCATCTGTTTTTGTTTTGCATGTCCTCAGTCATCTAGAATAAACTCGGCAAGGTCATTACAGCCGATCTTTTCTTGTATTCCCAACTCGATTCAAACACGTCACAAAGTACAACAAACCAAACCCCTCGTGCAATTGTTACTGACGATGAACTTAGGTCAAAATTCGAGAACCTTGTAAAAGAAAAAAGTAGTATTCACCTTGCGCTTTTTAACTCTTACGTGGACCTTAAGCCCCGCGTCGTCATTGCCGCGGCAAGATACGGGCATCAACCATAATTCGGGTCGGGTTAACATGCCAAGATACGGGCATCAAGAAACTATTCAAGCTTTAACCGGCTCACTCTGCTCCGGTATTTCTAACCTGCCAAAATCAATGGGAATCAAAAATCAAGCAAAACTTATTGTTCAACTCGACCGTCTAAAGTTTTCCTTTTTTAAGTCATTAACCAAACAGGCAAACACTAATATTTCAAGTTCCTGTTTTAAATACAACCTTAAAAAAGATGTTAAAATCAACATTTTCCTTCATATGTAACCAAAAGTCCAGTTTGTTTGATATGTTAATAGAACATAAACAAAAAAATAAGCAATCTAAACGCTGATAATTTAAAAATTATAACCAAAATACAAGATAACTAATTATCTGAATGACTAAAACCGCGATAGCTACTTCGCTAACTCCTATGGCAGACGACTAAAACCAAAATAGCTACTTCGCTAACTCCTATGACTACCCTGACCACTGATGTAAGCTGGTGATTATCTAAATGATACTATAAACGCAACGTAAGCAAGTATTCAATAACATTTAGGAAATAAATAATGACTATTCTTTCTAGATATGTTTTTCGATCAGGTGAGGGGGTATTTGGGATTGCAACGTATCTTTAAGGCCTATTAATCAAATTAATCATACTAAAATATATAACAATAAATAGTATCTGGCCGTAACTTGCTAGCCTAACATCCGGACCACAAATAGCAGGTCAAATACCTCACATGATTAGTAGTTGTTCATATATTTCAACGGTTGTACTATGTGCCTCCATCGAATGTAAAATGGGAGCGTAAGGTAGAAATTTGGCACTATTACTTGAGCAACTTTCACGTGATAGTCTGAATAATTTACCTTTTTTTACTGGAGTCCCGGATGTTTTATTCGCTCCATTTACAGATTGAAATATCAAATTTACACCAGTCAAAGTTGTATAGAAAAGTCACAATGAAGTAATCTGCGAATAATACCTTTTAAAGGATTGATATAGGTTGCTTATTCACCCATTTGAAACCTGCAATACCAAATTCAAATAAGCTAAACTACTATAAATGAGTCATAATAATATAATTTACAGAAGCCATAAAGTTGGGAAGTTGTAGACGTATCAGCATTTGATTACGTCTAAATATAAGTGGCAATAGCTAAAAAACGCGTCTGCAAGAACATAACATAATTAGCTTAAAACCTTTTTTCGAGTGTTCTCACGTTTTTTTGCAAAAGAAGCATATGCAAACATTGTTCCTCATACTATCCAAGTTTTTAGCATCCTTATTTTCGTAAACCTATATTATACTTGGTTTTTCCCAAATTCGTTTGACCCATTATGAGAGGTTTGCAAAGTAAGGTAGAAGTATTGTATAAACTCACCTGTGATGCCATAACTACAGCAATCTCATTAAGCACCTGCACAAATAGAACAACTTTTATTACTATATATATGCAAACATATTAAGAAGATGAACACGGGAGTAAAATTAATAAAATATGTTACCTGGTTTGTCATCTCTTCCATACAGCAGCATAGTATCAAGATCATTTTCCACAACCTGTACTTTAGTTATAATGGTTAGATTACAACCAATATTGGTCGTCCAATAATCGGTTAAGCATTAAGAGTTAACATGAAACAAACACCCACTTACAACCCAGAACATGTTAACTAAGGGTCTCTTTATATTGGCTTATTATAGAACCCATTAGGTTATTCAGTTCAGCCTATGTTTGTGGCTTATTTTCTGGCTTATGAGCATATTTTCTATGCTTAAGCATAATAATCCCAAAAAACATACCTTAGTATCACCATCAACGGAATTAAACCGAAAGCTGAACATGGTAGGCACCAAATCTTCTCAAGTAATTCATCAAACACATGGTAGGCACCAAATCTTCTGAAGCAATTCATCAAACACATGGTAGGCACCAAATCTACCAAAGATATTAATAATATAAGTCAATCCCAAAATCATAACTAAACCCTTAGATTGATATATTTTTTTTCACAAATCATTACAAACCCACAAACCATATCAATAATCAACATAAAAAAATCAAAAAACTCCAACAATAATCAGAGTACATAGCTTCTTGATTTTCGTACCTGTCTTCCAGTACCCCAATCATCACCTGAATCAAGACGATCATGACCCGTATCCTACCACCACAGCCTGACCACCGGATGGAACGCTGGGAATGAAGATATCGCTACAGCATCTGAATGTTCTAGATTTGTGTAGTAGTATAATATTTATCATATAGCGGTATGGATCATACTGGGAATGGATCAGTTGGGCTAGGGCTAGGAAAAAAGGCCAAGTCTTTGGGCCACAACTTTTGGCGGGAAAAGTGCTAGTAAAACATCACGGGGTTTAATATAAACTTATAATTATAATTATAATGTTATAGCGATGTTGAATAATACTTATAAACTTGGAAATATTATTACATCAACAGACGATACACATGGGTACAAAATGATTTATTTCAGATCTAGATGATGTCACATCTTATGACAACTGGCAAATTAGGAAGCCATTTTGAAAACCCGCATTACGTAAAAGTTCGTTTATAAATTTATGTTTGAAATTTTATTCATAACGAACTTTTAAAACCTATATTGTGGTTGATTATATTTAAAATTTTTGTGGAATCGAATTTGGATTATCGATGTGATGAGAATTTATTTCGAGATTTTATTTGGTGCTACGTTGACTTCGGCACTAGAACGACCTAACAAAAATTTAATGTTTTGAATTAAGGTTCAACTATATATTTATTTATTGAAAGTATTGTGATATATTAAAGTCTTGGGAACGAGCTCGGTTCGAGAAAGAGTTGGAATATTTTAAATTTTGTGTCCGTGTAATTTACACCTAGCCACCTTACCCTTAAATGTTAATAATACTTTTATTATTATTATTATTATTATTATTATTATTATTATTATTATTATTATTATTATTATTATTATTATTATTATTATTATTATTATTATTATTATTATTATTATTTAAGAAGAGAGAAAAAAAAATAATAACTACAAAAATCGTCCGTTGTGGTCTTTTCCTGGGAACACACAAACAAACACCATCTTCCTCTCTCTCTCTCCCTCTCATATACCCTAACCGCCGCCGCCACCTAAACCAGCCACCACCGCCACTCCAACACCGAAAATATCACCACCAAATTAATCCTTTCATCAAGATCTATCAATTGGTATAACTCACGCGCGATTTGGACGCCCCTAACACCTCGAAATCACCACCACCGCCACATAAACACCACCTTTTCATCTTTTTCTTGTTGGGTTTTTGAAGAAACGTAAGATTTGAGTCGTTTTGAAGGTATGTGACCACGAGTGCAACTCGTGTGTCTCGAATCGTGTCCCAAACCGTGGGTACACGACTTTTATTTAATGGGTTTTGTAAAATACTTATGGGAAATGATATTTTGATGAAGAAAAACTTGTTTGGTATCCGGGTTGTGGATGTTTGGGTTGTTGTCGACTTGTTGACCACGAGTCGTGGCTCACGGCTCATCATGGTTCTAGCCTATGGCTTGGTTTTGATGATGGAATGTAGACCTAGTAAGCTTGTTAGCAAGAGGTTGATATAAGGAGTTGGATTTGGCTTGATTTTTGGTTGATTGGATATTGTTGTTGTGCTTGTGTTGCCGCGACCCAAAGGGTCCTTGTTGGCAGCCTTGGTGTGATCGTTTGAGCTTTAGCCGAGACCCAAGTGGGTCACTTGGCTCGGGTTTGGCTTGGTAAACCAACCCGGATTACATGTAATGTGATGACCTTCTTGTTGTGTTCATGTTGTTATTATTTTGGTTGTTGTGGTATTTGATTTTCCGGCTGTTGTACTTGGTTGGGTCGAGACCTTAGTAGTCTCGACAATGGATTTATTGTGATGATTGTGGAGTTATTGACGAAGAGCAATTGGAACCGGTTTCGAGACGGTTTATTAGATTGACAGAGATAGGTTAGTCGGGTGCCGTAGTCGGACCCTATCGTTGTAGCACGTGTTTTGGGAATTGTTGGACGGAGATTGATTACTTGGTTTAATTTGATTATCATTTTTACTTGGACTTGGACAATGAGCCGAGAGTGATGACTCGGACATGTGACCATCTATATGACTCGATAATTATTTATAATCAAACATAAATAATAAGACTCGTAATAATATTATTAATAATATAAACGTTTATATAAGTATATAGACGTGAAAACGTATATATAACTATATAAGTGCGTATATTAAAAATAAAACGATCACGAGTAATATTATAATAATGCGATGATATATATTATACTATGTGAATATTGTAATAAATGTCGGGAACGTTATTATAATTAAACAACTATAAATGACGAGGAAATCTATAACGTTGGATAATTATATTAAATAAAATATATATATATATATATATATATATATATATATATATATATATATATATATATATATATATATATATATATATATATATTTTTTTTTTTTAAAAACGAGGAAACTATCGAGTTATACGGAGTCGTGGTCACTTGAGTCCAAGTGGGTTATATTATTTGTTTTGTGACTTTTGTGTTGGTCACGGATGTGTGACATTAATACATTCACTTTCTATAACTACGTAACTTACTTAATCGACGGATTAAATAAGAGCTATTTAGTTATATAAAATGAGTATATTAATGGGCATCGTATCCTACTATGCCCATAGGTTGTGGTATGTGTACGGGGATGATAGATTACTAAATATCTCGTGAAGTTTGCCAAGTTGACGAATTTCGTAAGCTTGACGGCGTAATTAGAGAATTTATTAAACTTTGATACATACCATGTAGTACTATACGTGCTATGTGATTTAGGTTTTGGGTATAATCTTGGAGTGATATATTAAGTAAATAAATATGGGGGGATTACCAAATCGACGGATTTGATAAACTTCGATGATTTATTTAAATAATATATTGGGCTAATATTAGACCTATAGATTGTTTTGTTATTCTTTTTGGTTGCGACTTCTTGGTTTGAGTTGTGTCGACCCATCACCCGCTTGGATACCAAACGCCAAACTAATAATACGAGAATAATACGAGAAATTGATTTTCGGAAAGTAAAATGGAATACGTTCGGGAATGGGAATATTTTATTTTGAGGAAATAATCCTGAAACGAGTTTATATTGTTAGGAAGTGCCGAGTCCGTAGTTGCCGTCATTTGAGTTGCTATACATCTTACTTCTACCGATTTCTTCTTGCTGATTTCTGGACATGACGTGAGTCATAGCCCCACTTTTTACTCTTGAACTTTGTTTTCAATACTTGGGGTGAGAAACGTGCAAATATGTGGACTATTATCGCTTTTATTTTTCAAAACTTGCTATGCTTATGGAACTAGGATGTATGTCAACCTTAGTCACATAGTGAATTATCGCGTGTGGACTAGATATGGTTAGACGAATGTTAAAACAACCTTAGTCACATAGTGAACCATCGCGTGTTGACTAGATTTGGTTAGATGAGGTACATCAACCCTAGTCACATAGTGAACCATCGCGTGTGGACTAAATAATGGTTGGATTATGAGATTGGCGTATTTGAGGATTTTGGATGATCTATAGTGTGCACTATAGGATTTTGCGTTGAGGAGTGAGCCCTAGTCTAGCTAGCAAGCGTTTTGCGTATATGTCCACTTGATTTGATATTGAATATAAACCTATGATCTCACCAGCGAAAGCTGACTTTTAGCACGTTTTCTCAGGTAATTAAGTGATGAACTTGGATGCTTGGATTGGAGGTTTGGCTTGGCTATGCGGTTAAGGATCTATTTTTCTAAAACTCTGATATATAATTGTGGACCTACACTTATTTCTTTTTGGCCTTACTTTGATAAATTTGGGATGAATGTAAACTTTAAAACCCCGTTTTGGTTGTGTTTTACTTATGTTTACTTTATCTCATTCTTTTACGTCTTGTGTTGGATACCAATCCCCGTAGCACCCCGAAAGCTTGTTGAGTCTTCCGTTGTACCAAATTTTGGGGGTGTTACAGATTGGTATCAGAGCCAAGGTTATAGAGAACTAGGTAAATAAACACCTAAACTATAACCGATTTTTATGTAAAACGATCCTCGACCAATGCCCGCCAGCCCGCCAAGCCGAAGCATCTTCGATTATATTGAGGTATTATGAGATAATGATTTGAAATGAGATTTTTGAGATGATTTGAGAATATGGGATATATTGATTATGTGATATGATTGCGTTTTGAGGAATTATACGGCTTAATGGTTTTATAAATGTTTTAGTAATGCGGTATTTGAAATTCTTTATTGAGATTATATAATTAGGATTTTATGATGATTTTTGATACGGTATTTTGAGTTCGTGGTTTAGTTGTTTTGAAACACTTACACCTACCCTACGCCGTTGTCACAGACTATGGCCTCCCATACGTTCGATGTTACTGAGGATATTCATACTGCACCTGTTCACCCAGCACAGATCACCATGGCTCCTGATGAGCCCTACAGGATTGCCATGCATTCAGCTACTTCATCACCGATAGCTTCTACTTCTGCACTACCTGCTGCATCTACTTCTCAGGGACCCTCATATTCTCTAGGGCTCCCTGGTACTTCGAGACAACTTACTCTTCATCAGGCTTTGGCTCGTGTGGCCCCACGTTTTGCCCACCGAGCTACGGCACGCATGTCTGTGCGTCCTTCGTCACCACCCATGCACATTGATGCTCATGCTTTTCTGTCAGATGCACCACCCACATCATTGCGTCGTTGTCCTAGATCACCTACCCCATCACCACATGGTTCACCTGTTAGGAGACGACGATTGATAGAGTACTCTTCAGATGAGGAGGAGGAGGAGTACGAGGGTGAGGATGAGGCTGATGACCCTCAGGAGGCAGAGCAGGGAGATGATGACCCACAGGTGGGTGAGGAGGAGGATGATCCTTAGGAGGAGGAGATGCCTGATGATGATGGTTTGCTAGCATAGCCAGCTCAGGCTGAAGAGCCTGATTCTCCGATACATCCGTTATAGCCTGTTTCACCTGATCACCCATTCTTGTTTGATTCACCACCTGGTAGTCCCATGGTGTCGGACGCGCCATCTGAGGTTTCTGCTGAGTATGCAGAGTTGGGTGAGACTGGTAGGATGTGGACTTAGATTACTGCTTTAGGTGAGAGGGTCACGCATATGTCCGAGCGGATTGATAGAGTGACTGTTGAGTTCATTGGGGAGTTGAGGATTGACTTGGTTACTACTAAGAGGAGAGTTAAAGAGTTGAGGAGAGGTTTGATGGAGATTCATGCGCAGATCGAGAGCTTGCAGAGAGGTTTCATCACAGCTCGCGAGGCAGATCACAAGCTGTGGCAGAGAAACACTGAGCTGGAGAAAGAGGTAGCAGACCTCAAGATAGATAGCGATACCCATAGTGTGGAATTAGGATCATTGTGGAGAGACCTGGATGGATTGAGGCAGGAGTTGCGGAGCCTACGCCAGCATAGTGGCTAGATAGTTGGATTTTGTTGTCATGTTGCTTTCTACACCGAGGAGTGTTCGGTTAGAAAAGCTAGTTATCTTATTTTGATGTATTTTTCGTTGGTTATTCGTCTCGTTTAGAACGATTAGCATCTTTTGTGTCTTATGTAGTTGGAACGATGTTGGATCACTATTTGTATGGATGATGATTATTATTATATGATGTTATATGGTTTTTGGATGTCATGGAAAAATTGAGTTCCTATTCGCGTTATTGTTGTCTCATGGTGTATTGATGATATTCTTCCCATGTCTTGGCTTCATTTATTCAATTCTTGTTGAGCGCATGATATGTGCTATCGGCGACTTACGAACCTTGTATGATGTTTCAGATCAATGGCGGTACGACAAAACCCTGTCAGAGCTACCCGAACTGGAACTGCCGCAACTACCCCTGGTCGCCGAGGACGCTGTCCTACCCGAAATGTTGAAACCCCTACTCCTGACAACCTGGACACCACCAACCGCAACAACAGGAATCAAAATGTTGATGTTCAGGGAGACAATGATCATGTGCCACCTAATGCACCTACTGTGGATCAAGCAATGATCAACCAATTTGTAGAACAACGAGTTACTGAGCTACTAGCTGAGTTAAATCATTCCAAAAACTCTGCGGAAACATTTCCACCTGTTCGTACTAATGGATGTAACTATAAGGAGTTTCGAATATGTGGACCCATTGAGTTTGGTGGAACTGAAGGAGTGGTCTACTTGGTCAGGTGGATAGAGAAAAGTGAGTCAGTGTTCAATGTCAGCAACTGTGCGGAGAATGCAAAGGTAAAGTTTGCTTCTTTTACTTTCAAGGATGAAGCATTAACTTGGTGGAACAATTACCTAAATTCGGTTGGGAGTGATGTGGCTTATGTTATGACTTGGGATCAGTTTAAGTCTTTGCTGATTCAGACTTACTGCCCAAGGAATGAGGTAAAGAAGCTGGAGATTGAGTTCTGGAATCACAAAGTGAAGGGCACCGATATGGTGTCTTACAATTGTCGTTACCAGGAGTTAGCCTTGCTTTGCCCCGATATGGTTAAGACTGAGACTCAAAAGATTGAGTGGTACACCGATGGGTTACCTGTGGCTACAAGGAATGATGTGATTGCTGCTAGACCTGCAAATATCCATGAGGCCATCACAATCGCTCAACAATTAATGGATTCGTTGGAATTGGAAGGAGCTGATAAGGATAAGAATGGGAAGAGAAAGAGAGACCATCACTCTAAGGGTAAGGATCACCGAAACAAGCTACAAGCTGTTGCTAAGGCTTATGCTATTGGGGATGGAGATAAGAGGAACCAAAATGGTGATACACCCAAGTGTGGTCGTTGCTACCATAATCATTCTGGACGGTGTAATGTAATATGTCAGAACTACTCAAGGAAAGGACACACATCTAGGGATTGTAGGGCTCGACCTCTTGCTATGGTTCAAGCTACTCCTAAAGTGAGAAGTAAGGCGGATGTTACTTGTTTTCGGTGTGGAAAGAAAGGACACTATAGGAATGAGTGTAGAGGATCGTGGAACCGAGGAAATCAAGGATCGAGTGGTAATGGGTACAATCATGGAAATCGTGGAGCTGTAGGAAACTGTGGACGTCATGACAATGAGGACCAACGTGTGGAAGCAGGAGCTGCTCATGGGAGAGTGTATGCACTTGGAAACGAGAGAGGAGAAGATCCGAACGTCGTTACTGGTACGTTCCTTCTCAATAATCGTTATGCTTCCACACTCTTTGATACTGGTGCCGATAGAAGCTTTGTGTCCACTACATTTGCACCCTTACTAGAAAAACCCCCGATGGCCTTAGGAATTGGATATGATGTAGAGTTAGCTAACGGAAATATAGAAAGGATTAAGACTATCATTCGCGGTTGCACGTTGAATTTCTTGAATCACCCTTTCAACATAGATCTTCTACCCGTCACGTTAGGAAGTTTCGATGTCATCATTGGTATGGATAGGTTGTCGAAGTATCGTGCTCATATACTTTGCGATGAGAAAATCGTGCGTGTGCCTTACGGCAAGGAGATTTTAAATATACAAGGAGATCGAAAAGGTTCGAGGAGCCCATCCCGATTAGCGGTCATTTCTTGCACTAAATTACCAAAGCTAATGGAAAAAGGATGTTGCCTTTTCTTAGCTCAAATCTCTGAGAAAGGAGGGAAGGAGAAGAAAGAAAGATTCATTGGAGATGTGTCTATAGTTCATGATTTTCCTGATGTATTCCCCGATGATTTTTCGGGAATCCCGCCTACTAGACAAGTGGAGTTTCAGATTGAGTTGATACCTGGTGCTGCACCCATGGCACGAGCGCCTTATCGACTTGCACCCACTGAACTGGAAGAGTTGTCGAAACAATTAGCGGAATTAGCCGAAAAAGGTTTTATAAGACCAATTTCTTCACCTTGGGGAGCCCCAGTCTTATTTGTGAAGAAGAAAGATGGATCGTTTCGTATGTGTATTGATTACCGAGAGCTGAACAAGTTAACGGTGAAGAATAGATACCCGTTGCCAAGGATCGACGACTTGTTCGATCAGCTTCAAGGATCGAGTGTGTATTTGAAGATCGATCTGAGATCGGGATATCATCAACTTAGAGTTCGCGAGGAAGATATTCCAAAAATGGCTTTCAGAACCCGTTATGGGCATTACGAGTTCCAAGTGATGCCGTTTGGGTTGACTAACGCACCGGCGGTATTCATGGATCTCATGAATCGGGTGTGTAAGCCTTACTTAGACAACTTTGTGATTGTGTTCATCGACGATATTCTAATTTACTCAAAGAGTGAGAAAGAGCATAAGGAGCATCTAAGACTCATCTTAGAATTGCTCAGGAAGGAGAAGCTGTATTCCAAGTTCTCTAAATGTGAATTCTGGATTCCGACGGTACAATTTTTGGGTCATGTGATTGATACTCAAGGAGTTCATGTAGATCCCGCTAAGATTGAAGCTATTAAAGATTGGGCTGCACCGACAACCCCAACTGAAGTTCGTCAATTTTTGGGTTTAGCCGGTTACTACCGAAGATTCATTGAGGGATTTTTGAAGATAGCAAAACCGTTGACCAAATTGACTCAAAAGAGTGTTAAATACGAATGGGGAGATAAGGAAGAGGAAGCATCTCAATTACTTAAGGAGATGTTGTGTAGTGCACCTATATTGGCATTGCCTGAAGGTAGTGAAGATTTCGTTGTTTACTGTGACGCTTCTCATAAAAGTTTGGGAGCTGTGTTAATGCAACGAGAGAAAGTGATAGCTTATGCTTCCCGACAACTCAAGAAGCACGAGAAGAACTACACCACTCATGATTTGGAGTTAGGTGCTGTGGTTTTTGCCCTAAGGATATGGAGACATTATTTGTATGGAACCAAGTGTGTTGTGTTCACTGACCATAAAAGTCTACAACACATCTTGAATCAAAAGGAGCTCAACATGAGACATCGACGTTGGATTGAGCTGCTAAGCGATTATGATTGCGAAATCCGCTATCATCCTGGTAAAGCAAACGTCGTTGCTGATGCTCTTAGTCGAAAGGAGAGAATACCACTGTTACGAGTTAGGTCATTAGGAATGACTATCGTATTGCCGTTACCGTCTCAAATATTAGAAGCTCAAATGGAAGCGTTGAAAGCAGAAAACCGACCTGCTGAGAACATATTTGGGATGGCAGAAAATGAGAAGCGATTTGTTAAGCGTTCTGATGGATTATTATGTTTTGGAGACCGAAGTTGGGTACCATTGTATGGAGGAATTCGAGAGTTGATTACGCATGAGTCGCATAAGTTGAGATACTCTATTCATCCTGGGTCTGACAAGATGTACCAGGATCTGAAGAAGTTATACTGGTGGCCACACATGAAAGCAGATATAGCGTTGTACGTTAGCAAGTGCTTGACATGTTCAAAGGTTAAGGCGGATGATGCGTGGGAATCGCAACAGGCTTTACCTCTCGAGGGATCTCGAGAAACTTACAACCCCCACCAGGCAGTGTACCTGATCGTTGTAGTATAGTATAGTGACAAGTACCGGGGGATTGATCGTTCAGCTTAGGAATAGTGTCGCTAGGATTAGAAAACCTAATTAATAGTTCTAAAGGTGAGGGATGATTATTTTTGTATTTTTATATTTTTATGAAAGCAAGTAAAATCTCGGGTTTTGGAAGAGTGGGCGGAATTAGTTGCTATTCAACTAACCCAAAACTAATATATAATCAAAATAAAATACTGATAATGAAATTAAACTAATTATTACAAAGGTTGTGAGCAGTAATTGGAGAAATTGTGTTTACTTAGACTTCACTACTCCCTAGATATCTTTTACACGTTAATTACTTGTTATACTTGTATGGATGACGGATTGTATTCCTTAATACCATTCGTGGGGTGGCATACATAACTCCCCAACTCTATGAGCTCTTATCTCCTCCTACACCATGACCCAGCACAACTATAGGGATTGTAAACAGTGGCTCATGCATTAAATACAACCAATAAAGACCTAGTACGCCTCGGTTCATGTTTCTTAAGACGTTCAAGCATGTTACCATTTGGAGATCTGCCAGTTTTCTTAAGCCTAACATATAAAATCATTCATCCAAGACAAGAATAGACAAGTAATCAACACATAATCAACATCTAGGTTTCATTAGATCTAAGCAAACACAAAAGAGATCTAGCCTAGCATAATGGAATTGAGACAAGAACAAGATATAAACAACCAACACATAGACATATTGATTGAATTAGAAGAACACTTATCTCAATTACAATGCAAGGTATCAAGGGTTTGGAACCCTTGAAAAACCTGTAAAAGATGCACCAAATTCGTCTTTAGGGTTTCAGCAAAACTTCTCTCCTCTTAATGAAAAAACTAGAAAACTATATATAGGAAAACTGGGATGACGGCGTCAAGACAACCATGTGACGCCGTCACCTCGCCGCCAAATACTTCCTCGGACGGTCTTGTTCTACTTATGACGGCCTATGTGACGCCGTCACCAACCACGGTATTTTATTCTTTGTACTTTGACGCCGTCAGGATGACTTTTGACGCCGTCATCAACTACGGTGTTTTATTCTTGATGTCTGACGCCGTCAGGGTATAACTCTTGACGCCGTCACCTAGTGTCTTCAGCATGGAAAATTGATACTTTGCCGTTTTCTTCACTTTTATGCTCCAAAAACGTCCAAAATGGCTTCTTTTCCAGAATTCACTCTCCAAACACCTAAAATCACAAAAGGAACGATTTAGGGCAATATTTGATCAAATAAAGTCGGATTCAGGCTTAAATGACCCCCTAAAAACGGATCATTTTTCGCCTCATCATATACCCTTACACTTGAGATTTGCTTGTCCTCAAGCAAATGAGCTTTTATTCTACTCAAAAGACAAGTTAGGGGTCATTTAACACTAATATAAAAGTAATTACAACAAATAATCGTTCCACTAAAGACCAATAGACAAGCACGGAGGTCATACACAAGCACCTCGCAAATAGTGTTTAGATACTCACATCTCTCGGGTGTAATAAAGTAATATAACATTATGGAAATGGAAGATATCTCTCACTACCTGTCATAGCAAAATAGATTACCATAGGCTTGGGAAATGATCAAACCTCCACCACATGGCGTAAGCACCTAGGATAAACTATCAAAGAGGTCTTTTTAAAGGGTTGTAACGTTAGGTATAGGGATATGAATTACACGGTTTTGTTGGATAAAGGAAGTTTTACTGGTGGCGAGTTAACAATCTTGGTTAATTACATGTACAATATGGCGTTGCTAAGCCAAGACTAGACTCGACTTAAGCTAATAAATGAAAAATAACAAAAACATAAAATAAACATAGAATGAAACGGGATGGTAGTCCGTATGTTTTTTTCTCTTTTTTTCTTTTTTTTTTCTATTTTTTTTTCTTTTTCTTGTTTTTTCGATTTTTTTTTTTTTTTTTTTTTTTTTTTTTTTTTTTTTTTTTTTTTTTTTTGCATACACTCTTACCCTACCATCCGAAATAATACATCATAGGGGATGAGAATTCCCCTTACACTTGAATCTTTACGTACTTTACATTAAACTATTCTAATGACTCGAATTAAGAAAATCAAAACACTTGGAGAACTTTTAAGATTAACGTATATATGGGGGGTAATAATATGATGTTCTTCCCTATTACTCCATAAAATAAGTACTTACCCATGAGTCCCAATTGTCCCAAAACAATATGTACAAGGATATGACTCGACTTAGCAACCATGTAATCAATTAGAAAGTTAACTTAGGGTTTAACAAATAACAATAATGCACTAAAAATGAGCGCATACACGGAAGGCTAAGGCGATTTGGGTGTACATTTAAGTGGGGTGTAACAAATTCTTCCTTTAAGTAAAATGCTTAAAGTTAGAAACGAAAAGATAGGCTCGGAGGGGTGTACTAGGGGTTTCATGTACTAAAAATGAGTACAACGCTAAGGGTGTGGGAAAAATTAGTTGACTTAACTAGCCAAGTAATATGACTTAAATGGTCAAGTAATTATGATACGGGTTTAACACAAGGGTGATCCTAATGCCTCTTATCATGTAGTAAATCCTACCACACGAATGTAGTCTCACTAGCGGTCTCGGGATGCATCACTAACGCAAGTTCTAGAATCTAAATGCTACCGGTACACTCATAAGCACCAATAATGAATGCTTTTCCTATCAAATCTAAAGGCGAACCTCACATTTTTTGGTGGAAAATTTTTCTGAATATACGATTATGTGCTAGTCATACAATCTCCTATCCATGAGACGCTTGCTATGGCTAAAGTTTCACTCCTAAATGTTGTAAAAAATTTTAAATTTGGCGCTAAAATTGCACTAACAAGTATTTCTCGTAGTTTTATTACACATCTACTATCAAACAAAACAAACTCAAGCGAAAGTGCATATGTAAGGTATCATCTTTTTACCCTCCCCTTACACTTAAGATGAACATTGTCCCCAATGTTCAAGTAAAGAATGTAAAAGTGAAAAAGTAAAGAGAATGAAATCAAATACTCCCCTGATTCGCTCGGTATGTATTATAGGTTGGCCAGGTTAGATCTTCCTCCAAGAAAATGAACAATCAAAGCTTCCCTTCCAGAATATAAATCATCTTCTTGTCATAAATAACCTGTAAATCCTAACAACAATAGACAAGACAACCTCGCGTAAAATCGGCGGCATCCTATATAAGTTACTAAATCCTAGAAAACAAAGTAAGATATAATGCTTGTGGAATGAAGTTTGCAGATTTCCTGGAGATTATAAAACTTAATAATTCACAAAAACCATAAGACTCCGTTAGAAAAACAAAACCGGTAAAATTTCCAGATTTTTTACTCCTGACGCCGTTAAGAGTAATACTCTAACGCCGTCAGAATGGACCTGCAGAAATTCTTATGTTTAGTTTCCGGAAAATTTCTGGAAAAACTTTGTCCTACTTCCTGGAAAATCCTGCAAAACTTCATTATGACTCAATACAAGCATTTGACTCTAACAAATACGAATATACATGTTCATTTAATATTGTGGAGAATCATGATCGGTTCGTTTCTTGAAAACATATTTGGGGTTTCCCCTTACACTTATCTTTTGCAAAAATACCTTTAGGTTGGAGTTAAGACTAGGCCAAACAACATAATAAAGTATTTCCACATTTTAATTGAGAAACATGATCAACCAACAATAAAAATAAAACATGCATACGGAAGCAAATAACAATCAAACAAATAAAATCACACAAAACATGGGTTGCCTCCCAAGAAGCGCTTTTCTTTATTTACGAGTCTTGTAGCTAGACTCAAAGTCATGGGTTACTACGTGATTTCATCATTGGTTCCACTCTCTAGGTCGTCTTCTAAACCAGTTTTGTATTCCGGACCTAGTTGCAAGCACTCTTTGTAGAAACCAAGCATCCTATTTCTAACATACTCTACTCCTCTACGTCTATCCTCCTCATTCCTATAATAAGCCGCTTGCTTGCATTCCTTTTCGAAATTAGAGAGAAGGCGGTATTGCTCAATCTTGTAGGGCATTTGATAAGCAACCTCATCATTCTCTTCCTTGAATCTAACTATCCCTAAAGTCGGATCATAACTCATCCCAGTGGACTCAACAAATGGTTTCCCAAATATTATTTGACTTAGGCAAGCATCTATCACCGGACGAGTGTCTTCTACTATCATGAAATCGATTTCATAGGTAAGATTCCCTATAATCACATGTAATCCCTTAACTCTCCCTACAAAATTACTTATCAGATTCTTACCGGGCATCATCCTAAAATTGAGTTGCTTCTTCATCACCCAATTGTAATAAGTCCTATTCATGATGTTCACGGGGGATCTAAGGTCGATGTAAGCTTTCCATATATGCATGTGCCCAATATTGCATGGGATGTTAATGTTAGAGGGGTCTCCCATTTTGATAAGGGGGTCGCCAAAGATATATGTTTTCTCGGGACTATCGAATAAATCCTTATGGTATTCCCGTTCTTCCTTGGTTGGCAACTTATCAAAGTATTCCTCTATAGGTTCTACCTCCTCAAATTCCTCATCCTTATTAACCTCAACTTCCCTACTCTCATCCTTACTATCGGCTTCTATTCTAACTTCATCCTTGTCACTCTCCTCTATCTCCTTATCTATTGGCTTAATAGTGACAACATTGACAAAGTGGACATGTTTGGATGATGAGGGGTCCTTAATTTGGCTTCCACTATTGGTGTCCCTAGTATCCTTCCTAGGTGTGATTAATGTTTGGTTGTTGAGGGCTTTCAACAAGTTGTCAATCTTGTTGGTCATCTCCGTTTGTTGTTGGTGGAATTCGGTTTCAAACCTAGCTATGGAGCTTCTTGAGATGCCATGAACTTTGACATCAATCCTTCAAGATTGTTGGTACTACCATAGTTGTTAGAAGGATTGTTGTTGAAGGTACGGTTGGATGGTGGACCGTTTGGTTGATAACGATTAGGCGGATTGGAAGAATTGGGTTGATTTTGTCTCCACCTAAGGTTTGGGTGATTTTTCCATGAGGGGTTGCATGAATCACCGTATGTGTTTGGCTCGGGCTTGAAAGTGTACCACTTATCTCCCGCTTCGTCGGTACGCGTGGATGCGTAGTCCGCAAAAGCTGTTCCGGGGAGTTCCACACAATCACGAGTGTCATGGGGACCACTACATAATTCGCATGAAGAAGTGATTTTGTTCACTTGGATTGAATGCTTCGGAGCTTCGTAAGATTTCATGAGAAACTTGACTTGGTCCTCAAGTTCCATGATCCTACGGTCGGGAGTGCTAGAATTGTTCGAAGGCAAAGATATTGCCTTGACCGTTTTGTTCAAGTCACGGGGATCATTCCAACTTTCGTTGTCATAGAGAGCAAGATCTTATATGAGTTCCCATGATTGTTCCGCACTAAGATCACGTAGCTTACCACCGGCCGATTGGTCAATGGTTCGCCTCGTGGAGATGTCGATATGGTCATAAAAAATCTGGACTTGGAGCCAAAGATCTATGCCATGATGAGGGACTTTTTGGAGTACGTCCTTGAAACGAGTCCATGCTTCATAAAGAGATTCATTTTGACGTTGTTGAAACATCAAGATGTCATTCCTAAGCTTCGTAGTTCTCCCCGGTGGGAAAAATTGAGCAAGGAAACGAGTGGTGAGATCATCCCATGTGGTGATGGATCCCGCGGGTAAACGCTCAAGCCATTGACTAGCTTGATCCCGTAGAGAGAATTGGAATAGGCGTAAACGGGTAGTCTCTCTAGTTTCAACACCTAGGTCTATGGAATCTACGATTTTGAGGAAGTCCTTAAGGTGTTGGTTTGGATCTTCGGAACGAAGTCCATGGAATGCACATCCGCTTTGCACCAACCGGATGGTGTCGAATCGCAAGGGGGTCACATTGTCTCCGGTGAGCTCAATGGTGTTTCGGTAGCCTTGGTGGCTAGGTCGGGAATACTCTCCTAAGGTTCGGGGCCTAAGGGGTTCTAATGGTGGGTTTTGTTGTAGTGGGATGATGGGTTCAAAGATGTTACCACCTTCCATGATGTCGGATGGTAAAGAGTTACGAACAAAGGCACGAAGAAATAAGATAGACTAAAGAAGACCTAAAAATAAAAATAAAGTCTTACTAGAAAGGAATCTAGCAAGTACACCTAATAAAAAGAAATCCTAACCTAGACAATAACTATTCCCCGGGCTGCGGCGCCAAAAACTTGATGCGTGGGAATCGCAACAGGCTTTACCTCTCAAGGGATCTCGAGAAGCTTACAACCCCCACCAGGCAGTGTACCTGATCGTTGTAGTATAGTATAGTGACAAGTACCGGGGGATTGATCGTTCAGCTTAGGAATAGTGTCGCTAGGATTAGAAAACCTAATTAATAGTTCTAAAGGTGAGGGATGATTATTTTTGTATTTTTATATTTTTATGAAAGCAAGTAAAATCTCGGGTTTTGGAAGAGTGGGCGGAATTAGTTGCTATTCAACTAACCCAAAACTAATATATAATCAAAATAAAATACTGATAATGAAATTAAACTAATTATTACAAAGGTTGTGAGCAGTAATTGGAGAAATTGTGTTTACTTAGACTTCACTACTCCCTAGATATCTTTTACACGTTAATTACTTGTTATACTTGTATGGATGACGGATTGTATTCCTTAATACCATTCGTGGGGTGGCATACATAACTCCCCAACTCTATGAGCTCTTATCTCCTCCTACACCATGACCCAGCACAACTATAGGGATTGTAAACAGTGGCTCATGCATTAAATACAACCAATAAAGACCTAGTACGCCTCGGTTCATGTTTCTTAAGACGTTCAAGCATGTTACCATTTGGAGATCTGCCAGTTTTCTTAAGCCTAACATATAAAATCATTCATCCAAGACAAGAACAGACAAGTAATCAACACATAATCAACATCTAGGTTTCATTAGATCTAAGCAAACACAAAAGAGATCTAGCCTAGCATAATGGAATTGAGACAAGAACAAGATATAAACAACCAACACATAGACATATTGATTGAATTAGAAGAACACTTATCTCAATTACAATGCAAGGTATCAAGGGTTTGGAACCCTTGAAAAACCTGTAAAAGATGCACCAAATTCGTCTTTAGGGTTTCAGCAAAACTTCTCTCCTCTTAATGAAAAAACTAGAAAACTATATATAGGAAAACTGGGATGACGGCGTTAAGACAACCATGTGACGCCGTCACCTCGCCGCCAAATACTTCCTCGGACGGTCTTGATCTACTTATGACGGCCTATGTGACGCCGTCACCAACCACGGTATTTTATTCTTTGTACTTTGACGCTGTCAGGATGACTTTTGACGCCGTCATCAACTACGGTGTTTTATTCTTGATGTCTGACGCCGTCAGGGTATAACTCTTGACGCCGTCACCTAGTGTCTTCAGCATGGAAAATTGATACTTTGCCGTTTTCTTCACTTTTATGCTCCAAAAACGTCCAAAATGGCTTCTTTTCCAGAATTCACTCTCCAAACACCTAAAATCATAAAAGGAACGATTTAGGGCAATATTTGATCAAATAAAGTCGGATTCGGGCTTAAATGGCCCCCTAAAAACGGATCATTTTTCGCCTCATCAGCGGAACACCAAAGACCGTCAGGATTATTGACGCAGCCAGAACTCCCGGTTTGGAAGTGGGAGCGGATTATAATGGACTTTATTACCAAATTGCCGAATACAGCTAGCGGTTGTGACGCTATCTGGGTAATTGTGGATCGATTGACTATGTCTGCTCATTTCCTGGCGATTAGTGAAGATGATTGTGTAGACAAACTTGCGAGGTTGTATGTGAAAGAAATTATTTCTCGTCATGGAGTTCCGATATCAATTATTTCTGATCGCGACAGCCGTTTCACGTCAGCTTTGTGGCAATCGCTTCAACCCACTTTGGGGACGAGACTTGATATGAGTACTGCATATCACCCCCAAACCGATGGTCAAAGTGAGAGGACTATTCAGAATTTGGAGGATATGCTTCGTGCATGCATAATAGACTTTGGTAAAGGCTGGGAGAAGTATCTACCCCTTGCGGAATTCTGCTATAACAATAGCTACCACACAAGTCTTAAAGCTGCACCATTCGAAGCTTTATATGATCGTAAATGCCGTTCGCCTATTGGTTGGGCTGAACTTGGTGATAGCCAACTCACAGGCCCCGAGCTTATATTGGAGACTACTGAGAAAGTAACTCAAATTCGTGATCGATTACAAGCAGCTAGAGATAGGCAGAAAAGTTACGCCGATCAGAGACGTAAACCCCTAGAGTTCCAGGTTGGAGACAAAGTGATGCTGAAAGTCTCGCCTTGGAAAGGTGTGATTTGTTTCGGGAAACGTGGGAAACTCAACCCCCGCTACATTGGACCATTTCTTATTTTGGAAAGAATTGGGCCCGTAGCTTATCGGTTGGAATTACCACAGGAATTGAGTAAAGTTCACGATGTGTTTCATGTTAGTAATGTGAAGAAGTGTCTTTCTGATGAGACGCCGGTTATACCGATGAAAGATATTCGCGTTGATGAGAATTTGAACTTTGTGGAAGAGCCGATTAAGATTTTGGATCGAGAGATTAAGCGACTCAAGCGAAGTCGCATTCCACTCATCAAGGTTCGTTGGAATTCCTGACATGGACCGGAATTTACGTGGGAATGTGAGGACGAGTTCCGAAAGAGATATCCGAAGCTTTTCACTTCGTAGATGGATTGTTCCGAGAGAAACCCGGGACGGATTTCTTCTAAGGCTGGGAGGATGTGACAACTGGCAAATTAGGGAGCCATTTTGAAAACCCGCATTACGTAAAAGTTCGTTTATAAATTTATGTTTGAAATTTTATTCGTAACGAACTTGTAAAACCTATATTGTGGTTGATTACATTTAAAATTTTTATGGAATCGAATTTGGATTATAAATGTGATGAGAATTTATTTCGAGATTTTATTTGGCGCTACGTTGACTCCGGCACTAGAACGACCTAACAAAAATTTAATGTTTTGAATTACGGTTCGACTATATATTTATTTATTGAACGTATTGTGATATATTAAAGTCTTGGGAACGAGCTCGGTTCGAGAAAGAGTTGGAATATTTTAAAAAGTTACGGGTTTTGGTCCGTGTAATTTACACCTAGCCACCTTACCCTTAAATGTTAATAATACTTTTATTATTATTATTATTATTATTATTATTATTATTATTATTATTATTATTATTATTATTATTATTATTATTATTATTATTATTATTATTTAAGGAAAAAAAAAAGTAACTACAAAAATCGTCCCTTGTGGTCTTTTCCTGGGAACACATAAACAAACAAAAGCAAACACCATCTTCATCTCTCTCTCTCTCCCTCTCATATAACCTAACCGCCGCCGCCACCTAAACCGGCCACCACAGCCACCACCGTCACTCCCACACCCAAAATATCACCACCAAATTAATCCTTTCATCAAGATCTATCAATTGGTATAACTCATACGCGATTTGGACGCCCCTAACACCTCGAAATCACCACCACCGCCACATAAACACCACCTTTTCATCTTTTTCTTGTTGGTTTTTTGAAGAAACGTAAGATTTGAGTCGTTTTGAAGGTATGTGACCACGAGTGCAACTCGTGTGTCTCGAATCATGTCCCAAACTGTGGGTACACGACTTTTATTTAATGGGTTTTGTAAAATACTTATGGGAAATGATATTTTGATGAAGAAAAACTTGTTTGGTATTCGGGTTGTGGATGTTTGGGTTGTTGTCGACTTGTTGACCACGAGCCGTGGCTCACGGCTCATCATGGTTCGAGCCTATGGCTTGGTTTTGATGATGGAATGTAGACCTAGTAAGCTTGTTAGCAAGAGGTTGATATAAGGAGTTGGATTTGGCTTGATTTTTGGTTGATTGGACATTGTTGTTGTGCTTGTGTTGCCGCGACCCAAAGGGTCCTTGTTGGCAGCCTTGGTGTGCTCGTTTGAGCTTTAGCCGAGACCCAAATGGGTCACTTGGCTCGGGTTTGGCTTGGTAAACAAACCCGGATTACATGTAATGTGATGACCTTCTTGTTGTGTTCATGTTGTTATTATTTTGGTTGTTGTGGTATTTGATTTTCCGGCCGTTGTACTTGGTTGGGTCGAGACCTTAGTAGTCTCGACAATGGATTTATTGTGATGATTGTGGAGTTATTGACGAAGAGTAATTGGAACCGGTTTCGAGACGGTTTATTAGATTGACGGAGATAGGTTAGTCGGGTGCCGTAGTCGGACCCTATTGTTGTAGCACGTGTTTTGGGAATTGTTGGACAGAGATTGATTACTTGGTTTAATTTGATTATCGTTTTTACTTGGACTTGGACAATGAGCCGAGAGTGATGACTCGAACATGTGATCATCTATATGACTCGATAATTATTTATAATCAAACATAAATAATAAGACTCGTAATAATATTATTAATAATATAAACGTTTATATAAGTATATAGATGTGAAAACGTATATATAACTATATAAGTGCGTATATTAAAAATAAAACGATCACGAGTAATATTATAATAATGCGATGATATATATTATACTATGTGAATATTGTAATAAATGTCGGGAACGTTATTATAATTAAACAACTATAAATGAAGAGGAAATCTATAACGTTGGGTAATTATATTAAATAAAATATATATATATATATTTTTAAAAAAAACGAGGAAACTATCGAGTTATACGGAGTCGTGGTCACTTGAGTCCAAGTGGGCTATATTATTTGTTTTGTGACTTTTGTGTTGGTCACGGATGTGTGACATTAATACATTCACTTTCTATAACTACGTAACTTACTTAATCAACGGATTAAATAAGACCTTTTTAGTTATATAAAAAGAGTATATTAATGGGCATCGTATCCTACGATGCCCATAGGTTGTGGTATGTGTACGGGGATGATAGATTACTAAATATCTCGTGAAGTTTGCCAAGTTGACGAATTTCGTAAACTTGACGGCGTAATTAGAGAATTTATTAAACTTTGATACATACCATATAGTACTATACTTGCTATGTGATTTAGGTTTTGGGTATAATCTTGGAGTGATATATTAAGTAAATAAATATGGGGGGATTACCAAATCGACGGATTTGATAAACTTCGATGATTTATTTAAATAATATATTGGGCTAATATTAGACCTATAGATTGTTTTATTATTCTTTTTTGTTGTGACTTCTTGGTTTGAGTTGTGTCGACCCATCACCCGCTTGGATAACAAACGCCAAACTACTAATACGAGAATAATACGAGAAATGGATTTTCGGAAAGTAAAATGGAATACGTTCGGGAATGGGAATATTTGATTTTGAGGAAATAATCCTGAAACGAGTTTATATTGTTAGGAAGTGCCGAGTTCGTAGTTGCCGTCATTTGAGTTGCTATACATCTTACTTCTACCGATTTCTTCTTGTTGATTTCTGGACTTGAGGTGAGTCATAGCCCCACTTTTTACTCTTGAACTTTGTTTTCAATACTTCGGGTGAGAAACGTGCAAATTGTTTTATGTGGACTATTATCGCTTTTATTTTTCAAAACTTGCTATGCTTATGGAACTAGGATGTATGTCAACCTTAGTCACATAGTGAATTATCGTGTGTGGACTAGATATGGTTAGACGAATGTTACAACAACCTTAGTCACATAGTGAACCATCGCGTGTGGACTAGATTTGGTTAGATGAGGTACATCAACCCTAGTCACATAGTGAACCATCGCGTGTGGACTAAATAATGGTTGGATTATGAGATTGGCTTGTTTGAGGATTTTGGATGATCTATAGTGTGCACTATAGGATTTTGCGTTGAGGAGTGAGCCCTAGTCTAGCTAGCAAGCGTTTTGCGTATATGTCCACTTGATTTGATATTGAATATAAACCTATGATCTCACCAGCGAAAGCTGACTTTTAGCACGTTTTCTCAGGTAATTAAGTGATGAACTTGGATGCTTGGATTGGAGGTTTCACTTGGCTATGCGGTTAAAGATCTATTTTTCTAAAACTCTGATATATAATTGTGGACCTACGTTTATTTCTTTTGAGCCTTACTTTGATAAATTTGGGACGAATGTAAACTTTAAAACCCCGTTTTGGTTGTGTTTTACTTATGTTTACTTTATCTCGTTCTTTTACGTCTTGTGTTGGATACCAATCCCCGTAGCACCCCGAAAGCTTGTTGAGTCTTCCGCTGTACCAAATTTTGGGGGTGTTACACATCCTATGTGTCACTTTACCTTGTGGTTGGTTGCGCAAGCATAGTTGTTAAGCCTAGATGCTTTGTTACATACTCTGTGTATGCTTAGTTGACTTAATTGTTAAAATGCTTGCAAATGATACACTTTCTGTCATAACTAAGCGATTACGGATGTAGCATAGTCCTTATCTTGCACTAGTTGATGTAAGTTTAGTAGTCGGCGTTAACTAGCAAGAATGAAACTTGGGACGTGATGTCCAAATTCAACACCCGATGTGTGTCTTACCTAGTCACATAGTTACTAGACGTGGTTATGAAGTCTCTGTAGTCACCTGAGGCTTTTATTTAATATAGGCACATTAACTAGTATTTGAAGCAACCACATGAGCAGAATATTCAAATAAACGTTAGCATACATGTTTGCACAAACGAGTCTAAACGAAATTATTAAAGTAACTTTGACGGTAGTTTGGACAAGATGTTGAAAGGAAATTCTATAGCCTAAACGAGTCTATTTAGTTGGCTTTAGACACTAAATGTAGACGAACCATATACGCAATTCCTTTTGTTTGGCATAATCAGTTATGGCTTGCTACAATAGCTTTTTCTTGCTCAGCTGGGGACAGTTTGCATAATTTGTGTCACTGTGTGTGTCCCTCTTCATGCCGGATCACTAATAAATGATCGATTACAGCTGTTGTACCATAAAAAAATAGTGAGTGGCGTAGTATATCAAGCAATCGCATGTGCAAAGCTGAAGCCAGATGCCAAAGTCAACCCTCGGCTGTGTCATCCTAGATGATGTGATCACAATTATTGCATATAGATGTTTAATAGCTGGATGTAAATAACCATTGAATCCGTTTAGACATATATTTTATCCCAAGTTGATCCATGAATCAAAGTAAATCGGAATCTATCATATTAATTACAAGTAACAATCTTCACATGGCAGACATTATTATCATACGCATCACTGAGCAATAATTTATGAAGTCTCTTGTCAGTAAATGATATTATATCCAGTGAAGTTCGGACCCAATGCTCAAAGTCAACCCTTTGTGTGAGCCAGCCTAGTTGCCTTCATAAAATAATTGTTTCATTTAAAAAATGGTTAAAAAGTGCAACGTGTGTTTGGTGTAATGCCTAATTGAAAATTCAATCTTTTGCTACTTGCGTTAGACTTTTTTATGGAGTTAAATGGGTGTTTGCATTGGCAATATCTCATGTGATCAACGTGTTTAAAGCTATTTTTGGGGTCATATGTGACCTTTAACATGATTAAAATATAATTTCCTGATTGATAACACATATGGAAACAGGAAAGTATTAACTTGAACACGTATGATTACTTCGGAAACATTCTCATGGATTTCTTATGAAGGATTTGGGGTTGAGCACTCTACACTCCACGAAAGCTCATTAGTTTGATGCTTGTTGTGTACGAGAAAGGTTGTCCACTTTGACAAGACGGTACACTTCTAGCAATCTCATGTGCACAACTTCAAACGAAATCCTACTATATAGCAGTACATAACTAAGCTGGACCAGATGACTAACCCACAGTTGTGTGAGTGTGTGTGTCTCCCGCATCAACTCAAATGCATAAAAAATGTTTTTGTCCTGCTATTAAGGAGTAAACAAATACTAGTAATCAGCATTTTAATTACTAGCCAATAATCGAATTCTGACTTTTTACGTGTTTGGTGAGGTTTCGAGATAACCTAAAGTTATAACAGACAAAATATTAAATTACTTGTGGGGTGTGCTACTACTTGACATTAATTGCTAGCCAACCTGTTATCATCCGAAATTCTGAAGCGTCGCCATGGTTGACTTGTAACCGCCGCCCCCTAGCCATCATGATCCACGAAGGCAACCAATTAGCCCAAACCGTGTGATTCCTGTTGGTGCCGAAAAAGATTTTAACGGCTCTCATATTAAGGTTGTACTAATTTATCTAATGAAGCTGGAATCAGAAGCCCAAAGTCAACCCACAGTGTGAACGTGTGTGCCTTAGATTAGATGCCCCTTGATTAAACAATGTTTATGACCACTCTTATATACTAAGCAAATCAAGATCCGTTGTTATCATGTCCCTTTCTTCAACCCTGGATATTAATCGGTGGCCAATAATGTAATTCAATATATGCATTATGAAAGTCAGTTGTTTGTGTGTATGAAAATCAATAAAAAGATATTATATCTGGGGGCTAACACATTGAAAGCGGCATTAACAGGATTTCAAGGATCCTTTAAGCTAACCATATAGATGAAACATACAAAATTTTTCTAGGGGTGGAAATCAACCTATATACATTAGAAATTACCTATCAGTCATCTTTGACAAATATTATACAGTGGCTAAGAAACATCAGTTAATTTACGGTTTGAACATGCAAAAAACATATATTAAACACGCAACAACAAGAAACAGAGAGACGCAAGGGAAACACGTAAAATGGATCTGCTTTTCACTATCAATCCAATAAAGTAATATGAGCTAAAATCCAAGGAATTGAAGTTGGTAAAATGGGTGGGTCGGGTAACGGGTCAAACAGGTAATCTTCTGTTACGGATGCCTGATAGATAATTAGCAGGTTAAATATGTTTATAAAAATAACTTATTACATAAATAGTCTATTTATTGAAAGAAAAAAGTTATTGGGAGGTAATATGCAGTAAACATAAGGTTTGGGCAGCTATCGACCCGTTAGACCTATCTGACCCGTTACCTTTTAGCAATATTTTCAATTTGACAATTTAACGTGTCAGACATGAAATGTAACGCAAATAAACTCACTCAAAGTAAACGGGAATCAATCCATTAGTTATCTTAACAAGGAAATACTACTATTATATATAATGTTGCAGCAATGTTTAATTTTATAAATTGGGTCATTCACATTACATCAACAGACCATACACATGGGTACACAATAAATTATTTCAGATCTAGATGCTTTGTTGCATTACTCCGTATATCATTAAACTAAATATGGAAATTAAATAGGAAAGACACATAAAACAGATACTATGGGACCCGCATGTATGTTTAGTTGACTTTAGATGTTACTATACTTGCAAATGATACAATTTCTTTCGTATCTAAGCCATTACAGTTGCAGCTTGTAGCATAGTCCTTAACTTGAACTAGTTGTTATGAGTTCAGTACTCGGCGTTAACTAGCAAGAATGAAACTTGGGACGTGATGCCCAAATTCAACACCCGATGTGTGTCTTACCTAGTTACATAGTTACTAGAAGTGGTTATGAAGTCTCTGTAGTCACCTTAGGCTTTTATTTAATATAGGCACATTAACTAGTATTCGAAGCAACCACGAGAGCAGAATATGCAAATAAACGTTAGCTTACATGTGATACGAACCTCATAAATTATTAAAGTATGTTGAAATATATTTTGGCCTGGATAAAAGTTGAGGGACTAATGTTGCATTGTTTATATTTCAGGTTTGTTGCTTTGGTAGTTTGGTGGTCTAAAGTTAATAAAGAAAAGTTGAAGGGGGCTTTGTGCTAAGATGGAAAGATGGTTGCTTATCTGGGGCTTCTCACCCTCACACACTGAAGCATGGGTTGTTGTGTTCTTCTGGTGATAGAGCCGTTTTGTTGTCCTCTTCTTGGATATCCTTTCTGCTGATGCCATATATATATTGCTCTCCTCTCTCTTTTGTGAACCACCACAATATTATCATTTTCATATCTTTGTACCTTTAGTTTGATATTCTTGATTGAGATCAAGTTGTGTACCTCCTGTTTGAGAACAGTGTGAGTTTGTAAAACATTTGGTTTATTAATCTAATTGGTTAAACTTAGTTTTTCTACATGGTAGCAGAGCCAGGTTGCTCTGAAAAAACCTTTTTGAAAAATTAGGGTTTGGTGGATCTGGGTTTACTGTATACATCTGCTATATCCCTAGACTAAGTGAATCTAGGGTGTAGTAGGTTTGGTTCCGCTGCTGCTCTGCCTTGCGTACACTGTAACACCTCTCACACCTTTACTTTTCGTGCATTTTTTTTCCTTTTAGATTGACGGGGAGTAGGATTTGGGTTGCTGAAGTGGTGATTATTATGATTGGTGGTATTGGTATTGATCTTGTGCTTGTCTTATCTTTGTTTAGTAGATAAAGCCCTTGACCTACCACTTTAGTGGCAAGGAAGCCTGGGAACTTCTTTCTTCCCTTCCTCTTTATGTGTTTAGCTTTGTTCAGTACTTACTTGTTTCATTATGTCTTTGCATAATACTACTCCACCTCCCTCTGTTCAGGCCTCTGATGCAGAGGAAGATGATGCTTCACCTGTTACTCTTATTAGTAAATTTGATATCAGTCACCCTCTACACTTGCATCCTAATGACTCTGCCACATTAACTGTTATATCTATAAAACTAAAAGGTACTGAAAACTATAATGTGTGGTCTTGTGCTATGCTTTTAGCCCTTGAAGGAAAAAATAAAATCGGTTTTATAGATGGTTCTTGTAGAAGGTCTAATACTGATACTGTGTTAGGCAGACAATGGGACAGAGTTAATGCTATTGTTTTGGGTTGGATCTTAAACTCTATATCTGAGGAATTGTTTCTTGGGCAAATTTTTTCAAAAAAGGCTTCTGATGTTTGGACTGAATTAAAAGAAACTTTTGACAGAGTTGATGGATCTGTCACTTTCAACTTGCATCATAAAATCAATTCTTTGTCTCAAAATGGCACATCCATTGCTGAATACTTTAACAAGCTAAGTACCTTGGGGAAACAATTTGATGCTCTTGTTAAATTGCCTAGATGTACTTGTCATGCTGCTGATGATTTTAAGAAACACAATCAGTTAATGAAGTTAATGCAATTCTTGATGGGTCTTGATGACTCTTATATGCAAATTTGAAGCAACATTTTGTCTAGAGACCCATTGCCTGATGTTAAAGGGGCGTTTGCCATTATCTCTAGTGAGGAGTCTCACAAAGCTGTTGTTTCTGGTTCATCAGGGACTGGAGTCTCTCAAAGATCTCAGTCCTCTGTTTTTCATTCCAATGTGGCCAATAGAGGGAGTTCACAGAGGCCCCAAACCTCTGGGAACTCCTTCAGACCCAGCAATGCCTCCAGAAACAATAATAATAGTAATAATAAAGTTGCTGGAAGTTCTACTCTTGTCTGTGAGCATTGTGGCTTTAATGGGCATACTGTGGATAGATGTTTTAAGGTTATTGGGTACCCTGCCAATTGGGAAAAAAGAAACAACAATACGAGAAATTCATCTAACCAGGGCACTCAAAATTTTAACAAAAGATTTATTAATAACAACAACTCTGTTGGATCCAGCTCTCTTTCAAATCTTTCAGAAGATCAGATTTCTAAACTTTTGTCTCTTATCAAAGACACCTCTGTCAGTGATGATGGAAAAGGCAAAGGTGTTCATGCCAACATGGCAGGTATAGTTTTTAACAACAACAAATTTTTTAACCAAAATTTTCAAAGATTTTTTTGCAACAACAGTAAGGCCAGAAATGCTCTCATTGCTGCTGGTATTATTGTTGATTCCGGGGCAAATCAACACTTAACATACACTGATAAGTTCTTGGTTAATGTTGTCAATATTTACAAACTTGGAATTAAAGTCTCTCATCCTAATGGAACAGAGGCTTTAATTACAAAGGTTGGAAATATGGTCCTAACCAACAACTTAACTCTATATGATGTGCTTGTTGTTCCAGAATATTGTGTGAGTCTCATGTCTGTTCATAAGATTGCTAGAGACAGCAAATTTGTTGTGGCCTTTGATGAATCTAAATGTTATGTGTTATCTCAGGGTTTGAGGGATGTGAAACTTCTGGGACTGGTAGACAGTCTGATGGATTATACTTTTTTGACAAAACTGAAGGTACTTTGCCTTCTAGAAACCAACCTTGTTTTTTCTCTGGTCTGTCTAAACACTTGTGGCATTGTAGGCTTGGTCACCCTTCTGACCATGTCCTAAAAGTTTTAAACAAAGATCTTAAGTTTGATAACAAAAATAATGTGGAAGTTTGTGAAATTTGTCAAAAGGCTAAACAAACCAGAGAGCCCTTTCCTTTGAGTGAGCATAAAACTTCTATGCTTGCTGACCTTGTCCATCTTGATCTGTGGGGACCCTATAGGGTTACTAGTAAAGAAGGATACAAGTATTTTTTGACCATTGTTGATGATTACACCAGGGCTGTTTGGGTGTACTTGATTAAGGCTAAAACTGAAGTGCTTGATTGTGTTTATGCCTTTTTTAATTTGATCAAAAATCAATTTAAAAGGACTGTGAAAATTTTTAGAAGTGATAATGGTACTGAATTTGTGAATGATAAGTTCAATGAATTTTGCATTACTAATGGCATAATACATCAGACTTCTTGTGCTTATACTCCCCAACAGAATGGGATTGTGGAAAGGAAACATAGGCATCTGCTTAATGTTGCCAGATCCCTTCTGTTTCAGGGGGGAATTCCTTTGAATTTATGGTCTGAATGTATTCTTACTGCTTGTTACCTTATTAACAGGTTGCCTTCTTCAGTTCTAAATGGGAACTCTCCTTATAACATGATTTTTAACAGAAAATGCTCCTTAAATAACTTGAGAGCTTTTGGTTGTCTATGTTTTGCTACTGTGCTTAACAATCAAGATAAGTTCAGTAGCAGATCTGAAAAATGTGTTCTGGTTGGCTATGCTTCCTTTAAAAAGGGATATAAGCTTTTCAGTCTTGAAAGAAAACAATTTTTGTACTCAAGAGATGTTGATTTCTTTGAAAATGTGTTCCCTTTTAAGATAAATTCTGTGATTGAGACTTGTCAAGATCTGGATCATACAAACTTTTTTGATAAAGTGGTGTATGAGGATCTTGACATGCCCTATGATGAGAAAAATAAAAATGACAAACCATCTAATGATGGAAACAAACATGCAAATTCTCCTAGTGTTAGCAAGAATTCTTTTCTTAATGGCAGTCCAACAATTGACCCTTTTGAGGATGAGTTGGGGCATCCTCAGGGTTCCAATGGTTCTGCCTTTGAAAATGAGGTGTCTGCAACTCTTGAGAATGAAAATGCACATTCTGAGGGTACATTTCAAAATAGTCCAATCACAGACTCTCAAACAAATTTGCAAAATCAACCTGTTAGAAGATCTGAAAGATCTTCTGTTTTTCCAAATAAGTATAATGAATTTATGGTTGATTCCAAAGTTAGATATGGTCTTGAAAAGTTTGTTAGCTATGCCAATCTTAACTCTGAAAACTTTTGTTTTACAACCAAGTTAAACAAACTTTCAGAACCTAAAAGTTTTTTGGAAGCTAGCAAAACTCAGCATTGGAAAGAGGCAATGAATACAGAAATGAATGCTTTATATGAAAATGATACTTTTGAGATTGTTGAATTGCCTTGTGATAGAATGGCTATTGGATCTAAATGGGTTTATAAGATTAAATTCAAGTCTAGTGGAGAAATTGATAGATTTAAGGCTAGACTTGTTGTCCAGGGATTTAGTCAAAAGGAAGGAGTTGATTTTGATGAAACTTTTTCTCCTGTGGTCAAAATTGTTACTATTAGATGTGTTGTTAACCTGGCTGTTCAACAATCTTGGCCCATTTTTCAATTAGATGTTAACAATGCCTTTTTATATGGTGACCTTGAGGAAACTGTCTACATGAAGCTTCCTCCAGGTTACTTTGATGAAAATGATAAGAGAGTGTGCAGACTTAAAAAGTCTTTGTATGGTTTAAAACAGGCTCCTAGACAGTGGAATGCCAAACTCTCTAGCACTCTTCTTGAAAATGGTTTTGTGCAAAGTAAAAGTGATTATTCACTGTTTACCAAAAATGATTCTGGTGTGTTTATTGCCTTGCCTGTGTATGTTGATGATATCATCATCACTGGAAACAGTCTTGATGCTATTGATGATGTTAAAATATATCTTAAGACCAAATTCCAGATAAAAGACTTAGGCAAACTTAAATACTTTCTGGGCATTGAAGTAATTGAAACCAAAAATGGAGTATGTTTATCTCAAAGAAAATATTGCCTTGACTTACTGTCTGAATTTGGTCTTCTGGCTTGCAAACCTTCTGCTGTTCCTCTTGAACAAAGTGTGTATATCACTTCTGAACCTACTGACATAGATCCATTACTTGATAATATCACTGAGTATCAAAAACTTATTGGTAAACTGATTTATCTAACTCATACTAGGCCTGATATATCCTATGCTGTACACTGCCTGAGCCAATTTATGCATTCCCCTTTAAAGTCTCACTTTAAAATTGCTTTAAAGGTGTTGAGGTATTTAAAAGGATCTCCAGGTATGGGTGTGCATATAACTAAGAATTCTGGGAATTCTTTGAATGCATTTGTAGATGCAGATTGGGCTAAGTGTGTGGTTACAAGAAAATCTGTCACTGGATTCTGTGTTAGTCTCAATGGTTCTATGATTTCGTGGAAAAGCAAAAAACAAAACACCCTCTCAAAGTCTTCTGCAGAAGCTGAATACAGAGCTTTAGCTTCTGTGACTTCTGAGATTGTTTGGATCCTTAAGATTCTTAGGGATCTTAACTGGGAACATTTTATGCCGGTAAAAGTTTTTTGTGACAGTCAAGCTGCAATTAAGATTGCTGCTAACCCAGTCTTCCATGAGAGGACTAAACATTTGGAGATTGATCTCCATTTTGTTAGAGAAAAAATCTTAACTGGTGTTATTGAAATAGCCAAAATCCATACTGCTGATCAAACAACAAATATCTTTACAAAGGGTCTTGATAAATCTCAACATTTCAAAATGGTTTCAAAACTGGGTTTGATTGATGTTTTCCAGGCCAAAATTAAGGGGGGATGTTGAAATATATTTTGGCCTGGATAAAAGTTGAGGGACTAATGTTGCATTGTTTATATTTCAGGTTTGTTGCTTTGGTAGTTTGGTGGTCTAAAGTTAATAAAGAAAAGTTGAAGGGGGCTTTGTGCTAAGATGGAAAGATGGTTGCTTATCTGGGGCTTCTCACCCTCACACACTGAAGCATGGGTTGTTGTGTTCTTCTGGTGATAGAGCCGTTTTGTTGTCCTCTTCTTGGATATCCTTTCTGCTGATGCCATATATATATTGCTCTCCTCTCTCTTTTGTGAACCACCACAATATTATCATTTTCATATCTTTGTACCTTTAGTTTGATATTCTTGATTGAGATCAAGTTGTGTACCTCCTGTTTGAGAACAGTGTGAGTTTGTAAAACATTTGGTTTATTAATCTAATTGGTTAAACTTAGTTTTTCTACAAAGTAACTTAGACAGTAGTTTGGACAAGATGTTGAAATGAAATTCAATAGCCTAAACGAGTCTATTTAGTTGGCTTTAGACACTAAATGTTGACAAACCATATAAGCAATTCCTTCTGTTTGGCATAATCAGTTATGGTTTGCTACAATAGCTTTTTCTTGCTCAGCTTGGGACAGTTTGCATAATTTGTGTCACTGTGTGTGTCCCTCTTCATGCTGGATCACTAATAAATGATCGCTTACAGCTGTTGTACCGTAAAAAAATAGTGGGTGGCGTAGTATATCAAGCAATCGCATGTGCAAAGTTGAGGCCAGATGCCAAAGTCAACCCTCGTCCGTGTCATCCTAGATGATGTCATCACATTATTGCATAAAGACGTTTAATAGCTGGATGTGGTTAACCATTGAATCCATTTAGACATATATTTATCCCAAATTGATCCATTATTCAAAGTAAATCGGAATTTATCATATTAATTAACAATCTTCACATGGCAGACATTATTATCTTACGCGTCACTGAGCAATAATTTATGAAGCCTCTTGTCAGTAAATGATATTATATCCGATGAAGTTGGGACCCAATGCTCAAAGTCAACCCTTTGTGTGAGACAGCCTAGTTGCCTTCATAAAATAACTGTTTCAAAAATGGTTAATGAGTGAACGTGTGTTTGGTGAAATGCCTCATTGAAAATTCAATCTTTGCTAATTGTGTTAGACTTTTTATGGAGTTGAATGGGTGTTTGCATTGGCAATATCGCATGTTATCAATGTGTTTAAAGCTATTTTTGGGGTCATATGTGACCTTTAACACGATAAAAATATAATGTCTTGATTGATGACACACACATGGAAACGGGAAAGTATTAACTTGAACACGTATGATTACTTCGGAAACATTCTCATGGATTTCTTATGAAGAGTTTGGGGTTGAGCAATCTACACTCCACGAAAGCTCATTAGTTTGATGCTTGTTGTGTACGAGAAAGGTTGTCTACTTTGACAGGACGGTACACTTCTAGCAATCTCATGTGCACAACTTCAAACGAGATCCTACTATATACCAGTACATAACTAAGCTGGACCAGATGACTATAGTTAACCCACAGTTTGTGTGAGTGTGTGTGTGTCCCTCATCAACTCAAAGTCTCAAATGTATAAAAAAATGTTTTTGTCCTGCTATTGAGTAAACAAATACTAATAATCAGCTGTTACCATCCAACCTTAATTAGCCATTAATTACTAGCAAATAATCGAATTCTGACTTTTTACGTGTTTGGTGAGGTTTCGAGATAACCTAAAGTTATAACAGACAAAATATTAGTAAATTACTTGTGGGGTGTGCTACTACTTGACATTAATTGCTAGCCAACCAGAGATGGAGACAGTGGGGGAGCCGGGGGTGCTCGGCCCCCTCCAACACGCCCAATCGCTTTGTTATTTACCTTATAAAATTTAAGCATATGACGCAAATATAGGCAAATGACCCCCCTAAGCTTTAGTTAAATTACTTTGTTAGCTTGAGAAAAAAATTTTGGCCCCGCTTATTCCTAATTCCTGGCTCCGTCTCTGTAGCCAACCAGTTATCATCCGAAATTCTGAAGCGTCGCCATGGTTGGCTTGTAACCGCCGCCCCCTAGCCATCATGATCCACGAAGGCAACCAATTAGCCCAAACCGTGTGATTCCTGTTGGTGCCGAAAAAGATTTTAACGGCTCTCATATTAAGGTTGTACTAATTTATCTATTGAAGCTGGGATCAGAAGCCCAAAGTCAACCCACAGTGTGAACGTGTGTGCCTTAGATTAGATGTCCCTTGATTAAACAATGTTTATGACCAACTCTTACACACTAAACAAATCATGATCCGTTGTCATCATGTCCCTTTCTTCAACCTTCGACATTAATCGGTGGCCAATAATGTTATTCATTATATGCATTATGAAAGTCAGTTCTTTGTGTGTAGGAAAATACATAAAAAGATATTATATCTGGTGGCTAACACATTGAATAGCAGCGTTAACAGGATCTCAAAGAACCTTTAAGCTAACCATATTGAGGAAACATACAAACTTTTTCTAAGGGGTGGCAATCAACCTATATACATTAGAAATTATTTATCAGTCATCTATGACAAATATTATACAATGGCTAAGAAACAACATCAGTCAATTTACGGTTTAAACATGCAAAAAACATATATTAAACATGCAACAGCAAGAAACAAAGAGACGCAAGGGCAAAATGTAAAATGGATCTGTTTTTCACAATCAACCCAATAAAGTAATATGTGCTAAAATCCAAGGAATTTAAGTTGGTTAAATGGGTCGGTCAGGTAACGGGTCAAACAGGTAATATGCAGTAAACATGCAGGTAATAAGTTAAATGGGTCGGTCGGGTAACGGATCAAACAGGTAATAAGTTATCACAGCAATAGTCCGTTTATTGAAAGAAAAAAAAAATTATGGGGAGGTAATATGCAGTAAACATAAGGTTTGAGCCGCTTTCGACCCCGTTAGACCTATCTGACCCGTTAACTTTTAGCAATATTCTTTTATTTAACAATTTAACATGTCAGACATGAAATGTATCTCAAATCAACCCACCAAAGTTACTGGGAATCAATCCTTTAACTATATTAACATGGAATGCTATTATTTATTTATTTATTTTTTTTTGAACGGCGGGTTAGTTGTTAGATGTTAGTTGTTAGTTGTTGGCTCGAGTTAGTGTCGCATCCTCGGGCAGAGATACCAACCGCGAGCCACTCCTTAGGGGATAACCCCACTCCTATTCCCGATTCGCCTGATATCATTAGAGCTTGTGGTTCCCAAGTGAGGACTTCCCGGTTGGTCACCCAAACCGGTACTACTCTCACTTGACGTCACCTCCTAATCTCCTATGTGTCACTTTGCCTTGTGGTTAGTTGCGTTAGCATAGTCATTAGCCTAGATGCTTTGTTACATTATAGCAATAACCTCAAAATAGAATTGAAAAAGGGACGGACAGAAAACAGATAGCCTAAGACCCACGTGTATGTTTAGTTGACTTTAATTGTTAAAATGTTTGCAAATGATACAATTTCTTTCACAACTAAGCGATTACGGATGTAGCTTGTAGCATTCCCAGTATTCGGTGTTAAATAGAAAGAATGAAACTGTGGACTTGATACCCAAATTCAACCCTCGGTGTGTGTCATGCTGAGTTACATGGTTACGATAAGTGGTTATGACTTATGAGGTGTCTGTAGTAACCTTAGTCTATAAATTAGAATGTGGCATAGTAAAGATGTTTGATTGCTGGATTATATTAATCATTTAATCCGTTTGTCATATTTTTTATTCCAGATTAACCCATTCAAAGGAAATCGGAATCGATCATATTAATTTACAGTCTTCACACGGCACACGTTATTAATTACAACAATAATAATAATAAACTATATATATTGGTCATTCACACTTGAGCAACAGATCATACGAATCATTGGAAAGTAATATATGTGTTAGATTTATATGAAGCTCTTGATAGGAAATAATATTTTTTTATATAATGAATTTGGAACCATATGCTCAAAGTCATATGTATGTTTGGGTCAGCCTAAAGGCATCCGTAACAGAACCTGTTTAATAAATGCCTGATTGAAAATTTGATCTTTTTCTACTTTTTATATTTTTCCACTTGCATTTAAACTTATTATGTATGGAATTAGTTGAGGTGTCCGGATACCTTAAAGTTTATAAAAAGATAATAATAGTTATAATAATATATATTGTCAGTCTTTATAGATTAAACAAACCGTGGGGTGGTTAGGATGTCATTTTGCTTGACATTAAATAGTATATGTTATAGACTTATAGTTAACGCGTTGAATCGGTAAACGTTATGGTTGGAAGAACGACATGCATGTCGTCACCTAACCTATAAAGCATTTGGGCATCTAGAATCCCAACAAAAATTTGTATATGCAAGTATAGACAGAGTCATGTCATACTTGATGAAGTATTTTGTTAAACTATAAAGCTCACAAAACAGTTCACTTCCTAACACTGAAGACGGTAAACATACGGTTCTTCACGACAGAATGTAAAATAGTGATTCACTGCTCAAACAATGTTGAGAATATTCAATGTACGTACTAAATCAAGAAAACAGAGATCATACAGCGGATATTAGAGTATATGAAGTTTTTAATTTATTTAACCCTCTTTAACCAGACTCCATAATCACTACTTGCATCTGAAAAATGTATAATTTTAGAAGGTATCATGTCTCTTTGGTTCATTATAGATGTATAATTCCTTGTAATGGCCTAGTCAGCTCTGTGCATATTAGGTGATAAAATACTTTCTGATAATCATAGAATAAATATTCTGTTTGAAGCTTTCATATTACATGTTGAAACATAACGCAAATATTCAATCTTCATTTTTTTTATGACAACATTAATCATAACTTGCAACATTTGCGTTAACTTGTACCAGTTACTTTTATTTTGATAATTGGTGAGAAATGTGGCCAATTAATTGATATCACAAGCAATTGCATATGCAGAAGTGCAGATCTTGAAAGGAGATGCTAATTTATCTAACGAAGCTAGGATCATATGCCCAAAGTCAACCCACAATGCATATGCGTGTGCGTCCAACTAAATGCCCCCTTGGATAAACATTGTTTACGACCAACTCTTGCTGATTAAACAAATAGAGATCAGTTGTTATCATGTCCCTTTCGTCAACATCGGTATTGTAATCAGTTGTAATGGGCTTTACGAAAGTCCGCTCTTTCGTGCACATGATTACATAAAAGAAATTATATATCGTTGTTAACAAAGTATTTAACAATGTTAGCAGAGGATACATATAGACTTTTTCTAAGGGGTGGTAATTAACACATGTACATGAGAACTCACTTATTGGTAATCTTTTACAAACACTATACCATGGTTTAAATACAACATCATAAAAATTATTACTAATAGAACAACACTAAAATGAATCAAGAGTAATGGCATGTAATAGCTACGTACTTTCCCACTTGTGCCATTATCAGATATGAACCCAAAATATTACAAAAATACCCATCAAACTGCATACATTATGTGTTGATATCAACAATTTCACCTTTTTTACCTACAAAATTAAATGCACGTGTATTTTTATATTCCACCTCATTTTTTATATCTTTTATTTCCACCTAACACTCCTAACATATATTATAATGTGTTCTTCCCCAAATTGAAACACCACAACCCTAACACTTCAAACCCCAAATTAAAATACATACCCAACCCAAATTAAAACACATACCAAATTAAAACATGTCTACTTCTTCTTCTTCTTCAAATCAGTACTATGGTCATTTTCCCAGGTTATGTAAATGCAAAAATCCATTACCATTGGTTCTTCGAAAATCAACAACTTTGAACCACCCTGCAAGACGATTTCTTTGTTGTCCTAATCCAAGTGTAAGTGTTTTTTTTGTTAATATTTGATATTCGTTTGTGTTTAACGATGGACGTGGGAATCGCACCCTGTTTTACTTCTCAAGGGATCTCGAGAAGCTTACAACCCCCACCAGGCAGTGTACCTGATCGTTGAAGTATAGTATAGTGACAAGTACCAGGGGATTGATTGTTCAACTCAGGAATAGTGTGGCTTGGCTTGAAGGCTTAGGAGCTTCATAGGATTTCATGAGAAACTTGACTTGGTCTTCAAGTTCTATGATCCTACGGTCGGGAGTGCTAGAATTGTTCGAAGGCAAGGATATTGCCTTGACCGTTTTGTTCAAATCACGGGGATCATTCCAACTTTCGTTGTCATAGAGAGCAAGATCTTCTATGAGTTCCCATGATTCTTCCGCACTTAGATCACGTAGCTTGCCACCGGCCGATTGGTCAATGGTTCGCCTTGTGGAGAGATCAATATGTTCATAGAAGATTTGGACTTGGAGCCAAAGATCTATGCCATGATGAGGGACTTTTTGGAGTAAGTCCTTGAAACGAGTCCATGCTTCATATAGAGTTTCACCTTGACGTTGTTGGAACATCAAGATATCATTTCTAAGCTTGGTAGTTCTCCCCGGTGGGAAAAATTGAGCAAGGAAACGAGTGGTGAGATCATCCTATGAGGTGATGGATCCCGCGGGTAAACGTTCAAGCCATTGACTAGCTTGATCACGTAGAGAGAATTGGAATAGGCGTAATCGGGTCGACTCTCTAGTTTCAACATTAAGGTCTATGGAATCTACGATTTTTAAGAAATCCTTAAGATGTTGATTAGGATCTTCGGAACGAAGTCCATAGAATGCACATCTGCATTGCACTAACCGGATGGTGTTGGATCGCAATAGGGACACATTGGCTCCTTGGGTGAGCTCAATGGTGTTTCGATAGCCTTGGTGGCTAGGACGGGAATACTCTCCTAAGGTTCGGGGCCTAGGAGGTTGGTTTGGTAGTGGTGGGTTTTGTGGGTGGTTTTGAATTGGTGGGTTGATGGGTTCAAAGATGTTACCACCTTCCATGATGTCGGATGGTAAAGGTTACGAACAAAGACACGAAGAAATAAGATAGACTAAATAAAACCTAAAAATAAAAACAAAATCTTACTTAGAAAGGAATCTAGCAAGCAGACCTAATAAAAAGAAATTCTAACCTAGACAATAACTATTCCCCGGCAACGGCGCAAAAACTTGATGGACGTGGGAATCGCACCAGGTTTTACTTCTCAAGGGATCTTGAGAAGCTTACAACCCTCACCAGGAAGTGTACCTGATCGTTGTAGTATAGTATAGTGACAAGTACCGGGGGATTGATCGTTCAACTCAGGAATAGTGTCGCTAGGATTAGAAAGCCTAAAAACTAGGTCTAGAGGTGAGGGATGATTCTTTTTGTATTTTTATGTTTTTATAAAAGCAAATAAAATGTTGGTTTTTGAAAGAGTGGGCGGAATTAGATGCTAGTCAACTAACCCAATAACTAAAAATGCAATTAAAATAAAATAACAAAAATGAAAATAAATCTAATTAAACTAATTTGGTGTGAACAATGATAGGTAACGTTGTGTTTACTTAGATTTCATTACTCCCTAGATATCTTTTACAGGTTAATCATTTGCTACAATTGCATGGATGACGGGTCATATTCCTTAATACTAGTCGTAGGGCCGTGTACAATATTCCCTAACTCTATAAGATCCTCCTTCACTCCATGTCGAGCTGTTAAAAACTCCTAACATGGGATCATTAGAATTCTCCTACGCCTTAAATACAACCTAATATCGTAGTACACATCCGATCATGTTTCCTAAGACGTTCAAGCATGTTACTGTTGGGATCATACTTTAGTATTTAGTCAAGTCTCGGTCATTACATTTTGTAATAGGTTGCTTAAGTATTATTTCTTATTATTGTTTAAGTTAATGGGCAACATGTAAAAGCCCAAGAGGCCTTAAAAGCCCACGTTAAAAGGATAAGGGAGGAAGGGTGTGTTGCCCTAGCTCCTCCCTTATAAATAGTAAGCTTATGTTACATTTTATTTTGTTGGTTATTAGATTACCTTAAGGAAACTCTTGCACTTTTATCTTTCTTATTATCTTATAATCAACCAAGTCTATTTCTCATCTCATTTCTCTTTATATCATACTTGTGTTTACTAAATGGTGACCTAACAAGTGGTATCATTCGCCTACTAGAAGTTTGAAGTGTATTTCTTTTGGTTACGTGGGGATTTGGTGCTTATTCTTCATCTTTTTGCATTTTTCTTTGTTTCTTTCACTCAAATCTTGAAGCTTGGACAAGTTTCAAGGTTGATATAGTGATTTGAAGCTTAGTTGTTGCATAAAGTTTTGATTTTTAAGGTTTTTTTAGGTTTTATAGCTTCTTTGATATTGGAAAACTAGTTTTTTGGTCATAACATCTCATAAAGTTAAGGTTTTCTAAGTATTGGTGAAGTTATTTGATCAAAAGTACCTTATTTTTAAGCATTTTCTCTTCAAAAAGCCATTATTTAAGGTGAACAGTACGTTTTACGCGTAAAGTGGTCGGAAAAGTACTATTTCCAGCTGTCTACAGTGTTTTTTGGTCGGTTTACGCATAAAATAGGCATAAAACCCTTTTCTTACGCGCAAAATTGGCTAAAACCCTTTTCTTACGCGTAAAATAGGCCAAAACCCTTTTCTTACGCGTAATATTTGCCAAAACCCTGATCCTACGCGTAAAGTGCTCCTCTACGCCTTAAATCCTACGCATAAGTTGAATTCTACGCGTAAGTCAGAGTTACGCGTAACTTGCCAGAGTTTACGCGTAAGCTTCATCAACGATCTTCTTCTTGTGCTACGGTGACTCAGTACTTCCCTAGCTTGGATAAGTTAGTGGAATACTTCGACTACGGATATCTTTCAAGCTTGGATAAGTTTGAAAGATTTGTTTGGTTGTTTCAACCTTACGCATAAGTCTAAACTTACGCATAAGCATAAGCTTACGCGTAAAGAGGAAACTTACGCATAAACTAGAAAGTTTACGCATAAACCTACTCTTTACGCATAACTTACAGTTTACACGTAAGATTAAGTTACGCGTAAGATTTAAACTTACCCCAAGGATTTTGCTACTTTCACAAAGGAACGTGCATTTCAATCTTCTACAAAGATCCATTTCTACACAAGTGTTCTATGATGTCTCAACCACCTAATCACTACTTCCCTCACTCTTATCCTCAGCAACAACAACCTCAGCAGTATCAGCAACTACAACCTCAGCAGTATCAGCAACAACAATACCTTCCGCACATAATGAATCAACAACCTCCTAAATACAATCCACAACAACATTACCTGATGATGCAGCAACAGCTCATTCCTCAACAACAACTATATCAAGTGCCACAACAAAACACTCAGTTTTCCTCCAAACAACCTCACTGGTTTGACAGAATGTGTGAAGTTATTACAACTCAACAATCCCGACATGAGGCAGGATCACTTGAAACACCTCCAATGCTAACACCTGGTAACTATGTGCAATGGTCAAGTCGATTCCTACGCTTTCTTGAACTAAAGAAACCTCATGGGCACTTCTTAAAGCAAGTGATACTTGAAGGACCATTTGAGTGGCCAACAAGATTTGAAGCTGGTGATCCTAATGCTGATCCTCCACGTCCTCCTGGTGATAGACCCCTTCCAGAAACTGCACTCACTGAAGAACAGAAACTACATCGTGAAGCGGATCAGTATGCAATGGCTTATATACTTCAAGGTATACCCAATCCGATCTATCGCAGTGTCGATGCTCAGAAAACAGCCAAAGCTATGTGGGAACACGTTCATCTCCTCATGGAAGGCACTCAATTGAATAAAGATGACATGGAATCCAAGCTCTACATGGAATACACTGACATCACAATTGAACCTGGAGAGTCACTTGAATCCTACTATCATTGTTTCACAAATGTTGTCAATGATCTGGAACGTCACAAAATCACTGTACCAAGGATCGCTGTGAACTCCAAATTTGTTGGTAGTCTTGGCCCTGATTGGCATAAATATGTGACATTTGTTCGTCAAACGAAGAATCTTCATGATGCTCCATATGGCTTGTTGTATGACTTTCTGAAACACCATGAACCTGAAGTGGAAAAAGATCGAGCTCTACGAGGAGGTTACACACCCACAACAACACCAAATTCTTTGGCTCTCGTAGCTCAATCTCCCTATGCTCCACCACCACTGTCAAATCATGCATATGTTCAAGAGCAGAACTACTTCAGTTATCCACAATCTTCCACCTCGAACCAAATGGTCTCTTATGATTCATCTCCACAAGATACTTCTACTCAACTTGTTCCGTCAAACAACAATGATGCTGTGTACTACTCCAACTGCAATGATGATGACGATGATGACTTTAATACGTTGAATCAGGGACTTGCTCTTATTGCTCGTGCTTTCAGCAAATTCTCCAACAAAACGAACAACCGTCAACGTTCATCTTCTAATACCAGGAATCAAGCTGTTGTAAATGATGGAAGAGTGGAAATTCAAAATCGTAACTATGGTAGATCTGGTTCAGGAAATTCTTCAGGAAGTTATGGGAATGGTCAGAGGTTTGGTAACAATGCAGGGTTCAGGAACAACTCAGCATCTTCTCAACAAAGGTCTGACTCAGTTGCTACAAGGAACTCAACCTCAGGGAATGCAGTTTGGTGCTACAATTGTAATGAACAAGGTCATATTGCTACAGCATGTCCCAAACCGAGAACTCGGGGTAGCAAGTTTCACAAGCAGGCATTACTCATGGCTCTTCAAGATGAAAAAGATGGACATTTCCCTGAACAGGACAACAACTTCATGGCAAATGTGAACAACGATGATGACATGGAAGATCTGGAAGCCAATGCTGCTGTGATGCTTATGGCTAACATGCAGGAACTTAAGCTCAATGATTCAGGTCCAGTGTATGACACTGACGGCTTGTCTCAGGTACATGACTTCAATGAATGCTTTATTAATGAAATAGTCTCACCTTCTGCTTATGAATCAGATATGGCGCAAGTTGTTCCATCTAAATCATCTTCATCATCTGATACAGATGAACAAATAAACACAGTTGTCATATTCGATGATGACACAGTTGTTTCATTTGATGATCCTATTGAGAATGATAAACATGATCATTTCGAACAACATGAACCATCATTTGATCCAGACCCTGATCTCATATTGTTATCAAAACAACTGGATGCTCAACAATTGCAAATAATAAAGTGCAACGAGAAAAACAAAGTTTTGAAAGAACAAAATACGTCACTTGCAAGAGATATTGAATGTTATAAAATTCAGCTTTCTAATCAGGAAGACAAGATTAAACATGCAAAAAGTTTTGAAAAAGCTTTTCACGATTCCTACAACAAAGAACAAGATCTTCAACGCAAAATGCAAGATTTAATCGAGTCAAAAGGAAAGTTGATTTCAAAACTCGAAAGTGAAATGAGTGAATTGCAAATGCAAGTCAAACGTCTTCAAACTGAACTTTCAAAAACAGAAACAGAATTGTCAAGTTGTCAAAAAGATTTTTGTGAACATAAAATACGAAAAAGGAAGTATATAGATGACTTACTCGGTGATATTGTTGATCTTGAAAAACAATTGAAAGAATTTCGTAACATTGTTTACAAACACGGGAACTCTATCACAACAATTCAGAAATTTACTTTAAAACCGAGACCCGGTACTGGATTTGCACTTGGCGATTACAATTCAATGTTTCTTCACAATGCATTCAAAGATGTTCCAAAAATTTACAGTATGGACTATTTGCTTGATAATACGATTGTGCGTGCTGTTGTTTTTGATACTGAGGAAGAAGAAGAACTTGAAGACGAGAGTCGGTCAAAAATGAGTAATGTTGAATATTGCACACCATATGACTATTCAAAAAATCCAGTCAAGTTCGTTACTCAAAAGGATTTACCTGAGAAATCATGGTTTATCGAAGAGTCGTATGTTTCATCTCACAATGAGGCCCCTGTCCAAACTGTAGCACAAGTAAATGGTCCTTTACCCTCGTCCGGTGAACTTACACGTTTACCAAAATGTCGTGTCTTAAATTATTTCAAAACTTTTATGGAAGACATTGATATTTTGGAGGAAACAATTGAACGCAATTCTGAAATAAAAATTGAAACTTTTCAATCCGCTTACGAGCGAGAAAAAAGAGATATTTTTCAAAAACAAATGAAACCAATTGTTCAACACCTCCGTCTCTGTGCTACACGTTGGGATCAGGAACTTCAAAAGGAGGTCAAAAATATGATAAACGTTTTTGATACTGCTGAAAATGAGATTTTGGTTCAAAAGTTACAAACTAAAGTTTTCAAAAATGATGCTGATCGACTCTTGGAACAAGTTCTCTGTGCTGATATTTTGTCTGTTATCATGAATGATCTCTATAAATCTGGTACTTCTATGCTTAAGCATGATCATTGTGTTGATAATAACTTGTTGAATGAGGAGATTGAGACACTGAAACATGAGAATGATAATCTGAGGAAAAAGAATGATGATGTGACAAAACAGTTTTCAAAACAAATCAGTCTACTCAATCAAAGGCTTGAATGGTGTCAAGCTAAAAGTCTTGAAAGGGAATTGAAGTTTCAAAGTCACAATGTTTCAAACTCTTGTCAACTTTGCAAAAACAATGAGTCTTTAAAAGGTTTGTGTCTCAAATATGAGAAAGAAATTGCGAAGTTAAAAATTGAAAATGACGAATTTCTACAAAACCACATAGACATCAAATATTGCAATGGTATACTTGAGTCAAACATTCAGGATAAGAATCACATCATCATTGAGTTAAAAGAGAAAATAAAGATACTTGAAAAAGGAAAGATGGTTGACACTACGGTGATAGCACCAAGAATGTATAAATTAGACAAAACTGATAAAGGAAAGGTTGTTCAAAATACTAATGTTGCAAACTCCACTTCTACAGGACTAGTCTCCCCTACTAGCGTTAGCAGACCCAAGCGAAACAGTAAAAAGAAGAATAGGCTCTGGAAACGTAAGAGAGGACAACTAGAAGCTCAAGAAGTAGAAGACCAACTTAGGAATTTGAATAAAACTCATGTTGCATCAGATTTAGATTCTAATCTGGCAAATTGTAATCAAAATCTAAATGTAACGAATGATGAACCTTTGAATGTTTTGAATATTAATGCATCTTGTGTGTTTTGTCGTAAAAGCGTTTCATCTGGTGATCATACTAAATGTATAGCTAATTCTCTACTTCATCGTCATAAGAAACGTAGGACACGCATTCCTTCTAGGCCCACTACTGCCTCTAAGTCTATCTTAGGAAAGCCGCCTTCTACGGTTTCTAGTGAAGTTGATGTTACCCCCATAGGTGCAGAGAACAAGTCTAGGAATCAGCCAAACACTAGTGAATACACCATTAAGAAAGCTCGAACTAGTTGGAATTGGCAACGTTGGTTACAACACAAACCTGATTTTAAATGGATTCCTAAATTATTGAATACTTGTGCTTCTAACCAACTGGAACCCGCAGTTTCTTTGGGTTCCACCCTTACTTCTGTTCCATCCGTGTCCTCCTCTTGTGATGCAGGTGGTGCAGATTGTTCTCTGGATTGTTGATAGCGGATGCACCCGACATATGACAGGCAATCTCAAACTATTACACAACTTTGTCTCAAAGTTCATTGGTACTGTCAGATTCGGGAATGATCATTACGCTTTAATCATGGGGTATGGTGACTTTATCAGTGGGAACATCGAAATTAGCCGTGTTTATTATGTGGAAGGCCTTGGACACAACCTTTTCTCTGTTGGTCAATTCTGTGATGGGGATCTAGAAGTTGCATTTCGTGAGAAAACTTGCTTTGTTCGTGACTTGCAAGGAAACGATCTTATGTCTGGCTCCCGTGGCTCCAATCTTTATACAATTTCAATGTCAGATATGATTGCAACATCTCCGATATGTCTTCTCTCCAAAGCAGAATCAACTAAATCTTGGTTATGGCACAAACGTCTTTCACACTTGAATTTCAAAACTATGACTGACCTTGCTCGTTATAAACTTGTTGAGGGATTTCCAAGATTCCGTTTCACCAAAGATCACTTATGTCCAGCCTGTGAACAAGGAAAAAGTACTCGGGCTCATTTTCCTTCAAAACCTGAACACAGTTCGAATCATGTTCTACAACTGCTTCATATGGATTTGTGTGGACCGATGCGTGTTCAAAGTATCAACGGTAAATGCTACATACTAGTAATCATCGATGATTTTTCCAGATGGACTTGGGTTTATTTTCTACGAAGTAAAGATCAGGCTCCTTCTATGATCATCACCTTTCTCACTAAAATTCAAGTTCAGTTACGTAACACGGTCCGAATAGTCAGAACTGACAATGGAACTGAATTCAAGAATCAGACACTTAGGTCTTATTATGAGAAAGTGGGAATTGAACATCAAACATCTATTCCTAGAAGCCCAGAACAGAATGGAGTTGTTGAAAGACGCAACAGGACGTTAGTGGAAGCTGCTAGAACTATGTTGATTAATGCTCAATTACCTGATTACTTGTGGGCAGAAGCTGTTTCAACCGCATGCTATACTCAAAACCGTTGTATGATCACAAAACGTCATCGCAAAACACCATATCAAATTGTTCACAAAAGGAAACCGAACATCGATTACTTTCATGTTTTTGGAGCACTCTGCTATCCGAAAAATGATCGTGATGATTTAGGAAAACTTAAAGCAAAGGCTGACATCGGAGTGTTCATTGGATATTGTGAAAATTCTAAAGGTTTTCGGATTTGGAATCGTCGTACTCGTGAAATTCAAGAAACCATTCACGCTAATTTTGATGAGCTCACACATATGGCTTCTGAGCAACACAGCTTAGGACCCGAATTTAACCGTCTTAACTCTCCGGCATCTTCGGCTGAACCATTGCCACTCAACCGCAAAGAATTGGAAACCTTGTTTGCTCCACTGTTTGATGACACAATTGAATACCGTCCTACTGAGGTCCCACCTAATTCCGCTGCTCAACCTGACAATATTCATGTACCAGACTCACCTCTACAAACTTCAACAACTGTTGAAAGAGACGGTCCTCCAATTGCTTCACCATCTACAGTAGAACAAACTGTTTCTAACTCCCGCCACTCAGCTGAAGATCCAACACCACTATCAGTTCCACAATCCGCAGAGCATGATCCTGATGCGTTCTTCAATCCGTTTGCACCAGCTACTACAGTTCCTGATATAGCTGAGTCGTCAACACGCCACTTGGATCCTGCCAACATGCGAGATACATATCAACTACACCCTTCAACACACAAATGGACCCGAGACCATCCACTAGTTCATATAATTGGCCATCCAGATGCACCAGTTATGACAAGACAACGACTTCACACAGATGGAGAAACTTGCATCTACGCACTCACAGTTTGTCATGAAGAACCCAAGAACATTAAAGATGCAATGACTTATGACAACTGGATTGAATCTATGCAAGAGGAATTTCAGCAATTCATACGATTAGAAGTCTGGGAATTAGTTGAAAGACCTGACGGAGTCTTTGTCATTGGGTTAAAATGGATATGGAAGAATAAGCTTGATGCTGAAGGAACTGTCATCCGGAACAAATCACGTCTGGTAGCAAAAGGATACTCTCAACTGGAAGGTCTAGATTTTGCTGAATCCTTTGCTCCAGTGGCTCGACATGAAGCTGTTCGGATCTTTTTGGCCTATGCTGCACACCGGAACATGGTAGTCTTCCAAATGGATGTCAAAACAGCATTTCTTAATGGAGATCTCCGTGAAGAAGTTTATGTCAGCCAACCTGAAGGCTTCGTTGATCCTGAGCGTCCTAATCACGTCTACCGACTCAAAAAGGCTCTCTACGGACTCAAGCAGGCCCCACGGGCGTGGTATGACAAACTGTCCACTTTCTTACTGGCCAATAAGTTTTCTAAAGGATCGGTGGATCCCACACTGTTTACTAAAACCTACGGGGAGGACTTACTTGTTGTTCAAATATATGTCGATGACATAATTTTTGCCTCAACAAAAAGAAGTTTCTCTAATGATTTTGCAAAATTAATGAAAGATAATTTTGAAATGTCCATGATGGGTGAACTTTCGTTCTTTTTTAGGACTACAAGTTCATCAATCACCCCGTGGAATTTTTGTAAATCAATCAAAATATGCTCTTGAAATTTTAAAGAAATATGGAATGATGTCTTGTGATACCTATAATACACCAATGGGCTATACCACAAAACTAGATGCTGATTTACATGGGACTCCAGTTGACCCTACCAAATACCGAAGTATGATTGGGTCCCTCATGTATCTCACAGCTAGTAGACCTGATATAGTATTTGCTGTCTACATGTGCTCCCGCTATCAGTCCAGACCAACTGAAAAACACCTCAGTGAGGTCAAGAGAATCCTTCGATACATAAAGGGAACCATTAACTTGGGGATCTGGTATCCGAAGGATTCTGGCTTTGAACTAATTGCTTTTTCAGATGCTGACCATGCAGGATGTTTAGACACACGCAAAAGTACATCTGGTGGATTACAATTTCTCGGAGACAAACTTGTGTCATGGCAATCTAAGAAGCAGGACTGCACTTCACTGTCATCTACAGAATCTGAATACGTAGCCATGTCCGCTTGTTGTGCTCAAGTCATTTGGATGAGATCACAACTCAAGGATTATGGCTACCTGTTCAACAGGATTCCTATCTACTGTGATTCAAAGAGTGCAATTGCTATCTCCTGCAACACTGTGCATCATTGCAAATCCAAACACATCGATCTCCGATATCATTTCATCAAAGAGCATGTGGAAAGGGGTACAGTTGAACTTTATTTTGTTGGAACTGAGTACCAATTGGCGGACTTACTTACCAAATCCTTGGCACCATCCAGGTTTGCTAGTTTAGTTCACCAAATTGGTATGCGATGTTTGACTCCAGAGGATCTGGAAAAATTTTTAAAACACAAGTGATTGTCAAACATCAAAACTATCTTTGTAAATATTCTTTCTTAAAAAAAAAAAAAAAAAAAAAAAAAAAAAAAAAAAAAAATGCAAGTATAAAACTCTTTCAACACTATTTTTTTTTTCTAAAAAGTCTTCAATCATTTAAAATTAGTGTTGAGGGGGAGGATAAGTAACATTTTTTTAATTTCTAAAAATTATTTTACCTTTTATACTTGCATTTTACCAAAAAAAAAAAAAAAAAAAAAAAAAAAAACATTTTACATTTTAACAAAAATAAATAAATTTTTTCTTAGTGTTGATTCAAAAGGTTTTCGGGTTACTCTCCTTGCTCAAAACCAGTTAATTTTACCATGATTCCAAGGTCGAGGGGGAGTATGACAAGTTGTTCTTTTCATATTGTGGTGTTGACTAACGAAGGTTATATGTGAATAAGTATGTTAGCATTTAATATGAATGTTAGTCAAGGTTAAGGGGCTAAATGTGTCAACACATGAAACTTGTATTAACCACGGTCAAAACTACCACTGACCCTTCACATTTACTTTTTCTGCAAACACATTTAATTTTCACCAACCATATCCTACGACTCACAATCATTCTATTGATCTAATCCACCATTCTTGAATCTGTAAGTGTTAACTTGTTTTGATTATGATTGCTAACAAGGGTTTTTAATTTTATTCCAATCCAACGGCTCAATTTTTCACTATCGATTAAATTGCTTTTGGAAGTTATGCGTAAAATCAAACCCAGATTTAAGTGTTGTTTTGATTAAATTGATAGATGGGAAATGGTCATTAGATGTTAATAAGCATGTTTCTTAACTCCAATCACTCCCAGAAACACTAATCGATCATGTTTGAGATTAGGGTTCATGCGTATGAATTGGGGGTTCTTGAGTTTGATCATTAGGATGGTAATTAGTGATGGGGATAGTGTTTGTGTATGCCTAGGATCATGTGAATATAGGTTAATTGGATTTTAAACATGTTTTGTTCTTGAATCTAAGGTTTAGGGTTCGTATGTCACTAGCAGATCCTATCTTGTGATTTTGTGGATGTTTTGTGTTTATATTTGATACATATGATCCTTATGATGTTAATATTATTTGCCCCATGTTAATTTCTACCCAGAAACACTTTTGACTAATGATGTGAATGAGTGTTCATGCGTGTTTACGCGTTAAGTGTTATTAGGCATGATTACGTGTTAAAATGTATAAAATAAGTGTATTGGATTGATGTTTGATCAGTGGTAATGTTTGTGCACTTTCAGGAAACTCATAACTCAAATTACAAAAGGTGAATTTCTGGAAATGACGATTTTACGCGCTAAATGTTCATCCTACGCGTAAGATTGAATCCTACGCGTAAGATTCGACACGTGGACAAATTGTGTCTTGGATAAGACACAGTTTACGCATAAAATTGTTTTTTACGCATAAGTTCTGATCTTACGCATAAGTCTAGAACTTACGCGTAAGTCATTACCTACGCATAAGTTACAATTTACGCCTAAGGGAAATCCTACGCGTAATTTCATTTTTTACGCATAAGACCTATCTTACGCATAAAATTGATCTTACGCGTAAGTTTCATTTTACGCGTAAAGTTCTAACTTACGCGTAGATTTTGCACTTACGCCTTATTTCTTAACTTACGCTTAAGTCAGGTTACGCGTAAAACAACTACTTACGCGTAAACTTGTCAAAATTCCAAATAAGTGTTGGAAATTTCCAATGTGTAACGTGTTGTAAATGATAAACTTTGGTTGGAATTGAATTGTTTTATGTTTCTAACAAGTAAAATAACTCAAGTTTGTCACATGACATAAGTTTTTACACACACAAACCACCACTGATCATCGACAAAACACGATAATCTATGTGAACTCATGCTTAATGAATGCTAATACTAACATCATCAACAATCGCCATGTTTGTGTGTTTATGATCAATTCAGATGGAAGAACACAATGACATCCCACACGGACCAGAACCTGAACCAATTCGTGCATGGGAAGACACATTTCCTGAAAACTACTCTAGGAAGATAGGAAAGAACAACCTAAGAGTCAACTTCAACAAACTGACATGCAATGAGTCTTCCTGCCTTGTTGCTGTTGATGCTCTCATCTATCACCCGTGCAAAGTTCTTCTCACCAAATCTGCTGCAGTGGCATGCTTCTACATACATCAGTTTTGGCACACAATTCACCTGGACCTCCTGGAAGAGTCCTTTACTTGTATGCTTCACATGAGACAAGTCACGGTCGACAAGGATCTTCTCCGTAGTGCTCTTGGACTTCCCGAACTTGAACCGAATGAAGAGTATGACCAAGTTCCCACTGAAGAAGAATTGATAGAATGGCTGAGAGATATTGGGTATGATGAGTCTGTAGGGGTCATTACTAGTCACTCTAGGGTCAATATCAGATTTCTTCCACAGCCTTGGAGAACTCTCTACATCATAATTGCCAAGTCACTATCTGGCAGAGACACAGGCCATGAACACCCTAAGCTCCAACATCTCAGGCTGTTCTGGGCTATTGCTAATGTCAAGAAGATTGATTATGCCAGCATTATCTGGGAAGATATTGTGTGGCACATACACCGCAAGACAACCAATATTCCTTTCGTCCGTTTCACCAAACTTCTTATTGCGAGCTTCCTCCATGAATATGATGACATTCCTCAAAGATTGAATGATGAGTTTCAGCACATATACAAGAATGAGGACACACTGAAGGTCATCAAGAGAATGGATACAAGTACAAGGAAACAGGGAAAGAAACTTCCAGATAGCCTTTTAACTGACAAAGTCAAGGCTGGCAATAACTACAAGTACTACCAACAAGCCATTGAAGCAGAGAAAGTTGGGTTCTTGGACGAAGCTGCTCTACCTTCATACATGCAGAAGAAAGGTAAGAAAGTTAGCAAATCGGGCAGCTCAGAAAGTTCTACTAAGTCCAAACCTAAGAAAAAGCCATCATCTAAGGTCAGAATTCCTGCAAAGAAACCTACTGCTGAACCTGGCTGGTTTCCCTCACCTCCACCTTCTCCAAAACCTGCTGACTCTGAACAAACCGAATCCGACGAAGGTCCTATTTACAGTGAAGCCTATGCCAATATCACCAAGAAAGTCAATCTTGATGAAATTGACGATAAGGATTTGACGTTCGAAGATTGGGATAATATTATTGACGAATCTGCTGATCATGCTGAATCCCCCGCACACCTCTATCAACGTCCATTCACCAAAGCTCATACTATTTTGGAAGAAGAAAGGATTAGAAGAAAAAAGATGAAGGAACCAGTTACAGCTGTACAAGAGCCTGAAGGCCTTTCAGTTGAAGAAGAAAATGAACGGGCTCTCAACCTCGGTCTCCTTCACAGCCGAATTGATACATTCAATGCTGATCAACCTCCACCTCCAGTGTTCTCTCAGACCACCGAAGCTGGCGGATCTAGCAGCATTCCTGAGCCTACCACAGGAATCTCCTTAGACTTAGTTGTTTATGATAATCCCTCCGTGTCTCCCACCGACATTGAAATGACTATGGAAGAGGAAGAAGAGGAAGATCCTATGGATACCGATGCTCCAAGACTTATGTCTATGGAAGAAATGGAGCGTAGAGAAAGAGCTCAGGAAGAGGAACTGAAAAGAAAACAAGAAGCTGAAGAGGCCAGACTTGAAGAGATTGCTCAAGCTAAACTGGAAGAAACGATCAGAATGGAAGAGAGCAGGAAAGCAGAGGAGGCAGCCAAACTGGCTGAAGAAAAGTCAAAGAAGCAAAAGAACACCCATTCTCTCTGATAGAAAAATCTCTCAAAGTGTTAAAGCCGAAGCTGATAAACTGGCTGAAGAGAAACTTAAGAAAGAAGAAGAAGCCAGGGTTGCTGAAGAACTAAGACAGAAAGCTGAAGCTGAAAAACTGGCAGAAGAACTTAGGGTGAAAGAAGCAGCAGCCAAAGATAAGAAAGTTGTACAACCCGAACTACAGAAAGGAGATGTCAAAGACACAACCACCATTATTGAATCATCACAGTCATCACCTCCTGCATCTGAATCAACACATGGCAAATCAATCAAGAAACCGAGCTCCAAAGCCTCTGCTGCATCCAAACTACTCAAGTCTGCTTTCAAAAGAGTGCATGATAAGAAGAGAAGCAAACTAGAAGATCAGGTTGCTAAACTTGCAACCCAGGTTGCTGAACTATCTAAGCTGAACACGAACGTCAACGAGCTACAAGATAAGGTTGACATTTTCCTAGCTAAAGACGTAACAGAGAACTTGGAAGCCGCGCTAGCAGCTCAAGCACAAGAATACATGGCACAACACTTAGTGGCTGAGCTGAAAGATCTACTGGCACCAATGAGAGACGAACTCACCAAGTTCGCTGAGCAAGCAGTAAAGAAAGTTATCCGATCAACAACCTTCACTCTTCGTGCCGACAAGTCTACTACTCCTCTACCAGAACTTTCTCTGGATGATTTGGAAGCTCAACTCCTCGAGAAGCTTACAAACAAGTTCACCTTGACTCCTGAAGAAGCAAAAGTCCTGGAAGCACTGAAAGACAAAATGAACAAAGAGTCCTGCAGCACAGAGGCCGATAAGCTGAAACGTCAAAGAGATGATGAAGACAGGGATCCTAATTCTCAGGCAAAGAAACAGAAACAAGCTGAAGGACCCTCATCTCAGTACAAATCACCGGTAATCCCTCCTACCACAACAACTTCCTCACAACAACCGAAAGCATCAAGTTCTGCTCCCAAGGCACACGACCATTTCGTATACACCGGTGGTGACGACATACCTCAACCCGATGAAGTTCCAGAACCGTCTCCTAAGAAGAAGAAGAAAGATAAGAAAGGAAAGCATCAGCAACCTCAACCGGATACCTCAACCAAAGGCACCAAACCAAAGAAACCCAAAACCGTCCTTAGCTGGCTAGACCAAGACAATAGTGCCGAATACTCCTGGTTTGAGAAGATGATAAATTCGCAACCACCACTGGAAGACAATCATGAACCTCAAGATGGTCGTACAGTGGAATATGCTCAAATGATTCAGCAAAAGTTTAAGATGAAAAAGATGAATAAGAAAGAGCTGCGAAGAATCAAAAATGATGCTTTCAATCTTCTGAAAGATCGGTCTGCTAACTCAATCGAGCTTGAATACCATCTGGAAAATATTGCTCGAGCAATGTCAAGCAATATTGACTGGATCAACCCTGAATCATATGTCGATCCGGTCACAAAGAAAACCGCACCTTACATTACTGATTGGTCCAAACCACTACCGATGATTGGGAAGCCTAAGGAACCAAAGATCCCGTACAAGTTCTTCTACAACACAGACTTGGAATTCCTGACACTTGGCAGCAAGATCGAGAAGAAGTATGTCACCTCACTCGCCTTTCTCCCTGCAGCTCGATATCTCAACAATGCCATCGAAGAAGAAGCTTCAGCATTATTCGTCGACAAAATTGTTGAATATGACCGAGATGCACTTTATGGTATTCATCATTGGCCAACCAACCGGGCACAGTACTATCGAAGCAGCAGACTTAATCAGACGATGGGTGATGTAGAAAGTGATCTGAAGATAGTCTCCATTCAATTCATCTCGACTGTCACGTTCTTTGGGTACCCCTTCCTCAGCAAAATCACACTAAAAAGGCTTGATGAAAAGGAGTACGATATTTCCGAGTCTGACTTTCCACGACTACGTCTCAACGACATTGAAGACATGTACCTGCTAAAAGTTCAAGGAAAACTCTATGGCTTGCCCAAAGACATACAGCTTGCCTTTATCCAAGCTCTTCTCATCTACATCAGGCAGATTGTCATAAGAGAAAGAGTTGAAGATCTTCAGTTAGGAGTGGAAAGTTACCAGAAGAAGCTCAATCTCACTAAACCAAACCTGTTTGACATCCCCGACCTTCAACGTCTACCTCAATACTCCTTGATCAGACGACCATTTGGGTTCACCTACCGAAGTATTAACGGTCGCAACTGCTTTATGGGATATGAAGAAATTCATAAGTTCTGTGATGAAACTCTCAAGTTCGTCAGAGATGGAATCAAAGGCAGAATCAATGATATTGAACTGGGTAAATCCAAAAGGTGGAACACAAATGACGCCCGGGATGCTCGCAGATTCATCTTCAGGATTGAAAACAGATTGAGGCGCATGGATCAGTTTCGGAGGTTGGAGAGTTATGTGGGAGGCAGATCCAAATTTCCGGTGCTGACATTTCAGAGGCCTGATTGGTAAATCATTGTAAGAATTTGATTTGATTTGTCAATAATTTACTTCATAATGGTTTGTGCACGCATATCAGTGTACAACCCGTACTTGTAAAGAAAGGACCCTGAGGTACGCATCAGTGCCTCAATCCTAATATAAGGAGCGAAGGCTTCTTACTTTTGAGTAGAATTAATCAAACATTTATGATTTTTCATAATTCTGCTCAAAAGGACAAGTATTTCACCTCAATAAGACCTAATCACTTGTTGAGGGGGAGCACTTGTCAAAAACAAAATACTTTGCTTAAAATCAAAAGTTCTTGGTGAATCTCCCCGTAAGACTCAAAAGGCATATTTTAATCTAAAAGATTATCAAAAACATCATTTTATATGCTATTTTTGAGGGGGAGAAAATGAAAAAGTGATTAAAATATACGAAGTCAATGCTTAAAAGTTGTATCATGTGCGAGCTAGACTCAGTTTTAACCCAGGAATTGACGAGGCAATAAATGTTAGTAATATCGAAAAGACTTATCCTCGACGGGTAATAACATCAAGTTAGATATTAGAGCTAGTTGTCACCTAAAAGCTGACAATGTATCTCTTTATCTAACCACGTAAGCGTGTCTCGAAAAGGATTAGTCTTAGTAGAAATGTACCGTCTCGAGAAACTTTCTGAGGACTTGACCAGGCCGGGTAATAACTTCAAGCTAGTTTAACTAGTGATGTAAGCGTGTCTCGAATCGGTCCTGTTCACAGAAAGTAGATCAATTCAAAAGTGATTGCTCCTCCCGCATGTGCAAATTTATTAAATACTTATGAGCACATGTGCAGGGGGAGCCCTTCAAAAGTGTACACAAAACTCTCAATGTGTTAACCAAAATATTTGATTATCACAAACACGTTGAGAGATTTTCAATCAAAGGTTTCTTGGCTACTGTCGGAGTTATAAGGTGATTAAGATAGGAATATCCGTCCTATGATCCGCCAGAGCCGGAGGGATCTACCCAAGGACATCTCCCATAGTTAGAATTAGAAGTCCTTAGGTATGATACGAAAAAAGGAGAAAAGAATGAAAGGGAAAGAAGGAGTTGAAGAATTAAAAAGAAAAGCAAAGTAAAGGGTGAAAAGAAATAGCCCTCCATATGTTCAACCTTAGGGCAGACACCGGGTTCAATACGTATGCTACTGGTTGTTGCAAAAGACAACACCGGTATTGAAGACAAAGTCGTCATGGACCCAGTGACGCAATGCACTAAACCTTCTTAACCACTCAAATTCTCTTAAAAGGATTTGTTTCATTCTCACGGGGAACCAGTGTAATCTATCGACCTATCTCTTAGAGATGGTTGATATTGAAGCAGGAGACCCCTCCCTAGTCTCCGCATAGGAAACCTAAGTGTGCACTTATAGAGTCTAGAGCCATGAGATACATCAAAGATCTCTTAGGAACACTTAGTATTTCTACAACTGGTGTTCTACATCAATGGACACCAGTTGTAAACTATCGAGTCCTTCGCAGATCTTAGCAATCTGCCGAGAACGTTTATGAGAGGATTACATAAGTATTTCTCAATGATTAAACGGAAATCCTGCCAGGGTCAACATCAAACAGCCCTGACAGCAGGTCACTTCGGTAACCCCTCAAGGGTTACGCTTAGTGTTTGCGGTGGTTCCATTACGGTCTACAGTCGTGGAGTGATCCCCAGCGACTCACCCAGTCATTGAGCTACTCAGTAGGTCTCGTAAGCTCCTTCGGGAGTATCTGATATGGGAACGGCCTGGATAAGGATTAGAAGGAATCTTCACAATATGCTGTTGATGAGCTCTAACTCCTTATCCGTAAGTACCGGTTGTTTTATTGCTAACTGTTTACTCGCAGGTACCTCACTTCCATGATGATAGATTCCAACATGCTCATACATACATCTTGAAGTCAAAGAAAGCTCCCCCAAAGATCTTAGCAACACAAAGTTCAAAGAAAGATTCTACGGCAATTAGAAGAATCTACAAAGTATAAAGACAAAGATCTCAATGCATGAAAAAGGAACTTCTTGTAAGTGACAGTCTAAAGATGTATGAGTATGTTGGAATGGCAGACAACCACCACAGATGCAGGAGTGTCGAACGGCAGACAACTTCATAACTGAATCACTCCATCATTACCAAAGAACAAAGACAAAGAGCAAAGTACATTCACTATCATTCATTCATTTTGAAGACGTCTAGAGTTTTACATGTCACAAGTCAACGACAAAGATGAAGACGTCAAGCAACCGTGATGACCGACCCTTAGGGGGAGATTGTTGGGATCATACTTTAGTATTTAGTCAAGTCTCGGTCATTACATTTTGTAATAGGTTGCTTAAGTATTATTTCTTATTATTGTTTAAGTTAATGGGCAACATGTAAAAGCCCAAGAGGCCTTAAAAGCCCACGTTAAAAGGATAAGGGAGGAAGGGTGTGTTGCCCTAGCTCCTCCCTTATAAATAGTAAGCTTATGTTACATTTTATTTTGTTGGTTATTAGATTACCTTAAGGAAACTCTTGCACTTTTATCTTTCTTATTATCTTATAATCAACCAAGTCTATTTCTCATCTCATTTCTCTTTATATCATACTTGTGTTTACTAAATGGTGACCTAACAGTTACCAATGGAAGTCTGCCAGTTTTCTTAAGCCTAACATTGAATACAATCATCCGTAACAACTATAAACAAACAATCAACCCATAATTAACATCTAGGTTTCACTACATCTAAGCAAACACAAAAGAAATCTAGCCTAGCATGTTAAATTGAAGACAAGCGTAAGATATATTCAAACAACACATAGACATATTGAATGAATTGAAAGAATACTTATCTCAATTGAACATAAAAGGTTTCAAAGTGTAAAAGCCCTTGAAAGAGCTGTGAAATTCGAACCTAGGGTTTCTCTCAAAGTTACACACTAATGAATGAAAATTTCAAAACTATATATAGATAATACAAGGTGACGGCGTCAAGAAGGAAACTCTGACGCCGTCAACTCGCCACCCATATTGAAATCGGATTGCCTAGATCCACATCTGACGCCGTCATGTGTATTTTTATCTCTGGGCCGTCATCCATTCTTGAACCGTGACGGCTTATGATGACGCCGTCACATTTTCACTGGGCCGTCACCTCTCCCAACTCTTGTTTTACTCTTGACGCCGTCATGTAGAACATTGTGACGCCGTCAGGTACTGTTCCCAGCAAGGAAAATTAAGACTTTGCCGTTTTCTTCACTTTTATGCTCCAAAAACGTCCAAAATGCTTCCTTTTCTGAATTTCACTCCAAAAGTACCTAAAATGACAAAAGGAACGATTTAGGGCAATATTTGATCAAATAAATTCGAATTCGGGCTTAAATGACCCCCTAAAAACGGTTCATTTTCGGCTCATCATTTAATTTCCCAGAAACAAGTTTTTACCTTTGATTCTGACTTTTTGATACTTGTAGTGGTCTGGAAATCAATGTAAGGCTTACTACTTTGTTGATGATGAATTGCCAAGTGATTACTACAAATATGAGATGTATAATTTGATGCAAAAAGCTGGAATACAAAAGCAAGAAAACCAACAAGCTGAGAACACATAGATGCAAGAATTGGGCATGAGTTTCACTTGTTGAAGACAGAATTGAGCAACATGGAAAAGGAATTCAAGGAGTGTAGAGAGAATGCTTTGTTCTATAAGAGGGTTGTAATGGTCATGTTGTTGTTTATCATTGTGTACCTACTGAAATGAATAAGTGTAATGCAGTAAAATGTTGTAATGGTCATGTTGGTGTAATGGACCATTTCCACTAGTTATGAAATGAAAAATTGACAGCAACTTTAACTTCATTATGTCTAGAAGTATACAAAATTAGTGGACCATTTCCACTAGTCACTGTCTTGATTCATACAATACATAAAAGTACTAAAATCCTAATTTGACCATTCTTAAAAGCAACAACTAGTTCCAAAAGCAACATAAAAGTACTACAATACATTATCTTAAAACATAAGTCATTCATTAGTGATGCGTGGGAATTGCACCAGGCTTTACCTCTCGAGGGATCTCGAGAAGCTTACAACCCCCACCAGGCAATGTACCTGATCGTTGTAGTATAGTATAGTGACAAGTACCGGGGGATTGATCGTTCAGCTAGGAATAGTGTCGTTTGGATTGAAATTAATCTAACTAGGTCTAAAGGTGAAGGATGATTCTTTTTATGTTTTATATTTATGAAAAGCAAGTAAAAATCTCGGGTATTGGGAGAGTGGGCGGAATTAGTTGCTAATCAACTAACCCAATACTAAGATGCAATCAAAATAAAATACTAAAAATGAAAATAAACTATATTAAACTAAGGTTGTGAGCAATAAGTGGGAGAAATGTGTTTACTTAGATTTCACTACTCCCTAGATATCTTTTACACGTTAATTACTTGTTATAGTTGCGTGGATGACGGATTGTATTCCTTAATACCATTCACGGGGTGGCGTACTTACTTCCCTAATCCTATGAGTGCCTACTTCACTCCTATGTCGAGCCTGCAAGAAGCTCCTAACATGGGATCATTAGAATTTACTCATGCATTAAATACAACCAATAAAACCTAGTACACATCGGTTCATGTTTCCTAAGACGTTCAAGCATGTTACCATTCTGAGATCTGCCAGTTTTCTTAAGCCTAACATTGAAATCATTCATCCAATACAACCATAAACAAGTAATCAACACATAATCAACATCTAGGTTTCATTAGATCTAAGCAAACACAAGATAAATCTAGCCTAGCATGGTGGAATCAAGACAAGCACAAGATATAGACAACCAACACATAGACATATTGATTGAATTAAGAAAAGACTTATCTTAATAACACATGTAAGGATTCAAGGGTAGAAAACCATTGAAAAGCTGTAAAATTCGTATATGGTTTGGCCTTAGGGTTTCTTCAAACTTGTTCCTCCAAATGAATGAAAATTAGAAAACTATATATAGATATTAGAGGCTGACGGCGTCAAGAACAAACAGGTGACGCCGTCATCTCGCCGCCAAAATAATCCTCGGACTGTCTTGATCTACATCTGACGCCGTCATGTTGTCCATTTTTGCAGGCCGTCACACTTTTAACTCTTGACGCTCTACTTGGGACGCCTTCATTTCGGTACTGGGTCGTCATGGTATTTACTCTTGACGCCATCAGGAAAGTCTTCTTGACGCCGTCACACACTGTTCCCAGCATGGAAAATTAAGTCATTGGCGTTTTCTTCACTTTTATGCTCTAAAAACGTCCGAATTGCTTCCTTTTCCAGATTTCAATCCCAAAGTACCTAAAATCACAAAAGGAACGATTTAGGGCAATATTGGATCAAATAAATTCAATTCCGGGATTAAATGACCCCCTAAAAACGGATCATTTTTCGCCTCATCATATACCCTTACACTTGAGATTGGCTTGTCCTCAAGCAAATGCGTTTTTATTCTAATCAACATACAAGTTAGGGGTCATTTAACACTAATATAAAAGTAATTACAACAAATAATCGTTCCACTAAAGACCAAAGACAAGCACGGAGGTCATACACTAGCACCTCACAAATAGTGTTTAGATACTCACATCTCTCGGGTGTAATAAAGTATAAATTACAATATGGAAATGGAAGATATCTCTCACTACCTGTCATAGCAAAATAGATTACCATAGGCTTGGGAAAGGATCAAACCTCCACCACATGGCGTAAGCACCTAGGATAAACTATCAAAGAGGCCTTTTAAAGGGTTGTAACGTTAGGTGTAGGGATATGAAATACACGGTTTTGTTGGATATAGGCAGTCTTTACTGGTGGCGAGCTAACAATCTTGGTTAATTACATGTACAATATGGTGTTGCTAAGCCAAGACTAGACTCGACATAAGCTAATAAATGAAAAATAACAAAAACATAAAATGAACATAGAATAAAAAGGGATGGTAGTCCGTATGTTTTTTTCTCTTTTTCTTCTTTTTTTTTTCTATTTTTTTTCTTTTTCTTGATTTTTTTTTTTTTTTTTTTTTTTTTTTTTTTTTTTTTGCATACACTTTTACCCTACCATCCGAAATAATACATCATAGGGAATGAACGTTCCCCTTACACTTGAATCTTTACATACTTTACAATAAACTAATCTAATGACTCGAATTAAGAAAATCAAAAAACTTGGAGTACTTTTAAGATTAACGTACATATGGGGGTAATAAATGATGTTCTTCCCCATTACTCCATAAATGAGTACTTTACCCATGAGTCCCAATCGTCCCAAAACAATATGTACAAGGATATGACTCGACTTAGCAACCATGTAATCAATTAGATAATTAACTTAGGGTTTAACAAATAACAATAATGCACTAAAGATGAGTGCATACACGGAAGGCTAAGGCGATTTGGGTGTACATTTAAGTGGGGTGTAACAAATTCTTCCTTTAAGTAAAATGCTTAAAGTTAGAAACGAAAAGATAGGCTCGGAGTGGTGTACTAGAGGTTTCGTGTACTAAAAATCAGTACAACGCTAAGGGTGTGGGAAAAATTAGTTGACTTAACTAGCCAAGTAATATGAGTTAAATGGTCAAGTAATTATGATACGGGTTTAACACAAGGGTGATCCTAATGCCTCTTATCATATAGTAAATCCTGCTACACGAATGTAGTCTCACTAGCGGTCTCGGGATGCATCACTAACGCAAGTTCTAGAATCTAAATGCTACCGGTACACTCATAAGCACTAATAGTAAATGCTTTTCCTATCAAATCTAAAGGCGAACCTCACATATTTAGGTGTAAAATTTTTCTGAAAGTACGGTTATGTGCTAGTCATACAATCTCCTATCCATGAGACGCTTGCTATGGCTAAAGTTTCACCCCTAAATGTTGTAAAAAGTTTTAAATTTGGCGCTAAAATTGCACTAACAAGTATTTCTCATAGTTTTATTACACATCTACCATCAAACAAACAAACTCAAGCGAAAGTGTATTTGTAAGGTATCATCATTTTACCCTCCCCTTACACTTAGGATGAACATTGTCCCCAATGTTCAAGTAAAGAATGTAAAAGTGAAATAAGTAAAACGAATGAAATCAAATACTCCCCTGATTCGCTCGGTATGGATAATAAGGTGGCCAGGTTAGATTTTCCTCCAAGAAAATGAACAATCAAAGCTTCCCTTCCAGAATAATAATCATCTTCTTGTCAAACATAACCTGTTAAACCTGAGAAAACAAACACAAAAACCCAAAGCATCAATCCGAACAAAGAAAACTCCCAACCAGATGTAATTCCAGACTTAGGAATAGAAACAAAACAATTAAAGATATAATGCTTGTGGAATGAATGTTTGCAGATTTCCTAGAGTTTATAAAACTAAAGAATTAACAAAAACTTTAAGACTCCGGTATAAACAAAACTAGCAAATTCCAGAATTTTACACATGACGCCGTCAAGAGTAAACTCATGACGCCGTCAGAAGTGACCTGCATAAATCTTTACGTTAAGTTTCCGGAAAATTTCTGAAAAAACTTATGTCCTACTTCCTGGAAAATCCTGCAAAACATCATTATGACTCGATACAAGCATTTGACTCTAACAAGTACTAATACACATGTCCATTTAATATTGTTGTGGTTCATGCTCAATTTCGTTCTTATAAACAAATTTGGATCTCCCTTACACTTATCTTTAGCAAAATACCTTTATATGCAATTAAGACGAAGTTAAAAACAAAATAAAGCATTTTCACAATTTATTTTGAAACATGAGCCACAAGCAACAAAAATAAAACATGCATACGGAAACAAATAGAATCAAACAAACAAACAAATAAATAATTAAAGCTTGGGTTGCCTCCCAATAAGCGCTTGTTTTTGTTCGAGTCACGAGCCTGACTCTACCCTTATTTAATAGAAATAGGGGAGGTTTTCCCTACACTTTGAATTAAGTTCGGGTGGAAGTAGCGATACACACCCTTAGGGTGGAAATATGCCACGTGAGGTGAAGGGGGTGAGTGAATGGCTTCCTTCATCCTAAAACTACCCGGATAATATTGGTTGATGGGTGGGTCGGTTCCTCTTTTGTCTCCTAGAAATATATCTAAGGATGGAAAGGTGTGTAAAGATTGAGGTTCCGGTTCATCAACACTAGGAAATTCCCTAGAACTAGGAGTAAGGTTATCACTACAAGTATTCAAACCTATATCCTCAAGTGGTGCCTGGTCCAAGGGTTCTACCTCCATCGGAATTCCTAAAGTTTCTTCTACTTCTTCCGGGTATGTCACGGGCGGTGTGTGTGCCTCAAATGATGGTTGAGTATTTTGTGGGCTTATGTTATTTACCTCATCATTCCATGTGTCAAGATCACCTATATCCTCATCATGTGTTTTGGTAGAATCTATCCTAAGCATTCTCCTAAGTATCTCACGTGCTTCTCTAGGCATCTCAACTTCTATGTCCGAATCATAAGGATCATCCTCAATATTCTGACTGCTATATACAAATTGCCCAAGAGATTCATCATCTGTTTCTTGAGATTCATCATCATCGATCATAAAACCTAGGTCTTTTTGATCAATATGATCATGCTCGGCTAAATCCTCCTCAATTGTTTTCTTAGGTAGTGATAATAGCAAACCTAGTGCTTCATCCAACTTATGATTTGTTGCAATGGCTCTCTCCATAATTCCTTGGCAAACTAGGTCGCATTTCCTATTGGCCTCACTAAAACTAGATCTTAAACATGGAGGTTGTTCATAAGAATCTATCCTAGGTGAAGGCTCATATGATTCATAGGTGTCTCTAAATGAGGTATTTTGAACTCTTTAGTGCGTTGGCCGCTCAACCTTATCTTGTAATCTTAGAAGTCTAAGTGTAACGTCCATTTGAAGCAAATTACAAACAAAATCACAAAGAAAAGATAGACTACGAGAAAGCTACAAAATAAAAAGAAAAAAAAAATCGCACTCGATAGGAATCTAATGAGTAGGCCTAATAAAAATCAAATTCAACCTAAACAATAACTATTCCCCGGGCTGCGGCACCAAAAACTTGATGCGTGGGAATTGCACCAGGCTTTACCTCTTGAGGGATCTCGAGAAGCTTACAACCCCCACCAGACAGTGTACCTGATCGTTGTAGTATAGTATAGTGACAAGTACCGGGGGATTGATCGTTCAACTAGGAATAGTGTCGTTAGGATTGAAATTAATCTAACTAGGTCTAAAGGTGAAGGATGATTCTTTTTATGTTTTATATTTTATGAAAAGCAAGTAAAAATCTCGGGTATTGGGAGAGTGGGCGGAATTAGTTGCTAATCAACTAACCCAATACTAAGATGCAATCAAAATAAAATACTAAAAATGAAAATAAACTATATTAAACTAAGGTTGTGAGCAATAAGTGGGAGAAATGTGTTTACTTAGATTTCACTACTCCCTAGATATCTTTTACACGTTAATTACTTGTTATAGTTGCGTGGATGACGGATTGTATTCCTTAATACCATTCATGGGGTGGCGTACTTACTTCCCCAATCCTATGAGTGCCTACTTCACTCCTATGTTGAGCCTGCAAGAAGCTCCTAACATGGGATCATTAGAATTTACTCATGCATTAAATACAACCAATAAAACCTAGTACACATCGGTTCATGTTTCCTAAGACGTTCAAGCATGTTACCATTCGGAGATCTGCCAGTTTTCTTAAGCCTAACATTGAAATCATTTATCCAATACAACCATAAACAAGTAATCAACACATAATCAACATCTAGGTTTCATTAGATCTAAGCAAACACAAGATAAATCTAGCCTAGCATGGTGGAATCAAGACAAGCACAAGATATAGACAACCAACACATAGACATATTGATTGAATTAAGAAAAGACTTATCTTAATAATACATGTAAGGATTCAAGGGTTGAAAACCCTTGAAAAGCTGTAAAATTCGTATATGGTTCAGCCTTAGGGTTTCTCCAAACTTGTTCCTCCTAATGAATGAAAATTAGAAAACTATATATAGATATTAGAGGCTAACGGCGTCAAGAACAAATGGGTGACGCCGTCATCTCGCCGCCAAAATAATCCTCGGACTGCCTTGATCTACATCTGACGCCGTCATGTTGTCCATTTTTGCAGGCCGTCACACTTTTAACTCTTGACGCTCTACTTGTGACGCCTTCATTTCTGTACTGGGTCGTCATGGTATTTACTCTTGACGCCGTCAGGAAAGTCTTCTTGACGCCGTCACACACTGTTCCCAGCATGGAAAATTAAGTCTTTGGCGTTTTCTTCACTTTTATGCTCTAAAAACGTCCGAATTGCTTCCTTTTCCAGATTTCACTCCCAAAGTACCTAAAATCACAAAAGGAACGATTTAGGGCAATATTTGATCAAATAAATTCAATTCCGGGCTTAAATGACCCCCTAAAAACGGATCATTTTTCACCTCATCAATTAGTAATATTAAATGCCTTCTCTGGTGTTGAACCAGTTCCATCTTCATCAAATTGGAATGGTTTTTTCCATTGGTTCAAGAGGATCCTCTGTGATGGTCTTCTTGTTCTTACTCCTCTTCTCAAAACAGGTTGTTATGGAGGTTGAGGTACTTGTGCAGGTTGAGGAACTTGTACATGTTCTTCCACATTTGTTTGTTCTTCTACATTTGCAGGTTCTTCCACATCTGCAGGTTCTTCCACATTTGTAGGTTCTTCCACATTTGATCTTCTTCAACATTTGCAGGTTCATTGGCTGGTTCAGCATGATCTTCATTTTCAGGTTCCTAACATTATTGCATGATTCATAACTTAATTATATGTTACAATTACAAACTATAAAACTTAATTAATAAAATCATGTACTTACCTCATTTTGTCTAATACCACTGCCACTAGCACCTGGATCCATTCTCATCCTCTTTAAAGCACTTGCAGCATTCTCAAAACCACACTGACCACCCTTTTTTTTGCCTGCCTTTCTTACTTCCTTGGTTGGTGGATCAACTCTTTTATTGGTGCATCTTGTTTTATTATGCCCTTTCTGATAGCAGTTGCTGCAAGTCATAGTTCTTCCTAACCTGGAAACCCTTTAAGAGTTGGAATCATTTACCTCACTTGGATGCTTTACCCTTTACCTTTAGGTCTGCCTGGCATTTTTCTCTTCTTAGGAGGCAGTAGAGGAGGTGTAATTCCAGTTTTATCCCACAAAGCCTTTTCACCCACAAGTTTAATGAAATAACTATATGTCTTTACCCATGCCTCTTTACCATAACATTCAGAAACACCTTAAGTAGGATCCCTCAATAACATTGCATATGCTGCAATAGCATGGATACAAGGGACCCCTGTCAAATCCCACCTTCTACATGTACATTTTTTAGTTTCCAGGTTTACACCATAGCCTTCATTTAGCTTCCTAACCTCAAACTCTTGGTAACCACTAGCATATACTTCCCAATACCTACGAAATTTTTTTCAATTTTTCTAGTTCTTTTCTAACAGATGGGGTAATGACATCAGTTAATTGCCTAGCTTTCTCAAACATTATTACTACCCTTTGCATCAAATAAAACCTAATATCTTCAAGCATGGTAATAATAGGCTTACCTCTTTGAATTACTATTGATGCATGGTAGCTTTCACAAATTCCAATTTCAAATGCCCCACAACTCCTATCCATCTGAAAGAAAGCTCTGCTCCATGTATTTGGGTCCCTTTATACCAACCATTTATGAGCCTCTTAATTGAAGTTGTTAAGAAGTGTCATCTTCTCATCAAACACATTTCTTAAAGTAGCTGAAACAGCTCCCCAAAATAGGCTTTTGAAGTGAAGTCCTGGATAACTCTTCTTCAAGTTTGCATAGATGTGTCTGGCACACTGTCTATGTTCTGCCAATGGCAACCATTCCCTTACAGGTTCTTTAAGACCCTATCCAATATAAAACAACATGTTAGATAATTATATATCTAATATATATTAAAACAAGCTGATAAGCTAGCTAATACCTTGTGTCCATCTGACAATATAGTCAAACCAGCTCCTCTATTAAGATTCAAGTCATCACCAAGAGATACAAGGAACCATAACCAGTTGTCTTTATTTTCTACGTTTACAATAGCCCACGTAATCGGGTACATTTGGTTGTTGGCGTCTCTGCCCATAGCTGTCAATAACTCTCCTTTGATTGTCCCTTACAACAGCCCACGCAATCGGGTTTCATTTCTTTCCATGGATGGTTTGGATCAAAATCAGGATATTCTACTCCTTTTTTAACATTGTAAATAGGATCCACATTTTGATCCTCTATTTCATCTTGTTCAAGTGCTTTTGTATCCCCTTCATTTGTACCAAATGTGTTCCGAGGAGTTTTGTGTGCATCTGTTTTGCATAACCTATTTAAAAATGGATCATTTGTGCACATATTGGGTATGTCAACTTCTTCTTCTCCTACATATTGTTCTTCAACATATGCTGATATATCATCTAATTGACACTCATCCTCATCATTTTCCTCTAAATCAACATCATCTTTTGGAAACCAATCATGGATATCATATCCATGATGTTCAACATACACATCAATTTTCCCACCATTGCCTAAAGCTACTGACATAAAATCACCAAACTGTTGTTCATTACTTAACTCCCTAGCACCATCACTTAAGTCACAACTAGGAAGACAATAAAAAAGGCCAACGGGAGGGTTTTCAGTAGAACAACCTATACAATCAAATAACTTACCATATGTCATGCCTCCAAAATCCAAATCTTTCATTATATCTTTTTTGCCCACAGCATACTCTAACGGATGCCCAATAAAGAGTCCATCGTGATAAAACGTAACTGTTAGGATAACCATTCTGCAAAAACAAAAACAAAAATCAAAAATTAGGGTTACAGGTTATAACAACAAAAAACACAAAATTTAATTGATCTAATGCATTAATAACTTAATTGAAATACTTACTTTTAAAAAGCCCTATGAAATTTAACAGATTTGGAGATCAATTTTATGTTTAGAAAATTAGGGTTCATGAGCGTGTTTGCTTGACTGTGTGTGTTTTGTGTGTATTGTTGTGTGTTTAATGATAGTCAAATACAAGTCAAAAGGTATAATAACGCTTTAAAGTAAAACAAAAGAAAAAAAATCCATGTATTGTTTATTACCGGTGTAGCCGGTTGCCTGTTAAGCCACGTAAGCAAACGTATGATATTGGAAAATTTTTATAAAGTTTGTTGGGTATTCTTATAATATTTTGGGTTGGTATCTGATAATGGCACAAGTGGGAAAGTATGTAGCTATTACATGCCATTAACCCATGAATCAAATTAAAGTTTTGAACATGTCAAAGACACAGATAAAAAAGAAGCAGCAAGAAACAGAGAGGTTACGGAAGAAAGTGAAATAATGGTGTTTATCAAAATGAATTCAATAAGGTCATATGTGCTACAATTCAAGGATTTGAAATTGGTAAAATGTGTGAGTCGGACAATGGGTCAAAATAGGTACTTTTCAAGTACGGGTTTCGCTTGACCCATAAGAATTTATTTTTTAATAAATAATTAGTAGGTTCAACACGATTATGTAAACTATATTATTACAACAGTTATCCATTTCTTGAAAAAAAAATTAGGATGTACTCCGTATTATGCACTAAAAACCTGTTTCGAGCCGCTTTCGACTCGTTAGACATATTTAATTCCTTAGACATAAAATGATAACAATTAAATTAATTCCAAATAGATGAGAATCAATCCAATTAATCATCTTAACATGGAAAATACTACTATTTCTCACAACAGTATTTGATGATATAAACTGGATCTTTCAAACTAGAGCAACATATCATACACATGTGTAGACAAATTATTTTAGATCCAAAAGACGCCACTTCCTATGCGTCACCCATAAGGTTACATAAGAAACAAGTATCAGGAATTTCTGATGTCTTATTTGGGGATGTTTGCATTTAAATCCTTGAAAACATGACGAATGGAAAAGATTACCCGTATAGCTTTTCAAAAGAGTTCAATTAAGTTATAGGCTGTGCATGAAGCTAACGAAATGTATGGGTAATGGATCAAAAACTCAAAATACATAAATTATGGGACGGTTCAAGTTGGGTTGATCTGTAACACATTTTTTTTAACACTTTCCACAACTTTTGACCCGTTTTACCTATATTTTCCCATTTGAGTTTTTTTCTTTGCCTTCCAACCAAATATCCACAAAATATAACTGAAATGAACCAATCTACAATATTAGTCACCCTGATTACTGATAAAATAAATTGGCTAATATCAAATTGGATAAATAATTGACAACTTGTTGCTACAAGTTGCTAAGATTCATTGAATTCACACGTATGGAATCTTATCTTAAGATATGCAAGATATGGAAGATTTAGAAGATTTGAAAGATGCAGATTTTTTGCAAGTTGACATGCAACTTAAGATGCTTTCTTTGAAGCCTATAAATAGAGCTCACTACTTTGATGCAAAGCACACCAAAACACACATACAAGCAATCTTGTAGTGTTCTTAGTTTCATCCTCTCTAGTTGTAGTTTGTAATATGTTTCTAGTATAAGAAATATATAAGAAAGTTTGGTGTTACATTCTCTTGTTCTTTTAGTATTGTTTTATTTTTAACAAGCTAGTTTGGGGTATACTTGTAGTGTTGAATCATTCACACTCTTTACCTAGTTGGTGGAATATTATCGTGGTTATTCCACAACAATTAAATGGTTCTAGAAGATTAAAATAAATAAGAAATTAGTAGTTATGAAGTCTCTATAGTTTAATATCATCATGGGGCGAGGCGAGGCATAGTTGCTTTAGAACAACATGACGTGGAGTGAGGCATTTCCCCTTTATAGGCCTTATCAAAACCATCATTTTCGATAACATTTTTTTCATAAAATTTGTTGGTGGCTAATTTAATATCTTCCTATTTAATTTCAAGATGTTCAAACTCTTTCATGAAAGACGTCATTATATATAACTAGGCGAGTACCCGTGCATAGCAACGAAAATTCCTAGCGATAGACAATTAACGATATGCGATATTGTCTTAGGTGTTTCGTGAACGTCCAAAATAGAACGTGAAATGATTAAATGTAATTGCAAATGGCTGTAACATGTGATAGTTTATCTCAAGCAAAAAATTTTAACATGTATCAAAGAACATATAAAAACATTTAGTGAAACTTAAAATAAAACATTACATAAATTAAAACGATTTGAAAATTTGTCACATGAAAATCCAAATCAATTCCGCATATAATTCAAATAAGTTACTGTATATTCAAAAAATATATATTTTTATTGTTAACAGTTTGTGACAAAATTAGATGTTGCAAAAATATATGTATATCATTGTTAGATGACAAAAAAGTAGAAAGGATTATAGGTATTTTAAGAGTTTGTAGTTACCACTTAAAAACACACTTGCCAAAAGAGTTTGTGCTGAATTACAAATATATTTTAATAATGCACTTTGCATAATGTTGTATTCTTTAGAACCGATTATTGACGGGTCTTCATTTAGCATGCATGATGGATATTATGACCTAAAATATAAAGTGTCCTCATTTTATATAGAAATTGGTTGCTTGATTATATGTTTGGCTAAACTAATTGTCAATTCTGTTAAATGTGTATTGAATTATTAACAAAGTTTCCAACAACAGAGAAATTGCATAAATTAGTAATCAATTTTATTTAAAATGTATTAAATGAGTTTAAACCTTACTTTTTTGTATTACACGTACGTAATTGATTTAGTCATGATGTATTCTTGTCTAGTAATAATAGCAACACAAAATATCATCCTAAAATATCACACAATATATCAATCACATATTCTTTTGAATATGCATATTGTTTTAGACCAGTTTTGTTGGGAATAGACTTTATTATTTCAAGTGTCGGTCATTAAGTTTTGGTATAGGTTGCATTACTTAGTTATAACGTTAGTTATTTTATAAGTTTTGTAAGTTTTATGCTTGGTTTATAGGTTTGGATAAAGTCTAAGGGCTAAGTATGTCATATTGTCTAAGTTTAGAGAAGCCCTAATCGTTACCTATAAATAGCTATGTATAACCTCATTTTGAGGTTGGTTGGTTCACTAGTAAGGTTATTTGTCTCTTATTTTCATTAGGTGTTCCTTCCACTCTCTCTCTCTACTTACGTTCTCTCTCTAGAATTCTTAAGTGATTATGTTGTAGAAATGGTGACCTAACAAGTGGTATCATTCGCCAAGGGATAATATAGGTTGATTTAGGTTTGATTTGGTAGAAAAACTAGGTTTTAAAGTGATTTTCTTAAGATTTGGTCACTGTTCATCGATTTTCTGTCGAGTTTGTATTCACTCTGGTTCTATCGAGTTAGGCATTAAAATACTATCGAGTTAGGTGTTACAACTATCGAGTTAGGTGTTACAACTATAGTGTTAGGTGTTACAACTATCGAGTTAGGTGTTACAACTATAGAGTTAGGTGCTAAAATCTATCGAGTTAGGTGTTCAATACTATCGAGTTAGGTCTTGTAAGATTTTTTATCGAGTTTGGATTTTGGTTTTTGGCGAGTTAGCCTTGATTTCCTAATCGTTTATCGAGTTAGGATCAGTGTGGCAACATTCTAAGGGGATACTCTGCTCAAATTTCATTAACTTATCGAGTTAGGCGAATTGCTTAACTTATCGAGTTTGGACCATAATCTACACTTATCGAGTTTGGACATTCACCTGGACTTATCGAGTTTGACTCCTTAACTTGAACATACCGAGTTAGACACCAACTTGAACATACCGAGTTTGAAACCAACTTGAAGATACCGAGTTTGAAACCAACATCTTAACATACCGAGTTTGATATCAAGGTTTTCAAATCTAATTACAACCTCTATTTATCTTTAACGATCTAAGTTTACCATAATCACGAAAGATGTCTCAACCACCCAATTATTATTTTCCTCATTCTTCGCAACATCATCCGCAGTATCAACAATCGTATCAACAACCGTTTCAACAACCGCAACAATCATATCAACAACCTTCACAATCACACGTTCAACAACAACCGTTTAATCCACTACATCATTACCTCATGATGCAACAACATCAAATCATTCCTCAACAACAACCATATCAAATGCCACAACAAAACACTCAGTTTTCCTCCAAACAACCTCACTGGTTTGACAGAATGTGTGAAGTTATTACAACTCAACAATCCCGACATGAGGCAGGATCACTTGAAACACCTCTAATGCTAACACCGGGAAATTATGTTCAATGGTCAAGTCGATTCTTACGATTTCTTGAACTTAAGAAACCTCATGGGAAATTCTTGAAACAAGTGATACTTGAAGGACCATTTGAGTGGCCAAAAAGATTTGAAATTGGTGATCCAACTGCTGATCCTCCACGTCCTCCTGGTGATCGACCTCTTCCAGAATCTCAACTTACAGAAGAACAGAAATTACATCGTGAACCTGATGAGTATGCAATGGCTTACATACTTCAAGGAATACCAAATCCAATTTATCGAAGTGTCGATGCTCAGAAAACAGCCAAAGCTATGTGGGAACATGTTCATCTCCTTATGGAAGGCACTCAATTGAACAAAGATGATATGGAATCCAAACTCTACATGGAATACACTGACATCACAATTGAACCAGGAGAGTCACTCGAATCCTACTATCATCATTTCACAAATGTGGTCAATGATCTGGAACTTCACAAAATCACAGTACCAAGGATTGCAATCAACTCCAAATTCGTTGGTAGTCTTGGCCCGGATTGGCATAAATATGTGACATTTGTTCGTCAAACAAAAAATCTTCATGATGCTCCATATGGTTTGTTGTATGATTTTCTGAAACACCATGAACCTAAAGTGGAAAAAGATAGAGCTCTACGAGGAGGATACACACCAACACCAACACCAAATTCTTTGGCACTCGTAGCTCAATCTCCCTATGCTCCACCACCAATGTCAAATCATGCATATGTTCAAGAGCAGAACTACTTCAGTTATCCACAATCTTCTACCTCGAACCTAATGGTCCCTTATGATTTATCTCCACAGAATGCTTCCACTCAACTTGTTCCATTAAACAACAATGATGCAATGTATTACTCGAACTCCAATGACGATGACGATGATGACTTTAACACATTGAATCAGGGACTTGCTCTTATTGCTCGTGCTTTTAGCAAATTCTCCAACAAAACAAACAACCGTCAACGTTCATCTTCTAACACAAGGAATCAAGCTGTTGTCAATGATGGAAGGGTGGAAATTCAGAATCGTAACTTTGGTCGATCTGGTTCAGGAAGTTCTTCAGGAAATTTTGGGAATGGTCAGAGGTTTAATAACAATGGAGGGTTCAGAAACAACTCAGGCTCTTCTCAGCAAAGGTCTGAACCAGTTGCAACTAGGAACTCTAACTCAGGGAATGCAGTGTGGTGTTATAACTGTAATGAACAAGGTCATATAGTGACTGCATGTCCTAAACCGAGAACTCGGGGTAGTAAGTTTCACAAGCAGGCATTACTCATGGCTCTTCAAGATGAAAAAGATGGACATTTCCCTGAACAGGACAACAACTTCATGGCAAATGTGAACAATGACGATGACATGGAAGATCTAGAAGCCAATGCAGCTGTCCAGTGTATAACACTGATGGCTTGTCTCAGGTACATGACCTCAATGCATGCTTTATAAATGATATAATCTCACCTTCTGCTTATGAATCAGATATGGCGCAAGTTGTTCCATCTGAATCATCTTCATCTTCTCAAACAGATGACCAAATAAGCACAGTTGTCATATTTGATGATGACACAGTTGTTTCATTTGATAATCCTACTGAGAATGATAAACATGATCATTTCGAACAACATGAACCATCATTTGATCAAGACCCTGACCTAATATTGTTATCTAAACAATTGGATGCTCAACAATTGCAAATCATAAAATGCAACGAGAAAAACAAAGTTTTAAAAGAACAAAATGCGTCACTTGCAAGAGACATTGAGTGTTATAAAATTCAGCTTTCAAATCAGGAAGACAAGATTAAACATACAAAAAGTTTTGAAAAAGCTTTTCAAGATTCTTTTAACAAAGAGCAAGATCTTCAACACAAAATGCAAGATTTAATTGAGTCAAACGGAAAGTTGATTTCTAAACTTGAAAGTGAAAAGTGTGAACTAAAAATGCAAGTTGAACGTCTTCAAACAGTACTTTCTAAAACAGAAACAGAATTGTCAAGCTGTAAAAAGGAGTTTTGTGAACATAAAATACGAAAAAGGAAGTATATAAACGACTTACTTGGTGACATTGGTGATCTTGAAAAACAACTCAAAGAATTTCGTAACATTGTTTACAAACACGGGAACTCTGTCACAACAATACAGAAATTTTCTTTAAAACCGAGACCCGATAAAGGATTTGCACTTTGCGATTTCAAATCAATGTTTCTTCACAAAGCATTCAAAGAAAATCCTAAGATTTACAGTATTGACCACATGCTTGATAATACGATTGTGCGTGCTGTTGTTTTTGATACTGAGGAAGAGGAAGAACTTGAAGAAGAGAGTCGATAAAAAATGAGTTATGTTCAATACTGGACACCATATGACTATTCAAAAGCTCCACCTCTTTCTAATTCTTTTGTAACTCAAAAGGAATTACCTGAGAAATCATGGTTTGTCGAAGAGTCATATGTTTCATCCTCTAATGCGGCCCCTGTCTAAACTGTAGCACAAATAAATGGTCCTTTACCATCATCCGGTGAACTTACACCATTACCAAAAACCTGTCGTGTCTTAAATGATTTCAAAACTTTTATGGAAGACATCGAAATTTTGGAGGAAACAATTGCACGCAATTCTGAAATAAAAGTTGAAACTTTTCAATCCGCTTACGAGCGAGAAAAGAGAGATATTTTTCAAAAACAAATGCTGCCAATTGTCAAACACCTCCGTCTCTGTGCTACACGTTGGGATCAGGAACTTCAAAACGAGGTCAAAAATATGATAAACGTTTTCAACTCAACTGAAAATGAAATTTTGACTCAAAAACAAAGAAATCGAGTTTTACAAAAAGATGCTGATCGACTCTTGGAACAAGTTCTCAGTGCTGATATTTTGTCTATTATCATGAATGATCTCTATAAATCTGGTACTTCTATGCTTGTGGATGATCTTTGTGTGGATAATAACCTGTTGCACATGGAATTAGAGGCACTTAAACATGAGAATGACAAGCTGAGAATTAAGAATGATGATGTGACAAAACAGTTTTCAAAAGAAATTTGTCAACTCAAACAAAGGCTTGAATGGTGTCAAGCTCAAAGTCTTAAAACGGAATTGAAACTTCAAAATCAAAATATTTCAAACTCTTGTCAATTCTGCAAAAAACAATGAGTCTTTCAAAAGTCTGTGTCTCAAATACGAGAAAGAAATTGCGGATTTAAAAATTGAAAACGCCAATTGGCAACAAAACCGCGATGACATCAGATATTGCAATGGTTTACTTGAGTCTGAAATTCAGGACAAAAATCACATCATCATCGATTTGAAAGAGAAAATTAAGATACTTGAAAAAGGAAAGATGGTTGACACCACGGTGATAGCACCAGGAATGTATAAATTAGACAAAACTGATAAAGGAAAGGTTGTTCAAAATACTAATGTTGATAACTCCACTTCTACAGGACTAGTCTCCCCTAATAGCGTTAGCAGACCCAAGCGACAAAGTAAAAAGAAGAATAGGCTCTGGCAACGTAAGAGAGGATCACTAGAAGCTCAAGGAGTAGAAGATCACCTTAGGAATTTGAATAAAACTCATGTTGCATCGGATTTAGATTCTAATCTGGCAAATTCTAATCAAAATCTAAATGTCACGAATGATGAACCTTTGAATGTTTTGAATATTAATGCATCTTGTGTGTTTTGTCATAAAAGCGTATCATCTGGTGAACATACTAAGTGTATAGCTAATTCTCTTCTTAATCGTCATAAGAAACGTAGGACACGCATTCCTTCTAGGCCCACTACTGCCTCTAAGTCTATTTTAGGAAAGCCGCCCTCTACGGTTTCTAATGAAGTAGAAGTTACCCCCATAAGTGCCGAGAACAAATCTAGGACTCAGCCAACCACTAGTGAATTCACCATTAAGAAAGCACGAACTAGTTGGAATTGGCAATGTTGGTTACAACAAAAACCAGACTTTAAATGGATTCCTAAATTGTTGAATACATGTGCTTCTAACCAACAGGAACCCGCACTTTCAATGGGTTCCACCCTTACTTCTGTTCCATCCGTGTCTTCTTCTTGTGAGGCAGGTGGTACAGATTGTTTTCTGGATTGTTGATAGCGGATGCACCCGACATATGACAGGCAATCTCAAACTGTTACAAAACTTTGTCTCAAAGTTCATTGGTACTGTCAGATTCGGGAATGATCATTACGCTTTAATCATGGGATATGGTGACTATGTCAGTGGGAACATTGAAATCAGTCGTGTTTATTATGTGGAAGGCCTTGGACACAACCTTTTCTCTGTTGGTCAATTTTGTGATGGGGATCTAGAAGTTGCATTCCGAGAGAAAACTTGTTTCGTTCGTGACTTACAAGGAAACGATCTGATGTCTGGCTCACGTGGTTCTAATCTTTATACCATATCAATGTCAGATATGATTGCTACATCTCCGATATGCCTTCTCTCCAAAGCAGAATCAACTAAATCTTGGTTATGGCACAAACGTCTTTCGCACTTGAATTTCAAAACGATGACTGACCTTGCTCGTTATAAACTTGTTGATGGATTTCCAAGATTTCGATTTACCAAAGATCACTTATGTTCAGCCTGTGAACAAGGAAAAAGTACTCGAGCTCATTGTCCTTCTAAACCAGAGCACAGTACGAATCATGTTCTACAACTGCTTCATATGGATTTGTGTGGACCGATGCGTGTTCAAAGTATCAACGGTAAAAGCTACATTCTTGTAATTGTGGATGATTACTCCAGATGGACTTAGGTTTATTTTCTACGAAGTAAAGATCAGGCTCCTTCAATGATCATCACCTTTCTCACTAAAATTCAAGTTCAGTTACGCAACACGGTCCGAATAGTCAGAACTGACAATGGAACTGAATTTAAGAATCAGACACTTCGGTCATATTTTGAGAAAGTGGGAATTGAACATCAAACATCTATTCCTAGAAGCCCAGAACAGAATGGAGTTGTTGAAAGACGCAACAGGACGTTAGTGGAAGCTGCTAGAACTATGTTGATTAATGCTCAATTACCTGATTACTTATGGGCGGAAGCTGTTTCAACTGCATGTTATACCCAAAACCGTTGCATGATCACAAAACGCCATCGCAAAACACCTTATCAAATTGTTCACAAAAGGAAACCAAACATCGACTACTTTCATGTATTTGGAGCACTTTGTTATCCGAAAAATGATCGTGATGATTTCGGGAAACTTAAAGCAGAGGCTGACATCGGCATGTTCGTTGGATACTGTGAAAATTCCAAAGGTTTTCGGATATGGAATCGTCGTACAAGAGAAATTCAAGAAACCATTCACGCTAATTTTGATGAACTCACACAAATGGCTTCTGAGCAACACAGCTTAGGACCCGAATTCAACCGTCTTCACTCTCCGGAATCTTCGGCTGAACCATTTCCACTCAACCGCAAAGAATTGGAAACATTGTTTGCTCCACTATTTGATGATACAATTGAATACCGTTCTACTGAGGTCTCACCTAATTCCGCTGCTCAACCTGAAAACATTCCAGTACCAGACTCACCTCAACAAACTACTACAACTGTTGAGAGAAACGGTCCTCCAATTGCATCACCATCTACAGCAGAACAAACTGTCTCTAACTCCCGCCATTCAGCTGAAGATCCAACACCACAATCAGTTCCACAACCCGCAGAGCATGATCCTGATGCGTTCTTCAACCCATTTGCACCGGCTCCTCCATTTCCTGATATAGCTGAGTCATCTACACGCAATTTGGATCCTGCTAACATGCGAGATACTTATCAACTACACCCTTCAACACACAAATGGACTCGAGACCATCCACTAGTTCATATTATTGGTCATCCAGATGCACCTGTAATGACAAGACAACGACTTCATACTGATGGAGAAACTTGTATCTATGCACTCACAGTTTGTCAAGAGGAACCAAAGAACATTAAAGAAGCAATGACCTATGACAACTGGATTGAATCTATGCAAGAGGAATTTCAGCAGTTCATCCGATTAGAAGTCTGGGAATTAGTTGAAAGACCTGACGGGGTCTTTGTCATTGGGCTAAAATGGATTTGGAAAAATAAGCTAGATGCAGAAGGAACTGTCATACGTAACAAATCACGCCTGGTAGCGAAAGGATACTCCCACCTAGAAGGACTTGACTTTGCTGAATCCTTTGCTCCAGTGGCTAGACATGAAGCTGTTCGGATCTTTTTGGCCTATGCTGCACACAGGAACATGGTTGTTTACCAAATGGATGTAAAAACAGCATTTCTCAATGGAGACCTCCGTGAAGAAGTGTATGTAAGCCAACCAGAAGGCTTCGTTGATCCTGAGCATCCTAATCACGTTTACCGACTCAAAAAGGCACTCTACGGACTCAAACAAGCCCCACGGGCGTGGTATGACAAACTTTCTACTTTCTTGCTGACCAATAAATTTTCTAAAGAATCGGTGGACCCAACATTTTTTACAAAAACCTACGGGGAGGACTTACTCGTTGTTCAAATATATGTCGATGACATTATTTTGGCTTCAACGAAAAGAAGTTACTCTAATGATTTTGCAAAACTAATGAAAGATAATTTTGAAATGTCCATGATGGGTGAACTTTCGTTCTTTCTAGGACTACAAGTTCATCAATCACCCGGTGGAATTTTTATAAATCAGTCCAAATATGCTCTTGAAATTTTAAAGAAACATGGGATGATGAGTTGTGATACCTACAATACACCGATGGGCTATACCACAAAACTAGACGCTGACTTACATGGGACACCTGTTGACCCTACCAAATACCGAAGTATGATTGGGTCCCTCATGTATCTCACGGCTAGTAGACCTGATATAGTTTTTGTTGTCTATATGTGCTCTCGCTATCAGTCCAAACCAACTAAAAAACACCTCAGTGAGGTCAAAAGAATCCTTCGATACATAAAGGGAACCATTAACTTGGGAATCTGGTATCCGAAGGATTCTGGTTTTGAACTAATTGCTTTTTCAGATGCTGACCATGCAGGATGCTTAGACACATGCAAAAGTACATCTGGTGGATTACAATTTCTCGGAGATAAACTTGTGTCATGGAAATCGAAGAAGCAGGACTGCACATCACTGTCGTCAACAGAATCTGAATATGTAGCTATGTCTGCTTGTTGTGCTCAAGTCATATGGATGAGATCACAACTTAAAGATTATGGCTACCTATTCAACAAGATTCCAATCTACTGTGATTCCAAGAGTGCCATTGCTATCTCCTGCAACACAGTTAATCATTGCAAATCGAAACACATCGATCTCCGATATCACTTCATCAAAGAACACGTTGAAAAGGGTACCGTTGAACTTTATTTTGTTGGGACTGAGTACCAATTGGCGGACTTACTTAACAAATCTTTAGCACCATCAAGGTTTGCGAGTTTAGTTCACCAAATTGGTATGCGATGTTTGACTCCAGATGATCTGGAAAAGTTTTTAAAACACAATTGATCGTCAAACATCAAACTATCTTTGTAAATCTCTTATTATCAAAAAAAAAAATAAATAAATAAATAAAAATAAAAAATAAAAAAAAAAAAGTTTTCCTTGTTCAAGATATGCAAGTTCACAACGTTTTTCCTGAAAAATCATTATAAAATGCATATCTTGAGGGGGAGACAGAACTTTTTAACTTCTTTATTTTTCTTTATTTTCAATTTTCCTCATCACTATTTTATCTCATTCTCGGCACCTCTTGAACCATAGTTTGTTAAAATTTTCCAAATTACCTCTTATGGTTGGTTCAAGAGGGTGCCACATCCATAATTCTCGTAACATTCCTTTCGGTCTCCTAAGTCATAAAGTTATTTTAAAACTCAAGGGACTAAATGTGTGTTATTTATAACACTTTCTTTGATAAAACAAGTAGGGGGGCCAATTGTGTCAATTCATCAAAGTCTTTGGTATAATACTTGATTCTAAACCTGAGTCTCATCTTCACGATTTCAAAAGAAATATCATACGCGCCTCAAACTTTTCTAAATCAAGAATTCTCAAGGTTGTTTCAAGATTCGGTGATTGTGAGTGTTCACGATTGACATTTTTTTTTCCCATTTCACACACCCTATCTAATGTTATGTGTTTATCGATTTTTAGGGTTCATGATACATTCGATTTTGGGTGTTTCATATATGTTGTGATTTAGGTTAATTGATTGTTATGACCAATTGCGGCATGTCCTAATGAACCTATATCCACCTTACCTAGAGTTTATTTGCCTCATCATAGTGATATTTAGGTGTTTTAGGTTTCATAAGCCCGTTTCTCTTTGAAACTACTGGGATATGTGCTTATTTGATTAAAATTGGTTGTTTTGAATGTTGTTTTTTCTTGATTATGGGATGTGCTTATTAGGTTAAAGAGTCTACATCTTTGTTAGGTTGTATTATAAACTGCTTATTGTGTTTTTAATATGCCTATCGAGTTAAGATACCTTAGAATTATCGAGTTTGGGTATATCTGTGTCCATCGAGTTTGAAATGACTTGTGATGATATCGAGTTTTAAATAGTTTGTAAGATATCGAGTTTGATATGCTTATCGAGTTTGAAAACTCATGTGCCTATCGAGTTTGACAACTCATGTGCTTATCGAGTTTGAAAACTCATAGGGTTATCGAGTTTGACAACTCATATGGTTATCGAGTTTAACAATTCATGAGCTTATCGAGTTTGAATGACCTGAATGTTATCGAGTTTGATAATTGTATAGTTATCGAGTTTGAAACTTGTGTGTTTATCGAGTTTGGAACCTGGTGCTTATCGAGTTACAAAATTTTTCAAAATCACGAACTTATTTTTCAAGGATTGATATTATTTCATGGATTTTCACTCCGAGTCAGGAGTTTCATAATGGAACCATCACGTATGGGTTCTAGTTTTTCCTGTTTTATGAAAAGAAATGCTGCCAAAATTTTTCAAAATTCATCAAGTTATGTGTATATTGTCGACTTAGAAGGAAAATTGTTCGCATTACATGTTTATCTAAGTGTTGTGTTTATCTTACGTGGCTCTTGGTTTGATTTATCATGAGTTGTATATGTGATGTTGACTTTATCTTAGGCGATTGTTTTTCGGACATTATTCTTTTGTCTAACACTAACGAGCTAATCACCACATGGCTTTTGTTGGTTTATGAATCATTTCAGCTCTCGATATGGCAAAGAAATCAACACCTAGACACGAATTGATTCAAGGAGATGAAAGAGTAATCGCTAAGACAAACCATAGGATAGATCTTGACTCAATCATATGTCATGATACTTGTGCAATCATTCTAGAAATACTTAAGAGACACTTCATTTACAACCTCCTCACCATCACCACTGAAGTACCTGAAGTCTACTTAACACAGTTTTGGGAGACTGTTGAAATCAGCAAAGATGAAAAGTCACTGGGGGTTCACCTTGATCACAAACTTGTTGTGTTTAATGTACAAACTCTCCGTACTGTTCTCGGTTTGCCTAATCTCAAGAAATTCTCTCATATGCCGTCATTATCAGATGTTATCAGACTTCTTCGAGAACTACAGTATGATGAATCAATAATCCAACTCAAAAACATATCCCACGTTGACAGGAAATACATTCCACAACCCTGGCTCACGCTTTACTCAATTCTTGCCAACAGTTTAACGAGCAGAGAAACTGGACATGAACATCCTACTCTAGAAACGATGCAGATCTTCTGGGGGGTTGTCAAACAAGCTCAAATAGACTATGCTCAACTAATTTGGGTGGACATGGTTAATCATGCAAGACAGTTTCTCAGATCGTCTACCTCAAAAATTCCATTCTACAGATTCACAAAGTGTCTCATTGCTCATTTCATGGAGAAATACCCAGATATTGATAGTAGATCGGAAGACAAGAAACACACCCCTTCTGTGGATCATAAATACTCTAAAACCAGGATTCAGAAGACAAACACTCAAGTACAAGGAATGAGAATTCCCGATAGTCTTATACCTGATGATGTTCGTGACACTGAGGCATACATTTTGTATGATGAAGCTCAGAAAATTGGTAAAGTGGGTTTGACTCAGACGAAGAGAAGGAGAACTTCTAAAAAGAAAACTTCAACAGTCTCTACAATCAAAACCATTCCCAAATCAAGAACCAAAAAGGTCACAAGAGAGCTTAAGAAGAAAGTGACTACTCTTCGAGATGAACCTACAGATGACGAAGGAGATGCTCAATAGGAAATAGAAACTGATAAACTCGCAAAGACTTCAAGCAAGAAGGCAGATAAGGGAAAAGCTTTAGTAACTCAAGAAGAATCAGTAACCTCACCAATGTCTGAATCCGAAGAAGATGAACCACTGCAACTCACCATAAGAAAAAGCAAAGAATCAGAAGAGGAAAGAATTGCAAAAGTTACTAAGAAAGGTGAAGGTTCTGGAACTCAAGAGCCGGTAAGCCCAACTCCAGAATCAGAAAGAGATGATCAAACATCAGAAGAAACGCATTCACAAACCGAATCATCTTCTGAACAAGGTGATGATAACTCTGAAGATGAAGCTGAGTCATCAAGTTCTGACCAAAACGAATCACTCGATAAACCGGCTGAAACTGAAGTTGAAGTTGAAGCTTCAAAAGACAAAGACGATAAGGAATCCGAGAATGAAGAAAGTAGTGAAGAGGAAGATAAATCGGAAAGTGAAGAAGTTAATGATGAAGAAGATGTGAATGATGATGATGATGAGGAATCGGATGGTGAGAAAAAGGATGAACCTCTCGAAACCAGTCAAGATACCTCTCTTGACATTGTAGGTATTGATGAAGGACCACCAAAAGTTCAACCACAACAACAACCTTTATCACAACCTCAAAGTCATCCTCAACAAACCCCTAACACGACTATTGTTCACTCAAGTTTGTTAAAATCACTACATGACCAATACGAAGCACTTGCACAGCAAGTTCAAGAACAACAACGTGATGTTGAAGCTTTCAAAATCTACAATGTGGATAAGGCAGTTGAGGAGCAGGTAAAACTGATATTACCGGGGGAAGTTCAGAAGTATGTTCAGAAGGAACTTCCTTCTGCTATGAGACATTATGTCAATAGGAATCTTGCAGAGCTCGTTTCTAACAGGTTTCAAACTACACCAATCACTGTTCAGACTGTACCTCCAAAACCTTCCATAAGTGATCTCAAAGGTAAATTACTGGAAGCTATTGTGAATGATCCGGAAGAAAATGATCTACGAAAGGCACTTATCAAGTCTATCAAGAATGCTGAAAAGAAAAGCGAATCCTGCAAAAAGACTATTGCCACTAAGCGTCGACATGATGATTCCGACCTTGACGATCAGCCACAACCTGATAAGAGGAAGAAAGTGTCCGGTTCCACCTCTAGAGCTCCTACCAAAACCACAACCGCTAATGTTTCTGCTGATCCAAACCCTCCACAATCTACTGCGGATCCTCACCCCTCACAAACAACTGAAGATGCTGATGTCGATGTGGATGAAATCCCTCGACTTATCACCGAAACCATTACAGAACCATCCACGGATGCTCAGTTAATTCCAGCTCCTGAATGGATTAACCCTGATGCTCCTTCCTTTAACTGGTTCGATGATATGGTTGATGCTTACCCTGATGACACTGAAGCTGAAGAAATGACTGAAGGATCAATTATAGGCTTCACAAAAAGAATTAAAAAGGTGATGCAGACTCAAAGACTTCAGTTGTCTGACTTAGTTAAGATTCGCAAAGCAGGGTTCACCGAGTTCAAAACATGCACCACCACTGAACTTGAGTTTGAATACAATGTGGAGGAGGTTGCAAGAGCTATGTCTGAAAAAATTACTTAGGAAAAGAGACCTTCTTGGGATAAACTCTATCATGGCACAGAACCCCTCGTTGATGAATTCCATTATCAAGATTTCTCTCAACCATTACCCCTTGTTGGTCCTCCAAGTGATCCTAAGCTCCCTAAGCAATACTTCTTCAACAAAGACCTCCTCTATCATATTCATGGGAACACGAATCTGAATCACCGTTATGCAACATCTCTCACCAAATTCAGGGCCGCCTCATATCCTCTGGAAACACTCGAAGATCAAATGAGAGGCTTACATTCCACCTCTATCTCCAAATATAATCATGAAGCTGCCTTATGTACTCTTCCGTGGCCAGAGATGCGTAAATGGTTCTACAAATACAAGTTGACTTTCCGATCCAATCACAGAGTCTTCTCGAATCATCGCATTCTTGCCATCACAGCAGTCCCGAATACCGAAAAGAGATATGGATATAACTTTCTTGATAAAATTGAGGTCCGCCGAAGTGATGATCAACTTTACACATTCAGTGAAGCTGACTATCATCGCTTGAACCTCAATGACATTGCAGACATATACTTACTCAAGGTTCAAGGCAAACTTCAAAACTTGTCCGGTAGCCTTCAGTATGACATCATCAACTCCATTTTGCTCTTCATGCGCCAAACCATTATCAAAGCAAGAGTCGAAGATGCACAACTCGGTGTCGAAAGTTACCAAAAGTCACTCAACTTTACTGATCCACAGTTATATCCTCCTAACATCCCGCATTTAAGACCTTTCATCTTCAACAACAAACCTTTTGGAGTAGTTTACCCGCACAACGATAGTTACCGTTTCATGAAATACGAAGAGGTTCATAAGTTCGGGGACCAGACTCTTAGATTTGTCAGAATTCAGCTGAATGAAAAGCTCAAAGAACATAATAGTGGGATTAAAGTGGGATGGAATAAAAGAGATGTGAAAGAAGCACTTAAGTTCTTGGCTAGGATTGATCAAAAGTTGAGGTTCAGGGAGCAGATACGCACTTTGGAGAGCTTAATTGGAGCAAGGGAACCTATTCCGAATATACTTACTTACCGCCGTCCAGACACTCCTCGAATATGATCAGTTTGGTATAACATTAACTTTGCTTCATCATAATTTTTTCTTCATCTATAACTATGGTTTGTGCACACATAACAGTGTACAACCCGCACTTGTAGTGAAAGGACCCTGAGGTACGCTTCAATGCCTCAATCCTTATATAAGGAGCGAAGGCTTCTTACTTTTGAGTAGAATTAATCAAACATTTTCTGATTTTCATAATTCTGCTCAAAAGACAAGTATTTCACCTCAATGAGTATTCACTTATTGAGGGGGAGCACTTGAAAACTCATCGGTTTTTGGAAAAACAAAAGTTCTTGTTGATATCTCCCCATAAGACTCAAAAAGCATATTTTAATCAAATGTTTATCAAAAACAACATCTTATATGCTATTTTTGAGGGGGAGAAAAGGAAAGTGATTAAAATATGAAAGTTAAAAGTTGCTGAAAAGTCAAATCTCATGCGAGCTAGACTCAGATTCACCCAGGAATTGACGAAACATAAAAGTTAGTAAATTCGAAAAGATTTTTCCTCGACGGGTAATAACATCAAGTTAGTTACTAGAGCTAGTTGTCACCTAAAAGCTGACAATGGAACTCTTTAACTAGCCACGTAAGCGTGTCTCGAAAAGGATTAGTCTTAGTAGAAATGTACCGTTTCGAGAAACTTTCTGTGGACTTGACCAGGCCGGGTAATAACTTTAAGCTAGTCTAACTAGTGATGTAAGCGTGTCTCGAATCGGTCTTGTTCACTGAAAGTGGATCAATTCAAAAAGTGCTTGCTCCTCCCGCATGTGCAAATTTCTTAAATAATCATGAGCACATGTGAAGGGGGAGCCCTTCATAAGTAAAACATAAAACTCTCAAAGTGTTAAACAAAATGTTTGATAAACACAAACACTTTGAGAGATTTTCAAAGGTTTCAATGGCAATTATAGGATAGTCATGGAGTTATAAGGTGACTAAGGTTAGGAAATAACCATCCTATGATCCGCCTAAGAAGGAGGGATCTACCCAAGGACATCACCAATAGTTAGAACTAGAAGTCCTTAGGTATGATACGAAAAAAGGAGTAAAGAATGAAAAGGAGAAAGAAGGGGTTGAAGAATGAAAAAGAAAAGTAAAGAAAAGGGTGAAAAGAAATAGCCTTCCATATGTTCAACCTTAGGGCAGACACCGGGTTCAATTCATATGCTACTGGTTGTTGCAAAGACAACACCGGTATTGAAGATTAAGTCGTCATGGACCCAGTGACGCAATGCACTAAACCTTCTTAACCACTCAAGTTCTCTTAAAAGAGCTTGTTTCATTCTCACGGGGAACCAGTGTAATCTATCGACTTATCTCTTAGAGATAGTTGATATTGAAGCAGGAGACCCCTCCCTAGTCTCCGTATAGGAAACCTAAGTGAGCACTCATCGAGTCTAGAGCCATGAGATACATCAAAGATCTCTTAGGAACACTTAGCATTTCTACAACTGGTGTTCTACATCAATGGGCACCAGCTGTAAGTTATCGAGTCCTTCGCAGATCATAGCAATCTGCCGAGAACGTTTATGAGAGAATTACATATGTATTTCTCAATGATTGAACGGAAATTCTTGCCAGGGTCAACATCAAACAGCCCTGACAGCAGGTCACTTCGGTAACCCCACAAGGGTTACGCTTAGTGTTCATGGTGGTTCTTGTCACAACTCGTAATTTCCGGTCATTTTCCAAACCTCGACAATTTACTATTCACAAGTTACTATTCATCATTTACTATTCATCGATCACTATTCATCATTTTTGAGGTCAATTTGACATTCCGAGAAACATTCAGAAATTTTACTATTCACTTGACACTATTCATTTCCGGAAGAAATATCACTATTCACCTGCATTACTCATTTCATCGTAAATTTAGTTTATGAGTATTTAAATTCGCGTAACCGTATTGGTTCAAGAGCGAGTTCATACATTATCATTTGGGACATCTTATACAGACTAGAAGTAGTCTACGTATCATCATTATGTCACTTGCATACTATTCCACTCGTAGGATAATTAAATTAATACTTTTTGTATAATTAATACTTTTTCGTATAATTATTTCTATTTAAACGTTAACAAACGATCAATAATGTGACTAACACGTCCGACACTCCCGACTATGATCCCAATATATTTTTATATTCATTTTTATAATATAAAAATTATAATATTAATTTACCCGGTATTTTGAATATTTATTTTAATTATTAACGTACGTTTACTAAAATTACGACGGTCTTCGTAGAAATTAAACTATAATTATCTAAACACCCAATAATTTTACCCAACTTATTTTTATAATTTTTATAACTTTATTTTATCCCGGTTAACTCCGTTAAAGATTTATTTTTAGTTAACCCGGTACACTTTAAAACTACAAAATAAACACAATAATTATACAAAAGTCCACCAAAGTCTTACACACTCAAACCCCCCCCCCCCTCCATTTTCAGCCCCCCCCCCCATATCAATCACTTACAAAATTCACTTACTCACTCTTTCTCATTAATAGCTCGTACTAACTCTCTTATATAATAATAATTATAACAATAATACATATATAGATAAAACTAGATCTATTTCTCATCTCATTTTCACAAGTGCAAGCAAAGTATTCTCTCTTTTCTCTCTACTCACCTCACGGCAACAACATCAAGGGAAGGGCAAGCCAAAATATTTTTCCAAGATCTAAGTGTAAATCTTGTTCATATAGTATCCTTGTTTGAGTTTTGAAATACAAACTTAAGAATACTAAGGTTTTCATCTAATCACACCATCCTTCAAGTAAGTATAACAAACTCATTTTTATAATTTTACCAAGTTTATTCAAGATCCATATGATATATATACTAGATCTCATGCATATATTAACTTATACCACTCCATTTTGTATATATTTAACTTTTAAGCCCTAGAAAGTGAATATAGTTAGATCCTTGTTAGATCCACTTGGTTTGTGATGTTTAGGAACCCATGACACCCTAAGAAGGTGTATGGTAGGATTAGACTAGTTTTGTGGTGATTGAAAGTGGTTTGATTGAAGTTAGAACTAGTTTGGAGACTTGAAAATGGTTTTTGAAACTACATATTGACCTACTGTCCCTATTTTTATTTCGTGGGAAAATCAGTTGATGGTGGTTAAATTTTGACCAAAGATTTAGAAAATACTTTCAAAAACGAAACTTTAGGCGAAAGAACGGATTAAAACGAGTTTATAACGAAGGAGATATGATTTTTGTAAATTTAACGACGAAAACTATTTTTCTAAAAACTGCATGCTGTTTGGCAGTTTTCGACGGGTAAATAGAGGCATTAAACGTAATCTAGAGGAACCGAGCTATCGAAAATATATTACTACATACTAAAACGAATCCGTGGATATAAAGAACGAGGAAAATGAGCTTAAAACGACCAAGTTATACCTGTTTTAACATCACCAAAACTATATATATATATTTGGTCACAAATAAAAATAATAACTTACGCACTAAATGGAATATTTTCTAGAAACGTTACTAAGGACTATATTCTTAACAAATGAATACGTACGACCCAAGAGAATATTTATACGAATTAACGACGTTATTTTAAGGTTTTCGATACGAGGAATATAACGCTAACATTTTTATACGATATATTACGACAAGTTATATACTTCTATAATTGGACTTATTTTTCCTAAGTATGGAAACTATTTTACTATGACGACAACTAGTATTTCCAAATTACGAGTGGTATAGGTATCATGTGCATGTGCATTCATTACATCACGGCATGATCTAAATTAGATCACGATTATTCATTTAGGTTGCGGCTAGTGTTCGCGCCTCATTGTCCCGATTACTTTACCATCGTTGTACCATCTTTGTACTATCACTCCAGGTGAGTTCTCATAGCCCCGTTTTTAGTACTTATTTGATTTTAAATCCCACGGGGGAGAGTACATTGCACAACTATTTTTGTACATGCCCAAGTATTAAATTCCATACATTGCTTAAGTTGTTAGTACTATCACTTCAAGTCCCCTTTATTATCATGGACCGTTAATTATATTGCCAAGCGAGAGTGAGTGGATAGATCTATCGAGGGTGACTCCTCCATTCGTGTTTGGGTTGCTCCATAAGGAAAACGAATGCATATCATGTCTGAATATTTAGAGTGCCTGATAAACACTCCTTTGGGGCCAATTTTAGTACGTCGAGCTTCGGTGCCATGAGCTTAAGAGACAATGTAGCACTTTTGACATTTTAGTACTTTACTTTATACTTGTGGTTATTGTACATACGATTTAACTATAAACCTATGATTATTCACCAACTTTATGTTGACCGTTTTTCGCAATGTATTTCTCAGGTAACTAAGGTAGCTCATGTGCATACATTTGGACCTTCATGGAGTAGTGGAGTCGACGCGTCTCACCATATTTTCTGCACTTATGAAACGTTTGATCTTGTTGAAATTATTTTAACCATATTGGCAAACTCTTTTGGGACCTAAGCTTTGTAAACTCTGAATGTTTTAATGATCAAACGCTGTATTTTCTAAACGACACTTTAGGTCGTTCAATATAACTGTAACTATGGTGCTATGACAGTCACCCCCAGGTATTCCATTCCGCTGCTAAAAACAGGTATTTTGGGGGTGTGACAGATTGGTACCAGAGCTAAGGTTATAGCGAACTAGGATGTATCTTGGACCCTAGACTATAACCACATCATCATAGCATCTCATCATTTCATCATAGGTGCATATTCACTATACATGTTGCTTTACGCACACACTGTACGAGTTATTCATACCCATACTCATATATATATATGATTATATTGACCTGGTTCACAAGTGACATGTCTTCAGATACCCACGCTGTTATCCTTTCGTCGGATTCCGACATTGAAGATGCCTTGTCATCTTCCACTACCATTATACCACCAGCTGTACTTACACCACCATTAGCACTATTGAATTATTATAAGAGCAAGGTTCTCATTCAGCCTATACATAGAATGCCGTTTGGTAGAGTATTCAGACTTAATTTTAATGGACTTATTAGGATGCTTATCACAAGGGAGATAGCATGTTTTCTTTCCTTCACTAGTAGGACGCTTACTACTTAGGTACTACCACCACCGTTTGTTACTTATTACACTATTGGTCGTCCCATAGTGCGTACTTTAACTTTACCTCTTAGATGTCGCGAGATAGCGCGAAAGAGGGTAGTATCCCATTCACTATTATCACCATTATCTCCTAACTCATCACTAGGATCTCATTGTCATCAATGTTATTCTCATCCTTTAGAATACCACCATTGTCATTTCCCTTTTCCATTTCCACTTGCCATGAATTAGATAACACCTTGTGGATAATATCAAGATTACGGACTCAACAGGAACATCCGCAGATTCCTCAGGATTAGTTTGGAACCTACACTATCTAGGACTTGATCGATGCACAACTACATATACCACTTCAGGACTATCTCGACCTTATGATGCGATAAACCTGATTTCACTTAGAGGGACTACAGGAAATCTTTAAACTAGACTTATATCTTTGCTAGCTTTTACTATTATCCTAACCATGGGAAGTGTGACATAGTTAAAGAAACTTGTAGTATTTTGATTGATGTACAAACGGAATCATCAAGTATTGACTCAACTATAAGGGAATGGTTGTGCTATCTGTGATGATTTTTATTACCTATAGATTCTTATGGACTCTTATGAGTTGATGGAAATAGATTTAAGCAAACCACTCCAAGCATGACGCAAGCCTCTGTTGGGCAATTCATCGCCAGGAACGTAACTACCGCCCTCACCAAGGAACTTACTCACGTGGAATTTATGGGTTGTAATCCTCTCTCCTTTAGCGGAATTGGAGACACAAAGGAATTTCTCAAATGGTTCGAAGAAATTGAAACGATATTTCGATGTGGCGACTGTCGTAAGGAAGACAAGGTTAAGTTCGCCACATGCACTTTTCAGGATCTTGCCCAGGAATGGTGGACCACACATGTTAAGATAGTAGGAGTTGATGATGCTTACTCACGCTCTTGGGAGGAACTAAGAAGGATGATGAGTATAGCCTTTTGTGTAAGAAGTGAATTACGAGCAATAGAACAGGAAGCACTAAACCTTACCATGGTAGGAGATGATGTTGTCAAGTATACTGCTCATTTTTATGAATTAGCTCGACTAGACCCTGCAATTGGTGAACCAGAAATTAAGAGACTTGAAAGGTATGTCGGAGGACTTTCTCCTGAAATTCGTATGTTGGTCATCGCATGGGAACCCAATGCCATGTCTGAAGCTATCCAGATGGCAATCGAAGCAAAGGAACGCATAATTCGCGGCAAGACATCAGGAAACAATAGTAACAACAAGAGAAAATGGGTCGGTAATCTGGATGCTAATGTTTCTCAACAACCATTTAAGATACAACAAGTGGTGGAGACCCGTGCTGCTGGGTCAAGCCAAAAGAAAAGGTATATTGGTAAATTACCCGAGTGCAACAAGTGTCAGTTTCATCACAAAGGATCTTGCCCCTCTCAATGTAAGAACTGCCAGTCGGACATGAAGCCAAGGACTGCAAGGCTCCCACCCTCGCAAAGCATCAGGAACTCACGGTAATCTGCCGTGAATGTGGAGTAGTGGGACACTTCAAGAGTGAATGCCCGGTGTTGAGAGACCGGAACTGGAGAAGGCATTTCATGTTGTAAAACCATAGTTTGAGCCCTCTAGGGTTGTACTTTCTTTTGGTACTTTCCATAAGTACGTCGGTGTAACCAAGTTATATTAAGCACTTTCCTATCAAATGCAATGACTATCTTTTGTTACCTTCTGTGATAACCATAACTTTCGTTTACTCCATTTTCTATCCCAATCGTTCAATCTTTAATCGTTTCGCAACATTATACCATTGTCTTATTTAGGGAATAGGCCGATTTCATATCTGACGGATTAGTAGATTATTACCATTCCATAGTATTTACCCATGTATCCAATAAACCATTCCACGAGTTTTATTTCAAACTATTTTACTACCTTATGGGGAAATTGTTTTTACCGAATTTCTAAAATAAGCCGTTTTGTTACCGTACTATAAACTGATTTTCCGATATTACGCCAAATATTTACTATTACTACGCGAACCAATTTTTATATTGCTTTGAAAGGAAATATCAGGATACCATTTTTAAAAAGAATGCGTTGAACACCATCTAAAACTTTTGAGAAAAGTAATACTATTTTGACTAAATCAAGCATCGCATCATTAGTCCTCAACTATACATAGCCTGATCACCTATGTATACTTCAGGAAGGATTATGCCATGAAGGAAATAGTTATCTTTTTAAAGTATTGCTAATAACAATCTTCATTTAAAAGCGTTTTAGACAAGTAAACTCTTTTATAAGTGTTTTTTTGTTTTTTCTGAAAAACTCTCCCTGGATACTTACCCCACCTGTCACCTACTTAGTCATTAAGTTGGACTTTCCATTGACTTCTTTAGTAGAGACTTCCCATATCAAGTACTAGGAGGATTCCTCGATACAAGAAAAACAATAAAAGGATTACGGAACTATAATACCTAGACTAAGAAAATTTATAATCCAACAACAATCCTAAGATACCACGAGACCATCCGACTCACCATCTCTGACCTAGTTGTCCAATTTATTATTCAAAGGTACTAGCTAGACTGAGCTATAGGATCGAACACATGGTGAAGGTATGCTAAGCAACACTATAGAAATAAACCAAGCCTCTTAACCGATACTGTAGAGTGTTTTGAGTTAACATGGTCTCATCCATACGCAAACTTCCCTGCAGTGAGTTTACGCCAAGAATGATTGATTTGAATTATGGATATCGATATAGATTCCCCTAAAGCATTATGTTCTCTAGAACTTCTGGATAACCTCACCAATACATCGAGAAAGGCATCAGACTCAAGAATATCTCCCCAGCTACATGTGAAAACAATACGGAAATTCATCGACATAGTATCAATTGAAACCCTCATATTGCCAACATGATGACAATTTCAACGATAAAACCATCTCAAGACTTAAGTTGGTTGAATACCTAGGCTTGTAGTTTTACCAGATACCCACCAATAGGCACCATCCAATATCCAGAACCGAACATTAGACATTTATGCATTATGCGAACATTTCCTAGCCTACCATTTTATCCTTGTTAGTGTTTTCACTTTTAAATGACGTTGATTTAAAAATTGTGTCCATACAAATCACATATCTTGTAGAAAATAATTTTTGAATTGCCTATTTTGAATAAATACGATCGTTTTTAATCAATATTTAGCTAAACCATTGTACAATGGGAAATATATAAACATCAAACTTTGGTAAACAGTCCTATTCACAACCTATTTGAAAACCGCGTCACATTTCCTAACTATTGAATCTTGAATCATCAAGAAATATATTATTTAGTAAACCATTTGCTCCATTTTCTAAATTCGTTTATTCAGAAAAAAAAAGATTTCGACCAAAAACTCAAAAATCGCGAGATCAATTTTGAAAACCAATCACCATGCTACATCGCTTATGCATTTAGGGCTTTGTAACTTGACGATAAGGAATATTGGAATATGTGATGAAGGAAACTAGGAGGAACACCATAGAACGATTACAAACGTCAGTAATGGAAACCAAGCACAGTAGGCAAAGAATGACACATGTCTTAGCAATCCATTAGACCAAAACACAAAGAATCAAAAATTGTTACCCGTATTCTATCTTCTTCGTATAACGCCATGTTCGAAAGACGTAACGTTGTGGAATTAGTCACAAGATTTATTGTACCTATTTCAATTGTTCCTGATAAAGGTGATCGAATCACCTCAGACTTCTAACAATCATTTTAAGGCTTCCTTCGGAACCCCATTTAGATGTAAACACCGCCTACTATCCTCAGACCGATGGTCAGAACGAGAGAACGATTCAAACATAGGAAAGTTATGCTCAGAGCATAAATGAATGACTCTAGAAATGGTTGGACTAACCTTTTATCATAAATCAGATTCGTTTGCAACGATAGTTATCGCACGAGCGTAGAGACTACACCATTTGAGGCACTTCATGGTCGAAGTACCAATTACTCATTTATAGACCGAAATCGGAAAGTTAAATTCACTGGTCTAGAACTAAACCATGGAACAACAAAGGAAATTTTACAAGTCAAGAACCAGTTACAAGCAACGAGAAACTGGTAGAAGTTAGGTTGGTACATGACGCACATCATACGGATTGGGTATCCTTGAACAACAAACTAACTAGATTCACGTGAAAGAACGAACTAAATTGAAAGCTTTGCCTTGGAGAGGCATGATACGATTTTAGTAACACGAGAGATTGAACCTTTAGTATATTGGACCATTTAAGATTCATTTTAGAATCGACCAGCTGACATATAAGATTTGAGTTCTGGCAGAGTTCAGCAACATATATTACCCATATTACATTATAAACCTGAAGAAGCATTGATCATCTATTGACGGACCGAACGCGGAAAAAAAAAAGCCAAACTCACTATTCCAATAGGCATTCATGAAATAACCAGAAATTTCCTACAAGTCAAGAATCAATTACAAATTCTATAAGTTGTAAACCATTAAAACTTCAAGTTGGTAGCCAGATCATGTTGAAAGTTCTGCCTAGGAAAGGCATGATATCATTCAGAAAACTGGGAAAGATAAACCCGATATACACTGGACCACTTAATATTTCAGACAGAGTAGGCCTAGTGGCCATCAGACTTGAGCCTTGTTAGAGAACAGCCGTATTACACAACTATGTTTCACCTATTAAATTTCCAGGAAATGACTTTCGAATTAGTCACTTATAATCCCCTTTGGAAAGGAATCCAACCCAAAAACAAACGTAAACTTGGTAAGAGAATCAATAGAAATCATGGACTGTTAGGTCGAACGGTTGAAGCAGAGTCGAATTCCTATCGTGGAAGTTCGCTGAAATTCTCAATTATTATCATCTTTTCACCAATACCACTCCAGAGACCAACACAAACTGAACTTCGGGACGAAGTTCCTGTTAGAAGGGAAGACTGTCACAACTAGTAATTTCCGGTCATTTTCCAAACCTCGACAATTTACTATTCACAAGTTACTATTCATCATTTACTATTCATCGATCACTATTCATCATTTTTGAGGTCAATTTGACATTCCGAGAAACATTTAGAAATTTTTACTATTCACTTGACACTATTCATTTCCGGAAGAAATATCACTATTCACGTGCATTACTCATTTCATCGTAAATTTAGTTTACGAGTATTTAAATTCGCGTAACCGTATTGGTTCATGAGCGAGTTCATACATTATCATTTGGGACATCTTATACAGACTAGAAGTAGTCTACGTATCATCATTATGTCACTTGCATACTATTCCACTCGTAGGATAATTAAATTAATACTTTTGGTATAATTAATACTTTTTCGTATAATTATTTCTATTTAAACGTTAACAAACGATCAATAATGTGACTAACACGTCCGACACTCCCGACTATGATCCCAATATATTTTTATATTCATTTTTATAATATAAAAATTATAATATTAATTTACCCGGTATTTTGAATATTTATTTTAATTATTAACGTACGTTTACTAAAATTACGACGGTCTTCGTAGAAATTAAACTATAATTATCTAAACACCCAATAATTTTACCCAACTTATTTTTATAATTTTTATAACTTTATTTTATCCCGGTTAACTCCGTTAAAGATTTATTTTTAGTTAACCCGGTACACTTTAAAACTACAAAATAAACACAATAATTATACAAAAGTCCACCAAAGTCTTACACACTCAACCCCCCCCCCCCCCCTCCATTTTCAGCCCCCCCCCCCCCCATATCAATCACTTACAAAATTCACTTACTCACTCTTTCTCATTAATAGCTCATACTAACTCTATTATATAATAATAATTATAACAATAATACATATATACATAAAACTAGATCTATTTCTCATCTCATTTTCACAAGTGCAAGCAAAGTATTCTCTCTTTTCTCTTGATGAGTGTGTAAATACTCATCATTTTTACCAATTCTGAACTGCCAAAACATCCAAAAACACTCAATAATGAATCAAAATAGTGAAAATATCCCAGGAAAGTGTTTTACATGTTTTAAATGCAAAAATACCAAAAACAGATGAAAAACGCACAAAGTTTGCACAATTGGCAGTTTCAGTCCCTCAGGTTTCAAATATTGACAAAACTAGTCCCTGGAAGTTTAAAACGATAGAAAAGTCAACCCAAGGCATGAAAAAGTCAAAAGTTATAAAAAATGATCCTTGGGTAAAAAGTTTGAGAAAATTACACATTTGGTCCCTCAAAATCCAAAATTGGCAAAACAGGTCCCTGGAGTTTGTGAAATTGGCAGATTTGGTCCCTGAGGTTTAAAATAATACTTGTGGTCCTTGTGCTAATGTTTAAATGCAGGTTTGGTCCTTATGTGAATTTTGGGAAAAGTTTCATGATTGGTCCCTGGAATTACAAGGTTTGGCAGAAATAGTCCCTAAAAGGGTAAAATTGGAAAAAATCAATTGGAACCCTCACACTATTCATCATGGGCATATTACACCCTTGGAAACAAATTTAGAAAATGCCAAAACCCAACCCTTAACTTTCCCAAAATTACACAAATGGTCCTTGTAAACTAAAAACCAAATCCGGATCCAATATTAACCAAAACCAAAACCAACACTAGCCTGATCCATCTTTGGGCCCAAATAACAAACAATCCACACCCTCAGCCCAATCCACCCACTCTTTGACCCGGGTCCATTTTGACCTCAGTCAACGCCTCCAAAAACAAAACCACCCCGACTACTTTTTCCCTCCCAAACCACCACCACCACTCAGACCCAAAACCACCTGGTTTTGCCACCACCACCCCCCACTTGCACCTCAATCATCACCATCCCACCCCCTACACCTACCCCTCACCTCCACAATTAATGCACCCTCCCCATTACACGTTATCAGAGCCAAATTGAAGAAACAGATTTTGGCGCCAAATCCACGTGTAAGCTCATTAGTGGACCAAATTGATCAAGACATGGTGGGATTTGCTCAGAGTGCTCAGGGGAACCCTAATTGGGAGCTATAAATAGAGCGGGAAGCACAAGGAAGATTAGTTAGTTAATTTTAGTTTTAAGTATGTCGTTTAATTTCAATTTTCAATTCTAAGGTACACCCAAGCTCTTAAGCAGTGGTAACCTTCTTTTTATTGTATTGTGACTTCATTTCAATTATAAAGTTCAAGTTTCTTTTATTATTACATCGTATGCAATTTTAATTCTATTTCAATATCTTGTATTGCATCAATTGTTGTTTTAGTAGTTTGTATTGGACTCCTAGGTACATATAAGCTCCTAAGTAGCTTATTGAAGCTATTAGTAATAACTTAAAACAGTTTAGAAATAAAAAAATTCAAAATACAAAAAAGGTCAACTAAAGTCAAAATCAAGTGTTCTTGGAATTCACAGCTGGAGCAAGGTGTAAAATGGAAGGCCTTGGGTTAGAATCCCATGGGGGATGTTAGGAAAAGGTTCATGGTTCTTGGTTCATAAGCATAAGTTGGAATGCACTTTGTAAGCTTGTTCTTTAATTTTTAGTATCCTACTGTAGCTTAGCTTAATCTTTCTTATCTGTGTGCTTTTGAGTTTATTTGGTGTTAGTTATTCAATATATAGCATAATATAGATAGCTTGTTAATCAGATTTCCTTGTTGCTAAAAATCTCAAAATCTCACAGTTATATCATCATAATTGTCAATTCATGGTATCCTGATGTTATTGTGGTTGATTCATGTTCAGAAGCTGTAGTTTAATGATTTTATAGAGTTTGGAAACTGAGTTGGAGTCTAAATCAACTAGCTGTTTTGAAAATCTTCATATAAGTCACATTAAAGGGTGTTTGGCTCAGGGTTGCTCAGTGAGCTCAACTGAGTTTAATTGTGAATTTGTGATACAATATAGTAACTTAGGTTCATACAAGCTCAGTCAAGTAATAGAAATAGGTGGAAACTTTGTTTAAAGTCAAAATCATACAAAATCAACCAACACAGTTAACTGTGTTGGTTTTGTAGTCCCACAAACCCTCAAATTAGGTTATTAGTAGTAGGTTTAGATTAATTTAACTTTATCTTAGCTTATTTCAACTTATTTAATAAGTAGTGACTGTTAGAAACTCAAATAAGTCAAACTAGTAAGGTTTTACTCAAAGTCAACTTTTGCACATCTCAGATTTTTCCAATAATTCAGGGAATTGTTTTGATTTAAGTATTTGGGTTTAGAAGCTGAAACTTGTTCCTAATCCTAGCCTACCACCTCAACTTAAGGGTCTCAATAAGCTTTCATTTTTGTGATTTTTCTTGTGGCCCCCACAGACCCCTAAACTAAGTTGCAGGGCAAGGTTGTGCCCTGCTCACCCAGTCACCCAGTCACCACCACCACTTTGGTGGTGTTTTGTGACCACCTCAGTGGACCCCAAACCCCATAGATAGGTTTTTACATCCCCCCTCCTACCAGAGTCTCAGGTTTGACCATTTGTTTGACCTTGGGACAAGTGGACCCCACCTAGTTTAAGCCTTAAAGTTTGTCCCCATACCTGGTTCAGTTTGAAATTGCTTAGTGCTTATTTCAGTTTATTCAGCTTATTTGTGCTTATTGTTTGTTATTCCTAGCTTATTTGAGTTTGTTAAACCTGTTTGCATCTGTTTTCACCATTGTGGACCCCTCCCAAGGCCATTTGACCTTATTTGACCAAACAGTCAACCAAAGTCAACTGATAAGCTAAAAGGGGTGTGCACAGCTTATTTTTAAGTTTTAAAATAGTTGTTTTCACAAAAAGTCTTTGTTTTTAGGTGTAAATCAAGTTTGTAAAAGAAAAATCCAAAAAAGTTAGTTTTAAATTAAGTGATAGTTTCTATTTAATTCAAGTTAATTTTAATTTTCATTTTTATATTTTAATTAAGTCACTAGTGTTTTTATATTTTTATTAAATACCTTATATAGTAAAGTAATTTTGATAATTTTTTCAGATTTTTATTTTGTCATTTAGTGTTAATTAGATTTAATTTTTAATTTTCTTTATTATTAATTAATATTAAGTATTAAATAGTTTATTTAGTTTCTATAAGGTTAAATCTAGTTTTTATAATTTTCCTAGTTCTAATATAGTATAATAAGTTTTTAGAAAATAAATTTTGAGATTCTACTGTTCATTTTCTATTTTTCTTATTTTATTTGTTTAAAATTGACTTAAGTTAATTAAAAGGTAAATAATTAGTTGTTTAATCTTAAAATATAATTTTTAGAGTTTTTATAATTTTGTAGGATTCCAGTGATGGTTAAGTAATTTTATAAATTTTATCTTAATTTTCTAAGTTAATTTAGTATTAATATAAATTAAAAGTAGTTTAATTAGTTTAATTAAGTTAAATAGTTTTTAATTAATATAAAAATCATAAAAAGACAAAAATATTTATTTTAATTTTTTTATACTTTCTTCAAGTTCTATTTTAAGTTTAGAAATTGTTTTTGCAAATTTTTAGTTTAATTTGTAATAGTTATAATTATTAGATAAATATAAATTAGATTTAAATTAGATTTTAATTAGTTTAATTAATTAAATAATATTTTAATAGTATTTTATTCACTTTTATAATTTCTTTTTCATTTTTAATTTTAAGTTTTGAAAAGTGTCAAAAGCACCCCCTGTAGTTTGATAATTACCAAAAACCCACTTTCCCAGTCCGATACGTGATCTGAATTGTGAATACGTGTATATATCTGTTATCTGATTTTTGTGAATATTATATCTGTGTACAAATACCAAAATAACAGTAGCAATTTAAACTCCACATCATCTGGCTACTGTCCTCAGTGCCACTTTCTCAAAAACGATTCCAAAAGCACCATTGCAATCTCGCTGGGACTTTAACGACCCGGGAAAACACTATACTATCACCGGAGTATTGATTCTAGGCTGTCTTTGACTTGTTGACCTTGGTCAATAATAATTAGGTGGTTCAGGCTCAATCAAAATTTGGCGCCGCTGCCGGGGAGGTTGTTGCGTGTTTTAAAATCGTTTTAAGTTTAGTGGTTTTCAAAACCCTCCCTGTACAAATTTCACACAAATTTGTAAAAAGTTTTTTAAAAATATAATCATATCAGAAAAAACGTTCATTAACACTTCTCCTGAAGTGTTGAAAAACACCAAAAAAATTAAAAACAATCAAAAACAAACTGTGAAGTTAAATTACTTCGTGTTCTTTAAGATTACAACCTGAAACAGTTGGTTTAAGGTAAGTTCTGACATTAAATTGCGAACTGAAGAGGAATCCATTCTTTCCTCCCGCCAGCCTGCGAGTAATCTTAAAGGGACGATTTCGGTTAACGAATCAGTTCCAAAAATATTTCCCAAGTTTTCTGCACACACACCCATAAGCCTAAAGCAGTTTTTCAAAAATCAATTAATAAACCCATAATAAGTTCCCAAACTTAAGATTAAAACTTGCCTTTATATCCCTGTGAGTGGTGTACCTTTTTCAAAGAAGCCATTCACTTGTGATTGCTGGTTTAAGTTCACTGTGGTTTTGCCTCGATCTTGTTTTGAAAAATTGTTTTTAGTGCATGCGCACTCGGTCACAAACAAAACGTAAACATCAGAAAAACGTACACGAGCTACGTTCTGACACACAAGAATCAAAGACCGAAATGGCCGCTGGGCCACCACCACCTTTACCACCCCCTGACCCTCCCAGGGATGAGCCAGCTCCCGATCTCCGAACGATGGAGGAGCTGTGCCAGCCTACCATGCAAGGGCGGGGTGGGCCTATTGCACCAATCACTATTGGGGCCGCGGACTTTGGCCTCAAGCACCACATGATCCAACAAGTCCAGAATTCGTGTCAATTTCACGGATTACCGGGTGACGATGCCAATAAGCATCTTGACAAATATCTCACGGTCACCCAAAGCATGAAACAGCATGGTGTCACGGATGATGCCCTTCGGCTGTACCTCTTCCCCTATTCTCTCACTCATCATGCCACTGCATGGTTTGACCGACTCCCAAGGAATTCTATTCGTACCTTTGATGACATGGTAACCAAGTTTTTAGCAAAATATTTTCCACCATCCATGGTTACCAAGTTACGAAATGATATCAGCAACTTCCGGCAACGTCCCGATGAGTCTCTTTTTGAGGCTTGGGAACGTTATAAGCTAGCCATTGATCGGTGCCCTAATCACAATATGTTGCAAGTTACCATCATAGATACCTTCTATAATGGTCTGACATTGAGGCACCGAGACATTCTCAATGCTGCTGCTGGTGGGACCTTTATGAAAAGGCGTCCCGAGGAGTGCTATGACCTAATCGAGAACATGACTGCCCATCATAACTTTTGGGATTCCTCTGCGGAGAGGGATGAGTCATGTCATTCAGTTACTCCCTCATCATCATCTCCTGAAATAATTGCTCTTACCAAAAAGATGGATGATATTTCTACGGCTGTGTTGAGAATGAACCAAACGATACAACATCAGGTTCAAAATCAACAAGTGAAAGCCGTGGCCCGAAGTTGTGAAACTTGTGGGGGCCCTCATCTGTATTCTGAGTGTCCAGCTACTGCTGACTTTCCTCCAGAGAACGTATATGCTGCTCATGGTTCCTACAATACGGGGGGTAATTCTTACCAACCGCAAGGGGACCGTAATCTCTTAAGCTATCGTTCCAACAATTTTCTCGGACCTCCCGGTTTTAACCAAAATCAAAACCGTAACGCGAATCAGAATTTTAACCAAGGTCAAAACTCAAATTTCCAAAACCCGAACCAAAATCAAGGCCAGTTTAATCAAAATAATTTTCAAAATGGCAATCAAAATCAAGGTTTTCAAGGAAATTTTCAAAGAAACCAAAATCATGGTAATTTCAATCAGAGAAACACTTTTCAGGGTAACAACAATCAAAATCAAGGGAATTTTCAAAACAACCGTGTTCAAAATCCCCCTGTTCAAAATCAAAATGTTGTTCCACCCCCGTCTTCCTCCGATGCTGAGATTAAACAATTCATGAAAGCACAAGAGGAAACAAATCGGTTATTGATCAAGACAATCTCTGAACTTCAGAAGTCTTTAAATGATCGACCCTCGGGCCCGGGTACATTACCGAGCAACACGATCGCTAACCCGAGGGGCGATGTCAAAGCGATCACCACCCGAAGTGGGACATCATACAATGGACCCACGATTCCCTCTACCTCTTCTTCTCCTCCTAAGGTAGCGGAACGTGAACCTGAGGTTACTACGGACAAGGTACTTCCTACTAATAACGGAGGTATCAACAACGTCCACCCTCAAGTTGTCCCGGTCCCAGCTCGTAAGCCGAAAGTTGTATTTGATCCCCCTGTGAGTTCTGATGAAATCCCAAAGAATGATCCTAAGCCATCAATTCCATATCCTTCACGATTGAGTGAACAAAAGAACCGCAAAAAAGCTAACCATCAGATGGAAAAATTTTATCAAATTTTCCAAGAATTACACTTTGATATTAGCTTCGCGGACGCTCTTCTTCTCATGCCTAAGTTTGCTTCGACAATCAAAAATCTGATAAGCAACAAAGAAAAACTTTGTGAGATGGCAAAAACTCCTCTTAATGAACATTGCTCAGCAGTGCTCTTGAAAAAGCTTCCCGAGAAGCTTGGGGATCCCGGGAAATTTCTCATTCCTTGTATTTTCCCGGGGATGGTTGAATGCTTTGCCTTGGCCGATCTTGGCGCAAGCATTAACCTGATGCCTTACACAGTCTGGAAAAGACTCTCACTTCCTGCTCTCACTCCGACCTGCATGACACTCGAGCTTGCAGACCGTACTATATCCCGTCCTCTCGGCATTGCCGAAGATATCTTCGTGAAAGTAGGAAAGTTCCATTTTCCGGCAGATTTCGTGATTGTTGATTTCGATGCTGACCCACGAGTCCCTCTCATTCTCGGGAGGGGATTCTTAAGAACGGGTCGTGCTTTAATCGATGTATTCGAAGAAGAAATCACTCTACGTGTTGGTGGCGAAGCCATCACATTCAATCTTGATCAGACTTCAAGATACTCCTCCAACTATGACGCAGAAACGGTTAACCGAATTGACATCATCGATGTTGCGTCTGAGGAATATTCTCAAGAGGTCCTTGGTTTCTCATCCAGTGGCAGTCTTTCTACTGACCCTATCATTTCCGACTCTTCCCCTTCCCTCACTCCGTTTGAGGGAAGTGACTTCCTTCTGGAAGAGCTCGAGGCTTTTCTTGCTCAGGATAGCTCAATCCTCGATGGGGTTGATGAAAACTATCTTGACCCGGAGGGGGACATTCTTCTCCTTGAAAGATTGTTAAATGACGATCCTTCACCCTCTCCATCTCCACAAATACTTCATAAAGCGGAAGTCAAAAATGTTGAAATAACTGAAGACTTTCCCGAGGTTGAGCTCAAGGACTTGCCTCCTCATCTAGAATATGCATTTCTGGAGGGTGATGATAAATTACCCGTCATTATTGCTAAGGACTTAAAAGTTGAGGAAAAGGCTGCACTCCTAAAGGTTCTTAAGTCAAACAAGCAAGCAATTGCTTGGAAACTCTCCGACATTAAGGGCATAAGCCCGAACTTTTGTACTCATAAAATCTTAGTGGAGGATGACTTTAAGCCAGCTGTGCAACATCAGAGAAGGGTAAATCCCAAAATCCACGAAGTTATCAAACAAGAAGTTCTTAAACTTCTTGATGCGGGATTGATTTACCCTATATCTGACAGTCCTTGGGTTAGCCCAGTTCATTGTGTCCCTAAAAAGGGTGGCATTACCGTTGTCACCAACGAGGATAACGAGTTGATTCCAACTCGTTTGGTCACGGGTTGGCGTGTTTGTATTGACTATCGAAAGTTGAATGAAGCCACCCGTAAAGACCATTTTCCTCTCCCTTTTATGGACCAAATGCTCGAAAGACTTGCGGGGAATGAATACTACTGCTTCCTCGATGGCTTCTCGGGTTACTTCCAAATCCCCATTGATCCCCAGGATCAAGAGAAGACTACCTTCACATGCCCCTACGGAACTTTTGCTTACAGACGTATGCCTTTCGGCTTATGTAATGCACCAGGCACGTTCCAGAGGTGCATGATGTCTATTTTTTCCGACATGATCGGGAAAACTATGGAGGTATTCATGGATGACTTTTCAGTCATCGGGGATTCATTTCAGACTTGCCTCTCCCACTTGGAACAGATGCTTAAACGTTGCAAAGAAACGAATCTAAGTCTCAACTGGGAGAAGAGCCACTTTATGGTCAAGGAGGGCATTGTCCTCGGCCATAAAATTTCAAAAAACGGGATCGAGGTTGACAGAGCTAAAATCGATGTCATTGCCAAGTTACCTCATCCCACCACCGTAAAAGGTGTTCGGAGCTTTTTGGGTCATGCCGGCTTCTACCGTAGGTTTATCCAAGATTTTTCTAAGATTGCCCGGCCTATGACCCATCTCCTCAAGAAGGATGCTCCTTTCATCTTCTCTCCTGAGTGCATCGAAGCTTTTGAAACATTAAAGAAAAAGCTTACCGAGGCACCGATTCTTGTTGCCCCCGATTGGGACCAACCTTTTGAGCTTATGTGCGATGCTAGTGATTTTGCCATAGGTGCGGTCTTGGGGCAACGAAAAGCAAAATACTTTCAGCCCATACACTATGCAAGCAAAACTATGACTGAGGCTCAAGGTCGTTACACCACCACTGAAAAAGAACTCCTAGCTGTGGTGTATGCCTTCGAGAAATTCCGGTCATACCTAATCTTGACTAAATGCGTAGTGTACACAGATCACTCGGCTTTGAAATACCTATTTGCAAAACAAGATGCAAAGCCGAGGCTTCTTCGTTGGGTTCTCCTCCTTCAGGAATTTGATATCATTATCCGTGATAAAAAAGGAGCCGAGAACCTTGCTGCTGATCATCTCTCACGATTAGAGAACCCTCATCAAGATGTGTCCGAGAAAAAGGAAATAAATGAAACATTTCCTCTCGAGACACTCAATGCGGTTGCTTTTCGTGGTGACTCTACTACCCCATGGTTTGCCGACTTTGCAAATTACCATGCGGGTAACTTCATAGTGAAGGGGTTGACGTCCCAACAAAAGAAAAAATTCTTCAAAGACGTTAAACACTATTTCTGGGACGACCCCTTCCTCTTCAAAATCTGTGCCGATCAAGTCATCAGGCGATGTGTATACGGACAGGAAGCCACTGATATTCTCAAGGCTTGCCATGCTGGACCCACCGGGGGCCACCATAGTCCTAACTACACCGCCAAAAAGGTGTTTGATTCCGGTTTCTATTGGCCCACAATCTACAAGGATGCCCACGAATTAGTCAAAGCCTGTGATGCTTGCCAGCGTCACGGGAATATTTCACAAAAGAACGAAATGCCACAAAATGCTATTCAAGTTTGTGAAATCTTTGACGTCTGGGGCATTGACTTTATGGGGCCATTCCCATCTTCTCGTGGAAACAAATACATACTCGTGGCTGTTGACTACTTGTCAAAATGGGTTGAGGCTAAGGCCTTACCCACTAATGATGCCCGAGTAGTGGTGAAATTCTTGAAATCCCTCTTTGCTCGTTTTGGAACCCCACGTGCCATCATTAGTGATCGCGGTACTCACTTTTGCAATGATCAATTTGCAAAAGTCATGCTGAAATACGGTATTACTCATCGTCTTTCCACCGCATATCACCCCCAAACAAGTGGGCAGGTGGAGGTTTCCAACCGTGGTATTAAACGGATTCTTGAGAGGACAGTAGGTGAAAACCGTGCTTCCTGGTCGGATAAACTAGATGATGCACTCTGGGCCTTCCGTACAGCTTACAAAACACCCATCGGGTGTACTCCATACAAGCTTGTATACGGGAAGGCGTGTCATTTACCGATCGAGCTCGAGTACAAAGCCTACTGGGCCTTGAAACATGCTAACTACGACCTTCATAAAGCGGGTGATCACCGTAAGGTTCAAATCAATGAATTAAACGAACTTCGTGATCAAGCCTACGAGAACTCTTTGATCTACAAAGAAAAGACAAAGAAGATTCACGACTCTAAGATTAAGAACCGAGTTTTCAACGTCGGTGACAGAGTCCTTCTTTTCAACTCAAGATTAAAGATCTTCTCGGGGAAATTAAAAACCCGATGGACTGGACCATTCACTATTGCTAAAGTATACCCATACGGGACTGTTGAGTTATCTCAACCCGAAGGTCCCAACTTCAAAGTGAATGGTCATAGATTGAAACATTATTTTGGAGAGGACACACCACCCATGGTTGTCCCGGATCTCCAAACTTTCCCCATGGACCAATGAATTCGGGGATCGAGTCAAGCTAGTGACTCGGTGAACAAAAATTAGCAGCATATATGGGTTTTCACCCGTATTTCTGACTTCTTTCTACTTTCTACCACCCTAGTGTGGGGGAGTGGCCATCCCCCACCGTTTCAAAAGTAAATATTTTTCAAAATTCAATAAACATGTTTTGTATGTATATTATGTCATTCAACTCCCGGGCTGTCAGGGAAATTTACTACAGTTAATCATTCACAAGTGATTAGCTAGCGTGGTAAACTTGACACAAGCCTGGGAAGTGTATGTATATTATATACTTTATTATTCAACTTCCAGGCTGTCAGGGCAGATTTATTACAGTTAATCATTCACAAGTGATTAGCTAGCGTGGTAAACCTGACACAAACCTGGAAGGTGTATGTATATTATAAACTTTATCATTCAACTCCCGGGCTGTTAGGGCAAATTTATTACAGTTAATCATTCACAAGTGATTAGCTAGCGTGGTAAACCTAACACAAGCCTGGGAGGTAGTGAACCAAAAAAAAAAAAAAAAAAAAAAAAAAAAAAAAAAAAAAAAAAAAAAAGATTGTATGTACAGATAAAATAGAGTGAAAAATAGAAATTTCCACAGTTAGAATCGAATATTAGCTTTTCCATTCAGAGATTCGGCATAATAGCCGGGACTTTGAATATTGAGGACAATATTCAGTTCTAGTGTGGGGGGGGGGGGGGGGGGAAATTCTTACGAATTTTATCACAAAACTTTCCAAGTACCCCCATTTTAGGCCAAAATTTTTCAAAATTTTTCACTTTATTCCAAAATTTTTGTGGTTATCAATCCGCCAAAGTCTAAATGACAAAGGGATTGGCTAGTCCAGGAGCAAACGGCTCTTGGTAAAGACATCTCAAACCCGTTGATGGCTGGCAGTTTGCCAAAAATTGCATGGTTCCTCAGCTCCCCCGCATCCTCATAAGCAAATGAGTTGGCTAGCCCACAAGATTATGGCTTGTGGTAAAGGCAGTGGAAAATCCATAATTGGTATTCAGCTCACCAAGATGTTGACTTAGTCCATCAAGATGCTGGCTAGTCCAGAAGCAAACGGCTTTTGGTAAAGACAAATCAAATCCGTTGACAGCTGGTGGTTTGCTCAAAATCACACGGTTATCAGGTGTGCCACAGTTCTTACACCTGGCTACTCCAGAAGTGATGGCTTTTGGTAAAGAGTTTCAAATCCATTAAGTTTTTCTCAAAAGATTGCTAGGGACTAGCAATGTTTTAGTGTGGGGGATTGATGAGTGTGTAAATACTCATCATTTTTACCAATTCTGAACTGCCAAAACATCCAAAAACACTCAATAATAAATCAAAATAGTGAAAATATCCCAGGAAAGTGTTTTACATGTTTTAAATGCAAAAATACCAAAAACAGATGAAAAACGCACAAAGTTTGCACAATTGGCAGTTTCAGTCCCTCAGGTTTCAAATATTGACAAAACTAGTCCCTGGAAGTTTAAAACGAAAGAAAAGTCAACCCAAGGCATGAAAAAGTCAAAAGTTATAAAAAATGATCCTTGGGTAAAAAGTTTGAGAAAATTACACATTTGGTCCCTCAAAATCCAAAATTGGCAAAACAGGTCCCTGGAGTTTGTGAAATTGGCAGATTTGGTCCCTGAGGTTTAAAATAATACTTGTGGTCCTTGTGCTAATGTTTAAATGCAGGTTTGGTCCTTATGTGAATTTTGGGAAAAGTTTCATGATTGGTCCCTGGAATTACAAGGTTTGGCAGAAATAGTCCCTAGAAGGGTAAAATTGGAAAAAATCAATTGGAACCCTCACACTATTCATCATGGGCATATTACACCCTTGGAAACAAATTTAGAAAATGCCAAAACCCAACCCTTAACTTTCCCAAAATTACACAAATGGTCCTTGTAAACTAAAAACCAAATCCGGATCCAATATTAACCAAAACCAAAACCAACACTAGCCTGATCCATCTTTGGGCCCAAATAACAAACAATCCACACCCTCAGCCCAATCCACCCACTCTTTGACCCGGGTCCATTTTGACCTCGGTCAACGCCTCCAAAAACAAAACCACCCTGACTACTTTTTCCCTCCCAAACCACCACCACCACTCAGACCCAAAACCACCTGGTTTTGCCACCACCACCCCCCACTTGCACCTCAATCATCACCATCCCACCCCTACACCTACCCCTCACCTCCACAATTAATGCACCCTCCCCATTACACGTTATCAGAGCCAAATTGAAGAAACAGATTTTGGCGCCAAATCCACGTGTAAGCTCATTAGTGGACCAAATTGATCAAGACATGGTGGGATTTGCTCAGAGTGCTCAGGGGAACCCTAATTGGGAGCTATAAATAGAGGGGGAAGCACAAGGAAGATTAGTTAGTTAATTTTAGTTTTAAGTATGTCGTTTAATTTCAATTTTCAATTCTAAGGTACACCGAAGCTCTTAAGCAGTGGTAACCTTCTTTTTATTGTATTGTGACTTCATTTCAATTATAAAGTTCAAGTTTCTTTTATTATTACATCGTATGCAATTTTAATTCTATTTCAATATCTTGTATTGCATCAATTGTTGTTTTAGTAGTTTGTATTGGACTCCTAGGTACATATAAGCTCCTAAGTAGCTTATTGAAGCTATTAGTAATAACTTAAAACAGTTTAGAAATAAAAAAATTCAAAATACAAAAAAGGTCAACTAAAGTCAAAATCAAGTGTTCTTGGAATTCACAGCTGGAGCAAGGTGTAAAATGGAAGGCCTTGGGTTAGAATCCCATGGGGGATGTTAGGAAAAGGTTCATGGTTCTTGGTTCATAAGCATAAGCTGGAATGCACTTTGCAAGCTTGTTCTTTAATTTTTAGTATCCTACTGTAGCTTAGCTTAATCTTTCTTATCTGTGTGCTTTTGAGTTTATTTGGTGTTAGTTATTCAATATATAGCATAATATAGATAGCTTGTTAATCAGATTTCCTTGTTGCTAAAAATCTCAAAATCTCACAGTTATATCATCATAATTGTCAATTCATGGTATCCTGATGTTATTGTGGTTGATTCATGTTCAGAAGCTGTAGTTTAATGATTTTATAGAGTTTGGAAACTGAGTTGGAGTCTAAATCAACTAGCTGTTTTGAAAATCTTCATATAAGTCACATTAAAGGGTGTTTGGCTCAAGGTTGCTCAGTGAGCTCAACTGAGTTTAATTGTGAATTTGTGATACAATATAGTAACTTAGGTTCATACAAGCTCAGTCAAGTAATAGAAATAGGTGGAAACTTTGTTTAAAGTCAAAATCATACAAAATCAACCAACACAGTTAACTGTGTTGGTTTTGTAGTCCCACAAACCCTCAAATTAGGTTATTAGTAGTAGGTTTAGATTAATTTAACTTTATATTAGCTTATTTCAACTTATTTAATAAGTAGTGACTGTTAGAAACTCAAATAAGTCAAACTAGTAAGGTTTTACTCAAAGTCAACTTTTGCACATCTCAGATTTTTCCAATAATTCAGGGAATTGTTTTGATTTAAGTATTTGGGTTTAGAAGCTGAAACTTGTTCCTAATCCTAGCCTACCACCTCAACTTAAGGGTCTCAATAAGCTTTCATTTTTGTGATTTTTCTTGTGGCCCCCACAGACCCCTAAACTAAGTTGCAGGGCAAGGTTGTGCCCTGCTCACCCAGTCACCCAGTCACCACCACCACTTTGGTGGTGTTTTGTGACCACCTCAGTGGACCCCAAACCCCATAGATAGGTTTTTACATCCCCCCTCCTACCAGAGTCTCAGGTTTGACCATTTGTTTGACCTTGGGACAAGTGGACCCCACCTAGTTTAAGCCTTAAAGTTTGTCCCCATACCTGGTTCAGTTTGAAATTGCTTAGTGCTTATTTCAGTTTATTCAGCTTATTTGTGCTTATTGTTTGTTATTCCTAGCTTATTTGAGTTTGTTAAACCTGTTTGCATCTGTTTTCACCATTGTGGACCCCTCCCAAGGCCATTTGACCTTATTTGACCAAACAGTCAACCAAAGTCAACTGATAAGCTAAAAGGGGTGTGTACAGCTTATTTTTAAGTTTTAAAATAGTTGTTTTCACAAAAAGTCTTTGTTTTTAGGTGTAAATCAAGTTTGTAAAAGAAAAATCCAAAAAAGTTAGTTTTAAATTAAGTGATAGTTTCTATTTAATTCAAGTTAATTTTAATTTTCATTTTTATATTTTAATTAAGTCACTAGTGTTTTTATATTTTTATTAAATACCTTATATAGTAAAGTAATTTTGATAATTTTTTCAGATTTTTATTTTGTCATTTAGTGTTAATTAGATTTAATTTTTAATTTTCTTTATTATTAATTAATATTAAGTATTAAATAGTTTATTTAGTTTCTATAAGGTTAAATCTAGTTTTTATAATTTTCCTAGTTCTAATATAGTATAATAAGTTTTTAGAAAATAAATTTTGAGATTCTACTGTTCATTTTCTATTTTTCTTATTTTATTTGTTTAAAATAGACTTAAGTTAATTAAAAGGTAAATAATTAGTTGTTTAATCTTAAAATATAATTTTTAGAGTTTTTATAATTTTGTAGGATTCCAGTGATGGTTAAGTAATTTTATAAATTTTATCTTAATTTTCTAAGTTAATTTAGTATTAATATAAATTAAAAGTAGTTTAATTAGTTTAATTAAGTTAAATAGTTTTTAATTAATATAAAAATCATAAAAAGACAAAAATATTTATTTTAATTTTTTTATACTTTCTTCAAGTTCTATTTTAAGTTTAGAAATTGTTTTTGCAAATTTTTAGTTTAATTTGTAATAGTTATAATTATTAGATAAATATAAACTAGATTTAAATTAGATTTTAATTAGTTTAATTAATTAAATAATATTTTAATAGTATTTTATTCACTTTTATAATTTCTTTTTCATTTTTAATTTTAAGTTTTGAAAAGTGTCAAAAGCACCCCCTGTAGTTTGATAATTACCAAAAACCCACTTTCCCAGTCCGATACGTGATCTGAATTGTGAATACGTGTATATATCTGTTATCTGATTTTTGTGAATATTATATCTGTGTACAAATACCAAAATAACAGTAGCAATTTAAACTCCACATCATCTGGCTACTGTCCTCAGTGCCACTTTCTCAAAAACGATTCCAAAAGCACCATTGCAATCTCGCTGGGACTTTAACGACCCGGGAAAACACTATACTATCACCGGAGTATTGATTCTAGGCTGTCTTTGACTTGTTGACCTTGGTCAATAATAATTAGGTGGTTCAGGCTCAATCAAAATTTGGCGCCGCTGCCGGGGAGGTTGTTGCGTGTTTTAAAATCGTTTTAAGTTTAGTGGTTTTCAAAACCCTCCCTGTACAAATTTCACACAAATTTGTAAAAAGTTTTTTAAAAATATAATCATATCAGAAAAAACGTTCATTAACACTTCTCCTGAAGTGTTGAAAAACACCAAAAAAATTAAAAACAATCAAAAACAAACTGTGAAGTTAAATTACTTCGTGTTCTTTAAGATTACAACCTGAAACAGTTGGTTTAAGGTAAGTTCTGACATTAAATTGCGAACTGAAGAGGAATCCATTCTTTCCTCCCGCCAGCCTGCGAGTAATCTTAAAGGGACGATTTCGGTTAACGAATCAGTTCCAAAAATATTTCCCAAGTTTTCTGCACACACACCCATAAGCCTAAAGCAGTTTTTCAAAAATCAATTAATAAACCCATAATAAGTTCCCAAACTTAAGATTAAAACTTGCCTTTATATCCCTGTGAGTGGTGTACCTTTTTCAAAGAAGCCATTCACTTGTGATTGCTGGTTTAAGTTCACTGTGGTTTTGCCTCGATCTTGTTTTGAAAAATTGTTTTTAGTGCATGCGCACTCGGTCACAAACAAAACGTAAACATCAGAAAAACGTACACGAGCTACGTTCTGACACACAAGAATCAAAGACCGAAATGGCCGCTGGGCCACCACCACCTTTACCACCCCCTGACCCTCCCAGGGATGAGCCAGCTCCCGATCTCCGAACGATGGAGGAGCTGTGCCAGCCTACCATGCAAGGGCGGGGTGGGCCTATTGCACCAATCACTATTGGGGCCGCGGACTTTGGCCTCAAGCACCACACGATCCAACAAGTCCAGAATTCGTGTCAATTTCACGGATTACCGGGTGACGATGCCAATAAGCATCTTGACAAATATCTCACGGTCACCCAAAGCATGAAACAGCATGGTGTCACGGATGATGCCCTTCGGCTGTACCTCTTCCCCTATTCTCTCACTCATCATGCCACTGCATGGTTTGACCGACTCCCAAGGAATTCTATTCGTACCTTTGATGACATGGTAACCAAGTTTTTAGCAAAATATTTTCCACCATCCATGGTTACCAAGTTACGAAATGATATCAGCAACTTCCGGCAACGTCCCGATGAGTCTCTTTTTGAGGCTTGGGAACGTTATAAGCTAGCCATTGATCGGTGCCCTAATCACAATATGTTGCAAGTTACCATCATAGATACCTTCTATAATGGTCTGACATTGAGGCACCGAGACATTCTCAATGCTGCTGCTGGTGGGACCTTTATGAAAAGGCGTCCCGAGGAGTGCTATGACCTAATCGAGAACATGACTGCCCATCATAACTTTTGGGATTCCTCTGCGGAGAGGGATGAGTCATGTCATTCAGTTACTCCCTCATCATCATCTCCTGAAATAATTGCTCTTACCAAAAAGATGGATGATATTTCTACGGCTGTGTTGAGAATGAACCAAACGATACAACATCAGGTTCAAAATCAACAAGTGAAAGCCGTGGCCCGAAGTTGTGAAACTTGTGGGGGCCCTCATCTGTATTCCGAGTGTCCAGCTACTGCTGACTTTCCTCCAGAGAACGTATATGCTGCTCATGGTTCCTACAATACGGGGGGTAATTCTTACCAACCGCAAGGGGACCGTAATCTCTTAAGCTATCGTTCCAACAATTTTCTCGGACCTCCCGGTTTTAACCAAAATCAAAACCGTAACGCGAATCAGAATTTTAACCAAGGTCAAAACTCAAATTTCCAAAACCCGAACCAAAATCAAGGCCAGTTTAATCAAAATAATTTTCAAAATGGCAATCAAAATCAAGGTTTTCAAGGAAATTTTCAAAGAAACCAAAATCAAGGTTTTCAAGGAAATTTTCAAAGAAACCAAAATCAATTGTGGTTATTGTACATACGATTTAACTATAAACCTATGATTATTCACCAACTTTATGTTGACCGTTTTTCGCAATGTATTTCTCAGGTAACTAAGGTAGCTCATGTGCATACATTTGGACCTTCATGGAGTAGTGGAGTCGACGCGTCTCACCATATTTTATGCACTTATGAAACGTTTGATCTTGTTGAAATTATTTTAACCATATTGGCAAACTCTTTTGGGACCTAAGCTTTGTAAACTCTGAATGTTTTAATGATCAAACGCTGTATTTTCTAAACGACACTTTAGGTCGTTCAATATAACTGTAACTATGGTGCTATGACAGTCACCCCCAGGTATTCCATTCCGCTGCTAAAAACAGGTATTTTGGGGGTGTGACAGTTCTTTAGCGATCTACAGTCGTGGAGTGATCCCCAGCGACTCACCCAGTCATTGAGCTACCTAGTAGGTCTCGTAAGCTCCTTCGGGAGTATCTGATATGGGAACGGCCTGGATAAGGATTAGAAGGAGTCTTCACAATATGCTGTTGACAAGCTCTAATTCCTAATATGTAAGTACCGGTTGATTGTTGCTAACTATTTACTTGCAGGTACATCTCCTCCATGATGGTAGATTCCAGCATGCTTATACATACATCTTGAAGCAAATGAACGCTCCCCCAAAGATCTTAGCACCACAAAGTTCAAAGAAAGATTCTACGCCAAAAAGAAGAATCTGCAAAGTATAAAGACTAAAGATCTAAGTGTATGAAAAGGAACTTCGTGCTTTCATAAGTCAAAGTCCAAAGATGTATGAGCATGTTGGAATGGCGGACAACCACCACAGACACCGAAGGGACGATCGGCAGACAACTTCATAACATGATCACCATCACATCAACAAAGAACGAAGTACAAAGAACGATGAAAGATTATTCTTACTATTTTTGAGGACGTCGACTACAAAGTCAAAGTATAGAAGATGACGACGTCAAGCAACCTTTGATGACCGACCCTTAGGGGGAGATTGTTGGGAATAGACTTTATTATTTCAAGTGTCGGTCATTAAGTTTTGGTATAGGTTGCATTACTTAGTTATAACGTTAGTTATTTTATAAGTTTTGTAAGTTTTATGCTTGGTTTATAGGTTTGGATAAAGTATAAGGGCTAAGTATGTCATATTGTCTAAGTTTAGAGAAGCCCTAATCCTTACCTATAAATAGCTATGTATAACCTCATTTTGAGGTTGGTTGGTTCACTAGTAAGGTTATTTGTCTCTTATTTTCATTAGGTGTTCCTTCCACTCTCTCTCTCTACTTACGTTCTCTCTCTAGAATTCTTAAGTGATTATGTTGTAGAAATGGTGACCTAACAAGTTTTCACATTTCCTGTCGTGACTTACAACATCTTCTTTTCACTACAACAAATCTTATTTTGGTTATACAGATTGATTTTTAGTACGAGTAGCATTATAAACCAGTGTATCACAGAAAACATATATTGATAGAAATAAGGCTATACTAACTATACAACTCACTTACATAACCATGATTCCATACAACAATTATAACTCACGAACATATTTTAACCTCTTACATATAATATAAAAAATAGAAAGCACATTGAACTATTCTACTTGTCAAATTTTCTCATGAAACACTACATATGAAAATAGTACACATGTAAATTTGTAAAATAATGAACTAAACAGTCCAAAACATATACCAAACTATCATGAAAACTAATAATTTTCGACCATGCATGTGATGTTCATCAATAATCATTGATTTACTTTTACTCGACCATGTGATGTTCATCAAAAAATTTCGAAACCAATTTTTTTATTATTATTATCAATGCAATGCACAGTCTACTGCAAATCGAATTGAAAAAAAATGAGTAAGCAAACATGAAACTAAAGCATGTTGACAAAGTTATATACCGTTACATGTGTTGCAAATTCAACCCAAAGCATGTTGACATCTTGATTGTGTGGAATAGTTTCTTCATGCGAGTTCATAATGGAAAGCCCAATGATGAATTATCAACCCAAAATAGATTGAAACCTTGTCTAATGAATTATTCACAGCCATTGTATTAACGTTTAATATTTATAATGAAAATATTATTCATCTATCGTCATTGTGGCTCGTACGACCAAAATATATGTTCCACAAATAGTTTTTTTTTTTTTTTTTTTTTTTTTTTTTTTTTTTTTTTTTTTTTGTGTTATCCATATACATGCATGTACTAATCTAACTATCTTATAATAGAGGAATACCTACTATTAATAGAAATACTTAAAATTAAGCAATACAGCTTTTAAAGCTATAAGTACAACAACCAATACTACTTATAGAAATTCCCTTCATATTTAATTCTAACATACAAATAATACTAACATTAAATACAATAAATAAAACATTATGTACATTAAATACAATTAATTAACTGATCAATAAATACAATTAATGCACTTATTAAAACACTCCTTACATAAGAAATACAAATTATCAAGCATATTGTACAACCAATTTAAACACAATTCCTGCATTAAATGTCACTAATACAAATAATAAAGCACATTATACAGCAAAGGGGCTCGAGCCCGAACGGGCACGGGCTAAACAGGCTCGAGCCTGAACGGACACGAGCCAACGGGCTTGAGCCTGAAGGGACATGAGCTAAACAAAAATTTTGATATCCGTAAATTTATTGTCAAAAAGAACATAATAAACTAAAATACATGATTCACCGAAAAATTTTATTTTAGGGTACCCGTCACCGCAACGCGCGGGTACCCTACTAGTATATTGTAATTGATTTGCAGTTATACATGCATGTCATAATATATTGTAATATATGTTCTACAAATAGACCCTTTTTTTGTTATCCTCATATGCTTTGTAGTGGTCAACAAACTAAAAGATTGAAACGTCATAAACACTGATTTGTAGTCATCCATTCATTAACATCACAAACACAGAATATAACAAACTAAAAGATTGAAGAAATATAAGAGTTTCAGTACTGAACTTGTTGAATCATTACAAGACAATTATTATGAAAACAGTGCATATGTTTCTAGTCTAAACAAGATGTTTTAACAAGAAACAAACGGCATTGATACTTAAAACAAACGACACGGATACTTAATTGGTGCATATGTTTCGAATGCAAAGAAACGCGGATGTGAAACCAACCTCAAGATCATCGTCAACATTCCTTTCATTTTGCATTGCCATGTCTTGTGATTGAAAGTAAAGAAGTGCGAATGAAAGTATAGAAAAAGATGAACCAAATCAATAAATTAGTGTTCTTTATATAGGCATTTTGAAAACCCTTGCCATATATAATATTTGAAGTTTGAAATGAAGAAGAGATGAACACATTCCCGCCATGGGTTTAATGAGGAATCAATTAGAAATCGTTTCCTAATGTTGCCATGTAAGTAATGTTGCCATGCGTATGGTATATATGGTATGCCATGCAAGCTTGTCATAAAAATTCAACAATTTACGTGAAAACAGTGAAGCATCAACAATTTACAAAAGTTTTAACATTCATTTTCAACATTATTGACTTTCAACAATTCAACATGTTCAAGGTTGACCATGTAGTTGAGATAGTTTCCATTAATATGTGCAAAATAGTTTCCTTTCAACTTTTCATTGATTATTGAATTTCAGTGAAGATCCGTGACTATGTAATTCAAATGTATTTCAATGTTTGACCAAAATTCAAGAATTCCACTTTCAAGATTGAATATACACCTATTATATGTAGTTAAGATTGGTGGCTTAAATAATAGTAATAGAAAAAATCAGATAACAATGCCAAAAGTTAGACTTTTATGCTTGGGTTAGTTGAGATTCGTTCATCACATAATTGCATTTAAAAAAGTTTCTTTTTGTCTGTAATAACCAAATTAATTGTGGAGTTGTTGTAATGTCATTTTACGTGACTAGGCTTTTCTTGGATTTATCGTGAAAGACTTATTGTTCTCGTAACTAGTTATAATTCTCGCGCACGCGCGGGTTTTTTTTTTTTAAAAAATTTTGAATCATATATTTTTATTTATTAAAAAACAAATAATTTAATCTTTGTATTATTGATGACTAGTTATAATTCCCGCGCTACACAAGTAGAAGATAAATACAAAAAATATAGATAATATATTTTAAAAAAAGATTATTTATTTTATATTTATCCACAAGACAAGTAAAAGATAAATACAAAAAATATAGATAAGATGCAATTAACAATAGAATTAAAAATTTTAAATAATTATTTCAAAAAAAAATTAAAAAAAACCCGCGCGTGCGCGGGCATTATAACTAGTTAGAAAAGAAACATAACTTAACGCAGACATTAAGAGACAATTTATTTTGAAAACAAAACACCCATTTAGCATAAAAACCAGAAAGAAAGTGTGTCTAAATCTGAGCATAAAAACGTTTAGCCTATGCCAGCCAAATTAAGAAAGAAAGTAGTTTTACACCACGTGCGTTATCAACAAAAAATATAGAAATCTCTTTTACACCACATGAGCATTATCAAAATCTGTCACAATACACCCACAAATTTGGTGTCGACATGCCGGTAGAGATTCAGAAGAAAACTCAAAATTTAAAAGACATATTTGATATGTATTTATTTGAATTAGATAGAATTTATTCATTAGATGCATACCAAGTAGTTTCGAAAGTGATTCTAAAATAAAAAAAATGCAAAGTAAAGTAGCAACAAATTCGACATGCAAGGAACAAAAAATACATATGTTTCATCTAACTTGATTAAATACATTCAATATATGTACATGTACATTTTTTTTTCTTTAAAAAAGTATATTATGATCATCTAAAAGATTAGAGATATATCTAATTTAAGTTGATACATCTAAAATATAGATAGTTATTTTTCATTTTAAAATTATTTCTCGTTTGATGCTAAGTTGTCCACTATGCATATATATAGTACGTATATAAGTAGATACCAAATTTATGGCTATATATTTGTGACAGGTTTTCATAACATATACTCCGTTATGATGTATGTGCCACCCGCATACACACATATCACGTAATAGAGAAAACCATCACAAATAACAATGTTTCTCTCATTTCAACTGCTACTTTTTCCTATTAAAGCATTCTTCATTTTATTATTACTCTTGATTCCACTTAAATGGCTTTCATCTATTTCTGGAACACGAAAAAACCTAGCACCATCACCAAGAAAGCTTCCGATTATTGGAAACCTCCACCAACTAGGCTCGAGTCTCCATCGCTCTTTCCAAGCCTTAAGCCAGAAGCATGGACCAATAATTTTGATTCACCTAGGTAGTGCACCTTTGCTTGTAGTCTCCTCCGCTGAAGGAGCTCGAGAAATCATGAAAACCCATGATTTAATATTCTCGAGTAGACCTAAATTAAGTATTCCCGATAAGCTTACTTATGGGTCTAAGGACATTGGATTTGCTCCATACGGAGAGCATTGGAGGCAAGTCAAAGCCATTACGGTGCTCCACCTTCTAAGTCATAAACGAGTTCAATCATTTCGACATATTCGAGAAAGAGAAATGATTCGTATGATTGACATGATTGACAAAAGTTGTGGTTCTGTGATTGATTTGAGTGAGATGCTTGTCTCGCTTACTAACAACATAATTTGTCAGGTTGCTCTAGGAAGGACATATAGTGACTTAAAGTTTAAGGACTTGCTAAGAAGATTTCAATTCCTACTTGGTGTTGTGAGTGTTGGCACTTATATTCCATGGCTATCGTGGGTGGATTGGTTACGTGGTCTAGAGGGAAAAACAAATAAGCTTGCTAAAGAAATTGACGAGTTTCTTGATGGTGTTATTGAAGATCATTTAAACAAGAACAAAATGGTGGATGATGGAGGAAACGATCAAAGCCAAGATTTAATTAATATCTTACTAGATTTTCAAAGAGAAGATACAGCCAACTTTATATTTGATAGAGATACAATTAAAGCTGTCATCTTGGTAAAAATTTTCATCCCTCACTATTAATAATACTACAATGTGTTTTAGAAAACTAAAAAGGCGTAGGCAACAACCATATACAACATGCATTTTCATGTATTTCTATTTCCTGCAGGATGTGTTTACTGGTGGAACTGATACAACGTCCACACTTCTAGAATGGGCACTTAGCGAGCTAGTAAGACACCCACATATAATGAAAGAGCTGCAAACTGAGGTCACAAAAATAGCGGAAGGAAGATCTAGGATTACAGAAGATGATACACAAAATATGCATTACCTGAAAGCTGTACTTAAAGAGACGTTGCGATTACATCCTCCACTCCCACTACTTGTTCCTCGAGAGTCAAGACAATATGTCAAGTTAATGGGGTATGATGTCGCACAAGGTACCCAAGTGATGGTCAATGTTTGGGCTATAGCAAGAGATCCTTTGCTATGGGAAGAACCTGACAAATTTAAGCCACAAAGGTTTCTCAACAGTTCTATCGACTATAAAGGGTTTGACTTTGAATTATTGCCATTTGGTGCCGGTCGAAGAGGGTGTCCTGGTATTCAGTTTTCCGCAGCTATTAGCGAACTTGCTTTAGCAAATATAGTGTATAAATATGATTTAGCATTGGCAAATGAAGGAAAGCCTGAAGAACTGGACATGCGTGAGAATTTCGGACTAACTGTGCATAAGGAGTCTCCTTTACATGTTATGACAACTCCTCGTTTCTAGTTATTGCTCATATTTTGTAACTTTTATAGTGCAAAATATAAATTTTATGATGAATAAGACTAGCTAAGCAGTTTACTTCAGTGAAAAATATGTTGTTTTTATGTTGAATAACACTTTGTATTCAAATACGTGAGTTATTTTAAAGAATATGTTGTTTTTGTAATTATAACGAGGATGTGTGCCCGCGCATTGCGGCGGGGCTTTTGTATATGCAATTTACATGAAAAGAAAGAGTAGTGAAGTCAGTTTCATTAAGGTGTCTGAAACGTTGTACAAAATAACCTGCATATGTTTTGGGATATATATTTGTGCTGTTATAGCCCTGAAGCACAAATATGTTACAAAACATGAAGTAGATGTTGTTTACATATGCAAATTTTGAAAGTAGTTATTGTTGCCTACCAATGGCAGCAAAATGGCTAAATATTTACATGCCACATAGTTTATAACAAAAGCTAATAGAGGATGGGTGACATGGCAACTTGAGCTTTAGTTTTCTTTCTTTTTCTGGACAATTTTTGGTCTTCATTTTGTTTGCCAATGAGCTTCCTGGTGTGGCTGTATAATTCAAAAAATAAAAAATAAAAAATACTTTGATTAGTATTGGGAGAAAATAAGATATAGCAATGATAATTGGCATGACTGTATGAGTGTACAGCAATAGTAAAAAATGCATTATTTCTGGTAACTTTGAAATGGTGGGTGGAGATCAATAATGGTGGTTTCTTTTGGACCTTTGTGTTGCATTATTGGATGTTAAAGTGAATGTACAAAATACAGTGGGAAGCAATGGTGTAAAACTAAAGTGAATGTAGGAATTCTATTTTATCAGTAGGAAATAATTTGTTTTTCTGAGCAGACCTGGTAAACTTGGTGTGATGTTGTGCAATTTTGAATAGTGTATCATACAGCATTCTGCTTTTAGAGCACAGTAATAACATGTGAAAAGTTGGTGTAAAAAAATTAGGTGCAAACTGGATGGAATGTGTTGTTGGTTATGATTGTGTGTTTTGGGTTGTTTTTTCGTGGGAAAATTATCAAAATGGCCCGTTACTCTGCGGTTTAGACATATTTAGCTCTTTTTTGAAAAATTTCCGTTTTAGCCCTGGTTGCCCTGGGCAACTTTCGTACAGCCAACCAAAAGATAACAAGTGTCCTCAAGTTGCCTAAAATACACAAAAGTTGACCAAAACACATGAAAGTTGCCCCGACGTGGCACTCTGTAGTTGGCTATGCAAATAGTTGCCCAGGGCAACCTGGCTAAAACGGGAATTTTTCAAAAAAGGGCTAAATATGCCTAGACTTTGGGCAACTAATCATCCCTCTTTTCATTTTAAGCAATGTAATGTTTCCAGAATGTTTGTGACAGTTGGTTGCAAAATATTTGATTCAATAAAACGCACTAACTATGTTAAATAACTTTGTGTGATAAGTAGTTATTCATTGTTAATAAATCTATGAGTTTACCTTTTTGGTTTTTTGGATCGGGCATCTCATCTTGAAAGAGTGCTTTTTTCACTGTTTTGCGAGTAGTGTGTTCAATCATCTTTTCGCCCAAGTCTTCTTCAGTTGCTACTTCGATAGTTGTTAATGGTGTTCCTGATTTTTATGAGCAAAATAATTATTATTTTCATTGGTAAATGTTATTTTTAAATAGGGAGAATTCGTGGATCAAATGATGTTACCTGTATTTAGGTGTGCTGTTGTTGTTGTTGTTTCTTGCTCTTCTTGAAGAATTGCTTTTTCCAGGGTTTTTTCTGTGCTTTCGTCTATTGTTTTTTGTTGGGGGCTTTCTTCATTTGCTTTTCTTCAAAGTGTCAGTTCTACCTTCTTATGTTTCAAGGTATGCTTGAAATCTTTCCAAGAAGGAGGGAGTTGTCAATGATACAAGATACTGAAATAGCCTCATCCATGTTCATTTTGTGTTGTGTAAACCTTCCAAGTATTCCAAGAAGTTCATTGTATTCTTCCATAACCGGTCTTGAATCAGTCATTTTGTAATTTGTTAAATTACTTACAAGAAACTTCTTACTTGATGCATCCTCACCCATATATTTGGCATCCAAGGAATCCCACGGTTCTTTGGAATATTCAGCATTCTGATAAATGTCAAAGAGAGAATCAGACATACCATTGAGGATTAAACCTCTGCAAACGTAATCATCATTCTCCCATTTGCTTCGATTCCTTATCTGTTCCACAGTAGCATAATCTCCATGATCTTCAGGAATAGTAGTGCTTAGAACATACACCACATTCATGCTTGATAGCAAGAAGTGCATCTTCTTTTGCCATCTTTTAAAATCAACACCTTCAAACTTTTCCAATTTTGAGAAGTTAGCAGTCATATGCCTCATAGCAGCAGCCATTGATTATCACAAAATAGTTTACTTTGATTGTTGGTGGTTATTAGCCCAGAACAGGGTGAAGACAATCAATGACCTAGCTACGTACCAATTGAATGGTTACCGGATATCACTTGGAATCGTGTTATCACTTTCCAAAGTAAACTATTCGACCCTAATGCCTGGGTATCACGAATATCTACTTCGGATAAGACCAAATGGTTTGTTATTGAATTGGGCACAAATCAATAACCCTTTGCGTTTACGTGTTATGTGTTTTCTGTGTCCCTCATGCGGATGTGTTCAATCTCCAATTTATAGGTAAGATCACTCAACCCTAGTCAATGGAATTATGAGTGATTAACGGCCCATTAATCGCTCATAATTAGCTTCCATAATAATAGGTATTAGTGGTTACACGACCAATTAAACGTGGTCAATAAAGTAGTTATAACTGCCACTTGAATAGGTCAAAGCAGTTACAAACCAAGTTTGAATTCAGTCCAGTGAGTTCGTTATACTCACTGATGAGCTGGTCACCGAGGACATGAATTGTCTAAAGAGACAACACCCTGTCACCCTGATGAGATCCTTCAGCCTATTACTCATAGAGTACAAAGCTAAACTCACCAGCCTGATGAATACCATTCAGTCCAGAGTGTCACTCACTGAAGAGTGAACTCACTGAAAATCATGATACACTAAATAACTATTAACCACTATCTGAGACAGGGTGTTCAGGGACCTTATGGGTGTACACTCCGTACCTCCTGACCCATTACCAGACCCATTACCAGGTTTGAATGATCGCTCAAGTGCCCTAAATTTTTCAACAAACATGACCACCAGTAAACGTAAAGGGGGTCATTCTCTGCGCATTTTCTTTTGTGGTTTGTCTTGGGTACGATATCTATCACGTCTTTTAGACTGCCTTTTCTTAAATAATGAAAGATTTCATCGTGATTACAAAAACTTGTCTATTACAAGAATAACTGTTTTTCTTAATTAAACGATTTTAGGAGGTATTTTCGCATAACAAGTAGACTTTTGGCAACCTTAAGCCCATTTGACCTTTTCCCTTTCTAGCTAAAATTTTGATGTGACTTGAACCACTGAGATATAATACAACCCAAATTACTTTATCATTAGTAAATGTGTTGTACTTGACACCCCTATGTACCTATGTAGAGGTGTTCATCGGTTCGGTTCTTGGTTAATCGGTTTATTCGGTTCGGGTTGTTCGGTTAAAAAAAAATTTGGGTCATAACCGAAAACCGAACCGAACCGAAAATATCTATAACCGAATCGAACCGAGAACCGAACCGAAGTTCGGTTCGGTTATGGGTCAAAACCGAAAACTGTAATTTATACTTGAATTACACTATTTATATATTTTTTTAAATTTAATTATATATATTTTTAGCCAAAAAAGAAAATTTCAAGCATAAAAAAGTGTTTTTTATATCAGTATAAAATTTTAATAGATATTTTTTATATATAAAATAATATAAATATATTAATATATATATATATATATATATATATATATATATATATATATATATATATATATATATATATAAATTCGGTTTTCGGTTGGGTTTTCGGTTCAGATAGCCAAACCCATATCCAAACCGAAAACCGAATTTTTAATTCGGTTCGGTTCGGTTTTAACAAGTTCGGTTCGGTTATATGTTCTGTTCGTTTTTTTTCGATTCGGTTTTCGATTTATTCGGTTTATTACCCGACCCATGAACACCCCCTACCCCTATGAAAATGTAAAGAGAAGGTTATTTTCATGCAATTAGTGTTGACTGCAACCACCATCAAAGAAAATGTCAGAGATGTGGTCTACAAAATAGAAAACAGAGTGACGTTACTTCAATGCATGGAACTAGAGGTGCCAAACTGAGGGGGTCAGACAGGTTGGGTAATGGGTCAAAATGCGCTCGGGTATAAAACTGTGTAGGTTTTTGTACATGTGGAAATGAGTTGGGCCAATTATTTAAATAAATTTCTATCAAATATATCTTGTGGTAGATATAATTACAAAGATATATCATTACAAATAACAATCTATGTTTTTGAAAGTGATTTACGAATACTTTAGGTGACTTCCAACCCATCTGACCCTTTTCTGTAACCCGAATTGACCCCTTTGTAAGGGGTTGGGTTGAAATTGCTACCTTTACTTGAACAAATAATAGGTTTTCGTTGATCTTGATAGATTTGTTGCCTCTTATTTCAAGAAATTATAATTTGATTTGTAGACTTGACTACTTCAATTCATTATGCCACCATTATTATTAATTGACAATTCAAGTCTGATATTTTTTCATAACATTGACGTTACATTGACTTATTATGTTAACATATGCAGGAGAAATTACGTGGCTGACATATCAAAGGAGAATACTGCTTGGACCGACTTGGGATTTGCATTTAATTTTGTTAATTTACTAGTTATAATACCCGCGCACGCGCGGGTTTTTTTTTTATAATTTTTTTTGAATCATCTATTTTTATTTATTAAAAAACAAATGATTTAATCTTTGTTTTATTTGATTTATGATGTTTAATTATAGTTTTTATTATTAAATCTGTGATGGTCTTCTTGTTCTTACTCCTCTTCTCAAAACAGGTTGTTGTGGAGGTTGAGGTACTTGTGCAGGTTGAGGAACTTGTACATGTTCTTCCACATTTGTTTGTTCTTCTACATTTGCAGGTTCTTCCACATCTGCAGGTTCTTCCACATTTGTAGGTTCTTCCACATTTGATCTTCTTCAACATTTGCAGGTTCATTGGCTGGTTCAGCATGATCTTCATTTGCAGGTTCCTAACATTATTGCATGATTCATAACTTAATTATATGTTACAATTATAAACTATAAAACTTTATTAATAAAATCATGTACTTACCTCATTTTGTCTACTACCACTGCCACTAGCACCTGGATCCATTCTCATCCTCTTTAAAGCACTTGCTGCATTCTCAAAACCACACTGACCACCCTTTTTTTTGCCTGCCTTTCTTACTTCCTTGGTTGGTGGATCAACTCTTTTATTGGTGCATCTTGTTTTATTATGCCCTTTCTGATAGCAGTTGCTGCAAGTCATAGTTCTTCCTAACCTGGAAACCCTTTGAGAGTTGGAATCATTTACCTCACTTGGATGCTTTACCCTTTTACCTTTAGGTCTGCCTGGCATTTTTCTCTTCTTAGGAGGCAGTGGAGGAGCTGTAATTCCAGTTTTATCCCACAAAGCCTTTTCACCCACAAGTTTAATGAAATAACTATATGTCTTTACCCATGCCTCTTTACCATAACATTCAGAAACACCTTCAGTAGGATCCCTCAATAACATTGCATATGCTGTAACAGCATGGATACAAGGGACCCCTGTCAAATCCCACCTTCTACATGTACATTTTTTAGTTTCCAGGTTTTCACCATAGCCTTCATTTAGCTTCCTAACCTCAAACTCTTGGTAACCACTAGCATATACTTCCCAATACCTAAGAAATTTTTTTCAATTTTTCTAGTTCTTTTCTAACAGATGGGGTAATGACATCAGTTAATTGCCTAGCTTTCTCAGACATTATTACTACCCTTTGCATCAAATAAAACCTAATATCTTCAAGCATGGTAATAATAGGCTTACCTCTTTGAATTACTATTGATGCATGGTAGCTTTCACAAATTCCAATTTCAAATGCCCCACAACTCCTATCCATCTGAAAGAAAGCTCTGCTCCATGTATTTGGGTCCCTTTACACCAACCATTTATGAGCCTCTTGATTGAAGTTGTTAAGAAGTGTCATCTTCTCATCAAACACATTTCTTAAAGTAGCTGAAGCAGCTCCCCAAAATAGGCTTTTGAAGTGAAGTCCTGGATAACTCTTCTTCAAGTTTGCATAGATGTGTCTGGCACACTGTCTATGTTCTGCCAATGGCAACCATTCCCTTACAGGTTCTTTAAGACCCTATCCAATATAAAACAACATGTTAGATAATTATATATCTAATATATATTAAAACAAGCTGATAAGCTAGCTAATACCTTGTGTCCATCTGACAATATAGTCAAACCAGCTCCTCTATTAAGATTCAAGTCATCACCAAGAGATACAAGGAACCATAACCAGTTGTCTTTATTTTCTACGTTTACAACAGCCCACGCAATCGGGTACATTTGGTTGTTGGCGTCTCTGCCCATAGCTGTCAATAACTCTCCTTTGATTGTCCCTTACAACAGCCCACGCAATTGGGTTTCATTTCTTTCCATGGATGGTTTGGATCAAAATCAAGATATTCTACTCCTTTTTTAACATTGTAAATAGGATCCACATTTTGATCCTCTATTTCATCTTGTTCAAGTGCTTTTGTATCCCCTTCATTTGTACCACATGTGTTCCGAGGAGTTTTGTGTGCATCTATTTTGCATAACCTATTTAAAAATGGATCATTTGTGCACATATTGGGTATGTCAACTTTTTCTTCTCCTACATATTGTTCTTCAACATATGCTGATATATCATCTAATTGACACTCATCCTCATCATTTTCCTCTAAATCAACATCATCTTTTGGAAACCAATCATGGATATCATATCCATGATGTTCAACATACACATCAATTTTCCCACCATTGCCTAAAGCTACTGACATAAAATCACCAAACTGTTGTTCATTACTTAACTCCCTAGCACCATCACTTAAGTCACAACTAGGAAGACAATAAAAAAGGCCAACGGGAGGGTTTTCAGTAGAACAACCTATACAATCAAATAACTTACCATATGTCATGCCTCCAAAATCCAAATATTTCATTATATCTTTTTTTTCCCACAGCATACTCTAACGGATGCCCAATAAATTGTCCATCATGATAAAACGTAACTGTTAGGATAACCATTCTACAAAAACAAAAAAAAAAATCAAAAATTAGGGTTATAGGTTATAACAATAAAAAACACAAAATTTAATCGATCTAATGCATTAATAACTTAATTGAAATACTTACTTTTAAAAAGCCCTATGAAATTTAACAGATTTGGAGATCAATTTTATGTTTAGAAAATTAGGGTTCATGAGCGTGTTTGCTTGACTGTGTGTGTTTTGTGTGTATTGTTGTGTGTTTAATGATAGTCAAATACAAGTCAAAAGGTATAATAATGCTTTAAAGTAAAACAAAAGAAAAAAAAATCCATGTATTGTTAGTTACCGGTGTAGCCGGTTGCCTGTTAAGCCACGTAAGCAAACGTATGATATTGGAAAAATTTTATAAAGTTTGTTGGGTATTCTTATAATATTTTGGGTTGGTATCTGATAACGGCACAAGTGGGAAAGTATGTAGCTATTACATGCCATTAACCCATGAATCAAATTAAAGTTTTGAACATGTCAAAGACACAGATCAAAAAGGAGCAGCAAGAAACAGAGAGGTTATGGAAGAAAGTGAAATAATGTTGTTTATCAAAATGAATTCAATAAGGTCATATGTGCTATAATTCAAGGATTTGAAATTGGTAAAACGTGTGAGTCGGGCAATGGGTCAAAATAGGTACTTTTCAGGTACGGGTTTCGCTTGACCCATAAGAATTTATTTTTTAATAAATAATTAGTAGGTTCAACACGATTATGTAAACTATATTATTACAACAGTTATCCATTTCCTGAAAAAAAATTAGGATGTACTTCGTATTATGCACTAAAAACCTGTTTCAAGCCGCTTTCGACTCGTTAGACATATTTAATTCCTTAGACATAAAATGATAACAATTAAATTAATTCCAAATAGATGAGAATCAATCCAATTAATCATCTTAACATGGAAAATACTACTATTTCTCACAACAGTATTTGATGATATAAACTGGATCTTTCAAACTAGAGCAACATATCATACACATGTGTAGACAAATTATTTTAGATCCAAAAGACGCCACTTCCTATGCGTCACACATAGGGTTACATAAGAAACAAGTATCAGGAATTTCTGATGTCTTATTTGGGGATGTTTGCATTTAAATCCTTGAAAACATGACGAATGGAAAAGATTACTCCGTATAGCTTTTCAAAAGAGTTCAATTAAGTTATAGGCTGTGCATGAAGCTAACGAAATGTATGGGTAATGGATCAAAAACTCAAAATACATAAATTCTGGGACGGTTCAAGTTGGGTTGATCTGTAACACATTTTTTTTAACACTTTCCACAACTTTTGACCCGTTTTACCTGTATTTTCCCATTTGAGTTTTTTTTCTTTGCCTTCCAACCAAATATCCACAAAATATAACTCAAATGAACCAATCCACAATATTAGTCACCCTGATTACTGATAAAATAAATTGGCTAATATCAAATTGGATAAATAATTGACAACTTGTTGCTACAAGTTGCCAAGATTCATTGAATTCACACGTATGGAATCTTATCTTAAGATATGCAAGATATGGAAGATTTAGAAGATTTGAAAGATGCAGATTTTTTGCAAGTTGACATGCAACTTAAGATGCTTTCTTTGAAGCCTATAAATAGAGCTCACTACTTTGATGTAAAGCACACCAAAACACACATACAAGCAATCTTGTAGTGTTCTTAGTTTCGTCCTCTCTAGTTGTAGTTTGTAATATGTTTCTAGTATAAGAAATATATAAAAAAGTTTGGTGTTACATTCTCTTGTTCTTTTAGTATTGTTTAATTTTTAACAAGCTAGTTTGGGGTATACTTGTAGTGTTGAATCATTCACACTCTTTACCTAGTCGGTGGAATATTATCGTGGTTATTCCACAACAATTACATGGTTCTAGAAGATTAAAATAAATAAGAAATGAGTAGTTATGAAGTCTCTATAGTTTAATATCATCATAGGGCGAGGCGAGGCATAGTTGCTTTAGAACAACATGACGTGGAGTGAGACATTTCCCCTTTATAGGCCTTATCAAAACCATCATTTTCGATAACATTTTTTTCATAAAATTTGTTGGTGGCTAATTTAATATCTTCCTATTTAATTTCAAGATGTTCAAACTCTTTCATGAAAGACGTCATTATATATAACTAGGCGAGTACCCGTGCATAGCAACGGAAATTCCTAGCGATAGACAATTAACGATATGCGATATTGTCTTAGGTGTTTCGTGAACATCCAAAATATAATGTGAAATGATTAAATGTAATTGCAAACGGCTGTAACATGTGATAGTTTATCTCAAGCAAAATTTTTTAACATGTATCAAAGAACATATAAAAACATTTAGTGAAACTTAAAATAAAACATTACATCAATTAAAACGATTTGAAAATTTGTCACATGAAAATCCAAATCAATTTCGCATATAATTCAAATAAGTTACTGTATATTCAAAAAATATATATTTTTATTGTTAACAGTTTGGGACAAAATTAGATGTTGCAAAAATGTATGTATAGCATTGTTAGATGACAAAAAAGTAGAAAGGATTATAGGTATTTTAAGAGTTTGTAGTTACCACTTAAAAACACACTTGCCAAAAGAGTTTGTGCTAAATTACAAATATATTTTAATAATGCACTTTGCATAATGTTGTATTCTTTAGAACCGAATATTGACGGGTCTTCATTTTGCATGCATGATGGATATTATGACCTAAAATATAAAGTGTCCTCATTTTATATAGAAATTGGTTGCTTGATTATATGTTTGGCTAAACTAATTGTCAATTCTGTTAAATGTGTATTGAATTATTAACAAAGTTTCCAACAACAGAGAAATTGCATAAACTAGTAATCAATTTCATTTAAAATGTATTAAATGAGTGTAAACCTTACTTTTTTGTATTACACATACGTAATTGATTTAGTCATGATGTATTCTTGTCTAGTAATAATAGCAACACAAAATATAATCCTAAAATATCACACAATATATCAATCGCATATTCTTTTGAATATGCATATTGTTTTAGACCAGTTTTCACATTTCCTGTCGTGACTTACAACATCTTCTTTTGACTACAAAAAATCTTATTTTGGTTATACAGATTGATTTTTAGTACGAGTAGCATTATAAACCAGTGTATCACAGAAAACATATATTGATAGAAATAAGGCTATACTGTCACACCCCCAATTTAACTGACTTGCAGCGGAATGGAATACCTGGGGGTGTCTGTCATAGCACCACAGTTACAGTTACATTGAACGACCTAAAGTGTCGTTTGGAAAATACTGCATTTGATCATTGAAATTATCCAGAGTTTACAAAATGAGGTCCCCAAAGGTGTTGCAAGTTTATGAAAAACAAGTCATACTAGATCAAACGTTTACATAAGTACATGAAATAATGGTGAGACGCGTCGACTCCGCGACTCCATGAAGGTCCAAATGCATGTCACATGAGCTACCTTAATAACCTGAAATACATTGCTAAAACGTCAACACGAATGTTGGTGAATTCCATAGGTTTGTAAAATGGAATGATGTACGGCCACCACAAGTAAAAGTGCAAGATAAAAATCTCATGAAAATTGTACAATAGACCTTAAGCTCATGACCCCGAAGCTATGACTGATGTATGCCCCTCCCAAATGTTTTACAAGAACACTCGTAACTGTAAAACACATGAAATGCATCCGCTTACGGTTGGTAATCACTACCACGGATGGAGGCGTCACCCTCGATAGATCTATCCACTCACTCTCGCTTACCGGCAAATTAACGGTCCATGATAATAACAGGGGACTTTAACTGAATGGTAAGGCAACTTAAGCAATGTACATATGTTTTGGTACTTGGGCTCGTACTAAAATGATTGATGCAATGTATTCCCCCGTGGGATTTGAAAACAATCAAAAATATTGTATTGAAAACGGGGCTATGAAAACTCACCTTAAACTGATGATACTGTGAACATGTAATGAGCTGAAAAACAAGGCGCGCACACTAGCCGCAACCTAATGTGAATGATGAACGATCTACTTTAGATCACCAAATGATGTTATGAATGTCCATGCACATGTTCCTATACTACTCTACTCTTTGAAAAACACTTGTTGTTATCAAAAATATATATTCCAAGACTTAGGAAAAATATGGCTATTAGAAAAATAAAACTAGTTGCAATATATATACTTATATATATATCGTATGTACCAATGTTTGTGTTGAAATCCTCGGTTTGAAATCCTTGAAATAACGCTTTGTATTGTAATCACTAATACTTCATTAGTTGTGAATTTAGGTACTTGGTTAATATTTCTAGAAAATCTAGAATTTAGTACGTAGTGTTATTATTATTTCTAAAAGCTGCCAATTATAGAGGATTTTTGCCGATATTGAAACGTGAATATCTTTGTCGTTATGAGTCCGTTTTACTTGTTCTTTATATCCACGGTTACGTCTTAGTATGTAGTAATATATTTTGGAAAGCTAGACTCCTCCGGGTTACGTCTAAAGCCTCTTTTTGACCGACGAAAAACGTCCAACAACATGTATTTTTCCGGAAACCTAAAACCAATTCTAGGGTTTGTATGTTCAAAAAGTATACAAAAATAAAGTGGTATAGCTAGTATGAGCATGAAATTAAGCATGAATACCATGAGATACATATGTTAATTAGATGAAAACATGAAAATAAATTTGATAACTCACTTTGAAATAATAGGTGGTGAGATGATAAGAAACCTTGGATTACTTGTGTTTTTGGGTTATGATTCTTGATTAGGATGATGAAATGAGCAACTTTGATGCTTTGTACTTTGAAAAATAATGGATTTTGGTCTAGGATTGAAGTTGGGTCGTGGCTTATGAGATGGGGAAGATGAGATCTTGAGCTTTTGATTCCAAAATTTTATGTATGTTATGTAACAATTTGCATTTTTTTTAGGATAATTACTATTCCCGAAAAATTTCACTATTTACTTTTACTATTCATTTTCCCGAAAATTTTCCCGAAAGTTGATTTTTATTTGATATTCTCAAGTGATAAATCATTTCCATGGCAAATTAAATGTTTGACATTCGTCATATCATTTTCGTAAAAGTTATTAAGAAATTACAGGGAATTACACGTTTTAGGGTAAAACGTCATTCAGAAATTCTACGTACAACGAAACTCGACCGCGTTAAGTGACCCCGCATCAGAAAAATGTTTGACACACTCATGATTTATTTGAGAATTAATCGTGACTGAGAAAAACATGACCAAAGACTTCCCAGCAGGTCACCCATGTCGGTACTAATCTCACATGAGCACGCTTAACCGAATGGGCGATTAACCGTTAGACCACAAAACGAGTTTCTAAGACGTTTTGAGTTTTCAAAATTATTAGAAAAAGTCAACATATTCTTTCCCTCCCCCATTGACCAAAAATCATCCCTTGATGTTATAAGTCATTCCTTGATTTTTAGGCTTACGGTTTGATGTCTAAAAGACATATAATACCAACCGACACTAGACTGAGCCCAGTCTAGACATTATAAGTCATTTTAAATCATTTTTATCCTATTAGAAAAGTAACATTTTACTTTTCTCAATTTTACGCAATATTCGTACGTTTTACGTATTACGCGTTTTAGACCCGTGTTTCCAGTTTTTAGCAGGGTTTTAGCACCCGATAGAACCTACCACTCATTTTATATTTTATTATGGAGTATTTTGACAAGTTTAACCATACTTTCAAGTTCCATAATTTTACGACACCCGGTTTTACGTTTTGAGGCTTAATCATTTACGATTGGCATTTCCCGGAGTCAAAACTAACCAAGTATCTTGGATAATACCAAGAAAAGTCCACACCCTTGCTCTCCAAGCACTCCAAACCGACCTAGGAGGGGGGGAGTCATCCCATGTGGCTTCATCTCATGAAATTACCCTTAGATCATCATTTATTTACAACTTGGTCACCAAGTTGTAACACTTTCCTAGTAAGCTTCCTAACCTCCTCAAAAACCATATAAATAGCCCCCTCCCCTTCACTTGAAACGCCACACCTCACACACCATTCTCTCATTCTTTGCTCATTCTCTTCCAAGTTTCATGCAAGATTCAAGTACCATATCAATATCTAAAACCTAGTTAGGTTTTCATTCATCAAAACACTTCCATAACCTCATATACTTGGTGATTTCTCTTGAGTTTGAATCCACTCAAGTCACCTCAACCTTCATCATCCATCTTTCAAGATTACAAGGGTAGAAAGATTGCATGAAGTGAAGTGGGTTGAAGCAAGTCTATCAATGTCCTATCCTTACATGTTAACTTCCTTTCATGTTTGAAAGCCAAAAGTTGTAAGCCAAACCCTAACATGATTCTTGTTAAATAATCATGTTCATGTTATTTACATGTTATTCTTGCTATATTATGTCTTGTAGTTATGTCCATGATGTATAAAAGTGAGCAAAACAAGTTATTGTTATTGATTGTTACAACAAGTTACTAAAACAAGTAAACTAGTGACTTTCTTGGAAAACCACGACCAAAATGGTAAAATTATGATATTGGATCATTACATATTACAGTAGAGGACTTAACAAGGAAACCATAGCAATTTGAACCACCTAAAACGAGTATACGAGTCAAAAGTTACGCCCATTTGAAGTTACCAAAACTTTTCGGCAAACTGCCAAATACCATTCTGATCAAATTTGGGTTTTGAAAGTCCCACTTCTGGTCCGATTCATCAAAAAGTTAAAACATGAAAGTTGTCCGGAACGACATTTTCGTTCAGGTACAAAGAAGCTCGAGACCTAAAAACACTTTCCGAGTGATAAAATTCTTCAAATTCTAAACAGCCCATTTTTAGGCGAAAGTCACAAGATTATGGTTATACTTTGAAAGGAACAAGAGGTCTTATGACCTATAATCAAGACCACCACCATGGCTAGAGCCAAGGTTGTGTCTCATGACCTTGGAACAAGGACCAAAGGTCATGGCTAGGCCATGACGAAATGACCAAGTAAACTTACATAGGCGTAAACATGAAACAAGGAATTGGCGATAACATGAACAAGCAATTTGGATCTACTTCACCTAAAAGGAAACCATGAGATATTACCAAGAGAAAATGGTCATTCAAGACTTATGAAACTACCCCTAATAACAATCTTCATGTACTAATAAACTTTCCTAAGTTTATTCAAATATCGGACATGTAACTTTTTTCGAATCAAAACTTATATCTATATATTTCATCAAGTACTACAATAGTAGGGAGCCTCATGTGAGGAGTTCATTATGTAAGCCTTCGAGTTGAGTTGTGGATTTACGAGTTAAAGTGTCCTGGCTCCTCGAACGCTTACTAACATGACTTCTGAATTATGTCGGCCTGAACGGTAGTGAACGATATACCAAAACATACATGTTTCATGAATCTTTCTTTCAAAGACTTACATTAGACATCATACCACATCATGGACTAAATGCAAGATATATATATAGGCACTACTTCATATTCTTTACTCCGAACCTAAGTCACAACATTCTATTATAGGTTGCTCGTAGAAACCTTCGCGATTCGACCATCACATTCACTACTCACTACATAACTTAAGGTGAGTTCGTAGCCCCACTTTCTATTGTTTAACTATTTTACAAACCCATGGGGGGAATACATGCTATTATTTTTCTACTCGAACACGATGCTTTCTAATGTATGCTACCCGACGATGTTTTATTGTCACTAAGTAACGATTGCCATGTTCGAAGTCCCTATATCATAAACCATTAGTCACTACCTATAGTGAGCGCGAATATTGTGAATAGATCTATTGGGATTGACGGATCCCATTTGTGTTGAACATCTACGAGTTCACACAAATGCACTATATTTGAGATTTAGAGGTATAATGGCAAAAGTACCTGGATAGGGCTTCTATAATGCCAATTTGTGGTTCGATGTTAATGCTTTGGTTGTATGAGCTTAGTGCAATAAATAACGATTTTTGTTTTCTAACTATGAATGTGTGATTAATTACCTCACATTACGATTATTGTGTTCAAACGATTTAACTAAACTCTACGAATTCCACTCAACCTTTGTGTTGACCTCTCAAGCATGTATTTCAGGTTCATGACGATTAAGGATGGCACGGAAGCGCACGGATTCTCAAGAGGGCTATAAATTTTATTATCATTCAAAACTCAATTAATGTAATTTGTAAACATGGAACCATCTGGGACCTCATTTTGAAATCTCTGATATTTATACAATTTGAATGATAAATCTTTTAAAACGACTCAATTGGAGTTCGTTTTCTATTATTGTGACTATTGTGCCGTCAAGTAACACCCAGTTCGAATTCCGCTGCATCCATGAATTGGGGGTGTTACAGATTGGTATCAGAGCCATGGTTATAGAGAAACGGGTCTAATTGAGACCTAAACTATAACCACACTACAAGCAAAAACATTTTATAGCCTTCCGATCTTCGTGTCTTCCATCCTCCAGACGATTATGGACTTATTAAGCATTTTATGCTACATGAACATATATGTATATTCATATATACACACTAGGCATTTTCCACTACACGAACAAATACTAGTATATTTATATATACATTCGAGTTATTTTCAATCATTTTATCTAAACATATCTACACATGCCTATTCTATGGCATTTCGACACAACTACATTCTCCCAACCATGTTCCTACTCCAACATTTTATATCCAAGATATTGTAACGAATTACGATGGTCTTTTCTATTTCCCGAACATTGTATGACACAATGGTCTAATCTACTTCCGAGACATTGTGATTTGTGCAATGGTCTCTCGAATTATTCCACCACCTCATCAATATCATTCCATATGATATCAAAAACCCATCACAATCTATCGATTTCCAAACAAGAAATATGAATTTCTAAAGGACAAACTAATCCATCACCTACGAAAGCTGAACTTTCTCTACATTCATCAAAGTTTTCTTCTGAAACCTTCATTGTTAAAAGTTCGTGATCCTCGCCAAGTATGGACTGTTTTAGAACTACTTAAAACTTCCTTTCCACACATATCTACCCGTACTATCTTCTATGCAATGGAATGTGAAAACATAGGTTACAAGTCTCTTATGGCGGGACTTGCAACTGAATGGTTTGACATCGCCTTTGTTTAGTGGACAGTTTCTCGAAAGCAACGGACATATCACAAGTATACCTAATTTAGGTATTTGGAAATTTTATCGAACCTTGGCTAAATATAGACTAGTCACCTATATTTAACCTAGGGACAGTGGAATATAGTCTGACTAACTATATTCGACTTAAAATTTGCAAATACTGAGAGTAGTTATACTAGGGTTATGTTTAGGTTGATTTCCTACTTGAACTCGATAAACCACCCGAATTCTTTAAAACGATCTAGAGACACGATAGTGTTTTACCACTCAGCGAAATCTTAACACCTTATTTGTACTACCTAACTTCATTCTTGAAAATTTTTCATTTATGAGATAATCCGAACTACTATCTTGGGATAGTTATCAATTCTTCTCTTCATCCTGTAGAAGTACTATCCTGTTTAGGTCCTAAGGATACCATTCCATCATAAACCTTTAAAATCTTTTAAGATTTATAAAGCAAACTCAACATCTATACCTAAGAGTATTAATGTTAAGCATACACTACACACTTCTGTTCATCAACATATCACATCACTATCTTCACAACCATTACAACCACAAGCTCATTAACAGATCTTGATGCACTTTTAAAGCTCAAATCATCCTTAGTTACACCACAAGTAAGCCTCATCCTACACCATACACTGAAACGACAAATCAAACTACATCACCGGTAATCCCAGACTCTAGTCCTCATAAGTAACCACACCTGTTCATCGACACCACTCCAACATATAACACACACAGAACTTCGGGACGAAGTTCCCCGTAAGGGGTAGAGACTGTAACAATTTGCATTTTTTTTAGGATAATTACTATTCCCGAAAAATTTCACTATTTACTTTTACTATTCATTTTCCCGAAAATTTTCCCGAAAGTTGATTTTTATTTGATATTCTCAAGTGATAAATCATTTCCATGGCAAATTAAATGTTTGACATTCGTCAGATCATTTTCGTAAAAGTTATTAAGAAATTACAGGGAATTACACGTTTTAGGGTAAAACGTCATTCAGAAATTCTACGTACAACGAAACTCGACCGCGTTAAGTGACCCCGCATCAGAAAAATGTTTGACACACTCATGATTTATTTGAGAATTAATCGTGACTGAGAAAAACATGACCAAAGACTTCCCAGCAGGTCACCCATGTCGGTACTAATCTCACATGAGCACGCTTAACCGAATGGGCGATTAACCGTTAGACCACAAAACGAGTTTCTAAGACGTTTTGAGTTTTCAAAATTATTAGAAAAAGTCAACATATTCTTTCCCTCCCCCATTGACCAAAAATCATCCCTTGATGTTATAAGTCATTCCTTGATTTTTAGGCTTACGGTTTGATGTCTAAAAGATATATAATACCAACCGACACTAGACTGAGCCCAGTCTAGACATTATAAGTCATTTTAAATTATTTTTATCCTATTAGAAAAGTAACATTTTACTTTTCTCAATTTTACGCAATATTCGTACGTTTTACGTATTACGCGTTTTAGACCCGTGTTTCCAGTTTTTAGCAGGGTTTTAGCACCCGATAGAACCTACCACTCATTTTATATTTTATTATGGAGTATTTTGACAAGTTTAACCATACTTTCAAGTTCCATAATTTTACGACACCCGGTTTTACGTTTTGAGGCTTAATCATTTACGATTGGCATTTCCCGGAGTCAAAACTAACCAAGTATCTTGGATAATACCAAGAGAAGTCCACACCCTTGCTCTCCAAGCACTCCAAACCGACCTAGGAGGGGGGGAGTCATCCCATGTGGCTTCATCTCATGAAATTACCCTTAGATCATCATTTATTTACAACTTGGTCACCAAGTTGTAACACTTTCCTAGTAAGCTTCCTAACCTCCTCAAAAACCATATAAATAGCCCCCTCCCCTTCACTTGAAACGCCACACCTCACACACCATTCTCTCATTCTTTGCTCATTCTCTTCCAAGTTGCATGCAAGATTCAAGTACCATATCAATATCTAAAACCTAGTTAGGTTTTCATTCATCAAAACACTTCCATAACCTCATATACTTGGTGATTTCTCTTGAGTTTGAATCCACTCAAGTCACCTCAACCTTCATCATCCATCTTTCAAGATTACAAGGGTAGAAAGATTGCATGAAGTGAAGTGGGTTGAAGCAAGTCTATCAATGTCCTATCCTTACATGTTAACTTCCTTTCATGTTTGAAAGCCAAAAGTTGTAAGCCAAACCCTAACATGATTCTTGTTAAATAATCATGTTCATGTTATTTACATGTTATTCTTGCTATATTATGTCTTGTAGTTATGTCCATGATGTATAAAAGTGAGCAAAACAAGTTATTGTTATTGATTGTTACAACAAGTTACTAAAACAAGTAAACTAGTGACTTTCTTGGAAAACCACGACCAAAATGGTAAAATTATGATATTGGATCATTACATATTACAGTAGAGGACTTAACAAGGAAACCATAGCAATTTGAACCACCTAAAACGAGTATACGAGTCAAAAGTTACGCCCATTTGAAGTTACCAAAACTTTTCGGCAAACTGCCAAATACCATTCTGATCAAATTTGGGTTTTGAAAGTCCCACTTCTGGTCCGATTCATCAAAAAGTTAAAACATGAAAGTTGTCCGGAACGACGTTTTCGTTCAGGAACAAAGAAGCTCGAGACCTAAAAACACCTTCCGAGTGATAAAATTCTTCAAATTCTAAACAGCCCATTTTTAGGCGAAAGTCACAAGATTATGGTTATACTTTGAAAGGAACAAGAGGTCTTATGACCTATAATCATGACCACCACCATGGCGAGAGCCAAGGTTGTGTCTCATGACCTTGGAACAAGGACCAAAGGTCATGGCTAGGCCATGACGAAATGACCAAGTAAACTTACATAGGCGTAAACATGAAACAAGGAATTGGCGATAACATGAACAAGCAATTTGGATCTACTTCACCTAAAAGGAAACCATGAGATATTACCAAGAGAAAATGGTCATTCAAGACTTATGAAACTACCCCTAATAACAATCTTCATGTACTAATAAACTTTCCTAAGTTTATTCAAATATCGGACATGTAACTTTTTTCGAATCAAAACTTATATCTATATATTTCATCAAGTACTACAATAGTAGGGAGCCTCATGTGAGGAGTTCATTATGTAAGCTGTCGAGTTGAGTTGTGGATTTACGAGTTAAAGTGTCCTGGCTCCTCGAACGCTTACTAACATGACTTCTGAATTATGTCGGCCTGAACGGTAGTGAACGATATACCAAAACATACATGTTTCATGAATCTTTCTTTCAAAGACTTACATTAGACATCATACCACATCATGGACTAAATGCAAGATATATATATAGGCACTACTTCATATTCTTTACTCCGAACCTAAGTCACAACATTCTATTATAGGTTGCTCGTAGAAACCTTCGCGATTCGACCATCACATTCACTACTCACTACATAACTTAAGGTGAGTTCGTAGCCCCACTTTCTATTGTTTAACTATTTTACAAACCCATGGGGGGAATACATGCTATTATTTTTCTACTCGAACACGATGCTTTCTAATGTATGCTACCCGACGATGTTTTATTGTCACTAAGTAACGATTGCCATGTTCGAAGTCCCTATATCATAAACCATTAGTCACTACCTATAGTGAGCGCGAATATTGTGAATAGATCTATTGGGATTGACGGATCCCATTTGTGTTGAACATCTACGAGTTCACACAAATGCACTATATTTGAGATTTAGAGGTATAATGGCAAAAGTACCTGGATAGGGCTTCTATAATGCCAATTTGTGGTTCGATGTTAATGCTTTGGTTGTATGAGCTTAGTGCAATAAATAACGATTTTTGTTTTCTAACTATGAATGTGTGATTAATTACCTCACATTACGATTATTGTGTTCAAACGATTTAACTAAACTCTACGAATTCCACTCAACCTTTGTGTTGACCTCTCAAGCATGTATTTCAGGTTCATGACGATTAAGGATGGCACGGAAGCGCACGGATTCTCAAGAGGGCTATAAATTTTATTATCATTCAAAACTCAATTAATGTAATTTGTAAACATGGAACCATCTGGGACCTCATTTTGAAATCTCTGATATTTATACAATTTGAATGATAAATCTTTTAAAACGACTCAATTGGAGTTCGTTTTCTATTATTGTGACTATTGTGCCGTCAAGTAACACCCAGTTCGAATTCCGCTGCATCCATGAATTGGGGGTGTTACAGATTGGTATCAGAGCCATGGTTATAGAGAAACGGGTCTAATTGAGACCTAAACTATAACCACACTACAAGCAAAAACATTTTATAGCCTTCCGATCTTCGTGTCTTCCATCCTCCAGACGATTATGGACTTATTAAGCATTTTATGCTACATGAACATATATGTATATTCATATATACACACTAGGCATTTTCCACTACACGAACAAATACTTGGTAATCTAGTTCACGGAGTCGGTTTTGGTTCCGTTAATCGCAAAACGTAAAGTTTTAAACCGCGAAACGTAAATTCAGGCATCGTAAAAATATGAAACTTGAAAGAATGACTAAACTTGTCAAAATACTCCATAATAAAATAAAAATGAATGGTAAGTTCCATCAGGTTGCTTGAACGTTGTTAAAACTGGAAACGCGGGTTAAAAACGCGTAATTCGCGTAAAACGCTGAACTGGAAAACGGAAAATTCCAAAATACTGGGTAAATGAATGTAATAACTTTTATGATGATATAATGGATATAAAAATATGTCGGGACCATTGTGGAAATATTTAGATATATTCGTCGTGTTTATAAACCGAGTGTTAACGTTTATTATAAATGCTTATACGTAAAACGTTAAATGTATCAAATATATAATTTGAAAATCCTAAGAGTGGTATAACATGTAAATGACCTACTGATGATATGCAGACTGTCTCTAGTCCGTATGAAATGTCTTTACTGATAATGCATGAATTTGCACCTGAACCAATATGGTTATACGAATTTAAATACCTGTAAACTAAATTTACGATGAAATGAATAATGCACGTGAATGATGAAATCTTTTCCGGTAATGAATAGTGTTCAGTGAATAGTAAAATTTCTAAATGCTTCTCTGAATGTCAAACTGACACCAAATATGATGAATAGTAAATGGATGAATAGTGTTTTGATGAATAGTGTTTTTCCAAAGTTCGGGAAATGACCTGAAATGGTGAGTTGTGACAGTCTTCCCCTCTAAAAGGAACTTCGTCCCGAAGTTCAGTTTATGTTGGTTTCTGAAAACACATTGGTGAAAAGGTGATGATATTCGAGAATTCCAGCGAACTCTAACGATAGGTATTCGACTCTGATTCAACTGTTTGACCACACGGTCCATGATTTCTGTTGGTTCTCTTACAAGGTCTGAGATTGTCATGTGGGTTGGATCCCTTTCAATGGAATCATGAGTGACTCATCTGAAAGTCATTTCTGGGGATCTGAAAATGTGAAATATGTTCGTGTTATCCTGTTGTTCTCTGACAATGTTCAAGTCTGACGGCCACTATGCCTTCTCTGTCAGAATATAAATGGTCCAGTGAATATTTGTGTAACTTTCCAAGTTTTCTGAACGATAACATGCCTTTCCTAGGCAGAATTTTCCACATAACTCTGCCTACCAAATTGGAGTTTTAATGGTTTACAACTTATTGAACTTGTAACTGATTCTTGACTTGTAGGAAATTTCTGGTTATCTCATGAATGCCTACTAGACTAGTGAGTTGAGCTTTTTCCAAGTTTGGCCCATCAATAGATGGTCTGCACTTGTTAATGTTTTCAATGTGATACTGGTAATATATACTGCTGAATTCTGCCAGAACTCAAGTTTGTATGCTAGTTGGTCGATTCTAAAATGAATCTTAGATGGTCCAATATGCTATAGGTTCAACCTCTCTTGTTATCCAATTTGTATCATGCCAATCCAAGGCAATGCTTTTAACTTAATTTGTTCTCCCACTTGAATCTAGACGGTTTGTTGTTCAAGATACTCAATCCAATTGATGTGTGTTATGTACCAACCTAACTTCTGCCAGTTTCTCGCTGTTGGTGTGATAACTATTGTTGTAGATGAATTTGATTTATGTTAAATGATTAGTCCAACCATTTCCAGGGTCAATCACTCATGCTCTGAGCATACATTCCTATGTTTGAATTGTTCTCTCGCTTTGACCATCGGTCTGAGGGTGATAGGTGATGTTCACATCTAAATGGGTTTCTGAAGGAAATCCTGAAATGATTTCTTGAAGTCCAAGGTGAATCGATTTCCTTATTAGGAATAACTGAAATGGGTACAATAAACCTTTGCGACTAATTCCACAACGTTCGGTCCTTCGAACTTGGCGTTATCTGAAAGGGATAGAATATAAGTAACAATTTGATTCCTTGTGTTTTGTTCCAACGGATGATAAGACATATGTTCTTCTTTGTCTATTGGGTTTGGTCTCCACTACTGAAGTTCGTGATTAATTTGTGATGTCCTTCCTAATTCCTTCATCACATAATCCAAATATTCTTTATTGTCAAGTCACAAATCCTAAATGCATAAGCGATGTTGTAGGGAAAGTGGTTCTGGAAATTTGTCTCGCGATTGTGAGTTTTTGTTAAAATCTTTTTCTGAATAAACGAATTTGGAAAATGGAGCAAATGATTTGCTGGGTAATATTTTTCTTGATGATTCAAAATCCAGTAGTTATGAAATAGGAACTGTTTTCAAACATGTTGTGATTAAGACTGCTTACCAAAGTTTGATGTCTATGTATATTTCTCATTGTACAATAGTGTTGCTAAAGATTGACCAAAAAGGATTGTACTTGTTCAAAATAGGAATTTCAGAAATCATTTTTCCACAAGGTATGTGATTTGTGTAAACGCATCAACTTTATTTAAAAGTGAAAACACTAACAAGGATAAAATGGTAGAATAGGAAATGTTCGCTTAAATGCATAGATGTCTAACACTTAGTTCCTGAGGTTGGATAATGTCTATTGGTGGTTATCTGGCATAACTACAAGCATAGGTATTTAGACTAACTTAAGTCCTGAAATAGTTTTATCGTTGTAATTGACAAGACGAAGGTATCACTTGATGTTGTGTCGATGAATGTCTACTCTGTTTTCCCATGTAGATGAGGAGATATGTTCTGGTTTGATCCCTTGCTTGGTATGAAGGTGAGGTTATCTGAAATTTCTAGAGACATAATGCCTTAGAGGAATCTACATCGATATTCTTGATTCAAACAATTGTCCTTTGTGAAAACTTACTGCAGGAAAGTTTTTGTATAGATGAGGCCATGTTTAAATGAAATGCTCTACAGTCTAAATTAGAAGCTTGGTTTATTTCTATTGTGTTGTCCTGCGGACATTTATTGAGTTCAATCCTGTAGCTCAGTCTAGCTAGTACCCTTAAACGATAGAATGTGAAAAACTAAGTCAGAGATGGTGATTTTGATGGTCTCGCGGTATCTTAGGATTTGTTGTTGAGTTATGAATTCTCTCACTATATACTTCTAGTTCTGGTTACTAGTTATGTAATCCTTTCATTGCTTCTATTGTATAGAGGAATCCTGCATGTAATTGATATGGAAAGTCTCTCTTAGGGAAGTCAATGGGAAAATCCAACTTAATGGCTATGTGAGTGACTGGTGGGTTAAGTATCCAGGGATAGTTCGGCAAAAGGGATGTTTATGAAAGAGTTCCTTTGTTTACAAAACTTTTAAATGAAGATTGTTATTAACAATCCTTTAAAAAGGTAATTATTTCCTTCATGGCATAATCCTTCCTGAATTTTACATAGGTGATCAGGCTATGTACAATTGAGGACTAATGATGCGATGTTAGATTTTGTCAAAATATCATAACTTTTCTCAAAAGTTTTAGATGGTGTTCAACGCATTGTTATTAAAAATGGTATCCTGATATTTTCTTTCAAGTAACATGAAAATTGCCTCGCGTAATAATAGTAAATACTTGGTGTAATGACAGAAAAATCAATTTATAGGATGGTAATAAAATAGCTTACTTCAGAAATTTTTCTGTAAAACAGTTTCCCCATATGATAGTAAAATAGCTTGAATGGTGTATTGGATACGTGGGTGAATCTTGTCGAATGGTAATAGTCTACTAATTCGTCAAAAACGAAATCAACCTAATCCTTGATGAGATAATGCTAAAATGTTGCGAAACGATTGAAGTCTGAGCAATCGGGATAGAAAATGGAGTAAACGATGGTTATGATTATCACAGAGGTAACAAAGGATACATACTATATTGGATAGAAAAGTGCTTAATACAACTAGGTCATGTCATCGTACCAACGGTAAGTACAAAAGGAAAGATACAACCCTAAAGGGCTCGAACTACGGTTTATATATTGAAACAAGGCTCCTCCTGCTGAAGCATTGTTGTTATCCTTGATGTTGCTAATATCCTGACGGTTCTCTTTCAACAGCTCACGCTATTCCTCTAGTGATTTAGTCTTGATTCCAAGTTCCTGATTTTTTTTCCTTGTTCCTTAGCTCCGGGCAGTCATTCTTGAAATGCCCTATGTTTCCACATTTGAAGCATCTCCCTGGGATCTTCTGATTTGTGAGTTTCCTACAGTCTTCAGTCCAATGACCCCGCTTCTTGCACACTCCACACGTTTTACTGCAATGACCTCGGTGATGTTGATTACACATGTTGCAGTAAGGTAACTTTCCAATATACCTTCTCTTTGTGTACGGTTCTGCAGCAAAGGCTCTATTCACTTTTTGTCCTTTGGGTGATTGTTGAGCAGCATTACAACCTAGATTGTTGTTCCACTTCCTTTTATTGTCACTATTGTTTCCTGATGTCTCAGCGTGAACTATGAGTTCCTTTGCCTCGATCGCCATTTTGATAGCTTCAGACATGGTATCGGGTTCCCATGCGATGACCAACATACGAATTTCATTTGAGAGTCCCCCGATGTACCTTTCAAGTTTCTTGCTTTCTGGTTCATCCATTGCAGAACCTAGTCATGTTATTTCATGAAAATGAGTAGTGTACTCGTCAACATCATTTCCTACCATGGTAAAGTTTAGTGTTTCCTGTTCCTTTGCTCGTAATTCACTTCCTACACAAAATGTTATACTCATCATCCTTCTTAGTTTCTCCCAAGAGTGTGAGTAGGCAGCATCAACTCGCACCATCTTAATATGTTTGGTCCACCATTCCTGGGCATGATCCTGAAAAGTGCATGTGGCGAACTTAACCTTGTCTTCCTTATGACAGTCGCCACATCGAAATATTGTTTCTATTTCTTCGAACCATTTGAGAAATTCCTTTATGTCTCTAGTTCCGCTAAAGGAGGGAGGATTGCACCCCATAAATTCCACGTGAGTAAGTTCCTTAGTGAGGGCGGTGGCTATGTTCTTGGTAATGACTTGTCCAACAGCAGCTTGCGTCATGCTTGAAGTGGTTTGCTTAAATCTCTCTTCATCAACTCATAAGAGACCATGAGGATATATAGTTAATCAAAGCCATCATATTCACAACACATGAATATAATACATGAAAATTTCGGTCTACGTGAACCGGTGTCACAAATAGCACAAACATTTCTTACATAGTAGAGTCACACTTGATATATTTGTTTGTACAATAATCAAAAGACAACAAGTTCTTTAGACTATGTCCCACACCTTCTGTGGCTAGTATAATAGTAAAAGCTAGTGAGGATATAAGTCTGGTCTAGGGACTTCCTGGTGTCCCTCTGTGTGAAATCAGGTTTGTGGCATCATAAGGTCGAGATATTCCTGAAGTGGTGTCTGAAGTTGTGCATCTATCAAATCTTAGATAATGTAGGTTCTGAACCATTCCTGAAGAATCTGCGGATGTTCCTGTTGAGTCCGTGATATTGGTATTATCTACTAGGTGTCATCTAGTTCATGGCAAGTGGGAATGGAAAAGGAAAATGACAATGATGGTACCAGTGAATGAAATACTACCCTCTTTCGCGCTACCTCGCGACATCCAAAAGGTAAAACTAAAGTACACACTGTGGGAAGGCCAATAGTGTAATAAGTAACTGATGGTGGTGATAGTACGTGAGTAGTTAGTGCCCTACTAGTGATGGAAAGAAAACACACTATCTTCCTTGCAATAAGCATCCTAATAAGTCCATTAAGATTAATTCTGAATACACTACCAAAAGGCATTCTATGTACGGGCTGAATGATAGGAAAACCCTGTTCCTATGGCAAATCAATAGTACTAATGGTGGTGTAAGTGCAACTGGTAGTATAATGGTAGTGGAAGATGACAAGGCATCTTCAATGTCGGAATCCGATAAAAGGATGTCAGGGAGAGTATCTGAAGGCATGTCACTTGTGAACCAGGTCAATAAAATGATATACATATACGGATATGAGTATAAATAACTCGCACAGGGTATGTATGAAACAACATGTATCATGATTATGCACTTATGATGAAATGATGAGATGTTATGATGATGTGGTTATAGTCTAGGGTCCAAGATACATCCTAGTTCGCTATAACCTTAGCTCTGATGCCAATCTGTCACACCCCCAATTTAACTGACTTGCAGCGGAATGGAATACCTGGGGGTGTCTGTCATAGCACCACAGTTACAGTTACATTGAACGACCTAAAGTGTCGTTTGGAAAATACTGCATTTGATCATTGAAATTATCCAGAGTTTACAAAATGAGGTCCCCAAAGGTGTTGCAAGTTTATGAAAAACAAGTCATACTAGATCAAACGTTTACATAAGTGCATGAAATAATGGTGAGACGCGTCGACTCCGCGACTCCATGAAGGTCCAAATGCATGTCACATGAGCTACCTTAATAACCTGAAATACATTGCTAAAACGTCAACACGAATGTTGGTTAATTCCATAGGTTTGTAAAATGTAATGATGTACGGCCACCACAAGTAAAAGTGCAAGATAAAAATCTCATGAAAATTGTACAATAGACCTTAAGCTCATGACCCCGAAGCTATGAATGATGTATGCCCCTCCCGAATGTTTTACCAGAACACTCGTAACTGTAAAAGACATGAAATGCATCCGCTTACGGTTGGTAATCACTACCACGGATAGAGGCGTCACCCTCGGTAGATCTATCCACTCACTCTCGCTTACCGGCAAATTAACGGTCCATGATAATAACAGGGGACTTTAACTGAATGGTAAGGCAACTTAAGCAATGTACATATGTTTTTGTACTTGAGTTCGTACTAAAATGATTGATGCAATGTATTCCCCCGTGGGATTTGAAAACAATCAAAAATATTGTATTGAAAACGGGGCTATGAAAACTCACCTTAAACTGATGATACTGTGAACATGTAATGAGCTGAAAAACAAGGCACGCACACTAGCCGCAACCTAATGTGAATGATGAACGATCTACTTTAGATCACCAAATGATGTTATGAATGTCCATGCACATGTTCCTATACTACTCTACTCTTTGAAAAACACTTGTTGTTATCAAAAATATATATTCCAAGACTTAGGAAAAATATGGCTATTAGAAAAATAAAACTAGTTGCAATATATATACTTATATATGTATCGTATGTACCAATGTTTGTGTTGAAATCCTCGGTTTGAAATCCTTGAAATAACGCTTTGTAGTGATAAAAATATACTTGTAATCACTAATACTTCATTAGTTGTGAATTTGGGTACTTGGTTAATATTTCTAGAAAATCTAGAATTTAGTACGCAGTGTTATTATTATTTCTAAAAGCTGCCAATTATAGAGGATTTTTGCCGATATTGAAACGTGAATATCTTTGTCGTTATGAGTCCGTTTTACTTGTTCTTTATATCCACGGTTACGTCTTAGTATGTAGTAATATATTTTGGAAAGCTAGACTCCTCCGGGTTACGTCTAAAGCCTCTTTTTGACCGACGAAAAACGTCCAACAGCATGTATTTTTCCGGAAAATAGTTTTCGTCAATAAACTTGCAAAAATCATAACTTCTTCGTTATAAACTCTTTTTAATCCGTTCTTTCGCCTACGGATTCGTTTTTGAAAGTATTTTCTAAAAATTTTGCCAAAGTTTACTTTGTTTTTACTGATTTTCCAGAATTTACAAAAATGGGACAGTAGGTATATTTACTTGTTAGAAATCCATTTCCAAGGTTCAAAACTAGTTTCTACATCAACCAAATCTCTTGCAAACTCCACAAATCTATACTAATCCTACCATACACCTTCTTAGGGTGCCATGGGTTCCTAATGACTAGTAATCAAGTTAATTTAACAAGGGAACACCTAAAACCAATTCTAGGGTTTGTATGTTCAAAAAGTATACAAAAATAAAGTGGTATAGCTAGTATGAGCATGGAATTAAGCATGAATACCATGAGATACATATGTTAATTAGATGAAAACATGAAAATAAATTTGATAACTCACTTTGAAATAATAGGTGGTGAGATGATGAGAAACCTTGGATTACTTGTGTTTTTGGGTTATTATTCTTGATTAGGATGATGAAATGAGCAACTTTGATGCTTTGTACTTTGAAAAATAATGGATTTTGGTCTAGGATTGAAGTTGGGTCGTGGCTTATGAGATGGGGAAGATGAGATCTTGAGCTTTTGATTCCAAAATTTTATGTATGTTATGTTTTGGTGGTTTATGTAAATATTTATCTAATTTCAATGGCATACTTGTAATTATATGGTCAATGTGAAGACTAATGGGGGGGGGGGGGGGGGGGGGCTGCACATGTTAGTTAAATGTGTGTGGGAAGCTTGGTAATCTAGTTCACGGAGTCGGTTTTGGTTCCGTTAATCGCAAAACGTAAAGTTTTAAACCGCGAAACGTAAATTCGGGCATCGTAAAAATATGAAACTTGAAAGAATGACTAAACTTGTCAAAATACTCCATAATAAAATAAAAATGAATGGTAAGTTCCATCGGGTTGCTTGAACGTTGTTAAAACTGGAAACGCGGGTTAAAAACGGGTAATTCGCGTAAAAAGCTGAACTGGAAAACGGAAAATTCCAAAATACTGGGTAAATGAATGTAATAATTTTTATGATGATATAATGGATATAAAAATATGTCGGGACTATTGTGGAAATATTTAGATATATTCGTCGTGTTTATAAACTGGGTGTTAACGTTTATTATAAATACTTATACGTAAAACGTTAAATGTATCAAATATATAATTTGAAAATCCTAAGAGTGGTATAACATGTAAATGACCTACTGATGATATGCAGACTGTCTCTAGTCCGTATGAAATGTCTTTACTGATAATGCATGAATTCGTACCTGAACCAATACGGTTACACGAATTTAAATTCCCGTAAACTAAATTTACGATGAAATGAATAATGCACGTGAATGATGAAATCTTTTCCGGCAATGAATAGTGTTCAGTGAATAGTAAAATTGCTGAATGCTTCTCTGAATGTCAAACTGACACCAAATATGATGAATAGTAAACTGATGAATAGTGTTTTGATGAATAGTGTTTGATAAATAGTGTTTTTCCAAAGTTCGGGAAATGACCTGAAATGGTGAGTTGTGACATATACTAACTATACAACTCACTTACATACCCATGATTCCATACAACAATTATAACTCACGAACATATTTTAACCTCTTACATATAATATAAAAAATAGAAAGCACATTGAACTATTCTACTTGTCAAATTTTCTCATGAAACACTACATATGAAAACAGTACACATGGAAATTTGTAAAATAATGAACTAAACAGTCCAAAACATATACCAAACTATCATGAAAACTAATAATTTTCGACCGTGCATGTGATGTTCATCAATAATCACTGATTTACTTTTACTCGACCATTTGATGTTCATCAAAAAATTTCTAAACCAAATTTTTTTATTATTATCAATGCAATCCACAGTCTACTGCAAATCGAATTGAATAAAAATGAGTAAGCAAACATGAAACTAAAGCATGTTGACAAAGTTATATACCGTTACATGTGTTGCAAATTCAACCCAAAGCATGTTGACATCTTGATTGTGTGGAATAGTTTCTTCATGCGAGTTCATAATGGAAAGCCCAATGACGAATTATCAACCCAAAGTAGATTGAAACCTTGTGTAATGAATTATTCACAGCCATCGTATTAATGTTTAAAATTTATAATGAAAATATTATTCATCTATCGTCATTATGGCTGGTACGACCAAAATATATGTTCCACAAATAGATCTATTTTTTTTTTTTTTTTTTTTTTTTTTTTTTTTTTTTTTATCCATATACATGCATGTACTAATCTAACTATCTTATAATGGAGGAATGCCTACTATTAATAGAAATACTTAAAATTAAGCAATACAACTTTTAAAGCTATAAGTACAACAACCAATACTACTTATAGAAATTCCCTTCATATTTAATTCTAACATACAAATAATATTAACATTAAATACAATAAATAAAACATTATGTACATTAAATACAATTAATTAACTGATCAATTTAATACACTTATTAAAACACTCCTTACATAAGAAATACAAATTATCAAGCATATTGTACAACCAATTTAAACACAATTCCTGCATTAAATGTCACTAATACAAATAATAAAGCACATTATACAGCAAAGGGGCTCGAGCCCGAACGGGCACGGGCTAAACAGGCTCGAGCCTGAACGGACACGAGCCAACGGGCTTGAGCCTGTAGGGACATGAGCTAAACGAAAATTTTGATATCCGTAAACTTATTGTCAAAAAGAATATAATAAACTAAAATACATGATTCACCGAAAAATTTTATTTTAGGGTACCCGTCGCCGCAACGCGCGGGTACCCTACTAGTATATTGTAATTGATTTGCAGTTATACATGCATGTCATAATATATTGTAATATATGTTCTACACATAGACCCTTTTTTTGTTATCCTCATATGCTTTGTAGTGGTCAACAACCTAAAAGATTGAAATGTCATAAACACTGATTTGTAGTCATCCATTCATTAACATCACAAACACAGAATATAACAAACAAAAAGATTGAAGAAATATAAGAGTTTCAGTACTGAAGTTGTTGAATCATTACAAGACAATTATTATGAAAACAGTGCATATGTTTCTAGTCTAAACAAGATGTTTTAACAAGAAACAAACGGCATTGTTACTTAAAACAAACGACACGGATACTTAAATGGTGCATATGTTTCGAATGCAAAGAAACGCGGATGTGAAACCAACCTCAAGATCATCGTCAACATTCCTTTCATTTTGCATTGCCATGTCTTGTGATTGAAAGTAAAGAAGTGCGAATGAAAGTATAGAAAAAGATTAACCAAATCAATAAATTAGTGTTCTTTATATAGGCATTTGGAAAACCCTTGCCATATATAATATTTGAAGTTTGAAATGAAGAAGAGATGAACACATTCCCGCCATGGGTTTAATGAGGAATCAATTAGAAATCGTTTCCTAATGTTGCCATGCGTATGGTATATATGGTATGCCATGCAAGCTTGTCATAAAAATTCAACAATTTACGTGAAAACACTGAAGCATCAACAATTTACAAAAGTTTTAACATTCATTTTTAACATTATTGACTTTCAACAATTCAACATGTTCAAGGTTGACCATGTAGTTGAGATAGTTTCCATTAATATGTGCAAAATAGTTTCCTTTCAACTTTTCATTGATTATTGAATTTCAGTGAAGATCCGTGACTATGTAATTCAAATGTATTTCAATGTTTGACCAAAATTCAAGAATTCCACTTTCAAGATTGAATATACACCTATTATATGTAGTTAAGATTGGTGGCTTAAATAATAGTAATAGAAAAAATCAGATAACAATGCCAAAAGTTAGACTTTTATGCTTGGGTTAGTTGAGATTCGTTCATCACATAATTGCATTTAAAAAAGTTTCTTTTTGTCTATAATAGCCAAATTAATTGTGGAGTTGTTGTAATGTCATTTTACGTGACTAGGCTTTTCTTGGATTTATCGTGAAAGACTTATTGTTCTCCTAACTAGTTATAATTCCCGCGCACGCGCGAGGTTTTTTTTTAAAATTTTTGAATCATATATTTTTATTTATTATAAAACAAATAATTTAATCTTTGTATTATTGATGACTAGTTATAATTCCCGCGCACGTGCGGGTTTTTTTTTTTTTTTTTTTTTTTTTTAATTTTTGAATCATATATTTTTATTTATTAAAAAACAAATAATTTAATCTTTGTTGTGTTTGATTTATGATGTTTAATGATAGTTTTTTTTATTATTAAAGATAATTATTTAAAAATTTTAATCTTATTATTAATTGCATCTCATCTATATTTTTTGTATTTATCTTCTACTTGTGTTATGGATAAATATAAAATATTACCTAATAAGAAAATAACCTTTTTTTTAAAATAAAATTATTACTAAATAAGGTATGAATGCATTTTTTTGAAATGAAAAATTCCCAATAGGGGTTTTGTTGTATTATATAAAAGATACGTAGTATATTTTTAAGGAGCCAATCAAAACGGAATTGTCTGGTTGCCAAAAAGTAAAACATATGCTTTCATACCCTGAAACATTCACTACTACAAAAACGGCCTTTTAGACCGGTTGTAAAAGGCTTTTAGACCGGTTACACAGCAGGTCTAAATGAGGGGAGGTCTAAAAGCTTTTTGTTATTTAGACCGGTTGAAGCACCGGTCTAAAAAGGGGTTATTTAGACCGCTGGATACAATTATATAGACCGGTTGAAGCACCGGTCTAAAAGGGGATTATTTAGACCGGTTTATACCATTATAACCGGTCTCTATACAGTTTTTCCAAAAAAAAAATATTGGCTGTTTGAGATTGCTTAATTGAACTGATTATGAAAGGAATGAGACTGTTTGGGACTGAATATTGAAACTAGTGCTTGTATTAAAGGGTTGTTTGAGATTGTTTATTGTAACTCCTTATAAAAGTACGCAGTTTCAATAAGCAATCCCTAACAACCCCTTAATAAAAAAGCAACAGTTGCAATAGGCAATCTTGAACAGTCTCAATTCCTGGATAAGCAGTTAAATCAAGCAACCCCAAACAGCCTTTATAAGCTACAATTTGTATAAGCAATCCCAAAACAATCACTAACAAGTACTTTCAATAAGGAATCTCAAATATCCCTTATAAAGGGTTTTAAATAAGCAGAACATTCCCTATATGCAAGTTCAAACATCCCTTGTACCTAAATCTTCAAACGCAATCATATAACAAGCCTAAATATTCTAAACTTGAATTCCAACATTCTTTATATTCTTCATGCATGCGTCCTGCAAGTTATAGCAAACCAAAACAATAAAATTTGGACTCCTATTTAAAGTGTAGGGTTGTAAAAACATTGCTATAACAAACTCGTAGTCTTGCCTTTGGCATATCTTGATATAGTGAAGATAGTCCCTTCAAACGATGATGGTCCTCACCATCTTGGCGTTATGTCATGTACCAGCTAGGATACGACTTAATACATGATGACTTCATGAGCGAATGGACACTTCGTATCATTGTAAGTCCCGAAAATCAACAAATCATAATGAATACGACTTTGACATCTTTTCTTGTCCTTGCAACAAACCAGGAAGCATGTCTGCAAAGCCGAAACAACAAATGTAAAAATCATGTTAATTATGTAACAACAAAAAACAACGCGGGATATAGTTTAGGCTCTTACGATGAGACAATATGATAGGCAATATAACATTGAATTCTTATATTAAAAAAACATATACGAACATAACAACGCAGGATTGCGCATTACGCTCAACAATAGGCAAATACTAAGAAACATATAGTAGCATTAAAAGACAGGAACAACATGGACAACAATATAAACTCAAGCTACCCATTGCAAGTTTTGTATTCAACTAACAGATTCTTATAAGCAATCTTTACCTAACTAAAAAACTTGATATTAGTAATCAATAGTTCTTTTTTTATGATGTCATAACATATCTAGTTTCATGTGCATCTATCTAAAAGTATATGTTATTTGTAACAGTTACAGTAATCCTATCTATATCTAGTAAAACAAGTTCTGAGCATTTTTTAGCCATGATTTTAGACATAGACAAACACATCTGACAAAGGACTTAAACCATACTAGACGATTTTTGCCCCAAATCATGAGCTTTAATATGTAATTGGCACAGTAAGTAAATACTATTTTTGAATTGGTTTTGACTTTTGAGCATTTTTTAGCCATGATTTACACATAGACAAACACATCTGACAACGGACTTTAAACCTTTTGTATTTGATTTTTTTATTTAAACTTTGAAAAGGGAACAAAGAAATACTATTTTTAAAGTAAGTAAGATGAAATGGTGTAGCGTAGCATAGTCCTGATAGATGCAGTAAGTTACCTTGGTTAAGACGATCCTCAAGATAGTTCACCAAGTTTTTGTACTCATTCCATAGTATGCAAATCTTCACAGCATTCATTACCCATAAAACAAGTAAATTAATCTAGTAAAAATTTAAAACAAGCTAATTAAGCATAATATGTTAACTATATAGAACTAATATTGATTTATATCATACCAAGAATGAATGGGCAAGCCTTCCAATTTCCGGTTCTGCTTCTAATAGCACATTCGTTATTAAGCATAATTGTTCCATCACCCGTGTAGATTTCGTCATTTGTCATTGAATCTTCGTTTTCTCGCAAAACACTAACACTAATTAGCTGTGTGGATACAAGTTTGTTTGTTCACATATTCGAATACTTAAGAGTTACGATCAAATTTTAAGTTCACGCTTCCTTTTGCATGAAGAAATATAGCCGACATCCCAATACATTTTAATGTACGTGCAGACAAAAGTCGCATTTATTACTTTATACTTTATAGTTATAAGTATGGGGCTTATACTTGTGATTATTTGAACATTACACACATTATAAAGTGCAAACAACTAGACGAAAAAAAGATACATTTCCCTTAGTGTGTCAATAGAAAGCTTGTGCAAATTACTACTAGCTGTATTGAGTGAATGTACTTATCTCAATGATCTGATTTCTAGACCAAGACTCAAAGTGATTGAACATATGCACATGGAATTAAATACTTTTTTGTTTTTTATACAGATTTCCCTGGTTTATACATAAAAACATATACCAGTTTACACCGTACACTTTACAGTTCATCAAGTCCTTTATACTAGCAGTTTTGGATCCACAACTAGTTTTATGACAAAATAGCTTTAATTTCAGAATTGAGTCAACAAATGTGTGTAAGAAAAAAGTGACTAGTGCCATCCGACACAATTCGCTTGCTTAAACCATGGAAATTACTAATCAACTAAAGGGAATGTACAACTTTCAGCTTATAGAACATAAGTGTGAAAGCTGTGAAAACACACAAAACAAAAAACACAATATATGATTATATAGGCCGTTTGGTATAGGGAGTATTCGGAATGACTTATTTATTTAGCATTCAAATTCCTCTTTTTATTAAAAATCAATGTCTCGGGGTGTTTTCTAACTGCTATATAAGTATATATCTTAATTATATTTTAAGAGTACCTCAAATATCACTATACACATTTATAACCATGAAAGGCAACATTCAACAAAATATCACTATATATTTTAAGAGTACCTCGATTAGGCAATCTTGATTTTGTTTATTTTTATTGTTTATATATCACTGCCTAATCGAACAAAAAATATATAAACAATAAAAATAAACAAAATCAAGATTGCAACATATATAAACTTAATTAGGTAATCAAGATGACTCACTGGTGAGAAGTTTGCAACGACAGCGGTGGCAGGTGACTGTCGTGGTTAGAGTTTGGTGACGGATCTGATAGTGGTGGTGAGGTGAAGCGGTGCTGGTGGTGGTGCAGGTGATGGCGGCTGGTGCTTTGGTAGCTTAGGGTTTGGTGTGAGAAAGAATTGTGTGTGTTATTTGATAGAGTAGATCTTAAAGGGTTTTGGTGGGGAGTTGAAAATTTTGGAGTTGAAAATTTTGGAGAGTTGAAAATTTGAATCCCACCAAAAACCTTATAGACGTATCCATTTGATTTTAACAGGTCTTAAAACGGTTTTCACATTTAGACGGGTGGAAATCAACATCACCGGTCCATAAAAATAGTCTTTTAAACCGGGTGTTTTGATTCTAACCGGCCCAGATGCAATTTTCACATTTAGACCCGTTATTTTCATTGTAACCGGCCTAAATTTTGTTAAATCCTTTTTTAGACCTGTGCTATACATAAAGGGTCTTTATAAGAAGGTCTAAAAGACCATTTTTGTAGTAGTGATTATTTAGATCATTCATTTGATGTTGACACGCTTGACCTCGGTCATATATTTGTTAGTGAATATATATGTTTCTGAGATAAAAATTAATGGTGACATATATATAGTACTGGAACACATATTGATAAATCCAACTGGTCATATACATGGCTGATGATTATTATATATGTTGTTGATACCCTTCATCTCCATCTTCTTAATGGTGAGTTGATTTGGCTAATGAGTCTTTGTTCGATGAAATTATATGAAAGTTCTATAAATAATGTGAAGGCATGTTTCCTAGAAGTAGTTATGGGCTATTAGACGTATTTGGGATTGCGTTAAACAAAGCTTGTTTTAGCTCAACTCGAAACAGAACATTAACGAGCTCTAGTCAATTCCGCTTTAAAATTGGTTATATTATTTTGGATATTTTTTTTTTTAAATTTATCATTATTATTATTATTATTTTTTTGAACTTAGGATTTTTAGTTATTAAAACACTGTTAGGACTCACTGGGAATTAAGTATATCAGGCGTTAGTATTTTGGACTTTCTTTTGTATACTTTAATTAGCAATGCGTACTAATCTACCTGGACATACTTCCTTAATGGTAGATATGCAAGAACCAGTAAGTTACGAACTAAATCTATTGCAGTACCACTAGTATACGTATGTGAAGACTTTCGTGTAGAGGCGAATAAACAATATAAGTGATTTGTTCCTTGTGTTTGAAATTGTTTACTGATTTTTTTTCGTTAACTTTGATGTCTTAATTAAACCTGCTTATTTTTTTTCTTGTAAATTTATCATACTATATTTTCTTTCTCTCTCATGGAAAGATTATATGCTCAAATATCACCATTATGCGTCTTTGCATTAAATGTTTTGATCTTAACAAGATCATTGTTATTAGTTGATGTCCAAGAGACGATAAAACAACCAATACTTCTCAGTCATTGTTTATCATAAAATACAATTAGAAAAATCAAATATGCAGTTTCATACAAATTGCTGCAAGTGTAGATGAGATTCCTTCATTGCATAGTTGCCTAAAATAATTGTGGGGTGCAGTGGTTAGCATGTCGTTTTATTTGACTAGGCATTTGTTGAATTTAATGTGAAAGACAATCATACTATAGAAGATTAATTGTTTTCTTTTTTCTTAAATCCAAAAGAGTCACAATCTGCGTTCATACTCAGGGTTCAATGAGCCAATGGCGCGTAGCTTATATAGTTGGTAATGGGTGGGGCATCTTTGCACCTAACAAGCACAAGGTCCATGGTTCAATCCTTGGCACATGGTCCATGGTTCAATCATTGGCACCCCCATAGCCACAGCCGCTGAATGATTCATGTATCACCTCATAGCCAAAACCACTGAATGAGTCATGTATGCCCTCACATCATAGAAGACAACCGATTGTGAGCTGGTTTGGGATACCGGTTGTTAACCTTTTGCAGCTAACTGAGGTTTCAATGAGGCTTGTTTTGACATCAAGCACTGGACAACCAAGGGCTACACTAGTAGGCTCAAATGTTAGTGTCAAGATTGGCCCAACAGAGACAATGCTCTCATGGGATGTAATAAATAAATTAAAAAAAAAAAAGGATTAAGAGTACATCAAGAGCACATATATTTCTTGAAATTTTGATTCGGTCCGGTCAGCGATCAATTATGCTCAACCCTACGTCCACTTAATCATCTTTTTCACTCGACCCGGTATTGTCCCGGTCACCATTTTTACAAAATTGTAGAATTTTATCAACATATCTCCTAAAAATCAACTTATATGAAAATTAATGCCAACAATGTTTCTCTAATTCTTCCATTAAATGCAGAAAATTGACCCTTTTAGAGTCTTGATTTGGGAATATATAAACTATCAATGAACAAACATATAATTGTCTTTACACTTGAGTCTCACAAAAAAGAGTATATATCTATATGGGTATAAGCTCAATTCCTTGTACCATAAGCCCACTAAGATCCTTTTTACCAGGATATCTGCTCTAACTCAAGATAACAATGAAACAGTTTCCGAAGTCTTCTTGGTTTGAAACTGCCATGCTTTGACTTCCATCCAACCATCACTCCTTGTTGTGGAACAATACTTAGTTTGTGTTTGTTTAGTGGGTTGTAACTGTTTTCATCCAACTTTGGTCCAATGGCTGGGGTGTTTGGAGGGCTGCTAATAGATATACCAAAGATTACTAGAGCAGCCATTTTTAGTATTCAGATCCAAAGGAAGCTCAAATGTGGACCGGTCTTTTGGTAATTTGTAGACAAGGTAACTTGCAAAGTTTGTTTCAGGAGATAATACGTCGGATCTAAATTCTACCTAAATTTCAACTTTGTCCGGCAGTTATTACACGTACTTTTCTAAATCTGCAGAAACAAAAAATCTAATGTGTCAAGTTGTTTATGTTTAATGTTTAACTGGTTCATAAGACATGCTAACTTCAAACAGTGATAACATTTAAACTGAGTATGATTGGTCAACGGAAAATTTACATGCCATCACACACCAAAAACAAATTCTACGATGCTTTAGCATACCATACGGGTACAAAATCCAATGTTTAGGGCTCACTTTTAAAGCTTTTCATTAATCATTGATTATGTTCTTGAGTCTATTCGGATTTACTGGGCTCTAGTAACCATGCTTCCTAAAACAATTACTAAAGATTTTGAAAAGTTTCCTATGGTGTCAATGAATTAGTTAAGTCAGGGATAACGTGGCATGGAATAATATTTGCAAACCAAAGAATCAAGGAGGTTCCACGTTGAAAGATTTGGATAGATAAATGAAACTTAAGTCATCAAGCATTTATGGAATTTTTTTGCATTGTAATAGTGTCTTTCTTAACTATTACCCATTTATGGAACATAATGAATTCACACAAAGAAGTTAAAAGGCAGAAGTGTTTGGAGTGGCCCACTAATCCTTTATGAACAGATGTAGTGGTAAAAACTCAAAAGGTACAGAAGTCCTATTTTGCTAGGGTTAATGTCATAAAATAACGACGTATTTTTATGAGATTGTTTATTTTCAGTGTTGCAAAAAAAAGGACTACAAGGCCGATTGATCGCAATGGATGAAGTTGCCGTATACTTACCATAAAATCTTATGCTAATAAGTGCGTTTCTATCTGAAAACTGACCATAAGTTATATCTAGGAGCAATACAGGTGAAGTCACTGTTACAGAAATCGTATCTGACAAACTTTTAACTGCATTCACAATGTTACTAGTAATCTACTAGTTCTAGAATTTCAGTAACCACGGTTCATGAGCTAAGTTAAACAACATAAATAGCAAAATGGATCATAACACACTTGCGAAAATTAAATCAAAGAAAATACAAAGACGCTAAAGAAGAGAACAAAGTTAGACTAGTATCTATCAATTTTAGACCATTAGGTATGAGGAAATGACCAAAGGCGTCACATCTTCGACGTGTCACTTTTCCTTCTCCACCACTGCCCGATCACTTTTCACATGTTTTGTTTCTATTGTGGCCCAAAATTTCCAGTAAAATAGATGACAAATTCCCTACACTGGAACCATGGGCTCCCTAATGACGGACGACAACTGCCTGGTGCTCTAAAGGACAGAGTCCTATAAACTTGATCAATCTTAATCTTAATTATAGTAATAATTAATTAGGCTGATCACCTAGTACCAGCGTTTTGCCCAACTACAGATACTCTATGACCTTAAGATAAGGTTCGAAACTTACTATTAGTCAAACACACCCTACAAACATCACAGACTATTTTGACAATCGGACTATTTTTACAAATTGACAACCACAATATGCTATTCAGTGTTCGTATGTTTCATAATAGTATAAGAAAACGGTTGCAGAAAGAGTAAGATTGGAGTTGCTTTGAGTCAGTAACTATATACTGTGACTTCAAAAGTCAAACATGTATTCCATTGTCCCATTAGAAACGAAGACAGTAGCCAGACACTTGATAAAAGGGTTTTCTAATGTACTCCTGCATTTAACAGCTTAACCTATCATGACCTTTTGACGTAGGGCACAGCAAGCAGAAAAACACGAATTCAGCATTGTATGCATTAAGCGAAACCGATTGCAATATATGGGCACGCAAATAAAACCAAAGTTATGCCAACGATTTGATGGAACAAGTACAGTTTGGTATTTATACTATAGAAATATACCTTATTTGTTACCGACTTTTTTCTCATAAAAGCCAGGGCGCCATCCTTTGTAAGGTTCCACGAACACCACTAGACACCACGTTGTGTTCTATTACCTTTGATAGCCCATGATGTCTTTCCTGGAAAGTCATAATGCGAAAGTCAGAATGCACAATTATATCATAGGAATGTTAACCAAAAGAACAAAACTGCTCATAGAATGGAATGAAGTGTACATCTCGGGCTGGTGAAGGCATGGAATTTTCCTCCACTTTTTGTTGATGACTTGGGACTGCTTCAGTAGAAGGGTCATCCTTTACTTCAACTTTTGCATCGTTATCAACAACATTCAGGTCTTTGGATACCTTGTTTGCCTCAGACATTTTGTGTATATAGTTCAACAAAGACGTGATGGTAACACAATAATTCAATATCAGGTAATATTATCACTTAAGACTAAGGATGTTTTTCTTCACATAATTCGCAGCCTCTAACTAAGGGGGTGTTTGGATACGATTCTGTATCTACCCTGAAATATTAGTTCTGTTGCAACAACTTATCTTATAAAACCTTACAACTTTAATAAAACCAGGTTTGTGTTCAGACTTCTTATTCAAACACATTTACCAACAAACAACTGAGTCACACATTTGATCGAACACTTGTCTTACACATATAATCCACAACATTTTTACCAAAACAAAGTACACACAACTCAGTGGGACATTTCAACGAACACTTGGATTACACTCTAAATATATAACTCACAAACGTTGTAAAGAAAAATATTAAAACAAAAAAATACAAAACTGATTTGGACATTTCGTCGAGCACTTTGTCTACACGTATTTAATACATTCAAACTAGAGATACGAGTCTGTACAGCAAAGACATATGGTGTTTGCCAAATGAGATTGGTAGAAATGAGATTAGCTGGCAAGTCACCAAGTTTGGAAGCTTTGAGCTCAGGCTGAACTCTCAGAGCTTGAGTCTGGGTTTATATATAAATGTGACTCTTACCTTTACTTTTGTACCATTGGATTTATGTGCTCACATCAGCTTCAGATGAAATAAAGTTAGATCATTTATGTGAAGTCACATGCAAGCGTTTACTGTTACGAAAAATTATGACCCGCTCAAACATATAACTTAGTAGGTGGTCCATATATCTTGCATAGACTTGGTACACAAGGGTCTTTTAAGCTTGCCAAGACTTTCTCGCTTCAGCTTGTTCAGTTGACCATATAAGTTAGTAGGTGATTATATCATCATTTTATTAAGAAAACTTAACCCTTTAGTTTTTGATGTGGAATTTTTAGGCGCCTTTGATTGGTGAGAGCGAGTTACTTTAGGACTAGATCACCAAATCAAGTTACCTATTTTGTTTTACACCTTACTGAATATAAATACATGATTCATAATTTGGGTGGGCATAGTGTGTTTCATTGCAGTTTGCAGGGTGCTAAATTAAATGAAGTCCAAAGTTGTTGACTATTAGGGGATATTTTGTATGAAGCATTAATAAATAGGCATATGTATGTGAGTTTAGTACTCACAAATTAAGTGTTGAAAATTATGTATTGTTATAATTCTTCCTGCAGGTATGTTCCTTCTTTCTTACCGCCTCCCACGGCAACCAAGGGTAAAGAAAATGAAAAACAGGTTAGTGAGCTGCTGAAACATTTCTATGCTACTACCTTGTTGACTTTTTGCATAGTTGCATTGTGTGTTCGACTTTTTTTGTAGCTGATTGTAATGGATTTTTACTACTGACAGAAGGACGAAGAGAGGCCAAAAGAGAAAAGCAAAGGGAAGGCGAGGAATATAGACTATTTCATGGAGGAGTTAAAACATGAACAAGAAATGAGAGAAAGAAGAAACCAGGAGCGCGAAAACTGGCAGGACGGACGTCCAACTTCAACGGTAAGATATGATTTTATTAGGAAGTTCATCATTAGTCAACAAGTTGCCCCTAACTACCTATCTAGTCAAATATTGCAATGCATACATTTTCAACCTTGTTTGGCATTTATATAAAGAGGATTTCATATATAAATAAACCATAATCTCATCTAAATCACATATATTTATATCTTACTGTCTCAGCTATCTAGTCGGTTTGATGAGTTGCCTGATGAATTTGATCCAAAGTTTGGTTCCTTTGATGATGGAGATCCTCAGACCACCAATCTTTATGTCGGAAATCTTGCACCTCAGGTCAGATCGTGATGCTAATATGGTGCTTTAGTTGGTGAAAAAAATGCAAGCTGACCTTTTCTTTCTATGGTCAATACATTTCAGGTAGATGAAAATTTTCTTCTGCGGACATTTGGAAGATTTGGACCCATTGCTAGTGTGAAGATAATGTGGCCAAGGACAGAAGAGGAGCGAAAACGACAAAAAAACTGTGGTTTTGTGGCTTTTATGAACCGTGCAGATGGACAAGCTGCAAAAGATGAAATGCAAGGTTAAGTCCTTCCAAATAGTATAAGAGCTAAAATTCTTGTTTAAATGAGAGTAGAGGTCAACAATCTGATTCGTATATTTATGTAGAAATTTTCCAGCTATACCGGTAATGTCAACTTTTACGTGCCACACAGATGGGAGATTATATGAATTGAAGTTCTAGAAATGTTTAGTTGAATCATTTATGGAGCTTCTAAGTTGCAAGCTTTCTTAGCAAAAGTGATAACTGAATATTGTATTTAATGTTTCAGGGGTGATTGTTTATGATTATGAATTGAATATTGGGTGGGGTAAATCTGTTTCTCTCCCTTCTCAATCACTCCCTGCTCCTCCTCCAGGACAAATGGCCATCAGGAGTAAAGAGGTATGCTTTATGTTTGTAAAAACTTGCTATGAGTTTTAGCTTAAGTGGAAGATATAAAGCAGTAATGACTTGTGTGAGTCTTATGAGTGACCTTTTGTGGTTTGCAGGGTGCCACTGTGATCTTGTCCGGTCCATCTGGTCCTCCCATTACTTCTGTTCCAAGCCAGAACTCTGAGCTGGTAAGTTGACCGTTAATTTTTTTAATTTACGTGATAGGTTGAATATATCTTACACTACATTTGTAAGCAAAAGCTATTTTAAGGTACTGATATTCTAACCTTGGTGATTAGGTTCTTACTCCCAATGTGCCCGACATAACAGTTGTTATGCTTGAGGATGCCCGCCTTAGAAAAGTAATTGATAAAATGGCTCTTTACGTTCTTGGTGGAGGTTGTGCTTTCGAGCAAGCTGTAATGGAGAGGGTCCGTGGGAATCCTCTTTTTAGTTTTTTGTTTGAACTCGGCTCTAAGGAGCATACTTATTATGTGTGGAGGCTTTATTCCTTTGCACAGGTACATGGTTGACAAGCAACACTTATAATTGAACCCTAGAAAAGGGAATGGCAGCTTGAGATATATGTGGATTGAAAGATTAATATTTGCTCTCACAAATGCAGGGTGATACGATGCATAGGTGGCGAACTGAACCTTTTATCATGATAACGGGTAGTGGGAGGTAATAATTGCCGGAAACATATCTTGATACTTCCTTTACAAATCATGCATATGTTGTTATAAAAATCAGTGATTTAAAAAACAAAATTTGGTACCAATTGCTAGATGGGTCCCACCTGCTCTGCCAAAAGACAAGAGTCCAGAGAATGAGGAGACGGGAGCTACATTTGCTGCTGGAAGAAGCAGGGTACAATCTTGTTATTTATTTTCTTTTGTCAATCTTACATCAGCCAGGTGCAATTAAGTTATTTATGTTGGAAAAATGGTTTTGCAAAATGAGTTTTTGCAAAGTTTGGACATAATTTAATATATGTATATGTTATATATATTAGTGTTTGTTGGGGGCGTTATGTTCTCCTCCAAGAGAGCTTCGTAACAAGCTAAAGTATGTCCAAAATGAAGTAGAAATGAATGAGATATCGCGTCTCAAAGTAAGGCACAAAATATGGAAACTAAAACTATCCCACATCGCCTAGTGAAGGAAGTGGTGACTAGTTTATAAGGAATTCTTTGTGTTGGCTATCAAATTCCTTTAGATGAGCTATGCTCCCACTCCTACGTGCGCGCGCGCAAGGGGGGTGCAGATTTCAGGATTTCTGGGCCAAATGGGTTCGAAGCTTCTGAACTCATGCGGGGCAGCGCGACCTGCGGACACGAATGCAATTTGCAATTTGTTTTAAGGCCGCGCGACCTGCGGACACGAATGCAATTTGTTTTAAGAGAGACTGTTTCAGTGATTTTGAGCAAATCATATGGAGTATGGACCACTTTAGTAATTTACTACATGATATTTTTAGGTTTAATCATGATTATGTTTTATTACATGATGGACATTATTTAAGATGAACATCTTCAGTCCCGATCCACTCATATTCTTTGCTTATTTTCCTTCTGTTCTAAGTGTAACATTCTCTTAACTGCAGGAACGAGTCATGAAAGTTCTTCTAGTGTGGGCTGACTGGTTCTTATTTTCGGATGCATATGTAAACGGGTTGCGTTCAACATTTCTTCGATCCAGTAACTCTGGTGTTACCTCATTCCATTCCATTTCTGGCGATGCAACAGAAACCGAACACATTTCCAATTATAGCGAAATTGGCGATTCTGGAAAAATTAATCCAGATGCAGCGTTAGCAATCGGCAAAAGTGCAGCCATGAAAGAACTATTAAATCTTCCTCTTGCTGAGCTGGAAAGACGTTGCAGACATAACGGATTATCTCTTGTTGGTGGTAGAGAAATGATGGTCGCACGTCTGCTTTATTTGGAAGAATCAGAAAAGCAAAGGGGTTATGAACTCAGTGATCATTTGAAGTATTCCCATCATAATCAAAGGGAAAGTAATGTCGATACGGGGCCTGTGGGATATTCAGGAAGGAATCATCAAGTGGATGATGATATGGGTGTCATATCAAAAGGCAAAGGTTCTGCGTCCATAGCTGCAATGATTCCGATCCCACAACCTGAGCTAAAAGCTTTCCCTAATAAGACGAAACCCGAATCTGTATTGCCTGCCTCTAAGTGGGCCCGTGAAGACGATGATAATGATGATGAACAAAAAATAAGTACTAGAGATCTTGGATTGGGTTATTCATCATCTGGAAGCGAGAATGCTGCTGGTGGTCAGTATTGAGGCTATGGATACCGCAAGCACTATCACGAGTTCTGATACTAGTTTAACTGAAGAGAAGGGGTATGTACTTATTATCCTTGTGAAAAGTAATAGATAGAGTTTATTGAACTTCTCTCATATTGTTATTAGGAGTATCATATTTTTCATTTAACATATATATTTGAAACTTCTTTAGTTTTAATTTCACATCCAGACCTTACTCATGGTTTTATTGATAAATAGATTTAAGTGAAAGAATCTGATACTTTTTGAAAGCGAAGAGGTATACTTGCTATTGGGGAGTAATGAATATATCTAGATGATATTATTTGGTATTTTTAGGAAGGGACAGAATTACGACTTTGAAGTTATAAGTCTTTACTAGATTTTATTTATTTATTTATTTTTTATATAACTTTACATTCATAATCATGGTTGTTTAATTGTCCCACACGTGCAGACAAAAGTTGAGACAGGTTGAGGTGTCTTTGATTGAGTACCGTGAATCCCTTGAAGAACGAGGATTAAAGAAAGAAGAAATTGAAAAGAAAGTGGCGGCACATCAAAAACAATTACAGTACAAGTATGGCTTAACGGATCATAATGAAGATTCATCACACAAGAGTGAGTTTTAAATTGTCAGGGTTTAAGCTTTTGGTAATTTTGTTGAATACACATATAATGTTTTAGTAATCACAGGGACGTCTTCAGAAAGAAGGGAGAAAAGAGATGATTCACGTGAATCTTCAAGAAAGCGTCAACGAAGCCATCATGACAGTGAAAGCCCACAGCGTAAATCATCAAGTAGGGATCGGGAAAAGGGTAGAAGTTATTATTCACATACTGAAAGAGAGAAGGAACGAGACCATGATAGAGATAGACGTAGAGACAAAGACAGGGACAGCAGGAGAAGATAAACTGAGTTGGAATTCGTAGGTATGATTATTTTAGTCATGAATCAAAACAGATTTTTACAGTTTATCAGCTTCTTTTAGCTTATGTTATGTTATGTTTGACATAATTGCAATTTATTCATGGGTTAGCTGGTTAAATCCTTTCGTTTCTTGCAAACAACAGCAGCAGTAACAACACGTGGATAAATGATGATGATAGCCCCACAATGTTTCCTGCTCGTGATGGACATTCTGGAATTTACATATAAATCCGGATTCATCCTCTTGTTCACGTGGTATGATTAATGAATCGTATTTGCTGTAAACAGCATGGTAACTTTTTTTTGCATCTTGTCACGGATCTAATTGGTTTGTTGTACGTACAAGAAAGTATTTTGTGTTGGTGCTTTGAATTTTAAAGTGAGCATAGAAGTGGGAGTATCATATTGCGCTTTTAGACCCGTATAGTGCAGTGTCTTTTTAATTCATGATCCTTTTAAGTGCAAGGACAAGAATGATGAAACAGGAACCTGTAAAATGGAGCATCAAACTCATTAATTATAAGACAATAATACCCAATAATAATTAAAAAAAAAAAAATCATAATTCATCTAAAACTTTGTAACTATGACAATATGGAAGCTAGTAGATATCTATACTACTTAAAATCATAATTCATCTATACTACTTAAAATGCCCGCGCACGCGCGAGTTTTTTTTTTTTTTTTTTTTTTTTTTTTTTTTTTAATGTTTTAAGTTATATATTTTTATTTATTAAAAAACAAATAATTTAATCTTTGTTTTGTTTGACTTATGATTTTTAATTATAGTTTTTTTATTAATAAAGATAAGTATTTAAAAAGTTTAATACTATTATTAGTTGCATCTTATCAATATTTTTTGTATATATCTTCTACTTGTGTAGTATATCAATAAAATGGATTTATAAATTTATAAATTAAAAAGTAATAATTAAAATATAACCTAATAAGAATTTTTTTTTTAAATACGAAAATCTTCACCTGAGGTTTTGTTTTATTATATAACAGATAAAGAATGAAACATATTATTAAAATGTTATTGTTAAAATATTTAGCACATTAGAATTATTATAATACCCTCAATTATTATTGAAATACACAAAAAAAAATCGGCATTCAATGTTTTGATATAGTTTCCTAATTATAGTAGTCTTATATAATTTACTATCTACAACAACTTAACATTCAAAACTACATAATTTCATTTTTAACACTTTATTCTCGCCAAAACTACATAATTAAATACATACATAATTACCAAAGTACATACTTACAATTCGAGTTTGCTACAATACTTAATAGTGAATAATAAAGCATTGCATTATACTTAACAAACAATGCTTATTTATTATCATTCCTATTTCTCACCCTATAATACCCTCGACCAAGCACCCTCTAATAGAAACATTGATTGTCCAATGTTTTTATATCAATATTTAGTGTAAAAATTAACAAACAACAAATATGTATTTTGTACTTATTTGCAACACTTGAGTTGCTTAAAAAATAAAAAATCACCAAATAATAATAAAACTAAGAAAAATAATACTACGTAGTACTATAATATTTGATAACAAACACCATTACATTAATAAACGGTCAAAGCCTTATCTTCTTCGTCCTCGACCCAGGTTTTGACCCGGTTAACAGAAATTGGAGCTCAATTTTCACAATATCTCCCACAAATCAACTTATGAAAATTTAAAGCAAAGCGCAAACAATAATATCAATAGATTGCCCACTACAAAATCATTGCAAAAAAATCGTCTATATGGGTCTCAGCTCGATTCCTTGTACCATGAGCCCCTTAAGATCCTTTTTACCAGGATGCTCAAATTTAAGACGCATACGAACTGATTCGGTGGTAGTTTCTGTTTTAAACTGCCATACTTTGACTTCCATCCAGCCATCGGTCCTCTGTTGCGGAATGGCATTCCGTTTGTATCTGTTGAGTGGGTTGTAGGTATTTTCATCAAACTTTGGTCCGATAATTGGGGTGACTGGAGGGCTTACTAAATAGATAAACCACGAATCTTTAGCCTTTTCATCCTTCACTTGAATAGGAGCGTCAAATGTGGATTGGTCTTCTGGTAATTTGTAGACAAGGTATGCTGCATATGTTGTTTCAGGTGATACTACTTTGGATTTGACTTCGCTCTTGATTCCAAATTTGTAGCCGCGTGTTATTACAAGAACTTCTCCAAATCTGCAGAAAGGAAAAAAAAAAAAAACTAATCATTTATGTACTAGATTTGGAAAGTGTTTATGGTTTCCAAGTGCTAGAAGCCTACTAATGTATTAATTTGTTTAGGTTTATTGTTTAACAAGTGGTCATAACACATCGCAGCTTCAAACAATGATAACATTTAAACTGAATGGAATTGGTCAATGGAAAATTAACATGCCATCGCACACCAAACAAAATCCTACGATGCTTTGGCATACCGTTGGGTACAATATTTAACATTTAGAGATCTCCTATGAAGCTTTTCATAATTGATTGCTTATGTTTTTGGGTCTATTCGGATTTACTAGGCTTCTATAATCAAGGAGGTGTGCCCTTATTCATTAACTGATACACTAATCTAGTGAGAAAAGCTCAGTAGATCGTAATACTAACAAAGAACAGCTCTGATGAGGCAATTTCCTTTTCAATTATCACAATGAACAAGATACTAAACACATACTATTTTTCATCATCTTATGCTAACTGTAGCTTACTATTAGAAGATGACATGAAAGGTCCCTGTACTTTCATTAAGGAACTGTATGGCCCTTGTGTAAGATTGACCTATAACAGGAGGTTTCGGGTTGAAAGATTTGCATAAATAGAATGAAACTCAAATCATCAAGAGTTTACGGAATATTGCAGTGTAATAAGTGTCTTTCTTAACTATTACACATTTATGGAATATAATGGATTCACACAATGAACTAAAAAGGCAGAGTGTTTGGGAAGTTAAATGCTAGAACTTAGACAGTTGGAGATGAAAGAACTTGTATGGGACAAGGGATACAGCGAACACTCATATTGTCCATAAATTAGGAGTGGGGAATCCAATTAAGTGGCCGTTGGAGTGGCATAAAATATATCCTAATGTTACAAGCAACACAGAGCCTGTAATCCTTTGTGAAAAGATGTCGTGGTATTGGAAAAACTCAAAAGGTAAAGAAGTCGTGTTTGCTGATAAACATGTTTGGGTTAGAAGTCAAACTCTAGAAGTGAAGTGCTTTTCCTTGGTATGGTACTCTTCTGTGTAATCCTAGACATAAAATCTCCTATGGATGGCAATTCAAGAAAGGTTACAAACGCAGAATAAGTCACTAGATGGGATAAGTAGAGTAATGGTCAAGTTGCAGATATGATTGGTTTGAATGGGTTGACTAATGGTTGGCAAGATATTATTCAGGATTTTGCTCCTAGATCATAAAACAACATTTGGAGCATCCTTAGAACTTAGAAGACTCGTATTTGCTGCTGCTGTATAGTTCATGTGGCAGGAAAAAGATCACAGAATTTCAGAGATGAAAGTGAGTTGGGACGTGCTGTATGCAAGGATTATTGAAACTATAAAGCTTAAGCTAATGAGTTTTAAAGTGAAGCAAAATGAGGTAGCCCTCCATGTAGCAAAGCTGTGGAATGTGGGCATGAATATTCAGAATTCTGATAGAGGAAACAAGGGTCAATAGAGCTCTGTTCTTTAAAGCTAGTAAGATTTTGTATCATCACTTTGTAGTGATGGTTGAGACTTCAGATTGTGAAGGTAGTTGTGTAGAATGGACTGCTTATTGTATAGATTTCAATATTAGTATATTCAAATATGGATTGCCACTTAAGGTGGATAAGCAATAGTGCACTACCGAAATAGATTCTAATGTTTCTGCCAAAATTTATCATATCACAGTTGCGTGCAAGAGAAAGATTTATCAATAGATAAATTTTTTTCATAAAGTCTTCCTATGCAGTTGCAAGGTGGTGTAAACATAAGCATAAGATATAAACTATTACTGAAAAACTAACAAGAAATATAAAGGAAGAACCTTGATTCGTTGGAAGACTTCCAGTTTGAGTTATTTTTGTGTTTTGCAGCTCTTGCAGATAGCATTTGACATTTCTTCCCATTTTTATCAACACTGAACCACTATAAATCGATATAGATACGATAAGTGCAGGAATGGGTTTTGAAAATTGGCAGTGAACTAGTAATGATATTATTCATATTAAAAATATACCTTATGACCATCATCAAACAGGAACCCTTTGCAAAGAATTGAGTATAGTTCCTTCTTTGTTTTCCACTCTAAACTAACTTTTGACAATCTGAGTGTTTCTTCATAATCATTTGGTATCTTTTGTTCCCAATACGTATCTGAATCTGATATGGTTTCGATATCCTCCACCCTTTCATCCTCTAACAACTGATCTTCCACCTACATATAAAGTTTAGCTATAAACAATGCAATAGTACTTATTTGCCTCTTAAGAACCTATTAATTCTGTTGGGCTTCCACCTAACTTCTATAAATACTGTATCATTTTTTTTTTAAAATTTCTAACTAAATTTTTAATTCTGTTAGCAATTCATAATCCACCCGTCCCAACCCAACCTTCATTTGCCACCTATATTTCAAAATATTCTGGTGGTTGACCTGTTTTGTAAGAATGTTTAAGGTACAGGATGCCTTCTATTCCTTGTATACTGATTCCAGGATTTATACATAATTTTTTTTGAAACACGTTTCGATCCAAACCATTTTGGACATATTACCAGACCTAACCTAACACGACTTTATTGGCAATTGTAATTCAAGATATTCTAGCAGTTAACCTCATTTATCTTTTGAATTCTAAAACTATCATAAAAAAGGACTAAGATGAATAAACTTGTATATGTCAGCTTACTTTTTCCAGGGGCTGAAACACGATGCCTTCTACTCCGTATATATCGGTTCCAGAATTTTCAAAAATAATTTCAAGATCAACAATACTCCCATCGCTAGTGAATTGATACAATTCAGCCATATACATACCATCTTCTCTTCTTTGATTTGCATGGTACACAACAGAAGAAGTTGTTGCCTCCCCTCTTAATCGGTACTTGAGGTCTACGTACACTTGTTTACCACTTGAGGAACTGCCGTATACAAGGTTCACGGTATATATGATTGATGGAGACAATAATTGGGTCTTCACGTGTGTTTTGAATCCCTTATTGTTTGTTTGATAAAGGCCTGCTGGAAATCTGCATGAAGAAGAAGAAGCAAAGAACGATGCATCAATTTATATATACTTATGAAACAATAGGGATAAGTCTGAGTATGACAAGTCACCTTGACTCTTCATGAGACTTATAAGTCTGAGGAGTGGAATCTTCATTTGGAATCAAACAGTCTTTCAAGGATACCATGTGACATTGTTCTCCTTTCTTATTAAGCGAAAACCACTGCATAATTAGTAAGTTGGGAATTAGTTCTACTCAGATTATCTTTATAAATAGACATTGCCAATTGAATACCGTTTTGTATCCATTAAGGAGGACTCCTTTGGAGAGAATCTGTTTAAGTTCATCAAGGGATGTGTAGAAGAGTGATTGTGAGGCAGCCTCGACTATGTGTTGGTACTCTTGAAACACTGGAAGTTGCACCTATATAATGACATATCCAAGCAAGTGAGCCATACGTCTGGGTTAATTAAGTGTCATTTTTTCTTTATATCATTTTATAAATAACATAACCATTGTCTATAAACTGCTTACTTTTTCTTCAGATGGTTGGAACTTGAAGCCTGCTACTATTAAACTGATCCAACGGTATTCAAAGTCAAATTGAAGGTCAGCAGTTTTGTGTTGGCTTGTAAACTGACACAATGGAACAATGAACCATCCATATTCTCTCATATATGTTGGGTAAATAATGAAAACTTTTGCCTCTCCATCTATTTTGTATCTCAGGTGGGTATATGAATTGACACCTGATTGATCTTCATATCGGAAGACAAGGTTAAGCGTGTATGAGATATGAGGTGTCAAGTATTCACCTCTCACACGTGCTTTGAATCCATGCCTTTTATATCGGTAACATCGCCCCTCAAATCTGCATACAGAAGAATAAAGGCAACAATTAATTAGAGAAAAAGGATTGATAAAGTTACTGAATACCCCCTTGAACTTTCACTAAATGCCAAACTCACTTCATATTCCTTACTTACATAGAAAAACGGCTTCTATGCAAATCCTCATCATCAATTACAGCGAGATCCAGACAGGCTTCTATGCAAATCCTTTCAATGTGTTCCCCCTTCTCATTTATAGACAGTCACTACACGTCCCTTAAAAAATAAAGTTCCGAATTATAGTGCTATTATTGAGTTTACAATATGAGAATCAGGGCATAAATTGGGTCAGGCCTTTTAGATTTGGGTCAAGGGGATTGGGCCCAAGTCTAGTGGGTAAGTTTTTGTCGTTGATTATTTTTTTCCTCCAAAGATGAACACACTTTGATGTCATTCTTAAAAAAAGTACAAGAAATTGGACTAAATTTGATGACTCAGTTTTGACACATTTGAGATGTCATTTTTAACAAACCCAGTCATATTGGTTTTATAAGTGAACATACATATGTGTTTGGTATCAATGAAGTCAATTTCAACAAAAAGGCTAACATTTTTTAAACATAATTTACCAATATAAATCTTCAAATAAATAACTCAAAGCAATGAAGCTAATTACCGTTTTGCCCTTATTAATGATTAAGCCATTGGAGAGAAGCTCTTTGAGTTGGTTTCCAGTTTTGTATATTAGACAAGGATCCACAGCCATGAGTATATCTTCATACTTTGTTAGCACTTCGAGCCTGAGATCAGGAAATTCCCGTGATTCAAGTGCAATCTCCAGTTCTTCCACAACGCGAGAAATTGTTGGCCGTTCTTCACGAGCTTTGCGTAAACATTGAAATGCAATGTCTGAGAATGTTTTCAAAGAACTTGGATCCATTTGTTGTATGAGATCTTGCATAATAATCTCATTTAACTTATTCTCTTCGTAGCTTTGCTTCCATGTAGGTACGTGAATTGCCTTTAACTGGCCGTTGCTATATTCAGCGCATAGTTTCCCGGACAAGACTTCAAACAAGACTACCCCAAACGAGTACACATCCGACTCTTTCGTTAGGGAGTACGTCTCCATATATAATTACTCACAATACCCAGGGGTACCTACGGCACCCGTGATAAGAAGCGAGTACTGTTGATTAGCAGGACCCATCTTTGAAAGCCCAAAGTCGGAAACCTTCGCTGTCATATTCTTATCAAGTAGGATGTTTGCACTTTTAATGTCACAGTGCAATACTCTTTGCTGTGTCCCATTTGGATCATGAAGGAAGCTCAGTCCCTTCGCAGCGTCAACGCATATCCTTAGACGCTGCGTCCAAGTGAGAGCAGCGGAACTTAACAAGCGATCGAGACTTCCACCAGATGCAAACTCGTAAATGAGGATCATCTCACCCCCTTGGCAGCAAAATCCCAGGAGAGATATCAGGTTTTCATGCCTGTAACATGAAAGCATTCTGATTTCTTTGAAAAACTCAGGGTCGCCTTGTCCGTATCTACGATCAAGGCGCTTAATAGCAACCAGGCTTTTCTCTCCAGATTGAGAGTGAGACAATTCTCCTGCGTACACTTTTCCAAAACCACCTCTTCCGATAACCTTGTTTTCATCAAAGTTGTTGGTGGCTGATATTGTTGGACCTTGATAATTGTAAAAGTCTTGTATTATGAAGATGACGATAGATGAAGGGCTGAACATGTTAAGTAGAAAGTTTATAACCGAAAAAGTAGTTATTTCGGTTGGTAGTTATAGGCAGTTATTTCTGTAAAAGCCAAAGGGGGTGTCGTTTGGTTGAAACCATTCGAACCATCATGACCATTGGGTCATACCCCTTCATATCTATATATAGTCCTTTACATGTAAACGTTTTTAGTTAGTGTCAAAAATACGATGTAACCTACTGTTACTTTGTTAATAATAGAATCATTTTCTTGTCAATCTTGTGCAACATGATCCTGGGAATATCAAGTTTCTGGAACCTGTGAAAAAATCCAATATGGTATCAAGAGCCGAAGGTTGTTGCAAGGTTACAAGATGTGATTCAATTCTCTTGATCAAGAAGATCAAGAAACTGAGAAGGAAGGCACCAAGATGTTGGGGAAGATAGTGCACAATCAAGAACCAATGTACATGGACATCAAACGAAATTGATGGACTGTTTGTTGTGATTTCTGCTGAAACGCGACAACAAACAAGAAGGAAGAAAACAATATTGTAGGACTTTGTGGGACTGCTGGAACGCGACACAAAGAGAAGAAAAGGAAACTCTTGACGTTGAAAGAAGCGTAGAAGCAAGAGTAGCGCAGAAGAAAAAGACTTTGTGAAACCGGTTGAAAACAAGATACAAAGTATAAGACGCAGGACTAGCGCGCAAGATGTAAGACGCAGGACTAGCGCGCAAGGTATAAGACGCAGATTCTAGAAGCACAAGGAACGTTGTTGTGAAGAAGAAAACGTATACGTAGAATAAAGAAGGAGTACTAAAGAGAAGAAACAAACGAAGGACTGATTTGTTTCATAGGAATTAAGAAACGAAGGACTGTTTTTCTGGATCGATTTGGTTACCAAGGCGTGGTACCAAGTTGTGTGTTAGAAGGTTTGTGATCAAAACAACACACAAGAACAACAACAGCGAGAGGATGAGCAAACGAAGGACTGTTTTGTTCAGCGAAAGAAGAAACAAGCGAAGGACTGCCTTGTTTTGTTGGAACGAATTCAGAAGCGAAGGACTGATTTCTGGTTCGGTGTGGTTACCAAGGTGTGGTAACAAGGATTGTGTGTAGGAAGTTTCTTAGGAATCTCAAAGAGACCGAGATCAAGAACAACACGCAAGAAGAAAGGAAACGTGTAACGTGGTACAAGAAAGTGTTGGTTTGTTTGTGTCGAATATAAACACAAACAAGAATAACACAGGGAGGCCGTGGAACGTTTTGTTTAGACTCGTTGGCAACAACAACAATTCGACAAGGAGAACGAAGAAGGAACCGTGGTGTTCTGTTTTGGTTCGAAACAAAACAGAAATAAGGCGACAAATTCGAAAGCTTTTGTTAAAGGTTGAAGTCGAATAGGATTTGGAAAGGCAACGAGGCAGGAAGAAACAAAAGAAAAAGGCATTGCTTGTGGATGTGATAAGGTATACTGGGAGAAAAAAACAATCAAGGATTGTTTGGAGACGTTTAGCAATACAAGAACAACAACAAATAACGAAAAGGATGGGCTGATCACTCATTCATAGGAAAATACCGACGGGTATTGAAGAGTTGTTGAAGATACGGTGTAAAAGTGAAGAAACACAAGGAAGTATTGTGGTACAACGATGGAATGGAACAAGCAACAGCAACAACAATCATGAAGACAAGAAGAAGGAAAGAAAAGACACGGAGAAGAGTATGAAGACTCGAAGAACAAGACTTAAACAATTAGGGGGGAGAATGTTGGACCTTGATAATTGTAAAAGTCTTGTATTATGAAGATGATGATAGATGAAGGGCTGAACATGTTAAGTAGAAAGTTTATAACCGAAAAAGTAGTTATTTCGGTTGGTAGTTATAGGCAGTTATTTCTGTAAAAGCCAAAGGGTGTGTCGTTTGGTTGAAACCATTCGAACCATCATGACCATTGGGTCATACCCCTTCATATCTATATATAGTCCTTTACATGTAAACGTTTTTAGTTAGTGTCAAAAATACGATGTAACCTACTGTTACTTTGTTAATAATAGAATCATTTTCTTGTCAATCTTGTGCAACATGATCCTGGGAATATCAAGTTTCTGGAACCTGTGAAAAAATCCAATAGATATGATATCTTCCAGTTGGATTTCAAGATGTTTGAACTCAGTCACAAAGGATGCCATTGTTAGCTGATCAATCAAATAATAATGGGAAAGATCAAATTGTAGAAAAAGTACTAAAATTGGTTTTTAAGAATGAAGAATAAGGACAGATTTACTTGCTGTGACTGGCTAATTAAAGAGGTTATGATTAGATATGGTTTACCTAACACACTAGATGAAACATTTATATAGAAATTGTACTTACAATGAAATTTCATGTAAAGTGAAACTGATAATTATTATAGTGCAAAAAGAAAAAGGGAGTGTTGAAAAAGGAAGAGTGAATGCAAGTGGGATACCAATCAATTCAATTAGCACCAGTGATGAAGGTGTGCATTTTATATATAGTTTACCCATGATATGCAACGAAATTATAGTTTTAATGTTAGAGTAAAAACTAACTAAAATCTCATTTATCTTGTTTATGAGGAATTGGACGACACGAGCTCTCATTTCTTTTATATGAAGTGTTTCAACAAACATTTGCACAAATAATATGACTTGCACTACAATACATAGTTTGGGTAGGCGACAAAAGAAATATGAAAAGTAATGACACAAAATATACAAGTCTTTTATGGAGAGATGTGTGGAAAATTAAACTTAGCGTGAACCCATTGCTGCTTCTTATTCTTTCGAATGTTTAGGTGCGCGTATCTTCAAAGTCATCTCTTTGTGCATCGGTCAATGTATGTTTAGTCTCCACACACTGAACGAAAATAACGAGAGCAAAGTAAGTATAATAAGCAACTGTAATTGCATCTTGCAGAAGTAAGTTCAACAATAAGGAATGTCATAACAAGAATCATACCCTGCTTCTTCCGTCAATAATGTGGCTCCCGTCTCCTCATTCTCTTGACCCTTGGCTGTTTGCAGAGCACGAGGGACCCATCTAACAAATGATACCAGTTATGTCTTTTAGATCATTGATTTCTATAACATATGCATGATTTGTAAATCGAAGTATTTAGATACCTCCCACTTCCGGTTAGAGCATTGGGTATGGTAACTCAACCCCATCGCCATTCCTACGTGTCGTCCCAAACGGCGCCATCACACCCCGGACGCCATTTCCCAAGCCAAATAAATGGCGCTGCGTGAATTGTGCTTTTGTGTTTCTTTAAAAAAAAAAAAAAAAAAAAAAAAAAAGAAAAAGAAAAAAAAATAGCCTTTCGAGCGCCCCAAGCGGTTAAAAATTTGATTTTTTTTTATTCCACCTCTATAAATATTACACTCATTTAACCATTTTTCACACTCCTTTCTTTAATTCTGTCTACCAAATAACACATTCTCTATATAAAAAATGAATCCGAATGGGACTTGGGGCAACAACCATATGCGTATGTACACAATAATAGCTGATAATATTGGGACCTGATCGTGGGGTCAGTGTAGATGCCTTCATGATATGATTGCATAAGAAAACTTTTCAACTAAGACCAGGCACAACACACAATTCTTTTCTCTGGGTGCATGTATCACATGATTTGCATAAAATAAAATAAAAAATTGTATGTGTTGAGGTGTTAAGCACTAAACAAATAGTGATTTTTTGTTATAATGCAACATTAAATATTAATTGCTGGCCAATAATTGAAACAAATAGTGATCGGTTGTTATAATGCAACAAATAGTGATGTGTACATATTCTAGATAACCTAATTTTATCAAAAATAATACTCCTAATAATATACTTTCAGTTTGAGTAAACAAATCGAGGGTGGTTAGGATGTCCTTTTATTTGACATTAAAGTTTTGATACTTAACACGTTGAATAATCAACCTTAAGGAGTTAAGGGTGTAATCAGCAGCACATGTGTACTCGCTTCACCTGTGAAGCATCCCGGATATATGAAACCGTGAAATCCCAGCAAAACTTCATATATGCAAATATACAGGAAAACATACAGCTCACTAAACTGTTGACTACTTCTTATTCATCAGTCATCACATAAATATTTAGCGTAACATTATCATTATCCTTATTCAAACAACTTAAACGATTAAAAAAGAAAAGCGAAAGAAAATACGAACTAACAGGAGCAACAGCTCATTCACGAACAGAATAACGTAGTTATCTGGGCTAGACATTATATCAAACAATTTGTGGCAAATCTAAATAACTATGTACACAAATTTCGCATATATGTCAATGAAAATATATCTCTTCAGCAAGGAAAGTCAAATTTCACTTGAGCATTTTATCGTGCACCCTACTTCATTATATGTTCCGAAAACAGTTTTTATATATTGGTTCAGTTCTAAATCGGTTTGACTTTCGAAAGAAAGTTGAATTGTACCCTAACCTCTATGTTACAACATAGTGATAGGAACAATTGATTAAGACTTGATATCGGTATCACTTTTTGTTTTCTATACTCTATTTACTTTATCAAAAACAGGTAAAAACATTTGACACACAAAAACAGTTACATAGTGCAAAAGGTCTTCGTTGATCAGTTGTAAAGTTTTTCAAGAAAACATTTACATTGGTGATATGGGTGATAGAACAGAGTACTTGTTAGATTTACTACACATATGTAAACAAGAGACAAATAGAAAACAAAACAGAGAGCTTGAATGAAGTTTATATTTTGATCTTCCTCTTCTCAATGGTGAGTTTTTATATTTATCATAGTACCTGAGCCGAGTTTTATCTTGCAAGCTCTCATTCCCAAGATGCAAACTCGCACACAAGGATAATTGAGATGTGCATTGGCTGGGCCTCATGGAAGTATTTTGTAAACATGTTTTATGCTCATCACTTTACTAGTAATTTAGTATGACCAGTATGGGTACTTATAAGTTTTTGCTATGTTTCAAGTTAGAACATAATATTAGTAACACATGAGTAACACCCCTTTTTCTACCTCGTCACTCTTCTTTAACCTCTAACCTTCATCACCAGCATCACCATCATACCCACCACCACATCACCACACTATAACCACCATACCTACCACCACTTTTCCACACCGTCAACACCACCTTATCACACTGTAACCACCATACCCACCACCACTTTACCGCACACTTATCAAGTAGACCCTACTTTTCTAATCATAATCAATGTTGATAAAAGGCTACTACATACTCACTTCACCACTGGGTTTTTACAAACAACCCCAGACTTTGAGTGCCATTTCTTCCACCAATCAACACACCCAATATTGATAATACCAAACAGCACTCGTGACTCTCACTTTATCCTATCTAAATTCAATCCCAAAAGAATTCTTATTCCAGACACCAAAGTTTCACATACTAAGAAAAGCAAACATAAATCAAATTAATAAACAAAAATTAAAGTAAAAACCTATAACAAAAAAAAAGGAAAAAAAAAAAAGTAAATGACACATATTAACACATTACCACTCGTAATACCTGAATAACAAGATGTAATCAACTGAATTGGAAGAAAGTGAGCCCATTAAATCACTCGTGGGAAATTGAAGAAAGTGGGGTCCACATGGAGACGACGTGCCCGAATTGGAAAAACCCGAACTTGGTGATATTAATTGTCCCATTGGGCTTCCGGGGTATAACTGATGAAAGGACTGATACTAATAAGGTATAACGTTATATTTGTTACTTGATTCCAAAATCCGAGAATATGGGACATCTGGTGAAGAATGTGTAGTCATATGGACGGTTGTGTAAATGGCGCTGTTGATGGCTCAGTGGTGTATGTAGAAAAGACTGGTGGTGACACCAATGCTATGTTCTCTTGTGTAATCATGCTCCTCTTGTGTAGAGTATGTTCTTTTGAACTTAGTTTTGAATAGTGTGAAATGATGATGATCTGTTGTTATTAGTTCTCGTTCTGGTACGGTAACAGAGATTATTAGTATGAGTGATAAGATATCTTGGGTTTGTGGTCTACTGGAAATGAGATTGTGGATGTGAGGTGTTCGTTAGTGATCCAACTGCTCTGCCACCTCAGGGATTGGATCCACTAATACCTATTTTAGGTAATGCGTAATATAACAACAGTTTAATTAGTATCGACAAGATTATAGTATGCCATAACTAGTTGGAAGAATATAAGAGAACCTGCTGTAGTGTCCTCTGCCCTGAAGACTCCACTTTTGGATGGGTATCATTTAGCACCTAGAATCAATCAGAAATAAGTTAGAAATGTGACTATTTTCACAAATGATTAGTGGTAGCAATTTCGACCATTTACTTGTGGTTGTGTTATACCTAACACGTCAGATAGGAAACAAATGCAAACATAACTACATTATTCCCACTAGTCACTTAGTAACCCTACAACATGGGGGATTAACAAGGCGCGCAGAGAGCGACTTGAGCTATACTCCCATACTCTATTTTTGTCAATAAGAAAAAGCTAAGTAATAAGTATAATTTAAAAAATAAATAAATAAATAAATAAAAATAAAATAAAAAAATGAGCTAGTTACATGTTTAAAGAAATTGTAGACCAATTAGCCTAATGTGAATAGATGGAATGGACCAAGTGCCGTACCAAGTTTGACATGAGTGTTCAAATTGAGTATTATCAATAACACCAATCTGTAATGCTTATACTCCCGATTAGTCTCATGCATTGCATAACACAACCTATGAGCATCCTTATGTTCATCAAGCAAGCTGTAATTTATACTAATTTACACAAAGTAATTCCTAATAATAACACACCAATTTTCTTGTTGCATAGTTCTACTTATACAACTACTAGGAAATGCTTACGTTAATTGTTTTCTATAAGAGGGTGTCACAAAGTACATTTACCCATTTGCTAAGTTTTATATTCCTGCTAATACAACTCTATTTAGGCTTCCCATATATTAACATTTATGTCTTAATTCACAGTAGAATTTAACTACTCGTTAAGAGTCTCGTGTGCTAAAACATGCACTGTTGAGACAATATATGTATATATAGAGGGTATTGTCGAGCACAAGTATTGCCAGTAATAGCATATTCAGATACCCCCACCCTGATTCCCTTTTTTGCGTGTTTACTTTAGCTCTTATCCTAACAATTCACTAAAGCATATCAATATTAAGATGCATATTTTATTCAATATCTATCCTCAATTAAAGAGGAACATGAGTGTATACCTTATAAAAATTAGGTCATAATCGAGTGCAAGTGTCTATACTCTATACCTAAAGTTCATACTTCATAGACACGAATACACAATCAAATCATCGATAAAACAAGTAAACTAAACACAAACACAAACAAATTATTTAACAAGTATATAAAAATTTCAGACAGGTGATCAAATTAACTCGTAATAATTATGGATTAGATATAACCTCCGAAAAGAATTAGGGAAAAATAGTGATAATGAGATTCGGAAGATGTCAGCCATGGCGGAATGGTGCTACTGTGTGTTTTTACTGTGTGAAACTGTGGAGAAGAATGATTTTTATGGTCGATGTTCATTGTGTGTTTGTGTATAAAAACTAGTTATAATACCCGTGCACGCACGGGTTTTCCAGAAAAATTTAATTATATAGTATTATCGTTTAAAAACAGAAAATCTATGTATATTTTAAAAAGTTAGAGCATCAACATGTGCGAAAGTAAGAAAAATAGTTAGCCGAAATTGTCAATATAACCGTGACATCGGCCTTGTATTGGATTCTTAAGCGTGTCTCCTTAGAATATTATTCGGTCAAAGGTTCTTTAATCACATGCGTTTACACATAAATCAAATTTATTTTAAAATTTTTGCTTACTATATAGACATATAACAATTTAACCGCGAAAATTGTGATATAAGTACAACTAATAAGTATGCATGAGTTTTTCATTATGTATTAATATTAATTAATATTTTGTAAAAATTTTATTAGATGAAAGATTTAACTTTACATGAGTCGTTATAAGTACAATCGCATATGTTTATTTTCATATCACAGTAACTCGTACTTACCATTTGATATTTTTGTTACCGTTAACAATAATTTAACTGCATTTAATATTTAAACCCGTGTACATATAGATTAAACCTTTAATAGGATAATATGAGTTCTTATTTATATTTAACTGATGTGAGTCAAATTATAGTATATAATTATATTCCGAAGAAATACTTGTGAAAGTATTTCCCGGGTCGTTCTCCCAACGAAGGCTCGAATGGAATTTCCGAATTATCGATTTGGGAATCGTGTAGTGTAAGTGAATAGTGAAAAGTGATTGTGAAATCAAAATGTGAAAATAAATTATGAAATATGCACAAGTTACAAGCTATATATGCACAAAAGTCAAAAACGTGAAAAACGGAAATGCAAACGTAATTATAAAACGTAACGTACGAAATAAAACGCGACTTTTATTCTAAAAGTGATCCTACAAATGTAAAACAATTTTCTAAAAATCTTAAACTAATAAAAAGAATTTTAAGGAAAAGAAAATATTTTTTTGAGTTTTTATTTATTTTCTATGATTTATTTTCTATTTATTGAATTAAAAAGTAATTAAAAATTAAGGAAAATGTAAAAAATAATGGGAAAATTATAAAAACTAATCTCAAAAACCTAAAATATTATAAAAGAATTTTCTAAACTATTTTTGTATTTTTTTAAAGCTTTTTCTGATTTTTATTGGATTTCTGTTATTTAAAAATGAATTAAAAATGATTAAAAATAAAGAAAAATTAAGAAAAATATCAAATCAACTCAGACAATTATGAAAATTTCACAGAAAATCTAGAATATTATAATGAGCTTGCAGAAAAATTTTGAAAAGAAAAAGATGTGCAGAAGTGCTTATTTTGAGCTAAACAGCTTATGGCAAGTGCTTATGTATAAGCACTTTCCACAGAAACTTAATTAAACTTTGAAAACAGAAGTAATATGCTAAAATCAAATCAGGAATGTTCGAATAAGATGAAAAATTACACAGAAACTTAATGATGCAAGTAATAAGCAGTGAGAGAATAGCTACTATAATAAGCAGAATGGAACCAGAATAAGCCGAAAATCACCACAACAAGCTCAAAAGAACTCAAACATGTCAATTATACTCAGATCACAAGTTAATAAGCTATGCTGCAAAGCTTAACTGATAATAGCTAACTCAGTTCTAAACCCCTAATTGCAGCTAAAATTTAAGCACTCTAATAAGCTGGTGATTGAAAACTAAAGGCTGATCCTTAAATCCTATACTAGGAACTATCTAAAATCACTAAAGTCCTTGAAAGTTTAGCTCAATTGATCACTAATATTCACTTGAGATCAGATGGTGTAGGAACAGATATCCTTCAAATTTGACTTTCTAATTCCACCAGAACTTTGACTAAATCCAATTTGAGTAGCTGAGATCTCACCCTAAGTGTACATTAATGATGTTTAACAACTAACCATGTTTATGCAAACACAAAATGTAACTAAATACTAAGTAAACAGAATCAGATTTGAAGTTAAGCAGGGGAAAATCAAGTATGAACCCAATTCTGACTTATGAACTATGAACCACTATTTTCATGACTTAAACATGCTAAATTGGCCTAATGAAAACTAATTGAGCTATTTTTAGCACTTGCAATCATCTTTAGCACAGAATCAAAGCCTAAACCAAACACCCTATTAACTGCTAACTATTTTTAGATTAACCTACAACTGTTATGAATAAGCTACCACCTACTGAATTTATGATTTAGATAGATTAAGTGAAAACTAATGAATCAAATAAAGCACCAATTACAAAATAAGAACATCAAAGACAGACAGAAACAGATTAGCATTAGATGACAGATAACAACCAACAATTAAAACCAAATAAAAATAAACTAATCCAAACTAATGTAAACAACTAGAATTAGTACTGAAATCAACTAATTAATCAGAACTAAGCAAACTAACACAGATTATCAAACACTAACCACTAAATTCTGATCTAAGATATTAACAGATGATTTTAAAAAATATCAATAAGCAACTAATGATAAGACAGTCTAATGCAACAATCCACTAAACAACTATGCAAAATCTAATAAAATTCAGAAACAAGTAACAATAGTAAATCTACACTACTTAATATCTAATTATGCAGATTTGAACAAAGATTACTTGAGAACTTACAAACAAATTCCCCCTCAGCATGAAAAGAGGGGGATTCACTTTGCTTGCCTGTCTTTGTGACAGGCCAGTGGACCTTATGGCTGCCTTTCCACTCCAAAATAAGCTAAGCTTATTATGATAAGCTGATGATTGACCTTTGTTGACTTTACTTCTATTAATTTTTGACAATGATAAAACTGAATCACAACTTCACAAAAGCTATGTATAGCTTTTGTGAAATTCAAATTACCTCTAACCTTCAACAAAACTAATTTTAAAAACAGATTCAAATAAAAACTATTTTTATTATTTTATTTTCTGAATTGCAATGAAACTTTTGATTAATATAAGAATCAAACTAAGAGTGTAAAAGAGATGCTTAATGAATTAAAATGATGAAACAGTAATAATGAAACAACAATAAGCAGTAAACTATTTAGAACTAATTTGATTCAAAATGTAAACTAACTTTCATTAAAAAGAAGAGGAGTACAACTGAATTTTAAGCAATTACAATTTAAGAAAAGAAATTGGCAGAGCTTCGCTATTCAAAACTCCACACTAATACAAGAGCCCTATCACTCTATTTATACTAACTCGATGAAGGTTCTAGTAGCAGGATAGCCACAGATTTCCAGCTTGGCAATCCGTGGGGTGTGCTTTCCAAGTGCCATTCTGAGTCATGTGATCTCAATCAATCATTACCCACTTCATATACACCCTTGGATCAATCACTGTGACGCGTCCCAACAAATAGTTGCCTGCCACATGTCATTCCTTTCAATTTCTTTTGGTCTGACACCCTCTGACATCACCCTGACCATCTAGAAGCTCTTTGATTGTACCAAATTACCCTTAATTGTGGTAATTAAGGGTGGGTACAGTAACTAGGGTTCATGTAATAGCTTTCTGGGTTGAGTGTGATGAAAAGGGGGGCGGGTAACATATACGGGTTAATAATATATTAAAGGGTTTGACCGTGTGTTATTATGGCTTTGACTGGATGGGAAGATGGGCCGTGTGTTATTATGGCTTTGGGGATTTGGGGTATTGATTTTGGACTTGTGGTTTGGATTTAAATTTGATTTTTTTTGTAGCAAAAATATAATAGAGACCATAGATGTATTTGCTGAATTCACAAGGACCAATGCTGTCAAGTTTGAAAAATTATTCCAAGGATTAATCTTGACAAATGTTGATTCTTCAAGGGTAGATTCTGACAATCTGAGCATAAAAGTGATCCTTAATGAAAATTACTCCCCGGCTTCGGCTCTTGAACTTTTTTTCCAATCTCGTGCTCGTGTTGCTTTGTTTTGTCCATTTTTACAATATCCTTACCTGCATATCACAAACACAAAAACACAACGTATTTGGCATTTTAAGGTCGGATTTTGGTTGTTTTGGTCCGGTATTTGGTAAAGAAAAGGTGTGTAAATTAATACACACCAAAATCCCCCAGACTAAGGTATTGTCGTGTCCTCACGCAATGTGATCAATTCACGCTTTTGGGATAAATAATTTCAAAACTCTTTTTACTAACTTTGAAAAGTAGCAAGGAGGTTCGAAAGAAGTAATAAAATTATTTATTCCCGAAAACGCTTCGTTTTCCAAAATTTTCCTTTTATTCCTTTATCCCACTTATACTTTCTATTTTTGTATTTTCCATACTTCATAATTGTGACGGTTTGTAGAACTTTCATTATTTTGCAATAATTATTAGGGTCAACGAGTAGAAACACTTCTATTTAACAAGTGACCGTACGGATAAAAATCGTCATCCTTGATTTTTCACAAGTCCCCAAACTAAGCGTATAAACGAGATCACAGCTTATCTACAAGTTAGATGCTAACACTACTCATAACAGTTACTTATGGAAAACTCCTTACTCCAATATCCTAGGTTTTGTATCTCAATATTTTATTTTGTTGAGAAATGAATTGCTTCATATTTTCTTGTTTCAATAATTTTTAGTCCGATAGTGATACCTAAGTTAAAACGATAAGTAGTTATTCATTTTCTCTTAATAAACACTGCAATAGAAATTCGGTCAACATCAAGGAATTTTGGTACATACAATATCAGAAATATAAGTTGCGGAGTACTACACGTGCACCTCATGTGTCCAATTCAGAATCATCCACATGCACCTCACGCGCCAACAACTTATTTACATTTCAAGCTCTTATTCATACAACTTTCAACTTTCACTTTTTTTTCATTTTTCACTTTTTTCATACTTTTCATACTTTTTTCTTTCTTGACTTTTTTCTCAACATCAATGGAAGCTTATCGGGTAGCTCCAAAACCACATAAATAATCAACTTTTGACTTTTGATTTTTTCACTTTTTACTCTTATTTTTTATGTTCCTTGATATGTACCCAACTTTTAAAGCAACAATTCTCTTAAGAAAACAAAGAACTAAATATTATTCAAACCGAAATACCACTAATTAACCTAGAACTTCTATTATATACTGGTGACGTATCTGATGGGAGTAAAAAGCCACAAGTACCTTCCATGAGCTCTAAAGAGAACCACTACTCCGCGTTTAGCATCTAACTTCTAAATAAACTCTATCATTTCTCGCTCATCGCAATTTAAGATTCCAAGTAATGAAACCCGCGAATACTTAGCTGATAATCAGCCACGCATATATAAAGTCAGTTACGGAAACTTGCAAATTCTAGGAGAAGAATTCGCGTTTTCTAGCTCCTGATGTAAAATACTAGCGAAAGCTTTTAAGCTACGCATGTATAAAGTCAAGTACGGGAACTTGCAGATTCTTAAGAAAGAATTCGCATTCTATAGCTCATTGTGTACAAGACTAGCAAAAGCTTATATGATTATCATTGGTTAAGGGAACAAGCTAGGGCTCAACACGCCCGGTCAAGTCAAAATATTTATTCCTACTCTCGCCAGCAAGAAAGTCAACAAGGTGTCAAAACACTTATTCAAACTTTATTATATTTTTTTCAACTTTTTCACATCTTTTTGTGCTTTTTCATGACTTTTTCTTCAAAATTTTTGAAATTTTCAATTTTTTTTATTTTTGTTGGAAAAACGGAGTTGCAAGAGTGCACGACATTTGTAAAAAATGCAAAGTCATCGAATCAAAGATTCACCCATCCTCACTCCTCACGGAGTGAAGGATAAGAGAAACCACACCAAACGTTACAAACGGCAAGAAGGTCATGATAACAATCTTGAAAAGCTCATCATCATCAAAAGAAAACTTCATAATTATGGAATTATGAATTGTATCATTCAAGCTCATTTTAAAATCTTTTCCGGGTGGGAGGGATGGGATAAAATCTCCACTCGGATCATGATCAACTTCAAGATCAAAACTGAAACTTTCATACTGAAGTTTAGAAAGCTTTTCAATTTCACATTCAGATTCATCAAAGTGAAATGACTCATACTCCGGAAGAGAGATAAAAGCATGAGAAGTGGTACTGCCACGACTCGTCTCTTCCGAGTGATTGAAATGAAAAGCTTCATACGTCGGATCAGAAAAATCAAGATGATAAGTGGGATTGCCACTTATTTCCTTAGTCGTATCGAAGGTAAAACTTTCAAAGTATGGTAAAAATTCCTCGAGCTCGGGCTCCAGAGGATCGTCAATTATAAGCTCAATCTTCGTCTTAACTTTATCCGGAGAGATTCACGGTTCATCATTCATCAAATTGTCAAGAAAAATAATATCCCCCTCCGAATCAAAGCAAGATTCGTCAGTCTCAGAAAATAGAATCGTTTCAATAGCAAGAAATTCATCGACCTCTTCCCAAAAAGAATCATAATCCTTAGTCGGAGGAAATGATGGGGAAGAGTCGGAGACGAAAGTTTTAACAAAATCATCAAAGGAATAATCGCAAACATCAATGCTTTTGACGGAGTACTTCTTTAATTTTGACGCATCGGCTTTAAAAATCATTATATCGTCATCATGTCGTAAAGTTAGAGTATCCTCAAAAATGATCTACTAGGGCTTTTGCGGTTAGTAAAAACGGTCGCCCTAGTATTAGAGGAACTCTCGCATCAGCCTCAAAATTGACAACAACAAAATCTGCCGGAAAAGTACCCGAATTCACACGAACAAAAACATCTTCAGCAATTCCAACTGGATGAGTTATCGATCGATTAGCAAGCTCTAAAGTCATTCTCGTCGGTTTAAGAGCCCCAATTCCAAGTTGTTCATAGATCGATAATGGCATGAGGTTAATACTCGCACCCTAATCGGCCAGGGCGTTACAAACTTCTTGACCTTTCAATGAACACGGAATGAGAAACTTTCCCGAGTCACCAAGCTTTTCGGGAAGCTTCTTGAGAAGAATCACGGAACATTGAGCATTTATCGGCGTTTCGGCTAATTCAAGCAATTTCTCTTTATTACTTATGAGTTTTTTGAACGTGGAAGCAAATTTTGGCATGTACACGAGAGCATCCATAAAACTTATATCAAAGTGCAATTTTTGAAAAATATCCAGAAATTTTTCCATTTGTTTTTTAGATTTTGCACGGAGCTCTTCATCGTTAAATCGTGACGGATATGGCAAATTAGACTTGTATTTCACATCATTCTCAAAAACGACTTTTTCTTAATCTTTTGACTTTTGGACAACCGGAGGTTGGATGTTTTCAGCTCCTCCATTATTAATAGGAGGAACCGGGTCCTTTGTCGCCTCGGTCTCACAGTCTACTACCTTAGGCGGAGACGAGGAAGAAGAGGTAGTAGGAGCTGTGGGTCCATCATATTGAGCACCACTGCGAGTCGTGATCGCCTTAACTTCACCCCTCGGGTTTGCGATCGTGTTGCTTGGCAAAGAAGTAATACCGGAACCCGAGGGTCGATCATTTAAACGTTTGTTAATATCACTGATTTGATTAGCAAACAACCGTATTGACTCTTCATATTTTGCCATAAAAGATTGTTGGTTTTGAATCAATTGCTTAATCAAATCTTCCGTGAGCAACAGATTTTGAGTAACACCTTGATTTTGATTATTGTTGAAATTCTGCCCATGGTTTTGGAAATTACCATGATTTTGATTTCCATGATTTGCGTTCTGAAAATTCCCAGGGTTTCCATAGTTTTGTTGGTTTTCAAAATTCCCTTGAGGCGGGCCTTGATTGAAATTACCTTGAAAACCCCGGTTTTGATTAAACCATTGATTATGATTTTGAAAACCGTTATTAGCTCGACTCTGATTTTGATTTCCTTGATTATTACGATTCTGCACATTATGATTCTGGTTGACTTGATTGACTTGGTTTGATTGTTCGAGAACGGGTGGTCCAAGATAATGAGGTGAACGATAGCTGAGGAGATTACGGTCTCCTTGAGTTTGTGGGTGTGACAACTGTCAAATTAGGGAGTCATTTTGAAAACCCGCATTACTTTAAAAATTATAATTTTTGGAATATTTGAAAAGTTTATCGTGACGAGATATTTTATGAACGTTGGAATGTGATTTAAATCGTACGTTATTTATGGGATTCGATTATTTATTTATGGTTTGGTTTGGTTCATTTCGTGATGATTTATTTTTTTGAGATCATTATTTTGGCACTACATTGACTCCGGCACAAGGATAACCTAACAATTTTAATTATTTTAATATTGGTTCGGATAGTTGTATTTTTGGAACGTGTCGTGAGATTTTTGATTATTTGGAACGAGTTCAGTTCGAGAGAGTTGATTTGTTATTTAAGGTTTCGGGTTTGGTCCGTGTATTTACACCGGGCTACTTAACCCACTTCACCCCTTAACATTATTATTATTATTAATAAAAACTTTTTTTAAAGAGTAACTACAAAAATTGTCCCTTGTGAACCTGGACCAAAACACAACACCAACTCCCTCATTACCAACACAACTCACTCTCTCTCTCTCTTCTTTTTAACACAACACCACCGCCACCTTAAACCACCAAAATCGCCACCACCGCTCCTCCCCTAAATAAACCAACACCACCATCTTAATCATCTTTTCCCGATCTATCTATTGGTATAAACCACACGCGATTTGGACCACCTTAACACCCTGTACGAATTAATACCACTACTTTAACACCACCTTTGTCATCTTTTCTTTTTGGGTTTTTGAAGAAACTTAGTTTTGGAACTTTATTGAAGGTGAGTGGCCACGAATCTTATTCGTGCGCCTCGATTATTACCCAATCCGTGGGTATATGGATTTTTCTTGTTGGGTTTTGATGAAATCTTGACTAAAAATGATGGGGAAATGATATTTTGTCATTTAAAATCCGTTTGGTATCTTGGGTTTTGGTTTTGACACGAGTTTGATACTCGACTTATGTTATGGGTCGCGTTTAGTTTTGATTGTTGGCTCGTATGGAGCATGGGCGAGACTTAAGGTCTCTGTGAGACCCTTTTCTTGGCTCGTTGGGAGTCCAAGAGGACTCATGGTCCGATATTATTTGATTCTTGGTCGATTTGGTTAGCCGATTTGATGTTGTGATTGTCTTGGGTATGCCGCGACCTCGTATGGTCCGTTTGGCAGTTTTGGTTTGGCTCAAGTGAGCTATGTTGTGGCCTTGTAGCCATGGTATTGAGTCCTTATGACTCGTGGTTCTAGCCGTGACCCAAGTGGGTCGTTTGGCTCGGGTTTGGCGTGGTAAACCAAACCATATAATATGTATCTTGGATGTTTTCTTGTTGTTGTTTTTATTGTGGTTATTATTATTGTTGTGGCATTATTTGGACCGAAGCTTTTGGATGGGTCGAGACACTTTGTGGTCTCGACATGGTATACTTGTGATTTGATGTTGGAGATGTGTTGACGAAAAGAGTATTTGAGGACCGATTGTGAGATGGTCACATTAGATGACGGAGATAGGTTAGTCGGGTGCCGTAGTCGGACCCTAATGTTGTAGCACGTGGATATGGGATTGATTTGGACGAAGTTGAGTTATTTATTTTGACTTGGTTATTATTTTGGACTTGGACTATGAGCCGAGAGTGATGACTCGGACATGTGACCAAATTCTTATGACTCGATAAATATTTAAAATCAAACATTAAAAACAATACTCGTAATAATATTATTGATAATATAATCGTTTATATACGTATATAGACGTGATAAACGTATATATATATATATATATATATATATATATATATATATATATATATATATATATATATAAATGCGTATATTAGTAATAAAACGATCACGAGTAAACGTTATAATAATATAATGATAATTATTATACTATGCAAATAGTGCAATAAATGTCGGAATATTATTATACGTAAATAACTTGAAATAATGTCGAGAACTAATAAGTCGGGTGAGTAATAAATAAAAACATGATGACTTTTATAAATTTGGAAAACTTATCGAGTTATATGAGTTGTGGTTACTTAAAGTTCAAGTGGGCTTTATTATGTGACTTTTGTGTTGTCACGGATATATGACGATTAATATAAACATTTTCTATAACAAGTGACTTATTTAATCGACGGATTAGATCGAGTTATTTGGCTATATAAAATGAATATATTAATGGGCATCGTATCCCACGACGCCCATAGGTTGTGGTATATGTATTAGGATAATAAATTACTATATGTCTCGTGGAATTTGGCCAATTTGACGATATATATAGGGAATTTATTGGACTACGATATATACCAAATAGTATACTTTGTGCTATGTGCTTTAGGTTGGGTATAATTTTAGAACGATATATTACGTAAATAAATATGGGGGATTACCAAATCGACGGATTTGATAAACTTCGATGATTTATTTAAATAATATATTGGGCTAATATTAGACCTATAGATGGTTTATTATTTCTTTTCGTTGTGACTTCTTGGTTTGAGTTGTGTCGACCCTTCACCCATATGGATACCAAACGTCGAATTTCAAATTAATATGAAGATAATTCGAGAAATGAATATTTTTGGAAAATAAAAATGGAATACGTTCGAGAATGGGAATATTTGATTGTTGAGGAAATGATTTCTGAACGAGCTTGATATTGTTAGGAAGTGCCGAGTCTGTAGTTGCCGTTACGTGAGTTGCTTGAGTTTGCTTACGTCTGTCTTCTATCGATTTCTTTTGAGGATTTTCTGGACTTGAGGTGAGTCATAGCCCCACTTTTACTCTTGAACTTTGTTTTCAATACTTGGGGTGAGGAACGTGCAAATTGTTTTATGTGGACTATTATCGCTTTTTGATTTCAAAACTTGCTATGCTTATAGAACTAGGTAGGATTGAGCGAGGCCTAGTCCCGAACTAGGTAAGATATTGATTTGGTTAATGAGCGAGGCCTAGTCCCGAACTAGGTAAGTTATTGATTGATTGTTGAGCGAGGCCTAGTCCCGAACTAGGTAAGCTATTGGATTAATTATAGAGCGAGGCCTAGACTTGAGCTAGGTAAGCTATTGATTGGATTGATTTGGGCTATAACGTGCACCTATAGGGTTGATTTGATTTGATTGGATTATTTTGGTTGGATGATTGAGGCCTAGTCTAGCTAGCAAGCGCTTTGCGTATATGTCCACTATATTGAATTATGAATTTAAACCTATGATCTTACCAGCGAAAGCTGACTTTTAGCACGTTTTCTCAGGTAATTAAGTGATGCCCTTTGGATGCTTGGATTGGAGGCTTGGCAATGGCACCCGATTATGGATCTATTTTCTAAAACTCTGATAAACAATTGTGGACCTATGTTTATTTCTATTGGGCCTTACTTTGGATAATTCTTGGGATAAATGTAAACTTTAAAACCCGTTTTGGTTGTGTTTTTCTTATGTTTACTTTATCTCGTTCTTTCATGACTTTGAATGGATACCAATCCCCGTAGCACCCCGAAAGCTTGTTGAGTCTTCCGCTGTATCAAATTTTGGGGGTGTTACAGATTGGTATCAGAGCCAAGGTTATAGAGAACCAGCTAAATAAACACCTAAACTATAACCGATTTTTATAGAAAACGATCCTCGACCATTGCCCGCCAGCCCGCCAAGCCGAAGCATCATTATTATTATTGAGGTATATTGAGATGATTATTAGATTTGGGATTCTTGAGATGATTTGAGGATTTGAGGTTTATTGATTTAGTGATATGATGGCGTTTTGAGGAATTATATGCGTTTTGAGGAATTATATGGCTTAATTGTTTTACGAATGATTTTAGTAATGCGGTATTTTAAATCTTTCTTGATATATATGATTTGGAATTATATGATGATTTTTGATATGGTATTTTGAGTTCGCGGTTTAGTTGTTTTGTAACACTTACACCTACCCTACGCCGTTGTCACAGACTATGGCCTCCCGTATGTTTGACGTTGTTGAGGATATTCTTACTGCACCCGTACACCCAGCACATATCACCATGGCTCCTGATGATCCTTACAGGGTTGCCATGCATTCAGCTACTGTGTCACCGATAGCTTCTACTTCAGCACCACCTGCTGTATCTACGCAGGGACCCTCAGCTTCTCTAGGGCTCCCTGGTACATCGAGGCAGCTTACTCTTCATCAGGCTTTGGCTCGTGTGGCTCCACGTTTTGCCCACCGAGCTACGGCACGTATGTCGGTACGCCCTACTTCACCACCTTTACAGTTGGATGCTCACTCTCTCCTGTCTGATGCACCACCTGCATCATTGCGTCATCATCCTAGATCACCTACCCCATCACCACATGGTTCACCTGTTAGGAGACGACGATTGATGATGCACTCTTCCGATGAGGAGGAGGAGTACGAGGTTGAGGATGAGGCTGATGACCCTCAGGAGGCTGAGCAGGGTGATGATGATGACCCTGAGGAGGAGCATGACCCTCAGGAGGAGGAGATGCCTGATGATGATGATTTGTTAGTACCGCCAGCTCAGGCTGAAGAGCCTGATTCACCTATACATCCGATAGAGCCTGTTTCACCTGATCATCCATTTTTGTTTGAGTTGCCACCTGGTAGTCCCGTTGAGTCGGATGCACCTTCTGAGGTTTTTGCTGAGCATGCAGAGTTGGGTGAGACTGGTAGGATGTGGGCTCAGATTACTGCACAGGGCGAGAGGATCTCGCGGTTATCTGATCGACTTGAGAGGGTTATTGGAGAGTTTATCACGGATCTGAGAGTTGATATGACTGTGGTTGTGGGTAGGACGACTGAGATGAGGAGAGGTTTGATGGAGATTCACGAGCATATTGAGGGTTTACAGCGAGGTTTTATTACAGCTCGAGAGGCCGACCGCAAGTTATGGCAGAGGAATGCCGAGGTGGAGAAGGAGGTGGCTGACCTCAAGAGAGATAGCGACACCCATGGTGTGGAGTTAGGATCACTATGGAGAGAGCTTGATGGCTTGAGGCAGGAGTTGAGGAACCTCCACCAGCAGCGTGGCTAGATGTTTGAGTTATGTTGTCTTGTTGCTTTCTACACCGAGGAGTGTTCGGTTAGAAAAGCTAGTTATCCCATTTTGATGTATTTTCCGTTGATTATTCGTCTCATTTGGAATGATTATTATCTTTTGTGTTTTTCGGTAGTTGGAACGATGTTGGATCTTTATTGTATGGTTGATGGTTATTATTATATGGTATTACGTGGTTTTTGGATATTGTGGAAAATTGAGTTCCTATTCGCCTTATTGATGTTTTACGGTGTATTGTTGATGTTCTTTCCATGACTTGGCTTCGTTGATTTAATTCTTGTTGAGCATATGATAAGTTCTATCGGAGACTCATGAACTTGTATGATGTTTCAGATCAATGGCCCCGCGACGAAACCCTATTAGAGCTACCAGAACTGGTCCTGTAACGACTACCCTTGGTCGTCGAGGATGCCGTCCTACTCGAAATGTTGAGACCCCTACTCCTGATAACCTGGACACTACTAACCGCAATAACAGGAATCAAAATGTTGATGTTCAGAGAGACAATGATCATGTTCCACTTAATGCACCTACTGTGGATCAAGCAATGATCAATCAACTTGTGGAGCAACGAGTTGCTGAGCTACTAGCTGAGTCAAATCATTCCAACAATTCTGCTGGAACATTTCCACCTGTTCGTGCTAATGGATGTAACTACAAGGAGTTTAAAATTTGTGGACCCGTTGAGTTTGGTGGAACTGAAGGAGTGGTCTACTTGGTCAGGTGGATAAAGAAGACTGAGCCAGTGTTTAATGTCAGTGGTTGTGCGCAGAATGCGAAGGTAAAGTTTGCTTCTTTTACCTTCAAGGATGAAGCTTTAACTTGGTGGAACAATTACCGTAACTCGGTTGGGAGTGATGTGGCTTATGCTATGACTTGGGAGCAATTTAAGTCTTTGCTGATTCAGACTTACTGTCCAAGGAATGAGATTAAGAAGCTGGAGATTGAGTTCTGGAACCATAAGGTGAAAGGTACCGATATGGCAACTTACAATCGCCGTTATCGAGAGTTATCCTTACTTTGTCCCGATATGGTTAGGACTGAGACTCAAAGGATTGAGAGGTATACCGATGGGTTGCCGGTAGCTACAAGGAACAATGTGATTTCTGCTAAGCCTGCAAACATTCATGAGGCTATCACTATTGCTCAACAATTGATGGACTCGTTGGCATTGGAAGAAGATGAGAAAGACAAGAATGGAAAGAGGAAGAGGGATAATCACTCTAAGGGTAATGATCGTCGAAACAAGCGACAAACAACTACTAGAGCTTATGCTATGGGAGATGGAGACAAGAAGAACTACAATGGAGATGCACCCAAGTGTAACCGATGTTATAAGAATCATTCTGGACGGTGTACTGTGATGTGCAAGAATTGCTCTAGGATGGGACACATAGCTAAGGATTGTAGAGCTCAACCACTTGCTATGGTTCAAGCTACTCCTGAAACTATGAGTAAGGCAAATGTTACTTGTTATGGATGTGGAAAGAAGGGACATTATAGGAATGAGTGTAGGGAATCGTGGAACCGAGGAAATCAAGGATCGGGTGGTAATGGGTACAATAATGGAAACCATGGAGCTGAAGGAAACCGTGGACGACAAGATAATGGGGACCAACGTGTGGAAGCTGGAGTTGCTCATGGAAGAGTCTATGCACTTGGGAATGAGAGAGGAGAAGATCCAAACGTCGTGACTGGTACATTCCTTCTCAATAATCGTTATGCTTCCATACTATTTGATACTGGTGCCGATAAGAGTTTTGTGTCCACTAAGTTTGCACCCTTACTAGAGAAACCCTCGATGGCCTTAGGAATTGGTTATGATGTAGAGTTAGCTAATGGGAACATAGAGAGGATTAGGACTATCATTCGCGGTTGCACGTTAAACTTTCTGAATCGTCCTTTCAACATAGATCTTCTACCCGTCACGTTAGGAAGTTTTGATGTCATTATTGGTATGGATTAGTTGTCGAAGTATCGTGCTCATATACTTTGCGATGAGAAGATCGTGCGTGTGCCTTACGGCAAGGAGATTCTGAACATACCGGGAGATAGAAAGGATTTGAGAGGCCCATCTAGGTTAGCGGTCATATCTTGCACTAAATTGCCAAAGCTAATGGAAAAAGGATGTTGCCTTTTCTTAGCTCAAATTTCTGAGAAAGGAGGGAAGGAGAAGAAAGAAAGGTGCATTGGAGATGTGCCTATAGTTCGTAATTTTTTGGATGTGTTTCCCGATGAATTGCCAGGAATTCCGCCTACTAGACAAGTAGAGTTTCAGATTGAGTTGATACCTGGTGCTGCACCTGTAGCACGAGCGCCTTATCGTCTTGCACCGACTGAACTGGAAGAGTTGTCGAAACAACTAGCGGAGTTAGCCGAAAAAGGATTTATAAGACCAAGTTCTTCGCCTTGGGGAGCCCCGGTCTTATTTGTGAAGAAGAAGGATGGATCGTTTCGCATGTGTATTGATTATCGAGAGTTAAACAAGTTAACGGTGAAGAATAGATACCCGTTACCGAGGATCGACGATTTGTTCGATCAACTTCAAGGATCGAGTGTGTATTCGAAGATCGATTTGAGATTGGGATATCATCAGCTTCGAGTTCGCGAGGAAGATATTCCGAAAACGGCTTTCAGAACCCGTTACGGGCATTACGAGTTTCAGGTGATGCCGTTTGGGTTGACTAACGCACCGGCGGTATTCATGGACCTCATGAATCGGGTGTGTAAGCCTTACTTAGATAAGTTTGTGATTGTGTTCATCGATGACATTCTAATTTATTCGAAGAGTGAGAAAGAGCATGAGGAGCACCTAAGGCTTATCTTAGAATTGCTCAGGAAGGAGAAACTGTATGCCAAGTTTTCTAAATGTGAATTTTGGATTCCGACGGTACAATTTCTGGGTCATGTGATTGATAGACAAGGAGTTCATGTAGATCCTGCTAAGATTGAAGCGATTAAAGATTGGGCTGCACTTACGACCCCAACAGAAGTTCGTCAATTTTTGGGATTAGCTGGTTATTACCGAAGATTCATTGAGGGATTTTCGAAGATAGCAAAACCGTTGACCAAATTGACACAAAAGAGTGTTAAATATGAATGGGGAGATAAGGAAGAGGAAGCATTTCAGTTGCTTTAGGAGATGTTGTGTAGTGCTCCTATCTTGGCGTTACCTGAAGGTAACGAGGACTTCGTCGTCTATTGTGAAGCTTCTCATAAAGGTTTAGGAGCTGTGTTAATGCAACGAGAGAAAGTGATAGCTTATGCTTCCCGACAGCTCAAGAAGCACGAGAAGAACTACACCACCCATGATTTGGAATTAGGTGCTGTGGTTTTTGCTTTAAGGATATGGAGACATTACTTGTATGGAACCAAGTGTGTAGTGTTTACTGATCACAAAAGTCTACAACACATCTTGAATCAAAAAGAGCTCAACATGAGACAACGACGTTGGATTGAGTTGCTAAGCGATTATGATTGTGAAATTCGCTACCATCCTGGTAAAGCGAACGTTGTTGCTGATGCTCTTAGTCGAAAGGAGAGAATACCACCATTACGAGTTAAGTCATTAGGAATGACTATCGTATCGCCATTACCGTCTCAAATATTAGAAGCTCAAACGGAAGCGTTGAAAGCAGAAAATCGACCTGCTGAGAACATATTTGGGATGGCTGAAAATGAGAAGGGATTTATTAAGCTTTCCGATGGAGTATTATGTTTTGGAGAGCGAAGTTGGGTACCATTGTATGGAGGAATTCGAGAGTTGATTATGCATGAGTCGCATAAGTCAAGATACTCTATTCGTCCTGGGTCTGACAAGATGTACCAGGATTTGAAGAAGTTATATTGGTGGCCAAATATGAAGGCAGATATAGCGTTGTACGTTAGTAAGTGTTTGACATGTTCTAAGGTTAAAGCCGAACATCAAAGACCGTCAGGATTATTGACGCAGCCAGAACTCCCAGTTTGGAAGTGGGAGCGGATCACGATGGACATTATTACCAAATTACCAAAGACAGCTAGCGGTTGTGACGCTATATGGGTAATTGTGGATTGTTTGACTAAGTCTGCTCATTTCCTGGTGATTAGTGAAGATGATAGCGTTGACAAACTTGCGAGGTTGTATGTTAAGGAGATTATTTCTCGTCATGGAGTTCCGATATCGATTATTTCTGACCGCGAAAGCTGCTTTACGTCAGCGTTGTGGCGATCACTTCAAACCGCTTTGGGGACGAGACTTGATATGAGTACTGCATATCACCCCCAAACCGATGGTCAAAGTGAGAGAACTATTCAGACTTTGGAGGATATGCTTCGTGCATGCATAATAGACTTTGGTAAAAGCTGGGAGAAATATCTACCCCTTGCGGAGTTCTCCTATAACAACAGCTACCACACAAGTCTTAAAGCTACACCATTTGAAGCTTCATATAGTCGTAAATGTCGTTCCCCTATTGGTTGGGCTGAAGTTGGAGATAGCCAACTCACAGGCCCTGAGCTTATTTTGGAGACTACGGAGAAAGTAACGCAAATTCGAGATCGATTGCAAGCAGCTAGAGATAGGCAGAAAAGTTACGCCGATGATGCGTGGGAATCGCAATAGGCTTTACCTCCCGAGGGATCTCGAGAAGCTTACAACCCCCACCAGGCAGTGTACCTGATCGTTGTAGTATAGTATAGTGACAAGTACCGGGGGATTGATCGTTCAGCTTAGGAATAGTGTCGCTAGGATTAGAAAGCCTAATTACTAGTTCTAAAGGTGAGGGATGATTATTTTTGGATTTTTATATTTTTTAGAAAGCAATTAAAATCTCGGGGTTTTGGAAGAGTGGGCGGAATTAGTTGCTATTCGACTAACCCAATACTAAGATGCAATCAAAATAAAATAGCAAAAATGAAAATAAACTAATTAAACTAAAGTTGTGAGCAGTAATTGGAGAAAATGTGTTTACTTAGATTTCACTACTCCCTAGATATCTTTTACACGTTAATTACTTGTTATAATTGCATGGATGACGGATCGTATTCCTTAATACCATTCATGGGGTGGCATACATAACTCCCCAATTCTATGAGCTCTTATCTCCTCCTACACCTTGCCCAGCACAACTATAGGGATTGTAAACAGTGGCTCATGCATTAAATACAACCAATAAAGACCTAGTACGCCTCGGTTCATGTTTCTTAAGACGTTCAAGCATGTTACCATTTGGAGATCTGCCAGTTTTCTTAAGCCTAACATATAAATCATTCATCCAAGACAAGAATAAACAAGTAATCAACACATAATCAATATATAGGTTTCATTAGATCTAAGCAAACACGAAAGAGATCTAGCCTAGCATGATAGAATTGAGACAAGAACAAGATATAGACAACCAACACATAGACATATTGATTGAATTAGAAGAACACTTATCTCAATTAATATGCAAGGTCTCAAGGGTTTGGAACCCTTGAAAAACCTGTAAAAGTTGCACCAAAATCGTCTTTAGGGTTTCTCCAAAACTTCTCTTTTTAATGTGAAAAACTAGAAAACTATATATAGGAAAATAGGGATGACAGCGTCAAGAACAAAGGTGTGACGCCATCATCTCGCCGCCAAATACTTCCTTAGACAGCCTTGATCTACTTCTGACGCCGTCAAGGCCTAGGCCGTCATACAAATTACTCTTGACGCCCTGTGTGTGACGCCGTCATCAACTACGGATTTTAATTCTTGAGGTTTGACGCCTTCATGAATTTACTCTTGACGCCTTCATGTACTGTTCCCAGCATGGAAATTTGAGACTTTGCCGTTTTCTTCACTTTTATGCTCCAAAAACGTCCAAAATGGCTTCTTTTCCAGAATTCACTCTCCAAGTACCTAAAATCACAAAAGGAACGATTTAGGGCAATATTTGATCAAATAAATTCGGATTCGGGCTTAAATGACCCCCTAAAAACGGATCATTTTTCGCCTCATCATATACCCTTACACTTGAGATTTGCTTGTCCTCAAGCAAATGCGCTTTTATTCTACTCAAAAGACAAGTTAGGGGTCATTTAACACTAATATAAAAGTAATTACAACAAATAATCGTTCCACTAAAGACCAATAGACAAGCACGGAGGTCATATACAAGCACCTCACAAATAGTGTTTAGATACTCACATCTCTCGGGTGTAATAAAGTAATATAACATTATGGAAATGGAAGATATCTCTCACTACCTGTCATAGCAAAATAGATTACCATAGGCTTCGGAAAGGATCAAACCTCCACCACATGGCGTAAGCACCTAGGATAAACTATCAAAGAGGTCTTTTAAAGGGTTGTAACGTTAGGTATAGGGATATGAATTACACGGTTTTGTTGGATAAAGGAAGTTTTACTGGTGGCGAGTTAACAATCTTAGTTAATTACATGTACAATATGGCGTTGCTAAGCCAAGACTAGACTCGACTTAAGCTAATAAATGAGAAATAACAAAAACATAAAATGAACATAAAATGAAACGGGATGGTAGTCCGTATGTTTTTTCTCTTTTTCCTTTTTCTATTTTTTTTTTCTTTTTCTTGATTTTTTTGATTTTTTTTTCTTTTTTTGACATACACTCTTACCCTACCATCCAAAATAATACATCATAGGATTGAGCATTCCCCTTACACTTGAATCTTTACATACTTTACATTTAACTATTCTAATGACTCGAATTAAGAAAATCAAAACACTTGGAGCACTTTTAAGATTAACGTACATATGGGGGTAATATATGATGTTCTTCCCCATTACTCCATAAAATAAGTACTTACCCATGAGTCCCAATCGTCCCAAAACAATATGTACAAGGATATGACTCGACTTAGCAACCATGTAATCAATTAGAAAGTTAACTTAGGGTTTAACAAATAACAATAATGCACTAAAAATGAGCGCATACACGGAAGGCTAAGGCGATTTGGTTGTACATTTAAGTGGGGTGTAACAAATTCTTCCTTTAAGTAAAATGCTTAAAGTTAGAAACGAAAAGATAGGCTCGGAGGGGTGTACTAGGAGTATCGTGTACTAAAAATGAGTACAACGCTAAGGGTGTGGGAAAAATTAGTTGACTTAACTACCCAAGTAATATGACTTAAATGGTCAAGTAATCATAATACGGGTTTAACACAAGGGTGATCCTAATGCCTCTTATCATGTAGTAAATCCTACCACACGAATGTAGTCTCACTAGCGGTCTCGGAATGCATCACTAACGCAAGTTCTAGAATCTAAATGCTACCGGTACACTCATAAGCACTAATAATGAATGCTTTTCCTATCAAATCTAAAGGCGAACCTCACATATTTGGGTGGAAAATTTTTTTGAATATACGGTTATGTGCTAGTCATACAATCTCCTATCCATGAGACGCTTGCTATGGCTAAAGTTTCACTCCTAAATGTTGTAAAAAAATTTAAATTTGGCGCTAAAATTACACTAACAAGTATTTCTCATAGTTTTATTACACATCTACCATTAAACAAAACAAACTCAAGCGAAAGTGCATATGTAAGGTATCATCTTTTTACCCTCCCCTTACACTTAAGATGAACATTGTCCCCAATGTTCAAGTAAAGAATGTAAAAGTGAAAAAGTAAAGAGAATGAAATCAAATACTCCCCTGATTTGCTCGGTATGGATTATAGGTTGGCCAGGTTAGATCTTCCTCCAAGAAAATGAACAATCAAAGGTTCCCTTCCAGAATATAAATCATCTCCTTGTCGAACATAACCTGTAAATCCTGACAAAAATAGACAAGACAACCTCGCGTAAAATCGGCGGCATCCTATATAAGTTACTAAATCCTAGAAAACAAAGTAAGATATAATGCTTGTGGAATGAAGTTTGCAGATTTCCTGGAGATTATAAAACTTAATAATTCACAAAAACCATAAGACTCCGTTAGAAAAACAAAACCGGTAAAATTTCCAGATTTTTAACTCCTGACGCCGTCAAGAGTAAACTCATGACGCAGTCAGAATGGACCTGCAGAAATTCTTATGTTAAGTTTCCAGAAAATTTCTGGAAAAACTTGGTCCTACTTCCTGGAAAATCCTGCAAAACTTCATTATGACTAAATACAAGCATTTGACTCTAACGAATATGAATATACATGCTCATTTAATATTGTGGAGAATCATGATCGTGTGTTTCTTGAAAACATATTTGGGGTTTCCCCTTACACTTATCTTTTGCAAAAATACTTTTAAGTTGGAGTTAAGACTAGGCCAAACAACATAGTAAAGTATTTCCACATTTTAATTTAGAGACATGATCAACCAACAATAAAAATAAAACATGCATACGGAAGCAAATAACAATCAAATAAAATGAAAATCACACAAAACATGGGTTGCCTCCCAAGAAGCGCTTTTCTTTATTTACGAGTCTTGTAGCTAGACTCAAAGTCATGGGTTACTACGTGATTTCATCATTGGTTTCACTCTCTAGGTCGTCTTCTAAACTAGTATCGCTTTCATAGTGCAAGTACTTCGGATCTTCGAATTCGAAAACATCTTGTCGATACTTAGAACCAAGCTTACTAACATTCTTAAAGAATCCACATGATAAATCAAAAATATTTCTACACCCTCTCCTAACATCTTCATCACACAAGATAAGTTGGGAGCTTATCATATCAAGCCCGTCACAATCTATTCCCTCAAGGTCTTTTCTCTTGTATGGCGTTTGGTATGAAATCCTCCTAATCCCATCAGTGAAGGCCATGATTCCGTTCAAGTCATCCACTATCAAATTAGTGATTTCACAAAAGGGTGCTCCAAAGACGGCTTGTGATAACCTAGGGTCGACATAGTCCTCTATGTTGTCCACAATCGTGAATTCCATAGGGAATGCCATATTTCCTACGAACACCTGGATTACATGATCCTTACCAACCACTTTCTCTCCCTTGTAAATCATCCCCCATATGCAGATATTGTTATAATGAAACAATGACATACAATTCTTTGGCAGGAATACATTAATGTATATGTTATCGAAGTACTTATGACCGATCATGCAGGGGATTTTGAGATTATTCTGATCACGTCGTCTTATCTTCCCCAACTCTCCATGCTTTGACCCATATAGATTCCCCTCAAGAGAGGGACGATACTCGTACACCTCCTCACTATCCCTACGAAAAATTACCTTCCTAACACCATTGGTGAGTACTACACTACCATCTTTCTCATCAAGGATTGCTCCCGATTCATTGATAAATGGTATCCCAAGGACAAGGTGGGTTAACGTTTGATTGGTGAGAGGGTCCATGTCATCAACCACGGTGAGGTCAGTATTGTAAACAAGCTCTCCAATCCTAATTGATAAATTTTCTATTACTCTCTCGCACGCAATGTGCTCTGGAAAGGTTTTGTGGTATAGGGAAAGGGGGATTATGTTGACTGGGAAGCTAGGATCTATATGACTATCGGTTAAGAGCTTTTCCTCAATGGTACAGGGGATCTTGAAAACTTTAGGGTTACTTTCCTTAGTCTGATTGCTACCCACACTAATAACATCCTCAATTTTTCTCTCGGATTCTTCTATAATAGATTTACCCAAAATGGTTGGATCTTTCTCATGCTCTTCCGATTTCTCGTTCCTTTCATCCGGTTTGTCGGATTCTTGCGCGGTGCATTGCTCGGGTGAGTCGGTAGGTTTCCTTGCCGAAGCATGGTCAACCCTTGAGGTCTCATCTTTCGCTGTCTGACTGAATTTGTTAGTTTGTTGTTAGGTTAGGTTGGATGTTGCAGCCGATATTGTGGTGATGGTGTTTACGAAGTGGATTGGTCCAGGGGGGTTGACAAGTTCTTTTCCGTTAGGAGATAGATGTTTGAATAACTTGCTAGGACTTTTTATTTTTACAGGGGAGGCTGGTGGACTCATGACGGTAGCAGATTTAACCTCATCAACGTGAATGGGCTTATTATCAATATGCTCTTTGATAGCAGTCAACAGATTACAAATCTTGTTGTTCACGTCAGCCTGCTGTTGTTTAAATTTTTCCTCGAGCGTAGTAAGCTGTAGTTCTTGAGATAGAATGAATTTTTTTAAAGTATCTTCACAGCTTTGCCTAGGGATACCTTGTGACGGAAAATGCTCGGACCAAGTGAGTGGTGAGGAGTCATTGAAGGATACGCTTCGCGTTTGGTACCTTCTAAAATCAGGTTTATCCTTCCATGCCTCATTGGCTTCGGCAGAAGTTTGAGGACCCTGACCTACGTGTGATGATGTGAATTCGTTATAAGCACGTTTTGGAAGTTCCATGCAGTTATGGATCTCATGAGGGTCATTGCATAGTTTGCATGTAGAGGCGATTCTGCTTACTTGGCTTGAAGGTTTATGAGCTTCGTAAGATTTCATGAGAGACTTGACTCGACCTTCAAGTTCCATGATCCTATGGTTGGGAGTGCTAGAATTGTTCGAAGGCAAAGATATTGCCTTGACCGTTTTGTTCAAATCACGGGGATCATTCCAACTTTCGTTGTCATAGAGAGCAAGATCTTCTATGAGTTCCCATGATTGTTCCGCACTAAGATCACGTAGCTTACCACCGGCCGATTGGTCAATGGTTCGCCTCGTGGAGATGTCGATATGGTCATAAAAGATTTGGACTTGGAGCCAAAGATCTATGCCATGATGAGGGACTTTTTGGAGTAAGTCCTTGAAACGAGTCCATGCTTCATAAAGAGATTCATTTTGATGTTGTTGGAACATCAAGATGTCATTCCTAAGCTTAGTAGTTCTCCCCGGTGGGAAAAATTGAGCAAGGAAACGAGTGGTGAGATCATCCCATGTGGTGATGGATCCCGCGGGTAAACGCTCAAGCCATTGACTAGCTTGATCCCGTAGAGAGAATTGGAATAGGCGTAAACGGGTGGTCTCTCTAGTTTCAACACCTAGGTCTATGGAATCTACGATTTTGAGAAAGTCCTTAAGATGTTGGTTTGGATCTTCGGAACGAAGTCCATGGAATGCACATCCGCTTTGCACCAACCGGATGGTGTCGGATCGCAAGGGGGTCACATTGGCTCCGGTGAGCTCAATGGTGTTTCGGTAGCCTTGGTGGCTAGGTCGGAAGTACTCTCCTAAGGTTCGGGGCCTAAGGGGTTCTAATGGTGGGTTTTGTTGTGGTGGGATGACGGGTTCAAAGATGTTACCACCTTCCATGATGTCGGATGGTAAAGATTACGAACAAAGACACGAAGAAATAAGATAGACTAAAGAAGACCTAAAAAAAATAAAAATAAAATCTTACTAGAAAGGAATCTAGCAAGTAGACCTAATAAAAAGAAATCCTAACCTAGAAAATAACTATTCCCCGGCAACGGCGCCAAAAACTTGATGCGTGGGAATCGCAACAGGCTTTACCTCCCGAGGGATCTCAAGAAGCTTACAACCCCCACCAGGCAGTGTACCTGATCGTTGTAGTATAGTATAGTGACAAGTACCGGGGGATTGATCGTTCAGCTTAGGAATAGTGTCGCTAGGATTAGAAAGCCTAATCACTAGTTCTAAAGGTGAGGGATGATTATTTTTGGATTTTTATATTTTTTAGAAAGCAATTAAAATCTCGGGGTTTTGGAAGAGTGGGCGGAATTAGTTGCTATTCAACTAACCCAATACTAAGATGCAATCAAAATAAAATAACAAAAATGAAAATAAACTAATTAAACTAAAGTTGTGAGCAGTAATTGGAGAAAATGTGTTTACTTAGATTTCACTACTCCCTAGATATCTTTTACACGTTAATTACTTATTATAATTGCATGGATGACGGATCGTATTCCTTAATACCATTCATGGGGTGGCATACATAACTCCCCAATTCTATGAGCTCTTATCTCCTCCTACACCATGCCCAGCACAACTATAGGAATTGTAAACAGTGGCTCATGCATTAAATACAACCAATAAAGACCTAGTACGCCCCAGTTCATGTTTCTTAAGACGTTCAAGCATGTTACCATTTGGAGATCTGCCAGTTTTCTTAAGCCTAACATATAAATCATTCATCCAAGACAAGAATAAACAAGTAATCAACACATAATCAATATCTAGGTTTCATTAGATCTAAGCAAACACAAAAGAGATCTAGCCTAGCATGATAGAATTGAGACAAGAACAAGATATAGACAACCAACACATAGACATATTGACTGAATTAGAAGCACACTTATCTCAATTACAATGCAGGGTCTCAAGGGTTTGGAACCCTTGAAAAACCTGTAAAAGTTGCACCAAAATCGTCTTTAGGGTTTCTCCAAAACTTCTCTTTTTATTGTGAAAAACTAGAAAACTATATATATGAAAATAGGGATGACGGCATCAAGAACAAAGGTGTGACGCCGTCATCTCGCCGCCAAATACTTCCTCGGACGGCCTTGATCTACTTCTGACGCCGTCAAGGCCTAGGCCGTCATACAAATTACTCTTGACGCCCTGTGTGTGACGCCATCATCAACTACGGATTTTAATTCTTGAGGTTTGACGCCGTCATGAATTTACTCTTGACGCCTTCATGTACTGTTCCCAGCATGGAAAATTGAGACTTTGCCGTTTTCTTCACTTTTATGCTCCAAAAACGTCCAAAATGGCTTCTTTTCCAGAATTCACTCTCCAAGTACCTAAAATCACAAAAGGAACGATTTAGGGCAATATTTGATCAAATAAATTCGGATTCGGGCTTAAATGACCCCCTAAAAACGGATCATTTTTCGCCTCATCAGCCGATCAGAGACGTAAACCCCTAGAATTCCAGGTTGGAGACAAAGTGATGCTGAAAGTCTCGCCTTGGAAGAGCGTGATACGTTTTGGGAAACGTCGGAAACTTAATCCCCGCTACATTGGACCATTTCTTATTTTGGAAAGAATTGGGCCCGTGGCCTATCGGTTGGAATTACCACCGGAATTGAGTAAAGTTCATGATGTGTTTCATGTTAGCAATTTGAAGAAGTGTCTTTCGGATGAAATGCCGGTTATACCAATTAAGGATATTCGTGTGAATGAGAGTTTGAATTTTGTGGAAGAGCCGATTGAGATACTGGATAGAGAGATTAAACGACTTAAGAGAAGTCGTATTCCACTCATCAAAGTTCGTTGGAATTCGCGGCATGGACCGGAATTTACGTGGGAACGTGAGGATGAGTTTCGAAAGAGATATCCGAAGCTTTTTACTTCATAGATGGGTTGTTCCGAGAGAAACCCGGGACGGGTTTCTTCTGAGGCTGGGAGGATGTGACAACTAGCAAATTAGGGAGTCATTTTGAAAACCCGCATTACTTTAAAAATTATAATTTTTGGAATACTTGAAAAGTTTATCGTGACGAGATATTTTATGAACGTTGGAATGTGATTTAAATCGTACGTTATTTCTGGGATTCGATTATTTATTTATGGTTTGGTTTGGTTCATTTCGTGATGATTTATTTTTTTGAGATCATTATTTTGGCACTACATTGACTCCGGCACTAGGATAACCTAACAATTTTAATTATTTTAGTATTGGTTCGGATAGTTGTATTTTTGGAACGTGTCGCGAGATTTTTAATTATTTGGAACGAGTTCGGTTCGAGAGAGTTGATTTGTTATTTAAGGTTTCGGGTTTGGTCCGTGTATTTACACCGGGCCACTTAACCCACTTCACCCCTTAACATATTATTATTATTAATAAAAGATTTTTTTTTAAGAGTAACTACAAAAATCGTCCCTTGTGAACCTGGACAAAAACACAACACCAACTCCCTCATCACCAACACAACTCACTATCTCTCTCTTCTTTTTCACACAACACCACCGCCACCTTAAACCACCAAAATCGCCACCACTGCTCCTCCCCTAAATAAACCAACACCACCATCTTAATCATCTTTTCCCGATCTATCTATTGGTATAAACCACGCGCGATTTTGACCACCTTAACACCCCGTACGAATTAATACCACTACTTTAATGCCACCTTTGTCATATTTTCTTTTTGGGTTTTTGAAGAAACTTAGTTTTGGAGCTTTATTGAAGGTGAGTGGCCACGAATCTTATTCGTGCGCCTCGATTATTACCCAATCCGTGGGTATATGGATTTTTCTTGTTGGGTTTTGATGAAATCTTGACTAAAAATGATGGGGAAATGATATTTTGTCATTTAAAATCCGTTTGGTATCTTGTGTTTTTGTTTTGACGCGAGTTTGATACTCGACTTATGTTATGGGTCGCGTTTGGTTTTGATTGTTGGCTTGTATGGAGCATGGCCGAGACTTAAGGTCTCGGTGAGACCCTTTTCTTGGCTCGTTGGGAGTCCAAGAGGACTCATGGTCCGATATTACTTGATTCTTGGTCGATTTGGTTAGCCGATTTGATGTTGTGATTGTCTTGGGTATGCCGCGACCTCGTATGGTCCGTTTGGCAGTTTTGGTTTGGCTCAAGTGAGCTATGTTGTGGCCTTGTGGCCATGGTACTGAGTCCTTATGACTCGTGGTTCTAGCCGTGACCCAAGTGGGTCGTTTGGCTCGGGTTTGGCGTGGTAAACCAAACCATATAATATGTATCTTGGATGTTTTCTTGTTGTTGTTTTTATTGTGGTTATTATTATTGTTGTAGCATTATTTGGACCGAAGCTTTTGGATGGGTCGAGACACTTTGTGGTCTCGACATGGTATACTTGTGATTTGATGTTGGAGATGTGTTGACGAAAAGAGTATTTGGGGACCGATTGTGAGACGATCACATTAGATGACGGAGATAGGTTAGCCGGGTGCCGTAGTCAGACCCTAATGTTGTAGCACGTGGATATGGGATTGATTTGGACGGAGTTGAGTTATTTATTTTTACTTGGTTATTATTTTGGACTTGGACTATGAGCCGAGAGTGATGACTCGGACATGTGACCAAATTCTTATGACTCGATAAATATTTAAAATCAAACATGTGGAAAACTAGAAGGGGGGTTGAATAGTTTTACGTCGTTTTAATTGTTATAAAACAAATTGTTTAAAAGTTTTCGTTAATTTATAAAATATAGATTCGATGGTATATGAAATCTAGTTATACACAATATGAACAACACTAAGTATATATACTATGAAGCAATAATTATGTAAGTAATGAAATAAGTAAAAGATGGAAAGATCAAACCGAGAGACAAGCGATTTATAGTGGTTCGGCTACAAGGCACCTTCCTTGCCCTACTCCACTCCCCGAGCACCTAACTCGAGAGTTTTCTTCACTATATCAACAAGCTCCCTTATGGCGGAGAAAACCTTACATACCAATTTACACACCACAATATCTTCACACCTAGATCACAACTACTACACACCAATTCACTACTTAATCACACCACTTCTTTCACACCCATCTTCTACACACCATTAATCTACACACCAATCTTCTACACACCAATACTTCTACACACCAATTCTTCTACACACCAATCTTCTTCCTAACTTATCTTTTTCACAACTATTCACTAACAAATATTCACAACTAATCACACTATGAAATAATAATCAATGATGATGCTCAAACAACTTAGATGTGGAGATCACAACTAGTTGTAATACTTCTTGTCTTGAGGGATAGAAGTATTCTTCTCTTGCACTTGAATGGATTATGTATGGATCACTTTGAAACAAAGATTTAAGAATGTATGATCAAAGGATTTATAGATTGGAAATGGAGATCTAGAACAGAAAATTCTGGAGTGCAAAAGGTGGGGCAAAAAATCCAGGTTTAAGGTGGTATTTATAGGCAAAAGTTTCTGACAGAGGAGCGTGGCCGGTCCCCTTAAATCATGGCCGGTCCCCTTAAATTTAAGGGGACCGCCCTTTATAATTAAGGGGGCCGCCCAACTGAAACGGCCAGAAACTTTGTCTTTTAGTGGGGAAAGTTTATTTGGTGAAAAACTAACTGATTTTGGTTAAATATTTGAAATCATATATTTAGTATGATTAAAACATTTTTCCTTATTACCAAAAGTGTTTTTCAAAAATATATAATAAGATTATATAATTAAATAAACTTTGTTTAGTTAATTAAATACCCCTTTGATCATACATTGCACTAAACACTTTGTTTATTCATACCTTAAGTGATTTGGATGTAAAGAGAAATATTAATCACCAAATACTTGTTTATGTCATAAGTTTTAGTTCTTTGAGGTTATATTTTGTAATGATCAAAACATAGAGATATTAATAAAAACTTAATAATGTTTTTAGGCATTATTTATGTCAACAATCTCCCCCTTTTTGATTATTACAAAACCTTAAACTCAAAAGATTTAAAACTTGTTATTAGACAAGTATTATAGAGTTTACCATTTCTCTTCTCCCCCTTTTTGTAAAATCAAAAAGGTTAGGCCGAATAATCTTCGTGAAAGAAGTTTAAACGGGTAGAGAACTCCCCCTTGATGTATGCTCCCCTTCGTTTGAGAGCACAAAGGGAACGAGCAATTGGAATCTTGGCTACAAAAATATTTTGAAGAGAACAACACACATATATATGCAAAAACAACAATTATGCAAATAAAAATAGATTCATTCAAGCATGATAGAAATAATTAGCATAACAACATTCAATATGCTTGTAGCATATTGATAACAATAAAACAAAATAAAAGATATAGTCCTATATTGCCTAAGAGAGCACTTGGACTTGCTTGCAACCCATGGTTGATTTGTTTTATTTGCTTGAAGGAAAACATAAGCATGGAGCTTAGATGTTTGATTGAGGTGGATATGGGGTGTTGTATGGAGCGGAAGAAGTGGATCTCACGATGTTGTATCGTGTTAAGGGTGGTATTGGATGATTACGAGTGAGAAGATATTCAATCCAAGAAATATCTTCACTCAAGTAGAGGATTTGTTTTTGAAGGAATATGCAACAAGGGCAAAAGTGAGTGTGATTTGTAACTTGATCCAAGTTAAGAGAGTGGGGAAGGCAATTTGCATAGGGTGATGATGGAGGTAGCCCTTTGTTGCGTTGTGCAAGATGCATAGCAAGGAGATCACTAAGATCATGGATTTGGTTTATTTCATCACGGAACTTTTGTTTTTCCGTGGCAATGTGGAGGGGATCATAGGTTTGGTATGGATGAGTTGGGTTTGAGTAGTTGGAATTGTAGTTTGATGGTTGATCAAACTTGCATGGATCATTATAAGCTGTTGGAGGTTGAGAGGTGTAGTTTGGCTTGAAGGAAGATGTTTGGCCAATGTTGTATGGTTTGTAAAGTGGATCAAATGAATGCCTTTGTTGGTTTGATGCAAAGTTTGGGAAATAAGAGGTTGGTGGTGAGGAATGATTTCCAACTTCATTTGTGATGATGGATTTGTTTCGAGGACTTTTTCGTCGCCAAACGGGTTTTCCCGTCATCCTTGCTAGCCTTGAGGCTTTTGATTTTGGTTTGTTTGGAGAGTTCATGATGGGATGAATGGAGAGCTTTGAGGATTGGGGATATTTATAGTGTAAGATTTGTGTGTTTAAGGATGGATAAAGTTTGTTTGGAGGATTAGGACAAAATGTGTTGGTGAAAAATGGGAAATGTAGGTTGAAATGGGCTAAAAAGCAGAAAAGATTCTGTAAACCCGACCATCAGATGGCCGGTCCCCTTAATTAGGGGGCGGTCCCCTTAAAATTAAGGGGGCCGCCCATCTGGTGATTTCCAGATTGCCAGAATTGGGTTTTTGGCAGAAAATTTGCAGAAAGGTTGTGTTTTTGGACTTGGATTCAAGCAAGTTCAATTCCTTTAGGCAATATAGCATCTAATCTAACATTAGATATCATGCAAAAACACATAGGCACAAGAGCAAATAATCAACACATAATAAGCAATAGGAGGTAAGTAAATGCAAGCACACTTAAGCTTCCTAAGGCACCTATCTTGAATTAAAGGCAAGGGCAATTAGTGAGTGAAAGACTAATGATGGATCAAGATGACACCATTACTAGTGAATTTGTCCTAGTGAGTGTCTATATGCAACAAATGTGGAGTTGTGATTGTTTCGACACCTAGAAGCAAAAAGAAATAACGATCCTAAGAAACAATCCAAATGATCTCCTTGATTCAATTTTTGCTCGATCATGAATGTCAAAGACATATATTAGATTATATACCTTGACAATTTATGTGAGAGTTTATGCATGATTTTGAAATACAATGTTTTTAGAATTAGTCAACAATGCAATGAAAATGATTTTCATGTGATTCCTAGATTGTGAGAATAAAGATTAGAGAGAATTGATTGAGTTTTAAAAAAAAATTATGCAAAGAAAATAAATCTTCTCAATCTTAAGTTTTGTGCGAAATAGATTCCTAGACTCAGAGAAGATGGAATGAAGGAAAAATAAATTTTCATGCAAGTATAACTTAGAATTAATTCAATGTAATTTAGTCAACTTGTTCCATCATTCCTAATCCTAAACGCAAGTGGTTGAATAATTCACGCTTAAGGGGTTTTGTGAATATATCCGCAATATTGTCTTCCGATGCAACCTTTTCTATAGATATATTTCCTTTTTGTACATTATCCCTAAGAAAATGGTGACGTATTTTTATGTGTTTAGTCCTAGAGTGTTGTACCGGATTTTTGCTTAAATCTATCGCACCTTTGTTATCGCACATAATGGGGACATTTTCTAACCTAATGCCATAGTCTACGAGAGCTTGTTTCATCCATAGTGCTTGTTGACATGCCTTTCCGGCGCTTACATATTCGGCTTCGGTAGTAGAGATAGCAAGAGCCTTTTTCGGAAACCAAGACGTTAGACAACATCCCATAAACGTGCAAATATCGCTAGTACTTTTTCTATCTACGTAGTCTCCCGCATGATCCGAATCCACATAGACAATGGTTTCTATGCCGGATTCCTTAGGATACCATAATCCTAAGTGTATAGTGCCTTTAACGTATCGGAAGATACGCTTAACCGCTTCTAGGTGAGAGGTTTTGGGATCCTCTTGAAAACGGGCACAAAGGCAGACACTAAACATGATATCGGGTCTACTTGCCGTCAAGTATAGTAAACTACCTATCATTCCTCTATACTTGGTGTTATCTACGGACTCACCTTCATCGTCCTTTGTGAGCTTTACCTCCGTAGACATGGGTGTTTTCATGGGTTTTGAGTCTTCTAGGCCAAATTTCTTAAGCATTTCCTTAATGTACTTAGATTGGTTAAAGAATATTCCATCATCTAATTGTTTTATTTGTAATCCTAGGAAGAAGTTGAGTTCACCCATCATACTCATCTCAAACTCATCATGCATGATTTTGGCAAACTCATCACACATGTCTTGACAAGTCGATCCAAATATAATGTCATCAACATATATTTGAACAATGATGAGATTTGGGTCTTTCCTTTTAGTGAAAAGAGTGTTATCTACCATTCCCATGGAATAATCATGTTTAATAAGAAAAGCTTTTAATCGATCATACCAAGCTTTGGGAGCTTGTTTGAGTCCATACAAAGCTTTCTTTAACTTATAAACATAATCAGGTTTTGCGAAGTCAATGAATCCTGGAGGTTGTGCCACATATACCTCCTCATTGATAAAACCGTTAAGAAATGCACTTTTCACATCCATTTGAAATAACTTAGAATCTAGGGCGCAAGCATAGGCAAGTAATATCCTAATTGATTCTAGTCTAGCTACGGGGGCATAAGTTTCATCATAATCAATTCCTTCTTGTTGATTATAACCTTGGGCAACTAACCTAGCTTTATTCCTAGTAACTATTCCATTCTCGTCTAACTTATTTCTATATACCCATTTGGTTCCTATGATGGTCATATCCTTTGGATTTGGGACTAATTCCCAAACATCATTTGCCTTAAATTGATTTAATTCTTCTTGCATAGCTATAATCCAACTTTCATCCTTTAAAGCCTCACTAATATTCTTAGGTTCTATTGCTGAGAGGAAACAAAAGAAGTTGTTTTTGTCTTGGGCTTGTGACCTAAGGGTTCTTTGGTTAAGATGTCCTATTATATTATCTAATGGATGTGATCTAGATTCTTTAATATTAATAGTTTCGTTATTTTCTAAGTGGATGTCTTCATTATCATTTCCTATGGGTTTTGTTTTACTAACCTCAATGGCTTCATCTTCGACTAAATTATCATCTTCTAAAGGTAGCGTTTTAGGAGGTGGTGGTGTTTCATCAAATGTTACATTTAGTGATTCCTCTACTTTCATGGAGTGTTTGTTAAGTATTATATATGCTTTACTATTTTGTGAGTATCCTAAAAATATACCTTCATATGATTTTGGGTCAAACTTAGTGAGGTAGTCCTTAGTGTTTAAAATATAGCATTTACTTCCAAATACCCTAAAGTAGCTTAAGTTTGGTTTTCTATCTCTTAATAACTCATAAGGAGTTTTTCCTAGAATTCTTCTAATTGATACCCTATTTAAAATATAAGTTGATGTATCTACGGCGTGACACCAAAATTTTTGTGGAATGGATTGTTCATTTAACATAGTTCTACTCATTTCTTGTAGTGACCTATTTTTTCTTTCTACTACCCCATTTGATTGAGGAGTACGAGGAGCGGAGAAATTGTGAGATATTCCATTTAACTCACAATATTTTCCGAATTGTATTTCGTTATCAAATTCCCTACCATGGTCCGTCCTAATGGCAACTATTGAGCATCCTAATTTATTTTGAATCATTTTACTAAATATTTCGAAATTTTCAAAGGCTTGGGTTTTGTCACTTAAAAACCTAGTCCACGTGTATCGTGAGTAGTCATCTACTATTACTAAGGTATATTTGTTTCCTCCATAGCTCCGCACAGCGGATGGACCAAAAAGATCCATATGTAATAATTCTAGGCACCTAGTAGTGGATACTATATTCTTAGCTTTGTGACTAGCATGAGCTTGTTTTCCAATTTTGCATGCATCACAAAAATGCTTGTCATATTTTAGATTAGGCAAATTTCTAACTAATTCCTTAGAGGCCAAAGATTGTATTTGTTGCATGTTAGCATGTCCTAATCTCCTATGCCACAATGTAGAGTTTTCATCTAGGGTTGTTAGGCATATCCTATCTTCAGGTTTGTTTCCTAGTTTCATAACATATACTCCTCCTTTCCTAATACCTCTACCTATAATTTTTCCATTCTTAACTATTTCGCTATCTTCTTCGAAAAAGATAACTCTACATTTATTATCGCATATTTGGCCTACACTAAGTAAGTTATATGTTAAATTATTTACATGTTCAACATTTTCAATAGTAAGTGAGTCTTGAGAAATCGTACCTTTGCCAATAATTTTTCCACGCAAGTCACTACCGAAAATAACGTTACCTCCATTGTATGCCTTGTATGTAGAGAATAGCTTGCGATTCCCCGTCATGTGCCTCGAACATCCGCTATACTTGATCCATTCGTCAGGCTCCAAGTCAATTCCAAGGCATATTTCATCGGTTGCATTTGCCACAAAGCATTTTTCTTCTTTTGGTTTTTCCACTTCTTCTTTATCACTATCACTCCATGTTCCACTAACAAATGCGCTTTGATTTTCATAACCCGGCGGCTTTAAACATTCTCCAACAAGATGATTTGGACTTCCACATCTAAAGCACTTTCTTTTCACGTAATTATCACTCCTATTTCTTTGGAACACCTTTCTTTCGTCACGTGGTGATCTAGTGAATCTTCCTCGTCTCTTGAAGAATTTCTTGAATTCTCTTACGGCCATCGCATATTCTTCATCTTCACTCTCGTCACTTGAATCATCATCTTCACAAGGTTCCATTTTGGCTTTTAGAGCAATGGATTTGATTTGTTCTTTCTTGACTTTGACCGTTTCCAAATCTCTTCTTATAATTTCTTCATGGACTTTCAAGTTGCCGATAAGCTCATCTAGTGATAATGTCATCAAATTCTTTGATTCTTCAATAGCCGTGACTTTAGCTCGCCATTTCAGATGTAGTGCCCTAAGAAATTTCCTAACACAATTTTTACTAGAAAATGTCTCATCAAGTGCTTTTAAACTTGTGATGATGGTGTTAAATTTAGCAAAAGCATTATCAATTGATTCCTCTTCCGGAATCGTAAATTGTTCATATTGATGTACAAGAAGATCTATTTTGTTATCTTTAACTTGACTATTACCTTGGTGAGTGATTAGTAAAGAATCCCAAATTTCTTTTGCGGTTTTACACATAAAAATTCTTTCATATTCTTTATGTGGTAACGCATTATAAATAACCATTTTAGCCTCATTATTTTTTGCTAGTTTCTTTTTCAAATCATCATTTTGTTTTTCAAAATCTACAATTTCATCCATTTTAGTTTCAACATTATATTGAATAGGAGGAAAATCACCAAAGGTAATAATATGCCAAAGATCAAGATCTTTTGATTTCACATAGGTTTCGAATCTATTTTTCCAATATAAAAATCCATCACTTTCAAATAGTGGTGGTCTTTGCATAGATTGCCGTTCTAAATATTTTTCAGATTCCATAGATCGTTACAAGTTTTAAAATACAATATATTTTAAAAATCTTGCTAGACGTGGCTCTGATACCAATTGTGGAAAACTAGAAGGGGGGGGGGTTGAATAGTTTTACGTCGTTTTAATTGTTATAAAACAAATTGTTTAAAAGTTTTCGTTAATTTATAAAATATAGATTCGATAGTATATGAAATCTAGTTATACACAATATGAACAACACTAAGTATATATACTATGAAGCAATAATTATGTAAGTAATGAAATAAGTAAAAGATGGAAAGATCAAACCGAGAGACAAGCGATTTATAGTGGTTCGGCTACAAGGCACCTTCCTTGCCCTACTCCACTCCCCGAGCACCTAACTCGAGAGTTTTCTTCACTATATCAACAAGCTCCCTTATGGCGGAGAAAACCTTACACACCAATTTACACACCACAATATCTTCACACCTAGATCACAACTACTACACACCAATTCACTACTTAATCACACCACTTCTTTCACACCTATCTTCTACACACCATTAATCTACACACCAATCTTCTACACACCAATACTTCTACACACCAATTCTTCTACGCACCAATCTTCTTCCTAACTTATCTTTTTCACAACTATTCACTAACAAATATTCACAACTAATCACACTATGAAATAATAATCAATGATGATGCTCAAACAACTTAGATGTGGAGATCACAACTAGTTGTAATACTTCTTGTCTTGAGGGATAGAAGTATTCTTCTCTTGCACTTGAATGGATTATGTATGGATCACTTTGAAACAAAGATTTAAGAATGTATGATCAAAGGATTTATAGATTGGAAATGGAGATCTAGAACAGAAAGTTCTGGAGTGCAAAAGGTGGGGCAAAAAATCCAGGTTTAAGGTGGTATTTATAGGCAAAAGTTTCTGACAGAGGAGCGTGGCCGGTCCCCTTAAATCATGGCCGGTCCCCTTAAATTTAAGGGGACCGCCCTTTATAATTAAGGGGGCCGCCCAGCTGAAACGGCCAGAAACTTTGTCTTTTAGTGGGGAAAGTTTAATTGGTGAAAAACTAACTGATTTTGGTTAAATATTTGAAATCATATATTTAGTATGATTAAAACATTTTTCCTTATTACCAAAAGTGTTTTTCAAAAATATATAATAAGATTATATAATTAAATAAACTTTGTATTAGTTAATTAAATACCCTTTGATCATACATTGCACTAAACACTTTGTTTATTCATATCTTAAGTGATTTGGATGTAAAGAGAAATATTAATCACCAAATACTTGTTTATGTCATAAGTTTTAGTTCTTTGAGGTTATATTTTGTAATGATCAAAACATAGAGATATTGATAAAAACTTAATAATGTTTTTAGGCATTATTTATGTCAACAAAACATTAAAAACAATACTCGTAATAATATTATTGATAATATAATCGTTTATATACGTATATAGACGTGATAAACGTACATATATATATATATATATATATATATATATATATATATATATATATATATATATATATATATATATATATATATATATATAAATGCGTATATTAGTAATAAAACGATCACGAGTAAACGTTATAATAATATAACGATAATTATTATACTATGCAAATAGTGCAATAAATGTCGGAATATTATTATAAGTAAATAACTTGAAATAATGTCGAGAACTAATAAGTCGGGTGAGTAATAAATAAAAACATGATGACTTTTATAAATTTGGAAAACTTATCGAGTTATATGAGTTGTGGTTACTTAAAGTTCAAGTGGGCTTTATTATGTGACTTTTGTGTTGTCACGGATATATGACGATTAATATAAACATTTTCTATAACAACTGACTTATTTAATCGACGGATTAGATCGAGTTATTTGGCTATATAAAATGAGTATATTAATGGGCATCGTATCCCACGACGCCCATAGTTTGTGGTATATGTATTAGGATAATAAATTACTATATATCTCGTGGAATTTGGCCAATTTGACGATATATATAGGGAATTTATTGGACTACGATATATACCAAATAGTATAGTGTGTGCTATGTGCTTTAGGTTGGGTATAATTTTGGAACGATATATTACGTAAATAAATATGGGGGATTACCAAATCGACGGATTTGATAAACTTCGATGATTTATTTAAATAATATATTGGGCTAATATTAGACCTATAGATGGTTTATTATTTCTTTTCGTTGTGACTTCTTAGTTTGAGTTGTGTCGACACTTCACCCATATGGATACCAAACGTCGAATTTCAAATTAATATGAAGATAATTCGAGAAATGAATATTTTTGGAAAGTAAAAATGGAATACGTTCGGGAATGGGAATATTTGATTGTTGAGGAAATGATTTCTGAACGAGCTTGATATTGTTAGGAAGTGCTGAGTCTGTAGTTGCCGTTACGTGAGTTGCTTGAGTTTGCTTACATCTTTCTTCTATCGATTTCTTTTAAGGATTTTCTGGACTTGAGGTAAGTCATAGCCCCACTTTTACTCTTGAACTTTGTTTTCAATACTTGGGGTGAGAAACGTGCAAATTTTTTTATGTGGACTATTATCGCTTTTTGATTTCAAAACTTGCTATGCTTATAGAACTAGGTAGGATTGAGCGAGGCCTAGTCCCGAACTAAGTAAGCTATTGATTTGGTTAATGAGCGAGGCCTAGTCCCGAACTAGGTAAGTTATTCATTGGTTGTTGAGCGAGGCCTAGTCCTGAACTAGGTAAGCTATTGGATTAATTATAGAGCGAGGCCTAGACTTGAGCTAGGTAAGCTATTGATTGGATTGATTTGGGCTATAGCGTGCACCTATAGGGTTGATTTGATTTGGTTGGATTATTTTGGTTGGATGATTGAAGCCTGGTCTAGCTAGCAAGCGCTTTGCGTATATGTCCACTATATTGAATTATGAATTTAAACCTATGATCTTACCAGCGAAAGCTGACTTTTAGCACGTTTTCTCAGGTAATTAAGTGATGCCCTTTGGATGCTTGGATTGGAGGCTTGGCAATGGCACCCGATTATGGATCTATTTTCTAAAACTCTGATAAACTATTGTGGACCTATGTTTATTTCTATTGGGCCTTACTTTGGATAATTCTTGGGATAAATGTGAACTTTAAAACCCGTTTTGGTTGTGTTTTTCTTATGTTTACTTTATCTCGTTCTTTCATGACTTTGAATGGATACCAATCCCCGTAGCACCCCGAAAGCTTGTTGAGTCTTCCGCTGTATCAAATTTTGGGGGTGTTACAGATTGGTATCAGAGCCAAGGTTATAGAGAACCAGCTAAATAAACACCTAAACTATAACCGATTTTTATAGAAAACGATCCTCGACCATTGCCCGCCAGCCCGCCAAGCCGAAGCATCATTATTATTATTGAGGTATATTGAGATGATTATTAGATTTGGGATTCTTGAGATGATTTGAGGATTTGAGGTTTACTGATTTAGTGATATGATGGCGTTTTGAGGAATTATATGCGTTTTGAGGAATTATATGGCTTAATTGTTTTACGAATGATTTTAGTAATGCGGTATTTTAAATCTTTCTTGATATATATGATTTGGAATTATATGATGATTTTTGATATGGTATTTTGAGTTCGCGGTTTAGTTGTTTTGAAACACTTACACCTACCCTACGCCGTTGTCACAGACTATGGCCTCCCGTATGTTTGACGTTGTTGAGGATATTCTTACTGCACCCGTACACCCAGCACAGATCACCATGGCTCCTGATGATCCTTACAGGGTTGCCATGCATTCAGCTACTGTGTCACCGACAGCTTCTACTTCAGCACCGCCTGCTGCATCTACGCAGGGACCCTCATCTTCTCTAGGGCTCCCTGGTACATCGAGGCAGCTTACTCTTCATCAGGCTTTGGCTCGTGTGGCTCCACGTTTTGCCCACCGAGCTACGGCACGTATGTCGGTACGCCCTACTTCACCACCTTTACAGTTGGATGCTCACTCTCTCCTGTCAGATGTACCACCTGCATCATTGCGTCGTCGTCCTAGATCACCTACCCCATCACTACATGGTTCACCTGTTAGGAGACAACGATTTATGATGTACTCTTCCGATGAGGAGGAGGTGTACGAGGGTGAGGATGAGGCTGATGACCCTCAGGAGGTTCCTTTTCCATCACCACATGGTTCACCTATTAGGCGGTTCCTTTTCCAGCCATGTCTGGGCTGCTCCTTTTAAGGAGAAAGGAAATAACTTCAATTTCACCACATCGTGAGGAACTTGGTTCATTCTTATGGTCTCAGCGATGTCAGTGAAATTTCTGATGTGAGCATAGGGGTCTTTGTGATCGAACCCGTGAAAGGATATACCCGTGATCAAATTGAGTAATCCGTGATTGATCTCACAATAGCTCTCCTCACACCATTGAATGGTGATTGGAGTTGTTCTTCCATCGGACGTGGATCAAATGCCAGTTGTTGTCCCATCGGCGGGATAACATTGTGCTGCGGACCACCCATCGGTGGAGGTCCGTTGTGTTCGTTTTGGTTCATCTCCTCGTCGTCAAGGAAATGAACCCGACTCGTATGTCGTAAAACCCGCTCGGGGTTAGAGAACGGAGACGTAAGACTCTCAAAAGAAGATCGGGTGTGCATACACCACATGTCACACCCCGCCACGGCGGAAATGCGCGGGTGTAACTTCATGGATATCATCACAACACCTGGTGTCAACATAGAGAACAACTACATGCACATAAATAGAGCAATGTACCAACACACAGTGTTGTAACAATACCCAAAGATAACCAAAATAAAATCCAAAAGGTAACTTCAATAAGTTTGAAAGTACCAAACATAAAACATAAATGTATCAAATCCAAAACCAAATAAAATCAAATTCCAAAACATAAATAAGTCTCCATGCAACTAAGTCTCGCCTAATTGCTGCCCTCAACTTTGGCCTTAGAATGCTCACCTGAAAATGATGCTTAAAATGTCAACATAATGTTTGTGAGATTCATAGGTTTAGACTCAACACACCAGGCAACTGAATTTAATGTGATTACAAAATATAGCCGGACAAATAATTATAGTTATCATATAACTACATGCATTTGCAAGTTAATATCCACACATAAAGGCAACAACACTCATAAGGCAACCATTAGGATGGCTCGTGTCCTCCGATCCCATAATTAGTACCACATCAGGACGGCTCATGTCCCCCGACCCCATAATTAGTGCCACATCAGGACGGCTCGTGTCCCCCGATCCCATAATCATCAATTAGGTCGCATGCGCGAGCAACAGGGTAAGCACCCTCCCAATTGAATCCCAAAATATATCATCAATTAGGTCCCTATCCTAATTGAATCCCAAAACATCCACGCAAGCAAATAATCACACATAGCATACATACAATAACATTATAAGTCCAAGCTCTTTAATACCACACACATAATCACAGTAAACCAAAACATTTAAGACAAGCATCATTCCCATCCCAAGTTTAAAACAAAGTAAAATATGGGACTATGAACTCACCTTAAACTCCGCAGCTCCACAAAACAATACACAATCTATAATACACAAAAATAATCCACATTACACAAGGTCAAGCTAAAAGCTACAACCCATGTAATACACATATGATGGATGTCTAAGACTCATATGACCCACCATGGATCTCCTAGACACCACACTAACCACTACCATAACTTAATACTCACTAAATCCCTTGCACTCTAAAACTCAGAAAACGCAGAATTTTTGAGTAGATTCACTCACATGAAATCACGACAAATAAAGCTTAACAACTCACACGAAAAATTTATCATGGTCTCCCATAAGCATAGAAGCTAATCCCAGAAGGCCATGTACCAACAACACACACAAGTGTTCATAGAAAATTCAAACTTGTCAACTACTCAAATTCGGATCTGAATGCACACCAAAAAGTTTTGATTTTTAATAGTTACTTCCACAAGTTTTTATCGCGAATCCTCTTCGTGGTAGTCTAATATAACCTAAAAATTAACTATTCCAGAAGACCAAGTCAAAATACCACTTTTACAACCACATGCCAACCACAAACTTTTACCCAAAATCTGTCCCGGTTTGACAGCTTTGACACCTTAACAAAGAAAAATCAAAAGACCGACTTCCCGACCTCAAAATTGATCGTGTCTGGACTTTTTGGAAAGCTCTTTCATTATACTACAATTTAGACTTAAAATTCGTGATCTAACTCATCACCATCTGTTATGTACACTCACATCTTTACAGCCTTACAAATCTGTCCAAACCCTAACTCAATAACTAGCATGTTTTATACTCAATTCCCTTAACCATTAACCATAATATTAACATCTAATCATCCTAACTTGTTTTACTTCAATAATTTACAGAAGTATATAAACCCTAGATTCCATCATATTAATTATTACATGAATCATAACAATAATTGATTAATTACACATAAGGGTTAAAGATTTTACCTTGATTCTTGATTATTGCTAGACAATTATGAAACCCTAATTTTTCCTCTTGGATCCCCCTTTGTGTCAACTTGTAATGCAGGAAAAAGGGATAGGGGAGTTTTGATTTTTGTATTTATAATTAATTTGGATAATCCCTAAGGCTTAGAGTTGTATTTGGTATCAAATTTGGTTTCCTTTTTCCCCCCTAACACCTTAATCGGCCGCCCCCCCCCCCCTAAATAATATATTTTTTTATTTTTTTTATTAATTAATTTATTACACTCAAAACCTCATACTTTTTATATTTTATGTATTCCTATAACAAAACCTAACGTCTTTCGCGATAAACCTTAATTTTACGACAAACCGGAAAATATTCATTTTCAAAATAAAGTTTCCAAAAATAGATTTTACACACTCCATGAGCATTTCCTCACAAAAACAACATCCCCGTAACTTACTAACGCTCAATAACTTGAACGAAGACTCGTTACGCAAAAACTCAAAACGCCAAATATACACAAGTCATTTCTACACCATATAAGTGATCAAAATGAACTTTCCCAAAATCAACATTATCATAAATCACAACAACAACCACAACGCGAAGGGATTTAGTGCTAACTTAAATACTAACCACACTATAACACAAACACCCATAAAACTACCCAAACACCCCAAACAAAGTTAGATTAATTGAAAACCGTTTCTTTCAAAACCACTCGCGACGGGACGGGAGAGAAGAGTGGATCTCTCTTCAGCTAGCAATTTAATGTCTTAGCTATCCGTATTTCCCGCTAATTCGGTTGTAGTAATTGAAATAATCCGATAAACAACTAATTTTACATTTTCGTTATATTGTGAGACTTTTTTGGTTTACAACGCACTTCCTTTTGGTCGAGTCGAGGCTGTAACTTTTATTATTTTCTTTTTGGTATTTTGTAAACACTTTAGGAAAAGTGTTTTGAATTTTTCAATTTTTATAGAGATATATATACAAAGTAGAGGAAGGCTTAACAAAACACGATTTTTCAAAACGATATTCAAAAATTCACTTTGACCTTCCCCGGCAACGGCGCCAAAAATTTGATGTGAGTCAAATCATAGTATATAATTATATTCTGAAGAAATACTTGTGAAAGTATTTCCCGGGTCGTTCTCCCAACGAAGGCTCGAATGGAATTTCCGAATTATTGATTTGGGAATCGTGTAGTGTAAGTGAATAGTGAAAAGTGATTGTGAAATCAAAATGTGAAAAGAAATTATGAAATATGCACAAGTTACAAGCTATATATGCACAAAAGTCAAAAACGTGAAAACGGAAATGCAAACGTAATTATAAAACGTAACGTACGAAATAAAATGCGAATTTTATTCTAAAAATGATCCTACAAATGTAAAACAATTTTCTAAAAATCTTAAACAAATAAAAAGAATTTTAAGAAAAAGAAAAATATTTTTTTGAGTTTTTATTTATTTTCTATTTATTGAATTAAAAAGTAATTAAAAATTAAGGAAAATGTAAAAAATATTGGGAAAATTATAAAAACTAATCTGAAAAATCTAAAATATTATAAAAGAATTTTCTAAACTATTTTTGTATTTTTTTTTAAAGCTTTTTCTGATTTTTATTGGATTTTTGTTATTTAAAAATGAATTAAAAATGATTAAAAATAAAGAAAAATTAAGAAAAATATCAAATCAACTCAGAAAATTATGAAAAATTCACAGAAAATCTAGAATATTATAATGAGCTTTCAGAAAAATTTTGAAAAGAAAAAGATGTGCAGAAGTGCTTATTTTGAGCTAAACAGCTTATGGCAAGTGCTTATTTATAAGCACTTACCACAGAAACTTAAGCAAACTTTGAAAACAGAAGTAATATGATAAAATCAACTCAGGAATGTTCAAATAAGATGAAAAATTACATAGAAACTTAATGATTCAAGTAATAAGCAGTGAGAGAATAGCTACTATAATAAGCAGAATGGAACCAGAATAAGCCAGAAGCTCAGGACTAATGAAAATCACCACAACAAGCTCAAAAGAACTCAAACATTTCAATTATACTCAGATCACAAGTTAATAAGCTATGCTGCAAAGCTTAATTGATAATAGCAAACTCAGTTCTAAACCCCTAATTGCAGCTAAAATTTAAGCACTCTAATAAGCTGGTGATTGAAAACTAAAGGCTAATCCTTAAATTCTATACTAGGAACTATCTCAAATCACTAAAGTCCTTGAAAGTTTAGCTCAATTGATCACTAATATTCACTTGAGATCAGATGGTGTAGGAACAGATATCCTTCAAATTTGACTTTCTAATTCCACCAGAACTTTGACTAAATCCAATTTGAGTAGCTGAGATCTCACCCTAAGTGTACATTAATGATGTTTAACAACTAACCATGCTTATGTAAACACAAAATGTAACTAAATACTAAGTAAACAGAATCAGATTTGAAGTTAAGCAGGGGAAAATCAAGTATGAACCCAATTCCGACTTATGAACTATGAACCACTACTTTCATGACTTAAACATGCTAAATTGGCCTAATGAAAACTAATTGAGCTATTTTTAGCACCTGCAATCATCTTTAGCACATAATCAAAGCCTAAACCAAACACCCTATTAACTGCTAACTGGTTTTAGATTAACCTACAACTGTTATGAATAAGCTACCACCTACTGAATTTATGATTTAGACAGATTAAGTGAAAACTAATGAATCAAATAAAACACCAATTACAAAATAAGAACATCAAAGACAGACAGAAACAGATTAGCATTAGATGACAGATAACAACCAACAATTAAAACCAAATAAAAATAAACTAATCTAAACTAATGTAAACAACTAGAATTAGTACTGAAATCAACTAATTAATCAGAACTAAGCAAACTAACACAGATTATCAAACACTAACCACTAAATTCTGATCTAAGATATTAACAGATGATTTTAAAAATATCAATAAGCAACTAATGATAAGACAGTCTAATGCAACAATCCACTAAACAACTATGCAAAATCTAATAAAATTCATAAACAAGTAACAATAGTAAATCTACACTACTTAATATCTAATTATGCAGATTTGAACAAAGATTACTTGAGAACTTACAAACAAATTCCCCCTCAGCATGAAAAGAGGGGGATTCATTTTGCTTGCCTATCTTTATGACAGGCCAGTGGACCTTATGGCTGCCTTTCCACTCCAAAATAAGCTAAGCTTATTATGATATGCTATGTATAGCTTTTGTGAAATTCAAATTACCTCAAACCTTCAACAAAACTAATTTTAAAAACTGATTAAAATAAAAACTATTTTTATTCTTTTATTTTCTGAATTGCAATGAAACTTTTGATTAATATAAGAATCAAACTAAGAGTGTAAAAGAGATGCTTAATGAATTAAAATGATGAAATAGTAATAATGAAACAACAATAAGCAGTAAATTATTTAGAACTAATTTGATTCAAAATGTAAACTAACTTTCATTAAAAAGAAAAGGAGTACAACTGAATTTTAAGCAATTACAATTTATGAAAAGAAATTGGTAGAGCTTCGCTATTCGAAACTCCACACTAATACAAGAGCCCTATCACTCTATTTATACTAACTCAATGAAGGTTCTAGTAGCAGGATAGCCACGGATTGCCAGCTTGGCAATCCGTGTGGTGTGCTTTCTAAGTGCCATTCTGAGCCGTGTGATCTCAATCAATCATTACCCACTTCATATACACCCTTGGATCAATCATTGTGATGCGTCCCAACAAATAGTAGCCTGCCTCATGTCATTCCTTCGTGTTTCTTTTGGTCTGACACCCTCTGACATCACCCTGACCATCTAGAAGTTCTTTGATTGTACCAAATTACCATTAATTGTGGTAATTAAGGGTGGGTATAGTAACTAGGGTTCATGTAATAGCTTTCTGGGTTGAGTGGGATGAAAAGGGGAGCGGGTAACATATACGGGTTAATAATATATTAAAGGGTTTGACCGTGTATTATTATGGCTTTGACTGGATGGGAAGATGGGCCGGGTAAAGGGTATTTAAATGATGGGCTTTGGGGATTTTGGGTATTGATTTTGGACTTGTGGTTTGGATTTAAATTTGATTTTTTTTGTAGCAAAAATATAATAGAGACCATAGATGTATTTGCTGAATTCACAAGGACCAATGCTGTCAAGTTTAAAAAATTATTCCAAGGATTAATCTTGACAAATGTTGATTCTTCAAGGGTAGATTCTGACAATCTGAGCATAAAAGTGATCCTTAATGAAAATTACTCCCCGGCTTCGGCTCTTGAACTTTTTTTTCCAATCTCGTGCTCATGTTGCTTTGTTTTGTCCATTTTTACAATATCCTTACCTGCATATCACAAACACAAAAACACAACGTATTTGGCATTTTAAGGTCGGCTTTTGGTTGTTTTGGTCCGGTATTTGGTAAAGAAAAGGTGTGTAAATTAATACACACCATTAACGTACATAGTAAAAAGATATTTTAGTAGATGAAAAAGTTCTGAAAAAATGATAGTAACGCGTGTTTGTATGTTTGTTTTCAAATAGTTAGGGATCTTGTCAATTTAAGTCCCTGTACTTTTAAGTGTTAGATAAAAAAAAGAAAGATAGAAATCATGTATTTATTCAGGTGAGTGACGAATAGTTTTGTCATTAGACTTGTATTGAAGTGACGAATTTTTTTCTCGTCACTATAGGGTCCTTTTAGTGACAAAAAGTAAATGTCGTCACTAATAATTCGTCACTATAGGTGTTTTTTCTTGTGGTGATGGTGATGAGGGTGTTTTGAGAAAAAAGACAAAAAGACAAAGTCACCCTAGCTAACGAGAAATGCCAACGACTGTTAGAAAAAAAAGACCAGTCGCATAATTTACTAAAAAGTGTGGAACTAAAAGTATTATCTTTGAGAAAAAAAGAACTAAGTGTGCAAATTGGGTGGAGTTTTGGGACTGGCGGTATAATTTACTCTATTTATAAAGTATGGCCCTGTAACTTGAAACATTTGATGTATAATTTTTTTTTATAAATATTAAAAATGTATTTGTGAACCAACTTATAATCTCGATTGTTACTTTGTGAAGAAAACGTGAAGGACCAAAATTGTAGAAGTGAAACTCTACAACCGTTTAGTTAGTTAAATTAGTTATAAAAGTTAGTTATTTCCAGAGATGGTCGAATGGTCACAATTCTTGGCATATACCTGTTCGAACCATCATGTTGTTTAGTAGCATCGGTTAGACAATACCGAATAGACATGACTTATAGATGAAAGGTTATGATGGTTGGACACACCCATTGGAAACCTATAAGTACTTGATACCATGTAACATTACAATAGTTGGATAAAGTTTATATTTAAGTTATCTTTTGTTATTTACGTTTGCAAATCTTATTCGTGTACAAATTGATCCAAACACAAACAGAAACTTTGGGACAACATTTGGTATCAGAGCCTTTGCGTGTTTTACTCGTCACACCATCAAACAAAATCCAGAAACCTTTGAACCATATCTGTATCGAGATAAAACAACAAAATTTGTACTGAAGCCTTGAAACCAAAACCCACGCTGGAAATTTTTTTTTCAGGAACATCGCACACCCTTGATCCTTGTTAACTATAGAAGGGTTGCATAGATAACTTAAGAAAAAAAGAAAAGTCATATACATTTTTCTTTGTATCGAAAATTTGCAAACAGGAAGGATACCACTCTTCAGAAATTTGGTACCTTGGTTTGTTGTGATTCGTACGCCACAACAAAACCAGAAAACGTTGGAGGTTTTCTTGTTAAACAACAACAAGAAACGTACTTGTGTGTTCTCTACTACAACACAACAAGGGAAGATTAGAAATCTAGAAGAACTTGTGTACATAACTTGGTACGCAAAAGAAAAGAAGCGCAGAAACATACACGAGCATTGCTTGGAACAAAGAAGGAGATACCGGTACATACAAGAGATAAAGGCACGTTGGCAATACTTTGGAAACAACAACAAATTGAAGAAAAACTAGCGACTTGATCACTCGCTCCATTAAAGGAATACCGAATAGGTTTTTTTTCAGAACCTATTGACGAAGTTGTTGTACATACGGTGTGGACAGAAAGAAGAAGAAAAGGAGAACGAAATAGAAAGAGTATTGTGGAAACAATGAAGCAACGAAGCAAGCAATAGCGGAACGACAAACAAACTTTTGTTTAGACGTTGGTGTAATTGGAATTTTAGTACCCCGGATACTAAAGAAAGAAGAAAAAGAAAGCAACTAAGTTGCTGATTTTTTGGAAGAAGAATACCGTGAGTATTTGTTTAAGAAAGGAGACTTGGAATAAGAAAACAACGACAACAATTTTGAAGGTTGATCGTGTCGAGAAATTCAACTCGAGTAGAAATTTTTGGAGGAAGCCTATACATAACAAGGGTACGAGGCAGAGTAGTAGGAGACAAGTCAAGAAGAAACAGAACAACGTGGAAATTTGGTTAATAAAACTCGACAACCATATTTGAAAGGAGACGAGGAAAGATTAGTACGTGGTTGATATATCTCTTTATATCGACACACAAGTGGGAACGCAAAACATACGAGGTCACGTTATCATCATTGGATTTCATTTATACATTTATAGTATAGATATTCATTATTAGGAAATCCCGAGAACTATATTTGATCCCCGTATTACTAGGATTCCCGGATAACTATTTCTATTCCCCGTAGTAGTAAGGTTATACCATACTAGTTAGATTTCCCATATAAGTCAAAAGTGAAGATTATAAACACATCTAGAATGTCGGGTGGAGATGACGCTAACGTCAATAGCACTGTAGTTAAACCCATTACACCGCTTACACAATATCAATGTCCTAAACTCAAAACCACAAACTACACTGTTTGGGCTATTCAAATTAAGGTCATATTAGAAGCACATGGTTTATGGCAGACTATAGAACCCAAAGAAAACACCCAAGCCGATGATAAGAAGGATAAGGCAACTATTGCCCTCCTATATCAAGCATTAACTGAGGATGTGATCTTACAAGTAGCAAGTTGTAAAACTGCTAGAGAACTGTGGGAATCCTTGAAAAAGAGACACGTTGGAGAAGAAAGAGTGCAACAAGCACGATTACAATCCCTAATGATAGGATTTAATGCCCTTCAAATGAAGGATGAGGAGACGGTGGATGCATTTACAGATAAACTAAATGGTTATGCCACGAAGGCAAAAGAATTAGGAAAAACCTTGGATGAATCACTTTTAGTATGAAAACTATTAGACTCCACACCAGATAGGTTCATTCAGATAGTAGCATCCATAGAACAAACAAGTGATCTAGATGATATCACCCTAGATGAGATCACTGGAAAATTAAAAGCATTCGAGGAAAGGATAAAACTCCGAAAGGGAGGACAAGCAGAAAGCCAGGATAACCTATTATTCGCACAAGGCGATCACTCTAGATATAAGAAACGATTTAACAAGTATAAGGGTAGATCAAACTACTCAAGAGGAAACTGGCAGAATAAAGTGTAACAATTCGCAATTTTAGGTTAATTACTTTTCCCGGAAAATTTCACTATTCATTTTTACTATTCATTTTTCCCGAAAACTTTCCCGAAAGTTGATTTTTATTTGATATTCTCGAGTGATAAATCATTTCCATGGCAAATTAAAAGTTTAACTTTCATAAGCTCACTTTCGTGAAAGTTATTAAGGAATTACACGTTTTAGGGTAAAACGACATTCAGAAATTCTACGCACAACGAAATTCAACCCCGTCAGGTGACCCCACATCAGTAAAATATTTTACACACTCATGATTTATTTGAGAATTAATCGTGACTGAGAAAAATATGACCAAAAACTTCCCAACAGGTCACCCAAGCCTGTACTACTCTCGCATGAGCACGCTTAATCGTTTGGGCGATTAACCGTTAGACCACAAAACGCGTTTCTAAGACTTTTTGAGTTTTCAACTTATTAGAAAAAGTCAACATATTCTTTCCCTCCTCCATTGACCAAAAATGATCCCTTGATGTTATAAGTCATTTCGTGATTTTTAGGCTTACGGTTTGATGTCTAAAAGACATTTAATACCAACCGACACTAGACTGAGCCCAGTCTAGACATTATAAGTCATTTTAAATCATTTTTATAACATTAGAAAAGTAACATTTTACTTTTCTCAATTTTACGCAATATTCAGCGTTTTACGCGAATTACGCGTTTTAGACCCGTGTTTCCAGTTTTTAGCAGGGTTTTGGCACCCGATAGATCCTACCACTCATTTTATATTTTATTATGGACTATATGGACATGTTTAACAATACTTTCAAATTCCATAATTTTACGATACCCGTTATACGTTTTGAGGCTTAATCATTTACGATTGGCATTTCCCGGAGTCAAAACTAACCAAGTATCTTGGATAATACAAAGAAAAGTCCACCCTTGCTCTCCAAGGCCATATGAACCGCCATAGGGGGGGGGTTTTCACACTTGTGGCTTGATCTTGACCATTGATCCTTAGATCATTACAAGTGTTGAACTTGGTGACCAAGTTTTGGTCATTTCCTAGTTGTTTCCTAACCTCCTCAAGGCCATATAAATAGCCCCCTCCCCTTCATTCAAACGCCACACCTCACACTCCCATCCTCTCATCTTTAGCTCATTCTCTTCCAATTTCTTGCAAGGTTCAAGTGATTCTTCAAGGTAGAAACTCTAGTTAGGTTATCATTCATCAAACACTTCCATAACCTTATATACTTGGTGATTTTCTCTTGAGTTTAAATCCACTCAATTCACCTAAACCTTCATCATCCATCTTTCAAGAATACCAAGGGTAGAAAGATTGCATGGAGTGAAAAAGGGTTGAAGCAAGTCTATCAATGTCCTATCCTTACATGTTAACTTCCTTTCATCATTGAAAGCCAAAAGTTGTGAGCCAAACCCTAACTTGATTCTTGTTAAATAATCATGTTCATGTTATTTACATGTTATTCTTGCTATATTATGTCTTGTAGTTATGTCCATGATGTATAAAAGTGAGCAAAACAAGTTATTGTTATTGATTGTTACAACAAGTTACTAAAACAAGCAAACTAGTGACTTTCTTGGAAAACCACGACCAAAATGGTAAAAATATGATATTTGATTATTACATATTGTGGTAGAGGACCTAACAAGGAAACCATAGCAATTTGAACCACCCAAAACGAGTATACGAGTCAAAAGTTACGCCCATTTGAAATTACCAAGATTTCCGGCAAAACTGCCAAATAGCTTCCTGATCAAATTTGGGTTTTGAAAGTCCCACTTCTGGTCCGATTCATCAAAAAGTTAAAACACGAAAATTGTCCGAAACGACGTTTTCGTTCAGGAACAAAGAAGCTCGAGACCTAAAAATGCTTTCCGAGTGATAAATTTCTTCAAATTCTAAACAGCCCATTTTTAGACAAAGTCATTACATATAGGTTATGATTTATGAAGACCAAAGGGGTCTTATGACCTATAATCAAGACCACAAACATGACTAGAACCAAGGTTGAGTCTCATGACCTTGGAACAAGGACCAAAGGTCATGGCTAGGCCATGACGAAATGACCATAACAACTCACATAGGCGTAAACATGAAACAATGAGTTAGGCGATAACTTGAACAAGCAATTTGGATCTACTTCACTTAAAAGGAAACCATGAGATTTTACCAAGAGAACATGGTCATTTAAGGCTTATGAAGCTACCCCTAATAACAATCTTCATGTACAAATAAACTTTCATAAGTTTATTCAAATATCGGACATGTAACCTTTCGGATCAAAACTTATATCTATATATTTCATCAACTACTACAATAGTAGGGAGCCTCATGTGAGGAGTTCATTATGTAAGCCGTCGAGTTGAGTTGTGGATTTACGAGTTAAAGTGTCCTGGCTCCTCGAACGCTTACTAACATGACTTCTGAATTATGTCGGCCCGAACGGTAGTAAACGATATACAAAACATACATGTTTCATGAATCATTTCTTTCAAAGACTTACATTATACATCATACCACATCATGGACTAAATGCAAGATATATATATAGGCACTACTTCATATTCTTTACTCCGATCCTAAGTCGCGACATTCTACTATAGGTTGCTCGTAGAAACCTTCACGATTCAACCGTTACATTCATTACTTGCTATCTTACTTAAGGTGAGTTCATAGCCCCACTTTACATTACTTCAATGTTTTACAAACCCTTGGGGGGAATACATGCTATTATTTTTCTACTCGAACACAATGCTTTCTACTGTATGCTATTCGACTATGTTTTATTATCACTAAGTAATATCCTTGCCAAACCAAAATCCCTTATTATGAACCATTTAATCACTTGAGAGGGTTACTTGCAAGTGAGCGCGAATATTGTGAATAGGCCTATTGGGATTGACGAATCCCATTTGTTTTGATTAGTTCAAACAAATGCATTAATATTTGAGACATTAGGTATGACGGCAAAGTACCTACCGGGATAAATCTGCCGATCGATATTGGTACACGTTAACGTTTTGGTTTCATAAGCTTAGTGTATAATACATGTTCCGGGCGTATAATAACGTAGCCTACCTGTTTTGTTTTCCAAACATTGGTGTGAGCCTATAACTCACACTACCAACATATTGTGTTCAATCGATTTAACAAACTCTATGAATATCACTCAACCTTTGTGTTGACCTCTCAAGCATGTATTTCAGGTTCATGACGATCAAGGATGGCACGGAAGGACACGGATACTCAAGAGGGCTATAAATTTACTTATCATTCAAAAACTCATTTATTATACATTGTAAACATGGAACCAATTGGGACCTCATTTTGAAATCTCTGATATTTATATAATTTGAATGATACATCTTTTAAAACGACTCAATTGGAGTTCGTTTTCTATTATTGTGACTATTGTGCCGTCGAGTAACACCCAGTTCGAATTCCGCTGCATCCATGAATTGGGGGTGTTACAGATTGGTACCAGAGCCATGGTTATAGAGAAACGGGTCTAATTGAGACCTAAACTATAACCACACATACAAGCAAAAACATTTTATAGCCTTCCGCTCTCCGTGTCTTCCATCCTCCAGACGATTATGGATTTAGTAAGCATGTTATGATACACAAACATGTTAGTATATTCATATATACCCATTTTGAGCATTTCCCCGAAGACATTTTTATGCTACACAAACATAATTGCATATTGATATATGTACCCTAAACATAATTGAGCATTTCCCCATAAGCATTTTATGCTACATGAACACATATAAGTATATTGATATATACACACTAAGCATTTTATGCTACATGAACACATATAAGTATATTGATATATACACACTAGGCATTTTATGCTACATGAACATATTAGTATATTGATATATAAACTCGGTTTATTTTCAATCATTTTATCTAAACATATCTGCGTATGCCTATTCTATGGCGTTTCGGCACAGCCACACTCTCCCAATCATGTTCCTACTCCAACATTATATGTCCAAGACATTGTAACGGATTGCAATGGTCTCATTCATTTTTCAAGACATTGTGAGATACAATGGCCTCATTCATTTTCCAAGACATTGTGAGATACAATGGTCTCATTCATTTTCCAAGACATTGTATGATACAATAGTCTTAATCATTTCTCAAATGATTTGAGTCACACAATGACTAACCTACTTCCTAGACATTGTGAATTACACAATGGTCTAACCTACTTCCGAGACATTGTGTTTTGTGCAAATGGTCTCTAGAATTATTCCATCACATCATCAATATCATTTCTTATGATATCAAAAACCCGTCACAATCTATCGATTTCAAAACAAGAAATATGAGATTTCTAAAAGACAAACTAATCCATCATCGACAAAAGCTGAACTTTCTCTACATTCACCAAAGTTTTCTTATGAAACCTTCATTATTAAAAGTTCGTGATCCTGGCCAAGTATGTTCTATTTTAGAACTACTTAAAAATTTCCTTTCCATATGTATCTACCCTTACTACCTTCTATTCAATGGAATATGAAAACATACGTTACAAGTCTTGTATGGATGGGACTTGCAACTTAAGGGTTTGACATCGCCTTTGTTTAGTGGACAGTTTCCCGAAAGCAACGGACATATCACAAGTATACCTAATTTAGGTATTTGAAAATTTTATCGAACCTTGGCTAAATATAGACTAGTCACCTATATTTAACCTAGGGACAGTGGAATATAGTCTGACTAACTATATTCGACTTAAAATTTTCAAATACTGAGAGTAGTTGTACTAGGGTTATGTTTAGGTTGATTTCCTACATGAACTCGATAAACCACCAGAATACATTAAAACAATCTAGAGACACGATAATGTCTTACCACTCAGTGAAATCTTAACACCTTATTTGTGTTACCTAATTTCATTCTTGAAATTTTTCATTTATGAGATAATCCGAACGACTATCTTGGGATAGTTATCAATTCTTCTCTTCATCCCGTGGAAGTACCATCCTGTTTAGGATACCATTCCGTCATAAACTTTTAAAAATCTCTTAAGATTTTTAAAGCAAACTCAACATCGATACCTAAGAGTATTAATGTTAAGCATACACTACACACTTTTATTCATCAACATATCATAACATTATCTTCACAACCGTTGGAACCACAAGCTCATTTACAGATTTTGATGCACTTTTAAAGCTCAAATCATCCTTAGTTACACCACAAGTACCCTCATCAGCTTTACAAGTTTGAATATTCATCTTGTACCTTTGGAACACCAGTATTATCTCGTAATACACTACCTTGTAACTCACCGGCTAAGTATGAATGTTGTGTCGGGAATTCTTGAGTAGGATGATTTATAATGTCCTTATTTGAATGGATTGGGATGCCTGTTCATTTAAATAAAGAAATTATAAATCATCGAACCATACGTTTATATTCCTTTAGTTACATTGTTTGGGATGCCTCTCTATGTAAATAAAGAATTATAAACAAGTGGGCTTAATTATATCCGAAATAACATAAGTATGAAGTCAACCTACATTACATTGCCCGGGTATGGCTTGATACCTACATTACATTGCTCGGGTATGGCTTGATACCTACATTACATTGCTCGGGTATGGCTTGATACCTACATTACATTGCTCGGGTATGGCATGATACCTACATTTTATTCGCCACAAGAAATCCTATCTTTTCACCGACATCGCTTCAAACCAAGACATAAACACTAGGTACAACAACCGATTACCTACTAGGCTATGATTGCAACGACTATCCCAATTTCCATTAGTACGAGGTTTACACTTTGGTTTTCATAATGATAGTGCAATAACAAACAAACTCGTTGCGAGGCCATGTAACCATATGCATGTGCAGTCGTACCAAACTCATTACGGGGCCATGTAGCCATATGCATGGGCAGCCGTACAATTCAAACAGGACTTGGTCCAACCACATGTTCAATACTTATTCCATGATTCGATTCTTATATCAATTTCCATTTATTGGATTCCTATGTAAATTGCTATTGTTGTTCAACTGTTATATCAATTGCTATTGATACTTGACAACTATATCAATTTCCATTTTGATATTTAACTATATCAAGTTCTATTTGATATTCAACTACTATATCGATTCCTATTAATATTCGACTGCTATATCAATTTCCTTTGATATTCGACTATTACCATACCTTTCCTATATAAAAGGAAGCCTCATCCTACACCATACACTGAAATGACAAATCAAATTACATCACTGGTAATTCCAGACTCTAGTCCTCATAAGTAACCACACCTTTTCATCGACATCACCCCAACATATGACACACAAAGAACTTCGGGACGAAGTTCCCCGTAAGGGGTAGAGACTGTAATAATTCGCAATTTTAGGTTAATTACTTTTCCCGGAAAATTTCACTATTCATTTTTACTATTCATTTTTCCCGAAAACTTTCCCGAAAGTTGATTTTTATTTGATATTCTCGAGTGATAAATCATTTCCATGGCAAATTAAAAGTTTAACTTTCATAAGCTCACTTTCGTGAAAGTTATTAAGGAATTACACGTTTTAGGGTAAAACGACATTCAGAAATTCTACGCACAACGAAATTCAACCCCGTCAGGTGACCCCACATCAGTAAAATATTTTACACACTCATGATTTATTTGAGAATTAATCGTGACTGAGAAAAATATGACCAAAAACTTCCCAACAGGTCACCCAAGCCTGTACTACTCTCGCATGAGCACGCTTAATCGTTTGGGCGATTAACCGTTAGACCACAAAACGCGTTTCTAAGACTTTTTGAGTTTTCAACTTATTAGAAAAAGTCAACATATTCTTTCCCTCCTCCATTGACCAAAAATGATCCCTTGATGTTATAAGTCATTTCGTGATTTTTAGGCTTACGGTTTGATGTCTAAAAGACATTTAATACCAACCGACACTAGACTGAGCCCAGTCTAGACATTATAAGTCATTTTAAATCATTTTTATAACATTAGAAAAGTAACATTTTACTTTTCTCAATTTTACGCAATATTCAGCGTTTTACGCGAATTACGCGTTTTAGACCCGTGTTTCCAGTTTTTAGCAGGGTTTTGGCACCCGATAGATCCTACCACTCATTTTATATTTTATTATGGACTATATGGACATGTTTAACAATACTTTCAAATTCCATAATTTTACGATACCCGGTTATACGTTTTGAGGCTTAATCATTTACGATTGGCATTTCCCGGAGTCAAAACTAACCAAGTATCTTGGATAATACAAAGAAAAGTCCACCCTTGCTCTCCAAGGCCATATGAACCGCCATAGGGGGGGGGGTTTTCACACTTGTGGCTTGATCTTGACCATTGATCCTTAGATCATTACAAGTGTTGAACTTGGTGACCAAGTTTTGGTCATTTTCTAGTTGTTTCCTAACCTCCTCAAGGCCATATAAATAGCCCCCTCCCCTTCATTCAAACGCCACACCTCACACTCCCATCCTCTCATCTTTAGCTCATTCTCTTCCAATTTCTTGCAAGGTTCAAGTGATTCTTCAAGGTAGAAACTCTAGTTAGGTTATCATTCATCAAACACTTCCATAACCTTATATACTTGGTGATTTTCTCTTGAGTTTAAATCCACTCAATTCACCTAAACCTTCATCATCCATCTTTCAAGAATACCAAGGGTAGAAAGATTGCATGGAGTGAAAAAGGGTTGAAGCAAGTCTATCAATGTCCTATCCTTACATGTTAACTTCCTTTCATCATTGAAAGCCAAAAGTTGTGAGCCAAACCCTAACTTGATTCTTGTTAAATAATCATGTTCATGTTATTTACATGTTATTCTTGCTATATTATGTCTTGTAGTTATGTCCATGATGTATAAAAGTGAGCAAAACAAGTTATTGTTATTGATTGTTACAACAAGTTACTAAAACAAGCAAACTAGTGACTTTCTTGGAAAACCACGACCAAAATGGTAAAAATATGATATTTGATTATTACATATTGTGGTAGAGGACCTAACAAGGAAACCATAGCAATTTGAACCACCCAAAACGAGTATACGAGTCAAAAGTTACGCCCATTTGAAATTACCAAGATTTCCGGCAAAACTGCCAAATAGCTTCCTGATCAAATTTGGGTTTTGAAAGTCCCACTTCTGCTCCGATTCATCAAAAAGTTAAAACACGAAAGTTGTCCGAAACGACGTTTTCGTTCAGGAACAAAGAAGCTCGAGACCTAAAAATGCTTTCCGAGTGATAAATTTCTTCAAATTCTAAACAGCCCATTTTTAGACAAAGTCATTACATATAGGTTATGATTTATGAAGACCAAAGGGGTCTTATGACCTATAATCAAGACCACAAACATGACTAGAACCAAGGTTGAGTCTCATGACCTTGGAACAAGGACCAAAGGTCATGGCTAGGCCATGATGAAATGACCATAACAACTCACATAGGCGTAAACATGAAACAATGAGTTAGGCGATAACTTGAACAAGCAATTTGGATCTACTTCACTTAAAAGGAAACCATGAGATTTTACCAAGAGAACATGGTCATTTAAGGCTTATGAAGCTACCCCTAATAACAATCTTCATGTACAAATAAACTTTCATAAGTTTATTCAAATATCGGACATGTAACCTTTCGGATCAAAACTTATATCTATATATTTCATCAACTACTACAATAGTAGGGAGCCTCATGTGAGGAGTTCATTATGTAAGCCGTCGAGTTGAGTTGTGGATTTACGAGTTAAAGTGTCCTGGCTCCTCGAACGCTTACTAACATGACTTCTGAATTATGTCGGCCCGAACGGTAGTAAACGATATACAAAACATACATGTTTCATGAATCATTTCTTTCAAAGACTTACACTATACATCATACCACATCATGGACTAAATGCAAGATATATATATAGGCACTACTTCATATTCTTTACTCCGATCCTAAGTCGCGACATTCTATTATAGGTTGCTCGTAGAAACCTTCACGATTCAACCGTTACATTCATTACTTGCTATCTTACTTAAGGTGAGTTCATAGCCCCACTTTACATTACTTCAATGTTTTACAAACCCTTGGGGGGAATACATGCTATTATTTTTCTACTCGAACACAATGCTTTCTACTGTATGCTATTCGACTATGTTTTATTATCACTAAGTAATATCCTTGCCAAACCAAAATCCCTTATTATGAACCATTTAATCACTTGAGAGGGTTACTTGCAAGTGAGCGCGAATATTGTGAATAGGCCTATTGGGATTGACGAATCCCATTTGTTTTGATTAGTTCAAACAAATGCATTAATATTTGAGACATTAGGTATGACGGCAAAGTACCTACCGGGATAAATCTGCCGATCGATATTGGTACACGTTAACGTTTTGGTTTCATAAGCTTAGTGTATAATACATGTTCCGGGCGTATAATAACGTAGCCTACCTGTTTTGTTTTCCAAACATTGGTGTGAGCCTATAACTCACACTACCAACATATTGTGTTCAATCGATTTAACAAACTCTATGAATATCACTCAACCTTTGTGTTGACCTCTCAAGCATGTATTTCAGGTTCATGACGATCAAGGATGGCACGGAAGGACACGGATACTCAAGAGGGCTATAAATTTACTTATCATTCAAAAACTCATTTATTATACATTGTAAACATGGAACCAATTGGGACCTCATTTTGAAATCTCTGATATTTATATAATTTGAATGATACATCTTTTAAAACGACTCAATTGGAGTTCGTTTTCTATTATTGTGACTATTGTGCCGTCGAGTAACACCCAGTTCGAATTCCGCTGCATCCATGAATTGGGGGTGTTACATAAAGGAAATAGAGACAACTCGAATGGAGAAAACCCAACTCACAATGATAAGTATAATAGAAATAGAGGTGAGTGGAAGAAGAAGATTAAATGTTTCAATTGCGGGAAACATGGACACTTTAAGAAAGAATGTAGAAAACCACCAACAACTCAAGAACAATCAAACCTTATCTATGAAGACGATGAACCATCACTATTAATGACGACACACGAAGAAGTATTGATTAATGAAGGACAAGTACAACCCGGAAAGTATGCTACAACAGACGCTAGCATATGGTATTTAGATAATGGTGCAAGCAACCATATGACGGGAACAAAGAGTCATTTTAAAGATATAGACGAAAGTATCACTGGACGCGTTCGTTTTGGAGATGGATCATATGTAGAGATAAAGGGTAGAGGTTCAATATTACTAGGATGTAGAAACAAGGAGCAAAAGATAATAACAGATGTTTACTACATACCAAATCTCAAGAGCAACATACTTAGTCTAGGACAACTTACTGAAATAGGTTGTAAGATCATAATGGACGGAAACAAGCTGACTTTGTATGATAAGAAGAAGAAGTTGTTGATGAAGATAGAAAGATCAAAGAATAGACTTTACAGTATTAGACTACAAATAGAAGCACCTATATGCCTCTTAGCAAATGTGGATAACCAAGCATGGTTATGGCACGCAAGATTAGGTCATCTGAACTTTGACGATATCAGCAAGATGACAAGAAAAGGATTAGTAGAAGGAATACCAAGAATAAGTCATGCAGGACAAGTATGTGATGCATGCTTATTAGGAAAACACAGCAGAACCCCATTTCCAAACCAAGCCAAATTCAGATCAAAGAACCCATTGGAGTTAGTTTATGGAGATCTTTGTGGTCCCATAAGTCCAACAACAAATTCTGGAAAGAAACTCATCTTCTTACTAGTAGATGACTGTACACGTTACATGTGGGCCTATTTTCTAACATCTAAGGATCAAGCCTTCAATATATTTAAGGAATTTAGACAGAAGGTTGAAATGGAGTTAAGATTGAAGTTAAGAATGCTAAGAACAGATAGAGGTGGAGAATTCACATCACATGAATTCGATAAGTATTGTAAAGATAATGGAATAGCACGACAGTTAACAACACCATACTCACCGCAACAAAATGGAGTAGTTGAAAGAAAGAATAGAACGGTGTTATCAACTACCAGGAGTATGATGAAAGCGATGAAGTTACCCTTAACTTTTTGGGTGGAAGCAGTAAAACATGCCATTTATATTCTAAATAGGGTACCTACACGAGCACTGGAAGATAAAACACCATATGAAGCACTCTACAAGAGAAAACCGAACCTACAAAACCTTAAAATATTCGGATGCATAGCTTATGCTAAGATAACCATACCTCACTTGAAGAAGTTAGATGAAAGAAGCATACCGATGGTTTATTTAGGAGTAGAGGAAGGATCAAAAGCTTGTAGGCTATATGATCCAGTAAGAAAGAAGAAACATGTTAGTAGGGACGTAAAGTTTATGGAAACGAAACCGTGGAATTGGGATAAGAATGGAGATGATACGGATACACAAGACACATTTTGGGCTAGTTTTGTGGTAGACGAAGTTGATAATGGAAATCCTACACCAATCAACATAGATAACATGTATCATGAATAAGATCAAATACTGGATCCAATACCAGATCCAATACCTGATCCAGCATCACCAATTACACCACCAACATACAATTACGAACCCAACTCAGAAAGTGAAAGACAAGCTACTATTAGTTCATTAGAAAGCTCATCAGGAAGCTCAGAAAGATATGATCACAGACCAGTACGAGGTTTAAAGAATATCAATGAAATTTATCAACATGCACAACAAGTAGAAACTCCAAGCTTATTTTTCATTGAAGAAGAACCCCGTAACTACAAGGAAGCATCAAAAGACGAGAAATGGATTGAGGCCATGAAAATTGAAATAGATTCAATCAACAAGAATCACACATGGACTCTCACAGATTTGCCAGAAAACCAGAAGGCAATAGGACTCAAATGGGTTTACAAAACCAAGAAAGATGCACAGGGAAAGATCATTAAGTATAAAGCAAGATTAGTAGCAAAAGGTTATGTACAAGAACAAGGAATAGGCTTTGATGAAGTATTTGCACTAGTAGCTAGAATAGAGACAGTTCGTTTGATATTAGCACTAGCAGCATATCATGGATGGCAAGTACACAACTTAGATGTAAAATCAGCATTTTTACATGGAGAATTGAAAGAAGAAGTCTACGTTACACAACCTGAAGGATTTATTCAACAAGGAAACCTAGGAAAAGTATACAAGCTAACCAAAGCTTTGTATGGCTTAAGACAAGCACCACGAGCTTGGAATGTGAAGCTTGATCAAACCTTGAAATCACTAGATTTTAAGAAATGTAATCTCAAACAAGCAGTCTACACGAAGAGAAGCAAGAATTCAACACTTATAGTTGGAGTTTATGTAGATGATTTAATAATCACGGGTACTCCAAAGAAAGAAATAGACTTGTTCAAATCCCAAATGGAAGAAAAATTTGAAATGAGCGACTTAGGATTGCTAGCATATTACCTTGGGATAGAAGTTACACAGACAGGAGGAGAGATTACCATCAAGCAAACTGGATACATTAACAAGATCCTCAAAGAAACAAGTATGACGGATAGCAATGATACAAAGATACCATTGGATCCCGGCACTAAGTTGGTCAAGGCGGAAGATGGAGAACCAATTGACGCAACTTATTACCGAAGCTTAATTGGAAGCCTCAGATACTTACTACATACAAGACCGGATCTTAGTTACTCAGTCGGACTACTCAGCAGATTCATGCAAGACCCGAAGGAACATCACCTGAAGGCAGTTAAACAAGTAATCCAATATGTGAAAGGAACAAAAGAACATGGAATAATATACAAGAAGGAAGGCGGCTGCAAGATTACAGGTTACAGTGACAGTAGTTATGGAATCAATACCGATCAAGGAAAAGGAACTACTTGAGTCGTATTTTACTTTGGAGAGTCACCTATCACTTGGTGTACTCAGAAACAACCTACAGTGGCGCTCTCATCATGTGAATCAGAATTCATGGCGGCTACTGCAGCAGCATGTCAAGCCTTATGGTTAAAACGTTTACTTAGTGAATTGACTGGAATGGAAGAAAAAAGAATAACGCTCAGAGTTGACAACGTATCAGCAATAGCACTCGTGAAGAACCCAGTATTTCATGGAAGGAGTAAACATATAGACATTCGATATCATTTCATTCGGGAATGTGTAGAGAATGGTCATATAAATGTGGAACACGTTAGTGGAGAACTACAAAGAGCAGATATATTAACGAAAGCTTTACCAAGACTTAAGTTTACAACTATGAGACAGATGCTCGGAGTTCAAGACCTTGGACAAAGCAACAACCAAGATTAAGGAGGAGAATGTGAACCAACTTATAATCTCGATTGTTACTTTGTGAAGAAAACGTGAAGGACCAAAATTGTAGAAGTGAAACTCTACAACCGTTTAGTTAGTTAAATTAGTTATAAAAGTTAGTTATTTCCAGAGATGGTCGAATGGTCACAATGCTTGGCATATACCTGTTCGAACCATCATGTTGTTTAGTAGCATCGGTTAGACAATACCGAATAGACATGACTTATAGATGAAAGGTTATGATGGTTGGACACACCCATTGCAAACCTATAAGTACTTGATACCATGTAACATTACAATAGTTGGATAAAGTTTATATTTAAGTTATCTTTTGTTATTTACGTTTGCAAATCTTATTCGTGTACAAATTGATCCAAACACAAACAGAAACTTTTGGACAACAGTATTACAATTATATAAAGTATCAAAACAGTGAAGCCACACTCATAATTTTCCGACCAACATTAGTTGAACACCATTGAAATTATTTCTCACACAAGGGTAGAAACCGTCGATTTTATAAGCTCTTTTGGACTTGTTGAGAAATGCAACTATATAATTAAGACAAAAGGATAAGAACTATAAACTGAAATTGATCATCTTCATCGTCCATCCTTGATCCTTACCCCTGTCTTCAGTTTTCACTCATTCTTATGATATACTTGAAATTAATTAATATTAACTAATATTAGGTTGGAATCAACTGCACGAATTGAATTTCAACTTCAGCGATTTATCTCCCATAAACTGACCACCTTTTGAGTCTTCAATTACAAATGGGTACACTGTCATTACACTTGATAGAGACTGAATCTATATAGGTCTAAGTTCAATCCCATGTATAATAAGCCAACGAAGATCCTTCTTAGCAGGATGCTTGAACATAAGTTTCATTGAAACTGTCATGGGAGTCATCTTGGTATCAAACTGTCAAACTTTTACTTTCATCCAACCATCAGTCCTTTGTCTTGTGCCTGTTAGTAGTTTGTAACTGTTTTCATCAAACTTTGGTTTGATAACTGGGGTACCTGGAGGGCTTACTAAATAGACAAACCACATATCTGAACTGAAACCATATTTATTATTCACTTCCAGTGGATCCTCAAATGTAGACTGGTCTTGTGGTAACTTGTAGACAAAGTAACTTGCATATGTTGTATCAGCTGATAACACTTCACGTTTTATTTCATTCACAAGTTCAAATTTGTTGCCAGCAGTTATTACAAGGACTTCTACAAATCTGCAGAAACAAGAAACTCATCTAATATGTAATTGATTCAGAATTTTTTTAAGGCATCCAAGTATTAGAAGCCAACTAATGTGTTAAGTGTTTTTAATTTAACGGGTGGAGTTGCTAACATTTTGAAAGGCTCTTTAAGGGCTTTCTCGTTCACTATGGGTAAACTGAACGTCATGCCAACATCTAACAGTGATAACATTTTTAAGTAAGCAGAATTGGTCAATGGATATTTCCAACGCTTTGGCATATCGTCGGGGTACAAAATCCAACGCTTTGGCATGTCGTCGGGGTACATTCCACCAACATGCTACCAACAGATACTAGACTATATGCATCAGAAACTAGAGAAAGCATTCACCTATATATCACCAAAGATGGCGTAAAGCACAAGACTACATTTCCAACACCTCTGACACCTAAACAGAGGATCATATAGTGTAGTTTACCTCCTTACGTCACACTACAGATTCATAGAAATTATCAAAGAGGGGCATCATCTAGTACAAACGACACATCCTTCTCAATTGCCTATTATATCTGCAGACTACATTTCCTTAGCTAAGCACACACACCTTATAACCAAAATTTGCAGAATACCCCAAACCTCACTAAAAATGAGTACAGAGCAAGGCATCATCAGCCAAAATAGTAACAACCAAAGGGAGCAACCATACCATCCAGTAATTTTTTAGAGCTAACACATAAACATGTTCAAGAAAACTGGCATGAAGATAGAGAAAGAACCTCGATTCAGGTAGAGAGGGCCAAATAAAATTACCTTTCACTGTTAAGCAACCCGATCTCACTGATAGCATATTTCTTCTCATTTTTATCATGATAAGACCACTATCAGTAAAAATATATACATAACTGTTCAGAAATTTTGTAGTACTTCCCATTAAAAAAGTGAAACCATGTTCGTAGGCTGTACAACAGTGTGAATAGATATTTTGAAATTCTGTAATACCTCCTTTTAAACCAGTAACTGTGTTCATACGCTACACAACAACTACATACAAGATATAAATATACCTCTTATTTATTGAATCGGAACCATTTTCCAAGAGTTGAGTTGAGATTCTTCATTGTCCGATTTCCTACCTGTCAAATTTAAACATATATAAGACATTAATTGGCCACTTTTGCCCCAACCTCAATTTCAAAAGGCGGTAAAGTGAAAGCTGTGGGAAACCCATTAAGTAGAATGTACATCTTATATGCTTCCCATGTGGCAGCTATATATTAAATCAAATCTTTTGGTAGTTCACTTTGTTTGTTTTAACTAAAAAATCTTTTAGTAGTAGTTCATCAGATAATTAGATAATAACCAACATTTTGGATCATGATTGATATCGAGTCCTTTTAAAATTAGGATAAAGATACTGTAGATAAGTGAAATATATAGCAAAAACAACATTGGCTATGATTAGTTTAATACTTTCCATTAACTTCATCATATAGCCATAGTTGACGTTCCATTTAATGAAATTCAAAATAAAACCAGCAGGTAGCAGGTCAATCCAATGTTTAAAGATCTATTTTTAAGCTTTTCAGAATTGCTGGCTTATATATGTTCTTGAGCCTATTTGTGTTTATTGGGCTTCAATATTCAAGCTTTCTAAAACAGCTATAAAGAGATCAACAGAATGTTGAAAGTTTTCCTATGGTGTCAACGAATCACTAAAGGCAGAGTTAAAGTGGCATGGAAATATATTTGTATACCCGAGAATCAAGGAAGTCATGGGCTTAAATATTTGGATAAATGGAATACATCAAGCATTTATAGAACTAATGTAGTGTAATAAAGTGTCTTTCTTAAGGATTACATGTTTTGACCCATTTATGGAATATAAACGAGTCACACAATGAAGTTAAACATGAGAATTCAGACAGTTGGGGATGAAAGAACTTGTTGGATACAGAGATAAAGTGAAGTGTCATACAAACTATCCTCAAGTTATAGGCATCTAAGAGCCTGTGTCTAACCTTGGTGAAAATATGTAGTTGTATGGAAAAACTCAAAAGGTAAAGGAGTCCCAATTGCTGATAAACATGTATGAAAGCTATTAGAAGTTTAACACTAAGACTCCTTGGTATGGCACTCTTAATGTATTTCTAGACATACATTTTGCTCATGGATGGCAATCCATAAAGGCTACAAACACAATACAAGTGGACTATATGGGGATAAGCACAGTGATGGCCAGTATGCGCATTATACTAATAACTGTGAAGCACATTCTCATCTTTTTTTCAACAGCCATCTTGCACAGAATATATGGTCTAGTTGCAAAAAAATAGGGGTCTGAATGGGTTACCAAATGACTGAAAATTATTATTTAAGAATTTCCTTCTAAACTCTATATAAAGTAGAAACAATATATTGAGCATTCTTAGAAGTTGCTGCTAACTTTATTTGTTTTTTGCAAGTAAGTACCTGATTGTTATCTGGGATGAACATCCACAGTCCCAATTTCGTCAGTTGTTATAAACCAACCAAATTAATCTCGATATTAGTGTCTGAAGTCTGAACTCATTGTTTAGCAAATTTTTTAGCCCAATGTGCATACATTTTTTTGGGGGTGAAACAATGTACAAATATTAGCACTTTGACATGCCAATAAACCCAGAAACTGCAACAATTCCACCAACATGCTACCAACAGATACTAGTCTATTTGCATCAGAAACTAGAGAAAGCATTCACCTATATATCACCAAAGATGGCCTATAGCACAAGACTACATTTCCAACACCTATGACAGCTAAACAGAAATTATCTGCAGACTACATTTAGTACAAATGACACATCCTTCTCAATTGCCTATTATATCTGCAGACTACATTTCCTTAGCCAAGCACACACATCACCAAAATTTGCAGAATACCCCCAACCTCACAAATATGGTGACAAAAATGAGTACAGAGCAAGGCATCATCGGCCGAAATAATAATAACCAAAGGGAGCAACCATACCATTCTCTAATTTTTTAGAGCTACACATAAAACATGTTCAAGAAAACTAGCAAGAATATAGAGAAAGAACCTTGATTCAGGTAAAGAGGGCCAAATAAAATTATCTTTCACTGTTAAGCAACCCGATCTCACTGATAGCATTAAATATTTCTTCTCATTTTTACCAAGATAAGACCAATATCAGAAAAAATATATACATAAGCAACTGTTTAGAAATTCTGTAGTACTTCCGATTAAAAAAGTGAAACTGTGTTAGCAGGCTGTACAATAGCTACATATGAGATATAAATATACCTCATTACTTGATGTGGTTTGTGTATCCTCTACCTTGTCATGCTTTAACATTGGATCTTCCACCTATCAAAATTAAACATATGTGAGACACTAATTGGCCATTCAAGCCCCAACCTCCATTTCAAAAGACAATGAAGTGAAAGCTGTGGGAAAACATTACGTTGAATGCATCTTACCTCCATGATGCCGGGAGTGCTTAGTTAACCGACTCAAGAATCTTTTCTTTTTTTCGTTTTTGTTATTTAAACAATCGATTAGGATTTGTTTCCTAATCTTGATAGTCTTAAAACAAGGAAAGATAGGTATCTTCCTCTCAAAGGAATTACCATCTCTTCTCCTTTAAATAAGGCCTTATGGCTGTATTCCAGGCACTTTTGGGCTTTTTTTTTTCTTTCTTTTTTTTTTTTTTTTTTTTTTTTTTTTTTTGATAAATTTATTATCAATCAAACTCAATCATCCTTAGGGATTTCGATTTCACTTAGTTCTTTTATATTCTTGTGTTCCAGTAGTTCAATTATGTTGTTTTGGACATCACTCCATTTCTTTTGGTAGTTTACTTTGTTAGTTTTAACTAAATTTCAGATTCTATTAGCAGTTCATTAGATTATTATATAATAACCAACATTTTGGATCATGATTGATGATAATGAATCTTTTTAAATTTGAAATGAAGATAATTTAAATAACTAAATTAAAGCAAAAACAACATTGGCTATAATCAGTTTAATACTTTCTATTGAAATTTAACTTTTAGCCATAGTTAAAGGGAGGTGATATGCACTAAAAATGGTGTGCACACCACTAAATTACACTGATCAAATGCAGAATTAGTGGTGTGCACTCCACTTTTAAATACCACCTGTTCTTATCCAAACTAAAACCAACAGGTAGCAGGTTAACCCAACTAGCCAGACCCATTTTGACCTGAAACAATTTCTTTTCTTTAAAAACCACCTGTTCTGATCCAAACAAATATCTACATGCTCCCGACCCAACCTGATCTTGATAACTACTCGGTATTTGTCAGCTTACTTTTTCCAGGGGCTGAAACAAGATGCCTTCTACATGTAGATTGAATCCATGGTTATCAAAAGTAATTTCAAGTTCAACAATAGTCCCATCGCTAGTGAATTGAAACAACTCAACCATCTGAAGCCAATCTTCAAAATTTCTTTCATTTGCAAAGTACACAGTAGAAGTTGTTGTCTCCCTTCTTGATCTTAATCTGTAATTGAGGTATTCATATTGTGTATCAACTTCATGGCAAAAGACAAGGTTGACAGTATATGTGATTGATGGAGACAATAATTGGGTCTTCACATGTGCTTTAAATCCCTTATTGTTTGTTTGATAAAGCCGGCCGGAAATCTGCATGAAGAAGAAGAAGCAAAGAATGATGCATCAATTTTATATATACTTATGAAACAATAGGGATAAGTCTGAGTATGACAAGTCACCTTGACTTGTGATAAAGCCGATACCGAGGAGTGGAATGTGGAATCAAACAATCTTCCATGGATATCATTTCACAGTGTTCTCCTTTCTCATCAAGTGAAAACCACTGTATAATTAGTAAGTTGGGAATTAGTTCTGCTCAGATTATCTTTATAAATAGACATAGCCAATTGAATTACCGTTTTGTATCCGTTAAGGAGGACTCCATGGGAGAGAATCTGTTTAAGTTCATCAAGGGATGTGTAGAACAGAGATTGTGAGGCAACCTTGATTATGTCTTGGTACTCTTGAAGTTGCACCTATATATGACATATCCATGCATGTGAGCCATAGTACATTCGGGGAAAGTGTCAATTTTTCTTTATATCTTTTATAAATAACATAACCATGGACAATAAATTGCTTACTTTTTCTCCAGATGGTTGGAACTCGAAACCAACAACTAGTAGACTCGTAATGACAGAATGTTCATCAAACACAAATTGAATGATTGCAGTTTTGTGTTGGCTTGTAAAGTGATATAATGGAGCAATGAACCATCCATCTTGTGTCATATCTGTTGGGTAAATTATGAAAACTTTTGCCTCTCCATCTAATTTGTATCTCAGGGGTTTATATGAATTGACATCTGATTGACGTTCATATCGGAAGACAAGGTTCACCGTGTATGAGATATGAGGTGTCAAGTATTGACCTCTCACACGTGCTTTAAATCCATTCAATACATAATGGTAACATCGACCCCCTGGAAATCTGCATAAAGAAGAATTAACAATTAAAGAATGACAAACTAAATAAGTTATCGAATTAACTTTGGGTGAGAAAAGTTTAATGTAGATCCAACATTTTCTAAAGATCCGATGCATCAATCCTAGCTATTCATTTTTTTCATCAAAACAAAAATAATAATAATAATAATAAACTTTCATCACTTTTTTAAAAAATTAAATATCTCGCAAACCGTTAATCGTTACGTAACACGAATCGTACCAACGCGACGAGAATTAAATCATCTTTCTATAGGCGGGCACTTCAATAAAGCACATGTGATTTTTCCAGATACAACAGAAAGAATAAAAAAAAATGTTCGTCAAAAGTATATCGAAGTGCACATCTACAGAAAGAGAAAAAAATACTCGTCACGATGGTGTATTTTTTTCACTTGACAATTTAGTGTTTGCAAGATACTTTATATTTAAAAAAGATGTGGAGAGCAGGTGTTTTTTTTTTTTTTTTTTTTTTTTTTTTTTTTTTTTTTTTTAATAAAAAAAAATAAGTGGCTATGATTGGTTTATTGGATTTTTAGATAATTTTGGTTCTACATTCATCTCAACTATTGGAATAGGAAGATGATAAGTCACCTTGAATTAACAATATTAAAATCAGACGTATGTCTTAGCCAGTGAGTATTTATCTCAAAGGAACTGAGACATGCTTCAATGTAAATCCTTTCAATATGTTCCCCCTTCTCATTTATAGACAGCCACTACACGTCCAGTTAAAAAATAAAGTTCTGAATTAGTTATTATTGGGTTTACAATATGAAAATCAATTAGATCATAAATAATGACTTAGGATCAAATAAGAAGAAAACTTAAAATAAGAAGAATGAGAAATAACTATAAGTACACATTTGAAATATATCGACTTGAATTAGATGCATCCCTAATCTTTTAGATGCACCATAATATATTTTCTAATAAAAAATTAGATGTATATACATATATAAGATGCATTTCATCAAGTTAGACGAATCATCTACATTTTTCGTCCTCTGCGGGTCAAATTTGTTGTTAGTACTACTTTGCATCATTTTCACTTCAAAATCACTTTTGAAACTAATTGGGATGAATCTAAATGAATAGAGATACATCTAAATCAAGTCGATGCATCTCAAATGTGTGGTTATAGTTATTTCTCATCCTTCTCATTTTAAGTTTTCTTCTCACCGGATCCTTACCCAATAAATAATAGGCCTATTATTTATCCTCTAATAAAATCAAGTCATAGACAGGGTCAGGCCTTTTGATTTAGGTAAAGGGAATTGGGCCCAAGTCTAGTGGATAAGTATTTGCCGTTGATAACAATGTTCCAATTTTTGTTTTGTGTTAAAGATGGATGTAGACCAAATAGGTAGATACTATAAATGGTGTTTGTTTTTTGGTTTGTAGGTAAATATGAATCTAGATATAATATAAAAAGTTCAATAAAATAATTAAGCTAACATTTAATAAATCTAAATTTGCATTCTCAAATAAAAGAAAATAAAAATAATTAAAAAAATAAATTGAAGCAGAGCAGAGTAGTTAATTACCGTTTTTCCCCCATTAAGGACGACTCCTTTGGACAGATGCACTTTGAGTTCCTCTACGGATCTGTATATCAGAGGAGGTACCACAGCCTTAACTATCTCTTGATACTCCTTTTGTATGAGATCAGCAAGCTCTTGAGATTTGAGTGCTATCTTTAGGTTTTCCACAACATCAGCCATCAATGGCCGTTCTTCACGAGATTTATTCAAACATCGCAATGCAATGTCTGTGAATGTTACCAATGAAGTTGGGTCCAAATTTTTCATAATACTGTCTTTAAAGATGAGCTTATCTATCTTATTGAGTTTACACCTCTTTTTCCAAGTAGGGACTAAATTCAAAAATCCACCATTGCATTTTTCATAGCAGAGCCTTCCACACAGAACTTCAAACAATACAACACCAAAAGAGTATACATCTGACTCTTTCGTTAGAATGCCCATTTCGAGATATACTGGATCTGGGTACCCAGGGGTACCAACAATATTGGTAATAAAAGCCGTGTATTGTTGATTAGCCGGTCCTACTTTTGCCAGTCCCATGTCAGAGACTTTACTGTTCCAGTTCTCATCGAGTAGAATATTGGAACTTTTTATATCTCGGTGAATAACTCTTTGGTGATAACCCTTGTCCTCATGCAGGTAGCTTAATCCCCTTGTAGCATCAAGGCATATCTTGATACGCTGAGTCCACGTGAGAGTAGTGGAACTCAAATGGCGATCTAGGCTACCATTAGATGCATATTCATACACCAAAATCATCTCACCACCCTCGTTGCAATATCCGAGGAGAGAGATTAGATTTTCATGGGTGAAACGTGAAAGCATCGTGATCTCCTTCCAGAATTCAGGGTCACCTTGACCAAACTTACGATCCAGACGTTTAAAAGCAACCATGCTTCGTCCCTTATAGTGAGATACTTCTCCCTTATATACCTTACCGAAACCACCACCCCCTATGACTTTCTTTTCATCAAAGTTGTTTGTGGCTGATTTAATATCTTCCAATTTGATGAAAAGATGTTCAAACTCCTTAATGAAGGAATCCATTATTCGTTGATGAAATAATGATTTAATGAGAAAAAGCAAAGATAGTGTTTTGAGCAATTGCAAGATCGGAACTCAACTAATAACTGAGATGTTAATATAGCAAAGATATGAAGCTTGGATGAGATGCAATTTGCATATGGTTGGTAGGTGAAATTTCATTAATCAATAATTCTAGCCAATGGATTTTTTGGTTGGCTAGCATGTCATTTTACTTGACTAGGCATTTCTTGGATTATATGCGAAAGGCAACCAGATACAACCATATAAAAAACTTCGTTTGCCAAAAAATACCTACAAAAATAAAGGATGCGCAATTTAAAACTTTATAAAACTAGAACATTACAAAAATATCTAATATTAGATTGAATTTCATAGACTCAATTGTAAAATCTCAATAAATTTTAAAAACTTTATAAATTTTACAAATACCTTTATATAAATGTTAGTATCATTATTAGATTAGCTAAATGTATATTCATGATTTGTATAAAATAAAAAAAGTGTGCAAGCTAGTGTTTCATGTTTTGCCAATTTTGACTCTTTCTCATTCAAATATGGTGTCTACACAAAATGACAACAATTGTTTAGTAGTACAGTAATATTTTAATAAATGAAATATAGTTAGTTTCAAATAATACACTCCTCACAAGTTTATCGATAGCCATTATATGCTCTTGTGAGACCAAGAGAATTGGTGGAATTAATGCGTTGAAATTTAAGTTGATGCATGGTGGTCAATAGTCTTCCTATCATTTTAGTCCTCAATGACCCATCTCTTGGACACGCTTACGAGACCAATTCCCGACCAACCAAAAATTCTTCTTCTAACCCACACATGTAACTTAACGCTTTCTCACAAAACACTAAAATGACTGATTCCACAACATGGAAAAAGAATAGAATCAAGATCGATACTTTTTCTATCAAAAACATTCACTTTTCTATGGACAATTTTTCGTTCGTATCCGTAGAAACCATAACCCAATGTTTTTGAATCAACTTTGACAAGGCTTTAACCCCTTTCGAATCTACGCTCCATTTTGATATGTCCTAGCCAGAGGAGGCCAAACCCAATCCCACATTCCATTATTCCATCTATCAAATTCATTCATATTATTCTGATGATTCCGAGGAGGCCAAACCGAAAAGGTCAACCGGCTTCGGTTTTGGGTTTTATAAAAACCAAAAAATTTGGTTTGGTTTTGGTTTTGGATAAAAACCGGGAAACTTAACCGTGCTCACGCATAATATGAAACATCTAAGACAAACATAATTAAGCAGAGCATGGATTAAATATAGCATAAAATGCGATTGAAGCTATATGGGTTTTAGACTCATAGACAAGATGGAATATATATCCTTTCATTGAACTCAGTGCAACAATATTACTTATGTTGTTAAACTCTATTTCTTTTATTGTTTCCTTCGTGGTATCACAAGATTTAGAATGATCAGAGTGTAAAATATACAAGTGCTCGAACAGAATTTAGGTTCACTCTGTATTTCATTACAATTTACTAAGGCTATAAAAAACAAACTTACTGTCCACACTTACAAAGTATTGCATTGAAAATGAAGGATCTATATGGGTCTAATCTCAATGCCTTGCACCATAAGCCCACTAAGATCCTTTTTACCAGGATGTTGTAACCTAAGATGCATAGAAATTGTTTCGGTTTGACATTCAGTTTACTGGGTCTAGTCACTGGATTCTGGGTGTTCTCATCAAGCTTTGGTCCGATAACTGGGGTGTGAGTGCCTGCTAAATAGATATACCGGCCTGGATGATTGTAAAGATGTCTTTCCTTCACAACAAGAGGAGGCTTAAAGGGGGATTGGTCTTCTGGTAATTTTAGACAAGGTAAACTGCATATGTTGTTTCAGGTGATACGCTTGGTATCTTATTTCTCTCTCAATTGTAAAAAGGTCCTCCAAAGTTTTTGCATTGCTTCACTGAGAGGCTCGTTGTCTAATATATATAAGGTAAAGAAAAACATTGGGTGAGTATTACTTACAGCTTATGTGATAACTGAAAAATGTACAGGTACCTAGAACGAGTATATATGATCGCAACTTGTTTTAACTAAAAGTTCTTACAACGATGATCTTAAAAGCTTAACCATGTATACATTCAAACCCAAAGAGTTACTAATTATGCTGGATATAACAGTAAAAATGCTTAACGGATCGTTTCAAGCACAGTATTTGAATATTTTCTACATATATACGTAAACTACATTCTAAATCTAAACAAAAACGCATTTCATACCTTCTGCAAACTCTTCCCAAATACACAAACTCCCATTGGAACAAATGCATGCAATCGCATCACTATACTCTAGCGGAACCCTAAGAACCTTTGCAACACTTCCATTAACCTATTCAATCAGCAAAACTCATATCAATATGTCAATCACAGCACTTGCTAACAACGTCACATTCAACATAAAATTAAGATTAAAATCACAGAAATTAATCATTATTTTCCTCAGCAAACAGTCCAATCTTAAAACAAATAGCTCCATTTCACCGAGCAAATAAGCAAATCCAAATGAATGCAAATTTAACTCAAAATAAGGCTGTAAAATAAACCGAACATTCAACCAACTGATAGCTCCATTTTAACTCAGTCACACATCTGATCGAACACTTGTCTTAAACACATATAATCCACAGCATTGTTACCAAAACAAAATACACAAAACTCAGTCGGACATTTCAACGAACACTTGGCTTACATAATGTCGATACAGGAAGGAATCATCAAGTTGATAACTATGGGTGTTATATCAAAAGGCAAAGGTTCTGCGTCCATAGCTGCAATGATTCCGATCCCACAACCTGAGCTAAAAGCTTTCCCTAATAAGACAAAACCCGAGTTCTGATACTTATTATCCTTGTGAAAAAAGAAGTACTAGAGATCTTGGATTGGGTTATTCATCATCTGGAAGCGAGAATGCTGGTGGTGGTCATGGTATTGAGGCTATGGATACCGCAAGCACTATCACGAGTTCTGATACTTATTATCCTTGTGAAAAGTAATAGATAAGAGTTTATTGAACTTCTCTCATATTTTTATTAGGAGTATCGGATATTTCATTTTAACATATATATATTTTAAACTTCTTTTGTTTTAATTTCACATCCAGACTTTACTCATGGTTTTATTGATAAATACATTTAAGTGAAATAATTTGATACTTTTTGAAAGCGAAGAGGTATACTTACCATTGGGGAGTAATAAATATATCTAGTTGATATTATTTGGTATTTTTAGGAAGGGACAGACTTACGACTTTGAAGTTATAAGTCTTTACTAGATTATGTTGGTTTGTTTTGTTTTTTTATTTTTATTTTTATTTTATTTATTTATTTATTATTCTTTTTTTTGTTTTTTTTGTTTTGTTTTTTGTTTTTTTTTTCAACTTTACATTCATAATCATGGTTGTTTAATTGTCCCACACGTGCAGACAAAAGTTGAGACCGATTGAGGTGTCTTTGATTGAGTACCGTGAATCCCTTGAAGAACGAGGATTAAAGAAAGAAGAAATTGAAAAGAAAGTGGCGGCACATCAAAAACAATTACAGTACAAGTATGGCTTAACGGATCATAATGAAGATTCATCACACAAGAGTGAGTTTTAAATTGTCAGGGTTAAAGCTTTTGGTAATTTTGTTGAATACACATATAATGTTTTAGTTATCACAGGGACGTCTTCAGAAAGAAGGGAGAAAAGAGATGATTCACGTGAATCTTCAAGAAAGCGTCAACGAAGCTATCATGACAGTGAAAGCCCACAGCGTAAATCATCGAGTAGGGATCGGGAAAAGGGTAGAAGTTATGATTCACATACTGAAAGAGAGAAGGAACGAGACCATGATAGAGATAGACACAGAGACAAAGACAGGGACAGCAGGAGAAGATAAACTGAGTTGGAATTTTTAGGTATGATTATTTTAGTCATGAATCAAAGCAGATTTTTACAGTGTATCAGCTTCTTTTAGCTTATGTTATGTTATGTTTGACATAATTGCAATGTATTCATGGATCATGGGTTAGCTGTTTAAATCCTTTCGTTTCTTGTAAACAACAGCAGCTGTAGCAACATGTGGATAAATGATGATGATAGCCCCACAATGTTCCCTGCTCGTGATGGACATTCTGGAATTTACATATAAACCCGGATTCATCCTCTTGTTCACGTGGTATGATTAATGAATCGTATTTGCTGTAAACAGCAAGGTAACTTTTTTGGCATCTTGTCACGGATCTGATTGGTTTGTTGTACGTGCAAGAAAGTATTTTATGTTGGTGCTTTGAACTTTAAAGTTAGCATAGAAGTGAGAGTATCATATTGCGCTTTTAGACCTAGGGGTGTTCACGGGGCGGTTCGGATCGGTTCGGTTAGAGATTTTAACTATCCATCGCGGGGCGGGTAGTTCATTTTACTATCCAAAACCGAACCGTACTAGGCGGGTAACCGGACATGCGGTTACCCGCGGTTCGGACCATGGTTAACCATTTAAAAAAATTAATCGAATCAAATCGGATGAACAATAACACAAATTAGAACATAATATGTCATTGTAGTAAAAACTAAATAGCATTCAAGAGATTTGAGTCAGAGTAATGTTGTCCCGTCGCAGTAATCATATGTAACAAAATAACTAATACTATTTATTTGACGTTTATAGGTTACGATCAGTTTAATCATATGTAATCCATGGACATTAGTAAATGATCACATTAGGTAAGTAAAAATGCATTTTACGATAAAAGTAATGCAATAATATATTTAATACTTGTACATTTTTTATGAATGGTTTGTTGAAACCTACATATATATGATATACGGTTCGGTTCGGGTAACTGTGGATAACTAAAAGTAAAAACCAAAACCGAACCGTGATAAGCGGGTTTTTCCGGTTTCGGGTTTTTTCGATTTCGGTTTCTTCGATTATCGGTTTTTTGCGGTTTCGGATTGAGCGGATCAGCTCGGTTCGTCGATTTCTCGGATTTTTTGAACACCCCTATTTAGACCCATATAGTGCGTTCTCTTTTAAATTCAAGACACTTTTAAGTCCCAAGGACAAGAATAATGAAACAGGAACCTGTAAAATAGAGCATCAAACTCGTTAATTATAAGACAATAAAACCCCCATATATATATATATATATATATATATATATATATATATATATATATATATATATATATATATATAGGGTGGGGTTATAATAAAAAGGGTGTTAAAATAAAAAGGCTAGGAAGCCCTCCCAACCGTCGGATCAAAACCATTAAGATTAAAAGGGGAGGTGGCATTTTTGTAAATACTGAAAACATCATGGGCAATTCCAAAATAGTGTAATTTACACAACCAATCCACCCAGTACCCAAAACATACACCATTTGTTCATTCACCAATCATATTTCTCTGCTTAAAACACACACACATAACCCTGATTAATCAACGATAATTCATCGCACCAAAAAATAATTCCTCATCGATAATTCATCACCGACTAAACCTATTGCATCAACGATGGTTACTACATCGATTTGTTAGTGTTTGGATTACCACTCGAAAACCTTACTGAATCGTCAATGGTTAAGACGGACCTAACAAATCTTTCACGGCTTGGTAAGTTTTTAGATATACTCAAATTTGTTACTGCATCGATTTATTAATTTTGATATGCTAGAATCGTGTTTTTTTCAATTTGTTAAGATTTGTGTTTGTAAGTTTTGTTGTTTGTGCAATGCACTGGAATGCGAACTGTGATGCAGCAAGTGTTGAGTTGCCATGTATAAGGATGCATACAAGGTGTTTGATAAAATGTCTCAATGGGAGTTTAAGACTGTGATACACTAACTTTACATTCTGATGCACTAATTTTGAACTGAGATGCAATATGTGTTCAGTTGTCACGTGTAAGGATGAAATAGGCTAAGCGTAGGTTGCTTTATGTGTATAAACTGGTTTCTATGATTGGTTTTACATCTGATGCACTGGAATTTGAACTGAGATGCAGTAGGTGTTTAGTTGCCGCGTGTAAGGATAACATAGGCTAAGTGTATGTTGTTTTATTTGTCTAAACTTGTATGTATGTCTAATGCACTAGAACGTGTATGTGACAACTAGCAAATTAGGGAGCCATTTTGAAAACCCGTATTACGTTAAAGTTCATTTATAAATTTATATTTGAAATTTTATTCGTAACGAACTTGTAAAACCTATATTATGGTTGATTATATTTTTAAAATCGTTATGAGATTTGAGATTTATTTTAAAGATTCGATATGGATATATATGTGGTGATTTATTTTGAAATTTCCATTTGGCACTACATTGACTCCGGCACTAGGATAACCTAACTAAAACTTTATGTCTTGAGTTTACGGATTCGACTATATATATTTATTTATGGAACGTTTCGTGAGATAGTAAATGATTTGAAACGAGTTACGGGTTTTGGTCCGTGTATTTTACACCTAGCCACCTTACCCTAAATATAATAATACTTTTATTTTTATTATTATTATTATTAGTATTATTATTGTGTAAGAAAGAAAAGAAAGAAAGGAATAAAAAGAAATAAAAAGAGTAGCAACAAAAATCGTCCTTGTGTCTTCACTGGTTTCACAAAAACACAAACACATCACTAATATCTCTCTCTCCCTCTTATCTTCTTCTTCTTATCAAAACCCTAGCCACCACAAGCAGCCGCCGCCCTGCTGCTGCTCCACCACCACCACTACGACCACGCCGCTACCATAAAAATAATCCCCCATCATCTTTTCTCTTAGATCTACTCACCGCTATTTTCTTTGTTTTTGAAGAACTCACATCCTGGTCTTGTGAAATCAAAGGTAAGACGAGTCATAAGTGTATTGTGACTCGTATTTTGTCAAAACCATGACTTAGGGTCGCGGGTTACCTTCTTTTGGTTGGGTTATGATTATTAACGTGAAATACATTGTTGAGATATATGGGTTTATCTTGTTAGTTTTGGTATCCGGGTTCGTTGATTCTTGTGGGTGTCGAATGAAAACCAAGAGCCTAGGCTCGCGGCTTGGGTTGATTTGTTGAGATATATGGGTTTATCTTGTTAGTTTTGGTCTCGTGATGTGGATTACTAGTAATATTGTCTTAGTATTGTTTGATTTTTGTTTGAGTTGGCTTCTTGATGATGCTGCCGAGATGGGGTGACCCTAAGGGTCCGTTTGGTTTGATTCTTTTTGTTTCGGTGATGACATCTTGTCGTTGTTATTTGATGCCGACGACCATAGGGTCGGTTTGGTTGATTTTCTAGCTCGGTTAGAGCAAGCCGAGACCCTAGAGGTCTCGGGTGGGACTCATACCTCTCGTGGTAAACTTTGACCCGGGGTTTGACTTGGTAAGTCAACCCGTACATGTGATTTTGATTTGATTTTGGTATGATTGGTATGATTTTAATATTGTTGGTTATCATTATTACGGTTACTAATATTATTTTCAGGTTGATGACGAGTTGATATGGACTCATGGTATATTTTGGAGTTGTGTTGACGAAAAGTGGTATTGGGGACCGATTGTGAGATGGTCAACTAGAATGACGGAGATAGGTTAGTCGGACCCTATTATTGTAGCACGTGTTTTAGGAATTGTTGGACGGAGATTGATTACTTGGTTTGACTTGATTATTATTTTTATTTTGGACTTTGACAATGAGCCGAGAGTGATGACTCGGACATGTGACCATTTCGTATGACTCGATAAATATTTATAATCAAATGCAAATAAAAAAACTCGTAATAATATTATTGGCAATATAAACGTTTATATAAATATATAGACGTGAATAACGTATATTAAATATATAAATGCGTATATTAAAAATAAAACAATCACGAGTAATATTATAACAATAACGTGACGATAAATATTATACTATGAAAGTAGTGTAATAATGTCGGGAGCGTTATTATAATTAAACACTATAAACAACGACGAAATGTTTAACGTTGAATAATTCAATTTAGTAAAATAATCTCTTTTAAATAAACGAGGAAAACTATCGAGTTATACGGGGTCGTGGTCACCTGAGTCCAAGTGGATTATATTATTTGTGACGTTCGTGTTGTCACGGATATATGACGATTAATACATTCACTTTTGATGACTACGTAACTTATTTAATCGACGGGTTAAATAAGAGCTATTTAGTTATTTAAATTGAGTATATTAATGGGCATCGTATCCTACGACGCCCATAGGTTGTGGTATGTGTACGAGAATAATGAATTACTAAGTATCTCGTGAGGTTGCGAAATTGACGAATTTGGTAAGCTTAACGGCATAATTAGAGAATTTATTAAACTTTGATATATACCATATAGTACTTTATGTGCAATGTGTGACCTAGGATTTGGGTATAATCTTAGAATGGTATATTAAGTAAATAAATGTGGGGGATTACCAAATCGATGGATTTGATAAACTTCGATGATTTATTTAAATAATATATCGGGCTGATATTAGACCTATAGATTGTTTTATTATTCTTTTTGTGTGACTTTTTGGTTTGTTTGTGTCGACCCACCACCCGTATGGATACCAAACGTCAAACTCCAAACTAATATGAAATAATACCAGAAATGGATTTTTGGAAAATAAAAAGGAATACGTTCGGGATTGGGAATATTCGATTTTTGAGGAAATGATTTTGAACGGATTTATATTGTTAGGAAGTGCCGAGTCCATAGTTGCCGTCTTTTGAGTTACTATACGTCTTACTTCTACCGATTTATTCTTGCTGATTTCTGGACTTGAGGTGAGTCAAAGCCCCACTTTTACTCTTGAACTATGTTTTCAATACTTGGGGTGAGAAACGTGCAAATCATTTTATGTGGACCATTATCGCTTTTATATTCTTTTAAAACTTGCTATGCGTATGGACTAGGATGAATTGTCAACTTTAGTCGCATTGTTTCGTGTGAACTATTCAAGGTTGGCTTATTTAGATACTATAGTGTGCACCTATAGGTTATTAATACTTCGGAGGTTATCCGAGTATTTATGATATTACGGGGGGGGGGTACCCGTGTATCTATGTTGTGGCGGAGGGTATCCGCATGGTTATTACGGAAGGTATCCGTGTATTTATGATGGAGCGGAGGGTATCCGCAGGTTTTTAGTGAATCCCTAGTCTAGCTAGCAAGCGTTTTGCGTATATGTCCACTATATTGAGTTATGAATTTAAACCTATGATCTCACCAGTGAAAGCTTACTTTTAGCACGTTTTCTCAGGTAATTAAGTGATGATTTGGATGCTTGGATTGGAAGGCTTGGCTATGGCACCTGGTTTATGGATCTATTTTCTAAAACTCTGATATTTAAATGTGGACCTATGTTTATTTCTTTTGGGCCTGACTTTGGATGAATTTGGGATAAATGTAAACTTTAAAACCCCGTTTGGTTGTGTTTTTCTCATGTTTACTTTATCTCGTTCTTTTACATCTTGTGTTGGATACCAATCCCCGTAGCACCCCGAAAGCTTGTTGAGTCTTCCACTGTACCAAATTTTGGGGGTGTTACAGATTGGTATCAGAGCAAGGTTATAGAGAACTAGGTAAATAAACACCTAAACTATAACCGATTTTTATAGAAAACGATCCTCGACCAATGCCCGCCAGCTTGCCAAGCCGAAGCATCTTCGATTATTTTGAGGTATTATGAGATAATGATTTGAAATGAGATTTTTGAGATGATTTGAGGATATGGGATATATTGATTAAGTGATATGATGGCATTTTGAGGAATTATAAGGTTTAATTGTTTTATAAATGTTTTAGTAATGCGGTATTTGAAATTCTTTATTGAGATTATATAAATGTGATTTTATGATGATTTTGATACGATATTTTGAGTTTCGCGGTTTAGTTGTTTGAAACACTTACACCTACCCTACGCCGTTGTCACAAACCATGACCTCCTATTCGTACAATGTTATTTATGTTGGCATGCGTCGCCCAGCACAGATCACTATGGCCCCTGATTACCCATACACGAGATGGTCATGCAATCAGCCACTACTACTTCGTCTTCCCATTGTTGCCCTAAGTCACCGACTTTATCGCCTCGTGGTTCACCTGTTCGGAGACGACGATTGATGGAGTACCCCTTCGACGAGGAGTACGAGGGTGAGCAGGAGGATGATGACCCTCAAGATGAGGAAGAGAATGATGACCCTCAGGATGAGGAGGAGGATGATCCTCAGGAGAAGGAGATACCTGATGATGATGGTTCGCCAGCACATTCAGCTCATTCTGCGGAGCCCGATTCCCCGATACATCCGTTAGAGCCGGTTTCACCTGATCACCCGTTTTTGTTTGATTCACCACCTGGTAGTCCCGTGGCGTCGGACGCGCCATCTGAGATATCTGCTGAGCTTGCAGATTTGGATGAGACTGGTAGGATTTAGACTCGGCTTACTACGCATGGCGAGAGGATCTCGCAGATGGTTGATCGACTTGAGATGGTTATTGCTGAGTTAAGAATTGATTTGACAACTATCGTGGGCAGGACGACAGCGATTAGGTGAGGTATGATGGAGATACATGAGCAGATAGAGAGTCTACAAAGAGGTTTCCTCACGGCTCGCGAGGCAGATCACAAGTTGTGGCAGTGGAACACGAGAGATAGAGATACACACACTGTTGAGCTGGGATCGTTATGGAGAGATTTGTATGGTTTGAGATCGGAGTTGAGGAGTCTACGCCAGCATCATGGCTAGATCAATTTGGATTTGTGTTGTTGTTGAGTTGCTTCCTAAGCCAGGGAGTACTTGGTTAGGAGAGCTGGTTATTCTGTCTCTTATGTCATGTTATTCGGATTGTAAGTTCGTCTCGTATGGAATGATTAGTATATATTATGTCTTTTGTGTGACAACTGGCAAATTGGGGAGCCATTTTGAAAACCCGCATTACTTTAAAAGTTATAATTTTGGAATATTTGAAAAGTTTATTTGTGATAAGATTTTGGTGAACGTGGAATGTGATTTTTAATCGTACGTTATTTATGGAATTTGAATTTTAATTATTGGTTTGGTTTGGTTTATTCGCGGTGATTTAATTGTGAGATGATTATTTGGCACTACATTGACTCCGGCACTAGGATAACCTAACAATTTTAATTATTTTAAATATTGGTTCGGATATTTATATTTTTGGAACGTATCACGAGATTTTTGATTATTTGGAATGAGTTCGGTTCAAGAGAGTTGATTTGTTATAAAAGGTTTCGGGTTTGGTCCGTGTATTTACACCGAGTTACTTAACCCACTTTACCCCTTATATTATTATTATTACTATTATCATTTTGTTTTTTTTATAAGAGTAAATAAAATCGTCCTTGTGGGTTGGCTGGCACAAAAACACAAACACAAACATAACATATCAACACCATCACCTACATCTCTCTCTCTAATATATCACCTCCCCCATTTCTACCCTAGCCGCCGCACCTTAATCGGCCACCACAGCCACCACCGCCGCACCTCCATCAACACCAACACCACCATTCGAATCCCCATCACCTACTCTATCCGATCTACTACCACATGCGCCCTATACCCCTCCCTATTTCATCTCGAAATCACATAAAATCACCACCATCTTATTGTTTTTGAAGTTTGATACGTATTGGGTCTTGAGAATCAAAGGTGAGACGAGTTTTCACTCGTATTTTTGTGAAAACGTGACCTATGGGTCGCGAATTTAAAAATTTTCATATGGGCTTTGGTTATTAACATGAAAGACAAGTGGGTTTTTAAAGAAAAGGTAATGTTTTGGTTGTTTGGTATCCGGGTTCTTGATTTTTAGAGGTTGTCGAATTGAAACCGAGAGCCTCATGCTCTCGGCTTATTTTATTGTTGAGCTTGGGAGAGTTTTGACCTTGGTTTTGTATTTTGGTTGTTGTCGAGAGTGTTGGAGATGCATTCTCTCGGTTTTGGCCGATTCTTGGCCAAGGATTATTATGGTTTTGATATTTTTGAGATGATGCCGTGACCCTTGGGGTCGGTTTGATTTGGTATCGAGCTCATGAGAGCTAGCCGAGACCATAATGGTCTTGGGTATGGCCTTATTTGTTTCATGTTTGAGCCGAGACTCAAATGAGTCCCTCGACTCGGGGTTGGTTTTGGTAATCGACCCGGATGACATGAAATATTTGGTGACCTTATATGATTTTTTATATTTATTTTCTTGTGGTTATTATTGTTTTGTGTTGAGGCATATTTACCTCAGGTATTGTTGTTGTTGCTCGGGAGCCGAGAATGGGATGATTATGGTTGTGGAGTTGTGTTGACGAATTGTTATGGGAACCGATTGTGAGACGGTCAACTAGAATGACGGAGATAGGTTAGTCGGGTGCCGTAGTTGGACCCTATTGTTGTAGCACGTGTTTTGGGATTGTTGGATGGAGATTGATTACTTGGTTTGACTTGATTATTATTTTTATTTTGGACTTTGACAATGAGCCGAGAGTGATGACTCGGACATGTGACTATTTCGTAATAATATTATTGGTAATATAAACGTTTATATAAATATATAGACGTGAATAACGTATATATAAATATATAAATGTGTATATTAAAAATAAAACGATCACGAGTCATATTATAACAATAACGTGACGATAAATATTATACTATGAAAGTAGTGTAATAATGTCGGGAGCGTTATTATAATTAAACACTAGAAACAACGACGAAATCTTTAATGTTGAATAATTATATTTAGTAAAATAATCTCTTTTAAATAAACGAGGAAAACTATCGAGTTATACGGGGTCGTGGTCACCTGAGTCCAAGTGGATTATATTATTTGTGACATTCGTGTTGTCACGGATATATGACGATTAATACATTCACTTTCGATAACTACGTAACTTATTTAATCGACGGGTTAAATAAGACCTATTTAGTTATTTAAGTTGAGTATATTAATGGGCATCGTATCCTACGACGCCCATAGGTTGTGGTATGTGTACGAGAATAATGAATTACTAAGTATCTCGTGAGGTTGCCAAATTGACGAATTTGGTAAACTTAATGGCATAATTAGAGAATTTATTAAACTTTGATATATACCATATAGTACTTTATATGCAATGTGTTACCTAGGATTTGGGTATAATCTTAGAATGGTATATTAAGTAAATAAATGTGGGGGATTACCAAATCGACGGATTTGATAAACTTCGATGATTTATTTAAATAATATATCGGGCTAATATTAGACCTATAGATTGTTTTATTATTCTTTTTGTGTGACTTCTTGGTTTGTTTGTGTCGACCCACCACCCGTATGGATACCAAACGTCAAACTCCAAACTAATACGAAATAATACGAGAAATGGATTTTTTAAAAATAAAAAGGAATATGTTCGTGATTGGGAATATTCGATTTTTTAGGAAATGATTCTGAATGGATTTATATTGTTAGGAAGTGCCGAGTTCGTAGTTGCCGTCTTTTGAGTTACTATACGTCTAACTTCTACTGATTTATTCTTGCTGATTTCTGGAATTGAGGTGAGTCAAAGCCCCACTTTTACTCTTGAACTATGTTTTCAATACTTTGGGTGAGAAACATGCAAATCATTTTATGTGGACCATTATCGCTTTTATATTCTTTTAAAACTTGCTATGCGTATGGACTAGGATGAATTGTCAACTTTAGTCACATTGTTTCGTGTGAACTATTCAAGGTTGGCTTATTTAGATACTATAGTGTGCACCTATAGGTTATTAATACTTCGGAGGTTATCTGAGTATTTATGATATTATGGGGGGTACCCGTGTATCTATGTTGTGGCGGAGGGTATCCGCAGGTTTATTACGGAAGGTATCCGTGTATTTATGATGGAGTGGAGGGTATCCACAGGTTTTTAGTGAATCCCTAGTCTAGCTAGCAAGCGTTTTGCGTATATGTCCACTATATTGAGTTATGAATTTAAACATATGATCTCACCAGCGAAAGCTGACTTTTAGCACGTTTTCTCAGGTAATTAAGTGATGATTTGGATGCTTGGATTGGAAGGCTTGGCTATGGCACCTGGTTTATGGATCTATTTTCTAAAACTCTGATATTTAAATGTGGACCTATGTTTATTTCTTTTGGGCCCGACTTTGGATGAACTTGGGATAAATGTAAACTTTAAAACCCTGTTTGGTTGTGTTTTTCTCATGTTTACTTTATCTCGTTCTTTTACATCTTGTGTTGGATACCAATCCCCGTAGCACCCCGAAAGCTTGTTGAGTCTTCCGCTGTACCAAATTTTGGGGGTGTTACAGTGTAAGGATGAAATAAGCTAAGCGTAGGTTGCTTTATGTGTATAAACTGGTTTCTATGCTAGGTTGTACATCTGATGCACTGGAATTTGAACTGAGATGCAGTAGGTGTTTAGTTGCCGCGTGTAAGGATAACGTAGGCTAAGTGTAGGTTGTTTTATTTGTCTAAACTTGTTTGTATGTCTAATGCACTAGAACGTGTAAGGATGAAATAGGCTAAGCGTAGGTTGCTTTATGTGTATAAACTTGTTTCCATGCTTGGTTCTACGTCTGATGCACTGGAATTTGAACTGAGATGCATTAGGTGTTTAGTTGTTGCGTGTAAGGATGACTTAGGCTAAGCGCAGGTTGTTTTATTTGTCTAAACTTGTTTGTATGTCTAATGCACTGGAACTTGGACTGAGATGCAGTAGGTGTTCAATTGTCACGTGTAAGGATTAAGTTGTTTAATGTGCGTAAATGTGTTTGTATACTTGGTTGTATGTGCGATGCGCTAAAAAATGAAGTAAGATGCAGTAGGTGTGCAATTGTCACATGTAAGAATGAAATAGGCTAATCATAGGTTGCTTTATGTGTGTTAATGTATTTATATACTTGGTTGTATATGCGATGCACTGAAATTTGAACTGAGATGCAGTAGGTGTTCATATGTTTTTGAATGATGAAGTGATGCAGTAGGCTCTTACATGTGGCATGTAAGGTTAGATAGGCCACGAGTAGGGTGTATTACATGTCAAAAATTAAGTGTATGTACATGTGTTTGTATGGATTATGCATTTGTTGTATGAAGTGATGCATTATGTACATGTTTGTGGAATATAATGTTAGATTAGGTTAGACGAAGTGTGTATTATTTTTCAACAAGTGCATATTGTGTTTTACTTGTCGAAAAGTGGTTGTATGTGTATTTGAATGCATGATGCAGTTAATGTAAAGAATTGATCTAGTAGGTGTTCATTTGTGTCATATAGGGTTCGACTAAGTAACGTGGAGGGTGTATTACTTGTGGAAAAGAGGTTGTGTGTGTATTTTTATGCATGATGTAGTTGTTGTAAAGAAGTGATGCATTAGGTGATGATTTATGGCATATAAAGTTCAATTAGGTCAAGCATAGTGTGTTTTAATTGTCGAAATGTGCTTGTGTGTGTATTTGTATGTATGATGCAGTTGATGTAAAGAAGTGATGCAGTAGATTTTTTAATGAATTTTGTTTGATCATGTTACAGGTAGAAATGAAGACAAAAGTAGCAGCCTAAGATATGGTGAATATGCAGTTGATCTGGTAAGTAAACATGTGTGTTGACTACTTGATGTGGAATAAACACCAAATATGGAATGAGATGTTTACCGCAAGGGTCGTGATATTTTTGAGGCATATGGGAACTTACAAGGGTCGTGGTATTTTTTAGGAATAGTAGTTAAAGAAAGAAGGCGCATGTCAAAGAGGACAAATCCATCTGTTGCGAGCAAAGTACACGACAAAGATGATTCTTACAAGTATAAATAAGAAAAAATCGAAAGTTTTGGCAAGCGCAGAGGCATATAATAAGATACAAACAGTAGATTTCAATCATCTAATACCAAATGATAAGTCAAATTGAAAGACGGAATGGTAGAAAGGATTATTGAACGCGTGACATGGATTCTTGGATGATACTTGTATATCATTAAAAAACAATGATTAAATTCTATTGGATGATACATTGTATTAGTTAATGTTTAATACTAAGTATTGTACATCTTAATGATGCCAGTGTTTGTTTAATATTAATTACTTTTGATTATTGTTGATATTTGAATGCACATAGATGCACTAAATTATAAACAGTGTTGCACTGAAAATATTAGAGCATCACACTGTATACAACTAGTGCATCATAGTGTATACAAGTGTTGCATCATAACGCGTATATCAAGTGCATCAAAATGATGTAAATTTGCTGCATCACAATGTTATAAATATTTTTAAAATTATACTGGATCGCAAGCCAAGCTCATTTACGAGTAGTTCCTCTAAGCCAAGCTCTTATTTCCTCTACTGGTTGCTTGCTTTTCTTCGATGGCGGAAATTTAAATGAACATGTCTTGGAATTATGCCCTTCTTTTTCACACGAACACCAAATTTTGACCCGTTGTCGAGTCTGCCTGACCTTGGTCATCTATATACGCTAGTTTGCTGCTGCTAAATGAAGTAGAGATGACATCCATAAATATGTACATCCAAACAATTTTCAGCAGATTTGATAACCTGTTGCATCAAATTTAAAATAAGGAACATAAATTGATCAATAAAACATGAATTTAGTGATACAAAATTAACAAACTGGTGCAATAACAAAGCTAAAGTTCATAAATCAAACTACTATGTCGTTTAAGCCTTAACAAATCCTTCAACTCATACATAATTACATAACCTTAACAAATCAATGAAATCGGTGTATTAAATAATTTGACAAGTAAATCATGAACAGTTGGTATATCATAGTATAAAATTTGTTCAACACAGTTATAAAATCATATAGGACATTTTATCCAACTAAAAAAAAGCTATTAGATCAACATTTGCCACAAATAAACACCTAATGCATCCGTGTTTCAGAACCACTGCATGACACATACAAGCACTTTTCCACTGAAAAGTGACCAAAACAATGAAAACATAATAGTTTATGCGCCGCAGTGTAAAATTAGTTCATCAAAATTATAAAATCTTACAGAGACAATTTAACAAACACATTGTGTGCACCTTTCCTTAACACATTTCAGATATATTTTAAAAGTCTTTATAATATATTCTCTACCTACATAGGGTGGAACAAAACCACACTATGCGTATGCAAATAAAACATTATACACCTACTGCATCAATGTTTAAATCAACTGCATCACTATGTTATATCAAGCACATCATAAAAAAATCTTAAGAAAACACTATAGGACAGACAAAACTAAAGTATGCATATCCTGATGGAACATTATACACCTACCGCATCAATGTTTTAAATCAACTGCATCAATAAATAAACAAAAATAATAAACAACAATGGATATCACATATCTACAAATCATATCAAAGACAACTGAATATGATAATAGTAAACACCTTTTACACCAAAGTTTTAGAACAACTGCATCATACATACAATTACACATACAAACATTTTCTACTCATAACATAAGCAAAAATAAAGTTTTAGATCTATATTTGCGATAAACAAACACATACTGCATCAACATTTAAGAACAACTGCATCATAGTGTAAAATTAACAACTGATAAAACACAGTGTTAAAGTAGTGCATCACAATGTAAATTTAACGCATCACAGTTATAAAGGCCCATTGAGATATTTTATCAAACACCTTGTATGCAACTTTCCTAAACAAGTTTTGTATCTATTTTTTTTTTTTTTTTTTTTTTTTTTTTTTTTTTTTTTACATTTGGTTCCAGATCAAACATACAAAATCATAAAGATAAACAATACTAATTACAATATTTTAAATATTTGAATTCACATAAAGTAAATTGAAAAAAAATTAGAAAAATAACATATTAAGTTCTTACTATCAAACAACAATTCGTTGATGATGAACTATCATTATTCGAAGATGATGAACACTCACTACTATTTGATGAGTAAATTGGCATCTCAAAATCAGTTATCGCCGATTGAACGTCGTGAAGCTACGGTTGTTAACGGTGGTAAATAAGGTGGTGAATGGTGGTAGGAACGGTGGTGAAACAACTGGTGAGAGCCACAGTGGTGCGAAACTGGATTTTGGATCGAACAAGATGAATGAGGTATCTGGTGAGAGAATTGAGAAAAATAAATGAAGAACAAAATAAATGAATAAAAAGAGTATATATATATATACCCCTAATGGTTAAATGACGAAATAACCCCTCACAATTATAATAAAAGAAGGGGTGGGGAGGGGACAGGTGGCGGGCTCTCATCCCTTCCTACACTTTTTATTATAACACACTTTTTATTTTAACCCAAACCTATATATATATATATATATATATATATATATATATATATATATATATATATATATATATATATATAGAACGAAACATATTATTAAAATGTAATTGTTGAAATTTTTAGCACATTAGAATTATTATAATACCCTCAATTATAATACCCTCATCTAAAACTTTGTAACTTTGACAATATAAGCTAGTAGTCTTATATAATTTACTATTTACAACAACTTAACATTCAAAACTACATAATTGCATTTTAACACTTTATTCTCCCCAAAACTACAAAATTACAAAACTACATACTTACAATTCGAGTTTGCTACAATACTTAATAGTGAATAATGAATCATTGCATTAAACTTAACAAACAATGCTTATTTATTATCATTCCTATTCCTCACCCTATAATACACTCAACCAAGCACCCTCTAATAGAAATATTGATTGTCCTATGTTTTTTATATAATATTTAGTGTAAAAATTAACAAACCACAAATATGTATTTTGTACTTATTAATAAACGGTCAAAGTCTTATCTTCTTCGTCCTCAACCTGGGATTTGACCCGGTTAACAGAAATTGAAGTTCAATTTTTCACAATATCTCCCTCAAATCAACTTATGAAAATTTAAGCAAAGCGCAAACAATAGTATCAATCAGGGGCGGAGCCAATGGGGTGGCAGGCCGGTGCTTGGCCTCCCCCAACAGCCCAACTTATTAGTGTTATATTAGCGGAGTTCTTGTCGTTCAGAAAGTGCATCTTGGTTAGTCTATTAAGATTTTAAATAATGAAGTAAAACATTGGCGATGGTGGTTTTTAAACAGATGAAGAAGATGATGAATTTTGGTCTTTTCTACTTTGCCCCCTCAATGTTTCTAGGTTTTTACATTTTTTCCTAATCAATTCCTATTTTCTCATTAGGTGTGAAAAAGTTTATAATATTGACAGTTTCTACCTTAATTTGATAAGTTAATATCAAATAACCAATAGTCACTTGAAATTATAATATACTTATACATATTTTGTATTTAAAATTTGAGTTTATAATGCACCTAATTCATCGATGCTTTTACGATTGATTTTTGCTTTTCATTTTAATATATACTAGCAGGGTACCCGCTCGATGCGGTGGCATACTCTCTGACTATATTTTCTGGTAATGTGATGTTATGCAGCAATATTTTTTTTAACGATTAATTTACAAATAACAATAATTTTGGATCAGTTGGAAAACCTGTTACATCTTAACCTAGAGGTCAATGGTTCGATCCTCACTCTCTACAATAGGTCGGAGGTCCTTTCCTATCTTAGATAGAACTGGAAGCAGACTCTCTACCTTAGGCAAGGGTAGGCATAGTAAGGAGACCGGCATTTATATTTTTATGATTGTAATTTTTGGTGAAGGGGTGTTTTTAATAGCATTAATGTAGTTTGGTAGAATTTCGGTCTTAAAATGACACCACGCTGTTTTTTGTTGTACAATATGCTTACTTTGTTGTAATTATGAAAATTAGGTGCATTAAAGTGTTGTAAACCATGCATTGTTTATTGTAAATCTGAAAATTTTGGAAAGAAAGTGTTTCGTGCATTATATGTAGTATAGATGTCACCGATCATACAACCCCATAATACTTTGAACAAGCCTCATAAATTCAAGTTAGAGCATAAAGTTCCATAGCTAATTTTTAATTATGGCACTGAAATATTAACTAGGATAAACGTTGGACGCATATCATTATTAGATAAAATTCCTTAACCGTATATCGACCGCGAAAGCTTTCTCTTGTCTATTGTGATTGCTGGTCGGTGTACTTTAATACAATAAATTGTCGTGTTACACAATATGAAACTTAGTTAGTTATGAGTAATTGTTTGTATATAATATTTTTCGTAAGTAAGACAATTCGGCCCCCTTTAACCTACAACCCTGGCTCCGCCTCTGGTATCAATAGATTGCCCACTTCAAAATCATTGCAAAAAATCTTCTATATAGGTTTCAGCTCAATTCCTTCTACTATGAGCCCCTTAAGATTCTTTTTACCAGGATGCTCAAACTTAAGACCCATAGGAACTGTTTTGTAGTGAGTTTGAAACTGCCATACTTTGACTTCCATCCAACCATCGGTCCTTTGTTGCGGAAGGGCATTCCCTTTGTATCTATTCAGTGGGTTATAACTGTTTTCATCAAACTTTGGTCCAATAACTGGGGTGTGTGGAGGGCTTACTAAATAGATAAACCATGACTCATAGGCAACATCTTCATCATACACCTCAATAGGAGCCTCAAGTCTTGATTGGTCTTGTGGTAATTTGAAGACAAGGTAAGCTGCATATGTTGTTTCAGGGGATACTTCTTGGGGTTCGATTCTCCTCTGAATTTGAAAGTTGTAGCCGCCTGTTATTACAAGCACTTCTCCAAATCTGCAGAAACAAAAAATCTCGTTACTTATGTAATAAATCTGGAATTTGTTTAAGGTTTCCAAGTGGTAGAAGCGTAATAATGTATTAAGTTGTTTATGTTTATTGTCTAACAAGTGTCATAACACATGCCAACTTCAAACAGTGATAACATTTAAACTTAGTGGAATTGGTCAATGTAAAATTTACATGCCATCAGACACCAAACCAAAGTCATACGATGCTTTGGCATACTTGGGATATTCGGATTTACTATGCTTCAATAATCAAGGAGGTATGCTCTTATTCATTAACTGGTACACTAATCGAGTGAGAATAGCTCACTAGGTCGTAACATTAACAAAGAACAGCTTTGATGAGGTTATTTCCTTTTCAATTATCACAATGAACAAGATACTAAACACATACTGTACTATTTTTCATCATTTTATACTAACTGTAGCTTACTATTAGAAGATGACACAAAGGTCCCTGTAGTTTTAATAAGGAACTGTATGGCCCTTGTGTAAGATTGACCCATACCAGGAGGTTTTGGGTTGAAAGATTTGGATCAATAGAATGAAACTCAAATCATCAAGAATTTACGGAATATTGCAGCATAATAATGTGTCTTTCTTAATTATTACCCATTTATGGAATATAATGGATTCACACAATGAACTAAAAAGGCAGAGTGTTTGGGAAGTTAAACACGAGAACTTAGACAGTTGGAGATGAAAGAACTTGTATGAGACGAGAGATAAAGTGAACTCTCATGGTGTCCTTAAATTAGAAGTGGGGAATCCAATTCAGTGGCCATTGGAGTGGCATACAATATATCCTAAAGTTACCAGCAACATAGTGCCTGTAATCCTTTGTGAAAAGATGTAGTGGTATTGGGAAAACTCAAAAGGTAAAGAAGTCATGTTTGCTGATAAACATGTTTGGGTTAGAAGTGAAACTCCAGAAGTGTAGTGGTTTTCCTTGGTATGGTACTCTCAGTGTAATCCTAGACATACAAATCTCCTATGGATGGCAATTCAAGAAAGGTTACCAACACAGAATAAGTCACCAGATGGGATAAGTGCAGTAATGGGTCAAGTTGCAGATATGATTGGTTTGAATGGGTTGACTAATGGTTGGCAAGATATTATTCAGGATTTTCCTCCTAGATCATAAAACAACATTTGGAGCATCCTTAGAACTTAGAAGACTCGTACTTGCTGCTGTTGTATACTTCATATGGCAGGAAAAAGATCACAAAATTTCAGAGATGAAAGTGAGTTGGGACGTGCTGTATGCAAGGATTATTGACACTATAAAGCTTAGCTATTGAGTTTTAAAGTGAAGCCAAATGAGGCAGCCCTCCATGTAGGAAAGATGTGGAATGCCGAATATGGGCATGAATATTCAGAATTCTCATAGAGGAAACAAGGGTCAATAAAGTTGTGTTCTTTAAAGCCAGTAAGATTTTTTTATCACTACTTTGAAGAGATAGTTTAGACTTCAGATTGTGAAGATAGTTGTGTAGAATGGACTGCTTATTGTATAGATTTCAATATTAGTCTATTCAAATATGGATTGCCACTTAAGGTGGATAAGCACTAGTGCACTACCGAAATAGATTCTAATGTTTCTGCCAAAATTTATCATATCACAGTTGCGTGCAAGAGAAATATTTATCAATAGATAAAATTTTTTCATAAAGTCTTCCTATGCAGTTGCAAAGTGGTGTAAACATAAGCATAAGATAAAGGAAGAACCTTGATTCGTTGGAAGACTCCCAGTTTGAGTTCTTTTTGTCTATTGCAACTGCTCTTGCGGATAGCATTTGACATTTCTTCCCATTTTTATCAACACTGAACCACTATAAATCGATATAGATACTGTAAGTGCAGGAATTTTACATTTGAAATGGGTTTTGAAAATTGGAAGTAAACTAATAATGATATCATTCATATAAAATATACCTGATGACCATTATCAAGCAGGAACCCTTTGCAAAGAATTGAGTATAGTTCCTTCTTTGTTTTCCACTCGAGACTAACTTTTGATAATTTGAGTGTTTCTTCATAATCATCTGGTAATTTTTGTTCCCAATACATGTCTGAATCTGATATAGTTTCAATATCCTCCACCATGTCATCCTCTAACAATTGATCTTCCACCTACATATAAAGTTAAGCTATAAACAATGCAATAGTACTTATTTGCCTCTTAAGAACCTATTAATTATATTGGGCTTCCACCTAACTTCTATAAATACTGTATCTCCATTGACAATTTATTTGTTTTAAGTTTCTAACTAAATTTTAAATTCTATTAGCAATTCATAATCCACCCGTCCCAACCCAACCTTCATTTCACAATTGCCACCTGTATTTCAAAATATTCTGGTGGTTGACCTGTTTTGTAAGAATGTTTAAGGTACAGGATGCCTTCTACTCCTTGTATACTGATTCCAGGATTTATAAATAATTTTTTTTGAAACCCGTTTCGATCCCAACCATTTTGGACATATTACCTGACCTAACCTAACACGACTTTATTGGTTCTAAAACTATCATAGAAAAGGACTAAGATGAATAAACTTGTATATGTCAGCTTACTTTTTCCAGGGGCTGAAACATGATGCCTTCTACTCCGTATATATCGGTTCCAGAATTTTCAAAAATAATTTCAAGATCAACAATACTCCCATCGCTAGTGAATTGATACAATTCAGCCATATACAACCAATCTTCTCTTCTTTGATTTGCATGGTACACAACAGAAGAAGTTGTTGTCTCCCCTCTTAATCGGTACTTGAGGTCTACGTACATTTGTTTATCATATGAGGAATAGGAACTGGGGTATACAAGGTTCACGGTGTATGTGATTGATGGAGACAATAATTGGGTCTTCACACGTGTTTTGAATCCTTTTTTGTTTGTTAGATAAATGCCCGCTGGAAATCTGCAGGAAGAAGAAGAAGAAGCAAAGAATGATGCATCAATTTATATATACCTATCTTAACCAACTTGGTTGAGTAGTGGATGCCTTTGTTGTGTATCTTTTTTTGGTTTGAATATACTGCCCTTCTAAAAAAAAAATAGGGATAAGTCTCAGTATGACGAGTCACCTTGACTGGTAGTAAGGATAATATTGAGGAGTGGAATCTTCATTTGGAATAAAACAATCTTCCATTGATATCATGTTGCAGTGTTCTCCTTTCTCATTAAGTGAAAACCACTGCATAATTATTAAGTTAGGAATTAGTTCTACTCAGATTATCTTTATAAATAGACATGGCCAATTGAATACCGTTTTGAATCCATTAAGGTGGACTCCTATGGAGAGAATCTGTTTCAGTTCATCAATGGATGTGTAGAACAGAGATTGTGAAGCAGCCTCGACTATGTCTTGGTACTCTTCAAACACTGGAAGTTGCACCTATATAATGACATATCCAATCAGTTGTCATTTTTTCTTTACATATTTTATAAATAACATAACAATTGACAATAAACTGTTTACTTTTTCTTCAGATGGTTGGAACTCGATGCCAGCGACTAGTAGATTCGTAAAGAGATAACGTTCTTTAAACTGAAATTGAAGCTCTGCAGTTGTGTGTTGGGTTGTAAAGTGATACAATGGAACAATGAACCATCCATCTTCTCTCTCATGTATAGAAGGGTAAATTATGAAAACTTTTGCCTCCCCATCTATTTTGTATCTCAGGAGGTTATATGAATTGACTTTTGATTGACGTTCATATCGGAAGACAAGGTTGAGGGTGTATGAGATTTGAGGTGTCAAGTATTCACCTCTCACACGTGCTTTGAATTTATCATGATAATAAAAACATCGCCCCCCTGGAAATCTGCATAAAGAAGAATAAAGGCAGCAATTAATTAGAGAAAAAGGATGGATAAAGTTACTGAATACCAGCAAAAGGGATAAAATAAGAGACCTTGAATTAACAATACCATAATCAGACGGATCTTCTAAACGGTGGGCTTGAATTTCATCAATTTCATCGAGATAGAGACAGGATTGAATGCAAATCCTTTCAATGTGTTCCCCCTTCTCATTTATACACAGCCACTGCACATCCAATTAAAAATAAAGTCTTGAATTACAGTAGTTATCATTAGGTTTATAATATGAGAATCAGGGCATAAATTGGGTAAGACCTTTTAGATTTGGGTCAAGGGAATTGGGCCCAAGTCTAGTGGGTAAGTCTTTGTGGTTTATAACAATGATCCATGTTTTGTTTTGTGTTAAGTTTCTACAGTAATAGATTTTGAGTAAACTAAATCATTTATTATTTTTTTCCTCCAAATATGAACACACTTGAGATGCCATTTTTTAAAAAAAGTACAAGAAATTAGATTAAATTTGATGACTCAATTTTGACACATTTGAGATGTCATTTTTAACAAACCGAGTCATATTGGTTTTATAAGTAAACATACATATGTGTTTGGTATCAATGAAGTCAATTTCCACAAAAAGGCTACATTTTTTAAACATAATTTACCGATATATAAATCTTCAAATAAATAACTCAAAGCAATGTAGCTAATTACCGTTTTGCCCTCATTAATGGTTAAGCCTTTGGAGAGAAGCTCTTTGAGTTGTTTTCCGGTTTTGTATATTAGAAGAGGACCCACATTCTTAAGTATCGCTTTATACCTAGTTAGCAGTTCCAGCCTGAGATGGGGAAATTCCTGTGAGTCAAGTGCAATCTCCAGTTCTTCCACAACACAAGACATTGTTGGCCGTTCTTCACGAGCTTTGCGTAAACATTGAAATGAAATGTCTGAGAATGTTTTCAAAGAACTCGGATCCATTTGTTGTATGAGATCTTGCATAATAATCTCATTTAACTTATTCTCTTTGTAGCTTTGTTTCCACATAGGCACGTGAATTACCTTTAATTGGCCCTTGCTATATTCAACGCATAGTTTCCCGGACAAGACTTCAAACAAGATTACCCCAAACGAGTACACGTCCGAGTCTTTCGTTAGGGAGTACGTCTCCATATATAATGGATTACAATACCCAGGGGTACCTACGGCACCCGTGATAAGAAGCGAGTACTGTTGATTAGCAGGACCCATCTTTGAAAGCCCAAAGTCGGAAACCTTCGCTGTCATATTATTACCAAGTAGGATGTTTGCTCTTTTAATGTCACAGTGCAATACTCTTTGCTGTGTCCCATTTGGATCATGCAGGAAGCTCAGTACCTTCGCAGCGTCAACGCATATCCTTAGACGCTGCGTCCAAGTGAGAGCAGCGGAACTTAACAAGCGATCGAGACTTCCACCAGATGCATACTCGTAAATGAGGATCATCTCACCCCCTTGGCAGCAAAATCCCAGGAGAGATATCAGGTTTTCATGCCTGTAACATGAAAGCATTCTGATCTCCTTGAAAAACTCAGGGTCGCCTTGTCCGTATCTACGATCAAGGCGCTTAATAGCAACTAGACTTTTCTCTTCTGATTGAGAGTGAGACAATTCTCCTGCATACACTTTTCCAAAACCACCTCTTCCGATAACTTTGCTTTCATCGAAGTTGTTGGTGGCTGATACGATATCTTCAAGTTGGATTTCAAGATGTTTGAACTCAGTCACAAAGGATGCCATTGTTAGCTGATCAATCAAATAATAATGGGAAAGATCAAATTGTAGAAAAAGTACTAAAATTGGTTTTTAAGAATGAAGAATAAGGACAGATTTATTTGCTGTGACTGGCTAAAGAGGATATGATTAAATATGGTTTACCTAACACACTGGATGAAACATTTATATAGAAATTGTACTTACAATGAAATTTAATGTAAAGTGAAACTGATAATTATTATAGTGCAAAAAGAAAAAGTGAATGCAAGTGGGACACCAATCAATTCAATTAGTACCGGTGATGAAGGTGAGCCTTTTATATAGAGTTTACCCATGATATGCAACAAAATTATAGTTTTAATGTTGGTTAGAGTAAAGTATTACGTCTCTCTTTCAGAAGAATATGCAAAAACTAACTAAAATCTCATTTATCTTGTTTATGAGGAATTGGACAACACGAGCTCCCATTTCTTTTATATGAAGTGTTCCAACAAACATTTACACAAATAACTCGACTTGCACTACAATACATAGTTTGGGTAGGCGATAAAAGAAATATGAAAAGTAAGGACACAAAATATTCAAGCCTTTTATGGAGAGATGTGTGGAAAATTAAACGTAACACGAACCCATTGCTTCTTCTTTAATTTCAATTCTTTCAAATGTTAAGGTGTTCGGAGCATATCTTCAAAGTCATCTCTTTGTGCATCAGTCAATGTACGTTCAGTCTCGATATGCTGAACGAAAATAACGAGAGCAAAGTCAGTATAATAAGCAACTGTAATTGCAACTAGCTGAAGTACGCTCAACAATAAGGAATGTCGTATCAAGAATCATAGCCTGCTTATTACATCAACGAATGTGGCTCCCGTCTCCTCATTCTCTTGACCCTTGGCTGTTGGCAGAGCACGTGAGATCGACCCATCTTACAAATGGTACCAGCTATGTCTTTTAGATCATTGATTTATATAACATATGCATGATTTGTAAATCGAAGTATTTAGATACCCCCGACGCCATTTCCCAAGCCAAATAAACGGCGCTGCGTGAATTGTGTTTTTGTGTTCTTTTAGAAAAAGGGTTAATATACAAATATGTTACTAAACTTTACAAAAAAAAAGTTCGCCTAAGTTACTGAACTTTCATTTTATTCACTTAGGTTACTAAACTTATAAACCAAGACATTTGAGGTCACTAAACTTATAAAAAATATTTATAAACAACACTGAAGTTGTAAAAACACGACATTTATGTTACTTAATATATAAAAAATATACGATTAAGTCACTCCTACATATAATAAAAAATGCTTCTTATAAGTTCATTAACATAAGTGAACAAAATGAAAGTTCAATAATGTAGGCGAACTATTTTAGAAAGTTTAGTAACATATTTGTATGTTAACCATTTAGAAAAAAACTAGCCATTGGAGCGTCCCAAACGGTTAAAAATTTGATTTTTTTTTATTCCACCACTATATATAAAAATTAATTACCCTCTTAACCATTTTTCACACTCCTTTCTTAAATTTTCTCTAACAAATAACACATTTTCTCTATCAAAAATGAATCCGAACGGGACTCAGGGGCCACAACCATATGCGTATGTACACAATAATACCTGATAATATTGGGACTTGATCGTGGGGTCAATGTAGATGCCTTCATGACATGATTGCATAAGAAAACTTTTCAACTAAGGCTAGGCACAACACACAATTCTTTTCTCTAGGTGCATGTATCACATGATTTGCATAAAATAAAATGAAAAATTGTATGTGTTGAGGTGTTAAGCACTAAACAAATAGTGATTTTTTGTTATAATGCAACATTAAAAATTAATTGCTTGCCAATAATTGAAACATATAGTGATCGGTTGTTATAATGCAACAAATAGTGATGTGTACATATTCCAGATAACCTAATTTTATCAAAAATAATACTCCTAATAAAATACTTTCAGTTTGAGTAAACAGAGACGGTCTCAGGATTTTTTAGAGTGTGTTGCACAAAATAATTTTTAAGACTATGAGTACTAAAGTTATCCGATAAAGAATTTATTAGGTAAAATTGGGTGTTGCACGAGCCCAAAAAAGTTATATTTTATAAAAAAATTACAGTTCGTAAACTAAAATCCCGGCTCCCATGTGGGTCCGTCCGTGTGAGTAAACAAATCGAGGGTGGTTAGGATGTCCTTTTATTGGACATTAAAAATTTGATACTTAACACGTTGAATAATATTGAAAGCAGACCCTTATCATCGCCGTCCACTTGTTCGTGTGGATTTTGATGCCCTTGTACTTATTTATAAAGTATGGCTCTGTAACTTGAAACATTTGGTGTATTAAATTTTGTTATAAATATTACAATTATATAAAAATATCAAAACAGTGAAGCCACACTCTGATAATTATCAACCATCATTGAAATAATTTCTCACACATGGGCAAGGGCAAGGGCAAGGGCAGAAACTGCCAATTTTATAAGCTATTTTGGACTTGTTGAGAAATGCAACAATAAAATTAAGACAAAAGTGTAAGAACTATAAACTATAGGGGTGCAAACAGACCACCTTCAAGTGATTTATCTCCCATTAACCGACCACCTTTTAAGCCTTTGATTACCAATGTATTACACTTAATAGAGACTTGCATTAAAAAGAGATTGAATCTATATTGGTCTAACCTCAATACCCTGTATCATAAGCCCGCTAAGATCCTTCTTCACAGGATGCTGAAACTTAAGATGCATAGAAACTGTTTCAGTTCCTGGTATCAAACTAAGATACTTTTACTTCCGTCCAACCATCCCTCCTCTGTCGTGGAACAGCGTTCGGATTGGATCTGTTTTGTGGTTGTAACCGTTTGCATCAAACTTTGGTTTGATAACCGGGGTACCAGTAAGGCTTACTAAATAGACAAACCACAAATCCCAACGGGAACCATTTTTAGTATTCACTTCTAGAGGATCCTCAAATGTAGACTGGTCATGTGGTAACTTGTAGACAATGTAACTTGCATATGTTGTATCAGTTGATAGCTTTTCGGGTTTTGTTTCAGGCACAAGTTCAATTCGCAGCCAGCAGTTATTACAAGGACTTCTCCAAATCTGCAGATACAAGATACTCATCTAATATTTAATTGATTCTGAAAGTTTTTTAAGGCATCCAAGTAGTAGAAGCCAACTAATGTGTCAACTTGTTTATTGTTTAATGGGTGGAGTTGCTAATATTTTGAAAGGCTCTTTAAGGGCTTTCTCGTTCACTATGGGTAACTGAACGACATGCCAACATCAAACAATGATAAGATTTGATGCCTGTGTGAAAATTTGATCTTTTGCAAGTTTATTTATTTATTTATTTTTTGGTGTGTGTATGTGTGAGAATGGCAACTAACTATCTCACAAATACACATCACATATTATCTCACATGTGACATGTCCTTTTGAACCCACAACCATTTTGATAGGGGAGCTTGTCACACAACAAAGGGTACCATTGGGACACAAGCCCTTTGTTGATCTTGTGTTAGTAGGGGCGGGTTTGGGAATTAGGAGGGGATTTTAATCGGGTTTGGGGTGGGGAGCGGGAAATCCTCGCCCCGCCCTGAACCACCCAATTAATATACACGCATATAAAAATATATATATATACCTATATAGTATTTTGTTAGTACTTATGTACTGTGGCGCAGCTATTAAGGGGCGGGGCGGGGGGGGGGGGGGGGCGCCCAACCCCCCAAATTTTTTTTTCCATGTCGGGGTATATAGTTTTTGTGTAGAAAATTTTTGGGAGATTCGGTTTCGACCCCTCAAAATTTCGGTATTACCCGAAAAATAGCGTTAGAAAAAAAAAATTTAGATCCCGACCCCCCACTAAAAATATGCTAGCTTCGCCACTGCTTATGTAATAAAGAAATATTACTCTAGTATTGTCACACCCCCAAAATCAGGTCCAGCGGAAGCATACGTGTAGTTGGGGTGTAACTCAATTGGTATTACAACACAAGTTCAAAAATGGTTTTCACTTTACTTATTTAAAATAAAATCGTTTAACCAAAAATATTGAATTTACATCGTTAAAAGTAGTGCGGAAGTAGGCCCTTAAAATAGTTTAAAATGGTCCCCAAATGAATAATCAGAGTCTTCTATGACCATGCCATGCCCTGCCAAAACCTCCAGTAGTGTGCCATTTGTTAAAACCTGAAAATACATGCTAAAGTGTCAACACGAGGTTGGTGAGTTCATAGAGTTTGTTTAACAAATAAAGTTTATGCATAAGTATGAAGGTTTCCCAGCAAAGGCATCGTAAATCCACTCAGTTACAAGTCCCGCCATAAGAGCCTTGTAACCTGTGTGTTTACAACCCACTGCTACAATATATAGTTTCTCAGGATTATATTCACCCAAGGTCAAGCATAGACACAAAGGCGGGGAACCACCATCCCAAATAGTACCTGTCACCCAACGTCACATCTGTTTTGGACTTGGGTGGGGGGTGTTTCCCCATAATAGTACTATCAATACCTCTCCTTTGACAGATTACTGGGTGCCGTTTCCCAAAGCATAAAAGTTTACTGGGTGTCGTTTCCCAAAGCATAAAAGTTTACTGGGTGTCGTTTCCCAAAGCATAAAAGTTTAAACGTTTCAAGTATCAAGTAAGTATAACACAGTTAAGTATAACACAATCACGTATGTATAAAATCAAGTATAAGTATAATCAAGTATAAGACAATCAAGTATAAAACAATCAAGTATAAATGTTTTGAGTATTTATACTAGTAAGCAAATAGTTGAGCATGTATCTCCCCCAAAGAGTTAAAACAAGTATAAAGAGTAAAAGTGGGGCTATGACTCACCTGGTGCGAATAGCTACGATGACAAAAGTGGATACACAGAAATGAGGTTCGATCTCTAACCGCAACCTAATATGAATGATAGTGATCTACTTAGATCATGAAAGGATGTAATGAATGCACATGCACATGATACCTATACCACTCGTAACTTGAAAATACTTGTTATAGTCAAAGTAAAGTATTTTCCATAAATAGGAAAAATAAGTCCAACTAGGTTTATAAAAACTTGTCGCAATATATCGTATATAAAAACGTTAGTGTTATATTCCTCGTTTTGAAAACCTTAAGATATCGTCTAGTAGTCGCATAAATAAACCTTGGGTTGTACGTATTTCGTTAGTTAAAAAATAAACTCCTTGAATAAGAAATCTAGAAAATATATTATTTAGTACGTAGTTATATTATTTCTAATAGTGACTAAATATATATATAGTTTTGACGATTTTAAAACGTGTATAACTTGGTCGTTTTAAGCTCATTTTACTCGTTCTTTATATCCACGGATTCGTTTTAGTATATACTAATATATTTTCGATAGCTCGGCTCCTCTAGGCTACGTTTAACGCCTCTATTTGTCCGTCTAAAAATGCCAAACAGCATGCAGTTTTCAGAAAATATAGTTTTCGTCGTTAAACTCGTTTTTGGCGTATCTCCTTCGTTATTAACTCGTTTTCATCCCCGTTTTCGGCCATAGTTCCGTCTCGGAATGCATTTTCTAAATATTTGGTCAAAATTTACCCCAAACCCACTGAGTTGGCCACGTTTTCATTTTAAGGACAGTAGGTTTTTATATATGTTTAAAATCCATTTTTAATGTTCCAAACTAGTTTCTAATCCAACCAAACCACTTTCAATCACCACAAATCTAGTCTAATCTTACCATACACCTTCTTAGGGTGTCATGGGTTCCTAAACATCACAAATCAAGTGGATCTAACAAGGATCTAACTATAATCCATTTCTAGAGTTCAAAAGTTAGATATATAAATAAATGAGTGGTATAACTAACATATGCATGAAATCCTTGTATAAAAATGATAAGAACATTGTAGGAACTTGGTAAAACTATCGAGATGAGTTTATTAAACTTACTTCAAGGATTGGAGAGTTTTTGATGAGAAATTGATTAATAACCTAGGGTTTTACCACAAAACCCCAACTAGGAATACATATGAGACCCAAATAACACTTGATCTAAAAAAATCCATGGTTTCTTCTTGTTGGTTGTTCTTGGCCGATCATCACCAAGAGAAGAGAGAAAAAGATGAGTTTACTAGTTGTTATATGTGAAATGAAATGAAATAAATGATAAGTATAAGTTATATGTAATATTTTAAGTTGGACAAGATCCATAAAATGGGGAAAGAAACATGGGGGGGGGGGGGGGGCGGCAATTTGTAGAAAAAGAGGAAGAAAAGTGAGTTTGTGTAAGAGTTTGTGGTATTAGGTGATGATTTGTGTATTTATTTGTAGTTTTAAGGTGTACCGGGTACCGAGTTAACTAAAAATAAACCGTGACGAGTTGAAGTAAAATATGATGAAGTTAATTGGGACATAATAAAGTTATAAAAATTGTGAAAATATGTTGGGTATAAATATTGGGTGTTCGGGTGATCATTGTTTAGTTTTTACGAAAACCGTCGTAAATAAATTAGGCGTACGATATAAGTTAAATAAATTTCCAAAATATCGGGTATATTAATAATATAATTTTTATATTATTATTATGAGTATAAAAATGTGTTAGAACCATAGTTGGGATTGTCGGATCAATTATTTAAAATAATAGCTCATAAGATAACGTTTATTAGGTCGATAATCGTACGTTTACAAAAATGACGCAACCCACGTAAAAATGACAAATTTTCTCCGGAGATGAATAGTGTTTTATGAATAGTAAAATTTTAAAACGCTTCTCAGAATATCAAACTGACCTAAAAAATGATGAATAGTAAAATGATGAATAGTGATCGATGAATAGTAACCGATGAATAGTAAATGTTGAAAGTTCGGGAAAAGACCAGAATTTACGAGTTGTGACAGTCTCTACCCCTTAAGGAACTTCGTCCGGAAGTTCAGTTAACGTTGGCCTCCGAAGTGTTATAAAGGTGAAGATTTATGAGATGAAATGACAAGTTGACGTGTTTCTAGGCGGCGGTTCACGAGGTGATGAAAAGTATAAGCGTTCTGACAACGAGGGTATACACACACAAGAATGAAACATGGAAATTGAGTAGAGAATTCAATCCAGACAAAATTTTATTATAACCGTTCTTAGTGTTGCAAAATTCATTTCTGAGTCGGATATAGGTAGTCAGCCTATGTCCTACTATCCCGGGTTGAATATAGGTGACTAGTCTATATTCCACCGAGGTTCCATGAATTTTGAAATACTCAGCTCAGTTATACTACCAAGACGTACAGAAAGACTAAGGCAGGTGACCAAACTCGACGTCAAATGATGAAACTATGCCAGGAGATACATACCAGGGTGACATATATGATACGTGAACATGCTTATATGAAGGATAGTTATAGTAATCAACTAGAATAAGTGAATATAATATACCAGATAATGAGACACAAATCTCATCACCTAAGTCAGCAACAAACCACAAGTGAGGCATCAGCTTGGCAGGCAGGCACGTGACGGTCATAGGGTTAAGTTTTTCATAAAAGTAGCTATAGTCTAGGTTTTAAAAACACTTAGTTCGCTATAGCCAGAGCTCTGATACCAATCTGTCACACCCCCAAAATCAGGTCCAGCGGAAGCATACGTGTAGTTGGGGTGTAACTCAATTGGTATTACAACACAAGTTCAAAAATGGTTTTCACTTTACTTATTTAAAACAAAATCGTTTAACCAAAAATATTGAATTTACATCGTTAAAAGTAGTGCGGAAGTAGGCCCTTAAAATAATTTAAAACGGTCCCCAAATGAATAATCAGAGTCTTCTATGACCATGCCATGCCCTGCCAAAACCTCCAGTAGTGTGCCATTTGTTAAAACCTGAAAATACATGCTAAAGTGTCAACACGAGGTTGGTGAGTTCATAGAGTTTGTTTAACAAATAAAGTTTATGCATAAGTATGAAGGTTTCCCAGCAAAGGCATCGTAAATCCACTCAGTTACAAGTCCCGCCATAAGAGCCTTGTAACCTGTGTGTTTACAACCCACTGCTACAATATATAGTTTCTCAGGATTATATTCACCCAAGGTCAAGCATAGACACAAAGGCGGGGAACCACCATCCCAAATAGTACCTGTCACCCAACGTCACATCTGTTTTGGACTTGGGTGGGGGGTGTTTCCCCATAATAGTACTATCAATACCTCTCCTTTGACAGATTACTGGGTGCCGTTTCCCAAAGCATAAAAGTTTACTGGGTGTCGTTTCCCAAAGCATAAAAGTTTACTGGGTGTCGTTTCCCAAAGCATAAAAGTTTAAACGTTTCAAGTATCAAGTAAGTATAACACAGTTAAGTATAACACAATCACGTATGTATAAAATCAAGTATAAGTATAATCAAGTATAAGACAATCAAGTATAAAACAATCAAGTATAAATGTTTTGAGTATTTATACTAGTAAGCAAATAGTTGAGTATGTATCTCCCCCAAAGAGTTAAAACAAGTATAAAGAGTAAAAGTGGGGCTATGACTCACCTGGTGCGAATAGCTACGATGACAAAAGTGGATACACAGAAATGAGGTTCGATCTCTAACCGCAACCTAATATGAATGATAGTGATCTACTTAGATCATGAAAGGATGTAATGAATGCACATGCACATGATACCTATACCACTCGTAACTTGAAAATACTTGTTATAGTCAAAGTAAAGTATTTTCCATAAATAGGAAAAATAAGTCCAACTAGGTTTATAAAAACTTGTCGCAATATATCGTATATAAAAACGTTAGTGTTATATTCCTCGTTTTGAAAACCTTAAGATATCGTCTAGTAGTCGCATAAATAAACCTTGGGTCGTACGTATTTCGTTAGTTAAAAAATAAACTCCTTGAATAAGAAATCTAGAAAATATATTATTTAGTACGTAGTTATATTATTTCTAATAGTGACTAAATATATATATAGTTTTGACGATTTTAAAACGTGTATAACTTGGTCGTTTTAAGCTCATTTTACTCGTTCTTTATATCCACGGATTCGTTTTAGTATATACTAATATATTTTCGATAGCTCGGCTCCTCTAGGTTACGGTTAGCGCCTCTATTTGTCCGTCTAAAAATGCCAAACAGCATGCAGTTTTCAGAAAATATAGTTTTCGTCGTTAAACTCGTTTTTGGCGTATCTCCTTCGTTATTAACTCGTTTTCATCCCCGTTTTCGGCCATAGTTCCGTCTCGGAATGCATTTTCTAAATATTTGGTCAAAAGTTACCCCAAACCCACTGAGTTGGCCACGTTTTCATTTTAAGGACAGTAGGTTTTTATATATGTTTAAAATCCATTTTTAATGTTCCAAACTAGTTTCTAATCCAACCAAACCACTTTCAATCACCACAAATCTAGTCTAATCTTACCATACACCTTCTTAGGGTGTCATGGGTTCCTAAACATCACAAATCAAGTGGATCTAACAAGGATCTAACTATAATCCATTTCTAGAGTTCAAAAGTTAGATATATATATAAATGAGTGGTATAACTAACATATGCATGAAATCCTTGTATAAAAATGATAAGAACATTGTAGGAACTTGGTAAAACTATCGAGATGAGTTTATTAAACTTACTTCAAGGATTGGAGAGTTTTTGATGAGAAATTGATTAATAACCTAGGGTTTTACCACAAAACCCCAACTAGGAATACATATGAGACCCAAATAACACTTGATCTAAAAAAATCCATGGTTTCTTCTTGTTGGTTGTTCTTGGCCGATCATCACCAAGAGAAGAGAGAAAAAGATGAGTTTACTAGTTGTTATATGTGAAATGAAATGAAATAAATGATAAGTATAAGTTATATGTAATATTTTAAGTTGGACAAGATCCATAAAATGGGGAAAGAAACATGGGGGGGGGGGGCGGTAATTTGGAGAAAAAGAGGAAGAAAAGTGAGTTTGTGTAAGAGTTTGTGGTATTAGGTGATGATTTGTGTATTTATTTGTAGTTTTAAGGTGTACCGGGTACCGAGTTAACTAAAAATAAACCGTGACGAGTTGAAGTAAAATATGATGAAGTTAATTGGGACATAATAAAGTTATAAAAATTGTGAAAATATGTTGGGTATAAATATTGGGTGTTCGGGTGATCATTGTTTAGTTTTTACGAAAACCGTCGTAAATAAATTAGGCGTACGATATAAGTTAAATAAATTTCCAAAATATCGGGTATATTAATAATATAATTTTTATATTATTATTATGAGTATAAAAATGTGTTAGAACCATAGTTGGGATTGTCGGATCAATTATTTAAAATAATAGCTCATAAGATAACGTTTATTAGGTCGATAATCGTACGTTTACAAAAATGACGCAACCCACGTAAAAATGACAAATTTTCTCCGGAGATGAATAGTGTTTTATGAATAGTAAAATTTTAAAACGCTTCTCAGAATATCAAACTGACCTAAAAAATGATGAATAGTAAAATGATGAATAGTGATCGATGAATAGTAACCGATGAATAGTAAATGTTGAAAGTTCGGGAAAAGACCAGAATTTACGAGTTGTGACAAGTATTGTTAGTTTTTTATATTTGTAAGAATACAAAATTGTGATTATAGAAACTCGTTTAATGTCATCTTTTTAAATTTAAATTTTTGGCTGTATAATTTGTCATTATTTATGTATAATACTATCGTTGAAAACTTAATCAGACTTGTTTGGAATTGATTATTAATAGGTCCGTTATTTCTAATGATATAAATATAACAATAAATGTGAAATGGTGCAACTTTGATCGAGAATTGCACCTAAAGAGGACAACCCGATAAGATCCTCGATTAATATGGGGCGGGTTTGGAGGACCATCACGCGCCCAACGGGGCGCCCCGATTAGATCCTCGATGGGGATCGGGGCGGGTTTGGGGAGAACTTTGCTAATCGGGGTTGGGTATGGGGATGGTCGCCCCGCCCCAAACCTGCCCCGTTGCCATCCCTAAGGAACACCGTACCTTTAGTGGGAAGAGAGAGAGAAAAAATATTTTATTGTGTTGTGAGTGGGTATTTATTTTTTATGTGTATTTTTTAAGTGATAAGAAAATAGAAAAAAATAATGAAAGAGACAGATGGTGCTGCAGTGGTCGAGGGAAAGTTGAAGGAAAATATTTTGGAGAGAGGAAAAGCTGACGTGTTGAAGGAAAACCCCTCGCCACACCCTCTACCCTTATAAGAATAATGAGTGTTTTGTGCTGAGTGATATATTATGATATTTCAGGGGGAAAAAAATCTAAAAGTTGATATCACTTTTTTCATGGCACCCACTCATGACATCACTAATTTTTTTTATTAAAATAAAAAATAAACTTTCACCCTTTTTTTAAAAATTAAATATCTCACAAATCGTAAATCGTTACACGAAAAAAAAATCATCGCGACGAGAAGTAAATTATTTTTTTATATATATGCATTGTTATATACTTTCGACGAACTATTTTTTTCAACAAACTTCTTTTTTTCAAAATTTTCGCCCAGAAAAATCATATATGATTTGTAAAAATCATACGTGATTCGTTAAAATCAAATCATATATGATTTTTACGAATCATATATGATTTTTACAAATCATATATGATTCGTAATTACGAATCATATATGATTTTCACAAATCATGTATGATTCGTAAGAATCATATGTGATTTGTAAAAATCAAATCATATGTGATTTTTACGAATCATATATGATTTTTCTTGTCGAAAATTAAAAAAAAAAAAAAAAAAAAAAAAAAAAAATCGCTGAAAGTATATAACAATGCATATCTATTGAAAGATGATTTAATTCTCGTCGCGATGGTATTTTTTTTTTGTAGCTTGAAGATTTTGCAAGATATGTTGATATAAAAAAAAAATATGAAAAATATAAATGGGTGGCTACGATTGGTTAATAGGTTCTATGAGATGTATGGGTTCTGCATGGATTTCAACTCTTCCCTTTTATTGGCCGTACCAAAACCACCATTTCCGATAACATTTTTTGCAAGAATTTTGCTACATTCACTCAAATTCATCCGCAAAAGAATCCCACACGCTGAGGTGGCGCTAGATGATTGGTTTTTTGTGAGAGTGGCTCCCACAAAAAACCAATCATACGGCGCCACCTCAGCGTGTGGGATTCTTTTGTCGATGAATTTGAGTGGATGTATCACTCCTCTTTTTCCAATGGATTTTGCTACATCCACATAAAATCCCCACAAAAAATACCCACTCGTTGACGTGTCAGCGGGTGATTGGTTTTTTGTGGGTTCCACATCCCACTAAAAACCAATCACCCACTGACACGTCAGCGAGTGGGAGTTTTTTGTGAGAATTTTATGTAGATGTAGCATACCTCTTTTGCAATAGAGTTGTTGGTGGATAATTTAATATCTTCCAATTTAATTTCATGATGTTCATACTCTTACATGAAAGACGTCAGTATAATTTGCAGATTAAATAATAATGATAGGAAAAATCAGATAACAATGCCAAAAGTTAGACTTTTATGCTTGTGTTAGTTGAGATTTGTTCATCACATAATTGAATTTATATATATATATATATATATATATATATATATATATATATATATATATATATATATATATATATATATATATATATATATATAGTGTATCTTTATTTTCAGAACCCTGTTAAGTGCGGGAACTGCGAGAACTCTAATTTTGCATTAGAAAACATGCATGTTCATATAAAACATGTATATTTTTTTACATACACCTTAATACACATAATACATGCTTATATAAAAACCTGTTAAGTGCTATAGATCAATGCAAAATGGTTTTTATTTTTTTTAGAACCATGTTAAATGCGGAAACTGCGAGAACTCCAGTTATGCAATAGAAAACATGCATGTTCATATAAAACATGTATGTTTTCTTACATACACCTTAATACGCAGGCATGTGTATTAAGGTGTATGTAAGAAAACATACATGTTTTATATGAACATGCATGTTTTCTAATGCAAAATTGGAGTTTTCGCAATTCCTGCACTTAACAGCGTTCTGAAAATTAAGCCCCCCCCTATATATATATATATATATATATATATATATATATATATATATATATATATATATATATATATATATATATATATATATATATATATATATATATATATATATATATATATATGTATATATTACTGTAATAGCCAAATTAATTGTGGAGTTGTTGTAACGTCATTTTACTTGACTAGGCCTTTCTTGGATTTATGGTGAAAGACAACCATGGAAAGACTTATTGCTCTCTTAAACAATCCTAATATATTATAGTATTCGAACACATTTTGATAGATGCAGCTGGTCATATATATGGCTCAATGGCTGATGATTATTTTGTTGTTGATACCCTTCATCTCCAGCTTCTTAATAGTTGTCATATATATGGCTCAATTATATGAAAGTTCGATGAAATTATATGAAAGTTCGATAAATAATGTTAAGGCATGTTTCCTAGAAGTAGTTATGGGCTATTAGGCGTGTTGGGATTGCGTTAAACAAAGCTTTGTTTTATTTAGATCATTCATTTGATGTTGACATGCTTCATATATGTTAGTTAATATGATTTTGAGATAAAAATTAACGGTGACACATATTGGAATACATTTTGATAGATGCACCTGGTCATATATATGGCTGATGATTATCTTGTTGTTGATACCCTTCATCTCCATCTTCGTAATGGTGAGTTGATTTGGCTAATGAGTCTAACTTGTTCGATGAAATTAAATGAAAGTTCTATAAATAACATGAAGGAATGTTTCCTAGAAGTAGCTATGGGCTATTAGGCGTGTTTGAGATTGCGTTAAACAAAGTTTGTTTAGCTAGACTCGAGATAGAACATTAACGAGCTCGAGTCAATTCCACTTTAAAAATGGTTATATTTTTGGATCTTTAGTTATTAGTCTCAACGTTTTACTATATTTTCATATGGAGACGAATAAACAATATAAGCGATTTGTTCCTTGTGTTTGAATTTCATTATGTCAACATTTTCTGATTCTACTTCTCGATCAATTGTTTTGTCTTAATTAAACCTGCTTAATTTTTTTCTTGTAAATTTATCCTACTATATTTTCTTTCTTTCTCATGGAAAGATTATATGCTCAAATATCACCATTATGTGTCTTTGTATTACTGTAAATGTTTTGTTCTTAACAAGATCATTGTTATTAGTTGATGTTCCAAGGGACAATAAAACAATCGGTACTTCTGAGTCATTGTTTATCATAAAATACAATGAGATAAATCAAATATGCAGTTTCATAGAAATTGCTAGTGCAGAACGTGAAATGAGATCACTGCCAGAAGTCAATCTTGTATGTTTGTGTTAGGTGATTCTCCTCCATCGCATAATTGCGTAAAATAATTGTGGGGTGCAGTGGTTAGCAGGTCATTTTACTTGACTAGGCATTTTTTGAATTTAATATGAAAGACAATCATATTACAAACGATTAATTGTTTTCTTTTTTCTTAAATCCATCCTGTAGGCTTTGTTGTACTTGTATGTGTTACCAAAAGAGTCACAATCTGCGTTCATACTCAGGGTTCAATGAGCCAATGACGCGTAGGTTATATACTTGGTAATAGGTGGGGCATCTTTGCACCTAACAAGCACAAGGTCCATGATTCAATCCTTGGCACATGGTCAAAGGTTCAATCCTTGGCACCCCCATAGCCACATCCGCTGAATGAGTCATGTATGCCCTCACATTACAGAAAGACAACCGATTGTGAGCCGGTTACTAACCTTTCGCAGCTAACTGAGGTTTCAATGAGGCTTGTTTTGACAACAAGCACTGGAAACCAAGGGCTACACTAGTAGGCTCAAATGTTAGTGTCAAGATTGGCCGAACAAAGACACAACTCTCATGGGATGTAACAAATAAATTTAAAAAAAAAAAAAAAAAAAAAAAAAAAAAAAAAAAAAAAAAGAATTAGGAGTACATCAAGACCACATCTACTTCTCGAAAATTTGATTCGGTCTGGTCCGCGATCTATTATGCTCAACCCTACGTCCACTTAATCATCTTTTTCACTCGACCCGATATTGTCCCGGTCACCATTTTGACAAAATTGAAGTATTATATCAACATATCTCCTAAAAATCAACTTTTATGAAAAATTAATGCAAACAATAATTCTTCCATTAAATGCAGAAAATTGACCCTTTTAGAGTCTTGATTTAGGAATATATAAACTGTCAATAAACAAACATATAATTGTCTTTACACTTGAGTCTCACAAAAAACAGAGTATATATCTATATGGGTATAATCTCAATTCCTTGTACCATAAGCCCACTAAGATCCTTTTTACCAGGACATCTGCTCTAACTCAAGATAACATTGACACAGTTTCCGAAGTCTTCTTGGTTTGAAACTGCCATGCTTTGACTTCCATCCAACCATCACTCCTCTGTTATGGAACAACACTTAGTTTGTGTCTGTTTAGTGGGTTGTAACTGTTTTCATCCAACTTTGGTCCAATGGCTGGGGTGTTTGGAGGGCTGCTAATAGATATACCAAAGATTACTAGAGCAGCCATTTTTAGTATTCAGATCCAAAGGAAGCTCAAATGTGGACTGGTCTTTTGGTAATTTGTAGACAAGGTAACTTGCAAAGTTTGTTTCAGGAGATAATACGTCGGATCTAAATTCTACCTTAATTTCAACTTTGTCCGGCAGTTATTACATGTACTTTTCTAAATATGCAGAAACAAAAAATCTAATGTGTCAAGTTGTTTATGTTTAATGTTTAACTGGGTCATAAGACATGCTAACTAAAAACAGTGATAACATTTAAACCGAGTATGATTGGTCAATGGAAAATTTAAATGCCATCACACACCAAAGCAAAGTCTACGATGCTTTAGCATACCGTAGGGGTACAAAATCCAATGTTTAGGGCTCACTTTTAAAGCTTTTCATAAATCATTGATTATGTTCTTGAGTGTATTCGGATTTACTGGGCTCTAGTAATCATGCTTCCTAGAACAATTCCAAAAGATTTTGAAAAGTTTCCTATGGTGTGAATGAATTAGTTAAGTCAGACCTAATGTGGCATGGGATAATATTTGCAAACCAAAGAATCAAGGAGGTTTCGCGTTGAAAGATTTGGATTGATAAATGAAACTTAAATCATCAAGCATTTATGGAATTTTGCATTGTAATAGTGTCTTTCTTAACTATTACCCATTTATGGAACATAATGAATTCACACAAAGAAGTTAAAAGGCAGAAGTGTTTGGAGTGGCCCACTAATCCTACACTGGAACCACTGCCCGATCACTTTTCACATGTTTTGTTTCTAAAACAGATGACAAATTCCCTACACTGGAACCATGGGCTCCCTCATGACGGACGACAACTGCCTGGTGCTCTAAAGAACAGAGTTCTATAAACTTGATGACTCTTAATCTTAATTATAGTAATAATTAATTAGGCTGATCACCTAGTACTAGCGTTTTGCCCAACTACAGATACTCTATGATCTTAAGATAAGGTTCGAAACTTACTATTAGTCAAACACACCCTACAAACATCACAGACTATTTTGACAATCGGACTATTTTTACAAATTGACAACCACAATATGCTATTCAGTGTTCGTATGTTTCATAATAGCATAAGAAAATGGTTGCAGAAAGAGTAAGATTGGAGTTGCTTTGAGTCAGTAACTATATACTGTGACTTCAAAAGTCAAACATGTATTCCATTGTCCCATAAGAAACAAAGACAGTAGCCACTTGATAAATGGGTTTTCTAATGTACTCCTGCATTTAACAGCTTAACCTATCATGACCTTTTGACGTAGGGCACAGCAAGCAGAAAAACACGAATTCAGCATTGTATGCATTAAGCGAAACCGATTGCAATATATGGGCACGCAAATAAAACCGAAGTTATGCCAACGATTTTGTTAGATGTTTTGACTTAAACTCCTAAGGGCAGTTTGGTAATATTAGTAGTAAGGGTATTTTGGTCATTTTGTTAGTGTTATAAGATGTATCAGGAAACTTGTATGTCGGTTGTTTTGTATATGTCGGTTTTGTTTATGTCGGTGTTTGTTCTATATATTAGAATAGCAGATATTGAACTTTGTACTTAGACTCACTTCATAATAAAACAAATATCAGTTTTTGGCTCCCAATGTTCTGATCTTTGCACTTCTGCTGCTGGTTTGGTCTTTTGCCCCATGAATATCTATCCCTAATCCTAACAAATTGGTATCAAGAGCGGGTTCGATCGATTTGAAGCAAGTTACAATTGTTTGAGGTTGTGGATTTTTTTTGGTTTACCTGATCAAATATCAATTCGTGGTTTGGGAATCGACTTTAGCCTCTGGTTGATTTCAAGAATCAATTTCTTGACATCAATTGAATTCGTTTTGTGTTTGGTGGCTGCTGATTCGATTCGTCGGAAGTATCAGGTTTGTTGTCTTGTTAATCTTCAATCAATTGTTGGTTGCTTGTTTAATAGATTGAAGGTGTTTGTGATTGGGATTAGGGATACTTAGAACTTGTTGAATCGATCAGTTTGTCTAGGGATTGTTAATCTCTGTTTGCTTCTTTGTGGATCGATTAGTTGATTGGGGTTTAGGATAATCAGAATTTGGTTTGTAGAATCGAATTTGTACGTGGGTTTGGGTTTGTATTTGTCGATTCGCTTTTGGATTCGATCGTTCATAGATATTGCCGATTGTTTGAATTAGTATTTAAATATGCTAAGTTTTGATTGGGTGATTCTTAGTGAATGGGTCGGTGGAAAATTTAGTTAGATTTAGTTAATGGCAATTTGGTATTTGCCCATTCGTTGTTGATTTGGTAACAAATAACTTCTAGTTTTGTGAAACATGTTCGAAATTTGTTACTTTGGTGATCTTAGTATTCGTTTGTTTTGAGTTATGGACTGTAATTCTTATTGGATAAGTGGGTCATTCGTATTATTATCCATATCATATTTGGAGCGTTTGAATTACTAGGGCTCATTCGTCAAGTTATGTATTAGCTTGAGTTTGTTTGATACGGATAATAAGTTTGAAGTCGGACCGTAATACTTATCAATAAGTGGGTCGTTAGAATTTGAATTTGGTATTTGAAATTTGAAGATCGATTTGGTGTTTGAAGACTTGGTTCAAGTCGTTTGAAGTTTGTTTGATCGTTTGGAATTTGTCCTTTTGGAAATTCGGATCTTCGTTTGTTGGGCTTTTGAAGTTTGTTGCCCGAATTTAATTGTCTTTGTTGAAGATCGTTCGAGCCGATTCGTTTTGTTTGGTTAACCGAGTTTGATTTGTCGGTTAACATTTGGTAGTTCGTTTCGAAGACATCGGCATTTCTTTTTGGATCGTTTTCAGATTCAATCGTTTGTTATGAATTTGGCTAGCACCTCTAGTGTTTGGAATTTCTGACTTTCATTGAAACTTTGGCATCACTTAGGAGTTGAACTCAAGGTGGAGATTGTTAGATGTTTTGACTTAAACTCCTAAGGGCAGTTTGGTAATATTAGTAATAAGGGTATTTTGGTCATTTTGTTAGTATTATAAGATGTATCAGGAAACTTGTATGTCGGTTATTTTGTATATGTCGGTGCTTGTTCTATATATTAGAATAGCAGATATTGAACTTTGTACTTAGACTCACTTCATAATAAAACAAATATTAGTTTTTGGCTCCCAATGTTCTGATCTTTGCACTTCTGCTGCTGGTTTGGTCTTTTGCCCCATGAATATCTATCCCTAATCCTAACAGATTTGATGGAACAAGTACAGTTTGGTATTTATACTATGATATACTGATTGGCTCCAAACGGTCAACCTAAACTGACCAGGGAATGGTCAACAAGGTCAAATAGCTCAGAGTCAATGCTCCGCGGAATATAGTGTTTCCCCGGGTCGTTATGTCCCGACGAGGTGTGATGGTTAACAAACGGCTTTGTGATGGGGTGAATTTGGACAGGAAAAGGGTTTGTGATGATTACACTAAGGAATATAAGACAAAATAGCTTAAACAAGCTATATGAAAAAGACTGGAAACTAGGAAAAACCAGAAATGTTTAAAACTTAAAAACGCGTACGTTTACGTTTAAATAAAACGTAGACGTACAAAATAAAAACGTGAAAAATGAAATCTGGAAACCCCCAGGGGGTGAAAATGACTTTTTTACAAAGTTAAAGGTAAAAGAAAAATTTTAGAAAATTAAAATTAATTTTTACACTAATTAATTATTTAATATTAATTAAATACTAATTAACTCTAATTATTAAGATTTAAAACACTTAAATATAATATAATATTAATTAAATACAAGAAAAATGAAAATAAAATTTCTAAAATTATAAAATAACTAAAAATAAGTTTTAAAATAAAAAATATGTATTTTTGTCATTTTATGATTTTTATATTAATTAATTATTAATTACCTAATTAAACTATTTTAAATTATAGAAAATAGTAAATGAACAGTAAAAATTACAAGAAAATTTCTAAAATTATTTTACAACTTATAAAGGCTAGGAAAAATATAAAAACTAGGGTTTACTTTATAAAAACTAATTATGCTATTTAAAACTTAATATTAATTAATTATTAATAAAACTAAGATTAATTCTAATAAATACTAAATGATGAAATAAAAATATGATAAAATTACTAAAAATACTTTAATATAATAGGAAATTAAGAAAAATATAAAAAAGCTAAGTACTTAACAAAAATATAAAAATGAAAATTAAAATTTAAATCACATTAAATAGAAACTATCACTTAAAAATTAAATTGGATTTTTGGAATTTTTCTTTTGGAAACTTAATTTAAACCTAAAAACAAGTAACTTTTGTAAAAATAAGTTTTGTGGAACTCAAAAATAAGCTGTATGGGAAGCAATAAGCCCAACAGTTGACTATTGTTGACCAAGGGGGAAAATAAGCTCAAATGAGATCAAGTGGGACCCACAATGGTTGATTCAGGTTCAAATAAGTTATGTGAACTTATTTAAGCAAGAAAAAGCAAAAGGTGTCTACTGAATAAGCAAAATGATCAAAATAAGCACTTGGAAATCTTGTTTCAACTCAGAAACTGGGACAGCTTTTAGAGGTGAAATCAGGTGGGGTCCACAGGCTTCTAGGTCAAACAAGTGGTCAAACCATGGTGCCTACCAGGGGGGGGGGTTGAAATGAACCAAGGTTTGGATGTGGGGCCCACTATGGAGGCCAGAAACCACCACCAAAGGTGGTGGTGTGGCCACTGATCTGATGCAGCAGGGGAGGGTTCCTCCCTGCAGCTCACTTTGGGCAATGGTGGGGCCCACAAGAAAATTCTTAAAAATACAACAAAGATGGGATGTTGAAGGTGAGGTGGTATACTATCAATGGAAACAAGTTTCAAGCTCTGGAAGCTTATACAAAAATCAAAACAAAATCTTGCAATTTTGGTAAAAACTGAGAGAGTGCAATTTGACTTTTTGAGGAAACTTAAGGTTTTGACTATTATGAACTTTGGATGGCTCCTACTTACTGAAAAGGTTATTATAAACTATATGGAGATGAAATTAAGCAATTACAACTACTAAAGCATTGATTTGGGTGATTTGGAACCCAACTGTCCCAACAGTTGACAGTAGGGGGGAATCCTTGGTGATTTTTGACTTTTGGCTATTGGGACTAAGTTTTAAAGCTTAAATTACCCTAAGATTAACTAATGTAGTGTATTAGTAACAACACAATAACCAAACAACAATAAGATCACATAGAACTGAGTTAAACCAAACACCCCTATACTAATCTGTTAACACTAAAACCTATGATTTTAGAACTAATCCTACTGATTTGAGGGTGTAAACAAGTTAAGTATGCTAAATAAAACTAGATGATCACCAATTTACCAAAGATAATAGTAAAAACAAGAATATGCAAAAGTAAAGTTTGAGACTTACAAACTGTCTCATGGAGTAGGGCAGTGAACCAAAGATCAAAGGTCATCACCTACACTCCCCATGGAGTTCTAAGCCCATAACAATCCACTTAAGCCCTGCTCCTCTATTCCTTCTTCTTCTTTCATGAAACTTTGATTTTTGATTTAAATTACTCCATTTTTTTTTTCTTTTTTTTTTCTCTTTTTCTTTTCTTTTCTGATTTTCTGCTTTCTTTGATTTCAAAACAATTTTATGGAACCTTATTAAAGCTTCTGAAGCAATGTAAAGTACATTTGAATGACACAAACAAGAACTTTGAAATTTTATTGAAAATACGAATTGCAATAAACTAAATGGAAACTTTAATTAAACTAAAAACTTGAAATTACAACTAAGAGTTTGATTTAAATTAGAAAAGACACAAAAGGATGGGATTACACTGAATTGAAACTGAAAATACAAATTTTACCTAAATTACACTAAAATTACTAACTAACTAACTACTCTTTTAACTTCTCTTTCCTCTTGACTTTATAGACTCCTTGGAGTATCTCTTGACTTTCCCACTCATCTTGAACCCTTGGATTGGCTTGAATAATCTCAGCCGTTTAAAATGGATTTTGGCGCGAAAATTGGATTTGGCAGGGTAGGTTTGCTTGGAGGATTATAAGGAGCATTACATGGTCTTGGAGGTTTGTGTAAGTTGGGGAGACAAGATATGGGAGAGATGAGGTGGAGGAGGGGGTTGGAGTGTTGGGGTGGTTTAGCAGGTTCAGGTGGGGGAGAAGGGTGGAAAAGGTGAGTGGTTTGACTTTTGTTTGACCCTTCATAAATAAAAACGGGGTGAGTGTGTTTGCTTGGTGGGCTGGGGTGGTGAGATGGGCTTGGGTAGGCTAGTTTGGTGGGCTGGATTTAGGATTAGTTTGGTTTTGGGTTTGGTTTTTAATAACTTAAAGGGTCCGTTTGGTTAAGTGTAAAAACACAAGGACCATAAGTGTAATTTTAGAAAAACCATGGACTGAAATTGCCATCTATCCCAAAGTACAAGTGAGGACATAACTTGCCATTTTCCAAAATCCAAGGACTTACATGATATTTTCCAAATTTAAATTTCCCGGGGACCATTTTTGTAAAATTCCAAATTACGGGGACCAAAAATGTAAATTTCTCAAACTTTCATCCCAAGTCTAAAATTGATATTTGTGATTTCCCCAAGGAACAAAATTAAATTTTCTTTCAAAATTATCCCACCAGGGACCAAATCTGTCAAAGTTTGAAACTCTATGGACCAAAAGTGTAAATTTCCAAAACTTTTCCAATTTTTCACCAAAGGACAAAATATGACAACTTATGATTGTAAAAGGAATTTTGGTGATAATTTTCCATATTTTGAATATCCAGGGACTAGTTTTGTTAATTTTTGAAAGTCGGGGGACTGAAACTGCCAATTTTGCAAACTTTGTACATTTTTCATCTGTTTTTGCTCGTTTTGCATCTAAAACATATAAAACAAAATTTTGAAATATTTTTAGTATTTTGATGCAATTCTGAGTGTTTTTGTATGTTTTTGCAGTTCAGACTGACTAAAAATGATGAGTGTTTGAGCACTCATCATATACCTTATTTGTTACTGATTTTTTTCTCATAAAAGCCCGGGCGACATCCTTTGTAAGGTTCCACGAACACCACTAGACACCAGGCATTGTGTTCTTTTACATTTGATAGCCCATGATCTCTTTCCTGGAAAGTCATAATGCGAAAGTCAGAATGCACAATTATATCATAGGAATGTTAACCAAAAGAACAAAACTGCTCATAGAATGGAATGAAGTGTACATCTTGGGCTGGTGAGGGCATCGGATTTTCCTCCGCTTTTTGTAGATGACTTGTGTAACACCCCCAAAATTTGGTACAGCGGAAGACTCAACAAGCTTTCGTGGTGCTACGGGGATTGGTATCCAACACAAGACATAAAAGAACGAGATAAAGTAAACATAAGAAAAACACAACCAAAACGGGGTTTTAAAGTTTACATTTATCCCAACATCATTCAGAGTTAGGCCCAAAAGAAATAAACGTAGGTCCAAAATTAAATATCAGAGTTTTAGAAAAATAGATCCATAAACCAGGTGCCTTAGCCGAGCCTTTCAATCCATGCATCCAAATCATCACTTAATTACCTGAAAAAACGTGCTAAAAGTCAGCTTTCGCTGGTGAGATCATAGGTTTAAATTCATAATTCAATATAGTGGACATATATGCAAAACGCTTGCTAGCTATACTAGGGATTCACTACAGCCTGCGGATACCCTCCGCTCCATCATAAATACTCGGATAACCTCCGAAGTATCATAATCCTATAGGTGCACACTATAATCAAATAACCGAATCCAATCAAATCAATCTGTATGCGTAAGGATACGACATACCCAACATGCGTAAGGATACGACATGTACAACTTACCTAGATCTAGTCTAGGCCTCGTTGTGTAGCTTACCTAACTCTAGGCTAGGCCTCGCTCTTCCTAGTTATATAAGCATAGCAAGTTTCGAAAAGAATATAAAAGCGATAAAAGTCCACATAAAATAATTTGCACGTTTCTCACCCCAAGTATTGAAAACATAGTTCAAGAGTAAAAAGTGGGGCTATGACTCACCTCAAGTCCAGAAATCAGCAATAAGAAATCAGTAGAAGTAAGACGTATAGTAACTCGAAAGATGGCAACTACGGACTCGACACGACCTAACAATGTCAACTCGTTCAGAAATCATTTCCTCAAAATTGAATATTCCCAAACCCGAACGTATTCCATTTTTATTTTCCGAAAAGCCGTTTCTCGTATTAGTTTGGAGTTTGGCGTTTGGTATCCATACGGGTGGTGGGTCAACACAACTCAAACCAAGAAGCCACAAAGAAAGAAATAATAAACCATCTATAGGTCTAATATTAGCCCAATATATTATTTAAATAAATCATCGAAGTTTATCAAATCCGTCGATTTGGTAATCCCCCATATTTATTTACGTAATATACCATTCCAAGATTATACCCAACCTAAAGCACATAGCACAAAAATACTATATGGTACACATCGTAGTACAATAAATTCCCTATATATATACATCGTCAAATTGGCCAGATTCCACGAGATATATAGTAATTTATTATCCTAATACATGTACCACAACCTATGGGCGTCGAGGGATACGATGCCCATTAATATACTCATTTTATATAGCCAAATAACTCGATTTAACCTGTCGATTAAATAAGTTACTTAGTTATAGAAAATGTTTATATTAATCGTCATATATCCGTGACAACACAAAAGTCACAAATAATAACCCACTTGGACTCAAGTGACCACGACCCCGTATAACTCGATAGTTTTCCTCATTATATAAAAGATATTATTTTATTTAATATTTATTCAACGTCAAGAATTCCTCGTTATTTATAATATTTAATCATAATAACGCTTCCAATAATATTACACTACTCTCGTAGCATAACATTTATAGTCCCGTTATTGTTATAATATTACTCGTGATCTTGTTATTATTAATATACGCTTTTATATATTTATATATACGTTATTCACGTCTATATATTTATATAAACGTTTATATAACCAATAATATTATTACGAGTTTTATTATTTGCGTTTTAATTATAAATAGTTATCGAGTCATACGAAATGGTCACATGTCCAAGTCATCACTCTCGGCTCATTGTCCAAGTCCAAAGATAATATAATCAAGTCATAAATAAGTAATCCAACTCCGTCCAAATCAATCCCAATACACGTGCTACAACAATAGGGTCCGACTACGGCACCCGACTAACCTATCTCCGTCAATCTAAGTGACCGTCTCACAATCGGTCCCCACATTTACCACTTTCGTCAACACAACTCCAAAATATACCACGAGTCCATAACTCATCATCACTTCAACATAATATTAGTAATCACACTAATATTCGCCAAAAACATAAACCATCAAATATATACGCGACGCATGTCAAAATACAAATTCACGGGTCTACCTACCAAGTCAAGCCCGAGTCAAAGCTTCACCACGACTCGTGTGGGTCCCACCCGAGACCTTTATGGTCTCGGCTAGCTCTTGAGAGCTTGAACCAAAAACCAACCGACCCAAATGGGTCGTCGGCCTCAAATCAACCAACGAAAAAGAAAAGGAAATCCAATCATCCCATGTTATTCCAAAAATCAACATATCAATCCCAAACATCCACAAATCAAATATAAGGGCCAAAATAATCATCAAAGGCCAAGATTACATCAATCAAGAACACAAGCCGAGAGCATTGGCTCTCGGTCGTGTCTCGACCCAATCGACCAAACCAAAACCTGTGACAACCGGCAATTTAGGGAGCCATTTTGAAAACCCGCATTACGTTAAAGTTCGTTTATAAATTTTTATTCAAAATTTTATTCGTAACGAACTTGTAAGACCTATTTTATGGTTAATTATATTCAATATCGTTATGGGATTTGAGATTATATTTAATGATTGTTATGGAATTATACTTGGTGATTTGTTTTTGAATTCTCACTTGGTACTACGTTGACTCCGGCACTAGGATTACCTAACAGAAATTTTGTGATTTGATTTCACAAGTTCAACAATATTTAATTATTTACGGAACGCTACGCGAGGTATTAAACGTTTTGAAATGAGTTCGGGTTTTGGACCGTGTGTTTTACACTCACCCTTTTATTACCCACTCTTATTAGTAATATTATTATTATTACTATTATTATTATTATTATTATTATTATTATTATTATTATTATTATTATTATTATTATTATTAAAAGAAAATGATTTTTTTTATAAGTAAACTATAAAAATCGTCCATGTGGTTAATACCACACACACACCAACACTTCACCCTCACCAACTCTCTCTCTCTCTACCCCTACTTCTAACCCTAGCCGCCGAACACTATTCTGGCCACCACCACCACTACGCCATCCTCACAACAAAACCACCACTACCATCTTGTTCCTTATCCTTTTCTCTTTCTTTTGGTGTATTATACGCGCCGTATAACCCACCTTAACACCTCAAAATCTTATTAAATTCAACCCAACTTTATTGTTTTTACTAGACCTATACATTTGGAGGTTCAAGAAGGTGAGTATGATCGAATTTGGCTTTTGGGTGCCTCGATTTGGTGATTATTCCGTGGGTACATGGAGTTTTGTTATGGGAATCAAATTATTACGGGATGAAATAATGTTTTTGATGTTAAAATAATGGTTTGGTATCCGGGCCTTGGTGTTTCTTAGATGGTTCGAGCGAACCGTGAGTCAAGGACTCACGGCTTGTTGTGGGATTCGAGCCTATGGCTCGTTATGTTGATTCTTGTGGCCTTGAGTTCATGGTTTTCATGTCATATTTGCTTGGGATTGGTTTGACTCGATGGAGTCTTGGTCCTTTTGGCCGATTATGGTTGATTGATGCCGCGACCCATTTGGGTCGAATGGGCAGTTTTGGTGTGGCTCGTTGGAGCTTATTTTGTGACCTTTTGGTCATTGTGGTCGAGTCCTTGTGACTCGTGGTGTGAGCCGAGACTCAAGTGAGTCGAGGGCTCAGGTTTGGCTTGGTAAACCGACCCGAAATGGACCTTGTTGATATTTATTTTTATTTCTTGCTATGTTATGGGACTTGATTTTGTTTTTGCAATTGTTGGATTCGGCCGAATGCTTGGTTGAGTCGAGATCATTTTTGGTCTCGACAAGGGATTTATGGTATATTGAGAAGTTGTTGTCGAATGGTAAAGTGGGGACCGATTGTGAGACGGTCACTTAGATTGACGGAAATAGGTTAGTCGGGTGCCGTAGTCGGACCCTATTGTTGTAGCACGTGTATTGGGATTGATTTGGACGGAGTTGGATTGATTATTTATTACTTGCTCACATTATTTTGGACTTGGACAATGAGCCGAGAGTAATGACTCGGACATGTGACCATTTCGTATGACTCGATAATTATTTACAATTTAAAACACAAATAATAAAACTCGTAATAATATTATTGGTAATATAAACGTTTATATAAATATATAGATGTGAATAACGTATATATAATTATGTAAATGCGTATATTAATAATAACAAAAATCACGAGTAGTATTATAAATAATGCGACTAAATATATTATGCTACGAGAGTAGTGTAATATTATTGTAAGCGTTATTATAAATAAATAGTCTAAATAACGAGGAATTGTCGACGTTAACTAAATATTAAATGAAATATTATCTTTTATATATATCGAGGAAAGCTATCGAGTTATGCGGAGTCGTGGTCACTTGAGTCCAAGTGGGTTATTGTTTGTGACTTTTGTGTTGTCACGGATATATGACGATTGATATAAACATTTTCTATAACTAAATAACTTATTTAATCGACAGGTTAAACCGAGTTATTTGGCTATACGAAATGAGTATATTAATGGGCATCGAATCCTACGACGCCCATAGGTTGTGGTATATGTATAGGATAATAAATCCCTAAATATATATATCGGGAAATCTGGCCAATTTAACGATGTATATAAGGAGTTTATTAGACTACGATATATACCATATAGTATTTTGTGCTATGTGCTTTAGGATTGGGTGTAATCTTGGAATGGTATGTTACGTAAATAAATATGGGGACTATCAAATCGACGGATTTGATAAACTTCGATGATTTATTTAAATAATGTATTGGGCTAATATTAGATCTATAGTTTGTTTTATTCTTTTGTGAGACTTTTTGGTTTGTTTGTGTCGACCCACCACCCGTATGGATACCAAACGTAAAACTCCAAACTAATACGAGAAATGGATTTTCGGAAAATAAAATAGAATACGTCCGGGTTTGGGAGTATTTAATTTTGAGGAAATGATTTCTGAACGAGTTGATATTGTTAGGTTGTGCCGAGTCCGTAGTTGCCGTCTTGTGAGTTACTATACATCTTACTTCTACCAAGTTCTTATTGCTGATTTCTGGACTTGAGGTGAGTCATAGCCCCACTTTTTAATCTTGAACTATGTTTTCAATACTTGGGGTGAGAAACGTGCAAATTATTTTATGTAGACTATTATTGCTTTAATCTTTCTAAAACTTGCTATGCGTATGGACTAGGATGTATTGTCAACTTTAGTCACATAGTTTTTGTGTGTACTATTCAAGGTTGGCTTATTTGGATATTGGTGAATTGTCAACTTTAGTCACATAGTTTCTTGTGTACTATTCAAGGTTGGCTTATTTAGATACTATAGCGTGCACCTATAGGTTATTAATACTTCGGAGGATATCCGAGTATTTATGATATTGCGGGGGTTACCCGAATATCTATGTTAGAGCGGAGGGTATCCGTGTGTTATGTTGGAGCGGAGGGTATCCGCAGGCTTTTAGTAAATCCTTAGTCTAGCTAGCAAGCGTTTTGCGTATATGTCCACTATATTGATGATGAATTTAAACCTATGATCTCACCAGCGAAAGCTGACTTTTAGCACGTTTTCTCAGGTAATTAAGTGATGATTTGGATGCATGGATTGGAAGGCTCGGCTAAGGCACCTGGTTTATGGATCTATTTTTCTAAACTCCGATATTAAATTTTGGACCTACGTATATTTCTTTTGGGCCTGACTCTGGATGATGTTGGGATAAATGTAAACTTTAAACCCCGTTTTGGTTGTGTTTTTATTATGTTTACTTTATCTCGTTCTGTTATGTCTTGTGTTGGATACCAATCCCCGTAGTACCCCGAAAGCTTGTTGAGTCTTCCGCTGTACCAAATTTTGGGGGTGTTACAGATTGGTATCAGAGCCAAGGTTATAGAGAACTAGGTAAATAAACACCTAAACTATAACTGAATTTTTATAGAAAACGATCCTTGACCATTGCCCGCCAGCCTGCCAAGCCGAAGCATCTTCGATTATTTTTAGGTATTATGAGATATTTGAGATGACTTGAGATTATGGAATATATTGATTTAGTGATAAGATGGCGTTTCGAGGAATTATGTGGTCTAATTATTTTATAAATGTTTTAGTAATGCGGTATTTGAAATTCTTTAATAAGATTATATGATTGAAATTATTTGATGAGGATTTTTGGTATGGTATTTTGAGTTGCGATTTAGTTGTTTTGAAACACTTACACCTACCCTACACCGTTGTCACAGACTATGGCCTCCCATATGCCCGATGTTGTCGAGGATATTCTTACTGCACCGGTATTCCCAGCACAGTTCACTATGGCACCTGATGATCCTTACCAGCTTTCCATGGTTTCAGCTACTGTGTCGCAGACAGCTTCTACTTCAGCACCGCCTGCTGCATCTACGTAGGGACCCTCATCTTCTCTAAGGCTCCTTGGTACATCGAGGCAGCTTACCCTTCATCAGGCTTTGGCTCGTGTGGCTCCACGCTTTGCCCACCGAGCTACGACACGTATGTCGGTACGCCCTACTCCCCCACCTTTACAGATTGATGCTCACTCTCTTCTTTCAGAGGCGCCACCCACATCATTGCGTCGTCGTCCTAGATCACCTACCACATCTCCACATGGTTCACCTGTTAGGAGACGACGATTGATGACGTACTCTTCCGATGAGGAGGAGGAGGAGTACGAGGGTGAGGATGAGGCTGATGACCCACAGAAGGCTGAGCAGAGTGATGATGATGACCCTGAGGAGGAGGATGACCCTCAGGAGGAGGAGATGCCTGATGATGATGACCTGTTAGTGCCGCCAGCTCAGGCTAAGGAGCCTGATTCACCTGTACATCTGATTGAGCCTATTTCACCTGATCATCCATTTCTGTTTGATTCACCACCTGGTAGTCCAGTGGCGTCAGATGCGTCATCTGAGGTTTCTGCTGAGTAGGCAGAGTTAGGTGAGAGTGGCAGGTTGTGGGCTCAGATTACTGCACAAGGCGAGAGGATCTCGCGATTATCTGATCGACTCGAGAGGGTTATTGGAGAGTTTATAGCGGATTTGAGAGTTGATATGACTGTGGTTGAGGGCAGGTCGAATGAGATGAGGATAGTTTTGATGGAGGTTCATGAGCATATCGAGAGTTTACAGCGAGGTTTTATCACAGCTCGAGAGGCCGACCGCAAGTTATGGCAGCGGAACGCCGAGCTGGAGAAGGAGGTGGCTGACCTCAAGAGAGACAGCGACACCCATAGTGTGGAGTTAGGATCATTATGGAGGGATCTTGATGACTTGAGGCAGGAGTTGAGGAGCCTCCGCCAGCAGCGTGGCTAGATGTTTGGGTTATGTTGTCTTGTTGCTTTCTACACCGAGGAGTGTTCGGTTAGAAAAGCTAGTTATCATATTTTGATGTATTTTTCGTTTAGTATTCGTCTCTTTTGGAACGATTAGCATATTTTGTGTTTTCTAGTAGTTGGAACGATGTTGGATCTCTATTGTATGGTTGATGGTTATTAGTATATGGTATTATGTAGTTTTTGGATGTTATGGAAATTGAGTCCCTATTCGTTTTATTGATGTCTGGTGGTGTATTGTTGATATTCTTTCCATGACTTGGCATCGTTGAATTAATTCTTGTTGAGCATATGATAAGTTCTATTGGAGACTCATGAACTTGTATGATGTTTCAGATCAATGGCCCCACGACGAAACCCTGTTAGAGCTACCGGAACTGGTCCTGCAGTGACTACCCCTAGTCGCCGAGGACGCCGTCCTACTCAAAATGTTGAAACCCCTACTCCTGACAACCTGGACACTACTAATCGCAACAACAGGAATCAAAATGTTGATGTTCAGGGGGACAATGATCATGTTCCACTTAATGCACCTACTGTGGATCAGGCAATGATCAATCAACTTGTGGAGCAAAGAGTTGCTGAACTACTGGCTGAGTCAAATCATTCTAACAATTCTGCTGGAACTTTTCTACCTGTTCGTGCTAGTGGATGTCACTACAAGGAGTTTAATATTTGTGGACCTATTGAGTTTGGTGGAACTGAAGGAGTGGTTTACTTGGTCAGGTGGATAGAGAAGACTGAGTCAGTGTTTAATGTCAGTGGTTGTGCGGAGAATGCGAAGGTAAAGTTTGCTTCTTTTACTTTCAAGGATGAAGCTTTAACTTGGTGGAAGAATTACCGAAATTCGGTTGGGAGTGATGTGGCTTATGCTATGACTTAGGAGCAATTTAAGTCTCTGCTGATTCAGACTTATTGCCCAAGAAATGAGGTTAAGAAGCTGGAAATGGAGTTTTGGAATCACAAAGTGAAGGGTACTGATATGGCGACTTACAATCGTCGTTACCAGGAGTTGGCCTTGCTTTGCCCAGATATTGTAAAAACTGAGACTCAAAAGATTGAGCGGTATACCGATGGGTTGCCTGTGGCTACAAGGAATGATGTGATTTTTGCTAGACCTGCAAACATCCATGAGGCAATCACAATTGCTCAACAACTAATGGATTAGTTGGAATTGGAAGGAGCTGATAAGGATAAGAATGGAAAGAGAAAGAGAGCCCATCACTCTAAGCGTAATGATCACCGAAACAAGCGACAAGCTAAGGATTATGCTATTGGGAATGGAGATAAGAGGAACCAAAATGGTGATGCACCCAAGTGTGGTCATTGCCATCAGAATCATTCTGGATGGTGTAGTGTAAGATGCCAGAACTGCTCAAAGAAAGGACACACATCTAAGGATTGTAGGGCTCGACCTCTTGCTATGGTTCAAGCTGCTCCTGAAATGAGAAATAAGGCAGACGTTACTTGTTATGGGTGTGGAAAGAAGGGACATTATAGGAATGAGTGTAGAGAATTGTGGAACCGAGGAAACCAAGGATCGGGTGGTAATGGGTACAATCATGGAAACCGTGGAGCTGGAGGAAACCGTGGACGACAAGATAACGGGGACCAACGTGTGGAAGCTGGAGCTACTCAAGGAAGAGTGTATGCACTCGGGAACGAGAGAGGAGAAGATCCGAACGTCGTTACTGGTACGTTCCTTCTCAATAATCGTTATGCTTCCATACTATTTGATACTGGTGCCGATAAGAGTTTTGTGTCCACTAAGTTTGCACCCTTACTAGAGAAACCCCCGATGGCCTTAGGAATTAGGTATGATGTAGAGTTTGCAAATGGGAACATAGAAAGGATAAGGACTATCATTCGCGGTTGCACGTTAAATTTCTTGAATCACCCTTTCAACATAGATCTTCTACCCGTCACATTAGGAAGTTTCGATGTCATCATTGGTATGGATTGGTTGTCAAAGTATCGTGCTCACATACTTTGCGACGAGAAGATCGTGCGTGTACCTTACAGAAAGGAAATTCTAAATATACTTGGAGATCGAAAAGGTTCGAGGAGCCTATCCCGGTTAGCAGTCATTTCTTGCACTAAGTTACCAAAGCTAATGGAGAAAGGATGTTACCTTTTCTTAGCTCAAATCTCTGAGGAAGGAGGGAAGGAGAAGAAGGAAAGGTGCATTGGAGATGTGCCTATAGTTCGTGATTTTCCTGATGTGTTTCCCGATGATTTGCCGGGAATCCCACCTACTAGACAAGTGGAGTTTCAGATTGAGTTGATACCTGGTGCTGCACCTGTAGCACGAGCGCCTTATCGACTTGCACTAACTGAACTAGAAGAGTTGTTGAAACAATTAGCGGAATTAGCCGAAAAAGGATTCATAAGACCAAGTTCTTCACCTTGGGGAGCCCCAGTCTTATTCGTGAAGAAGAAGGATGGATCGTTTCGTATGTGTATTGACTATCGAGAGCTGAACAATTTAACGGTGAAGAATAGATACCCGTTACCAAGGATCGACGACTTGTTCGATCAGCTTCAAGGATCGAGTGTGTATTCAAAGATCGATTTGAGATCGGGATATCATCAGCTTCGAGTTCGCGAGGAAGATATTCCGAAAACGGCTTTTTGAACCCGTTACGGGCATTACGAGTTTCAGGTGATGTCGTTTGGGTTGACTAACGCACCGGCGGTATTCATGGATCTCATGAATCGGGTGTGTAAGCCTTATTTAGATAAATTTGTGATCGTATTCATTGACAATATTTTAATTTACTCAAAGAGTGAGAAGAAGCATGAGGAGCATCTGAGACTTATTTTAGAATTGCTCAGGAGGGAGAAGTTGTATGCCAAGTTCTCTAAATGTGAATTTTCGATTCCGACGGTACAATTTTTGGGTCATGTGATTGATAGACAAGGAGTTCATGTGGATCCTACTAAGATTGAAGCAATAAAAGATTGGGCTGCACCTACGACCCCAACAGAAGTTCGTCAATTTTTAGGTTTAGCCGGTTAATACCGAAGATTCATCGAGGGATTTTCGAAGATAGCTAAACCGTTGACCAAATTAACTCAAAAGAGTGTTAAGTATGAATGGGGAGATAAGGAAGAGGAAGCATTTCAATTACTTAAGGGGATGTTGTGTAGTGCTCCTATCTTAGTGTTACCTGAAGGTAGTGAGGACTTTGTCGTCTATTGTGACGCTTCACATAAAGGTTTGGGAGCTGTGCTAATGCAACGAGAGAAAGTGATAGCTTATGCCTCCCGACAGCTCAAGAAGCACGAGAAAAACTACACCACCCATGATTTGGAGTTTGGTGCTGTGGTTTTTGCCTTGAGGATATGGAGACATTACTTGCATGGAACTAAGTGTGTTGTGTTTACTGACCACAAAAGTCTACAACACATCTTGAATAAAAAAGAGCTCAATATGAGACAACGACGTTGGATTGAGTTGCTAAGCGATTATGATTGCGAAATTCGCTACCATCCTGGTAAAGTAAACGTTGTTGCTGATGCTCTTAGTCGAAAGGAGAGAATACCACCGTTACGAGTTAGGTCACTGGGAATGACTATCGTATCGCCGTTACCGTCTCAAATACTTGAAGCTCAAACGGAAGCGTTGAAAGCAGAAAACCGACCTGCTGAGAACATATTTGGGATGGCTGAGAATGAGAAAGGATTTGTTAAGCGTTCCGATGGAGTCTTATGTTTTGGAGAGCGAAGTTGGGTACCTTTATATGGAGGAATTCGAGAGTTGATTATGCATGAGTCGCATAAGTCAAGGTACTCTATTCATCCTGGATCCGACAAGATGTACCAGGATTTGAAAAAGTTATATTGGTGGCCAAACATGAAGGCAGATATAGCATTGTATGTCAGTAAATGCTTGACATGTTCTAAGGTTAAGGCCGAACATCAACGACCGTCAGGTTTATTGACGCAGCTAGAACTCCCAGTTTGGAAATGGGAGCGGATTACAATAGACTTTATTACCAAATTACCGAAGACAGCTAGCGGTTGTGGATCGATTGACTAAGTCTGCTCATTTCCTGGCGATTAGTGAAGATGATAGTGTGGATAAACTTGCGAGGTTGTATGTGAAGGAAATTATTTCTCGTCATGGAGTTCCGATATCGATTATTTCTGATCGCGATAGCCGCTTTACGTCAGCTTTGTGGCGATCACTTCAAACGGCTTTGGGGACGAGACTTGATATGAGTACTGCATATCATCCCCAAACCGATGGTCAAAGTGAGAGGACCATTCAGACTTTGGAGGATATGCTTCGTGCATGTATTATAGACTTTGGTAAAGGCTGGGAGAAGTATCTACCCCTTGCGGAATTCTCCTATAATAATAGCTACCACACAAGTCTTAAAGCTGCACCATTTGAAGCTTTGTATAGCCGAAAATGTCGTTCGCCTATTGGGCGGAAGTTGGAGATAGCCAACTCACAGGCCCTGAACTTATCTTGGAGACTACTGAAAAAGTGACTCAGATTCGTGATCGGTTGCAAGCAGCCAGAGATAGGCAGAAAAGTTATGCCGATCAGAGACGTAAACCCCTAGAGTTCCAGGTTGGAGACAAAGTGATGCTGAAATTCTCGCCTTGGAAAGGTGTGATACGTTTCGTGAAACGTGGAAAACTCAACCCTCGCTACATTGGACCATTTCTTATTTTAGAAAGAATTGGGCCCGTGGCTTATAGGTTGGAATTACCACATGAACTGAGTAAAGTTCACGATGTGTTTCACGTTAGTAATTTGAAGAAATGTCTTTCTGATGAGACGCCTGTTATTCCAATGAAGGATATCCGTATTGATGAGAAATTGAATTTCATGGAAGAACCGATTGAGATTTTGGATTGTGAGGTTAAACGACTCAAGCGAAGTCGCATTCAGCTCGTCAAGGTTCGTTGGAATTCCAGACACGGACCGGAATTTACGTGGGAACGTGAGGACGAGTTCCGGAAGAGATATCCGAAGCTTTTCACTTCGTAGATGAATTGTTCCGAGAGAAACCCGGGACGGGTTTCTTCTGAGACTGGGAGGATGTGACAACCGGCAATTTAGAGAGCCATTTTGAAAACCCGCATTATGTTAAAGTTCGTTTATAAATTTTTATTCAAAATTTTATTCGTAACGAACTTGTAAGACCTATTTTATGGTTAATTATATTCAATATCGTTATGGGATTTGAGATTATATTTAATGATTGTTATGGAATTATACTTGGTGATTTATTTTTGAATTCTCACTTGGTACTACGTTGACTCCAGCACTAGGATTACCTAACAGAAATTTTGTGACTTGATTTCACAAGTTCGACAATATTTAATTATTTACGGAACGTTACACGAGGTAATAAACGTTTTGAAATGAGTTCGGATTTTGGACCGTGTGTTTTACACTCACCCTTTTATTACCCACTCTTATTAGTAATATTATTATTATTACTATTATTATTATTATTATTATTATTATTATTATTATTATTATTATTATTATTATTATTATTATTATTAAAAGAAAATGATTTTTTTTATAAGTAAACTACAAAAATCGTCTATGTGGTTAATAACACACACACCAACACTTCACCCTCACCAACTCTCTCTCTCTACCCCTACTTCTAACCCTAGCCACCGAACACTATTCCGACCACCACAACCACTACGCCATCCTCACAACAAAACCACCACCACCATCTTGTTCCTTATCCTTTTCTCTTTCTTTTGGTGTTTTATACGCGCCGTATAACCCACCTTAACACCTCGAAATCTTATTAAATCCGACCCAACTTTATTGTTTTTACTAGATCTATACATTTGGAGGTTCAAGAAGGTGAGTATGATCGAATTTGGCTTTTGGGTGCCTCGATTTGGTGATTATTCCGTGGGTACATGGAGTTTTGTTATGGGAATTGAATTATTACGGGATTAAATAATGTTTTTGATGTTAAAATAATGGTTTGGTATCCGGGTCTTGGTGTTTCTTAGATGGTTCGAGCGAACCGTGAGTCAAGGACTCACGGCTTGTTGTGGGATTCGAGCCTATGGCTCGTTATTTTGCTTCTTGTGGCCTTGAGTTCATGGTTTTCATGTCACATTTGCTTCGGATTGGTTTGACTCGATGGAGTCTTGGTCCTTTTGGCCGATTATGGTTGATTGATGCCGCGACCCATTTGGGTCGAATGGGCAGTTTTGGTATGGCTTGTTGGAGCTTATTTTGTGACCTTTTGGTCATTGTGGTCGAGTCCTTGTGACTCGTGGTGTGAGCCGAGACTCAAGTGAGTCGAGGGCTCGGGTATGGCTTGGTAAACCGACCCGAAATGGACCTTGTTGATATTTATTTTTATTTCTTGCTATGTTATGGGACTTGATTTTGTTTTGGCAATTGTTGGATTCGGCCGAATGCTTGGTTGAGTCGAGATCATTTTTGGACTCGACAAGGGATTTATGGTATATTGAGAAGTTGTTGTCGAATGGTAAAGTGGGGACCAATTGTGAGACAGTCACTTAGATTGACGGAGATAGGTTAGTCGGGTGCCGTAGTCGGACCCTATTGTTGTAGCACGTGTATTGGGATTGATTTGGACGGAGTTGGATTGATTATTTATTACTTGCTCACATTATTTTGGACTTGGACAATGAGCCGAGAGTAATGACTCGGACATGTGACCATTTCGTATGACTCGATAATTATTTACAATTTAAAACACAAATAATAAAACTCGTAATAATATTATTGGTAATATAAACGTTTATATAAATATATAGACGTGAATAACGTATATATAATTATGTAAATGCGTATATTAATAATAACAAAAATCACGAGTAGTATTATAAATAATGCGACTAAATATATTATGCTACGAGAGTAGTGTAATATTATTGGAAGCGTTATTATAAATAAATAGTATAAATAACGAGGAATTGTTGACGTTAACTAAATATTAAATGAAATATTATCTTTTATATATATCGAGGAAAGCTATCGAGTTATGCGGAGTCGTGGTCACTTGAGTACAAGTGGGTTATTGTTTGTGACTTTTCTGTTGTCACGGATATATGACGATTGATATAAACATTTTCTATAACTAAATAACTTATTTAATCGACAGGTTAAACCGAGTTATTTGGCTATACGAAATGAGTATATTAATGGGCATCGAATCCTACGACGCCCATAGGTTGTGGTATATGTATAGGATAATAAATCCCTAAATATATATATCGGGAAATCTTGCCAATTTAACGATGTATATAAGGAGTTTATTAGACTACGATATATACCATATAGTATTTTGTGCTATGTGCTTTAGGATTGGGTGTAATCTTGGAACGGTATGTTACGTAAATAAATATGGGGACTATCAAATAGACGGATTTGATAAACTTCGATGATTTATTTAAATAATGTATTGGGCTAATATTAGATCTATAGTTTGTTTTATTCTTTTGTGAGACTTTTTTGTTTGTTTGTGTCGACCCACCACCCGTATGGATACCAAACATAAAACTCCAAACTAATACGGGAAATGGATTTTCGGAAAATAAAACGGAATACGTCCGGGTTTGGGAGTATTTAATTTTGAGGAAATGATTTCTGAACGAGTTGATATTGTTAGGTTGTGCCGAGTCCGTACTCGCCGTCTTGTGAGTTACTATACGTCTTACTTCTACCAAGTTCTTATTGCTGATTTCTGGACTTGAGGTGAGTCATAGCCCCACTTTTTAATCTTGAACTATGTTTTCAATACTTGGGGTGAGAAACGTGCAAATTATTTTATGTGGACTATTATCACTTTTGTATTCTTTCTAAAACATGCTATGCTTATGGACTAGGATGTATTGTCAACTTTAGTCACATAGTTTTTGTGTGTACTATTCAAGGTTGGCTTATTTGGATATTCGTGAATTGTCAACTTTAGTCACATAGTTTCGTGTGTACTATTCAAGGTTGGCTTATTTAGATACTATAGTGTGCACCTATAGGTTATTAATACTTCGGAGGTTATCCGAGTATTTATGATATTGCGGGGGTTACCCGAATATCTATGTTAGAGCGGAGGGTATCCGTGTGTTATATTGGAGCGGAGGGTATCCGCAGGCTTTTAGTAAATCCTTAGTCTAGCTAGCAAGCGTTTTGCATATATGTCCACTATATTGATGATGAATTTAAACCTATGATCTCACCAGCGAAAGCTGACTTTTAGCACGTTTTCTCAGGTAATTAAGTAATGATTTGGATGCATGGATTGGAAGGCTCGGCTAAGGCACCTGGTTTATGGATCTATTTTTCTAAACTCTGATATTAAATTGTGGACCTACGTATATTTCTTTTGGGCCTGACTCTGGATGATGTTGGGATAAATGTAAACTTTAAACCCCGTTTTGGTTGTGTTTTTATTATGTTTACTTTATATCGTTCTGTTATGTCTTGTGTTGGATACCAATCCCCGTAGCACCCCGAAAGCTTGTTGAGTCTTCCGCTATACCAAATTTTGGGGGTGTTACAAAACCCGGATACCAAACGCATAATATTATCAAAATAACATTTCCCATTTATTAATCTTCAAACCCAACAAGAAATATAGCTCTTGAGCCACGGATCTAAGCTCAATCGAGGCACACGACAAGAAACGGTGGCCACTCACCTCCAAATGATTCCAAATAACGTTTTCTTCAAAAACCCAACAATGAAATGACGGAAAAAGTGGTGTTTAGGTGGTGGTGGTGGTTAAAAACAAAGGTTAAGATGTTGGTGGGGCGCGTGGTGCACACCAATGGATAGATCGGAAGATGGTGGTTAAGATGGTGGTGTTAGTTTTGTGGTGAGGGTGGTGGTGCGACGGCGGTGGCTGGCCAAAAGGGGCGGCGGCTAGGGGTTTTTAGAGAGAGAGAGATGGGAGATGTGGTGTTTGTATGTTTTGTGTTGTGTGTGGTGACAAAAACCACAAGGACGGTTTTGTAGTAATACTCTTTTTATTTATTATTATTATTTTTTCTTTCATTTACTTAGACAATAATAATAATAATAGTAGATAATAATAATAAAAGTATTATTAATCTTTAAGGTTAAGGTAGCTAGGTGTAAAATACACGGACCAAAACCCGAAACTCGTTTAAAATCATTTAATATCTCACGAGACGTTCCATAACTAAATATATATAGTCGAATCTGTAACTCAAGACATAAAATTTTAGTTAGGTTATCCTAGTGCCGGAATCAACGTAGTGCCAATAAAATCTCGAAATAAAATCTCGTCACATCGATAATCCAAATTGATTCCATAAAAATATTAAATATAATCAGCCACAATATAGGTTTTACAAGTTCGTTACGAATAAAATCTCAAATATAAATTTAGAAACGAACTTTTACGTAATGCGGGTTTTAAAAATGGCTCCCTAATTTGCCAGTTGTCACAACTTGGGACAGTAGAAGGGTCATCCTTTACTACAACTTTTGGATCGTTATCAACAACATTAAGGTCTTTGGATACCTTGTTTGCTTCTGACATTTTGTGTGTATAGTTCAACAAAGACATGATGGTAACACAATAATTCAATATCGGGTAATATTATCACTTAAGACTAAGGATGTCTTTCTTCACAATTACCCAGATAGCATCACAACCGCTAGCTGTCTTTGGTAATTTGGTAATAAGTCCATTGTAATCCGCTCCCATTTCCAAACCGGGAGTTCTGGTTGCGTCAATAATCCTGACGGTCTTTGATGTTCGCCTTTAACCTTAGAACATGTCAAGCACTTACTAACGTACAACGCTATATCTGCCTTCATGTTTGGCCACCAATATAACTTCTTAAGATCCTGGTACATCTTGTCAGACCCAGGATGAATAGAGTACCTTGACTTATGCGACTCATGCATAATCAACTCTCGAATTCCTCCATATAATGGTACCCAAATCCGATCTCCAAAACATAATACTCCATCAGAACGCTTAACGAATCCTTTCTCATTTTCAGCCATTCCAAATATGCTCTCCGCAGGTCGGTTTTCTGCTTTCAACGCTTCCGTTTGAGCCTCAAATATTTAGGTCGGTAACGGCGATACGATAGTCATTCCCAATGACCTAACTCGTAACGGAGGTATCCTCTCCTTTCGACTAAGATCATCAGCAACAACGTTTTCTTTACCAGGATGGTAGCGAATTTCGCAATCATAATCGCTTAGCAACTCGATCCAACGTCATTGTCTCATGTTGAGCTCTTTCTGATTCAAGATGTGCTGTAGACTTTTGTGGTCAGTAAACACAACACATTTGGTTCCGTACAAGTAATGTCTCCATATCCTTAAGGCAAAAACCACAGCACCTAACTCCAAATCATGAGTGGTGTAGTTCTTCTCATGCTTCTTGAGTTGTCGGGAAGCATAAGCTATTACCTTCTCTCGTTGCATTAACACGGCTCCCAAACCTTTATGAGAAGCGTCACAATAGACGAAAAAGTCCTCACTACCTTCAGGTAATGCCAAGATAGGAGCACTACACAACATCTCCTTAAGTAATTGAAATGCTTCCTCTTCCGTATCTCCCCATTCGTATTTAATGCTCTTTTGAGTCAATTTGGTCAACGGTTTTGCTATCTTCGAAAATCCCTCAATGAATCTTCGGTAATAACCGGCTAATCCCAAAAATTGACGAACTTCTGTTGGGGTTGTTGGTGCAGCCCAATCTTTAATCGCTTCAATCTTAGCAGGATCTACATGAGCTCCTTGACTATCAATCACATGACCCAAAAATTGTACTGTCGGAATCAAAAATTCACATTTGGAGAACTTGGCATACAGCTTCTCCCTCCTGAGCAATTCTAAGATAAGCCTTAGATGCTCCTCATGCTCCTTTTCATTCTTCGAATAAATTAGAATGTCATCGATGAACACAATCACAAATTTATCTAAGTAAGGCTTACACACCCGATTCATGAGATCCATGAATACCGCCGGTGCGTTAGTTAACCGAAACGGCATCACTTGAAACTCGTAATGCCCGTAACGGGTTCTGAAAGCCGTTTTCGGAATATCTTCCTCGCGAACTCGAAGTTGATGATATCCCGATCTCAAATCGATCTTCGAATACACACTCGATCCCTGAAGCTGATCGAACAAGTCGTCGATCCTCGGTAATGGGTATCTATTCTTTACCATTAATTTGTTCAGCTCTCGATAATTAATACACATACGAAACGATCCATCCTTCTTTTTTACGAATAAGACCGGGGCTCCCCAAGGTGAAGAACTTGGTCTTATAAATCCTTTTTCGGCTAACTCCGCTAATTGTTTCGACAACTCTTCCAGTTCGGTGGGTGCAAGTCGATAAAGTGCTCGTGCTACAGGTGCAGCACCAGGTATCAACTCAATCTGAAACTCTACTTGTCTAGTAGGCGGGATTCCCAGCAAATCATCGGGAAATATATCAGGAAAATCACAGACTATAGGCACATCTCCCTGAACATCAACATTTTGATTCCTGTTGTTGCGGTTAGTAGTGTCCATGTTGTCAGGAGTAGGGGTTTCAACATTTCGAGTAGGACGGCGTCCTCGGCGACCAGGGGTAGTCACTGCAGGACCAGTTCTGGTAGCTCTAACAGGGTTTCTTCGTGGGGCCATTGATCTGAAACATCATACAAGTTCATGAGTCTCCGATAGAACTTATCATATGCTCAACAAGAATTAAATCAACGAAGCCAAGTCATGGAAAGAATATCAACGATACACCAAAATACATCAATAAAGCGAATAGGGACTCTATTTCCATAACATCCAAAAACCACATAATACCATATAATAATAACCATCAACCATACAATAAAGATCCAACATCGTTCCAACTACCAAGAAACACAAAAGATAGTAATCGTTCCAAACGAGACGAATAATCAACGGAAAATACATCAAAATAGGATAACTAGCTTTTCTAACCGAACACTCCTCGGTTAAGAAAGCAACAAGATAACATAGCTCAAACATCTAGCCACGCTGCTGGCGAAGGCCTCTCAACTCCCGTCTCAAGCTCTCAAGCTCTATCCATAGTGATTCTAACTCCACACCATGGGTGCCGCTGTCTCTCTTGAGGTCAGCCACCTCCTTCTCCAGCTCAGCATTCCTCTGCCATAACTTGCAGTCGGCCTCTCGAGGTGTAATAAAACCTCGCTGTAAACTCCCAATATGCTCGTGAATCTCCATCACAACTCTCCTCATCTCAGTCGACCTGCCCTCAACCACAGTCACATCAACTCTCAGATCCGCGATAAACTCTCCAATAACCCTCTCAAGTCGGTCAGACATCCGCGAGATCCTCTCGCCCTGTGCAGTAATCTGAGCCCACAACCTACCAGTCTCACCTAACTCTGTCTGCTCAGCAGAAACCTCAGATGGCGCGTCCGACGCCACGGGACTACCAGGTGGTGAATGATTTAACCTGTCGATTAAATAAGTTACTTAGTTATAGAAAATGTTTATATTAATCGTCATATATCCGTGACAACACAAAAGTCACAAATAATAACCCACTTGGACTCAAGTGACCACGACCCCGTATAACTCGATAGTTTTCCTCATTATATAAAAGATATTATTTTATTTAATATTTATTCACCGTCAAGAATTCCTCATTATTTATAATATTTAAACATAATAACGCTTCCAATAATATTACACTACTCTCATAGCATAATATTTATAGTCCCGTTATTGTTATAATATTACTCGTTATCTTGTTATTATTAATATACGCATTTATATATTTATATATACGTTATTCACGTCTATATATTTATATAAACGTTTATATTACCAATAATATTATTACGAGTTTTATTATTTGACTTTTAATTATAAATAGTTATCGAGTCATACGAAATGGTCACATGTCCGAGTCATCACTCTCGGCTCATTGTCCAAGTCCAAAGATAATATAATCAAGTCATAAATAAGTAATCCAACTCCGTCCAAATCAATCCCAATACACGTGCTACAACAATAGGGTCCGACTACGGCACCCGACTAACCTATCTCCGTCAATCTAAGTGACCATCTCACAATCGGTCCCCACATTTACCACCTTCGTCAACACAACTCCAAAATATACCACGAGTCCATAACTCGTCATCACTTCAACATAATATTAGTAGTCATACTAATATTCGCCAAAAACATAAACCATCAAATATATACGCGACGCATGTCAAAATACAAATTCACGGGTCGACCTACCAAGTCAAGGCCGAGTCAAAGCTTCACCATGACTCGTGTAGGTCCCACCCGAGACCTTTATGGTCTCGGCTAGCTCTTGAGAGCTCGAACCAAAAACCAACCGACCCAAATGGGTCGTCGGCCTCAAATCAACTAACGAAAAAGAAAAGAAAATCCAATCATCCCATGTTATTCCAAAAATCAACATATCAATCCCAAACATCCACAAATCAAATATAAGGGCCAAAATAATCATCAAAGGCCAAGATTACATCAATCAAAAACACAAGCCGAGAGCATTGGCTCTCGGTCGTGTCTCGACCCAATCGACCAAACCAAAACCCGGATACCAAACGCATAATATTATCAAAATAACATTTCCCATTTATTAATCTTCAAACCCAACAAGAAATATAGCTCGTGAGCCACGGATCTAAGCTCAATCGAGGCACACGACAAGAAACCGTGGCCACTCACCTCCAAACGATTCCAATAACGTTTTCTACAAAAACCCAACAATGAAATGACGGAAAAAGTGGTGTTTAGGTGGCGGTGGTGGTTAAAAACAAAGGTTAAGATGTTGGTGGGGCGCGTGGTGCACACCAATGGATAGATCGGAAGATGGTGGTTAAGATGGTGGTGTTAGTTTTGTGGTGAGGGTGGTGGTGCGACGGCGGTGGCCGGCCAAAAGGGGCGGCGGCTAGGGGTTTTTAGAGAGAGAGAGATGGGAGATGTGGTGTTTGTATGTTTTGTGTTGTGTGTGGTGACAAAAACCACAAGGACGGTTTTGTAGTAATACTCTTTTTATTTATTATTATTATTTTTTTTCTTTCCTTTACTTAGACAATAATAATAATAATAATAGTAGATAATAATAATAAAAGTATTATTAATCTTTAAGGTTAAGGTAGCTAGGTGTAAAATACACGGACCAAAACCCGAAACTCGTTTAAAATCATTTAATATCTCACGAGACGTTCCATAACTAAATATATATAGTCGAATCCGTAACTCAAGACATAAAATTTTAGTTAGGTTATCCTAGTGCCGGAGTCAACGTAGTGCCAATAAAATCTCGAAATAAAATCTCGTCACATCGATAATCCAAATTGATTCCATAAAAATATTAAATATAATCAGCCACCATATAGGTTTTACAAGTTCGTTACGAATAAAATCTCAAATATAAATTTAGAAACGAACTTTTACGTAATGCGGGTTTTAAAAATGGCTCCCTAATTTGCCAGTTGTCACAACTTGGGACAGTAGAAGGGTCATCCTTTACTTCAACTTTTGGATCGTTATCAACAACATTAAGGTCTTTGGATACCTTGTTTGCTTCAGACATTTTGTGTGTATAGTTCAATAAAGACATGATGGTAACACAATAATTCAATATCGGGTAATATTATCACTTAAGACTAAGGATGTCTTTCTTCACATAATTTGTAGCCTGTAACTAAGGGGGTGTTTGGATACGCATTCTCATAGTGACTTAGGCATAGTTAGACGATTCTGTATCTACCCTGAAATATTAGTTCTGTTGCAGCAACTTATCTCATAAAACCTTACAACTTTAATATTACACACAAATTTATCAATAAAACCAGTTTTGTGTTCAGACTTCATAATCAAACACATTTACAAACAAACAACTGAGTCACACATTTGATCAAACACTTTTATTACACATATAATCCACAACATTTTTACCAAAACAAAATACACACAACGCAGTGGGACATTTCAAAGAACACTTGGATTACACTCTAAACATATGATTCACAAACGTTGTAAACAAAAATATTAAAAAAAAATTACAAAACTGATTCGGACATTTCGTCGAGCACTTGGTCTACACTGAGATTGGTAGAAAGGAGGTTTTCCTCATGAAATTGTTGGTTGGACTTGAGAATGTTCAGTAGGCTAGTGATTAGCTGGCAAGTCACCATGTTTGGAAGCTTTGAGCTCAGGCTGAACTCTCAGAGCTTGAGTCTGGATTTATATATAAATGTGACTCTTACCTTTACTTTTGTATCATTGGATTTATGTGCTCACATTAGCTCAGATGAAATAAAGTTAGATCATTTATGTGAAGTCACATGCAAGCGTTTACTGTTACGAAAAATTATGACCTGCTCAAACATATAACTTACTAGGTGGTCCTTATATCTTGCATAGACTTGGTAGACAAGGGCCTTTTAAGCTTGCCAAGACTTTCTCGCTTCAGCTTGTTCAGTTGACCATATAAGTTAGTTGCCCTATGCTATTGAATTTGTAGGTGGCTATATCATCATTTTATTAAGAAAACTTAAACCTTAAGTTTTTGATGTGGAATTTGTAGGCACCTTTGATTGGTGATGTGACAACTGGAAAATTAGGGAGCCATTTTGAAAACCCGCATTACGTAAAAGTTCGTTTATAAATTTATATTTGAAATTTTATTCGTAACGAACTTGTAAAACCTATATTATGGTTGATTATATTTTAAAATCATTATGGAATTTGAGATTTATTTTAATGATTCGATATGGAAATATATGTGGCGATTTATTTTGAAATTTCCATTTGGCACTACGTTGACTCCGGCACTAGATAACCTAACTAAAATTTTATGTCTTGAGTCTACGGATTCGACTATATATATTTATTTATGGAACGTCTCGTAAGATATTAAATGATATGAAACGAGTTTCGGGTTTTGGTCCGTATAATTTACACCTAGCCACTTTACCCTAAAATGTAATAATACTTTTACTTCTACTATTATTATTAGTATTATTATTATTAGAAGAAAGAAAAGAAAGGAAAGAAAGAAAATAAAAAGATAGAGTAAAGCTACAAAAATCGTCCTTGGATGCCAAGTCTCACAAAACACAAACACCAATATTCATCATCTTCAATATCTCTCTCTCTCCCTCTATTTTCACCATCACCACCGCCACTCTAAACGGCCACCACAACCACCACCGCCACTCCCACTCACAAAATAACACCACCATCCTAACCACCTCATCCCGATCTATCTTTTGGTATACATCACGCGCTCTAAAACCTGCTCTAACACCACGAAATAATTAAGACCGCCACTATAACATCACTTTTTCATCATTTTCTTGTTGGGTTTTTGAAGAAATACATTCTTGGAGTCGTTTTGAAGGTGAGTGACCACGAGTTTCAACTCATGGGTCTAGATGTGTTATCCAATTCGTGGGTACACGATTTTCGTTAATGGGTTTTTTGTTAAAACATGTTTAAAACTTAGTTTGGTATCCGGGTTTTGGTGTTTGGTTGTTATATCTTGCGTGGTCGACCCATAAGCCGAGGGCTTCACCCTCGATTTGTATTATTCCGGGTTTGGTTTGATGTTGATGATATATGTTATCCGGGTTCTTGATTTTGATCTTATTTGGTTCTAGTGTTTGGTGTTTGGATGGATTCTTGATTGTAAGTTTTGAGTTGGTTGGGTTGTTTTGGAGCCGACGACTCCATGGAGTCGGATTTTTTATGGTTCGAGCTCCTTGGAGCTAGCCGTGGCCCTAGTGGTCTCGGGTGGGACCCATGTAATGCTTGGTAAATAATTTTTGACTCGGGTTTGACTTGGTAACTTCACCTGAATATGGTTATTTTGAAAAATCTTTTGAGATGGCGAAATATATACATTTCGGCTAAAATTTATTTTGTGGTTATTTGTGTATATCGTTGGTTATTGTTATTATGGTTATTAATATTGTTTTGAAGTGGATGACGAGTTATATGGACTCGTGGTATATTGTTGGAGTTGTGTTGACGGAAAGTGATAAATGTGGGGACCGATTATGAGACGGTCAAATTAGATGACGGAGATAGGTTAGTTGGGTGCCGTAGTCGGACCCTATTGTTGTAGCATGTGTTTTGGGAATTGTGGATGGAGATGGATTACTTGGTTGTGTTGTTTATTATTTCTATTTTGGACTTGGACAATGAGCCGAGAGTGATGACTCGGACATGTGACCATTTCGTTTACTCGATAAATATTTATAATCAAACGCAAATAATAAAACTCGTAATAATATTATTGGTAATATAAACGTTTATATAAATATATAGACGTGAATAACGTATATATAAATATATAAATGGGTATATTAAAAATAAAAAGATCACGAGTAATGTTATAACAATAACGTGACTATAACTATTATACTATGAAAGTAGTGTAATAATATTGGGAGCGTTATTATAATTAAACGACTATAAATAACGATGAAATCTTGACGTTAAATAAATATTAAATAAAATAATTTCTTTTAAATAAATAAAGGAAACTATCGAGTTATACGGGGTCGTGGTCACTTGAGTCCAAGTGGATTATTATTTGTGACATTCGTGTTGTCACGGATATATGACAATTAATACACTCACTTTTGATAACTACGTAACTTATTTAATCGACGGGTTAAATAAGAGCTATTTAGTTGTTTAAATTGAGTATATTAATGGGCATCGTATCCTACGACGCCCATAGGTTGTGGTATGTGTACGAGAGTAATAAATTACTAAGTATCTCGTGAAGATGCCAAATTGATGAATTTGGTAGCTTAACGGCATAATTAGAGAATTTATTAAACTTTGATAAATACCATATAGTACTTTATGTGCAATGTGTGACCTAGGATTCGGGTATAATCTTAGAATGGTATATTAAGTAAATAAATATGGGGGATTACCAAATCGACGGATTTGATAAACTTCGATGATTTATTTAAATAATATATTGGACTAATATTAGACCTATAGATTGTTTAATTATCCTTTTTGTTGTGACTTCTTGGTTCGAGTTGTGTCGACCCACCACCCGTATGGATACCAAACGCCAAACTCCAAACTAATACGAGATAATACGAGAAATGGATTTTCGGAAAGTAAAATGGAATATGTTCGGGTTTGGGAATATTCGATTTTGAGGAAATGATTTCTGAACGAGTTGATATTGTTAGGTCGTGCCGAGTCCGTAGTTGCCGTCTTTTGAGTTACTATACGTCTTACTTCTACCGATTTCTTATTGCTGATTTCTGGACTTGAGGTGAGTCATAGCTCCACTTTTTACTCTTGAACTATGTTTTCAATACTTGGGGTGAGAAACGTGCAAATTATTTTATGTGGACTATTATCGCTTTTATATTCTTTCTAAACTTGCTATGCGTATGGACTAGGATGTATTGTTAGCTTTAGTCACATATTTTGTGTGTATTATTCAAGGTTGGCTTATTTGGTTATTGGTGGATTGTCAGCTTTAGTCACATAGTTTTGTGTGTACTATTCAAGGTTGGCTTATTTGGTTATTGGTGGATTGTCAGCTTTAGTCACATAGTTTCGTGTGTACTATTCAAGGTTGGCTTATTTAGATACTATAGTGTGAACCTATAGGTTATTAATACTTCGGAGGATATCCGAGTATTTATGATATTGCGGGGGTTACCCGAATATCTATGTTAGAGCGGAGGGTATCCATGTGTTATGTTGGAGGGGAGGGTATCCGCAGGCTTTTAGTGAATCCCTAGTCTAGCTAGCAAGTGTTTTGCGTATATGTCCACTATATTGATTATGAATTTAAACCTATGATCTCACCAGCGAAAGCTGACTTTTAGCACGTTTTCTCAGGTAATTAAGTGACGATTTGGATGCTTGGATTGGAAGGCTTGGCAATGGCACCTGGTTTATGGATCCATTTTTCTAAAACTCTGATATTTAATTGTGGACCTACGTTTATTTCTTTTGGGCCTGACTCTGAATGGATGTGGGGATAAATGTAAACTTTAAAACCCCGTTTTGGTTGTGTTTTTCTTATGTTTACTTTATCTCGTTCTTTTATGTCTTGTGTTGGATACCAATCCCCGTAACACCCCGAAAGCTTGTTGAGTCTTCCGCTGTACCAAATTTTGGGGGTGTTACAGATTGGTATCAGAGCCAAGGTTATAGAGAACTAGATAAATAAACACCTAAACTATAACCGATTTTATAGAAAACGATCCTCGACCATTGCCCGCCAGCCCGCCAAGCCGAAGCATCATTGTTTGTTATTGAGGTATATTGAGATGATTATTAGATATGTGATTCTTGAGATGATTTGAGGATTTTAGATTTATTGATTTAGTGGTATGATGGCGTTTTGAGGAATTATATGGCGTTTTGAGGAATTATATGGCTTAATTGTTTTTTGAATGATTTTAGTAATGCGGTATTTTAAATCTTTCTTGATATATGATTGGGAATTATATGATGATTTTGATACGGTATTTTGAGTTTCGCGGTTTACTTGTTTTGAAACACATACACCTACCCTACGCCTTTGTCACAAACCATGACCTCCTATTCGTACGATGTTATTTATATTGGCACGCGTCGCCCAACACAGATCACTATGGCCCCTGATGACCCATACAAGATGGTCGTGCGTTCAGCCACTACTACTTCGTCTTCCCATTGTTGCCCTAAGTCACCAACTTTATCGCCTCGTGGTTCACCTGTTCGGAGACTACGATTGATGGAGTACCCCTTCGGCGATGAGTACGAGGGTGAGCAGGAGGATGATGACCCTCAATATGAGGAAGAGAATGATGACCCTCAGGATGAGTAGGAGGATGATCCTCAGGAGGAGGAGATGCCTGATGATGATGGTTTTCCAGCACATTCAGCTCATTCTGCGGAGCCCGATTCCCCGATACATCCGTTAGAGCCGGTTTCACCTGATCACCCGTTTTTATTTGATTCACCACCTGGTAGTCCCATGGCGTTGGACGCGCCATCTGAGATATCTGCTGAGCTTGCAGATTTGGTTGAGACTGGTAGGATTTGGACTCGGCTTACTACGCAGGGCGAGAGGATCTCGCAGATGGCTGATCGACTTGAGATGGTTATTGCTGAGTTTATTGATGAGTTAATAGCTGATTTGACTATTATTGTGGGTAGGCGACAACGATTAGGAGAGGTTTGATGGAGGTGCATGAGCAGATAGAGATTCTGCAAAGAGGTTTCCTCACGGCTCCCGAGGCAAATTGCAAGCTGTGGCAGAGGAACGCGGAGTTAGAGAAGGAGGTAGCAGACCTCAAGAGAGATAGCGATACCCACAGTGTGGAGTTAGGATTATTGTGGAGAGAGCTGGATCGGAGTTGAGGAGTCTACGCCAGCATCATGGGTAGATCGATTTGGATTTGTGTTGTTGTTATGTTGCTTCCTAAGCGAGGGAGTACTTGGTTAGGAGAGCTGGTTATTCTATCTATGAAGTCATGTTATTCGGAATGTATGTTATCCTCGTATGGAACGATTAGTATTTATTATGTCTTTTGGTATTTTGGAGCGAAGTATCGATTGCTACTTGTATGGGCGATGGTGATCTCGTATGATATTCTACGGTTTTTGGCATACATGGAGAATTGTGTTCCTATTTGCGTGGTTGATATTGTGTTGGTATTATGTTCGTATTTCGATTTTCACCAATCGGGTTCTTGTTGGACGTTATGGTACGCGTTATTGGAGACTTGTGAACCTTGTATTGTGACTTCGATCAATGGCCCATGACGAAACCCTATTAGAGCTACCCGAACTGGTCTTGCAGTGACTACCCCTGGTCGCCGAGGACGCCGTCCTACTCAAAATGTTGAAACCCCTACTCCTGATAACCTGGACACTACTAACCGCAACAACATGACTCAAAATGTTGATGTTCAGGGGAGACAATGATCCTGTTCCACCAAATGCACCTACTGTGGATCAATCAATGATCAATCAACTTGTGGAGCAACGAGTTACTGAGCTATTAGCTGAGTCAAATCATTCCAACAACTCTGCTGGAACTTTTCCACATCTTCGTGCTAATGGATGTAACTATAAGGAATTTTGAATTTGTGGACCCATTGAGTTTGGAGGAACTGAAGGAGTGGTCTACTTAGTCAGGTGGATAGAGAAAACTGAGTCGGTGTTCAATGTCAGCAATTGTCTGGAGAATGCTAAGGTAAAGTTTGCTTCTTTTACCTTTAAGGACGAAGCTTTAACTTGGTGGAACAATTACCGAAATTCGGTGGGGAGTGATGTGGCTTATGCTATGACTTGGGAGCAATTTAAGTCTTTGCTGATTCAGATTTACTGCCCAAGAAATGAGGTTAAGAAGCTGGAGATTAAGTTTTGGAATCACAAAGTGAAGGGTACTGATATGGCGACTTACAATCGTCGTTACCAGGAGTTGGCCTTGCCTTGCCCAGATATGGTTAGAACTGAGACTCAAAAGATTGAGCGGTATACCGATGGGTTGCCTGTGGCTACAAGGAATGATGTGATTGCTGCTAGACCTGCAAATATCCATGAAGCAATCATAATTGCTCAACAACTAATGGATTCGTTGGAATTGGAAGGAGCTAATAAGGATAAGAATGGAAAGAGAAAGAGAGACCATCACTCTAAGGGTAATGATCACAGAAACAAGCGACAAGCTAAGGCTTATGCTATTGGGAATGGGGATAAAAGGAACCAAAACGGTGATGCACCCAAGTGTGGTCGTTGCCACCAGAATCATTCTAGATGGTGTAGTGTAAGATGTCAGAATTGCTCAAAGAAGGGACACACATCTAAGGATTGTAGGGCTCGACCCCTTGCTATGGTTCAAGCTGCTCCTGAAGTGAGAAGTAAGGCGGATGTTACTTGTTTTGGGTGTGGAAAGAAAGGACACTATAGGAGTGAGTGTAGAGGATCGTGGAACCGAGGAAATCAAGGCTCGGGTGATAATGGGTACAATCATGGAAATCGTGGAGCTGGAGGACAATGAGGATCAACGTATGGAGGCAGGAGCTGCCCATGGGAGAGTGTATGCACTCGGGAACGAGAGAGGAGAAGATCCGAACATCGTTACTGGTACGTTCCTTCTCAATAATCGTTATGCTTCCATACTATTTGATACGGGTGCCGATAGAAGTTTTGTGTCCACTACGTTTTCACCCTTACTAGAGAAACCCCAGGAATTGGGTATGATATAGAGTTAGCTAATGGGAACATAGAAAGGATTAAGACTATCATTCGCGGTTGCACGTTAAATTTTTTGAATCACCCTTTCAACATAGATCTTCTACCCGTCACGTTAGGAAGTTTCGATGTCATCATTGGTATGGATTGGTTGTCGAAGTATCGTGCTCACATACTTTGCGATGAGAAGATCATGCGTGTGCCTTACGGAAAGGAGATTCTAAATATACAAGGAGATCGAAAAGGTTCGAGGAGCCCATCCCGATTAGCGGTCATTTCTTGTACTAAGTTACCGAAACTAATGGAAAAAGGAGGGAAGGATAAGAAGGAAAGGTGCATTGGAGATGTGCCTATAGTTCGTGATTTTCCTGATGTATTCCCGATGATTTACCAGGAATCCCGCCTACTAGACAAGTGGAGTTTCAGATTGAGTTGATACCTGGTGCTGCACCCGTAGCACGAGCGCCTTGTCGACTTGCACCTACTGAACTGGAAGAGTTGTCGAAACAATTAGCGGAGTTAGCCAAAAAAGGATTTATAAGACCAAGTTCTTCACCTTGGGGAGCCCCGGTCTTATTCGTGAAGAAGAAGAATGGATCGTTTCGTATGTGTATTGATTATCGAGAGCTGAACAAGTTAATGGTGAAGAATAGATACCCGTTACCGAGGATCAATGACTTGTTCGATCAACTCCAAGGATCGAGTGTGTATTCGAAGATCGATCTGAGATCGGGATATCATCAGCTTCGAGTTCGCAAGGAAGATATTCCGAAAACGGCTTTTAGAACCCGCTACGGGCATTACGAGTTTCAGGTGATGCCGTTTGGGTTGACTAACGCACCGGCGGTATTCATGGATCTCATGAATCGGGTGTGTAAGCCTTACTTAGATAAGTTCGTGATTGTGTTCATTGATGACATTCTAATTTATTCGAAGAATGAAAAGGAGCATGAGGAGCATCTAAGGCTTATCTTAGAATTGCTCAGGAGGGAGAAGCTGTATGCCAAGTTCTCCAAATGTGAATTTTGGATTCTGACGGTACAATTTTTGGGTCATGTGATTGATAGTCAAGGAGTTCATGTAGATCCCGCTAAGATTGAAGCTATTAAAGATTGGGCTGCACCAACGACCCCAACAGAAGTTTGTCAATTTTTGGGATTAGCCGGTTATTACCGAAGGTTCATTGAGGGATTTTCGAAGATAGCAAAACCGTTGACCAAATTAACTCAAAAGAGTGTTAAGTACGAATGGGGAGATAAAGAAGAGGAAGCATTTCAATTACTTAAGGAGATGTTGTGTAGTGCTCCTATATTAGCGTTACCTGAAGGTAGTGAGGACTTTGTCGTCTATTGTAACGCTTCGCATAAAGGTTTGGGAGCTGCGTTAATGAAACGAGAGAAGGTAATAGCTTATGCTTCCCGACAGCTCAAGAAGCATGAGAAGAACTACACCACTCATGATTTGGAGTTAGGTGCTGTGGTTTTTGCCTTAAGGATATGGAGACATTACTTGTACGGAACCAAGTGTGTTGTGTTCACTGACCACAAAAGTCTACGACACATCTTGAATAAAAAAGAGCTCAACATGAGACAACGACGTTGGATCCAGTTGCTAAGCGATTATGATTGCGAAATTCGCTACCATCCTGGTAAAGCAAACGTTGTTGCTGATGCTCTTAGTCGAAAGGAGAGGATACCACCGTTACGAGTTAGGTCATTGGGAATGACTATCGTATCGCCATTACCGTCTCAAATATTTGAAGCCCAAACGGAAGCGTTGAAAGCAGAAAACCGACCTGCCGAGAACATATCTGGGATGGCTGAGAATGAGAAAGGATTTGCTAAGCGTTCTGATGGAGTATTATGTTTAGGAGATCAGATTTGGGTACCATTGTATGGAGGAATTCGAGAGTTGATTATGCACGAGTCGCATAAGTCTTGGTACTCTATTCATCCTAGGTCTGACAAGATGTACCAGGATTTGAAAAAGTTATATTGGTGGCCAAACATGAAGGCAAATAGAGCGTTGTATGTTAGTAAGTGCTTGACATGTTCTAAGGTTAAAGACAAACATCAAAGACCGTCAGGATTATTGACGCAGCCAGAACTCCCAGTTTGGAAATGGGAGCGGATTACAATGGACTTTATTACCAAATTACCAAAGACAGCTAGCGGTTGTGACGCTATCTGGGTAATTGTGGATCGATTGACTAAGTCTGCTCATTTCCTGGCAATTAGTGAAGATGATAGTGTCAACAAACTTGCGAGGTTGTATGTGAAGGAAATTATTTCTCGTCATGAAGTTCCGATATCGATTATTTCTGATCGCGACAGCCGCTTTACGTCAGCGTTGTGGCGATCACTTCAAACCGCTTTTGGGACGAGACTTGATATGAGTACTGCATATCATCCCCAAACCGATGGTCAAAGTGAGAGAACTATTCAGACTTTGGAGGATATGCTTCGTGCATGCATAATAGACTTTGGTAAAGGCTGGGAGAAATATCTACCCCTTGCGGAATTCTCCTATAATAATAGCTACCACACAAGTCTTAAAGCTGCACCGTTTGAAGCTTTATATGGCCGAAAATGTCGTTCGCCTATTGGTTGGGCTGAAGTTGGAGATAGCCAACTCACAGACCCTGAACTTATTTTGGGGACTACTGAGAAAGTAACGCAAATTCGAGATCGATTGCAAGCAACTAGAGATAGGCAGAAAAGTTACGCCGATCAGAGGCGTAAACCCCTAGAGTTCCAGGTTGGAGACAAAGTGATACTGAAAGTCTCGCCTTGGAAGGGTGTAATACGTTTTGGGAAACGTAGGAAACTTAATCCCCGCTACATTGGACCATTTCATATTTTGGAAAGAATTGGGTCCGTGGCTTATAGGTTGGAATTACCACATGAATTGAGTAAAGTTCATGATGTGTTTCATGTTAGTAATTTGAAGAAGTGTCTTTATGATGAGACGCCGGTTATACCGATGAAAGATATTTGTGTTGATGAGAAATTGAATTTTGTGGAAGAACCAATTGAGATTTTGGATCGTGAGATTAAGCGACTCAAGCGAAGTCGCATTCCACTCATCAAGGTTCGTTGGAATTCCTGACATGGACCGGAATTTACATGGGAACGTGAGGACGAGTTCCGAAAGAGAAATCCGAAGCTTTTCACTTCGTAGATGGATTGTTCCGAGAGAAACCCGGGACGGGTTTCTTCTGAGGCTGGGAGGATGTGACAACTGGCAAATTAGGGAGCCATTTTGAAAACCCGCATTACGTAAAAGTTCGTTTATAAATTTATATTTGAAATTTTATTCGTAACGAACTTGTTAAACCTATATTATGGTTGATTATATTTTAAAATCTTTATGGAATTTGAGATTTATTTTAATGATTCGATATGGACATATATGTGGCGATTTATTTTGAAATTTCCATTTGGCACTACGTTGACTCCGGCACTAGATAACCTAACTAAAATTTTATGTCTTGAGTCTACAGATTCGACTATATATATTTATTTATGGAACGTCTCGTAAGGTATTAAATGATATGAAACGAGTTTCGGGTTTTGGTCCGTGTAATTTACACCTAGCCACTTTACCCTAAAATGTAATAATACTTTTACTTCTATTATTATTATTAGTATTATTATTATTAGAAGAAAGAAAAGAAAGGAAAGAAAGAAAATAAAAAGACAGAGTAAAGCTACAAAAATCGTCCTTGGATGCCAGGTCTCACAAAACACAAACACCAATATTCATCATCTTCAATATCTCTCTCTCCCTCTATTTTCACCATCACCACCGCCACTCTAAACGGCCACCACAGCCACCACCGCCACTCCCACTCACAAAATAACACCACCATCTTAACCACCTCATCCCGATCTATCTTTTGGTATACATCACGCGCTCTAAAACCTGCTCTAACACCACGAAATAATTAAGACCGCCACTATAACATCACTTTTTCATCATTTTCTTGTTGGGTTTTTGAAGAAATACATTCTTGGAGTCGTTTTGAAGGTGAGTGACCACGAGTTTCAACTCGTGGGTCTAGATGTGTTATCCAATTCGTGGGTACACGATTTTCTTTGATGGGTTTTTTGTTAAAACATGTTTAAAACTTAGTTTCGTATCTGGGTTTTGGTGTTTGGTTGTTATATCTTGCGTGGTCGACCCATAAGCCGAGGGCTTCACCCTCGATTTGTATTATTCCGGGTTTGGTTTGATGTTGATGATATATGTTATCCGGGTTCTTGATTTTGATCTTATTTGGTTCTAGTGTTTAGTGTTTGGATGGATTCTTGATTGTAAGTTTTGAGTTGGTTGGGTTGTTTTGGAGCCGACGACTCCATGGAGTCGGATTTTTTATGGTTCGAGCTCCTTGGAGCTAGCCGTGGCCCTAGTGGTCTCGGGTGGGACCCACGTAATGCTTGGTAAATAATTTTTGACTCGGGTTTGACTTGGTAACTTGACCCGAATATGGTTATTTTGAAAAATCTTTTGAGATGGCGAAATATATACATTTCGGCTAAAATTTATTTTGTGGTTATTTGTATATATCGTTGGTTATTGTTATTATGGTTATTAATATTGTTTTGAAGTGGATGACGAGTTATATGGACTCGTGGTATATTGTTGGAGTTGTGTTGACGGAAAGTGGTAAATGTGGGGACCGATTGTGAGACGGTCAAATTAGATGACGGAGATAGGTTAGTCGGGTGCCGTAGTCGGACCCTATTGTTGTAGCACGTGTTTTGGGAATTGTGGACGGAGATGGATTACTTGGTTGTGTTGTTTATTATTTCTATTTTGGACTTGGACAATGAGCCGAGAGTGATGACTCGGACATGTGACCATTTCGTATTACTCGATAAATATTTATAATCAAACGCAAATAATAAAACTCGTAATAATATTATTGGTAATATAAACGTTTATATAAATATATAGACGTGAATAACATATATATAAATATATAAATGCGTATATTAAAAATAAAAAGATCACGAGTAATGTTATAACAATAACGTGACTATAACTATTATACTATGAAAGCAGTGTAATAATATTGGGAGCGTTATTATAATTAAACGACTATAAATAACGATGAAATCTTGACGTTAAATAAATATTAAATAAAATAATTTCTTTTAAATAAATAAAGGAAACTATCGAGTTATACGGGGTCGTGGTCACTTGAGTCCAAGTGGATTATTATTTGTGATGTTCGTGTTGTCACAGATATATGACAATTAATACATTGGACTAATATATTGGACTAATATTAGACCTACAGATTGTTTTATTATCCTTTTTGTTGTGACTTCTTGGTTCGAGTTGTGTCGACCCACCACCCGTATGGATACCAAACGCCAAACTCCAAACTAATATGAGATAATACGAGAAATGGATTTTCGGAAAGTAAAATGGAATACGTTCGGGTTTGGGAATATTCGATTTTGAGGAAATGATTTCTGAACGAGTTGATATTGTTAGGTCGTGCCGAGTCCGTAGTTGCCGTCTTTTGAGTTACTATACGTCTTACTTCTACCGATTTCTTATTGCTGATTTCTGGACTTGAGGTGAGTCATAGCCCCACTTTTTACTCTTGAACTATGTTTTCAATACTTGGGGTGAGAAACGTGCAAATTATTTTATGTGGACTATTATCGCTTTTATATTCTTTCTAAACTTGCTATGCGTATGGACTAGGATGTATTGTCAGCTTTAGTCACATATTTTGTGTGTATTATTCAAGGTTGGCTTATTTGGTTATTGGTGGATTGTCAGCTTTAGTCACATAGTTTCGTGTGTAATATTCAAGGTTGGCTTACTTGGTTATTGGTGGATTGTCAGCTTTAGTCACATAGTTTCGTGTGTACTATTCAAGGTTGGCTTATTTAGATACTATAGTGTGCACCTATAGGTTATTAATACTTCGGAGGTTATCCGAGTATTTATGATATTGCGGGGGTTACCCGAATATCTATGTTAGAGCGGAGGGTATCCGTGTGTTATGTTGGAGCAGAGGGTATCCGCAGGCTTTTAGTGAATCCCTAGTCTAGCTAGCAAGTGTTTTGCGTATATGTCCACTATATTGATTATGAATTTAAACCTATGATCTCACCAGCGAAAGCTGACTTTTAGCACGTTTTCTCAGGTAATTAAGTGACGATTTAGATGATTGGATTGGAAGGCTTGGCAATGGCACCTAGTTTATGGATCCATTTTTCTAAAACTCTGATATTTAATTGTGAACCTACGTTTATTTCTTTTGGGCCTGACTCTGAATGGATGTGGGGATAAATGTAAACTTTAAAACCCCGTTTTGGTTGTGTTTTTCTTATGTTTACTTTATCTCGTTGTTTTATGTCTTGTGTCGGATACTAATCCCCGTAACACCCCGAAAGCTTGTTGAGTCTTCCGCTGTACCAAATTTTGGGGGGTGTTACAGGTGAGAGCGAGTTACTTTAGGACTAGATCACTAAATCAAGTTACCTATTTTCTATTACACCTTACTGAATATAAATACATCATTCATAGGTGGGCATAGTGTGTTCCATTGCAGTTTGCAGGGTGCTAATGTATCTGAATACACACATCCTCCTTCTTGAAGCTGCAGAGTAAATTAAATGAAGTCCAAAGTTGTTGACTATTAGGGGATATTTTGTATGAAGCATTAATAAATAGGCATATGTATGTGAGTTTGCAGGGTGCTAATGTATCTGAATACACACATCCTTGGTATGTTCCTTCTTTCTTACCCCCTCCCATGGCAACCAAGGGTAAAGAAAATGAAAAACAGGTTAGTGAACTGCTGAAACATTTCTATGCAACTAGCTTGTTGACTTTTTACATAGTTGCATTGTGTGTTCGACTTTTTTTGTAGCAGATTGTAACAGATTTTTACTACTGACAGAAGGACGAAGAGAGGCCAAAAGAGAAAAGCAAAGGGAAGGCGAGGAATATAGACTATTTCTTGGAGGAGTTAAAACATGAACAAGAAATGAGAGAAAGAAGAAACCAAGAGCACGAAAACTGGCAGGACGGATGTCCAACTTCAACGGTAAGATATGATTTTATTAGGAAGTTCATCATTAGTCAACGAGTTGCCCCTAACTACATATCTAGTCAAATATTGCAATGCATACATTTTCAACCTTGTTTGGCATGTATATAAAGAGGATTTCATATATAAATAAACCATAATCTCATCCAAATCACATATACTTGTATCTTACTATCTCAGCTATCTAGTCAGTTTGATGAGTTGCCTGATGAATTTGATCCGAAGTTTGGTTCCTTTGATGATGGAGATCCTCAGACCACCAATCTTTATGTCGGAAATCTTGCACCTCAGGTCAGATCATGATGCTAATATGTTGCTTTAGTTGGTGAAAAAATGCAAGCTGACCTTTTCTTTCTGTGGTCAATACATTTCAGGTAGATGAAAATTTTCTTCTGCAGACATTCGGAAGATTTGGACCCATTGCTAGTGTGAAGATAATGTGGCCAAGGACAGAAGAGGAGCGAAAACGACAAAAAAACTGTGGTTTTGTGGCTTTTATGAACCGTGCAGATGGACAAGCTGCAAAAGATGAAATGCAAGGTTAAGCCCTTCCAAATAGTATAACTGTATAAGAGCTAAAATTCTTGTTTAAATGAGAGTAGAGGTCAACAATCTGATTCGTATATTTATGTAGAAATTTTCCAGCTATACCGGTAATGTCAACTTTTACATGCCACACAGATGGGAGATTATATGAATTGAAGTTCTAGAAATGTTTAGTTGAATCATTTATGGAGCTTCTAAGTTGCAAACTTTCTTAGCAAGAGTGATAACTGAATATTGTATTTAATGTTTCAGGGGTGATTGTTTATGATTATGAATTGAATATTGGGTGGGGTAAATCCGTTTCTCTCCCTTCTCAATCACTCCCTGCTCCTCCTCCAGGACAAATGGCCATCTGGAGTAAAGAGGTATGCTTTATGTTTGTAAAAACTTGCTATGAGTTTTAGCTTAAGTGGATGATATAAAACAGTAATGACTTGTGCAGGTCTTATGAGTGACCTTTTGTGGTTTGCAGGGTGCCACTGTGATCTTGTCCGGTCCATCTGGTCCTCCCATTACTTATGTTCCAAGCCAGAACTCTGAGCTGGTAAGTTGACCGTTAATTTTTTAATTTACGCGATAGGTTGAATATATCCTACACTACATTTGTAAGCAAAAGCTATTCTAAGGTACTGATATTCTAACCTTGGTGATTAGGTTCTTACTCCCAATGTGCCCGATATAACAGTTGTTATGCTTGAAGATGCCCGCCTTAGAAAAGTAATTGATAAAATGGCCCTTTACGTTCTTGATGGAGGTTGTGCTTTCGAGCAAGCTGTAATGGAGAGGGTCCATGGGAACCCTCTTTTTAGTTTTTTGTTTGAACTCGGCTCTAAGGAGCATACTTATTATGTGTGGAGGCTTTATTCCTTTGCTCAGGTATATGTTTGACAAGCAACTAGAATTGAACCCTAGAAAAGGGAATGGCAGCTTGAGATATATGTGGATTGAAAGATTAATATTTGCTCTCACAAATGCAGGGTGATACGATGCATAGGTGGCGAACTGAACCTTTTATCATGATAACCGGTAGTGGGAGGTAATAATTGCCGGAAACATATCTTGATACTTCCTTTACAAATCATGCATATGTTGTTATATAAACCAGTGATTTAAAAAACAAAATTTGGTACCAATTGCTAGATGGGTCCCACCTGCTCTGCCAAAAGACAAGAGTCCAGAGAATGAGGAGACGGGAGCTACATTTGCTGCTGGAAGAAGCAGGGTACAATCTTGTTATTTATTTACATTAGCCAGGTGCAATTAAGTTATTTATTTTACTTCTTTTCCTTTGATTATCTTCGTGCAGCATGTGGAGACTGAACGTACATTGACTGATGCACAAAGAGATGAATTTGAAGATATGCTCCGTGCTTTAACATTAGAAAGAATCCAAATTAAAGAAGCAATGGGTTTCGCTTTAGATAATACTGATGCTACTGAAGAGGTATCCTGACACTAAAAGTTATTAGTTATGATATGTCTTGGTGTTTTTTTGTTGCTTAATCCGCTTTTTTCATTGCAGATAGTTGAAGTTCTAACAGAGTCTTTGACTCTTAAAGAAACTCCAATACCTACTAAAGTTGCAAGGCTCATGCTTGTTTTAACACCCCCAATTCATGGTTGCAGCGGAATTCAAACTGGGTGTTACTCGACGGCACAATAGTCACAATAATAGAAAACGAACTCCAATTGAGTCGTTTTAAAAGATTTATCATTCAAATTGTATAAATATCAGAGATTACAAAATGAGGTCCCAAATGGTTCCATATTTACAGTTTACATTAAATGAGTTTCGAATGATAATAAAATTTATAGCCCTCTTGAATATCCGTGCCCCTTCCTTGCCATCCTTGTTCATTATGAAGTGGAAGCCATAATACTACGCTTTGTTGAATACTAGTGCAACGGGAAGGCAATGAAGTGTGTAACATGTAAACACATAAGGCATTTGAGTAAGCCACAAACATTGAGTAAGGCAATTGGTGTTTAAGCAAACAAGAAGCATGTTCAAGTAAAACAAGTATTGCATTTATGTAAAAACGAGCATGTATTCTCCCCCAAAGAGTTGGTAAAACAACTAAAAGAGTAGGGGCTATGACTCACCTTAAGTAAGATAGCAAGTAATGAAGGTAATGGTTGGATCGTGAAGGTTTCTACGAGCAACCTATAATAGAATGTTGCGACTTAGGATTTGAGTAATGAATATGAATAAGTTCCTATATAAATATCTTGCATCTAGTCCATGACGTGGTATGATGTATAGTGTAAGTCTTTGAAAAGAAATGATTCATGAAACATGTATAGTTTATATATCGTTTACTACCGTTCGGGCCGACATAATTCAGAAGTCATGTTAGTAAACGTTCGAGGAGCCAGGACACTTTAATTCGTAAATCCACAACTCATCTCGACGGCTTACATAATGAACTCCTCACATGAGGCTCCCTACTATTGTAGTAGTTGATAAAGTATATATATATAAGTTTTGATCCGAAAAGTTACATGTCCAAGTACTTGAATAAACTTAGGAAAGTTTATTATTACATGAAGATTGTTATTAGGGGAAGTTTCATAAGTTTTGTATGACCATTTTTCTTTGTAATATCTCACGGTTCCTTTTAAGTGAAGTAGATCCAAATTGTTTGTTCAAGTTATCGTCAACTCTTTGTTTCATGTTTACGCCTAAGTAAGCTTACATGGTCATTTCGTCATGGCCTTGCCATGACCTTTGGTCATTGTTCCATGGTCTTGAGACTCAACCTTGGCTCTAGCCATGGTTGTGGTCTTGATTCTAGGTCATAAGACCCCTTTGGTCTTCATAAACCATAACCTATATGTAATGACTTTGGTCTAAAAATGGGCTGTTAAGAATTTGAAGAAATTATCACTCGGAAAGCGTTTTCAGGGCTCGAGCTTCTTTGTACCTGAACGAAAACGTCGTTCCGGACAACTTTCATGTTTTAAGTTTTTGATGAATCAGACCTGAAGGGTGACTTTCAAAATGGCAGAATGCAAAAACAGTAGGTATCGGCAGTTTCGGCGTTTTGGTTTTGCTAACTTCAAATGGTCATAACTTTTGACTCGGGTACTCGTTTTGGGTGATTCAAATTGCTATGTTTTCCTTGTTAAGTCCTATACTGTAATATGTAATGATACAATATCATAATTTTACCATTTTGATCAGGTCTTACCAAGAAAGTCACTAGTTTACTTGTTTTAATAACTTATCTTGTCAATCAATTAGAACAACTTGTTTTACTCACTTTTATACATCATGGACATGAATACAAGACATAATATAGCATGAATAATATGTACATAACATGAACATGATTATTCAACAAGAAGCATGTTAGGGTTTGGCTTACAACTTTTGGCTTTCAAAGATGAAAGGAAGTTAACATGTAAGGATAGGACTTTGATAGACTTGCTTCAACCCACTTCACTTCATGAAATCTTTCTACTCTTATAATCTTGAAAGAGAGATGATGAAAGTTGAGGTGACTTGACTGGATTCAAACTCAAGAGAAATCACAAAGTATATGAGGTTATGGAAGTGTTTTGATAACCTAAGATCAAACTAGGGTTTCTACCTTGAACTTTCACTTGAACCATGCTATAATTTGGAAGAAATAAACTAAGTGTGAAGTGTTGTGGTGTGTGGGACATTGGAATGACCAAGGAGGGGGAGGAGGGGTATTTATATGCTAATGAGGAGGTTAGAACTCATGACTAGTCAACACTTGCTCTCCAAGTTGAACACATGTTCACATCTTAAGGCTTAAAGCATGGGATTAAGCCACCTAGGGGCTGAATCCCCCCTAAGTCGGTTTGCCAAGCTTGGGGAGCAAGGGTGGACTTTTGATGATATTATCCAAGCTTATGGAGCTAGTTTCGACTCTGTAAATGCTAACCGTAAGTTGTTACGTCACAAAACGTAAAACCGGGTATCGTAAAAATACGAAACTTGGAGGAATGATTAAAATTGTCAAAATACTCCATAATAAAATATAAAATGAGTGGTAGGTTCCATTGGGGTGGTAAAACCCTGCTAAAACTGGAAACACGGGTCTAAAACGCGTAATACGTATAATGTACGAATATTGCGTAAAATTGAGAAAAGTAAAATGTTACTTTTCTAATAGGATAAAAATGATTTAAAATGACTTATAATGTCTAGACTGGGCTCAGTCTAGTGTCGGTTGTTATTAAATATCTTTTAGACATCAAACCGTAAGCCTAAAAATCAAGGAATGACTTATAAAATCAAGGAATGATTTTTGGTCAAAGGAGGAGGGAAAAATATGTTGACTTTTTCTAATAAGTTGAAAACTTAACTCGTCTTAGAAATACGGTGCAGGTATAGGCTAAGGTTACGGCCGAGTAAAAACGCTTAAAAACTGAAAATTCCAGTTTTTTACGGCCGAGGCTTATTTTGGTCATGTTTTTCTCAGTCATGATTAATTCTCAAATAAATCATGAGTGTGTCAAACATTTTTCTGATGCGGGGTCACTTAACGCGGTCGAGTTTCGTTGTGCGTAGAATTTTTGAATGACGTTTTACCCTAAAACGTGTAATTCCTTATTAACTTTCACGAAAATGAGCTTATGAAAGTTAAAATTTTAATTTGCCATGGAAATGATTTATCACTCGAGGCCAAGAAACAAAAATCAAGTTTCGAGAAAATTTCAGGAAAAATGAATAGTAAAAGTGAATAGTGAAATTTTCCGGGAATGGTAATTAACCTGAAAATGTGAATTGTTACAGTCTCTACCCCTTACGGGAACTTCGTCCCGAAGTTTAGTTTATGTCATGGTTTGAAGCGATGTCGGTGAAAAGATAGGATTTCTTGTGGCGAATATAATGTAGGTATCATGCCATACCTGTGCAATGTAATGTAGGTATCATGCCATACCCGAGCAATGTAATGTAGGTATCATGCCATACCCGAGCAATGTAATGTAGGTATCAAGCCATACCCGAGCAATGTAATGTAGGTATCAAGCCATACCCGAGCAATGTAATGTAGGTATCATGCCATACCCGAGCAATGTAATGTAGGTATCATGCCATACCCGAGCAATGTAATGTAGGTATCAAGCCATACCCGAGCAATGTAATGTAGGTATCATGCCATACCCGAGCAATGTAATGTAGGTATCAAGCCATACCCGAGCAATGTAATGTAGGTATCATGCCATACCCGAGCAATGTAATGTAGTGTAAGTTGACTTCATACTTATGTTATTTTGGATACAAATAAGCCCACTTGTTTATAATTCTTTATTTACATAGAGAGGCATCCCAAACAATGTAAATAGAGGAATATAAACTTATGGTTCGGTGATTTACAATTTCTTTATTTAAATGAAAAGGCATCCCAATCCATTCAAATAATTACAAATCATCCTACTTATGAATTCCCAACATAACATTCATACTTAGCCGGTGAGTTACAAGGTAGTGTATTATGAGATGATATTGGTATTCCAAAAGTATGAAATGAATATTCATACTCATCTTTGGAGATGGAGAGTAAGATACTCGGGGGAAATTGACGTAGTGTTCAAAATAGCTGGTGAGTAGAAAGTTGTGAAATAAGCATGATTTTTTATGGGGAAATGATAGAATAAAAACGTTGGAGGTTGAATCATAACACATGATAGCATAAAGCAAGAGTTTTATTCATAAAACGTTGATTGATTACAAGATTGAAACTTATTACAAGTTTCTTCAAAATCTACTAACTGATACTTTCAGTTTAGTAATTACAACGTTTTTACTATCATTTCATAACATTTACTAACTGAGTCTAATCAGTTAGTAGTACAAAAGACAACTAGTATCATCACACTAGTCTATTGCAGGTTAGAAGGTCCGAGTAGCTCTGATTGATCGGCAACTTCTTGGTTTAGTGTGTCATAGAGGTACAAGTCTATGAAGTTTGAGAGGCTGTAGTTTCCATGCTGATTTTCTTGTTGGATCAATGGTGGCCGTGATACGATCCATAATGAGTGATCCAAATTATCACATGTAGGGATATTAAAGGGAAGTGATAGTGGTGGTGATAATGGCGCTAGTATATATTCATACTCATTATCCTCCTTGGAGTCTGCCTCAACCGAATTTTGTCCAAAATAATTAGAAGTATTTGACGCAAAATTAGTTGGTATTGGTTCCTCCTCTTCTTCGTCGGTTGAATCTTCGAAAGGTTCTTCTTCGTCATCAGAAGCGAAGGCATTCACGAAGTCAAATCCGAACTCGGGTGAAGGTGGTAAGACTTGAAAGTTATTAGGTAGAGTGGGCACATAATCGGGAGAAGTGGGTACGCACATGATTTCTTTTAGAAGAAATACCATGTTAAAACAATTCAAATGTTTATGGGAAGGGCTCAAGATGTGACAAGTGTGTATATATCAATATACTAATATGTTCATGTAGTATAAAATGCTTACGGGGAAATGCTCAATTATGCTAAAGGTACATATATCAATATGCAATTATGTTTATGTAGCATAAAAATGTCTACGGGGAAATGCTCAAAATGGGTATATATATCAATATACTAATATGTTTGTGTAGCCTAACATGCTTACAGGAAAATGCTCAAATGTGCTAAGGGTACATATATTCATATGCTAACATGTTTGGGTAGTATAAAATGCTTAATAAGTCCATAATCGTCTGGAGGATGGAAGACACGGAGAGCGGAAGGCTATAAAATGTTTTTGCTTGTAAGTGTAGTTATAGTTTAGGTCTCCATTAGACCCGTTTCCCTATAACCATGGCTCTGGTACCAATCTTTAACACCCCCAATTTATGGTTGCAGCGGAATTCAAACTGGGTGTTACTCGACGGCACAATAGTCACAATAATATAAAACGAACTCCAATTGAGTCGTTTTAAAAGATTTATCATTCAAATTGTATAAATATCAGAGATTACAAAATGAGGTCCCAAATGGTTCCATGTTTACAGTTTACATTAAATGAGTTTCGAATGATAATAAAATTTATAGCCCTCTTGAATATCCGTGCCCCTTCCGTGCCATCCTTGTTCATTATGAACCTGAAAATACATGCTAAAGTGTCAACACGAGGTTGGTGAGTTCATAGAGTTTAGTGACAAAATGTAATATAAAACATTTGAATGATGATTTTCCAGCAAAGGCATCGTAAATCCACTCAGTTGCAAGTCCCGCCATAAGAGACTTGTAACCTGTGTGTTCACAACCCACTGCCAAATATGATCTGGTTTATGTGAACAAAGGTAAAACTTGTATCTAGATTCAAAGATAAATGTAGCAATACCGTTATATAAACAATCTTTACAATGATGCCATATAAATAATGATGACAATGAAGTGGAAGCCATAATACTACGCTTCGTTGAATACTAGTGCAACGGGAAGGCAATGAAGTATGCAACATGTAAACACATAAGGCATTTGAGTAAGCCACAAACATTGAGTAAGGCAATTGGTGTTTAAGCAAACAAGTAGCATGTCCAAGTAAAAAAAGTATTGCATTTATGTAAAAACGAGCATGTATTCTCCCCCAAAGAGTTGGTAAAACAACTAAAAGAGTAGGGGCTATGACTCACCTTAAGTAAGATAGCAAGTAATGAAGGTAATGGTTGGATCGTGAAGGTTTCTACGAGCAACCTATAATAGAATGTTGCGACTTAGAATTTGAGTAATCAATATGAATAAGTGCCTATATAAATATCTTGCATCTAGTCCATGACGTGGTATGATGTATAGTGTAAGTCTTTGAAAAGAAATGATTCATGAAACATGTATAGTTTATATATCGTTTACTACCGTTCGGGCCGACATAATTCAGAAGTCATGTTAGTAAACGTTCGAGGAGCCAGGACACTTTAATTCGTAAATCCACAACTCATCTCGACGGCTTACATAATGAACTCCTCACATGAGGCTCCCTACTATTGTAGTAGTTGATAAAGTATATATATATAAGTTTTGATCCGAAAAGTTACATGTCCAAGTACTTGAATAAACTTAGGAAAGTTTATTATTACATGAAGATTGTTATTAGGGGAAGTTTCATAAGTTTTGTATGACCATTTTTCTTTGTAATATCTCATGGTTCCTTTTAAGTGAAGTAGATCCAAATTGTTTGTTCAAGTTATCGTCAACTCTTTGTTTCATGTTTACGCCTAAGTAAGCTTACATGGTCATTTCGTCATGGCCTTGCCATGACCTTTGGTCATTGTTCCATGGTCTTGAGACTCAACCTTGCCTCTAGCCATGGTTGTGGTCTTGATTCTAGGTCATAAGACCCCTTTGGTCTTCATAAACCATAACCTATATGTAATGACTTTGGTCTAAAAATGGGCTGTTAAGAATTTGAAGAAATTATCACTCGGAAAGCATTTTCAGGGCTTGAGCTTCTTTACTCCTGAACGAAAACGTCGTTCCGGACAACTTTCGTGTTTTAAGTTTTTGATGAATCGGACCAGAAGGGTGACTTTCAAAATGGCAGAATGCAAAAACAGTAGGTATCGGCAGTTTCGGCGTTTTGGTTTTGCTAACTTCAAATGGTCATAACTTTTGACTCGGGTACTCGTTTTGGGTGATTCAAATTGATATATTTTCCATGTTAAGTCCTCTACTGTAATATGTAATGATAAAATATCATAATTTTACCATTTTGATCAGGTCTTACCAAGAAAGTCACTAGTTTACTTGTTTTAATAACTTATCTTGTCAATCAATTACAACAACTTGTTTTACACACTTTTATACATCATGGACATGAATACAAGACATAATATAGCATGAATAATATGTAAATAACATGAACATGATTATTCAACAAGAAGCATGTTAGGGTTTGGCTTACAACTTTTGGCTTTCAAAGATGAAAGGAAGTTAACATGTAAGGATAGGACTATGATAGACTTGCTTCAACCCACTTCACTTCATGCAATCTTTCTACTCTTGTAATCTTGAAAGAGAGATGATGAAAGTTGAGGTGACTTGAGTGGATTCAAACTCAAGAGAAATCACCAAGTATATGAGGTTATGGAAGTGTTTTGATAACCTAAGATCAAACTAGGGTTTCTACCTTGAACTTTCACTTGAACCATGCTATAATTTGAAAGAAATAAACTAAATGTGAAGTGTTGTGGTGTGTGGGACGTTGGAATGACCAAGGAGGGGGAGGAGGGGTATTTATATGCTAATGAGGAGGTTAGAACTCATGACTAGTCAACACTTGCTCACCAAGTTGAACACATGTTCACATCTTAAGGCTTAAAGCATGGGATTAAGCCACCTAGGGGCTGAATCCCCCCCTAAGTCGGTTTGCCAAGCTTGGGGAGCAAGGGTGGACTTTTGATGATATTATCCAAGCTTATGGAGCTAGTTTCGACTCTGTAAAATGCTAACCGTAAGTTGTTACGTCACAAAACGTAAAACCGGGTATCGTAAAAATACGAAACTTGGAGGAATGATTAAACTTGTCAAAATACTCCATAATAAAATATAAAATGAGTGGTAGGTTCCATTGGGGTGGTTAAACCCTGCTAAAACTGGAAACACGGGTCTAAAACGCGTAATACGTAAAATGTACGAATATTGCGTAAAATTGAGAAAAGTAAAATGTTACTTTTCTAATAGGATAAAAATGATTTAAAAGGACTTATAATGTCTAGACTGGGCTCAGTCTAGTGTCGGTTGTTATTAAATGTCTTTTAGACATCAAACCGTAAGCCTAAAAATCAAGGAATGACTTATAAAATCAAGGAATGATTTTTTGTCAAAGGAGGAGGGAAAAATATGTTGACTTTTTCTAATAAGTTGAAAACTTAAATCGTCTTAGAAATGCGGTGCAGGTATAGGCTAAGGTTACGGCTGAGTAAAAACGCTTAAAAACTGAAAATTCCAGTTTTTCACGGCCGAGGCTTATTTTGGTCATGTTTTTCTCAATCATGATTAATTCTCAAATAAATCATGAGTGTGTCAAACATTTTTCTGATGCGGGGTCACTTAACGCGGTCGAGTTTCGTTGTACGTAGAATTTTTGAATGACGTTTTACCCTAAAACGTGTAATTCCTTATTAACTTTCACGAAAATGAGCTTATGAAAGTTAAACTTTTAATTTGCCATGGAAATGATTTATCACTCGAGGCCAAGAAACAAAAATCAAGTTTCGGGAAAATTTCGGGAAAAATGAATAGTAAAAGTGAATAGTGAAATTTTCCGGGAATGGTAATTAACCTGAAAATGTGAATTGTTACACTTGTCTCGGACATTCTTCACAATAGTAGCGCTCCTGTAAAGAATGCATCTGCTTACCGCACCAAATTTGAAACAAATTTGCCAGATATACTTGAAAGCTTTAATGACCTGTATCGGAGTATCACTGGAAGAATCACAGCTGAGGCCCTAAAGGTAAAATGCTAGAGGTGTAGCCATTGGTCATTGGTAAAAATCACTGAAATTGTCCCTCTAGGAAACTAATCGCATAAATGGCTCTTGAGAGCCTTAGAGTGACCATTTATATGCAATGATATTCCCTCTTAGGGGCCATTTATGCAATTTGTTTTAAGAGAGACGGTTTCAATGATTTTGAGCAAATCATAGGGAGTATGGACCACTTTAGTAATTCACTACATGATATTTTTATGTTTAATCATGATTATGTTTTATTACCTGATGGACATTATTTAAGATGAACATCTTCAGTCCTCATTCTTTGCTTATTTTCCTTCTGTTCTAAGTGTAACATTCTCTAATCTGCAGGAACGAGTCATGAAAGTTCTTCAAGTGTGGGCTGACTGGTTCTTATTTTCGGATGCATATGTAAACGGGTTGCGTTCAACATTTCTTCGATCCAGTAACTCTGGTGTTACCTCATTCCATTCCATTTCTGGCGATGCAACAGAAACCGAACACATGTCCAATTATAGCGAAACTGGCGATTCTGGAAAAATTAATCCAGATGCAGCGTTAGCAATCTGCAAAAGTGCATCCATGAAAGAACTATTAAATCTTCCTCTTGCTGAGCTGGAAAGACGTTGCAGACATAACGGATTATCTCTTGTTGGTGGTAGAGAAATGATGGTCGCACGTCTGCTTTATTTGGAAGAATCAGAAAAGCAAAGGGGTTATGCACTCAGTGATAATTTGAAGTATTCCCATCATAATCAAAGGGAAAGTAATGTCGATACAGGGTCTGTGGGATATTCAGGAAGGAATCATCAAGTGGATGATGATATGGGTGTCATATCAAAAGGCAAAGGTTCTGTGTCCATAGCTGCAATGATTCCGATCCCACAACCTGAGCTAAAAGCTTTCCCTAATAAGGCGAAACCCGAATCTGTATTGCCTGCCTCTAAGTGGGCCCGTGAAGATGATGAAAATGATGATGAACAAAAAAGAAGTACTAGAGATCTTGGATTGGGTTATTCATCATCTGGAAGCGAGAATGCTGCTGGTGGTCATGGTATTGAGGCTATGGATACCGCAAGCAATATCACGAGTTCTGATAGTAGTTTAACTGAAGAGAAGAGGTATGTACTTATTATCCTTGTGAAAAGTAATAGATAGAGTTTATTGAACTTCTCTCATATTTTTATAAGGAGTATCGGATTTTTCATTTAACATATATATTTTAAACTTCTTTTGTTTTAATTTCACATCCAGACTTTACTCATGGTTTTATTGATAAATACATTTAAGTGAAATAATTTGATACTTTTTGAAAACTTGCTATTGGGGAGTAATGTATATATCTAGTTGATATTATTTGGTATTTTAGGAAGGGACAGACTTACGACTTTGAAGTTATAAGTCTTTACTAGATTTTATTTATTTATTTTTTATATAACTTTACATTCATAATCATGGTTGTTTAATTGTCCCACACGTGCAGACAAAAGTTGAGACAGATTGAGGTGTCTTTGATTGAGTACCGTGAATCCCTTGAAGAACGAGGATTAAAGAAAGAAGAAATTGAAAAGAAAGTGGCGGCACATCAAAAACAATTACAGTACAAGTATGGCTTAACGGATCATAATGAAGATTCATCACACAAGAGTGAGTTTTAAATTGTCAGGGTTTAAGCTTTTGGTAATTTTGTTGAATACACATATAATGTTTTAGTGACCACAGGGACGTCTTCAGAAAGAAGGGAGAAAAGAGATGATTCACGTGAATCTTCAAGAAAGCGTCAACGAAGCCATCATGACAGTGAAAGCCCACAGCGTAAATCATCAAGTAGGGATCGGGAAAAGGGTAGAAGTTATGATTCACATACTGAAAGTGAGAAGGAACGAGACCATGATAGAGATAGACGCAGAGACAAAGACAGGGACAGCAGGAGAAGATGAACTGAGTTGGAATTCGTAGGTATGATTGATTTTGTCATGAATCAAAACAGATTTTTACAATGTATCAGCTTCTTTGAGCTTATGTTATGTTATGTTTGACATAATTGCATGTCATTCATGGTTTAGCTGTTTAAATCCTTTGGTTTTGTTGCAAACAACTGCAGCAGTAGCAACATGTGGATAATGATGATGATAGTCCCACAATGTTTCCTGCTCGTGATGGACATTCTGGAATTTACATGAAAATAACCCAGATTCATCCTCTTGTTCACGTGCTATGATTAATGAATCGTATTTGCTGTAAACAGCATGGTAACTTTTTTTTGCATCTTGTCACGGATCTGATAGGTTTGTTGTACGTACAAGAAACTATTTTGTGTTGGTGCTTTGAACTTTAAAGTGAGCATAGAACTGGGAGTATCATATTGAGCTTTTAGACCCGTATAGATCCAGTCTCTTTTTAATGCAAGACTCTTTGGACACGTTTGATTGAGAGATTCATAGAAATGAAATGAACCAGAGAATTGAATTGAAATTAATATATAGATTTTTAATGGATTCTACTGTTTGGTAACAACATATTTCAAACGAGAAATGAAAAAAAATTTATATGTTTTTTTTTTAAGAAAATAAAACAGAACCGATAATACTATCTATAACAAAGTAGTTACCTTACATGAAGACAGATAATTTACATATCAACAGTTTCATGCACACCAACATATGACAATATGGAAAATGGTAGATATCTATATTAACTAAAATAGTAATCAAGTATATCGCAAATAGGAAACCAATTAAGTGATTGGCATAATGGGTCGGTCCTATTATTTGTGTCTCATGTTAGTCTCCTCCACTTAAAAAGAACTCAGTCCTCGAGTTGTCCGGGTATAATGGAACATGCGAAGCATGATAAAGCGACATGTATAGCATGTTGAAAGTACTAGAGATACTCATAGTCTTTTAGGCAAGTCAACCACATAGGCATTATCATGATCTTATACACTATCATGAATGGTCCATACTTGGGCAGCAACTTGTTATATCGGAAAATTGGGAATCATTCACATTGACCTGTCTATGTTTTTCACTAGCCTTTTTAAACTTGTGGTTAGTTTCTTCCAACTTTTGTCGAACCTCAACTTGAACAGATTGTGAGTCATTCGCTAGCTTGGCTGCAACATGACTATAATTGGAAACATTAGGAAGCTTCAACAAGCATACAACATGACGTGGAGGTTTTTGATACACAACCGAGAATGGTGATCTCCCGATTGAACTGTGGGTAGTGTTATTAAATGAAAATTCTGCTTGGCGAAATGAATAGTCCCACAGCTTTGGTCGATCACCACAGATGCAACTAATCAAATTTTCTAGTGTTCAATTAACAACCTCCATTTGTCCAACAGTTTGTGGATGAGGTGAACTACTATACTTCAATGACGTGTCAAACATATGTCAAAAAGTTATTAATAAGTGACTTATGAACCGCGTATCACGATCATAAACAATGGACTTTGGCACTCCATATAGACGAACTACTTCATGAAAAAATAGACGAGCCACATGTGAAGCATCTGATATCATCTTACATGGGATAAAATGCACCATTTTGGAGAAGCTTCCGACAACAACAAAAACAAAATCCACTTCAAGTTGAGTTCGATGTAAACCAAGAACAAATTCCATTAATAAATCTTCTGATATAGACTCAGGAACCGGTATTGGCATGTAGAGACCGGTATTTGTGATTGTCCCTTTGACGTTTCACATGTGTGGCACTGTTGTTCAAACTTACCCACATCTCGCTTTAGTTGGGGCCAATAATACCACTATTACAAGCAATCTATAGTATTTTCCCGACCACCATTTAATTCCCGTCCGTGTAGATCACGAATCAACTTTTCTCTTAGTGAGCTACGAGGTATACACAAATGGTTACCCTTAAAATGATAACCGTCATTCATAGAAAAATCATCTTAGGGAAGTTTACTCCATGTGCTACCAAAATCTTCATCATTAGCATATAAGCCACACAAAACTTCAAATCCACTCACCTCATGGATCAAAGTCGTAACTCACAAAGAGTGTTGTACGTCTCCTCAAAGCACCACCTACTTGATTTTGATGTCCTGCTTTATGCTACAACCTAAAAGGAAATTTTTGTAGGTAAGAATCTCAAAGAGCATGCATTCAACTTTCATTCATTTGGCTTTTGATATACTTCAATGCTTGATGGTCAGTGTAGAGAACAAATTGATCATGAATAAGATAATGTTTCCAATGCTTTAAAGCCGTAAACACCGCATAAAATTCTTGATTATAAATTGCCACTTTTGATGAGCGTGACTTAACTTCCCGCTGAATAAGCAACGGGCCGTATCTCTTGAAAGAATATATAGCTCCAATCCCTACCCCACAATGCATCACATTCGACCATAAACAATTTATCAAAACTGGGGAGCAAGTACTCGCGTGGTACATAATTTTTCATAAATTAGTGCAAAAGTCTTGTCTTTATCTAAACTGAACGTGAATTTTCGTTTCTATAAGCAATTCGTCAAAGGAGCCACAGTAATGCTTAAATTACTGATGAATCTTCTATACAAAGTAGCAAGTCCATGAAAGCTTCGTATCTTGGACACAGACTTTGGGATTGGCCATTCTTCAATTGCCTTTACTTTCTCCTCATCAACACGAATACCGTTTATATATAGTTTATTTTCCAGCAGATGTTGATTGTCAAAAGTTTTTGACATTCATATTTAATGTGAAAATTAACAAACCATATGAATGTATTTTGCAGAAGAGTACTTATTTGCAACACTTGAGTTGCTTCAAAAATACAAAATCACCAAATAATACAATAAATCAAATCATAATAAAACTAAGCAAAAGAATGAAAATGTGTTTTGGGCTTTTGGTTATTTTCTTCATATTTAATAAAAGCTTTTCATTAAAGAATTGTCAAAACCTTATCTTCTTCACCTTCGACCTGGGTTTTGACCTGGTTAACAATTTGCAGAAATTGGAGCTGAATTTTCACAATATCTCCCACAAATCAACTTATGAAAATTAATGCAAACATTAATATCAATAAATTGGGCACTACAAAATCATTGCAAAAAATCATCTATATGGGTCTCAGCTCGATTCCTTGTATCATAAGCCCCTTAAGATTCTTCTCACCGGGATGCTTAAAATAAAGATGCATAGGAACTGATTCGGTGGTAGTTTTTGTTTTAAACTTCGATACTTTGACTTTCGTCCAACCATTGGACCTCTGTTGCGGAATGGCATTCCCTTTGTATCTATTTAGTGGGTTGTAGCCATTTTCTTCATGCTTTGGTCCGATAACCGGGGTGTGTGGAGGGCTTACTAAATATACATAACCAAAATCAACTTCTAGAGGAGCCTCAAATGCGGATTGGTCTTCTGGTAATTTGTAAACAAGGTAAACTGCATATGATGTTTCAGGTGATACGTCTTGGGGTTTTATTCTCCTCTTAATTTGAAATTTGTAGCCGCCTGTTATTACAAGCACTTCTCCAAATCTGCAGAAACAAAAAAGCTCTTTATTTATGTACTAAATTTGGAATGTGTAAGGTTTTCAAGTAGTATAAGCTTACTAATGTAATAAGTAGTTTTTGTTTATTGTTTAACAGGTGGTCATAACACATGCCAACTTCAAACAGTGATAACATTTAAACTGAGTGGAATTGGTCAATGGAAAATTAACATGTCATCACACACCAAACCAAATCCTACGATGTTTTGGCATATCCTTGGGTACAAAATCTAATGTTTAGAGCTCTCTTATTCATTAACTGATACACTAATCTAGTGATAGCAGCTCACTAGATTGTAACACTAACAAAGAACAGCTTTGATGAGGTTATTTCCTTTTCAGTTATCACATACTGTACTATTTTTCATCATTTTATACTAACTGTAGCTTACTATTAGAAGATGACACAAAGGTCCTTGTAGTTTTAATAAGGAACTGTATGGCCCTTGTGTAAGATTGACCCATACCAGGAGGTTTTGGGTTGAAAGATTTGGATCAATAGAATGAAACTCAAATCATCAAGAATTTATGGAATATTGCAGCATAATAAAGTGTCTTTCTTAACTATTACCCATTTATGGAATATAATGGATTCACACAATGAACTAGAAAGGCAGAGTGTTTGGGAAGTTAAACATGAGAACTTAGACAGTTGGAGATGAAAGAACTTGTATGAGACGAGAGATAAAGTGAACTCTCATATTGTCCGTAAATTAGGAGTGGCGAATCCAATTCAGTGGCCATTGGAGTGGCATACAATATATCCTAAAGTTACAAGCAACACAGAGTCTATAATCCTTTGTGAAAAGATGTAGAGGTATGGGAAAACTCAAAAGGTAAAGAATTCGTATTTGTTGATAAACATTTATGGAAACTTATTAGAACTCAGACTCCAAAAGTGCAGTGGTTTACCTAGGTATGGTACTCTCAGTGTAATCCTTGCTATATATAGAAAGAAAATAGAAACCACTATCATTATAGCTCACTTTGAGAGGAGACTCAAAAATAGATTCGTATAGTGGTAATTTGTAGACAAAGTAACTTGCATAGGCCGTATCAGGTGATCGCACTTCGGTTTAATTTCGTTAACAAGTTCAAATTTGTAAGCCAGCAGTTATTATAAGGACTTCTCCAAATCTGCAGATACAAGGGAATCATCTAATATGTAATTGATTCAGAAAGTTTTTAAGGCATCCAAGTAGTTGAAGCAAACTAATGTGTTAAGTTGTTTATTGTTTATTGTTTAACAGGTGGACTTGCTAGACTTTTTATAAAAAAAAAAGGGTTCTATAAGTGCTTTCTCATTCATTACGGATATAAAACTGAGTGATTGGTTAAAACATATGTGAACTTTAAACAGTGAAAAGATATATTTAAATGGAGCGGAATTCGTCAAAGGGAGCTTTCCATGCCATCACGCACCAAACCAAAGTTCTATAATGGTTTGGCATACCGTAGGGAACAAAATCCAGCATTATGGATTCTCTTTTGAAGCTTTACATAATTGATTGCTTATGTTCTTGAGTCTTTTCGGGTTTATTGGGATTCATTAATCATGCTTCATAGAACTGCTATAACAGAGAATACACTTCTATGTAGCATGATAACTTGAGTACTATTGGAGATCCGCGTAACTATATCTAGCATAGATGCTTTTATGAAGCTATATTTAAAGTATCCTCAAGATACAAGCATCTCAGAGCCAATTTTATATCCTGTGTGAAAAGCGACAAGTATGAAATAACTCAAAAAGTAAAGAAGTCCCAGAATACTTATGAATAGAAATTCAAGAGGAGTTACAAGCACAGGACAAGTGCAGTGATGGTATGCAGTAATAATTGTGAAACACATTGTCAACTTTTTCTCAACTGCACCTTCGCACTGTGGGTCAGCTGGCTAACGATGGGTCTCAATGGGTTAGCTTATGACTTACAAGATGTTAATGATTTTGGTTCTAGAATCTAGATCCTATAGAGACAATATATGGAGCATCCTTAGAAGCTGCTGCTGCATACTTCTTATGGTAGGAAAGAAATTATAGAATTTTTAGAGATGAAGAAAAGGAGTTGGGATAATCATTGTTGATGCTATAAAGCCTAAGCTAATGAGTTTTATGGTGACTTCTATAGTCCTCCATTTAGCAAAGCTTTGGTGCGGAATGTGGCTAAAAATATTCGTCTGATACAGGAAACAAGGATCAATAGAGTTGTGGTCTTTAAAAGCCAGTGAGAATTGTTGTCGTCACTGTGTAGTGATGGTTTAAATTGTAAACATATTTGTGTAAACTGGATTAGAACATTGTGTAGATTTCATTATTAATCCTTCAAATATGGATTACCGTGGGAGTTTTCCTTGGGATCCAGTGTGAATGTGTACATCTAATTGGCAATTAATATATTTCACACGTGTACTAAATATTATTTGATTTTAGAGCTGGTCATAATCTTCTTTGGCATACGTTTATGAATTCCATCATTTAAAACTGTATTTTTCAGGTCTTTTATGATTTCTAGATTTTAAAACTTTATTACAGTTTTATATCATTTTCGGTTAAAAATATCATGACTTCAAAATCAGAATATGTAAAATTTGGCAGAACTTGCCAACAATACACGTTGTTAGTTGGCTGCAAGAGAAGTACTCGTAAAGCGTTTATTTCAAAACAAATGTTTTACTATATTCTGCTACAATGTATATAGATGGTTCAGGTATCTTGATAAAAATGTGTATGACATAATTTGTTTTTGCAAATAATAAGTACCCCGATTTTTATTTGCAATAATTAGTCTCAAATTCCTAAGTGGTTGAAAACTAACCTAATTAATCTTGGTTTTAGTGTTTGTTTGGCAAATTTTTAGCCCAATGTGGATACGTATACAGAAGACATAAACATGTTCAAGAAAACTGGCAAGAAGATAGAGAAAGAACCTTGATTTGGGTAAAGAGCACCAAGTAGTTTGACCTTCCAATATTAAGCAAGACGCTCTAGCTGATAGCATTAAACATTTCTTCTCATTTTTATGAAGATAAGACCACAATCAATAAAGAAATATGTATATGTAAGTAATTGTTTAGAAATTCTAAAATAATTTCCTATAAACAGGTGAAACTGTGTTCGTAGGCTGCATAATTGCTACATAATAATTTTTACCATTTTATTGAACTGGAACCATTTTCCAAGACATGAGTAGAGATTCTTCTTTATTTTCCACTTTTTAGTATCGCTTGACAATTTCAGTATGCCTGAATCTGATATGGTTTGTGTATCCTCTACCTTGTCATCCTCTAACATTGGATCTTCCACCTATTATCAAATATAAACATATATCAGACAAATTGGCCATTCTTGCCCCAACCTCCATTTCGAAAGGCAATGAAGTGAAAGCTATGGGATACTCATTAAGTAGAATGCATCTAACATCTTACACGCTTCCTATGTGGCAGCTATATATTAAATCATTTCTTTTGGTAGTTCCCATTGTTAGTTTTAACTAAATTTCAAATTCTTTTAGCAGTTCATCAGATTACAATAACCACATTTTGGATCATGATTGTTAGTAATGAGTCTTTTTAAATTTGGAATGAAGATAATGTAAATAATCAAATTAAAGCGAAAACAACATTGGCTATAATTAGTTTAATACTTTCTATTGAAATTTATCTTTTCGTCATAGTTAAAGTTTCATGTAATTTGTGTATTTTTTGAAATTCAAAATGAATTCAACAGGTAGCAGCTCAACCCAACCCACCTGAACCACTTTGACCCGAAAAAATTTATTTTTATTTTTTAAATGACCTGCTTTGACCCAAACAAGTTTCTACATGTTCCCGACAAAACCTAATCTTGTTAACTGGTATTTGTTAGCTTACTATTTCCAGGGGCTGAAACATTATGCCTTCTACTCCTTTTATATTGGTTCCAGAATTTTCAAAAATAATTTCAAGATCAACAATACTCCCATCGCTAGTGAATTGATACAATTCAGCCATATAACACGGATCACCATCTCTCTTATTTGCAAGGTACACAACAGAAGTTGTTGCCTCCCCTCTTAATCTGTACTTGAGGTCTACGTACACTTGTTTACCATATGAGGAACTGTCGTATACAAGGTTCACGATGTATGTGACTGATGGTGTCAAAAACTGAGTCTTCACATGTGTTTTGAATCCCTTATCGTTTGTTTGAAAAAGGCCTGCTGGAAATCTGCATGAAGAAGAAGAAGCAAAGAATGATGCATCAATTTATATATACTTATGTAACAATAGGGATAAGTCTGAGTATGACAAGTCACCTTGACCAACTATCAGACTCATATCGAGGAATGGAATCTTCATTCGGAACCAAACAGTCTTTGATGGATATCATGTGACAGTGTTCTCCTTTCTCATTAAGTGAGAACCACTGCATAATTAGTAAGTTGGGAATTAGTTCTACTCTGATTACCTTTATAAATAGACATATCCAATTGAATACCGTTTTGTATCCATTAAGGTGGACTCCTTTAGATAGAATCTGTTTAAGTTCATCAAGGGATGTGTATAACAAAGATTGTGATGCAGCCTCGATTATGTGCTGGTACTCTTCAAACACTGGAAGTTGCACCTATATAATGACATATCCAATCAGTTAAGTGTCATTTTTTCTTTACATCTTGTATAAATAACATAACCTTTGACAATAAAGTGCTTACTTTTTCTTCAGATGGTTGGAACTCAAATCCTGCTACTTTTTCCCAACGGCCTTCGAACTCAAATTGAAGGTCTGCAGTTGAGTGTTGTGTTGTAAAGTGATACAAAGGAACAATGAACCATCCATCTTCTCTCAAATGGGTAGAAGGGTAAATAATTAAAACTTTTATCTCATCCTCCCCATCTATTTTGTATCTCAGGTTAAATGAATTGACATCTGATTGATCTTTATATCGGAAGACAAGGTTGAGTGTGTATGAGATTTGAGGTGTCAAGTATTCACCTCTCACACGTGCTTGGTAACATAGCCCCCCTGAAATCTGCATAAAGAAGAATAAAGGCAGCAATTAATTAGAGAAAAAGGATGGATAAAGTTACTGAATACCAGCAAAAGGGATAAAATAAGAGACCTTGAATTAACAATATCAAAATCAGACGGATCTTTTAAATAGCGGGCTTCAATTTCATCGAGATCGAGACAGGCTTGAATGTAAATCCTTTCAATGTGTTTCCCCTTCTCATTTATACACAGCCACTGCACATCCAATGAAAAATAAAGTCTTGAATTACAGTAGTTATCATTAGGTTTACAATATGAGAATCATGGCATTAATTGGGTCAGACCTTTTAGATTTGGGTCAAGGGAATTGGGACCAAGTCTAGTGGGTAAGTCTTTGTGGTTGATAACAGTGATCCATTTTTTGTTTTGTGTTAAGTTTCTACCGTAATAGATTTTGAGTAAACTAAATCATTTATTATTTTTTTCCTCCAAATATGAACACACTTGAGATGCCATTTTTTAAAAAAAGTACAGGAAATTAGATTAAATTTGATGACTCAATTTTGACACATTTGAGATGTCATATTTGCCATGGTATCAATGAAGTCAATTTCCAAAAAAGGCTAACATTTTTTAAACGTAATTTACCAATATAAATATTCAAATAAATAATTAAAAGCAATGTAGCTAATTACCGTTTTGCCCTCATTAATGGTTAAGCCTTTGGTTAGAAGCTCTTTGAGTTGTTTTCCAGTTTTGTATATTAGAAGAGGATCCACAGCCTTAAGTATATCTTCATACTTTGTTAGCACTTCGAGCCTGAGATCAGGAAATTCCTGTGATTCAAGTGCAATCTCCAGTTCTTCCACAACACGTAACATCGTTGGCCGTTCTTCACGAGCTTTCTGCAAACATTGATATGCAATGTTTGTAAATGTATGCAAAGAACTTGGATCCATTTGTTGGATGAGATCTTGCAAGATAATCTCATCTAACTTATTCTCTTCGTAGCTTTGTTTCCACATAGGCACTAAAACATTTAACTGACCAATGCTAAATTCAAAGCAAAGTTTCCCAGACAGGACTTCGAATAAGACTACTCCAAATGAGTAAACGTCAGACTCTTTTGTGAGGGAGTATGTCTCCATAAACTGAGGATCGCAGTATCCAAAGGTACCCAAGGCACCAGTGACAAGAATTGAATTCTGCTGATCAGCGGGGCCTATTTTTGACAGTCCAAAGTCAGAAACTTTAGCATTGAAATTCTCATAGAGCAGAATGTTAGCACTTTTAATATCACAATGAATAAGTCGTTGGTATGTCTCTCTCGGATCATGAAGGTAGCTTAGTCCCTTGGCAGCATCAAGGCATATCTTCAATCTTTGTGTCCATGTGAGATTGACATCTTTTAAATAACCATCAAGACTTCCACGTGATGCATACTCATACACAAGTATCATCTCATCCCATCCGCGGCTGAACCCCAGGAGGGAGATGATGTTTTCATGTCTGTAACATGAAAGCATTCTGACTTCTTTATGAAACTCAGCATCTCCTTGACCATATTTACGATTGAGACGCTTTAAAGCAACCAGGCTTTTCCCCTCGGAGTGAGAGTGAGACAATTCCCCCTTATAGACCTTACCAAAACCACCATGCCCAATAACATTTTCTTCATTAAAGTTAATGGTGGCTGATTTGATCTCTTCGAGTTGAATTTCAAGATGTTCAAAACCTTTCATGGAAGCCGCCTTTCTAAATTGGTAATCAAATACTAATGAGATAGATTTCAATTGTAGAAATGGAAGCACGGAATGATGAATAAGGATAGATTTGAAGGTAGAGAAAGATTTATTTGTTGTGATTGCTTCAACAAAAGAAATTCCTTTGTAATTAGAAAGAGAAAACTCACTTAACAACAAAAGCTCGGCTAGACAAGATATGGTTTACCTACCACAGTCGGATGAAATGGTTATATACAAGTTGTAATTACAACTAAATTTCATGTGAATATGAAACTGATTCTACAAAAGTAAAAAGAAGTATTGAAAAATGAAATGTGAATGGAGGTGGGACACCAATCATTTCCATTAGCGTTACTTCACTGATGAAAGGTGCACATTTTATTTAAAGAAAAAGTTGAAAGCATAGTAAAATCTTTAAATCCGTGCTAAAGTTGTTGGGGGCTGATATGATATCTTGTAGAAAAAGAAGCACTGAAATTGGTGTTTGTAATCTTGTAATCTTTCTAATGAAAGACAACTCACAATTCTCCTATACTGAAAGTTTTTTAAGAATTGAGAAGATGTAAACACTTGAAGGCAGAGAAAGATTGGTTTCATGACTTTAATGACACCGCTAACCGTAATTTATCACTTATCAAACATGAAATATGATTAAACTAATTACTTAAATTGCAGCACTAACCCAAATGCATTGAAGGTGTTGTACATTTGTGCATGTCTAGAAGTGGGAATGAGATGGTTAAAGTCAAGATCTGTGTACGTTACTAGAATAAAAAAATACTCCTATTTATCCCATCCATTATCAACAACACATGATAACATAGATAAAGGCATAAAGCAGTTACAATGTCAATACAGAGGCTGAAAAACAACTTCATAATAATCACAATATTCAAATAACATCAAAGATAACCAAGTTACAGAATTGCAGAGGGCAGATATGTATAATGACGGTTGCAATAGCTTGACTAGATAACTTTAATCAGTCAGTAAACTATGGGAATGGGTCAAAATAGGTAATTTTTTGGTACGGGTCAGCCTGACCTGTTACATACTTGGTGTAAATCCTGTAACAACTAAATACAATTAAAAAAAAAAAAAAAAAAAAAAAAAAAAAAAAAAAAAAAAAACACTATTCAAAATTAGGAATCCTAAAAGAGTACTAACACAATAGTATTATATTTTCTTAAATGTATAATTTTTTGAGGTAGAATATAAATTCATTTTGGCCAGCCAGCTTTCGACAAGTTAGATCTAGACACGTTACCTTTTGGTTAAGTTTTTATTTATTTTCATAAAAAAAAAAAAAAAAAAAAAACCCGTGAGACATGATTATATTGCATAAGAACACACAATTTTTTTTCTGGGTGCATGTATCACATGATTGCATAAAAATTGTATGTGTCGAGCTGTTAAGCACTAAACAAATAATGATCGGTTGTTATAATGCAACATTAAATATTAATTGCTGCCCAATAATTGAAACAAATAGTGATCAGTTGTTATAATGCAACATTAAATATTGATTACTTGCCAATAATACAACCAATAGTGATGTGTACAGATTCCAGATAACCTAATTTTATCAAAAATAATACTCCTAATAAAATAATTTAAGTTTAAGTAAACAAATCGAGGGTGGTTAGGATGTCCTTTTATTTGACATTAAAAATTTGATACTTAATTAACACGTTGAATAATCAACCTTAAGGAGTTAAGGGTGAAATCAGCTGCAAACATGTACTCGCTTCACCTGTGAAGCATACTGGATATGAAACAGTAAAATCCCGGCAAAACTTCATATATGCAAATATGCAGGAAAACATACAGCTCACTAAACTGTTGACTACGTACTTCTTATTCATCGGTCATCACATAAATATTTAGCGTAACATTATCATTATCCTTATTCAAACAACTTAAACAATAATTAACAAGGAAACATAAACGATAACCATCACATAACCATTAAAAAAAAGTGAAAGAAAACACGAACTAACAGGAGCAACAGCTCATTCACGAACAGAATAACGTAGTTATCTGGGCTAGACATTATATCAAACACTTTGGTAGGCATTGCATAGATGAGCTTCATTTGTGGCAAATCTAAATAACTATGCACACAAATTTCGCATATATGTCAATGAAAATATATCTCTTCAGCCAGGAAAGTCAAATTTCACTTGAGCATTTTATCGAGCACCCTACTTCATTATATGTTCCGAAAACAGTTTTTATATATTGGTTCAGTTCAAAATCGGTTTGACTTTCAGAAGAAAGCCGAACCCTAACCTCTATGTTACAACATAGTGAGAGTAACAAGTGATTAAGACTTGATATCGGTATTACTTTTTGTTTTCTGTACTCCGTTTACTTTATCAAAAACAGGTAAAAACATTTCACACACAAAAAAAGTTTTTCAAGAAAACATTTACATTGGTGATATGGGTGATAGAACAAAGTACTTGTTAGATTTACTACACATATGTAAACAAGAGACATATAGAAAACAAAACAGAGAGCTTGAATGAAGTTTATATTTTGATCTTCCTCTTCTCAATGTTGAGTTTTTATATTTACCATACTTGAGCCGAGTTTTATCTTGCAAGCTCTCATTCCCAAGAAGCAACCTTGCACACAAGGATAATTGGAATGTGCATTGGCTGGGCCTCATGGAAGTATTTTTGTAAACTTGTTGTGTGCGCATCACTTTAGTATGTCCAATATGGGTACTTTTGAGTTTTTGTTATGTTTCAAGTTACAACATAATAATAGTAACACATGAGTAAGATTCTTTATAGGGTAACACTTTTTGTTCACTATTGTCTGTTTAATATATCAAAAAATGGCACTACTAGTAACATGCAACATATTTACACAAAACCATAACTTAATAAACAAAGAAAGGTTTTTTGATCATCTGTAAAGCTTTCCAAGAAAATATTTCCTTTGGTAACTAAATTAAAGGGTGAAAGAATATGAGAGTTCTTGTTAAATCTTTTTAGGGACTATTTTTGTCCTTTGATAGATTCCAGGTCAGTATGCAGAGGTAATCTAAGGTCATAAAATGTAAATATATAATATCAAGGTCAACATTGTAAATAAATGCACTTTTCAGCAACTTCTTTTCTGGACTAGTTATATGGGACAATTATGACAATCCAGTAAAAATGTTTGTAAATTAAGCTCAGATTCTTTATTTTGATAATCTTCAAAAGAAATCTTGTTTCACCTGGTTCTCCACATTGTCTTGGGTTTTCACCCGTTTACACTCAGGGGTATCACGTGAATTTTGGAGGCCTTGTGGAGATATTGAAAGCCGACCCTTATCATCGCCGTCCACTTGTTCGTGTGGATTTTGATGCCCGTGTACTTATTTATAAAGTATGGCTCTGTAACTTGAAACATTTGATGTATTAAATTTTGTTATAAATATTATAAATGTATTACAATTATATAAAAATATCAAAACAGTGAAGCCACACTCTGATAATTATCAACCACCATTGAAATAATTTCTCTCACAAGGGCTAGGGCAGAAACCATCAATTTTATAAGCTATTTTGGACTTGTTGAGAAATACAACAATAAAATTAAGACATACAACTATAGGGGTGCAAACTGAGCATGGCCAAATTGATCACCTTCTTCCTCTGTCCTTTGATAATACGCTTAAAACTAAAAGAGATTGAATCTATATGGGTCTAACCTCAATACTCTGTACCATAAGCCCGCTAAGATCCTTCTTCACAGGATGCTGAAACTTAAGATGCATAGAAACGGTTTCAGGAGTCTTCCTGGTATCAAACTGAGATACTTTTACTTCCATCCAACCATCCCTCCTCTGTCGTGGAACAGCGTTCGGATTGTGTCTGTGTTGTGGGTTGTAACTGTTTGCATCAAACTTTGGTTTGATAACCGGGGTACCAGGAAGGCTTACAAAACACACAAACCACAAATCCCAACGGGTACCATTTTTAGTATTCACTTCTAGAGGATCCTCAAATGTAGACTGGTCTTGTGGTAACTTGTAGAGTTGTAGACAATGTAACTTGCATATATGTATCAGTTGATAGCATTTCGGGTTTTATTTAAGTCACAAGTTCAATTTGCTGCCAGCAGTTATTACAAGGACTTCTCCAAATCTGCAGATACAAGAAACTCATCTAATATGTAATTGATTCTGAAAGTTTTTTAAGGCATCCAAGTAGTAGAAGCCAACTAATGTGTCAAGTTGTTTATTATTTAATGGGTGGAGTTGAAAGGCTCTTTAAGGGCTTTCTCGTTCACTATGGGTAACTGAACGACATGCCAACATCAAACAATGATAACATTTAAGGTGAGGTGAATTGGTCAATGGAAAATTTCCATGCCATCCCACAACATAGAAAAAGTCATGCAATGCTTTGGCTTGTCATGGCGGTACCAAATCCAACATTTAGGACTCTCTTTTTTTATATATATATATATAAAAAGACTTTGATTAAACACTTTTCTTACACATATAATCCACAACATTTTTACCAAAACAAAATACACACAATTCAGTGGGACATTTCAACGAACACTTGGATTACACTCTAAACATATAACTCACAAACATTGTAAACAAAAATATTAAAAAAATAATAATAAAATATATATATATATATATATATATATATATATATATATATATATATATATATATAGGGGGACTTTCTTACGAGAACCATTTTATCTGCGAGAACTGAGAGAACCACCAAAAACATACATGCACGCCTTTTAAATTAAATAAAAATACATGCAAATCATCAATAATCGTAAACATCCACCTATGTTATTCAATATCATTATGAACTCATCCTCTTTTTTCACAAAAACCTTACACACGGCCGCAATATTGTCGTTGCACGTCTTATAAGAACATACATGCAAACCTTCAAAGAAATTTTTTGTATTTCGAATTTCTTATCAAATTCTTTAGAACAACTATGTTTTTTTTAAAACATATGTGTTGTTTTGAAAACATATGTGCAAAAATACAATTATTGAAGGCGTGCATGTATGTTTTTGGTGGTTCTCTCAGTTCTTGCGGATAAAATGGTTCTCGTTTGAAAGTTACACTATATATATATATATATATATATATATATATATATATATATATATATATATATATATATATATATATATACAAAACTGATTCGGACATTTCATCGAGCACTTGGTCTACACGTATTTAATACATTCAAACTAGAGATATAAGTTTCCACTGGTACTCCCTAAGCACACAGCCACACACAACACATTTCCTTCACGCAAAGACACACCAGATAATGATAAATAGAAGAGAGTATGAGTCCGTACAGCAGATAGAAGCAAATAGAATCCTTGTGAACAGAATGTCGATCTAACACTGTAGATGAAATAAGCTTGCCAAGACTTTGTCGCTTCAGCTTGTTCAGTTGACCATTTAAGGAAATAGAATCCTTTGGATGTGGAATTTTTAGGCGCCTTTGATTGGTGAGAGCGAGTTACTTTAGGACTAGATCACCAAATCAAGTTACTATTTTGTTTTACACCTTATTGAATATAAATACATGATTCATAATTTGGGTGGGCATAGTGTGTTTCATTGCAGTTTGCAAGGTGCTAAATTAAATGAAGTCCAAAGTTGTTGACTATTAGGGGATATTTTGTATGAAGCATTAATAAATAGGCATATGTATGTGAGTTTAGTACTCACAAATTAAGTGTTGAAAATTATGTATTTTTATATTTTTTCCCTGCAGGTATGTTCCTTCTTTCTTACCCCCTCCCATGGCAACCAAGGGTAAAGAAAATGAAAAACAGGTTAGTGAACTGCTGAAACATTTCTATGCTACTAGCTTGTTGACTTTTTGCATAGTTGCATTGTGTGTTCGACTTTTTTTGTGGCCGATTGTAACGGATTTTTACTACTGACAGAAGGACGAAGAGAGGCCAAAAGAGAAAAGCAAAGGGAAGGCGAGGAATATAGACTATTTCATGGAGGAGTTAAAACATGAACAAGAAATGAGAGAAAGAAGAAACCAAGAGCGCGAAAACTGGCAGGACGGACGTCCAACTTCAACGGTAAGATATGATTTTATTAGGAAGTTCATCATTAGTCAACGAGTTGCCCCTAACTACCTATCTAGTCAAATATTGCAATGCATACATTTTCAACCTTGTTTGGCATTTATATAAAGAGGATTTCATATATAAATAAACCATAATCTCATCTAAATCACATATACTTGTATCTTACTATCTCAGCTATCTAGTCGGTTTGATGAGTTGCCTGATGAATTTGATCCGAAGTTTGGTTCCTTTGATGATGGAGATCCTCAGACCACCAATTTTTATGTCGGAAATCTTGCACCTCAGGTCAGATCGTGATGCATGGTGCTTTAGTTGGTGAAAAAATGCAAGCTGACCTTTTCTTTCTATGGTCAATACATTTCAGGTAGATGAAAATTTTCTTCTGCGGACAGTTGGAAGATTTGGACCCATTGCTAGTGTGAAGATAATGTGGCCAAGGACAGAAGAGGAGCGAAAACGACAAAAAAACTGTGGTTTTGTGGCTTTTATGAACGGTGCAGATGGACAAGCTGCAAAAGATGAAATGCAAGGTTAAGCCCTTCCAAATAGTATAAGAGCTAAAATTCTTGTTTATATGAGAGTACAGGTCAACAATCTGATTCGTATATTTATGTAGAAATTTTCCAGCTATACCGGTAATGTCAACTTTTACGTGTCACACAGATGGGAAATTATATGAATTGAAGTTCTAGAAATGTTTAGTTGAATCATTTATGGAGCTTCTAAGTTGCAAACTTTCTTAGCAAGAGTGATAACTGAATATTGTATTTAATGTTTCAGGGGTGATTGTTTATGATTATGAATTGAATATTGGGTGGGGTAAATCCGTTTCTCTCCCTTCTCAATCACTCCCTGCTCCTCCTCCAGGACAAATGGCCATCAGGAGTAAAGAGGTATGCTTTATGTTTGTAAAAATTTGCTATGAGTTTTAGCTTAAGTGGATGATATAAAACAGTAATGACTTGTGCGGGTCTTATGAGTGACCTTTTGTGGTTTGCAGGGTGCCACTGTGATCTTGTCCGGTCCATCTGGTCCTCCCATTACTTCGGTTCCAAGCCAGAACTCTGAGCTGGTAAGTTGACCGTTAATTTTTTAATTTACGTGATAGGTTGAATATATCTTACACTACATTTGTAAGCAAAAGCTATTCTAAGGTACTGATATTTTAACCTTGGTGATTAGGTTCTTACTCCCAATGTGCCCGATATAACAGTTGTTATGCTTGAAGATGCCTGCTTTAGAAAAGTAATTGATAAAATGGCCCTTTACGTTCTTGATGGAGGTTGTGCTTTCGAGCAAGCTGTAATGGAGAGGGTCCGTGGGAACCCTCTTTTTAGTTTTTTGTTTGAACTCGGCTCTAAGGAGCATACTTATTATGTGTGAGAGGCTTTATTCCTTTGCTCAGGTACATGTTTGACAAGCAATTAGAATTGAACCCTAGAAAAGGGAATGGCAGCTTGAGATATATGTGGATTGAAAGATTAATATTTGCTCTCACAAATGCAGGGTGATACGATGCATAGGTGGCGAACTGAACCTTTTATCATGATAACCGGTAGTGGGAGGTAATAATTGCCAGAAACATATCTTGATACTTCCTTTACAAATCATGCATATGTTATTATATAAACCAGTGATTTAAAAAACAAAATTTGGTACCAATTGCTAGATGGGTCCCACCTGCTCTGCCAAAAGACAAGAGTCCAGAGAATGAGGAGACGGGAGCTACATTTGCTGCTGGAAGAAGCAGGGTACAATCTTGTTATTTATTTTCTTTTGTCAATCTTATATCAGCCAGGTGCAATTAAGTTATTTATTATACTTATTTTCCTTTGATTATCTTCGTGCAGCGTGTGGAGACTGAACGTACATTGACTGATGCACAAAGAGATGAATTTGAAGATATGCTCCGTGCTTTAACATTAGAAAGAATCCAAATCAAAGAAGCAATGGGTTTCGCTTTAGATAATGCTGATGCTGCTGGAGAGGTATCCTGACCCTAAAAGTTATTAGTTATGATATGTTTTGGTGTTTTTTTATTGCTTAATCCGCTTTTTTTATTGCAGATAGTTGAAGTTCTAACAGAGTCTTTGACTCTTAAAGAAACTCCAATACCTACTAAAGTTGCAAGGCTCATGCTTGTCTCAGACATTCTTCACAATAGTAGCGCTCCTGTAAAGAATGCATCTGCTTACCGCACCAAATTTGAAACAAATTTGCCAGATATACTTGAAAGCTTTAATGACCTGTATCGGAGTATCACTGGAAGAATCACAGCTGAGGCCCTAAAGGTAAAATGCTAGAGGTGTAGCCATTGGTCATTGGTAAACATCACTGAAATTGTCCCTCTTGGAAACTAATCGCATAAATGGCTCTTGAGAGCCTTAGAGTGACCATTTATATGCAACGATATTCCCTCTTTGGGACAATTTATGCAATTTGTTTTAAGAGAGACGGTTTCAGTGATTTTGAGCAAATCATATGGAGTATGGACCGTTTTAGTATTTACTACATTATATTTTTAGGTTTAATCATGATTATGTTTTATTATATAATGGACATTATATAAGATGAGTATCTTCAGTCCTGATCCACTCATATTCTTTTCTTATTATCCTTCTGTTCTAAGTGTAACATTCTCTTATCTGCAGGAACGAGTCATGAAAGTTCTTCAAGTGTGGGCTGACTGGTTCTTATTTTCGGATGCATATGTAAACGGGTTGCGTTCAACATTTCTTCGATCCAGTAACTCTGGTGTTACCTCATTCCATTCCATTTCTGGTGATGCAACAGAAACCGAACACATTTCCAATTATAGCGAAACTGGCGATTCTGGAAAAATTAATCCAGATGCAGCATTAGCAATCGGCAAAAGTGCAGCCATAAAAGAACTATTAAATCTTCCTCTTGCTGAGCTGGAAAGACGTTGCAGACATAACGGATTATCTCTTGTTGGTCGTAGAGAAATGATGGTCGCACGTCTGCTTTATTTGGAAGAATCAGAAAAGCAAAGGGGTTATGAACTCAGTGATAATTTGAAGTATTCCCATCATAATCAAAGGGAAAGTAATGTTGATACGGGGCCTGTGGGATATTCAGGAAGGAATCATCAAGTTGATGACGATATGGGTGTTATATCAAAAGGCAAAGGTTCTGCGTCCATAGCTGCAATGATTCCGATCCCACAACCTGAGCTAAAAGCTTTCCCTAATAAGGCGAAACCCGAATCTGTATTGCCTTCCTCTAAGTGGGCCCGTGAAGACGATGATAATGATGATGAACAAAAGAGAAGTACTAGAGATCTTGGATTGGGTTATTCATCATCTGGAAGCGAGAATGCTGCTGGTGGTCATGGTATTGAGGCTATGGATACCGCAAGCACTATCACGAGTTCTGATACTAGTTTAACTCAAGAGAAGAGGTATGTACCTATTATCTCATATTTTTATAAGGAGTATCGGATTTTTCATTTAACATATATATATATTTTAAACTTCTTTTGTTTTAATTTCACATCCAGACTTTACTCATGGTTTTATTGATAAATACATTTAAGTGAAATAATTTGATACTTTTTGAAAGCGAAGAGGTATACTTACCATTGGGGAGTAATAAATATATCTAGTTGATATTATTTGGTATTTTTAGGAAGGGACGGACTTACGACTTTGAAGTTATAAGTCTTTACTAGATTTTATTTATTTATTTATTTTTTATATAACTTTACATTCATAATAATGGTTGTTTAATTGTCCCACACGTGCAGACAAAAGTTGAGACAGATTGAGGTGTCTTTGATTGAGTATCGTGAATCCCTTGAAGAACGAGGATTAAAGAAAGAAGAAATTGAAAAGAAAGTGGCGGCACATCAAAAACAATTACAGTACAAGTATGGCTTAACGGATCATAATGAAGATTCATCACACAAGAGTGAGTTTTAAATTGTCAGGGTTTAAGCTTTTGGTAATTTTGTTGAATACACATATAATGTTTTAGTAACCACAGGGACGTCTTCAGAAAGAAGGGAGAAAAGAGATGATTCACGTGAATCTTCAAGAAAGCGTCAACGAAGCCATCATGACAGTGAAAGCCCACAGCGTAAATCATCAAGTAGGGATCGGGAAAAGGGTAGAAGTTATGATTCACATACTGAAAGAGAGAAGGAACGAGACCATGATAGAGATAGACGCAGAGACAAAGACAGGGACAGCAGGAGAAAATAAACTGAGTACGAATTTGTAGGTATGATTAATTTAGTCATGAATCAAAACAGATTTTTACAGTGTTCAGCTTCTTTTAGCTTATGTTATGTTATGTTATGTTTGACATAATTGCAGTTTATTCATGGATTAGCTGTTTAAATCCTTTCGTTTCTTGCAAACAACAGCAGCAGTAGCAACATGTGGATAAATGATGACGATAGCCCCACAATATTTCCTGCTCGTGATGGACATTCTGGATTTTACATATAAACCCGGATTCATCCTCTTGTTCACGTGGTATGATTAATGAATCGTATTTGCTGTAAACAGCATGGTAACTTTTTCTTTTTTTTTTCTTTTTTTTTTTTTGCATCTTGTCACGGATCTAATTGGTTTGTTGTACGTACAAGAAAGTATTTTGTGTTGGTGCTTTGAATTTTAAAGTGAGCATAGAAGTGGGAGTATCATATTTCGCTTTTAGACCAGTATAGTGCAGTCTCTTTTTAATTCAAGACCCTTTTATGTGCAAGGACAAGAATAGTGAAACAGGAACCTATAAAATAGAGCATCAAACTCGGTAATTATAAGACAATAAAACCCAATAAAAAAAAATCATAATTCATCTAAAACTTTGTAACTATGACAATATGGAAGCTAGTAGATATATATATGCTTATAACGCCTATGCACGCGCGAGGGTTTTTTTTTTTTTTTTTTTAACTGTTTTGAATGATATATTTTTATTTATTAAAAAACAAATAATTTTATCTTTGTTTTGCTTGACTTATGATTTTTAATTATAGTTTTTTATTATTAAAGATAAGTATTTAAAAAGTTTAATACTATTATTAGTTGCATCTTATCAATATTTTATGTATTTATCTTCTATTTGTGTAGTATATCAACAAAATGAATTTTTAAATTAAAAAATAATGATTAAAATATAATCTAACAAGGATTTTTTTTTTAAATACGAAAGTCCTCACATGAGGTTTTATTTATAAAAGATAAAGAACGAAACATATTATTAAAATGTTATTGTTGAAATTTTTAGCACATTAGAATTATTATAATACCCTCAATTATTATTGAAATACACAACAAAATCGGCGTTCAATGTTTTAATATAGTTTCCTAATTATAGTAGTCTTATATAATTTACTATTTACAACAACTTAACATTCAAAACTACATAATTGCATATTAACACTTTATTCACGCCAAAACTACATAATTAAATACATACATAATTACAAAACTACATACTTACAATTCGAGTTTGCTACAATACTTAATAGTGAATAATAAAGCATTGCATTATACTTAACAAACAATGCTTATTTATTATCATTCTTATTCCTCACCCTACAATACCCTCAACCAAGCACCCTCTAATAGAAATACTGATTGTCCAATGTTTTTGTATTAATATTTAGTATAAAAATTAACAAACCACAATTATGTATTTTGTACTTATTTGCAACACTTGAGTTGCTTAAAAAATAAAAAATCACCAAATAATAATAAAACTAAGAAAAATAATATCATATTTGATAACACACCATTTCATTAATAAACGGTCAAAGCCTTATCTTCTTTGTCCTCGACCCGGGTTTTGACCCGGTTAACAGAAATTGGAGCTCAATTTTTTACAATATCTCCCACAAATCAACTTATGAAAATTAATTAATGCAAAGTGCAAACATTATTATCAATAAATTGCCCACTACAATCATTGCAAAAAAAATCATCTATGGGTATCAGCTTAATTCCTTGTACTATGAGCCCACTAAGCTCCTTTTTACCAGGTTGCCAAAACTCAAGATGCATAGGAACTGATTCGGTGGTAGTTTGAAAGTCCCATACTTTGACTTCCATCCAACCATCGCTCCTCTGCTGCGGAAGGGCAGTCCCTTTGTATCTATTCAGTGGGTTGTAGGTACTTTCATCAAACTTTGATCCAATAACTGGGGTGTGTGGAGGGCTTACTAAATAGATATACGATATTCTACTGCTAAAGTCAGCACTTAAATCAGTACTTGAATCAGTACTGGAATCATCACTTGAATCAGCACTTGAATCAAACACCCAAATAGGAGCCTCAAATGTTGATTGGTCTTGTGGTAATTTGAAGACAAGGTAACATGCATAGTTTATTTTAGGTGATACTACTTCTGATTTGATTTCTCCTTGAATTTAGAATTTGTGACTAGCAGTTATTACAAGCACTTCTCCAAATCTGCAGAAACAAAAGAAAGTCAGCATATATGTAATAGATTTGGAAAGTGCTCTCATTTAAAGCTTTAGCATACGTGGGGTACAAAATCCAATGTTTAGGGCTCTCATTTACAAGCGCGTTAGCATTCGTGGGGTACAAAATCCAATGTTTAGGGCTCTCATTTAAAGTTTTTCATAATTGATTGCTTATGTGTTTCATTCTATTCAGATTTACCAGGCTTCAAAAATCAAGGAGGTATTCATTAACTGATACACTAATTTAGTGAGAACAGCTCACTAGATTGTAACACTAACAAAGTGTTGGAAAATTTAGTGCACTTGAGGGATTAATTCACACCTGATAATGGGTTTGGAGGTACGGAGTGTACACCTATTTGGTCACTGAATTCCCTGACTCAAGAGTGGTTATGTATTGTTTCTGTTGATAGTGTGATTCTATTGACAGTGGATTCTGCTGTTAGTTTCCACTGCTAGTGTTATTTTACCACTGATAGTTTCCACTGCTAGTGTTATTTTACCACTGCTAGTGTTAACATTACCACTGCTAGTGTTATTGTTTCCACTGATAACCACTGATTCCTACTATTATGGAAAATATTATGATATAATTAATGGGCCGTTAATTATATATAATTCCATGGGCTAGGGTTTGAGTAAACTCTATTATAAATAGAGATCATAACAGATTTGCATGAGATAGATAGATACAAACCCTAAACACTAAATACGCATCAGGTTCTTGATTTGTGCCTAAAACAAGAACTTCACTTGGTCTTATCTCATAGATATATTCGTGTAACCCAGGCATAGGGTAGAATTGTTTCTATTGGAAAGTGATACCACGATTTCAAGTGAATATCCGGTACATTTATTGATTATCTTAACCCTAATCTGGGAACCTGTTTACAAGTAACAACCAACAATCAATAGAAACTATTAGTGATAATCAATGGCTGCTGCTATGAGACAAATGGCTGCTAACTTTTCCAAGTTGGAAAAGTTTGAAGGTGTTGATTTTAGAAGGTGGCAAAAGAAGATGCACTTCTTATTGGCAAGTATGAATGTGGTGTATGTTCTCACGACTGAGATTCCAGAAGATCATGGAGATGATGCTACTATGGATCAGATGAGGGCAAGGAGCAAGTGGAAGAATGATGACTACATATGCAGTGTCACACCCCCAATTTACCTGACTTGCAGCGGAATGGAATACCTGGGGGTGTCTGTCATAGCACCACAGTTACATTTACATTGAACGACCTAAAGTGTCGTTTGGAAAATACTGCATTTGATCATTGAAATAATCCAGAGTTTACAAAATGAGGTCCCCAAAAGGTGTTGCAAGTTTATGAAAACAAGTCATACTAGATCAAACGTTTACATAAGTGCATGAAATAATAATGAGACGCGTCGACTCCGCGACTCCATGAAGGTCCAAATGCATGTCACATGAGCTACCTTAATAACCTGAAATACATTGCTAAAACGTCAACACGAATGTTGGTGAATTCCATAGGTTTGTAAAATGTAATGATGTACGGCCACCACAAGTAAAAGTGCAAGATAAAAATCTCATGAAAGTTGTACAATAGACCTTAAGCTCATGGCACCGAAGCTATGACTGATGAAACTATGCCCCTCCCGAATGTTTTACCAGAACACTCAAATGTAAAAGACATGAAATGCATCCGCTTACGGTTGGTAATCACTACCACGGATGGAGGCGTCACCCTCGATAGATCTATCCACTCACTCTCGCTTACCGGCAAATTAACGGTCCATGATAATAACAGGGGACTTTAACTGAATGGTAAGGTAACTTAAGCAATGTACATATGTTTGGTACTTGGGCTCGTACTAAAGTGATTGATGCAATGTATTCCCCCCGTGGGATTTGAAATCAAAATATTGAATTGAAAACGGGGCTATGAAAACTCACCTCTAGCTGATGATACTGTGATGATGTGAAATGAACAACAATGAACAATTAGCTGCCGCAACCCAATATGATGGTACCATGAACATGTAATGAACTGAAAAACAAGGCGCGCACACTAGCCGCAACCTAATATGAATGATGAACGATCTACTTTAGATCACCAAATGATGTTATGAATGTCCATGCACATGTTCCTATACCACTCTACTCTTTGGAAAATACTTGTTGTTATCAAAAATATATATTCCAAGACTTAGGAAAAATATGGCTATTAGAAAAATAAAACTAGTTGCAATATATATACTTATATATATATATCGTATGTACCAATGTTTGTTTTGAAATTCTCGGTTTGAAATCCTTGAAATAACGCCTTGTAGTAATGAAAATATACTTGTAATCACTAATACATCATTAGTTATGAAATTGGGTACTTGGTTAATATTTCTAGAAAATCTAGAATTTAGTACGTAGTGTTATTATTATTTCTAAAAGCTGCCAATTATAGAGGATTTTTACCGATATTGAAACGTGAATATCTTTGTCGTTATAAGCCCGTTTTACTTGTTCTTTATATCCACGGTTACGTCTTAACATGTAGTAATATATTTTAGAAAGCTTGACCCCTCCGGGTTACGTCTAAAGTCTCTTTTTGTCCGACGAAAAACGTCCATCAGCATGTATTTTTCCGGAAAATACTTTTCGTCAATAAATTTGCAAAAATCATAACTTCTTCGTTATAAACTCTTTTTAATCCGTTCTTTCGCCTACGGATTCATTTTTGAAAGTATTTTCTAAAAAATTTGCCAAAGTTTACTTTGTATTTACTGATTTTCCAGAATTTTACAAAATGGGACAGCATGTTTATAAACTTGTTAGAAATCCATTTCCAAGGTTCAAAACTAGTTTCTACTTCAACCAAATCTCTTGCAAACTTCACAAAACTATACTAATATTACCATACACCTTCTTAGGGTGCCATGGGTTCCTAATGACTAGTAATCAAGTTAATTTAACAAAGGAACACCTAAATCACAATCTAGGGTTTGTATGATCAAAAAGTCTTCAAAAATAAAGTGGTATAACTAGTATGAGCATGAAATTAAGCATGAATACCATGATTAATAAGTGTTAATTAGATGAAAACATCAAAATAAATTTGAATACTCACTTTGAAATAATAGGTGATTAAAGGATGAGAAATCTTGGATTACTTGTGTTTTTGTTGGATGATTCCTGATTAGAATGATGAAATGAACAACTTTGTAGCTTTGATCTTTGAAAAATAATGGTTTGATCATGGTGTTTGGATTTGGTCGTGGGTTTTGGGGGAAGAACAAGAGAAATGAGAGCTTTTTTTAGATCTTGAAAAGTGCTTGTTATGATTCTAGGAACTTTTTAAGTTTATGTTTTTATGGTTTATGTAAATAAGTAGTTATAAGTTATATTGTTTAATAAGATTACATAAGTCATAAGGTTGAAAAGCATGTACATGGTGTCTAGGGATGTGCTCAAGGCCGGTTTTCAATGTGGAAAGGAGAAGAAAAATCGGTTTTGATCACTTAGAAAATGTAGTGTATTATTAGTTGTAGTTTGGTGTAAGTATTAGTTATAATCGGGTACCGGGTTTGCTAGAAATAAATATTAACAAAGTTAACCGGGACTTAATAAAGTCATAAAAATGTTAGAAATATGTTGGGTACAATTACTGAGTGTTCGGGTGATTATTGTTTAGTTTTCACGAAAATCGTCGTAATATTCATAAGCTCGCGTTATAAATAAAATAAATTTCCAAAATACTGGGTAACTGAATGTTATAACGTTTATGATGATAAAATGGATATAAAAATATGTCGGGACCATTGTGGGAATATTTAGATATATTCGTCGTGTTTATAACCCGGGTGTTAACGTTTATTTATAAATAATTATAAGGAAAACGTTAAATGTATCAAATATATAAATTTGAAAATTCCTAAGAGTGGTATAACATGTAAATGACCTACTGATGATATGCAGACTGTCTCTAGTCCGTATGCAGTGTCCTTACTGATAATTGTCACACCCCCAAAATACCTGAATGGCAGCGGAATGGAATACCTGAGGGTGTAACGGATCATAGCACACAACCAGGATATATTGAACGACCTAAAGTGTCGTTTATAAAATACATCGTTTGATTCATTCAAATATTCAGAGTTATAAAACATAGGTCCCAAAAGTTGGAAAAGGTTTAAGGAAATAATTTAGTACAATCAAACGATAGTTCAAAAGTGCATGAAATCCAAAAGAGACGCGTCATCCTTGATACACAAAGTGACTCCATGCATGCCATGAGAATATGCCTTAGTTACCTGAGAAATACATTGCGAAAACGGTCAACATAAAGTTGGTGAATAATCATAGGTTTGTAAGTAAATCGTAAGTACATAAGCCACAAGTAATAAGTAAACCGACAAGAATGTCAAAAAGCTACATTGTCTCTTAAGCTCATGACCCCGAAGCTAGACTTTGTAATGCCCCACCAGAGTGTTTACCAGACACTCAATTCGTTAAGACATGAAATGCATTCGTTTTCCTTATGGAGCAACCCAAACACGAATGGAGGCGTCACCCTCGATAGATCTATCCACTCACTCCCGCTTAGTACTAGAAATTAACGGTCCATGATAATAAAAGGGGACTTGTCAAGACGTGGTAATAAGGCAACTTAAGCAATGTATGGAATTTGTAATACTTGGGCATGTACAAAAATAATTGTGCAATGTATTCTCCCCCGTGGGATTTAAAATCAAATAAGTAATTAAAACGGGGCTATAAAGACTCACCTCGAAGTGATGGTACAAAGATGGTGCAATGAGGTAAAAGTAGTCGGGACAATGAGGCGCGCACACTAGCCGCAACCTAAATGGATAATCGCGATCTAATTAAGATCAAGCCGTAATGAAATGAATGCACATGCACATGATGCTCATACCACTCGTAATTTGGAAATACTAGTTATCGTCATATTCAAATAGTTTCCATACTTAGGAAAAATAAGTCCATATATAGAAGTATATAACTTGTCGTATTGTCTTGTATGAAGATGTTAGCGTTATAATCCTCGTATCGAAAACCTTGAAATAACGTCGTTAAGTCTTATAAGTATTCTCTTGGGTCATACGTATTCATTTGATAAGAAAATAGTCGTTAGTAACATTTCTATAAAATATATCATTTAGTACGTAAGTTATTATTTTTATTTGTGTCCATATATATATATATATATATATATATATATATATATATATATATATATATATATATATATAGTTTGACGATGTTAGAATGGGTATAACTTGGTCGTTTTAAGCTCGTTTTCCTTGTTCTTTATGTCCACGGATTCGTCTTTGTATATATTAATATATTTTTGATAACTCAGCTCCTTTAGGTTACGTTTAACACCTCTTTTTACCCGTTGAAATCTGCCAAACAGCAAGCAGTTTTTTATAAAAATAGTTTTCGTCGTTAAATTTGCAAAAATCATATCTCCTTCGTTATAAGCTTGTTTTAATCCGTTATTTCGCCTAAAGTTTCGTTTTTGAATGTATTTTCTAAATCTTTGGTCAAAACTTAGCCACCATCTACTGATTTTCCCACGAAATGAAAATAGGGACAGTAGGTATTTCAAATGTTTCAAAAACCATTTTCAAGTCTCCAAACTAGTTCTAACCTCAATCAAACCACTTTCAATCACCACAAGACTAGTCTAATCCTACCATACACCTTCTTAGGGTGTCATGGGTCCTTAAACATCATCAATCCACTAGGTCTAACAAGGGTTTCTTATGAGTTCATTTCTAGGGCTCAAAGTTACATATGTTCAAAATAGAGTGGTATAAACCATTATATGCATGAGTTCTTGTAAGAAAAATATATAAACATGGTAATAACTTGTAAAAATCATAAAATGAGTTTGTTAACTTACTTGAAGGTTTAGGGAGTTTGGATGATAAAAACCTACTAATCCTTGAGTTTTTATTTCAAAACTCCAACAAGGATGACTATATGATCAAGTTTATACCTAGATCTTGTAAATTTTGTTGTTCTTGCTCCTTGACCACCCTTGGTCGATTATACCATAAGAGAAAAGAGAGAAAATTTTGCTTGTGCTAGTAAAAATGACTTTGTGATAATAATGGATGAAAAAAAAGTTTATTATATACTTAGGGACAAAAGTTAGGTTGCATTAAATTGAGTTGGTGTAGTTTCAATGTATTAGGACCATGGGGGGGGGGGGGGGGGGGGGGGTTGGCCGGCCCAAAAAGGAGGGAAAGGGGGGGGGGGTTGTCTTTGGGTTTAATTAAAAAGTTAGTATTAGTATTATGTAGTTTTTGGTTTTAGGTTTAATCGGGTACCGGGTTTGTTAGAAATAAATTTTATTGAAGTTATTCGGGACGTAATAAAGTCGTAAAAATTGTAAAAATATGTCGGGTACAAGTACGGAGAGTTTGGGTGATTATCGTTTAATTTTTATGAAAACCGTCGTTATTAAGTTAGACGTACGATACGTAATAAATAAATTTCCAAAATACCGGGTAAATTAATATTATAATTTTTATATTATAAAAATGAGTATAAAAATATATTGGGATCATAGTCAGGAGTGTCGGACATGTTAGACACATTTATAGTTCGCGTATTAGTGTTTATTTAAAATAAACGTACGTAAATCGTTAATTGTACCAAAAGTATAAATTTAATTATCCTACGAGTGGAATAGCATGCAAGTGCCCTAATGATGATGTGCAGACTATTTTTAGTCCGTATGAAATGTCCCTAATAATAATGCATGAATTCGCTCCTGAACCAATACGGTTACGCGAATTTGAACACTCGTAAACTAAATTTACGACGACATGAGTAATGCACGTGAATAGTGGTTTCCTCTCGGGAATGAATAGTGTCAAGTGAATAGTAAAATTTCTGAATGTGTCTCAGAATATCAAATTGACTTCAAAAATGATGAATTGTAAAACGATGAATAGTGATCGATGAATAGTAATTTGTGAATAGTAGAATGTCGAAGTTTGGAAAAATGACCTGAAATTGTGGGTTGTGACAGTCGCCCATCCAAAAAGGAATTCAGTCCCTGAATTCAGTTAGTGTTGGTCTCGGTAATAGGCTCGGTGAAAAGTTGTGGATACTTGCGTCGTATTTGGTCTTCTCGTTCCCAAGTAAACTCGGGTCCTCTTCGAGAATTCCAGTGAACCTTCACGATCGGAATTCGACTTTGTTTCAACTGTTTGATCTCGCGATCCATTATTTCAACTGGTTCTTCCACAAAGTTAAGCTTGTCATCGAGTTGTATTTCTTCTAATGGTATAATGGCAGACTCGTCCGAAAGACATTTCTTGAGGTTCGAAACATGAAACGTGTTGTGTACGTTGCTAAGTTCTGATGGAAGTTCAAGCTTGTAAGCAACCGGACCAATCCTCTCCAGGATCTTGAATGGCCCAATGTATCTCGGGTTCAACTTCCCGCGTTTTTCAAATCGTATCACGCCCTTCCAAGGCGAGACTTTCAACATGACTTTGTCTCCGACCTGAAATTCCAATGGTTTGCGTCGAACATCTGCGTAGCTTTTCTGTCGACTTCTAGCAGTTTCGAGTCTCTCTCGAACCTGAATTATCTTTCCTGTTGTTTCTTGTACCATCTCCGGGCCAGTACATTGTACTTCACCGACTTCGGCCCAACAAACTGGAGATCGACACTTACGACCATAAAGTGCCTCGAATGGTGCAGCCTTAATGCTCGAATGGTAGCTGTTGTTATAGGAAAACTCGATCAACGGCAAATGGTTAGCCCAACCATTTCCAAAGTCAATCACACATGCTCTAAGCATGTCCTCAAGTGTCTGAATAGTTCTCTCGCTCTGACCATCGGTCTGAGGATGGTAAGCAGTGCTCATGTCTAACTTAGATCCAAAAGAATCTTGTAATGATCGCCAAAAATTTGAAGTAAAACGACTATCTCTGTCGGAAATGATGGAAACTGGTGCACCGTGTCTTGAGACTATTTCCTTGACATAAAGTCTAGCAAGTTGTTCCATAGAATAAGTCTCTCTAATGGGTATGAAATGTGCTGATTTGGTAAGACGATCAACAATTACCCAAATAGCATCGAAACCTCCTGACGTCTTAGGAAGTTTAGTGACAAAGTCCATAGCAATACGTTCCCACTTCCATTGTGGAATCTCTGGTTGTTGAAGTAACCCTGACGGTTTCTGGTACTCGGCTTTCACTTTAGCACAAGTAAGACATTTGCTGACATACGTAGCTATTTCTGCCTTCATGTTCGGCCAACAATAAAGCTTTTTGAGATCCTGATACATCTTATCAGAACCTGGATGAATAGAGTACTTCGACTTGTGTGATTCATGCATAATCAATTATCGCACTCCACCATAGAGTGGTATCCAACTTCGGTCCTTGAAGCATAACACTCCATCTGATCTCTTTACAAAGCCATTTTCGCTTTCTGGCATACCATAAATTTTCTCGTGTGGTCGATTTTCTTCCTTGAGAGCCTCAATCTGAGCTTCTAGAATTTTTGATGGTAATGGCGAAAAGATAGTCATTCCCAATGACCTAACTCTCAAAGGTTTGAGTCGTTCTTTTCGGCTAAGTGCATCTGCTACAACATTTGCTTTTCCTGGGTGATATCGGATTTCACAATCGTAATCACTCAACAACTCTAGCCAACGACGTTGTCTCATGTTGAGTTCCTTCTGATCGAGTATATGCTGTAAGCTCTTGTGGTCGGTAAAAATTACGCACTTGGTACCATATAGGTAGTGTCTCCAAATCTTGAGTGCAAAAACTACCGCACCCAACTCCAAGTCGTGCGTAGTGTAATTCTTCTCGTGTATCTTAAGCTGTCTAGATGCATAAGCTATCACCTTCTCGTTTTGCATTAGCACAGCTCCAAGTCCTTGATGCGAAGCATCGCAATATACCACAAAGTTCACAATACCTTCAGGTAGTGACAAAATCGGTGCGCTACAAAGCTTTTGTTTCAATAACTGAAATGCGGACTCTTGTTTTTCTCCCCACTCGTACTTTTCATTCTTTTGTGTCAGCTTTGTCAACGATTTCGATATCTTAGAAAACCCTTCAATAAATCTTCTGTAATATCCGGCAAGTCCTAGGAATTGACGAATTTCCGTAGGAGACTTGGGCGTAGCCCAATCCTTAACTGCCTCGATCTTTGCCGGGTCGACTTGTAAACCTTGGCTATCAATAACATGGCCAAGAAATTGAACTCTTCGTATCCAAAAATCACACTTAGAAAATTTGGCATACAATTGCTCCTTCTTGAGTAGTTCCAGGATTGTTCTGAGGTGTTCTTCGTGATCTTCCTTACTCTTGGAATAAATCAAGATATCGTCAATGAATACGATCACAAACTTATCGAGATACGGTTTGCACACCCTATTCATGAGATCCATAAATACCGCAGGTGCGTTGGTTAATCCAAAAGGCATTACTTGAAATTCATAATGACCATAGCGTGTTCTAAATGCCGTCTTCGGGATATCCTCTTCCCGAACCTTAAGTTGATGGTAACCGGATCTTAAATCAATCTTGGAATAAAAACTAGAACCTTGTAACTGGTCGAACAAGTCGTCAATTCTGGGGAGTGGATAACGGTTCTTCACCGTTACCTTGTTCAGCTCACGATAGTCGATGCACATTCTGAAAGTTCCATCCTTCTTCTTCACAAACAAAACCGGCGCTCCCCAAGGCGAGGAACTCGGTCTAATGAATCCTTTGTCCAAAAGTTCTTGTAGTTGATTCGACAATTCTTGCATTTCTGAAGGTGCAAGTCTATACGGTGCTCTTGCAATTGGTTCAGCTCCTGGCACTAATTCAATTTGAAACTCAACTTGGCGTGTAGGCGGAAGTCCTGGCAATTCTTCCAGAAAAACCTCTTGAAATTCCTTAACAATTTGCACATTTTCAAGTCGTTTCTCATCCGACTTCTTCTCCGTGATGTGAGCCAAGAATGCATAACAACCCTTCTTTATGTACTTCTCGGTTTTAATGCATGATATGATACTGAGTCTAGTTCCACTCCGTTCTCCACGAACAACCAAAGTTTCACCGTTATAAGGTAGGTGAACAACTTTCTCATCGCAAATAATCCTTGCTCGATGCCGAGATAACCAATCCATACCGATAACAACGTCGAAACTTCCAAGTTCTACGGGCATAAGGTCTATATTGAATGGATGGTTTAGGAAATTTATAGTGCAACCACGAACAATGGTGTTGGTGTTAACTAAAGACCCATCGGCTAGTTCAACGATATAGGAAACGTCTAATGGGGTCGGTTCTATGTTAAGTAAAGGTGCAAATGCAATAGAAACAAAACTTCTATCCGCTCCTGAATCAAATAAAATGGATGCGTAACGATTATTAACGAGGAACGTACCCGCAACAACATTCGGGTCTTCTTTGACATTGTCTCCTCCCATAACATAAGCTCTTCCTCGAGCCATTCCATCTTGATTTCCAGTTCCTTGATTCTTCTTCTGTGGGCACTCACCCCTAAAGTGTCCAATTTCTCCACAGCCAAAACATGTTATCGGTGGTTTTTGATTGCCACCAAAGTTTGGACTCTTGCAATCTTTGATGTGATGACCAACCTTCTTGCAGTTACCACATGTATTTGGGCAACGTCCAGGGTTATGATGCTTCTGACACCTTTCACACTTGGGTAAATTACCCTCATATCCTTTCCTTTCAGTCGGTCCTGCAGCATAAGCCCTTGCCACTTCTTGCCTCTTAGGTGGCGGCTGAACAGCGTTTCCACCTTGGTTGTAGTCAAACCTTCTCTTGTTGTTGTTGTTATTGTTGTTTGGATTGTTGTTTCGGTTATTGGGATAGTTGCGGTTTCGATTGTTGTTATAGTTGTTGTTGTTTCGAGTGTTGGTGTAGTTGGTGTTGTTTGAACGGTAGTTGTTGTTGACAGCAGATTTTCCTTTTACCACTTGGACCATGAGTTTCTGAGTTATACGAATAGCCTCTTCCATTGATTGAGGATCAAAAGAAATCACATCTCCTCGAACACTTTCAGGCAATCCACCAACAAAGTTTTCCATCTTTTTCTCATCGTCGGGAACCATAGTTGGACATAGTGCAGCCAACTCCTGAAACCTTCTGAAGTAGGTCTCGATGTCATCACCTTTAGTCACAAGCCCATAGAATTCTGTTTCCAATTTCTGTATCTCAGTACGAGGGCAAAACTTCTTAGACATCAGTTTCTTGAATTCCTCCCAAGTTAGCTTGTAAGCATTCTCCATACCAATCGGCTGAGCATACGAATTCCACCAAGACATAGCTTCATCAAGAAGCATACCTGTAGCAAATTTTACCTTGCTAATGTCCGGGCATCCGCACATGAGAAATACATTCTCAGTCTTTTCAAACCAGCGGATCAAAGCAACCGCTCCTTCAGTGCCCTTAAACTTGATAGGATCACTAATCTTGAAATCTTTCCATGTACATTCCCGCCTAGCAGCGGTTGGTTCAACTGTTCCTGTATTAGAAGCAGTCTCAGCAGCCCTAGCAGCAACCTCAGCTTTTTCAATCTCTAGAGCTTCTGCAATACTATCCCTGACCAACTTGCGGATAGCGGCTTGAGTCATAGCGGGTGTTTCTGGTGCAGTCTTACTCTTCCTTGGTGCCATATTTCTGATAAATCACAATGGAAATAACCATGAGAAAAATCATAATAGAAATAGTCATCGAACCAAAGATGTACACCCACAACATGTATATATATACAACCACAACAAGTATAAATACAACCACGACATGTACGAATACAACCACAATCTGTCTAGATATCACCACGACAAGTATATATATACAACCACAACAACCACGACACGTATATATACAACCACAACCTGTATAAATACGATAATAATAAAGAGCAACCACGAAACATCATAAATATAATCACAACACATGAATATAATACATGAAAATTTCGGCCTACATGGACCGATATAATATATAGCACAACATTTCCAACATAGTAGAGTCGCACTTGATATATTTGTTTGTACAACAACCAAAAGACTACAAGTTCTTGAACTATGTCCCACATCCCGGGACTAGGAAAATAGTAAAAGCTAATATAATAACAGTCTACGTCTAGGCTCCTCCAGGTGCTCTAGATGGTCCAGGCTCTCCCCTCAAGCGGCGAATCTCACGATCCATCGCAACCACGATCTCCTCTAAGTGCTGGACACGTAACTGAAAAGAAGCATCCCTACGCTCCAAAATGACCAACCTCTCTCGAATCAATGTCAACTGGTCTACCTGCTCCCACTGAGTCTCTTGTGTCGCCTGAGCTCTATCTCGAATCTCAGGTAGCTCATCTCTAAGTAAATCAATCTGCTCCTGGTGACTCAACTGTCGTGCCTCGAGTCCATGGTAAGACACATCAATACCAACTCTGCCCTGAATCAAATCCTCAACCTGCTCCTCGACAGCCTCAAGTCGAGTGGTAATAATCTCATCAACTCTATACCCCAACCTATCAACTTGCTCCTGCTGAGCATCAAACTGATCATCTAGTGTAACGGCTGTAGGATCCCTAGCAGCAGCCGCTCTCGAACTCTCACCTATGTGGTATACTGGTGGTCGTGAAAGGTCAGCAGTCTCGGTAGTGGGTGAATCTGGGGTGGTAAGCCTTGCACGCTTCCTGAGCGGCAAGAGTGAGGTAGGTACAGGAGTAGTAGTGGGTATGGCTGGTGGTGGTGGTGTAGGCACAGTAGGACTAGGGAGAGTCCTATAAGTAGATGTAGCTGGGCAAACCCTCTTCCTAGCAACCTGAATAGTCTTATCCATAGGAAACATAAGTCTCGGCTCTGAATGGATAGTAGTAGTAGGTGATGGTATGTCAGTGGGTACAGTAGGATGGACATGAGAAGTAGGAGTCGTATCCTCCTCCTCGAAAGGCTCAGTGTCATCATCTGACGCCAAAAGTGGCAACTCAGGTGTAGGAGAAACAAATGGTGAAACAGCAGTGGAGGACACAGAGCCCTCATCATCAGAGTCTGATATAGTGTAAAGTATGACAGTGTTTGGATTCGAAGACATGACTCTGTGATAATCAAGGTGAAATAAAAATAAGTAACTCGTAAAATGGAATCACCAAAATAAGTAAATATGCACTTATGATGAAATAATGATATGCTATGATGGTGTGGTTATAGTCTAGGGTCCATGATGCAACCTAGTTCGCTATAACCTTAGCTCTGGTACCAATCTGTCACACCCCCAAAATACCTGAATGGCAGCGGAATGGAATACCTGAGGGTGTAACGGATCATAGCACACAACCAAGATATATTGAACGACCTAAAGTGTCGTTTATAAAATACATCGTTTGATTCATTCAAATATTCAGAGTTATAAAACATAGGTCCCAAAAGTTGGAAAAGGTTTAAGGAAATAATTTAGTACAATCAAACGATAGTTCAAAAGTGCATGAAATCCAAAAGAGACGCGTCATCCTTGATACACAAAGTGACTCCATGCATGCCATGAGAATATGCCTTAGTTACCTGAGAAATACATTGCGAAAACGGTCAACATAAAGTTGGTGAATAATCATAGGTTTGTAAGTAAATCGTAAGTACATAAGCCACAAGTAATAAGTAAACCGACAAGAATGTCAAAAAGCTACATTGTCTCTTAAGCTCATGACCCCGAAGCTAGACTTTGTAATGCCCCACCAGAGTGTTTACCAGACACTCAATTCGTTAAGACATGAAATGCATTCGTTTTCCTTATGGAGCAACCCAAACACGAATGGAGGCGTCACCCTCGATAGATCTATCCACTCACTCCCGCTTAGTACTAGAAATTAACGGTCCATGATAATAAAAGGGGACTTGTCAAGACGTGGTAATAAGGCAACTTAAGCAATGTATGGAATTTGTAATACTTGGGCATGTACAAAAATAATTGTGCAATGTATTCTCCCCCGTGGGATTTAAAATCAAATAAGTAATTAAAACGGGGCTATGAAGACTCACCTCGAAGTGATGGTACAAAGATGGAGCAATGAGGTAAAAGTAGTCGGGACAATGAGGCGCACATACTAGCCGCAACCTAAATGGATAATCGCGATCTAATTAAGATCAAGCCGTAATGAAATGAATGCACATGCACATGATGCTCATACCACTCGTAATTTGGAAATACTAGTTATCGTCATATTAAAATAGTTTCCATACTTAGGAAAAATAAGTCCATATATAGAAGTATATAACTTGTCGTATTGTCTTGTATGAAGATGTTAGCGTTATAATCCTCGTATCGAAAACCTTGAAATAACGTCGTTAAGTCTTATAAGTATTCTCTTGGGTCATACGTATTCATTTGATAATAAAATAGGCGTTAGTAACATTTCTATAAAATATACCATTTAGTACGTAAGTTATTATTTTTATTTGTGTCCATATATATATATATATATATATATATATATATATATATATATATATATATATAGTTTGACGATGTTAGAATGGGTATAACTTGGTCGTTTTAAGCTCGTTTTCCTTGTTCTTTATGTCCACGGATTCGTCTTTGTATATATTAATATATTTTTGATAACTCGGCTCCTTTAGGTTACGTTTAACACCACTTTTTACCCGTTGAAATCTGCCAAACAGCAAGCAGTTTTTTATAAAAATAGTTTTCGTCGTTAAATTTGCAAAAATCATATCTCCTTCGTTATAAGCTTTTTTTAATCCGTTCTTTCGCCTAAAGTTTCGTTTTTGAATGTATTTTCTAAATCTTTGGTCAAAACTTAGCCACCATCTACTGATTTTCCCACGAAATGAAAATAGGGACAGTAGGTATTTCAAATGTTTCAAAAACCATTTTCAAGTCTCGAAACAAGTTCTAACCTCAATCAAACCACTTTCAATCACCACAAGACTAGTCTAATCCTACCATACACCTTCTTAGGGTGTCATGGGTCCTTAAACATCATCAATCCACTAGGTCTAACAAGGGTTTCTTATGAGTTCATTTCTAGGGCTCAAAGTTACATATGTACAAAATAGAGTGGTATAAACCATTATATGCATGAGTTCTTGTAAGAAAAATATATAAACATGGTAATAACTTGTAAAAATCATAAAAATGAGTTTGTTAACTTACTTGAAGGTTTAGGGAGTTTGGATGATAAAAACCTACTAATCCTTGAGTTTTTATTTCAAAACTCCAACAAGGATGACTATATGATCAAGTTTATACCTAGATCTTGTAAATTTTGTTGTTCTTGCTCCTTGACCACCCTTGGTCGATTATACCATAAGAGAAAAGAGAGAAAATTTTGCTTGTGCTAGTAAAAATGACTTTGTGATAATAATGGATGAAAAAAAAAGTTTATTATATACTTAGGGACAAAAGTTAGGTTGCATTAAATTGAGTTGGTGTAGTTTCAATGTATTAGGACCATGGGGGGGGGGGGGGGGGGGGGGGGGTTGGCCGGCCCAAAAAGGAGGGAAAGGGGGGGGGGGGTTGTCTTTGGGTTTAATTAAAAAGTTAGTATTAGTATTATGTAGTTTTTGGTTTTAGGTTTAATCGGGTACCGGGTTTGTTAGAAATAAATTTTATTGAAGTTATTCGGGACGTAATAAAGTCGTAAAAATTGTAAAAATATGTCGGGTACAAGTACGGAGAGTTTGGGTGATTATCGTTTAATTTTTATGAAAACCGTCGTTATTAAGTTAGACGTACGATACGTAATAAATAAATTTCCAAAATACCGGGTAAATTAATATTATAATTTTTATATTATAAAAATGAGTATAAAAATATATTGGGATCATAGTCAGGAATGTCGGACATGTTAGACACATTTATAGTTCGCGTATTAGTGTTTATTTAAAATAAACGTACGTAAATCGTTAATTGTACCAAAAGTATAAATTTAATTATCCTACGAGTGGAATAGCATGCAAGTGCCCTATTGATGATGTGCAGACTATTTCTAGTCCATATGAAATGTCCCTGATAATAATGCATGAATTCGCTCCTGAACCAATACGGTTACGCGAATTTGAACACTCGTAAACTAAATTTACGATGACATGAGTAATGCACGTGAATAGTGGTTTCCTCTCGGGAATGAATAGTGTCAAGTGAATAGTAAAATTTCTAAATGTGTCTCGGAATGTCAAATTGACTTCAAAAATGATGAATAGTAAAACGATGAATAGTGATCGATGAATAGTAATTTGTGAATAGTAGAATGTCGAAGTTTGGAAAAATGACCTGAAATTGTGGGTTGTGACAATAATGAAATGAATTCGCACCTAAACCCATACGGTTACGCGAATTTTAATACCCGTAAACTAAATTTACGATGAAATGAATAATGCACGTGAATGATGAAATCTTTTCCGGCAATGAATAGTGTTCTGTGAATAGTAAAATTTCTGAATGCTTCCCGGAATGTCAAACTGACACCAAAAATGATGAATAGTAAACTGATGAATAGTGTTTGATGAATAGTGTTTTTCCAAAGTTCGGGAAATGACCTGAAATGACTTGAAATGGTGAGTTGTGACATTCTTCCCCTCTAAAAGGAACTTCGTCCCGAAGTTCAGTTTATGTTGGTTTCTGAAAACATATATGTGAAAGGTGATGATATTTGAGAATTCCAGCGAACTCTAACGATAGGAATTCGACTCTGATTCAACTGTTTGACCACACGGTCCATGATTTCTGTTGGTTCTCTTACAAGGTCTGAGATTGTCATTTGGGTTGGATCGCTTCCAATGGAATCATGAGTGACTCATCTGAAAGTCATTTTTGGGGATCTAAAAATGTGAAATATGTTCGTGTAATCCTGTTGTTCTCTGACAATGTTCAAGTCTGACGGCCACTAGGCCTACCCTGTCTGAAATATAAATGGTCCAGTGTATATTGGTGTAACTTTCCAAGTTTTCTGAACGATAACATGCCTTTCCAAGGCAGAACTTTCTGCGTAACTCTGCAGAACTTGAAGTTTTAATGGTTTACGACTTATTGAACTTGTAACTGATTCTTGACTTGTAGAAAATTTCTGGTTATCTCATGAATGCCTACTGGACTTGTGAGTTGAGCTTTTTCTGAGTTTGGCCCATCAATAGATGGTCTGCGCTTCTTAATGTTGTAAATGTGATACTGGTAATATATACTGCTGAATTCTGCCAGAATTCAAGTTTGTATGCTAGTTGGTCGATTCTAAAATGAATCTTAAATGGTCCAATATGCTAAAGGTTCAACTTCTCTTGTTATCCAATTTGTATCATGCCAATCCAAGGCAAAGCTCTTAACTTAGTTTGTTCTCCCACTTGAATCTGGATGGTTTGTTGTTCAGGATACCCAATCCAAATGATGTGTGTTATGTACCAACCTAACTTCTGCCAGATTCTCGCTGTTGGTGTGATAACTATTGTTGTAGATGAATTTGATTTATGTTAAGTGATTAGTCCAACCATTTATAGGGTCAATCACTCATGCTCTGAGCATACTTTCCTATGTTTGAATTGTCCTCTCGCTTTGACCATCAGTCTGAGGGTCATAGGTGATGTTCACATCTAAATGGGTTTCTGAAGGAAATCCTGAAATGATTACCTGAAGTCCAAGTTGAATCGGTTTCCTTAACAGGAAAAACTGAAATGGGTACAATAAACCTTTGTGACTAATTCCATAACGTTCGGTCCTTCGAACTTGGCGTTATCTGAAGGGATAGAATATAGGTAACAATTTGATTCCTTGTGTTTTGTTCCAACGGATGATAAGACATATGTCCGTCTTTGTCTATTGGGTTTGGTCTCCACTACTGAAGTTCGTGATTAATTTGTGATGTCCTTCCTAATTCCTTCATCACATATACCAATATTCTTTACTGTCAAGTCACAAAATCCTAAATGCATAAGCGATGTTGTAGGGAAGTTGGTTCTGGAAATTTGTCTCGCGATTGTGAGTTTTGGTTGAAATCTTTTTCTGAATAAACGAATTTAGAAAATGGAGCAAATGATTTACTGGGTAATATTTTTCTTGATGATTCAAAATCCAGTAGTTATGAAATAGGAACTGTTTTCAAACATGTTGTGATTAAGACTACTTACCAAAGTTTGATGTCTATGTATATTTCTCATTGTACAATAGTGTTGCTAAAGATTGACCAAAAAGGATCGTACTTGTTCAAAATAGGAATTTCAGAAATCATTTTTCCACAAGGTATGTGATTTATGTAAACGCATCAACTTTATTTAAAAGTGAAAACACTGAAAAGGATAAAATGGTAGAATAGGAAATGTTCGCTTAAATGCATAGATGTCTAACACTTAGTTCCTGAGGTTGGATAATGTCTATTGGTGGTTATCTGGCATAACTACAAGCATAGGTATTTAGACTAACTTAAGTCCTGAAATATTTTATCATTGTAATTGACAAGACGGAGGTATCACTTGATGTTGTGTCGATGAATGTCTATTCTGTTTTCCCATGTTGATGAGGAGATATGTTCTGGTTTGATTCCTTGCTTGGTATGAAGGTGAGGTTATCTGAAATTTCTAGACATAATGCCCTAGAGGAATCTACATCGATATTCTTGATTCAAACAATTGTCCTTTGTGAAAATTTACTGCAGGAAAGTTTATGTATGGATGAGGCCATGTTTAAATGAAATGCTCTACAGTCTCAATTAGAAGCTTGGTTTATTTCTATTGTGTTGTCCTGCGGACATTTATTGAGTTCAATCCTGTAGCTCAGTCTAGCTAGTACCCTTGAATAATAACATTGGACAACTAGGTCAGAGATGGTGATTCGGATGGTCTCGCAGTATCTTAGAATTTGTTGTTGAGTTATGAATTCTCTCACTATATAATTCTAGTCCTGGTTAGTAGTTCTGTAATCCTTTTGTTGCTTTATTGTATATAGGAATCCTGCATGTAATTGATATGGAAAATCTCTCCTAGGGAAGTCAATGGGAAAATCCAACTTAATGACTAAGTGAGTGACAGGTAGGGTAAGTATCCAGGGATGGTTCGGAAAAAGGGATGTTTATGGAAGAGTTCCTTTGTTTACAAAACGTTTAAATGAAGATTGTTATTAACAATCCTTTGAAAAGGTAATTATTTCCTTCATGGCATAATCCTTCCTGAATTTTACATAGGTGATCAGGCTATGTACAATTGAGGACTAATGATGCGATGTTAGATTTTGTCAAAATATCATAACTTTTATCAAAAGTTTTAGATGGTGTTCAACGCATTGTTATTAAAATGGTATCCTGATGTTTTCTTTCAAATAACATGAAAATTGCCTCGCGTAATAATAGTAAATACTTGGTGTAATGACAGAAAAATCAATTTATAGGATGGTAATAAAATAGCTTACTACAGAAATTTTTCTGTAAAACAATTTCCCCATATGATAGTAAAATAGCTTGAATGGTGTATTGGATAAGTGGGTGAATCTTGTAGAATGGTAATAGTCTACTAATTCGTCAAATACGAAATCAACCTAATCCCTGATAAGACAATGCTAAAATGTTGCGAAACGATTGAAGTCTGAGCACTTGGGATAGAAAATGGAGTAAACGATGGTTATGATTATCACAGAGGTAACAAAGGATAGATATTACATTGGATAGGAAAGTGCTTAATACCACTAGGTCATGTCATCGTACCAACGGTAAGTACAAAAGGAAAGATACAACCCTAAAGGGCTCGAACTACGGTTTTATATATTGAAACAAAGCTCCTCCTGCTGAAGCATTGTTGTTATCCTTGATGTTGCTAATATCCTGATTGTTCTCTTTCAACAGCTCACGCTATTCCTCGAGCGATTCAGTCTTGATTCCAAGTTCCTGATTTTTCCTTGTTCCTTAACTCCGGGCAGTCATTCTTGAAATGCCCTAAGTTTCCACATTTGAAGCAACTCCCTGGGATTTTCTGATTTGTGAGTTTCCTACAGTCTTCAGTCCAATGACCCCGCTTCTTGCACACTCCACACGTTTTACTGCAATGACCTCGGTGATGTTGATTACACATGTTGCAGTAAGGTAACTTTCCAATATACCTTCTCTTTGTGTACGGTTCTGCAGCAAAGGCTCTATTTACTTCTTGTCCCTTGGGTGATTGTTGAGCAGCATTGCAACCTAGATTGTTGTTCCACTTCCTTTTATTGTCACTATTGTTTCCTGATGTCTCGGCGTGAACTATGAGTTCCTTTGCCTCGATCGCCATTTTGATGGCTTCAGACATGCTATCGGGTTCCCATGCGATGACCAACATACGAATTTCATTTGAGAGTCCCCCAATGTACCTTTCAAGTTTCTTGCTTTCCGGTTCATCCATTGCAGAACCTAGTCGTGTTAACTCATAAAAATGAGTAGTGTACTCGTCAACATCATTTCCTACCATGGTAAAGTTTAGTGTTTCCTGTTCCTTTGTTCGTAATTCACTTCTTACACAAAATGTTATACTCGTCATCCTTCTTAGTTTCTCCCAAGAGTGTGAGTAGGCAGTATCAACTCCTACCATCTTAATATGTTTGGTCCACCATTCCTGGGCATGATTCTGAAAAGTGCATGTGGCGAACTTAACCTTGTCTTCCTTACGACAGTCGCCACATTGAAATATTGTTTCTATTTCTTCGAACCATTCGAGAAATTCCTTTGTGTTTCTAGTTCCGCTAAAGGATGGAGGATTGCACCCCATAAATTCCACGTGAGTAAGTTCCTTAGTGAGGGCGGTGGCTATGTTCTTGGCAATGACTTGTCCAACAGCAGCTTGCGTCATGTTTGGAGTGGTTTGCTTAAATCTCTCTTCATCAAATTATAAGAGACCATAAGGATCTATAGGTAATAGAAATTATCATATTCACAACACCTGAATATAATACATGAAAATTTCGGTCTACGTGAACCGATATCACAAATAGCACAACCATTTCTTGCATAGTAGAGTCACACTTGATATATTTGTTTGTACAACAATCAAAAGACAACAAGTTCTTTAGACTATGTCCCACACCTTCTGTGGCTAGGATAATAGTAAAAGCTAGTGAGGATATAAATCTGGTCCAGGGACTTCCTGGTGTCCCTCTGTGTGAAATCAGGTTTGTGGCATCATAAGGTCGAGATAGTCCTGAAGTGGTGTCTGAAGTTGTGCATCTATCAAATCTTAGATAATGTAGGTTCTGAACCATTCCTGAAGAATCTGTGGATGTTTCTGTTGAGTCCGTGTTATTGGTATTATCTATTAGATGTTATCTAGTTCATGGCAAGTGGGAATGGAAAAGGAAAATGACAATGATGGTACTAGTGAATGGAATACTACCCTCTTTCGCGCTACCTCGCGACATCCAAAAGGTAAAACTGAAGTACGCACTGTGGGACGACCAATAGTGTAATAAGTAACTGATGGTGGTGATAATACCTGAGTAGTGGGTGCTCTACTAGTGAAGGAAAGAAAACACACTATCTTCCTTGCAATAAACATCCTAATAAGTCCATTAAGATTAAGTCTGAATACGCTACCAAAAGGCATTCTATGTATGGGCTGAATGATAGGAAAACCCTGTTCCTATGGCAAATCAATAGTACTAATGGTGGTGTAAGTGCAACTGGTGGTATAATGGTAGTGGAAGATGACAAGGCATCTTCAATGTCGGAATTCGATAAAAGGATGTCAGGGTGAGTATCTGAAGGCATGTCACTTGTGAACCAGGTCAATAAAATGATATATATATATATATATATATATATATATATATATATATATATATATATATATATATATATATATATATATATATATGAGTATAAATAACTCGCACAGGGTATGCATGAAACAACATGTATCATGATTATGCACTTATGATGAAATGATGAGATGCTATGATGATGCGGTTATAGTCTAGGGTCCAAGATACATCCTAGTTCGCTATAACCTTAGCTCTGATACCAATCTGTCACACCCCCAATTTACCTGACTTGCAGCGGAATGGAATACCTGGGGGTGTCTGTCATAGCACCACAGTTACGGTTACATTGAACGACCTAAAGTGTCGTTTGGAAAATACTGCATTTGATCATTGAAATAATCCAGAGTTTACAAAATGAGGTCCCCAAAAGGTGTTGCAAGTTTATGAAAACAAGTCATACTAGATCAAACGTTTACATAAGTGCATGAAATAATAATGAGACGCGTCGACTCCGCGACTCCATGAAGGTCCAAATGCATGTCACATGAGCTACCTTAATAACCTGAAATACATTGCTAAAACGTCAACACGAATGTTGGTGAATTCCATAGGTTTGTAAAATGTAATGATGTACGGCCACCACAAGTAAAAGTGCAAGATAAAAATCTCATGAAAGTTGTACAATAGACCTTAAGCTCATGGCACCGAAGCTATGACTGATGAAACTATGCCCCTCCCAAATGTTTTACCAGAACACTCAAATGTAAAAGACATGAAATGCATCCGCTTACGGTTGGTAATCACTACCACGGATGGAGGCGTCACCCTCGATAGATCTATCCACTCACTCTCGCTTACCGGCAAATTAACGGTCCATGATAATAACAGGGGACTTTAACTGAATGGTAAGGTAACTTAAGCAATGTACATATGTTTGGTACTTGGGCTCGTACTAAAATGATTGATGCAATGTATTCCCCCCGTGGGATTTGAAATCAAAATATTGAATTGAAAACGGGGCTATGAAAACTCACCTCTAGCTGATGATACTGTGATGATGTGAAATGAACAACAATGAACAATTAGCTGCCGCAACCCAATATGATGGTACCATGAACATGTAATGAACTGAAAAACAAGGCGCGCACACTAGCCGCAACCTAATATGAATGATGAACGATCTACTTTAGATCACCAAATGATGTTATGAATGTCCATGCACATGTTCCTATACCACTCTACTCTTTGGAAAATACTTGTTGTTATCAAAAATATATATTCCAAGACTTAGGAAAAATATGGCTATTAGAAAAATAAAACTAGCTGCAATATATATACTTATATATATATCGTATGTACCAATGTTTGTTTTGAAATTCTCGGTTTGAAATCCTTGAAATAACGCCTTGTAGTAATGAAAATATACTTGTAATCACTAATACATCATTAGTTATGAAATTGGGTACTTGGTTAATATTTCTAGAAAATCTAGAATTTAGTACGTAGTGTTATTATTATTTCTAAAAGCTGCCAATTATAGAGGATTTTTGCCGATATTGAAACGTGAATATCTTTGTCGTTATAAGCCCGTTTTACTTGTTCTTTATATCCACGGTTACGTCTTAACATGTAGTAATATATTTTAGAAAGCTTGATCCCTCCGGGTTACGTCTAAAGTCTCTTTTTGTCCGACGAAAAACGTCCATCAGCATGTATTTTTCCGGAAAATACTTTTCGTCAATAAATTTGCAAAAATCATAACTTCTTCGTTATAAACTCTTTTTAATCCGTTCTTTCCCCTACGGATTCGTTTTTGAAAGTATTTTCAAAAAATTTTGCCAAAGTTTACTTTGTATTTACTGATTTTCCAGAATTTTACAAAATGGGACAGCATGTTTATAAACTTGTTAGAAATCCATTTCCAAGGTTCAAAACTAGTTTCTACTTCAACCAAATCTCTTGCAAACTTCACAAAACTATACTAATCTTACCATACACCTTCTTAGGGTGCCATGGGTTCCTAATGACTAGTAATCAAGTTAATTTAACAAAGGAACACCTAAATCACAATCTAGGGTTTGTATGATCAAAAAGTCTTCAAAAATAAAGTGGTATAACTAGTATGAGCATGAAATTAAGCATGAATACCATGATTAATAAGTGTTAATTAGATGAAAACATCAAAATAAATTTGAATACTCACTTTGAAATAATAGGTGATTAAAGGATGAGAAATCTTGGATTACTTGTGTTTTTGTTGGATGATTCTTGATTAGAATGATGAAATGAACAACTTTGTAGCTTTGATCTTTGAAAAATAATGGTTTGATCATGGTGTTTGGATTTGGTCGTGGGTTTTGGGGGAAGAACAAGAGAAATGAGAGCTTTTTTTGGATCTTGAAAAGTGCTTGTTATGATTCTAGGAACTTTTTAAGTTTATGTTTTTATGGTTTATGTAAATAAGTAGTTATAAATTATATTGTTTAATAAGATTACATAAGTCATAAGGTTGAAAAGCATGTACATGGTGTCTAGGGATGTGCTCAAGGCCGGTTTTCAATGTGGAAAGGAGAAGAAAAATCGGTTTTGATCACTTAGAAAATGTAGTGTATTATTAGTTGTAGTTTGGTGTAAGTATTAGTTATAATCGGGTACCGGGTTTGCTAGAAATAAATATTAACAAAGTTAACCAGGATTTAATAAAGTCATAAAAATGTTAGAAATATGTTGGGTACAATTACTGAGTGTTCGGGTGATTATTGTTTAGTTTTCACGAAAATCGTCGTAATATTCATAAGCTCGCGTTATAAATAAAATAAATTTCCAAAATACTGGGTAACTGAATGTTATAACGCTTATGATGATAAAATGGATATAAAAATATGTCGGGACCATTGTGGGAATATTTAGATATATTCGTCGTGTTTATAACCCGGGTGTTAACGTTTATTTATAAATAATTATAAGGAAAACGTTAAATGTATCAAATATATAAATTTGAAAATTCCTAAGAGTGGTATAACATGTAAATGACCTACTGATGATATGCAGACTGTCTCTAGTCCGTATGCAGTGTCCTTACTGATAATGAAATGAATTCGCACCTAAACCCATACGGTTACGCGAATTTTAATACCCGTAAACTAAATTTACGATTAAATGAATAATGCACGTGAATGATGAAATCTTTTCCGGCAATGAATAGTGTTCTGTGAATAGTAAAATTTTTTAATGCTTCTGGGAATGTCAAACTGACACCAAAAATGATGAATAGTAAACTGATGAATAGTGTTTTGATGAATAGTGTTTTTCCAAAGTTCGGGAAATGACCTGAAATGACTTGAAATGGTGAGTTGTGACATGCAGAGGTTTAATTCTCAATGGTATGTCTGATTTTCTATTTGATATTTATCAGAATGTTGAAACTTCTCAAGAACTATGGGATTCCTTGGAAGCCAAATATATGGCTGAGGATGCATCAAGTAAGAAGTTCCTTGTAAGTAATTTTAACAATTACAAAATGGTTGATTCTAGACCTGTCATGGAACAATACAATGAACTTCTTAGTATACTTGGTCGGTTCACACAACACAAGATGAACATGGATGAGGCTATTTCAGTCTCTTGTATCATCGATAAACTACCTCCTTCTTGGAAAGAGTTCAAGCATATGCTTAAGCATAAGAAGGAGGAGTTAACTCTTGTTGAGTTGGGCAGTCACTTGCGCATTGAGGATTCACTCAAAGCTCAAGACATTGACAAGCCAAAGAGTAGCACTGCTACTGGTCCATCAGTTGTCAATATGGTGGAGCATAACAACTCCACCAAGTACAATGACAACAAGGGCAAGCGTAAGCATCAAGATAATACCAAATCTGATCTTAACAAGAAACCTAAGGTGACATGTTGGAAGTGTGGGAAACCTGGACACTTCAGGAAAGATTGCAAGGGTGGTAAAGTTGGAAACAAATCCAATGGATCAGGCACAAGTGGAGGGAATGGTAACACCAATTCTCTGAAAGGTCAGAATGTGTTTAATAAGTCTTTTAAGATTTATTATGTTACATATATATCTGATATTTACTTTGTGTAGGATGATGATGTTGCGTGGTGGTTGACTCTGGAGCAACAATTCATGTGTGTAAAGATAGAAGCTGGTTCAAGACGTACAAGTCAATGAATGATGGTTCTATTCTTCACATGGGAAACGAGTCAACTGCCCTGGTGCATAGAAAAGGATGTGTTGATTTGAAGTTTAGTTCTGGAAAGATTGTTTCTTTATTTAATGTTTTACATGTTCCTGATATTAGAAAGAATTTGGTTTCTAGTAGTGTTTTAAATAATTGTGGTTATAAACAGGTTATTGAATCTGATAAGTTTGTTTTGTCTAAAAATGGTGTGTTTATTGGTTTTGGTTATTTATGTAATCAAATGTTCAGACTTAATATTGTTCATGATAATATTGATTCTGCTTTTATATCTACATCTAAATATTATGATTCAAACTTATGGCATGCAAGACTTGGCTATGTACATTTTAAAAGAATGCAAGATATGTCTAAGGATGGGTTAATACCTGCTTTTGATATGAACACTGAAAAGTGTAAAACTTGTATGTTGAACAAGATAACTAAGAAACCTTTTCAAGGAGTAAAACGTGAAACTAAAGTTTTGGAGTTAATTCACAGTGACCTTTGTGATTTACATGCTACTCCCTCTTTGGGGAATAAGAAGTACTTTGTGACTTTTATTGATGATGCTTCTAGGTTTTGTCATGTTTATTTATTACATTCTAAAGATGAAGCATTAGATAAATTTAAAGTATTTAAAACTGAAGTTGAATTGCAACAAAGTTCTTTGATCAAAAGATTAAGGACTGATAGGGGAGGTGAGTACATGGATACTCTATATTTTCAGTCTGTTGGTATAATCCATGAAACGACTGCCCCTTATACTCCTTAGCAAAATGGTATTTCTGAAAGGAAAAACAGGGTGCTGAAGGAGATGGTTAATTCCATGTTGTCCTATTCAGGGCTGAGTCAAGGGTTCTGGGGTGAAGCTATGTTAACAGCTTGCTATTTATTAAATAGGGTTCCCAACAAAAGGAACAAAGTTACCCCTTATGAACTTTGGACTAAAAAGAAACCTAAACTTAATTATCTTAGGATATGGGGTTGTAGGGCTGTTGTAAGACTCCCTGATCCAAAGCAGAAAACTTTGGGTGAAAGAGGCATTGAATGCATCTTTGTTGGATATGCTGAGCATTCCAAGGCATATAGGTTTTATGTTATAGAACCTAATGAGTCTGTTTCAATTAACTCAATAATTGAATCAAGGGATGCACTATTTGATGAGAACAGATTCTCATCTATCCCTAGACCAAGTCAAAGGATTCCAAATGGAACCAATGACAATGGTGTTTCAGAGGTTCCTGCTGATGAGGTTCCTGCTGAGGTTGTGGAACAACAACCTGAACCTGATCTCAGAAGGAGCAATAGGGTGAGGACTCCAAAGTCATTTGGACCTGAGTTTCAATTATACTTAATTGAAGGTACAAGGAGTGAGGTCTCTGACCAATACTCCTATTGCTTCATTGTGGAGGATGATCCCAAAACATTTGAAGAAGCAATGAAGTCCCAGGATGTTGCTTTCTGGAAAAAAGCAATTAATGATGAGATGGACTCTATCATGGGCAATAACACTTATGTGTTGACTGATCTACCACCTGGTTGCAAACCTTTAGGTAGCAAATGGATTTTCAAAAAGAAAATGAAGGTAGATGGAACTGTTGAAAAGTTCAAGGCAAGATTAGTTATTCAAGGCTTTAAACAAAAGTCAGGAATAGACTACTTTGATACTTATGCTCCAGTGACACGTATCAGTACCATAAGATTGCTAATTGCTATGGCATCAATTCACAATCTGATTATTCATCAGATGGATGTGAAGACAGCTTTCTTGAATGGTGATTTAGATGAGGAGGTTTACATGAACCAACCTCAGGGCTTCATCATGCCTGGCAATGAAAACAAGGTGTGTAAACTGATTAAGTCTCTTTATGGACTAAAATAGGCACCTAAGCAATGGCATCAAAAGTTTGATGAAGTGGTTTTGTCTAGTGGTTATTTACTTAATCAGGCTGACAAATGTGTATATAGCAAATTTGATGAATCTGGTAAAGGAGTCATCATTTGTCTATATGTTGATGACATGTTGATCTTTGGCACTGACGAAAATCAAGTTGATCTTACAAAAGAATTTTTGTCGTCAAAGTTCTCCATGAAGGATATGGGGGAGGCAGATGTTATCCTTGGCATAAGGATTAAACATGAAAGTAACAAAATTTCTATCTCTCAGTCTCATTACATTGAGAAGGTGTTAAAGAAATTTAATTACTTTGATTGTACTCCAGTGAGTACTCCTATGGATACAAGTGAGAAGCTAATGCCTAATACTGGCAAAGCTGTATCTCAACTTGAGTATTCTAGGGTGATTGGCTGCTTGATGTATGCCATGACTTGTACAAGACCTGATATTGCTTTTGTTGTGGGTAAACTGAGCAGGTATACTAGTAATCCTAGTGCTCATCATTGGCAAGCAATTCATAGGGTCTTTAAGTATTTGAAGAGAACTATGGATTATAGTCTCTCATATACTGGTTATCCTTCAGTATTAGAAGGATACACTGATGCAAGTTGGATCAGTAACACTGAAGACAATTCGTCTACTAGTGGCTGGGTATTCCTACTTGGTGGAGGTGCAATTTCTTGGGCATCCAAGAAACAAACTTGCATTACCAGTTCAACCATGGAATCTGAATTTGTGGCTTTAGCTGCTGCTGGCAAAGAAGCTGAATGGTTGAAAAACTTGCTTCTTGAGATTCCTTTATGGCCTAAACCTATAGCACCTATTTCTATCCGTTGTGATAGTGCTGCTACACTGGCAAAGGCTTATAGCCAGATGTACAATGGGAAGTCTAGACACTTAGGTGCCAGGCATAGCATGATTCGTGGGCTTATCATGAATGGGGTGGTATCTATAGTGTTTGTTAAATCTCAACAAAACTTAGCTGATCACTTGACGAAGGGTTTGGCTAGAGACTTGGTTTTGAAGTCTGCTAAAGGGATGGGTTTAAGTCCAACTTAGTCACTGAATGCAAGGATACCCAACTCCCTTCTAAGGAAACTTGGAAGTTGAGTTCAATGTGGAAAGCTGATCATTTAGTGGACTGAAGCACATGTATCACAAACATCCCAAGGTTGTGCTTGTTACCTGCTGAAAGGAGGATGAAGTCTTTACTTCTTAATGGTTAATTTTCTTTGAAAAAGTGCTAAGCAGGAGCATGAATTAAAGATGAACCACCTATGTGAATGTTGAAGTTTTGCCGCTTCAGGAAGCTTTGGACTTTTAGCTTTTACAACATTTATGAATTGGATATGGACACATGGCTTGTATAGTGTCAGGAGTATTTTAGTGTTTGAAAACTTGTGTGTATTTATCATCAGGTATTCAAATGGGTTGAAGGGTTCAATTCTTAGAACACCCTGATTCTCGAATATTTGAAAGTATATGTACTAATGTGGAAATTCAATCCTCAGGATATTTTCATTTATGCACTTGTTTTGTTTTGTGTTTAATTTTTCATGCAAAGTAAGTGAACTAAATTTGGGGAGGATTGTTGGAAAATTTAGTGCACTTGAGGGATTAATTCACACCTGATAATGGGTTTGGAGGTATGGAGTGTACACCTATTTGGTCACTGAATTCCCTGACTCAAGAGTGGTTATGTATTGTTTCTGTTGATAGTGTGAATCTATTGACAGTGGATTCTGCTGATAGTTTCCACTGCTAGTGTTATTTTACCACTGCTAGTGTTAACATTACCACTGTTAGTGTTATTGTTTCCACTGATAACCACTGATTCCTACTATTATGGAAAATATTATGATATAATTAATGGGCCGTTAATTATACATAATTCCATGGGCTAGGGTTTGAGTAAACTCTATTATAAATAGAGATCATAACAGATTTGCATGAGATAGATAGATACAAACCCTAAACACTAAATATGCATCAGGTTCTTGATTTGTGCCTAAAACAAGAACTTCACTTGGTCTTATCCCATAGATATATTCGTGTAACCCAGGCATAGGGTCGAATAGTTTCTATTGGAAAGTGATACCACGATTTCAAGTGAATATCCGGTACCTTTATTGATTATCTTAACCCTAATCTGGGAACCTGTTTACAAGTAACAACCAACACAAAGAACAGCTTTAATGAGGTTATTTCCTTTTCAATTATCACAATGAAGACGATACTAAACACATACTACATACTACTATTTTTCATCATTTTATACTAACTGTAGCTTACTATTAGAAGATGACATAAAAGGTCCCTCTACTTTCAGTAAGGAACTGTATGGCTCTTGTGTAAAATTGACCCATAACAGCCTAACAGGAGGTTTCGGGTAGAATGATTTGGGTCAATAGAATGAAATTCAAATCATCAAAAATTAAAGGAATATTGCTGCATAATAAAGTGTCTTTCTTAACTATTACCCATTTATGGAATATAATGGATTCCCACATTGAACTAAAAAGGCAGAGTGTTTGGGAAGTTAAACATGAGAACTTAGATAGTTGAAGATGAAAGAACTTGTATGAGACGGGAGATAAAGCGAACTCTCATTGTCCATAAATTAGGAGTGGGGAATCCAATTCAGTGGCCATTGAAGTGGCATACACTATATCCTAAAGTTACAAGCAACACAGAGCCTGTAATCCTTTGTGAAAAGATGTAGTGGTATTGGGAAAACTCAAAAGGTAAAGAAGTCGTGTTTGCTGATAAACATGTTTTGATTAGAAGTGAAACTCCAGAAGTGCAGTGGTACTCTCAGTGTAATCCTAGACATACAAATCTCCTATTGATAGCAATTCAAGAAAGGTTACAAACACAGAATAAGTCATCAGATGGGATAAGTGCATTAATGGGTCAAGTTGCAGATATGATTGGTTTGAATGGGTTGACTAATGGTTGGCAAGGTATAATTCAGGAGTTTGCTCCTAGATCATAAAACGATATTTGGAGCATCCTTAGAATTTAGAAGACTCGTACTTACTACTGCTGTATACTTCATATGGTAGGAAAAAGATCTCAGAATTTCAGAGATGAAAGTGAGTTGGGACGTGCTATATGCAAGGATTATTGACACTATAAAAAGCTTAAGCTAATGATTTTTTAAAGTGAAGCCAAATGAGGCAGCCCTCCATGTAGCAAAGCTGGAATGTGGGCATGAATATTCAGAATTCGGATAGAGGAAACAAGGGTCAATAGAGCTGTGTTCTTTATAGCTAGTAAGATTTTTTATCATTACTTTGTAGTGATGGTTTAGACTTCAGATTGTGAAGATAGTTGTGTAGAATGGATTGCTTATTGTATAGATTTTAGTATTAGTCTATTCAAATATGGATTGCCACTTAAGGTGGATAGACACTAGTGCACTACCAAACTAGATTCTAATGTTTCTGCTAAAATTTATCATATCACAGTTGCGTGCCAGAGAAAGATTCATCAATAGATAAAATTTCTTCATAAAGTCTCTTTATTCCTATGCAGTTGCAAAGTGGTGCAAACATAAGTATAAGATATAAACTATTACTGAAAAACTGGCAAGAAATATAAAGGAAGAACCTTGATTCGTTGGAAGACTCCCAGTTTGAGTTATTATCGTCTATTACAGTTGCTCTTGCAGATAGCATTTGACATTTCTTCCCATTCTTATCAACACTGAACCACTATAAATCGATAAAGATACGGTAAGTGCAGGAATATTATGTTTGAAATGGGTTTTGAAAATTGGAAGTAAACTAGTAATTCATTCATATTAAAAATATACCTCTTGACCATCATCAAGCAGGAACCCTTTGCAAAGAATTGAGTATAGTTCCTTCTTTGTTTTCCACTCCAAACTAACTTTTGACAATTTGAGTGTTTCTTCATAATCATTTGGTATCTTTTGTTCCCAATACGCGTCTGAATCTGATATGGCTTTGATATCCTCCACCCTGTCATCCTCTAACAATTGATCTTCCACCTACATATAAAGTTTAGCTATAAACAATGCAATAGTACTTATTTCCTCTTAAGAACCTATCAATTCTGTTGGGCTTCCACCCAACTTCTATAAATAACGTATCTCCATTGACAAATTATTTGTTTTAAGTTTCTAACTAAATTTTAAATTCTATTAGCAATTCATAATCCACCCGTCCTAACCCAACCTTCATTTGCCACCTGTATTTCAAAATATTCTTGTGGTTGACCTGTTTTGTAAGAATGTTTAAGGTACAGGATGCCGTCTACTTCTTCTATACTGGTTCAGTATTATAGATTTTTTTTTTTTTGAAAAATGACCCGTTTCGATCCAAACCATTTTGGACATATTACCTGACCCAACCCAACATGACCTCAATGGCAATTGCAATTCAAGATATTCTTGCGGTTAACCTCATTTGTAAGAATCTTTTACGCAACTCTTGCAGCCGATTTCCAACATTCTTTCCGATCAGAAGCACACAGGTTTTCGTGATCTTTCAGGCAAGTAAGTCAAGTCCGGCTGTGCAACAGCTTTGTACGTTGTACCCTGGAAACAGACGGCGAATCTGTTTTAAGGGAATCGTGTATAACACGAGCCTCGTGCTTTTACTGCTTTTATTTAATTTACGTTATATAGTGTCTGTCTTCTGCTTCTACTCCATTCTGTCTGTATTTTATTTTCTGTTGTTATTTACATTCTGTTAATTTTATTATTTATTGTAATCTGATTTATTAATAAAAGTGTACACCGTTTCCTACACTTTATTGTACACACATGCTCAATAGCTGATTAACAATTACTAGTAGTCTGTAGTCCTTTGTATAGTCTACTTTGTTTTGGTTTTGGTTTTGTTTTTATGGTTATGAAAATTACCATAGGCAACTAGGTGCATGCTTTCCAAATGAGCCTGAGATTGGAAGAAATGAGGTTTTCCTCATGAAATTGTTGGTTGGACTTGAGAATGTTCATTAGGCGAGTGATTAGCTGGCAAGTCACCAAGTTTGGAAGCTTTGAGCTCAGGCTGAACTCTCAGAGCTTGAGTCTGGGTTTATATATAAATGTGACTCTTACCTTTACTTTTGTACCATTGGATTTATGTGTTCACATCAGCTTCAGATGAAATAAAGTTAGATCATTTATGTGAAGTCACATGCAACTATGCAAGCCTTTACTATTAAGAAAAATTAGGACCCGCTTAAACATATAACTTACTAGGTGGTCCATATATCTTGCATAGACTTGGTACACAAGGGTCTTTTAAGCTTGCCAAGACTTTCTCGGTTCAGCTTGTTCAGTTGACCATATAAGTTAGTTGCCCTATGTTATTGAATTGTAGGTGGTTATATCATCATTTTATTAAAAAAAACTTAACCCTTAAGCTTTTGATGTGGAATTTTTAGGCACCTTTGATTGGTGAGAGCGAGTTACTTTAGGACTAGATCACTGAATCAAGTTACCTATTTTCTTTTACACCTTACTGAATATAAATACATGATTCATAGGTGGACATGTGTTCCATTGCAGTTTCCAGGGTGCTTATGTATCTGAATACACACATCCTTCTTCTTGAAGCTGCAGAGTAAATTAAATGAAGTCCAAAGTTGTTGACTATTAGGGGATATTTTGTATGAAACATTAATAAATAGGCATATGTATGTGAGTTTAGTACTCACAAATTAAGTGTTGAAAATTATGTATTGTTATATTTTTTCCCTGCAGGTATGTTCCTTCTTTCTTACCCCCTCCCATGGCAACCAAGGGTAAAGAAAATGAAAAACAGGTTAGTGAACTGCTGAAACATTTCTATGCTACTACCTTGTTGACTTTTTGCATAGTTGCATTGTGTGTTCGACTTTTTTAGTAGCCGGTTGTAATGGATTTTTACTACTGACATAAGGACGAAGAGAGGCCAAAAGAGAAAAGCAAAGGGAAGGCGAGGAATATAGACTATTTCATGGAGGAGTTAAAACATGAACAAGAAATGAGAGAAAGAAGAAACCAAGAGCGCGAAAACTGGTAGGACGGACCTCCAACTTCAACGGTAAGATATGATTTTATTAGGAAGTTCATCATTAGTCAACGAGTTGCCCCTAACTACATATCTAGTCAAATATTGCAATGCATACAATTTCAACCTTGTTTGGCATTTATATAAAGAGGATTTCATATATAAATAAACCATAATCTCATCTAAATCACATATACTTGTATCTTACTGTCGGTTTGATGAGTTGCCTGATGAATTTGATCCGAAGTTTGGTTCCTTTGATGATGGAGATCCTCAGACCACCAATCTTTATGTCGGAAATCTTGCACCTCAGGTCAGATCGTGATGCTAATATGGTGCTTTAATTGGTGAAAAAATGCAAGCTGACCTTTTCTTTCTATGGTCAATATATTTCAGGTAGATGAAAATTTTCTTCTGCGGACATTTGGAAGATTTGGACCCATTGCTAGTGTGAAGATAATATGGCCAAGGACAGAAGAGGAGCGAAAACGACAAAAAAAACTGTAGTTTTGTGGCTTTTATGAACCGTGCAGATGGACAAGCTGCAAAAGATGAAATGCAAGGTTAAGTCCTTCCAAATAGTATAAGAGCTAAAATTTTTGTTTAAATGAGAGTAGAGGTCATTAGGTCAACAATCTGATTCGTATATTTATGTAGAAATTTTCTAGCTATACTGGTAATGTCAACTTTTATGTGTCACACAGATGTGAAATTATATGAATTGAAGTTCTAGAAATGTTTAGTTGAATCATTTATGGAGCTTCTAAGTTGCAAGCTTTCTTAGCAAGAGTGATAACTGAATATTGTATTTAATGTTTCAGGGGTGATTGTTTATGATTATGAATTGAATATTGGGTGGGGTAAATCTGTTTCTCTCCCTTCTCAATCACTCCCTACTCCTCCTCCAGGACAAATGGCCAACAGGAGTAAAGAGGTATGCTTTATGTTTGTAAAAACTTGCTATGAGTTTTAGCTTAAGTGAATGATACAAAACAGTAATGACTTGTGTGAGTCTTATGAATGACCTTTTGTGATTTGCAGGGTGCCACTGTGATCTTGTGCGGTCCATCTGGTCCTCCCACTACTTCGGTTCCAAGCCAGAACTCTGAGCTGGTAAGTTGACCGTTAATTTTTTAATTTACGTGATAGGATGAATATATCTTACACTACATTTGTTAGTAAAAGCTATTCTAAGGTACTGATATACTAACCTTGGTGATTAGGTTCTTACTCCCAATGTGCCCGATATAACAGTTGTTATGCTTGAAGATGCCCGCCTTAGAAAAGTAATTGATAAAATGGCCCTTTACGTTCTTGATGGAGGTTGTGCTTTTGAGCAAGCTGTAATAGAGAGGGTCCGTGGGAACCCTCTTTTTAGTTTTTTGTTTGAACTCGGCTCTAAGGAGCATACTTATTATGTGTGGACGCTTTATTCCTTTGCTCAGGTATATGTTTGACACGCAACTAGAATTGAACCCTAGAAAAGGGAATGGCAGCTTGAGATATATGTGGATTGAAAGATTAATATTTGCTCTCACAAATGCAGGGTGATACGATGCATAGGTGGCGAACTGAACCGTTTATCATGATAACCGGTAGTGGGAGGTAATAATTGTCGGAAACATATCTTGATACTTCCTTTACAAATCTTGCATATGTTGTTATATAAACCAGTGATTTAAAAAACAAAATTTGGTACCAATTGCTAGATGGGTCCCACCTGCTCTGCCAAAAGACAAGAGTCCAGAGAATGAGGAGACAGGAGCTACATTTGCTGCTGGAAGAAGCAGGGTACAATCTTGTTATTTATTTTCTTTTGTCAATCTTACATCAGCCAGGTGCAATTAAGTTATTTATTATACTTATTTTCCTTTGATTATCTTCGTGCAGCGTGTGGAGACTGAACGTACATTGACTGATGCACAAAGAGATGAATTTGAATATATGCTCCGTGCTTTAACATTGGAAAGAATCCAAATCAAAGAAGCAATGGGTTTCGCTTTAGATAATGCTGATGCTGCTGGAGATGTATCCTGTTGGAATATGTGAATCATAACAATTATATAAACACATAAACATCAAAGAGTACGCAGCGGAAATAGATCAAATACAAATAATAAATTAACCGAATATAAATGGATGCGTACCTCTTTGTGATTTCTAGCAAGAACAAGAAACCAATGGAACAAGAACTATAAACCCTAATTGGGTTTAATGGTGGATCGACTAAGGTTAGTCGAATAGGGCAAATCACCTTGTTAGCAAAAGTATGCCAACACTTCGTTCTTGAACACACGTACTAGTAGCGTTTCAATAAGAAAAGCTAGGTTCTTAATTCACAAGCAATCCAAACACAATGTTTAGAAGATCGCGTAGGAACCCTAGAAGGGTGTAGTTGATCAACTAAACAAGAATGGTTTTGAGCTTAGAAATCTAGTAGGAACCCTATAAGGGTGTAGTTCGATTTCTAACTCAAGAGGAGAAAGAGAAGGAGATTTTGTTTGCAAGTGAACCAAGGGATGATTAGAATGAACAAAGGGGTTTGTTTATATACTAAGCAACATCTTGGAGCACAAGACACAAACCCTACACCTTAATGGGTTGGGTTTGGCCAAACATGGGTTTTACAAGCCCATTCCATGTTTTTCTTGAACTCTATTTTAAGTTCAGTCCTTCATCTTTCCTCCAACGATCATTTTGTGAATTTAATAATTATTCGTCACCAAAACAATAATTATTAATTAATTGAAACTCATATGTAAAGTGTGCAATCCCGAAGTCTCGAGTTCGAGTCCGGACATATTCATTAATTTTAATCCGTTAAAACTAACAGCTCCCACTCGGATATACATTAATGTAATAATGACAATGGTTAGTCTAGTATAACACGCCAATGTCCCTAGAACGATCACGAGTATGGTTTCCTGGAAAAAACCACATTTGATGATTCATCATCATACTTATCCTTTTGATTCTAATACTATGTTAATATGGATATGGATCGAAGTCATTCCATAATTAACTTGTGTTTCTCGTTATTTATGATCAAGCAAGATTACCAATTCATCTGAACGCATTCCAGATAGACCTTGGGCATGGCCATGCAAACATCTTGTTAATCCTACGAGTGGCCAAACAGTATTAAACTTCAAAACAAATTTGAAGGAACCAAATCCTGTATTGACTACAAGCATAACCTATGAACTTTGCATCACCTCTGAAAATAATCGTTATAACTACCAGTTACGGATAGCGTTAGATTATCTCACAGAAAAGGAGCTACATCCACAGTAGTTACCTGGTATCTCAAGTCCGAGGATAAATATTCATGATTTACTATAATGACAACATCCATAAGTATAATCATGTAATTGGGATTTAGTCCTATATTCAATTATTCACTTATTGAATATCATGTGAATTTGGCATGTCTACGCATCAATATACTTTAAGTATATTATACCAAAACTCAGATTTGTCTTAGTTCAAGGATACTGCCATATCATTAATTGACAACGGACTATTTAGAATAACATAACAAAAGTTATTCATGGATTAAACATGCAAATATGGGATACAATCTATTATTAACAAAAACAAACGTACTCAGTACTTTAATTCATTATTAAATAATAATTGCTTAACATCCCTTATCCAAATATTAAATAGATCAATGCATGAAAATTCTCGTTAATGAATTTTGTCTCAAGTAATACCAATCATACTTGTTGACAATTATGCCTCAAGTAATCATACTTGTTGACAAGGCATTATTCAACTAACTTTGATCTATCGGTATTTTGAGAATACTTATTTCAATAACGAAATTCTTGTATATGTGCATTCAAATAATTTGATATAACCACATAATACATCATAAAATGTGTATGACATCCTCAACATACAATTTATGATAATTAAACTTCCAAATCCTTTAAAGTTTAAAGTATTCTTATTCTTTAACTTATAATGCAACTATGCTTTTCGTTAAGCATAACTAGTACACATGGCTATTAACAAGGATGAAATCCTTCCATGACTAGTATTGAGTGTCATCTCAATTTTATTAGCATCATTGTATGCAAACAACAATATGCTCTTTTCCGTAAACTTCAATGTGTAATGTTTTATTCCTTCCAAACTTTCAAGTTTGTTGGCTATGACAATTTTACAAATTGTTCATTTATAGAATCTAGAAATTGTTCCAGGCTGAGGATGTGATTCTATATCCAAATATATTCCTTTATAATATTCATTACACAACTTATCTAATATCTTTCAATTAGATATCAATGTTGTCAAATCATCTTTTATCAAAGCATGATATAACAACAACATGATGTACATGAAAAATTCTTGTGTCCAACTTAAATTTCATTCATGTACTACATATCCATTTAAACTTTCTAAATGATATATCATGTTCTATTAGATTCATTTACCGCACATGTTTACATCAATAAACATATATTCAAGGTTGTATGTTTTACTTATTAAATCTTTCAAGTAAAGTTTCATTCCAAGTTATGACTCAATACTTAACTTATATAGAATGTTACTTCCTATATGTTATACAACATATATGATTTAAGTAAACATAATACTCCCACTAGCTTTCAGAATTACTTAGGAGTTATCTTATTTTAAATTATAAATCAAAATATAGATTTAATATTTAAACATAAGATTTATCTCCTTGATGCATGCATCTATCCATACTTGGATTCTTGCATTTTGTATACTTTCAAAGATTAAATGAATTCATAAAACTCTTAATTACTCATCGTCCTCGCTTAAGTAATTATATAAGAAAGAGGTTTTATAATCCATTGTCAAATTTCATATTCATAAAAATGAATATGACAACTACCATCTTTGTATTTTAATGTGCTTAGGAAAGAGTATTCAATCATAGTTAATTACTTAAGTATGATTAATAATCTTGTCATAAGACATACATTAAAATATGTATACAATTTTGTCCATATGATTCTTTATGCAAAGATTTAAACTCTAGGGTTTTTCTTCTCTTGCAGAAACTCATCTTCATTAAGATAAACCAAGTTTTCAAAGTTGATTTATCTTTATGGACAGCATCTTAACATTCATAGTATGAGCAATTTACCATAATTAGTAAATGCGTCATTATGATTAACAGGCTTACTTTGATCCTGTAATTCATAATTCTCAGCATATTAATTAAATATCTGAGACATCCCTACGGATCTATGAATGAGAGTTTCATCATGTTGAGATTTAACCTTTACATTTCAAACCTCATCATGATTTTCACTAGTGTGGTTTTAGAAGATTATATATTTTGTAATTTTGATCTTTCAAGATCTAAACAAAAGTCCCACTTGCCTTTTGTATTTTATAAATACTTTAGCAAGATGAGCAACACTAAATCGTTCTCATTTGGGATATTGCAATGTAAGCATGTTTTATCCCCATCTTCTTATGCCTTGAGTGATCAGTCCCACTATCAACTCAATTAAGTTAACCAATTTAAGAAACAACAAACTTACATAATTCCACCACACCAGTTGATCTGCTAGTGATGAAGTCATGTAATTTGCCCTTCCATTGCAATCTAGCCAGGTTACGCCCTGACGTAGACCCAATTTTAGGTGTTTCCATTTCATTGGATGGCATATAACTTAAATTTAAGGGTAGTAAATTTGATGTGTGTAATCAAATATATATGTACAAAGATGTCATGCATTCATCTTGTAGCATATGTTTCATGTAAAAAAACTTTTACTCATTTAGTTTCTTTACGAGCTTAAATCTCCAAAGTTTTGATTGAGGCGTTGAGAAACTTACAACTTTGCCTTAAGTGGTTCGTAGTTATCATGGATGTTAGGTAAAACTAAATTTGACTCACAAGCGAGCGGCAACCCAGAATGGAGGCTCACTAAGGCCGCAATTTAATGCTAAGCCATCCTTATACCCACTTTTTAGTTTGTCAAAATAGTTTCACTTTACAAACATTTAATACAGTGGCGATCAATCAACCAAAAGTTCAAGATTTATATATATAAGCTCAAAACAAGATTTCACCATTATTAAGTCCGTTTAATATTTTATTTATGAAATTACCCTTTTGTTACTATCATGTCACAATAACATATAAAACAAAAGTAATAAATAAAATAAACAAACGACAACAATAATGGACATGCAAATAAAAATCAATTTAAAACACACAATTGATTTAATACACGATTAATAGGGTCTTCCCTAATCTTATAATTAATCAAATTTTAGTAATCTTTATTCATAATATTTACTAAACAATTTATCAATTATAAAAGAATCGCATAATAAGCATGAAATCTTAAAACCAAATCATCATAATCCAAGACAACACATGCATGGTTTGTCATGGATGCCCATATTGCACATATTATAACAAATAATCATGTCAATAAGGGAACGCAACCAAACGGCATATCACAAATATCCATTTATATACACATAAATTACATGCAACCTAGGGTTTCTACAAGTTTTTATCACATAATTCATCAAACCCTAATTTCTTTTTTTTAAAATAAAAAAAAAAATTCGACATTTATAAAAAAATAAAATTCGAAAAATTTAAAAAAAAAAATCTAGGGTTTATGAAAAATATAAAAACATAAGAACACCAAGCATGTGATTAATCAAACGATTCAATTTTTATGTGTTTCGGTAATTCATTATAATGTATTAACGGCTCTTGATGCCACTGTTGGAATATGTGAATCATAACAATTGTATAAACACATAAACATCAAAGAGTACGCAGCGGAAATAGATCAAATACAAATAATAAATTAACCGAATATAAATGGATGCGTACCTCTCTGTGATTTCTAGTAAGAACAAGAAACGAATGGAACAAGAACTATAAACCCTAATTGGGTTTAATGGTGGATCGACTAGGGTTAATCGAATAGGGCAAATCACCTTGTTAGCAAAAGTATGCCAACACTTCGTTCTTGAACACACGTATTAGTAGCGTTTCAATGAGAAAAGCTTGGTTCATAATTCACAAGCAATCCAAACACAATGTTTAGAAGATCGCGTAGGAACCCTAGAAGGGTGTAGTTGATCAACTAAACAAGAATGGTTTTGAGCTTAGAAATCTAGTAGGAACCCTATAAGGGTGTAGTTCGATTTCTAACTCAAGAGGAGAAAGAGAAGGAGATTTTGTTTGCAAGTGAACCAAGGGATGATTAGAATGAACAAAGGGGTTTGTTTATATACTAATCAACATCTTGGAGCACAAGACACAAACCCTACACCCTAATGGGTTGGGTTTGGCCAAACATGGGTTTTACAAGCCCATTCCATGTTTTTCTTGAACTCTATTTTAAGTTCAGTCTTTCATCTTTCCTCCAACGATCATTTTGTGAATTTAATAATTATTCGTCACCAAAACAATAATTATTAATTAATTGAAACTCATACGTAAAGTGTGCAATCCCGAAGTCTCGAGTTCGAGTCTGGACATATTCATTAATTTTTATCCGTTAAAACTAACATATCCTGACCCTAAAAGTTATTAGTTATGATATGTTTTGGTGTTTTTTTATTGCTTAATCCGCTTTTTTTATTGCAGATAGTTGAAGTTCTAACTGAGTCTTTGACTCTTAAAGAAACTCCAATACCTACTAAAGTTGCAAGGCTCATGCTTGTCTCGGACATTCTTCACAATAGTAGCGCTCCTGTAAAGAATGCATATGCTTACCGCACCAAATTTGAAACAAATTTGCCAGATATACTTGAAAGCTTTAATGACCTGTATCGGAGTATCACTGGAAGAATCACAGCTGAGGCCCTAAAGGTAAAATGCTTGAGGTGTAGCCATTGGTCATTGGTAAACATCAATGAAATTGTCCCTCTTGGAAACTAATCGCGTAAATGACTCTTGAGACCAATTATATGTAGTATGGACCGCTTTAGTAATTTACTACATTATATTTTTAGGTTTAATCATGATATATGTTTTATTATATAATGGACATTATATAAGATGAGTATCTTCAGTCCTGATCCACTCATATTCTTTGCTTGTTTTCCTTCTGTTCTAAGTGTAACATTCTCTTATCTGCAGGAACGAGTCATGAAAGTTCTTCAAGTGTGGGCTGACTGGTTCTTATTTTCGGATGCATATGTAAACGGGTTACGTTCAACATTTCTTCGATCCAGCAACTCTGGTGTTACCTTATTCCATTCCATTTCTGGCGATGCAACAGAAACCGAACGCGTTTCCAATTATAGCGAAACTGGCGATTCTGGAAAAATTAATCCAGATGCAGCGTTAGCAATCGGCAAAAGTGCAGCCATGAAAGAACTATTAGATCTTCCTCTTGCTGAGCTGGAAAGACGTTGCAGACATAACGGATTATCTCTTGTTGGTGGTAGAGAAATGATGGTCGCACGTCTGCTTTATTTGGAAGAATCAGAAAAGCAAAGGGGTTATGAACTCAGTGATAATTTGAAGTATTCCCATCATAATCAAAGGGAAAGTAATGTCGATACGGGGTCTGTGGGATATTCAGGAAGGAATCATCAAGTGGATGATGATATGGGTGTTATATCAAAAGGCAAAGGTTCTGCGTCCATAGCTGCAATGATTCCGATCCCACAACCTGAGCTAAAAGCTTTCCCTAATAAGACGAAACCCGAATCTGTATTGCCTGCCTCTAAGTGGGCCCGTGAAGACGATGAAAATGATGATGAACAAAAAAGAAGTACTAGAGATCTTGGATTGGGTCATTCATCATCTGGAAGTGAGAATGCTGCTGGTGGTCATGGTATTGAGGCTATGGATACCGCAAGCACTATCACGAGTTCTGATAGTAGTTTAACTGAAGAGAAGAGGTATGTACTTATTATCCTTGTGAAAAGTAATAGATAGAGTGTATTGAACTTCTCTCATATTTTTATAAGGAGTATCGGATTTTTCATTTAACATATATATTATATATTTTAAACTTTAGTTTTAATTTCACATCCAGACCTTACTCATGGTTTTATTGATAAATAGATTTAAGAGAAATAATTTGATACTTTTTGAAAGCGAAGAGGTATACTTACTATTGGGGAGTATAAATTTATCTAGTTAATATTATCTGGTATTCCTAGGAAGGGACAGATGTTACGACATTGAAGTTATAACTTATAAGTCTTTACTAGATTTTATTTATTTATTTATTTATTCTCTTTCAACTTTACATTCATAATCGTGGTTGATTAATTGTCCCACACGTGCAGACAAAAGTTGAGACAGATTGAGGTGACTTTGATTGAGTACCGTGAATCCCTTGAAGAACGATGATTAAAGAAAGAAGAAATTGAAAAGAAAGTGGCGGCACATCAAAAACAATTACAGTACAAGTATGGCCTAACGGATCATAATGAAGATTCATCACACAAGAGTGAGTCTTAAATTGTCAGGGTTTAAGCTTTTGGTAATTTTGTTGAATACACATATAATGTTTTAGTAACCACAGGAACGTCATCAGAAAGAAGGGAGAAAAGAGATGATTCACGTGAATCTTCAAGAAAGCGTCAACGAAGCTATCATGACAGTGAAACCCACAACGTAAATCATCAAGTAGGGATCGGGAAAAGGGTAGAAGTTATGATTCACATATTGAAAGGGAGAAGGAACGAGACCATGATAGAGATAGACGCAGAGACAAAGACAGGGACAGCAGGAGAAGATAAACTGAGTTGGAATTCGTAGGTATGATTGATTTAGTCATGAATCAAAACAGATTTTTACAGTGTATCAGCTTCTTTGAGCTTATTTATGTTATGTTTGACATAATTGCAGGTTATTCATGGGTTAGCTGTTTAAATCCTTTCGTTTTGTTGCAAACAACAGCAGCGTAGCAACATGTGGATAATGATGATGATAGCCCCACAATGTTTCCTGCTCGTGATGGACATTCTGGAATTTATATAGAAAAAAACCCGGATTCATCCTCTTGTTCACGTGGTATGATTAATGAATCGTATTTGCTGTAAACAGCATGGTAACTTTTTTTTGCATCTTGTCACGGATCTGATTGGTTTGTTGTACGTACAAGAAAGTATTTTGTGTTGGTGCTTTGAACTTTAAAGTGAGCATAGAAGTGGGAGTATCATATTGCGCTTTTAGACCCATATATATAGTGTTGTCTCTTTAATTTTAAGAACCTTTTAAGTGCAAGGACAAGAGTAATTACAAAACTACATACTTACAAATCTAGTTAGCAAATCGATCAGAGAAACATTTACTATGATGCATACCATTGCCAATTGTCTTATGAGGCTTTAGAGGTTTGATTATCAACATGACTCGGTACCAATCAAATCCGAAGACAAATCCAGAAAACCGACTTGGATGACCATCATTAGTCCCCCTCATACCTCAAAAAAAGAAATAATTTCAGTACTCTTAATACTCTTCAAATAGGGGTGAGCAAATGGACCGGACCGACCGACAAAACCGACCGGACCGACCACATTCGTTCCGGTCTCGGTCTAATGTTTTTCATAATTTCGGTCTCGGTTCGGTTCGGTCCGGTCCGATCCGGTCGGGCTTAAAACCCAGACATTTAGCCTACTTGGACCGAGACCGGACCAAACCGAACCGGACCGACCACATTCGGTCCGGTCTCAGTCTAGGTTTTTTGCCGGATTTGGTCTCGGTCCGGTCCGGTTTTCACCCGATGAGCAGCCTTACTCTTAATTACTTGGAGGCTCATGAATATAATTCCAATAACCTCCTTCACTGCTTGAAGCAATACCTCAATTGATCTCTTTTCATTTGTAATTATTCTTGCATGTCTTTTGCCACACGGTACCCGAAACAATTTTTCTTGTGACTCTATACAGAATTGTTGCAGGACATGTTTTTCATTTCATGAATAATGCTTTTCAAGTTATATAGTAAGTTCACCATGTTCTTCAAAATATTCATAGAGAATAAAATGATGATGAATTTAGGTATTTTGCGGTAGTTGAAAGTGATTGTATGGGGATGAGTTTACGTGTTCTGTAATGTGTTTAGGTAATCGGTGCTGGTGGAGGTCATGGGCGGTTTTGGGCCAGCACACCATCAGCAACCGATTACAACCACTAAGGGGCACTAAATTTTTTTATACCCATTATATGTACTTTTGTTGCAACAATGATTTTTGTTCGTATATTTGGCTTTTCATACTTGATTATTGTCTATTGATATTATAATATAGGGGAACTTTTTTTTCCCATGCCGGGCCTAACTTTTTTTTGACGTTCTCAGCACCGCCCCTGGCGGTAGGGAGAAAAAGGTGATAATCATGGGTGGTAAAGGTTGTGAGAAGAAGAAAATGAAATGAATAATTAAGAATAAATTTATTAAGAAGGGTATTTGACTTTTATTACATGGAGTAACAAAGATAACAAAGAAAAAAATTACGTTGTTGATTCTCATAAATGTAATGTATGACTTTTACTATCCAAAGAATGACGATTATCAAAGTTTTTGACGTTAATATTTAATGTGAAATTAACAAACCACAAAGATGTATTTTGTACTTATTTGCAACACTTGAGTTGCTTCAAAAATACAAAATCACCAAATAATATAATAGATCAAATCATAATAAAAATAAGAAAAAAGAATAAAGATGTGTGCTTGGGCTTTTTGTTATTTTCTTCATATTTGATAACCTTCCCAGTAAAAAATGGTCAGAGCCTTATTTGCTTCACCCTAGACCCGGGTTTTGACCCGGTTAACATTTTGCAGAAATTGGAGCTCAAGACAATATCTCCCACAAATCAACTTGTGAAAAAAAATGCAAAGTTCAAACAGCATTATCAATAAATTGCCCACTACAAAATCATTGCAAAAAATAATCTATATGGGTCTCAGCTCGATTCCTTGTATCATAAGCCCCTTAAGATCCTTCCCATTGGGATGCTGAAAATAAAGAAGCATAGGAACTGATTCGGTGGTAGTTTGAAACTCCCATACTTTGACTTCCATCCAACCATCGCTCCTCTGTTGCCGAATGGCAGTCCCTTTGTATCTATTCAGTGGGTTGTAGGTATTTTCATCAAACTTTGGTCCGATAACTGGGGTGACTGGAGGGCTTACTAAATAGATAAACGAATATCTACTTGAAGAGTAATCATTTACATCCTCCACCTGAATAGGAGCCTCAAATGTTGATTGGTCGTGTGGTAATTTGAAGACAAGGTAAGCTGCGTATGTTGTTTCAGGTGATACTACCTTGGATTTGACTTCCGTCTTGATTTCAAGTTTGTTGGCAACATTTGTCACAAGCACTTCTCCAAATCTGCAGAAAAAAAAAACAAAAAAAAAAAACGCATCATTTATGTACTAGATTTGGAAAGTGTTTATGGTTTCCAAGTGGGTAAAAGCCTACTAATGTATTAAATTGTTTATGTTTATTGTTTAACAGGTGGTCATAACACATCACAACTTTGAACAGTGATAACATTTAAACCGCATGGAATTGGTCAATGGAAAATTAACATGCCATCACACACCTAAGCAAACTCCTACGATTCTTTGGCATATCATGGGGTATAAAATCCAACGTTTAGGGCTCTCTTTAAAAGCTTTTTATAACTGATTGGTTATGTTCTTGTGTCTATTCAGATTCATTGGCTTTAGTATCATGCTTCCTAAAACAGTTAAAAGAGATTTTGAAAGATTTCCTATGGTGTCAATGAATTATTAAAGTCAGAACTAACGTGGCATGCCAAAATATTTGTAAACCAAAGAATCAAGGAGGTTTCAGGTTGGAAAATTTGGATAAATAGAATGAAGCTCAAATCATCAAGCATTTACGGATTTTTGCAGTGTAAAACAATGTCTTTCTAAACTATTACACATTTATAGAATTTAATGGATTTACACAATGATATTAAAAGACAGAAGTGTTTGGGAAGTTAACCACAAGAATTTAGATAGTTGGGGATGAAAGAACTTGTTGAGACGAGAGATAAAGTGAAGTCTCATTGTCCATAAATTAGGAACAGGGAATCCAATTCAATGTGGCTTGTATGTAACTATATTCCAAGATGGAAGATCAAAGTAGCCTTTGGAAAACTCAAAAGGTGAAAAAGTCATGTTTGTTGATAAACATGTATGGGAAGCTATTAGAACTCAAACTCCAAAAGAGCAGTGGTTTTTTTGGTATTTGTACTCTCGGTGTAATCCAGATTGCAATTCAATTAGAAAAGTTACAAACACAAAATAAGTTACTAGATGCGAATAAGTGCATAAATGGTATGTTCATTAAATTAACAACTCTGAAGCACATTCTAATCGTTTCTTCAACTGCCTTTTTGCACAGAATATACAGGTCACGTTGCAAATAATGTTTGGTTTGATGGGGTTGGCTAATGATTGGCAAGATATTATTAAGGTTCTGCTCGTAGATCATGTTAAAGACATGTGGAGCATCCTTTGAGCACTCGTACTTGCTGCTGCCGTATACTTCATATGGCTGGAAAGACATTTCATAAATTAAGGGATGAAAAAATGAGTTTGGACGTGCTGTATGCAAGGATTGTTGAAATTATAAAGCTTAAGCTAATGAGTTTTAAAAATAAGCCAATTGAGGCAGTCCTCCGTGTAGCAAAGTTGTGGAATGTGCATATGAATAATATTCAGAAGTGTGATAGAGGAAACAAAGATAAAGAGAGCCGTGTTCTTGGAAGCCACTGGAAATTGTTATCATTCTGTTGTGGTGATGGCTTGTCACTCACTTAAGGTAAATAAGCACTACCAAACTATAATTTAAATATTTCTGCCCTTATAATATCTCAGTTGAGTGCAAAATAAAGATTCATAGAAGTGTCTCTATTCGTAGGAAGTTGCAAAGTGGTGGACAAATATTAATAACATATAAACTATTACAAGAAAACTGGCTTGGAAAAAATAGAGAAAGAACCTTGATTCGTGGGAAGACTCGCAAGTTGAGTTCTCATCATCTGTTACCCAAGTCTCTCTTGCAGATAGCATTAAACATTTATTCCCATGTTTATCAACAGCGAACCACTATCAATCCATTTAGATATGTAAGTGTAGGAATATTACACTTAAAATAGATTTGAAATGAGTGTAGTCTTATAATCCCTATCAAATACCTGTTGACCATTGTCGATTAGGAACCCTCTTCTGAGAATTAAGTAGAGTTCCTTCTTCGTTGTCCACTGCAGACTATCTTTTGACAAATTGAGTATTTCTTTATAATCAATCGGCAGTTTTTGTTCCCAATCAGTGTCTGATTCTGAATCTGATATGATTTGGATGTTCTCCACCTTGTCCTTCTTTGATACTTGATCTCCCACCTATTTTTAGAAAGTAATTGGTTTATAGGTTTTAGTTTTAGTTTTACATATAAAAAATATGATTCATATCTTTTATAAATTTTGTATCTTCTTTGAGTTATTATCAGTTTTTAGGAAAACTAAAATTCCATACATGTTTCAACCTGTACATCCGACCCAAAACAAAAAATGGCCCATTTTGACCCAAACCAGTTTCAACCTATTACCAGACCCAACCTTTTTGCCACTGTTAATACAATGTACTTGTTTCGTAAGAATAATAAAATGAAAAATAAAAAATTAACTACGATGAATAAACTTGTATATGTCAGCTTACTTTTTCTAGGGGCTGAAACAGGATGCTTTCTACTCCGCCTATATTGATTCCAGAATTTTCAAAAATAATTTCAAGATCAACTATACTCCCATCGCTAGTGAATTGATACAATTCAGCCATATACAAATAATCATCTCTCGGATTTGCAAGGTACACAACAGAAGTTGTTGCCTCCCCTCTTAATCTATACTTGAGGTCTACATACAATTGTTTACCATATGAGGAACTTTCGTATACAAGGTTGACGGTGTTTGTGATTGATGGAGACAGTAATTGAGTCTTCACATGTGTTTTGAATCCCTCTTTGTTTGTTTGATAAAGGCCTGCTGGAAATCTGCATGAAGAAGAAGAAGCAAAGAATGATGCATCAATTTATATATCTATACTACTTATAATGGAGGAAGGACTCTCTCTCCAAAAAATTTAGATGTACAAAAAATGATGCATGGTTTACAACACTTTAAAGCAAGCAATTTTCATAATTACAACAACCAAAGCATTGTGTACAACAAAAACTAGCATGAATCGAAATTCATACCACTTTCCTTAGAATTCTACCTTAATAGCATTAAAAACACCCCTACACTCAATATTACAATCATTTAAATACAATGTACAACCCTCATTCTATATTAATAGGTTTAAAAATACCCCTACACCAAATATTACAATTATTTAAACACAATGTACAACCCTTATTCTACATTAATAGCATTAAAAATACCCCTACACCCAATATTACAATCATTTAATCACAATGTACAACCCTCATTCTACATTAATAGCATTAAAAACACCCCTACACCCAACATTACAATCATTTAAACACAATGTACAACCCTCATTCTACATTAATAGCATTAAAAACACCCCTACACCCAATATTACAATCATTTAAACACAATGTATAACCCTCCATCTTAACCTAGACACGAACCTGTGACCAAGACTCGACTCAATAAAACTCGACTCGATACACAAGGCTGTGAGCTCAAGCTCACGACATCCATTATTTTCGCGACTCAATAACAACGACAATAACAAAAAGAAAGAAAATGATACCAAACAATTATTTAGCTTCATATTTATTCGTTTTAATCTTAAAAAAAAAAAAAAAAAAAAAAAAGAAAAAAAAAAAAAAAAAAAAAAATTCTTGAAAATTCATGTACTTATCCCCCACCATCGCTAGAACGACAAAAAGGGTGGTGGGTTTTCCTACCTTCGACCGCCGGTATCAACAAAAAACGAGAGATAGATGGTTTTGGTGATGAACTCTAGCTGTGGTGGTGTTAATCGTGGTGTTGGGAGGTGTTTCTTGGCGCGTGATGTACGTCAAAATGATGTGGAGGCTGTAAAGAGTGTGGTGGTGGTGGCGGTGAGTTAAAGTGGCCGGTGGTGGTGTTTGTTTGGCTGGAAAAATGACTGGAGAAGAAGAAGAAATAGGGTGCGGCTGGTTTGAGAGAGAAAGGGTGTCAAACCCTAAGTGAGGGTATAATGAGGTTTATATAGGAAAGTATTTTGGACCTGTGTGAACCCTATTGCACCCTTAGGGACTAAGATTGTAAATATATGCTAGGGTGGGAAGTATAGTTTACCAAATCTTTTAGTATTTCGTTCTCGAGGCAAATTTAGGCGTTGGAATGACTTCCCGTGACATTTTGATTAATTCCATCAAAAAAATTTATTTCAGGGTACCCGCTGCTGCAACGCGCGGGTACCCTGCTAGTACTTATGAAACAATAGGGATAAATCTGAGTATGACAAGTCACCTTGACCATGGATGAGACATGTATTGAGGAGTGGAATCATCATTTGGAATCAAACCGTCTTCCATGGATATCATTTCACAATGTTCTCCTTTCTTATTAAGTGCAAACCACTGCATAATTAGTAAGTTGGGAATTAGTTCTGCTCAGATTATCTTTATATAATAGACGTAGCCAATTGAATACCATTTTGTATCCGTTAAGGTGGACTCCCATGGAGAGAACCTGTTTAAGTTCATCAAGGGATCCATAGAAGAGAGATTGTGAGGCAACCTCGACTATGTGTTGGTACTCTTCAAACACCGGAAGTTGCACCTATATAATGACATATCCAAGCAATTAAGTGAGCCATACATTCGGGTTAAGTGTCATTTTTTACTAACTGCTTACTTTTTCTTCAGATGGTTGGAACTCGATGCCAGTGACTAGTAGATTTTCATAACGGTCCTCCAACTCAAATTGAAGGTCTGCAGTTGAGTGTTGGCTTGTAAATTGATACAATGGAACAATGAACCATCCATCTTCTCTCATATGTGTAGAAGGGTTAATTATGAAAACTTTTGCCTCCCCATCTATTTTGTATCTCAGGGGATTATATGATTTGACATGCATGTTCACGCTATATCGGAAGACAAGGTTCAGGGTGTATGATATATGAGGTGTCAAGTATTGACCTCTCACACTTGCTTTGAGACCCCAATAATATATGTAACAACGCCCCCCTGGAAATCTGCATAAAGAAGAAATAAGGCAGCAACAAAAGAATGACAAACTAATCAAGTTATTGATTACCCCCTTGAACTTTCATTCAACGCATAACTCAGCCCCTGTTGTTCCAAACAAAAGGGATAGGAATGGGTTAAGTCACCTTGAATTAACAATGTCACTATCCAGATCTGTTAGCCGTCTGACATAGGCTTGAATGTAAATCCTTTCGATGTGTTCCCCTTTCTCATTGATAGACAGCCACTACACGTCCAATTAAAAATAAAGTTCAAAATTAGTTATTATTGGGATTACAATATGCATCTAGGCATAAATTCGGTCAGGTTTTAGATTGGGGTAAAGCTAATGATACACAACATATTTGTTCAAATAAACACATCTACGTAATATACTTTCTAAAGTGTCAAAGTTACGTAACATACTTTCAAATATGATTCAATCTACCTAATATGACCTGTTACCAACAGGTTTACAGGTTACCAAGGATTAAAAGTCACACCGTTAGTCCCCAAACTGGAAAAAATTTGCACATTTGATCCTATTTAGATAACGGTCGTTAAAATATTTTTTTTTAACTTTTAAAAAAAATTTCTTAAAATCTAAATAAAGACTTTTTTTCTTAATTTCAATTAAAACAAAAAAAAAACGATAAATTTTTTTACACATTTTTTTAAGCTTTTTTTTTTTTTTTTTTTTTTGAAAAACTATATCCAGATTAAAAAAAAAATGTGTAAAACGTTTTTAATTTTTTTTTTTTTTTTTTTTTTTTTTTTTTTTGAATCTGGATATATATTAAAAAAAAAAGAATAAACTTTTATACACATTTTTTTAAGTTTTTTTTTTTAAATCTAGATATATTTATATAAAAAAATAAACTTAAAAAAATGTGTAAAAAAAGGTTTAACGTTTAAAAAAAATACGATAAACTTTTTGACACATTTTTTTAGGTTTTATATATATATATATCCAGAATTAAAAAAAAAAAAAAAAAAAAAAAAGAATCAAGTTTTTTTTTTGTTTTTTTTTTTTTTGTTTTTTTTTTTTTTTTTTAAATTGAAATTAAAAAAAAATACTTTATTTAGATTTTAAGAATTTTTTTTTAAAGTTTTTAAATAAATATTTTAACGACCGTTAACTAAATAGGATCAAATGCGCTAATTTTTTCCAGTTTGAGGACTAACGGTGTGACTTTTAATCATTGGTAACCTGTAAACCTGCTAGTAACAGCTTATATTAGGTAGATTGAATCATATTTGAAAGTATGTTACGACTTTGACACTTTAGAAAATATATTATGTGTTTATTTGAACAAATATGTTGCGTATCATTAGCTTTACCCCTTTTAGATTTAGGTCAAGGGGATTTGCCCCAAGTCTAGTGGGCCCATTTGGTTTGTAGATAAGTTTATGATTAGGATTTAGATTAATATTTGAATTTTGATTTTGATTGAGAGAGAAAATATATTATCAAATAGATAATTTATTATTTTAAAAAGGATGTGTATAAACGCTACAAGTTTTGCTTAGGGTTGGGAGGTATGAAAAAAGTATGAATGAGGTGGAATGATATTATTGGTGGATTTGGGAGGTATGGATGATTTCGGAAGCATGACTGCCACCCTCCTTAATGTTAATAACGCTACAAATAAATAAATAAATAAATAAACTTGTTACTTCACACATGATGTCCTGTCGATTTTTTACTAGCTTATAACCCCGTACACACATAATAAAAGAGTAAAAGAAATACACAGTTTTTTTCTATACTACATTATAAAGTATTTCGGACTTTCTATAAAAGAAGTCTTAAAATTTTAAGACAAAAAACGTTATTATATAAAAGAAAAATTAGAAAATTAATATAAAATTTAAAAATTTAAGTCTCATTTAAACCATATAGTAACTCCTCCAATAGTGATAAATTTTAATAGATTTTTTTAATAAAAAAGTGCTAACTATTTAATGTTAAAATTTAAAAAATAAAAGTGCTAACTATTTACACTAATAATAATTTAGATGTTTTACTTTTGAAAAACATATATCTATTTCGTTATAAATTATTTGAGACACTCTACATAAGGAAGGTTTAAAATGAAAAAAAATTGCTCGTTACAAAATAGTCACCGAGAATCCGTTGCCGCATTGCACGGGTATCCTTCTTATATAATATAACATTAAAGTACATAGGTTGTCCTTGTGATTTGTCCAAAAATACACCTGCAGTCCCTAAAACTATTCTTTTGCACATATCATTCTTAAGGTTAACAAAAATGACACCAACATTCCCTAACTATGAAAAAGCATTACATCAGCAATCCCTCGACTTTGAAAAAGAATTGCACCAACAGTCCCTCTAGGGATGACAGATGTCATTCTTTTCAAACTTAGAGACTATCCGTGCAAATTAGGTACGCCATATGCATTTTTTAACAAATCACAACCATGTAATTTACTCTATAATATATTACTATCACCGTCCCATATTTATAGTCCGCGTTTACTTTTTTGTTTGTTTCAAATTAGTTGTGCATTTCAAAAAATAGATAAGGAATTTAGATTAAGTTTACCATATTACTCTCAATTGAGGTTATTATTCCAAAATTTAAAAAAATTATAAATTAATTGGTTAGGAGTAAAACTGTCATTCTGCAAAAAGTAAAAAAGAAAAAACTGTAATAATGATTTTTTTTTCGTACAATAATTTTGGGACGAAAGGAGTATGTTACATGTTATGTTAAAAAAAAAATCATGAAGTAAAGTATAATGCAATATCGCAACATGTGCAACATTTTGATGCACAAACAGTAGGCACAATAACAAATCCGGAATATTTAATGAAAAAAAGTTTTGACGCTAAAAAGGAGGAGCGATTGATGCATATAAAACGTTTGATGTAAAAAAAATATATACAAAAGTTCGATGAAAAAAAGAAAAATCAGAATTTTGTGTTTATGCATCAAACACTCGTCTTATTTTTTTATTTCTTTTGCACCAAAAGTTTTTGTTTTCACATCAAATGATCATATTTATTGATTGAGTTTTTCGTGTGTGCATCGATATGTTGTCATGGGTTAAGATATGACACTATTTTACCCAGTTTACTTTAAGAAATTTTTATTTGAAATCCCTCATGTTAAAAATACTTTATCAACAATACAAACTATGAGAATCTATGTCTACGGTAGGAAAAGCCATATATGTAAAATATACAGTAATTCAAAGCAATGTAGCTAGTTACCGTTTTGCCCTCATTAAGGAAGACCCCTTTGGAGAGAAGCGCTTTTAGTTCATCAAAAGATGTGAAGATCAGAGGAACTACGGAAGCCTTAATTATCTCTTTATACTTCCTTCGAAGCTTCCCAAATGAATGTTGACCCCCCTGCATTTCAAGTGCAATATTCAGTTGTTCCACCACAAGAGACATTGTTGGCCGTTGTTCACGAGATTTCTGCAAACATTGATATGCAATGTCTGCAAACGCCTCTATAGAATCCGGATCAATTTGTTGCATCAGCCCTTGAAAGACAATCGCGTCTAGCTTTTTCTCTTCATAGCTTTTCTTCCAAAAAGGCACATGCACCTTTAACTGACCCTTGATATTTTTAACGCATAGTTTCCCGGACAGGACTTCAAACATGACTACCCCAAAAGAGTACACATCCGACTCTTTTGTTAATTGGTATGTCTCCATGTACAGTGGATCACAGTATCCAGGTGTACCTACAGGATTGGTGATAATAACTGAGTACTGCTGACCACTGGAGCCCATTTTTGACAGCCCAAAGTCAGAAACTTTGGCATTCAGTTTATCATCAAGTAGGATGTTAGCACTTTTAACATCACAATGGAGTACCCTTTGTTGTCTCTCGTTGGGTTCATGAAGGTAGCTTAGTCCCTTCGCAGCATCGAGGCATATCCTAATACGTTCCGTCCACGTGAGAGTGGCATCTTTTTGTTAGTGGATAATTAGGCCCAAGCCCGGATTGTGAGTCTTGGGTATTAGGGTTTCACTATTATATATAGTGGTTAATAAAAAAGTTATACCTACGGGTTTCGTTATCTAACATGGTATCAAGAGCAGGTTCAATCCCGCGACCTATTAGGCCGCCATGAGCCGTCCTTCTAGACCACCCGTCAATCCCTAGCCATCACCATATATCCTTTATCCACCCTGAGCCGCTGCCTCTAAATTTTCCATCATATCGTTTCATCTTTTATCTAGTATCTTTGGATCGATTGTCCTTGTTGCTCAAAGCCTCAATAGCACCTAAACCCTAAAATCCCTTATTGTCTTAAAAAAATAAAATAAATAAATAAATAAATAAATAAAACCCTTACTGTTCTTTTTTGTCGATCGTTGGTTTGGTTGTGATACCCAATTGACATTTGATTTTAGTTGTTTAGTCGTTTGTTGGTTTGGCTGTGATTTTGGTTTTTGGTTGATCTAGTGGCTGTGAAGAGAAGAAAATATATGTGTTCATGTGCTTCTGTTCGTGAGTTTGGAGTTCGGTTATGATGATTGATGCTAAAACAATGGGGTATTTAGTTCTGGTTTTGTGGTCACAGTTCAAACAAGAAAAAGAAAAGATAAGCTGCGTTGAAAAAGATGAAAAAGATATTGTGACTGCATTTTGATTTGTGTGGAGTACACCAAAAGTATTGGGTTGTTAAGTGGGCTCATCCGAATTTGGTTACTAATGGGTTGGTGTCAGTTTTTTTAGATCCGAATTTGGTTATACTAGTTGGCTTCGTTTAAAAAAAAAGGGGTATTAAGTAGTAGTTATTTAATTGTTTGTTTGTTTTTGTTTTATGTCCAGGGTATTAATTCCCGAGACGACTTTTGTTGGTGTCGAATCCAGGGTATCAATTCCCGAGACGACTTTTGTTTGGTGTCGAATCCAGGGTATCAATTCCCGAGACGACTTTTGTTTGGTGTCGAATCCAGGGTATCAATTCCCGAGACGACTTTTGTTGGTGTCGAATCCAGGGTATCAATTCCCGAGACGACTTTGTTAGTGTCATATTTACTTTCTTAGTTTATTTTGGTTTATTGTTTTCATTTGCTTTCTTAGTTTACTACTCCAGTTCGAGCTTTTGCGATTTCGCTGCTCGAACTGCGGGGGAGTGTTAGTGGATAATTAGGCCCAAGCCCGGATTGTGGGTCTTGGGTATTAGGGTTTCACTATTATATATAGTGGTTAATAATAAAGTTATACCTACGGGTTTCATTATCTAACACTTTTAAATAGCGATCGAGACTACCACGAGATGCATGCTCGTATATGAGAATCATCTCACCCTCTTCGATGCAATATCCTAGGAGAGATATGAGATTTTCATGTCTGTATCGGGAAAGCATCATGATCTCCTTCCAGAACTGAGGGTCTTCTTGCCCATATTTACGATCAAGACGTTTAAAAGCAACTAGGCTTTTCTTCTAGGAGTTAGAGTGACACAATTCTCCTTCGTAGACTTTACCAAAACCACCATTTCCGATAACATTTTTTTCATCAAAGTCGTTGGTAGCTAATTTGATCTCTTTGAGTTGGATTTTAAGATGTTCATACACTTTCATGAAAGTTGCCATAATGGGTTTTTTTTTTTTTTTTTTTTTCTCTCTTTTTTTTTTTTTTTTTTTTTTTTTTTAGTTTTTTTTTAGTACTAATAATGATGTAAAAGATGTTTAAGGATGGAGAAGGGCAGAAGGCAGAAAAAGATTTATTTGCTGTGATTATTTCAGTGAAGGGAAATGCCTTTATATAATTATTTCTAGTAGTGGGATTGATAGGCCAAGTTAACTCTCTTCGTGCAATCAGGACCCACTGCTTCATTTGTGTTTGTTTTGCTACAATTACTTATGTCTAGGGGTGCTTACGGTCCAAAAACCGGACCGGACCGATAAAAATCGGACCGGACCGAGATCGAATCTGGCAAAAATCCTAGACCGAGACCGGATCGAATGTGATTGGTCCGGTCTCGGTCTAAATAGGCTAAATGTCCGGTTTTTAAGCAGGACCGGACCGGACCGATCCGGACCGAGACCGAAATTATGAAATTCCCTAGACCGAGACCGACAACAATGTTGTCGGTCCGGTCCGGTCCGGTCTGGTCGGTTTTGTCGGTCGGTCCGGTCCATCCGGTCCGTTTGCTCACCCTTACTTATGTCCATGTCATTAGTACAAGAACCTCTATGAGTAAACCTCGATGCATTGCAAAATTAAAAGTTAAAAAGTATCCGTCAATCGCATGTGCAGAGCTTGCATACAGGGCCGTCCCATGAATTTCTAAAATTTTTGAGGGCCTGATGAGTGTGTAAATACTCATCATTTCTGTTACATTTAGACTGCAAAAACATATGAAAACACACAGGAATGCCTTAAAATACATAAAATATCCCTGGATTGTGTTTTTATGCAAAAGGATTGAAAACTGATGAAAAATAACATATTTCACATAATTTACAGTTTTAGTCCCTGAACTTTGAAAAATTGGCAAAACTAGTCCCTGGTAAATCAAAACATGAAAAATATCATCAAAGGTCCTTAGGGATTCTTAAGTTGTCAAGTTTAGTCCTTTAAATTTAAAAAATTGCAAAATGACAACTTTAGTCCCTCAAGTTTCAAAAATGGAAAAATATGAAAAGTAAACCTAGCACTATTCTTAAATGGCATAATTGGTCCTTTTGATAACAATGGAGAAATTACAGGTTCAACCCTTCAACTTTCAAAAAATTACATGTTTGGTCCTTGGAGTTTGAGAATTTGACAGAAAAGGTCCCTAGAAGTTTAAAAAGTGGAAAAGTCAACTATGACCCTTATATTATTGAAAACTGGCAAGTTTTACCCTTGCTAGTACTTTTGAAAAGTTGTCAAATTCCCACCCTCAAAAATCAGAAATTACAATATTGGTCCCTATGTTAATAAATAAACCAACCGGACCCCTTTTTATTATTAAACCCAAAACCAAACCTAATCCAATCCAAAAACATAATCCAGCCCACCCTTTTCTTTTTCCCTAGGCCCAATCTAAGCTCAGCCCACGCACCCTTATTATTTAAAACGGGGGTTTGACCTGTTTGACCCTCCTTCTCCAATACCACCACCACTGTACAACTCCACCTCCACCCCTGCTTCACCCAATACCAGGGTGGTTTCACCACCTCATCACCACCTGTCCACTTCCACCTCACCCTCCAAACACAATCATACCAAACCACAGCAACAATCAATGCTTCCCCACACCCTTTACCCTCCAAACCATACTTACACCTATGTTTTCAACCTACAACCCCAACTTGGCCTCCAAACTTCTTTTCCATGTCCCCTTCCACCTCCACAACACCCCAAAGTTCTTTAATTGATCTCAAACCGCCACAATCCACGTGTAGCAAAATTGGCTCCAAAACAGGTTTAAACGGCTAGGATGAAATTGACTCAATCAAAGGCCAAGATTGCAAGTGGGATATGCTCAGACACATGTGGGGAGTCTAAAAGTTCTATAAAGAAATAAGGGGAAGCAATATGGAAAGCTATCTAGTTTAATTAAATAAAATGTATGTCGACTTAGTTCTTTTCAATTTTCCAGTGTAACTTAAGCTTTCAAGCTAAATTTCTAATGTTCTAAAGTGTATTGTGAACTTCTTTTAGTAATCAATTTGAAGGTTTATGTATGAATTTAGTTTATGCAATTCTCAAATTTCAAAAATCTCATTCTACTTAATGTTGTTCTTAGTTGATGTTACTGTGGACTCAAACTGAACATTTAAGCTCCTATAAAGCTTACAAAAGCTTTTAGAAACACTACAATTCAGTTTAGCTTAAAAAATTTCACAAATACAAATTGGTTAACAAAAGTCAACTATGGAGTTTTGAATTTGATTTCTGGGATTCAGAGTTGATTTGGAAGCAAGAAAGCTTTGAATTGTGGTTTAGATCCTCGGGGAGGAGTTAGGATTTTTGGTTCTTGGTCATTGATTCTCTCAGTCTTGGACTCATTTGTAAGCCATCACTCATATTTTGCATTTTACTATATAAGTAGGTTCTGTGTTTAAATCTTTGTGTCTTTATGTTTATGTAGTATAATTAAGTGTAATAATTAGTTAAAACAGATTGCTTGTTCTTATTATTTCATAGTTGCTTAATTTTTCATATTCACAGTTATAGTAGTTTATTTATGATCCTGGGTGTTTTGTTGTTATTGTTGTTATTGGTGTGTTCATTTAAGCTTACTCTATCATATTTTAGCCTTAGAAATCAGTTTGAAACATTAAATCACCAATTTGTTAACTAAATCTCCAAAACTGATTTCAGAAGGGGTGTTTGGAACAAGCTTGTTAGCTGAGATCTTGTTGTTATTTGGTGTTCATTTTAGCTTCATTAGACTGCAGTAGCATAATATAGGCCAAGCAAAGCATAAAATCAAGTGTCAATTTAGAGAAAAGTCAAGATTACCAAAATCTCACCCACACAGTTAAACTGTGTGGGATTTGGACCTCAAAAAGTATCTATGTTGATTTAAGAGTTGGTGATTTACATTAGTTTAACCTTATCTAAGCTTATTATTGTGCTTTCAGTCATAAAATTGAAATCAAACTTCATATAAGTCAACATTCAAGTTTTTCATAAAAAGTCAAAAAGGTGTATGATTAAAAATCCTCAAAATGGTATGAATTATTATGATTTTTGTGTAAGGTTTTAGGGTCTGAAACTTATTGTGTGCATACTCTACCAGCTGAACTTGAGTTTCCTACATCTAATTTATTTTTGTGATTTTATCTGTGCAAGTTACACCCATCCAAACTCACTTGCAGGGGAAGGTACTCCCCTGCTACACAAACCATCACCTCAACCCCACCACCTTTGGTGGTTGTTTGTGGCCACCTCAGTGGGTCCCACACTCCACTCTTGGGTTTTCCCAACCTCCTCCTACCAGGGTTTCATAAGTTGACCCTTTGTTTGACCTGTGCACCAGTGGACCCCACTTGGAATTGCATTTGAAGGTTGTCCCATTTTCTGTCACAGACCTCAATAAGCAAGTGCTTATTTTGATCTTCTTGGCTTATTCAGCCATCTTATTTGAGTGAATTTGCTTAAAAGTGTCCAACTAACTTAGGTGAACCAGATTTCACCCTTGTGGACCCCACAAAAGCTCATTTGAGCTTATTTCTTGATTTGGTCAAACTTGGTCAACTGTCAAGGCAAATAAGCACTCACAGTGTTTATTTTTGGTTTCCAAATTAGTTGTCTTTATAAAAGTTTCTGATTTTAAGTATTTTAATAGTTTTGTAAAAGAAAAAACATAAAAAGCAAAAATTTAATTATAGTGATAGCTTCTATTTGATAGAAATTATCTATTTAATTTTCTTTTTAGCTTATTTATAAGCACTTCTGCTATTTTATATTTTTATTAAATCTCTTTTATATCAAAGTAGTTTTATAAATTTTTCCAGATTTTTTCTTTGTCATTTAGTGGTTTTTAGATTTAATTCTAGTTTAATTAATTATTAAATAATATTAAAAGATTAAATAGCATAATTATATTTTATAAAGTACCACCTAGTTTTTATAATTTTTCTAGCTTTTATATAAGTTAAAACATTTTTATAAATTTTTATAGAATTTATACTATTCATTTTCTATTTTTTTATAATATAATTAGTTTAATTGGTAATTAATTAATAAATAGAATAATAATTAGTAAATTAGTTTAAAAATTCATAAAATAAACTTTTTATAATTTTTTAGGATTCCTGTGATGGTTAATTAGATTTATAAAAATCTTCTCAATTATCTAAGTCTCTTTAGTATTTTTAATAATTTAAGTCAATATAATTAGTTAAATAATAATTAAATAGTAATTAATTAATAATAATTAGATAAATAGTGTGAAAAATATAATTTTAGTTTTAAAATAAGTTTTATAATATTTTAGACTTTTAGAAATTTTAATTTTATTTTTCAAGACTTATTTTACATTTTCTTAATTATTAGTGAATTATTAAATAATTAAAAATAGTTATTAAATAATAATAATTAATTAAATAGTTATAAAAATAATTTTAATTTTCTAATAATTTTATAATAAGTTTAGAATTCCAAAAGTACAATTTTTATATGTGTGGGAGTTTTATTTGACAGAATTCACATTTAGTTTAATACGTTTACGTTTATTAAAATTTAAACGTACATTTTATTTCTTTTTACATTTTTAGATTTTCTTAATTTTTAAATAAATTAGTAATTATAAAATAAATATTCTAAGTTTATTTAATTTGCATTTAAGCCCCTAAGGCATACAAATTCCTACTATAGTTAAAATTGTTTTTGTTGTTTACGTTTAAATATTAAACGTATACGTTTCCCAGTTTCTTTTCATTTGTACTTATCTGATTTCACGTATTAGTTGATATAGCTTATCAAAGCTATTATAACTTATATTTCAGTAGTACAATCAATTAAACCCTTTTCCTGTTCAAATCATCTGATCTCGAAGTCATTTTATTTCAGATTTCACGCCTCGTTGGGATTTAACGATCCGGGGAAACACTACACTCCACGGAGTATTGGTTTAGACTGTTTGACTTGTTGACCATTACTTGGTTGATATTTTCTGACTGTTTGAGACCAATCAGGGCCCTGTACGAAATTACATAATGAGGCCTTTCGATAAAGAATGCTATATATAAGGTGTCACTATTTATAAGATATAATATAATTTGTTAGCTAAACGTTCTAACATATTACTTATTTAAGATACTTTCTCATCTATATACTTTTTTTCTCTGTGAAAAATATGTGTACACATGCATATAATTATTAACGGGACAAATTTTGAGGCCCTTACAAATTTTGGGACCCTGTGCGGTCGCTCACCTTGCACACCCTCAAAGTCGGCCCTGCTTGCATACAGACGTAAAATTCCTATTAACTCGTATTTTAAGGACTAGCTTCTAACATTTTTTAGAAACTCAAACCCGTCGGTATAATGTTTATTGATTGACAATAAATATTGATACAAGTACATTAGAACCCTAATAACCTAATGGACCTAGCTCGACCCATAAAATTAGGCCGATTCCTCAAATATAATGTCTAATACTCCCCCACAGTCAGAGTAGTGAAACCACGAAAGTTCGATACCAGAGGACAACAGTCTAAATATTATTGATCATGTGCATGGCCATGTGAAGGCAAAAGAATCCATTTAAGACCATAGTAAACCATAGGGCCGATCCATTAATTAACTCTTAAGTTTATTATTTTTAATAATTTTATTTATTTATTTATTATTTGTTATTTTTTTATTTTTTATTTTTTACGTATTGTATCGAACCCAAATAGTCATTTATCTCTATTTTTTTTTTCAAACAATAGAAAATCCAAATTCAAACACCTCCCGACCCATCTTCATATTCTTCAATCAAGTACGACCAATTTATTTATTTTCAACCCTATTTGTTAACATCTATGTGAGTGTTTTGAGTAGGGATGAGCACAAAAACCCAAAAACCAAATCGCAACTCAAAAAATCTGAAATGACCGAAAAAAAAAAAAAAAAAAAAAAAAAAAAAAAACCCGAAATGTCGTACATGCCCACCACATGACCAAACTTAACGAGAAAAAATAACGACCGTTTGGTCAAATGAATTGGTTCGTTACAAAGTGACAACCACAAGGACGACTAGGGTAATTAGTTATGTTAAAGGGCGTGAAAATCTCATGTAACTAACTTTCTACTTTTCTCTTTGTTGTGTAACAATCTTTATTTTTCCTATTGTACACATTATACTTTTGAAATCCGTCTATTATGTGCATTCTATAACCATTTTGCCCATACCTGTTAATAGGAGTTTTTATAAATCAGATAGGTAAAATTGTCATTAAATACATAAAATAGATGAATTCAAAAGTAGGTTGTATATAATAAAATAAAGATAATTACACAACAAACCAAAAATGACAGCTTAATTACATTTTCTTGTCTTTTGCCCAATTAGTTCAGATGAGGGATGAAAGGTGAAACTATGTGTAAACCACATGGACGATTTATGTAATTAGTGATGGTTGTAAAAGTTGGAACGAATGCTTTATGTATCAATGAAATTATTTTAAATAATAATAATAATAATAATAATAATAATAATAATAATAATAATAATAATAATAATAATAATAATAATAATAATAATAATAATAATAATATGTAAACGATGCGACGATGCTCTGAAAGCTAAGGAACTAAAGGTGACAATATGGGTAGGTATGGTAATGGGCCAAACTGAGTAACTCTTTTGGGACGATTCGGGTTGACCGGTTGCAAATTTTGTCCATATCCTCTAATAACTAAATGGGAAAAGTAAGTGTGTGACTTTTAGGTATCCAACCTTTTGTGTAGAACTTGATAATAGTACGTCTTTTGGTTACTAAAAGAAAACAGATGTATCGAAGAAATGTGAACTAGGGGCTGTTTTTCAAATTCAATCTAATCAAATTAATACGCAAGTACAACGTGAATTGGTAATGGGTCTTAAATCACAAAATAGGTAATTTATCGATACGGGTTGGGATGCGATGCATTAAAGTATTATTCTCAAATATTTTTCATCAATTATTAGCATGTAGTCATGTACTCAGCCCTGTAGACATAACATGTATGATGTATCCAAATATTATTCAAACTAAATGGGAATCTATGCTAATAGTAATAAATAGTCTTCACATGGCTTTTTTTTTTCTTAATTGATTTTATTTATTTATTTATTTATTCTTCCCACTATTATATTAAATCGGTCATTTACTATGGGCAACAGACAGTAGACAATAATTTATGTTAGACATGAATGAAGTCCAGAGATAAGGTCTAAACAATTAGTATAAATGATACGGGGTAATTGTTTGTGTCCGAGAGATAAGATTGTATATCCCCAAAGTCAACCCAAAGATATATATATATATATATATATATATATATATATATATATATATATATATATATATATATATATATATATATATATATATATATATATATATATATATATATGGAAGGGATCGTGTGCGTTTCACTTTTTAAGTGCGGATGGTACGGATGAATGTGGACCACACGATCATCCGTCCATCTCATCAAAGATTAAAAAAAACGCGGTGGCATTTTCGTAAATAGTGCAAAATGTTTACACTAATAAGATAATATCGTTATATATCTTGCTTAAAAAAACACAAAAATTCAAAAAAAAAAAAAAAAAAAAAAAAAAAAAAAAAAAAAGAAACAGATTTATCGATAATGAATTTAAGGAAAGTAAGATTTGCAGAAATTATAGAAGGTATTCTTAATTATTTCATATTGTTATTATACGATTTAACTATACGTATTCTGATAAGAGTACATCAATATGATTGCTATTACGATACTAACATTTTTATTATTAAAAAATGAGTAATTCTCATTATGAACTGTTAATTTAATCTTTTTTGTTTTTCAGAATTACAAATATGAATTCTGCATTTAAAAAAAGTTATTCTTAAATTATTAGTCTTTAAGATAACTACTGCGATATTAATTGCATTTCTATGATAAATATTCTGATATTAATTGCATTTCTATGATAGCTATTCTGAAATGTTATATATTCTGAAAAAACATATTCTGAAATGTTATATATATGAAGCCTATTCTGATTGAAAAAATATTAATATCTATTGACGATACCTAATCCGATATTGATATAATTATGATAAATATTCTGATATTAATTGCATTTCTATGATAACTATTCTGAAATGTTATATATTCTGAAAAAACATATTCTGAAATGTTATATATATGAAGCCTATTCTGATTGAAAAAATATTAATATCTATTGACGATACCTAATCCGATATTGATATAATTATGATACCTTGTGTGATATTAATTCACATTCAAGGATAGGTATTTTGATATTAATATTTTTTCTTTAATCTGCATTTACAATGAACAATTTTATACCTATTAATTGATTGTATCATTATTATGTTAGTAATCAATATGACACTTACTGTGATATTATAACTGCTAACGACATATAAGGTTATATATTCCGATATTAACATTTTTTCTTATTTTAAATACAGATGATGAAGATGATTCTGAAATTGAATACATGTTACTTTATAAGATCCAAATGGAAAAATGTATGACTAAAATAAAAGAAGAAACAAAGTCTGCAATATCTTTGATTTCTGAGACAATTTGTTACCTTACATGTGGACCTAATTCATTCGACACAACAAATATTTGTCTCTTGTTGAACAATCTTAAAAGTTTAGAAGAAGAGATGCAAGATGTTAAAGATGCAATTATTTGGAAAACTACAATAAGATTTGATATCTTAAATGAAGATAAACAACAGGTATTGTTGAAATATATCTCTACTTTTTTTAGCAGATAAATGAATATTTGATTGTTCTTGTTAATTTTTTGATTGTTATTGTTAAATATTTTTTGAACAGTTACATGAAACTTACCTCGACAAGGTTAAACAAATTGTTGATAAAGCTGCTGCAAATCTTCAAGACACTATTCGTTTGTTTGATTTGAAGCCTAAATATGGGGAACTGTATCCGAAAGTTAACGATATTCTTTCAAAGATAAGTAACCAAATTTCTGATATTAGATATCCATATTTCATGACATTTGAAGAGATTGAAATACTTGACAAGGCTGCATCAGAATTCGAAGAAAGAAATAAAAAAGCTAAAATTATTTGACTGATTGAACAATTAGAAGTTATTGAAATTTTGTTGTGTTATTGAACTGTATCCGAAGTTATTGAAATTTTGTTGTATTACTGAAATTTTTTTATTGTTAATGTTACTATGTTATTGTTTATTTGAAATGTTACTATCTTATTGTTACTATTATAATGTTGCATTTACTTTATAATTTGTTAATTTTATAATTGTTGTAAAGTAACATTTTTGTCTGACATTAATAATTGATTTTTTAAACATCTGGTGTATAATAAAAAATAATAAACTTATTCCGATACTAAATAATTAATAAACTTATTCCGATACTGAAAATTAATAAACTTATTCCGATACTAAAAATTAATAAACTTATTCCGATAATAAAATATTAATAAACTTGTTCCGATAATAAAAATTAATAAACTTATAATTGTTGTAAACTAAGATTTTTTTCTGACATTAATAATTGATTTTTGAAAGTTCTGATGTATAATAAACATTAATAAACTTATTACGATACTAAAAAATTAATAAACTTATAGTAAAACGTATAGAATAAGATAGTGCAAAGTTAGTACGATATTAAAAAAAAAATTACTTCGATATTTGATAAATAAAAAATTAACTATATAAGATATAGAGAATAAAATATATTCTTACTGTCATATTTAATAAATAGAAATTAATAAACTTATTCCGATAGTAAAAAATTAATAAACTTATTCCGATACAATAAACTTATTCCGATACTAAAAAATTAATAAATTAACTTTTGATTTTTTGTTTGATATGTGTACGCACATAAGGATAAGCTTCTTGTCACATTGTCAGATTGACAGGTGTCAGAAGTGAAAATTAATTAACTTTTGGTTTTTTTCTTTCAAATACTTTATTGTTATTTAATGTAACGGTTGAAAAGTAATTAATTGTATGGGAAGTGTAACAAAAAATTAACTCTACGCGTTTGGTTAACGAAAAGTTTTTTTTTTTTTTTTTTTTTTTTTCTATATATATGTCTGTGTAAATCCACTTTCATAATAATTCTTATATTTTTTCACTTCTTTTGTATTTTTCTCTCATCAAAATAACAAAGAAAATGGAAAATTATTTTAGAACCCCTAATCTAGAGAGGTTGAAAGACTCCGCTTGTTCTGACGACCTGCTAAAGGCTTTTAAGTTTTTTTTTAAGCAACAGATGTTGGAGTTACAGGGTTTCATTAATAAGATTGAGGAAGATTGTGAACAACTTAGAAAGCAGATTGAAAAGCAAGAAGAGTATCTTGGTGAATTGGAGATCTCCAATGAAGATGCAACCTTGATTATCAATATAATCAATGATACTTTGAAAAAGGAGCGTTCTAGGCTTGACGATTTGGGAAATCTGCTGGTTAAGGCACGTAATGATATGTTCGATAAGAAGCGAGAGGTCGCCTATATTAAGCACGAGATGAAGAAGGATCAAGACTTGTCCCTTTAGGTTTTTATTAGTTTTGTCTTATTTTAATTTTCTTAGTTTATGTATGTCCAAATTTTGAATTATAAAATATGTAATGGACTTGTATTGAAATGAAGTTAAGTTTTTATCATCTATATAATTTTAACTAATATGTTATTTTATATATTCTAATGTTAATGTTACTATCTTATTCTTAATTTGAAATATTAATTTTATTATTGTTATAAACTCAGATTTTTTTCGGAAATTAATAATTGTTTTTTGAAACTTCTGATGTATAATAAAATTTAAAACTTATTCCGATAGTAAAAAATTTTACAAATTATAAATACGGAGGTTACGATAATAAAAATTAATAAACTTATTTTGATACAAAAATAATATTCTTTGACAAACATTCTGACAAATTAATAAACTTATTCCGATACTAAAATATTAATAAACTTATTCCAACTCTAAAAATTAATAAACTTATTCCGATAGTAAAATATTAACAAAGTTATAAATACTTAATTCATTCAATGCTGCTGCTGCAAGCATTAGCTGAAAATATAAATTATAAATATTAATAAACTTATTCCGATAGTAAAATTAATAAACTTATTCCGATAGTAAAATATTAATAAACTTATTCCGATAGTAAAAAATTTGACAAATTATAAATACGGAGGTTACGATAATAAAAATTAATAAACTTATTTTGATACAAAAATTATATTCTTTGACAAACATTCTGACAAATTAATAAAGTTATTCCGATATTAAAAAATTTAAATCCAAATAAGGATAACGTTCTTGTCAGATTGATAGTTATTTATTAACAAATACTAATTTAGTTAAGATTATTAATATAAATAAGTAAAAAATTACTGCGATATTTAATAAAATAAAAAATTAACAATATAAGATATACAGCATAAAACAATATTCTTACTCAAATATTTAATAAATAAAAATTAATAAAATTGATAATAAAAATTAATAAAATTAATAAAATTATTAATTAATAAAAATTAATATAGTAATAATTAATAAAATTAATAAACTTAATCCGATACAAAAAAATTAATAAACTTATTGCGATACTAAAAAATTTATACCCACATAAGGATAAGGTTCTTGTCTATTAGGAAATACTAGTATATTTAATATTATTAATATAAATAAGTAGAACGTATAGAATAAGATACTGCAAAAGTTACTGCGATATTAAAAAAATTACTACGATATCTTATACCCACATAAGGATAACGTTCTTGTATATTAGGAAATACTAGTTTATTTAATAATATTAAAATAAATAAGTAATACGTATAGAATAAGATACAGCAAAGTTAATGGGATATTAAAAAAATTACTGCGATATAAATAAATAAAAATTTAACAATATAAGATATAGAGCATAAACTATATTCTTACTGTGAAATTTAATAAATAAAAGCTTATATTGAACATATTCATAAAATAAAAAAATTATATATTGAATAAGTTTATATATTGCAGAATAAAAAAAAGTTACAATTTTAATGATTCAGCTATAATGTCTTTTTTATATTTGTTAGCATCACTTAACAAAATTTTAACAGCATATAACTTTCTCAGAGTCGCCAATTCATTCTTGCTTCCATTTTCTCTGAAAGTTGATCTCCATTGTTTGTCTTCAATTCCAGAATAGAACTCAAGATGCCTCATAGTAAAAATGCCACAATCTGTTTTATTTTTAGATGTTTGCCATTCTATTTGAAGTCTTTGAGGAGCACACTTTGATATTTGTTGAGCCTTTGGATGATTTGAAACTTTTAAATAGTGACAAAACAATTTAAACTGAAAAAAAAAAAACAAATATATATATATATATATATATATATATATATATATATATATATATATTACCAAAAAATACAAAAAAAATAAAAAAAATAAAAAAAAACAAAACAAAAGAAAATGTAAAAAATAAAAATAATATTACCAGATTTTCAGTTGTATTGCCATATATACCAGCACTTTCCTTCAAATTGTCGATAATTACAAACGACGGATTCAAGAGATTGAAGCAATAAACATAGAAATTGTTTTGCCTACAAACTGGGAAGAAAACCTGTAAAAAGTAAATAATAATTAATATCTAAAAAAATTATCTTAATTTTTAATAGTAATATTAACAACTATTAAATTTAAATAATTAAAAAAAAAAAAAAAAAAAAAAAAAACTTACAAGATTAACTGCAGATAAATCATTAGAGTTCAGATATTTTTTGCAAGCAAAATTAATTGCATTCAAAAATTCTTCTTGTTTCTTCTTAGTGGAAAGTGTAACTTTTTCTCTTCGAGATGACTGAGTAAAATAATAAAACAAACATTAGTATTAAATTTAATATACAAAAATTAATAATAATAGTTATAAAATAAAAGAAAAAATAAAATAACATACCATTGCTTGGCTTGTTAAGAATAATCTTAAACCAGATCCCGGTCTTCTATATTTTTCTTAAAAATTCAAAACTATGGCCCAAATGTCTATGATGTTTGATGTTACAAGTTTTGTCTTATTAATGAGATCTTTAAAAAAGCCACGATTAGTAGCACAAAACAAATCTGAGTCAAAAAAATGATCCCTGCAAAAAAAAAAAAAATAATAATAATAATAATAATAATAATAATAAATTAAAAAAATAAAGACAATTGGATTCAATGCAAATATATTACGAAAATTTTAATAAAATTATAAAGAAGAAAACTTACAGAAGATTGCTGTTGTTCTTTTTTTTTTTATTAACTCTAACACAGACTTTTCAATCTTATTAAATTTGGTTAGAATATCAACTTTTCGAACATTGAATGGCGACTTCAAAACATCAGTAGGATTCCTTTCTCTATTTACTCTATGCCTTAAGTCTTCATTGTTTTCTTTACAAACATTTACCTGGAGAAAAAGAAATTAAAAAAAAAATAAAAAAATATTTTTGAATTATTTGAAAAAGTACAACTAATTTACTAACATCTTTGCTTAAATTTTGAAGAGTTTCAGCTCCATTCCTCATCTGTATTTCAAAATAACATTTATTGTATGAAAAAAATATGAATTAAATTGTAGAATCAAAAATTAAACTTTCATTATTTTGTTAATATTATTAGTGAATGTTAATACCTTGTTTATATCTTCTTCAGACTCTTCTTCAATATATTGAATATCTTCTTATTCATAAGCATCGTTTTCTTCAAAAACATCTTCTTCACTTGACATACTCCCAGGAACAAAATTTATAGGCTCCGGACATTCAATTAAATCCTATAAGAATAACAAATAAGATAAACTAACATATTAATTTAGAATGCTTACTAAGGTTTATATTAAACACTTACTTGAAGATTACTTAATTCATTTAATGCTGCTGCTGCAAGCATTAGCTGAAAATATAGGTATAAAATTCTTATTTAGAAAAAGTTTAAACATTGTAATTAAGATTTCATACTATGTGAGAGAATAATTAAATACCGTTTTATTCTGGTCTTGAGGAGATTTGGCAAAATTGTTTAGATCTGAAAGCTGATCATCTATCATGTCGTTCCCATCTGTCAGATAAAGTAACTTGACATTATTCCCATCTCTTTCTGAACTTTAGTGTTTCTGAAAATTTAAAATCACGTCTGGAAAATATATTAAAAAAAATAATAATAATAATAGAAAAAAAAAAAAAAAAAATACCAATCAGTAAAAACATAATTACCTCCAAATTATTGGTTTGATAATTGATTGCATCTCTCATGACCTTGTAAAACTCTGGATGTTTAGAAAGAGCTTTTTTTTTTTTTAAATGTAACGCTCTCAAAACTCTTTCTTTGAATGGTGCGTTTTGTTCAGTAACACAAAGCTTATAAAACACAACCATATTGAGTAGCCGCATATTAGTCACATTAGAAGAAGACTGAAAACTCGGTTTTCCATCTTTTGTCAAGAAACAAAGACCTTCAGTTGGTTCTTTGCAATACTTAAGATCTTCAAAAATGACTCCATCTGGCACTTCCTCATCTCCATGTAATACCTCTTTGCAAATCTTAAAAAAAAACTTTTGGTTTTCTGGGTCTTTGAATGGCAATAAACCGATATAACTCTGGTATGCTTCATCCACTGAGATCTCGTTCATTATTTTGGCTTTTGTTAACAGTTTTTGAACTGCATTAATGGCCTTCCTCTTCATATCGGCATTTAAACTTCTGCATTTATGAATACAAAGCATAAACTCTTTCCATTCTTCAGATCCTAAGTAATGAAGCTCATGAGCTAAAAGTTTATGCTTCGTTCCGTCATCTAGTGTTAATAAGAATGATGTTTGTATCTGATCAACTTCTTCGCAATCAACACTGCAGATTTTTTTATACGCATACTTCCTTCGATGCTTGCATTCCTTCAAATAATGACCCATTTTCTTTATTTCTGACAAAAGCATGTTATTGTACAATTCATCCTTTTGTCTTTCTTTTATTTCAGAAAGAGGAAGATTATATTTCAAAGAATCTTCTTCATAAATTCTTCTTTTTTTGGCTTCTGTACCTTCTTCTTCAAACTCATCTGGGTATTCTGAAATCCAATCTTTTGCAGACTCAAACATCTTTCGTTGGTGTTTGTTGATTTCATGAAGAAGGATCTTAGTTATGTATCTATTCCTCAAAACATCCATCTGAATTCGATGACGTGGATCTTCTTCATCAAAAATCCCAATATCCTAGTCTTCATTATCAAACTCATAAAGCTCCATATGAAGCATGGCATATAAACCACAGTTAATCTTGTCTTTCTTTGTTCTCCATTTAAAATTAAGCACTTTTGCTTCTTTTTGAAGAAACCAATTTTCTGGAACTGCATAATTACACTTGAGCAAGAAGTCGCATAACAGACATTGCTGTTCACAAAAAATTAAATTAATAGGATATAACATGATTGTTAAAAAGATATATGTTATTTAAAAAATATCAAAAGATATGCATAAAAAACAAAAAAACTTACCACAAAATCAAAAACTTTTTTGTATTTTCCTTCATATGGAGCACCTGATTCAAGGTTGTCCAAAATGACAGCAAAACCAGCCCTTATGTTGAAAACTATAACGTAAAAATGTTCATACGCAAGTATTGGAAAGAACACCTATTTGATAAATATCAAGTTAGTCAAAATTATGAATAGTAAAGTAATAAAATTCGGATAGAGTAGTAAATTTACCAATTCTATATATTTGAAACTAAATTCTTGTCCAAAAGCATCAAACTGATCTTTTACAGAATTAAAAAAAAAACTCTGTTTCTTTTTGGGCACGATCTTTTTCATATTCATCCATGTCTTTTGGCTGTTAAAAAAGATATATATGTATATATATATATAAGTACATAAATGATAAGAAAAAATAGAATAAAAATAAAAAATAACACATATATAGATATATTAAATTATTAACATAAATTGAAGTTAAACTTACAATAACTATAGTTTTGAAGAAATATCTAATCGCTGAGCTATTCTCCTGTGTTAATCTTTCTTCAAAATTCAGGATATTCACAAAGTTATTTATAACTTCAAGCTCAATATATGTTTCAGAGGCAAGTGATAGGATATGAACATTGAGAATAGGTTTGTCTTCTCCAAATTCGAATATCTTCTCCCTAACAAGTAAAAAATGTAAAAGTATGATTATCAAAACAAAAATTGAAAAATGATAAATAATTCAGGTTAATAGAAAAAAAAGTTATGATATCTTACATAGCATTTTCTTCAGCAGCTTTTTGAAGAATGATTTCTGGAAATAAACACTCAGCTTGTGTTTCATATTCTGCTTTTGTATCCACTCGCTTGTTCATATATGGAGATTCAAAATGAATGGATGTTTTTGCTTTCCTTTTGAGCATCTTTTCTTTTTGATCCTTGACGAAATCATCTTTGCTTGAAAGCTTGAAAGAATTTAAACAGAAATTATAAAGAATTTAAAATAAATCTTATTTCATAATTGTAAAAATAAATATATGATTCAAACCTGGATCTCTGTAACATTTTCTTCTTTAACAAATTCTGCAGTTTCAGATTCATCTTCAGTTAAAACTTTCTCATTTATCTGATTCAAACCCTGAAAAAAACATAAACATAAAAAAATGAAAAAGTTTTATTTAATTTATTTAATTTCACATAATGTATAAAGTAGGAATATAAAAAATATACCTCAGAAATATTTTCATCTTCATTTGAATAGATTTTCTCTACTTTATTAACAGGAGAAAAATCTTTATGCTCAACAAGATGCTGATTTTCACAATCATTACTGATAGTTAACTGATTATGAAAATTAACATCTTTAAATGAACAATTATCATTTGATATATTCCTGTCCATAACTTCTTCACAAACAGATGAGCCGGTATTATACATTGTTTCAGCAGAATCTACAGAAGACAAATGAGTAACGCTAACAGAAGCAGGAAGAGATTTTATATAAGTTTCATCTTCATGTTTCTTCTCAGATACTTCGTGTTGCATATTTGAGATATCATTGTCGTATTCATTTACTTGAATCTTTTCAAAGACAGTGGTTGCAGAAACTGTAGACAATTCTTCCAGAATGTCAGACCTTTCAATAGACTGAGATTGTATTATCACATCATCAACTTTGTTAGATTCTTTATCTGCAGTATCAGAAATAATGTCACAGTCTTCATTTTGTTGAATTGTAACATGCGAACCATCTTGATAGACTGCAGATTCATTTCGACCTTGTTCAATTGCACATTCCATTGTCAATTTATTGACATTTGGTTCATCGACAACTTCTTTTGAAGTTTCAATTCCTCCTTGTACATCATCAACTTCCTTTGTGGGTTCATCACCTACTTTTTCCTCATCAACTTTGTTACATTCTTTATCTGCAGAATCAGAGATAATGTCACATTCTTCATTTTCTTGAATTGCAACACGCGAATCATCTTGAGAGACTGCAGATTCATTTTGACATTGTTCAATCGCACATTCCATTGTCATCTGGTTCATCAACAACTTCCTTTGCATTTTCGTTTACACCTTGTACATCATTAACTTCATTTGTGGGTTCATCACCTACTTTTTCCTCATCAACTTTCTTACATTCTTTATCTGCAGAATCAGAGATAATGTCACATTCTTCATTTTCTTGAATAGCAACACGTGAACCATCTTGACAGACTGCAGATTTATTTCGACATTGTTCAATCGCACATTCCATTATCAATTCATTGACATCTGGTTCATCCACAACTTCCTTTGCAGTTTCATTTCCTCCTTGTTCCTTAAAACTATCATCTACTGAGCCATTATCAGACATCATTAATACATTAACATCTTGAGTTTTCGAAAACGATTCATTTGCAACTGAACTCTCTTGAGTTTGAGAAACCTAAAACAGTAAATAAAGTCAGATGCTAAATTTAGCACAAAAATAATTTAAAAATTGATAAAACTTTAGTTTTCTAAAATTAAAGAAACCTACATGAGATGATGCTACATCTTCGGATGTAATAGGAACAACAAAATCTTCTTTATGAATTGCCGCTACATCATCGGTGGGACCCCCTAGTTCCGTTGCTATATCTTTGTTTTTGGGAATCAAATTGTCTGTAGTATCCAAAACAGCATTTTCTGAACCACTGCATTCAGTTGTTATATCTTTGTTCTCGTTTGCTTCATCTACAACTTCATTTGTAAGTTCATCACCTACTTGTTCATTAACATCTTGAGCTTTCAAAAATAATTCGGATGCCACATAACTATCATTTTGTTCCAAGCGATTCTCTTTGTTATGATCCTTATTATTCATATTATCATCCATCTTTGTATCAGATCCTTCGAAATGAAATGAATTTTCTGAATCACCAGTGTATTCAGTTACTTTACCTTTGTAATCATTTGCTTCATTGAGTTTAACAACTCTTTCTGCTTGCGTACTTACAGTACCACCATCTCTGAGTTCATTGCCTACTTGTTCCTTAAAACTATCATTTTTTTCAACAACCATCTCCACTTGAGTACTTACAGAACCATCTACTGAGCCATTTTCAGACATGATTAATACATTAACATCTTGAGTTTTCAAAAACGATTCATTTGCAACTGAACTCTCTTGAGTTTGAGAAACCTAAAACAGTAAATAAAGTCAGATGCTAAATTTGGCACAAAAATAATTTAAAAATTGATAAAACTTTAGTTTTCTAAAATTAAAGAAACCTACATGAGATGATGCTACATCTTGGGATGTAATAGGAACAACAAAATCTTCTTGATGAATTGCCGCTACATCATCTGTGACCATATAATTCTCTTCAGTGACACCTTTGTTATCATCATGTTTACTTGGAATTGTCATCAAAGTTTTTCCAGTACTACTTAATTGCAAATTGACATTTGTTTCCGGAAGTATGTCTGATGTTGCATGGACATCATTAACTTTTGCAGACAATTCAGAACCTGTAGTCAATTCGTCATGCATTTCAACATTATCTTTTGAATTGTCATCTTCAGATAAGTGCATATGGCAAAATTGAACATTTGAAGGAGCAGCATCATCTTGAAACGCACTAACAAGTTCTGCAATAACATGAAAGGGATTCACTTTATTATGATGTTCAGAACCTTGTAAATGAAATAAATTTGCTGAATTACCATTGCATTTAGTTGGTTTACCTTTGTTCTCATTTGCTTCACTGACTTTATCAACCTTTTCCGCTTGCTTACTTAAAATAACACCATATGTGCTAGCATGAGACTCGCATAATGCAATAACAACTTGAGTTTTTGAAAATGAAGCAGCTGCTTCATCTAAAACTTCCTTTGTGAGTTCATTCCCTACTTGTTCTATAACATCTTGAGTAGCAACTGAACTAACTTTAGCATCAATAACTTTCTCTTCGGAAACAAGAGTACAGGACTCGCTAAAGGCAGTAAAGTCTTGAGTTTTAGAAACTTCCATTTTGGTTTCACAGGCACGTGCTTCAACTACAACTTCCTTTTCTGTGTTGTTGTTTGCATTCTCAGTAACTTCTTTTTCAGACAAAACAGTTTCTTGAATTTCAACACAGTCATACTTTTCAGAACCTGTAGTTAATTCATCATGCATTGCAACATTATCTTCTGCAGTCAATTCAGCATTATTAAAGTTTGAATTGTCATCCTCAGATAATCGAATACTGCAAGAACCAACATTTGAAAGAGAAGAATCATGTTGACACGGGTTAACAACTTCTGTGATATCATCATCAATATTTGTATCAAGATCCATCTTCGTATCAGATCCTTCCAAATGAAATGAATTCTCTGAATCATCTCTCGGTTGTACATACGGTATGTCAGTGTCAATGTTTTCATGCTCATTAAATCCTTTTGCTGACACATCAATTTCTCCAAAGCACCTTGTATTTGGAGAAGCTACATCATTTTGATCAATATCCTCCAATACATTAGATACAATTTTCGTCACGTCATTGTCTTGGCAAACATAATTATATGGCTTGTGGGCATCTTCATTAACAACTATCTCAGAAGTATCTACACGACACGTATCAGAAACAGGATCATCTGAAACTACACAATCACTTTTATTTACACAATCACTTTTGTCCTTCCCAATCAAAAGTGATAAAAGCTGGTTTTTAAATGCAACAGCTTCTTCATCTTTCGAAAGAATATCATCATAGGATGAGAAGTTATGGATGCATCTTTTCAAATCAGAAATTACTTCCTGCAAAATTTAATGAGATAATAAAAAATAGTTATTCATTTGTTAATTACTACAACTTGGTTTATTAATTATTTTAATTAATAAAGACGTTTACCTTAACATTTGGTGATTCAGGTTGCTTATCTTTTGAATATTCAAAGTTGTTAACCTGAAGCTGATCAAATTTATCATTACTTGTAAACAACGAATATTCAACTGCACTTTGATTTTCATCCTAGATTAAAAAACACAAACCAGTAATTTATAATATATATATATATATATATATATATATATATATATATATATATATATATATATATATATATATATATATATATATATATATATATATATATATATAAATTAAATAAAAAAATGATAGAAATATTAATATATAAACTAGAATAAATTAAAACCTCTTGCACAGGAACATCAGAAAACTCGTTCTCTTCAGATAATTCAGGCTCATCATACTGAAAATAAAAAATAAAAAATAAAAAAAATATATAATTTCAAAAATCAATTATTAACTTTAAAAATATAACATATGTTTATAATTCATTTAATACCTCTTTTGTAGAAACAGACATCCAATTGTTGATTTGATCATTATTTGAAAAATACTCATTCTGAGTTTCGTCAACCTGGTAATAAAAACATAAATTAGTTTTAGTAACAACTATTAAAATTTAAATATTATAATAAACATAAAAAATTAAATACCTCATCAATATGATCATCAACCAAATTGTTGTCATCAACATTAATTGAATAATCAATTGGAAGATGATCAACCAAGTTGTTATCAGCAGGAGAGAAATGATTTTTTTCAGGTAATAATGAATTATCAACATCATTTGATTCATTAACTCTTGAACTTTCACATATTTGATTCAATCCAGAATTCAAATATTGGCACTCATCTTCTGAAACTGTTGTGTTCTGTATTAATAAAGGTTCAGGAGATTCAAGTATTGCTTCATCTACTTCCTCATTATTTTTGGTTCTGAAGAAGAACTGATCATCAGAAAAAAAACTCAGCAAAGTTTTTTAGACATAAATGTTCAGAGTCTACTTTTCTCAACAACTCTGTTGAACAATATAGCAGGACATCTTCTTTTGATTTGCTTCTTCTGAAGAGCCATCTGATATACAGCAACTGTGGAAAAAAGATTTAATTGAAATCAAAATAAGTATAAAATTTATTGAAATACAAAATATTTAAAAATAGAAACATACCGTCAGAAAAGTTATAGGACCACAATACTGGTCGTTTCGTGAATTTTTCTTTACACCATGTTTGTTGAGAGCTAGAGAATTGACCACTAAACCACACCAATCAACTCTATTAATGCTATCATAATGCTGAGCAAGAGATTGTAAAAATTTCATATTTGATTCTCCTCCCTTGCATGCTGATATCATTGTGCTGACCAATAAAATAATGAAATTTAACTTGAAAACATCATTTACTTCATTAGTTGCAAGAATGAAGTCCTTCAGATTTATGGAAAAAGACCTATCTTTAGTTTTCACGATAAGTTTTCCATCTGCATCATAGTATTGTTTCCAAAAACTTTGAAGATCCAATTTGATTTTCTTGTAAGATGTCCTTTTTGCAAAATTAATTCGTAAATCTCCTTTTGGAAAACCTAGAATATCATGCACTAAATCCCTTGTAATCTTAATCTCGTGTCCTTTAAAAACCAGTGACTGTTCTTCAACATTGTAGCACTCTAGGATTTTATATGCAAGATTTGACGGTATAAGAGAAATATTTAGATTCAAATTCTTCTCAAATCCCAATGCTCGAACATATTCTCTAAGACAAGGAACTGATACTATATGCTTCACTGCATCGTACAAGCTTAGAGGAGCACTTCTTATCCTCAGATAAGTTGAATCTAGACTTTCTTCAGTTTCTAGATAAACTTTACCCTTCTTTGTCAGTGTTTTCCTTTGTTTACGAACAACATCATTCCTAACAGAGACATTGTTATCCAAAGCTGTTGTACTTAATTCTCCTGAAAAATTTAGTGTTATTTAATAATTATCTGATTTTGAAAATAAGGTATGTTGTTTTTGCAGCTACAAGATAGTCAAAATCATGAGATTAATAAAGCAGGGTTCAAAGTTTCTTAGTTATGAAAATAAATAACTTTAAAATATGTGTATTTTTGGAATCTGTAAACTAAAAAAAAATCTATAATAATCACTAAATATATAAGTAGCTAAAAGTAATTTTTTAAATCGAAAAGAAATTTGCCTACTTTGAGAATAAGCTCATTAAATCGGAAAGAAATTTGAGTCAGCCTACAATCCTATTAAATGTTGAATCTCAAATTTGAGCTAGTTATTACACAAGTGTTTGAAAAAAAAATACGATGTACATAGATATTGGAGTTTAAAAGAAACTAAATAATGTTGGGGATGTGGGGTGTGTCTAGTTATAAACATATATGCAATGTAAAAATAACTTATTAAAACATACTCTTTTTCGATGATATATTTTTTCTGACAACATTCACTTCCTTTTCTGTATCCAAATGAGTATTTTCAGAATCTTCATCATCACTAGACAAAATATACTCGTTTTCTTCATCACGTTCTTCTGTATAAGAAATTAAAAATAAAAAATAATAAGTAAAAAAAACTAAGTAATTGTAGATTACTTAATTATAATGTAATTGTAGTTTACATTTATTTAAATTTTAGATTACGGAAATCTAATATATGATATCAAAAAATGCAATATATAACACACATTAAATCATTACCATACCTTTAACAGCATCATCTATCTCAGTATAGTTAACCTTTGACTTTTTTCGTTTATCCTGCTTTAATAAATATTCTTCTTCACCTAATAAAAAAGTAAGTAACAATTTATTAAAAATATAAAACTAATGACATAATGATTTAAAAAATTATATCAATGATTACCTTCATTTAGACGATCTATAAAAGTTTTACGTTTCTTAGATTTTTCAGATTGTACCATTTGAAGATAGTTCCTTCCATCTGAATTATCTTCACCTTTCATAATACCATATAAGATTAAGATTAAATAGTAACAACACTTGATTTAAAAAGTAAAAAGCTGACTTTATATTTTTACAATTTTATCACAAATACATCAGTTTTAGGGATATAAATTTATTTACAATAGCTTATAATTAAAAAAATACCTGTTGATGCTCTATTTTTATAAGATAACATAATCCTTTTTGAAACTTCAGGCTGTTCTGAATTTTCAAAGTTGTATACGTCTGCGTTTACTTGATTTATCACTGTATCGTCTACAAAAGTAAATAAATAAATAACTAATAATAATAATAATAATAATAATAATAATAATAATAATAATAATAATAATAATAATAATAATAATAATAATAATAATAATAATAATAATAATAAATAAGGCACAACAATGAAGCTTTTGGTGTTCATGTATTCATGCTAATGCAACTATAAATAAGGCACAACAATGAAGCTTTTGGTGCTCCCATTGTTTGTGATTGGTTTTGCTAATGAACTCTCAAAATATTTCAAATAACTATAGCAGCAGCATTAGTTGTACCACTACCAGTACTAGCAACAATAATGCATCTCCAAAAGGTTTGTCATGAACAGGGCTATCAGTAGCTGGTCCCCTACTAGGGGAAATCCATAGGAGACCAGGTGATGGTAAACAAAAGAAAGGGGAGTATTTGGGTTCGAAAGATTTGATGAAGGCTGCAGCCTACATTCTAGGAAATGGATATGATTGTGATTTAAGTATTATAGCAAATGTCTTTAACAAGATACATGTAAACGTGACCAATCTTATTCCTATGAAATAACCATGAAAGCTATCTAATATAAGTATTGCCTAAACTCTTAGCACTGTTTTTATAAAAGCATTCAGTTATTAAGTTGTATAATGCCAATTTTTTGTTAAAACTTATTTTGATAGAGGTGTATACCTTTAAGCTTCTTTTAATTCAACTTATTTTATAACTATTTAGCTAAACATTACGCGGCATGTCTCAATTAGATGCTTCATCTTACTTACACTTCAACAAATTACACAAACATCACTCAATGAACAATTAGATACAGCCTGTGTGCATCGCACAGGTATGAATGCCTCGTTATAAGAATGATTAACTAACTATCACTTAAAAAACATTAAAATAAAATTAATATCGGAGTTCAAAATATTCAAATTAAAAAAATTTGAAAAAAAATATAATATCAATTCCTCATCAAATAAAGAACTCAATGCTAGTTATTTGCTTAAAATATGATCAAAACATTTTATCAAACACTTAACATGCATTCAAATAGATAATAAGCGTAAGCAGAAAAATCATAACATCTACTTGTATATTCTAAAATAAAAATTAAAAAATAATAAGCTTAAAGATATATTAACTAAAAACTAACCTTGAACTTTACTTTTAGTAGATCCTGAAAAAAAGATTCTAACTGAAAAAAATAATAATTAAAAAATTGTCAGAAAATAATATGAGAAGTTAAGAAATAAGATGAAACAAAACTATATAATTCGCGCATTACGTTTTTTGGTTTGTTTGTTATCTGAAGAATTAAGAGAATCCACCGGATGACTCATTGTATCTAATTTGATTTTTAATTGAAGTTTATGATTTTGTGATACAGCGTGTTTGGTATATGAAACGATCACAATATTTTTCAATATATTAGTCACAACGATATTGGGCTAATTTTTGGAATTAAAAACAAGTGGGCTCTTATCACATATAAAAAGTTACTTTTTTAAAAAGTCTAAAAGGCTAATAACTTTTTGTTCTAATAAAAATTGGGCTTCTATCTTATGAAAAAAAAAAAAAAAAAAAAAAAAAAAAAAACACTTTTACTTAATTTTAAAGTTTCATATAACATATTTTTATCTAGTTTTTTTTTTAATAATAATAATAAAAAAAAAAAAAAAAAAAAAAAAGGCTAGAGGAATGTTTTTAAACTAACAATATTTTGCAATCCTAATAATTGTTGAGTGTTGCTGTTAGTTTGTAGCGTGTACCTTCTTTTGATGAATTGTTTCCGATTCAATCTAGTATTTGTTTGTTGGCTGGTACTTTTCATGGTTGTAGAATTAAGTTAAAATACTTTCGATCAAATGTATTTGCAAAATTTCCGTTCGGTCATATAATATTTTGTTTCTATACATACTTGGTCTGATAGAGAATCATTCAAGATACAGTGCACCAACATACAATCATTATAAGTTTATTTAATATTTTAATACAAAAATGAACTAATTAAATTGAAAAATTGCGATACTCGTCGGTTTGAACTATTACAAAATCTTGAAAAATAACTGACAAAGTTTAGCTATGTTGTGCATGTCTAACAACGCTGAAATTCGAAGCCAATGGTGAATAAATGTTAAATTCTTTGTCTAATACATGGAAAAGTAATACCTATGGAAATATAAATGAATTATTTTTTGAGTCAAAATTGTTCCTTATCCTTACTGAATGAATAATTCAAAAAGGCGAGCTGACTAAGAAGGCACATGAAATCCGATCTCGTGTTGCTGAGATGACATGGTTATTCAAGATAATATATTCAGATGCAAGCATGCTTTTGTAGTTGAATGGCATGTCAGATACTTGATAGATAATTGGATTTTTCCAACTCTGACATACCAATCAATCAGCAAAGCCGGATTGCCAGAATAGTTAAATGTTCTTCCGATAAATACACGTATGTTGTTTATGAATGATGAGGACAGGAAATAGTTTAATTTTTGTGATTCAATGTTAATGGCAATACATATTTATAGGGTAGATTGATCCACTATGCACCAATATTTTTGAAATTTCATTCCTGTCAAGAAGTTCAGTAAACTTTTAACTTTATGTTTACTACTTTTAGCAAAAAACACATTGTATTCATTATCTTTATGTTTGTTTATATCAAATATTGTGGTATGTAACATAAGGGTAGTTCATTATGAATTTTTATACCTACTAACATGACTGATTGAAAACATTTTGCAGTTAAAGTACTTTTAGAAAAAAATCAATTGTATTCGTCTGCACACTATATGATAGAGAATGAGTACGATTCTCATTGTCAAGCAAACATCTTTATTACTACCACTAAATACTAACTTTTCTAATCTAAAACATTTACAGATAAAAAATGCTTTTTACATAACAATAGTGAGCACCAACTTCATTAGCGTATACTACTGTAGAAGTCTTAATAATGAACATATCAAAAAGATTACAAATGTACAGATCGGATAATGACTCATGGTGTATGTGTATGCTTCATGTGAATAGAAAACAGGAAAAAAAGATTAGGTATCTCAATAAACAAATAAAAAAAACTCATGTATTTTGTATTTCTGTGAACTCTGCAACTCATATATTTGTATTTCTTTCAAGTGACGTATGTGAAATGAAATTTTCACATACAAAATCAGTCACATGACTTAAAACATTTCACTATTGATTATTCTAAAAAATATCTCAAAAGTTGTTATCATAAAATAAATATCTAATTATCATTTAACCTGACGGAAATAAAACATAACACACACTTCAAAATTAAAAAGATGTTTGGACAACATAATTTGTAACACAAACAGGAATTTCACCTTCGTCGCCTGCCACAGCGTCATCCACCATTCAAAAACACTAAAAATCACAGAAACAGAACAGACAATTAGATTCAATTATTACCATAAAACACAAATGAAAACCAAATACATACTTACCATAGTTACTTTCAGAAGAAGTCAAAAACACACAGACCAAACTCTTAAAACTTACTGGCCGGTAACCATAGCCGCTTCATACACCTAATGAAACTAACACAGACTAAAAAACAACAGAGGATGCAGGAATCTAAATATAAAACATCATTTCAAACTCTACTACCCATGGCAAAACTCTATTATCAAGTAATTAGATTGACCTGAATTATGTACATTCCATCTGCAGCCCTAGGTTTAGCACAGATTAGCGACTGCCTTTGCTTTTTAGTGCAACTATTAGCTCTCTTATCGATTACATGTTTATTATATCAAAAATTAGAAAAATATGAACATCAATACATATCAGAAAAAAAAAAGTTACGATTATTTACAATAACAAAAAGAATATACTAATAAACATAAACTTCAAATTTATATTACCAACCATCAAAGTTTTTACATTCCAGTTATCATTCCCAAAAAAAAAAGTTCCATGATAACTAATCCATACATAAAGTGAAATTTGCAAAGGCATTCCTAAGCAACATAGATACTTCTAATAAAAAAAGAAAAGATAACCAATATATACCACATCAAGTGGCCAGCCCATCACTCGAAAAAGTAAAGATTGATCTTCTTTTCTTCTCTTCCTTCACGCGCAAGATCAATAGCCTTGATCAACCCAGCAAGCACCTTCCTCTCTCTCTGCAAAGTCTCTTTCAGTCGGTCCAAACCAATGTCACCATGCTCGTGGAACGACAAGAAACCCTCCCCTTCTTCCACCAAGTTCTCTAACCACTTAACCTTTACAGCTAATTGATCTCGCTGCTCACCAAGCACCATTAACAACTGATCATTCTCGGCATCATCCTGGGCAAATGCTATATGCAAGCAATCCTCAATTTCGTTAGAACCAGCAGCAAACTTTAACTTTTGGAAGTTAGGGGTGTGCGCAAGTGCATAAGCAGAGGTTCTTGGTCTTGAAGCCATGATAGAAGCAACGAATTACAAAGATGGAGATTGAAATAGAGTGGAACAATTAGAATGGTAGAGTTTGAATTATAGATATTAGGGTTTGCGTTTGAATGAAAAGGGGGGAGAAATGCCCTTTTATAAGCAACCCAAAAAGACGTTGACCGGTTCTATCAAAAAAAAAAAAAAAGCGTTGACCGGTACATACCATTTCACACAAAAACGCAAAAGAGTATAAAAAATAAAATTAACTTTACTATCGCATTACATTTAAAAATAAAATGAAAAATACTTTAACATTTTAATATCACAGTATATTAAATATATATATATATATATATATATATATATATATATATTAAGTCTGTTCGGTTTTTGTGTTTTTTTAATGGGTCGGGTATCCACAATCAAATAAAAAATTATTAATTTTCTCTATCTTAGATTCAATTGAAATCCATAAAACACACATAAACCCTAAAAAAATAAATACTAAATTGAATAAAACGAATTCTGTTATTCAAATCATAATTCAACAACGAATTCTGTTATAGAAATCGCACAGTTATTAGGTATAATTTTCAAACGTTCAATTGTTGAAAGATGTTAATCGTAGTTTGAATAGAAACTATGCATTTGAAAAGATTCTTAAGTGTTTATCATTAAATTTCTTTTCAGTTGCATAATAAATGTTAATAGGTGTTGTTAAATTATCAATCACAAATGATCTTGTAGTTGTTATCAGTTGTGGTATTGTGTTTGATAATTGCTATTTGAGTTAAGTTAAATGATTCTGCATATGTTCATTCATCGTTCGTTTATTCACCAATACACTTGACTGAACCAAGGCACTCAACTGAACTAAGGCATGAAACTGAACCTGTGCAGTTGACCACCCTGCACAGGCCTAAATCCGGGGCTGATACATAGCACATAATCCTATTAGTTAAAACTAAACGTTTACATAAGTTCCATGGCTTATCATAGCATGCCTAATTACAATAAAATTTGTATCATGCTGATGCACATGATCACAAAAAACAGTTATCAAAAGTTGAAAGTTAAACTGTCAAATGTTCAAAAGTACCAGGTTGTGAAACCATCACACGAGTTTCATCTAACAAACATCGAAAATAGGAACCAAGATGGGGATATCGTCGTTGTCATGCTCCACTTCAGCTAAAGGATCTATGGTAGTTCCAACCAGCTTGAATTGAATCATCTTGTATAACCTGAACTGCCAATCTTCTGCCAGTATCCTCCAGTTGGTTCGCAGGTTCATGTGGTTTGTCCTTGTGGGATTCTCTTTGTGAATTTCCCGGTACAGAACGACACGCCTCTCTTCACCCATTCTCCTTAGGATTGCATGATCGTATGTGAATAGTTCATTATCAGTAACAAAATGTGAAGGTATTGTCTGCAACAAGAATATATTATCTCTTAACTTTGTTACTAAAAAGCATCTGCTAATAAAATTTTTATTGAATCAAGTTTATATTTATATTCAGGAAATAGATGTCAATGTTGTTACCAGTTTGCCATTGTCAACAACGTAAGGAAACAATTTTGTGTAGAAAGTAGTATCCTCGTCCATGTGACCTTCATGATTTTCCTAGCTGCAACTATGGAGAAGCCTCTCATCTGTTATATCCTAATGACCAAAATAAATTGTTCATTCCTTATCTATGCTGAACTTTTTTATAATATACATTTAATCTTTAAAAAAAAAAAAAAAAACAAAAAACTCACCCGTTTCACCTTCAGCATGTCCTTGAAGAATTCTTAGGCGTGTTGGAAAATGGTTCTCATGGTTCATTTGGAATCCATTATGTCCAAACCTCATCAAGCTTAACCTATTCTCCCCCGTTTTTGTCAAGACTACACGCTCGCCAACAAGTAACCCTGCCACTGCCACTACATCATCCCAATGACGGTAAATCTGATAACCATAAGTTTCGTGAAATCCAGGAATGATAGCCCGTCTTAACCTTACACGAACTTCAAAACCAGCATATGTCAAATAGAAATGATGAGGTAGATCACCCTGAATGAATTCTTCATCAAACCACTGTTAAATAATTTAAGCTAAGTTATTATTTGCAAGTTTCTTGAATAAACAATAGTGTTTGTTAAATACGGAGTATTAAATATTATTACCGGAGAAATGTTCTCATTTTCTCCAACTAGACCTGTGCATCTAACCATCCGATGCCTTGTATGTATAGATCCATACCCCCCACTCTCCCCTCCGTTTTCTTCATATGCAGTCACATAAAATGTATCAGCTCCTTCTTTTATGAAATGCAGAGTTCTGATGTTCATGTATCTGCTTTCTTCTATAAAACGTCTCCATCGTAAACCAGACAACTCACATTCATGTGTCTCTTCTCGGTAGTTTATGTCAACCTTTCTTTTAAGCCTCATGTTATTAACTAGGTATACATGGTTCTTATTGTTGTAGTAGTGAGCACGGAAATAATCCGGTAGAACCTACGGAAAAGTGCATGAAGAATTCAATATAAATTTAGTAAAAAAAGTAAAGTCACAATCAATACTTTTTCATTATAAATTCAATACAAACTTACCAAAACTTGAATGTCTTCGTTTGGAATCAACTCCATTATGAATTGTGTTGACATAGTTGCTGAAAGTTTACACACATTAACTTTATATTAGTTTATGTTTAAAAATTCATCTTTGTTAACATATAAAAACATTTTTGGTTTAACATGGTTTAACTCAAATTGAGTTAATATATAGTATTACAACTTTGAAAATACTTCAGAATGTCTATCTAACTACCACTAAAAACATTATCCCAACAGTGTTATAAAGTAAGGAGTTACCAATCTATGGAAATGAGTGCGCTGTATACTAAATTCATCAATGATCATCTTAAAATTGAAAACTAACAAAAAGTTTTCAGATAAACAGTATGTTCTATTTTTCAATATCGAAATCAAAAATATAATAACACCAAATAATATATATTTTCTTATGCTTATTTGTGGTTCTAAGGAACATTTGAAAATTAAATAATCACATGTATTTTTTAAGCTAAAAACCTCTTTATATTTTTCATTCAACATGATTTAAACTATTATTCGCAACTTTATTATTCAACATCATTTAAACTATTATTCGCAACATTCTTAAACTATTATTCGCAACATTCTTCAACATGATTTAAACTATTAATCTAACTTATAATATGTTTGAACAAGTATCTTTATCACCATATATATATTGTAACTAAAGCATGCATGCAAAAAGTAAACATCAAATAAATGTTACAACATTCCAATGTCATTAGTCTAACACTTGACCGTTTGAAAAGCTGATTGATCATAAATATTAAGCTCCTAAATATGCCCAGAAAAAACAGAATATAAACATTTATTATTTCAGATTGGATAATATTACCTGATTCAAAACAGAGAGATTTTATGAAGTTTGATTATCCCTTATTTTCTTTCACAAGATAGATTTAGTAATTTTTCTTCAGCATATGTATGTATTTTGTTATAGTGGAGTATCTAAGAAGGATTTTATGGTTTAATTGTATTTCAGGGATTTGATGGATGTGATGTTCAGGGGAAGTGTGTACGCCGCCTGTTTGTTTACTTGACCCTACTTTTTTTTTTTTTTTTTTTTTTTTTTTTTTTTTTTTTAATTTAATATATTACGTTTTACATGTAATTATTTTATCGTTATTTTTTTTTTGTCTCTTTTTGTTTCTTTTTTTTTTTTTTATTTAATACTTATCATTTATATTTTTGTTTAGGAAATATATTAAAATCTTAATTCCAATATTATGATTAATAACATAATAACAGGTAATTAGTAAAAAATACATAATGTTATCATGGACGGATCCACATATATGTCGGGTGTGGTACGAACTACACCTAATTTTTAGTTATGAAGTGCAAAATGACATTCCAAAATACTCTTTTTTAGTGGTATGTGCAATCGCTAATTTGGTTTTTTACTTTCTTTCTTACGATGTAATTTTAATTAGCCCAACATTTGTTTTGTGTAAAACCCTCTTAAAAAAAATAGGTCCTTCCTAGCATGTAAACTAAAATAATTAATGATATTGCTAAAACATCCATACTTTTAGATGGAACTCGGATATTTATATATTGATATGTTATTTAATGATATACAGTATAACATAATTAAACACACGTTTCTAAAAGGCTTGCCATGGCTGAGCTAAGGTGTTGCAATCACATAAGATGTTACCTTCACGCTATGCATTATGCCAATGTCTCGACTTAAGGAATGGCATATGTTGAGGTGTGAAAATGCTCGATTTGTGAATGGCGTTTTTGAATTAAATGCAATTAAATAGATGTTTTTTAAGAAATTTATAATGTTACATGGATTGATAACTTTTTTGAATTTAAAACAAATTAAAGAGGCTTTATCTTTTGTGACGATTTAAAAGATGGTAAGAAAATGCAATGATTTTTCTATATATTTCCTAACTTGTGAGCCTTTCTTATTCAGGACTCAACCTCAAAAACTAGGACATATATGAATCATACCCATGATTTTTTTTAAAAAGGTTTCTATTTTCTTATTTTATATTATTTTCTTGACTATTTTCTATTTCATTCTCATGTTTTTAAATAAACTTTTATACAAATCATGTTTTTTGAATGCGCGTCAACACTCTTTATATTGTTATTTTAATACAGTATTATAATAACTACAGTATAATTTCAAGTAAGTTTTCATCCCAAATGAATAAAACAAACGAGCTTTAATAAAATCTCATATTTTTTCTTTGTCACTTTCTTTTAACCCTATGCCAAATCCTAATCCAAAAGACAAACCTATAACAAACCAAACACACCCTTAACATATTAAATTTACTTTTTTAATTAAAAATAGTACTTTGAAATAATAATAATAATAATAATAATAATAATAATAATAATAATAATAATAATAATAATAATAATAATAATAATAATAATAATAATAATAATAATAATAATAATAATAATAATAAAATAGTACTTTAAAATGAATTGTGATCCGGTCAACGTGTGTGTAGCAAACCATACGGGTTTGGTTTTTCCCAAAGGTGTATTTGATAAAACCGGGTTGATCCATTACACTTTCAGATTATCTTGTTCAATTAAAACAACATTCACATTTTAACAAAAACATTTTTCTAACATTAACAAAAGAATCATCAGTAAAACTTCAATGAATTCATCAAATCATGAAACCCAACCTCTTGCCCTAAGTGTTATTCATCCAAAAAATGCACAACAACTTCCAAAAGCGGTTGAAATGATTCATTCACTAAATGACATCAAGATTAAACCTAATAATTTCGTTGCCAACCTCAACCCAACGAAAAACAAATAATTCTTTAAAGATGTACTCACTTTTGTTGAAAAATGTTGCCTTCGAAAGACATTCACCCTGAAACCTTCTTTCCAGTATGAGAGTTATCTAAAGGAGTTTTGGTACACTGCCACTGTCACCGCATTAAACACAATCAAATTCACAGTTGAAAATGGTACTACTAATCTTGAATTTGATTTGTCTTCCTTTCGAAAGGCTATAGGAGCAGATTACTTAAAACGCCATCAACAATATGAAGCAAATCCTGATGGTAAGGTTACTAAACTTTTCTTTGGCCAAATTGGTTACTCTGATAAATTAACCGGAACCCTTAGAAAGAGAGGACTTGCACCAAATTGGAAACTCTTAATGACCCTAATAATTCAGTGTATTGGAGGTGACACTGGTGGGTATGATCAAATTAATTCAATGCGTGAGATTGTTATGTATGGTCTGGCTAATGGGGTGTCAATTGACTTTGGGAAAATTATATATGAAGATTTGGTAAAAAAGCTGAAGAAGAAGATCAGGGGTGATGTTATGAACTATACCAGGTTCATATCCTTGGTCATGGAATTCCAAATGGGCCCTTCATACCATACAAGTAATTCTTCAATCATAGAAACACCCACATTCAGCGATGACTACTTTTCAATTTCCCAACAAGAAACTGTAGGAGCTCCTTTGACCCAACATATGATGTCTGTTTGTAATTCAGAAATATCTACCAACCATACTGGTACACCTGCAAGCTCAGAATCTGAAGATGTGCAAAATGAAGTTTCAATAGTGCCTGTAGGAAAGAAGGGTCGTCGAAAGAGCAGGGTTAAAAAACGTTACCCTTCCAGTCAGAATAAACAAAATTCAATTCAAAATATTATGGAAAAGGCCCAGGTTAGCCTCCGCAGTTATCATTCAGAATTTGAATAATTTTCTCAGCTCAAAATTATTAGTAGGGTTTGTTTATTATGATCAGCCCAGCATATTAGTTTAGAATCTGAACTTTGTTTTCTAGGTATTCTCATTAGTAGTGTTTTTGCAGTTTCATCATCCCAGTATAGTACTTGAGTATTTGAACTTTGTTCTCAGGCCTAAAGTCATTACTAGTTTTTGTCCTGTTTCACCATCCCAACATACTATTTCAAAATATGTTATTAAGCTATTCATAAAGATGTAGCAATACTTTCAACTGAAAAAAATATCAGTATATGTTGTCCTAATTATTTGATAACTTTTCATCAGGAACCTAAATTGGATTTTAAGGCACAGCCTGTTAGGCAAATGTGTGCGTCATCATCATCCCAGCATATTACAAAAGCATTTGAACATCAGAAATCTGACTCTGAAGCAGTTGATAAAGCTGTTCCTATATTTGATTCTGAAGCAAATATAAACAAATGTGCTTCCATTGAGTCACTGAATCTACATCAAGACGATTTGCACGGATTTGATTATTTTTCACTTTGTGATGCTTCTTTTGAAATTTCTGATGATAGCATATCTGATTTTGATGAGATGGACCGCAAACAATTATTATCTTTACTTCAATATACAGCTGATCATAGCAGTATTGGTAAATTTGATAATGAAGATGAACCTGTTATGATTTCAGACGATTATGAAGTTGATGAAAATAACCAATCTCCAGCAGATGGAGGTAAACATGCTGATGAAATTTACAAGCCTCCAACACATGGAGGTGACGATGATGATGAAAATTGCAAGGCTACAGCACATGAAGGTAATCTTGATGATAAAAGTTACAAGTCTCCAGCTCATGGAGGTAAGCTTAATGATGAAAGTAATCGTTCTCCGGCACATGGAGTTAACAATGATGAGGATCATGTTTGTGTAACAGAAAATGAAATGTCTTGTGATCATCCACTTTCACCAAAGTCTCAGCGTATAAGTGAATTATCCAATCAAGTTCTCAATCTTGAATCTAAGATTGAAATGCTGAAGAAAGAAAAGGAGTTTGCTGATCGACAAATACTTTTGTTGAAAACTCGCCCATCTTATCCATCTGTTTCTGATATTTCTTCAAAGCTTTTGGAGTCTCTTAAACCTGAACTTGACAAATTAGTTACACGTGAAGATTTCAATGGTAAGTTTTCAACCGACGTCAATAATTTATCAAGCCAGCATAAAGAGATCAGTTGCAAAGTTGTGGAACTAACTGAAGCAGTTAGTAAGATAAAGTTTGAGCTGCCAAAGCATATGATAGATGTTCCTGTTATGGTTAAAGAACTAAGCATCATCATATCTGAAGTTAAAAAGAAGGTTGATTCTATTGAGTCCAAGAATTTGGAGGTACCAGCATCTCTTTTGGGGCTCCCAATAAAAGTTGGAAACTTTATTGATGAGGTTTCTAAGTATAAATCCTTGGAATCTATACCTTTATCTCTTGAGAAAGTGGAAAATGCTATCTACGCTCTTAATGCTAGCCTCAAATCATTAACATGTATGCCAGCTGCTTCTACTGATGTTGTTATGGAGAATAAGAAAAAAGAATCTGGTAAACAGCTTAAAGAATCTGCCAAAGCAATGTTGGTAAAAAATCAATGAATGAGTCTCAGCTGAAAGAAAATTTGCTTGAAGAACCTGATGCCACTGTTAATGAAGGCTCACTAAAGATTCAGACCTCCCCTGTTAAGGAAATCAAGTATAAAAACTTAAAAGGTCAAAATGTTCACATCGTTGATGAATCCCTTAACGAACAGAAGCATCAGCTTGATTGAATGTATCAAGAAAACGTGAAACACGAAAATTTAAAGAAGAAGGCTGAGATAATCAAGAGCTTTGATCAACATGTTATTGATCTCTTCACGAAGAAGAAAGCATTATATGACAAGTACTGTCATATTGTTCTGAATAGGAGAGCCCCTGGGAAAATCACCAATGCTGACATTCTTTCAAGGAATAAAGGTCCAGCTACATTAAAAATCTACAGAGATGATGGAGATGAAGAAATCATTGAAGAGTTCAAGGTGAAAGATCTTCATTGGGAAGAATGGAAAGAGTTTTTAGATTGCTGTGGGAAAAGGAAAGCCACTCGCTGGGTAGAGTTTTTTGTTTCAATGAGAAAACGTGTTGATGAAGTGATAGAAATGAAAAACAAACTGAATATTCAAGATCATATTCCTTTGCAGGAACAAGACCCTTTTATTGAACTGAATAGAATTGCTAGGAAGAGGAAGAGAGTTGGTGATGATATGGAAGAATATTTCAAATCAACAAAACATTTCAAAGATCAGGTTGGATATGAAGATCATCCACCTGGAACCGTGCTGAATGAGCCCACACTTGGTATGATTATTTTCAACAATTCAGATAGAAAAGACTTCAACAGCATTGAAGAACTTGGCAATTTGAGCAATGTTATGTTGCATTTAGTTCAAACAATATTCGTAAGATTGCACAAAGGCCCTGGTACAACTGACATAGCTAAAATGTTTAGTGAATTTGTAGTTCGAGAAGCTGAAAAGAGGAACAAGGAGAGCAATCACAAATGTTGCAGAATCATTCCACTCCTTCTAAATCAAGTTAGTTGATTAGATCATATTGCGTTGTTTTGAATGTAAGGATATAATCTAATATTAGCTTTTGTTACATATGATCATGTATTTCTTCTAATGCTCTTATTTCATGCAATTATTATTAATATATTTTATTATTAAATATTATTTAGAAAGTTAAATAAAAATATACCAATTGCAATTATATAATATTTAGTACTTTATATGAATATTTTTTTTTTTAAAATACGCATGTGTATGATTTCCTTACTATTGTATTGGTTGTGTCCTGTTTTTATATGTACGTGATCATATTTCTATACATGATCAATCTATAAGAAGTTGAGTCTTTATTCTTAAATATACAAATACAAAAAAATAGCATAAAATAAAATGTTTAACAAATTGCATCATCCTGTTACAAATTCCTTCATAATAAAATACAAAAACTTTATTCTTAAATCGTAATTCGTTGTTCTTCATAAACCTTCCAAACAAAATACAACTTTCATTTTATTTCATTTACATTTCAATAATTTTTTTGAGATATCCCATCTTCTTATGCACAATTGCTTCTAATTTGTCAAGTAAAGCTTGGAGGTTTCTCAGGTTTTCACCATCTACTTGATTCATCTTCGTATAATACATTATACATTGTTCGTCTATTTTTGACTTGGATTGGGTACCTATTTCCGCCATAATCTTATCTCTTTCTTCTATATCTGCTGTAACAATTTGCAATTTCAGGTTAATTACCATTCCCGGAAAATTTCACTATTCACTTTTACTATTCATTTTTCCCGAAAATTTCCCGAAAGTTGATTTTTATTTGATATTCTCGAGTGATAAATCATTTCCATGGCAAATTAAAAGTTTGACATTCATAAGCTCATTTTCGTGAAAGTTATTAAGGAATTACACGTTTTAGGGTAAAACGTCATTCAGAAATTCTACGCACAACGAAATTCGACCCCGTCAGGTGACCCCACATCGGAAAAATGTTTGACACACTCATGATTTATTTGAGAATAAATCATGACTGAGAAAAACATGACCAAAATAAACCTCGGCCGTGAAAAACTGGAATTTTCAGTTTTAAGCGTTTTTACTCAGCCGTAACCTTAGCCTATACCTGCACCGCATTTCTAAGACTATTTGAGTTTTCAACTTATTAGAAAAAGTCAACATATTTTTCCCTCCTCCATTGACCAAAAATCATTCCTTGATTTTATAAGTCATTCCTTGATTTTTAGGCTTACGGTTTGATGTCTAAAAGACATTTAATACCAACCGACACTAGACTGAGCCCAGTCTAGACATTATAAGTCATTTTAAATCATTTTTATCCTATTAGAAAAGTAACATTTTACTTTTCTCAATTTTACGCAATATTCGTACATTTTACGTATTACGCGTTTTAGACCCGTGTTTCCAGTTTTTAGCAGGGTTTTACCACCCAAATGGAACCTACCACTCATTTTATATTTTATTATGGAACATATGGACATGTTTAACAATACTTTCGAATTCCATAATTTTACGACACCCGGTTTTACGTTTCGTGGCTTAACCATTTACGGTTAGCATTTTACGGAGCCAAAACTAACACCATATCTTGGATAATATCACCAAAAAGCCAAACCTTCCTCCCCAAGCTTTGTGAACCGCCCTAGGAGGGGGGATTCACCACCCATGTGGCTTCATCTCATGAATTTACCCATAGTTCATCACTTAATTACAACTTGGTCTCCAAGGGTTGACAAGTCAACACAAGTAACCTCCTCATTTTTAGTATAAAAGAGACTCATTCTCTTCCTTTCTCTTGCAATACCAACGACCCTAAACCATCAAAATGCACCATTTTGATCATTGATCTTGCTCATTCAATCCATCACAAGTTCAAGTCATAGTTCCTAGTTGATCCTTAACACCTTTCAACCATAAAACTCTATAAAATCACCATAAAACACCACAAAAACTCATCAAATTTCCAAGTGTTCTTAGTGAAGATTTTTACTAAGGCTTGTTTTTGTGATAGATTAGTGTTTATCAAGGGATTATAAGATAGGGTTTTTGATATGGAAGCATGGCTATGGTTGGAAAGGTTTTTGGAAGATTAAGTAGTGGTTCTTGGTCTTGATCTTGGTTCTAGTTAGTTTCTTCACAAGTTGTAAGCAAACCCTAACTTGCTTCTTGTTAAATAATCATATTCATGTTATTTACATATTATTTGTGCTATATTATGTCTTGTATTCATGTCCATGATGTATAAAAGTGAGCAAAACAAGTTATTGTTATTGATTGTTAAAACAAGTTATTAAAACAAGTAAACTAGTGATTTTCTTGGAAAGACCTGATTAAAATGGTAAAAATATGATATTGGATCATTACATATTGTAGTAGAGGACCTAACAAGGAAACCATATCAATTTGAACCACCCAAAACGAGTATACGAGTCAAAAGTTACGCCCATTTGAAGTTACCAAAGATTTCCGGCAAAACTGCCTAAATAGCATTCTGATCAAATTTTGATTTTGAAAGTCTCACTTCTTTTCCGATTCATCAAAAAGTTAAAACACGAAAGTTGTCCGGAACGACGTTTTCATTCAGGAACAAAGAAGCTCGAGCCCTGAAAACGCTTTTTGAGTGATAAATTCTTCAAAATCTTAACAGCCCATTTTTAGACCAAAGTCATTACATATAAGTTATGGTTTATGAAGACCAAAGGGGTCTTATGACCTAGAATCAAGACCACAACCATGGCTAGAGCCAAGGTTGAGTCTCAAGACCATGGAACAATGACCAAAGGTCATGGCTAGGCCATGACGAAATGACCATACAAGCTTACCAAGGCAAATACATGAACTAGAGAAGTTGGCGATAACTTGAACATACAATTTGGATCTACTTCATCTAAAGGAACCATGAGATATTACAAAGAGAAAATGGTCATACAAGACTTATGAAACTACCCCTAATAACAATCTTCATGTACAAATAAACTTTCCTAAGTTTATTCAAATATCGGACATGTAACCTTTCGGATCAAAACTTATATCTATATATTTCATCAACTACTACAATAGTAGGGAGCCTCATGTGAGGAGTTCATTATGTAAGCCGTCGAGATGAGTTGTGGATTTACGAGTTAAAGTGTCCTGGCTCCTCGAACGCTTACTAACATGACTTCTGAATTATGTCGGCCCGAACGGTAGTAAACGATATACAAAACATACATGTTTCATGAATCTTTTCTTTCAAAGACTTACATTATACATCATACTACATCATGGACTAAATGCAAGATATATATATAGGCACTACTTCATATTCTGTACTCAAATCCTAAGTCGCAACATTCTATTATAGGTTGCTCGTAGAAACCTACACGATCCAATCATCACCTTCATTACTTGCTATCCTACTTAAGGTGAGTTCATAGCCCCACTTTCCATTACTTAATTGTTTTACAAACCCTTGGGGGGAATACATGCTATTTTAACCGAGCACAATGTTTTTAAATTGTATGCTTGCCTGATTGTTTTATTATCACTAAGTACCAGCCTTGCTAAACCGAGATCCCTTATTATGAACCATTTAATCACTAGCAATAGTGAGCGCAAATATTGTGAATAGGCCTATTGGGATTGACGAATCCCATTTGTATTGACTAAGTTCAAACAAATACACTAATATTTGAGATTTAGGTATGTTAGCAAAGTACCTACCGGGATAAATCTGCCGATCGATATTGGTACACGTTAACGTTTTGGTGTCATAAGCTTAGTGTATAATACATTTTATGGGCGTATAATAACGTAGCCTACCTGTTTTGTTATCCAAACATTGGTGTGAGCCTATAACTCACACTACCAACACATTGTGTTCAAACATTAAACAAACTCTATGAATATCACTCAACCTTTGTGTTGACCTCTCAAGCATGTATTTCAGGTTCATGACGATCAAGGATGGCACGGAAGGGCACGGATACTCAAGAGGGCTATAAATTTTATTATCATTCAAAACTCATTTATTATACATTGTAAACATGGAACCAATTGGGACCTCATTTTGTAATCTCTGATATTTATATAATTTGAATGATAAACCTTTTCAAAACGACTCAATTGGAGTTCGTTTTCTATCATTGTGACTATTGTGCCGTCGAGTAACACCCAGTTTGAATTCCGCTGCATCCATGAATTGGGGGTGTTACAGATTGGTACCAGAGCCATGGTTATAGAGAAACAGGTCTAAGTGAGACCTAAACTATAACTACAATCACAAGCAAAAACATTTTATAGCCTTCCGCTCTCCGTGTCTTCCATCCTCCAGACGATTATGGACTTAGTAAGCATGTTATGCTACACAAACATATTAGTATATTCATATATACCCATTTTGAGCATTTCCCGTAGACATTTTTATGCTACACAAACATAATTGCATATTGATATATGTACCCTTAACATAATTGAGCATTTCCCCGTAAGCATTTTATGCTACATGAACATATAAGTATATTGATATATACACACTAGGCATTCTATACTACATGAACATATTAGTATATTGATATATAAACTCGGTTTATTTTCAATCATTTATCTAAACAATGGACTAAACATATCTGTGTATGCCTATTCTAAGGCATTTCGGCACAGCCACACTCTCCCAATCATGTTCCTACTCCAACATTATATGTCCAAGACATTGTAACTAATTACAATGGTCTCATTCATTTTCCAAGACATTGTGAGATACAATGGTCTCATTCATTTTCCAAGACATTGTGAGTTACAATGGTCTCATTCACCTTTCAAGACATTGTGAGATACAATGGTCTCATTCATTTTCCAAGACATTGTGAGATACAATGGTCTCATTTATTTTCCAAGACATTGTATTATACAATGGTCTTAACCATTTCTCAAATGTTTTGAGTCACACAATGGTCTAACCTACTTCCCAGACATTGTGAATTGCACAATGGTCTAACCTACTTCTGAGACATTGTGTTTTGCGCAATGGTCTCTAGAATTATTCCATCACATCATCAATATCATTTCATATGATATCAAAAACCCGTCACAACCTATCGATTTCTAAATAGAAATATGAGATTATAAAGGACAAACAAATCCATCATCGACAAAAGCTGAAGTTCAGCTCTACATTCATCAAAGTTTTCTTATGAAACCTTCATTATTAAAAGCTCGTGATCCTGACCAAGCATGGACTGTTTTAGAATTACTTAAAACTTCCTTTCCACACACATACCTACCCGTACTATCTTCTATGCGATGGAATATGAAAACATATGTTACAAGTCTTGTATGGGCGGGACTTGCAACTGAAGGGTTTGACATCGCCTTTGTTTAGTGGACAATTTCCCGAAAGCAACGGACATATCACAAGTATACCTAATGTAGGTATTTGGAAATTTTATCGAACCTTGGCTAAATATAGACTAGTCACCTATATTTAACCTAGGGACAGTGGAATATAGTCTGACTAACTATATTCGACTTAAAATTTTCAAATACTGAGAGTAGTTGTACTAGAGTTATGTTTAGATTGATTTCCTACATGAACACGATAAACCACCCGAATACATTAAAACAATCTAGAGACACGATAGTGTCTTACCATTCAGCAAGATCTTAACACCTTAATTCATTCTTGAAAATTTTCATTTATGAGATAATCCGAGCTACTATCTTGGGATAGTTATCAATTATTCTCTTCATCCTGTAGAAGTACTATCCTGTTTAGGTCCTAAGGATACCATCCCATCATAAACCTTTAAAATTTCTTAAAATTTTAAAGCAAACTTGACATCTCTACCAATATTAACATTAAGCATACACTACGCACTTTTGTTCATCAACATATTACAACATTATCTTCACAACCGTGGCAAACACAAGCTCATTAACAGATCTTGATGCACTTTTAAAGATCAAATCATCCTTAGTTACACCACAAGAACCCTCAACAGCTTTACAAGATTGAATATTCATCTTGTACTTTTGGAACACCAGTATCATCTCGTAATACACTACCTTGTAACTCACCGGCTAAGTATGAATGCTGTGTCGGGAATTCTTGAGTAGGATGATTTATAATGTCCTTATTTGAATGGATTGGGATGCCTTTTCATTTAAATAAAGAAATTATAAATCATCGAACCATACGTTTATATTCCTTTAGTTACATTGTTTGGGATGCCTCACTATGTAAATAAAGAATTATAAACAAGTGGGCTTATTTATATCCGAAATAACATAAGTATGAAGTCAATAATACTAGGTACAACAACAGATTACCTACTAGGCTATGATTGCAATTACTATCTCAATTACTATTAATATTCGACTGCTATATCAAGTTCCTTTGATATTCGACTATTACCATACCTTTCCTACATAAAAGTAAGCCTCATCCTACACCATACACTAAAATGACAAATCAAATTACATCACCAGTAATCCCAGACTTTAGTCCTCATAAGTAACCACACCATTTCATCGACACCACTCCAATATATGACACACAAAGAACTTCGGGACGAAGTTCCCCGTATGGGGTGGAGACTGTAACAATTCGCAATTTCAGATTAATTACCATTCCCGGAAAATTTCACTATTCACTTTTACTATTCATTTTTCCCGAAACTTTCCCGAAAGTTGATTTTTATTTGATATTCTCGAGTGATAAATCATTTCCATGGAAAATTAAAAGTTTGACATTCATAAGCTCATTTTCGTGAAAGTTATTAAGGAATTACACGTTTTAGGGTAAAACGTCATTCAGAAATTCTACGCACAACGAAATTCGACCCCGTCAGGTGACCCCACATCGGAAAAATGTTTGACACACTCATGATTTATTTGAGAATAAATCATGACTGAGAAAAACATGACCAAAATAAACCTCGGCCGTGAAAAACTGGAATTTTCAGTTTTAAGCGTTTTTACTCAGCCGTAACCTTAGCCTATACATGCACCGCATTTCTAAGACTATTTGAGTTTTCAACTTATTAGAAAAAGTCAACATATTTTTCCCTCCTCCATTGACCAAAAATCATTCCTTGATTTTATAAGTCATTCCTTGATTTTTAGGCTTACGGTTTGATGTCTAAAAGACATTTAATACCAACCGACACTAGACTGAGCCCAGTCTAGACATTATAAGTCATTTTAAATCATTTTTATCCTATTAGAAAAGTAACATTTTACTTTTCTCAATTTTACGCAATATTCGTACATTTTACGTATTACGCGTTTTAGACCCGTGTTTCCAGTTTTTAGCAGGGTTTTACCACCCAAATGGAACCTACCACTCATTTTATATTTTATTATGGAACATATGGACATGTTTAACAATACTTTCGAATTCCATAATTTTACGACACCCGGTTTTACGTTTCGTGGCTTAACCATTTACGGTTAGCATTTTACGGAGCCAAAACTAACACCATATCTTGGATAATATCACCAAAAAGCCAAACCTTCCTCCCCAAGATTTGTGAACCGCCCTAGGAGGGGGGATTCACCACCCATGTGGCTTCATCTCATGAATTTACCCATAGTTCATCACTTAATTACAACTTGGTCTCCAAGGGTTGACAATTCAACACAAGTAACCTCCTCATTTTTAGTATAAAAGAGACTCATTCTCTTCCTTTCTCTTGCAATACCAACGACCCTAAACCATCAAAATGCACCATTTTGATCATTGATCTTGCTCATTCAATCCATCACAAGTTCAAGTCATAGTTCCTAGTTGATCCTTAACACCTTTCAACCATAAAACTCTATAAAATCACCATAAAACACCACAAAAACTCATCAAATTTCCAAGTGTTCTTAGTGAAGATTTTTACTAAGGCTTGTTTTTGTGATAGATTAGTGTTTATCAAGGGATTATAAGATAGGGTTTTTGATATGGAAGCATGGCTATGGTTGGAAAGGTTTTTGGAAGATTAAGTAGTGGTTCTTGGTCTTGATCTTGGTTCTAGTTAGTTTCTTCACAAGTTGTAAGCAAACCCTAACTTGCTTCTTGTTAAATAATCATATTCATGTTATTTACATATTATTTGTGCTATATTATGTCTTGTATTCATGTCCATGATGTATAAAAGTGAGCAAAACAAGTTATTGTTATTGATTGTTAAAACAAGTTATTAAAACAAGTAAACTAGTGATTTTCTTGGAAAGACCTGATTAAAATGGTAAAAATATGATATTGGATCATTACATATTGTAGTAGAGGACCTAACAAGGAAACCATAGCAATTTGAACCACCCAAAACGAGTATACGAGTCAAAAGTTACGCCCATTTGAAGTTACCAAATATTTCCGGTAAAACTGCCTAAATAGCATTCTGATCAAATTTTGATTTTGAAAGTCCCACTTCTGGTCCGATTCATCGAAAAGTTAAAACACGAAAGTTGTCCGGAACGACGTTTTCGTTTAGGAGTAAAGAAGCTTGAGCCCTGAAAACGCTGTTTGAGTGATAAATTCTTCAAAATCTTAACAGCCCATTTTTAGACCAAAGTCATAAGTTATGGTTTATGAAGACCAAAGGGGTCTTATGACCTAGAATCAAGACCACAACCATGGCTAGAGCCAAGGTTGAGTCTCAAGACCATGGAACAATGACCAAAGGTCATGGCTAGGCCATGACGAAATGACCATACAAGCTTACCAAGGCAAATACATGAACTAGAGAAGTTGGCGATAACTTGAACATACAATTTGGATCTACTTCATCTAAAGGAACCATGAGATATTACAAAGAGAAAATGGTCATACAAGACTTATGAAACTACCCCTAATAACAATCTTCATGTACAAATAAACTTTCCTAAGTTTATTCAAATATCGGACATGTAACCTTTCGGATCAAAACTTATATCTATATATTTCATCAACTACTACAATAGTAGGGAGCCTCATGTGAGGAGTTCATTATGTAAGCCGTCGAGATGAGTTGTGGATTTACGAGTTAAAGTGTCCTGGCTCCTCGAACGCTTACTAACATGACTTCTGAATTATGTCGGCCCGAACGGTAGTAAACGATATACAAAACATACATGTTTCATGAATCTTTTCTTTCAAAGACTTACATTATACATCATACTACATCATGGACTAAATGCAAGATATATATATAGGCACTACTTCATATTCTGTACTCAAATCCTAAGTCGCAACATTCTATTATAGGTTGCTCGTAGAAACCTACACGATCCAATCATCACCTTCATTACTTGCTATCCTACTTAAGGTGAGTTCATAGCCCCACTTTCCATTACTTAATTGTTTTACAAACCCTTGGGGGGAATACATGCTATTTTAACCGAGCACAATGTTTTTAAATTGTATGCTTGCCTGATTGTTTTATTATCACTAAGTACCAGCCTTGCTAAACCGAGATCCCTTATTATGAACCATTTAATCACTAGCAATAGTGAGCGCAAATATTGTGAATAGGCCTATTGGGATTGACGAATCCCATTTGTATTGACTAAGTTCAAACAAATACACTAATATTTGAGATTTAGGTATGTTAGCAAAGTACCTACCGGGATAAATTTGCCGATCGATATTGGTACACGTTAACGTTTTGGTGTCATAAGCTTAGTGTATAATACATTTTATGGGCGTATAATAACGTAGCCTACCTGTTTTGTTATCCAAACATTGGTGTGAGCCTATAACTCACACTACCAACACATTGTGTTCAAACATTAAACAAACTCTATGAATATCACTCAACCATTGTGTTGACCTCTCAAGCATGTATTTCAGGTTCATGACGATCAAGGATGGCACGGAAGGGCACGGATACTCAAGAGGTCTATAAATTTTATTATCATTCAAAACTCATTTATTATACATTGTAAACATGGAACCAATTGGGACCTCATTTTGTAATCTCTGATATTTATATAATTTGAATGATAAACCTTTTCAAAACGACTCAATTGGAGTTCGTTTTCTATCATTGTGACTATTGTGCCGTCGAGTAACACCCAGTTTGAATTCCGCTGCATCCATGAATTGGGGGTGTTACAGATTGGTACCAGAGCCATGGTTATAGAGAAACGGGTCTAAGTGAGACCTAAACTATAACTACAATCACAAGCAAAAACATTTTATAGCCTTCCGCTCTCCGTGTCTTCCATCCTCCAGACGATTATGGACTTAGTAAGCATGTTATGCTACACAAACATATTAGTATATTCATATATACCCATTTTGAGCATTTCCCGTAGACATTTTTATGCTACACAAACATAATTGCATATTGATATATGTACCCTTAACATAATTGAGCATTTCCCCGTAAGCATTTTATGCTACATGAACATATAAGTATATTGATATATACACACTAGGCATTCTATACTACATGAACATATTAGTATATTGATATATAAACTCGGTTTATTTTCAATCATTTATCTAAACAATGGACTAAACATATCTGTGTATGCCTATTCTAAGGCATTTTGGCACAGCCACACTCTCCCAATCATGTTCCTACTCCAACATTATATGTCCAAGACATTGTAACTAATTACAATGGTCTCATTCATTTTCCAAGACATTGTGAGATACAATGGTCTCATTCATTTTCCAAGACATTGTGAGTTACAATGGTCTCATTCACCTTTCAAGACATTGTGAGATACAATGGTCTCATTCATTTTCCAAGACATTGTGAGATACAATGGTCTCATTTATTTTCCAAGACATTGTATTATACAATGGTCTTAACCATTTCTCAAATGTTTTGAGTCACACAATGGTCTAACCTACTTCCCAGACATTGTGAATTGCACAATGGTCTAACCTACTTCCGAGACATTGTGTTTTGCGCAATGGTCTCTAGAATTATTCCATCACATCATCAATATCATTTCATATGATATCAAAAACCCGTCACAACCTATCGATTTCTAAATAGAAATATGAGATTATAAAGGACAAACAAATCCATCATCGACAAAAGCTGAAGTTCAGCTCTACATTCATCAAAGTTTTCTTATGAAACCTTCATTATTAAAAGCTCGTGATCCTAACCAAGCATGGACTATTTTAGAATTACTTAAAACTTCCTTTCCACACACATACCTACCCGTACTATCTTCTATGCGATGGAATATGAAAACATATGTTACAAGTCTTGTATGGGCGGGACTTGCAACTGAAGGGTTTGACATCGCCTTTGTTTAGTGGACAATTTCCCGAAAGCAACGGACATATCACAAGTATACCTAATGTAGGTATTTGGAAATTTTATCGAACCTTGGCTAAATATAGACTAGTCACCTATATTTAACCTAGGGACAGTGGAATATAGTCTGACTAACTATATTCGACTTAAAATTTTCAAATACTGAGAGTAGTTGTACTAGAGTTATGTTTAGATTGATTTCCTACATGAACACGATAAACCACCAGAATACATTAAAACAATCTAGAGACACGATAGTGTCTTACCACTTAGCAAGATCTTAACACCTTAATTCATTCTTGAAAATTTTCATTTATGAGATAATCCGAGCTACTATCTTGGGATAGTTATCAATTATTCTCTTCATCCTGTAGAAGTACTATCCTGTTTAGGTCCTAAGGATACCATCCCATCATAAACCTTTAAAATTTCTTAAAATTTTAAAGCAAACTTGACATCTCTACCAATATTAACATTAAGCATACACTACGCACTTTTGTTCATCAACATATTACAACATTATCTTCACAACCGTGGCAAACACAAGCTCATTAACAGATCTTGATGCACTTTTAAAGATCAAATCATCCTTAGTTACACCACAAGAACCCTCAACAGCTTTACAAGATTGAATATTCATCTTGTACTTTTGGAACACCAGTATCATCTCGTAATACACTACCTTGTAACTCACCGGCTAAGTATGAATGCTGTGTCGGGAATTCTTGAGTAGGATGATTTATAATGTCCTTATTTGAATGGATTGGGATGCCTTTTCATTTAAATAAAGAAATTATAAATCATCGAACCATACGTTTATATTCCTTTAGTTACATTGTTTGGGATGCCTCACTATGTAAATAAAGAATTATAAACAAGTGGGCTTATTTATATCCGAAATAACATAAGTATGAAGTCAATAATACTAGGTACAACAACAGATTACCTACTAGGCTATGATTGCAATTACTATCTCAATTACTATTAATATTCGACTGCTATATCAAGTTCCTTTGATATTCGACTATTACCATACCTTTCCTACATAAAAGTAAGCCTCATCCTACACCATACACTAAAATGACAAATCAAATTACATCACCAGTAATCCCAGACTTTAGTCCTCATAAGTAACCACACCATTTCATCGACACCACTCCAATATATGACACACAAAGAACTTCGGGACGAAGTTCCCCGTATGGGGTGGAGACTGTAACAATTCGCAATTTCAGATTAATTACCATTCCCGGAAAATTTCACTATTCACTTTTACTATTCATTTTTCCCGAAACTTTCCCGAAAGTTGATTTTTATTTGATATTCTCGAGTGATAAATCGTTTCCATGGCAAATTAAAAGTTTGACATTCATAAGCTCATTTTCATGAAAGTTATTAAGGAATTACACGTTTTAGGGTAAAACGTCATTCAGAAATTCTACGCACAACGAAATTCGACCCCGTCAGGTGACCCCACATCGGAAAAATGTTTGACACACTCATGATTTATTTGAGAATAAATCATGACTGAGAAAAACATGACCAAAATAAACCTCGGCCGTGAAAAACTGGAATTTTCAGTTTTAAGCGTTTTTACTCAGCCGTAACCTTAGCCTATACCTGCACCGCATTTCTAAGACTATTTGAGTTTTCAACTTATTATAAAAAGTCAACATATTTTTCCCTCCTCCATTGACCAAAAATCATTCCTTGATTTTATAAGTCATTCCTTGATTTTTAGGCTTACGGTTTGATGTCTAAAAGACATTTAATATCAACCGACACTAGACTGAGCCCAGTCTAGACATTATAAGTCATTTTAAATCATTTTTATCCTATTAGAAAAGTAACATTTTACTTTTCTCAATTTTACGCAATATTCGTACATTTTACGTATTACGCGTTTTAGACCCGTGTTTCCAGTTTTTAGCAGGGTTTTACCACCCAAATGGAACCTACCACTCATTTTATATTTTATTATAGAACATATGGACATGTTTAACAATACTTTCGAATTCCATAATTTTACGACACCCGGTTTTACGTTTCGTGGCTTAACCATTTACGGTTAGCATTTTACGGAGCCAAAACTAACACCATATCTTGGATAATATCACCAAAAAGCCAAACCTTCCTCCCCAAGCTTTGTGAACCGCCCTAGGAGGGGGGATTCACCACCCATGTGGCTTCATCTCATGAATTTACCCATAGTTCATCACTTAATTACAACTTGGTCTCCAAGGGTTGACAAGTCAACACAAGTAACCTCCTCATTTTTAGTATAAAAGAGACTCATTCTCTTCCTTTCTCTTGCAATACCAACGACCCTAAACCATCAAAATGCACCATTTTGATCATTGATCTTGCTCATTCAATCCATCACAAGTTCAAGTCATAGTTCCTAGTTGATCCTTAACACCTTTCAACCATAAAACTCTATAAAATCACCATAAAACACCACAAAAACTCATCAAATTTCCAAGTGTTCTTAGTGAAGATTTTTACTAAGGCTTGTTTTTGTGATTGATTAGTGTTTATCAAGGGATTATAAGATAGGGTTTTTGATATGGAAGCATGGCTATGGTTGGAAAGGTTTTTGGAAGATTAAGTAGTGGTTCTTGGTCTTGATCTTGGTTCTAGTTAGTTTCTTCACAAGTTGTAAGCAAACCCTAACTTGCTTCTTGTTAAATAATCATATTCATGTTATTTACATATTATTTGTGCTATATTATGTCTTGTATTCATGTCCATGATGTATAAAAGTGAGCAAAACAAGTTATTGTTATTGATTGTTAAAACAAGTTATTAAAACAAGTAAACTAGTGATTTTCTTGGAAAGACCTGATTAAAATGGTAAAAATATGATATTGGATCATTACATATTGTAGTAGAGGACCTAACAAGGAAACCATAGCAATTTGAACCACCCAAAACGAGTATACGAGTCAAAAGTTACACCCATTTGAAGTTACCAAAGATTTCCGGCAAAACTGCCTAAATAGCATTCTGATCAAATTTTGATTTTGAAAGTCCCACTTCTGTTCCGATTCATCAAAAAGTTAAAACACGAAAGTTGTCCGGAACGACGTTTTCGTTCAGGAAAAAAGAAGCTCGAGCCCTGAAAACGCTTTTTGAGTGATAAATTCTTGAAAATCTTAACAGCCCATTTTTAGACCAAAGTCATTACATATAAGTTATGGTTTATGAAGACAAAAGGGGTCTTATGACCTAGAATCAAGACCACAACCATGGCTAGAGCCAAGGTTGAGTCTCAAGACCATGGAACAATGACCAAAGGTCATGGCTAGGCCATGACGAAATGACCATACAAGCTTACCAAGGCAAATACATGAACTAGAGAAGTTGGCGATAACTTGAACATACAATTTGGATCTACTTCATCTAAAGGAACCATGAGATATTACAAAGAGAAAATGGTCATACAAGACTTATGAAACTACCCCTAATAACAATCTTCATGTACAAATAAACTTTCCTAAGTTTATTCAAATATCGGACATGTAACCTTTCGGATCAAAACTTATATCTATATATTTCATCAACTACTACAATAGTAGGGAGCCTCATGTGAGGAGTTCATTATGTAAGCCGTCGAGATGAGTTGTGGATTTACGAGTTAAAGTGTCCTGGCTCCTCGAACGCTTACTAACATGACTTCTGAATTATGTCGGCCCGAACGGTAGTAAACGATATACAAAACATACATGTTTCATGAATCTTTTCTTTCAAAGACTTACATTATACATCATACTACATCATGGACTAAATGCAAGATATATATATAGGCACTACTTCATATTCTGTACTCAAATCCTAAGTCGCAACATTCTATTATAGGTTGCTCGTAGAAACCTACACGATCCAATCATCACCTTCATTACTTGCTATCCTACTTAAGGTGAGTTCATAGCCCCACTTTCCATTACTTAATTGTTTTACAAACCCTTGGGGGGAATACATACTATTTTAACCGAGCACAATGTTTTTAAATTGTATGCTTGCCTGATTGTTTTATTATCACTAAGTACCAGCCTTGCTAAACTGAGATCCCTTATTATGAACCATTTAATCACTAGCAATAGTGAGCGCAAATATTGTGAATAGGCCTATTGGGATTGACGAATCCCATTTGTATTGACTAAGTTCAAACAAATACACTAATATTTGAGATTTAGGTATGTTAGCAAAGTACCTACCGGGATAAATCTGCCGATCGATATTGGTACACGTTAACGTTTTGGTGTCATAAGCTTAGTGTATAATACATTTTATGGGCGTATAATAACGTAGCCTACCTGTTTTGTTATCCAAACATTGGTGTGAGCCTATAACTCACACTACCAACACATTGTGTTCAAACATTAAACAAACTCTATGAATATCACTCAACCTTTGTGTTGACCTCTCAAGCATGTATTTCAGGTTCATGACGATCAAGGATAGCACGGAAGGGCACGGATACTCAAGAGGGCTATAAATTTTATTATCATTCAAAACTCATTTATTATACATTGTAAACATGGAACCAATTGGGACCTCATTTTGTAATCTCTGATATTTATATAATTTGAATGATAAACCTTTTCAAAACGACTCAATTGGAGTTCGTTTTCTATCATTGTGACTATTGTGCCGTCGAGTAACACCCAGTTTGAATTCCGCTGCATCTATGAATTGGGGGTGTTACATCTGCTAGCGCCTCCCTCATGAGGGACGTTATTCTATTTGTTGTGTTGATATAAATAAATGACTAAAAACGTTATTCATATCTTTCGATATCTCTATGTTTTGATGATCACAAAACGCAAACTCATCAAACTAAAGGTTATGACGTAAACAAGTATTTAGTAGTAAATACTCACTTTCACCATTTAATCACTTAAGGTATGAATAAACAAAGTGATTAGTGCATTATAAGATCAAAGGAAATCTTGTCTTAAGACATAACATTTTATAAAATGATTTTAACATTTTATATATATTTGTAAATCATTTTTGGTAAAGCTTTATTAAACCACAAAAATATGATTTCAAATTTCCAACCAAAAAGGGCAAATTTTATCCAGAGAATCTTTTCAAACGTTCAGGAGGGCGGCCCCCTTAATTTTACTAGGCGGCCCCCTTAATCATTAAGGGGACCGGCCTACAATTAAGGGGACCGGCACGCTCCCGAACAGTAAAATCTGGCCCTGTAAATACTGGATCATTTTGCACATTTTCCTTACCTTTTTGCACCAGAAACTTTCAGATCTAAACATCCATTTCCTTTCTCTAATAATCCTTTGATCTTATATACTTTGATCTTTGTTTCAAAGTGATTCAAGCCTCAACATTCAAAGTGCAAAGAGAAGAATACTTCTATTAGAAGTATTACAACTTAGTATCATCTTGCTATCTAAGTTGCTTGTTTATATTTTCTTGTAAATCTTTCATTCATTGGTGAATAAGGTGTATGTATTAGTTAGCTAGATTTAGTTGAAGAATCTAGAATTGGTGTAAGAGTAAAGTGGAACTTGAAGTGGAGAAGAAGGGTTAGATAGTATTGGTGATAGGAGATTGTAGAAATAAGAACTTGTTGTGAAGATATTGAGGGTTCCAAGTGAAGAAGACTTGAAGACATTAGTAGATTGAAGTTGTGAAGACTTTAGTAGCTTGAAGGCGTGAAGACATTAGTGGCTTGAAGGTGTCAAGACATTAGTGGCTTAAAGGTGTGAAGACATTAGTGACTTGAAGGTGTCAAGACATTAGTGGCTTAAAGGTGTGAAGACATTAGTGACTTGAAGGTGTCAAGACATTAGTGGCTTAAAGGTGTGAAGACATTGGTGGCTTGAAGGTGTCAAGACATTAGTGCCTTGAAGGTGTGAAGATACTTGTGGTGTGAAGTAGTGTAAAGGTGTGAAGAAGAAGTGGTGTGATATTTGGTGTGGGATTGGTTCTAGCTACGATTAGAACTCGACATCTTGCTTTGTGTCGTTAATTGGTGTAAGCTTTTGGTGTGTACGGTTTTCTCCGCCATAAGGGAGGTTATTGACTTAGTGAAGAAAACTCTCGAGTTCGGTGCTCGGGGAGTGGAGTAGGGCAAGGAAGGTGTCCTTGTAGCTGAACCACTATAAATCCTTTGTCTCTCGGTTTGATCTTTCCATCTCTCACTCTTTACTTGCTTACTTACTAGCTTTTCATATATTGCTAATATTGGGTGTTGTGCATATATTGATTTCACATAAAGATCAAACTAGGTTACATTTAAAACATTAATTATACTTTGGTAAAATATAAGTATAAAACAATTACTAAGACACATATATATATATATATTAGTACAAACTTGAAATTAAGTGAGATATATGAAATTATAATTTCTATTCAACACTTTAAACAAGTAGTGTATATATATATATGATATATGTGAATTAGATTTGTATCTATACTTTAGCTTCAAAGGTTTTTACAATTAATATCAATTCTTTGAAAAGCAAATTCTTATTAAACGAAAAAGACGCAAAACTATTCAACCCCCCCTTCTAGTTTTCCACAATTGGTATCAGAGCCACGTCTAGCAAGATTTTTAAAATAGACTGTATTTTAAAACTTGTAACGATCTATGGAATTTGAAAAATATTTAGAAGGGGAATTTATGCTACAACCACCATTATTTGAAAATGATCATTTTCTTAAATGGAAAAACAAATTTGAAAATTATGTGAAATCAATAGATCTTGATCTTTGGCATATCATTCCAATTGGTGATCTTAAATCAACCAAAATAGATTTTGAAAATCAAAATAATAATTTTCAAACTAAAATTGATAAAAACACTAAAGCCAAATTACTTATTTTCAAAACTCTACCAAAAGTTAAATATGAAAGATTATTTCATTGTAAAACGGCAAATGATATTTGGAAATGTCTTTTAAGGATTCACCAAGAAGAATGTAAAACCAAAGATGATAAACTTGATATTGCACAAGAAATAGTTAATCTAGAAAATTTAGTAAATAAATATTTAGTTGAAATAAACACATGTACTACTAGTTCAAATGTGATCATTGAAGGTATCTACAACGAAGAATACATGAACCAAATCCAAAGAAAGAGCGTGAATAAATCATGGTGCAACAAGTGCAAAGAAGACGATGATAACACGGCTTATGAGAATATTCAAACAAATGAGAACACAAGTATTGATGGCAAGAACTACATGTTTCTAGATCCAAGTGAAACTACAAACAAAACATGGAGCGACATGGAAGATGGAATTGATCACCATATAGCATGTGAGGAATGTACAACTACAAAGAAGGTACAATCCAAAACTAAACATTTTTGCTATGATCAATTTATATTAGAATTTTTTAAAATGGAAAATAACTTCAAACATTTTTGCAGCATTAACTCAAAAATTAGTTTTAAGAACGAATTTTCAACATCCGCTGAAAACAACTTTGAAAAAGAAATCATTTTAGAAGATAAAATGTCTAGATTTAAAAGTAATATCGAAATCGATCTTGAATGTAAAAAATGTCAAGACTACAAACATGAAATCAAAATTGAAAATGAAAAAGCAAAAACATTGGCAAAATTCAAAAATAGCTCTAAATCTTTAAAATATCTTCTCGACATTCAAAAGCCATTTTATGATAAAACCGGGTTAGGATTTATCATAAATGATCCTTCAACAAATGCTTTAAAACAAATAAAATTTGTTAAATCTAGTGAATAAATTTAGAACTAATACTATTAACATTCATTACTTATTATTCTAATCAAGAAAGTCATTGTTTGTTAATTAAAACAAACTATTGATGAATTCTTGTACTTATCGACGACATGCCCATCATGTGCATTCAAATGCAATGGATGTTCTCATCTAACCATCTAAGACCCATGAGAATCTGGGTACCAAACTGTTTATCATGTTTAGGTAACTAACGAATGAGGAGTCTATTACGTGTTGATTTTCTCATCTCACTCTATTACGTTTGACGAATATTGGCTTCTATCACGTTGTTTCACATTCTGCAATTATTTCGCCTATGACGTTCTTGCGGGAATACTCTTGTCTCGGCATTGTGCTATTCACTCTTGGAGCATTGGTTTCATGGTGTATCTGTTACTTTCTCAAGTTGAAGCTTCCTACGTGCTACTTCTTTTAACCTTCACGACTTGTGATGATTGTTGTGATCGATTGAGCATCTCGGATCTAGTTCCCTTGATTTCTATTCATGTGAACACTGTTTGGCCACTTCGACATGTTTTGGACTAACTCTTAAGATTTCTTCTATCACCATCATGCCCACTCTATTTGAAAAGCTGGACCTAAGATAAGTTTTCTTTTCAAAAACTTGTCAATGCTACATTATATTTTAGAATGTTTTTAATTAGTGTGTCAATACGTTCTAACTGATAAGTTGCCATGCTTTTAGATTATTAACACTAATATATGCATATATGATATTAGCATTATTAGCCTTCTTGTTGTTTAGTATATTATCATTTTTCTTAATCTTCTATGATCTATAGTAGAATTCTTCCACTTATGCTATATGATCTTACTAGTTGCATTAATAGATATATTATAATTGATACTTGCTTGCAACTTGATATTATGATGTTAGTTGTATACATATATACATACATTTATATATATATATATATATATATATATATATATATATATATATATATATATATATATATATATACATATATATATATATATATACACATCTCTATCTTGTATTCATGAACTATTTACCTTGCTCCTTCCTGTCCCATTGCATTTAGATCATAAATATCTATCATTTCACATTAATATCTTTAGGTATCATTAAAGATGATTATATGTGACGATGGGCTTAATTGATTCTCCTGAGCATGATAAGTTTCCATATCAAACCCCTCACTTGAAACTTCTTGATTATCATGATCAAAACATCATGTTCAAAACTTTTCTCCTTTAGAATGAAATATTTTCTCTAACAACTTATTTGACTAAAATTTCCTTCATAACCATTATTTTACTCAAGAACAAGATTAAAATATTTTTTGTTACACATTAAGAAACAAAATTCAATTTATGTTAGTATAATGCATACTTGAATTTACTTCAAAACATTGTTGAATAAAACTAAAAACGTTTTGCTTAAAACACATTCAACTCTCTCAAGTGTTATACACTTCTATTGGAAATGACATTTACAATTTAATCAAATCATTTCATGAGAATCATGACATGCCCATATGGATCTTGTTTGTAACAAGTCTTGAAGTCCATATAATCATATCCACCTATTTGTTACTTGTCAACAATCATCAACATGTTTGCTCTAGGCTAAATGTTATCTTCTTCATATAGTTGCTCATTTAGCTTATTTGGCTTATTGTCTCCTTTGTTGCATATCTTAATTGATAAATTAAATAGATAGCATGATTGTTAGAAATTAATTTCCTATTTTAATTAATTCTATATCACTCTCTACATTCATGAATAGTATGCCCTATATTGCCTCAAAGAGTTGAACTTACTTGAATCCAAAAAACAAAAACACAACCTTTTTGAAAATTTTCTGCCAAAAACCCATTTCTGGCATTCTGGGAATCACCAGATGGGCGGCCCCCTTAATTATATAAGGCGGCCCCCTTAATGATTAAGGGGACCGGCCCATAATTAAGGGGACCGGCCATCTGATGGTCGGGGATACTGTTTTCTTTATTACTTTTTGACCCACTTCAGCCTATACTTCCCAAAATTCACAAACATATTTTGTCACATGCTATCCCTCAAAATTTACCTTCCTAAACCACATTTCTCATACACTATAAATACCCTCTTCCCATCATAAATGCCATCACACCCAACCATGTCATCTCCCAACAACCAAAAACCTAAAATTTCAAGAACCGCAAGGATCTCCGTCAAACCCGTTTGGAGGAGGAAACTTGATTCTTGTCAAAACTCAAGTGATGTTGTTCCAAGTTGTAACAATTCGCAATTTCAGGTTAACTTTTATTCCCGAAAATTTTACTATTCACTTTTTACTATTCACTTTTACTATTCACTTTTACTATTCACTTTTCACTATTCATCTCAGAAATTTTTATTTCATATTCTCGTAAGTTAAACTATTTTAACGATAATCCGAGAGTTTGACGCTCGTCGGATCATTTCTGCAAAAATCACAAAGCCGTGTCCGAGATTTACTTTTAGGTTTAAACGTCCTTCTAGCATCCCGATATGTCCATAAAATATTATAAACAATAGAAATATGATTTTCTATCATTTTAGGACAATTCCAAAAGTTTCGGAATTTTACGTTTTCCAGTTCAGCGTTTTACGCGAATTACGTGTTTTAGACCCGTGTTTCCAGTTTTTAGCAGGGTTTTAGCACCCGATAGAACCTACCACTCATTTTATATTTTATTATGTAGTATATTGATAAGTTCTAGCATATTTATAAGTTTCATATTTTTAAGATACCCGGTTTTACGTTTCGTGGCCTAAAAACTTACGGTTAGCAATTTACGGAGTCAAAACTAGCTACATACTTAGGATATTATCATCCAAAGACCATGATTACTAATCTAGTCACCCTTATCCTCTTCAAACCGCCATTTAGGGGGGGGATTCACACTTGTGGTTCAATCTTGACCCTTGATTCACTAGATCATTACACATGTATTACTTTGGCACCAAGTTAAACTTGGTCACCAAGTTTATGTACTTTCCTAGCCACCTTCCTAACCTCCTCATTCTTAGTATAAATACAAGCTCATTTGCTTCCATTCTTCATCACCAAAAACGCCACAACATAAATACCTAGCACCATGATCCTTTGATCTTCAAACTACAAGTTACACTACAAAGTTCAAGGCCTTTGTATTCTCTACCTAGTTCTTAAGTTTGTTTGGTGATTCCATGGTTGAATTAGGAGCTACACAAGGTGATTAGGGGCTGAAGTTAATGGGTTTTTACAAGGTCTATATCAAGTCTATCAATGGTTACAAGAGTTATGGTGAAGGGTTTACAAGCTTAGGTTTAGTGTCCTAGTTATATACTTGACTTCCTTTCTTTAGAAAGCCAAAAGTTGTAAGCAAACCCTTATACACTTTCTTGCTCAATATCATTTTCATGCTCTTTGTGTTCTTTTCATGCTATATATGTTCTTGTTATTGTGTTCATGATGTTTAAAAATGGATAAAACGAGTATTGGTATACATATGTTAACTTATGACAAGCAAACAAGCAAACTAGTGATTTTTTTATGGAAAACCACGACCACAATAGTATAACTTTGATATTTTACACTTACTTACTGTTAAAGAGGACTTAACAAGGAAAACATAGCAATTTGAATCACCCAAAACGAGTATACGAGTCAAAAGTTATGACCGTTTGAAGTTAGCGAAACCAAAACGGCAAAACTGCCTAAATAGCATTCTGATCAAATTATGATTTTGAAAGTCCCACTTCTGGTCCGATTCATCAAAAAGTTAAAACACGAAAGTCGTCCGGAACGACGTTTTTGTTCAGGAATAAAGAAGCTCGAGCCCTGAAAACGCTTTCTGAGTGGTAATTTTCTTCAAATTCTTAACAGCCCATTTTTAGACCAAAGTAACTATATAATGGTTATGATTTACTAAGACCAAGAGGTCTAATGACCTAGAGCCAAGACCACAACCATGGCTAAAGCTAAGGTTGAGTCTCAAGACCATGGTAACATGACCAAAGTCACGGCAAAGCCACGGCTAAAGACCATATAACTATTAAAGATCAAAAAGACTTATATATATGTTATCAAATACTACAATAGTAGGGAGCCTCATGTGAGGAGTTCATTAAGTAAGCCGTCGAGATGAGTTGTGGATTTACGAATTAAAGTGTCCTGGCTCCTCGAACGTTTACTCCATGACTTCTGAATTATGTCGGCCTGAACGGTAGTAAGAGATATACAACCTATACATGTTTCATAGACCACTTATATTCAACGACTTACACTATATACTATGTACTACATTATGAACATTATGCAAGACATATATGGGCAATTCTTCGTATTCATAGACGTTACTCCAAACCTAAGTCGCAACGTTCTATTATAGGCTGCTCTTAGAGACTTTCGCGATTCGACTACCACTTTCATTTCTCATTACATAGACTTAAGGTGAGTCATAGCCCCTACTCTTTTCATACTTGTTTTAACTCTTGGGGGGGATACATGCTCAACTACTTGCTTACTTGTACAAATACTCAAAACATTTATACTTGATTGCTTTATACTTGATTGTGTTATACTTGATTGGCATTATACTTGATTGCGTTATACATACTTGTTACACTATACTTGCTTAATTTAAATACAAGATTCGTATTTACGTGCATACATAATACTCTATTCTGTCGGAGAGGTATTGGTAGTACTCATGGGAAGATGCCCCCTACCCTTGTGTCTATACTTGACCTTGGATGTCGTAGTACTATTTGGGGAGAGGCCCCCGCCCTTGTGTCTATTCTTGACCTTGGGTGAATATAATCCGGTGCATTGTATAAACTATCTTTTAGCAGTGGGTTGTGGACACACAGGTTGCAAGTCTCTTATGGCGGGACTTGCAACTGAGTGGATTCTCAATGCCTTTGCTATGTGATCATTCTTTAAGACTTTTCAACTGTTTTAAGACAAACTCTATGAACTCACCAACCATTGTGTTGACACTTTAGCATGTTTATCTCAGGTTAGTAAGGCGATAGCTAGTGCGTGGAACTTAGAGTCAAGCTGCATATTCTGAAGACTTAAGCTTTTATCATTTACCATTCTAAACATTTTGTATACATTTTTGTATCGTACTTTGAAATCTCATGTTTGTAACTTTGAATTCATTAATCGAATGGTAACTTTTCAAAACGTCTCATTTAGAGTTCGTTTTCTATAACTTGTACTTTGTATTATGAAGTAGCACCCCTATGACACAGTCTTCCGCTGCGGTATTTTGGGGGTGTTACAGATTGGTACCAGAGCCTTGGTTATAGAGAACTAGGTTGCATTTAGTGCCTAGACTATAACTGCTATATACGTTGAAACCTTCCTCTTTATTTGCCTTACACACAATACATACACATACGCTTTTTGGTTAGAGGTTTGCTTAGTTCCACGCTATTAGATGATGTGACTTTAGTATTATAAGGAGCCCCAGAGATTAGCCGAGTCATTAAAAACATGGAGCTCAGTAATAACTAATTATTTAACTTGATCTTGTGACAGTTCTTGTTTGATGAGACACAAGATTTGAGTTAAATAATATTATTGCTTAGCTTTAGGGATTTGATGACTTGATTATCTTACTATCGGCCTCAGAAGGCGGATTTTGTGTCGGAAATTCTTAAGTAGGATGATTTAGAATCTCCTTATTTAAATGGATTGGGACGCCTCTTCAGTTAAATAAAGAAATTGTAAATCACCGAACCATAAGTTTATGAGACCTTACTTACATAAATTTGGACGCTTCTTTATGTAAGTAATGTGTTATAACTAAGTGGGCTTAATTATAGCCGATACAACTCCTTAACCAGAACCTTAGACGAATCAGAGTGAACACCACTATTTTAGAGATCCTGGAATCCCGGATTCTCTTAGACACACTGTAAGTAGTTAACATCAACTGAACTTCGGGACGAAGTTCTCCTTAAGGGGTAGAGACTGTAACAATTCGCAATTTCAGGTTAACTTTTATTCCCGAAAATTTCACTATTCACTTTTTACTATTCACTTTTACTATTCACTTTTCACTATTCATCTCAGAAATTTTTATTTCATATTCTCGTAAGTTAAACTATTTTAACGATAATCCGAGAGTTTGACGCTCGTCGGATCATTTCTGCAAAAATCACAAAGCCGTGTCCGAGATTTACTTTTAGGTTTAAACGTCCTTCTAGCATCCCGATATGTCCATAAAATATTATAAACAATAGAAATATGATTTTCTATCATTTTAGGACAATTCCAAAAGTTTCAGAATTTTACGTTTTCCTGTTCAGCGTTTTACGCGAATTACGCGTTTTAGACCCGTGTTTCCAGTTTTTAGCAGGGTTTTAGCACCCGATAGAACCTACCACTCATTTTATATTTTATTATGGAGTATATTGATAAGTTCTAGCATATTTATAAGTTTCATATTTTTAAGATACCCGGTTTTACGTTTCGTGGCCTAAAAACTTACGGTTAGCAATTTACGGAGTCAAAACTAGCTACATACTTAGGATATTATCATCCAAAGACCATGACTACTAATCTAGTCACCCTTATCCTCTTCAAACCGCCATTTAGGGGGGGGATTCACACTTGTGGCTCAATCTTGACCCTTGATTCACTAGATCATTACACATGTATTACTTTGGCACCAAGTTAAACTTGGTCACCAAGTTTATGTACTTTCCTAGCCACCTTCCTAACCTCCTCATTCTTAGTATAAATACAAGCTCATTTGCTTCCATTCTTCATCACCAAAAACGCCACAACATAAATACCTAGCACCATGATCCTTTGATCTTCAAACTACAAGTTACACTACAAAGTTCAAGGCCTTAGTATTCTCTACCTAGTTCTTAAGTTTGTTTGGTGATTCCATGGTTGAATTAGGAGCTACACAAGGTGATTAGGGGCTGAAGTTAATGGGTTTTCACAAGGTCTATATCAAGTCTATCAATGGTTACAAGAGTTATGGTGAAGGGTTTACAAGCTTAGGTTTAGTGTCCTAGTTCTATACTTGACTTCCTTTCTTTAGAAAGCCAAAAGTTGTAAGCAAACCCTTATACACTTTCTTGCTCAATATCATTTTCATGCTCTTTGTGTTCTTTTCATGCTATATATGTTCTTGTTATTGTGTTCATGATGTTTAAAAATGGATAAAACGAGTATTGGTATACATATGTTAACTTATGACAAGCAAACAAGCAAACTAGTGATTTTTTTATGGAAAACCACGACCACAATAGTATAACTTTGATATTTTACACTTACTTACTGTTAAAGAGGACTTAACAAGGAAAACATAGCAATTTGAATCACCCAAAACGAGTATACGAGTCAAAAGTTATGACCGTTTGAAGTTAGCGAAACCAAAACGGCAAAACTGCCTAAATAGCATTCTGATCAAATTATGATTTTGAAAGTCCCACTTCTGGTCTGATTCATCAAAAAGTTAAAACACAAAAGTTGTCCGGAACGACGTTTTCGTTCAGGAACAAAGAAGCTCGAGCCCTGAAAACGCTTTCTGAGTGGTAATTTTCTTCAAATTCTTAACAGCCCATTTTTAGACCAAAGTAACTATATAATGTTTATGATTTACTAAGACCAAGAGGTCTAATGACCTAGAGCCAAGACCACAACCATGGCTAAAGCCAAGGTTGAGTCTCAAGACCATGGTAACATGACCAAAGTCACGGCAAAGCCACGGCTAAAGACCATATAACTATTAAAGATCAAAAAGACTTATATATATGTTATCAAATACTACAATAGTAGGGAGCCTCATGTGAGGAGTTCATTAAGTAAGCCGTCGAGATGAGTTGTGGATTTACGAATTAAAGTGTCCTGGCTCCTCGAACGTTTACTCCATGACTTCTGAATTATGTCGGCCTGAACGGTAGTAAGAGATATACAACCTATACATGTTTCATAGACCACTTATATTCAACGACTTACACTATATACTATGTACTACATTATGAACATTATGCAAGACATATATGGGCAATTCTTCGTATTCATAGACGTTACTCCAAACCTAAGTCGCAACGTTCTATTATAGGCTGCTCTTAGAGACTTTCGCGATTCGACTACCACTTTCATTTCTCATTACATAGACTTAAGGTGAGTCATAGCCCCTACTCTTTTCATACTTGTTTTAACTCTTGGGGGGGATACATGCTCAACTACTTGCTTACTTGTACAAATACTCAAAACATTTATACTTGATTGCTTTATACTTGATTGTGTTATACTTGATTGGCATTATACTTGATTGCGTTATACATACTTGTTACACTATACTTGCTTAATTTAAATACAAGATTCGTATTTACGTGCATACATAATACTCTATTCTGTCGGAGAGGTATTGGTAGTACTCATGGGAAGATGCCCCCTACCCTTGTGTCTATACTTGACCTTGGATGTCGTAGTACTATTTGGGGAGAGGCCCCCGCCCTTGTGTCTATTCTTGACCTTGGGTGAATATAATCCGGTGCATTGTATAAACTATCTTTTAGCAGTGGGTTGTGGACACACAGGTTGCAAGTCTCTTATGGCGGGACTTGCAACTGAGTGGATTCTCAATGCCTTTGCTATGTGATCATTCTTTAAGACTTTTCAACTGTTTTAAGACAAACTCTATGAACTCACCAACCATTGTGTTGACACTTTAGCATGTTTATCTCAGGTTAGTAAGGCGATAGCTAGTGCGTGGAACTTAGAGTCAAGCTGCATATTCTGAAGACTTACGCTTTTATCATTTACCATTCAAAACATTTTGTATACATTTTTGTATCGTACTTTGAAATCTCATGTTTGTAACTTTGAATTCATTAATCGAATGGTAACTTTTCAAAACGTCTCATTTAGAGTTCGTTTTCTATAACTTGTACTTTGTATTATGAAGTAGCACCCCTATGACACAGTCTTCCGCTGCGGTATTTTGGGGGTGTTACACAAGTCAACCAACTACTAAACCTCAAACCCACAATAATGATTCATCACACAAACTATCACCCACTCATTCCCTCATTCATGCTTCTTCTTATGATGAGCATGCTCAATCACAAAATAACAATCCCAATCTCTCAATCAATACCTCACATGTTGCTCATTCAACAAAAACATCACTCACTCTTGGAGAACCTCTTCCACCCATTTCATGTTTTCATGACTACCCAAGCTCAACCATGTCTCCACCACCAAGAGTACCACCACCACATCCTACAACCTCACGTGCCACTCCTATGTTGCATGTTCAAACCTTCACCCAAGACAACTACCATGTTCCACCATCATCACCTTCCTCCGAACACTTGAAGTTCGTTGAGGAGCTAAAAGAGGCTCATGAGCTTAGTGCTCTTTTAGCATTACATCTTGCGCAACGCAATTTGGATCCACCCCAATCAAGCTCACCATCATCACCACATAACATCAACCAAATTGAGAAGCATGTTAACAATTGCCCTTGTTGCATCTTCCTTCAACAACAAACCATTGCTTTGAATGAGCACTTCACTTGGATTGAGTATCTTCTTACTAGATCTCAACAAACACCATCACTTGAACAACATCAAAACCCTCAACCAACAAACCCAACTTCAAATCCACCACCTACAAGTTCCACATCTCCAAACTCACCAACATCCATGCAACACCTCAACCATTAAGCATTTTACATGCTTATGCTTCTCATTTTCAAATAAAACACCTCAACCATTTTGGGATTCAAGAACGTTTGATGACACTCTTTGTTGGCACAATAGGATATTCTACTTTGTATTAGAATTCTATAATTATGGCCTTTGTAACAATGATTATGCGGTTGACATAATCATCTTGAATTAATGAATGCCTTTATATGTGTTTTAAATTCTTCATTGCCATGCTTACTATTAGTTGTTATTATGCTATATGTATTTGCTTGTGTCTCTAATATTTTTCTTGCAAGAATTCCATATCTCGAACCCTTGGTGCCCTCAAACGAGGGGGAACATACATCAAGGGGGAGCCTTTACCTTATAGGCTTAAACCTTTTTGATTCTACAAAAAGGGGGAGAAGTGAATATAAACTCACTAAATACTTGTCTAAAAATTAATTTTTGGATTTAATGAGTTTAGGTTTTGTAATCATCAAAAAGGGGGAGATTGTTGATATAAATAAATGACTAAAAACGTTATTCATATCTTTCGATATCTCTATGTTTTGATGATCACAAAACGCAAACTCATCAAACTAAAGGTTATGACGTAAACAAGTATTTAGTAGTAAATACTCACTTTCACCATTTAATCACTTAAGGTATGAATAAACAAAGTGATTAGTGCATTATAAGATCAAAGGAAATCTTGTCTTAAGACATAACATTTTATAAAATGATTTTAACATTTTATATATATTTGTAAATCATTTTTGGTAAAGCTTTATTAAACCACAAAAATATGATTTCAAATTTCCAACCAAAAAGGGCAAATTTTATCCAGAGAATCTTTTCAAACGTTCAGGAGGGCGGCCCCCTTAATCATTAAGGGGACCGGCCTACAATTAAGGGGACCGGCACGCTCCCGAACAGTAAAATCTGGCCCTTTAAATACTGGATCATTTTGCACATTTTCCTTACCTTTTTGCACCAGAAACTTTCAGATCGAAACATCCATTTCCTTTCTCTAATAATCCTTTGATCTTATATACTTTGATCTTTGTTTCAAAGTGATTCAAGCCTCAACATTCAAAGTGCAAAGAGAAGAATACTTCTATTAGAAGTATTACAACTTAGTATCATCTTGCTATCTAAGTTGCTTGTTTATATTTTCTTGTAAATCTTTCATTCATTGGTGAATAAGGTGTATGTATTAGTTAGCTAGATTTAGTTGAAGAATCTAGAATTGGTGTAAGAGTAAAGTGGAACTTGAAGTGGAGAAGAAGGGTTAGATAGTATTGGTGATAGGAGATTGTAGAAATAAGAACTTGTTGTGAAGATATTGAGGGTTCCAAGTGAAGAAGACTTGAAGACATTAGTAGATTGAAGTTGTGAAGACTTTAGTAGCTTGAAGGCATGAAGACATTAGTGGCTTGAAGGTGTCAAGACATTAGTGGCTTAAAGTTGTGAAGACATTAGTGACTTGAAGGTGTCAAGACATTAGTGGCTTAAAGGTGTGAAGACATTAGTGACTTGAAGGTGTCAAGACATTAGTGGCTTAAAGGTGTGAAGACATTGGTGGCTTGAAGGTGTCAAGACATTAGTGCCTTGAAGGTGTGAAGATACTTGTGGTGTGAAGTAGTATTGAAGTAGTGTAAAGGTGTGAAGAAGAAGTGGTGTGATATTTGGTGTGAGATTGGTTCTAGCTACGATTAGAACTCGACATCTTGCTTTGTGTCGTTAATTGGTGTAAGCTTTTGGTGTGTACGGTTTTCTCCGCCATAAGGGAGGTTATTGACTTAGTGAAGAAAACTCTCGAGTTCGGTGCTCGGGGAGTGGAGTAGGGCAAGGAAGGTGTCCTTGTAGCCGAACCACTATAAATCCTTTGTCTCTCGGTTTGATCTTTCCATCTCTCACTCTTTACTTGCTTACTTACTAGCTTTTCATATATTGCTAATATTGGGTGTTGTGCATATATTGATTTCACATAAAGATCAAACTAGGTTACATTTAAAACATTAATTATACTTTGGTAAAATATAAGTATAAAACAATTACTAAGACACATATATATATATATATATATATATATATATATATATATATATATATATATATATATATTAGTACAAACTTGAAATTAAGTGAGATATATGAAATTATAATTTCTATTCAACACTTTAAACAAGTAGTGTATATATATATATGATATATGTGAATTAGGTTTGTATCTATACTTTAGCTTCAAAGGTTTTTACAATTAATATCAATTCTTTGAAAAGCAAATTCTTATTAAACGAAAAAGACGCAAAACTATTCAACCCCCCCTTCTAGTTTTCCACATGTTGTTTTCACATCAGCATCAACACTTCGGCTAATCTGATCAACGATATGTTTTTTTTTATCCATTGCACTTTGGTAAGAAAAATTGAGAAATATGTTATAATTTATTTATAATTTGATATAATTTTGTTTCAGTTTTTGGGAGTTATATAATGTGTGTGAAATGGAAGCTGGATGGTTGTATTTATTATTTGTTTGAAGTAGTGTATATTTTAAATGACTTAAAATGTAACAATTTTCAATATAATGTTTTGACTGTAGATAAACAAAATTAAATTATAAGCGTATTGTGTTTATTTAAATTCCAAACATAAAAATTAATTTCTTATCAATTTTGATAAGCATGTTGAATTTACACGCTTAAGATGTATATATTAGAACAATCTTATTTGAGAATCTGAGCATATAACACATTCGCACAATTTAATTCAGCATGTAACATATTGGCACAATATAACACTTTATCGTCATGCTGAATGTATGTGGCTAAAATATTTGTATCTTTCTAATCTTATTTCAGATTATAACATAAATATGTAAATCACAAATTAAAAAAAAAAAAAAAAAAAAAAAAAAAAAAAAAAAAAAAAAAAACCTACAAACTGAAACCATGAAAGATCAATATACGCTAAATATATTGTACGAAAATATATATATAAAAAAAAAAAAAAAAAAAAAAAAAAAGATAAATAAAAAGTGCAAAAATTGCTTGATACTGAAAAATATAAACCATTAATTCCATTAATAATTTGATGGTTATAGTAAAATACATTCTGATAAATAAAAAGAAAGAAAGCAAAATACAATAAATTTCTTTCTTCAATCCTAATATTTCAGATTGCATAAAGCTTCCCAACAAAAATACAATATTGTTGAAATGTAGTTCACATTTCTACAATTTGTTTGAGAAATCCCATCTTCATATCAATAATAGCCCTTATTTTGCTAATTATATCTTCGAGTTTTCTCATCATTTCAATGTCTTTTTCATTCAGCATCAGATTGTATATTAAACCTTGCTCATATAGTTTTGACTTGGGTAGTTTGCTTATTTCCTCCATATTATCTTTTCTTTCATTTCCATCATCAAGCATCGTCCTCATGAAGGATGTTATACGATCTATTGTCTTCACATCAGCATCAATATCTAGGAATATCTGATCAATGATATGTTGTTTTGGATCCACTGACGTTTTGTTAAGAATGGAGTAGTTATGTTAGAGTTTGTTTATAAGTTTATATAATTTTTATTCAGTGTGTGGGAGTTTTATAATGTGTGAAAAATGGAAGTTGGATGGTTGTGGTAATTATGTGTTTAAAATTGTGTATAGGTTAAATGAATTTAAAGTTTCAATGTAAATATATCACAAACTGTTAATTTAAATTTTGTATTAGCATGTTTTGTTTTTTTATATTCCCAAATAAAGTCATTTAATTTCACACGCTCAATGCATGTAAGCTTATAAATTTTTTAAAAAAAACATCTTTTTAATATTTTTAATTCACAAAACAAATGTTCGGCTAAATAAAGTTACATTATAGTAGTAAAACAAATTGGGGATTGCACGTACCACTAAAAAATGCATTTTGGAATGTCATTTTGCACTTCGTGACTAAAAATCAGATGTAGATCATACCACACGAGACATACTTGTATATCCGTCATTTTAATATTGGAATTAAGATTTTAATATATTTTGTTAGTTACCTAATATAATGTTATTAATAAAAATATTGGAATTAATATTTTAATATATTTCCTAACCAAAAATATAAGTGATAAGTATTAAAGAAAAAAACAAACAAAAATACATAAAAAAAATAATAATAAAACAATTACATGTAAAAACGTAATATTTTAAATTAAAAAAAAAAAAAAAAAAAAAAAAAAAAAGTAGGGGTCAAGTAAGCAAACAGGCGGCGTACACACTTCCCCTGAACATCACATCCATCAAATCTCTGAAACACTATTCAACAATAAAATACTTCTTAAATACTCCACTATAAAAAAATAATGAGTATGCTGAAAAAATTAATAAAACTTCATAAATCTCTCTCCGCTGAAAATTTATGGATTACAACTATCTTATTTCAGATTATACTATAAATTGAAACCACAAACTGATATTTTCTATTCACAAACTAAAAAATAATGAGTATGTGTAATCCACAAACTGAACCCTGCATATTAAACCATGTGTTGGTTCATTTGATATTTTATATTCAGCATGTGTAATCTACAAACTGAAACCAACGTCTGAAACCATAAAAGTTTATTGTTATTTACTAGTTTTTGAGTACTTTAAAGTAAATAACAAATTTATATCAGATTACAACATAAAACATCAAAATAAAATGTTTATACATCATATCATCATATATGCTGAAAGACATGCTGAACAATAATAATAATTTAATGTATAACATAACTCATACAACTTAATATTATATTAATAAAATTCATATTGAGTTACATACCAAAATAAAATTACATTGATAATTCTTTACATATTCTTAATATTTTCAATAAACTTAACATTCAGATTCATATTTTCTGATGTGCCGTTTTCAATATCCCTAAGTTCGTTAAGCACTTCCATTTCTTTAGTACGAACTTTGATGAGCAAGTCTTCTGTCTTCTTATACAGATCTGAACCTCCTAATTTCGGAAGAAGCTGAATGAGATCCTGTCTTCCTTTTGTTGTTTTTATTATTTGTTCCAGAATCACGTTTAGAGACTTTGCTTTCTCCAATTTTCGGTCTGTTTCTTGAATTGCTTGAATGCTCATCTTCAATTTGAAAGCGTTGTTTTCTGCCATTTAGCTGTTGCAAAAGAAATCCCCTTTTTTGTTGTTTTTATTTTATGCTTTTTTATGTGTGTGTTGATATTTAGTGTATGTTGATTTATATAGAAAAAAAAGTTTCAGTTTTGTTAGGTCTAGAAGTTTAAAGGTTACTCATGCCTTTTTATGGATAATGACATTATGGACTTGTGTTGAGGCCCAAAAATAATAAAATTAGAAAAATACGTGTTCAAGTGTCGATATATGTTAAGATATACGTTTTTTTCAGTTTATTTGTATATTTGGATGTAGAAGTTATTTTGTGATTTAAATGTATTATTCGTGATAATAGTTATTTTAAGTTTATTTGTAAGTATACCTGAACCGCTATATATTATTTTAGACGTTGACCGGTACATACCATTTCACACAAAAAACACAAAAGAGTATAAAAAATAATATTAACTTTAATATCACATTACATTTTAACTAGTTTAATATTTTAATATCACACTATATTGAAAAAAATTAAGTCTGTTGCGTTTTTGTATTTGTTTAATGGGTCGGGTATCCACAATCAAATAAAAAATTATTATTTTTCTTTCTTTTAGATTCAATTCAAATCCCTAAACACACATAAACCCTAAAAAAAATATTAAGTTGAATAAACAATTCTGAGAAAATTAATCAAATATCGTAGTGATAATAAAAGAAAGTTAAATTAAAACTTGATGTCGAAGAAAAAAAGAAATCATAATTCAACAACAAATTCTGTTCTTCAAATCGCAGAGTTATTAGGTATAATTTTCTAATCTTCTATAAATTTTTATTGTAATTATTATTATTATTATTATTTTCTAATTATATTATTTTTATAGGTGTCCTGATTTCTTTAACAAAAACAAGAAGAAGATCAAAGACGAAGAAGATAAATTTTATTAATAAACAGTTAAAGTCTTTTAATGAAAATGAAAAGCCTGCAAGAAGAAGAGGAATAAGAAGAAGAGGAAGAATACAACGATTAGAACAAGGTACTTTTGAAAAATACATATATTAATTGTTTAGGAAAATTATTTGATATATGATATGTATTACGATATATGATATGTATTACGATAGTAATCTATTGTGATATTGTTTTTTTTATATGATATGTATTACGATATATAAAAATATAAGTATGGTATTGCGATATTGTTTTTATTATATGATATGTATTAAAATATAAGAATGGTATTGTTATATTAAATGATGTTTGTGTTTAAATAATACAGATATTAATTGTTTAGCATAATTCAGTTAAGTGTTTAGAGTCAATTTAACAAAATAACTACATGATGTATTCTTAACCAATAAGTGTTTAGCATGATGTTTACGCTTAAACAAATAGATTACCATTTTGTTTTTAGACTTATGTTTTCTTTTGTTTTGTTTATTTGTACATCCTTTTGTTCAGCTTATTGTTACAAGAACAATTTGAATATGGTGTCATTTTCATTTGCTCTTTTTGATAGTTCTATCAATATACACAAACCATATCATGGTATCACTTCTTTTTTTTTCAGAACAAGAATATAATGAAGATGATAATAGTAAATCTATTGATATTGAAAACACTGATGATGAAGAAGATGATGAGCCTAACGAGTATGACCTTATTGATGATATTGAAGAAGAAGAAATTCATTATGATGATGCTGATGAAGATGAAGAGGAAGAATATAACTTTGATGACGAAACTGATAGTGATGAAGAAGATTATGAGGATGATCAAGATAGTGAAGATTATGATTATGAAGAATTAGATGAACAAGAAGAAATAAATAATGAATGTAATGAAAGAAATGAAGAAATAGAAGATGAAGCAGAAAAGGGGATAGAAGGTTTCGAATTTAATGTAACAGAAGAAGAAGAACAGAGAGAAATGACACAAGTAATATCGCAAAAGAGATGCTCTATAAATGATTCATCAAAGATTAATCAAGACAATTTAAAGAAACTTAAGTTGGATAGTATGAAGCGTCAAGAAGTACCGGTTGAAGGTGAATGTTCTAATCCTAATTTGGTGAAGAGTAATGATGTGTTTAAAAACAGGGGTTCACCAACTCAGTTATTTAATGCTATTAGATTCTTAAAAACAGATTCTAACTCGTGCAGTGTATTAAAAAATATGGGATTTGGAAGTTTTCTTAATTTAAAAATAAATATAATTCCAAGTAGATTGGGACAACATGTGGTTCAAAGCTTTGATGAATCGACAATGACCATCAAACATTGTAGATTGGGACAACATGTGGTCCCATCTTTTACCGAACAATCGGTTTGACCTTGCAACACTTTCCGGATCAAGTTGTACCCTTTCATGTTTTACTTTGTAACTCTTTCCATTTGCATAAATTTTGAATGTTTTTTTCCATATGTCCTGCAAGAAATCTCCCGGTAGAATCTACAATATCAAGCATATATTTAGTTTTTTATAATGCCATTAAGCTTATAATTACATTTTAAAACGATATATAACAAAAAAAAAATACATGTCCATCAGTTGTGCGCCTAACCAAGCATCTACTCACCCTGTTTCCCACTACACGTCTTTCATAACCTGGAACTTCGATACCCTGATCATTATATCCTGTTACATAAAATGTGCTATCCGCCTCTTTCACAAAGTGCAAAGTACTAACAAGGGAAGGGACATTGTCCTCAACAAATTTAGCCCATTCATCACCATACAAATCAACCTTGCTTCCATCATCCCTTAATAAACATATGTACCTGTACCTGTTGTTGCCATGGATGAAAATGTATTTTTCTCCATTGTAGAAGTGTTCATAGAAAACATTTGGTAAAGTCTGCACACAATTGAATTATAAATTGTTATCATATTATATTGCGATATTAGTTATATTCAAAAGTTAAAAATTTAACTAAAAAAATAAACGAAATATACGTGAGCTAATATGGATTGCCTACCTAGAAAGCTGCGTTACTTTCTAAATCAAATCTGAAAAGAAATTGCTGATCCATTTGTTTGTTTTTTTATGTACCTGTAATATAAAACAATTGAATGAAATATTCTGATACTGTTTACAAATCTTAAAAGGAATGACTGATGTATACAATGTACCACTTTAAATAATTTGAAATTTTACAACAAACAACCACATTTTCATTTCTTAATTCAACCTTCTACAATGAAGATCGCATATGTAACCATAAAATATGCATATACCAAATGGCAAAGGTGTTATCTATGAGTAAAACTAAATAAAATAACTAGATGATGTATTCTTGATAATCATAAACGTTAAATGCCATTGAAATCAGCATGTAGACCAATTATATAGTTTTTTATTTTTCGCAAACACATTGATCTTTTCAATCAATGAAACTCACAATCACATTCGTGCGAGTTTACATAAGTTTGTTTTAGCTTACGGTGCTGTATTTATGTGATTAAGTTTGAAAGGTCGAATCAAGAGGTCCTTTTGGTAGAAACAGGAAGCAACATCTCTACCTTAGGTAGGGGTATGGTTGTCTACGTCTAAACCTCCCCCATATAACGTGAAAGACGGTATTGGAACCCATAAACCGTGGAAGACGGTATTGGGAGTTGCTTTGTTATTGATTCAAAATAATTATTTATGTAAAAAGAACATTCTACATACTGGAAATTAAACTAACAACCCATCTTTCAATATTCTATCCAAAACAATTTTTTTTTCACAAAATAAAACAAAAAACATTATTTTGATCAAATACCTAATGCAATATAAATTTTATTAAAAGCTTTCTTATATACAATAAGAATCTAATCTAACAGATCATATCTGTTTCAAAACATGTATTACTCACTTATTTAATCTTTAAGAAATAGAATACAATGTTTGATCAATAGATTACAATTATTAAGTAATCTTATCATTAGCAAACATAACATATCATACAAGTAATGTTATAATTAGCAAAGTATTTCAAAAATATGAGATCAACAAGATATACATATTGCAAGTAGATTCGGATAACTTTTAGAAAAAAAAAAAATTGGATATTCTAACCTTTTAATTTTTTGACGGTTCGTTGATATGACAACAGATAATCTGAGAGACAAGCTAGTTATAGAGACAAGTGAAAAATTATTGATGGTAATGATGCTCTGAGATTGTATATGCAAATTGTGAATGCAGTCAACAAAGTCAAACAAAAAAACGTTTCTTTTTTAGGCTAAATAATATTTTTATTGTAAAATATTTATGTTATTATTAATTTTTTAAAAATAAATAGCGAATTAACTTTATTCGGGTCAAGCAAAAAATCGAACCGAACCAAATTAAAAAATTAACCAAACCGAACCAAATTAAAAAATCAAGCTGAATAAAAGAATTTGAATATGGTTAGGTTCGGTTTAACCAAACTAATTGAAACAAACTAACCAAACAAATTTATAACCGAACCTAATTATGGAAAAGTTTATTTTGAAAAACATAAATAAAACTTTGAAGACATATTTTGAAAAAAGAAGAAAACGACAACATGTAGTGTTCAAAGTGTCGTTGTTGTTTTAACAAACATGAAACAGATGAAATGGTCTTGTGTTGGACTTGGTGTGGTCATAGAAATCAAACATGTATTTGAAGCGCATCATTTAATAAAATATCTTCAATATTATTCACATTTTAAAAAGTTCTGCGCTTTTTAAATATCGGCTTTCTAAAAATAATGAGCTTTGAAAAAGTTTATTAACATTAAAAATATGGGCTTTTTTTAATAAAATTAATTTATTTTAAAATAAACAAAAAACATTTGAATAATATTGAAGATATTTTATTTATAATATTTACTTAAAATAACTTTATTTATTAATTTAACAATTACTGAAAATTTTAAACATACTTTAAATTTTTTTTAAAATTATTTAATTTTAAAAGAGTTAATCATAATCAAAACATGCTTGTTTGAATTAAAGCACACTAAGAAAAATGAAGCGTCTTTGAAAAGCTAAATATTACTACATAGTACGGATCAAACCGGACCGGACCGACCGAACCGAGGACCGAATTAGCCAAAAAGCTTAGACTGAGGACCGGAACGAATGTGGTTGGTCCGGTATGGTCCGGTCGGTCCGGTCCATTCGGTCCATTTGCTCAGCCCTACTACGTACTATATATTAGAATATTATTTTTTGCAATACAAATAATAACATGTACTTAATTAATAAAAAAATAAATTTAATTTAAAAAAAACTATTGATTAAATTTAATTTATATTAAAAAATATTATTTTAAAAGATTGATATTTTGATAAAACTCAAAAAGTCAAAACAATCAACAAAAAATCCCAATTTCATTCCACCTTCTTCATAGTATCAAAAAAAACCCTAAAAAAAATAAATAAAAAAAATAAAAAAAAAAACCACAACACTTCAAAAATGTCAGACAACATCCCGATTGAACTACAAATGGAAATAATCAAAAAAGTTTATGAGGTTAAGATATTGATTGGATTCAAATTAGTTTCCAAACAATGGAAGTCTTTTATTGAGAGCTCTGACTTTGTGATTGGTCATAGCAACCGCCATCCACAGCCGCTTAGTTGTTCTATCATAGGCTACAGAGAAGATACTTCTTTTTTTTAATGAAAAGTACGTTTTTTTTCTAGATGATGGTAAGAATGAAACTCTTTTTAACGTTTCCGTGTCTAATGTTATTTCTAAAAACATTGAACAAAAATTTTCTATATCAAAAATTATTGGTGCAACTCATTGTTTAGTGTGTTTGTATGGTTTCCACAAAGTCTATAAACAGTGGATGGTTATTTTTTCGAATCCTTCAATTCGAAAATCAATTGGTATTGTTGCTCCTTATACTGAAAGTAATATCTGTCCTACTTTAGCTTTTGGAATTCGCCCAGATACTTTAGATCCTACAGTACTGAAATTAACATATGCTAAGAATACTATGTTTTGGGTTGTAGAAGTTTTTTCATTAAGTGCAGGTGTTTGGAACAATGTGAATCCAAATGCTAATTGTCCTCGAGAAACCATCAAATTTAATGACTCAACTTATGTTGTATTAGATAGATTTGTTTATTGGGTTGCATATGAATTGATTGTTGTTGATGATCATGACTATAACAAAAACATGCTTATCTCATTTGATTTGATTACAAAAGAGTTCAAAGAGATAAACTTACCAGATAGCTTAACAAATGAAATATTTGAACCTTTCCAATTGACCGTTTGTAAACTAAGGGAGTCTCTTGTTGTGTGTGGATGCATTATGATTGATGGAGCGCTACAATGTGGTCTATGGATAATGCAAGATGATTTTTATTTAGAAAGCTGTACACTATTGATGCAAACATTTATAGAATATTGGGGTTTACAAAAAGTGGTGAAGCTATATTTGAACCTCGAGAAGACTATGGAAAATGTTCAACACTTCATGTTTACAACCCATGTTCACAACAAATCAAGAATCTTGGGATTATTGGAGTAGAGGGTTCATTCATCATGGGCTTGTACAATGAATCGATTCTGCTAAATGATCAGTAAGAATCATAAAAATATATTATGAAAAATAGATATTGTTAAATATATTTTATTTAATTTTTGGTTCTATTACTTGATGTAAGTTAAATGAATTACGATTTATGAAAACCAAAGAGCATATAAATTCATTTTCTTTGTATTTTCCCAAACATATTGCACAAACCCAGTCCATCTTGTAAAGCAACATTATTCTTTCACTTACTATGGATCTCATAGAAAAATTAGATGAGCCAATATTCTTAGTTTGTTCTTGAAAACGAACTATTTCTTGTTCTTCAAGTTGTAATACATCTTCATAATCAAATTGACTAAAAAAGAGAGTATATCGGCATACGTTCAACAAATTGCTGCAAATCGTTTCTGTTAGAAGATGATATATGTAAATTTTGAAATTAATGAACAAAAACATATGGAGGTACCTGACTAAATGGTATAAAACAATTACTCATCTTTATTTAAAAAATATATAAAGAATTATAAATGTAATTTTATTTTGGTATGTAACTCAGATACATTCAATTATTAGTGTTTTTCAGAATCTCATTCAGCATCATATGATGATATGATGTATAAACATTTTATTTTAATGTTTATGGTGTAATCTGATATAAATTTGTTCACTTACTTTAAACCAATATATGTTTTAATATGCTGGGTTTAGTTTGTGGATTACACATACTGGTTTAAGTTTACCTATTAGAGTTTATAGTATAATCTGAAATAAGATAGTTGTAATTCATAAATTTTCAGCGGAGAGAGATTTATGAAGTTTCATTATTCTTTATTTTCTTTCAGCAGAAAGATTTTGTAATTTTTTTCAGCATACTCATTATTATTTTATAGTGGAGTGTTTAAGATCTATTTTATTGTTTAATAGTGTTTCAGAGATTTGATGGATGTGATGTTTACGGGAAGTGTGTACGCCGCCTGTTTGCTTACATGACCCCTACTTTTTTTTTCTTTTTTTTTTACTCATCTTTATTTAAAATAGGTTTAATACGATATTAATATATATATATATATATATATATATATATATATATATATATATATATATATATATATATATATATATTTGTTATGTCAAACAAATAACGGCCACGTGTAAAGAACACAAATGTCTCATAGTAAAATATTAAATATCACAATACAATTTATAAATTAATATCGTAATACCTATCAGAATACGAAGTTACAAACCTTAAATAATAACTATCGTAATACCTACCATAAAAGAGATATTAATATCGGAATAACAATTTATATCGAAATAACAAATTATACAGTATCATAATAATTAAATCAGAACAACAATTTATAAAATAATAACTATGTAGATATGCTTATGTAAAAAATAACAACTTTAATAAAAAAATCTGTAATTCAGAACAATAAAATTAAATAACATAAATTACTTTCAATTATTCAAACTTATCAATCAGTATCCTCCTCAGAATTAAAATTATAAACACCATCATCCTCCTGAGAGTTAGCTTTAGTTGATTGTCCCTTAGTTTTCCTCCCTTTTCGATTCGCCTTCTTAATGCCTTTCTTAGGAGCCAGTTTTTTCCTATTTGGATTGTAGGGACAATTCCTGAAATCATGATCTGTTTTTTTTTTTTTTTTTTTTTACAGATTCTGCAATTTCTCAAATTTTTTCCACCTTCTTTTGCAGATTTAATTCTGACATCATTATTAGAAGGTTTATACCTATGACCACTAATTCCACCTTTGTTTTTCCCAAAATCAGGAGGAAGAACTTCAAGAACATCAGGTTTAGGAACTCCAATCATAGATGATATACTTTGCTGTTTACTTGCTGAAGTCTGAGGCACATTTGATGATTCTAAACCGGATTCATAAATACTCAATTGATCAAGAAATTGACTTAGTTTATCTTCATCGTATCCACATTGATTGATTATAGCATTCACTTTTGAATAAATATTCGAAATACAAGAACCAGAAGATCCACTAGATTTATAAGAAGAACCAATTGGAGGTAAAACAACAGCTTCTTTTCTCCAACGCCTTAACAGATATTGCTTTGGAATCTTCTTAACAACATTTGCTCTAAGAGTATAAAAGGCATGACGACATAACAAACCACGTCTTTCAAAAGGCAGGCAACTGCATTTAACAGAATGAGTATCTTCATAATAGTCAACCTGAAAAAAAAAAAAAAAAAAAAGTAAATAAAAAAATATATAAAATATTTTTAACAGAACGAGTTTCTTGATAATATTTATTAAATTAAAAAAATTGAAATCTAATACCTTAAACTCTCCAAACCACTCTTTATCAGTGTCTTTAACATAACCCAAATTTCTCGTAGAACCAGTACAAGATTCTACAGAAGCAACGATCTCAATCTGAATAACATAGAATGCCTCAAGAGTGTAAAAATCTGCAGCTTGTGCTTCAACTAATTGTCTGGTTTTCAATGATGGCTTACCAGTTCTTGTATTATTATCAAGAACACGTTGAATATTTCTTTGCTGATCTAAAGCACTTTCATAACGAAAAAGAAAATGAACTAGAGTAGAACTCCAATTAGAATTATGACCAAAAAAATAGTTTTCACTTTCAGATCTTGACGTAGTTTTCATTAAACCACTCATTGGAATATCTCTAAAATAAGCAGGAATCCAACTCTCTTTAATATTAAACATATCATTTAACCATTTATGCTCATCTAAATGATATTCAACCAATAAAGAATTCCATTTTTCAACAAATTCATCAGGTTCATCGCTTTCCCTCCATACAATACGACATAGACGCTTTTTGAATCCTTCTTCTTCACATATTTCAGAACCAATCTACAAAAAAAATAAAAGGAAAAAAATTTATATAAAAAATAATTGTTTAATATTAAAAATAATTCTTACAATATATATGTATATATGTATAAAAAAAAGAAAAAAAAATATATATATATATATAAATATCTATACCTTTGTAGGAAGTTTATTCATTATATGCCACATGCAAAGACGATGTTTAGCAGTCTTAAAAATATTAGGTATTGCAATTAACATTGAAGGATCTTGATCTGTTAAAACAAGATACGACTCCTTAGTATAATATTTAACAAAAGCTTGTAGTAGCCACTCATATGAAACAACATCTTCTTTCGAAAGCAAACCAGCACCGAATATTACACATTTTTGATGATTATCAACACCCGTAAAAGGAACAAACACCATATTGTACCTACAAAAAAAATATACATATATAAATATATATATTTAAAAAAAAAAAAAAAAAAAAAAAAAAAAAAAAAAAAAAAAACCTTACATATTATTTTCGAACGTAGCATCGAAAGACAGAACATCACCAAAAGTTTCATAATTCCTTTTACTTGTATCATCAGACCAAAACAAACAACTTAATTGACCCGCAGTCAGTGTTGTAAAAATCGGCCATGGCGGCCGATATGGCGGCGCCATGGCGGTTGGCGGTGGTCCACCGCCACGATATTTCCCATATCGGTCTAACTTGGCGTTTTGGTCAAAATCGGTCAAAATCGGAGGCTTGGCGGTCCAAATCGGTCAAAAATCGGCCTTGGCGGCGGTCGGTCAACGCCGGTCAACGACGGTCAACGCCAGATCTGGGTTTTTTTTTCAGATTCACGCCGGTCAACGCCGTTTAACTTCAGATCTAAGGTTTTTTTTTTTTCATATTTACTTCAGATCTAGCCTAGATCTAGGGTTTTTTTTCATATTCTTTTATAATTTATGTTGTATTTCAAAAATATACATAAATTTCTTTATAATTTATGGTCTCCGATATATCACTGATATATCGCCGCCATATCGGTCTTGGCGCTTGGCGGTGGTCGACCGCCGAGGTACCGCCGAGCGATATTTACAACACTGCCCGCAGTATTAGTCTTAAACTCAAATGAAAAATTTTCATCTCTTTCCTTTAAAACACTAAACTTATCAATTATCATTTGGGCATCATATTTACCAATATAATTGTAAATATCACGACTCATATTCTTGAAATCAATCTTTGTTGCACCAACTTTCTCATATCCACCCAAAAGCTCAGCAATAAAATTGAACGACATACAAGGACCAATGTTCAAATTTGAAGCTTTAATAGCAAAATACTGATGCACCAAACTCATAGACCTGTGAGACTTTTGCAAATGTCTATCTTCAGAAGTAAAAAAACCATGATTGTGCTCTTCCACAAAGTTTTTAACTTTATACTGTTCACCAGATTTAACAATATAAAGTCTAGCTTTGCAATTTGTCCTAAAATCAAATCTTTTTCTCTTAACGAACTTAGCGTTACAATCTTTTTTTAAACTATCAAATTCTTCAACTTTAACTTTTTTAATCCCTTCTTTACTGCAAAGAAATTCCTTATTAAGAATAACACCTCCTGCTTTACTTTCATGCCCTCTACGAACAATAAAACCAGCTTCATCAGCATAATTTTTGTACACCCTGTAAGCATCTTCAACACTATTAAACAAACTACCTTCTGCTGGAACAACTGCTTTAACAACAACAGGTTTAATTAACTTTGTAGTTAAGCTAAAAAAATCTGGCGAATTTACTTCCTCATTGTCTTCTAAATTATCATCAGGAGATAAATTTACAGCTTCAACAACATCATTACTTGCAGAATTCTGCATCATAGAATTACCTAAAAAAAATAAAGTCAAAAAGTGACTTGATAATAAAATAATATTACACAATTAAGTAAAAAAAGTATAACAGTTCATACAACTTATAACTATAATAATATCAAAATTGATCTAACAATTCCATATCACAGTACATCCAGTTAATACATACAGTACTATATAACAATATAAATGCCACAAATCAATTGCACAATTGACTCATAATAACTATTAAATATCACAATACCATTTATATATAAATATCGTAATACCTATCAGAATACAAACCATACATCTCAAATATCATAAAATACCAACAATAAAAGAGATATTAATATTAATATATATATTTGTTATGCAAAACAAATAACACCCACCAGTAAAGTATACAAAAACTCATAATAAGCAATAAATATCACAATAGCATTTAAAAATTAATATCGTAATACCTACCATAAAAGAAATAATAATATAAGAATAAAATTCAAAAATGCAGAATAACAAAACGACATTAATATATAAATTTGTTATGTCAAACAGATAAAGGCCACGTGTCAAAAACAAATTTCTCTACAATAAAAACAATTAATATCACAATACCATACATATATTTTAATATCGTAATACATATCATATACGATACTTATATTTAAATATCGTAATACATATCATATAAGAAAAACAATATCACAATACCAAACTTATATTTTAATATCGTAATACATATCATATAAAAAAAACAATATCAAAATACCATTCTTATATATTAATATCGTAATACATATCATATAACAAAACAATATCACAATATAATACTTATATTTTAATATCGTAATACATATCATATAACAAAACAATATCACAATACAATACTTATATTTTAATATCGTAATACATATCATACTTATATTTTAATATCGTAATACATATCATATAACAAAAACAATATTCACAATAGATTAATATCACAATACCATACTTATATTTTAATATCGTAATACAAATTATATATTAATATCAAAATACCATTCTTATATATTAATATCACAATATCTACCACATAAAGAAATTAATTTGAAAATGCAGAATAAGAATCTGAAAATGCAGAATATCAAGAAGATAGCTTATAAAAAATACCTTCAACACGGTTTTTTGATAAAAAATGATCCGATAGATCAGGACCAATACCAGAATACTGATCAGGTAAATCCATTCGATAATAAAAATTAAATAAATATAGTTGCAAAAAATAAGGAAAGAAAATATTCAAATAATAATAAAAAAGATAAGGAGATATTAACGGGCGAAGATTTGACCCGTATTTTCTAAATATAATAATTACGAGAATGCCACTCCGTGTTATATAATCATATCTAATCACAGCCGCTGATGGGAAAAGATCAACGGCCCATACGCATCCGTACGTCCGCACTAAAAAGTACAATCCGCACGTGATCCTTTGCCTATATATATATATATATATATATATATATATATATATATATATATATATATATATATATATATATATATATTGTGTGTGCGTGTATCGCATCATTCGCATGGAAGCATAAATAATTGTTTGTGTCCTGCTGTTAAGGACTAAATAAATAGAGATCAGTTATTATCATGCAACCTTAAACATTAATTGCTGGCCAATAATCGAAGTCAGGTCTCTGCGTGTTAGGTGATGCATGTGTACAGACTTGAAATAACTGAATCTTATCAAATAATAATGATAATATAATTTCAGTTAGTGTAAACAAATCGAGGGGTGGCTAGAATGTACTTTTATTTTAACATTCGAAAGTTGATAATCAACGCCTTGCAATATTCAAGCTTAAGAGTGTAATCTACAAAAACACGTACTTGCTATAACTATAAAGCCTCCAGGGTCTGAAATATTTTATTTATTTTTTTTTATTTATTTTTTTATTTTTTTATTTTATTTTTTATTTTTTATTTTTTTTGGAATGGCTGGGTCTGCAATAGTTAAATCCCACTAAAACTTCATATACGCAAATACATGGCGAAACAGAGTTATGTTTAACTTGATGAAGTGTTAAAATAAAGCTCACTAAGCTGTTCACTTTCATCCTGTTAATCCCATAAATATGTAGCATAACATAATAATAATTTTTATTATCTAAACAACTTAGACGATAATCAACAAGGAAACTGAAACGTAGAAAGGCAAATTGCAAAATAGTGTTGCAGCTGCTACCATCACATAACCAATAAAAAAGAAGAAAAAGAAAACAAATAACCAATAAAAAAGAAGAAAAAGAAAACAGGAACTTACAGCCCATTCACGAACAGAATAACGTTGTTAGTTGTGCTACACACCTTATCGAACATTTGGTAAGCATTGTACGTATAGATCAGCTTAACTTGTAGCAAATTTAAATATGTATCCCAATGTAGCATATATGTCGTTTAATTCTCATCCATACAACACCCTAGCTAATTGATACCATTATTAGCAAACTGTATTCTCAATTAAAGAGTAAAATGAGTATATTACCTCTTCAGACATGAAAGGCAATTTCAGTTGAGCATTTATTATTCCAAAAACCATTTTCAGAAATAGATTCAGTTCCAAATCCATTTGATTTTAGGAATAAAACAGAGTAGTGAACACCCTAACCTTATGTTACAACATAGTCATAGTAACAGATGAGTAAGATTGACATCAGTATGGCTATTTGTTTTCTGGTGACATAAAATAAAGGGGGTGAAAGAAGCTTGAGTGTCCTTGTTAAATCTTTTTTCAGGAACTATTTTTGTTCTGTCTCTTTGCTAGAATGCAGAGTTGACCAAAGTTGATACAAACATCTAAAAACAGGGTACACAGTTGTAATTATACAAAATCAGTACATTGTACGCCAAAACCGTAAACACAAGCAATTGCAAGTCAAATTTATCATTTCCAGATCAAGCATGTAATCTCTACTGTGTTAGAGGTGCCAATCCTGACAATTTAAAAAATATTTGAAGATATCGTTTTATTTAAAAAGGTCAAAGCAATCATCTTCCCCCTGACCCAGTTACCATTTTGCAGAAATAAAATTCTGTTTTAACATCTCCCATAAATAAATTTCCTCCATTAGTTGCAGAAAATGAATCTTGACTACCAAATAAAAACTGAAGCAATCAAATTGAATATATATTTTTAACCGTCAATGAAAACAAACTTACTGATAGCTTTACATGTACAGTACTTGACCCCATCATTAAAAGTGTAGGATCTATATGGGTCTAATCTCAATGCCTTGTATGATAAGCCCACAAAGATCCTTCTTAACAGGATGCTTTAACTTAAGATTCATTGAGACTGTTTCCTGGAGTCTTCTTGGTTTGAAATTCCCATGCTTTTACTTCCATCCAACCATCACTCCTCTGTCGTGGAAGAGCAATTAGTTTGTGTCTGTTTAGTGGGTTGTATTAAGTTTTCATCAAACTTATATCCAATGACTGGGGTGTTTGGAGGGCTTTTACTATATACTGATAATAGTAATCAAAATATTTATACCTCACTTTGAGAGGAGACTCAAAAGTAGATTCGTGTAGTGGTAATTTGTAGACAAAGTAACTTGCATAGGTCGTATCAGCTGATAGCACTTTGGGTTTTATTTCATTCACAAGTTCAAATTTGTCGGCAGCAGTTATTACAAGGAATTCTCCAAATCTGCAGACACAAGAAACTCATCTAATATGTAACTGATTCAGAAAGTTTTTAAGGCATCCAAGTAGTAGAAGCTAACTGACGTGTAAAGTTGTTTATTGTTTATTACGTAACGGGTAAGGACTTTCTCATTCACTATGGGTAAACTGAACAACATGCCAGAATCAAAGAGCGATAACATTTCAAGTGAGCGGAATTGGTCAATGAAAAATTCCAGTGCCATCCCGCACCAAAGAAAAGTCAGGCAATGCTTTGGCATATTGTCGGGGTACAAAATCCAACGTCTAGGGCTCTCTTTTTCAAGGCTTTTCAGAATTGATTAGTTATGTATTCATGCTTCCTAGAATAGTTAATTATAAAAGAGATTTATAAGGAAAGAAGCTATAATAATCAAGCTTTAATGGAATATTGCAGTGTAATAAAGTGTATTTCGTAAGTATTACCTGTTTTGACCCATTTATGAAATATAATGGAGTCACACAATGGAGATAAAAGGCAGAAGTATTTAGATATGTTCAGGTAATTATAAAACACGCCCTCAAACAAATGCCAAAAAGAAAATGTATGCATTTCATTGGAACACTGAAAAGCGTAAATATGCGTTGACTAATGATGAACCGCCTAAAATACCCATTAATAGAATCATATCTTACCATTGAAAATCGGACGTCGGTCCTGCCAGTTTTGGTGCTCTTGTTTCTTCTTTCTCTGATTTCTTATTCATGGTTTAACTCCTCCATAAAAATAAAATAGTCTATATTCCTTGCCTTCCCTATTACTTACTCTTTTGGCACTCTTCGTCCTTCTGTAAGTACTAGAAATCCGTTATAATCTTCTATACAAAAGTCAAGCGCACAATGCAACTATGCTAGTAGTCAACAAGGTAGTAGCATAGATATGTTTCAGCAGTGCACTAATCTATTATTCAATTTCTTTACCCTTGGTTGCTGTGGGAGGCGGTTTATTAATTTAATTTAATCTGCAGTATCAAGAAGAAGGACGTGTGTATTCAGATACACTAGCATCCTGCAAACTGCAATAGAAGTATGGAACACACCATGCCCACCCAAATTATGAATCATGTATTTATATTCAGTTAAAGTGTAAAACAAAATGGGTAACTTGGTTTGGTTATCTAGTCTTAAAGTAACTCGCTCTCACCAAACAAAGGCGCCTACATATTCCTCACCAAAAACATAAGGTTATGCTTTCTTAATAAGATGATGATATAACCACCTATAAATTCAATAACATACGGCAACTAACTTATACGGTCAACTGAACAAGCTGAACCGAGAAAGTCTTGGCAAGCTCAAAGACCCTTGTGTACCAAGTCTATGTACGGATGAAGGATGTACGGACCACCTAGTAGAAGTTATATGTTTGAGTGGGTTCGAATTTTTCTAACAGTAAACATTTGCATGTAACTTCACATAAGTGATCTAAAATTATTTCATCTGAGCTGATAACACTACAAAAGTAGAGGTAAGAGACTAAGAGTCACGTTATAAAAAATTCCCAGACTCAAAGCTCTCTGAGAGAGCAGCCTGAGCTCAAAGCTTCCAAACTTGGTGACTTGCGAGCTAATCACTAGCCTACTGAACATTCTCTAGTTCAACCAATAATTCTATGAGGAGAACCATATTTCTACCAACTCAGACTCATTTGGCAAGTATTCACCAAGTTGCATATGGTAGTTTAATAGTTTCCATCACCATAAAAACAAAACCAAAACCCAAAGAAAATAGACTACACAAAGGACTACTAATTCATTATTCGGCTATTGAGCATGAGCATACAAGTAAAGTGTGATTGTATTCTTTTAAATGTAATTAACATTGATAGCTTGACACTGGGACTGCTCTTTTGGGGGTATCATAACATACGAATGGCGTCATCAAATTATAAACAAGAGCTATATATAACAAGACTCCTATTCAAACCAAACAAAAGCGCTTGTTTACCTACTCCCCTTCCTTGAACCAGACACTTCTTTGGAATTTCTACCTGCGCTCGTGCATGAATAAAAAGGCCCATTGTCTTATTAATGTGTCCATGGAAAATAAATTATTCATACAACCGTATTTATGCACCATAGTAATTAATTACACAAAAATACATAACAAAAACCGAAAACGCATGCAAGACCTTATAACACGAACTAACCTGCATCAGGCTTCACTTTTTCATCGTTAATTGTTCCTCCTCGAACAAAAGCTTTTGACCCAGGTGCAGAATCCCCTAGAAACGACTCGAGAAACTTAGCACAAAGACGGGCTGTTTCATCCTTGGCCCTCTAAATACATACGTTTTTTTTAATTAAAGTTTCAGTCAAATTCATACTAAAGATACACAACTGCACGATGTTAATAAACGTCCACAAAGGTCGTACCTTTTTCTTCGCGATGCTTCTGAAAAGGCGTCTTCTTCCGTGTTATTGAAAAAGAGCTCATCTTTCCACCAAAGCCCTTTTATCTGTAAACCAAAATCAAAGCACATAAAAAATGACCAATTTATTAATTTTCAGTAATTTCATTTCCACACAACCAAACTGATTAATTGTTTAATTATAAAAGATGTGATGAGAAACGGAAGCCTTGGTTTTGATAAATGAGGTTTTAATTAAGTTACCCGTGAATATAGTGGTTGTCGGAGGAATATTCCGGTGGATTGTGAGATCAAGTGTGTTTCGTTTATTGGGCTTGGGATTCTGCTTTTCTTTTTTATTTGTGTTATTTAGTAAACAAAATTTAACTTCTTTTTTAACTGTATCTATGTGTTAGTGTTATAGCAGGTATCCGCGCGTTGCCGCGGCGGGTACCTGATTCACCTCAAACAGTCAACTAAGTTTACCAGGTGTTGGTCAACCAAGTCAAACGTCTAAAACAAATGCTTCCGAGGAATACAGTGTTTTCCCGGGTCGTAAGTCCCAACGAGATGTGCGATGTGATATTATAAACGAATATGTGATTAGTGAATGTGAACATGAAAGGTATAAAAGTGTGTGTGTGTGTGTTTAACTAGGGTTTATGACTTAAAATAACTATTAGAGTGATTACGTAAAAAGCTAGGTATTAAAAACGTACACCAAATTAAAATCAGACGCGACTGCGTACTGAGAAAAAGGTGAGTTTTAAGAAAAATAAACTATAAGGGTTAAAATTGACAATCCTATAAACTTAAACTTAAAATAAAGTTAAATTAAAAAGAAAACTATTTTTAAGATTATTATATTATTTATTATTAATTATTTAATTAAAAACTATTTAACTACTTAATTAGAAAATTATAAATACTACAAATTAAACTAGAAACTTATAAAAATATTTTCTAAACCTAAAATAGAACTTGAAGAAAGTATAAAAAATAAAAATAAATCTTTTTGTCTTTTTATAAGCTTTTTATTAATTAAAAGCTATTTCTATTAATTATACTAATTAAACTATTACAATTTACAAATAAAACTAAATCAACTTAGAAAATTATGGAAAAATTTATAAATCTAATTAACCATCATAGGAATCCTAAAAAATTATAAAAACTTTATTTTATGTATTTATAAACTAGTTTACTAATTATTATTCTATTTATTATTTAATATCTAATTAAACTATTTAAATTATAAAAACTATTAAATGAACAGTATAAATTCTAGAAAAATTACTAGAATTATATTATGACTTATAAAAGCTAGGAAAAATATAAAATATAGGTGTTACTATATAAAAACTAATTATGCTATTTATAACTTAATTATTAATTAATTATTAATAAAACTATATTTAAATCTAATAAATATCAAATGATATTATAAAAATCTAAGAAAATTATTTAAAATACTTTGACCTATAAGGAAATTAATAAAAATATAAAAACACAAATTACTTAATTAAAATCTAAAAATGAAAATTAAAATTTAATTAAATTAAATAGAAACTATCACTTACTTTTATATTGTTTTTCTTGGATTTTTCTTTTACAAAACTAAAATATACTTAAAAACAAACAACTTTAATAAAAACAATAATTTTAAAAGCTAAAATTAAGCACTGTGGAAGCTTATTGCTACCACAGTTGACTATTGTTGACCAAACAAGCTAATAAGCTCTTTTGAGCTTGTGTGGGACCCACCTTGGTATTTTCTGGTACAAATAAGTGTATTGGACTTGTCAAAACTCAAAATGATCAAATAAGCTCAGTAGATAAGCTAATAAGCCATATTAAGCTAATCCAAAACTTAGTTCAACACAGAAATGGGGACAAAGTTCAAGGGTATAACTAGGTGGGGTCCACTGAGTACCAGGTCAAACAAAAGGTTGACTTTAAGAGTCTGGTAGGAGGGGGGTTGAGGGAACCTAACTAGAGGGTGTGGGGCCCACTGAGTTGGTCAGAAATCACCACCAAAGTGGTGGTGATGAACTGATAACTGCTGATGCAGGGCACACCTTTGCCCTGCAAGTATGTTTAGGTGTGAGTGGGACCCAGTACAAAAATCTTAAAAATAAAATGGAAGTGTGAAATCAAAGTTGAGGTGGTGGACTTGAACTAGGAACAAGTTTTAGGATCTCAATCCAAACACATAAATCAAAACAATTCTTTGAAGTTTTACAAAAATCTGAGAGGTATGAATTTGACTTTTTAGCAAAACTTGATAGTTTGACTTTTATGAACTTCTAGGCTACCTTACTAATTAGTTAAGTTATAATAAGCTACAATAGACCTAAAATAAGCTAAAACTAATTGATATAAGCTAAATGGTGAGTTTATAAAACTCAATTCCTTGACAGTTAACTGTCAAGGGAATTGGTTTTGGATTTTTGACTTTTTCCTAATGAGACCCTGATTTTATGACTGATTACACCTATTAAGACCTAGGGTGACTTAACATAACCAAGAACAACAACTTAAACTAAGGCCTCAGTGATGAATTTCACTGAACCAAACACCACCTTATAATTATTAAAATGAGATTTTTAAAGCTAATGATGTATTTAAGCCACAACACAGATTCAAAACTCTAAATTATGATATTTTAAGATCAAATTAACCTAAATCAACTACTACACAAGTATAAAACTCAAATTTGTCAAAAGTGAGAATTTCACTGTGAGATTTTCAATTATTAGTACCAAGTTAATCTAATGATCAAACAACCTTTTTAATTAAGAATAACACTTAATCAAACTTCTGAAACATAAAATTATAAAGATTGAAACAACTAAATTACTTGAACAATAACTTGGTAAAATAAATTCAAAAACTTACAAAGGGTCCAACTGTGATTTGAGAAACCAAGAACCAATGAACCAAATCAATACCTAGTATCCCCCATAGGATTCTATTACCAAATTCAATCCAAATGACACCTGCTCCACTTCTTTTCCTTCTTCTTTTTATGAATTTTTTATTTATTTCCTATTTATTTGATTTTCTATGAATTTTTGAATCTAACTACTAAACTGAATTCTGAGCTATCTAAAAGCTTTGATAAGCTTTTTCAGAGCTTAAATGAACCTTAGATTACAATAACAACAACAAACAACAGCAATCAAACTTTTGGCAAATTTTGAGAATTTAAGAAATTGGCATAATCTGAGACAGCAAATAAAACTTGAATTTAACTTTAATTAAAGATTAAGGTACATGAAACTAGCTGAGTACAAGCTTTTTAATTGAAATTACAACTGAAAATACGAGTTTACACTACCTACGACTTAATTTACACTACTCCTAAGCTAATAATCTTTCTCTTCAGCCTTTCTTCCCATTTGTAGCTACTTTCTGAGCATTTGGGGCCCACTGGGGCATTTCCCACCATTTTGTAGCCATTGATATGGTTCCAATCATCTCAGCCGTTTAAAAGACCTTTTGGCGCCAAAATAGTCAAACTGGTACAGTGTTGCGTGGAGGAGTTATAGGGCATTAAATGCTCTTTGGGGGCTTGTGTGAGGTGGAGGATGAGGTGGTGAGAGTGGGGAGCAAGAAACCGGTGAGGTGGAGGGTGGTTTATGGTTTCAGTGGTGGTGGTGGTATTTGGGAGGGAAAGTGAAGCAGGGGTGGTTTTGGTTGTTTTGTTGACCGGTTTGACCAAGTGGGTGGGCTGGTATATTTTTGGGCTTAGGAAGGGAGTGGGCTGGGATGTTTAGTTTGGATTGGGTTTTGGTTATTAAAAAAAACAAAGAGTCCGTTTGGTTTATTACTTAGAAAATCACAAGGACCAAAAATGGAATTTAAGCAAAGTTTAGGGGCTGGTATGGCATTATTCCAAATTTGTTCAAAGGACCATAATTGCCAATATATGAATAGTACTAGGGTATTTTTAATTTTTTAAATACCCGGGGACTAAAAGTGACAATTTACCAAACTTTAGGGACTAAATGTGTAATTTATTCAAAACTTTCTCCCAGGGACTAAAAGTGATAATTATGAATTCCCTAGGACCCTTAATGATAATTTTCCCATTTTGAAAACCCAGGGACTGAAACTGTCAAGTTTGAAACTTTGAGGGACCTGTTTTGCCAAACTGTGAAACTTCAGGGACCAATCATGTAAATTCACCAAACTTATCACCAAGGACCATTCCTGCAAAAGATTATTAGTATAAGGACCAAAATTGATTTTCTCAAAGTTTTTACATCCCAGGGACCATTTCTGTCAATTTCCAAAGTACAGGGACTAAACTTGTAATTTTGTGAAACTTTGCACCAAAGGACTAAATATGTAACTTTATGATTAAAAAGGACCTTTGATGACTTTTTCATGTTTTAAGAATAACCAGGGACTAGTTTTGCCAATTTATGAAACTTGAGGGACTGAAACTGCCAATTATGCAAACTTTGTACGTTTTTCATCTGTTTTTGCATATTTTGCATTTGAAACATATAAAACACAACTTAAAGATATTTTAAGTATTTTGATACATATTTGAGTGTTTTTGTATGTTTTGGCAGTTCAGATTGGTATAAAATGATGAGTATTTAGACACTCATCAGTACCCTAAAATAAAAGTGAATCATGTATTTTAGTTTATAGTAATGTATATGTGCGTTGTAGCGGCGGGTATCCTGAATAATATTTTCTAGTGAATCATGCATTTTTTTTTAATATATTCTTTTGGACAATAAATTTACGGATATCAAGAATTTCATGTGACGATTTCAACTCCTTAACTAAGCAATTTATTTCGTCTTTTTGGGTTTTTTTTTTTTTTTTTTTTTTTTTTTTAAGTTATTCGTATAACATGAGCTCGTTTGGCTCATGCCCGTTTAGCCCATCCCTGTTCGAGCTCGAGCCTATTTGGCCCGTGCCCGTTAGGGCTCGAGCCCATTCAGCCCGTTGCCCGTTCGAGCTTGAACATTTGTTTCTGCTTATAATATCAATAATATTATTGGTAATTGGTATACTGAGTGGTATTTCGGACATACAAATTTATACCACTCGTTATGCCAATAATATCAAAATTTTGTATCCAAAAATTTTGTTTATAAATAATTCGGATAACACTTTTTGTAAGTCCAATAACATCCTATTATTTTAGGATTAACGGATGATATAACATACAAGCTCAGTCCAGTCCATAAACCCAATCCAACACCCAAACTTATAACCAAATCCAACACCCAAACTTATAACCAAACTGTGCTTATTTCTCCCAACCTAACAACCCTAAAACACACTTGTAATTTTATCCGCCCCCATCTGTGCTTATTTCTCCCAACACCAAATCTCATCTCTCATCAAATTCAATCTGATTAACACAACTCCAAACAAAAATCGCAGCAACCAGCAAAGCATCACAAACCATACAAACCCTACCTTAACCCTACCTTCTTTGTTTAAAGCACTTGGCACACGGCTTCAAGATCTTAGCATAAGGTCTCGTGTAAGAATAAAACACAAGTTGTTTTCTTCTTTTCTTTAAAGATTTTCGGATAATAAAGAAGTTTATCTTCACATAGATCTATGATGATTGAAGGAGATGGGTTGGGATAGTGTGGAGTTGAGTGTATCTTTGTTGTTCTTTTTGCTTTCGTTTAAGATCTTGAGGAGGATGGGATTATTTTTTGTGGTTTGTTCTATCCGATGAGATGATTGTGATATTGTTGTAGTTGTTTTTATGTTGACTGATTTTTTTTTTATATGAGTTATGCCATAAACATTGTTGTTCTTGTCGGTTGTCGGTGGAGACACAAAGACAAAGATTAATGTTCTTGTTCTTCTTAAAACCTCAACAACTACGTACTGTATTATTTTCCCAAGACCAAAAAATATTTGACTTTTTTACTTCTTCTTCAAAACCCAAAAGAAAGAAAGAGAAATATTGCACCGAAAAAATAGCATTTGTGAGTGTGTTTTTTTTCAATGAGGAGTGTGAAAGTGGTTTTTGTTACTCGGTTTCTAGAGGGGTGTGTCAGATGGAGAGGTCGTTTTTGATCGGATGGCTGAAAAAGGAGATATTCGCGGGTGTGAAGATTGAGATCAGATATAAGGTTGGCATGTTCATAGAGGGTTGTACTTTAGGTTTAAATCATTGTAAATTTAGTTGTAGGGGTGTTTTAAAGGCTATTTAATGTATATATTTATGTATTTTGGTCTAAATTTTGTGTCATGCATGTTTTGCTTGTACACAATGCTTTACTTGTTGTAATTATGAAAATTCTTTGTAAACATTGCATAATTTTTTGTACATTGATTGCTTCTGAACGGTCAACTAAGTTCACCAGGTAATGGTCAACCAAGTCAAACTTCAAAAACCAACTAACCAAGGAGTTTAGGGAATCCCCAGGTAGTTAAGTCTCGACGAGGCGTGCAATTGTATTTGTGAACGTTTTAAAGGATCGGGTGATTAATCAGAAAGGTCAGGAATTTGATTATTATGGTTACACTATGAGATAATGATGGAAAATGACTTATAAACACTTAACTAATAATTACTGATGATCAGATGACTTAAAAACCCAATTTAACTTAAAAACGCGCGTTTTAATTACAAATAAACGCGAACGCGCAAATAAAAAAAGTGAAACGGGAGTAAACAAAGTCCTACGAACGTGAAATTTATGTTTTTACAATCCTAATGACTTAAGAAAATTTTTAGAAAAAGAAAAATAATTTTAACACTATTTAATTAATTACTATTAATTAATTACTAATTACTAATTACTTTTTAATTAACTAAATTATCCTAAATTATAAATAATTATGAAATTTAACTAGAAAAATGAAAATAAAATTTAGAAAAATCTAAAATATTATAAAACTAATTTTAAAACAGAAAAACTATTTTTCCTAACTTTTAATTAATTATTAATAATTAAAAACTATTTATTTAATTGATTTAAATTAAACTAAATTATAAAAAATACTAAATGATTACAGAAAATTCTGAAAAAAATTCCTAAAAATCTATTTTGATACCAGAAGCCTATGAAAAATTTAAAAATAGCTTTTGCTTATAAATAAGCAGAAAATAAGCCAAAGTGGCTTAAATAGAAGCTATCACTTCTAATTTTTTGTCTTTTTCTGTTTTTTTCTTTTTCACAACTGATAAACTACTATAATTACACAACTTTTGTAAAGGCACTTGTGATGGAATTCAGAAATAAGCCATGGATGAGCTTATCTTCTTGACAGCTTATTGGTTATGAAATTTTGATGATGCACAAGATGCAAATAAGTTACACTACTGGCTCCAAGGTAAAAATTAAGCTAGACAAAGATTTAATGAACTAGAATTGACCAAGAAAATCAAGAAGTTTCAACTGAATAAGCTAAATTTAACTAATAAGCACTCCTAAACACAATCAGGTCCAAACAGGACTAATGGCCCACTTGCAGCCCTTATTGGGGCCCACAAGTCTGGTCAAAGGTCGTAGGAGGGGGTGATCTAAATAGCCACACTGGGAGGCTACTCAGAAAGCAAAAGCTTGAGCCTTGAAGCTCAAGAATGAGTTGGTAAAGGGCTTGTGAAACTGGCTCAGTACACTGAATGAGACCAGTGTGAATCAGTGAGCTTATTGAAGTGGTAAGTCAATTCAAAAGTACATAATCTAAATCCAAAGATGAACAAACTAGGAAATCACTACAAGTGAGCAAAATGAACTTAAGTGGATGGGTGTGTAAGCTGGGATATGCTTATGCAGGGTCACAATCTCACAGATGGATGTTTTTGTTCCAAATGAGTTTTTAAGACAAAGTAGCCACAAATAAGCAAAGCATGAACAAAAGTTAAAGGCTACAGGCAAACACAACTTCAATTTAAACAATTAATAACAATAGAGTTTAACGACCAAATTGAACTTTTTGACTTTTTATCTATTACAATATCTTGACTTTGGTGAGTTTTGCTGAGCTCTAATCTACTGAGGTTGATGATTTAAACTAACCTGAGATCAAATTACACTAAATTACCAACTTGTAAGTTAAAATAAATAGGTTTACCATCTCTGATCCTATCAGTGAACAAGCTTATGTGATGAAACTCAGATTTTGACTTTATGAGTTAAAATGACCAATCCTTCAGTCAAAATTGGCTAGTTTAGACTTAAGAAACATGGATAGACAAAAGTCAGTTAGCATCAACAACAACAACACAGATCAATAGGCTATTCCAAACACTACTTATGAAAATGCATTACCAATTAAAACAAGCATATTACAGGATGAAGCTAAGCAAACACTAGATTAACTAAAACTAACATAAATTAACATTAATAAACACCAATCAACAACAGATAGCAATAGATGGATAGAAATTAAATAAGTGCTACAAATTTATATGAGAATTCTTCTTACAAGTGTCCACAGCTTGAAACCAAGTGAGACCAAGATCATAAGAGCCAAACCTATATACCCCCACTGGGCTCTAGACCATGTCCAATTCCATGCCTTTCTCTTCTGCATCAGCAATCCATCTCTTCCATTTGTGATTTTTCCTTTTTCTTATTATTATTATTTTTTTGTTGTTTTCTTTTTGACTACTGATAACAGAGGTAAGTTTATGGGACCTCAAAACAACAACAACAACTTTGAGTAAATTATAAGAGAGTTCAAGGAAATGATGAAACTGCAAATGATGAACTTGGAATTTTTAAAGAAACTGAATACTTGTATTAATACTAAAAAGGTTTACAAGGCTACACTAGTTACTGAATTACAAATTACATTAAGAAAACTACTTGACTACTTTTTTCTCACTAGCCTTCATGGCTTACAGATAACATACTTATACTAATAATAAAAAAAATGAAGAAGACTTGAACCAGAGTGCTTTTTCTTCTTTTTCACTTTTGTGCTTATTGTCTCCTGCTTTTGGTGTGTTCCCTGCTTGTCTGTGTACCATTGGAAACATCCATAGCCCTTGATTTGACCTTGCTTCTTCACCTCAGCTGACCTAGGGTTTGTGTTGGTGTTATAAGGGTGTGGGGGTAATAATATGGTTGGGAGTTGACTTTGGGAGGTGAGGAAGTAGAGTGGCTGGGTAGGGAAGTTGGGGAGTGTGTGGAGGGGACAATCTTGTTGGGGTTGCAGAGGTGATTGGGGGGGGGGGGGGGGGGCTGTGTGTTTGGTTATGGCGAGCAAAAAAGGTGAGGGTGGAGTTGACCAAGGTTGACCCTGGGTGTTTTTATTAATAAAACGTGGGTAAGGGTTTTGGGCTAAGGGTGGTGTTGGGACAAGGTTTATGGATTTTGGACCAGGGGTGTTCATGTTTGGATTTGGTTTGGTTTTATTGGATTTGGTATTAATTTTACAAAGGGTCCATTTGGTATTTAGGATAAAACACAAGGACCAATTTAGTAAAATCTGATTTTATGAGGACCAAAGTTGCCAATCATCCAAAGTATTCCAAGGTTCACTTTTGCCATATTGCAATAATCCAAGGACTTCAAAAGATATTTTTCACATTTAAAATTCTCAGGGACTGATTTCGCCAAATTCCAAACTGCAGGGACCAAAAGTGTAAATTTTCCAAAGTTTTTACCTAAGGATAAATTTTGATAATATTTGACTTTTAAACACCTTAGGTTGACTTTTCTTTCAAAACAAATGCGTAGGGACTAGTTTTGTAAATTTTTGAAAGTCGGGGGACTAAAACTGCCAATTGTGTAAACTTTGCTCGTTTTTCATTGTTTTTGCTCATTTTGCATCTGAAACGTATAAAATACAATCCCTGGGATATTTTAAGTATTTTGATGCATTTCTGAGCGTTTTCGGATGTTTTGGCAGTTTAAATACGACAAAAATGATGAGTGTTTGAGCACTCATCAATCCCCCACACTAAACTATTGCTAGTCCCTAGCAATATTTTTGGAAAACTTGATGGATTTTAAACTCTTTACCAAAAGCCATCACTTCTGGAGTAGCCAGGTGTAAGAACTGTGGCACACCTGATAACCGTGTGATTTTGAGCAAACCACCAGCTGTCAACGGATTTGGTTTGTCTTTACCAGGAGCCGTTTGCTCCTGGACTAGCCAGCTCTTGATGGAATAGTCAACATCTTGGTGAGCTGATTACCAATTATGGTTTTTCCACGGCCTTTACCACAAGCCATAATCTTGCGGGCTAGCCAACTCATTTGTTTTCGGGAAGTTGAGGAACCATACAATTTTGGGCAAATTGCAAGCCGTAAACGGATTTGAGATGTCTTTACCAAGAGCCGTTTGCTCCTGGACTAGCCAATCCCTTTTGTCGTTTAGACACGGCGGACTGATTACCACAAAAATTTTGAAATAAAGTGAAAAATTTTTAAAATTTTAGGCTAAAAACGGGGATTCTAGGATATAATGTGATAAAATTCGCTAGAATTTTCCCCTCCCCCACACTTAGAATTGAATATTGTCCTCAATATTCAAAGTCCCGGCTATTATGCCGAATCCTTGAACGTAAAAAGATAATATTAAAAACTAACTGTGGGAAATCGTTTTGTATTTTTCACTTTATTCATCTGTACATACAATCACACATTTTTTTTTTTTTTTTTTTTGATGAAATCTTATATACATATACACATTTTTCAAATAGCGGGGGGTTGGCCATTCCCCCACACTTGGGTGGTAGAAAGTAGAAAGAAGTCAGAAATACGGGTGAAAACCCGTATATGTTGCTAATTTTTGTTCACCGAGTCGCTAGCTTGACTCGATCCCCGAATTTAATTGTCCTTGGGGAAAGTTTGGAGATCCGGGACAACCATGGATGGTATGTCCTCTCCAAAGTAGTGTTTCAACCGATGTCCATTCACTTTGAAATTAGGACCGTCATTTTGAGATAATTCGACGGTGCCATAAGGGTAAACTTTTGTGATAGTGAATGGACCAGTCCATCGGGTTTTGAGCTTTCCCGAGAAGATCTTGAGTCTAGAGTTGAAAAGAAGGACTCGATCACCAACGTTGAAAACGCGGTTTTTGATTTTGGAGTCATGAATCTTCTTTGTCTTTTCTTTATAGATCAAAGAGTTCTCGTAAGCTTGATAACGAAGTTCATTTAATTCATTCAGTTGAACTTTCCTGTGATCACCCGCCGTTTTCAGGTCAAAATTGGCATGCTTGAGAGCCCAATAGGCTTTATGCTCAAGCTCGATCGGAAGATGGCACGCTTTCCCGTACACAAGCTTGTATGGTGTGCACCCAATGGGTGTTTTATACGCCGTACGGAAAGCCCAAAGTGCATCATCTATTTTGTCCGACCACGATGCACGATTCTCACCTACAGTTCTTTCCAATATTCTCTTTATGCCCGATTGGAAACTTCTACTTGTCCACTTGTTTGAGGGTGGTACGCAGTAGAAAGACGGTGAGTTACACCATACTTTTGCATGACTTTGTCGAATTTGTCATTGCAAAAATGCGTACCACGATCGCTAATTATAGCACGTGGAGTTCCAAATCGAGCAAAAAGAGCTTTCAAAAATTTCACGACTACTCGGGCATCATTGGTGGGTAAAGCTTTGGCTTCAACCCATTTTGACAAATAGTCAACAGCCACGAGTATGTACTTATTTCCATGAGATGATGGAAATGGCCCCATAAAGTCGATGCCCCACACGTCAAAGATTTCACAAACTTGGATTGCATTTTGTGGCATTTCATTCTTTTGTGAAATGTTCCCGTGACGTTGACAAGCGTCACAGGATTTGACTAATTCCTGGGCATCCTTATAGATCGTGGGCCAGTAGAACCCGGAATCAAACACCTTTTTGGCGGTGTAGTTTGGATTATGGTGGCCCCCCGTGGGACCAGCATGGCAAGCCTTTAGAATTTCAGAGGCTTCTTGGCCATAAACACACCGCCGGATGACTTGATCCGCACAGATTTTAAACAAGTAGGGGTCGTCCCAGAAATAATGTTTGACATCCTTGAAGAATTTATTCTTCTGTTGGGACGACATCCCTTTCACCACAAAATTACCCGCATGGTAGTTTGCGAAATCGGCAAACCATGGGGTAATAGAATCTCCACGAAAGGTAACCGCATTGAGTGTCTCGAGAGGGAAGGTTTCATTTATTTCCTTATTTTCGAAGACATCTTGATGGGGGTTCTCCAATTGGGAGAGATGATCAGCAGCTAGGTTCTCAGCTCCTTTTTTATCACGAATTATGATATCAAATTCTTGTAGGAGGAGAACCCAACGGAGTAGTCTCGGCTTTGCATCTTGTTTTGCAAAGAGGTACTTCAAAGCCGAGTGATCCGTATACACTATGCACTTGGTCAATATCAAGTATGGCCGAAATTTCTCAAAGGCATACACCACAGCTAATAATTCTTTTTCAGTGGTGGTGTAATGACTTTGAGCCTCGGTCATTGTTTTGCTCGCATAGTGTATAGGCTGAAAGTGTTTTGTTTTACGTTGCCCCAAGACTGCCCCAATAGCATAATCACTCGCATCACACATGAGCTCCAATAGCACAGATTTTAAACAAGTAGGGGTCGTCCCAGAAATAATGTTTGACATCCTTGAAGAATTTATTCTTCTGTTGGGACGACATCCCTTTCACCACAAAATTACCCGCATGGTAGTTTGCGAAATCGGCAAACCATGGGGTAATAGAATCTCCACGAAAGGTAACCGCATTGAGTGTCTCGAGAGGGAAGGTTTCATTTATTTCCTTCTTTTCGAAGACATCTTGATGGGGGTTCTCCAATCGGGAGAGATGATCAGCAGCTAGGTTCTCAGCTCCTTTTTTATCACGAATTATGATATCAAATTCTTGTAGGAGGAGAACCCAACGGAGTAGTCTCGGCTTTGCATCTTGTTTTGCAAAGAGGTACTTCAAAGCCGAGTGATCCGTATACACTATGCACTTGGTCAATATCAAGTATGGCCGAAATTTCTCAAAGGCATACACCACAACTAATAATTCTTTTTCAGTGGTGGTGTAATGACTTTGAGCCTCGGTCATTGTTTTGCTCGCATAGTGTATAGGCTGAAAGTGTTTTGTTTTACGTTGCCCCAAGACTGCCCCAATAGCATAATCACTCGCATCACACATGAGCTCAAAGGGCAAGTCCCAATCGGGGGCAACAAGAATCGGTGCCTCGGTAAGCCTTTTCTTTAATGTTTCAAAGGCTTCGATGCACTCGGGAGAGAAGATAAAAGGAGCATCCTTCTCGAGGAGATGGGTCATAGGCCGGGCGATTTTAGAAAAATCTTGAATGAACCTGCGGTAAAAACCGGCATGACCCAAAAAGCTCCTAACACCTTTGACAGTAGTGGGATGAGGCAATTTTGCTATGACATCAACTTTGGCTTTGTCGACCTCAATCCCACTCTTTGAAATTTTATGGCCGAGGACAATGCCCTCTTTGACCATAAAGTGACTTTTCTCCCAATTTAGACATAACCTTGTGTCTTCACAACGTTTAAGCATGTTGTCTAAATGGGAGAGACATGTTTGAAACGAATCCCCAATGACCGAAAAATCGTCCATGAAGACCTCCATAGTTTTCCCGATCATGTCGGAAAATATGGCCATCATACATCGTTGAAACGTGCCCGGAGCATTACATAAGCCAAATGGCATACGTTTATACGCAAAAGTTCCATAGGGGCACGTGAACGTGGTCTTTTCTTGATCTTGCGGATCAAAGGGAATCTGAAAGTAACCCGAGAAACTATCGAGGAAGCAATAGTACTCATTCCCCGCTAATCTCTCGAGCATCTGATCCATAAAGGGCAGAGGAAAATGATCCTTACGGGTGGCGTCATTTAACTTGCGATAATCAATACAGACACGCCACCCCGTAACTAAACGAGTTGGAATCAACTCATTTTCCTCATTTGTGACAACAGTAATGCCACCCTTTTTTGGAACGCAGTGAATTGGGCTCACCCAAGGACTGTCCGAGATAGGGTAAATTAATCCGGCATCAAGGAGTTTTAAAACTTCTTGTTTGATCACCTCATGAATTTTTGGATTCACCTCTTTGTTGTTGGACTGCCGGTTTGAAGTCATCCTCCATTAAAATCTTACGAGTACAAAATTCAGGGTCAATGCCCTTTATGTCGGAGAGTCGCCAAGCAATTGCTTGCTTATGTGACTTCAAAACCTTTATAAGAGCAGCCTTTTCCTCATCACTTAAATCCTTAGCAATTACGACGGGCAATTTATCATCACCCTCCAGAAATGCGTATTCAAGATGAGGCGGCAAGTCGTTAAGCTCGACCACAGGAAAATCATCAGTTTCCTCAACATATTTGATTTCCTGTTTATGAAGTTGTTGTGGTAGAACGGGAAGAGGAGAGGGATCTTCATTTAACAATTTTTCAAGGAGAAGAATATCCCTCTCGAGGTCGATCTCTTGGTTATCGACTCCATCAGGAATCGAATCACTTTTGAGAAACGCCTCCATTTCTTCTAAGATGAAGTCACTTCCCTCAAACGGAGTGAGGGAAGGAGAAGAATTGGCTATGATGGGATGAGAAGATTGAGTGAGGTTTTCACTCGAAGAATCATCAATGAAACCTAAAATCTCTTGAGCATACTCCTGAGCAGCAACATCGATGACATCAATTTGATTCACCGACTCACAATCATAATTGGAGGAGTATCTCGATGTTTGATTTAGGTTGAAGGTAATAGCTTCCGTCCCAACACGTAATGTGATCTCATGCTCAAATACATCGATAAGAGCTCACCCAGTTCTAAGAAATCCCCGCCCAAGAATGAGAGGGACCCTAGAATCGGCATCAAAGTCAACAATCACAAAATCTGCCGGAAAATGGAACTTCCCCACTTTAACGAATACGTCCTCGGCAATGCCAATGGGACGAGAAATCGAACGATCGGCAAGCTCTAAAGTCATGCACGTGGGGGTAAGTTCGGGAAGAGAAAGTTTCTTCCACACAGAATATGGCATCAGGTTAATGCTAGCACCTAGATCGGCCAAGGCGAAGCAATCAACCATACCCGGGAAAGTACAAGGAATGAGAAATTTCCCGGGATCTCCAAGCTTTTCAGGAAGCTTTTTCAAAAGAACCGCAGAGCAGTTCTCATTCAGAGGAGTTCTTGCCATCTCAAATAATTTTTCTTTATTACTCAACAGATTTTTGATTGTCGATGCAAACTTGGGCATCAAGAGAATAGCATCCGCGAAGCTAATGTCAAAATGCAAATCTTGAAAGATTTGGAAAAATTTATCCATTTAGTGACTAGCTTTTTCGCGGAGCTTTTGTTCATTGAGACGTGATGGGTAAGGGATAGAAGTTTTGGATTTAGGGTTGTCCACTGGAGTTTCAGGTGGTTCAAAGACAACTCCAGGCTTGCATCTGGTTTCTGGAATAACCTGAGGTTGGACGTGTGCTGTATTTCGTGAGCTAGGAGTTTGCACCTTGTCCTTTGTCACCTCAGGTTCACGATTCACTACCTTTGGAGGAGAGGAAGAAGAGGTAGTAGGAATCGCGGGTTCATCATAAGAAGCACCACTTCTAGTTGTGATCGCCTTAGCATCGCCCCTCGGGTTAGTGATCGTATTGCTCGGAAGTGTTCCTGAGCCCGAGGGTCGTTCATTTAAAGACTTCTTAATTTCAGAAATCTGGCTAACCAACAACTTGTTCATTTCTTCTTGGGACTTCATGAATTGTTTTAACAACTCGTCGGATGAAGGCCCAGTAGGAACAATGGCTTGATTTTGGTTGTTAAAATTTTGAGCACGATTGTTCTGATTGGGACCTTGATTTTGAAAATTACCCTGATTAGGGTTGTTGTTTCCATGAAAATACCCGGGATTGAAATTACCCTGACCTTGGTTTCTATTAAAGTTTCCTTGATTTTGATGTTGGAAACCCTGATTTTGGAAACCTTGGTTTTGATTCTGAAAACCATGACCTTGATTGAAGTTACCTTGGTTTTGAAAACCTTGATTCCCTCTGTTTTGATTCTGGCCACGGTTTTGGACATTTTGGTTTTGATGAAAACCAGGAGGTCCAGGATAATGATTAGGACGGTAGTTCGGGTCCATAGGAGGGCGGTATTGATTGCCTCCTTGATTCGATGACCCGACTACAACATGAGCTTCAAATGGAGAACCATCAGTAGCTGTGCAATTGTAGTAGGCATGCGGCCCACCACAAGTTACACAGACTTCCACTTTCTTAACCTCAGCAGGTGGAGGATGTTGTGGAAATGAAACTTTCTTAGTCTGGGCGAGAACTAAAGCTTGAATAGCCTCAGTAAGCTTGTCAATCTTAGCATCGGTGCTAGACTGACTCGAAGGAGATGAAATGGAAGGACCCGCACTAATTTGTGAAACAACCGGCTTGCTTCGTGTAGAGCGGACCTTAGACTTGTTCTCGATGATTGCTAAGGCTTCTTTGGTGGTTCTACTCAAAAAGTTACCTCCCGCGGAGGCATTGAGAGAATCCTGATCAACTTGGCTCACGCCATTGTAGAAAGTATCGAGTTGCATCAACTCGGAGAAACCATGATGTGGACACTTGCGAAGTAATTCTTTAAAACGGTCCCACGCTTCACCAAATGATTCATCATATTTCTGAGTGAACTTGGTGATCTCGTTTTTAAGACTCGTGGTCTTGGAAGGTGGGAAGAATTCATTCACAAACTTTTTTACCAGATCTTCCCATGTCTCAATAGATCGAGGGGGTTGTTTCTCAAGCCAAATCCGGGCTTGACCCTCGAGGGAGAATGGGAAGAGAAGAAGCTTAATTGCTTCACACGGGACATTTTTGTACTTGATGGTTGATGTGATTTTATTGAACCATCGAATATGAGCATGAGGATCGTCCCTCTCAAAACCGTAAAACTGACTTGAGGTTACAAGATTAAGCAACCCGGTTTTGAGCTCAAAACTATCAGCCACGATGGCTGGGACAACAATAGCGTCTCCGTAACCCTCGATGGGTGCTTGGAGAAGCTCACACATAGGGCGGTCTTCCGCCATGGTGACAGCTGGAGTGGAAACAGTACGGATCTCAGATCCGACTGTTGGTGCGGATCGTCTACGAGGTCTTCTAGGTTTTCGTACAAGCTCACGTAATGGGCTAGTAGACCTAGAAGAGCGAGTGCGCATGCACTAGTAACAAAAAATCAATCAAAACAAAGTCGAGGCAAAACCACAGTGAACTTAAACCAATAATCGCAAGTAAGTGGCTTCTTTAAGAAAGGTACACCACCTACATGGATACAAAGGCAAGTTTTAATCTTTCGTTTGGGAACTTATTATGTTCACACCCCCAGTTAGTAGGTGTTCTGTCTTGGTTTGCGACGGTTTATTTTTATGTAGAATTATTCACAAGAAAAGACGAATGTTTTTGGGTTTTTGTGAATGGGTGAAAAAACTTTTGGACAATATTTTTGGTATCGTTTTGTTTACCAAAATCGTATTTCTTTAAAAATCACCTTAAAAGAAATCCGATATAGAAAACGTAACGATCTGTTTTGTTTGTTTTTTTATTTTTTTGGTGTTGTTAACACTTTAGGAAAAGTGTTAATGACGTTTTTGTTTTATGATTAAGATTTACAAAAAGTGGGTGAGTTTATACAGTGATGTGTGAAAAATCACTAATCTTAAAGAACGTGTGCAGATACGCAGCAGCCTCCCCGGCAGCGGCGCCAAATTTTGATTGCTTCTGAACGGTCAACTAAGTTCACCAGGTAATGGTCAACCAAGTCAAACTTCAAAAACCAACTAAGCAAGGAGTTTAGGGAATCCCCGGGTCGTTAAGTCTCGACGAGGCGTGCAATTGTATTTGTGAACGTTTTAAAGGATCGGGTGATTAATCAGAAAGGTCAGGAATTTGATTATTATGGTTACACTACGAGATAATGATGGAAAATGACTTATAAACACTTAACTAATAATTACTGATGATCAGATGACTTAAAAACGCAATTTAACTTAAAAACGCGCGTTTTAATTATAAATAAACGCGAACGCGCAAATAAAAAAAGTGAAACGGGAGTAAACAAAGTCCTACGAACGTGAAATTTATGTTTTTACAATCCTAATGACTTAAGAAAATTTTTAGAAAAAGAAAAATAATTTTAACACTATTTAATTAATTATTATTAATTAATTACTAATTACTAATTACTTTTTAATTAACTAAATTATCCTAAATTATAAATAATTATGAAATTTAACTAGAAAAATGAAAATAATATTTAGAAAAATCTAAAATATTATAAAACTAATTTTAAAACAGAAAAACTATTTTTCCTAACTTTTAATTAATTATTAATAATTAAAAACTATTTATTTAATTGATTTAAATTAAACGAAATTATAAAAAATACTAAATGATTACAGAAAATTCTGAAAAAAATTCCTAAAAATCTATTTTGATACCAGAAGCCTATGAAAAATTTAAAAATAGCTTTTGCTTATAAATAAGCAGAAAATAAGCCAAAGTGGCTTAAATAGAAGCTATCACTTCTAATTTTTTGTCTTTTTCTGTTTTTTTTCTTTTTCACAACTGATAAACTACTATAATTACACAACTTTTGTAAAGGCACTTGTGATGGAATTCAGAAATAAGCCATGGATGAGCTTATCTTCTTGACAACTTATTGGTTATGAAATTTTGATGATGCACAAGATGCAAATAAGATACACTACTGGCTCCAAGGTAAAAATTAAGCTAGACAAATATTTAATGAACTAGAATTGACCAAGAAAATCAAGAAGTTTCAACTGAATAAGCTAAATTTAACTAATAAGCACTCCTAAACACAATCAGGTCCAAACAGGACTAATGGCCCACTTGCAGCCCTTAGTGGGGCCCACAAGTCTGGTCAAAGGTCGTAGGAGGGGGTGATCTAAATAGCCACACTGGGAGGCTACTCAGAAAGCAAAAGCTTGAGCCTTGAAGCTCAAGAATGAGCTGGTAAAGGGCTTGTGAAACTGGCTCAGTACACTGAATGAGACCAGTGTGAATCAGTGAGCTTATTGAAGTGGTAAGTCAATTCAAAAGTACATAATCTAAATCCAAAGATGAACAAACTAGGAAATCACTACAAGTGAGCAAAATGAACTTAAGTGGATGGGTGTGTAAGCTGGGATATGCTTATGCAGGGTCACAATCTCACAGATGGATGTTTTTGTTCCAAATGAGTTTTTAAGACAAAGTAGCCACAAATAAGCAAAGCATGAACAAAAGTTAAAGGCTACAGGCAAACACAACTTCAATTTAAACAATTAATAACAATAGAGTTTAACGAGCATATCAAACAGAATCACAAAGAAACAAGCTCAGTTGAATGCTGATGCATCAGCTGAAATAAGCAGAAGCTAGGTACTTTGTTGTGCAAAATTAAGCTAGCAAATAAGATCCTAAGTGCAAAGCAAACTTCAAACATCCAAGTCACCTTAGCATGTTTCCTTAATCACCCAAAATCAGTTAAGATTGCCGAGATATGAGCATGTGAGAGCTAATTGAAAAATGGGTCACTGGTTGCTCAGGGGAGATCCATGCCCTGCAGCTCCAATCACAAGCTTGCACAAGCTTCAAAAAATTTCTAAAAAATGTAACGATTACAGGTCTCAGTAGACTAAGTGGTAGGGTTTAAGCACAACAATTTTCAAAACTTGAAAACACCCACAGAAATCTATAAAAATCTCACAAGAATTGTATTTTCTGACCAAATTGAACTTTTTGACTTTTTATCTATTACAATATCTTGACTTTGGTGAGTTTTGCTGAGCTCTAATCTACTGAGGTTGATGATTTAAACTAACCTGAGATCAAATTACACTAAATTACCAACTTGTAAGTTAAAATAAATAGGTTTACCACCTCTGATCCTATCAGTGAACAAGCTTATGTGATGAAACTCAGATTTTGACTTTATGAGTTAAAATGACCAATCCTTCAGTCAAAATTGGCTAGTTTAGACTTAAGAAACATGGATAGACAAAAGTCAGTTAGCATCAACAACAACAACACAGATCAATAGGCTATTCCAAACACTACTTATGAAAATGCATTACCAATTAAAACAAGCATATTACAGGATGAAGCTAAGCAAACACTAGATTAACTAAAACTAACATAAATTAACATTAATAAACACCAATCAACAACAGATAGCAATAGATGGATAGAAATTAAATAAGTGCTACAAATTTATATGAGAATTCTTCTTACAAGTGTCCACAGCTTGAAACCAAGTGAGACCAAGATCATAAGAGCCAAACCTATATACCCCCACTGGGCTCTAGACCATGTCCAATTCCATGCCTTTCTCTTCTGCATCAGCAATCCATCTCTTCCATTTGTGATTTTTCCTTTTTCTTATTATTATTATTTTTTTGTTGTTTTCTTTTTGACTACTGATAACAGAGGTAAGTTTATGGGACCTCAAAACAACAACAACTTTGAGTAAATTATAAGAGAGTTCAAGGAAATGATGAAACTGCAAATGATGAACTTGGAATTTTTAAAGAAACTGAATACTTGTATTAATACTAAAAAGGTTTACAAGGCTACACTAGTTACTGAATTACAAATTACATTAAGAAAACTACTTGACTACTTTTTTCTCACTAGCCTTCATGGCTTACAGATAACATACTTATACTAATAATAAAAAAAATGAAGAAGACTTGAACCAGAGTGCTTTTTCTTCTTTTTCACTTTTGTGCTTATTGTCTCCTGCTTTTGGTGTGTTCCCTGCTTGTCTGTGTACCATTGGAAACATCCATAGCCCTTGATTTGACCTTGCTTCTTCACCTCAGCTGACCTAGGGTTTGTGTTGGTGTTATAAGGGTGTGGGGGTAATAATATGGTTGGGAGTTGACTTTGGGAGGTGAGGAAGTAGAGTGGCTGGGTAGGGAAGTTGGGGAGTGTGTGGAGGGGACAATCTTGTTGGGGTTGCAGAGGTGATTGGGGGGGGGGGGCTGTGTGTTTGGTTATGGCGGGCAAAAAAGGTGAGGGTGGAGTTGACCAAGGTTGACCCTGGGTGTTTTTATTAATAAAACGTGGTTAAGGGTTTTGGGCTAAGGGTGGTGTTGGGCCAAGGTTTATGGATTTTGGACCAGGGGTGTTCATGTTTGGATTTGGTTTGGTTTTATTGGATTTGGTATTAATTTTACAAAGGGTCCATTTGGTATTTAGGATAAAACACAAGGACCAATTTAGTAAAATCTGATTTTATGAGGACCTAAGTTGCCAATCATCCAAAGTATTCCAAGGTTCACTTTTGCCATATTGCAATAATCCAAGGACTTCAAAAGATATTTTTCACATTTAAAATTCCCAGAGACTGATTTCGCCAAATTCCAAACTGCAGGGACCAAAAGTGTAAATTTTCCAAAGTTTTTACCTAAGGATAAATTTTGATAATATTTGACTTTTAAACACCTTAGGTTGACTTTTCTTTCAAAACAAATGCGTAGGGACTAGTTTTGTAAATTTTTGAAAGTCGAGGGACTAAAACTGCCAATGGTGTAAACTTTGCTCGTTTTTCATTGTTTTTGCTCATTTTGCATCTGAAACGTATAAAATACAATCCTTGGGATATTTTAAGTATTTTGATGCATTTCTGAGCGTTTTCGGATGTTTTGGCAGTTTAAATACGACAAAAATGATGAGTGTTTGAGCACTCATCATACATTTTAAATTTTTGGAGAGAGATTCATTTGTTTATTATATGTAGTATAGATTTTTTACAAAGTAAGTACAATTTTAAATAAATATTATTTGATGAATTTTGTATTTCTAAAAGAAAGTGTATATTAAATAGTCAAAGCTAAAAACACGTAATATATTTTTTGAATATAATATACTAATGTGTAACCTACTAATTTAATTATCTGCTAAAATACTTTCTATTTTTTTCTCAAAATCATGACTGGTTTTTTAAGAAGTTATTTCCTACGTGGCATTTTAATTTTTTAAGCATCATAATATTTATGTTATCCAAATTGTAGTCTGAAAACAATATATAACTTTCACTTTCCAACAAAAATCTCCAATTAATAAAAATAAATAGGGCTGATTGCATCTTTATGTATCTTCTTTGCCACGTTTTCTAACTTTATGTAGCGTATTAAAATTTTTTCTTTTTGGTATATCATACTTTTGACTTTCGTCACCTTGTTGTATCATAGACCAATTATGTGTATCCTTTTTACCATTTTACCCCTAATCCGATTAATTTGAGTGTGTAAATGGTATGGGTATAATGGTCAAGTAGCATGATGTTTAAAATGAGATTAAATCATAACAATGTCTAAGGAGTATCCTTTCATTGACCTCGGTACAACGATTGTATCAGTAATCATGTTGTTCAAACCTTTTTCTATTATTTTTATTTTGTTTAAATGTGGTATCACAAAATGTGAATGAGTGTACAAAATATTCATTACAGAAAGTAAATAACATAAAATACTTATTAATTTTCCTTACACTTAAGTTTTAAATCAAAAAGATAATCAATCTATATGGGTCTAATGTCAATGCCTGGTACCATAAGCCCACTAAGATCCTTGTAACAGCGATGCGCTAAAGTAAGACCCATAGAGATTGTTTCCATAGTGGTTTAGGTATGAAAGTCCCATACTTTTACTTCCATCCAGCCATCACTTCTTTCGTGTTCTCATCAAACTTTGGTCTAATAACAGGGGTGTCTAGTGGTCTTACTAGATAGGAAAACCTACCAAAATTAACTTCCAGAGGAGCCTTGAATGTGGATTGGTCTTGTGGTAATTTGTAGACAAGGTAAACTGCATACGTTGTTTAAAGCGATACTACTTTGGATTCGATTTTTCTCTTAATTTCAAATATGTAGCTAGCTGTTATTACAAGCACTTCTCCAAATCTGCAGAAACAGAAAAACTCATCATACATGTAATAGATTTAGAAAGTGAGGTTTGCATGTAGTAGAAACCAACTAACGTGTTCTTGTTTATTATTGAGCACATAGACGTGCCAAACATTTAAAAAACAGGAAAGTTTTACAAGTGCTTACTCATTCATTACAGATAAATTGAAAGATTGGTCATAATACATGTTATTACGCACCAAAGCAAAGTCCTACAATGCTTTGGGTACCGTGGGCTACAAAATCCAATGTTTAAAGATCTATTTTTAAGCTTTTCATAATTGCTAGCTTATGTTCTTGAGCCTATTTGGGTTTATTAGGATTCAATATTCAAGCTTTCTACAAAAACTATAAAAAAGATCAACAGAATTTTGAAAGGTTTCCTATGGTGTCAACGAGTCACCAAAGGCAGAGTTAAAGTGGCATGGAAATATATTTGTATGCCAGAGAATCAAGGAGGTCCAGGGTTTAAAGATTTGGATAAATGGAATACATCAAGCATTTATTGAATATTGGAGTGTAATAAAGTGTCTTTCTTAACGATTACCTGTTTTGACCCATTTATGGAATATAATGGAGTCACACAATGAAATTAAAATGGACAAGAGTCTGGGAAGTTAAACATGAAAATTAAGACAATTGGGAATGAAAGTACTTGTTGGATACATAGATAAAGTGATGTGTCATAATGTCCATAAACTGGGAATGGGGAATCCACTTCAATGTGGCTTTTATGCAGCTATATTCAAAGATGGAAGATGAAAGCGGCCTTTGGAGTAGCATACAAAGTACCCTCAAGTTATAGGCATCTAAGAGCCCATTTTAACCTTTGTGAAAACATGTAGCTGTATGGAAAAACTCAAAAGGTAAAGGAGTCCCATTTGCCGATAAACATGTACGAAAACTATTAGAAGTTTAACACCAAGACTCCAAAAGTGCAGTGGTTTTCCTTGGTATGGCACTCTTAACGTATTTCAAGAAATACATTTTGCTTATGGATGGACAATCCATAAGGGCTACAAACACAATATAAGTGGACTATATGGGGAAAAACACAGTGATGGTATGCGCATTATACTAATAACTATGAAGCACATTCTCATCTTTTGATCAACAGCCCTCTTGCATAGAATTTATGGGTCTGAATGGGTTACCTGATGACTGAAAATTACTGTATTATTTAAGAATTTCCTTCTAAAATCTATATTAAGTAGAAACAATATATTGAGCATTTTAGAAGCTCCTGCTTACTTTATTTGTTTTTGCAAATAAGTACCTGATTTTTATCTGGGATGAACATCCACAGTCCCAATTTTGTCAGTTGTTATAAACCAACAAAATTAATCTTGATATTAGTGTTTGAAGTCTGAGCTCATTGTTTAGCAAATTTTTAGCCCAATGTGCATACATGTTTTTTGGGGTGAAACAATGTATAAATATTAGCACTTTGACATGCCAAAAACCCAGTAACTGCAACAATTCCACCAACATGTTACCAACAGATACTATTCTATATGCATCAGAAACTAGAGAAAACATTCACCTATATATCACCAAAGATGGCCTAAAGCACAAGACTACTTTTCCAACACCTATGAGTCTATGACAACCAAACAGAGAACCATATAGTGTAGTTTACCTCCTTAAGTCACACTACAGATTCAAAGAAATTATCAAAGAGGGGCATCATCTAGTACAAACGACACATCCTTCTCAATTGCCTATTATATCTGCTGACTACATTTCCTTAGCCAAGCACACACACCTTATCACCAAAATTTGCAGAATACCCCAAACCTCACATATATGGTGACAAAAATGAGTACAGAGCAAGGCATCATCAGCCAAAATAATAACAACCAAAAGGAGCAACCATACCATCCACTATTTTCTAAAGCTAACACATAAACATGTTCAAGAAAACTGGCAAGAAGATAGAGAAAGAACCTCAATTCAGGTAAAGAGGCTAAATAAAATTACCTTTTATTGTTAAGCAACCCGATCTCACAGATAGCATATTTCTTCTCATTTTATCATGATAAGACCACTATCAATAAAAATATATACGTAAGTAACTGTTTAGAAATTTGTAGTACTTCCCACTAAAAAAGTGAAACCGTGTAAGTAGGTTGTACAACAGCTACATATGAGATATAAATTAATATACCTCATTATTTGATGTGGTTTTGTATCCTATACCTTGTCATCCTCTAACATTGGATCTTACACCTAACAAATTTAAACATATATCAGACATTAAACATTTCTTCCCATTTTCATCAAGATAATTTTCTTCCCATTTTCATCAAGATAAGACATCTATCAATAAAACAAATTTGAATATATATTCAGAAATCTTGTAATACCTCCTTTTAAACCAATAACTGTGTTCATAGGCTACATAAAAACTACATATGAGATATAAATATACCTTTTATTTAAACCCAACCCACCAGAACCATTTTGACCCGAAATAATTATTTTTTCTTCAAAATGACTTGTTCTGACCCAAACAAATTTCTACATGTTCCCGACCCAACCTTATCTTGATAACTGGTATTTGTCATCTTACTTTTTCCAGGGGCTGAAACAAGATGCCTTCAATTTGTAGATCAGTTTGTATGTCAAAATCAATTTCAAGATTAACAATACTCCCATCATTAGTGAATTGAAACAATTCAACCCTAGGAAGCCAATCATCAACTCTTCGTTGATTTGCAAGGTTCACAGTAGAAGTTGTTGTCTCCCCTCTTAATCTGTATTTGAGCTTTACATATCCATTTTGACCGAAGTAATAGTAATAGACAAGGTTCACGGTGTATGTGATTGACGGGACAAAAGCTGAGTCTTTACGTGTGTTTTGAATCCCTTATCGTTTGTTTGATAAAGGTCCGCTGGAAATCTGCATGAAGAAGAAGAAGAAGCAAAGAATGATGCATCAATTTATATATACTTATGAAACAATAGGGATAAGTCTGAGTATGACAAGTCACCTTGACCGTTTATGAGACTTATAAGTCTGAGGAGTGGAATCTTCATTTGGAATCAAACAATCTTTCAAGGATACCATATGACAGTGTTTTCCTTTCTTATTAAGCGAAAACCACTGCATAATTAGTAATTTGGGAATTAGTTCTTCTCAGATTATCTTTATAAATAGACATGGCCAATTGAATACTGTTTTGTATCTGTTAAGGTGGACTCCTATGGAGAGGATATGTCTAAGTTCATCAAGGGATGTGTAGAAGAGTGATTGTGAGGCAGCCTCGATTATGTGTTGGTACTCTTCAAACAATGGAAGTTGCACCTATATAATGATATATCCAAGCAATTAAGTGAGCCATACATTCGGGGTTAAGTGTCATTTTTTTCTTTATATCTTGTATAAATGACATAACCATTGGCAATAAAGTGCTTACTTTTTCTTCAGATGGCTGAAACTCGATGCATGCGACTAGTAATTGGACCTCATAACGGTTTTCAAAGTCAAATTGAAGGTTTGCAGTTGAGTTTTGGGTTGTAAAGTGATACAATGGAACAATGAACCATCCATCTTCTCTCTCATGTATAGAAGGGTAAATTATGAAAACTTTTGCCTCTCCATCTATTTTGTATCGCAGGGGGTTATTTGAATTGACATCTGATTGATCTTTATATCGGAAGACAAGGTTGAGGGTGTATGAGATTTGAGGTGTCAATTATTCACCTCTCACACGTGCTTTGAAAGTTAAATAATAATCGTAACATAGCCCCCTGGAAATCTGCATAAAGAAGATGTGGAAAACTAGAAGGGGGGTTGAATAGTTTACCGTTTAAAATCTTTTTAACTTGTTAAGTTAGTTTTGAAACTTTCCGTTTGATCAAAGATATATACACAAACACAATATATAACATGAACGTAAATGAAAGAAACGATCAAACCACAACACGAGTATTTATCGTGGTTCGGCTACAAGGACTCTTTTTCCTTGCCCTACGTCCACGCCCCGAGTATCCAACTCGAGAGTTTCTTTCACTAGTCAACAAGCTCCTTTCATCGGCGGAGAAAACCTTACACGTCGCTTATACTTTTACCGACACTAAGCTAGATGTCGAGTTCTTTACCAAGGGTAGAACCACTCCCGTTAGTTCTTTTACAAGGGTACAACTACTCCTGATACACTTTGTATTTTGAGGACTAAAATACTAACCGATCACTACTGAAAATACACAATCAAATGAAGTGTAAACTACACAAGTCTACACAATGCTAAGCTAACAAGTCTTGCAACGTTGTGTTGAATACTTGTTACTTTTAATGAGCTCGTGAATCTCTATGCTACAAAAAGAAACTTCACATATGAAATGTTAAAGGGTTAGATGAAAGAATGAATGTGTGTGTGTAAAATATGATGTAGAGTGATAAACCAAAATTCAACTTGTGGCTTGGTATTTATAGCCAAACTTTCTGCAGGTCTGGCGGATCAGGCGGAACCCTCAGATGGGTTCCGCCCGTGTACCCCCAGGGTACCGCCGGGCTTGCAGTTGGTTTTGCAATAAATCTTGCAAACCAAACAAAGTCACATCTCATTACTCCTTGCAAACCAAACAATGTCACATCTCATAATATCAAGTCAAACACTAAAGTTGCAAGCAACAACTTAGTAAGTCAAACACATTTCTTTCCATAAATGTATAATGAAAAAACTTGCCATAAATGTGATGTGACAATTCTATTTTTAGAAAATAAAAAGTGTTGTGTTTTAAGAAATGTAAAATGTAGTAAAAGTCTAGTTTATGCAAGTCTTTAAAACTAAGATTATGTTTTACTTAGAAACTAATGTTTACATTTTGTCGTTAACAAAACTTAGCGAAGATCGTAAAATATAAATAACGTTTTTAGGCGATATTTGTATTAACAATCTCCCCCTTTTTGTTGATGACAAAACATAAACTTTGTTTTTAAGTAACTCACAAAATCTTGGTGTTTAAGTCTTAAAAAAAATTATATTAAACTTGTTTTACTTAAGTGATGAAAATCATATTAAGTTTTGAAGGTTTAATATATTTCTCCCCCTTTTTGTCGAAACAAAAAGTAGAGTAGCGAAGCGGAAAAATGCACTTGCTCCCCCTTGCTTGTTACTCCCCCTAAAAGGAGTGCCAAGGTGGGAAACATGGATTTTGATCCTACAAAACAAATGGTTAGTTGGTGATATATATAGCCAAGCTTGTAGTTACCACACACATTGCAACCACAATGACAACATAAAAATGATCAACCAACAATGCACGAAAGTAAGTAGAAAGAAATAGCATTCCAAGTAAAATTTTGACTTATAAAAGTCAAAGGACAAGAAATGGGATATATTCTTCTACTTCTAAAAAATTAAAAAATAACCAAGAAAGAAAAATAAAATCCTATTTTCCTAAATTGGGGCAAACGGCCTCCAAATGGTTGTCTAGGATTTGTTTGGGTGGGAAAGAGCATCCAAACATTCTATGACGTGTTGGAATGCAAACCGGGTTTTGATGCGTGGGAATCGCAACAAGCTTTACCTCTCGAGGGATCTCGAGAAGCTTACAACCCCCACCAGGCAGTGTACCTGATCGTTGTAGTATAGTATAGTGACAAGTACCAGGGGATTGATCGTTCAGCTTAGGAATAGTGTCGCTAGGATTAGAAAGCCTAAATACTAGTTCTAAAGATGAGGGATGATTATTTTTGTGTTTTTATATTTTTTTGAAAGCAATTAAAATTCTCGGGTTTGAAGGATTTGGGCGGAATTAGTTGCTAATCAACTAACCCAATACTAAAGATGCAATCAAAATAAAATACTAAAAATAAAAACAAACTAAATTATACTAAAGTTGTGAGCAATAAGTGGAGAAAATGTGTCTACTTAGATTTCACTACTGCCTAGACATCTTTTACACGTTAATTACTTGTTATAAATGCATGGATGACGGATCGTATTCCTTAATACCATTCATGGGATGGCACACTTAACTCCCCAATTCTATGAGCTCTTATCTCCTCCTACACCATGCCCAGCACAACTATAGGGATTGTAAACAGTGGCTCATGCATTAAATACAACCAATAAAGACCTAGTGCGCGTCGGTTCATGTTTCTTAAGACATTCAAGCATGTTACCAATTGGAGATCTGCCAGTTTTCTTAAGCCTAACATATAAATCATTCATCCAAAACAAGTATAAACAAGTAATCAACACATAATTAACATCTAGGTTTCATTAGATCTAAGCAAACACAAGATAGATCTAGCCTAGCATGATGGAATTAAGACAAGAACAAGATATAGACAACCAACACATAGATATATTGATTGAATTGAAAGAACACTTATCTCAATTACACATGTAAGGTATCAAGGGCTTGGAACCCTTGAAAAACCTGTAAAATTCGCACCAAGTTCGTACTTAGGGTTTCTCCAAAACTTCTCTCCTTAAATGTGAAAAATTAGAAAACTATATATAGGAAAAGAGGTCTGACGGCGTCAAGACAAAGCTTGAGACGCCGTCACCTCGCCGCCAAAACTATTCTCGGACTGCCTTGATCTACATTTGACGCCGTCAAGACTTAATCATTTCCAGGCCGTCATGACTTTTACTCTTGACGCCCTACCTTCATGACACTGTCAAATCTCTTCTGGATCGCCATGGAATTTTGCTCTTGACGCCGTCAGGGAGTTACTCTTGACGCCGTCACCTACTGTTCCCAGCATGGAAAATTAAGACTTTGGCGTTTTCTTCACTTTTATGCTCCAAAAACGTCCGAATTGCTTCCTTTTCCAGATTTCTCTCCCAAAGTACCTAAAATCACAAAAGGAACGATTTAGGGAAATATTTGATCAAATAAATTCGAATTCGGGCTTAAATGACCTCCTAAAAACGGATCATTTTTCTCCTCATCATATACCCTTACACTTGAGATTTGCTTGTCCTCAAGCAAATGCGCTTTTATTCTACTCAAAATACAAGTTAGGGGTCATTTAACACTAATATAAAAGTAATTACAACAAATAATCGTTCCACTAAAGACCAATAGACAAGCACGGAGGTCATACACAAGCACCTCACAAATAGTGTTTAGATACTCACATCTCTCGGGTGTAATAAAGTATAAATTACAATATGGAAACGGAAGATACCTCTCACTACCTGTCATAGCAAAATAGATTACCATAGGCTTGGGAAAGGATCAAACCTCCACCACATGGCGTAAGCACCTAGGATAAACTATCAAAGGGGTCTTTTAAAGGGTTGTAACGTTAGGTATAGGGATATGAAATACACGGTTTTGTTGGATAAAGGAAGTTTTACTGGTGGCGAGTTAACAATCTTGGTTAATTACATGTACAATATGGCGTTGCTAAGCCAAGACTAGACTCGACTTAAGCTAATAAATGAAAAATAACAAAAACATAAAATAAACATAGAATGAAACGGGATGGTAGTCCGTATGTTTTTTCTCTTTTTCCTTTTTTTTTTCTATTTTTTTTTCTTTTTCTTAATATTTCGATTTTTTTTTTTTTTTTTTTTTTTTTTTTTTTTTGCATACACTCTTACCCTACCATCCAAAATAATACATCATAGGGAATGAACATTTCCCTTACACTTGAATCTTTACATACTTTACAATTAACTAATCTAATGACTCGAATTAAGAAAATTAAAATACTTGGAGCACTTTTAAGATTAACGTACATATGGGGGTAATAAGTGATGTTCTTCCCCATTACTCCATAAAATAAGTACTTACCCATGAGTCCCATGAGTCCCAAAACAATATGTACAAGGATATGACTCGACTTAGCAACCATGTAATCAATTAGATAGTTAACTTAGGGTTTAACAAATAACAATAATGCACTAAAAATGAGCGCATACACGGAAGGCTAAGGCGATTTGGTTGTACATTTAAGTGGGGTGTAACAAATTCTTCCTTTAAGTAAAATGCTTAAAGTTAGAAACGAAAAGATAGGCTCGGAGGGGTGTACTAGGGGTTTCATGTACTAAAAATGAGTACAACGCTAAGGGTGTGGGAAAAATTAGTTGACTTAACTAGCCAAGTAATATGACTTAAATGGTCAAGTAATTATAATACGGGTTTAACACAAGGGTGATCCTAATCCCTCTTATCATGTAGCAAATCCTACCACACGAATGTAGTCTCACTAGCGGTCTCGGGATGCATCACTAACGCAAGTTCTAGAATCTAAATGCTACCAGTACACTCATAAGCACTAATAATGAATGCTTTTCCTATCAAATCTAAAGGTGAACCTCACATATTTGGGTGGAAATTTTTTCTGAATATACGGTTATGTGCTAGTCATACAATCTCCTATCTATGAGACGCTTGCTATGGCTAAAGTTTCACTCCTAAATGTTGTAAAAAATTTTAAATTTGGCGCTAAAATTGCACTAACAAGTATTTCTCATAGTTTTATTACACATCTACCATTAAACAAAACAAACTCAAGCGAAAGTGCATATGTAAGGTATCATCTTTTTACCCTCCCCTTACACTTAAGATGAACATTGTCCCCAATGTTCAAGTAAAGAATGTAAAAGTGAAAAAGTAAAGAGAATGAAATCAAATACTCCCCTGATTCGCTCGGTATGGATAATAAGATGGCCAGGTTAAATCTTCCTCCAAGAAAATGAACAATCAAAGCTTCCCTTCCAGAATATAAATCATCTTCTTGTCATACGTAACCTGTAAAACCTGACAAAATAGACAAGACAACCTCGCGTAAAATCGACGGCATCCTATATAAGCTACTAAATCCTAGAAAACAAGATAAGATATAATGCTTGTGGAATGAAGTTTGCAGATCTCCTGGAGATTATAAAACTTGATAATTCACAAAAACCATAAGACTCCGTTAGAAAAACAAAACTGGTAAAATTTCCTGATTTTTACACTTGACGCCGTCAAGAGTAAACTCTTGACGCCGTCAGAAGTGACCTGCAGAAATTCTTATGTTAAGTTTCCGAAAAATTTCTGGAAAAACTTGGTCCTACTTCCTGGAAAATCCTGCAAAACTTCATTATGACTCAATACAAGCATTTGACTCTAACAAATACGAATATACATGTTCACTTAATATTGTGGAGAATCATGATCGGTTTGTTTCTTAAAAACATATTTGGGGTTTCCCCTTACACTTATCTTTTGCAAAAATACCTTTAGGTGGAGTTAAGACTAGGCCAAAACAACAAAGTAAAGTATTTCCACTATTTAGTTTAGAAACATGATCTACCAACAATAAAAATAAAACATGCATACGGAAGCAAATAACAAACAAACAAATAAAATCACACAAAACATGGGTTGCCTCCCAAGAAGCGCTTTTCTTTATTTACGAGTCTTGTAGCTAGACTCAAGGTCATAGGTTAACGTGTATTGCTTATGCTCACATAACCAAGTGTGAGCCATCTAATAGTCGCCTCATCTTTCTTATATTCGTCTCCTAACTCTAAGCATCTGCGATAATATCTTTTATTCTTTTCATGCGTGTACTTAAGTCCTTTTCTCTTATCATTCTCACTTAATATTTCCATGGGCGGATACCTACTACACTTTTCCATGGAAAAATCTTTGAACCTAGGGTGTGTGTGGGGCATTTGATAGACAAAATCTTCATCCCCATTCGAGAATGTAATTAGCCCTTCTATGAGTTTTTCATCGAGGTTGGTCAACCGTTTGAAGGGTTTTCCAAACACAACTTGGGTCAACTTATCATCAATAAACTCTCCTAGATTCTCCATAACCATGAACTCAACAAGATAAACCAAGCTTCCTACAAACACATGCAATGGTATTGCCTTAGCAATAATGTTTTCTCCTTTGTATTCTAACTCATCTACCATGATTTTATTGTATTCATTACGTGAGATTATGTTCATTGGAAGAGATGAGTTGAGATAGGCGTTAAAGCTCTTAAATCCGATCTTACAAGGGAATTGCATGTTAAACGAACTATCGCACTCAATTCTAGTTCTAGGGTCGACATACCTAAGAGGGTTTATTTCCTCTTCCATTCTATCCTCATTAATCACGTCACCATCATCAAGATCCTCATCGGAGTCTGAATAGTAAAAAGGACTAGCCCTACGGTCATCATCATGATCAGACTCTTCTAGCTCAGAATTATTGTCAAAGTGGTGGTTGGGTGAGAGGTTAGGTGGGTTCTCATTCTCCAATAGAGGGAGTGGGGCTGGCATTTGGAAAATCCTACGACGAATAACAGGAATCAAACGATCAATGTTATTGTTATCCATCGAAACAGTTTACGAACAAAGACACAAAGAAATAGATAGACTAAAGAGATCCTAAAAATAAAAATAAAATCTTACTAGAAAGGAATCTAGCAAGTAGACCTAATAAAAAGAAATTCTAACCTAGACAATAACTATTCCCCGGGCTGCGGCGCCAAAAACTTGATGCGTGGGAATCGCAACAGGCTTTACCTCTCGAGGGATCTCGAGAAGCTTACAACCCCCACAAGGCAGTGTACCTGATCGTTGTAGTATAGTATAGTGACAAGTACCGGGGGATAGATCGTTCAACTTAGGAATAGTGTCGCTAGGATTAGAAAGCCTAAATACTAGTTCTAAAGATGAGGGATGATTATTTTTGTGTTTTTATATTTTTTTGAAAGCAATTAAAATTCTCGGGTTTGAAGGATTTAGGCAGAATTAGTTGCTAATCAACTAACCCAATACTAAAGATGCAATCAAAATAAAATACTAAAAATGAAAACAAACTAAATTATACTAAAGTTGTGAGCAATAAGTGGAGAAAATGTGTCTACTTAGATTTCACTACTCCCTAGACATCTTTTACACGTTAATTACTTGTTATAAATGCATGGATGACGGATCGTATTCCTTAATTCCATTCATGAGGTGGCACACTTAACTCCCCAATTCTATGAGCTCTTATCTCCTCCTACACTATGCCCAGCACAACTATAGGGATTGTAAACAGTGGCTCATGCATTAAATACAACCAATAAAGACCTAGTGCGCGTCGGTTCATGTTTCTTAAGACGTTCAAGCATGTTACCAATTGGAGATCTGCCAGTTTTCTTAAGCCTAACATATAAATCATTCATCCAAAACAAGTATAAACAAGTAATCAACACATAATTAACATCTAGGTTTCATTAGATCTAAGCAAACACAAGATAGATCTAGCCTAGCATGATGGAATTAAGACAAGAACAAGATATAGACAACCAACACATAGACATATTGATTGAATTGAAAGAACACTTATCTCAATTACACATGTAAGGTATTAAGGGCTTGGAACCCTTGAAAAACCTGTAAAATTCGCACCAAGTTCGTACTTAGGGTTTCTCCAAAACTTCTCTCCTTAAATGTGAAAAATTAGAAAACTATATATAGGAAAAGAGGTCTGACGGCGTCAAGACAAAGCTTGTGACGCCGTCACCTCGCCGCCAAAACTATTCTCAGACTTCCTTGATCTACATTTGACGCCGTCAAGACTTAATCATTTCCAGGCCGTCATGACTTTTACTCTTGACGCCCTACCTTCATGACACCATCAAATCTCTTCTGGATCGTCATGGAATTTTGCTCTTGACGCCATCAGGGAGTTACTCTTGACGCCGTCACCTACTGTTCCCAGCATGGAAAATTAAGACTTTGGCATTTTCTTCACTTTTATGCTCCAAAAACGTCCGAATTGCTTCCTTTTCCAGATTTCTCTCCCAAAGTACCTAAAATCACAAAAGGAACGATTTAGGGCAATATTTGATCAAATAAATTCGAATTCGGGCTTAAATGACCCCCTAAAAACGGATCATTTTTCGCCTCATCAGGTTTCATCTTGGAATTGTTGAAGCAACGTTTTGATGCTTGCACCCATTTGCTCACAATTTGAGCAAACATGGGGATGAGTGGGTGGAAATGGGTTGGTTTTGGTTTCTTGGTTTGAGGGTTGGTTGGTTTTTGGTTCTTGGGTGGATGATGGGTTTGGTATTGAGTCAAGCAAGGTGGTTTGAAATTCCATTGCTTGATGGAGGTGGTTCTCAACCATGTTTTGTATATCCTCATATGAAGGAAAGAAAGACTCAAAGGTTTGGGCTTGAGAGTGTGGTGGAGTTGGGTGATCATGGTTTTCAAAGTTTGGTTCTCCATAAAGAGGACCATGGATGTCATGGTAGATGGGGTGAAACAACAATGGTTTGGGTTGATGGTACACTTGTTGTGGTGGTTGAGAGGTGATTGTTGACTTAGTCACAGTGAAAAATGGTTTAGAAGTTCAGAAATTGTGATGAAGAAGGTGTGATTTGATAGTGTTTAGGATGACTTAATTTATAGTGTTGAGGGATTATGGAAAGGAGTGTTTGGATTTGATGTTAGTCCATACAAAAATGGAGGTTTCTAATGATTTGGAAAAGTAATTGTGGGTTGTCATATCATGGAAGTCAATCCAATGAAAATGGTGAAGTGAGAAAACAAGTTTTGCACTAAATGCTTAGTGGTTTTGGTGGATTTGTTGGAGTATAAATCTCAGGGATTTCAAGGATCCTTTAAAAGGATTCCTTCCTTTATGTGTGAGGGGTCCTTGAGGTTGTTATGGCTATTTTTTGAATTTTGGCGGGAAAGGGTTTTGGTTATGTTTATGAAGGAGAAGTACCCTATTATCCTAAACACATTGCAGGAAATGGGTCTCTATCTAAAAGAATTGGATTTTGGTGTTTGGATGTTGAAATGTTGAAAACAAAAACAAAAATTCTGCAGGCTTCTGGCAGAACCCTTAGAATACACAGGCGGAACCCATTTGAGGGTGCCGCCTGGTCCGTTGGGCCATTTCTGGGATTCCCAGAAAATGCACTGGTGGAACCCAATTTTGGGTACCGCCAGATCCGCCAGAGCCTAAAAAGTTGGCAGTCCGCGTTTTTGACCCGCGAGACGATTTTCAAAATTTTCGAAAACTCCTAAAATCAAAAAGATAAGGCATTTCTGGTTAGGCAATGCAAAAAATAGACACGTAAACACTCATTTCATAGGACTTTGACCTTGAGGTCGAGAATTTCACTATACTTAGTGAAAATATCATAAGCTTGAAAATTTGACAACTTGTCAAAAGTTGTCTACCTGCATCAAAGTTAGATACTACATGTTCCAAATTGTATCAAACAATGTACGAACACACAAATACATCACAAATATTGTTTAAACGACCAAATTTGTTCAAATATCACCTAGTGCCAAACACTCCTACACACCCGCTCTCATTGACGGTCAATCTTGTTCTTGAGCTTTCCAAGGAACCTTCTAAGATTCTTAAACATCCCCTTTGTTTGCTTGAACTCCGCCGACTCGTTTGGAATATCCGGAAGTTGGGATAGGTATTCGAGAGGTGGGAGCCTAGAGTTTGGCAAATTGTCATCTTCACTCATTGAGGAAGACGATGATGAGGTAGGAAGATGAGGACGTTTTCCTTGGGCTTTGTACACTCTCTTATCACTAAGTGGAACAAATGTGTGTGGAATGAAAGAGTAGTCAATACGAAGACCATTTGGAGTTGGTGGAATTGGTGAGATGAACCTAAAGAGACGGGTCAAGAGCATTCTGATACGTAGGGATTGCACCAGGCTTTACCTCTTGAGGGATCTTGAGAAGCTTACAACCCCCACCAGGCAGTGTACCTGATTGTTGTAGTATAGTATAGTGACAAGTACCGGGGGATTGATCGTTCAGCTAGGAATAGTGTCGTAAGGATTGAAATTAATCTAACTAGGTCTAAAGGTGAAGGATGATTCTTTTTATGTTTTTATATTTTATGAAAAGCAAGTAAAAATCTCGGGTATTGGGAGAGTGGGCGGAATTAGTTGCTAATCAACTAACCCAAAAGCTACTAATTAATCTAATAAACAAGAAAATAAACTAAGGTTCTACAAGATAAGTGAAGCATGTCTACCTATGATATGTTACTCCTTGCTAGCTATCCAATTCTACCTATTGAATTTTCACACCTTGTTTTAATTGACGGGTTGTATTCCTTAATACCATTCATGGGGTGGCATACTTACTTCCCCAATCCTATGAGTGCCTACTTCACTCCTATGTCGAGCCTGCTAGAAGCTCCTAACATGGGATCATTAGAATTTACTCATGCATTAAATACAACCAATAAAACCTAGTACACATCAGTTCATGTTTCCTAAGACGTTCAAGCATGTTACACAATGGAGATCTGCCAGTTTTCTTAAGCCTAACATTGAATTCATTCAATCAAAACAAGAATCAATAGGAAACAAGAATTATAAACTAAACCAACTAGATCTATTGAAGTTGTCACGCTTTAATTGATGGAGATAGACACACACATCAACAAGCCCTCATTGATGGAGATAGACACAAACATCAACAAGAAATCAATGAGATCTAATTAATTATACATAAGTTTCACACAATCATAAGTAGACACAAGGTGAATTAGCAAAACATCATCAAAGAAGAGCAATCAACAATGATAATGGAAAACATAATTAAGATAGAATCAACAAACCAATACATGATGTTTATGGAGTGATTGAAACCCTCTAAGTTGCTGGAAAAACACCTACCTAAACCCAGGAATCGACCTTAGGGTTTAGGGCATACAAAAAGTGAAGTTATGATGTTATATTTATAGGCATGTTTTCTGTCAGTAAGGCTTGATGGCGTCAGCCCATTCTTCTTGACGCCGTCACGACCATTTTTTCACCAAATTGTAGATCTCTTCGTCCTCTTCGCGTGGGCTTTTGAATCACCTCAATCCGAGTTCGTATGCAAAAGTTATGACCAAAACAATATCAGCTACTCCGCGCGCAAGTTTTGACAAGTTAACACATGACGGCCTTAGGTGACTCCTTCACGTTCCTTCTAGGCCGTCACCACTTTTACTCTTGACGCCGTCATAAAAAACCTCTTGACATTTATGCTCCAAAATTAAGACTTTGCCGTTTTCTTCACATTTATGCTCCAAAAACGTCCAAAATGCTTCCTTTTTCTAGAATTCACTCCCAAAGTACCTAAAATCACAAAAGGAACGATTTAGGGCAATATTTGATCAAATAAATTCAATTCCGGGCTTAAATGACCCCCTAAAAGTGGTTCATTTTTCGCCTCATCATATACCCTTACACTTGAGATTTGCTTGTCCTCAAGCAAATGCGCTTTTATTCTACTCAAAATACAAGTTAGGGGTCATTTAACACTAATATAAAAGTAATTACAACAAATAATCGTTCCACTAAAGACCAAAGACAAGCACGGAGGTCATACACTAGCACCTCACAAATAGTGTTTAGATACTCACATCTCTCGGGTGTAATAAAGTATAAATTACAATATGGAAATGGAAAACATCTCTCACTACCTGTCATAGCAAAATAGATTACCATAGGCTTGGGAAAGGATCAAACCTCCACCACATGGCGTAAGCACCTAGGATAAACTATCAAAGAGGTCTTTTAAAGGGTTGTAACGTTAGGTGTAGGGATATGAAATACACGGTTTTGTTGGATAAAGGAAGTTTTTACTGGTGGCGAGTTAACAGTCTTGGTTAATTACATGTACAATATAGCGTTGCTAAGCCAAGACTAGACTCGACTTAAGCTAATAAATGAAAAATAATAAAAACATAAAATAAACATAGAATGAAACGAGATGGTAGTCCGTATGTTTTTTTTTTTTTTTTTTTTTTTTTTTTTTTTTTTTTTTTTTTTTTTTTTTTTTTTGCATACACTCTTACCCTTGTTTTTACGATTTTTTTTTTTTTTTTTTTTTTATTATTTTTTATTTATTTATTTATTTATTTGCATACACTCTTACCCTACCATCCAAAATAATACATCATAGGGGATGAACGTTTCCCTTACACTTAAATTTTTTCATACTTTACAATAAACTAATCTAATGACTCGAATTAAGAAAATCAAAACACTTGGAGTACTTTTAAGATTAACGCACCTATGGGGGTAATATATGATGTTCTTCCCCATTACTCCATAAAATAAGTTCTTACCCATGAGTCTCAATCGTCCCAAAACAATATGTACAAGGATATGACTCGACTTAGCAACCATGTAATCAATTAGATAGTTAACTTAGGGTTTAACAAATAACAATAATGCACTAAAAATGAGCGCATACACGGAAGGCTAAGACGATTTGGTTGTACATTTAAGTGGGGTGTAACAAATTCTTCCTTTAAGTAAAATGCTTAAAGTTAGAAATGAAAAGATAGGCTCGGAGGGGTGTACTAGGGGTTTCGTGTACAAAAAATGAGTACAACGCTAAGGGTGTGGGAAAATTAGTTGACTTAACTAGCCAAGTAATATGACATAAATGGTCAAGTAATTATGATACGGGTTTAACACAAGGGTGATCCTAATGCCTCTTATCATGTAATAAATCCTACCACACAAATGTAGTCTCACTAGCGGTCTCGGGATGCATCACTAACGCAAGTTCTAGAATCTAAATGCTACCGGTACACTCATAAGCACTAATAATAAATGCTTTTCCTATCAATATAAAGGCGAACCTCACATATTTGGGTGGAAAATTTTTCTGAATATACGGTTATGTGCTAGTCATACAATCTCCTATCTATGAGACGCTTGCTATGGCTAAAGTTTCACTCCTAAATGTTGTAAAAATTTTTAAATTGCACTAACAAGTATTTCTCATAGTTTTATTACACATCTACTATCAAACAAAACAAACTCAATCGAAAGTGTACATGTAAGGTATCATCATTTTACCTTCCCCTTACACTTAAGATGAACATTGTCCCCAATGTTCAAGTAAAGAATGTAAAAGTGAAAAAGTAAAAAGAATGAAATCAAATACTCCCCTGATTCGCTCGGTATAGATAATAAGGTGGCCAGGTTAAATCTTCCTCCAAGAAAATGAACAATCAAAGCTTCTCTTCCAGAAAAATAAATCATCTTCTTGTCATACATAACCTGTAAAACCTGAAAAAACAAACACAAAAACCCAAAGCATCAATCCGAACAAAGAAAACTCACAACTAGATGTAATTCTAGACTTAGGAATAGAAACAAAACAATTAAAGATATTATGCTTGTGGAATGAATGTTTGCAGATTTCCTGGAGTTTATAAAACTAAAGAATTAACAAAAATTTTAAGACTCCGGTATAAACAAAAACTAGCAAAATTTCCAGAATTTTACACATGACGCCATCAAGAGTAAACTCATGACGCCATCAGAAGTGACCTGCAGAAATCTTTATGTTAAGTTTTCGGAAAATTTCTGGAAAAACTTATGTCCTACTTCCTGGAAAATCCTGCAAAACATCATTATGACTCGATACAAGCATTTGACTCTAACAAGTACTAATACACATGTCCATTTAATATTGTTGTGGTTCATGCTCAATTTCGTTCTTATAAACAAATTTGGATCTCCCTTACACTTATCTTTTGCAAAATACCTTTATATGTAATTAAGATGAAGTTAAAAACAAAATAAAGCATTTTCACAATTTACCTTGAAACATGAGCCACAAACAATAAAAATAAAACATGCATACGGAAACAAATAAAATCAAACAAACAAACAAACAAACAAACAAATAAAAACACACAAAACATGGGTTGCCTCCCAAGAAGCGCTTGTTTTTGTTCGACTCACGAGCCTGACTCTACCCTTATTTAACGGAAATAGGGGAGGTTTTCCCTACACTTAGGATCAAGTGTGGGTGAAAGTAGTGATACACACCCTTAGGGTGTGAATATGTCACGTGAGGTGAAGGGGGTGAGTGAATGGCTTCCTTCATCCTAAAACTACCCGGATAATATTGGTTGATGGGTGGGTCGGTTCCTCTTTTGTCTCCTAGAAATATATCTAAGGATGGAAAGGCGTGTAAAGATTGAAGTTCCGGTTCATCAACACTAGGAAATTCCCTAGAACTAGGAGTAAGGTTATCACTACAAGTGTTCAAACCTATATCCTCAAGTGGTGCCTGGTTCAAGGGTTCTACCTCCATCGGAATTCCTAAAGTTTCTTCTGCTTCTTCCGGGTAAGTCACGGGCGGTGTGTGTGCCTCAAATGATGGTTGAGTATTTTGTGGGCTTATGTTATTTACCTCATCATTCCATGTGTTAATATCACCTATATCTTCAACATGTGTTTTATTATAATCTAGCCCTAGCATTCTCCCAAGTATCTCACGTGCTTCTCTAGGCATCTCAACTTCTATGTCCGAAGCATAAGGATCATCTTCAATATTCTGACTGCTATATACAAATTGCCCAAGAGATTCATCATCTGTTTCTTGAGATTCATCATCATCGATCATAAAACCTAGGTCTTTTTTATCAATGTGATCATGCTCGGCTAAATCCTTCTCAATTGTTTTCTTAGGTAGTGATAATAGCAAACCTAGTGCTTCATCCAACTTATGATTTGTTGCAATGGCTCTCTCCATAATTCCTTGGCAAACTAGGTCGCATTTCCTATTGGCCTCACTAAAATTAGATCTTAAACATGGAGGTTGTTCATAAGAATCTATCCTAGGTGAAGGCTCATATGATTCATAGGTGTCTCTAAATGAGGTATTTTGAACTCTTTGGTGTGTTAGCCGCTCAACCCTATCTTGTAATCTTAGAAGTCTAAGTGTAATGTCCATTTGAAGCAAATTACAAACAAAATCACAAAGAAAAGATAGACTACGAGAAAGCTACAAAGTAAAAAGAAAAAATCTCACTTGATAGGAATCTAATGAGTAGACCTAATAAAAATCAAATTCAACCTAAACAATAACTATTCCCCGGGCTGCGGCGCCAAAAACTTGATACGTAGGGATTGCACCAGGCTTTACCTCTCAAGGGATCTCGAGAAGCTTACAACCCCCACCAGGCAGTGTACCTGATCGTTGTAGTATAGTATAGTGACAAGTACCGGGGGATTGATCGTTCAGCTAGGAATAGTGTCGTAAGGATTGAAATTAATGTAACTAGGTCTAAAGGTGAAGGATGATTCTTTTTATGTTTTTATATTTTATGAAAAGCAAGTAAAAATCTCGGGTATTGGGAGAGTGGGCGGAATTAGTTGCTAATCAACTAACCCAAAAGCTACTAATTAATCTAATAAACAAGAAAATAAACTAAGGTTCTACAAGATAAGTGAAGCATGTCTACCTATGATATGTTACTCCTTGCTAGCTATCCAATTCTACCTATTGAATTTTCACACCTTGTTTTAATTGACAGGTTGTATTCCTTAAAACCATTCATGGGGTGGCATACTTACTTCCCCAATCCTATGAGTGCCTACTTCACTCCTATGTCGAGCCTGCTAGATGCTCCTAACATGGGATCATTAGAATTTACTCATGCATTAAATACAACCAATAAAACCTTGTACACATCGGTTCATGTTTCCTAAGACGTTCAAGCATGTTACACAATGGAGATCTGCCAGTTTTCTTAAGCCTAACATTGAATTCATTCAATCAAAACAAGAATCAATAGGAAACAAGAATTATAAACTAAACCAACTAGATCTATTGAAGTTGTCACGCCTTAATTGATGGAGATAGATACACACATCAACAAGCCCTCATTGATGGAGATAGATACAAACATCAACAAGAAATCAATGAGATCTAATTAATTATACACAAGTTTCACACAATCATAAGTAGACACAAGGTGAATTAGCAAAACATCATCAAAGAAGAGCAATCAACAATGATAATGGAAAACATAATTAAGATAGAATCAACAAACCAATACATGATGTTTATGGAGTGATTGAAACCCTCTAAGTTGCTGGAAAAACACCTACCTAAACCCAGGAATCGACCTTAGGGTTTAGGGCATACAAAAAGTGAAGTTATGATGTTATATTTATAGGCATGTTTTCTGTCAGTAAGGCTTGACGGCGTCAGCCCATTCTTCTTGACGCCGTCATGACTATTTTTTCACCACATTGTAGAGCTCTTCGTCCTCTTCGCGTGGGCTTTTGAATCACCTCAATCCGAGTTCGTATGCAAAAGTTATGACCAAAACAATATCAGCTATTCCGCGCGCAAGTTTTGACAAGTTAACACATGACGGCCTTGGGTGACACCTTCACGTTCCTTCTGGGCCATCACCACTTTTACTCTTGACGCCGTCATAAAAAACCTCTTGACGCCGTCAGGTACTGTTCCTAGCAAGGAAAATTAAGACTTTGCCGTTTTCTTCACTTTTATGCTCCAAAAACGTCCAAAATGCTTCCTTTTCCAGAATTCACTCCAAAAGTACCTAAAATCACAAAAGGAACGATTTAGGGCAATATTTGATCAAATAAATTCAATTCCGGGCTTAAATGACTACTAAAAGTGGTTCATTATTCGCCTCATCACATTCCATACGGCATAGCCGTTGTGCCATGCACGGGAATGTCGGCCATTCTCTTGGCCATGTAGTAGGCAAGGTTGAAGGGTTGCCTAACGGACAAGGAGTAGAGCATGTAGCAAAGGCAAAGGTTGATATGATCACGGTTTCCTATTGTGCTAATGACATTGGCTCTAAGGACTTCCTCCCATTTCTTGAATTGGGGCTTAAGTTCATTTAATTCCATTCCATATGGGTCCTTATCGACCTCATTTCCTGAACGGGTTCTCCTAGTGTTGGTGGTCCTAACAAAGAGGTAGTCACGGAGTACATCTTTTGACACAAGAGGTGTGTCATAAGGATGGAAACGGTCTTGGAGGTTGTCAAGAGTTGAGAGGGAGTGCAAGTCGGAGTAGATGCAAGTACCACGGTGTGGGACACCTAGGATTTGAGCAAACTCCTCAAGAGTGAAAGAGTATTGATGACTACTAACCCCAAAGTTGATAGACATTTGACCATAATCATCCGTGGAGAGGACGGAGGATGCATAGAACTCTAGAATGAATCTTGGACAAATAGGCTCGTCGATATTCAAAAGACACTCAAAGTTGATTGTGGCAAATTCGGCGTAAAAGTTTGTGCCTTCTAGGAAAGACGGGTCAATGGTTCTATCCTCATGGACATAGTGTTTTTCTAAGGCTTTGAAAACATTGACTTGGTTTGGGGTAAGGCCTTTGGTTTTGTGGTGTTTTGGTAGGTACTTAATGGTGTCCTTGTGGTCGTAGTGGGTTAGAGGATGCATGATGATTCCTAGAACAACAAAATTTCACATTTTAGTTTAAGTAAACTACTATTATAATGTGGATGTTCTAGTGTGTGCCTATATGAAAACAATGTGGAGGTACGGTTATCTTGACTCATTTTGATGCTTCAAAAATCGTTTTATGCAAGTTTTGTTATAAAACAAAAGATAACCCAAACGCTCCTAATTCAATGTAGCTTCGTTTGAATGTACCCGAAAATACATATTGGTTATGTATTCCCTTTAGCATTCAAGAGACATTATGCAAGTGATGTTTTAAACATAACGTTTTGATTTTGTATTCTCAATGTGAGACGAAAAAATATTTGTCCTACTTGTGAGAAATTTTTGGAAGAATTTGACATGGGGTGTTTTAGCAAACATGTTTATACTAAGTAAGAATGCAATTCTTAACTATGGGAAACATGATTAGTTTTGTTAAACACCTAATCTTACGCATGAGTTTTTCAAGTTAATGCATAACCCCAAGTTTTTGTTTTTGTGCAAGAAATAGAATTCCTAGACTTAGATCAGGATTGTAATCAAGTTTAGAATACTTACAGTGATGATTGATTTGCAATGTAAATGAATTGAAGACCAAGAATTCGTAGGTATGGATGGATGGTAAAGTGCATAGTAGCAGTTTAGAAGTGGTGGTATGAAATAATGGGTGTTTGGCTTAATATAAACGAAAAAATGATTCTGCAGGTCGGCGGACACGGCGGACCCCTGAAATGGGTTCCGTCCGTTGTGTCTGAGGGTTCCGCCCACCCTGCTGAGAAAAAGAGTTATGGATTTGTTTTGATTTTTGTGATTTTGTCTAATGTCCAGAACTACAATATAGGTTCCATGAGTCCTAAGCCTAGTCTAAGAAGGTTAAAAGGTTCACGTTTAAGGGGTTTTGTGAGAATGTCGGCTATGTTGTCTTCGGAAGAAACTTTCTCAATTGAGATATTTCCTTTTTGAACGTTGTCACGAAGGAAATGATGACGGATTTCAATACGTTTGGTACGAGCATGTTGAACCGGGTTTTTGCTAAGATCAATGGCACCTTTGTTGTCACAAAGAATTGTGATGTCGTTGAGTTGAATTCCGTAGTCGACAAGAGCTTGCTTCATCCAAAGAGCTTGTTGACATGCCTTTCCGGCCGAAACGTACTCGGCTTCCGTTGTTGAGATAGCAAGAGCCGTTTACTTCTTAGAGAACCATGAGGTAAGACAATGTCCAACAAAAGTACAAATACCACTTGTACTTTTTCTATCGACATAGTCACCGGCATGATCCGAGTCGGCATACACTATGGTGTCTATTCCCGTTCCTTTGGGATACCATAAACCTAAATGTGTAGTGCCCTTAATATACCTAAAAATCCTTTTAACGGCTTCGAGATGGGTAGTCTTAGGATCTTCTTGAAAACGAGCACATAGACAAACACTAAACATAATGTCGGGTCTACTAGCCGTTAGGTAAAGTAGACTACCAATCATACCTCTATATTTAGTGCTATCTACGGATTCACTTTTCTCATCCTTGGTGAGTTTAGTTTCCGTGGACATGGGTGTTTTGATTGGTTTCGAATCTTCTAATCCAAATTTCTTAAGCATGTCCTTAATATATTTAGATTGGTTAAAGAAGATACCATCTTCTAGTTGTTTAATTTGGAGTCCTAAGAAAAAGTTTAGTTCTCCCATCATACTCATTTCAAACTCGTCATGCATGATTTTTGAGAAATCCACACATAATTCTTGACAAGTTGATCCGAATATAATGTCATCAACATAGATTTGGACTATGATAATATGTGAATCTTTCTTCTTAGTGAAGAGAGTATTATCAACTAAGCCCATGGTAAACTTATGGTCAACTAGGAAGGTTTTAAGTCGATCATACCATGCTTTTTGTAACACCCCCAAAATACCGCAGCGGAAGACTGTGTCATAGGGGTGCTACTTCATAATACAAAGTACAAGTTATAGAAAACGAACTCTAAATGGGACGTTTTGAAAAGTTACCATTCGATTAATGATTTCAAAGTTACAAACATGAGATTCCAAAGTATGATACATAAATGTATACAAAATGTTTTGAATGGTAAATGATAAAAGCGTAAGTCTTCAGAATATGCAGCTTGACTCTAAGTTCCACGCACTAGCTATCGCCTTACTAACCTGAGATAAACATGCTAAAGTGTCAACACAATGGTTGGTGAGTTCATAGAGTTTGTCTTAAAACAGTTGAAAAGTCTTTAAAGAATATTCGCACAGCAAAGGCATCGTGAATCCACTCAGTTGCAAGTCCCGCCATAAGAGACTTGCAACCTATGTGTTCACAACCCACTGCTAACATATAGTATGATTTCGATATATGTGTATACGATATATGCACGCTTAATGTAAAGTATCACTGCCTACTGAACCTCTTGACAAGAATAAGCACAAATGCTTCAAAGAATAAGCACAAATGCTTCAAAGCAGGATTATATTCACCCAAGACCAGGAATATATGGCAATGGTGGGGGCGTCAGCCCGATAGTACTATCAATACCTCTCCATCGGCTCCATCCAGGAGTTCAACAGTAGTTAAAGAATATAGCACATAGAATAGGTTTAACACATTAAGGCACATATCGTAATAAAACTACACATCATGTTTAAGAGTATAAAAGTATAGCATAGCATATGAGTAAAATTATCTTTAGTAAAAGAGAAAGCAAGTAGTTTAAGCATGTATCTCCCCAAAAGAGTTTAAAACAAGTATGAAAAGAGTAGGGGCTATGACTCACCTTAAGCTTATGTAATGAGAAATGATATTGGTAGTCGAATCGCGAAAGTCTCTAAGAGCAGCCTATAATAGAACGTTGCGACTTAGGTTTGGAGTAACGTCTAAGAATACGAAGAATTGCCTATATATGTCTTGCATAATGTTCATGATGTAGTACTTAGTATATAGTGTAAGTCTTTGAATATAAATGGTTTATGAAACATGTATAGGTTGTATATCTCTTACTACCGTTCGGGCCGACATAATTCAGAAGTCATGGAGTAAACGTTCGAGGAGCCAGGACACTTTAATTCATAAATCCACAACTCATCTCGACGGCTTACTTAATGAACACCTCACATGAGGATCCCTACTATTGTAGTATTTGATAACAATATATAAGTTTTTTATCTTTAAAAGTTATATGGTCTTTAGCCGTGGCTTTGCCGTGACCTTGGTCATTGTTACCATGGTCTTGAGACTCAACCTTGGCTTTAGCCATGGTTGTGGTCTTGGCTTTAGGTCATTAGACCTCTTGGTCTCATCTAATTACAACCATTATATAGTTACTTTGGTCTAAAAATGGGCTGTTAAGAATTTGTAGAAAATTATCACTCAGAAAGCGTTTTCAGGGCTCGAGCTTTTTTGACCTAAACGAAAACGTCGTTCCGGAAAACTTTCATGTTTTAACTTTTTGATGAATCGGAGCAGAAGGGTGACTTTCAAAATGGCAGAATGCAAACAGTAGGGTATTGGCAGTTTCGGCGTTTTGGTTTCGCTAACTTCTTATGGCCGTATCTTTTGACTCGTGTACTCGTTTTGGGTGATTCAAATTGCTATGTTTTCCTTTTTAAGTCCTCTTTAACAGTAAGTAAGTGTCAAATATCATAGTTATACTATTTTGGTCGTGGTTCTCCATAAAAGTCACTAGTTTACTTGTTTAAATATCATAAGTTAACATATATATACATAACTTGTTTTACTAGTTTTTATACATTATGAACATAATACAAAGACCATATATAGCATGAAAGAAACATAATAATCATGAAAATGATATTGAGCAAGAAAGTGTAATAGGGTTTGCTTACGACTTTTGGCTTTCTAAAGAAAGGAAGTCAAGTATGAAACTAGGACACTAAACCTATGCTTGTAAACCCTTCACCATAACTCTTGAAACCCTTGCTAGCCTTGATCTAACCCTTGTGAAAACCATTTAACTTCAGCCCTAGTAACCTTGTGTAGCTCCTAATTCAACCATGGAATCACCAAACAAACTTGAGAACTAGGTAGAGAATACTAAGACCTTGAACTCTTATGTGTAACTTATAGTTTGAAGATCAAAGGATCATGGTGCTAGGGATTTGTTGTGTGTCATTTTTATTGATGAAGAAAGAAAGGAGAATGAGTTTTCTAAGTCATGTGTGATCATTTATATAGGCTAGGATGAGGAGGTTTGGAAAGTGTTAGGAAAGTGCCTAAACTTGGTGACCAAGTTGTAAATAAGTATGATCTAATGGCTAAAGTCATGAGATGAAGCCACAAGTGTGAATCCCCCCCCCCTAAATGGCGGTAAAAGATGGATAAGGGTGACTAGATGATGACTCTTGGTGCTATCTTGCTTAGTTTGTGTATTTTGACTCCGTAAAATGCTAACCGTAAATGCTTATGTCACAAAACGTAAAACCGGGTATCCTAAAAATATGAAACTTATAAATATGCTAGAACTTATCAATATACTCCATAATAAAATATAAAATGAGTGGTAGGTTCTATTGGGGTGCTCAAACCCTGCTAAAACTGGAAACGCGGGTCTAAAATGCGTAATACGTAAAACGTACGAAAGTTGCGTAAAATTGAGAAAAGTAAAATGTAACTTTTCTAATAGGATACTAATGACTTAAAATGGCTTATAATGTCTAGGCTGGGCTCTGTCTAGTGCCGGTTGGTATTTAATGTCTTTTAGACATAAAACCGTAAGCCTAAAAATCAAGGAATGACTTATAAAATCAAGGAATGATTTTTGCTCAAAGGAGGAGGAAAAATATGTTGACTTTTTCTAATAAGTTGAAAACTCAAATCGTCTTAGAAACGCGGTGTAGGTATAGGCTAAGGTTACGGCTGAGTAAAAACGCTTAAAACTGAAATTCCAGTTTTTCACGGCCGAGGCTTATTTTGGTCATGTTTTTCACAGTCATGATTAATTCTCAAATAAATCATGAGTGTTTCAAACATTTTTCTGATGCGGGGTCACTTAACGCGGTCGAGTTTCGTTGTGCGTAGAATTTTTTTAATGACGTTTTACCCTAAAACGTGTAATTCCTTAATAACTTTCACGAAAATGATCTGATGAGTGTCAAACTTTTAATTTGTTATGGGAATGATTTATCACTCGAGGCCAAGAAACAAAAATCAAATTTCGGGAAAATTTTGGGAAAATGAATAGTAAAAGTAAATAGTAAAATTTTCCGGGAATAGTAATTAACCTGAAATTGCGAATTGTTACAGTCTCTACCCCTTAAGGAGAACTTCGTCCCGAAGTTCAGTTGATGTTAACTACTTTCGGTGTGTCTAAGAGAATTTGGGATTTCTAATATAGTGGTGTTCACTCTGATTCGTCTAAGGTTCTGGTTAAGGAGTTGTATCAGCTACAATTAAGCCCACTTATTTATAACACATTACTTACATAAAGAAGCGTCCAAATTTATGTAAGTAAGGTCTCATAAACTTATGGTTCGGTGATTTACAATTTCTTTATTTAAATGAAGAGGCGTCCCAATCCATTTAAATAAGGAGATTCTAAATTATCCTACTTAAGAATTTCCGACACAAAATCTGCCTTCTGAGGCCGATTGTAAGATAATCAAGTCATCAAATCCCTAAAGCTAAGCAATAATATTGTTTAACTCAAATCTTGTGTCTCATCAAACAAGAACTATCACAAGATCAAGTTAAATAATTAGTTATTACTGAGCTCCATGTTTTTAATGACTCGACTAATCTCTGGGGTTCCTTATAATACTAAAGTCACATCATCTAACAATGTGGAACTAAACCAATAACTAACAAAAAGCATATGCGTATGTAGTCTGTGTAAGGCAATTAAAGAGGAGAGTCTTAACGTATATAGCAGTTATAGTCTAGGCACTAAATGCAACCTAGTTCTCTATAACCAAGTCTCTAATACCAATCTGTAACACCCCCAAAATACCGCAGCGGAAGACTGTGTCATAGGGGTGCTACTTCATAATACAAAGTACAAGTTATAGAAAACGAACTCTACATGAGACGTTTTGAAAAGTTACCATTCGATTAATGAATTCAAAGTTACAAACATGAGATTCCAAAGTATGATACATAAATGTATACAAAATGTTTTGAATGGTAAATGATAAAAGCGTAAGTCTTCAGAATATGCAACTTGACTCTAATTTCCACGCACTAGCTATCGCCTTACTAACCTGAGATAAACATGCTAAAGTGTCAACACAATGGTTGGTGAGTTCATAGAGTTTGGCTTAAAATAGTTGAAAAGTCTTTAAAGAATATTCGCACAGCAAAGGCATCGTGAATCCACTCAGTTGCAAGTCCCGCCATAAGAGACTTGCAACCTGTGTGTTCACAACCCACTGCTAACATATAATATGATTTCGATATATGTGTATACGATATATGCACGCTTAATGTAAAGTATCACTGCCTACTGAACCTCTTGACAAGAATAAGCACAAATGCTTCAAAGAATAAGCACAAATGCTTCAAAGCTGGATTATATTCACCCAAGACCAGGAATATATGGCAATGGTGGGGGCGTCAGCCCGATAGTACTATCAATACCTCTCCATCGGCTCCATTCATGAGTTCAACAGTAGTTAAAGAATATAGCGCATAGAATAGGTTTAACACATTAAAGCACATATCGTAATAAAACTACACATCATGTTTAAGAGTATAAAAGTATACCATAGCATATGAGTAAAATTGTCTTTAGTAAAAGAGAAAGCAAGTAGTTTAAGCATGTATCTCCCCAAAAGAGTTTAAAACAAGTATGAAAAGAGTAGGGGCTATGACTCACCTTAAGCTTATATAATGAGAAATGATATTGGTAGTCGAATCGCGAAAGTCTCTAAGAGCAGCCTATAATAGAACGTTGTGACTTAGGTTTGGAGTAACGTCTAAGAATACGAAGAATTGCCTATATATGTCTTGCATAATGTTCATGATGTAGTACTTAGTATATAGTGTAAGTCTTTGAATATAAATGGTTTATGAAACATGTATAGGTTGTATATCTCTTACTACCGTTCGGGCCGACATAATTCAGAAGTCATGGAGTAAACGTTCGAGGAGCCAGGACACTTTAATTCGTAAATCCACAACTCATCTCGCCGGCTTACTTAATGAACTCCTCACATGAGGCTCCCTACTATTGTAGTATTTGATAACAATATATAAGTTTTTGATCTTTAAAAGTTATATGGTCTTTAGCCGTGGCTTTTCCGTGACCTTGGTCATTGTTACCATGGTCTTGAGACTCAACCTTGGCTTTAGCCATGGTTGTGGTCTTGGCTTTAGGTCATTAGACCTCTTGGTCTCATCTAATTACAACCATTATATAGTTACTTTGGTCTAAAAATGGGCTGTTAAGAATTTGAAGAAAATTATCACTCAGAAAGCGTTTTCAGGGCTTGAACTTCTTCAATCTGACCGAAAACGTCGTTCCGGACAACTTTCGTGTTTTAACTTTTTCATGAATCGGACCAGAAGGGTGACTTTCAAAATGGCAGAATGCAAACAGTAGGGTATTGGCAGTTTCGGCGTTTTGGTTTGGCTAACTTCTTATGGCCGTATCTTTTGACTCGTGTACTCGTTTTGGGTGATTCAAATTGCTATGTTTTCCTTTTTAAGTCCTCTTTAACAGTAAGTAAGTGTCAAATATCATAGTTATACTATTTTGGTCGTGGTTCTCCATAAAAGTCACTAGTTTACTTGTTTAAATATCATAAGTTAACATATATATACATAACTTGTTTTACTAGTTTTTATACATTATGAACATAATACAAAGACCATATATAGCATGAAAGAAACATAATAATCATGAAAATGATATTGAGCAAGAAAGTGTAATAGGGTTTGCTTACGACTTTTGGCTTTCTAAAGAAAGGAAGTCAAGTATGAAACTAGGACACTAAACCTATGCTTGTAAACCCTTCACCATAACTCTTGAAACCCTTGCTAGCCTTGATCTAACCCTTGTGAAAACCATTTAACTTCAGCCCTAGTAACCTTTTGTAGCTCCTAATTCAACCATGGAATCACCAAACAAACTTGAGAACTAGGTAGAGAATACTAAGACCTTGAACTCTTATGTGTAACTTATAGTTTGAAGATCAAAGGATCATGGTGCTAGGGATTTGTTGTGTGTCGTTTTTATTGATGAAGAAAGAAAGGAGAATGAGTTTTCTAAGTCATGTGTGATCATTTATATAGGCTAGGATGAGGAGGTTTGGAAAGTGTTAGGAAAGTGCCTAAACTTGGTGACCAAGTTGTAAATAAGTATGATCTAATGGCTAAAGTCATGAGATGAAGCCACAAGTGTGAATCCCCCCCCCCTAAATGGCGGTAAAAGGTGGATAAGGGTGACTAGATGATGACTCTTGGTGCTATCTTGCTTAGTTTGTGTATTTTGACTCCGTAAAATGCTAACCGTAAATGCTTATGTCACAAAACGTAAAACCGGGTATCCTAAAAATATGAAACTTATAAATATGCTAGAACTTATCAATATACTCCATAATAAAATATAAAATGAGTGGTAGGTTCTATTGGGGTGCTCAAACCCTGCTAAAACTGGAAACGCGGGTCTAAAACGCGTAATACGTAAAACGTACGAAAGTTGCGTAAAATTGAGAAAAGTAAAATGTAACTTTTCTAATAGGATACTAATGACTTAAAATGGCATATAATATCTAGGCTGGGCTCTGTCTAGTGCCGGTTGGTATTTAATGTCTTTTAGACATAAAACCGTAAGCCTAAAAATCAAGGAATGACTTATAAAATCAAGGAATGATTTTTGCTCAAAGGAGGAGGAAAAATATGTTGACTTTTTCTAATAAGTTGAAAACTCAAATCGTCTTAGAAACGCGGTGTAGGTATAGGCTAAGGTTACGGCTGAGTAAAAACGCTTAAAACTGAAAATTCCAGTTTTTCACGGCCGAGGCTTATTTTGGTCATGTTTTTCACAGTCATGATTAATTCTCAAATAAATCATGAGTGTTTCAAACATTTTTCTGATGCGGGGTCACTTAACGCGGTCGAGTTTCGTTGTGCGTAGAATTTTTGAATGACGTTTTACCCTAAAACGCGTAATTCCTTAATAACTTTCACGAAAATGATCTGATGAGTGTCAAACTTTTAATTTGCTATGGGAATGATTTATCACTCGAGGCCAAGAAACAAAAATTAAATTTCGGGAAAATTTTGGAAAAATGAATAGTAAAAGTGAATAGTAAAAGTGAATAGTAAAATTTTTCGGGAATAGTAATTAACCTGAAATTGTGAATTGTTACAGTCTTTACCCCTTAAGGAGAACTTCGTCCCGAAGTTCAGTTGATGTTAACTACTTTCGGTGTGTCTAAGAGAATTTGGGATTTCTAATATAGTGGTGTTCACTCTGATTCGTCTAAGGTTCTCGTTAAGGAGTTGTATCGGCTACAATTAAGCCCACTTATTTATAACACATTACATACTTAAAGAAGCGTCCAAATTTATGTAAGTAAGGTCTCATAAACTTATGGTTCGGTGATTTACAATTTCTTTATTTAAATGAAGAGGCGTCCCAATCAATTTAAATAAGGAGATTCTAAATCATCCTACTTAAGAATTTCCGACACAAAATCTGCCTTCTGAGGCCGATAGTAAGATAATCAAGTCATCAAATCCCTAAAGCTAAGCAATAATATTATTTAACTCAAATCTTGTGTCTCATCAAACAAGAACTTTCACAAGATCAAGTTAAATAATTAGTTATTACTGAGCTCCATGTTTTTAATGACTCGACTAATCTCTGGGGTTCCTTATAATACTAAAGTCACATCATCTAACAGCGTAGAACTAAACCAATAACTAACAAAAAGCATATGCGTATGTAGTCTGTGTAAGGAAATTAAAGAGGAGAGTCTTAACGTATATAGCAGTTATAGTCTAGGCACTAAATGCAACCTAGTTCTCTATAACCAAGTCTCTGATACCAATCTGTAACACCCCCAAAATACCGCAGCGGAAGACTGTGTCATAGGGGTGCTACTTCATAATACAAAGTACAAGTTATAGAAAACGAACTCTACATGAGACGTTTTGAAAAGTTACCATTCGATTAATGAATTCAAAGTTACAAACATGAGATTCCAAAGTATGATACATAAATGTATACAAAATGTTTTGAATGGTAAATGATAAAAGCGTAAGTCTTCAGAATATGCAGCTTGACTCTAAGTTCCACGCACTAGCTATCGCCTTACTAACCTGAGATAAACATGCTAAAGTGTCGACACAATGGTTGGTGAGTTCATAGAGTTTGTCTTAAAACAGTTGAAAAGTCTTTAAAGAATATTCGCACAGCAAAGGCATCGTGAATCCACTCAGTTGCAAGTCCCGCCATAAGAGACTTGCAACCTGTGTGTTCACAACCCACTGCTAACATATAGTATGATTTCGATATATGTGTATACGATATATGCACGCTTAATGTAAAGTATCACTGCCTACTGAACCTCTTGACAAGAATAAGCACAAATGCTTCAAAGCTGGATTATATTCACCCAAGACCAGGAATATATGGCAATGGTGGGGGCGTCAGCCCGATAGTACTATCAATACCTCTCCATCGGCTCCATCCAGGAGTTCAACAGTAGTTAAAGAATATAGCGCATAGAATAGGTTTAACACATTAAGGCACATATCGTAATAAAACTACACATCATGTTTAAGAGTATAAAAGTATAGCATAGCATATGAGTAAAATTGTCTTTAGTAAAAGAGAAAGCAAGTAGTTTAAGCATGTATCTCCCCAAAAGAGTTTAAAACAAGTATGAAAAGAGTAGGGGCTATGACTCACCTTAAGCTTATGTAATGAGAAATGATATTGGTAGTCGAATCGCGAAAGTCTCTAAGAGCAGCCTATAATAGAACGTTGCGACTTAGGTTTGGAGTAACGTCTAAGAATACGAAGAATTACCTATATATGTCTTGCATAATGTTCATGATGTAGTACTTAGTATATAGTGTAAGTCTTTGAATATAAATGGTTTATGAAACATGTATAGGTTGTATATCTCTTACTACCGTTCGGGCCGACATAATTCAGAAGTCATGGAGTAAACGTTCGAGGAGCCAGGACACTTTAATTCGTAAATCCACAACTCATCTCGACGGCTTACTTAATGAACTCCTCACATGAGGATCCCTACTATTGTAGTATTTGATAACAATATATAAGTTTTTGATCTTTAAAAGTTATATGGTCTTTAGCCGTGGCTTTTCCGTGACCTTGGTCATTGTTACCATGGTCTTGAGACTCAACCTTGGCTTTAGCCATGGTTGTGGTCTTGGCTTTAGGTCATTAGACCTCTTGGTCTCATCTAATTATAACCATTATATAGTTACTTTGGTCTAAAAATGGGCTGTTAATAATTTGAAGAAAATTATCTCTCAGAAAGCGTTTTCAGGGCTCGAGCTTTTTTGACCTGAATGAAAACGTCGTTCCGGACAACTTTCGTGTTTTAACTTTTTGATGAATCGGAACAGAAGGGTGACTTTCAAAATGGCAGAATGCAAACAGTAGGGTATTGGCAGTTTCGGCGTTTTGGTTTCGCTAACTTCTTATGGCCGTATCTTTTGACTCGTGTACTCGTTTTGGGTGATTCAAATTGCTATGTTTTCCTTTTTAAGTCCTCTTTAACAGTAAGTAAGTGTCAAATATCATAGTTATACTATTTTGGTCGTGGTTCTCCATAAAAGTCACTAGTTTACTTGTTTAAATATCATAAGTTAACATATATATACATAACTTGTTTTACTAGTTTTTATACATTATGAACATAAAACAAAGACCATATATAGCATGAAAGAAACATAATAATCATGAAAATGATATTGAGCAAGAAAGTGTAATAGGATTTGCTTACAACTTTTGGCTTTCTAAAGAAAGGAAGTCAAGTATGAAACTAGGACACTAAACCTATGCTTGTAAACCCTTCACCATAACTCTTGAAACCCTTGCTAGCCTTGATCTAACCCTTGTGAAAACCATTTAACTTCAGCCCTAGTAACCTTGTGTAGCTCCTAGTTCGACCATGTAATCACCAAACAAACTTGAGAACTAGGTAGAGAATACTAAGACCTTGAACTCTTATGTGTAACTTATAGTTTGAAGATCAAAGGATCATGGTGCTAGGGATTTGTTGTGTGTCGTTTTTATTGATGAAGAAAGAAAGGAGAATGAGTTTTCTAAGTCATGTGTGATCATTTATATAGGCTAGGATGAGGAGGTTAGGAAAGTGTTAGGAAAGTGCCTAAACTTGGTGACCAAGTTGTAAATAAGTATGATCTAATGGCTAAAGTCATGAGATGAAGCCACAAGTGTGAATCCCCCCCCCCCTAAATGGCGGTTCAAGATGGATAAGGGTGACTAGATGATGACTCTTGGTGATATCTTGCTTAGTTTGTGTATTTTGACTCCGTAAAATGCTAACTGTAAATGCTTATGTCACAAAACGTAAAACCGGGTATCCTAAAAATAAGAAACTTATAAATATGCTAGAACTTATCAATATACTCCATAATAAAATATAAAATGAGTGGTAGGTTCTATTGGGGTGCTCAAACCCTGCTAAAACTGGAAACGCGGGTCTAAAACGCGTAATACGTAAAACGTACGAAAGTTGCGTAAAATTGAGAAAAGTAAAATGTAACTTTTCTAATAGGATAATAATGACTTAAAATGGCTTATAATGTCTAGGCTGGGCTCTGTCTAGTGCCGGTTGGTATTTAATGTCTTTTAGACATAAAACCGTAAGCCTAAAAATCAAGGAATGACCTATAAAATCAAGGAATGATTTTTGGTCAAAGGAGGAGGAAAAATATGTTGAATTTTTCTAATAAGTTGAAAACTCAAATCGACTTAGAAACGAGGTGTAGGTATAGGCTAAGGTTACGGCTGAGTAAAAACGCTTAAAACTGAAAATTCTAGTTTTTCACGGCCGAGGCTTATTTTAGTCATGTTTTTCACAGTCATGATTAATTCTCAAATAAATCATGAGTGTTTCAAACATTTTTCTGATGCGGGGTCACTTAACGCAGTCGAGTTTCGTTGTGCGTAGAATTTTGACTGACGTTTTACCCTAAAACGCGTAATTCCTTAATAACTTTCACGAAAATGATCTGATGAGTGTCAAACTTTGAATTTGCTATGGGAATGATTTATCACTCGAGGCCAAGAAACAAAAATCAAATTTCGGGAAATTTTCGGAAAAATGAATAGTAAAAGTGAATAGTAAAATTTTCCGGGAATAATAATTAACCTGAAATTGCGAATTGTTACACTTTTGGAGCTTGCTTAAGTCCGTAAAGAGCCTTTTTAAGTTTGTAAACATGATTTGGTTTTTCAAAATCGATGAAGCCCGGTGGTTGAGCAACATACACTTCTTCATTAATGACTCCGTTTAGAAAAGCACTTTTGACGTCCATTTGAAAGAGTTTGAAATTATGTGCACATGCATATGCAAGTAAGATTATAATTGACTCGAGCCTAGCAACCGGAGCAAAAGTTTCATCGTAGTCAATGCCTTCTTGTTGGTTATATCCTTGTGCAACTAGCCTAGCTTTGTTTCTAGACACAATTCCATTTTCATTCATTTTATTACGAAATACCCATTTTGTTCCAATTATAGTTTGACTCTTTGGTTGAGGAACTAATGTCAATACATCATTCCTAACAAATTGGTTTAACTCTTCTTGCATTGCAATTACCCAAGACTCATCTTTAACGGCTTCATTAATATTTTTAGGTTCAATAGTTGACACGAAACAAAAGTAATTGCTTTCATTTTGAACTTTTGACCTTAGTGTTCTTTCGTTAATGTTACCAATGACACCGTCTAATGGATGACTTTTAGATTCTTTGACATTAACATGTTCTTTGTTTAATAGTTCATCTTCCTTGTCATCACTTAAAATTTCTTGATTTTCTATTGCTTGGCTTTCAACTAAGTCATCATCTATCAAAGGTGATGTCTTAGAGGGAGGTGGACTCTCGTCAAATGTTACGTTCAACGATTCCTCGACTCTTAAGGTTTCTTTGTTCAAAACAATGCATGCTTTACTATTTTGTGAATATCCAAGAAATACACCTTCATAAGACTTTGGGTCAAATTTGGTGAGATAATCCTTGGTGTTAAGAATGAAACATTTACTCCCAAACACTCAAAAGTATCCTAATGTAGGCTTTTTACCTTTATATAGTTCATAAGGAGTTTTATTCAAAAATGGTCTAATTAAGACTCTATTTAAAATGTACGTTGATGTGTCAACGGCATTACACCAAAACTTTTGTGGAATATTTTGTTCATTAAGCATTGTTCTACTCATCTCTTGCAATGTCCGGTTTTTACGTTCTACTACACCATTAGATTGAGGAGTACGTGGAGCCGAAAAGTTATGAGTTATTCCATTATTATCACAAAAGTTTCCAAATTGAAATTCATTATCAAATTCATGACCGTGATCCGTTCTAATAGACACAATATTAGACCCTACTTGATTTTGAATTTTCTTACTTAGAATTTCAAATTTATCAAAAGCTTCATTTTTACTTTTCAAAAATTTTGTCCAAGTATATCTTGAGTAATCATCAACTATGACCAAAGTGTAGAAGTTACCTCCATAACTTTGTATAGCGGATGGACCAAATAAATCCATATGCAAAAGTTCTAGACACCTAGATGTAGAAACCAAGTTTTTAGCCTTATGGCTATTATGGACTTGTTTACCAACTTTGCAAGCATCACAAAAGTGTTGGTCATATTTCAACTTAGGTAGGTTTCGAACTAAGTCTTTGGAGGAGAGGTTTTGGATTAGTCTCATGTTAGCGTGTCCTAAACGTCTATGCCATAAAGTTGAAGATTCATCTAATGAGGTAAGACAAAGTTTGTCTCTAGATGTTGGATCCATCTTCATGACATATACGTTGTTCTTAAGGACACCTTTGGCTATGGTTATACCATCTTTAAGTATTTTACTTCCGTTTTCACTAAAAAGAACATTATACTTATTACGACAAAGTTGACTAATACTAAGGAGATTAAAACCTAAGTTATCAACATGAGCAACATCATCTATAAAAAGGGAGTCATGAGAGATTGTACCTTTTCCGATGATTTTGCTCTTAGCATTACTACCAAACGTAACATTACCTCCGTCACATTTGTGATAACAAGTGAAGAGGCTTTTGTTACCCGTCATGTGCCTTGAACAACCGCTATCTTTAATCCATTCGTCCGGTTCCAAACAAACTTTGAGGCACACCTATTTTATGAAAAACACTCAAACATTTGGTCCCCAATTTCTCATGGGTCCATTTTGGTTAAGCATACCATTAACTTGTTCCAAGTATGAAAACAGAACATAAGGGTTCCATGGCATGTAATTTGGAGTTTGGTAATGTCTAGGAGTGTTTTGGTTCCAAACATGTTGGTAGTTTGGTCGAGCATTGAAGTTGCTCTTTGGAAAGGGGCATTTGGGAATTGGAGTCTTAGGTCTTGGTTGAGTAGTCTTAGCTCTAAGTTCATTTTTACTAAGTCCTACTCCAGTTTTAAACACAGGTTTTGTTCCATTTTTGTATGTAACTTTAACAAATTTTGAACGATCTGATGTGGATGGAGTTACTGCTGCAGCAGACCTGGCGGAACTTTCGGGTCCAACGGGCGGAACCCTGGATTGGGTTCCGTCTGATCCGCAGGCTGCTGTAGCAATTTTATTTGTTTCTTGTGCAATCTTTTCTTGTTTCGTTTGATCCTTTGAAGTTTCTATTTTCGTAAATCCTAGTCCTGTTTTATCAAAGGGTGACTTTTGAAGTTTCATAATTTCATCCGCACAAGAAATGCTCTTATCGAACTTCTTAAACTTTGTGGTTTGTTTTATTAGATCATTTTGAGTAATTTTGAGTTTCTCAACTTCTAGTTTAAGCTCTTCACATGATTTGCAAGGTGTGTCAATACCTTTACTCTTTTCTAATCTCTTGGTTTTTTCTTTTAACTCATAAACTTCATTTTCTAAAAACTCATTTTTAGTTTTCAAAAATTTATTTTTGTTTATGATTTTTAAGCTCAATTCACAAAGTTTGTTATATTCTTTTTGTAAAGTGTCATCATCAATAAAGGAGTAAGATGAGTCGGAGAATACCTCATTTGAGTTGTGAGCCATGAGAGCAATATCGTCATTCTTTGGCTCATCGTCATCTCCTTCATAGTCACTCCAAGCACCACCCACAAAAGCTTGTTGAGGTTTGCTCTTGGGTGGTTTTGGACATTCTCCTACAAGATGACTTGTGTCTCTACACCTATAGCATTTTCTTTCAACCTTTCCTTTCCTATCATCAGGATCTTTTAGGAAAGTTTTCTTGTCATCTTTAGGTTGCCTTACAAACTTTCCTCTTCTACGAAAGAACTTCTTGAAGTCTCTAACGGCCATAGCATATTCCTCATCATCACTATCCTAAGTGGATTCTTCATCATCACTTGATTGGACTCTAGCTTTCAAGGCAATGGACTTAATGATGCGTGGGAATCGCAACAGGCTTTACCTCTCGAGGGATCTCGAGAAGCTTACAACCCCCACCAGGCAGTGTACCTGATCGTTGTAGTATAGTATAGTGACAAGTACCGAGGGATTGATCGTTCAACTAGGAATAATGTCGCTAGGATTAGAAAGCCTAAATACTAGTTCTAAAGGTGAGGGATGATTATTTTTGTGTTTTTATATTTTTTTAGAAAGCAATTAAAAATCTCGGGTTTGAAGGATTTGGGCGGAATTAGTTGCTAATCAACTAACCCAATACTAAGATGCAATCAAAATAAAATACTAAAAATGAAAATAAACTAATTTATACTAAAGTTGTGAGCAGTAATTGGAGAAAATGTGTTTACTTAGATTTCACTACTCCCTAGACATCTTTTACACGTTAATTACTTGTTATAATTGCATGGATAACGGATCGTATTCCTTAATACCATTCATGGGGTGGCACACTTAACTCCCCAATTCTATGAGCTCTTACTCCTCCTACACCATGCCCAGCACAACTATAGGGATTGTAAATAGTGGCTCATGCATTAAATACAACCAATAAAGACCTAGTGCGCGTCGGTTCATGTTTCTTAAGACGTTCAAGCATGTTACCAATTGGAGATCTTCCAGTTTTCTTAAGCCTAACATATAAATCATTCATCCAAGACAAGAATAAACAAGTAATCAACACATAATCAACATCTAGGTTTCATTAGATCTAAGCAAACACAAGATAGATCTAGCCTAGCATGATGGAATTAAGACAAGAACAAGATATAGACAACCAACACATAGACATATTGATTGAATTAAAAGAACACTTATCTTGATTACACATGCAAGGTATCAAGGGGTTGGAACCCTTGAAAAACCTGTAAAGTTACACCAAAATCGTACTTAGGGTTTCTCCCAAAACTTCTCTCTTTAAATGTTAAAAATTAGAAAACTATATATAGGAAAAGGGGTCTGACCGCGTCAAGACAAATCTTGTGACGCCGTCACCTCGCCGCCAAAACTATTCTCGGACTGCCTTGATCTACATTTGACGCCGTCAAGACTTAATCATTTCCAGGCCGTCATGACTTTTACTCTTGACGCCCTACCTTCATGACGCCGTCAAATCTCTTCTGGACCGTCATGGAATTTTTCTCTTGACGCCGTCAGGAAATTACTTTTGACGCCGTCACCTACTGTTCCCAGCATGAAAAATTAAGACTTTGGCATTTTCTTCACTTTTATGCTCCAAAAACGTCCGAATTGCTTCCTTTTCCAGATTTCACTCCCAAAGTACCTAAAATCACAAAAGGAACGATTTAGGGCAATATTTGATCAAATAAATTCGAATTCGGGCTTAAATGACCCCCTAAAAACGGATCATTTTTCGCCTCATCATATACCCTTACACTTGAGATTTGCTTGTCCTCAAGCAAATGCGCTTTTATTCTACTCAAAATACAAGTTAGGGGTCATTTAACACTAATATAAAAGTAATTACAACAAATAATCGTTCCACTAAAGACCAAAGACAAGCACGGAGGTCATACACAAGCACCTCACAAATAGTGTTTAGATACTCAGATCTCTCGGGTGTAATAAAGTGTAAATTACAATATGGAAACGGAAGATATCTCTCACTACCTGTCATAGCAAAATAGATTACCATAGGCTTGGGAAAGGATCAAACCTCCACCACATGGCGTAAGCACCTAAGATAAACTATCAAAGAGGTCTTTTAAAGGGTTGTAACGTTAGGTGTAGGGATATGAAATACACGGTTTTGTTGGATAAAGGAAGTTTTACTGGTGGCGAGTTAACAATCTTGGTTAATTACATGTACAATATGGCGTTGCTAAGCCAAGACTAGACTCGACTTAAGCTAATAAATGAAAAATAACAAAAACATAAAATGAACATAGAATGAAAACGGGATGGTAGTCCGTATGTTTTTTCTCTTTTTCCTTTTATTTTTTAATTTTTTTTATTTTATTTTTATTTTTTTGCATACACTCTTACCCTACCATCCGAAATAATACATCATAGGGAATGAACGTTTCCCTTACACTTGAATCTTTACATACTTTACAATTAACTAATCTAATGACTCGAATTAAGAAAATCAAAACACTTAGAGCACTTTTAAGATTAACGTACATATGGGGGTAATAAATGATGTTCTTCCCCATTACTCCATAAAATAAGTACTTACCCATGAGTCCCAATTGTCCCAAAACAATATGTACAAGGATATGACTCGACTTAGCAACCATGTAATCAATTAGAAAGTTAACTTAGGGTTTAACAAATAACAATAATGCACTAAAAATGAGCGCATACAAGGAAGGCTAAGGCGATTTGGGTGTACATTTAAGTGGGGTGTAACAAATTCTTCCTTTAAGTAAAATGCTTAAAGTTAGAAACGAAAAGATAGGCTCGGAGGGGTGTACTAGGGGTTTCGTGTACTAAAAATGAGTACAACGCTAAGGGTGTGGGAAAAATTAGTTGACTTAACTAGCCAAGTAATATGACTTAAATGGTCAAGTAATTATGATACGGGTTTAACACAAGGGTAATCCTAATGCCTCTTATCATGTAGTAAATCCTACCACACGAATGTAGTCTCACTAGCGGTCTCGGAATGCATCACTAACGCAAGTTCTAGAATCTAAGTGCTACCGGTACACTCATAAGCACTGATAATGAATGCTTTTCCTATCAAATCTAAAGGCGAACCTCACATATTTGGGTGGAAAATTTTTCTGAATATACGGTTATGTGCTAGTCATACAATCTCCTATCCATGAGACGCTTGCTATGGCTAAAGTTTCACTCCTAAATGTTGTAAAAAAAATTAAATTTGGCGCTAAAATTGCACTAACAAGTATTTCGCGTAGTTTTATTACACATCTACCATTAAACAAAACAAACTCAAGCGAAAGTGCATATGTAAGGTATCATCTTTTTACCCTCCCCATACACTTAAGATGAACATTGTCCCCAATGTTCACGTAAAGAATGTAAAAGTGAAAAAGTAAAGAGAATGAAATCAAATACTCCCCTGATTCGCTCGGTATGGATAATAAGGTGGCCAGGTTAAATCTTCCTCCAAGAAAATGAACAATCAAAGCTTCCCTTCCAGAATATAAATCATCTTCTTGTCATACGTAACCTGTAAAACCTGACAGAATAGACAAGACAACCTCGCGTAAAATCGGCGGCATCCTATATAAGTTACTAAATCCTAGAAAACAAGATAAGATATAATGCTTGTGGAATGCAGTTTGCAGATCTCCTGGAGATTATAAAACTTAATAATTCACAAAAACCATAAGACTCCGTTAGAAAAACAAAACCGGTAAAATTTCCAGATTTTTACACTTGACGCCGTCAAGAGTAAACTCTTGACGCCGTCAGAAGTGACCTGCAGAAATTCTTATGGTAAGTTTCTGGAAAATTTCTGGAAAAAACTTGGTCCTACTTCCTGGAAAATCCTGCAAAACTTCATTATGACTCAATACAAGCATTTGACTCTAACAGATACGAATATACATGTTCATTTAATATTGTGGAGAATCATGATCGGTTTGTTTCTTAAAAACATATTTGGGGTTTCCCCTTACACTTATCTTTTGCAAAAATACCTTTAGGTGGAGTTAAGACTAGGCCAAAACAACAAAGTAAAGTATTTCTACTATTTAGTTTAGAGACATGATCTATCAACAATAAAAATAAAACATGCATACGGAAGCAAATAACAAACAAACAAATAAAATCACACAAAACATGGGTTGCCTCCCAAGAAGCGCTTTTCTTTATTTACGAGTCTTGTAGCTAGACTCAAGGTCATGGGTTACTACGTGACACGGGTGAGCTCCTCATTGAGGACATCTTTGGGATCAAACTTAGGTTTCAACTTCCTATCGGTTTCCTTAGTGTGGTATGACCTTTCAAACTTTTCTCCATCCGGATCATACAAAGTCATTCTCATATGCCATGATCCGTCACCTTCTTTAGGTGGCTTGTCCCACCTCCATTTACACTTGTCTCCCTCTCTTTTCCATTTATTCCTTTCTATGTTGATGGGCGTTACGCTTAAGAACTCAATCATCTTCCTAAAGACTAAGGGGTCCTCAAAGGGGTCTAGCTCTTCATCTCTAGCTATGAGTTGTTCTATCGAATGTGTCTTTTCGATGAAGTCTTTTTCAAGATAAAATGGGCATTGAGGTCCTATGAAGTTCCTTTCTATCCAAGGTCCATATCTAGACGGTCTCCTATTCATCTCTACCCAATGCGGTGTCGGTTCATCATCACAATCATAACTATGCTTTTTAACATCGTACACCGACCAAGTATCGCCTTCACCTACCGCTATCTTAGACTCCTTACAATCTATCATGGCGCTAGCGGTTGCTAAAAAACCTCTTCCTACCAATAATGGGCATGTAGTGTCACTAACCATGTCTAGGACGTGAAAATCCGCTAATATAGTTAACTTTCCTACGTGAACAACTACATCCTTAATCATTCCAACCGGGTGGGCAATACTCCCATCCGCTAGCCCTATCAATACCTCTGTTTCCTCTAACTTTCCTAGCTTAAGAGCGGTGAATAAGGATAAGGGAATCAAGTTGAGGTTTGACCCTAAATCGGCTAGTGTATCGAAAGCTTCGGATCTTCCTATCTTACAAGGCAAAACAAATATACCCGGATCATCAAGCTTTTTAGGCAACTTGTTTTGAACGAAGGCGGTCCCATTTTTACCTAGCTTACACTTCTCATATTTTTCTAGGAGGGCACTATAATAAGGAGCACGTGCTAAGACATCAATGACGGGGCGTTCAAGGTGAAGTTCTTTGAATTCATCGTCAAGGTCTTGCGTAAGAGGTGTTTCAATTATGCTTTTGACCGGCTCTATAGTGGGCGTGATGAGTGCTCAAGCACTCATCATTTTTATCGTATCTGGACTGCCAAAACATCCAAAAACACCCAAAAACGCATCAAAATACACAATTTATCCCAAAAGTGTGTTTTATATGTTTTAGATGCAAAATGTTTAAAAACAAATGAAAAACGAACAAAGTTTGCACAATTGGCAGTTTCAGTCCCTCAAGTTTCAAAATTTGGCAAAACTAGTCCCTAGAAGTTTAAAACGAAAGAAAAGTCAACCCAAGGCATGGAAAAGTCAAAAATTATAAAAAATGATCCTTGGGTAAAAAGTTTGAGAAAATTACACAATTGGTCCCTCAAAATCCAAAATTGGCATTAAAGGTCCCTGGAGTTTCAGAAATGGACAGAACTGGTCCCCGGGAAATGTTTTTGGAAAGAAAATTCAACTTTAGTCCCCGAGAATTTTCTAAAGTACAAAAATTGCAAAAAAAATAGCTATTGGATATTTGAACTTTGCAAGAATGGTCATTTATGATACTTTGGCAGGATGACAATTTCAGTCCCTATGATTGGTGTTAATTCATTTTTGGTCTTTGTGTAAAATTTTATACAACCAAACGGACCACACCTTTTGCTACTACTCCCCAAAACTAAACCTTTACCCAATCCATTACCCCAAGCCCACTAAACTGCCAGCCCAAGTCTCCCACCAAGCCCACCACTTCAAAAACAAACCCCCCGTTTTTATTATAACTTACCAGTCAACACCCAGGTTGACTCCACCCATCTTCCACATCACCACATCCCTGCTACAAACCAAAACTCACCCCCATCATTACCCTAGGCCTGTTTCACCTCTCCAACACTCCACCCCCCTCCTATGCACTCCAAACCAAACACAAACCTCCAAAGTCCCCTCTGGCACCAATAATCAAGAAAAAAAAATCCAAATTGCCATTTTGGCGGCAAAACCTCATCAAGGGCCAAGATCTTTCTAAAGCCATCCTATGGTCATAAACAGATGTGGGAAATGCTCAAGTGGGAACCCTAATACTCTCCTATAAAAAGAAAGAGAAGCAGGGGAAGCTGGAGTTAGTTTTTAGTTTTTTTTAGCACTTAGTTTAATTTCAAAAACCATGTAATGCTTTTCTTTTCATGTAATTTAGTTTAAGTTGTAATCCAGTTAATTTAAATGTTCTAGTCATCAGGTTTCAACTTTTGTACTCATTTCCAGTTTAATGAAATTCTAGTTTTCACTTAAGATATATTGTCAATTAATTTTCAAGCAAGCTAAAATTTTCCAAACTATTTTAAACTGTCTATTGTGTTCTCATTAGCTCATTCAGGCCTCATAAGAGCTTGGTGTGAGTTTTGTTTCATTGTGGCTGCCTTAATTAATGCTAAAGAGATGGTCAATGAAATTCAATGAATGGTTATGTTCTTAGAGCCCATGGTTTCTGGTGTGGTTTAATGGTTCCTGGTGATTAATTAGCCTATCTAAGATAGGCTTGGGTTGTGAAATCTCCTTGTATACTTCAGTTCAGTGCTTGGATCATTTTGTAAGATTCTTCCATATTTTCTGCATAAGCTGTGATTGTCTACTGTTGTTGTTATATGTTGTTTGATTTTGCCTATTTGTGTTTAGTTTAGCCTATTATAAGTTACATACTCAGTTTCATAGTTTAGAACTCCCCATTGCTTCAAAAATTATCACACTCAGTTTCTTAACTGTCCATAAAGGTGTGTTTGGATCAGGGGTGTTCCCTGTAGGGCATTGAGTGTTTGTAGTTGTTTGTTGCTTAAATATTTCATAATAGGTTAGTTAAAGTCAGTAAAGTATTAAAACTTAGCTCTTGAGCAAGAAAAGTCAAAATCAATTGCATTCACCATCAATATCCAAACTGTTGTGTAATTTGTATGCAAATCCTTTGAATTCAACACAAAACTTGTTTAGGTTACCTAATTTTCTTTCATTTAGTGTCTATACATCATTTCCAGCCACTTAGGATCAATTCAAACTCACTTTAGTCAAAGTAGGTTCAAACTTAAAAAGTCAAAACTCCATGACTGTGAAAATGGATCAATTTGTAAGTCAATGCACAGGGTTTAAAAAGGATTGGAAATGAATAATTCTTGCTGATTTATGTTCCTTGGTAGCTTGTGAGTCTGAATCAACCAGAAAATTTGATCTTGAAACTTATTTGCTCATCATTAATTGGTCTTGAAATCACCCTGTTGGCCATTTACCTCCCCTGCTCAATGGGTGTGTCCAGTTTGACCCATTATTCAGTTGACCACACCTTGTTCATTATTTGAGGATTTTGCTGGATAATTGGTGATTTGTGAAGCTTGTTAGCTAGTCTTGTTTGATCCATGTTTGTTTTGGACTGAACTGCTTATTAGTTCTGCTTATTGTGCTCCTTAAGTTGCCTGGTTGACCACTGCTATGCTGGTTCATCAGTGTTTAGCTAAGCTTGTTGCTTTTATGATTCTTGTTTGATTTTTGGTTGTTGTTTAATAATGCTAGTTAGTTAGGTATTGCTTGTAAGTGTGCATGTTTGCTTTTGTCTTTGGATTGTGTATTGGCCTATTTAGTTGACTGCTTGTTTCATAAAAGTTCATTAAGTCACAAAGAAATCACCACTGTTTGTAATATTAAGCTTGTGCAAGTTTGAGAGTTGTGAAATTTAAGCTTATATCACTGTTATTAAGTCCATTGCAACTTGTGTATGGATTTCTCAGCATGTCAGCCTCTCTTGTGAGACTTTGAGCTTCTAAGTTTGCACTGTGTGACCTTCACATCAGTGTCTCACTAGCCCAACTTCACTAGCCTCTAACTTGCTCATAACTTGAGCTTGTCCTGAGCTTGTGAGCTCTTTGGAAAGCCCGTCAGGTCCTCTTCCCAGAATCCCTTTTGGTTTGTACCTTGGGTCACTCTTGTAGGCCCCACACTGGCTTGCAACTCAGCCTTGAGGCCTGTTTGCTTGTAACTAGGTCTGGGATTGCTTATTTCTCTTATGTAGCTTAATCTGTGTGCCTAGCTTGTAATTTCAATTCATTTTGTTCCATTTAAGTTGTCTTAAGTTTGTTTTCACTGTATGGGTCTCTGCATAGCTTAATTGAGCTCATTTTCCCCACAAAAAGCCTAATAAGCCAACTGTTTGGCTTATTATCTTGCACACTGCTTATTTCTGAGCTTAAGCTAAAGTCCCTTTACAAAAGTCTCTTATTTTAAGTATTTTAACAAGTTTGTAAAAGAAAATTTGGAAAAAGTTAAATTTAAATAAAGTGATAGCTTCTATTTAAGCCGTTTGGCTTATTTTTCTGCTTATTTATAAGCACTTTTCATTTTTAAATTTTTCTCAGGTTCCTTTTTAGTTAAAATAATTTTAGGAATTTTTTCAGATTTTTCCTTGTTCATTTAGTATTTTTTATAGTTAATTTAGTTTAAATTAATTAAGTAATTAGTTTTAATTAATATTAAATAATTAAAAAACAGAAAAATTAGGTTTTCTGTTTTAAAAATAGTTTTATAATATTTTAGATTTTTCTAAATTTAATTTTCATTTTTCTAGTTAATTTTCATAATTAATTAATAATTAGTTTAATTTAGTTAATTAAAAAGTAATTAGAAATTAGTAATTAATTAATAGTAATTAATTAAATAGTGTAAAAATTATTTTTCTTTTTCTAAAAATTTTCTTAAGTCATTAGGATTATAAAAAGTTAATTTTCACGTTCGTAGGACTTTATTTGCTCTCGTTTCACTTTTTATTTTGCGCGTTCGCGTTATTTTTAATTCAAACGCGCGTTTTTAGGATAACTTACGTTTCTAGATAATCCGATCATCAGTAATTGTTCTAATAGTGTTTATAAGTTATTTTCAATCATAATCTCATAGTATAATCACTCAAAACAAATTTCTGATCCTTCCGTTAAATCACCCGATCACTTTAAACGTTTTTTAATACAATTGCTTACCTCGCTGGGACATAACGACCCGGGAATACACTGTACTCCTTGGTTAGTTGGTTTTAGACGTTTGACTAGGTTGACCATTACCTGGGAAACTTAGTTGACCGTTTAGGACCAATCAGGGCGTTTTATTTGATTGGTCCTTTTGGAGAACTTGGTTTTGTTTGAAACACGTGCTAGTGGATTTGACCGAGTAGTATTGTGGACACGAAGTGGGTGATGAAACTGAAGATATGGAATTAACGTTTAGTTTCGGATTCTTGATTGTGTCGCTTGGGAGTGCTCCCATTTCTCGGTCATTGAGAACCTTCAACAATGCGTCAATTCGAGTGGTCATCTCGCTTTGCTTTTGTTTGAAATCGGCTTCAAACTTAGATATGCGAGCTTCTTGAGATGCCATGAACTTAGACATCAATCCTTCAAGATTGTTGGTACCACCAAAGTTGTTAGAAGGATTGTTGTCGAAAGTACGGTTGGAGGGTGGACCGGTTGGTTGGTAACGATTAGGTGGGTTGGTTTTGTTTCCACCTAAGGTTTGGGTGATTTTTCCATGAGGGGTTGTATGAATCACCGTAAGTATTTGGCTCGGGCTTGAAAGTGTACCACTTATCTCCCGCTTCGTCGGTACGCGTGGATGCGTAGTCCGCAAAAGCTGTTCCGGGGAGTTCCACACAATCACGAGTGTCGTGGGGACCACTACATAATTCGCATGAAGAAGTGATTTTGTTCACTTGGCTTGAAGGCTTAGGAGCTTCGTAAGATTTCATGAGAAACTTGACTTGGTCCTCAAGTTCCATGATCCTACGGTCGGGAGTGCTAGAATTGTTCGAAGGCAAAGATATTGCCTTGACCGTTTTGTTCAAATCACGGGGATCATTCCAACTTTAGTTGTCATAGAGAGCAAGATCTTCTATGAGTTCCCATGATTGTTCCGCACTAAGATCACGTAGCTTACCACCGGCCGATTGGTCAATGGCTCGCCTCGTGGAGATGTCGATATGGTCATAAAAGATTTGGACTTAGAGCCAAAGATCTATGCCATGATGAGGGACTTTTTGAAGTAAGTCCTTGAAACGAGTCCATGCTTCATAAAGAGATTCATTTTGACGTTGTTGGAACATCAAGATGTCATTTCTAAGCTTAGTAGTTCTCCCCGGTGGGAAAAATTGAACAAGGAAACGAGTGGTGAGATCATCCCATGTGGTGATGGATCCCGCGGGTAAACGCTCAAGCCATTGACTAGCATGATCCCGTAGAGAGAATTGGAATAGGCGTAATCGGGTTGTCTCTCTAGTTGCAACATCTAGGTCTATGGAATCTACGATTTTGAGAAAGTCCTTTAGATGTTGGTTTGGATCTTCGGAACGAAGTCCATGGAATGCACATCCGCTTTGCACCAACCGGATGGTGTCGGATCGCAAGGGGGTCACATTGGCTCCGGTGAGCTCAATGGTGATTCGGTAGCCTTGGTGGCTAGGTCGGGAATACTCTCCTAAGGTCCGGGGCCTAAGGGGTTCTAATGGTGGGTTTTGTTGTGGTGGGATGACGGGTTCAAAGATGTTCCCGTTGTCCATGATGTTGGGTGGTTACGAACAAAGGCACAAAGAAATAAGATAGACTAAAGATAACCTAAAAATAAAAATAAAATCTTACTAGAAAGGAATCTAGCAAGTAGACCTAATAAAAAGAAATTCTAACCTAGACAATAACTATTCCCCAGGCTGCGGCGCCAAAAACTTGATGCGTGGGAATCGCAACAGGCTTTACCTCTCGAGGGATCTCTAGAAGCTTACAACCCCCACCAGGCAGTGTACCTGATCGTTGTAGTATAGTATAGTGACAAGTACCGGGGGATTGATCGTTCAGCTAGGAATAGTGTCGCTAGGATTAGAAAGCCTAAATACTAGTTCTAAAGGTGAGGGATGATTATTTTTGTGTTTTTATATTTTTTTAGAAAGCAATTAAAAATCTCGGGTTTGAAGGATTTGGGCGGAATTAGTTGCTAATCAACTAACCCAATACAAAGATGCAATCAAAATAAAATACTAAAAATGAAAATAAACTAATTTATACTAAAGTTGTGAGCAGTAATTGGAGAAAATGTGTTTACTTAGATTTCACTACTCCCTAGACATCTTTTACACATTAATTACTTGTTATAATTGCATGGATAACGGATCGTATTCCTTAATACCATTCATGGGGTGGCACACTTAACTCCCCAATTCTATGAGCTCTTATCTCCTCCTACACCATGCCCAGCACAACTATAGGGATTGTAAACAGTGGCTCATGCATTAAATACAACCAATAAAGACCTAGTGCGCGTCGGTTCATGTTTCTTAAGACGTTCAAGCATGTTACCAATTGGAGATCTGCCAGTTTTCTTAAGCCTAACATATAAATCATTCATCCAAGACAAGAATAAACAAGTAATCAACACATAATCAACATCTAGGTTTCATTAGATCTAAGCAAACACAAGATAGATCTAGCCTAGCATGATGGAATTAAGACAAGAACAAGATATAGACAACCAACACATAGACATATTGATTGAATTAAAAGAACACTTATCTTGATTACACATGCAAGGTATCAAGGGGTTGGAACCCTTGAAAAACCTGTAAAGTTACACCAAAATCGTACTTAGGGTTTCTCCCAAAACTTCTCTCTTTAAATGTGAAAAATTAGAAAACTATATATAGGAAAAGGGGTCTGACGGCGTCAAGACAAATCTTGTGACGCCGTCACCTCGCCGCCAAAACTATTCTCGGACTGCCTTGATCTACATTTGACGCCGTCAAGACTTAATCATTTCCAGGCCGTCATGACTTTTACTCTTGACGCCCTACCTTCATGACGCCGTCAAATCTCTTCTGGACCGTCATGGAATTTTGCTCTTGACGCCGTCAGGAAATTACTCTTGACGCCGTCACCTACTGTTCCCAGCATGGAAAATTAAGACTTTGGCGTTTTCTTCACTTTTATGCTCCAAAAACGTCCAAATTGCTTCCTTTTCTAGATTTCACTCCCAAAGTACCTAAAATCACAAAAGGAACAATTTAGGGCAATATTTGATCAAATAAATTCGAATTCGGGCTTAAATGACCCCCTAAAAATGGATCATTTTTCGCCTCATCACTTAACTTTTTCTTTCTTGCCTCTAACTAGTTCCGAATCTTTTTCCATTACCATTTCATGAACTTTGAGGTTTCCAATTAGCTCATCAAGTGACATGCTTGAAAGATCTTTGGATTCTTCAATTGCCGTCACTTTTGCTCTCCACTTCAGATGGAGTGCTCTAAGAAATTTCCTGACAAAGTTCTTACTTGTTGGGAATTCTGCTAAGTAAGAATTCTGCTGATGGATACTGCTGAAGAGCTGGTTCCTGCTGAAGCAGTGCTGATGACTAGTTTCAGCATTATTAGTTTCTGCGGATATAGTATTTTCGTATTTTACGTAATATAGTTTGGATATGCATGAGTTTATTTAGGAAGTGATAATGCATATCTTTTAGAAGTTTTAGAATATACGTTTCTTGGGAAACGGTTTAGGGTTCCTTATGTATAAAAGGAACACACGATTATGTATTGAGTAACGTTTTAGAAAACACTTTGATTATTATTAAAAGATCCATAGAGGATCAAAAGTTCTTAGTATTAAACTTGTGTTTGTTTCCGCTTTAAAATACAAGTTACAGAGATTATCTATTAGTGTGTTAGTGATTACATTAACATAACTAACAATTCTAGAGTGCTCAAGAAGATCTATCATGGTCTAATATTCAACAAGTGGTATCAGAGCCTCGGGAGAGTCTTTGTGATACTGAGAACAACAAATCTTACACCATCAAAAACCAAACCAATCAAAGAAAATGCCTGGATCAGACGATGAAGTTGATACAACCCAAAACCTTAACACCACTTCTCTTCAACAACTCAACCTCTCCAACAGTAATGCTAAGTTTCCATATTTGAAGAATGCTGAAGAAGCTGGATCACAAACATTGACTGGAATCTTTGGGAGATTGTTCGAAAAGGGAACAGCCTGAAGAAGCATGTAAAAGATGCTGATGGGGTAGTTACAATTATAGGCCCCAAAACTGCTGAAGAGGTTCTAGCCGTGCAAAGGGAGAATAAAGTAAGAACAACTCTGCTCCAAGCTATACCAGATGACCACATGGGTGACTTCCACTTCATGGAGGATGCCAAGGATATTTGGATGGCAATAAAGGCTAGATTTGGTGGGAATGAGGAATCAAGAAGGTTGAAGAAGTCAATGTTGAAGCAGCAGTTTCAAGAGTTTCAGATATCTGAGGAAGAAGGCATTCACAAAGGCTATGACAGGTTCCATCGAATATTAAGTCAACTTAATCAGCTGAAGGCTAGACCAGACAATGAGGACTGTAATGCTAAATTTTTGAGATCTTTGCCACCATCTTGGTTGCAAGTCTGTATTGCTCTCAAGACCAAGGGTGGGTTGGATATGATGTCCTTTGATGACCTCTACAACAGGCTTAAATCACTTGAGCCTGATGTTAGAAGTCACATTCGTCCATCCACTCACTCAGCATTTGTTGGCACCACTACAAAACCTGTGCATCATGCTTCAAGCTCTTACTCCTCAGGAGCATCTTCTCAAACCCAAACTAAATCTGCTCCTAAATCAAAATCCAGTAGTATAATGGATGACATTGTTTATTCATTTGTGGCTGAATATGAACATCAACAGTTTCTTGCTTATGAGGATTTTGAACAGGTAGATCCTTTGGAGATGGAGGAGATGCACTTGAAATGGCAGCTAGCAATGATTTCTATGAACATCAAAAGGTTTGAGACAAAGTCTGGGAGAAAGTTTGGCTTTAATGGAAGAGATGCAGCAAGGTTTGACAGAAGGAAGGTTAAATGCTACACTTGTGGTCAACAGGGCCATTTTTCAAGAGAATGCAAGGAAAGAAAGTCTGGTGATGAAGTTAGATATGGTTCATATCTGTTGGAATCAGGGACTTCAAAGACTGTACCTTCCAAGGCTTTGGTGACTCTGGATCACCAGATTGATTGGGCTGAACATGAACCTGCTGAAGAGGAACCCTCTATTTCTGATCAAGTGAATTTGCTGGCATACTCACCTTCAGAGGACAAGAAGGAACAAGTCTCTTTAATGGGAATCTCTCAGGTACACAATTGTATGTTTGGATGTAGTGTAAGATACAATGAACTTAAACAAGAATATGATGAATTGAAACCTAAGTACAATGAGTGTTATATAGAGGTTGAGGCCTACAAAAAGGCTTTAAAAACTTTAGAAAAACAAAAGGTTTGGTTTCAAAAGAATCAAGTTAAGTATGATGAAAAGATAAGAGTTCTAGAAAGTGATTTAGAATGTGCTAAGATAGATTTAAAACATACTGAAAAAGAGAAATCTGATGTAGAAAAGGAAAAACAAGAATTACAAGTTAGGTTAGATAATGAGATAGCTGGTCGTATGAAATGGCAGGAAGGAGCATCTAATTTGAATAAATTGATTGATGGTCGCCAATCTGTTAGGTCTAGAAAAGCATTAGGATATGAGAAATATATAGATCCTGAAGAGTTAACTTATCCTGATATGTCTAGTGTTTTTGACCCTGAACCAGCCTTAGCTTATCAAACACCTTTTAAATTTGTTAAGGAAGGGGAAATGAATGCTGTCCCTGGACCTATCAGAGGGGAACATATGCCTATAGACCTGTCCATACCTATTAACTTTGATGGATCACACCATCTCTATGGCAAAAAGTCAACTGACTTGCCAGACCCTATTATTAAATCTACTAACTTTGTCTCTTGTTGTGACAGTAACAAGTCTTCTGATGAAGGGTCTACCTCATTTGCCAGCTGTGATTCAAGTGAGAAGTCAAACCACTCCCAAGACCATACCAAAGACATCACCCAAGACTCCCCACAAGCCTTCTAGAGTTGCTGCTAATACCAAGACAGTTTCTACTAAAGACTTGTTTTTTAATTCTTTGCAAAACAATATTTTTAGTTCTGTTAAAATCAATTCTGTTAATCATGGTGGTTTGAATGCTTTTTCATGTTATGGAACTTCTTTCAGTTTGAATAAATCTTCTAAAAAGAAGAAATGTTTTGTATGTGGAAGTAAATCTCATTTGATTAAGGATTGTAATTTTCATGAGCAAAGAATGGGTGTATGTTTTAGTCAAAGGAAACCTAGGCAAATGTAGAAGAATGTTAGTGAAATACCCTCTTTTATTCCACATCAGCAAAAATCCAATTCTGCTGAACCACATTCTTCATGGAGAAAAACAATGGTGGATCTAAAACATCTACATGGCCTATCACTAATGATCCACAAGGCAGGCTCAAGTCAGCAATGACTTGAGTCTCCAATGTGTACTAACTATTGTATATTGTTTGTTGTTGTTGTAGGATCATCCTTTAAAAAGTACTGAAGTAGGTATTGTTGATAGTGGTTGTTCCAGAAGTATGTCAGGGAACAAGGACAAGATGCATGACTTTGTACCCATAGAGGGAGGAGGCAGTGTAACTTTTGGTGGTGGAGATGGCAAAATTACTGGGAAAGGAACTATTAAGACACCTTTGTTAGATTTTGAAAATGTTTATTATGTGAAGGAACTGGAGCATTTTAATCTATTCTCTGTATCACAAATTTGTGACACTAAGAATAAGGTTTTCTTCTCTGAAGATGAGTGTCTTGTGCTCTCCAAGGACTTCAAACTTCCAGAAGACACAACTGTTTTGCTGAGAGTTCCTAGAACCTTCAACTTGTACACATTCAATCTGAATGATGTCAAGCCAGAAGGTGATCTAACATGTTTGGTGGCCAAAGCTTCCCAGGATGAATCTACCAAGTGGCATAGAAGAATGGCTCATGTTAATTACAAGACTATCAACAAGTTGTCTAAACTTGGTCTTGTTCAGGGCCTTCCTTCTAAACTCTTCACCAATGAACACAATTGTATTGCTTGCAACAAGGGAAAGCAACATAGAGCCTCTTACAAAGCCATAAAAGCTGTGAGCACCATTTCAGAACCTCTTCAGTTGCTGCACATGGATCTCTTTGGTCCAACTCCTATCAGAAGTATTGATCATAAGTACTTCTGCCTGGTTATCACAGATGATTTTAGCAGGTTTTGCTGGGTATTCTTTCTAAAAACAAAAGATGAAACAACTCATATTTTGAAAGAATTCATCACTTTAATTGAAAACCAGCTTAATAAAAAGGTTAAAGGCATTAGGTGTGACAATGAGACAGAATTCAAAAATGTTATTTTCATAGAATTCTGTAAGTCTAAGGGGATTAGAAGGGACTATAGTACTCCAAGGACCCCACAACAAAATGGGGTTGCTGAAAGGAAAAATAGAACCCTAATTGAGGCAGCAAGATCTATGCTTGCAGACTCCAAATTACCCACTATGTTTTGGACTGAAGCAGTAAGTACTGCGTGCTATGTCTTGAACCGGGTATCCATCACTAGACATCATGTCAAGACACCTTATGAACTTCTCACTGGGAAAGTTCCAGACATACATTACCTTAAGCCTTTTGGATGCAAAGTGACCATTTTAAATACTGCTGATACACTGGGTAAGTTTGAGGGGAAAGCTGATGAGGGATATATTGTGGGTTATTCAGCTCATAGCAAGGCCTATAGGGTTTATAATATGAATGCTAGAAGGATAGAGGAGACCCTTAACCTAAGATTTCTTGAAGATCAGCCTAATACTCAGGGACAAGGCCATTCTTGGTATTTTGACCTAGATTATTTAACTGATTATTTGGGTTATACTAGACATGCTTCTAATCCTAATGCAGGTACAAAAGATCCAAATTCTAACCCTGCAGGTTCCATGGATGATGACTCAGAATGTGACTCTGAGCCAGATGAACATACCATTGTTGTACCATCTTTTCCACCTAACCATTTTGTAGGTAATCATTCTGCTGCTGAACAAGATGATGAGTCACATTATGCAGAGGATCTTGCAAGACTTAAGAAGCAAGAACATGCTGCTACAAAGGAAGCTCAGAGACTCAATGAAAAGGTTACACAAGAGACTGAAGCCATCCTGCATCAATTAGCACAAGCAGTCAATGGAAACAAGGATGTTGCTGACAATTCTACTGAAGGCACACCTATTCCCACTGATAAGCTCAAAGATGCTGATACTCATGATGCACACTCTCCCATTTCTACTGAAGTGTCTACAGACTTTGAGAAGCCCTTTACAAGATTTCCAAGTCCTTCTGATCTTGGTAATTATCAGCCCAAGCCTGGCCTGTTTCACTCAGCTTCTTATGATATTGAGTTTGGGCCTACAGTCAACAACCTTGATGCCACAATTGATGTTAACCCTACAGCAACAAAAAGGATTCATAATGCTCATCCTCTTTCAGAGATTATTGGAGATCCTAAAGCACCTGTTAGAACAAGAAGCACTGTAAAGAATACTAAATATGGTGAAGTTTCTTTCATTTCTTTTGTCTACAATCAAAAGAGGGACAATCATACAGACTTCAAACATTGTCTGTTTGCATGCTTTTTTTCTCAGATAGAGCCAACCAGTGTTCCTCAAGCACTGGCTGATTCAAGTTGGCTTGAAGCAATGCAAGAAGAGATGTTGCAATTTAAGAATCAGCAGGTTTGGATATTGGTTCCTCTCCCTGATGGTAAATATGCCATTGGGACAAAATGGATTTTGAAGAATAAAAGAGATGCAAGGGGGATTGTGGTGAAGAACAAAGCTAGACTAGTGGCTCAAGGGTTTAGACAAGAGGAAGGCATTGAGTATGATGAAGTCTTTGCACCAGTAGCCAGAGTTGAAGCAATTAGGATCTTTTTGGCCTATGCCTCTTATATGGGATTTATGGTTTATCAGATGGATGTTAAAGGTGCTTTCTTATATGGTGAGATTGAAGAGGAGGTTTATGTAACTCAACCCAAGGGATTTGAAGACCCTGATCATCCTGAGTATGTGTACAAGGTTGTCAAAACTCTCTATGGACTTCATCAAGCTTCCAGAGCTTGGTATGCTAGACTTTCCACATTTCTGCTGAAGCATGGCTACAGAAGAGGTGCCATTGACAAGACTCTATTTCTCAAGAAAGATTCTAGGGATATTATTCTTGTGCAGGTATATGTGGATGATATTATCTTTGGTTCTACCAAAGAAGCATGGTGTAGAGAGTTTGAGGATTTGATGAAGGGAGAATTTCAAATGAGTGCCATGGGAGAACTCACTTTCTTCTTGGGTTTACAGGTTCAGCAGAAACCTGATGGTATTTTCATTCATCAGGAGAAGTATGTAAAGGATATGTTGTCAAAGTTTGATATGGAGAATGTCAGGACTGCCACTACTCCATATGAGGCTCCCAAACCAAAGAACAATATTGATCCTGATCTCCCTGTGAGTGTTCATTTATACAGGTCAATGATTGGTTCTTTGATGTATTTGACTGCATCTAGACCTGATCTTACATTTGTTGTGAGTGCATGTTCAAGGCACCAAGTCACTCCACTTACCTCTCACTTGAATGCTATCAAAAAGATTTTTAAGTACCTAAAAGGCCAACCCAAATTAGAGTCTCCATTTCAGCTAGCAGCTTATAGTGACAGTGACTATGCTGGTGCCAATATGGATAGAAGATCCACAACTGAAGGTTGCCAATTTCTTGGAAGGAGACTGATTTCTTGGCAATGCAAGAAATAGACCATTGTTGCTACCTCTACTACTGAAGCAGAGTATGTTGCTGCTGCCAATTGTTGTGGACAGGTTCTATGGATTTAGAATCAATTGCTGGATTATGGGTATAATTTTATGAACACTACCATTTTTCATTGACAATCAAAGTACAATTTGCATTGTTAAAAATCCAGTTTTTCATTATAGAACCAAACATATAGAAATCAGGCACCACTTTATCAGGGATGCTTATGAGAAACATTTAATTAAAGTGGTAAAAATTCACACAGATGAGAATGTGGCAGATTTTTTAGCCAAAGCATTTGATGGACCAAGGTTTCAATATTTGGTGGTCCATATTGGTATGCTTAACCCTTAAATGCAAAGTTTAAGGGGAGGCATAAGCCTCGGGGGAGGTATATGCCTCAGGGGAGGATTGTGAGTGTAAACTTTGTAGAATTTGTATAATTTGTATACTTTTTGAGTTTTTAACACTAACCCTCTAATGTGTCTGCAAGTTTGTTTGGTGTATTTGCATGTTTTATGTCTGTTTTGCAGATGTTCTGATCTTGTAAGTTAGATGTTAAAATTCACCAAGAGCTGTTTTCAAGGGAATGTGGTCAAGTATGCTGAACATGGTTTCTTCTGATTAGTTGATTATACTGAAGGTTATAAAAAGCTGATTAATGAAGAAGAACTTTTCATTCATTCAAAGAAACAAGTTACAGCTTACATTCAAAGTTCCAACTAGATTACAAAGACCATTCCTATACATTTGCCTAATCGAATTCTACTAGCTTCTATCATCTATTACAAAATACTTGAGGCTATCACAAGTACAATGATGAAGCTGAAGATGAAAATGTCAAAAGAAGAGAAGGAAGACTGTGAAGATGCTCAAGTACCAAAGGCAAGAAAATACTCAAGAACTTTGGTCCATGGCAACATTCCTCAATCATCTACTCCACTTTCCCTTTTCCCTTTCGTACGACCTCTGCCTTCTTGCTCTGTCCGATGTGTTCTTGATAAGTAAGACCAGGTCCTGGAGCAGGAAGATCCAACACCAAATGTTGTGATGTTGGAAGAGATGGATCTCTCTTACTTGACCTTGGTTGGGATCTCTCTGGTGTGGAAGGAGGAAGAAATGATGGATCTTCATTTTCCTCCTCTGAAGAGTCTTCATCAGAGGTACAGATGAAGGGAGAGACAAGCTCTCTCTCAGCAGGAATGGGTACATGGCTTGGTTCACCCCTTTTATGTGCATCCCATTGCCTTTCCTGTGCATCCCATCGACTTTCCATTTCTCTTTCATAGTCTGAATCAGAAAGCTCCCAAGGATATGGTGGTAAATCTTCTTCTGATGGTGAAGAAGAGTGAGAAGAGGAAGTTCGATCTAAAGTGTCTAGTTTTGATGACATGATTTTGGTGCTGAATTGAGGTTAATTGGAAAATTAGGGTTGTGAGATGATTTGGGGTTAATTGATGCCTGAGAAGTGTTATTTGGGGGCGATTAAATAAGTCAATTTTAGGCGTTATGATAATTAATGCGAGTTGGGTGGCACAGTAAAAATCAAGATATTCACCGAAGATATTTTTACATTTGCTTGGTTTCTGCTGATGTTGACTGTTCCTCAGCAAATTTGACTTTCATTTCTGCTGAAGGGTAATTTTGAATTTGGAAGTTTTTGAATTACACGTCAGACTCGGTCAATAATTAGTTCCGATAATTTTGACCACGATTGGGGAACTTCCAAATATAACCCACTTCGCATATCTCTTCCTAAACAAAATTATGCTTGTTACTCCATTTAAACCCATAATTCTCTGAGCAATTCATAACCGTCGCACGCAAGTTCATTCAAATGGCACAACTTGAACTGAAAGGAGATCATAACAAGCATGCTATTCTGAAAAAGGCTAAGGGACATGAAGAATTTGATTTAATGGTGGAGTTTCTACAAAGGTCAAAGATTCATTATGCTTTGACACATTGTCCCAATCTGATTTGTGAATCAATGGTGAAGCAATTTTGGGCATCTGCTGCAAAGAGATCTGACACAGAGATTGTAGCTGAAATTGAAGGTGTAGAGTATGTGGTGACAGAAGGTTTAATCAGGACAAAGCTTCAGTTGGATGATGAGAATGGTGTGTTTCACTCCAACACTACAGAGATTCTTGCTGGGCTAAGGGAAGCTGGATATCAAAGTACTGATACATCTAAGTGGCACAAGAATCAATTTTGTCCTAAGTGGAGGTATTTGGTGCATTTGCTGCTCCAATGTATAAGCAACAAGTGTGGTGGATGGAACCAATTCTCTCTACAATTGGGTTGTGGTATTGTTTGTCTTTCTAAGGGTCTAACTTATAATTTTTCAATGTTTATTTTTGAAAATATGCTAGAAAATATTGATAAACAATAGCATAAGTTTTTAATGTACCCTAGGTTCTTACAAATTATTTTAGATATAACCATTGAAGATAGAACCTATGTGCCTATTAAAAGTCTTGGTTCTAAGTTGTTTGCCTCAATGAAAACAAATTATACTGGGGAACATCACCCTATGTTAGCAGCTATGTTGCCACATGGCAATGATAATGTTGTTGAGGGTGATGATGCTGGTAATGTGCCTACTCATAATGCTGCTGATGATGGTAATCCATCATCTTCTGGTGTTGCTGCTGATGGTAATCCTTCAGTGGTAATTGAGGAAGAGCCAGCTGCAACTGCTGAACCATTACCTATTTCTACTGACCAACCACCACCTTCCCCTGCACATATGTCACCTAGTCCTACCATTTCACCATCTCAGGATGCTCCAGTTGAGCAAATTCATGAGTTTGAAGATACATTTCAGCCTCTTGAGCCTGAGTTCACTAGACTACCTACACCCAGCCCTATGACGACATGATACTGGTCCGAATAAGGTTAATTCACTTCTACTACAATTACATCGTACTAATTAATTCTTTGTTTGTTGAATGATTGGCTGTTTCAACCGATAAGACCTAGTACTAAATTTATTATGGGATGTATTGATTGTCGATCTGTCATCTTGTGATTGTGGGGCTGGATTGAGATTTGTGTTTTGTGGATCTATTTTGTTAAACCTAGTACTATAATTAAAGGGTTTATCGTGTACTGATTCAAGATGAATAGTGGGATAGTGGACAATTAATACCTAGTATGCATCGATTGTGGACTTGTGGGGAGTTTGGTTTATTATATAATTGAAAGATTGGTTTGTTCATTCACTTTGTCATTTTCTGCGAAGAATGATCAATTATCAGTTTATTAAAAAGAGGTACGCAATCAGATTGGTCACTCATCACAACAAACATGGTAATTCTCATATTATTCTTCATCAATAATGGGTCAATGATTGGGTATTCTTAAATAAATTGATGGACATGCGACGTAATTAATTGGTGTCATTTTCGGATTGTGTGGGGCTCAAACGTGATACTTTGCATGTGATTATGAAAAGAAGTAATTGTGTTGTGTGTGGAGTAATTTCTATTGTTCTGGTATGACAACATGATGTCGCTATGAAGGTGCAATATTTAAGGTCAGTCAATTGCGTGCAATAGCTATGATTATGATAGGCCAGGTTGTGAAAGTATTATTTTAAGGACTCAAGATAGAGACCAAATCCATGTTTTGGTCGAATAAAGCTACTGGTATGCTGTTGTCGTTTTCTTATATGCACATGGGTATGTTGTGTCGCTTTCTACAAATTAGGAGAAGGTACTCATTTTATTCAAACTCGTAGTTACTGCTGTTGTCATCTTATGGTGATATGTAGTTACTGCTGATGTGTCACGTGAAGGTTTTATTGATCATATGAGATTGGTGAGTTTCTAATAAAAACATAACCTCGGATTTATTATGGTTTGATGTTACTGCTGTTGGAATATTTAATTGTGATTATCGTCGGATTGTGCATGACATATTAAATGGATCAGTATTTAAGAAGGGTGAGTACTACGATTTGTTGTATATGGTTTTTGCAATTGGGAGATATGAATTGATTGGTCTATTCAAGCTCATGGGTCCTATGATAATACTGGTACTGATAATGCTATTTGGTTCCTACTGCTCGTTATCTGTTTCTCCTGATGGTTATTTGGTTCCTCCTGATTGGTTCCTACTGATGGGTTCCTGCTGATACATACGGTTCTTGCTGACTTCTTTATGGTTCCTTCTGGCTTGTTGTATACTTTTTCTTTTGGTCGGTCTTGGTTCCTACTAGTTATGTGAGATTACTAATGGTTAGGGAGGACGGAGTTATCAACCATTATCAGTTAGTTGAGGAGATTACTTGTGGAAGACATTTGATTATCGCTTGTTTGATGTTGTAATTGATTTTCCCAAGTATTGTGTTCTTATCATATCTTAAAGGGATCAGCAGCTTTTTAAGATAACTTGCTTGGTTTGTATGGTGACGAAGACTTGACGACTCTGGTGAAGGGGTACGATCCATTTTATTGTGCTTAATGCGTACATTTGCTATCACTTAAAGGAGTTACGTTGTAGTGCTCAGTGTCTCATTGGATAAGTCAATGAGGAGTTTGTCAAGAGGCCGTCATGTGGATAGTGCAAGACATAAGATACAAGGTTGGGAGATTCCATTTCTTCATCAAATCAGTTATAGTTGATTTTCTTCATCAGTGATCACTCCATGGAGCCTAATGGATTAAAGAGATGGCAAGTATATATTTTTAAGGGGAAGCTTATTGTTAATATACTTGACCATATTCCTGCTGTTCGATACTGCTGATGATCGTTACTGCTGTTGCTCGGTTACTGCTTATTAGTTAAAAAAAAAAAAAAAAAAAAAAAAAAAAAAAAAAAAAGGTTATTGTTATCGTTATTAAGTATTAGTTGGTTCCTGAGATGGTTAGTCTATTCTTAAGGGGAAGCTTGTTAACCATCTACATGCATCACTTGAGGGGAAGCGTTTATGAGTTGCACAAGACCCCTATTAGATGATTACAAAAAGGGGAAGAATAGTTGAGGTGCAGATTATTATTTGTGATGACATGTTTTAGCATTGTTTCTTCATGCAGATTGTTTTGTAAAATCAAATAGGGGAAGATTGTTGGGAATTGCATATTTGATGATTACAAAACCTACAAGCAAGAAATGAAGAAAGAAGAAACAATGAGGACTATTATGTAATAGTAACTTAGCTTTGTTAGTAAGCTAGGTTTAGGGTTTCTTGTAACCTCCCTCTACTATATAAAGAGGGTAGGCGTCTAGGGTTACAAGCATCTTTTTCATCTTTTCATTCATAGAAAACTCTTTCAATGAGAGTCTAGACACACGATTATAGCGTGTGTATATTAGTAGTAGTAGTTTATTTTTATTTCAATAAAGAAAACCTTGAAGTAATACTAATTATGTTCTTGTTCTTATTCCGCTGTGATTATCAATATTACTATATCCTAGATGGGCTTAAACGATCTTTCACATTACTACAAAAAGATTCGTCAAGTGCTTTAAGTGAAGTAATAATGGTATAAAATCTAGCAAAAGCATTATCAATAATCTCATCTTCGGAGATAACAAATTGTTCATATTGTTGAACAAGAAGATCAATTTTGTTATCTTTAACTTGTGAGTTTCCTTGATGAGTGAAATTAAAGATTGCCAAATATCTTTGGCGGTTTTACACAAAAAGACTCTTTCATATTCTTTCTTAGGCAAAGCGTTGTAAAGCATCATTTTAGCTTCATTATTTTTACCAATTAATTTCTTTTGATCATCATCTTTAATGTTAGTAACTACGTTATCACCATCAATGATTATGTACCACAAATCTATATCTTTAGATTTCACGTAAGTTTCAAAACGGTTTTTCCAATATATAAACCATTTGCTTCAAAGAGTGGTGGTCTTTGCATAGATTGCCCTTCTTTGTAATTTTCAAAATCCATGGATCGTTTCAAGTTTTAAAACACAATATATTTTAAAAGCTTGAGTAATGTAGCTCTTGATGCCAATTGTGGAAAACTAGAAGGGGGTTGAATAGTTTACCGTTTAAAATCTTTTTAACTTGTTAAGTTAGCTTTGAAACTTTCCGTTTGATCAAAGATATATACACAAACACAATATATAACATGCACATAAATGAAAGAAACGATCAAACCACAACACGAGTATTTATCGTGGTTCGGCTACAAGGACTCTTTTTCCTTGCCCTACGTCCACGCCCCGAGTATCCAACTCGAGAGTTTCTTTCACTGGTCAACAAGCTCCTTTCACCGGCGGAGAAAACCTTACACGTCGCTTATACTTTTACCGACACTAAGCTAGATGTCGAGTTCTTTACCAAGGGTACAACCGCTCCCGTTAGTTCTTTTACAAGGGTACAACTACTCCCGATACACTTTGTATTTTGAGGACTAAAATACTAACCGATCATTACTGAAAATACACAATCAAATGAAGTGTAAACTACACAAGTCTACACAATGCTAAGCTAATAAGTCTTGCAACGTTGTGTTGAATACTTGTTACTTTTAATGAGCTCGTGAATCTCTTTGCTACAAAAAGAAACTTCACATATGAAATGTTAAAGGGTTAGATGAAAGAATGAATGTGTGTATGTAAAATATGATGTAGAGTGATAAACCAAAATTCAACTTGTGGCTTGGTATTTATAGCCAAACTTTCTGCAGGTCTGGCGGATCAGGCGGAACCCTCAGATGGGTTCCGCCCGTGTACCCCCAGGGTACCGCCGGGCTTGCAGTTGGTTTTGCAATAAATCTTGAAAACCAAACAAAGTCACATCTCATTACTCCTTGCAAACCAAACAATGTCACATCTCATAATATCAAGTCAAACACTAAACTTGCAAGCAACAACTTAGTAAGTCAAACACATTTCTTTCCATAAATGTATAATGACAAAACTTGCCATAAATGTGATGTGACAATTCTATTTTTAGAAAATAAAAAGTGTTGTGTTTTATGAAATGTAAAATGTAGCAAAAGTCTAGTTTATGCAAGTCTTTAAAACTAAGATTATGTTTTACTTAGAAACTAAAGTTTACATTTTGTCGTTAACAAAACTTAGCAAAGATCGTAAAATATAAATAACGTTTTTAGGCGATATTTGTATTAACAGAAGAATAAAGGTAGCAATTAATTAAAGAAAAAGGATCGATAAAGTTAGTGAATACCAGCAAAAAGGATAAAATAAGAGACCTTGAATTAACAATATCAAAATCAGACGGATCTTTTAAACAGCGGGCTTCAATTTCATCGACACAGGCTTAAATGTAAATCCTTTCAATGCATTCCCCCTTCTCATTTACAGACAACCACTACACGTCCAATCAAAAATAAAGTTCCCAATTAGTTATTATTGGGTTTACAATATGTGAATCAGGGCATAAACTGGGTCAGGCCTTTTTAGCTTTGGGTCAAGGGAATTGGGCCCAAGTCTAGTGGGTAAGTCTTTGTGGTTGATAACAATGATCCATTTTTTGTTTTGTGTTAAGTATTTACTCCCCCCATCCCAATTTAATTGTCCATCTTTCCTTTTTAGTACGTCCCAAATTAATTGTCCAATACTAAAAATGAATATGGGAGTTTGGTCAAGTTTACAGTATTACCCTTAGATGAAATTAATATTACAAACTTTAAAGAAGTGTTAATTAATTGGTTAAGGGTAAATCTGTCATTTGGCAAAAAAGTAAGAGAGAGAAAGCTATATTAATTATGTTTTTCTTAAACTGTGTGTGTTTTTTATCGGGGGACAATAATTTTGGGACGGAGGTAGTAATAGATTTTGAGTAAACTAAATCACTTATTATCTTTTTTTCCTCCAAAGATTGAGATGTCATTTTTTTTAAAAGTACATGAAATTGGATTAAATTTGATGACTCAATTTTGACACATTTCAGATGTCATTTTTAACAAACCGAGTCATATTGATTTTATAAGTAGAAATACATATGTAGTTGAGTGTATATACAATTTACCATTTTGAAAGTTTAATAAAAAAATCTCAAGCAACAGTAGCTAATTATTTACCGTTTTGCCCCCGTTAAGGAGGACTCCTTGGGAGAGAAGCACTTTCGATTCTTCTTTTGTGAATCTGTAGAACAGAGGAGGAACCACACCCCTAACAATCTCTTGGTTTGCTATGACGACCTGACGTTCCATCTATGGAGCATACATATATTGGACAATATTACACGACCAGGGAAGAAAGATCCTAGCTATTACTCAAAGTATGTAAATGATGTAGATAGAAAAATCGGCATTTGCCACCTTACTTTTTCCAAGGGACAAAACTCGATGCCTTCTATGTTAAATTCACCCAAGAGACCACAGACTTCCAAGAAAATTTCAAGATCTAGAATACTCTCCTCGGTGCTGTTAAACTGATACAGTTCTGCCACCAACTATTTACCTTCTCTCTTATATGCAAAGTGCAGAATTGAAATTTTTGTCTCTCCATGTATTTTGTACATGGCGCCTACATATTGTTGTTTCATCTCCTCTATTTCACTAGCGTGTAAGAGAAGGCTTAACCCGTATATGACATCTGGTGACAAGAATAATGGAGTTGTGACACGTAGTTTCAATTCCATGAGACATGTCTTGTAGCAACCAACCACAAATCTGAATGTAAAAGCAGCAAGTAATGATTACATTACTGTAAATCTGACATGTATTTTGAAATAGATTAGAAACGAAAGGGATTAGTAGAAGGATACCAAGTCACCTTGACTATTCCTCAGACGAGTATCGATTTTTCTCTGGTGACAAGAAAACCTACCAAAATTAACTTCCAGAGGAGCCTTGAATGTGGATTGGTCTTGTGGTAATTTGTAGACAAGGTAAACTGCATACGTTGTTTAAAGCGATACTACTTTAGATTTCGATTTTTCTCTTAATTTCAAATCTATAGTTAGCTGTTGTTACAAGCACTTCTCCAAATTTGAAGAAACATAAAAACTCATCATTTATGTAATAGATTCAGAAAGTGTTTAAGGTTTGCATGTAGTAGAAGCCAACTAACGTGTCGTTTATGTTTATTATTGAACACATGGACTTGCTAAATTTTTAAAAAACGGGGAGGTTTTACAAGTGCTTACTCATTCATTATAAATAAACTGAAAGATTGGTCATAATACATGCTATCACGCACCAAAGCAAAGTCCTACAATGCTTTGGGTACCGTGGGCTACAAAATTCAATCTTTAAAAATCTATTTATAAGCTTTTCATAATTGATGGCTTATGTTCTTGAGCCTATTTGAGTTTATTGTGCTTCAATATTCAAGCTTTCTATAACGTACAGCTATAAGGAGATCAACAGAATTTTGAAAGTTTTCCTATGGTGTCAACAAATCACTAAAGGCAGAGTTAAAGTGGCATGGAAATATATTTGTATACCATATAATCAAGGAGGTACAGGGTTTAAATATTTGGATAAATGGTATACATCAAGCATTTATGGAATATTGCAGTGTAAGTGTCTTTCTTAACGATTACCTGATTTGACCCATTTATGGAATAGGATGGAGTCACACAATGAAGTTAAAATGGACAAGTGTATTGAAAGTTATACATGAAAATTTAGACAAGTGTCATAATGTCCATAAATTGGGAAAGGGGAATACGCTTTAGTGTGGCTTGTAAGCAATTATACTCAAAGATGGAAGATGGAAGTGGCATTTTGAGTGGTATACAAAGTCAAGTTATACGCATCTAAGTTCATGTTTTAACCTTTGTGAAAATATGTAGCTGTATGGAAAAACTTAAAAAGTAAGGCTGTCCCATTTGCCGATAAACATGTATGGGAAACTATTAGAACTAAGAATCCAAAAGTGCAGTGGTTTTCCTTGATATGGCACTCTTAATGTATTCCTACACATACATTTTCCTTATGGATGACATTCCATAAGGGCTACCAACACAATATAAGTGAACTATATGGGGATAAGACAGTGATGGTATGCATATTATACTAATAATTGTGAAGCACATTCTCATCTTTATCCTTTTGCACAGAATGCATGGGTCTAGTTGCAAAAATCAATGGGTCTAGTTGATGGCCAATTGTAACACCCACTATCTGAATCCTATTAATAGATTGGAGATAGGGCTCACTAATCAACTGAGATTGCTAAATTAAGAAAACAATCTGAATTTGAATAGTGAAATGGTTTGTTATTTGTTATTGAGATTTGTTTACAGAAAGGAGAAATTGTTTACATCGATGAATGACCTTTACAACAAAGCAGAGTAATCTTTATACAAATGAGAAATGGCGGAAAAAGTAGTTTGGGTTGGTTACAACACGTGCAGGTCACGTGTTGTATCTAAAATGTTGACTTTTGGCTTTGACTTCAATAGTACATGTAACAAAGTTCTTACAACAATGATCTTAAAAGCTTAACCATGTATACGTTCAGGCTCAAAGAGTTTATAATTATGGCGGATATAACAGCAAAAAGGCATAACAGATCATTTCAAACACATTATTTTCTACATATATACGTAAACTACGTTCTAAATCTAAACAAACACAATTTCATACCTGCTGCTACGAACTCTTCCCAAATAGAAAAACTTCCATTGGAATAAATGCATGCAATTGCATCACCATACTCTGGCGGAACCCAAACAACCTTTGCAATGCTTCCATCATTAACCTATTCAATCAGCAAAACTCATCTCAATCAGTTAATGACAACACTTGCTAACAACGTTACATTCAACATAAAAGATTAAAGTAACATAAATCACTCATTATTTTCCAAAACAAATAGTCCAATCTTCAAACAAATAGATCCATTTCACCGAACAAATACATCGAATCTAAATGAATACAAATAACTCATAATAAGGCTGTAAAATACACCGAACGTTCAACCAACCAGTTGATCGTTCTGCAAGAAGTTCATCTACATTCATTTACTCATTAAAAGAACGAAGATGAACATCTATTATGTCCATTCACTTATACGAAAAAAAATACGCAGAAAGTACTTGGTCGAAAGCATATGAATATCCATCCGTTTATGTTCATTTCGCATATTTGCTTGTTTATACAAATATTATATCTACATTATATATCTTCAAAGTTAGACCACTATCTATCAATTTTAGATCATTAGGTATGAAGAAATGACCAAAGGAGTCCAACTGCGACGTGTCACTTTCCCTTCTCTACCACTGCCGGCTACTTTTCACATGTTTTGTTTCTATTGTGGCTCAAAATTTCCACAAAAACAGACGAAAAATTCCCTACATTGGAAACATGGGCTCCCTCATGACGGACGACAACTGCCTGGTTCTCTAAAGAACACAATCCTATAAACTAGATCAATTTTAATCTTAATTATAATAATAACGAATTAGGCTAGCTGATCACCTAGTATTAGTGTTTTGCCCAACTATACATACTCTGTGACCATACGATAAGGTTCAAAACTTACTATTAGTCAAACACAGCCTACGCAATCATCACAGACAAATTTGACAACTAGACTATTAAGTGTTTGTATGTTTCATAATAGCAACGAATTAAAAGGTAGCAGAAAGAGTAAGATTGGAGTTGCTTTGAGTCAGGAACTATATAGTGTGACTTCAAAAGTCAAACATGTATTCCATTGTCCCATTAGAAACGGAGACAATAGCCAGATACTTGATAAAAGGGTTTTCTAATGTACTCCTGTTTTTAACAGCTTAACCTATCATGACCTTTTGACATAGGGCAAAACAAGCAGAAAAACACAAATGCAGCATTGTATGCATTAAGTGAAACCGATTTCAATATATGGGAACACAAATAGAACCAAATTTTATGCCAATGATTTGATGGAACAAGTACAGTTTGGTATTTATACTATGATATACCTTATTTGTTACTGACTTTTTCCTCTAAAAAGCTTGGGTGCTATCTTTTGAAAGGTTCCACGAACACCACATTGGGTTCTTTGCCCTTTGATAGGCCATTATCTCCTTCCTAGAAAGTCATTATGCGAAAGTCAATGCATAATTATATCATAGGAAAGTTAACCAAAAGAACAAAATTGCTTATGGAATGGAATGAAGAAACTTGAGCTGGTGAGGGCATGGGATTTTCTTCCACTTTTTGCCGATGACTTGGGACTTCTTCAATAGAAGGGTCATCCTTTACTTCAACTTTTGGATTGTTATCAACAACATTAAGGTCTTTGCATACCTTGTTTGCCTCAGACATTTTGTGTATACAGTTCAACAAAGACCTGATGGCACAATAATTCAATATCGAGTTATATCGTTTCAAGACTTTCGTAATGAATAAGAAATATACGAAGCTATAGTCCAAACTCTCTTACCCCACATCTTGCCCAAAAAAAAAGTGCCTTATAAAACTAACTTTTGCGGGGTAGTATTATCACTTAAGACTAATGATGTTTTTCTTCACATAATTTGTAGCCTGTAACTAAGGGAGTGTTTGGATCCGCATTTTCATAGTGACTAGCACATAGTTCTATAACTAGAATCAGATTGCCAAACGCAACAAATAAGTGATTTAGGCATAGTTAGACGATTCTATATCTTCCCAAAAATATTAGTTCTGTTGCAGCAACATATTTTATCAAAACCTAACAACTTTAATATTACACACAAATTTATGAATAAAATGAGTTTTGTGTTCAGAATTGATAATCAAACACATTTACTAATCTCTGCTCAGAATTTGTTGTTATTTATTGCCAAAACTACATTTACTCGTGCCTAAGGTCTACAAACAAACAACTCACTCACACATTTGATCGAACACTTGTGTTACACATATAATCCACAACATTTTTACCAAAAGAAAATACACACAACTCAGTCAGACATTTCAACAAACACTTGGATTACACTCTAAACATACATAAAAAGAAACCCGCATTCATCCTCTTGTTCACGTGGTATGATTAATGAACCGTATTTGCTGTAAACAGCATGGTAACTTTTGTTTGCATCTTGTCACAGATCTGATTGGTTTGTTGTACGTATAAGAAAGTATTTTGTGTTGGTGCTTTGAACTTTAAATTAGCATAGAAGTGGGAGTATCAGATTGCGCTTTTAGACCCATATATAGTGCAGTCTCTTTTTAATTCAAGACTCTTTTAAGTGCAAGGAAATAATGAAACAAGAACCTCAAGTAAGCAGCAAAGAAAAATAATGAAATAGGAACCTGGAATTGGTTTGTTCAAATAAAGAAAATAGAGCATTAAACTCGGTAATTATAAGATGATAAAAACCGGATATAAAAAAAATCCTAATTCATCTAAAACTTGGAATCTACAACAATATGGAAGCTAGTCTATACTACATATAAAGCATGAATGACTCTCTCTCCAAAATTTTAAGACTTACAAGAAATTAAGCATGGTTTACAACAATTTAAAGCACCCAATTTTCATAATTACAACAAAGTAAGCATATTGTACAACAAAATAAAGCATATTGTCATTTTAAGATCAAAATTCTATCAAACAACATTAATGCTATTAACACACCTTCACCAAAATAATAAAGCACCTTATACAAATATTCATACATTAAATTTCACTACTACAAATAATAAAGCACATTATACAAATATTATTAAATTTTTATTGTTGAAATTTTTAGCACATTAAAAATATTAAAATACCCTCAATTATTATTGAAATACACAAAGATTTTGATATAGTTTCCTAATTACACCGGTATTAGATAATTTACTATTTACAACAACTTAACATTCGAAACTATACAATTGCATTCTCATTTTTTTTCTTTGGGAGGGGGTAGGGTGGGGGTGTGGGATTGGCGAACACGAGTTTGCAAATCGATCAGAGAAACATTTACTATGGTGCAAATTGCATAAAAAGGTACTAGACTTATAAATTTTAATTTAAGTATCCAACTTTTTTTTTTTTTTTTTTTTTTTTTTTTTTTTTTTTTTTTTTACCTTAATGTATCAATGTTTTTAAAAGTGTACGACTTAAAGGAATTTTTTACCTGAATCCAAACAGTCAGTCACCTTCTTCAACATCTCATATTCTGATTCACCATCATCAAACACCATTAAAATTCTTTATCACAGCCAATCAAATGACTAATTCTAAATGTTTAACACCATTCGTTCCACATCTCCACCGCTCCGGTCACCGGAATATTCCTCCGGCCACCATCTCCACTTTCATCACCGATCACAAATCACCGTCTCACCGGTAACTTTCATCAATCTCTATACTTACAAAAAACTAGGGTTCCTTTTTTCATCTCATCAAATTAAACTTTTAGAGGCTAATTAGTACCAATTTTATAAATTTTCAACCTTTTTCTGTCAATTTAGGGTTTATTGTGGACGTGTTTTACCATCATATGGTTTAGATAGTAATTCTTACAAAATAGTCGTTTTGGTTTAAATTGCATTCGTTTACAAAATAAGTAAATCCAAGGTCCAAACACTTGCATTGTTTCACAAAATATTGTGTATGTTTTATCTTGATGTTTTTGGTCATACAGGTAAAACGGTTTTGGCAAAAAGATGAGTTCTTTTTCAATTACACGGAAGAAGACGCCTTTTCAAAAGCATCGCGAAGAAGAAGAGGCGAAGAAAAAGGTACGGCTATTGTGGACGTGTGCAATTGTGTCTATTTAGTATGAATTTGACCGAAAGTTTAATAAAAAAAATGTATTTATGTAGAGGGCTGAGGATGAAACAGCCCGTCTTTATGCTGAGTTTCTCGAGTCGTTTCAAGGGGATTCTACACCTGGGTCAAAAGCTTTTGTTCGAGGAGGAACAATTAACGATGAAAAAGTGAAACCTGATGCAGGTTAGTTTGTGTTATAAGGTCTTGGATGCATTTTCGATTTCTGTTATTTAGTTTCGTGTTATTAATTTAAATGGTGCATAAATATGGTTGTATGAATGATTTATTTTCAACGGACACATTAATAAGCAAATGGGCCTTTTTATTCATGCGCGAACGCAGGTGGAAATTCCAAAGAAGTGTCTGGTTCAAAGAAGGGGAGTAGGTAAACAAGCGCTTTTGTTTGGTTTGAATATGTTACACTGCTCTTATCATAAGGCATTCTGAATATAGAAATTATAAGGCGATCAGTTTATGAAACTCTATTGTCTTGTTTAGGCTGGTAACTCTAAGGAGCTAGGAGTCTTGTTATATGTAGCTCTTGTCTGTAATGATACCCTCAAAAGAGCAGTCCCAGTGTCAAGCTACCAATGCTATTCACATTCAAACAAATACTAACACACTTTATTGTATGCACATGCTCAATAGCTGATTAACAATTACTAGTAGTCTGTAGTCCTTTGTATAGTCTACTTTGTTTTGGTTTTGTTTTTATGGTGATGAAAATTACTATAGGCAACTAGGTGCATGCTTTCCAAATGAGCCTGAGATTGGTAGAAATGAGGTTTTCCTCATGAAATTGTTGGTTGGACTTGAGAATGTTCAGTAGGCTAGTGATTAGCTGGCAAGTCACCAAGTTTGGAAGCTTTGAGCTCAGGCTGAACTCTCAGAGCTTGAGTCTGGGTTTATATATAAATGTGACCATATAAGTTAGTTGCCCTATGTTATTGAATTGCAGGTGGTTATATCATCATTTTATTAAAAAGACTTAACACTTAAGTTTTTGACGTGGAATTTTTAGGCGCCTTTGATTGGTGAGAGCGAGTTACTTTAGGACTAGATCACTAAATCAAGTTACCTTAGTATTTTGTTTTACACCTTACTGAATATAAATACATGATTCATAATTTGGGTGGGCATAGTGTGTTCCATTGCAGTTTGCAGGGTGCTAATGTATCTGAATACACACATCCTTCTTCTTGAAGCTGCAGAGTAAATTAAATGAAGTCCAAAGTTGTTGACTATTAGGGGATATTTTGTATGAAGCATTAATAAATAGGCATATGTATGTGAGTTTAGTACTCACAAATTAAGTGTTGAAAATTATGTGTTGATATATTTTTCCCCTGCAGGTATGTTCCTTCTTTCTTACCCCCTCCCATGGCAACCAAGGGTAAAGAAAATGAAAAACAGGTTAGTGAACTGCTGAAACATTTCTATGCTTTAGTAGCCGATTGTGTGTTCGACTTTTTTAGTAGCCGATTGTAACGGATTTTTACTACTGACAGAAGGACGAAGAGAGGCCAAAAGAGAAAAGCAAAGGGAAGGCGAGGAATATAGACTATTTCATGGAGGAGTTAAAACATGAACAAGAAATGAGAGAAAGAAGAAACCAAGAGCGCGAAAACTGGCAGGACGGACGTCCAACTTCAACGGTAAGATATGATTTTATTAGGAAGTTCATCATTAGTCAACGAGTTGCCCCTAACTACCTATCTAGTCAAATATTGCAATGCATACATTTTCAACCTTGTTTGGCATTTATATAAAGAGGATTTCATATATAAATAAACCATAATCTCATCTAAATCACATATATTTGTATCTTACTGTCTCAGCTATCTAGTCGGTTTGATGAGTTGCCTGATGAATTTGATCCGAAGTTTGGTTCCTTTGATGATGGAGATCCTCAGACCACCAATCTTTATGTCGGAAATCTTGCACCTCAGGTCAGATCGTGATGCTAATATGGTACTTTAGTTGGTGAAAAAATGCAAGCTGACCTTTTCTTTCTATGGTCAATACATTTCAGGTAGATGAAAATTTTCTTCTGCGGACATTTGGAAGATTTGGACCCATTGCTAGTGTGAAGATAATGTGGCCAAGGACAGAAGAGGAGCGAAAACGACAAAAAAACTGTGGTTTTTTGGCTTTTATGAACCGTGATGTTTATGATTATGAATTGAATATTGGGTGGGGTAAATCTGTTTCTCTCCCTTCTCAATCACTCCCTGCTCCTCCTCCAGGACAAATGGCCATCAGGAGTAAAGAGGTATGCTTTATGTTTGTAAAAACTTGCTATGAGTTTTAGCTTCAGTGGATAATATAAAACAGTAATGACTTGTGCGGGTCTTATGAGTGACCTTTTGTGGTTTGCAGGGTGCCACTGTGATCTTGTCCGGTCCATCTGGTCCTCCCATTACTTCTGTTCCAAGCCAGAACTCTGAGCTGGTAAGTTGGCCGTTAATTTTTTAATTTACGTGATAGGTTGAATATATCTTACACTACATTTGTAAGCAAAAGCTATTCTAAGGTACTGATATTCTAACCTTGGTGATTAGGTTCTTACTCCCAATGTGCCCGATATAACAGTTGTTATGCTTGAAGATGCCCGCCTTAGAAAAGTAATTGATAAAATGGCCCTTTACGTTCTTGATGGAGGTTGTGCTTTCGAGCAAGCTGTAATGGAGAGGGTCCCTGGGAACCCTCTTTTTAGTTTTTTGTTTGAACTCGGCTCTAAGGAGTATACTTATTATGTGTGGAGGCTTTATTCCTTTGCTCAGGTACATGTTTGACAAGCAACTAGAATTGAACCCTAGAAAAGGGAATGGCAGCTTGAGATAAGATTAATATTTGCTCTCACAAATGCAGGGTGATACGATGCATAGGTGGCGAACTGAACCTTTTATCATGATAACCGGTAGTGGGAGGTAATAATTGCCGGAAACATATCTTGATACTTTCTTTGCTTATTTTCCTTCTGTTCTAAGTGTAACATTCTCTTATCTGCAGGAACGAGTCATGAAAGTTCTTCAAGTGTGGGCTGACTGGTTCTTATTTTCGGATGCATATGTAAACGGGTTACGTTCAACATTTCTTCGATCCAGCAACTCTGGTGTTACCTCATTCCATTCCATTTCTGGCGATGCAACAGAAACCGAACGCGTTTCCAATTATAGCGAAACTGGCGATTCTGGAAAAATTAATCCAGATGCAGCGTTAGCAATCGGCAAAAGTGCAGCCATGAAAGAACTATTAAATCTTCCTCTTGCTGAGCTGGAAAGACGTTGCAGACGTAACGGATTATCTGTTGTTGGTGGTAGAGAAATGATGGTCGCACGTCTGCTTTATTTGGAAGAATCAGAAAAGCAAAGGGGTTATGAACTCAGTGATAATTTGAAGTATTCCCATCATAATCAAAGGGAAAGTAATGTCGATACGGGGTCTGTGGGATATTCAGGAAGGAATCATCAAGTGGATGATGATATGGGTGTTATATCAAAAGGCAAAGGTTCTGCGTCCATAGCTGCAATGATTCCGATCCCACAACCTGAGCTAAAAGCTTTCCCTAATAAGGCGAAACCCGAATCTGTATTGCCTGCCTCTAAGTGGGCCCGTGAAGACGATGAAAATGATGATGAACAAAAAAGAAGTAGTAGAGATCTTGGATTGGGTTATTCATCATCTGGAAGCGAGAATGCTGGTGGTGGTCATGGTATTGAGGCTATGGATACCGCAAGCACTATCACGAGTTCTGATACTAGTTTAACTGAAGAGAAGAGGTATGTACTTATTATCCTTGTGAAAAGTAATAGATAGAGTTTATTGAACTTCTCATGTTTTTATAAGGAGTATCGGATTTTTCATTTAACATATATATATATATATTTTAAACTTCTTTTGTTTTAATTTCACATCCGGACTTTACTCATGGTTTTATTGATAAATACATTTAAGTGAAATAATTTGATACTTTGTGAAAGCTAAGAGGTATACTTACCATTTGGGGAGTAATAAATATATCTAGTTGATATTATTTGGTATTTTTAGGAAGGGACAGACTTACGACTTTGAAGTTATAAGTCTTTACTAGATTATGGTTGTTTGTTTTTTGTTTTTTGTTTTTTTTTTTGTTTTTTGTTTTTTGTTTTTTTTTTTGTTTTTTTTGTTTTTGTTTTTTTTTTTTGTTTTTTTTTTTTGTTTTTTTTTTTTTTTTTTTTTTTTTTTTTTTTTTTTTTTTTCAACTTTACATTCATAATCATGGTTGTTTAATTGTCCCACACGTGCAGACAAAAGTTGAGACTTGAGTACCGTGAATCCCTTGAAGAACGAGGATTAAAGAAAGAAGAAATTGAAAAGAAAGTAGCGGCACATCAAAAACAATTACAGTACAAGTATGGCTTAACGGATCATAATGAAGATTCATCACACAAGAGTAAGTTTTAAATTGTCAGGGTTTAAGGTTTTGGTAATTTTGTTGAATACATATAATGTTTTAGTAACCACAGGGACGTCATCAGAAAGAAGGGAGAAAAGAGATGATTCACGTGAATCTTCAAGAAAGCGTCAACGAAGCCATCATGACAGTGAAAGCCCACAGCGTAAATCATCAAGTAGGGATCGGGAAAAGGGTAGAAGTTATGATTCACATACCGAAAGAGAGAAGGAACGAGACCATGATAGAGATAGACGCAGAGACAAAGACAGGGACAGCAGGAGAAGATAAACTGAGTTGGAATTCGTAGGTATGATTGATTTAGTCATGAATCAAAACAGATTTTTACAGTGTATCAGCTTTTTTGAGCTTATGTTATGTTTGACATAAATACAGGTTATTCATGGGTTAGCTGTTTAAATCCTTTCGTTTTGTTGCAAACAACAGCGGCAGGAGCAACATGTGGATCATGATGATGATAGCCCCACAATGTTTCCTGCTCGTGATGGACATTCTGGAATTTACATAAAAGAAACCCGGATTCATCCTCTTGTTCACGTGGTATGATTAATGAATCGTATTTGCTGTAAACAGCATGGTAACTTTTTTTTGCATCTTGTCACGGAGCTGATTGGTTTGTTGTACGTACAAGAAAGTATTTTGTGTTGGTGCTTTGAAGTTTAAAGTGAGCATAGAAGTGGGTGTATCATATTGAGCTTTTAGACCCGTATAGATCCGGTCTCTTTTTAATGCAAGACTCTTTGGGCACGTTTGATTGAGAGATTCATAGAAATGAAATGAACCAGAGAATTGAATTGAAATTAATATATAGATTTTTAATGGATTCTACTGTTTGGTAACAACATATTTCAACGGAGAAATGAAAAAATTTATATGTTTTTTTTTTGAAGAAAAGAAAACAGAACCGATAATACTATCTATAACAAAGTAGTTACCTTACATGAAGACAGGTAATTTAATATCGAAAGTTTCATGCACACCAACATATGACAATATGGAAAATGGTAGATATATATATAACTAAAATAGTAATAAAGTATTTCGCAAATAGGAAACCAATTAAGTAATTGGCATAATGGGTCGGTCCTATTTGTGTCCCACGTTAGTCTCCACTTAAAAAGAACTCGTCCTAGAGTTGTCAGGATATAATGGAACATCAGATGCATGATAAAGCGACATGTATAGCATGTTGAAAGTACTAGAGATACTCAATCTTTTAGGCAAGTCAACCACATAGGCATTATCATTGACCTTGTACACTATCGTGAATGATCCATACTTCTTGGGCTGCAACTTGTTATATCGGACAATTGGGAATCGTTCACGATGAAGAAAAACCATCACCATATCTCTAACATCAAATACATTGACCTGTCTACGTTTGTCACTAGCCTTTTTAAACTTGTGGTTAGTTTCTTCCAACTTTTGTCGAACTTCAACTTGAACAGATTGAGTCATTCGCTAGCTTGGCTACAACATGGCTATAATTGGAAACATTAGGCAGTTTCAACAAGCATACAACATGACGTGGAGGCTTTTGATACACAACCGAGAATGGTGATCTCCCGATTGAACTATGGGTAGTGTTATTAAATGAAAATTCTGCTTGACGCAACGCATAGTCCCACAGCTTTGGTCGATCACAGATGCAACTAATCAAATTTTCTAGTGTTCAATTGCCACTTTTGACAATCATAAAATTCTTGATCATAAATTGCCGCTTTTGACAAGCATGACTTAACTTCCCGCCGAATAAGCAATGGGCCGTCTCTCTTGAAAGAATAGCTCCAATCCCTACCCCACAATGCATCACATTCGACCATAAACAATTTATCAAAACTGGGGAGCAAGAACTAGCGTGGTGCATAATTTTTCTTAAATTAGTGCAAAAGTCGTGTCTTTATCTAAACTAAACGTGAATTTTCGTTTCTATAAGCAATTCGTCAAAGGAGCCACAGTAGTGCTTAAATTACTGATGAATCTTCTATAAAAAGTAGCAAGTCCATGAAAGCTTCGTATCTCAGACACAGACTTTGGGATTTGCCATTCTTCAATTGCCTTTACTTTCTCTCCTCGTCAACACGAATACCGTTTTTACTAATAACAAATCCAAGAAAGATCAAGCTTAATTGCATAAAGCGACGCTTCTTGATAACCATATGAATGTATTTCGCAGAAGATTACTTATTTGCAACACTTGAGTTGCTTCAAAAATACAAAATCACCAAATAATACAATAAATCAAAGGGAAAAAGTTATAAATACATAACGTACTTTTCAAAATAACTCATTATGCTCTATGAACTTTACTTATTGTCATAATACATAATCGTTTTCATTTTATTTGGTTATTTAACGATCGTTTGCAACAAACATTTGCACCGTTAGTCCTTTATACGAACGACCGTTTAAAAAAAAACTTTTTAACTTTTTTTTTTGAAATCTAGATAAAATCTTTTTTTTAACAAAAATTTAGAAAAAAAAAAGTTAAAAAAAATTAAAATTTTTAAAAAAAGTTAAAATTAAAAAAAAATATATTAAAAAAATAAAAATGTATTAAAAAAAGGAAAAATTAATTTTTTTTAAAGTTAATTTAAAAAAAAATCAAAATTTTAAAAAAATATAATATTTGTGAAAAAAAATATTTTCTTTTTATAAATACGCATTTTTTTTTAAATTAAAAAAAATAAATGTTCGTCCATATTTATTCGAATTTAAAAAAAAATGTTTTTTAGAATATTTTCTAAAAATTTCCAAAATAATATTTTTATTTTTCGAATATTTAATTTTTTTTTTCGATATTTATTTTTTGAAATTTTTTTTTCAAAATTTTTTTTCGAAAAAAAGAATTAGAAAATAAAATTTTGAAAAAAAAAGTTGTACGAAAAAAAAAATTCAATTTTTTTTTTGAAAAAATAAATATAAAAAAAAATGAAAAATAAATTTCGAAAAGAATTTGATTTTTTAAAAGATTTTCGGAAAGAATTTTATTTTTTTGAATAAAAGTGAAAAAAAAAAAGTTTTTGTAAAAATGGACCAAAGGTGAAAGTCAACCCAAACTATAAGGACCATTATTGTAACTTTTATAACTGAAAAAAAGTTGAAGGACTAACGGTGCAAATGTTTGTTGCAAACGGTCGTTAAATAACCAAATAAAATGAAAACGGTTATGTATTATGAAGAGCATAATGAGTTATTTTGAAAAGTACGTTATGTATTTATAACTTTTTCCCTAAATCAAATCATAATAAAACTAAGCAAAAGAATGAAAATGTGTTTTTGGCTTTTGGTTATTTTCTTCATATTTAATAAAAACTTTTCATTAAAGAATTGTCAAAACCTTATCTGCTTCACCCTAGACCCGGGTTTTGACCCGGTTAACAATTTGCAGAAATTGGAGCTCAATTTTCACAAAATCTCCCACAAATCAACTTATGCAAATTAATTAATGCAAAGTGCAGACAGTATTATCAATAAATCCCACTACAATCATTGCAAAAAATCATCTATATGGGTCTTAACTCAATTCCTTGTACTATGAGCCCCTTAAGATCCTTCTCACCGAGATGCTCAAACTTAAGATCCATATGAACTGATTCGGTGGTAGTTTTTGTTTTAAACTGCCATACTTTGACTTCCATCCAACTGTCGCTCCTCTGTTGCGGAAGGGCATTCCCTTCGTATCGATTCAGTGGGTTGTAGGTATTTTCATCTAACTTTGGTCCGATAACTGGGGTGTGTGGAGGGCTTACTAAATAGATAAACGACTCTCTACAAGTTTTAAGATCTGTCACCTCACTAGGAGCCTCAAATGTTGATTGGTCTTGTGGTAATTTGAAGACAAGGAAAGCTGCATATGTTGTTTCAGATGATACTTCTTGGGATTCTATTCTCCTCAGAATTTGAAATTTGTAGCCGCCTGTTATTACAAGCACTTCTCCAAATCTGCAGAAACAAAAAAGCTCATTATTTATGTACTAAATTTGGAATTTGTTTAAGGTTTCCAAGTGTTAGAAGCCTAATAATGCATTAAGTTGTTTATGTTTATTGTCTAACATGTGTCATAACACATGCCAACTTCAAACAGTGATAACATTTAAACTCAGTGGAATTGGTCAATGGAAAATTTACATGCCATCACACACCAAACCAAATCCGACGATGCTTTGGTACAATATTTAACGCTCAGAGCTCTCTTATAAAGCTTTTCATAATTGATTGCTTATGTTTTTGAGTCTATTCGGATTTACTAGGCTTCTGTAATCATGGAGGTATGCTCTTATTCATTAACATATATACTAATCTAGTGAGAACAGCTCACTAGATCGTAACACTAACAAAGAACAGCTTTGATGAGGTTATTTCCTTTTCAATTATCACAATGAACAAGATACTAAACACATACTATTTTTCATCATTTTATACTAACTGTAGCTTACTATTAGAAGATGACACAAAAGTTCCCTGTACTTTCAATAAGGAACTGTATGGCCCTTGTGTAAGATTGACCCATAACAGGAGGTTTCGGGTAGAAAGATTTGGATCAATAGAATGAAACTCAAATCGTCAAGAATTTACGGAATATTGCAGCATAATAAAGTGTCTTTCTTAACTATTACCCATTTATGGAATATAATGGATTCGCACAATGAACTAAAAAGGCAGAGTGTTTGGGAAGTTAAACACAAGAACTTAGACAGTTGGAGATGAAAGAACTTGTATGAGACGAGAGATAAAGTGAACTCTCATGTTGCCCATAAATTAGGAGTGGTGAATCCAATTCAGTGGCCATTGGAGTGGCAATTCAAGAAAGGTTACAAATATAGAATAAGTCACTAGATGGGATAAGTGCAGTAATGGGTCAAGTTGCAGATATGATTGGTTTGAATGGGTTGACTAATGGTTGGCAAGATATTATTCAGGATTTTGCTCCTAGATCATAAAACGACATTTGGAGCATCCTTAGAACTTAGAAGACTCATACTTGCTGCTGCTGTATACTTCATATGGCAGGAAAAAGATCAAAGAATTTCAGAGATGAAAGTGAGTTGGGACGTGCTGTATGCAAGGATTATTGCCGCTATAAAGCTTAAGCTAATGAGTTTTAAAGTGAAGCCAAATGAGGCAGCCCTCCATGTGGCAAAGCTGTGGAATGTGGGCATGAATATTCAAAATTCTGATAGAGGAGACAAGGGTCAATAGAGCTGTGTTCTTTAAAGCCAGTAAGATTTTGTATCATTACTTTGTAGTGATGGTTTAGACTTCAGATTGTGAAGATAGTTGCGTAGAATGGATTGCTTATTGTATAGATTTCAGTATTAGTCTATTCAAATATGGATTGCCACTTAAGGTGGATAAACACTAGTGCACTACCATACTAGATTCTAATGTTTCTGCCAAAATTTATCATATCACAGTTGAGTGCAAGAGAAAGATTCATCAATAGATAAAATTTCTTCATAAAGTCTCTTTATTCCTATGTAGTTGCAAAGTGCTGCAAACATAAGCATAAGATATAAACTATTACTGAAAAACTGACAAGAAATATAAAGGGAAGAACCTTAATTCATTGGAAGACTCCCAGTTTGAGTTATTTTCGACTATTACAAATCCTGCTGCTCTTGTAGATAGCATTTGACATTTCTTCCCATTTTTATCAACACCGAACCACTAAAAATCGATATAGATATGGTAAGTGCAGGAATATTATGTTTGAAATGGGTTTTGAAAATTGGACGTAAACTAGTAATGATATCATTCATATAAAATATACCTGTTGACCATTATCAAGTACGAACCCTTTGAAAAGAATTGAATATAGTTCCTTCTTTGTTTTCCACTCCAAACTAACTTTTGACAATCTGAGTGTTTCTTCATAATCATTTGGTATCTTTTGTTCCCAATACGTGTCTGAATCTGATATAGTTTCGATATCCACCACCCTGTCATCCTCTAACAACTGATCTTCCGCCTACATATAAATTTAGCTATAAAAATGCAATAGTACTTATTTGCCTCTTAAGAACCTATTCATTCTGTTGGACTTCAACGTAACTTCTATAAATACTGTATCTCCATTGACAATTTATTTGTTTTATGTTTCTAACTAAATTTTAAATTCTATTAGACAATTCATAATCCACCCGTCCCAACCCAACCTTCATTTGCCACCTGTATTTCAAAATATTCCGGTGGTTGACCTGTTTTGTAAGAATGTTTAAGATACAGGATGCCTTCTAGGCTTCTATTCCTTCTATACTGGTTCCAGGATTAGAAATATTTTTTTTTGAAAAATGGCCCATTTCAATCCCAACCATTTTGGACATATTACCTGACCCAACCCAACATGACCTTATTGGCAAATTGTAATTCAAGATATTCTGGCAGTTAAGCTCATTTGTAAGAATCTTTTAGATTCTAAAACTATCAAAGAAAAGGACTAAGATGAATAAACTTGTATATGTCAGCTTACTTTTTCCAGGGGCTGAAACAGGATGCCTTCTACTCCGTTTATATTGTTTCCAGAAAAATTTTCAAAAATAATTTCAAGATCAACAATACTCCTATCGCTAGTGAATTGATACAATTCAGCCATATACAATTTATCTTCTTTTCTCCGATTTGCAAGGTACACAACAGAAGTTGTTGCCTCCCCTCTTAATCGGTACTTGAGGTCTACGTACACTTGTTCATCACTTGAGTAACAGTCGTATACAAGGTTCACTGTGTATGTGACTGATGGGGACAGAAACTGAGTCTTCACGTGTGTTTTGAATCCCTTTTTGTTTGTTTGATAAAAGCCAGCTGGAAATCTGCATGAAGAAGAAGAAGAAGCAAAGAATGATGCATCAATTTATATATACTTTTGAAACAACAGGGATAACTCTGAGTATGACAAGTCACCTTGACCAACGATGAGACTTGTATTGAGGAGTGGAATCATCATTTGGAATCAAACAGTCTTCCATGGATATCATTTCACAGTGTTGTCCTTTCTCATTAAGTGAGAACCACTGCATAATTAGTAAGTTGGGAATTAGTTCCACTCAGACTATCTTTATAAATAAACATAGCTAATAGAATACCGTTTTGTATCCATTGAGGAGGACTCCTTTGGAAAGAATCTGTTTAAGTTCATCAAGGGATGTGTAGAAGATAGATTGTGAGGCAGCCTCGACTATGTGTTGGTACTCTTCAAACACTGGAAGTTCCACCTATATACAACATATCCAAGCAAGTGAGCCATTTTTTCTTTACATCTTTTATAAATAAGATAACCATTGACAATAAACTGCTTACTTTTTCTTCAGATGGTTGGAACTCGAAGCCAGCGACTTGTAGACTATTGAGTGAAATTGAAGGTCTATATGGAGATTCAAACTGAAATTGAAGGTCTGTAGTTGTTTGTTGGCTTGTAAAGTTATACAATGGAGCAATGAACCATCCATCTTCTCTCAAATGGATAGAAGGGTAAACAATGAAAACTTTTGCCTCTCCATTTAATTTGTATCTCAGGGGGTCATTGACATCTGATTGATCTTCATATCGGAAGACAAGGTTGAGGGTGTATGAGATTTGAGGTGTCAAGTATTGACCTCTCACACGTGCTTTTAATTCATAAAAATATTGGTAACATCGCACCCCTGGAAATCTACAAAAAGAAGAATAAAGGCAGCAATTAATTAGAGAAAAAGGATGGATAAAGTTAGTGAATACCAGCAAAAGGGATAAAATAAGAGACCTTGAATTAACAATATCAAAATCAGACGGATCTTTTAAATAGCGGGCTTTAATTTCATGGAGATTGAGACAGGGTTGAATGTAAATCCTTTCAATGTGTTCCCCCTTCTCATTTATACACAGCCACTGCACATCCAATTAAAAATAAAGTTCCCAATTAGTTATTATTGGCTTTACAATATCAGAATCAGGGCTAAAATTGGGTCGCGCCCTTTTAGCTTTGGGTCAAGGGAATTAGGCCCAAGTCTAGTGGGGTAAGTCTTTGTGGTTGATAACAATGATCCATTTTTTGTTTTGTGTTAAGTTTTTAATAGATTTTGAGTGAACTAAATCACTTATTATATTTTTTTCCTCCAAAGATGAACACACTTGAGATGTCATTTTTTTTTAAAAATACATGAAATTGGATTAAATTTGATGACTCAATTTTGACGCATTTCAGATGTCATTTTTAAAAAAACTGAGTCATAATGGTTTTATAAGTAGAAATACATATGTAGTTGAGTGTGTATACAATTTACAATTTTGAAAGTTTAATAAAAAAATCTCACAACATTAGCTAATTATTTACCGTTTTGCCCCCGTTAAGGAGGACTCCTTGGGAGAGAAGCACTTTCAATTCTTCTTCTGTGAATCTGTAGAACAGAGGAGGTACCAAACCCCTAACAATCTCTTGGTTTGCTATGACTACCTGACGTTCCACCTATGAAGCATACACATATTGGACAATATTACACGACCATGGAAGAAAAACACTAGCTATTATTCAAAGTAAGTGAATGATGTAGATAAATAAATCGGCATTTGTCAGCTTACATTTTCCAAGGGACGGAACTCGATGCCTTCTATGTAAAAGTCACCCGAGAGACCACAGTCTTCCAAGAAAATTTCAAGATCTAGAATTCTCTCCTCATTGCTGGTAAACTGATACAATTCTGCCACCAACAGTTTATTTTCTTCCTTATCTGCAAAGTGCACAATCGAAATTGTTTTCTCCCCTTGCACTTTGTAACTGATGCCTACATGCTGTTGTTTCATATTCTCTATTTCACTATAGTGGAAGACAAGGTTTAACCCGTATGTGACATTTGGTGACAGGAATAATGGCGTTCTGACACGTAGTTTGAATTCCATGAGACGTGTCTTGTAAAAGCCAACTGGAAATCTGTATGTAGAAGCAGCAAGGAGCGATTACGTTACAACAAATCTAACATGTATTTTGAAGCAGATTAAATTGATTAGATACATTAGGTTTCAGTAGGAGGATGCTAACCACCTTGAATCTTTCTTTAATAAAAATCTATCACTGTCATTCCCATTTGGTTTATCACGAATCAAACAGTCTTCAATTGATATCAGTACACAAATTTCTCTCTTGTTATTTATAGAGAGCCACTGCAAGTCCATCATGCATAAAGTTAATGGAAGTAGTTCTGAATATGAATATTGATGTGTAGTGATTTGGAGAGCAGATACTGTTTGCATTTTGGTTTGTGGATTATTCTATGGATCTAGATGATGGGTTTAAACTCATGAAAACTTCTACCATCCATTAGTATTACGTACTTGTAAAGTTAAAGTAGAGTCTCACATAACTAGTGAGGGCAGATCAACATATACAGACTTAAAAACTAACCATGTGCACAGTTTATGAGATACGGACTAGCGATCTGTGCACATATTCTAGTCGGTTATATAATTATTATATATGTGTTGTAAATAGAAATTTTATCATTCTCGAAATTTACTATACACAAATCAACTAATTACCGTTTTGCCCCTGTTAAGGAGGACCCCTTGGGAGAGAAGCACTTTCGATTCTTCTTCTGTGAATCTGTAGAACAGAGGAGGTACCAAACCCCTAACAATCTCTCGGTTTGCTATGACGACCTGATGTTCCACCTATAAAGCATACACATATTGGACAATATTACACGACAATGGAAGAAAGATCCTAGCTATTATTCAAAGTAAGTAAATAATGTAGATAGATAAATTAGCATTTGTCAGCTTACTTTTTCCAAGGGAAGGAACTCGATGCCTTCTATGTAAAAGTCACCCGAGAGACCACAATCTTCCAACAAAATTTCAAGATCTAGAATACTCTCCTCAGTGCTGTTAAACTGATACAGTTCTGCCACCAACTGTTTACATTCTTTCTTATCTGCAAAGTGCAGAATTGAAATTTTTCTCTCACCTTGTATTTTGTACCTGACGCCTACATATTGTTGTTTCATCCCATCTATTTCACTAGCGTGTAAGACAAGGTTTAACCCGTATGTGACATCTGGTGACAAGAATAATGGAGCTGTGACACGTAGTTTGAATTCCATGAGACGTGTCTTGTAGCAACCAACTGCAAATCTGAATGTAAAAGCAGCAAGGAATGATTACATTACCGTAAATCTGACACGTATTTTGAAATAGATTATAAACGAAAGTGATTAGTAGAAGGAGACCAAGTCACCTTGAGTTTTCCTTAGACGAGTATCGATCATTGCAATCTCTGTTTGGATCATCTAAACTCAGATACTCTTCTATGGATACCATTATATGATGTTCTTCCTTGTCATTTAATGATAACCACTGTCCACAAATATTTAGAGATTAATTACAAAGGTACATGCTTTGAATGAGAGGCTTCGATGGAAGTCGGAATCGAGTGCATGTTTATCATAACCAAACATAAGGTCACCTTTAGTGAGAGAATCTTTGTGGTTGATGACACTTGTTTATGTTTGGTTTTGAAATACAAAATAAATAAACATGGATTAAATTATCAATAGAATTGAAGTTAATCAATGATTTTCTGCTTTTAGTAACTTATCTAAGATTTCTACCTCAAACTAATCTTGTCAATAATAATAAACTTTGACGAGATCAATCTCCACAGTTATGTAACTTATTAAACTCACTGAGTATTTTATAATGATTTACAAGGAAACATTAAATTTTATAATGAAAAAAAGAAAAGAAAAAGAATGGATCTAGATGAAAATTTAGCTAGATGTGAAACTTGAATGGGTATAAATGAAAACGTGTTTTATATATCCTTAGCTAACAGACATATCATTGAATACTTGGGTGCGGATAACCCTCTTTTTACACTTTATGAAGAAGAAAAAACTTCAAAAAATCCTTTTTCATTTATTGAAATACACCTCTAAAAAACATTGCATTGTAGTGGGAAATATATCGTTTGCAATCTTTATTTGGTAATGTTCCTATCTGTTTCTACAAATAAACTAAAGCAAAGTAGCTAATTACCATTTCACGAAAGATGTAAATTAAAGAAAAGTAGCTAATTACCATTTCTCTAAAGATATAATCTGAAGCAAAGTAAATAATTACCGTTTTACCCCCATTAAGGAGGACCCCTTTAGAGATAAGCTCTTTGAATTCCTCCAAGGATCTGCAGAGCAGAGGATCTACTGCAGCATTAGCTATCTTTTTATACTCTTTTGGTAGCACCTGCATTTGAAGTGCAATCTGAAGTTTTTCCACAACAAGAGACATCGTTGGTCGTTCTTCACGAGCTTTGTGTAAACATTGAAATGCAATATCTGAAAATGTTTTCAAAGAACTCGGGTCCATCTTTTGTTGCATTAGATCTTGCAAGACAATCTCATTTAATTTATTCTCTTCATAGCATTGTTTCCACGTAGGCACGTGAATTACCTTTAACTGGCCCTTGCTATATTCAACGCATAGTTTCCCAGACAAGACTTCAAACAAAACTACCCCAAAAGAGTATACATCCGACTCTTTCGTTAGGGAATACGTCTCCATATATAATGGATCACAGTACCCAGGGGTACCTACGGGACTTGTGATAAGAAGCGAATACTGCTGATGAGCAGGACCCATCTTTGAAAGACCAAAGTCAGAAACCTTGGCAGTCATATTCTTATCCAGTAGGATGTTGGCACTTTTAACGTCACAGTGCAATACTCTTTGCTGTGTCCCATTTGGATCATGCAGGAAGCTTAGTCCCTTCGCAGCATCAAGGCATATCCTGAGACGCTGCGTCCAAGTAAGAGCAGTGGAACTTAACAAGCGATCGAGACTTCCGCCAGATGCATGCTCGTAAACGAGGATCATCTCACCCCCTTGGCAGCAAAATCCCAGGAGAGATATCAGGTTTTCATGCCTGTAACATGAAAGCATTCTGATTTCTTTGAAAAACTCAGGGTCGCCTTGTCCGTATCTACGATCAAGGCGCTTAATAGCAACCAGGCTTTTCTCTTCTGTTTGGGAGTGAGACAATTCTCCTGCATACACTTTTCCAAAACCACCTTTTCCGATAACCTTGCTTTCATCGAAGTTGTTGGTGGCTGATATGATATCTTCCAGTTGGATTTCAAGATGTTTGAACTCAATCACAAAGGATGCCATTGTTAGTTGATCAAATAATAATGGGAAAGATCAAATTGTAGAAAAAGAAATACTGAAATTGGTGTTTAAGAAAGAAGAATAAGGACAGATTTGAGTGCGGAGAAAGATTTATTTGCTGTGACTGGTTTTATAAAAGAAACTGCCTTTTAATTTCAAGAAAAAGGAAAGTCACTTAACAATGAAAGATATATGATAAGATATGGTCACCTAACACACTCGGATGAAATAATTTTATGGAGGTTGCAATTACAATGAAATATCAATTATTGAAAAGCAAAAAAGAAGTATTGAAAAAGGAAAAGTGAATGGAATTATTTCAATTAGCATCACTTCAGTGATAAAAGGTTGGCTTTAAAGAGAAAGTTGAAACAATAGTAAAACCTTTAAATTGATACTTATACGTGCTTTGTAACGAAATTCACGTTTTAGTGTTAGGTTAGGATAGGTATGTCTCTTTTTCAAGAGGATAAGCAAAAACAAACTAAAATCTCAATAGACTTGTTTACTAGGAATTGAACAAAACGAACTCCCATTTCTTTCAAATCAAGTGTTTCAAGAAACACTTGTACAAATATTGTGACTTGCACTACATTGTTTGCGTAGACGACCAAAGATATATGAAAATTATGGACAAAAAATGTCTAATATAGAGAGATATGACAAAGAAAATGTAACGCGAAACACTGCTGCTTCTTTGATTTGAATTCTTTCTAATGTTAAGGCACGGAGCATATCTTCAAATTCATCTCATTAATAAGCTTCGGTCAATGTAGGTTCAAGGTCCACACGCTGCACGAAAGAAACAATAGAAAAAAAAGGTATAGATCACTGTTGGTAATCAAACAAACAAACGAAACGGAAGTTTTATGCAAATTACCCAACCAAATACAAAAGCATATTTAAAGGTACCAAACCTAAAATTCTAATTCAAAAGATACATGGAAAACTAATGTCATTGTCTTCTATTTAGAAGTGGCCAATGACCTAAAAACAACCAAATTCTAAACCGACTCAAATTAAAAAAGATACCAAAACTTACGAAACAAACCCTAGAGTTTAAGTCACTTTTAAAGAACCTTCACCGTGACTTGAACTCCTCCACATGTTCCAAACCAAATTTAAAATTCCAATTCCCAAACACTAGAGATACTAGCCTAATTCAAAACGAACGATCGATTCCCAAAAGCAATCTGAAACAAAATCGATCCATAACTAATGCCGATGACTTCAAAACGAACAATCAAATGTTAACCCACAATTTCAACACGGGTCAACCAAACATAACCAAACCAGCTCAAACGATCTTCAACAAAGACAATCAAATTCGGGCAACCAACATCAAAGGCCCGACAAACGAAATACAATGAAATTTCATGCAAACGTGAAACTGATAGATAGTATGAAAGCAAAAAAGAAGAATTGAAAAAGGAAAAGTGAATCGAAGTGTGACACCAATAATTTCAATTAGTCACTTCAGTGATGAAAGGTGCGCATTTTATTTAAAGAGAAAGTTGAAAGAATAGTAAAACCTTTAACTTGATACTTATCCATGCTAAAGTAGTTGGTGGCTGATATGATATGAATCTCAAGATGTTTGAACTCAGTCACAAAGGATGCCATTGTTAGCTGATCAATCAAATAATTATGGGAAAGATCAAATTGGTGTTTGTAATCTCTCTAATGAAAGACAACTCAAAATTCTCATATACTGAAAGATTTTTAAGAATTGAGAAGATATAAACACTTGAAGGCAGAGAAAGATTGGTTTCATGACTTTAATGACACGGCTAACGGTAATTTATCACTTATCAAACATGAAATATGATTAAACTAATTACTTAAATTGCAGCACTAACCCAAATGCATTGAAGGTGTTGTACATTTGTGCATGTCTAGAAGTGGGAATGAGATGGTTAAGTCAAGATCTGTGTACGTTACTAGAATAAAAAAAAAAAAACTCCTATTTATCCCATCAATTCACAATTACGCATGATAACATAGATAAAGGCATAAAGCAGTTACAATGTCAATACAGAGGCTGAAAAACAACTTCATAATAATCACAATATTCAAATAACATCGAAGAGAACCAAGTTACAGAGTTTCAAAGGGCAGATATGTATAATGACGGTTGTAATAGCTAGACTGGATAACTTTAATCAGTCAGTAAACAATGGGAATACGTCAAAATAGGTAATTTTTTGGTACGGGTCAGCCTGACCTGTTACATACTTGGTGTAAATCCTGTAATAACTAAATAGTACAATTCAAAATTAGGAATCCAGAAAGAGTACTAATACAACAATATTGTATTTTTTAAATGTATAATTTTTTGAGGTAGAATATAAATTCATTTTGGCCTGCAGCCAGCTTTCGACAAGTTAGATCTAGACACGTTACCTTTTGGTTAAGTTTTTATTTATTTTCATCAACAAACCCGTGAGACATGAAATGCATCTCAAATGAACTCATTCAGTAAATGAGAATCAATCCAATTAACTGTCTTAACACGGAAAATACTTTAAATTTACTTCTAATGTTACTACAATAGTCTATTACTACAATATTAAGTCGGGTCATTGACACTGGAGCAACATACCATGTGCGTATGTAGACAATAATAGCTGATAAAATTGGGACCTGATGCTCAAAGGCAGCCCTTTTCGTGGGGTCAGCGTAGATGCCTTCATGACATGATTGCATAAGAAAACTTTTCAGCTAGGCCAGACACAATGCACAATTATTTTCCGGGTGCATGTATCACATGATTGCATAAAAAGTGTATGTGTTGAGGTGTTCAGCACTATACAAATAGTGATCAGTTGTTATAATGCAACAAATAGTGATGTGTCCAGATTCTAGATAACCTAATTTTATCAAAATTAATACTCCTAATAATATACTTTCAGTTTGAGTAAACAAATTGAGGGTGGTTAGGATGTCCTTTTATTTGACATTAAAGTTTTGATACTTAACACGTTGAATAATCAACCTTAAGGAGTCAAGGGTGTAATCAGTAACACACGTGTACCAGCAAAACTTCATATATGCAAATATACAGGAAAACATACAGCTCACTAAGCTGTTCACTACTTCTTATTCATCCCATAAATATTTAGCGTAACATTATCATTATCCTTATTCAAACAACTTAAATAATAATTAACAAGGAAACATAGACGATAACCATCACATAACCATTCAAATAAAGGAAACATAGACGATAACCATCACATAACCATCTTTTTGCGGGTGTTTGGGATTTGCTTTGAAGCTAGGCTATCTGAACGGCCCGTTAAGATCGACTAGACTAGGAGCACTATTCATTTTTCAAAGATTTGTCAGTTGTTTGGGGATTAAATTTTGTTTCTGGCTCAATTATGTGAATGAAAACTTATCATACATGAGCCGATTTTTATCTTGCAAACTCTCATTCCCAAGATGCGAACTCGCACACAAGGACAATTGGCCTGTGCATTGGCTGGGCCTCATGAAAGTATTTTTGTAAACTTCTTGTGTGCTCATCACTTTACTAGTAACTTAGTATGACCAGTATGGGTACTTCGAGTTTCTGCTATCTTTCAAGTAACATAATAATAAGGGTAACACTTTTTGTTTACTATTATTGTATGTTTAATATATCAAAAAATGGTAACATGCAACATTTCTACACAAAACCACAACTTAATAAAACAAAGCGAAAAGGTTTTTTTGATCATTTGTAAAGCTTTCCAAGAAAATATTTCCATTGCTGACATAAATTAAAAGGTGAAAAAATCTGAAGGTCAGATTTCAATATTACTGTACTTTGATGGATTGCTAGGTCAGTTTGCAGAGTTAATCGAAGGTCAGAAAATGTAACTATATAATATCAAGGTCAACACTATAAATAAATGCAATTTTCAGCAACTTCTTATTTTCTCAACCATATGGGTCTAAGCTCAATGCCCTGTACTATAAGCCCGCTAAGATCCTTCTTAACAGGATGCTTAAACTTAAGATGCATAGAAACTGTTATCAAACTGCCATACTTTTACTTCCATCCAATCATCACTCTGTCGTGGAACAGCGTTCAGCTTGTGTTTGTTTTGTTGGTTGTAACTGTTTGCAACAAACTTTGGTTTGATAACTAGGGTACCTGGAGGGCTTACTAAATAGACAAACCACACATTCCAATCGAAACCATCTTTAGTATTCACTTCCAGAAGATACTCAAATGTAGACTGGTCTTATGGTAATTTGTAGACAAAAGAACTTGCATATGTTGTATCAGCTGATAGCACTTACGGTTTTATTTCATTCACAAGTTCAACTTTGTCGCCAGTAGTTATTAGAAGGACTTCTCCAAAACAGCAGATACAAGAAACTCATCTAATATGTAATTCATTCAGAAAGTTTTTACGGCATCCAAGTAGTAGAAGCCAACTGATGTGTTAAGTTGTTTATTGTTTTATTATTTAACGGGTGGAGTTGCTAATATTTTCTATGAAATGAAAGACTCATTAAGGGCTTTCTCATTCACTATGGGTAAACTGAAAGACATGCCAGAATCAAACAGTGATAACATTTAAAGTGAGTGGAATTGGTCAATGAAAATTTTCCATGCCATACCACATCAAAGAAAAGTCAGGCAATGCTTTGGCATATCGACGGGGTACAAAATCCAACGTTTAGGGCTCTGTTTTTCAAGGCTTTTCAGAATTGATTGCGTATGTATTCATGCTTCCTAGAATGGTTATAAAAGAGATTTATAAGGAATAAAGCTATAATAATCAAGCATTCATAGAATATTGCAGTGTAATAAAGTGTCTTTCAGTCTTTCTTAAGTATTGCCCGTTTTGACCCATTTATGTAATATAACAGAGTCACACAATGGAATTAAAAGGCAGAAGTATTTAGATATGTTTAGGTAATTATTACCTCCCACTTCCAGTTATCATGATAAAAGGTTCAGTTCGCCACCAATATAGTATCACCCTGCATTTGTAAGACCAAATATCAACTTTTCAGTCCACATATATCCCAAAATGATCCCTTTTCTATCCTTCAATTATAAGTGTTACTTGTTTTAAAAAAGTATGCATTAGTTTTATAACAACCATGTACCTGAGCAAAGGAGTAATGCCTCCAAACATAGGAAGAACACAAATATAAGAGATCCTCTTTATCAAACTTAGTAATATTCGGATAAAACACACCCTCAAACAAATGCCAAAAAGAAAATGTATGCATTTCATTGGAACACTCAAAAGCGTAAATATGCGTTGACTAATGATGAACTACCTAAAATACCCATTGATAGAATCATATCTTACGATTGCAGCCTGAGCTCAAAGCTTCCAAACTTGGTGACTTGCGAGCTAATCACTAGCCTACTGAACATTCTCTAGTTCAACCAATAATTCTATGAGGAGAACCATATTTCTACCAATCACTAGCCTACTGAACAAAAGCTTTTGAACCAGGTGCAGCATCCCCTTGAAACGACTCGAGAAACTCAGCATAAAGACGGGCTGTTTCATCCTCAGCCCTCTACATACATACATTTTTTTATTAAACTTTCGGTCAAATTCACACTAAATACACACAACTTTACAAAGTTAATAAATGCCCACAAAGGTTGTACCTTTTTCTTCGCCTCTTCTTCTTCGCAATGCTTCTGAAAGGTGGTCTTCTTCCGTGTTATTGAAATAGAGCTCATCTTTACGCCAAAACCCTTTTATCTGTAAACCAAAAACAATCAACATTAATTATGCACATTATTTGTAAAAGAACACAAGCCTTCAAATTTGCTTATTTTGTAAATATATGCAATTTAGAAACATAAAAAAATATACTACTTTCTTACAAAAATTTCAATTGATGGCAATAAAGTAAGTTTATTCTATCTCAACTAGCACTTTATAAATAAGATGTGCCAAACTGTATATTAAAAACTGCTGTTTTTGCCTCAGCAATAAGCAGATAAGCAAAGTTTAGACAGGGTTGTCTGACATTACTTATATTTTCCGCTTATAAATAAGTAATTATAAGCTGCTTATTTTGCCACAAACACTTCCAAGTTCAAACTGCTTATCTGCTCCCAAACGCCCTCTAACTTGACATCTATTGTTTAAACCCTTTTAAGCAACAATTACATTTAACGATAACCGCAGAAAACCACAATCATGCAAAACATAGCTATACAAGAAACATTTTTTCCTCTGTCCTAAATTCGAATATCCCAAGTTAGCAAATCCATATCACAGTGCATCTAACAACCAAACAAACTACACCCCGCAAAATAGACCTACAACAAACCTTTTCTCACCAAAAAAAAAAGTTCAATATATTAACTTCTTTAAAAAATATAACATTGTGCATATCCCAATCTCGACAAAGCGGTATATGGGAATGTCGACAGTCGCACCGTTACCCGAGGGTAAAGGAACTACTTCAAGAAAGACCCCGACTAGAATGTGTGTGCGCACAACACACATTCTTGTTGGGGGTAAGATATGTATCATCAGTGTGTGGGGGGTTATAAGGATAAAAGCATATAAGAACGAGGCGTAAAAACTTACATCATCTCAAAACCCAAAAACTAAAAGCTCATTTTTTTTATCCCTAATGGGGTGTTTGGAATAGCTTATCAAATCGGCTTATCAACTTATTGAAACTTGGAAAAGCCAAAACTAAAAGCTCGATTTTTTGAGCTTAGACCTTATGGACTTAATAAGTCATAAGCTCAAACTCACAAGCCCAAAAAATTGAGCTTATCAGGCATTTCCAGAATTTAATAAGCCAATAAGCCCATAAAATAAGCTGAATCCAAGAAACTAATCAACATTGCTACTATTACAAAGTTAGATCATTTATGTGAAGTCACATGCAAGCGTTTACTGTTACGAAAAATTATGACCCGCTCAAACATATAACTTACTAGGCGGTCCTTATATCTTGCATAGACTTGGTACAAAAGGGTCTTTTAAGCTTGCCAAGACTTTCTCGCTTCAGCTTGCTCAGTTGACCATATAAGAAAACTTAACCCTTAAGTTTTTGATGTGGAATTTTGTTTTACACCAAATCAAGTCACCTATTTTGTTTTACACCTTACTAAATATAAATACATGATTCATAATTTGGGTGGGCATAGTGTGTTCCATTGCAGTTTGCAGGGTGCTAAATTAAATGAAGTCCAAAGTTGTTGACTATTAGGGGATATTTTGTATGAAGCATTAATAAATAGGCATATGTATGTGAGTTTAGTACTCACAAATTAAGTGTTGAAAATTATGTATTGTTATATTTTTTCCCTGCAGGTATGTTCCTTCTTTCTTACCCCCTCCCATGGCAACCAAGGGTAAAGAAAATGAAAAACAGGTTAGTGAACTGCTGAAACATTTCTATGCTACTACCTTGTTGACTTTTTGCATAGTTGCATTGTGTGTTCGACTTTTTTAGTAGCCGATTGTAACGGATTTTTACTACTGACAGAAGGATGAAGAGAGGCCAAAAGAGAAAAGCAAAGGGAAGGCGAGGAATATAGACTATTTCATGGAGGAGTTAAAACATGAACAAGAAATGAGAGAAAGAAGAAACCAAGAACGCGAAAACTGGCAGGACGGACGTCCAACTTCAACGGTAAGATATGATTTTATTAGGAAGTTCATCATTAGTCAACGAGTTGCCCCTAACTACCTATCTAGTCAAATATTGCAATGCATACATTTTCAACCTTGTTTGGCATTTATATAAAGAGGATTTCATATATAAATAAACCATAATCTCATCTAAATCACATATATTTGTATCTTACTGTCTCAGCTATCTAGTCGGTTTGATGAGTTGCCTGATGAATTTGATCCGAAGTTTGGTTCCTTTGATGATGGAGATCCTCAGACCACCAATCTTTATGTCGGAAATCTTGCACCTCAGGTCAGATCGTGATGCTAATATGGTACTTTAGTTGGTGAAAAAATGCAAGCTGACCTTTTCTTTCTATGGTCAATACATTTCAGGTAGATGAAAATTTTCTTCTGCGGACATTTGGAAGATTTGGACCCATTGCTAGTGTGAAGATAATGTGGCCAAGGACAGAAGAGGAGCGAAAACGACAAAAAAACTGTGGTTTTGTGGCTTTTATGAACCGTGCAGATGGACAAGCTGCAAAAGATGAAATGCAAGGTTAAGTCCTTCCAAATAGTATAAGGTCATCAGGTCAACAATCTGATTTGTATATTTATGTAGAAATTTTCTAGCTATACCGGTAATGTCAACTTTTACGTGTCACACAGATGTGAAATTATATGAATTGAAGTTCTTGAAATGTTTAGTTGAATCATTTATGGAGCTTCTAAGTTGCAAGCTTTCTTAGCAAGAGTGATAACTGAATATTGTATTTAATGTTTCAGGGGTGATTGTTTATGATTATGAGTTGAATATTGGGTGGGGTAAATCCGTTTCTCTCCCTTCTCAATCACTCCCTGCTCCTCCTCCAGGACAAATGGCCATCAGGAGTAAAGAGGTATGCTTTATGTTTGTAAAAGCTTGCTGAGTTTTAGCTTAAGTGGATGATGTAAAACAGTAATGACTTGCGCGGGTCTTATGAGTGACCTTTTGTGGTTTGCAGGGTGCCACTGTGATCTTGTCCGGTCCATCTGGTCCTCCCATTACTTCTGTTCCAAGCCAGAACTCTGAGCTGGTAAGTTGACCGTTAATTTTTTAATTTACATGATAGGTTGAATATATCTTACACTACATTTGTAAGCAAAAGCTATTCTAAGGTACTGATATTCTAACCTTGGTGATTAGGTTCTTACTCCCAATGTGCCCGACATAACAGTTGTTATGCTTGAGGATGCCCGCCTTAATTGATAAAATGGCTCTTTACGTTCTTGATGGAGGTTGTGCTTTCGAGCAAGCTGTAATGGAGAGGGTCCGTGGGAATCCTCTTTTTAGTTTTTTGTTTGAACTCGGCTCTAAGGAGCATACTTATTATGTGTGGAGGCTTTATTCCTTTGCTCAGGTACATGGTTGACAAGCAACACTTAGAATTTAACCCTAGAAAAGGGAATGGCAGCTTGAGATATATGTGGATTGAAAGATTAATATTTGCTCTCACAAATGCAGGGTGATACGATGCATAGGTGGCGAACTGAACCTTTTATCATGATAACGGGTAGTGGGAGGTAATAATTGCCGGAAACATATCTTGATACTTCCTTTACAAATCATGCATATGTTGTTATAAAAATCAGTGATTTAAAAAACAAAATTTGGTACCAATTGCTAGATGGGTCCCACCTGCTCTGCCAAAAGACAAGAGTCCAGAGAATGAGGAGACGGGAGCTACATTTGCTGCTGGAAGAAGCAGGGTACAATCTTGTTATTTATTTTCTTTTGTCAATCTTATATCAGCCAGGTGCAATTAAGTTATTTATTATACTTATTTTCCTTTGATTATCTTCGTGCAGCGTGTGGAGACTGAACGTACATTGACTGATGCACAAAGAGATGAATTTGAAGATATGCTCCGCGCTTTAACATTAGAACGAATCCAAATCAAAGAAGCAATGGGTTTCGCTTTAGATAATGCTGATGCTGCTGGAGAGGTATCCTGACACTAAAAGTTATTAGTTATACTTATGATATGTTTTGGTGTTTTTTTTGTTGCTTAATCCGCTTTTATTTATTTATTTATTTTTTGCAGATAGTTGAAGTTCTAACAGAGTCTTTGACTCTTAAAGAAACTCCAATACCTACTAAAGTTGCAAGGCTCATGCTTGTCTCAGACATTCTTCACAATAGTAGCGCTCCTGTAAAGAATGCATCTGCTTACCGCACCAAATTTGAAACAAATTTGCCAGATATACTTGAAAGCTTTAATGACCTGTATCGGAGTATCACTGGAAGAATCACAGCTGAGGCCCTAAAGGTAAAATGCTAGAGGTGTAGCCATTGGTCATTGGTAACTAATCGCATAAATGGCTCTTGAGAGCCTTAGAGTGACCATTTATATGCAACGATATTCCCTCTTAGGGGCCATTTATGCAATTTGTTTTAAGAGAGACGGTTTCAGTGATTTTGAGCAAATCATATGGAGTATGGTCCGCTTTAGTATTTACTACATTATATTTTTAGGTTTAATCATGATTATGTTTTATTATATAATGGACATTATATAAGATGAGTATCTTCAGTCCTGATCCACTCATATTCTTCGCTTATTTTCCTTCTGTTCTAAGTGTAACATTCTCTTATCTGCAGGAACGAGTCATGAAAGTTCTTCAAGTGTGGGCTGACTGGTTCTTATTTTCGGATGCATATGTAAACGGGTTGCGTTCAACATTTCTTCGATCCAGTAACTCTGGTGTTACCTCATTCCATTCCATTTCTGGCAATGCAACAGAAACCGAACACATGTCCAATTATAGCGAAACTGGCGATTCTGGAAAAATTAATCCAGATGCAGCGTTAGCAATCGGCAAAAGTGCAGCCATGAAAGAACTATTAAATCTTCCTCTTGCTGAGCTGGAAAGACGTTGCAGACATAACGGATTATCTCTTGTTGGTGGTAGAGAAATGATGGTCGCACGTCTGCTTTATTTGGAAGAATCAGAAAAGCAAAGGGGTTATGAACTCAGTGATAATTTGAAGTATTCCCATCATAATCAAAGGGAAAGTAATGTCGATACGGGGCCTGTGGGATATTCAGGAAGGAATCATCAAGTGGATGATGATATGGGTGTCATATCAAAAGGCAAAGGTTCTGCGTCCATAGCTGCAATGATTCCGATCCCACAACCTGAGCTAAAAGCTTTCCCTAATAAGACAAAACCCGAATCTGTATTGCCTGCCTCTAAGTGGGCCCGTGAAGACAATGAACAAAAAAGAAGTACTAGAGATCTTGGATTGGGTTATTCATCATCTGGAAGCGAGAATGCTGCTGGTGGTCATGGTATTGAGGCTATGGATACCGCAAGCACTATCACGAGTTCTGATACTAGTTTAACTGAAGAGAAGAGGTATGTACTTATTATCACGAGTAGCAGATTTTTCATTTAACATATATATATTTTAAACTTCTTTAGTTTTAATTTCACATCCAGACCTTACTCATGGTTTTATTGATAAATAGATTTAAGTGAAATAATCTGATACTTTTTGAAAGCGAAGAGGTATACCTGCTATTGGGGAGTAATGAATATATCTAGTTGATATTATTTGGTATTTTTAGGAAGGGACAGAATTACGACTTTGAAGTTATAAGTCTTTACTAGATTTTATTTATTTATTTATTTATTTTTTATATAACTTTACATTCATAATCATGGTTGTTTAATTGTCCCACACGTGCAGACAAAAGTTGAGACAGATTGAGGTGTCTTTGATTGAGTACCGTGAATCCCTTGAAGAACGAGGATTAAAGAAAGAAGAAATTGAAAAGAAAGTGGCGGCACATCAAAAACAATTACAGTACAAGTATGGCTTAACGGATCATAATGAAGATTCACCACACAAGAGTGAGTTTTAAATTGTCAGGGTTCAAGCTTTTGGTAATTTTGTTGAATACACATATAATGTTTTAGTAACCACAGGGACGTCATCAGAAAGAAGGGAGAAAAGAGATGATTCACGTGAATCTTCAAGAAAGCGTCAACGAAGCCATCATGACAGTGAAAGCCCACAGCGTAAATCATCAAGTAGGGATCGGGAAAAGGGTAGAAGTTATGATTCACATACTGAAAGAGAGAAGGAACGAGACCATGATAGAGATAGACGCAGAGACAAAGACAGGGACAGCAGGAGAAGATGAACTGAGTTGGAATTCGTAGGTATGATCGATTTTGTCATGAATCAAAACAGACTTTTACAATGTATCAGCTTCTTTGAGCTTATGTTATGTTATGTTTGACATAATTGCAGGTCATTCATGGTTTAGCTGTTTAAATCCTTTGGTTTTGTTGCAAACAACTGCAGCAAGTAGCGACATGTGGATAATGATGATGATAGTCCCACAATGCTTCCTGCTCGTGATGGACATTCTGGAATTTACATGAAAAAAAACCCGGATTCATCCTCTTGTTCACGTGCTATGATTAATGAATCGTATTTGCTGTAAACAGCATGGTAACTTTTTTTTGCATCTTGTCACGGATCTGATTGGTTTGTTGTACGTACAAGAAAGTATTTTGTGTTGGTGCTTTGAACTTTAAAGTGAGCATAGAAGTGGGAGTATCATATTGTGCTTTTAGACCCGTATAGATCCAGTCTCTTTTTAATGCAAGACTCTTTGGGCACGTTTGATAGAGAGATTCATAGAAATGAAATGAACCAGAGAACTGAATTGAAATTAATATATAGATTTTTTATTGATTCTGCTGTTTGGTAACAACAAATTTCAACCGAGAGAAATGAACAAAATTTTATATGTTTTTTTTTTTTTTTTTTTTTTTTTTTTTTTTTTTTTTTTTTTTTTTTTAAGAAAAGAAAACAGAACCGATAATACTATCTATAACAAAGTAGTTACCTTACATGAAGACAGATAATTTACATATCAACAGTTTCATGCACACCAACATATGACAATATGGAAAATGGTAGATATCTATATAACTAAAATAGTAATCAAGTATTTCGCAAATAGGAAACCAATTAAGTAATTGGCATAATGGGTCGGTCCTATTATTTGTGTCTCACGTTAGTCTCCTCCACTTAAAAAGAACTCAGTCCTCGAGTTGTCCGGGTATAATGGAACATCAGAAGCATGATAAAGCGAGTACTAGAGATACTCGATCATAGTCTTTTAGGCAAGTCAACCACATAGGCATTATCATGATCTTATACACTTTCATGAATGGTCCATACTTGGGCTGCAACTTGTTATATCGGACAATTGGGAATCGTTCACGATGAAGAAAAACCATCACCATATCTCTAACATCAAATACATTGACCTGTCTATGTTTGTCACTAGCCTTTTTAAACTTGTGGTTAGTTTCTTCCAACTTTTGTCGAACCTCAACTTGAGCAGATTGTGAGTCATTCGCTAGCTTGGCTGCAACATGACTATAATTGGAAACATTAGGCGGTTTCAACAAGCATACAACATGACGTGGAGGCTTTTGATACACAACCGAGAATGGTGATCTCCCGATTGAACTGTGGGTAGTGTTATTAAATGAAAATTCTGCTTGACGCAATGCGTAGTCCCACAGCTTTGGTCGATCACAACAGATGCAACTAATCAAATTTTCTAGTGTTCAATTAACAACCTCCTTTTGTCCAGCAGTTTGTGGATGAGCTGAACTACGATACTTCAATTACGTGTCAAACATATGTCAAAAAGTTATTAAAAAGTGACTTATGAACCGCGTATCACGAACATAAACAATGGACTTTGGCACTCCATATAGACAAACCACTTCATGAAAAAATAGACGAGCCACATGTGAAGCATCTGATATCATCTTACATGGGATAAAATGCACCATTTTGGAGAAGCTTCCGACAACAACAAAAACAAAATCCACTTCAAGTTGAGTTCGATGTAAACCAAGAACAAATTCCATTAATAAATCTTCCGATATAGACTCCTTTTGCAAATAGTCGTCGACTTCAGGGGTACTTTTTGCTATTTTCCCAAACTTTTGAAACGACGTCGTCTGGTTGGTCACTGTAGCACAGCGGTTTTTTGGGGGTTAAAACGACGCCGTTTGGTACGTCTTTTAATAATATTTACAGTATAACTTTTCATTAAAGAATTGTCAAAAGTAATTAATGCAAAGTGCAAACAGTATTATCAATAAATTGCCCACTACAAAATCATTGCAAAAAATCATCTATATGGGTCTAAGCTCGATTCCATGTACTATGAGCCCCTTAAGACCTTTATAACCGGGATGCCAAAAATTAAGATGCATAGGAACTGATTCGGTGGTAGTTTGAAACTGCCATACTTTGACTTCCATCCAACCATCGGTCCTCTGTTGCGGAAGGGCAATCCCTTTGTATCTATTCAGTGGGTTGTAGGTATTTTCTTCAAACTTTAGTCCGATAACTGGGGTGACGGGAGGGCTTACTAAATAGATAAACGACTCTCCATTTTCATCATACACCTGGATAGGAGCCTCAAATGTTGATTGGTCTTGTAGTAATTTGAAGACAAGGTAAGCTGCATATGCTGTTTCCGGTGATACTTCTTGGGGTTGTATTCTCCTCCGAATTTGAAATTGGCAGCCGCCTGTTATTACAAGCATTTCTCCAAATCTGCAGAAACAAAAAAGCTCATTATTTATGAACTAAATTTGGAATTTGTTTAAGGTTTCCAAGTGGTAGAAGCCTAACAATGTATTAAGTTTATGTTTATTGTCTAACATGCCAACTTCAAACAGTGACAACATTTAAACTCAGTGGAATTGGTCAATGGAAAACATGCCATCACACACCAAACCAAAGTCATACAATGCTTTGGCATACTTGGGATATTCGGATTTACTAGGCTTCAATAATCAAGGAGGTATGCTCTTATTCATTAACTGATCCACTAATCTAGTGAGAACAGCTCATTAGATCGTAACACTAACAAAGAACAGCTTTGATGAGGTTATTTCCTTTTCAATTATCACAATGAACAAGATACTAAACACATACTGTACTATTTTTCATCATTTTATACTAACTGTAGCTTACTCTTAGAAGATGACACAAAGGTCCATGTAGTTTTAATAAGGAACTGTATGGCCCTTGTGTAAGATTGACCCATACCAGGAGGTTTTGGGTTGAAAGATTTGGATCAATAGAATGAAACTCAAATCATCAAGAATTTAAGGAATACTGCAGCATAATAAAGTGTCTTTCTTAACTATTACCCATTTATGGAATATAATGGATTCACACAATGAACTAGAAAGGCAGTGTTTGGGAAGTTAAACATGAGAACTTAGACAGTTGGAGATGAAAGAACTTGTATGAGACAAGAGATAAAGTGAACTCTCATTGTCCATAAATTAGGAGTGGGGAATCAAATTCAGTGGCCATTGGAGTGGCATACAATATATCCTAAAGTTACAAGCAACACAGAGCGTGTAATCCTTTGTGAAAAGATGTAGTGGTACTGGAAATACTCAAAAGGTAAAGAAGTCGTGTTTGCTGATAAACATGTTTGGGTTAGAAGTCAAACTCCAGAAGTGCGGTGCAGTGCTTTTCCTTGGTATGGTACTCTCTGTGTAATCCTAGACATACAAATCTCCTATGGATGGCAATTCAAGAAAGGTTACAAACATAGAATAAGTTACTAGATGGGATAAGTACAGTAATGGGTCAAGCTGCAGATATGATTGGTTTGAATGGGTTGACTAATGGTTGACAAGATATTATTCAGGATTTTGCTCCTAGATCATAAAACAACATTTGGAGCATCCTTAGAACTTGGAAGACTTGTACTTGCTGCTGCTGTATACTTCATATGGCAGGAAAAAGATCACAGAATTTCAGAGATGAAAGTGAGTTTTAAAGTGAAGCCAAATGAGGTAGCCCTCCATGTAGCAAAGCTTTGGAATGTGGGCATGAATATTCAGAATTATGATAGAGGAAACAAGGGTCAATAAAGCTGTGTTCTTTAAAGCCAGTAAGATTTTTTTATCATTACTTTGTAGTGATGGGTTAGACTTCAGATTGTGAAGATAGGTATCAAACTAGATTCTAAGGTTTCTGCCAAAATTTATCATATCCCAGTTGTGTGCTATAGAAAGATTCATCAATAGATAAAATTTCTTCATAAAGTATCTTTATTCCTATGCAGTTGCAAAGTGGTGCAAACATAAGCATAAGATATAAACTATTACTGAAAAACTGGCAAGAAATATAAAGGAAGAACCTTGATTCGTTGGAAGACTCCCAATTTGGTTCATATACGTATGTTACAGCTGCTCTTGCAGATAGCATTTGACATTTCTTCCCATTTTTATCAACATTGAACCACTATAAATTGATATAGATACGTTAAGTGCAGGAATATTACGTTTGAAATGGGTTTTGATTATTGGAAGTAAACTAGTAATGATATCATTCATATTAAAAATATACCTGATGACCATTATCAAGCAGGAACCCTTTGCAAAGAATTGAGTATAGTTCCTTCTTTGTTTTCCACTCCAAACTAACTTTTGACAATTTGAGTGTTTCCTCATAATCATTTGGTATCTTATGTTCCCAATACGTGTCGGAATCTGATATAGGTTCAATATCCTCCACCCTGTCATCCTCTAAAAATTGATCTTCCACCTACATATAAAGTTTAGCTATAAACAATGCAATAGTACTTATTTGCCTCTTAAGAACCTATTAATTCTGTTGTTCTTCCGCATAACTTCTATAAATACTGTATCTCCTTTGACAATTTATTTGTTTTAAGTTTCTAGCTAAATTTTTAATTCTATTAGCAATTCATAATCCACCCGTCCTAACCCAACCTTCATTTGCCACCTGTATTTCAAAATATTCTGGTGGTTGACCTGTTTTGTAAGAATGTTTAAGGTACAGGATGCCTTCTACTCCTTGTATACTGATTCCAGGATTTATAAATAATTTTTTTTGAAACCCGTTTCAATCCCAACCATTTTGGACATATTACCTGACCTAACCTAACACAACTTTATTGGCAATTGTAATTGAAGATATTCTGGCAGTTAACCTCATTTATAAGAATCTTTTAGATTCTAAAACTATCATAGAAAAGGACTAAGATGAATAAACTTGTATATGACAGCTTACTTTTTGCAGGGGCTGAAACAAGATGCCTTCTACTCCGTAATTTCTGGTTCCAGAATTTTCAAAAATAATTTCAAGATCAACAATACTCCCATCGCTAGTGAATTGATACAATTCAGCCATATACAAATAATCATCTCTCCTTTTTGCAAGGTACACAACAGAAGTTGTTGCCTCCCCTCTAAATCTGTACTTGAGGTGTACGTACACTTGTTCATCACTGAGGAACTGAAGTATACAAGGTTCAGGGTATATGTGACTGATGGGGACAAAAACTGAGTCTTCACATGTGTTTTGAATCCCTTATCGTTTGTTCGATAAAAGCCTGCTAGAAATCTGCATGAAGAAGAAGAAGAAGAAGAAGAAGCAAAGAATGATGCATCAATTTATATATACTTATGAAACAATAGGGATAAGTCTGAGTATGACAACTCACCTTGACCGACAATGAGACTTATAAGTCTGAGGAGTGGAATCTTCATTTGGAATCAAACAGTCTTTCATGGATATCATGTGACAGTGTTCACCTTTCTCATTAAGAGAAAACCACTGCATAATTAGTAAGTTGGGAATTAGTTCTACTCAGACTATCTTTATAAATAAACATAGCTAATAGAATACCGTTTTGTATCCATTAAGGTAGACTCAGGGTCAGGCCTTTTAGATTTGGGTCAAGGGAATTGGGCCCAAGTCTAGTTGGTAATTGCCAATGATAACAATATTCCATTTTTTGTTTTGTGCCAAGTTTCTAATAGTACATGAAATTGGATTAAATTTGATGATTCAACTATCACACATTTGAGATGTCATTTTTAACAAATTGAGTCATATTGGTTTTATAGGTAAACATAAATATGTTTTTTTTTTTTTTTTTTTTTTTTTTTTTTTTTTTTTTTTTTTTTTTTTACATTGATATAACAGTTTGCCATTTTGAAATTTTAATATAAAATCCCAATCAACCTCTAGCTAACAATTTATCATCCACGGGATTTACGCCCACCGCCACATAGACTCAAATCGGGTAAAGCCCTCCTGTTTTCAGAAAGGTTGGCGTGGCCACTTAGAGTTGTTTGCCATTAGTAAGAATTGAATTTGAGATCTCTCAATAGTTACTCAAGCTTTTTACCACTAGGGCACCCCAAAGTGGTTAATATGCTGCTAATTTTTACATAAAATATTTAGAGATTACAAACTTGCAGGCTTTTGATCAGAGGCTTCAATGGGATTCGAAATTGAGTAATAAGGTCACCTTTGGTGAGCGAATCTTTGTGATTGATGAAACTTGTTTATGTTTGGTTTTGAAATACAAATATATAAGTTCTCAATGCAAGTTAATCACTGATTTTCTACTTTTAGAGTTTTAGTAACATATCTAATATTTCTACCTCAAACCAATCTTTTCAAACCTAAGCTTTGACGAGATCTCCAGAGTCTTAATTTTAGTTATATATTCAATGGTTTACAATGATACGTTAAATTTTATTAAAGAAAAAAAAAATTGAAACTGAAAATTTAGCTAGATGTGATGTGAGAGTGGTGTAAATTATGTAAACACTTTTTACACTTTACGAAGAGAAAAAATTACATTTTCGCACAACCCTTTTTTAATTTATTAGTAAAATGCATCTCTAAAAATCATTGCATTGTAGCGAGAAATATATAGTTTGTAATCTTTATTTGATATTGTTTTTATAAAATTCTAGAAATAAGCTATAATATTTCTAAACTATTAAACTAAAGAAAAGTAGTTAATTACCGTTTTACCCCCGTTAAGGAGGACCCCTTTGGAGAGAAGCTTTTTGAATTCCTCCAAGGAGGATCTGCAAAGCAGAGGATCTACTGCAGCATTAGCTATATCTATATACTCTTTGGGTAGCACCTGCATTTGAAGTGCGATCTTGAGTTTTTCCACTACAAGAGACATCGTTGGCCGTTCTTCACGTAATCTCTTCAAACATTGATATGCAATGCCTGAAAAGGTTTCCAAAGAATGCAAGTTTATTTGGTGCTTGATATCTTCAAGGATAATCCGGTCTAATTGTTTCTGTTTGTAGCTTTGTTTCCACATAGGCACGTGAATTACCTTTAACTGGCCCTTGCTATATTCAACGCATAGTTTCCCGCACAAGACTTCAAATAACACCACTCCAAAAGAGTATACGTCTGACTCTTTTGATAGGGTGTACGTGTCCATAAACACAGGATCACAGTATCCAGGGGTACCCAAAGCACCGGTGACAAGCATTGAATTATACTGATTAGCGGGGCCTATTTTTGACAGCCCAAAGTCAGAAACTTTAGCATTGAAATTCTCATCGAGTAGGATGTTCGCACTTTTAATGTCACAATGGATTAGTCTTTGATATGTATCTCTGGGATCATGGAGGTAACTTAGTCCCTTGGCAGCATCAAGGCATATCTTCAATCGTTGTGTCCATGTGAGATTGACATCTTTTAAATAACGATCAAGACTTCCACGAGATGCATACTCATACACAAGTATCATCTCATCCCGTCCGCGGCTGAACCCCAGGAGGGAGATGATGTTTTCATGTCTGTAGCATGAAAGCATTCTCACTTCTTTATGAAACTCAGTGTCTCCTTGACCATGTCTACGATCGAGACGCTTTAAAGCAACCATGCTTTTCCCGGTGGAGTGAGAGTGAGACAATTCCCCCTTATAGACCTTACCAAAACCACCATGCCCAATAACATTTTCTTCATTAAAGTTATTGGTGGCTGATTTGATCTCTTCGAGTTGAATTTCTAGATGTTCAAACCCTTTCATGGAAGACGCCATTTTAATTTGGTAATCAAATACTAATGAGATAGATTTCAATTGTAGAAATGGAAGCACGGAATGATGAATAAGGATAGATTTGAAGGTAGAGAAAGATTTAATTGTTGTGATTGCTTCAACAAAAGAAATTCCTTTAAAATTAACTGGAAACTTAGAAAGTTGATTGCAAGAAAGAGAAATTGTAAATTTCAATGAAATTTCATGTGAATGTGAATGTGAAAGTAAAACTGATAGTACAAAAGGAAAAAAGTACTGAAAAAGAAAAATGAATGGACGTGGGACATCAATTATTTCAATTAGCACCCGTGATGAAGTTTACTATGTAAAATTTCAATTATTGGAGGAAAAGGTGGAATGAACAGTAAAACCTATACATTGATATGAGTTCCCATTTCTTTTTCAACTATTACATTTCAGTTTTAACGCTGGTTAGAGCAAGTATTGCGTCATTTTTTCAGGAGAAGCAAAAACCAACTAAAATCTCATTAATCTTGTTTACGAGGAATTGAACAACATGAGCCGTCATTTCTTTCATATGAAGTGTTTTGACTAACATTTGCACAAATAATATGACTTGCACTACAATACATAGTTTGGGTAGGCCACAAAAGAAATAAGAAAAGGACACAAATGTTCAAGCCTTTTAGGGAGAGGTATGGCAAAAAAAAATGTAACGCAAACCCATTGCTTCTTTGATTTGATTTCTTTCCAATGTTGAGGCGCACGGATCATCTCTTTGTGCACTGGTCAATGTACATTCAGTCTCCACACGCTGAACGAAAATAACGAGAGCAAAGTAAGAATAATAAGCAACTGTAATTGCATCTAGCAGAAGTAAGTTTAACACTAAGGAATGTCGTAACAAGAATCATAACCTGCTTCTTACATCAACGAATGTGGCTCCCATCTCCTCATTCTCTTGACCCTTGGCTGTTGGCAGAGCAAGTGGGACCCATCTAACAAATGGTACAAGTTATGTCTTTTAGATCATTGATTTGTATAACATATGCATGATTTGTAAATCGAAGTATTTAGATATGTTCGGGTAATTATTACCTCCCACTTCCAGTTATGATAAAAGGTTCAATTCGCCACCAATATAGTAGTATCACCCTGCATTTGTAACACCAAATATCAACTTTTCAGTACACATACATCCCAAAATGTTCCCTTTTTTTTGGGAGAAAATTAATCCCCATGTGGCCACGGAGGTTCACCTGCGATGACTCCGGGCTATTCAAAAGAGTTGTCGCCCTGCGATTAGTCGGCTTACAATGTCGAGTCAGAACCCAGGTAAAAAAAAATGTTCCCTTTTCTATGCTTCAATTATAAGTGTTACTTGTTAAAAAAAATGCATTAGTTTTATAAGAACCATGTACCTCAGCAAAGGAATAAAGTCTCCAAACATAGGAAGAATACAAATATATAAGAGATCCTCTTTATCAAACTTAGTAATATTCGGATAAAACACACCCTCAAACAAATACCAAAAAGAAAATATATGCATTTCATTGGAACACTCAAAAGCGTAAATATGTGTTGACTAATGATGAAGTGCCTAAAATACCCACTAAAAGAATCATATCTTACCATTGAAAATCGGACGTCCATCCTGCCAGTTTTCATGCTCTTGGTTTCGTCTTTCTCTGATTTCTTATTCATGGTTTAACTCCATAAAATAGTCAATATTCCTTGCCTTCCCTATTACTTACTCTTTTGGCTCGCTTCGTCCTTCTGTATGTAGTAGAAATCCATTATAATCCCCTACGCAAAAGTCAAACGCACAATGCAACTATGCAAGAAGTCAACAAGGTAGTAGCATAGATATGTTTCAATTTCTTTACCCTTGGTTGCCATGGGAGGTGGTAAGAAAGAAGGAACATACCTGCAGGAAGAATTATAACAATACATAATTTTCAACACTTAATTTGTGAACACTAAACTCACATACATATGCCTGTTTATTAAAGATTCATAAAAAATATCCCCTAATAGTCAACAAGTTTGAACTTCATTTAACTTACTCTGCAGCATCAAGAAGGACGTGTGTGTTCAGATACACTAGCATCCTGCAAAGTGCAATAGAAGTATGGAGCACAATATGCCCACCCAAATTGTGAATCATGTATTCATATTAAGTTAAATTGTAAAATAAAATCAGTAACTTGGTTTGGTGATCTAGTCTTAAAGTAACTCGCTCTCACCAAACAAAGGCATCTACAAAATCCTCATCAAAAGCTTAAGGGTTATGTTTTCATCCGCCTAAAAATTCAATAACACAGGACAACAAACTTATATGATCAACTGAAGAAGTTGAACCAATAAAGGCTTGGCAAGCTTAAAAGACCCTTGTGTACAAAGTCCATACACGGATACTAACCACCTAGTATATGTTATATGTTTGAGTGGGTTATAATTTTTCTGACAGTAAAAGTTTGCATGTAACTTCACATCAATGATTTAACTTAATTCCATCTGGGCTGATGTGAGCACATAAATCCAATGCTACAGAAGTAGAGGTAAGAGTCACGTTTATATAAAATCCCATACTCACGCTCTATGAGAGTGCAGCCTGAGCTCAAAGCTTCCAAACTTGGTGACTTGCGAGCTAATTACTAGCCTACTGAGCATTCTCAAGTCCAACCAATATTTTCATGAGGAAACATCATTTTTACCAATCTCGGACTCATTTGGACATTTGGTAAGTATTCACCTAGTTGCGTATGGTAATTTCCATCAGTATAAGAACAAAAACAAAACCGAACAGAATAATTATACAAAGAACTGCTAATTCACTGTTCGGCTATTGAGCATGTGCCTACAAATAAAGTGAGTTGGTAGTCTTATGAATGTGAATAGCATTGGTAGCTTGACACTGGGACTGCTCTTTTGAGGGTATCATTACATATAAATGGCGTCAACAAATTGTAGACAAAAATTACATTTAACAAGACTCATAGCTCCTTAAAGTTACCAGGCTAAACAAGACAAGTAAAGTTTCATGAACTCATCGCCTTATGAGTTATGAGTTCTATATTCAGAATGCCTTATGATAAGAGCAGTGTAACATATTCAAACCAAACAAAACTGCTTGTTTACCTACCCCCCTTCTTTGAACCAGACACTTCTTTGGAATTTCCACCTATGTTCGCGCATGAATAAAAAGGCCCGTTTGCTTATTAATATGTCCATTGAAAATAAATTATTCATACAACCATATTTATGCGTCATAAGGCCATATTAATAAGTTACATAAAAATACATAACAAAAACGGAAAATGCATGCAAGACCTTATAACACAAACTAACCTGCATCAGGTTTCACTTTTTCATCGTTAATTGTCCCTCCTCGAACAAAAACTTTTGAACCAGGTGCAGAATCCCCTTGAAATGATTCGAGAAACTAAGCATATAAACAGGCTGTTTCATCTTCAGCCCTCTGCATAATTATCAAATTCTCCATCAGAATCGCACTAAATACAAGCCTGCACAACCTTAATAAAAACATCCACAAAGGTTGTACCTTTTTCTTCGCCTCTTCTTCTTCACGATGCTTCTGAAAAGGTGTCTTCTTCCGTGTAATTGAGAAAGAGCTCATCTTTTCACCAAAACCCTTTTATCTATATGCCCAAAAAGCATCAAGATTGAACATAAACATTAGTTTGTAAAAGAACGCAAGTGTTAAAAAATTTGCTTATTTTGGATACTAGTTTAATACTTACAAATTTGAATTAAAACTAACGATGGTAAAAAGAAAATTTCCGTTTCGAAGCACAACTTGAATGATAACATCTTTAGAAAGTCAGAAAAACCAAAGATTGCAAATAAACTAAGTTCGATAATTATCCCTATAATTATTTCAACATTGAGGGGGTATTTGTTTATGAGCTTATTTGATTTCGGCTTTTTTTTCAAAAGCCCCAAATTTCCGGCTTATTTTGAGACTTATGGGCTTAAATAAGTTTACCATATTATAATAAGCTTATATAAGAACAGAAGTTTCAAAATAAGCAGGAAAAATTGGGGCTTATGAAATATAAGCCGAAAAACAAATAAGCTAATAATCAAATTTGAAAACCCTAAATTCACAAACTTAAGAGATTTAATTTGATGTGATAGAGACTGATGAAATTTACCGGTGAGGCGGTGATGAAAGTGGTGGTCGGAGGAATATTCCGGTGGATTGTGAAACGAATGGTGTTTTATTTCGGCCTTTGTTTGCTTTTGTTACGGTTTTTTAACCACACCTCTTTTTTTCTTTTCTTTTGTTTTTCCCCTTCTTTCTTTTTAACAAAAAAACAACATACCGAAAATAAATAGAGGGGCTTCTAGAAAGACTCAAACAATAATAAATGTGCGAGTGAGATAATAGACGACTCAAAATTTTAGAGAAAATGTTGCACATTTTTTTTTTTTTTTTTTAAATATTATAAGTACTAAAGTTCCCATATAAATAATTTATCTATATCATATATCTATATTATCTAATAAACGTAAATAATGTACATGTCCCCTAAAGCACACTTTGCATTTAATTTTCTGCTATGTCTTCAATCCTATTGGCTGGAGATTAATTGCGTACAACATCTCATTGCAATCCTCATTTGCCTTCATTTTCTATCTATTACATTCAGTTTATTTTTAGAAATGAATTAATGCAATCAATGAATTAATTCACACTATACCTTGGTTGACTTTGATTGATGATTTGTTTTGGAAATGAATTAACACATTCAAATTCTTTGTAACTAATTGTTGAAAGTTGTTCAAAACCATCACTTCCACTCTTTTTGGTATGCAATAACACCACCATCAATTCATATACGCTCCCTTTCAAATGCATATCATCCTCTCCAATTCAAAAAACACGCAAAAGAATTTCGATTTGGTCCATATATATTGATTCAACCAGATTCAACATCCATATGAAGTCGATCTATGCCGCGGGTATTTTTGTTGTGCAACCTTAAAATTATATTTGCCTTTAACATTTGTTGTTTAATTAATCTATTTTGAATCATTTGTATTAATTTTCGGATAATTCCATTGATTGCAGATAAATAATTTTTGAAATTGCTTTAAACTGTTCTTGATTTGCCAGTGATTTGTATCCTCTCCGCCACAAATTTTGTAAGTATATACTCTATTCAAGTTTTTTTTTTCATTTTTTTTTAATTAGGTTTTGTTTTGAGTACCTTTGTTTGGTTCTGCAGGACGCATCTCCACTTTATTATAATGAATATGCCACTGATTCTATGATTTTCACACCATAAAATAGGTAATTATCACACATATTCGATTTTTTAAGGTTTTTCTTTAAATCACATAACACAACTATTTTGATGTTTTTTAATAATCAATTTAATTCTATTTTGATTCCAAAGATTGCAGCCTTGCAGGTAAATAAGTTGTAAGATGAAGGTTTTTGTTAAGGGAACCCACTTTGAGATTGGTGTTAAACCACAAGACATGGTTCGTGTTTGTTTTGATTTTAATTTCTTTTACAGATTCTAAATAATATAGTAATTAAATAATATAGCAAAGTGAAAATGAAAAGATTGTTGATAAAGGAAAAGCGGTTGTCGAAACACCAAAAGTGATAGCACCTGGCCTTTTTAGGATTAGTCCCACTAGTGCGTCTGCCTCAACATTTAAGATAAATGCGTGTAAAAAGGATAATTCTAAAAAGTCTAGTGATACTAAAAAGGACAACAATATAAATCCTAACGCGCGTGCCTCACCTTCTACAGGATTAGAAAGCACCTCTAGGAGCAGCAGACTAAAGCCTAGGAGCAATACAAGGAACAATAGAGTCTCGTCTGCCTCTATGAGTAGTAGCAAGAATAATGTTGAAGAAGTAGAATAACACCCTAGGAATTTATCGCTTTGTAATAAGAGACATGTTTCATCTGAATGTAATGTCGAGAGTACTGGTTCTAATGCATGTAATGACTCTATTTGTTTGATATGCAATAAATGTTTCACTAATTATGTTCATAATGAATGTGTTTCTAAGAATGTGAATGTTACGCCTGAACAGAAGAACGTTCCAAAAGGAACTAGTGCTAGATCTAGATCTATTGAAAGATTAGTTGCACGCTTTAGGTCTATCACTAGTAGCCGCATGCCTAGGAACTATCTTAAGTATTGTGTATGGAAACCAACGGGTAGAGAATTCATTCTCCAGGATGGAAAATTGAAAGTTGTTCAAATTGAACATGTAGAAACATTCTATGAGTGTGATATGGATTTTACCCCTAACCCAATGGAACCAAATTCAAAACGGTTTCCGAATACAAAATCATCTGTTCTTCGCAGGTTATCGAAATATGTCTTTGGATCGTCGACTTGGGTTGCTCCAAGCACATGACCGGAAACTTAAAGCTGCTGATCAATTTCGTCTGGAAATTCATGCGAACTGTACGCTTTGGAAATGATCATGTAGCAGCTATTCTGGGTTTTGGAGATCTTCAGTTTGGGAATTTTTTGATCACTCGAGTTTACTACGTCGAAGGGTTGGGACACAATTTGTTTTCAGTCGGGCAGTTTTGTGATGCAGATTTAGAAGTTGCATTCAGGAGAAACACGATTTTTATTAGAAATTTGGTTGGTGATGATCTCTTATCTGGTAATCGTGGCACAAACATGTATGCTATCGACATCAACCAAATGGCTTCTACATCACCAATTTATCTTATGATAAGGGCAACCAACACAAAGTCCTGGTTGTGGCATAGACGTTTATCCCATCTCAATTTCGACACCATCAACAAGCTAGCCAAAGACAACATCGTCACCGGACTTCCTAAGTTCAAATACACCAAGGAACACCTATGTCCATCATGCGAACAAGGAAAAAGTAAAAGAGCATCATATAAACCTAAAACCGTACCTAGTTCGAAAGCAAGGTTACATATGTTGCACATGGACTTATGTGACCCAATGAGTGTTGAAAGCATTAATGGGAAGAAGTATATTCTTGTTATTGTTGATGAATATTCAAGATATACATGGGTAAAGTTTTTGAGATCAAAAGACGAAGCACCAGGCATCATCATCACCTATCTGAAGCGTATTCAAGTTCTACTTCAAGCTCCAGTAAGGATTGTAAGAACAGACAATGGCACAGAATTCACTAATCAGGAGTTAAGAACCTACTTTGAAGATGTGGGAATCACTCACCAAACATCAGTTGTTAGAACTCCACAGCAAAATGGGGTAGTTAAAAGAAGAAATTGAACTCTTGTGGAAGCTGCTCGCACAATGCTGATATATTCTAGTGCACCACTATTCTTATGGGCTGATACTGTAGCCACTGCTTGTTTTACTCAAAACCGATCCCTAATCCATCCAAGATTCAATAAAACCCAATATGAGCTAGTGAATAACCGGAAACCTGACATCTCTTACCTTCACGTATTTGGCGCTTTGTGCTATCCGACGAATGAAAGAGAAGATCTAGGAAAGTTGAAAGCTAAGGGTGATATTGGGATCTTCATTGGATATTCAGAGAACTCGAGGGCATTCAGGGTGTATAATAGAAGAACGAAAAAGATAATGGAGACGATGAATGTGAAGTTTGACGAGATTTCACAGATGGCTTCTGAGAGACTCGCTCTAGAACCCGTGCTTAATCCGATGGCTTCTAATCAAACCAGATTAGGACCCGCACCAAACCAGCAGACTTCTGGACACATCAGTTCAGGACTCGTGCCTCAAGGAGCTCATTTAACAAACACGGACAAACCTACAGAACAAGAACTGGAAAATTTTTTCGAGTTAATGTTTGATGAATACTATGGTGGAACTTCGACAAATGCATCTCAACAACATTCCGCTGCACCCGCTCACCACCATCAACCACCACCACCACCACAAGATGCATCTACCACAATCGAAGCTGAAGCACCAAATCCCTCAGCATCATCAACATCTACTCCAACAACTCCAGTTCTTGAATCTGTTCTACCAAGAGTTGATGAGCAAAACCAAAACACAATTTCTCAAGATGAACCAACAAATAATTCAAAACGATGTTGAGTTAGAAGAAGAATAAGTATTTGAAAACCCATTTGCAACAGACTCTGCTGAATCTTCTTCAAGGTTACAAGAACCGTCTAACACACATACGCTAAACCCAAGGTACCCTTCTACACTTAAATGGACAAAAGACCATCCAATTGAACACGTTATTGGTGAACCTTCAAAGCCAGTTCAGATGAGGAGACAACTTGCCACCGATATCGAATTGTGCATTTACATTTGCTCAATCAGCCTCAAAGAACCAAAGAACATTCGGGAAGCAATGGCAGAAAACCCATGGATAGAAGCGATGCAAGAGGAAATTCTTCAATACCAGTTACATGATAGTTGGGAACTTGTTGAACGACCACTTGATAAATGGATTCTTGATCTTAAGTGGTTGTGGAAGAACAAACTGGACGAGGAAATGACTGTAATTCGTAACAAAGCTCATCTCGTGGCTAAAGGATATCCACAAGAAGAAAGGATAGATTTCGAGGAATCATTCGCGCCTGTAGCTAGACTTGAAGCAGTCCGGATTTTCTTAGCCTATGCAGCTCATAAAAACATCACAGTCTATCAGATGGACATTAAGACAGCTTTCTTGAATGGAACTCTGAAAGAAGAAGTGTATGTGAGTCAGCCAGAGGGATTCATCGACAAAGATCATCCAGACTACGTCTACAAGCTTAAGAAAGCCATTTATGGTTTAAAACAAGCTCCAAGAGCGTGGTATGATGAACTATCATCTTTCTTGCTCAAAAACAATTTCACCAAAGGAACGGTTGATGACACCTTGTTTATCAAAAAATTCAAAGATGATATTTTGATCGTTTAAATTTACGTGGACGACATTATTTTTTGATCAACCAATCCTAACCATTCAAAACATTTTAAAAATCTCATGAAAAGCAAATTTGAAATGTCCATGATGGGGGAACTAAAATTCTTTCTTGGTTTACAGATTCATCAATCCCCTCGTGGTATTTTTAACAATCAAGCTAAATATACAATAGAGATTTTGAAAAAACATGGAATGGACAATTGTGATTCTGTTGGTACACCAATGGTCACTTCACCAAAAATAGGTGCTGATTTGTTTGGGAAACCCATCGATCCAAAGAAATATCGGAGCATGATTGGTTCTCTCATGTACCTAACTGCTAGTCGACCCGATATTCAATTTGTTGTTTGTTTATTAGCACGGTTTCAGGCAAAGCCTACCGAACTTCACCACAAAGAGGTTAAACGGATCTTTCGGTACCTACGAAGCACCATTAACATAGGACTTTGGTATCCGAAGGATTCGGGGTTTAATCTAACAGCATTTTCAGATGCCGACCATGCTGGTGATCAAGATACAGCAAAGAGTACATCAGGAGGAGCACAATTTTTGGGTGAAAAGCTAGTAAGCTGGTCGTCAAAGAAACAGGATTGTACTGTACTATCAACCGCCGAAGCCGAGTATGTGTCTCTATCTGCGTGTTGTGCCCAAGTTCTTTGGATGCGGACACAGCTCACAGATTATGGCTTTACTTTTGACAGAATACCTATGTATTGTGACTCAAAAAGTGCCATAGCCATCTCGTGCAATCCTGTACACCACTTAAAGACGAAGCATATCAAAGTCCGCTATCATTTCATCAAAGAACATGTAGAAGAGGGTACTGTTGAATTATTTTTCATTAAGACTGATTACCAACTCGCCGATCTATTTACTAAAGCCCTTCCAAAAGAACGGTTTGATTATTTAGTTCGACGAATTGGCATGCGAAGCCTAAATCCTGAAGAGTTAGAACGTCTTCTCGAATCTTCTTGAAAAATGTTTTCAAAATCGCTTTGCTGTAAATATTTTTTTGAAAAACAAAATACAAAATTTAAAAAACCAACAAAAACAAAATACAAAAATATAAAATTTCAAAAAATACAAAAACAATATAAAATCAAAAAATCCAAAAATATTCTTCTCACGACATATCTCTCGTATAAATCAATATTCTGTACGTTTCTAGAAATGTCATTCAACAATGATACGGATATGTACAGATGCTTGAACGGGAGTTCTTTAAATGTTTTTTCTTAAACATGTCGTTTCTCAAAAACTTTCTTCACAATGGCTTTCGTATACTTCAGTACGAAACCCGGACTCTAATGATGACTTCTGATTATTTCTAATTAAGGACTCGTATTTTCAAGGACGAAATCTTTTTCAAAATGTTCGAGTCTAAACAAACGAAAAAGACTTCAAACAAAAACTCGTTTTCAAAATAGAATTCTTGAGCACTTTTTCAAGATTGTTCAAAAGATTTCTCAAAATCTCTCAAAATTAGTGCTCAAGATAACTCCCTCAAAACCCTTAATTGATTTTAAAATAAGCTATCATTAAGGGGGAGTATAAAAACAAAAATGTTCCGAGTTCATGCAAAAACAAATTTGTCTGTCTCTCCAAAATCTTTTTCTTAATCAGTTGATATCAAAAATATCACAATATGCTATTTTTGAGGAGGAGAAGACGTGATTAAAATGTGATCAATGATGTTTAAAGTTTGTGACTGAATCTCAGAAGAGCTCGACTCAGAATGTAATAATGAATTGACAAAGCTTAAAATGTCAGTAATCGAAAAGACTTGTCCTGGACGGGTAATAATTTCAAGCTAGTCCAACTAGTGATGTAAGCGTGTCTCGAATAGGACTTGTCTGAGTAGAATGTACCATATCGAGAGACTTTCTTTGGACTTGACCAGGACGGGTAATAATTTCAAGCTAGTCTAACTAGTGATGTAAGCGTGTCTCGAATCGGTCATGTTCACTGAAAGTAGATCAATTCAAAAAGTGCAAACTCCTCACGCATGTGCAAATTTCTTAAAAATTCATGAGCACATGTGAAGGGTGAGTCCTTCAAAAGAAATGCAAAACTCTCGAAGTGTCAACAATGTGTTTTATTTATCATAAACACTTTGAGAGATTTTTCACAAAAGGTTTTATGGCATGTGATCAATAAATCTAGGATATGGAGTAATAAGGTAATTATGGTTAGGTTTATGTCCAATGATCTGCCAGAGCCGGAGGGATCTACCCAAGGACAAATCCAATAGATTAGAATTAGAAGTCCTTAGGTATGATTGAAAAAAGGAGAAAATGAGAAAGGAGAAAGAAGGGGTTGAAGAATTAAAAAGAAAAGTTATGAAAAAGGGTGAAAGGAAATAGCCCTCCATATGTTCAACCTTAGGGCAGACATCGGGTTCAATTCGTATGCTACTGGTTGTTGCTAAGGTGACACCGGTATTGAAGACAAAGACGTCATGGACCCAGTGACGCACAGCACTTAACCTTCTAGCCACTCAAGTTCCCTTAAAAGAGCTTGTTTTATTCTCACGGGGAACCAGTGTAATCTATCAATCTGTCTCTTAGAGATGGTTGATATTGAAGCAGGAGACCTCTCCCTAATCTCCGCATAGGAAACCAAATGTGCACTTATCGAGTCTAGAGCCCCGAGATCCATCAAAAGATCTCATAGGAACACATGATATTTCTACACTGGTTGTTCAACATTAAGGACGTCAGATGTAAACTTTAGAGTCCTACGCAGATCTTAGCAATCTGCCAGAACATTTATGAGAGGATTCACATTTGTGATTCTCAATGACTGAATGGAAATTCCTACCAAGGTCAACATCAAGCAGCCCTGACAGCAGGTCACTTCGGTAATTCTTTGTAGGTTACGCTTAGTGTTCGCGGTGGTTTCAAACGGTCTACAGTCGTGGAGTGATCCACAGCGACTCACCCATTCGTTGAGCTACTTAGTAGGTCTCATAACCTCCCTCGGGAGTATCCGAAATAGGAAAGGCCTTGGTAAGGGTTAGAAGGAGTCTTCACACTATGCTGTTGACGATCTCTAATTTCTTATCTGTAAGTACCGGTTAATGTATTGCTAACTGTTTTCATGCATATAGTAACCACCACCATGACACCAGTTTCCACATGCTCATACATACATCATGAAGTCAAAGAAAAGTTCTCACAAAGATCAAAGGATAGCAACAGTCAAAGAAAGATTCTACGCCAAAAACAAGAATCTACAAAGTAAAGTGACAAAGATCAAAGTGAAAGAACGGGAACAACAAATGTATGTATGACAAAGACTAAAGACGTATGAGCATGTTGGAAAGGTGCATAACCATCAAAGACAAAGAAGTGACGAAAGGCAGATGACATCATTGGATCACTTCAACAACAATGAAGCATGAAACTGGAACTATGATTCATCTAATGATTCTTAAAGACGTCAAGAGCTATAAATGTTAAAGTCTAAAGACAAAGATGATGACGTCGCGCAACCTTCAATGACCAACACTTAGGGGGAGATAATTATGATGAAGTGTCGGTCATTAATATTATGTAATAGGTTGCATTAGAATATAATTATGATGAAGTTTTAATAATGTTTTCATGGTTTTATAAAGTCTAAGGGCTAGTTATGTAATATGGTCAAAGATATGTGAAGCCCTAGACTACTAGTATAAATACTCATGTAATACCTCATTTGAGAGGTTGGTGCTCTTAGTAATAACATTGTCTTCATTTCACACACTAGGAGTTACCTCCCACTCTCTCTCTCTCTACTTACTCTCTCTCTCTCTAGATTTACGCTTCATTCTTTAGTGTTTAAGGTTGTTCTACGGTCGTACAGTGGCTGCAAAAACACCACACAAAATTAAAAGACGTATGTAACAGGTTATGAAAACTAAAACTATGACTAACTGATTGATAAACATATAAGAACAAACCGTTGGGAAAAGGATCGGTCAAACGACTACTGGTTGAAACATCAATTTCAGCTGCACCAATAAGAGCAAAACACAAAGAAACCTGTTCAACTACAGGCAAGGTTTGCTTACAAACCACATACTAACGGAGTAAAACCCAAAAAAAATCATTAAATCATGAATAGGCATCATGAATGGAAGGTTACGGACCCCAATATTTACAATACAGAAAAAACTAATATTGAAATAACCTCTGAGTGTATGACGGCTTGTGGCTGGAATTTCCGTGCGAGCTGCTGCAAACGCTTGTAGTCTTACATTTAAACCTATAATGACAATGATCGTTGGTATGTCCGTAACTATTAGTAAGAGTACCATCAATTGTTATAACTAAATAAAATCAATCAAAAGAACCAAAAATAAAAATCGAATTTTTTGTTTTATCAAAGATACCTGGTGAGCTTCGATTGCAATCTTTATTTATGATTTTGGATCACCATTCATGCACCTATAAAAAGAAAAGAAAAAAAAAATCAAATTTAAAAGAATTTATGCTAATATCAAATTCAAATCTTGATTCTAAATCAATCTGGTACACAATATATTTGAAATTGATAAAAATGGTTTATGAAAGTCTGATAATATAAATAGCATACAAAGTGAAATTCAAGCAAAGGAACAACTAAAATAGTCACATACGAATCCACCATAAACAAAGCCAAGAGCAAATCTGGTAGGTATACAGAGAGACGTACCAAAGAGTTCAAATCAAATGACACAGAGACGTACCAAATAGTTCAAATCAAATTAACTCAAACATAGCATCCCTACATTACGGCAAACAAATATTCATTCAGATCAAATGACATTACAAGCCACAAAAGTTCCAAAACTATTATCCTAACCTTATCAACCCAAGGTTCTTTTAAATTCGACAATAAACTGATACTGAATCCGCGCATTTAAAGCCATCTAAACATAAAAAATTAACGCAAAATTAAAAAAAAAAAAAAAAAAAAAAAAAAAACAGTACCTTGAATCTTTAGCAATATGAATCTTTTTCAAAACATATTTACATTTTAGTCAGACATTGTCACAAACACTTCCCTGAAACATATATTAATGTAGAAATCAGAATATTAGCAACTTTTAATCGATATTAAGAAAAATATTCATATGAAATCATCAAGATAATAAAATTCCATCCAATTCTAAATTCATTTAGAGTTCAAAAGATTGAGAAACATACCTTAATAAACACAGCCATATCGATACAATTAGTTTCATGAAAAAAGACAATTAATTTATTCATGGTAACATTATAAAAAGATTAAAAACAATGATTACCTTCTGTGATGAACAATTACAGAGATGATGGATTGACCCAAAATCGATCCTGTCTTTATACAATTTTCCAGTTTACATCTAGGAGACAAAATCACCATATTCTGAATATGAAATCAAAAAACAAAGCGAGTAATCAATCTTCTAAAAACAAATCGAAAACACATTATATAACAAACACAAAAGTAGGTTATTACCTTCATTTAGTCATAATCAATCTTCTAAAGACCTTAATTTTATCTAATTGAAAACAATTACTTTGGTAATCAAAACTCTAAATGGTATATGGGTTTAAGGTTTAGGTTTGAATGGTTTAATGATTCATAATTCAAAAATTGTGAGAGAAATATGGAAGGTGCGATTCAGTTTCAAATAAACCGTGATTTTTGTGCTATGATTTTGAAATTGAAAACGTTTCATATTGATTAATAGTGAGTGAATTAAGGAAAGCGGATAATTGGTAAAAGGGAGTTGCAGAAATTTTAGGGGAGAAAACGTGTAGTTTAAATGGTTGGTCAAATGTTCCTCACATATAGTTTCAATGGCTTATGGATTTTGTTTTTCAAGTTGTATCACAAAAACCACTTTGGTCTAGTGGTTGGATTGTTGTTTGTTTAAATGGGAGACAAGGGTTCGATTCTCACTTGTGTCAATTTTTTTAGATAAAGGTCGAAATGTAGCTACCACGTGGAGCTGCCTGGACAAAGGTGATGATTGGGCATATGACTCATATTATCCAGTCAGCACTCTCATGGGTACAGATTATGATGCATCATGTGCAAGTCGAAACTTGTCTCATATATATGTAAAGATTAATTAATGTTATTATTTTTTAAATCTTGTAACTGTATAAACCTATTTTCACACTACATATAAACTTTTTAAAGTTTTATAAACATCACATGTATTTCAAATGCATTCGTGATGAAGTTTAAAATATTAGACATTTTCATGCCAAGTAAGCCTGTATTTCAAATAAGTTTTCACTGTGGTTTGCAACACTATAAGCCATTTTATCATAACCTATTCATAAACCATCATAGTGAATGCTTTTATTTTTCATATATTGTTAAGAGAAAACCCAAAATGGACAAATGGGTTTTAATTAGTAAATTAAAACTCAATATTAGCTATAATTTAGTCAACGCATGTTAAACTTCATTTGCCAATAAATACCTACAAAATTCAGCATGTCAAGTTTGTGAAAAAAAAAATAACATCAGAAAAGGTGGAGCAGTTTAAATCTTTTTTTTTTTTTTTTTTTTTTTTTTTTTTTTTTTGTGGGAAAGGCAACAATATATTAGACCAACAAAAATACGATACAAACAAACGACATCCCTCCTCCAAACAAGACAATTAAAGAAGAGAAGAAACCCAAGACAAAAGCACAATACAAACCAAATCAAACCCGGAAAAGACATTACAAATAAACCCAAACCAACCCACTACAACTAAGCCAAAAAAACACACTGCTGCTAATTAATCAAAGGGACCACAAAAACAATATCCCCCAAGTCCCCAACCCAAGTGGAATTGCCATACAACAACAAAAACATCACAAGCACCGAGGTACATGAATGGAATTTAAGAAAATGATCCTGGGCCCCCAATGAACAACCATATATGTCACAATCTTTGATTTAATTTCATAGACTCAATTATAAAATTCTCAATAAATTTTATAAATTTTACTCCTTCCGTCTCAAAATATAAGTACATTTTGACTTTTTCAAAGTCTTTTTATTTCAACTTTGACTTTAATTATATTCTTTCGTATTATATAATACTTGATGCAAAATAAATAAATGAACTTGTGTTTTAAATACATTTTTATTGGTATACTTTTCATAAATTATTATATAACACGAAAAAAAATAATTAAGGTTAAAGATGGAAAAAAAAAAACTTTAAAAAATTGAAAATAGACTTATATTTTTTGACGGATGAAGTATAAATTTTACAAATACGTTTATAAATGTTATTATCATTATTAGATTAGCTAAATGTATATTCTTGTTTTGTATAAATAAAAAAGTGTGCAAGTGTTTCATGTTTTTTCCATTTTGTCTCTTTCTCATTCAAATCTGGTGTCTACACAAAATAACAACATTTGTTTAGTAGTAGTAATATTTTAATAAATGAAATATTTTTAGTTTCAAATAATACACTCCTCACAAGTTTATCGATAGCCATTATATGATCTTGTGAGCCCAAGACAATTGGTGGAATTAATACGTGGAAATTTAAGTTGATGCATGGTGATCAATAGTCTTCCTATCATTTTAGTCCTCAATGACCCGTCTCTTGGACACGTTTACGAGACCAATTCCTGACCAACCAAATATTCTTCTTCTACCCCACACATGTAACTTAACGCTTTCTCACAAAACACTAAAATGACTGATTCCACAACATGGAAAAAGAATAGAATCAAGATCGATACTTTTTCTATCAAAAACATTCACTTTTCTATGGACAATGTTTCGTTCGTATCCGTAGAAACCATAACCCAATGTTTTTGAATCCATTTTGACAAGGCTTTAACCCCTTTCGAATCTACGCTCCATTTCGACATGTCCTAGCCCAAGGAGGCCAAACGCCCAAACCCAATCCCACATTCCATATTCCATCTATCAAATTCATTCATATTATTCTGATGATTCCGAGGAGGCCAAACCGAAAAGGCCGACCGGCTTTAGTTTTGGGTTTTATAAAAACCAAAAAGTTTGGTTTGGTTTTGGTTTTGGATAAAAACCAGGCAAACTTAACCGTGCTCACGCATCTGAAACATCTAAGACACACATAATTAAGCAGATCATGGATTAAATATAGCATAAAATGCGATTGAAGCTATATGGGTCTTAGATTCATAGACAAGATGGAATATATATCCTTTCATTGAACTCAGTGCAACAATATTACTTATGTTGTTCAACTCTACTTCTTTTAATGTTTCCTTCGTGGTATCACAAGATTTAAAATGATCAGAGTGTAAAATATACAAGTACCCGAACAGAATTTAGGTTCACTCTGTATTTCATTACAATTTACAAAGGCTATACAAAACAAACTTATTGTCCACACTTAAAAATATTGCATTGAAAAGGAAGGATCTATATAGGTCTAATCTCAATGCCTTGTACCATAAGCCCACTAAGATCCTTTTTACCAGGATGCTGTAACCTAAGATGCATAGAAATCGTTTCGGTGGAAATTTTGGTTTGAAACTCTGATACCTTGACTTCCATCCAACCATCACTCCTCTGTTGTGGAACGACATTCAATTTACTGGGTCTAGCCACTGGGTTCTGGGTGTTCTCATTAAGCTTTGGTCAGATAACTGGGGTGTGAGGGCCTGCTAAATAGATATACCAGCCTGGATGATCGCAAATATGTCTTTCCTTCACAACAAGAGGAGCCTCAAAGGTGGATTGGTCTTCTGGTAATTTGTAGACAAGGTAAACTGCATATGTTGTCTCAGATGATACGTCTGGGCATTTTATTTCACTCTCAATTGTAAAAAGGTCCTCCAAAGTTTTTGTATTGCTTCACTGAACATGCTCGTTGTCTGATACATAAAAGGTAAAGAAAAATATTGGGTGAGTATTACTTACAGCTTATGTGATAACTGAAAAATGTACAGGTAGAACGAGTATATATGATCGCAACTTGTTTTAATTAAAAGTTCTTACAACAATGATCTTAAAAGCTTAATCATTTCTACATTCAAACTCAAAGAGTTAATAATTATGCTGGATATAACAATAAAAATGCATAACGGATCGTTTCAAGCACATTATTTTCTACATATATACGTAAATTACATTCTAAATCTAAACAAGAACACATTTCATACCTTCTGCGAACTCTTCCCAAATAGACAAATTTCCATCGGGACAAATGCACGCAATCGCATCGCCATACTCTGGCGGAACCCTAAGAACCTTTGCAACGCTTCCATCATTAACCTATTCAATCAGCAAAACTCATATCAATCGGTCAATAACAACACTTGCTAACAACGTTACAATCAGCAAAACTCATATCAATCAGTCAATAACAACACTTGCTACTCTTGTAGGAGCATTAAACTTAGTTAGTCAAATCCTGAAAAACACGTAATGCAAATATTAGAAGTATATGCCGCGAATCGCAACATATAAAACCTAATGAAGTAAAAGATTAACGTGAAGCAATATATAGCACATAGCATATATAATTAATACATAAGAGAAGTAGTAGTGTGAATTACACCTATCGTGAGGTTTTACAAACTATATAAGAGAAGTAACACGTAGCTAATCTGCGAACGCAATACGCTCATGGCAATTTATTGATCTTTTTCTTTTTTATTATAATAAAAACAATGGCGCGGATGGACACACCGTGACCGTGACTAATAGTTTCAATCACACGCACAGACGCAGATGGATGTATCGTGACCGCATAGACTCTAACGTTTGTGGATGATCGCAGATGACCACGGCTTTTGTCCAGTGTGCTCGTGACGATTGACTAGCATCGTGGTGCCTATACGTGACAGTGCGCTCATGGCGCCAATCTGCGAAGATGTCTGGACGCATGGCCTAACGCGGGTAGATTTATCGTGACTACGTTGTTCGTGGCTAAAATATAAAGTAGGTCCGATCGTGCGGACTTAAGTGCGGTTATAGGTAAAATCATGTTTACCAAGTTTAAAAGATTTACATAAAATCTTATGAATATTTAAAAGATTTACCAAAAAAACTTGTGTTGTTGTTGTATCTTAAATACGATCGTATATCAAAGTAGTCTACGTTCGATTGTGTATAAAAAAGAAAGGATGAACCAAAACCTTAACAAACAAGAATGAATATCCTTGTTATATAAGCTTGATATTTTTGACAAGTCAAACCAATCAAAAGGAGTATACGGCTTTTGAAACCGATAAGAAGACTTCTCGATGGTTGCTTATATTATTTTGTATCTGCACATCGTGTACTAGCAGAAAATAAAGAAAGAATACCGGCTTTTGAACTCGATGGTTGCTTTCCGGTGATGTGAGAACACGAAACTTGTCGTAATCATGTCCCACGGATGGTGCCAATCTGTTGATACATAATCTGGCGCGGGCTGAATTCTACAACTCTCCTTGGGCCGTTAGTCGTCTTCTCGAGCCCTGAGTAGACCTATTCAACAAAGAGAACCCGTTAGGAGTGGACCCGAGGCCGTAGCCCCGGGATCCACCTCCGACGGTCAAGTTAGTATCGGTGCGATATGGTTTATAAGAGTTAGGTTTAGAGTAACCTGTTATCTTGTATTTAGAACCAGCCCTATATTTATAAGGCATGGATTAGGGTTTAGGCGTAGAGTGGGCCGCTGTCTGCCGGGCCTGGCCCATTCCTGGCCCAGTCTGGACCATACGTCCACAACACGATTGTTTATCGTGGTTTGGCTACAAGGACTCTTTTTCCTTGCCCTACATCTACGCCCCGAGTTTCCAACTCGAGAGTTATAAGCACTAATCAACAAGCTCCTTTCACCGGCGGAGAAAACCTTTACAACGTCGCTTACACTTTTACCGACATTAAGCTAGATGTCGAGTTCTTTTACAAGGGTACAACTACTCCCATTCGTCGCTTATACTTTTACCGACACTAAGCTAGATGTCGAGTTCTTTTACATGGGTTCAACCACTCCCGTACGTCGCTTACACTTTTACCGACACAAAGCTAGATGTCGAGTTCTTTTCCAAGGGTACAACCACTCCTGTTAGTTCTTTTACAAGGGTACAACAACTCCCGACACACTATGTATTTTGAGGCCTAAAATACTAACCACTTACATCTATATACATGACACACATGAAGTATAAACTATCAAAGCTTATACATGACCAAGCTACCAAGACTTGCAACTTTAGAGTTGAAGCTTGTAACTTCTTGAATGATCTTGTGAAGCCCCTTGCTACATAAGAGAATCACAAATCAAAAGGTTACTGAGTTAGTTGAGAGAATATGTGAATATATGTCCTAAAAGGGTTAGCCAAAAATCAAGTTATGGCTTGGTATTTATAGCACACCATACTGCTTGCTTGGCGGATCAGGCGGAACCCTCAAATGGGTTTCGCCCGTGTACCCCCAGGGTACCGCCGGGTCTGCAGTAGGTTTTTGCAATAACTCTTCAAACAAAACAAGGTCTTGTCTCATAACTCCTAGCAACCAAACAATGTCACATCACTTAAATCAAGTCAACTACAAAGCTTGCAAGCAACAACAAAGTTAGTCAAACACATTTCTTTCCATAAATCCATAATGACAAAACTTGCCCTAAATGTGATGTGACCTTTCTATATTTTGAAATAAATATGATGTGACAAGACTCATTTTAGTTTAAGAAGTAAAAACAATGTTTTGTTTAAAAGGAAATGTTAACCTTAGTTAAACAAGACTTAAACACTTAAAGTGATGATTTACTTATAGCTAAACTTCATACTTTGTCATTAACAAAACTTAGCAAAGATCGTAAAATATAAATAACGTTTTTAGGCGATATTTGTATTAACAGATTCTTGTTGTTCTCGACCCGCCGCGACTCGGTATAAACTCACCGAGTCAACTCGTGACTCGGTGAGGATTTGAGGTTTATATTTATTGTTGTTGATGTTTGGTGACAAGGGAGTATAAGATTTTGTGTTTGGATTTAATATTAAGGGTCCGTTTGGTTTGCGTTGTGCTCGGCAGCCAAGAGCCACCACCACCGCGCCTTGGGTGGTGGTGGGGAGGGAGTATGATTATTGTTATTGTTGTAGTTTGAGTATTTAGAGTAGTTTGGGTTGAGTTTGATTCGGATTTGGATGATTTTGGTTGAGCCGAGACGGGTGAGGCTCGGTTTGAATTGATTTGGTTTCGGGTTATTTAGTTTTGACTTGGGTTTGGTTTTGAAGTATTAAAATCGTTGTGATGATTATTTTGGGTATTGATTACATGGTCTCGGGATATATTTTTTATTAGAAACGGTAACTAATAATAATAAAAACGGTTAATAATATATATATATACGAAATATAAAACGGATTGTTATAGTTTAGAGGACTTGTTATCGGACATGATTCCGTATTATGACATTGTGAGCTTGTATTGGACGTATTGGATTTACGGCCTTGGTTATTTGGATGTGATGGACCCTTTGGTACACGAGACGGTAGGGTACGTTATGCCCGTAAAGATCTTAACGTACCTGGAACCTGAACAAATACAAAATGGTCGATAAAACCTAAACAACTAACAGACTACGCGAAGGATATATCCAATCATATTTATTATATATTACTATTATTTAAAAATAAAGAGTCGTTGACTCGGGAAATGTTATATAAACGGGCAGGTCATGCCGAAATTCTATAAAACTCTTTATAAACTTAAATTATTTTACCAAAAACTATTATTATTTCAAAACCCTTTATTTCAACATTATTTTGGGAAAACGGGTAAAATCCGAGACTTATTGTTACGTGTTATTATTTATTTTTATTCGAGTGAGTTATTCTATTTTATTTCTTTTATTTCCATTTCTTTTTGATGAATTTCTTCGATGAGTTCTTTCGCCTTTCGTGCGTACTTGGTCGTTTCGCCGACTTGTTTCCTTTCTAACTTTCTTGTCTCCCACACGAGACTTTTACGAAATCTATTTCTTTCAAATGTCATTGTATTTACAAAACTTTTACTCAAGCGTTATTTATGGAAATATTCGAGTTTAGTTCTGAGTTATGCCATTTATATTGATTAGGTTGTGCTGAGGTCCATTTTGCTGTGACGCATTATTGATTGGTTGCTATATCTTGTTTCCTGCTGCTATTTTTAAGGTGTGATTCATAGCCCTGCTTTTATATTTTATTTGTTTATAAACCCATGGGGTGAGACACATGCTTTAAATGTTTTCTGAGCACAAGTACTATTTTTGGTATGCTTTCTGAATGATATATATTTCCTGACGATGTACTAAGTAGCTTCTCTTGCCGGAAAGACCCTCAGATCATGAGCCATTAATCACCTGCGGGTGAGCGCGAACTTGGTAGATACGCCTATTAGGATTGACCATCCCATTCGTAGTTGTCAAGGGCTTGACATGCGAGTGTACTATTTTCGTTTTGCTGGGTATTGGCAAGTACTCAGCCTTGGGCGCACTTATTATTATGAAATTCCGAGGTTATTGTTTATGTCAGTACAGCGTACTGTCGATTGGTTTGGTTAACGTTTTGCGTGTCATGAGCTTAGTATCATCAACCGTATCTATGCACAGGGATGCCTCTACATATTGGGTGTTACCTTGATTTCCCTGGTATTTGCATTTGTTGCTTATATCGTATGATTAAAACCCTTGTGCTCAACTTTATTATTTTAAACCTATGGATTACACTCAACCTTTGTGTTGACTTTTAAGCATGTGCTTCTCAGGTACTACTGCAAATGAATTTGTGGAGCTTTATGATTCTTGGGCGTGGTGGAGTGGCTGGATGAAGGAAGTTTTCTGTCAAGGCAGCTTACTTATTTCTACTATCTTTATTTTTCATGTCATTCGTAAAACCTTGGTGTGTCTTTAATATTTTTCCGCTGCAAAACTTATTTACTTTCCGCTGTTAAACTATGTATTTCTACTACTAAACTTGGTTTTTCCGCTGCTAAACTTTGTCATTTTCCGCTGCAAACTTTTATTTCTATTCCGCTGCTATTTGATAAAGAGACTATGTGCTTTAAAATGGTTTGTAAAACGAATGATGTGTTTTGAGGTACTTTTAAACGTCCCGTGTTGTGGTCGTTATCTATAAAGGTGCTTGGTTTCGATTCGCGTAGTGCCCCCAACATCTCAGCTGCCGTATTTTGAGTTGGGGGTGCTACATAAGTGGCATTTTGAGTGGTATACAAAGTCAAGTTATACGCATCTAAGTTCATGTTTTAACCTTTGTGAAAATATGTAGTTGTATGGAAAACCTCTAAAGGTAAGGGTGTCCCATTTACCGATAAACATGTATGGGAAACTATTAGAACTAAGACTCCAAAAGTGCAATGGTTTTCCTTGGTATGGCACTCTTAATTTATTCCTAAACATACATTTTCCTTATGGATGACAATCCATAAGGGCTACCAACACAATAAGTGGACTATATGGGGATAAGCACAGTGATGGTATGCACATTATACTAATAAATGTGAAGCACATTCTCATCTTTGCCCTTTTGCATAGAATATATGAGTCTAGTTGCAAAAACCAATGGGTCTGAATAGGTTAGCTCATGGCTGAAAATTATTATTTAAGACTTTCCTTCTAAAATCTAAATTATTTAGAAACAATATATGGAGCATCCTTATAAGCTGTTGCTTACCTAATTTGTTTTTGCACATAAGTACCTGACATTTATCTGGGATTTCAGTCCCAATTTTGTTAGTTGTTAAAAACCAACTTAATTTATCTTGATATTTGTGCCTGAAGTCTGAACCTTTGTTGTTTTTTGAAAACTTTTCTTGCTTACATTTTTTTTGGGTGAAACTGTGAACATATATTAGTACTGTATTATATGACAATAAACCCAGAAACTGCACCAATTCCACCAACATCCTACCAACAAATACTAATCATGCATTCACCTATATATCACCAAAGATGGCCTAGAGCACAAAACTACTTTTCCAACACCTATGACAACTAATCATGCATTCACCTATATAGTGTAGTTTTCTTCCTTACCTCACACTACAGATTCAAAGAAATTATCAAAGGGGGGGGCATCATCTAGTACAAATGACTCATCCGTTCTCAATTGCCTATTATATCTGCAGACTACATTTACTTAGACAATCACATACCCTTATCACCAAAATTTACAGAATACCCCTAACCTCACAAATATGGTGACAAAAATGTGTACAGAGCATGGCATCATCAGCCGAAATAATAACAACCAAAGGGAGCAACCATACCATCAACTATTTTTTTAGAACTAACACATAAACATATTCAAGAAAACCGGAAAGAATATAGAGAAAGAACCTCGATTCAGGTAAAGAGGGCCAAATAAAATTACCTTTCACTGTTAAGCAACCCGATCTCACTAATAGAATATTTCTTCTCATTTTTATCATGATAAGACCACTATCAATAAAACTATATACGTAAGTAACTGTTTAGAAATTTTGTAGTACTTCCCATTAAAAAAGTGAAACTGTGTTCATAGGCTGCACAACAACTACACATGAGATATAAATACACCTCATTATTTGATGTGGTTTGTGTATCCTCTACCTTGTCATCCTCTAACGTTGGATCTTAAACCTATCAAATATAAACATATATCAGACATGAAACATTTCTTCCCATTTTCATCAAGATAAGACATCTATTAATAAAATAAACGTGAATAAATATTAAGAAATTATGTAATACCTCTTTTTAAACCAGTAACTGTGTTTGTTAGGAATACAAATATTCCTGTAAAAGTCTCGGTCACCTAATTATTGTAATAGCATTAAGGTAGCTCGTAGTTAGTTTAATTATTAGTTAGAATTAGAGTAAGTAACTGTGTTTATTAGGAATACAAATATTCCTGTAAAAGTCTCGGTCACCTAATTATTGTAATAGCATTAAGGTAGCTCGTAGTTAGTTTAATTATTAGTTAGAATTAGAGTAAGTAACATCGTGGAAGAAGGACGGGTCTTTACCCACTGTATGCCTGATCCACAGCTCGGGTGTGGGCGTTTTATCATTTATTTGTTAGGTAGTATAAATACCCCTCTCCACATGTGGACAGGGTTGGACCTTCTCATAATTCTTAATCTAACATCACATTTTCTCTCAAGGTTCCAAGTTCTCTCATCTTCCTATTTCTCTTATTTCATACACCACACTAATCACAAGAACCATCATGTTTGTGACTTGATTGATATTCTACAGTGTTCATAGGCTACACAACAACTACATATAAGATATAAATATACCTCTTGATTATTGCATCGGAAACATTTTCCAAGAGTTGAGTAGATTTTCTTCTTCATTGTCCGATTTTCTATATTACTTGATGATTTGTGTATGCCTGAATCTGATAGGCCTTGTATATCTTCTACCTGTCAAATTTAAACATATATCAGACATTAATTGGCCATTTTTGCCCCAATCTCCATTTCAAAAGGCGATGAAGTGAATGCTGTAGGAAACCCATTGAGTAGAATACATCTAACATCTTACATGCTTCCCATGTGGCAGCTATATATTAAATCAATTCTTTTGGTAATTCACTTTGTTAGTTTTAACTAAATTTCAAATTCTTTTAACAGTTCATCAGATTATTAGACAATAACCAACATTTTGGATCGTAATTGATGATAATGAGTCTTCTTAATTTTGGAATGAAGATAATGTAAATAACTAAATTAAAGCAAAAACAACAATTGCTATAATTAGTTTAATACTTTCTATTGAAATTTATCTATTAGCCATAGTTATAGTTTCATGTAAGTTGTCTATTTAATGATATTCAAATTAAAACAAAAAGGTAGCTGGTTACCCAACCCACCAGACCCATTTTGATCCGATTTTTTCTTCAAAATGACATGATCCAAACAAATTTCCACATGTTCTTGACCTAGCCTGATCTTGATAACTGGAATTTATTAGCTTACTTTTTCCAGGGGCTGAAACAAGATGCCTTCAACTTGTAGATTGAATCCATGGTTATCAAAAGTAATTTCAAGTTCAACAATACTCCCATCGCTAGTGAATTGAAACAGTTCAACCCTACAAAGCCAATCATCAACTTTTCTTCGATTTGCAAGGTTCACAGTAGAAGTTGTTGTCTCCCCTCTTAATCTGTATTTGAGCTTTCCATATTCTTGTTTATGATCAAATGAAGAGTAACAGACAAGGTTCACGGTGTATGTGATTGACGGGGACAAAAACTGAGTCTTGACGTGTGTTTTGAATCCCTTATTGTTTGTTTGATAAAGGCCTGCTGGAAATCTGCATGAAAAAGAAGAAGCAAAGAATGATGCATCGATTTACATATCCTTATGAAACAATAGGGATAAGTCTGAGTATGACAAGTCACCTTGACCACCAATGAGATTCATATTCTGAAAGGAAATGTTCGTTTGGAATCAAACAATCTTCCATGGATAGCATGTGACTGTGTTGTCCTTTCTCATTCAGTGAGAACCACTGCATGATTAGAAAGTTGGGAATTATTTGAGCTGGCATTAATTTATTAAAATATAATAAATTAAAAATTCAAAGTGGTTGGAACCGTGACGCTTATAAGTAGATAAAGCAAATTGAATACCGTTTTGTATCCATTAAGGAGGACTCCTTCGGAGAGAATCTGTTTAAGTTCATCAAGGGATGTGTAGAAGAGAGATTGTGAGGCAGCCTCGATTATGTCTTGGTACTCTTCAAACACTGGAAGTTCCACCTATATACAACATATCCAAGCAAGTGAGCCATACATTCAGGTTAAGTGTCATTTTTCTTTACATCTTTTATAAATAACATAATCATTGACAATAAACTGCTTACTTTTTCTTCATATGGTTGGAACTCGATGCATGCCACCAGTAGAACAGTAGAACGGTATTCAAACTCAAATTGAAGGTCTGCAATTTTGTGTTGGCTTGTAAAGTGATACAATGGAACAATGAACCATCGATCTTCTCTCATATGGGTACAAGGATAAATTATGGAAACTTTTGCCTCCCCATCTATTTTGTATCTCAGGGGGTAAACATGCGATTCATATTTATATTGGAAGACAAGGTTGAAGGTGTATGAGATTTGAGGTGTCAAGTATTCAGCTCTCACACGTGCTTTGAATTCACTTTTATATAGATAACATCGTCCCCCTGGAAATCTGCATAAATTAAGAAGAATTAAGGCAACAATTAAAGAATGACAAACTAAATAAGTTATTCACTAAATGTATAACTCAGTCCCTGTTGTTCCAAACAAAAGGGGTAGGAATATCATAAGTCACCCACCTTGAATTAACAATGTCATCTTGTAAGTAGCGAGCTTCAATTTCATCAAGACAGGCTTCAATGTAAATCCTTCCAATGTGTTCCCCCTTCTCATTAATAGACAGCCACTACATTAATTGGGTCAAACCTTTTAGATTTGGGTCAAGGAATTGGGGCCAAGTTTCGTGGTGAATCTTTGTCGTTGATAACAAAACAAAAGTTCTTTATAAATCCAACTTTTACTATAGAACCCATCAAGCAATCTTAGTCACTCATTTTTTTTTATCAAAATAAAAAAATAAACTTTCACCCTTTTTTTAAAACTTAAATATTTCGCAAACCGTAAATCTTCAAGCTACAAAAAAAATACCATCGCAACGAGAATTAAATTATCTTTCCATAGACATGCATTGTTATATACTTTCAACGAACTTTTTTTTCGATGAACTCTTTTTTTTCACCCAGAAAAATTATATATGATTCGATTTTAACAAATCATATATGATTCTTACGAATCATATACGATTCGTTCGTAAGAATCGAATTGTATATGATTTTTTACGAATCATATATGATTTTTACGAATCATATATGATTCTTTCTGGGCGGAAATTAAAAAAAAAATAGGTTTGTCGAAAAACAAAATCGTCGAAAGTATATAACAATGCATATCTATAGAAAGATCATTTAATTCTCGTCACGATGGTATTATTTATTTATTTATTTATTTTTTTTTGTAGCTTGAAGATTTACCGTTTGCAAGATATGTTGTTTTGAAAAAAAATGTGGAAAATATAAATAGGTGGCTATAATTGGTTGATAGGTTCTATGGCATGTATGGGTTCTTCATGGATCTCAACTCTTGATAACAATGTGTCCATTTTTTGCATTTTGTTGGGTTTTTCATAGATTTTGAGTAAATTAAGGGCATGTTGGTTGGAGGTATTAGGGAGTAAGGAAAGGGAGAAAAAAAAAATCACTAATGAGGCTTAGTTTACTATAATGCAATGTTGCATTATCTTAAACAAGGCAATTAGCCATTACCCAACAAATTGGAGGTTATAGTATTCATTACTCATGTAACCGCAAACTCATTCTTTTTTTCTTTCAAAAAATATTTTTGTTCCAACAATTCTTTGGGTCCATCAATTTTCATGTCTTTGCAATTTTCGTCTAGATTTGGTATTGCTATAAAATCCAATACAAGGTAAGAAACTATGTATAAGAAGACGATTTTAAAATGTCAACATCGTATTTCATATACATATGTACCAATCATTAAAATATTTAGGAAATTAGGAGTTTGATATACAAAAATTACTTTTTTGTTGTTTGTACATGTTATAGTAAACAGTTTGTTGTTGTACATGTTAGGTAGTATAATTTTTTGTAAAATAAAAACTAGTGCCAATTCATATATTGTTTGTTGTAGATCTGTGATGAATGTGTTGTCTGTATGAAGTATTACCAAGCACGGTCAATTGCTAATGAAATAACATTAGATTCCTCCTTTACCTTTCTTATTTATGTTACTCTATTTGAACCAAGCACCCCTAAATATGTAGCTTTCTTTCCTCTAATGATAAACACACTTGAGATGTCATTTTCTGACTAGAGTACATGAAATTGGATTAAATTTGATGGCTCAATTTTAACAAATTGAGGGGCTGTTTGATAAAAATTAATGACTTAGTATTGAATGATTCAAAAAAACTGTGTCATTTAGTGACTCTGTATGAATTTGGTTCTGAATGAAAACGTAGCGTTTGACAAATTTTCTTAACTGAGTACTATTAATTTTTTCGATATGTTTATTCTTATAGATATGTTTTATACATATATGACTAATATTTAGGTTAGTATTATTAAGTTAACAACATGTTATAATCGCTCATATGTCATGCATAATATTGCAAATATTAACATGCCATTTCAATCTAATCCAATAAAGAATGGATGAAAAAAAATGATACCAGCCAAGTTGGTCTTACGTTAATTTACAGACACGTGAACCTATATTTGTAATCATGTTGTTTTTTGCTAATTTATTTCTAATAGTATATAAAATGATGTATAATGTGAAAGTTACTCGTAAAATAGGGTGTACAAGAAAAGGTGCTGAATGAATTAGTGGGTCCTCATGTACTATGCCATTCATAGCCAATTAGAACGATCCAGAGGCAAATGAAAATTCATCAAACAATCACATATATCTGACCGATTCAAAGGGTGGTGTTGAATGGCCCATTAAGTGGTTATCAAACAGCCCTGAGTCATATCGAATTTATATAAGTAAAAATGCATATGTAATTTGGGAAGCTTTTTTTGACATAAATATAACAATTTACCATTTTGAAAGTTTAATATAAAATATCAATCAACCTCTAGCAAACAATTTATCATCTACGAGATTTAAGCCCACCGACACACAAACTTATATTGAGTAAAGCCCTTCCATTTTCAGAAAGGTTGACGTGACCGCTTAAAGTTGTTTGTCCCAAGCAGGAATTGAATTTGAAACCTCTCAATAGTTACTCAAGTTTTCTACCACTAGGCCACCCCTAAATTGTTAATATGCTGCTAATTTTTACATAGGGCATGTTTGGTACGCAGCTTTTTTGGAGCCGTAAGCTTTTTGTTACAAAAATAATCTCCTAAAAAACAAGTAGCTCTGTTTGGGTACATTAACTTGTAGCTTTTATTTTAAACAAATAGCTCTAAAATGAAAAGCTGATTCATGAAACTTTTAAAATATTTTAGAGCTATTAAAACGTAAAATAATTGTCAACAGCTTATAATTACATTTAACAGCTAATTTACCGAACACTTATATTGAAAAAAAGATACAGCTTGCAGCTCATATTAACAGCCTTGCAGTTTATAGCTTACAGCTTACAGTTAACAACTTACAACATACAGCTAGTTTTTGCCAAACATACCAATATGTAGAGATGACAAATGTGCAGGCTTTTGATGAGAGGCTTCGAAGGAATTCAAAATTGAGTAATAAGGTCACCTTTGGTGAGTGAATCTTTGTGGTTGATGACACTTGTTTATGTTTGGTTTTGAAATACAAAATATATAAGTTCTCAATTTATGTTTGGTTTTGAAATACAAAATATATAAGTTCTCAATAAAAATTTAAGTTTTTTTTTTTTGACAGGTAAATTTCCAACTTAGGTTTACCACCCCGAAGACCAGGGCCCTAACCACCATTCTGACCAGACTATGTTGTCTTAACCGGGTCCACGCTGGTGTACAGAATGTGGCTCTACGGTGTCGCGAGGAAACCGTGCCGCCTCTACACAGATTTTACCCTGCTAGAGAAACGGTCGGATAAAACCCCGACGCTGCTCGGATTCGAACCCCGGTCTACTGACCCAAGGCTCGAATCTTCATCGCATTGGATGTATCTCCGGAACAAATGGTCTGGCAAATGGCCCACAAATGAGGACTTCCCGGGTGGTCACCCACCCGGTACTACTCCCATTTGTGGGTGCTTAACTTAATAAGCCCCACCCACTAGACCAATTGAATTTTCTACTTATAGTAACATATCTAATATTTCTACCTCACACCTCAAACTAATCTTTTCAAACCTAAGGTTCGACGAAATCTCCAGAGTATTATTATGAGGAGAGTTATTTTACATACTAAACTTTTCTAACATATTAAGGGACAAATCTCAGTCACCCATTTTCTTGGTGAGAAAAAAGACAGGTGTTAATTAATATTTAAATTAAAAATTCAATTACAACTATTTTTTATAATTCAAATATGTCATGAACCGTTGATAGTTAGACATAACAAATTATACTGTCACGACCATAATTTAATTATCTCTCTATAAACGGGCACTTTGTTATACTTTCGACAAACTTTTTTTGTCGTTTTTTCCACGTTTTCTTAGATGTATCAAAATTCGAATTACATATGACATTGGATTTAACACTAATATCAAAGTTCAAACACTAAACATGCTTACTAAAATTGACATAACTATTTGTCAATAAATAAAAAACTTTTTCCGTTTTTTGCAATGAAAAAAAAATACATTCTTGAATTTCCAACCATATATCACACACAAACACACTATATTGAATTATAGATTATAGGAGTTCATTTATGAAACTTCCATAATCACATGTGAAAAAATCACAGTTGGTAAAAAATAACATGTGATTGTGGTCACGTGTGAGAAAAATCACATTGACTTTATGTGTTTTATTTAAATTAATGTAATATCATATGTGATTTCTCAAGCAAATTTAAACAACGAAGCAAAAAACGAAAGAAATTTGTCGATAGTATATCAAAGTGCCAATTTATATAAGATAATTAAACGTTTGAGCAATAGTGTTTTTTTCGCTTAACGATTAGTAGTTTAAAAGAAATTAAATTTGATAAAAAAGATAAAAAATGAAAGTGGGTTTTTTAAAAATGAGGGGCTGAGATTTGTCTCTTAGTATGTTAGTCAATGTTTGGTATGTAAATGAACTTAAATATTTAGTTATATATATTCAATGATTTACAATGATACGTTAAATTTTATAACCAAAAATAAATAAATAAACAAATAAATAAATAAATAAATAAAGGCTCCTCAAAATTTAGCTAGATGTGATGTGAGACTGGTGTAAATGTAAACACTTTTTACACTTTACTATACGAAGAGAAAAAAATTACATTTTCGCACAACCCTTTTTTAATTTATTAATAAAATAAATGCACCTCTAAAAATCATTGCATTGTAGTGAGAAATATATAGTTTGTTATCTTTATTTGATACTGTTTTCATAAAATTCTGGAAATAAACTAATATTTATAAACTATAAATAACCATTTCTCTAAAGATAAAAACTAAAGAAAAGTAGCTAATTACCGTTTTACCCCCGTTAAGGAAGACCCCTTTGGAGAGAAGCTTTTTGAATTCCTCCTGGGATCTGCAAAGCGGAGGATCTACTGCACTATTAGCTATCTCTTTGGGTAGCACCTGCATTTGAAGTGCGATCTCGAGTTTTTCCACTACAAGAGACATCGTTGGTCGTTCTTCACGCAATCTCTTCAAACATTGATATGCAATGCCTGAAAAGGTTTCCAAAGAAAGCAAGTTCATTTGATTCTTAATATCTTCAAGGATAATCCGGTCTAATTTCTTCTCTTCGTAGCTTCGTTTCCACATAGGCACGTGAATTACCTTTAACTGGCCCTTGCTATATTCAGCGCATAGTTTCCCACACAAGATTTCAAATAACACCACTCCAAAAGAGTATACGTCTGACTCTTTTGTGAGGGTGTACGTCTCCATAAACACAGGATCACAGTATCCATGGGTTCCCAAGGCATCGGTGACAAGAATTGAATTATGCTGATTAGCGGGGCATATTTTTGACAGCCCAAAATCAGCAACTTTAGCATTAAAATTGTCATCAAGTAGGATGTTGGCACTTTTAATATCACAATGGATAAGTCTTTGGTTCATCTCTCTGGGATCATGGAGGTAGCTTAGTCCCTTGGCAGCATCAAGGCATATCTTCAATCGTTGTGTCCATGTGAGATTGACATCTTTTAAATAACCATCAAGACTTCCACGAGATGCATACTCATAGACAAGTATCTTCTCATCCCGTCCGCGGCTGAACCCCAGGAGGGAGATGATGTTTTCATGTCTGTAACGTGAAAGCATTCTGACTTCTTTATGAAACTCAGCATCTCCTTGACCATATTTACGATTGAGACGCTTTAAAGCAACCATGCTTTTCCCCTCAGAGTGAGAGTGAGACAATTCCCCCTTATAGACCTTACCAAAACCACCATGTCCAATAACATTTTCTTCGTTAAAGTTATTGGTGGCTGATTTGATCTCTTCGAGCTGTATTTCGAGATGTTCAAACCCTTTCATGGAAGACGCCATTACAATTGGTTGATCAAATAAAAAATGAAAATAAGTAAAATTTGGTGTTTCAAAGCAATTGCAAGAGCAGAACCTGATATGAAATCAATGCCAAAAGTTAGACTTTTATGCTTGTGGTAGTCGAGATTCCTTAGTGACATGTCATTTTATTTTAATAGGTCTTCTCTTGGATTTAACGTGAAAGATAAATCATAGAAAAGTCTATTGTCTGGTTCCTTTTTTGGGATCGCTTGTATAAAAGAATGAGTGGTGACAGATATATAATGGAATACATTTTGATATATGGTATGAGGATTATTTTTGCATTAATACTCTTCACATTCTTGTTCTTCTTAATAGTGAGTTGATTTGGCTAATAAGTCTAACGTGTTTGATGAAATGAAAGTTATAACGTGAAGGCATTTAAGTTTCCTGGTAGTATTTATGGGATATTTAGGGGTGTTGGGATGGTGCTTAAACTAAGCTTGTTCTAGCTCGACTCGAGATCAAACATTAACAAGTTCCGTTTAGAGGTCGTATATAAAATTTGTAATCCGTACATGTCAAAAAATTGTATTATACCTAGGGAATAATGTGTGTTCTTTTTAAAACATTAAACTAATCAATTTATATGAGTAATCCTCGTAGTTAGTCCACAGGAAATGGTCCACCTTTGACGTGGAAAGCTCTAGTTATGGAATTCGGATAATGAACTTGCATCTTTTTGTGGACAAAGACTAGTTTTGAATCAAATTCGAAACCCCAAAAAATCAATGCAAACCACAATTTATGCAGTGACCATTTGTATAATAATTTACTCTTATGATAACATACTATAGTTTTTGTAATAAAATGTATCATGTTAGTTATGTACAAAGCAAAGAAAATGTAATGTCATTAATTACCTGACTTGGCATTTCTTGGATTTAATGTGAAAGACAATCAAACAAAAGTCTTATTATTATTTAGAAAAATATAAATTTGATTAGATAAAAATCAGTCTGCATGCATGTTGCCATGGTGGTCGATCACACTTGCCCAACACCAATCCCACATGATTTAATTCATCCCCTAAACATTCAACTTTGAAGCTTCTAAAAATCAACAACATATATTTACCATGCAACCCCTCAACTGCTCCAAATGCACACTCCAACCCTCACGAAAACATAATGTTCCAATTAGCAACAAGGTTTCATCAGCCAATGATTAAAATGTGGATACATTAGTTGATGACCCAACTGATCAATTCATTATGTTTCAAGTCGATCTCTCCTAAAATGGATTACTTTCATGTTTGATATGTAAGCCTTAAAAAATGTTGAATGTATGTTTTGTCCAATTTGACCCTTCCCTCATTCAAAAAGATGCAAGTTCATTATCCAAATGGATTGATATGTAAGCCTTAAAAAATGTTGAGCTAATGTTTGTCCATTTTGACCCTTCCCTCATTCAAACTTGGCGTCCAACACATGTCACATCATTTTTCTAGTTGTAACATCTTCATAAATGAAAATATAAAATATATTAGTTTCAAATATTGTAGTCCTCATAATTTGTGGATAGCTATTTTACCTTTTTGCAATGGTCTTCTCATCAGTTTTAGTCCTCACAACTTATGGATGAACATTCTTTATTTCATTACGTATAATGTGACAACTACATCAATTTAATTAGTATGCCTCTGATACAGCTATATCTATGCAATTTAATTACGTAAAATTGCGAATAAAGTTATCAAGGATGTTTAAATATATAATGATTATGGATTATTCAAATACGTTTGATATCTAAGTAATCTAAAGAACTCAACAATCAACAAAGGAGAAAACAGTGATCGAAAGTTCAAGTTGATCCTTTTGAGCTATCAGAGATCGAAATTTAAGCTTAAATCTTTCTCTGTTCGAGATTGACTTGGCTCGTTCAACTTTAAGCATTTTCAGGCAGTCACACATGTAAAAAGTACATCAAGATAATGAAATACTATATGCTCTGTAAATATAAACTCATTACGAACCATACAACACAAAAAATAAAGGTGATATTCATAATATCCAATTTTATTCTCATTGCCCTTTAAATACATTTTATCTTGAGATAAGCCTTTGAACACGAGCACAATTTTAAGGGGTTTACACATAATAAGAAGACACAGATTAATTAAAGTGGTCTCACATAAAACACTTGTTTCGAACCCCAATTGAAAACTATAGCAGAATCCATATCGGTCTTTAGCTATAATGTCAAGCGTTAGTTACTACAGTTTTGTTGTCCGAGCGACTTTTAGTTTTACAGTTATATTGTTGGCCGCAAAAAAATATCATTGTTAAAACTGTCCTGAACATAGCCACTGTAGTGTACTCAGCATTGTAAGAAAACAGAGATCATACAGGGGACAACAGAGCATGTATAAGTCATAAATATAGTAAGCGACTAAGCGAGGTTTTTGCCTCTACCATTTTATTTTATTTTATTTTTATTTTTTTAAGACCTGATACGTATTGAGTTAAATTCTGGTGAGCTTTATTAAGTCTTTCTTTAAAACTGGTGGTGTGCTCATTACTTCATTAGAATCTTTGCTATGTAAACTTTGAAACTTTTTGCTATCATGTTGGTAATGAATGAATATTCCTATAGACATGTTATTTTATAACATCTCAGATAGCTTTAATAAGTCACTAGAGCTATTCCAGGCAAAGATATTTCATAAGGCATCTTTAAAACAATCTAAATGAAATACCAAATTAAAATCTGGTGTATAAATTAATAATTGTTGATCATATATTGTTTGTCCATTTTGACCCTCTGATGTTCAAATCCGACGACTACACAAACTCACACCAATAGTCTTCCTATCATTTGAGTCCTCATAACCCACAGGACACATTTCTGAGACCAGTTACCCACCAAGCAAAAATTCTACTTGTATCCTACACATGTAACGCTTTCTCACGTAACATTAAACAAAGATCAACTGATTCAGACACAAAATGATGATTGACATATTCCACCACATTCCCACAACAAGGATAAAGAATCGAGATTGATACCATTTCTACCAAGCTTCAAACAAACCGTAGCCTCCATTTCCACATGTCCTTAACAAAAACATTGACTTTTCCATGGACAATGATTTGTTCGTATCCATAGAAACCATAATCCAACGTTTCTGAATCCATTTTAACAAGGCTTTAACTCCCTTCGAATGTACGCACAATTTCGGTATGTCCTAGCCCGAGTAGGACGAACCGAGTCCCACATTCCATTAATATTCCATCTATCAAATTCATTCATAACTTTGCATTAAAAAAGATGATGGAATTGCTAGTAAATACCACCAACTGTAATACCACAAATAAGCCTTTAAACATATCAACAATAAAAAGTACTACTATATTTATAACTAGATATGGAAAATGATAGAAGAGTGATGATAGGGGGTAAAACGATGACGAAAGTTATTACCAGTGAAAAAGTGGTGGTGGTCGGAGGAATATTCCGGTCGCCAGGAGTTGATGATGAATTAGAGCTGGTGGTCATGAAAGGTGGGCGTACACATAATGCAAATAAATGCAATTCTCAGAAACTATGTTTTTTCTGGACGAGTATAGTAAGGTAATTGCTGTTGTGTCATAGGGAACAATCATTACAATCCAATAAACATGTTCGTACATTGTGCCAATAGAAAAACAGGTATATTTGTCCATAAGCTTGGGTTCCAATCTAAACAATCTTCAAAAATTCATGGGTCATCTTGCTTCACCTGGTTCTTCACATTGACTTGGGTTTTGACCTGAAATCATTTGCACAAATTGAATTTCAGCTTTGATGATAATTCCCATGGACCGATTGCAATATAGGGGAACGCAAATAAAACTGAATTTATGCAAAAGATTTGATGGAACAAGTACAGTTTGGTATTTATACTATGATATACAATGATCTCCTTCCTGGAAAGTCATAATGTAAAGTCAAAATGCAATTATATCATAGGAAAGTTAACCAAAAGAACAAAACTGCTCATGGAATAGAATGAAGAAAGTGTACTTCTTGGGCTGGTAAGGGCATGCATGGGATTTTCCTCCGCTTTTTGTTGATGATTTGGGGCCTCTTCAAAAGAACAAAACTTTGGATCGTTATCAACAACATTAAGGTCTTTGGATACCTCGTTTGCCTCAGACATTTTGTGTATACGGTTCAACAAAGACCTGATGGTAACACAGTAATTCAATATCGGGTAATATCATTTCATCAAGACTTTCGTAATGAATAAGAAACATACGAAGCTATAGTCCAAACTCCCTTACCCCACATCTTGCCCCAAAAAAAAGTGCCTTATAAAACTAACTTTCGTGGGGTATTATCATCACTTAAGACTAATGATGTTTTTCTTCACATAATTTGTAGCCTATAACTAAGGGGGTGTTTGGATACGCATTTTCATAGTGACTAGCGCATAGTTCTATATAACAAGAATCAGATTGCCAAACGCAACAAATAACTGATTTAGGAATAGTTAAACGATTCTGTATCTACCCTGAAATATTAGTTCTGTTGCAGCAACTTATCTTATAAAACCAGTTTTGTGTTCAGACTTGATAATCAAACACATTTACTAATCTCTGTTCAGAATGTGTTATCATTTACTGCCAAAACTACATTTACTCGTGCCTAAGGTCTACAAACAAACAACTCGGTCAGACATTTGATCGAACACTTGTTTTACACATATAATCCACAGCATTTTTACCCAAAAGAAAATACACACAACTCAGTCGGACATTTCAACAAACAATTGGATTACACTCTAAACATAGACAGAGAGAAAAAGACAGGGACAGCAGGAGAAGATAAACTGAGTTGGAATTCGTAGGTATGATTGATTTTTAGTCAAGAATCAAAACAACTTTTTACAGTGTATCAGCTTCTTTGAGCTTATGTTATGTTATGTTTGACATAATTGCAGGTTATTCATGGGTTAGCTGTTTAAATCCTTTCGTTTTTTTTGCAAACAACAGCAGCAGAAGCAACATGTGGATAAATGATGATGATAGCCCCACAATGTGATATACAACACTTCTAGAATTCTTAAATGAATTGGTAGAAGGCAACAATAGACTCAAAACTCTTATGATTCAAGAAAAGAGTTTGAAAGTGATATTGTTAGTTTTGGCGGGAAAATGTGAATTGGCTTAATTCACAAGCAAGCACTATTAGCGTACTCGAACACACGTACTATTAGCGTTTCAATAAGAAAAGCTAGGTTCTTAATTCACGAGCAAGCACTACTAGTTGAGTCTTAGTTGATTCAAGAGAATCACCTATAGCTCAAAGAATAAGAGATGAGAAAGTGAATTGGCTTGCTAATGAACCAGGGATGAATAGAATGAATCCATGAGGCCATGTATTTATACTATCATAACCTTGAAGCATTCCCTATCCCATGGCGATGTGGGATTCGACCAAACATCATCCCAAAAGGATAATCCGGAATCTTCTTGCCTACTTTTTCATCTCTAATCCTTTAATTTTCGTCTAACGGTCGTTAGGTACCATTAAGTGCTTATTTCATGAATTTAATAATTATTATTGAAACTCATACGTAAAGTGTGCAATCCCGAAGTCTCGAGTTCGAGTCCGGACATATTCATTAATTTTTATCCGTTAAAACTAACATATGTTACCATTGAAAATCGGACGTCCGTCCTGCTAGTGTTCATGCTCTGGGTTTTGTCTTTCTCAGATTTCTTATTCATGGTTTAATTCCATAAAATAGTTTATATTCCTTGCCTTCCTTATTACTTACTCTTTTGGCTCACTTCCTCCTTCTGTAAGTAGTAGAAATCCGTTATAATCCCCTATGCAAAAGTCAAATGCACAATGCAACTATGCAAGAAGTCAACAAGTTAGTAGCATAAATATGTTTCAATTTCTTTACCTTGGTTTCCGTGGGAGGCGGTAAGAAAGAAGGAACATACCTGCACGAAGAATTATAACCTATGTAGCACCGAAACGGGAACGACAAAAGGATACGGGAACGAGAAACGGCAAAATCAAAAATTCAAAATACAGGAACGGCATAGATACGGCAATAAAAAAATATAAAAAATTAAAAATATATTTAAAAAAAATCCAAAATAGATATATGTTGATGTAAATTATAAATTGTAAACTCCAAAAATTTACATTATATTAATTAACATTAGTATTATTGCAAAATTTACATTATATTATGGAGTAATTAACATTAGTATTATTGTGTCAAATTAAATAAGCCCATTTGTGTGATTTACTATAAGGCCAAAAAAAGAATAAAAATAATTTAAACCTACTGAATCATATATGGAACACTTTTTCTACAAATAATAGTAGTAAATAATCGTAAAATATGATGGGGAAAGTAAAAAAAAAAAAAAATCAAATTTATAGCCAGTTGGCTACTGACAAAAGCAAGTTTATTTTTCCAAAACTAATAGGACAAAACCACTGTTCTTCTATCATCTTCTAACTCTCCATCTTTTTTTTTTCTTCAAAAACACATCTCGTATATATTTTTCTCTCTAAAATAGGTGTAGCACTTTCAAAAAATAAGAAATAAATGCACTTCATCGCCAACAACTGTGTGTGGCACGTGCCACAGGTGGCTCATACGTAGATCCGCCCCTGTAGAAACGTGTATGAATACTTCTAAGATTCTAGAAACGTGTATGGATACATCTAAGAAGCGTTTCAGGGACGTTTCCTTCGCGTTTCTGTTCCCAAACGGGCACGCGAGCCTTCTAGGCGTTTCGGTGCATCAGAGATTATAACAATACATAATTTTCAACACATAATTTGTGAGTACTAAACTCACATACATAAGCCTGTTTATTAACAACATTAAGGTCTTTGGATACCTTGTTTGCCTCAGACATTTTGTGTATACAGTTCAACAAAGACCTAATGGTAACACAATAATTCAATATCGGGCAATATCATTTCAAGACTTTCTTAATGAATAAGAAACATACGAAGCTATAGTCAAAACTCTCTTACCACACATCTTGTCCTAAATAAAGTGCTTTATAAGACTAATTTTCGTGGGGTATTATCATCACTTAAGACTAATAATGTTTTTCTTTCACCTAATTCGTAGCTTGTAACTAAGGGGGTGTTTGGATACGCAATTTCATAGTGACTAGTGCATAGTTTAATAACTAGAATCAGATTGCCAAATGCAACAAATAACTGATTTAGGCATAGTTAGACGATTCTATATCTACCCTGAAATATTAGTTCTGTTGCAGCAACTTATCTTATAAAACCAGTTTTGTGTTCAGACTTGATAATCAAATACATTTACTAATCTCTGTTCAGAATGTGTTGTTATTTATTGCCAAAACTACATTTACTCATGGCTAAGGTCTACAAACAAACAACTCACTCACACATTTGATCGAACACTTGTGTTACACATATAATCCACAACATTTTTACCAAAACGAAGTACACACAACTCAGTCGGACATTTCAACAAACACTTGATTTACACTCTAAACATACATAAAAAAACCCGGATTCACCCTCTTGTTCACGTGGTATGAATGAATCGTATTTGCTGTAAACAGCATGGTAACTTAATGGGGCGTTTGGATTAGCTTATTTAGCTGGCTTATGGGCTTATTTGATTTTGGAAAAAAAGCTGATAAGCTCACTTTTTAGAGCTTATTAAGTTTAGATTTATTATTGGCTTAAGCCAATAATGTCAAGTTGATAAGCTTCAATAAGTGAGCTTATTGGCTTTTCCAAACTCAAATAAGCCCGTAAGCCAGCTAAATAAGCTGATCCAAACACCCCATAAGTTTATGGTTCTTGTAATTTCATAAATGTAAAAGCTTTGACAGGGATATGTTTAGGGGGTGTTTGGATTAGATTATTTTATCGGAATATATTAGCGTTGGAGTAGTGGGTTGCCTTGCTGTTGTATTGAAAGGTTATTTTGTCCACACCCCATAAGGCATAAAAGCTCAATGTGACATGCTCGTAAGTTCATGATTGTTGTAATTTGATAAATGTAGAAGCTTTAATTTGGTGTTAAATTAGATGAATTTATGGCAGCTATATGTTTATTGTTTAGGAAGTATTTGGATTAGATTATTTTATCGGAATAAATTGAGGTTGGAGTAGTGGGTCGCCTTGCTGTGTAATGTGTTCTTTATCACACCATTAAATTCTTTATCACTTTTTGAAAATTTGTTTCCACAGACAATATTGCGGAAAACATGAAACAAAAATACCCAAACAAAAACACCATTCGTTCCACCGCTCCGGTCACCGGAATATTCCTCCGACCACCACTTTCATCACCGATCACAAATCACCGCCTCACCGGTAACTTTCATCAATCTCTATACTTACAAAAAACTAGGGTTCCTTTTTTCATCTCATCAAATTAAACGTTTAGAGGCTAATTAGTACTAATTTTATAAATTTTGAACCTTTTTGTGTCAATTGAGGGTTTATGATTGTTTTAATTTGATAAAGTTTGAACCTTTTAGGGCGTTTGGATTAGCTTATTTAGCTGGCTTACGGGCTTATTTGATTTTGGAAAAAAGCTGATAAGCTCACTTTTTAGAGCTTATTAAGTTTAGAATTATTGGCTTAAGCCAATAATGTCAAGTTGATAAGCTTCAATAAGTGAGCTTATTGGCTTTTCCAAACTCAAATAAGCCCATATGCCAGCTAAATAAGCTGATCCAAAACACCCCATAAGTTTATGACTGTTGTAATTTCATAAATGTAAAACCTTTGATTTGGTGTTAAATTAGATGACAGGGATATGGATTAGATTATTTTATCGGAATAAATTAGCGTTGGAGTAGTGGGTCGCCTTGCTGTTGTATTGAAAGGGTGCCTTAAGGAAAAAAAAAAAAGATTGTTTATGGGCTTATGAGCTTGACCTTATGGCGTATTAAGTCCACACCCTATAAGGCGTAAGCGCAATGTGACATGCTCCTAAGTTTATGATTGTTGTAGTTTGATAAATGTAGATTGTAGAAGCTTTGGTGTTAAATTAGATGAGTTTAGTTTTTTGAATCTAGCTTTGTTATGTGATGACACATATATGTTTTGGGGGCGTTTGTTTGAGCTTATATAGCGGGCTTATGACTTATTATAAGGTCATTTTTTGTGGCTTGTTTTGAAATTTTACGTCTTATATAAGCTTATCATGTCATAATAAGCTGAAAAGTTTCAAAACAAGCCACAAAAAGTGAGCTTATGAAACATAAGATGAAAACCAAATAAGCTAGAGGCGTGCTATATAACCTTAGACAAACACATCCTTTATGGGCTTATGGGAATACTAAAATCTGGAAATGATGATAAGCTCAACTTTATGGGCTTTGTTATGTCCATAAGATCAAAGTGATATGATCATATGCGTAAAAAATTGAAGCTTTTAGTTTTTCGGCTTCTCCAAAATTTAATAAGCTGATAAGCTCATAAAATGAGCTAATTTAAACACCGTATAATGGATCAAAATCGATCTTTTAGTTTTCGGCTTTTGAGATATACAAGTTTTTACGCCTCATACTTATATGCTCTTATCCTATACCCAACACATGGATGATACATATCTTGCTCATGAATATATTTAATTATTTATCTACACACATTCTTGCCGGGGGTCTTTTTGGAAGCAGTTCCTTTACCCTTGGGTAAGGGTGACACTGTCGACATTCTCATACCCCGCTCCGGCATGATTGGGATATGCTTTTAAATTTCGTATATTAACCTTCTTTTGAGATGATAAGGTGTCTTGTAGGTCTAATTTGTTGTGTGTAGTGTGTTTGGTTTTTATGTGTACTTTGATTTGGATTTGTTAACTTGGGATCTCTAATTTCAGGATAGAGTATATAATTGCTGTATTGCGTGATTGTGTCGTTGAATGTAATTGTTATCGTCAATGATTTTAAATGGTGTAAACAAAAGATGTCAAGTTAGATGGTGCTTGGGATTGCTTTGTTTATTTCTGCTTATTGGTACATGGTTATTTTAAAGTGCTTATCCGAGATGAAACTATAAAAGCCTTCTTTTACCATCATATGGTTTAGATAGTAATTCTTACAAAATAGTCTTTTTGGTTTAAATTGCATTCGTTTACAAAATAAGTAAATATAAGGTCCAAGCACTTGCATTCTTTCACAAAATATTGTGTATGTTTTATCTTGATGCTTTTGGTCATACAGGTAAAAGCGTTTTGGCAAAAAGATGAGTTCTTTTTCAATTACACGGAAGAAGACGCCTTTTCAAAAGCATCGCGAAGAAGAAGAGGCGAAGAAAAAGGTACGGCTATTGTGGACGTGTGCAATTGTGTCTATTTAGTATGAATTTGACCGAAAGTTTAATAAAAAAATGTATTTATGTAGAGGGCTGAGGATGAAACAGCCCGTCTTTATGCTGAGTTTCTCGAGTCATTTCAAGGGGATTCTACACCTGGGTCAAAAGCTTTTGTTCGAGGAGGAACAATTAACGATGAAAAAGTGAAACCTGATGCAGGTTAGTTCGTGTTATAAGGTCTTGGATGCATTTTCGGTTTCTGTTATTTAGTTTCGTGTTATTAATTAAAATGGTGCATAAATATGGTTGTATGAATGATTTATTTTCAACGGACACATTAATAAGCAAATGAGCCTTTTTATTCATGCGCGAACGCAGGTGGAAATTCCAAAGAAGTGCCTGGTTCAAAGAAGGGGAGTAGGTAAACAAGCGCTTTTGTTTGGTTTGAATATGTTACACTGCTCTTATCATAAGGCATTCTGAATATAGAAATTATAAGGCGATCAGTTTATGAAACTCTATTGTCTTGTTTAGGCTGGTAACTAAGGAGCTAGGAGTCTTGTTATATGTAGCTCGTCTATAATCTAACTAAGGAGCTAGGAGTCTTGTTATATGTAGTCCCAGTGTCAAGTTACCAATGCTATTCACATTCAAACGAATACTAACACACTTTATTGTACACACATGCTCAATAGCTGATTAACAATTACTAGTAGTCTGTAGTCCTTTGTATAGTCTACTTTGTTTTGGTTTTGTTTTTATAGGGGATATTTTGTATGAAGCATTAATAAATAGGCATATGTATGTGAGTTTAGTACTCACAAATTAAGTGTTGAAAATTATGTATTGTTATATTTTTTCCCTACAGGTATGTTCCTTCTTTCTTACCCCCTCCCATGGCAACCAAGGGTAAAGAAAATGAAAAACAGGTTAGCGAACTGCTGAAACATTTCTATGCTACTAGCTTGTTGACTTTTTGCATAGTTGCATTGTGTGTTCGACTTTTTTTGTAGCCGATTGTAACGGATTTTTACTACTGACAGAAGGACGAAGAGAGGCCAAAAGAGAAAAGCAAAGGGAAGGCGAGGAATATAGACTATTTCATGGAGGAGTTAAAACATGAACAAGAAATGAGAGAAAGAAGAAACCAAGAGCGCGAAAACTGGCAGGACGGACGTCCAACTTCAACGGTAAGATATGATTTTATTAGGAAGTTCATCATTAGTCAACGAGTTGCCCCTATATTGCAATGCATACATTTTCAACCTTGTTTGGCATTTATATAAAGAGGATTTCATATATAAATAAACCATAATCTCATCTAAATCACATATATTTGTATCTTACTGTCTCAGCTATCTAGTCGGTTTGATGAGTTGCCTGATGAATTTGATCCGAAGTTTGGTTCCTTTGATGATGGAGATCCTCAGACCACCAATCTTTATGTCGAAAATCTTGCACCTCAGGTCAGATCGTGATGCTAATATGGTACTTTAGTTGGTGAAAAAATGCAAGCTGACCTTTTCTTTCTATGGTCAATACATTTCAGGTAGATGAAAATTTTCTTCTGCGGACATTTGGAAGATTTGGACCCATTGCTAGTGTGAAGATAATGTGGCCAAGGACAGAAGAGGAGCGAAAACGACAAAAAAAACTGTGGTTTTGTGGCTTTTATGAACCGGGCAGATGGACAAGCTGCAAAAGATGAAATGCAAGGTTAAGCCCTTCCAAATAGTATAAGAGCTAAAATTCTTGTTTAAATGAGAGTAGAGGTCATCAGGTCAACAATCTGATTCGTATATTTATGTAGAAATTTTCTAGCTATACTGGTAATATCAACTTTTACGTGTCACACAGATGTGAAATTATATGAATTGAAGTTCTAGAAATGTTTAGTTGAATCATTTATGGAGCTTCTAAGTTGCAAGCTTTCTTAGCAAGAGTGATAACTGAATATTGTATTTAATGTTTCAGGGGTGATTGTTTATGATTATGAATTGAATATTGGGTGGGGTAAATCTGTTTCTCTCCCTTCTCAATCACTCCCTGCTCCTCCTCCAGGACAAATGGCCATCAGGAGTAAAGAGGTATGCTTTATGTTTGTAAAAACTTGCTAGGAGTAAAGAGGTATGCCATCAGGAGTAAAGTGGATGATATAAAACAGTAATGACTTGTGCGGGTTGCAGGGTGCCACTGTGATCTTGTCCGGTCCATCTGGTCCTCCCATTACTTGTGTTCCAAGCCAGAACTCTGAGCTGGTAAGTTGACCGTTAATTTTTTAATTTACGTGATAGGTTGAATATATCTTACACTACATTTGTAAGCAAAAGCTATTCTAAGGTACTGATATTCTAACCTTGGTGATTAGGTTCTTACTCCCAATGTGCCCGATATAACAGTTGTTATGCTTGAGGATGCCCGCCTTAGAAAAGTAATTGATAAAATGGCTCTTTACGTTCTTGATGGAGGTTGTGCATTCGAGCAAGCTGTAATGGAGAGGGTCCGTGGGAACCCTCTTTTTAGTTTTTTGTTTGAACTCGGCTCTAAGGAGCATACTTATTATGTGTGGAGGCTTTATTCCTTTGCTCAGGTACATGGTTAACAAGCAACACTTATAATTGAACCCTATAAAAGGGAATGGCAGCTTGAGATATATGTGGATTGAAAGATTAATATTTGCTCTCACAAATGCAGGGTGATACGATGCATAGGTGGCGAACTGAACCTTTTATCATGATAACCGGTAGTGGGAGGTAATAATTGCCGGAAACATATCTTGATACTTCCATTACGGATCACGCATATGTTATATAAATCAGTGATTTAAAAAACAAAATTTGGTACCAATTGCTAGATGGGTCCCACCTGCTCTGCCAAAAGACAAGAGTCCAGAGAATGAGGAGACAATCTTGTTATTTATTTTCTTTTGTCAATCTTACATCAGCGAGGTGCAATTAAGTTATTTATTATACTTATTTTCCTTTGATTATCTTCGTGCAGCGTGTGGAGACTGAACGTACATTGACTGATGCACAAAGAGATGAATTTGAAGATAGGCTCCGTGCTTTAACATTAGAAAGAATCCAAATCAAAGAAGCAATGGGTTTCACTTTAGATAATGCTGATGCTGCTGGAGAGGTATCCTGACCCTAAAAGTTATTAGTTATGATATGTTTTGGTGTTTTTTTATTGCTTAATCCGCTTTTTTTATTGCAGATAGTTGAAGTTCTAACAGAGTCTTTGACTCTTAAAGAAACTCCAATACCTACTAAAGTTGCAAGGCTCATGCTTGTCTCGGACATTCTTCACAATAGTAGCGCTCCTGTAAAGAATGCATCTGCTTACCGCACCAAATTTGAAACAAATTTGCCAGATATACTTGAAAGCTTTAATGACCTGTATCGGAGTATCACTGGAAGAATCACAGCTGAGGCCCTAAAGGTAAAATGCTTGAGGTGTAGCCATTGGTCATTGGTAAACATCAATGAAATTGTCCCTCTTGGAAACTAATCGCATAAATGACTCTTGAGAGCCTTAGAGTGCCCGTTAACGCCCATTTAACTTTTAAATGGGCCATACATGCCCATTTCAAAAGGAGGCGGCTAAATGTGCCCAAACTTTTTATAAATTTGCCCAAATTAGCCCATTTTTTTAATTTTGGTCACAAATTGCCACCTCTAGAGTTTATTGAACTTCTCTTGTTATAAGGAGTATCAGATTTTTCATTTAACATATATATATATATATATATATATATATATATATATATATATATATATATATATATATATATTTTAAACTTCTTTAGTTTTAATTTCACCTCCAGACCTTACTCATGGTTTTATTGATAAATAGATTTAAGTGAAATAATTTGATACTTTTTGAAAGCAAAGAGGTATACTTACTATTGGGGAGTAATTAACATAGTTGATATTATTTGGTATTTTTAGGAAGGGACAGACTTACGACTTTGAGGTTATAAGTCTTTAATAGCCTTTTTTTTTTTTTTTTTTTTTTTTTTTTTTTTTTTTTTTTTACATTCGTATTCATGGTGGTTTAATTGTCCCACACGTGCAGACAAAAGTTGAGACAGATTGAGGTGTCTTTGATTGAGTACCGTGAATCCCTTGAAGAACGAGGATTAAAGAAAGAAGAAATTGAAAAGAAAATGGCGGCACATCAAAAACAATTACAGTACAAGTATGGCTTAACGGATCATATTGAAGATTCATCACACAAGAGTGAGTTTTAATTTGTCAGGGTTTAAGCTTTTGGTAATTTTGTCGAATACACATAATGTTTTTAGTAACCACAGGGACGTCATCAGAAAGAAGGGAGAAAAGAGATGATTCACGTGAATCTTCAAGAAAGCGTCAACGAAGCCATCATGATAGTGAAAGCCCACAGTGTAAATCATCAAGTCGGGATCAGGAAAAGGGTAGAAGTTATGATTCACATACTGAAAGAGAGAAGGAACGAGACCATGATAGAGATAGACGCATAGACAAAGACAGGGACAGCAGGAGAAGATAAACTGAGTTGGAATTCGTAGGTATGATTGATTTAGTCATGAATCAAAACATATTTTTACAGTGTATCAGCTTCTTTGAGCTTGTATTATGTTATGTTTGATATAATTGCAGGTTATTCATGGGTCTTTCGTTTTGTTGCAAACAGCAGCAGCAGTAGCAACATGTGGTATGATTAATGAATCGTATTTGCTGTAAACAGCATGGTAACTTTTTTTGCATCTTGTCACGGATCTGATTGGTTTGTTGTACGTACAAGAAAGTATTTTGTGTTGGTGCTTTGAACTTTAAAGTGAGCATAGAAGTGGGAGTCTCTTTTTAATTCAAGACTTTTAAGTGCAAGGACAAGAATAATGAAACAAGAACCTGTAGTAAGTAGCAAAGAAAAATGATGAAACACGAACCTGTAATTGGTTTGTTTGAATAAAGAAAATAGAGCATCAAATTCAGTAATTATAAGACAATAAAACTCTATTTAAAAAAAAAAAAAAAAAAAAAAAAAAAAAAAAAAAAAATCCTAATTTATCTAAGGGTGCGTTTGGTGTGGGGTTATCACACTGTTGGACTAGATTAAAAACTAAAGAAAGTAGTTTGGTTTGAGATTTTGGTATGGGATAAGGGTGTCGAATCAAAAATCTCATTCAACTGTAAAATGGTGGGATTGGATCTATCAGGTGAGATGTATGCAAAACAACTAGTATCTAAAGAACAAATAATCAAATCTCAATCATCCATTCACCTTCCATCCAATGACTTAGATAAAGCCAAAAAATACAAAGAAGGGCAAGATAGTAAAATCAATTATCTCAAAAAAAAAAAAAAAAAAAAAAAATCTGGATCCATCTCATTTGTCACCTAACTTTCTCTCTCATCCAAACCAACACCACCGGATTCATCAACAACACCACCGGAATAATCATCAATCTCGTCGGAATCAACATGAATCCGACGGATTCATCAACAACACCACCGGATTCATCAACAAAACCACCGAATTCATCAAAACCTCGCCGGAATCATCAACAAACCCTCGCCGGAATCAAAACCTTCGCCGGAATCACCATGAATCTGACGGATTCATCAACAAACCAGTCGGATTCATCAATAATCAATGCTACTGTAAAAGAAGTTCATGGTAAAATCCCCTTCATAATCTATTTTTTTTTTTGTTTAATGTTATAGGAGAAGTGTAAATCCCATGGGATTCACAGTTAATCCCATGGGATTCACAGCTAATCCCATGGGATTCACATTTAATCATGTGATTCATTATTAATGAATGAATCCTATGGGATTCATCAATGAATCCTATGGGATTCATCAATTAATCCTATGGTATTAATAGACGAATCCTATGGGATTCATCAATGAATATCATCAAAATTTAGTATGAATCCCTTGGGATTCAGTAAATCCCATTGGGAATTCAATCCATTTATTTTAGATTATGATATACAATTGTGAATACCGTGGGATTCATTGTGGATTCATTATGAATCCCATTGGATTAATGAAGAATCCCATGGGATTCATTGTTTGTAGATTTCCTAATCCCTTGAGATTCTGCTTTTTATATACAGATTCTATGAAATCACCAAAACCAACTTTATATGAACACACTGAGACACCGGGCGGATCGGTATATTGGGAGCCTCATGTAGAAGGAGTTCCTATACCAGAAGAGGGAAAATACTGTAACACTCTAGATGAAGCTATAGATATGTATGGTAACTACGCTGAAGCGGGAGGTTTTCAAATTAAAAAAGCAGGACAAAAATTAACACAATCTGGAGTGGTACAACTCAAATACATCATGTGCAACAAAGAAGGAGCTCCAAGACATATTAATATCGACACTTTGGATGCTAAAGACAGTAACAAACAAAAAAGAAATACAACGATGCATGTAACAGGTAGTAAAGCTCTAATATATTTGAGATTCTTTATGAATCCCATGGGATTCTTTATGAATCCCATGGGATTCTTATTTCTTTTTTGCATAACATGTTTTTATTTTTTTTTATTATTATTTTTTTCATATAACAGGTTGTAGAGCTCGTATAAGGTTAGAATTGGATGTCGTTTCTCAAAAATACAAGCTAGTTCAGTTTATTGCAAAACACAACCATATGCTCCTACCAAAAGAGTACAAACATTTTACAAAAAAGCAAAGAAGAATGACACAAGCAGAAAAAATGTTCATTGTTAAAGCTGCAATGAACAAGATTGGTCCAACACGGTCTCACAACTTGTTAACGAGTATGAAGGGTGGGTATGAGTATGTTCATGAGACAGTCGATGATTTTAAAAATGAAATGCGGGATGTTAATATGTTCATTGGGGAAAGTGACGCACAAATGCTTATAGATAAAATGGAAAACCAAAAGATATATGTGCCGAACTTTACGTTTCAGTATAAGGTAGAAGAGAGTGAGTTATTGGCTTTGTTTTGGGCTGATGAAGTTGCAAAATGCAATTATAAGGAGTTTGGAGACATAGTATCATTTGATGCAACATTCAGATGTAACAAGTAAGTTTTCTATTTAAATTACAAGAGATTATTTCTGAAATCCCATGGGATTCTTATGAAATCCCATGGGATTCTCTGTGAAATCCCATGGGATTCACAGGTGTAATCCTATGGGATTCACACTGAATCCCATGGGATTCACAATGAATCCTTTGAGATTGTGTATGTAATCACATGGGATTCTGTCATTAACACTTATATTATTTTTAGGTACAATATGGTGTTTGTACCATTCACCGGTGTCGATAATCATAGAAAGTGTGTAACACTTGGTTCGGGAATGCGATTACATGAAGACACTGAATCATACACATGGCTACTAAGAGCATTTATGACTGATTTCAACAAAGAACCAACCATGGTGGTAACAGATCAAAATGGAGCAATGAAGAGGGCCATTGAAGCCGTTTTCACAAAATCGAAACACAGACTTTGTATGTGGCATATTCACCAAAAGATTCCAGCGAATGTAATTTATCGAGTTTACAAAAAAAATGTGTTTTTTTTTATCACATGTAATATATAGATTATTCACGTGGGATTTTGTATGAATCCCATGGGATCCATCTATGAATCCCTTGGGATCCATATGTGAATCCCATGGGATCCATCTGTGAATCCCATGGGATTAACCTATATTTATATCATGTTATTTATGCTGATAATCAGATTCTAAAACTATCTTTATCAAAAACAGATTTGTAAAGAAATATACGTAGAAACAGATTTCAAGAAGCGTTTTAACAAGATCATTTGGAATATGTTCATCGAACCGTTGTAATTTGAAGAGAAATGGGCTAAGTTGATTGAGGATTTTGGTTTGCAAAATCACAAATAGATGACCAAGATGTTTAACCTACGAGAAATGTGGATTCCAACTTATATTATCGACTCGCCATTGTTTGGTTTGATGAGAACCACATCAAGGTCCGAGAGTGAAAACTCGTTCTTCAAAAGTTTCACAAGCCCAGGAGCAACGCTAGTTAGTTTTATGATGTCCTATGAATCAGCAATGGAAAGACAACGATATAGACAAGAACATTTGGACTTTAAAACATTTGACGCGGCTCCAAAATATCTAACACAGTTACAGATTGAACGTCATGCATCAAAAGTTTATACTACAACGATATATCTTCTTGTACAAAAGGAAATATATGAAGCATGCTGGACTTGTACGATTCAAGATATAAAGATAGAAGATGGTTGTGAGATTTTCATGATAAGAGACAAAAATCTGTGGGTTTACAGAATCCTTAATAAGGAACTTGCAAAACAACAAGCAGAGGAAGAAGAAACAGAAGCAAAGAGAGAATTTATAGACTATAAGGTATGTTACTTGTTATTCAACATGAATCCTCTGTGCATCAACATGAATCCCATGGGATTCATTATAAATCCCATGGGATTCATTATGAATCCAATGGGATTCACTAGTTAATCCCATGGGATTCATTATGAATCCAATGGGATTGAGAAATGAATCCATTGGGATTGACTAGTGAATCCCATGGGATTAGTTATGGATTATGGATTTCAGGATGAATTTTATATATATTTTTTTATTTTTGTTTTTTGTTCAAAAAAAGGTACTGCATAATATAGAAGATGGGTCGGTGGTATGCACTTTTAGACATTTTGCCCGGTTTGGTTTTCTATGCCGACACATATTCTGTGTCTTCAAGAACCGTGATATTAATGTCATTCCAAAACAGTATATTTTGAGGCATTGGACAAGGGATATAATACCGCCTGAATTGAGAAGGAAAAGAAACAGATATGGGGAAAAAATGTAGAAATTGAAAGACTTACAAACGAAGCAACTTCTGTGGTGGATGATTGTTTATTCAGGTTAGGCAATAATGTAGAGAAGATGGGTGATTTTGTAGAAAAATTGAAGACATTGGAAACAGAAGTGGAGGCTGAGGTACCAAATCATCCAACAAGAGAAACTAGAGATGTGATTTATGAACATTTTGCTATTTCTAAACTTGAGGAAAAAATAGTTAACAATCCAACAAGGGTAGGAAACAAAGGGAACATTACAGAAAAGGAACGCAATAAAAGGCGAAAGAGTGAGAGAGAAAAAGCACTTGGAGTTAAAAAGAAACAAAAGAAGAAATGTGGCTTTTGTGGAGTGATGACCAACTTGCACACAAAAACAACTTGTCCAGATAACCCAAATGTAAAGCGAAAGCCGAAACCAACAGTTTCTTGAACAAACTTTTATATTCTGGTTTTATGTTAGTTCTTTTTTCTTATTTACTCGAATATTTAGATGATTTGCAAAGAAATTTATGAATTTTTTAGTTATTTTTCTTCTTTAATTGAATATTTAGATGATTTGCAAAGAAATATCATTGGAATTTATGAATTTGTGAGTTATTTTTATTCTTTAATTGAATATTTATAAGAATCCCATAGGATTATCAAATGAATCCCATGGGATTATTTCCCTAATCCCATGGGATTCATTGAAATTCGTTTAAACCAGAAATCATTGAAATTTCTGAATTTGTTGGTTATTTTTATTCTTTAATTGAATATTTATAAGAATCCCATAGGATTAGCAAATGAATCTCATGGGATTATTTCCCTAATCCCATGGGATTCATTGAAATTCGTTTAAACCAATTACTTCAACAGAGACAACATAACCCAAATTCAAGGCGAAAGCTGAAACCAACAGTTTCTTGAACAAACTTATTATATTCTGGTTTTATGTTGGTTATTTTTTTCTTCTTTACTTGATTATTTAGATGATTTGCAAGGAAAATTCTGGTTTTATTAGCTATTTTTCTTCTTTATTTGAATATTTATAAGAATCCCATGGGATTAGGGACATAATCCCACGGGATTAGCAAATGAACCCCATGGGATTATTTTATAACTTCGTTTAAATTTCAACCATTCACAAGAAAATCTATATAAAAATATCATAAAAATCTGATAATATCATAAAAGAAAATCTATGTAAACCAATTACTTTAACAGTTATTGTTCTACCATTAACAAAAGACGAACTTCTAGAATTTGCGGTCATTGATGGCAGCATGTTAGCTATTGTCCTAACATTAACAAAAGACGAACTTCTAGAATTTGCAGTCACGTGCATCCCTATTCCTAATTGCTGAAAAAATTATAGACAGCTTTTCACCAGGAGGAAGTTTAGCAAACTCCAATGCCAATTCATACATCTTACCCGCATGAACATTAATCTCATGTAACAATATCTTGGTGGCAAACTTGAATCTCAATAGCCTCAATTGGTCAGACTGCTCTTTAGACTCGGCAACCAAACCACAATCCCATTTTCCAGGAGCTTCATCGGTGTAATTATCCATATGTAACATAGCGAAAACACTTCAATCCTTGAAGTTGTTCTTGGTCTTCCACTTGAGGCTTGCGATTCTTGGCTTGACTTTACGAATGCTAGCATGTTTATTGTAACCATACAACTCCAGATGACGGGCAAATAACGTTTTCTACAAAAAATTATTAAAAAGAGAGAGCATAAATAACTATAATTATGAGAAAATCACCGATTCGTCTAGTATCTCATGTAGTTCTGTATGAATCCCATGGGATTCATCATAAAAGTAACATGTATCATATGTGTCAATCCCATGGGATTCAGAATGAATCACATAGAATTAATCAAAAAAGTAACATGTGATCTGTGTCAATCCCATGGGATTGACACAATAGCAACACTATCCTTTTTTGGCAAGAAAGTATCTATGAATTACTTTACAACAGAAAAGTAAGTACTTACAAGAAGTTCACATGTATCTTCATACTTTTCCTCATACGTTGCTCCACAATTGCTGTTATCCAGTATCGTCATTGTTGTAATCCTTTTAGTAAGGCTGAAGACAACGACAAAGAAATGTCCCGATTTGCGAATAGGAAAAAAAGCCTGTTTAAACAAAACCAAAAAAACATAATAAAAATGACAAAAAGTAAAAACAAAAAATAAAAATTTAAAACAAAAAAATTTAATTTTACCAATTCAATGCCTTTGAGAGCTATGCCATCAACATCATCTTTAAACTGAGCCAAAATTTCATTTTCAAATTCTTCAAATTTTTCATCCTCTAACTCCAATGTTCCATCAAACATAGTTATCGACTGTATATGCGATTTTACAATATGATGTTACGATATGAATTGCTTTGGGGGGTGTTTGGTAAGTCAGATAAGCAGTTTATTTAAAACATTTTATTAAGCAAATAAAAAAATAATTACTTACAATACATCCAGTTGGGAAAAAGTGTCGCGATGGACAACCAGCTTCTCTAGAACAATTTTCATGATTCAGAATTGCAGCTAAACAATCAATTACATTAGCATCAACCTCCAAACCGGGTGCTAATGTCTCTGTGGAAAACTAGAAGGGGGGTTGAATAGTTTACCTCTTTTTAAAATCCTTTTCAACATAAAAATCCTTTAATAACTTTATGTTTGCTCAATAATATAAACACACCATTATATGTTTGTTTCTTTCAAAAGCTTTTAGTGTAAGTATCAATTCTAATTATACTTGTTTCTTACTTTGAAAAGCTTTACTTGTGATGTTCCTAACTTTGCTTGTTTAGTTCTTTGAAAAGCTTTTACACTTGTTTGAAAATATAAAGATAACTTTAATTGTTTTACTTCTTTGAAAAGCTATATATGTGGTTAACGATTCTAACTAAACAATAATATGCAATAAGCAAAGATAGAGAAAGAAACGATCAAACCACAACACGATTGTTTATCGTGGTTCGGCTACAAGGACTCTTTTTCCTTGCCCTACATCCACGCCTCGAGTTTCCAACTCGAGAGTTATAAACACTAATCAACAAGCTCCTTTCACCGGCGGAGAAAACCTTACACGTCGCTTATACTTTTACCGACACAAAGCTAGATGTCGAGTTCTTTTACAAGGGTACAACCACTCCCATTCGTCGCTTACACTTTTGCCGACACAAAGCTAGATGTCGAGTTCTTTACCAAGGGTACAACCACTCCTGTTAGTTCTTTTACTAGGGTACAACAACTCCCAACACACTACGTATTTTGAGGCCTAAAATACTAACCAACAACTTCTACATACATGACACAAATGAAGTATAAACTACCAAAGCTTATACATGACCAAGCTACCAAGACTTGCAACTTTAGAGTTGAAGCTTGCAACTTCTTGAATGATCTTGTGGAATTCCTTGCTACATAAGAGAATCACACAAGTCAAGGGTTACTGAGTTAGTTTAAAGAATATGTGAAAATATGTCCTAAAGGGTTAGCCAAAAATCAAGTTATGGCTTGGTATTTATAGCACACCATACTGCAAGCTTGGCGGATCAGGCGGAACCCTCAGATGGGTTCCGCCCGTGTACCCCCAGGGTACCGCCGGGTCTGCAGTAGGTTTTTGCAATAACTTCCCAAACCAAACAATGTCTTGTCTCATAAATTCTAGCAACCAAACAATGTCACATCACTTAAAGTAAGTCAAACATGATACTTGCAAGCAACATGAAAGCAAGTCAAACACATAACTTGCCATAAATACATAATGACAAAACTTGCCATAAACGTGATGTGACTATTTCTAATTTAAGAAATAAAACCAAAGTTTAGTTTAAAAGAAAATGTAAACATTAGTTAAACAAGACTTAAACACTCAAAGTGATAATTTACTTTTAGCTAAAGTTCATACTTTGTTATTAACAAAACTTAGCAAAGATCGTAAAATATAAATAACGTTTTTAGGCGATATTTGTATTAACAATCTCCCCCTTTTTGTTGATGACAAAACATAAACTTTATTTAAAAGTAAGTCATAAGATTTAGTGTTAAGTCTTGTAAAGTTAGTAATGAAACTTGTTTTTGCAAAGAGTTAGCTACGCGGAAGTTTAAAATAATAGAGCAAGTTTCATATAAATTCTCCCCCTTTTTGTCGAAACAAAAAGAAGAGTAGCGAAGCGGAATTATAGGCATGCTCCCCCTTGGTTGTTACTCCCCCTAAATGGAGTGCCAAGAGAGGAGACATGGATTTTGAACCTACAAAAGAAAAGTTAGTTTCCACACAAGATAAGTCATGAAAGCATTTCATGTTTAAAAACACAACTTAGAGTTGTGAAGCGGAATAATGCAATGCTCATGCTCCCCCTTGAATATTACTCCCCTAAATGGAGTTTCAAGGAAGGAAAACATGGATAATGAACCTACAAAAAGAGAGGTTAGTTTCTAAAACACAAGACTTATGTATGGTACCATATAAAGGTGTAGTTCACATATCATACCTAAAATGGTCAACAAACAAAGAAAACCTTGTAGTGTAGTGAACTTCATTTCATGTAAAATTTAGACTTCTTAAAAAGTCAAAGACAAGAAATTTTGGTTACACTATCCTACCTCTAGAAATAAAGAAAAAGCTACAAATAAGCTACGACCATAAAAAGCTATAAGGAAATCATCATTTTCCTTTGTGAGAAACATTTTCCAAAAACAAGGCTAAGGTTGTTTAAGGAAGAAAATGTGGGTTGTGGTTGTAGCGGGCTTTAGTTTGAAGGTTGAGAGGGTGACACGGGTTTTGGTTTGTTGGTTTAAATGGGAAACATTTTCCAAAAGAAACGGTTTTGTTTCATTTTGGAGACTCTAAACTTGAGGTGGTGTTGGTACTCTAAACTTGGTTTGTTGGTTTTAATGAGCAACATTTTCCAAAAGAAACGGTTTTGTTTCATTTTGGAGACTCTAAACTTGAGACGTTCCACAATGTGGTTTAGGATAAACCTCATTTTATTGGATAGGGTGAAACAACAATGGTTTTGGGTGATGATACTCTTGTTGTGGTGGTTGGTTGTGGTCGAAAGACTTATTTTGGTTAAGCAATGACCTTGGTTATTCATTTGTGAAAGGTGGTGGTTGTTGTTGGTCTTGGTGGAAGATCATTGAGATGCTTTTATTTTCTTATACGAAGAAAATAGAGATTCAAAGTGTTGGGAAGGTTCTTGAGGTGGTGGTAGTTATTGTTGTTGTGGTGGTTGTTGTTTGAACAAAATGGTGTAGGCTTGGTTATTTGTAAATGGTTACCATGAAGGTTTTTGTGAATGGGGTGAAACACAAATGATTGTAGGTGTGTATGACCTTGATCATTTGGAAAAATTGAGGATTTAGCATAAAGGTAGGCCAAACTCTCAAGCAATGACGGTGGATGAGGTGCATCATCCAATGACCGTTTGGTTGAAATATTGGTTGTTGATGGGTTTCCATTTGGGCAATGGTGTTAAAAGGTGACAATGATAGAGGGCTTGATGGTTTAGGTGATAGGTTTTCAAAAGTTTCCAATAGTGGATGTGGTGATGTTGGTGGTGTATGGAAAAGTTCCATTGGTGTAAGTGTTGAAGTAGCAAGATTAAACAAATCTTGAATAGTGATCATATTGGTATTGAAATGTGTTGAGGTAGTGAGGTTAAGGAAATCTTGGATAGGTGAAGAAATATTAAGCAAAGCATCACTTGAAGATGATGAGCTTGACTTGACGGTTTTGTTGAAGCAACAAGGTTTGACACTAATCCTAGTGGCTTTTGAGAAGGATTTTGATAGTTATGGTGTGATTTGAATTGTTGCAAAACTTTCAAATTTATAAGGTTGAAAAGGTGTTGAAATGGGTGTTTGGATTTGATGTTCTACCATTCAAAGAATGAGGTTTCAAATGATTTTCATGACCATGTCACATCATCTGATGTTAATTCAATGTAATAGGATGGAGTGAAAGATCAACGTATGCACTCAATGCTTTGTGATCATGGGATGTGATTTGGTTGAAAATGTTTCAATGGTTTGAAGGATCCTTTAAAAGGGTTCCTTGGGTTAGTTATGTTTGAATTTGAATTTTTGGAGGGAAGTGGCTTCCTAATTGTTTTAGTGAGTGAGGTTTGTTCCAATATGGTTGTTGGTGTTAATGAAAGATGTTTCTCACTTGGGATAATGATTTGACACTTTACAAGTTATGATCTTAAGAAAAATGTTCACAAATTTTCTGCAGGTACTGGCGGCACCCTGAGACTACACAGGCGGAACCCTGTTTTGGGATCCGCCTGGTCCGTTGGGCCAATTCTGGAATTCCCAGAAATTGTACTGGCGGAACCCAAATTTGGGATCCGCCGGATCCGTCAGGCCTGAAAAACTTCACAGTCCGCGTTTTTGACCCGCGAAACGATTTTCAAAATTTTCGAAAACTCTTGGAAATGAAAATTTACTATATGACAGATTAGGAAATGCAAAAATTGGGCATATAGACATTCATCTCTTAGGACTTTGACCAGGGGCTAACGATTTTCACTTAACTTAGTGAATTTTACCATAAGCATGAAATTGACACATACCACCAATATTGTCATTAATCATAAAAGAGCATACAAAACATAATCCATCAATCATAATAGACCATGAAAGTGAAAAACACATAATTCACGTAGTTTTAACACAAAGACGATTCTAAAGCATTCTTAAGCCAAACACTCCTTAATCGTCTCATAACCGGTCTATCCTCTTATTGAGCTTGCTTAGGTACCTTCCAAAGCACTTAAAAATTCATTTGGTTTTCTTGAACACTTCAGATACATTTTCAATGACGGGGAGTTCTAGAAGGTAGTCTAAAGGAGGTAACTTAGAGTTAGGAAGTTAATCATCCTTTCTCATGTCAGATGATGATGATGATGGTGTAGGTGAGCGAGTACGTTTGACCTTACCTTTGAAAACTAGTTTATCACTTAGAGGAACGAAGATGTAAGGAATGAGAGATTGTTCTAAAGAGGCGGGTGAGAAGTATTCCATAAGGAAGAGCGGTTGTTCCTACCAAAGGTATGTCGGCCATTCTTTTGGCGAGGTAATAGGCTAAGTTAAAAGGTTGACCGGTGGAAATGCTATAGAGCATGTAGCTAAGACAAACATTGATGTGATCCCGGTTTCCTATGGTGCTAATTTCATTGGTTCTAAGGAGTTCTTCCCATTCCTTTAATTGGGGCTTGAGTTCATTGAATTCCATACCATATGGGTCCTAGATGACCTCATTTCCAGTTCTAGTTCTCCTAGTGTTGGTGGTCCTAATGAAGAGGAGGTCACGTAGTTCATTTTTGGACACAAGAGGGGTATCATAGAAATAGATGTGGTCAAAGAGTGTGTCAAGAGTTGAGAGGGAGTGCAAGTAGGAGTAGATGCAAGTACCATGGTTTGAGACACCTAGGATTTGAGCAGACACCTCAAGAGTGAGGGAGTATTAATGACTACTAGCCCTAAAGTTAATAGACATGCGACCGTACTCATCCTTGGAGAGGGTGATGAATGCATAGAATTCTAAAATAAACCTAGAACAAATAGGCTCGTCGATTTCTAAGAGACACTCAAAGTTGATTGTGGCAAATTCCGTGTAGAGGTTTGTACCTTCTAAGAAGGATGGATCAATGGTTCTACCCTTAGGGACATATCGTTTTTCTAAGGCTTTGAAGACAACGATTTGAGTTTGAGTGAAACCTTTGGTTTTGTGGAGTTTGGGTAGGTACTTGATGGTGTTCTTGTGGTCGTAGTGAGTTAGAGGAGGCATGATGATTCCTAGAAAATCAAAATTTCACATTTAAGTAAATGACTATTGTAATGTGTATGTTCTAGTGTGTGCCTATATGAAAACAATGTGGAGGTGCGGTTGACTTGACTCATTTTGATGCTTAAAAATGTTTTGTAATGCAAGTGATGTTTCAATGACGTTTTTCATTTGTTTTAACAATGTGGTGAACGGTGGTAAAGTATGGGTGACGACCGAGAGTGGATATGTGAAATGAGGTGGTGATTGTTTGACAACACTTAAAGCTTGGATATCTTCTTTGTGTTCTTCACTTGCTAGAAAGTGGAAGAGACGCATTTCATAATGAAATTCACTTGACTTTTGACGACATAGACAAATATGTTAATGAGAGTATGGATATGACAATTGCCCTTTGTTTCAAAGAGCGACACAAAGGTGAACATAGGTTTATGTATCATGAAAGGTGGTTTAATCTTAATAGGTTAGGTTATAGTGGGGATGACACACTTGTTTGGTTACATTGTGGAATCTTCTTGTGAAGATGACTAGGTGGAGTTATTGGTGAAGATGATATTGACTTTTGGTTTCTTTGAGGGCATGGAAATGGTGGATGACTCGATATTGATAGGACAAAGGATAACTCGGTTTCTCATTTCACATTGGTTGTTTGAGGTTTGAGTGATGAAAGGTTATGAGGAGGATGCTTGAGGTTTTGTTCATTTTGTGAATCTTATGGGTTGATGGTAAGTTGGAGTTGTGAGTAAATAGGTGTTTGGTTTTGAACTTAAATAAAACATTCTGTGGCTTTGGCGGACCAGGCGGAACCAAAAAGTGGGTTCCGCCCGTATGGTCTGAGGGTGCCGTGGGATCTGCAGGGAGAAACTTAAAAGGAATTGTCTTGATTTTTGTGGTTCTATCCTAATGTTCAAAACTAAGGTTTTTGGTCTTATGAGTTCATGACTAAGCCTAGGGATGATGAATGATTCTCATTCAAGAGGTTTTGTGAAAACGTTAATAGAATGGTTAACGTATAAGACTTTCTTAGTTAAGATGTTCCTCAATGAACATTTTTACCAAGACGATGATGATGGATCACAATATTTCAATTAAGAACATAATGGATTGAATTGTCGCTGAAGTCGATGCTTCCTTTGTTGAAGGTATAACAATGTTGATAAGATGAATTCCGTTGTTGATGCGAGTTTGCTTGTTCAAGCGGAGCTTGTTGATGTGCTTCTCCATCCGATACTAATTTGAGAATCTTACGCGTTTTGGAGAATCATTGGGTAAGTAAGTATAAAAGTGCAAGTACCACTTGTGCTTTTCTTATCAACTTATTACCGACATAATTCCATTTGGCATACACTATGGTTTCTATTCCCGTTCTTTTGGGAGAACATAATCCTAGTTGTGTAGTACCTTATGATGTATCCAACTAGGCTCAACTAACGAGTTGTTTAAGGATCTTCGTTAACACGAGCACATAGACAAAAGCTAAACATAATGTTGAATCTAAATGTTATGAGAACAAGTAGTCTTCCAAACATTTCTCTACGTTTAGTTTTACCTACGGATTTACTAATCTCATTCTTGATAGGTCATCAATAACTTAACCATTGAAAACAAGAGAGCAACTAGGAATGTCTTAAAGTTAAAATCCCTTGCTTTTGTGGCTTGCTTTTATTATCAAGAGGTCTTTCAAATATTGACACTATACTCACTTGATTACTTTGAAATATCAACTTCGTTTCACTATTTGTTTTATTCTAAATTCCAAAAATTGTTTTTGTTGAATTTGTTTAGACACAACTAATGACCTATAAATCAAGTTTTATAACTTATGTCAATTTTACTTGATTTAATGTTTAACTCAAGGTGAGAAGATGTTGTTTTGTACTTTTACTCCATGCTTGTCTTGCCATCATTGGACTTTCGACTAAGTTATCATCTACCAAAGATGATATCATAGAAGGAGGAGATTACTCGTTAAATGTCATATTCAACGACTCCTCGATTCTTTAGGTTTTCTTACTTAAGACACTATGAACTCTATTTATTTTTAAAAAGTCCAAGAGGTACAACATCATTAGACTATGTGTCACATCTGATGTGTAAATCCTAGATGTTGAAAACTTATTTTCTTTCACACATCCTAATATATGCTAATGTGATTTATTTTACCTTGTATGTTTTATGTGAGATTATCATAAAGGAGTAATTGAAGAAAGACACAATTAAAGACTCAAAGTATGGTGTTTGAGAAAATTGTTTAACAAAGGTTTGTTTTGCAAGCATCACAAAAGTGTTAGACATTTTAACACTTAGGAAATTCTTAGTTAGCTCACTTGTAAGCAAGAGTTGAGTGAGACATACTCAAGAGTTTTTCGTGTTTATCTCTTGATGGTTAAATAACCAAAACACCTTATATCTCCTACTAGTACTAAAGACTAAATTCCTTGTTGCATAGAGTCTAATCTTAGTTATTTACAAATAGCATGTAGACACTCTAGAGTATTACAAGTAACACATATTTGAGCACATAATGCTAGATACAAGATATAACCAAAGTCAAGTTTAAGTAATGCGTACCTTTTAAATTGCATAGAGATGCTATCAAGCGGATAAGCATTAAGCGTAAAAACTTGGTTTGATGACATGCTTTGAAACTCAATAACTCATGTATCCAAGAAGGTTAGACAATCATATAAAAGCATAGAGTATGATAATCTTAATTCTTTTATCATGAGTTTCTATTAGAGATAGAATTATCTCTAAATCTCTCTTCTAGGTTAGACAAAATTTTACTTGCTTTGTTTTATCAGTTAATGGTGCTTTTGAGTTAAATCCTAATCCGGTTTTATCTTTAAACAACCTTTGACACTTCAACAATCTTTCAAGAGATTTTGAGCTTTCATCAAATTTAACTAATAATTTTTTCTTTCTCATTTTGCATTTTAATCTCATGTTTTTAATCTAGACATAATATACATTCTAGATTAATTTCAACATTACTCTTAATTTTAGACATTTTATCTTCTAATAAGATTTCCTTTTCAAAGATATTCTTAAGAGATTTTGAAGACTCATTCTTGAAGATAGCTTTTAGGTCCATGTTGCACAAATGTTTAGACTCATTTTCTATTTTAGAAAACTCTAGGATAAATTAATCAAAGCAAAAGAGTTTGGTTTCAAAGTGTACCTTGCTTGATGTTTTATCTAGTATAGAATCACAAACCGGATGATTGACTTCATCTTCATCCGAGTTATTCCATGAATCGCAAGCAAGACTACTACGAGCTTGACACGAGTAATCACCTTAACTAACACCTTGCTTGTTGTATCAATAAGTTGACAATAAACTACCGGATCATTGTCTTCGTCAACTTCCATTACATTCCAAGATACGCAAGCAGGTTCATCAAAACACACGTACTCATCTTCACTTGTACCTTCATTTAAAACATTTAAACTAGTAGCACATGTATTAACTTCTACTAAGTGTCTATCAATTAGTTTTTCTAAAACTTCTAATTTATATGTAAGATCAAATTGATCATCTTTGACTTGACATATTCTTTGATGAAAGATTAACATATTTTTCCAAATATCATTAGCCATTTGACAAAAATACATTCTTTCATATTTGGTACTAAAGCTTTATAAATCATTGTTTTAGCTTTAGTATTTTTATCAAGTTTAAGATAGTTATCTTGGTTTTCTAAAACTTGTTTTCTTTGGTTTGAGATCACCAAAAGAATTAGTATGCCAAAGATCTTGATCAATTGATTTCACATATTTTTCAAAATTACTTTTCCACTCAAGTAAGTTTTCTTTTTCAAATAGCGGTGGGTTTTGAATAGGTTGCCCTTCTTTAAGATTTTCAAAATCCTTGGATCGATCCAAGTTTTAAAATACATTCTATTTTAAAGATCTTGAGTAACGTAGCTCTGATACCAATTGTGGAAAACTAGAAGGGGGGTTGAATAGTTTACCTCTTTTTAAAATCCTTTTCAACATAAAAATCCTTTAATAACTTTATGTTTGCTCAATAATATAAACACACCATTATATGTTTGTTTCTTTCAAAAGCTTTTAGTGTAAGTATCAATTCTAATTATACTTGTTTCTTACTTTGAAAAGCTTTACTTGTGATGATCCTAACTTTGCTTGTTTAGTTCTTTGAAAAGCTTTTACACTTGTTTGAAAACATAAAGATAACTTTAATTGTTTTACTTCTTTGAAAAGCTATATATGTGGTTAACGATTCTAACTAAACAATAACATGCAATAAACAAAGATAGAGAAAGAAACGATCAAACCACAACACGATTGTTTATCGTGGTTCGGCTACAAGGACTCTTTTTCCTTGCCCTACATCCACGCCTCGAGTTTCCAACTCGAGAGTTATAAACACTAATCAACAAGCTCCTTTCACCGGCGGAGAAAACCTTACACGTCGCTTATACTTTTACCGACACAAAGCTAGATGTCGAGTTCTTTTACAAGGGTACAACCACTCCCATTCGTCGCTTACACTTTTACCGACACAAAGCTAGATGTCGAGTTCTTTACCAAGGGTACAACCACTCCCGTTAGTTCTTTTACTAGGGTACAACAACTCCCAACACACTACGTATTTTGAGGCCTAAAATACTAACCAACAACTTCTACATACATGACACAAATGAAGTATAAACTACCAAAGCGTATACATGACCAAGCTACCAAGACTTGCAACTTTAGAGTTGAAGCTTGCAACTTCTTGAATGATCTTGTGGAATTCCTTGCTACATAAGAGAATCACACAAGTCAAGGGTTACCGAGTTAGTTTAAAGAATATGTGAAAATATGTCCTAAAGGGTTAGCCAAAAATCAAGTTATGGCTTGGTATTTATAGCACACCATACTGCAAGCTTGGCGGATCAGGCGGAACCCTCAGATGGGTTCCGCCCGTGTACCCCCAGGGTACCGCCGGGTCTGCAGTAGGTTTTTGCAATAACTTCCCAAACCAAACAATGTCTTGTCTCATAACTTCTAGCAACCAAACAATGTCACATCACTTAAAGTAAGTCAAACATGATACTTGCAAGCAACATGAAAGCAAGTCAAACACATAACTTGCCATAAATACATAATGACAAAACTTGCCATAAATGTGATGTGACTATTTCTAATTTAAGAAATAAAACCAATGTTTAGTTTAAAAGAAAATGTAAACATTAGTTAAACAAGACTTAAACACTCAAAGTGATAATTTACTTTTAGCTAAAGTTCATACTTTGTTATTAACAAAACTTAGCAAAGATCGTAAAATATAAATAACGTTTTTAGGCGATATTTGTATTAACAATCTCCCCCTTTTTGTTGATGACAAAACATAAACTTTATTTAAAAGTAAGTCATAAGATTTAGTGTTAAGTCTTGTAAAGTTAGTAATGAAACTTGTTTTTGCAAAGAGTTAGCTACGCGGAAGTTTAAAATAATAGAGCAAGTTTCATATAAATTCTCCCCCTTTTTGTCGAAACAAAAAGAAGAGTAGCGAAGCGGAATTATAGGCATGCTCCCCCTTGGTTGTTACTCCCCCTAAATGGAGTGCCAAGAGAGGAGACATGGATTTTGAACCTACAAAAGAAAAGTTAGTTTCCGCACAAGATAAGTCATGAAAGCATTTCATGTTTAAAAACACAACTTAGAGTTGTGAAGCGGAATAATGCAATGCTCATGCTCCCCCTTGAATATTACTCCCCTAAATGGAGTTTCAAGGAAGGAAAACATGGATAATGAACCTACAAAAAGAGAGGTTAGTTTCTAAAACACAAGACTTATGTATGGTACCATATAAAGGTGTAGTTCACATATCATACCTAAAATGGTCAACAAACAAAGAAAACCTTGTAGTGTAGTGAACTTCATTTCATGTAAAATTTAGACTTCTTAAAAAGTCAAAGACAAGAAATTTTGGTTACACTATCCTACCTCTAGAAATAAAGAAAAAGCTACAAATAAGCTACGACCATAAAAAGCTATAAGGAAATCATCATTTTCCTTTGTGAGAAACATTTTCCAAAAACAAGGCTAAGGTTGTTTAAGGAAGAAAATGTGGGTTGTGGTTGTAGCGGGCTTTAGTTTGAAGGTTGAGAGGGTGACACGGGTTTTGGTTTGTTGGTTTAAATGGGAAACATTTTCCAAAAGAAACGGTTTTGTTTCATTTTGGAGACTCTAAACTTGAGGTGGTGTTGGTACTCTAAACTTGGTTTGTTGGTTTTAATGAGCAACATTTTCCAAAAGAAACGGTTTTGTTTCATTTTGGAGACTCTAAACTTGAGACGTTCCACAATGTGGTTTAGGATAAACCTCATTTTATTGGATAGGGTGAAACAACAATGGTTTTGGGTGATGATACTCTTGTTGTGGTGGTTGGTTGTGGTCGAAAGACTTATTTTGGTTAAGCAATGACCTTGGTTATTCATTTGTGAAAGGTGGTGGTTGTTGTTGGTCTTGGTGGAAGATCATTGAGATGCTTTTATTTTCTTATACGAAGAAAATAGAGATTCAAAGTGTTGGGAAGGTTCTTGAGGTGGTGGTAGTTATTGTTGTTGTGGTGGTTGTTGTTTGAACAAAATGGTGTAGGCTTGGTTATTTGTAAATGGTTACCATGAAGGTTTTTGTGAATGGGGTGAAACACAAATGATTGTAGGTGTGTATGACCTTGATCATTTGGAAAAATTGAGGATTTAGCATAAAGGTAGGCCAAACTCTCAAGCAATGACGGTGGATGAGGTGCATCATCCAATGACCGTTTGGTTGAAATATTGGTTGTTGATGGGTTTCCATTTGGGCAATGGTGTTAAAAGGTGACAATGATAGAGGGCTTGATGGTTTAGGTGATAGGTTTTCAAAAGTTTCCAATAGTGGATGTGGTGATGTTGGTGGTGTATGGAAAAGTTCCATTGGTGTAAGTGTTGAAGTAGCAAGATTAAACAAATCTTGAATAGTGATCATATTGGTATTGAAATGTGTTGAGGTAGTGAGGTTAAGGAAATCTTGGATAGGTGAAGAAATATTAAGCAAAGCATCACTTGAAGATGATGAGCTTGACTTGACGGTTTTGTTGAAGCAACAAGGTTTGACACTAATCCTAGTGGCTTTTGAGAAGGATTTTGATAGTTATGGTGTGATTTGAATTGTTGCAAAACTTTCAAATTTATAAGGTTGAAAAGGTGTTGAAATGGGTGTTTGGATTTGATGTTCTACCATTCAAAGAATGAGGTTTCAAATGATTTTCATGACCATGTCACATCATCTGATGTTAATTCAATGTAATAGGATGGAGTGAAAGATCAACGTATGCACTCAATGCTTTGTGAACATGGGATGTGATTTGGTTGAAAATGTTTCAATGGTTTGAAGGATCCTTTAAAAGGGTTCCTTGGTCAAAATAGGAGCTTCCGATACTCCTTTAACATACTTCTTCTCCGACGACTTCGGAGTGGTCTTAACTGGCTCATTCAACTTAAACCTCAACTTAACCTTCTTATCCTTAACCTTTGTAATATCACTCGCCTTCTCCTTCTCAATAAGAACATCAGGACCCTTGTCCTTTGCCTTAACCTTAATAACAGACGATCTCTTGCCCTTTGATTTATACGTAACAAACTTCTCACTCTCCTTCTCCTTCTCACTCTCCTTATCCTTCTCAATCTCCATATCTTTACAAACAACAGCAGAAACCTTATCATGAACAACACTCGACAACTTCTTCTCCGTCTCCGTATCCTTCTCCTTCTCTATATCCTTCTCGTTAACTTTAACAACATCAACACTCGGCAAACTCTCATTAGCCAAATCAGCAACAACCGCAGAAATAACACCACGAGAATCATCTGTCACCTTCTCACTCTCCTTATCAGCAACACTGGCCCTTCCCTCAACAACCGATGCATTCACCTCATCACCAATCGATGTTTTCTTTGGCAACATATCATAAGGATTAAACCGAGGCATAGGGACATTCACTGCTTTCGATTGTTTCTTCAACAAAGTATCATAAGGATTAAACCGAGACAACGGCGTTGGATTCAAAATTTTACCTATATCAATTTTAAGATGAAAAGAGTAATATTAGTTTTGAGACATATATTAGTTATAACTTATAAGCAACTAACAACAGCACAATCTTATTAATCACAAAGTCCTAATACTAACAAACAAAACAGAAAATTACGCAACTATGAATCTGATTCCTAAAAGCTAATACAAACACTCATTCTATGTGAATCTCACGGGATTCAGTGTGAATCCCATGGGATTCAGTGTGAATCCCATGGGATTCAGTGTGAATCTCATTCCTAAAAGCTAATACACACTCAATTCTATATGAATCCCATGGGATTCAGTGTGAATCCCATGGGATTCACATAAGCTAATTCAAAACAGACAATCCCATTTGCTTATCTTCTTATGCCTATTACATAAAAAAAAAAATAATAATAAGCAAAACCTATAAAACTTATTTCATTTTAACTAAAGCATAACAAAAAATAAGCTAATCCAAAAATAAGCTAATCCAAACAGTCATTCGATCACAAAAAATAGCCTAATCCTAAAAGCTAATTTACTCGCTGATATAACCTAATCCAAACACTCATTCAGTAACAAAATAAGCTAATACAACCACAAAATATGCTAATACATTCAGAAAACAATGTAATCGATCACAAAAATTCAAAATAAAGACTGATTTAACAAAAATATACCTGAACCGACATTCATAAGCTCATTTTGATCGGATTCCGGCAACGGTTGGTCTTTAGATTGAGATATTTCAGCTCGAAGGTCCATTTTAGATTGAGATATTCCGGCAACGATCGGTTTCGTGGTGGTTTGACGGGGGTTTGACGGTGGTTTGAAGGATTTAGGGGCGGTTAGGGTTTGAGGGAGAAACGCGTGTGTGTGTGCGTGTTTTGGTGTGTGTGAATGAGACAAGTATGAAAGGAAAAATGGTTTTATTAGTTGGAGGTGATATGACTAAAATGCCCCTTAGCCTATTTTAATTTTAAAAGGATAATTTATCTACACCGTTGGATGGAAGGAGGATAGATGGTTGAGATCGTTTTATTTGTTTTTTAGATATATTGTGTTTCGTATAGAACTTTTCTCATGATTCAATATTTTTCTGACCAAAATTGTACTTTTTCAAATCATAGCCACTAACTTTGTACTACTCATTTTTATTGTATTATTTTCTTTTTTATTTTCAAATAAATAATTCTTTTTAAAGTAATATTTAGTTTATAAATTAAATTTATTTATATATAATAATATATTTTCTCTCTACAGATCCAAACTCAAATCCAAATTTAAATCCGAATCCAAATTCAAATCCTAAACCTATTTACAAACCAAATAGGCCCTAAAACTTGGAAACTACAACAATATGGAAGCTAGTAGATATCTATCTATACTATATATAAAGAATGAAGAATATCATTAAAATGTTATTGTTGAAATTTTCAGCACATTAAAATTATTAAAATACCCTCAATTATTATTGAAAGCAATAACAGAATCTTCGTTCAATGTTTTGATATAGTATCTTAATTACAACAGTCTTGTATAATTTACTATTTACAACAACTTAACATATTCCTCGCCCTATAATACCTCCAACTACATACTTACAATTCGAGTTTGCAACAATGCTTAATAGTGAATAATGAAGCATTGAATTATACTTAACCAACAATGCTTATTCATTATCATTAAGAATTTCATATTCCTCACCCTATAATACCTCCAACCAAGCACCCCCTAATGGAAGAATAACGTTGATTGTCCAATGTCTTTTATGTTACTATTTAGTGTGAAAATTAACAAACCACAAAGATATGTATTTTGTCCTTATTTGCAACACTTGAGTTGCTTCAATATATATATATATATATATATATATATATATATATATATATATATATCACCAAATAATATCAAATTATAATAAAACTAAGAAAAGTAATGAAAAATGTGTTTTTGGCTTTTGGTTATTTTCTTCATATTTGATGGAGTAAAACCTTTTCACTTAAAAACGGCCAAAGCCTTATCTTCTTCGCCCTCGACCCGGGTTTTGACCCGGTTAACAATTTGCAGAAATTGGAGCTCAATTTTTACAATATCTCCCACAAATCAACTTATGAAAATTAATTAATGCAAAGTGCAAACAATATTATCAATAAATTGTCCACTACAAAATCATTGCAAAAAATCATCTATTTATGGGTCTAAGCTCAATTCCTTGTACAATGAGCCCCTTAAGATTCTTCTTACCGGGATGCCAAAAATTAAGATCCATAGGAACTGATTTGGTAATTTTAAACTGCCATACTTTGACTCCCATCCAACCATCGGAACTCTGTTGCGGAAGGGCATTCCCTTTGTATCTATTCAGTGGGTTGTAGGTATTTTCATCAAACTTTGGTCTGATAACTGGGGTGTGTGGAGGGCTTACTAAATAGATAAACGAGAGTTTACTGTTATGGTAAGCACTTGCATCATACACCGCAATAGGAGCCTCAAATGTTGATTGGTCTTGTGGTAATTTGAAGACAAGATAAGCTGCATATGTTGTTTCACATGATACTTCTTGGGGTTCTATTCTCCACAGAATTTCAAATTTGTAGCCGTGTGTTATTACAAGCACTTCTCCAAATCTGTAGAAACAAAAAACTCATTATTTATGTACTAGATTTGGAAAGTGTTTAAGGTTTCTAAGTGATATAGTAGAAGCCTACTAATGTATTAAGTTGTTTATGTTTACTGTTTAACAGGTGGTCATAACACATCACAGCTTCAAACAATGATGACATTTAAACTGAATGGAATTGGTCAATGGAAAATTTACATGTCATCACACACCAAACCAAATCCTACGATGTTTTGGCATATCATTGGGTACAAAATCCAATGTTTAGGGCTCTCTTATTCATTAACTAATACACTAATCTAGTGAGAACAGCTCACTAGATCGTAACACTAACAAAGAACAACTTTGATGAGGTTATTTCTTTTTCAATTATCACAATGATCAAGATACTAAACACATCCTATTTTTCATCATTTTAATACTAACTGTAGCTTAATATTAGAAGATGACACAAAAGGTACCTGTACTTTCATTAACTGTATGGCCCTTGTGTAAGATTGACCCATAACATGAGGTTTCGGGTTGAAAGATTTGGATCAATAGAATGAAACTCAAATCATCAAGAATTTACGGAATATTGCAGCATAATAAAGTGTCTTTCTTAAATATTACCCATTTATGGAATATAATGGATTCACACAATGAACTAAAAAGGCAGAGTGTTTGGGAAGTTAAACACGAGAACTTAGCTGGCTGGAAATGAAAGAACTTTTGTATGAGACGAGAAATAAAGTGAACTCTCATGTTGTCCATAAATTAGGACTGGGGAATCCAATTCAGTTGCCATTGGAGTGGCATACAATATATCCTTAAGTTACAAGCAACACAGAGCCTGTAATCCTTTGTGAAAAGATGCAGTGGTATTGGGAAAACTCAAAAGGTAAAGAAGTCGTGTTTGCTGATAAACATGTTTGGGAAGCTATTAGAAGTCAAACTCCAGAAGTGCAGTGATTTTCCTTGGTATGGTACTCTCAGTGTAATCCTAGACATACAAATCTCATACAAATCTCCTATGGATGGCAATTCAAGAAAGGTTACAAACACAGAATAAGTCACTAGATGGGATAAGTGCAGTAATGGGTCAAGTTGCAGATATGATTGGTTTGAATGGGTTGACTAATGGTTGGCAAGATATTATTCAGGATTTTGCTCCTAGATCATAAAACGACATTTGGAGCATCCTTAGAACTTAGAAGATTCGTACTTCCTGCTGCTGTATACTTCATATGGCAGGAAAAGAACACAGAATTTCAGAGATGAAAGTGAGTTGGGACGTGCTGTATGCAAGGATTATTGACACTATAAAGCTTAAGCTAATGAGTTTAAAAGTGAAGCCAAATGAGGCAGCCCTCCATGTAGCAAAGTTGTGGAATGTGGGCATGAATATTCAGAATTCTGATAGAGGAAACAAGGGTCAATAGAGCTGTGTTCTTTAAAGCCAGTAAGATTTTTTTATCATTACTTTGTAGTGATGGTTTAGACTTCAGATTGTGAAGATAGTTGTGTAGAATGGATTGCTTGTTGTATAGATTTCAATATTAGTCTATTCAAATATGGATTGCCACTTAAGGTGGATAAGCACAAGTGCACTACCAAACTAGACTCTAATGTTTTTGCCAAAATTTATCGTATCACAGTTGCGTGCAAGAGAAAGATTCATTAATAGATATTTTTTTTTTTCATAAAGTCTCTTAATTCCTATGCAGTTGCAAAGTGGTGCAAACATAAGCATAAGATATAAACTATTACTGAAAAACTGGCAAGAAATATAAAGGAAGAACCTTGATTCGTTGGAAGACTCCCAGTTTGAGTTATTATCGGCTATTACAGCTGCTCTTGCAGATAGCATTTGACATTTCTTCCCATTTTTATCAACACTGAACCACTATAAATCAATATAGATGTGGTAAGTGCAGGAATATTACGTTTGAATTGGGTTTTGGAAGTAAACTAGTAATGATATCATTCATATTAAAAATATACCTGATAACCATTATCAAGCAGGAACCCTTTGCAAAGAATTGAGTATAGTTCCTCCTTTGTTTTCCACTCCAAACAAACTTTTGACAATTTGAGTGTTTCTTCATAATCATTTGGTATCTTTTGTTCCCAATACGTGTCTGAATCTGATATAGTTTCGATATCCTCCACCTTGTCATCCTCTAACAATTGATCTTCCACCTACATATATTGTTTAGCTATAAAAAACGCAATAGTACTTATTTGCCTCTTAAGAACCTATTAATTCTGTTGGGTTTCCACCTAACTTCTATAAATACCATCTATTTTTTGACAATTTATTTGTTTTAAGTATCTAACTAAATATTGAATTCTATTAGCAATTCATAATCCGCCCGTCCCAACCCAACCTTCATTTGCCACCCGTATTTCAAAATATTTTGTTGGTTGACCTGTTTTGTAAGAATGTTTAAGATACAAGATGCCTTCTACTCCTTGTATACTGGTTCCAGGATTATAAATATAAAATTTTGAAAAATGTCCCTTTTCGATCCCAACTATTTTGGACATATTACCTGACCCAACCCAACAGGACCTTATTGGCAATTGTAATTCAAGATATTTTGGCTGTTAACCTCATTTGTAAGAATCTTTTAGATTCTAAGACTATCATAGAAAAGGACTAACAAGAATAAACTTGTATATGTCAGCTTACTTTTTCCAGGGGCTGAAACATTATGCCTTCTACTCCGTGTATATAGGTTCCAGAATTTTCAAAAATAATTTCGAGATCAACAATACTCCCATCGCTAGTGAATTGATACAATTCAGCCATAGCCATATTTAGATAACCATCTTTTCTTTGACTTGCAAGGTATACAACAGAAGTTGTTGCCTCCTCTCTTAATCTGTACTTGATGTCTATGTACACTTGTTTATCACTTGAGGAACTGTAGTATACAAGGTTCAGGGTATATGTGACTGATGGGGACAAAAACTGAGTCTTCACATGTGTTTTGAATCCCTTATCGTTTGTTTGATAAAAGCCTGCTGGAAATCTGCATGAAGAAGAAGCAAAGAATGATGCATCAATTTATATATACTTATGAAACAATACGGATAAGTCTGAGTATGACAAGTCACCTTGACCAAGGAAGATACACATATTGAGGAGTGTAATCATCATTTGGAATCAAACAGTCTTTCATGGATATCATGTGACAGTGTTGTCCTTTCTCATTAAGAGAAAACCACTGCATAATTAGTAAGTTGGGAATTAGTTCTGCTCGTATTAACATTATTAAGATATAGCCAATTGAATACCGTTTTGTATCTGTTAAGGTAGACTCCTTTGGAGAGAATCTGTTTAAGTTCATCAAGGGATGTGTAAAACAGAGATTGTGAGGCAACCTCGACTATGTGTTGGTACTCTTCAAACATTGGAAGTTCCACCTATATAATGACATATCCAAGCAAGTAAGCCATACAATTGGGTTAAGTGTCTATTTTTTTTCTTTATATCATTTTATAAATAACATGACCATTGACAATAAACTGCTTACTTTTTCTTCAGATGGTTGGAACTCGAAGCCTGCTACTAGTAGACTGGTAGCACGGAATTCAAACTGAAATTGAAGGTCAGCAGTTGTGTGTTGGGTTGTAAAGTGATAAAATGGAACAATGAACCATCCATCTTCTCTCATATATGAAGGGTAAATTATGAAAACTTTGGTCTCATCCTCCCCATCTATTTTGTATCTCAGGGGGTTATACCAATTGACTTGGCGTTGCCATCTATATCGAAAGACAAGGTTGAGGGTGTATGAGATACGAGGTGTCAAGTATTCAGCTCTCACACGTGCTTTGAATTTATTATCATCATAATAAAAACATCGCCCCCCTGGAAATCTGCATAAAGAAGAATTAAGGCAGCAATTAAAGAATGACAAACTAATTAAGTTATTGAATACCCCTGTTCCAAAAAAAAAAAAGGATAAGTCACCTTGAATTATCAGACGGATGTGGTAAATCGTCATCATCAGTTTCATCGGGATTGAGACAGGCTTGAATGTAAACCCTTTCAATCAATTCCCCCTTCTCAGTTATAGACAGCCACTACAAGTCCAAATAAAAATAAAGTTCGGGCATAAATTGGGCCAGTCCTTTTAGATTTGGGTCAAGGGAATTGGGCCCAAATCTCGTGGGTGAGTCTTTCTCGCTATAACAATGTTTCTACGGAGTAATAGATTTTGAGGATAGCTTTTTCGAAAATGATACTCATGCCTAAAACCTATGCCTAAAGATACGCTTAAGAATAAGATGAAAACAAGTGTCAAAATCAAAAGTGAAGATTAGGAGTGAGAAAAGATGCATGTGATGTGTCAATTGATGAATTTGTTAGCCATAAAATTAAGCCCATATTTTAGGTCTTTATATCATTGGTCCAATTTTTTTTTTCCAAAGATGAACACATTTTATTATTATTATTATTATTATTATTATTATTATTATTATTATTATTATTATTATTATTATTTTATTGAAACATACTAATTTTAGACACAAGATGCTCCCACTCTGTTCTGAATAGCACAACAATTATTTTTAGTACAACAATTTTTTTTATACTTGATACGTCATTTTTAGAAAACCAACATGAAATTGGATTAAAAATACATGTGTATTTGGTATCAATGAAGTCAATTTAAACAAAAGGGCCAACATTTTTTTGAACATAATTTACCAATATAAATCTTCAAACAAATAAACTCAAAGCAATGTAGCTTATTACCTTTTTGCCCTCATTAGTGATTAAGCCTTTGGATTGAAGAAGCTCTTTGAGTTGTTTTCCAGTTTTGTATATTAGAAGAGGATCCACAGCCTTCAGTAAAGCTTCCCACTTTGTTAGCACTTCAATCCTGAGATTGGGAAATTCCTGTGATTCAAGTGCAATCTCCAGTTCTTCCACAACACGAGACATTGTTGGCCGTTCTTCACGAGCTTTCCGTAAACACTGGAATGCAATGTCTGAGAATGTTTTCAAAGAACTCGGATCCATTTGTTGCATGAGATCTTGCAAGATAATATCATTTAACTTATTCTCTTTGTAGCTTTTTTTCCATAAAGGCACATAAACCTTTAACTCACACCCAATATTTTCAACACATAGTTTCCCGGACAAGACTTCAAACAAGACTACCCCAAAAGAGTACACGTCCGACTCTTTCGTTAGGGAGTACGTCTCCAAAAAGACAGGATCGCAGTATCCAGGAGTACCCAAGGCACCCGTGATAAGAAGCGAGTACTGCTGATTAGCAGGACCCATCTTTGAAAGCCCAAAGTCGGAAACCTTCGCTGTCATATTCTTATCGAGTAGGATGTTCGCACTTTTAATGTCACAGTGCAATACTCTATGTTGCGTCCCATGTGGATCATGCAAGAAGCTTAGTCCCTTGGCAGCGTCAAGGCATATCCTCAGACGCTGCGTCCAAGTGAGATCGGCGGAACCTAGATAGCGATCTAGACTTCCATGGGATGCATACTCGTAAATGAGCATCATCTCACCTCCTTGGCAGCAAAATCCTAGGAGAGATATCAGGTTTTCATGCCTGTAACATGAAAGCATTCTGATTTCTTTGAAAAACTCAAGGTCGCCTTGTCCATATCTACGATCAAGGCGCTTAATAGCAACCAGGCTTTTCACTCCTGATTGGGAGAGAGACAATTCTCCTGCATACACTTTTCCAAAACCACCTCTTCCGATAACCTTGCTTTCATCAAAGTTGTTGGTGGCTGATATGATATCTTCCAGTTGGATTTCAAGATGTTTGAACTCGGTCACAAAGGATGACATTGTATTGTTAGCTGATCAAATAATAATAATGGGGAAGATCAAATTGTAGAAAAAGAAGTACTGAAATTGGTGTTTAAGAATGAAGAATAAGGACAGATTTGAATGCCGGGAAAGATTTGAATGATGTGACTGGTTTAAAAAAAGAAATTGCCTTTTAATTTCAAGAAAAAGAAGTATTGAAAAAGGAAAAGTGAATGGAATTATTTCAATTAGCATCACGTCAGTAAAATCTTTAAATTGATACTTAAACGTGCTTTGTAACGAAATTCACGTTTTAGTGTTGGTTAGAATAAGTATGTGTCTCTTTTTCAAGAGGTTAAGCAAAAACAAACTAAAATCTCAATAGATTTGTTTAGGGTTAATGGCATGTAATAGTAACGTACATTTTCATTTGTGCCATTATCAGATACGAACCCAAAAAAATACAAGAATACCATCCAACTTTAAAAATTTTGTTTCATTATCAGATACGAACTTTAAAATATCAAATATCAGATACGAACTTTAAAAAAAAAAAAAAAAAAAAAAAAAAAAAAAAAAATCTTTCATTAGCAACATACTTTCTCATTTGTTCAAATATCAGATACGAACATTAAAAAAAAAAATTGTGATATTTGAACAGATGAGAAAGTATGTTGCTAATGAAAGATTTTTTTTTTTTTTTTTTTTTTTTTTTTTTTTTTAAAGTTCGTATATGATATATGATATTTTAAAGTTCGTATCTGAAAATGAAACAAAATTTTTAAAGTTGAACAAAACGAACTCCCATTTCTTTCAAATCAAGTGTTTCAAGAAACACTTGTACAAATATCGTGACTTGCACTACATTGTTTGCGTAGACGACAAAAGATATATGAAAATTATGGACAAAAAATGTCCAATATAGAGAGATATGACAAAGAAAATGTAATGCGAAACCCTGCTGCTTCTTTGATTTGAATTCTTTCTAATGTTAAGGCACGGAGCATATCTTCAAATTCATCTCATTAAGCTTCGGTCAATGTACGTTCAAGGTCCACACGCTGCATGAAAGAAACAATAGAAAAAAAAAGGTATAGATCACTGTTGGTAATCAAACAAACAAACGAAACGGAAGTTTTATGCAAATTACCAAACCAAATACAAAAGCATATTTAAAGGTACCAAACCTAAAATTCTAATTCAAAAGATACATGGAAAACTAATGTCATTGTCTTCTATTTAGAAGTGGCCAATGACCTAAAAACAACCAAATTCTAAACCGACTCAAATTAAAAAAGATACCAAAACTTACGAAACAAACCCTAGAGTTTAAGTCACTTTTTAAGAATCTTCACCGTGACTTGAACTCCTCCACATGTTCCAAACCAAATTTAAAATTCCAATTCCCAAACACTAGAGATACTAGTCTAATTCAAAACGAACGATCGATTCCCAAAAGTAACCTGAAACAAAATCGATCCATAACTAATGCCGATGACTTCAAAACGAACAATCAAAATTTAACCCACAATTTCACCACGGGTCAACCAAACATAACCAAATCGGCTCAAATGATCTTCAACAAAGACAATCAAATTCGGGCAACCAACATCAAAGGCCCGACAAACAAAATACAATGAAATTTCATGCGAACGTGAAACTGATAGATAGTACGAAAGCAAAAAAGAAGAATTGAAAAAGGAAAAGTGAGTTGAAGTGTGACACCAATAATTTCAATTAGCGTCACTTCAGTGATGAAAGGTGCGCATTTTATTTAAAGAGTGTTGAAAAAATAGTAAAACCTTTAACTTGATACTTATCCATTCTAAAGTAGTTGGTGGCTGATATGATATCTTCTGGTTGAATCTCAAGATGTTTGAACTCAGTCACAAAGGATGTCATTGTTAGCTGATCCATCAAATAATTATGGGAAAGATCAAATTGGTGTTTGTAATCTCTCTAATGAAAGGCAGCTCATAATTCTCATATACTGAAAGATTTTTAAGAATTGAGAAGATATAAACACTTGAAGGCAGAGAAAGATTGGTTTCATGGCTTTAGTGACACCCCTAACCGTAATTTATCACTTATCAAACATGAAATATGATTAAACTACTAATTACTTAAATTGCAGCACTAACCCAAATGCATTGAAGGTGTTGTACATTTGTGCATGTCTAGAAGTGGGAATGAGATGGTAAGTCAAGATCTGTGTACGTTGCTAGAATAAAAAAACTCCTATTTATCCCATCAATTCTCAACTACGCATGATAACATAGATAAAGGCATAAAGCAGTTAAAATGTCGATACAGAGGCTGAAAAACAACTTCTTAATAATCACAATATTCAAATAACATCGAAGAGAACCAAGTTACAGAGTTGCAAAGGGCAGATATGTATAATGACGGTTGTAATAGCTAGACTGGATAACTTTAATCAGTCAGTAAACTATGGGAATATGTCAAAATAGGTAATTTTTTGGTACGGGTCAGCCTGACCTGTTACATACTTGGTGTAAATCCTGTAATAACTAAATACAATTCAAAATTAGGAATCCAGAAAGAGTACTAATACAACAATATTGTATTTTCTTACATGTATAATTTTTTGAGGTAGAATATAAATTCATTTTGGCCTGCAGCCAGCTTTCGACAAGTTAGATCTAGACATGTTACCTTTTGGTTAAGTTTTTATTTATTTTCATCAACAAACCCGTGAGACATGAAATGTATCTCAAATGAACTCATTCAGTAAATGAGAATCAATCCAATTAACTGTCTTAACATGGAAAATACTTGAAATTTACTTCAAATGTTACTACAATAGTCTACTATTATTTTTAATGTTGCTACAATATTAAGTCGGGTCATTGACACTGGAGCAACATACCATGTGCGTATGTAGACAATAATAGCTGATAAAATTGGGACCTGATGCTCAAAGGCAGCCCTTTTCGTGGGGTCAGCGTAGATGCCTTCATGACATGATTGCATAAGAAAACTTTTTAGCTAGGCCCAGACACAATGCACAATTATTTTCCGGATGCATGTATCACATGATTGCATAAAAAAATGTATGTGTTGAGGTGTTAAGCACTAAAGAAATAGTGAGGCTGTTATAATGCAACAAATAGTGATGTGTCCAGATTCCAGATAACCTAATTTTATCAAAATTAATACTCCTAATAATATACTTTCAAGTTGAGTAAACAAATTGAGGATGGTTAGGATGTCTTTTTATTTGACATTTAAAAATTTGATACTTAACACGCTGAATAATTAAGGAGCTAAGGGTGCAATCAGCAACACACGTGTACTTTCTTCACCTGTGAAGCATACCAGAAAAACTTCATATATGCAAATATACAGGAAAACATACAGCTCATGAAGCTGTTCACTACTTCTTATTCATCCCATAAATATTTTGCATAACATTATCATTATCCTTATTCAAACAACTTAAACAATAATTAACAAGGAAACATAGACGATAACCATCACATAACTATTCAAAAAAAGAAAACGCGAACTAACAGGACTAACAGCCCATTCACGAACAGAATAACATAGTTACTTGGGCTAGACATTATATCAAACATTTTGGTAGGCATTGCACATATCAACTTAATTTGTAGCAAATCTAAATAACTATTATGTACACAAATTTAGCATATATGTCAATGTGTTAACTTTGACTCTCATCCCTACAACACGCAAATGCAAACCAGCATTAACAAACTGTATCGTTAATTAAGAGTAAAATGATAATTACCTCTTCAGCCAGGAAAGTCAAATTTCACTTGAGCATTTTATTGAACACCCTACTTCATTATATGTTCCGAAAACGGTTTATAAATTGGTTAAGTTCTAAATCGGTTCGATTTTCGGAATAAAGCTGAATTGTGAACACCCTAACCTCTATGTTACAACATAGTGATAGCAACAAGCGATTAAGACTTGATATGGGTATCACTTTTTTGTTATCTGTACTCTATCAAAAATGAGTAAAATACTAAAATATAGTGCAAAAGGTCTTCGTTGATCAGTTGTATAGTTCCAAGAAAACATTTACATTGGCGAAAGAACACAGTACTCATTAGATCTACTACACTTTAAGCAAGGGACATATAGAAAACAAAACAGAGAGCTTGAATGAAAGTTTATATTTCGATCTTTTTAACGGTGAGCTTAAATGAACGTTTTACTAGAACTGGTAACCATCTTTTTGCAGGTGTTCGGGATTTGCTTTGAAGCTAGGCTATCTGAACGGCCCGTTAAGATCGACTAGACTAGGAGCACTATTCATTTTCCAAAGATTTGTCAGTTGTTTGGGGATTAAATTTTGTTTCTGGCTCAATTATGTGAATGAAAACTTATCATACATGAGCCGATTTTTATCTTGCAAACTCTCATTCCCAAGATGCGAACTCGCACACAAGGACAATTGGCCTGTGCATTGGCTGGGCCTCATGAAAGTATTTTTGTAAACTTGTTGTGTGCTCATCACTTTACTAGTAACTTAGTATGACCAGTATGGGTACTTCGAGTTTCTGCTATCTTTCAAGTAACAACACAATAATAAGGGTAACACTTTTTGTTTACTATTGTATGTTTAATATATCAAAAAATGGTAACATGCAACATTTCTACACAAAACCACAACTTAATAAAACAAAGCGAAAAGGTTTTTTTGATCATTTGTAAAGCTTTCCAAGAAAATATTTCCTTTGCTGACATAAATTAAAAGGTGAAAGAATCTGAAGGTCAGATTTCAATATTATTGTACGTTGATGGATTGCTAGGTCAGTTTGCAGAGTTAATCGAAGGTCAGAAAATGTAACTATATAATATCAAGGTCAACACTGTAAATAAATGCAATTTTCAGCAACTTATTTTCTCAACCATATGTGTCTAAGCTCAATGCCCTGTACCATAAGCCCACTAAGATCCTTCTTAACAGGATGCTTAAACTTAAGATGCATAGAAACTGTTATCAAACTGCCATACTTTTACTTCCATCCAATCATCACTCTGTCGTGGAACAGCGTTCAGCTTGTGTTTGTTTTGTTTGTTGTAACTGTTTGCAACAAACTTTGGTTTGATAACTGGGGTACCTGGAGGGCTTACTAAATAGACAAACCACACATTCCAATCGAAACCATCTTTAGTACTCACTTCCAGAAGATACTCAAATGTAGACTGGTCTTATGGTAATTTGTAGACAAAAGAACTTGCATATGTTGTATCAGCTGATAGCACTTACGGTTTTATTTCATTCACAAGTTCAACTCATCTAATATGTAATTCATTCAGAAAGTTTTTACGGCATCCAAGTAGTAGAAGCCAACTGATGTGTTAAGTTGTTTATTGTTTTATTATTTAACGGGTGGAGTTGCTAATATTTTCTATGAAATGAAAGACTCATTAAGGGCTTTCTCATTCACTATGGGTAAACTGAAAGACATGCCAGAATCAAACAGTGATAACATTTAAAGTGAGTGGAATTGGTCAATGAAAAATTTCCATGCCATACCACATTAAAGAAAAGTCAGGCAATGCTTTGGCATATTGATGGGGTACAAAATCCAACGTTTAGGGCTATGCTTTTCAAGGCTTTTCAGAATCGATTGCGTATGTATTCATGCTTCCTAGAATGGTTATGAAAGAGATTTATATGGAATAAAGCTATAATAATGAAACATTCATGGAATATTGCAGTGTAATAAAGTGTCTTTCAGTCTTTCTTAAGTATTGCCCGTTTTGACCCATTTATGTAATATAAAAGAGTCACACAATGGAGTTAAAAGGCAGAAGTATTTAGATATGTTTAGGTAATTATTACCTCCCACTTTTAGTTATCATGATAAAAGGTTCAGTTCGCCACCAATATAGTATCACCCTGCATTTGTAAGACCAAATATCAACTTTTCAGTCCACATACATCCCAAAATGTTCCCTTTTCTATGCTTCAATTATAAGTGTTACTTGTTTTAAAAAATTATGCATTAGTTTTATAACAACCATGTACCTGAGCAAAGGAGTAATATTCGGATAAAACACACCCTCAAACAAATGCCAAAAAGAAAATGTATGCATTTCATTGGAACACTCAAAAGCGTAAATATGCGTTGACTAATGATGAACTACCTAAAATACCCATTGATAGAATCATATCTTACGATTGCAGCCTGAGCTCAAAGCTTCCGAAATTGGTGACTTGCGAGCTAATCACTAGCCTACTGAACATTCTCTAGTTCAACCAATAATTCTATGAGGAGAACCATATTTCTACCAATCACTAGCCTACTGAACAAAAGCTTTTGAACCAGGTGCAGCATCCCCTTGAAACGACTCGAGAAACTCAGCATAAAGACGGGCTGTTTCATCCTCAGCCCTCTACATACACACATTTTTTTATTAAACTTTCGGTCAAATTCACACTAAATACACACAACTTTACAAAGTTAATAAATGCCCACAAAAGTTGTACCTTTTTCTTCGCCTCTTCTTCTTCGCAATGCTTCTGAAAAGGCGTCTTCTTCTGTGTTATTGAAAAAGAGCTCATCTTTCCGCCAAAGCCCTTTTATCTGTAGGCCAAAAAACATCAACACTAATTACGCACATTATTTGTAAAAGAACACAAGCCTTCAAATTTGCTTATTTTGTAAACATAAAAAACTTCAATAGATGGCAATAAAGTAACTTTACTTTCATCTCAACTAGCACTTTATAAAAAAGATGTCCCAAACTGTGTATTAAAAAACTGCTGTTTTTGCAGCAACAATAAGCAGATAAGCAAAGTTTAAAAAGTGTTGTCTGGGATTGCTCATCTTTTTCTGCGCATGACCTAGTAATTAAAAGCTGCTTATTTTTCCCCCTAACACTTCAAACTGCTTATCTGCTTGAATCCCAAAGACCCTCTAACTTAACATCTACTGCCTAAAAGTTTCAACTGTTGAAAATAACAAAATTACATGATCCTTGGGAAGGGCAACTAATACAAGCAACAATCTCATCCTAAATAAAAACCCAAATCAAAGCACATAAGAAAAAAATGACCAATTTATTGATTTTCAGTAATTTCATTTCCGCACAACCAAACTGATTAATTGTTTAATTTTAAAAGATGTGATGAGAAACGGAAGCCTTGGTTTTGATAAATGAGGTTTTAAATTAATTTTAAAAGATTAGTGGTTGCCGGAGGAATATTCCGGTGGATAGTGAGATCAAGTGTGTTCTGTTTATTGGGGCCGTTTTGTGATTGGGATTCTGCTTTCTTTTTTTTTTATTTGTGTTATTTAGTAAACAAAATTTAACTTCTTTTTTAACTGTATCTATGATTCTATGTGTTAGTGTCATTTTTTACAAAGTAGGTAGATTTTTAAATTATACGGATTATTATTTTGCTGAATTTTGTATTTCTAAAAGCTAGCGTATATTAAATGGTCAAAACTAAAAACATGTAATATACCTTTTGAATATAATATACTAATGTGTGTAACCTACTAATCTGTATTTTTTTTTTTGAACGAATTTAATTATCTGTATTGCTAAAATACGTTTGATGTTTTCTCAAAATCGCTAATATGACCGATTTTTTAACAAGTTATTTCCTATGTGGCATTTTAATTTTTTAAGCATTAACCACATGTTATAAATATTTGTGTTATCCAAATTTTAGTCCGGAAACAATATATAACTTTCACTTTCCCAAATTAATCAAAATAAAAAAGGGAATTGCATCTTTATGTATCTTATTTGCTACATTTATTAACTTTGTGTAGCGTATTAAAAAATTTTCTTACCTTTGAATTTTGTCACCTTGTTGTATCATAGACCATTGTGTGTATCAATTTTACCATTTTACTCCTACTCTGATTAATTTGAGTATGTAAATGGTAAGAGTATAATGGTCAAGTAGCATGATCTTTAAAATGAGATTAAATCATAACAATGTCTAAGGAGTATCGTTTCATTGAAAGATGTGCAACGATATTATCAGTATTCGGCTATGTTTGGTGCGGAGCTTTTTGAAGGTTTTTGGGCTATGAGCGGTGAGCAATGAGCTTTTTGATTTATATTGTCCGTTTGGCAAATGAGCGGTAAGCTTTTCTATTTCTTAGGAATGCTCATTTTTCCAATGCTTCTTTAAGAAGCTGTGAGCGGTGAGCTACGAGCTGTGGCTATTTCTCACAGCTAAGCTCACTGCTATTTTTACCAAACACATCCAAACCATGTTGTTCAAACCGTTTTCTATTATTTTTTTTTCTTTTTGTTAAATGTGTTGTCACAAAATATAAATGAAAGTGTACAAAATATAACTACTCAACACGTATTTGGTTCACAGTGTATTCATTACAAAAAGTAAATAACATAAAAAACTTATTAATTGTCCTTACACTTATGTTTTGAATAAAAAAGAGAATCTATAATTCTATATGTGTCTAATCTCAATGCCTTGTACGGTTGTACCATAAGCCCACTAAGATCCTTGTAACTGGGACGCACTAATGTAAGACCCATAGAGATTGTTTCGATAGTAGTTTGGGTATGAAACTCCCATGCTTTTACTTCCATCCAACCATCACTTCTTTGTCGTGGAAAGGAATTCGGTTTATTGGGTCTATTCACTATGTTGTGTATGTTCTCATCAAACTTTGGTCCAATAACTGGGGTGTCTGGTGGCAGCCGTGAATATGGATTGGTCTTGTGGTAATTTGTAGACAAGGTAAATTGCATATGTTGTTTCAAGCGACACTACTTTGGATTCGATTTTTCTCTTAATTTCAAATTTGTTGCCGGCTATTATTACAAGCACTTCTCCAAATATGCAGAAACATAAAAACTCATCATTTATGTAATAGATTTAGAAAGTGTTTAAGGTTTGCATGTAGTAGAAAACTAACGTGTCGTTTATGTTTATTATTGAGCACATGGACTTGCTAAATTTTTAAAAAAACAGGGAGGTTTTACAAGTGCTTACTCATTCATTATAGATAAATTAAAGCAAAGTCCTACAATGCTTTGGGTACCGTGGGCTACAAAATCCAATCTTTAAAAATATATTTATAAGCTTTTCATAATTGATGGCTTATGTTCTTGAGCCTATTTGAGTTTATTGGGCTTCAATATTCAAGCTTTCTAGAACAACTATAAGGAGATCAACAGAATTTGAAAGTTTTCCTATGGTATCAACGAATCACTTCAAGGCAGAGTTAAAGTGGCATGGAAATATATTTGTGTACCATAGAATCAAGGAGGTCCAGGGTTTAAATATTTGAATGAATGGTATACATCAAGCATTTACGGAATATTGCAGTGTAAGTGTCTTTCTTAACGATTACCTGATTTGACCCATTTATGGAATAGAATGGAGTCACACAATGAAGTTAAAATGGACAAGTGTATGGGAAGTTATACATGAAAATTCAGACAAGGTTCATAATGTCCATAAATTAGGAAAGGGAATCCACTTCAGTGTGGCTTGTATGCAGTTATACTCAAAGATGGAAGATGTAAGATGTAACCCCCGGTACTTTTTCTAAACTCATTACTAGCCAAAATATTTATTTTCGTACCTGAGACACATTAAAACTTTTATTTTTGATTATTTGGGCTTGAGAAACGTGAGATATATTGGAAACGAGAACTTTATTCCTTGATTGACTCAACACAACCTAGAACACTCGAATTGTATTGCATTTGCCAAATTATTTGAATTATTTTGAGGTTTGGAAAAACTCTGAAGTTTATGCTTGATTTTATTGGAAAAATTATTTCGTGAACAATGGCGCAAGTTTCATAAATTTCTGAGTCCGTTTGCTATGTCGTTCGAGCCCCGGAGCGTTTATCGTGAGAAGGTTGATTTATTGGCAATAATGGTCCTTGGAGTATCACCCTACTCTTTCCCTATACTTTCATTAATTTCAAAACATACCCTATACTTATTTTATCATATATAAACCCACAACTCACCCCACTATCTTATTTTATTTAATAAATCACACACACACTCACCAAACTCTCTCTCTCTCTTTGCGAATTCCGGCCACCGCCCCTCCGCCGTGCACCAGCAGATTTCAGCCGGCCATTGCCGGAAAATTTTCTGGCCACCTCACCTTTTTACACCATCTTGTAGATCGGGACTCCCCCGTCACTCCCGTACCACCCACATCCCTCCAAACACCCCGACACACCTCCACGCGCCTACCACCGCCGCGACAACACCACCACCGCCACCCTTCTTTGTTTTTCCGAAGGTAAACACCACCCCCGCCACTTCTTTTTTTTATTATTATTTTTTTTAAAACAAAACCCTAGTTTTATTTTTATTTAAGTTCGGTTTTAATATTAAAACCTTTTTAAAAATATTTTTATTTAATGTTTTTACACCTAAAATCTCGTGTAGATTCTTGTTGTTCTCGACCCGCCGCGACTCGGTATGAACTCACCGAGTCAACTCGTGACTCGGTGAGGATTTGAGGTTTATATTTATTGTTGTTGATGTTTGGTGACAAGGGAGTGTAAGATTTTGTGTTTGGATTTAATATTAAAGGTCCGTTTGGTTTGCGTTGTGCTCGGCAACCAAGAGCCACTACCCCCGCGCCTTGGGTGGTGGTGGGGAGGGAGTATGATTATTGTTATTGTTGTAGTTTGAGTATTTAGAGTAGTTTGGGTTGAGTTTGATTCGGATTTGGATGATTTTGGTTGAGCCGAGACGGGTGAGGCTCGGTTTGGATTGATTTGGTTTCGGGTTATTTAGTTTTGACTTGGGTTTGGTTTTGAAGTATTAAAATCGTTGTGGTGATTATTTTGGGTACATGGTCTCGTGATATATTTTTTATTAGAAACGGTAACTAATAATAATAAAAACGGTTAATAATATATATACGAAATATAAAACGGATTGTTATAGTTTAGAGGACTTGTTATCGGACATGATTCTGTATTATGACATTGTGAGCTTGTATTGAACGTATTGGATTTACGGCCTTGGTTATTTGGATGTTATGGACCCTTTGGTACACGAGACGGTAGGGTACGTGATGAGGCGAAAAATGAACCGTTTTTAGGGGGTCATTTAAGCCCGGAATTGAATTTATTTGATCAAATAATACCCTAAATCGTTCCTTTTGTGATTTTAGGTACTTTGGGAGTGAAATCTAGAAAAGGAAGAAATTCGGACATTTTTGGAGCATAAAAGTGAAGAAAACGCCAAAGGCTTTTCAGAATTGATTGCGCATGTATTCATGCTTCCTAGAATGGTTATGAATAGAGCTGGCATAACAGGTCGCACGAACCTGTTAAGACACGAACCTGTTAAGACACGAACCTGTTAAGGTCAAACACGAACACGACCTGTTAGCTTATCGTGTCACTTTTCTCAAACACGAACACGACACGAAAATAAACAGGTTAACCTGTTAAGACCTGTTCAAAACCTGTTAACACTTAACATGTCACAGAACAGGAAACATTATCTATTAGATCCAAAATAAAAATTACAACTTCAATATTCATTATGTTACAAAAACATTATCTTAACGAGAACAACAACAAAAACATTACAACAACTTCAATAAAAATTACAAATCCACAATCTCTATGTTACAAATCCAGAACAACAAAAATCCAGAACAACAACAACAAAAATACAAATCCACAATCTCTATGTTACAAATCCAGAACAATCTCTATGTTATAACACTATTAAAATTATTTCTTATCCATTATTTATGTTACAAATCCAGAACAACAACAAAAATACAACAAAAACATCAAAAACATTATCTCTTAACGAGAACAACAACAAAAATTACAACCACAATCTCTATCCACAAGGTGAGTCGAACCCACCTTGGGGTGAGTCGAACCCAGCCTGTTGCAATCCTTAACGAGGTATTTCCAAACCCCTCAAAATAAAAACAACAACAAAACCCACAAGTATTTCAATCCTAACCCAAAGTCCCAAACCAAAGTGATAAAAAAACGTGACTCGGTGAGTCACGACTCACGAGTCAACTCACACCGGCCATCAACGCGCGTGACTTAGTGCGGCTTACCTTTTCTTCTCGATCTAATTACTGAGGGTGGTTAGGTGTGGGAGTGAAGGCACGCTAATGGCGAAATGATGGTGGGATTCGTTTTGACGGCACGTGTGGTAGAGATTGTTGAAGAGGAGGTCGCGGTGAGTATTTTGGTGGTGGTGGTGTGGCGTTATGAGTGGCAGTGATGGTGGTGGCGGCTAGGGTTTAGTGAGAGGAGGGAGGGAGTATATTATTTGTTGGGTGAAAGAGATGAAATGAGGATTAGGTTAGAGGAGTGAGTATATTATTTCCTGTGTGTGTACTTTATATATATATATATATATATATATTATAATCTTAACAGGTCTGACCTGTTAAGACACGAAACCTGTTAAGGTTAAAACACGAACCTGTTCAACAGGTCGTGTCGTGTCGTGTTAACAGGTTTCGTGTCAAAATTGCCAGCCCTAGTTATGAAAGAGATTTATATTGAATAAAGCTATAATAATGAAACATTCATGGAATATTGCAGTGTAATAAAGTGTCTTTCAGTCTTTCTTAAGTATTGCCCGTTTTGACCCATTTATGTAATATAACAGAGTCACACAATGGAGTTAAAAGGCAGAAGTATTTAGATATGTTTAAGTAATTATTACCTCCCACTTCCAGTAATCATGATAAAAGGTTCAGTTCGCCACCAATATAGTATCACCCTGCATTTGTAAGACCAAATATCAACTTTTCAATCCACATATATCCCAAAATTATCCCTTTTCTATGCTTCAATTATAAGTGTTACTTGTTTTAAAAATTTATGCATTAGTTTTATAACAACCATGTACCTGAGCAAAGGAGTAATGCCTCCAAACATAGGAAGAACACAAATATATAAGAGATCATCTTTATCAAACTTAGTAATATTTGGATAAAACATACCCTCAAACAAATGCCAAAAAGAAAATGTATGTATTTCATTGGAACACTCAAAAGCGCAAATATGCGTTGACTAATGATGAACCGCCTAAAATACTCGTTAATAGAATCATATCTTACCATTGAAAATCGGACGTCGGTCATGCCAGTTTTCGTGCTGTTGTGTCGTCTTTCTCTGATTTCTTATTCACGGTTTAAGTCCTCCATAGAATAGTCTATATTCCTTGCCTTGCCTATTACGTACTCTTTTGGCTCTCTTCGTCCTTCTGTAAGTAGTAGAAATCCGTTATAATCCGCTATACAAAAGTCAAACGCATAATACAAGTATGCAAGAAGTCAACAAGGTAGTAGCATAAAAATGTTTGAGCAGTTCACTAACCTATTTTTCAATTTCTTTACCCTTGTTGCCGTGGGAGGGGGTAAGAAAGAAGGAACACACCTGCAGGAAGAATTATAACAATACATAAGTTTCCACACTTAATTTGCTATTTGTGCGTACTAAACTCACATACATATTCCGGTTTATTAATGATTCATACAAAATATCGCCTAATAGTCAAAAAGTTTGAACTTCATTTAATTTACTCTTCAGTATCAAGAAGAAGGACATGTGTATTCAGATACACTAGCATCCTGCAAACTGCAATAGAAGTATGAAACATGTATTTATATTAAGTTAAAGTGTAAAACAGAATCGGTAACTTACTTTGGTGATCTAGTCCTAAAGTAACTCAGTCTCACCAAACAAAGGCCACCTACATATTCCTCAACAAAAAACTTATCGGTTAAGTTTTCTTAATAAGATGATGATATAGCCACCTACAAATTCAATAACATAGGGTAACAAACTTATATGGTCAACTAAACAAGTTAAACCGAGAACCGCTTGGCAAGCTTAAAAGACCTTTACCAAGTCTATACAAGGATATGCAAACTTCCTAGTATAAGTTATATGTTTAAGTTGTTATAATTTTTGTAACGGCAAATGTCTGCATGTAACTCTACAAAAGTAGAGGTAAGAGTCACATTTATATAAAATCCCAGACTCAAGCTCTATGAGAGTGCAGCCTGATGTCAAAGCTTCCAAACTTGGTGACATGCGAGCTAATCACTAGCCTACTGAACATTCTCAGGTCCAACCAATATTTTTATGAGGAGAACCACAAAACAATCTCAAACTCATTTGGCAAGTATTCACCTAGTTGCATATGGTAGTTTCCATCACCATAAAAACAAAACCAAAACCCAAACAAAAAAGACTAAACAAAGGACTACTAATTCATCATTCGGCTATTGAGAATGAGCTGATGAGCGTACAAGTAAAGTGGGTTCGTATTCTTTTAAATGTAAATAACATTGGGATTTCCACCTGCGTTTGAGCATGAAGAAAAAGGCCCATTTGCTTATTAATGCGTCCATGGAAAATAAATTATTCATATACAGCCATATTTATACACCCTTTTTTTAAATTAATTACACAAAACGAAATAACAAAAACCGAAAATGCATGCAAGACCTTATAACACAAACTAACCTGCATCAGGTTTCACTTTTTCATCGTTAATTGTTCCTCCTCGAACAAAAGCTTTTGAACCAGGTGCAACATCCCCTTGAAACGACTCCAGAAATTCAGCATATAAACGGGCTGTTTCATCTTCAGCCCTCTAAATAATTATTAAATTCTCTGTCAAAATCATACTAAATATCCAGACTGCACAACCTTAATAAATGCCCACAAAAGGTCGTACCTTTTTCTTTGCGTCTTCTTCTACGCAATGCTTCTGGAAAGGCATCTTCTTCCGTGTTATTGAAAAAGAGCTCATCTTTCCACCAAAACGCTTTTATCTCTAAGCCAAAAGCAACCAACATTAATCATACACATTATTTGTAAAAGAACACAAGCCTTCAAATCTGCTTATTTTGTAAACATAAGCAATTTAGACACATAAAAAAGATACTATTTTCTTACAAAAACTTCAATCGATGGCAATAAAGTAACTTTACTCTCATCTCAACTAGCACTTTATAAAAAAGAAGTCCCAAACTGTCTATTTAAAACTGCTGTTTTTGCAGCAATAATAAGCAGACAAGCAAAGCTTAAACAGGGTTGTCTGGGATTGGAGATCTTTTTCTGCGTATAACCAAGTAATAAAAAGCTGCTTATTTTGCCCCCTAACACTTCAAACTGCTTATCTGTTTGAATAAAAAGCAATCCCAAACACCCTCTAACTTAACATCTACTGCTTAAAAGTTTAAACTGTTGAAAATAACAAAATTACATGATCCTTGGGAAGGGCAACTAATACAAACAAAAATCTCATCCTAAATAAAAAAACCCAAATCAAAGCACATAAAAAAAATGACCAATTTATTAATTTTCAGTAATTTCATTTCCACAAAACCAAACTGATAAATTGTTTAATTTTTTTAAAGATGTGATGAGAAACGGAAGCCTTAGTTTTGATAAAAGAGGTTTTAAATTAAGTTACCGGTGAAAATAGTGGTTGCCGGAGGAATATTCCGGTGGATTGTGAGATCAGGTGTGTTTTGTTTTTATTGGGCTTTTTGTGCTTGGGATTGTGTTTTTCTTTTTTATTTGTGTTATTTACTCAGTAGTAAACAAAACTTAACTACTTTTTTAACTTTTTTTTTTTTTTTTTTTTTTTTTTTTTTTTGAACAACTACTTTTTTAACTGTATCTATGTGTTATTGTATTTTTTTTACTGAAAAGTTACGTCCAATATTCTCTTAAGATCCCATCAAGCCATTATGACCATTCATTTCTTGATTAAAACAAAAAAGAAAACTCTTTTAAAAAATAAATAAATATATAACTTGCAAACTATTAATCATTACGCGAAAAGAATCATACAATTACAACGAAAATTAATTCATTCTATATACTTTTGAGTAACTTTTTTTCGACAATTTTTTATAAGTGTTGAAATTTATGTCTGAAAAATCACATGTGATTTGTCAAATCACACGTGATTCCTAACATACAAATCACATGTGATTTCTCAACTCGAAAAAAAAGTTCGTCAAAAGTAAATCGAAGTGCCCATCTACTGAATATAAAAAAAAAGTGTGAAAATGATTTTTTTTAGTAATTTTGATGAAAAATGAATAGCTAGAATTGGTTAATTGAGTCTATGAAGAATATATGATTTATATTACAGGTGGCAATTTGTGCCCAAAATAAAAAAAATTGGCTAAATGGGCACATTTTTAAAAGATTTGGGCCCCCTCTTTTTTTTTGAAATAGGCATATATTGCCCATTTAGAATTTAAATAGGCATAATGGGCACACATATTTTTCTCTCAATTAGAGAACATTTAATGAAAAACTTATGGTTATATTACTTAAATATAAATGAGGTGTTACGTTTGAGGAATTTTTGTTGTTGTTTTAAGTCTTTACTAAAGTGATTCGTATAACATGCGCCCGTTTGGCCCGCGCCTGTTTGGCCCGCGCCCGTTTAGCCCGTAGCCCGTGCCCGCCCGGCCCGCCCGTTTTGCCACCTCTAATTTATATTGATCTCAACTCGTATAAAGTACAATTTTAAATAATATTTTATGAATTTTGTATTTCTAAAAGCTAGCATATATTATATGGTAAAGCTGAAAACACGTAATATATATTTTTTAATATAATATATTGATGTATGTAACCTACTAATTTAATTATCTGTATTGCTAAAATATTTTTAATTTTTTTTCTCAAAATACAGCTAATATGAGCGGTTTTTTAACAAGTTATTTCCTACGTGGCATTTTAATGTTTTAAGCATTATCCACATGTTGTAAATATTTGTTTTATCCAAATTTTAGTCCGAAAACAATATATAACTTTCACCCCAAAATCCCCAATTAATCAAAATAAAAAGGGCTAATGCATTTTTATGCATCTTCTTTGCCACGTTTTCTAACTTTTTGTAGCGTATTAAATTTTTTCTTTTTGGTATTTCATACATTTGAATTTCGTCACATTTTTGTATCATAGACCAATTTTGTGTTTCCTTTTTACCATTTTACCCCTAATTCGATAAATTTGAGTGTGCAAATGGTAGGGCTATAATGGTCAAGTAGCACATCTTTAAAATGAGATTAAATAAGAACAATGTCTGAGGAGTATCCTTTCGTTGAATGCGGTACAATGATATTATCATTATTCATGTTGTTCAAACCTTTTTCTATTATTTTTATTTTTGTTAAATGTGGTGTCACAAAATGCAAATGAGAGTGTACAAAATATAACTGCTCAACATATATTTGGTTCACAGTGTATTCATTACAAAAAGTAAATAACATAAAAAACTTATTAATTGTCCTTACACTTAAGTTTTGAATCAAAAAGATAATTCACTCTTTTGTGCGTGTTCACATCAAACTTTGGTCCAATAGGTGTGTCTGGTGGGTTTACTAGATAGGCAAACCTACCAAAATTAACTTCCAAAGGAGCCTTGAATGTGGATTGGTCTTGTGGTAATTTGTAGACAAGGTAAACTGCACACGTTGTTTCTTATTTCAAGCGATACTACTTTGGATTCGATTTTCTCTTAATTTCAAATCTGTAGCTAACTGTTATTACAAGCACTTCTCCAAATCTGCAGAAACAGAAAAACTCGTCATACATGTAATAGATTTAGAAATTGAGGTTTGCATGTAGTAGAAGCCAACTAACGTGTTCTTTATGTTTATTATTGAGCACATGGACTTGCTAAATATTTTAAAAACGAGAAGGTTTTACAAGTGCTTACTCATTCATTACAGATAAATTGAAAGATTGGTCATAATATGCTATCACACGCCAAAGCAAAGTCCTACGATGCTTTGGGTACCGTGGGCTACAAAATCCAAATGTTTAAAGATCTATTTTTAAGCTTTTCATAATTGATGGCTTATGTTCTTGAGCCTATTTGAGTTTATTTGGTTTCAATTTCAAGCTTTCTAAAACATCTATAAAAGAGATCAATAGAAATTTTGAAAGGTTTCCTATGGTATCAACGAATCACTAAAGGCAGAGTTAAAGTAGCATGAAAATATATTGTAAACTAGAGAATCAAGGAGGTCCAGGGTTTAAAGATTTGGATAAATGAAATACATCAAGCATTTATGGAATATTGTAGTGTAAGTGTCTTTCTTAACGATTACCTGATTTGACCCATTTATGGAATATAATGGAGTCACACAATGAAGTTAAAATGGACAAGTGTCTGGGAAGTTATACATGAAAATTCAGACAGTTGAGGATGAAAGAACTTGTTGGATACAGAGATAAAGTGATGTGTCATAATGTCCATAAATTGGGAATGGGTAATCCACTTCAGTGTGGCTTGTATCATTGTATGCAGTTATACTCAAATATGGAAGATGAAAGTGGTTTTTTGAGTGGTATACAAAGTATCCTCAAGTTACACACATCTACGTTCATGTTTTAACCTTTGTGAAAATATGTAGTTGTATGGAAAAATTCAAAATGTAAGGGTGTCTCATTTACCAATAAACATGTATGGGAAACTGTTAGAACTAAGACTCCAAAACTGCAGTGGTTTTCCTTGGTATGGCACTCTTAATGTGTAAAACCTCGTAAGAATCCATATAATTAAAAACGTTTAATTATATATTAATCTCTGTCATTATTTTAATCACCATTTTTACAGGAAAATTTGAAATTTTCTTATTATATTAAATGGTCACGATTACGATATTGCAAAATTCACCAAACGACAAAACAAGTTCTCGACACGTTTAACAAAATATTAAAAACTTACTAATCCTAATTAATAACAAATTACAACCAAACGTGCCCTTAATATCTTTTCTCAGCCCAATACCTCGAACACTATTCATCAGCCCAAGAAATAAGCCCAACTTCAATTTCTAAAAATTTCATATGATCGACTAAACTAGCTCCAAAATGCCTCTCATTCTCTCGATTTTTATACACGACTTATATATATTTTTGCACCATCTCATTCCTCACCTTGCCAACTATTAGTGTGTCGAGTGTCATGTTCATAGGACGACTTTTGATATGTTTTTAGGAGGCAAAGTGATTGACAAAAAATCCAACCAATCGACATAAAATAAATTCATTTCTTAACCGTTTCGACTCTAGTTTGTTTTTATGAGTTCCAAATAATATTTCTAAGATGATTTCATGTTTAGAAATCATATTCGATCAGCCAAGGCCAAGAGATATACGATTTTACAAATCGTATACATGGTTAAATGGTAGTCGACATATATGGTGACTCACAAGAACAATTTCCATATTTTATGCCCTCCCATTCATCCTAAAGTCCTAAGATCACACTAAATAGATAATAGAAATAGTTCCTTACTAACACAACATAGTAATATATGTTTGTTGAGATAATTAGAACCATACGCTATACAAAAATGTCTCCTATATCTATCACACCTTCACCACCTTTCTTACTTCATAAAACACTCCAAACTCCCATTCTCTCATAAAATCATCTATACAAGTCCAAGAACAATAATATACAAGTTTGGAAGCAAGGAAGTAGAATCGGGTTCATTTTATACGTTTATTACTTGGGTAAAAATCGTACGTACCTAGTTCTTGTGTTTCCTTCGTCCATACTCGTTTCTCTACCCCCTAGAGGTGTAGTAAGTTGTTTCAAGCTCTTTTCAATTCATATCACTCGTTAATTAAGTTCCATGCATCACGTATAATGTTATGTCGAAAGTTTATAGTTTCATGTATATATTTACGTACGTATAAACTTGTAGCAACACAAACGTGGCTAGCCTCTATCTTGGAAGGCCTAGGAGTCACGACACACACTTGTTTCACGTTTATTTTACGATTCATGCATCATACGAACTTATTTTAAACCTAGATAGAATCAAATATAAAAACTCTAAACACTTAGAAAAAATTCTAAGTCTTTAACATATATAGAAACGATCCATGTAGCCCAAGAAACGAACGTATGTATGAAAATTTTACTTAACGAGCACCATATATTTTTATACGACTCAATAGACCACCTAGCTAACTATCATTTTCGTTTATATAACTTGTAAAAATACTCACGTTTCGACACTCAAATTACTTCATTTTGATCGGCAAATCACAAGGTTTTCTAAATCCCATTTTATTCAAAAACTTAATAAACTCGATTGGGCTTATACTAAGCCTAATAAGACTTAGCGTTTATCAGTCCACCAGGCCCATAAAATATATTTTTAGAATCACAAAAGTAGCCCAAGTCCATGCCCAAAACTATTTTCATGCCCTCGCCTCTAAATTTCTTAACGGGCCTTTGTTTTGGTTCGTTAAGGCCCAATTACTAAAAAAATAAGCTTTTTAGCAAATAAGCTGTTGAAATAAGCTTGTTATTAATAAAATAAGCTTCGGAAATTTTTATATAATTTTTCTCATAATTTTTGTACATTTGGACTAAAAATGTAATGCGACGACACCTTGAGGGACTAAAACTGCCAAACTGTTAAAACAAAGGACTGGAACAGTAAAAACAGAAACTATAGGTTATAAAATGACATAATATTAATTTCCAAGCTTAGATTGTAATATTGGACATGTACTGGACTGTAATTATAAATTATATATAAAAAGGACTAACGGTGTAACGCTAACGCCGTTAGTATAAAAAGTGTAAAAACTGGAAAAGGACAAGGACCAACATATTATATTTGACATTCTTATTTTATTTTCTATTTTACGTCACCCATCACGTCATATGCATTTTTATTCCGTTTTATTTATATATTATTTATTTTTACGTTAATAATATATATAACGACTTTTTAACTAATTATCATTACGCATTACTATCATCATGGTTGAAAAGGAAAAACTTTAGAAATAATAGCACATCTCATCATATTATTATAAACATAATAATTCCATTCGCATATCATCTTTTCATCTTAACGATTTATCGTTATTCATTTACCAAATAGTATTTGGTTAGATTCTCAGATAAATTTATTTATCAGGTTCCGTATCAAAGACGTTTCCATAATCATTCTCATAATCTCATCCTACTTTACTTTTCATCATCCCAACATCAATCAAGGTGAGTCATAGCCCCATTTCCAATACTTGTTTTTAACTCTTTGGGGGAGATACATGCTTACATATACTTTGATAATTTTATAAGTATATGAATAAATTACATGATTCAAATCAATTTCCTTATTAATAGTTACCTGATGAAGTTTATGACTTAATATGTGATAAATATATGTTACTGGTAAAATACTTAACTGAAATACTGATACTCAGATGATAATGTTTTCAATTTGATTATTGTGGTATGTGATGTATGTATGTTACTGGCGAAATACTTAACTGAAATACTGATACTCAGATGATAACGTTTCCAAATTGATTACTGTGGCATGATACTTGACTATACTATACTATCCTGAATGATTCCATTATCTCTATATGACATTTCTATGTTCAATAGAAATAATTGCTAGGAAGAGCACCAATACTCTAGTTACATTATTACCTTGATATTGCCTAAGTTACCTTCATCGCCATAAAGTCCCTCAATCATGAGCCATTAATCAATTGTATGTGAGCGGGAATATAGTGAACAACTTTGAAACCTATTAAGGATTGACCTCCTATCCCACTAATACTTGACGGAATGCCATATGCATATGGTTAGTCGTATTAGTCGTGATACACTATATTTGAATAAAAATAGGAATTGGCAAATCACCTATTATAAGAGGGAAAAATTTATCATTGACTTGATAAATCACCTCTTTTGTTAACGTTTTGCGTGTCATGAGGCTTGGTGCAATATCCATAAGGAAATGTATGTTTTCAACATATATTTAGATACAGCTGTATAGGTATTTAACCAGACTTGAATTGTATGTCTCATTAAATTAGCATCATGAGTTTCCAGCTCATGTTAGGATTATTGATCATTTATTTGAATTTGATTGAATATCTATATGATTTATCTGTGATTATAATCAACATTACTCAATACTTGTTCCATCACTGTTTGTATTTATCATTACCAAATATTCCTGAAATCTATTGAAATAAACGGTTTTCCATAAAGCTCTATGAACTCACCAACCTTTGTATTGACACTTTTAAGCATGTGTATCTCAGGTAATTAACGGAGCAGGACAAGACACGGAGCGCGCATTTATTACTCTGATAAATTAAAATGGTGTAAAAATCAAATATGTCATTCTTTCAAGCCTTTATATCTTTTAATAAGATTCTAAATCAAATGGTTCATCTTTTATCAAAAATATTATTTGAATGACAAAAAACTTTCAAAACGCTTCTTTTAAGCCGTTTTATGAGATTATAACTTCGATCCTCCCCGTAACACCCAAATTACTTTTCCGCTGCTACAAACCTAAATTTGGAGGTGTTACATATTGGCATCAGAGCTAGAGTTATAGAGAATTAAATTTTTTCAAACATTAAACTATAACTACACTTTCAAAATAAGTGATTTTACACCATACTATTTTATGCCCTCTGTGTCTGCAGACTGCCGTGCTCAATACCTTATCTGTTGAGATTATCTTACATGTTTAGAAATTACTCTTACACAATAATTATTTCATCTGTACTGTTATATCTTTAACATACAAAATCCTCATAAAATATTATTCTCGGTCAATACAGTAAAATATCTTCAGAAACTCCCGTGAATATCAAAACTACTCTCCATAATACTAATACTTCACCTATCAATCAAAATTCCCCGAATACTGAAGATCCTTACGTACAAATATCACAACCCCAGCCTGATATAGAACTCACTCAGAGATCACCTCCATCGTCACCTATTCATTCACCTTTACGTCAAAAACTCAGGAGAGCTACCGAATCATATGAAGATTTGATTGGTGGCCAGGCAACATTCGAAGTTAGACAAAGTTCAAGCCAAAGGATGCCGTGGAAGAATGTTGAGCCAAATTCTCCGTTACCTTATACTTCAGATTCCTCAATACCAGATTTTCCAAATAATTTATCCTCACCTAACTCACCCGACTACAATATAAGCACTCCTGATACAATATGGAATCTTATTTATCGACAAGCCAGCATATTGGATGCTCACACTGAACAGCTAAAAGGGTTACGACCAACTCAATTTGAATGGTACGACCGTAACCTTGACGCATTGTTCAAAAGGGCGGATGCTGAGGGACGAACAATGTGTGAATTAGGAATAAAGATTAATGAGATAAAGGACAACACCAACCAGGAGCTTGGAAGCTTGGACTCCAGGGTCCGTTGTGCAAGAAGAGAACACGGTCATACACATGGAAGAGTTGAAGATATTGAAAGAACCCTATGGATGGCCAGAGACGCAGCCAGAAACCAGGGTCAAAAGATTTCCGCATTAGAGACTATGTTGGCAAGTCAAATGAACATGTGTCAAGAACGTTTCTCAAACATGGAAGCTGCACAACTTGAACTTGAGAAAGAAGTCAGATATTTACGTCAGAGGCGTAACTAATCTTAAGTTTACAAGTATCCTTGTTGTACCTACTAAACCAAATAGTTTTGGTTAATATTTCATGTAATGTTCAATAAATCTGAAACTTCAGAACTTGTAATCAAATCATAATGCATAATAACCTCCTTTCTGTTATATCTCTATGTTATGAATCGATCTTTCCTTTTATATCAATCATGCATGTAATGAATCCTCATATCTTCATGCAAAAATCTCATCATTTGTTATTTTCTTTGATAACCAAATGATTCTACGCAGATCAATGGAGTATTAATAAAAGATCTTGTATCGTTTATCTTGCAAAAACAATCAGTCAAGTTATTAATATTCTGTTTACCTCTGTAATGTTATTCAAATCTACTGTAAGATTTCTTACAATTGTTAAGATTTCTTAAACATACCATAATTAACCCAAAATCTGAAGAATTGTCTAAATATCAATTTTTGAAATGGAATTTAAAGAATTGAGAAAAGATTATTAAATTTTAGCTTTAATAGACAAGTCGGTTTGTTCCTTAGTAATCCCATATCAAGAGTTGATCATTTATATATGATACAACACAGACATATCTTGAAATTAGATTACAGTAGGGAGTCAATTCAGTCTATCATCAATGAAATAATTAACTTCATTATTTGAATTATTCTGATATTATATGGATTCTAATGTTGAGTTTCATTAATGATTTCAGAAAATGGACAACATGAACAATGCATATCCATCATCATCAGAAATCACCATGACTCCTAGAGCTATCAAGAAATTGGTAAATGACATAGTGTCAGTGGTACTAGAAGGGACTACCGTAGTTTATCCGAGAAGAGAGACGGGTATACTTGGTAAGCACCACCCTGCAAGTTTCATGAAGTATAGGCCACCTCACTTAAAAATTCAAGAAGGAATGATCAACCCTACCCTCAACCATAATCAAGGAATTAGGCACGGGGTTATACCTAATGGAAATAACCAAAAGCGAAAACTCCCCGAAATAGGAACCATCAACCCCATCTACTGCAACATCATAAATGCTCAAGACCGCTATCGTAAACATCTAGAAGATTGTATGAACTATCAACGTCAGCTGGAATACAATCAGAAAGCTAATAGAAATTGCCTCATCACACCTGTTACTGGAAGTGGTTATCGTGGAAGTCAACCCTTGTGTCAAAAATGCAACAAGCATCACACAGGAATCTGCATGGTTAAGTGCATGAAATGTCAGAAAACATGTCACAAGGCAATTAGCTGTAAGACTCAGGACAGGAAAGGACAACCAACAACTGTAGTATGCCATGTATGTGGTGGAAAAGGGCACTACAAAAGCCGATGTCCAAACTACAATGTTAATTGGAAAGCCAAGACTTTTACAAGGGAATGAAGAATCTTTAAAGACCTTGATAGTATCAAGGGAATGGCAACTATATTTAAACAGATGAATAAATTCCTGTTGTAGATAAATAAAATCTAGTTTAAGAATTTCCTAAGTTGTATCTCTTTCCTGTATTTTACTTTAGGTTACGATGGATGTAACCTAAGTATAACAACTATCTTTCTACCGTATCGAAAAATCTACCTTGTAATATTTCCATAATAATGATAATCTACGTTAATTTCAATTTCTGTCCCATTTACCAAATAACAATATACTATATTTACTCCAGAAATTTCTGATTCATAGTATGAACCCTAAAATTTTCTACTTTATTCTTAAAAGGAATTACGTGTTATATCACAAAAACAACACGTTGAACACCATCTAAAACAATTTATAGGAACATATGATTGAGCCAAACATCACATCATTTGGTCCTCAATTATACATAGCCTGATCAACTATGTCTAATTTAGGAAGAATTATGTTATGAAGGGAACAGTGATATTTTCAAATTTTTAAATAACAATCTTCATTCAAAAGCAAAATATAGAGCTAAAATGAAATGTTCATAAATAATACATTGAACAAACCACAATAAATACCTATCTTACCTCATCACCATTATGATAAGAAACCAACAAAAGTACAAGTGAGAGAACCCAAATAATTCACAAAGACGGATAGAAGACCCAAATAGCGGAAATTTTATTAAAATCTGTAAAAATTAATACATAAACAAATAATTAGCATCGGAAGTGCTACCGTTACAATTATTACAATATAAACCATAGAATCTTCAATAGGTTGGTCCGCAATGGCAACAAAGACTCCCACCAACAAAACAATAGTAAGAGCCACCACAGGATGAATCACCCTAATTATGCGGAAAGATAAATATAAACAAAACATTAAAAACAATAATGAGAACAAATTCCTAAACATAAAAACAAAATGAGTTTTATTCCTTATTCGTTAAAAGTACATAGAAACACAACAAGAACTTAATTTAAAACAACCCTAGCTCAAGATTTTTACCCCCATATCTTGTCAACGGTAATGGCTAGGATAGTGAGGGGTACGACAAACATCAAGATCACGACCAAGAATCCCAAGTCTTCATCTGGAACATATGCTAAGTAGATAGCGGCAAGGACGACATACACAATCGCTAAGATGGTGATGAGGTGCGGCATTTTGAGATGGAAAATGAGAGGAAAATGGTTGATGGAAGAAGTGGAAATTTGGAAGTGGTATTTATAGGCTAGAATATAGTCGCTGGGTACTATTCCCGACCGTTGGACACTATGCACTAGCCGTTATTTCACTATTCATGACCACTATTTTCAATATTCACAACCCTTAAATACATCAGTTATTTTGTCTTGTCTAGTATAGGTAAATCTAACTGAATCACATTTCCTTAATTTTAGTAATAAAAATCTCTCGACAACCCTCGGTTCAAAAATTCTTTACTCAAGTAATCACGTTAAATTTGAATTTCGGGACGAAATTCAGAATGACATGTGGGTACTGTAAAACCTCGTAAAAATCCATATAATTAAAAACGTTTAATTATATATTAATCTCTGTCATTATTTTAATCATCATTTTTACAGGAAAATTTTAAATTTTCTTATTATATTAAATGGTCACGATTACGATATTGCAAAATTCACCAAACGACAAAACAAGTTCTCGACACGTTTAACAAAATATTAAAAACTTACTAATCCTAATTAATAACAAATTACAACCAAACGGGCCCTTAATATCTTTTCTCAGCCCAATACCTCGAACACTATTCATCAGCCCAAGAAATAAGCCCAACTTCAATTTCTAAAAATTTCATATGATCGACTAAACTAGCTCCAAAATGCCTCTCGTTCTCTCGATTTTTATACACGACTTATATATATTTTTGCACCATCTCATTCCTCACCTTGCCAACTATTAGTGTGTCGAGTGTCATGTTCATAGGACGACTTTTGATATGTTTTTAGGAGGCAAAGTGATTGACAAAAATTCCAACCAATCGACATAAAATAAATTCATTTCTTAACCGTTTCGACTCTAGTTTGTTTTTATGAGTTCCAAATAATATTTCTAAGATGATTTCATGTTTAGAAATCATATTCGATCAGCCAAGGCCAAGAGATATACGATTTTACAAATCGTATACATGGTTAAATGGTAGTCGACATATATGGTGACTCACAAGAACAATTTCCATATTTTATGCCCTCCCATTCATCCTAAAGTCCTAAGATCACAGTAAATAGATAATAGAAATAGTTCCTTACTGACACAACATAGTAATATATGTTTGTTGAGATAATTAGAACCATATGATATACAAAAATGTCTCCTATATCTATCACACCTTCACCACCTTTCTTACTTCATAAAACACTCCAAACTAACTCCCATTCTCTCATAAAATCATCTATACGAGTCCAAGAACAATAATATACAAGTTTCGAAGCAAGGAAGTAGAATCGGGTTCATTTTATACGTTTATTACTTGGGTAAAAATCGTACGTACCTAGTTCTTGTGTTTCCTTCGTCCATACTCGTTTCTCTACCCCCTAGAGGTGTAGTAAGTTGTTTCAAGCTCTTTTCAATTCATATCACTCGTTAATTAAGTTCCATGCATCATGTATAATGTTATGTCGAAAGTATATAGTTTCATGTATATATTTACGTACGTATAAACTTGTAGCAACACAAACGTGGCTAGCCTCTATCTTGGAAGGCCTAGGAGTCACGACACACACTTGTTTCACGTTTATTTTACGATTCATGCATCATACGAACTTATTTTAAACCTAGATACAATCGGATATAAAAACTCTAAACACTTAGAAAATATTCTAAGTCTTTAACATATATAGAAACGATCCATGTAGCCCAAGAAACGAACGTATGTATGAAAATTTTACTTAACGAGCACCATATATTTTTATACGACTCAATAGACTACCTAGCTAACTATCATTTTCGTTTATATAACTTGTAAAAATACTCACGTTTCGACACTCAAATTACTTCATTTTGATCGGCAAATCACAAGGTTTTCTAAATCCCATTTTATTCAAAAACTTAATAAACTCGATTGGGCTTATACTAAGCTTAATAAGAATTAGCGTTTTATCAGTCCACCAGGCCCATAAAATATATTTTTAGAATCATAAAAGTAGCCCAAGTCCAGGCCCAAAACTGTTTTCATACCCTCGCCTCTAAATTTCTTAACAGGCCTTTGTTTTGGTTCGTTAAGGCCCAATTACTAAAAAAATAAGCTTTTTAGCAAATAAGCTGTTGAAATAAGCTTGTTATTAATAAAATAAGCTTCGGAAAATTTTATATAATTTTTCTCATAATTTTTGTACATTTGGACTAAAAATGTAACGCGACGACACCTTGAGGGACTAAAACTGCCAAACTGTTAAAATAAAGGACTGGAACAGTAAAAACAGAAACTATAGGTTATAAAATGACATAATATTAATTTCCAAGCTTAGATTGTAATATTGGACATGTAGTGGACTGTAATTATAAATTATATATAAAAAGGACTAACGGTGTAACGCTAACGCCGTTAGTATAAAAAGTGTAAAAACTGGAAAAGGACAAGGACCAACATATTATATTTGACATTCTTATTTTATTTTCTATTTTACGTCACCCATCACGTCATATGCATTTTTATTCCATTTTGTTTATATATTATTTATTTTTACGTTAATAATATATATAACGACTTTTTAACTAATTATCATTACGCATTATTATCATCATGGTTGAAAAGGAAAAACTTTAGAAATAATAGCACATCTCATCATATTATTATAAACATAATAATTCCATTCGCATATCATCTTTTCATCTTAACGATTTATCGTTATTCGTTTACCAAATAGTATTAGGTTAGATTCTCAGATAAATTTATTTATCAGGTTCCGTATCAAAGACGTTTCCATAATCAATCTCATAATCTCATCCTACTTTACTTTTCATGATCCCAACATCAATCAAGGTGAGTCATAGCCCCATTTCCAATACTTGTTTTTAACTCTTTGAGGGAGATACATGCTTACATATACTTTGATAATTTTATAAGTATATGAATAAATTACATGATTCAAATCAATTTCCTTATTAATAGTTACCTGATGAAGTTTATGACTTAATATGTGATAAATATATGTTACTGGTAAAATACTTAACTGAAATACTGATACTCAAATGATAATGTTTCCAATTTGATTATTGTGGTATGTGATGTATGTATGTTACTGGCGAAATACTTAACTGAAATACTGATACTCAGATGATAACGTTTCCAAATTGATTACTGTGGCATGATACTTGACTATACTATACTATCCTGAATGATTCCATTATCTCTATATGACATTTCTATGTTCAATAGAAATAATTGCTAGGAAGAGCACCAATACTCTAGTTACATTATTACCTTGATATTGCCTAAGTTACCTTCATCGCCATAAAGTCCCTCAATCATGAGCCAATAATCACTTGTATGTGAGCGCGAATATAGTGAACAGCTTCAAAACCTGTTAAGGATTGACCTCCTATCCCACTAATACTTGACGGAATGCCATATACATATGGTTAGTCGTATTAGTCGTGATACATTATATTTGAATAAAAATAGGAATTGGCAAATAACTTATTATAAGAGGGCAAAATTTATCATTGACTTGATAAATCACCTCTTTTGTTAACGTTTTATGTGTCATGAGGCTTGGTGCAATATCCATAAGGAAATGTATGTTTTCAACATATATTTAGATACAGCTGTATAGGTATTTGACCAGACTTGAATTGTATGTCTCATTAAATTAGCATCATGAGTTTCCAGCTCATGTTAGGATTATTGATCCTTTATTTGAATTTGATTGAATATCTATATAATTTATCTGTGATTATAATCAACATTACTCAATACTTGTTCCATCACTGTTTGTATTTATCATTACCAAATATTCCTGAAATCTATTGAAATAAACGGTTTTCCATAAAACTCTATGAACTCACCAACCTTTGTGTTGACACTTTTAAGCATGTGTATCTCAGGTAATTAATGGAGCAGGACAAGACACGGAGCGGGCAATTATTACTCTGATAAATTGAAATGGTGTAAAAATCAAATATGTCATTCTTTCAAGCCTTTATATCTTTTAATAAGATTCTAAATCAAATGGTTCATCTTTTATCAAAAATATTATTTGAATGACAAATAACTTTCAAAACGCTTCTTTTAAGCCGTTTTATGAGATTATAACTTCGATCCTCCCCATAACACCCAAATTACTTTTCCGCTGCTACAAACTGATGCGTAGGGATTGCACCAGGCTTTACCTCTCGAGGGATCTCGAGAAGCTTACAACCCCCACCAGGCAGTGTACCTGATCGTTGTAGTATAGTATAGTGACAAGTACCGGGGGATTGATCGTTCAGCTAGGAATAGTGTCGCTAGGATTAGAAAATCTAAATACTAGTTCTAGAGGTGAAGGATGATTATTTTTGTATTTTTATATTTTTTAGAAAGCAAGTAAAAATCTCGGGTTTGAAGGATTTGGGCGGAATTAGTTGCTAGTCAACTAACCCAATACTAAAGATGCAATCAAAATAAAATACTAGAAATGAAAATAAACTAAATTAAACTAAGGTTGTGAGCAATAAGTGGAGAAATTGTGTTTACTTAGATTTCACTACTCCCTAGATATCTTTTACACGTTAATTACTTGTTATAGTTGCGTGGATGATGGATTATATTCCTTAATACCATTCATGGGGTGGCGCACTTAACTCCCCAATCCTATGAGTGCCTACTTCACTCCTATGTCGAGCCGGCTAAGAAGCTCCTAACATGGGATCATTAGAATTTACTCATGCATTAAATACAATCAATAAAACCTAGTGCACATCGGTTCATGTTTCCTAAGACGTTCAAGCATGTTACCTGTCACACCCCCAATTTACCTGACTTGCAGCGGAATGGAATACCTGGGGGTGTCTGTCATAGCACCACAGTTACAGTTACATTGAACGACCTAAAGTGTCGTTTGGAAAATACTTCATTTGATCATTGAAATAATCTAGAGTTTACAAAATGAGGTCCCCAAAATGTGTTGCATGTTTATGAAAAACAAATCATACTAGATCAAACGTTTACATAAGTGCATGAAATAATGATGAGACGCGTCGACCCTGCGACTCCATGAAGGTCCAAATGCATGTCACATGAGCTACTTTAATAACCTGAAATACATTGCTAAAACTTCAACACGAATGTTGGTGAATTCCATAGGTTTATAAAATGTAATGTTGTACGGCCACCACAAGTATAAGTGCATGACAAAAGTCACGTAAAATAGTACAATAGACCTTAAGCTCATGACCCTGCAGCTATGACTGATGAAATTATATGCCCCTCCCGAATGTTTTACCAGAACACTCGTAACTGTGTCTAAATGAAATGCATCCGCTTACGGTTGGTAATCACTACCACGGATGGAGGCGTCACCCTCGATAGATCTATCCACTCATTCTCGCTTAATCGGCAAATTAACGGTCCATGATAATAAACAGGGGACTTTAACTGAATGGTAAGGCAACTTAAGCAATGTACATATGTTTTGGTACTTGGGCTCGTACTAAAATGATTGATGCAATGTATTCCCCCGTGGGATTTGAAAACAATCAAAAATGTTGAATTGAAAACGGGGCAATGAAAACTCACCTTAACTGATGATACTGTGATGATGTGAAATGAACAACCATGAACATGTAATGAGCTGAAAAACAAGGCGCGCACACTAGCCGCAACCTAATATGAATGATGAACGATCTACTTTAGATCACAAACTGATGTTATGAATGTCCATGCACATGTTTCCTATACCACTCTACTCTTTGAAAAACACTTGTTGTTATCAAAATATACCTTTTCCAAGACTTAGGAAAATATTGCTACTAGAAAATAAACTAGTTGAAATGTATATATATATAAATATATATCGTATGAATCAATGTTAGTGTTGAAATCCTCGGGTTGAAATCCTTGAAATAACGCCTTGTAGTAATAAAAATATACTTGTAATCACTAATACTTCGTTAGTTATGAAATTGGGTACTTGGTATTATTTCTAGAAATCTAGAGTTACTACATAGTTTTAGCGTTGTTATTTCTAAAATCTGTCAAAACCAAATGAGTTTTGCCGATATTCAAACGTGAATATCTTTGTCGTTATAAGTCCGTTTTACTTGTTCTTTATATCCACGGTTACGTCTTAGTATGTAGTAATATATTTTGGAAAACTTGGCTCCTCCGGGTTACGTCTAAAGCCTCTTTTTGTCTGACGAAAAACGTCCAACAGCATGTAATTTTCAGAAAAATACTTTTCGTCAATTAACTTGCAAAAATCATAACTTCTTCGTTATAAGCTCTTTTTAATCCGTTCTTTCGCCTACGGATTCGTTTTTGAAAGTATTTTCTAAAATTTTTTCCAAAGTTTCCTTTGTTTTTACTGATTTTCCAGAATTTAACAAAATGGGACAGTAGGTATATTTACTTGTTACAAAACCATTTCCAAGGTTCAAAACTAGTTTCAACATCAACCAAAACTCTTGCAAACACCACAAAACTATACTAATCCTACCATACACCTTCTTAGGGTGCCATGGGTTCCTAATGACTAGTAATCATGTTAATTTAACAAAGGAACACCTAAATCACAATCTAGGGTTTGTATGTTCAAAAAGTATACAAAAATAAAGTGGTATAACTAGTTTGTGCATGAAATTAAGCATGAATACCATAAGATACATATGTTAATTTGATGAAAACATGAAAATAAATTTGAATACTCACTTTGAAATAATAGGTGATGAGATGATTAGAAACCTTGGATTACTTGTGTTTTTGTGGTATGATTCTTGATTAGGATGACAAAATGAACAACTTCTATGCTTTAACTTTTGGAAAATGATCACTTGATCATGGTGTATGAGTTTGGTCGTGGGTTTGGTGATGGAGAAGAGATAAGATGAGCTTTTGATTCTTGAAATTATGTATGATTATGTGTTAGTGGTTTATGTAAATAAGTGGTATAAGTATAATAGTATAATACTTGTACATAATGACTAAAGGTTAAGAATACAAAATGAAATTGCCTTGTGAGGACTTTAGGGGGCCTGTTCCATGTGGATGAGGGGGGGGGGGGGGTTGGGGTAGTCTTGATTTAATTAGGAAATTTGTGTAGGATATGTGTTGATATGTGTTATTAGTTAAAATCGGGTACCGGGTTTGATAGAAATAAATGTTAACAAAGTTATTCGGGATGAAATAAAGTTGTAAATATGTTAAAAATATGTTGGGTACAAGTACTGAGTGTTCGGGTGATTATTGTTTAGTTTTCACGAAAACCGTCGCAATATTTATAAACTTACGTTATAAATAAAATAAATTTCCAAAATATTGGGTAAATGAATATTATAACTTTTATGATGATAAAATGGATATAAAAATATGTCAGGACCACTGTGGGAATATTTAGATATATTCGTCGTGTATAAACCATGTGTTAACGTTTATTATAAATAATTATAAGAAAACGTTAAATGTATCAAATATATAAATTTGAAAATCCTAAGAGTGGTATAACATGTAAATGACCTACTGATGATATGCAGACTGTCTCTAGTCCGTATGCAGTGTCCTTACTGATAATGAAATGAATTCGCACCTAAATCTATACGGTTACGCGAATTTTAATACCCGTAAACTAAATTTACGATGAAATGTGTAATGCAAGTGAATAGTAAAAACTTTTTCGGCAATGAATAGTGTTCAGTGAATAGTAAAATTTTTGAATGCTTCTCGGAATGTCAAACTGACACAAAAAATGATGAATAGTAAACTGATGAATAGTGTTTTTCCAAAGTTTGGGAAATGACCTGAAATGATGAGTTGTGACAGTCTTCCCCTCTAAAAGGAACTTCGTCCCGCAGTTCAGTTTATGTTGGTCTCTGAAAACGTATTGGTGAAAAGGTGATGATATTCAAGAATTCCAGCGAACTCTCACGATAGGAATTCGACTCTGCTTCCACTGTTTGACCTAACTGTCCATGATTTCTACTTGTTCTCCTGCAAGGTTTATGTTTGACTTTGGGTTGGATTCCTTTCCAAATGGGATTATGAGTGACTCATCTGAAAGTCATTTATGGGGATTTGAAAATGTGAAATATGTTTGTGTAATCCTGCTGTTCTCTAACAATGTTCAAGTCTGACGGCCACTAGGCCTACTCTGTCTGAAATATTAGATGGTCCAGTGTATATCGGGTTTAACTTTCCAAGTTTTCTGAATGATAGCATGCCTTTCCTAGGCAGAACTTTCAATATAACTCTGCCTACCAACTTGAAGTTTTAATGGTTTACAACTTATTGAACTTGTAACTGATTCTTGACTTGTAGGAAATTTCTGGTTATTTCATGAATGCCTACTAGACTAGTGAGTTGAGCTTTTTTCCGAGTTTGGCCCATCAATAGATGGTCTGCGCTTCTTAATGTTTTAAATGTGATACTGGTAATATATACTGCTGAATTCTGCCAGAACTCGAGTTTGTATGCTAGTTGGTCGATTCTAAAATGAATCTTAAATGGTCCAATATGCTAAAGGTTCAACCTCTCTTGTTATCCAATTTGTATCATGCCAATCCAAGGCAATGCTTTTAACTTAGTTTGTTCTCCCACTTGAATCTGGATGGTTTGTTGTTCAGGATACCCAATCCAAATGATGTGTGTTATGTACCAAGCTAACTTCTGCCAGTTTCTCGCTGGTGGTGTGATAACTATTGTTGTAGATGAATTTGATTCATGTTAAATGATTAGTCCAACCATTTCTAGGGTCAATCACTCATGCTCTGAGCATACTTTCCTATGTTTGAATTGTTCTCCCGCTTTGACCATCGGTCTGAGGGTGATAGGTGATGTTTACATCTAAATGGGGTTCTGAAGGAAATTCTGAAATGATTACCTGAAGTCCAAGGTGAATCGGGTTCCTTAAAAGGAAATAACTGAAATAGGTACAATAAATCTTTGTGACTAAATCCACAACGTTCGGTCCTTCGAACTTGGCGTTATCTGAAGGGATAGAATATAGGTAACAATCTGATTCCTTGTGTTTCGTTCCAACGGATGATAAGACACATGTCTTTCTTTGTCTAGTGGGTTTAGTCTCCACTACTGAAGTTCGTGATTAATTTGTGATGTTCCTCCTAATTCCTTCATCACATATTCCAAATATTCTTTATTGTCAAGTCACAAATCCTAAATGCATAAGCGATGTTGTAGGGAAATTGGTTCTGGAAATTTGTCTCGCAATTGTGAGTTTTAGTTGAAATCCTTTTCTGAATAAACGAATTTAGAAAATTGAGCAAATGATTTACTAAGTAATATTTTTCCTGATGATTCAAAATTTCAGTAGTTATGAAGTAGAAAAATGTTTTCAAACATGTTGTGATTAAGACTGCTTACCAAAGTTTGATGTCTATGTATATTTCTCATTGTACAATAGTGTTGCTAAAGATTGACCAAAAAGGATCGTACTTGTTCAAAATAGGAATTTCAGAAATCATTTTTCCACAAGGTATGTGATTTATGTAAACGCAATTCTTGAATCAACTTTGTCTAAAAGTGAAAACACTAACAAGGATAAAATGGTAGAATAGGAAATGTTCGCTTGAATGCATAGATGTCTAACATTTAGTTCCTGAGGTTGGATAATGCCTATTGGTGGTTATCTGGCATAACTACAAGCATAGGTATTTAGACTAACTTAAGTCCTGAAATAGTTTAGCGATGTAATTGGCAAGGCGAACGTATCACTTGATGTTGTGTCGATGAATGTCTATTCTGTTTTCCCATGTAGATAAGGAGATATGTTCTGGTTTGATCCCTTTCTTGGTATGAAGGTGAGGTTATCTGAAATTTCTAGAGACATAATGCCTTAGGGGAATCTACATCGATATTCTTGATTCAAACAATTGTCCTTTGTGAAAACTTACTGCAGGAAAGTTTATGTATGGATAAGGCCATGTTTAAATGAAATGCTCTACAGTCTCAATTAGAAGCTTGGTTTATTTCTATTGTGTTGTCCTGCGGACATTTATATTGAGTTCAATCCTGTAGCTCAGTCTAGCTAGTACCCTTGAATAATAACATTGAGCAACTAGGTCAGAGATGGTGATTCGGATGGTCTCGCAGTATCTTAGGATTTGTTGTTGAGTTATGAATTCTCTCACTATATGCTTCTAGTCCTAGTTAGCAGTTCTGTAATCCCTTCGTTGCTTTTATTGTATATAGGAATCCTGCATGTAATTGATATGGAAAGTCTCTCCTAGGGAAGTCAATGGGAAAATCCAACTTAATGGCTAAGTGAGTGACTGGTGGGGTAAGTATCCAGGGATAGTTCGGCAAAAGGGATGTTTATGAAAGAGTTCCTTTGTTTACAAAACTTTTAAATGAAGATTGTTATTAACAATCCTTTGAAAAGGTAATTATTTCCTTCATGGCATAATCCTTCCTGAATTTTACATAGGTGATCAGGCTATGTACAATTGAGGACTAATGATGCGATGTTAGATTTTGTCAAAATATCATAACTTTTCTCAAAAGTTTTAGATGGTGTTCAACGCATTGTTATTAAAATGGTATCCTGGTGTTTTCTTTCAAGTAACATGAAAATTGCCTCGAGTAATAATAGTAAATACTTGGTGTAATGACAGAAAAATCAATTTATAGGATGGTAATAAAATAGCTTACTTCAGAAATTTTTTTGTAAAACCGTTTCCCCCATATGATAGTAAAATAGCTTGAATGGTGTATTGGATACGTGGGTGAATCTTGTCGAATGGTAATAGTCTACTAATTCGTCAAATACGAAATCAACCTAATCCCTAATAAGACAATGATAAAATGTTGCGAAACGATTGAAGTCTGAGCAATTGGGATAGAAAATGGAGTAAACGATGGTTATGATTATCACCTAGGTAACAAAAGATAGTTATTACATTGGATAGGAAAGTGCTTAATACAACTAGGTCATGTCATCGTACCAACGGTAAGTACAAAAGGAAAGATACAACCCTAAAGGGCTCGAACTACGGTTTATATATTGAAACAAAGCTCCTCCTGCTGAAGCATTGTTGTTATCCTTGATGTTGCTAATATCCTGACGATTTTCTTTCAACAGCTCACGCTATTCCTCGAGCGATCCAGTCTTGATTCCAAGTTCCTGATTTTTCCTTGTTCCTTAGCTCCGGGCAGTCATTCTTGAAATGCCCTAAGTTTCCACATTTGAAGCAACTCCCTGGGGTCTTCTGATTTGTGAGTTTCCTACAGTCTTCAGTCCAATGACCCCGCTTCTTGCACACTCCACACGTTTTACTGCAATGACCTCGGTGATGTTGATTACACAGATTGCAGTAAGGTAACTTTCCAATATACCTTCTCTTTGTGTGCGGTTCTGCAGCAAAGGCTCTATTCACTTCTTGTCCCTTGGGTGATTGTTGAGCAGCATTGCAACCTAGATTGTTGTTCCACTTCCTTTTATTGTCACTTTTGTTTCCTGATGTCTTGGCGTGAACTATGAGTTCCTTTGCCTCAATCGCCATTTTGATAGCTTCAGACATGGTATCGGGTTCCCATGCGATGACTAACATACGAATTCCATTTGAGAGTCTCCCAATGTATCTTTCAAGTTTCTTGCTTTCCGGTTCATCCATTGTAGAACCTAGTCGTGTTAATTCATAAAAATGAGTAGTGTACTCGTCAACATCATTTCCTACCATGGTAAAGTTTAGTGTTTCCTGTTCTTTTGCTCGTAATTCACTTCCTACACCAAATGTTATACTCATCATCCTTCATAGTTTCTCCCAAGAGTGTGAGTAAGCAGCATCAACTCCCACCATCTTAATATGTTTGGTCCACCATTCCTGGGCATGATCCTGAAAAGTGCATGTGGCGAACTTAACCTTGTCTTCCTTACGACAGTCGCCACATCGGAATGTTGTTTCTATTTCTTTGAACCATTTGAGAACTTCCTTTGTGTCTCTAGTTCTGCTAAAGGAGGGAGGATTGCACCCCATAAATTCCACGTGAGTAAGTTCCTTAGTGAGGGCGGTGGCTATGTTCTTGGTAATGACTTGTCCAACAGCAGCTTGTGTCATGCTTGGAGTGGTTTGCTTAAATCTCTCTTCATCAAATCATAAGTGACCATGAGGATATAGTTAATCAAAGTCATCATATTCACAACACATGAATATAATACATGAAAATTTCGGTCTACGTGAATCGATATCACAAATAGCACAACCATTCCTTACATAGTAGAGTCACACTTGATATATTTGTTTGTACAACAATAAAAAGACAATAAGTTCTTTAGACTATGTCCCACACCTTCTGTGGCTAGTATAATAGTAAAAGCTAGTGAGGATATAAGTCTGGTCTAGGGACTTCCTGGTGTCCCTCTGTGTGAAATCAGGTTTGTGGCATCATATGGTCGAGATAGTCCTGAAGTGGTGTCTGAAGTTGTGCCTCGATCAAATCTCAAATAATGTAGGTTCTGAACCATTCCTGAAGAATCTGCGGATGTTTCTGTTGAGTCCGTGATATTGGTATTATCTACCAGGTGTTATCTAGTTCATGGCAAGTGGGAATGGAAAAGGAAAATGACAATGGTGGTACTAGTGAATGGAATACTACCTCTTTCGCGCTACCTCGCGACATCAAAGAGGTAAAACTGAAGTACGCACTGTGGGACGACCAATAGTGTAATAAGTAACTGATGGTGGTGTTAGTACCTGAGTAGTAAGCGCCCTACAAGTGAAGGAAATAAAACACACTATCTCCCTTGGAATAAGCATCCTAATAGGTCCATTAAGATTAAGTCTGAATACTCTACCAAACGGCATTCCATGTATGGGCTGAATGATAGGAAAACCCTGTTCCTATGGCAAATCAATAGTGCTAATGGTGGTGTAAGTGCAACTGGTGGTATAATAGTAGTGGAAGATGACAAGGCATCTTCAATGTCGGAATCCGATAAAAGGATGTCAGGGTGAGTATCCGAAGGCATGTCACTTGTGAACCAGGTCAATAAAATGATATATATATATATATATATATATATATATATATATATATATATATATATATATATATATATATATATATATATATATATATATATATGAGTATAAATAACTCGCACAGGGTATGCATGAAACATCATGTATCATGATTATGCACTTATGATGAAATGATGAGATGCTATGATGATGTGGTTATAGTCTAGGGTCCAAGATACATCCTAGTTCGCTATAACCTTAGCTCTGATGCCAATCTGTCACACCCCCAATTTACCTTACTTGCAGCGGAATGGAATACCTGGGGGTGTCTGTCATAGCACCACAATTACAGTTACATTGAACGACCTAAAGTGTCGTTCGGAAAATACTGCATCTGATCATTGAAATAATCCAGAGTTTACAAAATGAGGTCCCCAAAATGTGTTGCATGTTTATGAAAAACAAGTCATACTAGATCAAACGTTTACATAAGTGCATGAAATAATGATGAGACGCGTCGACCCTGCGACTCCATGAAGGTCCAAATGCATGTCCCATGAAATACATTGCTAAAACGTCAACACGAATGTTGGTGAATTCCATAGGTTTATAAAATGTAATGTTGTACGGCCACCACAAGTATAAGTGCATGACAAAAGTCACGTAAAATAGTACAATAGACCTTAAGCTCATGACCCCGAAGCTATGACTGATGAAATTATATACCCGTCCCGAATGTTTTACCAGAACACTCGTAACTGTGTCTAAATGAAATGCATCCGCTTACGGTTGGTAATCACTACCACGGATGGAGGCGTCACCCTCGATAGATCTATCCACTCACTCTCGCTTAATCGGAAAATTAACGGTCCATGATAATAAACAGGGGACTTTAACTGGATGGTAAGGCAACTTAAGCAATGTACATATGTTTTGGTACTTGGGCTCGTACTAAAATGACTGATGCAATGTATTCCCCCGTGGGATTTGAAAACAATCAAAAATGTTGAATTGAAAACGGGGCTATGAAAACTCACCTTAACTGATGATACTGTGATGATGTGAAATGAACAACCATGAACATGTAATGAACTGAAAAATAAGGCACGCACACTAGCCGCAACCTAATATGAATGATGAATGATCTACTTTAGATCACAAACTGATGTGATGAATGTCCATGCACATGTTTCCTATACCACTCTACTCTTTGAAAAACACTTGTTTTTATCAAAATATACCTTTTCCAAGACTTAGGAAAATATTGCTACTAGAAAATAAACTAGTTGAAATGTATATATATATATATATAAATATATATCGTATGAATCAATGTTAGTGTTGAAATCCTCGGGTTGAAATCCTTGAAATAACGCCTTGTAGTAATAAAAATATACTTGTAATCACTAATACTTCGTTAGTTATGAAATTGGGTACTTGGTATTATTTCTAGAAATCTAGAGTTACTACGTAGTTTTAGCGTTATTATTTCTAAAAGCTGTCGAAACCAAATGAGTTTTGCCGATATTCAAACGTGAATATCTTTGTCGTTATAAGTCTATTTTACTTGTTCTTTATATCCACGGTTACGTCTTAGTATGTAGTAATATATTTTGCAAAACTTGGCTCCTCCGGGTTACGTCTAAAGCCTCTTTTTGTCTGACGAAAAACGTCCAACAGCATGTAATTTTCAGAAAAATACTTTTCGTCAATTAACTTGCAAAAATCATAACTTCTTCGTTATAAGCTCTTTTTAATCCGTTCTTTCGCCTACGGATTCGTTTTTGAAAGTATTTTCTAAAATTTTTTCCAAAGTTTCCTTTGTTTTTACTGATTTTCCAGAATTTAACAAAATGGGACAGTAGGTATATTTACTTGTTACAAAACCATTTCCAAGGTTCAAAACTAGTTTCAACATCAACCAAAACTCTTGCAAACACCACAAAACTATACTAATCCTACCATACACCTTCTTAGGGTGCCATGGGTTCCTAATGACTAGTAATCATGTTAATTTAACAAAGGAACACCTAAATCACAATCTAGGGTTTGTATGTTCAAAAAGTATACAAAAATAAAGTGGTTTAACTAGTTTGTGCATGAAATTAAGCATGAATACCATAAGATACATATGTTAATTTGATGAAAACATGAAAATAAATTTGAATACTCACTTTGAAATAATAGGTGATGAGATGATTAGAAACCTTGGATTACTTGTGTTTTTGTGGTATGATTCTTGATTAGGATGACAAAATGAACAACTTCTATGCTTTAACTTTTGGAAAATGATCACTTGATCATGGTGTATGAGTTTGGTCGTGGGTTTGGTGATGGAGAAGAGATGAGATGAGCTTTTGATTCTTGAAATTATGTATGATTATGTGTTAGTGGTTTATGTAAATAAGTGGTATAAGTATAATAGTATAATACTTGTACATAATGACTAAAGGTTAAGAATACAAAATGAAATTGCCTTGTGAGGACTTTAGGGGGCCTGTTCCATGTGGATGAGGGGGGGGGGGGTTGGGGTAGTCTTGATTTAATTAGGAAATTTGTGTAGGATATGTGTTGATATATGTTATTAGTTAAAATCGGGTACCGGGTTTGATAGAAATAAATGTTAACAAAGTTATTCGGGATGAAATAAAGTTGTAAATATGTTAAAAATATGTTGGGTACAAGTACTGAGTGTTCGGGTGATTATTGTTTAGTTTTCACGAAAACCGTCGCAATATTTATAAACTTACGTTATAAATAAAATAAATTTCCAAAATACTGGGTAAATGAATATTATAACTTTTATGATGATAAAATGGATATAAAAATATGTCGGGACCACTATAGGAATATTTAGATATATTCATCGTGTATAAACCGTGTGTTAACGTTTATTATAAATAATTATAAGAAAACGTTAAATGTATTAAATATATAAATTTGAAAATCGTAAGAGTGGTATAACATGTAAATGACCTACTGATGATATACAGACTGTCTCTAGTCCGTATGCAGTGTCCTTACTGATAATGAAATGAATTCGCACCTAAACCTATACGGTTACGCGAATTTTAATACCCGTAAACTAAATTTACGATGAAATGTGTAATGCAAGTGAATAGTAAAAACTTTCCGGCAATGAATAGTGTTTAGTGAATAGTAAAATTTCTGAATGCTTCTCGGAATGTCAAACTGACACAAAAAATGGTAAATAGTAAATTGATGAATAGTGTTTTGATGAATAGTGTTTGATGAATAGTGTTTTCCCAAAGTTTGGGAAATGACCTGAAATGATGAGTTGTGACATTACCATTTGGAGATCTGCCAGTTTTCTTAAGCCTAACATCGAAATCATTCATCCAATACAACCATAAACAAGTAATCAACACATAATCAACATCTAGGTTTCATTAGATCTAAGCAAACACAAGATAAATCTAGCCTAGCATGGTGGAATCAAGACAAGCACAAGATATAGACAACCAACACATAGACATATTGATTGAATTAGAAGAACACTTATCTCAATTACACATGTAAGGGTTCAAGGGCTGAAAACCCTTGAAAAACCTGTAAAAATCGTATATGGTTCGGCCTTAGAGTTCTTTTAAAGGGTTGTAACGTTAGGTATAGGGATATGAAATACACGGTTTTGTTGGATATAGACAGTATTTACTGGTGGCGAGTTAACAATCTTGGTCAATTACATGTACAATATGGCGGTGCTAAGCCAAGACTAGACTCGACTTAAGCTAATAAATGAAAAATAACAAAAATATAAAATAAACATAGAATGAAACGGGATGGTAGTCCGTATGTTTTTTCTCTTTTTCTTTTTCTATCTTTTTTTCTTTTTCTTGATTTTTCGATTTTTTTTTTTTTTTTTTTTTTTTTTTTTTTTTTTTTTTACATACACTCTTACCCTACCATCCAAAATAATACATCATAGGGAATGAACATTCCCCTTACACTTGAATTTTTACATACTTTACAATAAACTAATCTAATGACTCGAATTAAGAAAATCAAAACACTTGGAGCACTTTTAAGATTAACGCACATATGGGGGTAATAAATGATGTTCTTCCCCATTACTCCACAAAATAAGTACTTTACCCATGAGTCCCAATCGTCCCAAAACAATATGTACAAGGATATGACTCGACTTAGCAACCATGTAATCAATTAGATAATTAACTTAGGGTTTAACAAATAACAATAATGCACTAAAAATGAGCGCATACACGGAAGGCTAAGGCGATTTGGTTGTACATTTAAGTGGGGTGTAACAAATTCTTCCTTTAAGTAAAATGCTTAAAGTTAGAAACGAAAAGATAGGCTCGGAGGGGTATACTAGGGGTTTCGTGTACTAAAAATGAGTACAACGCTAAGGTGTGGGAAAATTAGTTGACTTAACTAGCCAAATAATATGACTTAAATGGTCAAGTAATTATGATACGGGTTTAACACAAGGGTGATCCTAATGCCTCTTATCATGTAGTAAATCCTACTACACGAATGTAGTCTCACTAGCGGTCTCGGGATGCATCACTAACGCAAGTTCTAGAATCTAAATGCTACCGGTACACTCATAAGCACTAATAGTAAATGCTTTTCCTATCAAATCTAAAGGCGAACCTCACATATTTGGGTGGAAAATTTTTCTGAATGGTACGGTTCTGTGCTAGTCATACAATCTCCTATCCATGAGACGCTTGCTATGGCTAAAGTTTCACTCCTAAATATTGTAAAAAATTTTAAATTTGGCGCTAAAATTACACTAACAAATATTTCTCATAGTTTTATTACACATCTACCATCAAACAAACAAACTCAAGCGAAAGTGTATCTGTAAGGTATCATCATTTTACCCTCCCCTTACACTTAGGATGAACATTGTCCCCAATGTTCAAGCAAAGAATGTAAAAGTGAAATAAGTAAAACGAATGAAATCAAATACTCCCCTGATTCGCTCGGTATGGATAATAAGGTAGCCAGGTTAGATCTTCCTCCAAGAAAATGAACAATCAAAGCTTCCCTTACAGAATATAAATCATCTTCTTGTCAAACATAACCTGTTAAACCTGAGAAAACAAACACAAAAACCCAAAGCATCAATCCGAACAAAGAAAACTCACAACTAGATGTAATTCCTGACTTAGGAATAGAAACAAAACAATTAAAGATATAATGCTTGTGGAATGAATGTTTGCAGATTTCCTGGAGTTTATAAAACTAAAGAATTAACAAAAACTTTAAGACTCCGGTATAAACAAAACTAGCAAAATTTCCAGAATTTTACAAATGACGCCGTCAAGAGTAAACTCATGACGCCGTCAGAAGTGACCTGCATAAATCTTTACGTTAAGTTTCCGTAAAATTTCTGAAAAAACTTATGTCCTACTTCCTGGAAAATCCTGCAAAACATCATTATGACTCGATACAAGCATTTGACTCTAACAAATACGAATATACATGTTCACTTAATATTGTGGAGAATCATGATCGGTTTGTTTCTTAAAATCATATTTGGGGTTTCCCCTTACAGTTATCTTTTGCAAAAATACTTTTAGGTGGAGTTAAGACTAGGCCAAAACAACAAAGTAAAGTATTTCCACTATTTAGTTTGGAAACATGATCTACCAACAATAAAAATAAAGCATGCATACGGAAGCAAATAACAAACAAACAAAATAAAAATCACACAAAACGAAGAATATCACCATAAGCACATTCAATTATTTCAAATAAACGTAAACATAGAAAATAAAAATTGTTCAAGGCCAACAGAGGCCACATCCTAAACTATTACAGTACCAATTGTTTCAAATTACACAACCATCAATAAATTGTTCAGAAATAACAGACATCAAGAAAGATCACTGGGGAGGAGGACCAAAACGATAGTCATAGCCAGGAGGGAGGTGTCCTGTGTACCCGTAGGGAAGGTAGTCTGTCTCACGACCGGGGAATGGGTCAATCTGCAGGTGAGGCTCAAGCTGATCACGGGTGAAGAGGTGCTGCATCTGGCGGATGTTATGATCATACATCCAATGAAAGCGCTGGTCAGTGGTGGTTCGCCATGCGTCCACCTGACCCATCCAGGCTCCCTGGTGTGCCTGCCAGTCTCCCCGACTCATGTGTCGGTAGTAGTCAGTTGTCCCCGCCTCATAACCCTCAAACTGATGCTGCGGGGGCGCTCCCTCATCATCATCATCATCCTCATCATCAGGTCCCCCTGCCTCATACCAGTTATAGGTCCAATTCCTCATCAGCATCACGATGCTCATCTGCCTGAGGGATTTAGCCCTCACTACCCTACAAGCCCCACAGTCGCTCAAGTATCCCATGATCGGAGGAGTAAGAAGATCATAGGAACGAGCTAACCGGGTCACGAACATCCCCCCATACACCTTATCGATATCCCTCTCACCCACACTGGTCCTCAAATAACTTGCTACCCAAAATGGGATGTTGCAGTAAACATCCGCTGAAAAGATAGTGTACAGGTAGAAAAGATCTGAAGCAGTGACACGGTGAGTGGTGCCATGACGTCCTGACAGGCTGTATGTGATGCATCTGTGGACCAACCTAACTATGGGGTCCCTGATTGATGCTGCCCCAGTAGTCGAGGTGTAAACCCCGTCCCCAATGGTCGGCCAAAAAGTAACACACCTCATATCACTCCTCAAAGTCTCCCCATGCAACAACCTCTGCATAAAACCTCCATCAACAGCCTCCTCCCTAGTATACAACCCTATCCTCCAACCAAACTCAGTAACCGAACATGACCGCACTTCCCTTTCTAACCTAAAATAGATAGTGGTGCCCCCATGTCCGTCCTAGCCTCAGCCTGATCAAAATGGAAGGTCGCAAAGAACTCCCTCACCAACTCACTATACACCGTCTCCCTAATCCTAAACAACCTCTCCCATTGAGGACCCGCAAACCCATCAGTGTGGATCCTCCCCAGAAACGCAGCTTCCAACCCTTGGGACCTAAGAAACTCCCAATCAACCACGGCCCCAGCATCAATGTGGTGGTTACAAAGTTCCGCATACTTGGTGGTGGCGCCAACAGTGTCAAATTCACCCGAACTATGGACCAATTCCCCATAGTTAACTCTTTGGGACCTAGAAGAGCTGCCACGATGTTGATGAGATCGCTTACTCATTTTCCTAGAAAAAGATAGATTGAACGGAAACAATTAGAACGAGAATTTTATTGATTTTTGCTGTCAGACACATCTGACGCCGTCAAGAGGAGGTCCTGACGCCGTCAGACCCAGCAGAATCCGAATCATGCAATTACGAGGGAAAAATCAATTTTCAAACTCTTAACCCATTACCCAAATGCTCCTTTAATCAGAAAACATGGGTGGGGGGTCAAAAAATCCATGGCATGAATGGCTTTTCCTAAACTAACGCATGATTCGAGTAGAATAACATCATCAAAGGGTAACCCCATGTTTACAAATCACCAAATGGATGGGATTACGATTTGTCAATGATGGGTTAAAAATGGGGTTTCGGGCGAAAGGGGTTTTCAAAATTGATTGATCCTAAGGACAATTGATCGAAAAAGAGTGAAGAAAAACTACTTACCGAGTGGAGATTAGTCGCGGAAGATGTCGAATTGGAGGGTGAAGATTCGGAGTGGTAGCAGCACTTTGGGTGAGATTTGTGGGGTATGAGTTGAAAGTGATTGAATTTGGGTTATTATTTGCTGAATGAGTGAGGTGACGGCGTCAAGGGTTAATATCTGACGCCGTCAGATGCCCGTATGAGGTGTGAAATGGAGTAATTCCACATTTAGTCCCTGCACTTTGTGAGAATAGCTAAACACAAGTAAAACCATGAGTAGCTATCCCATTAGTGAAGTCCACCAGGGTCGAACGTTTCATTACTGTCACGGAAAGAGGTGTGGTTGTAGAAAGGAGTGGGTGATGTTTTAGTTAAGTTGTATCCTTCGCACGGGTCACTGGTGTGTACAAAGAGGTGTTGTTCCATAGAAGGTTTCAAATCTGTGGTGTTTTTGAGGTGTAACCCCTTCACACCGGGTTTAAAACCAAAAGAACGTCTCTTGCACAAATTTGGGAGCGTGGTTTGCAAGCATCCAATGAAAATGTTATGAAATTGCGAATTCTTCTCTTCCTGAGGATGCTCACAAAAGTGGGAGGTGATTGACGGTGAAGCACTTGGGAAAGATTTCTCCTTATCCTCTTGGTCAAACACCAAAGGAGTTGAAACCTCAAAGACTTTTTCGATTTTTCTAGGTGCGGAATTTTCTTTAATCTTCTCTTTGATCCTTGATATGAATTGGTCTGCTAAATCCATAAAAGCATTGCGAGTGCTTTCCATGCGTGCTTCTAGGTGCTGGATTTGTTTTTCCTGATTATTCATGAAGGTTACCATTATCCCTTCGAACTCCTCTTGCCGTGAACGTTCAGGAAAATTATGGTTAATTACCGCATTCCTACGTAAATTAGGGTCCCACACGGTTTCAGCAGCAGGTTTCTCAATACTCATTAATTCTTTTACCTGCTTCTTGATACTTCCTAATAACTGCTCTTGGGTGGCGCGTGCGTAGTCAAGTTTTCCCTTGCTTGGAAACATCGGGTCCTCCCATCCTTCTTCTTCGTATTGTGCCAACCCCTCAAGAACTTTCCAGCATTCGTCAATGCTAAGTCTGTTTAGCCTGCCCTTGGCTGCGTAATCTATAGCTCTCCTTGTTTGATAATTAACTTTATCGTAAAAGATTTGAATCTGGAGCCATGGTTCAATGCCATGCTTCGTAAAAGGTTTCATTTTGACGTTGTTGGAACATCAAGATGTCATTTCTAAGCTTAGTAGTTCTCCCCGGTGGGAAAAATTGAGCAAGGAAACGAGTGGTGAGATCATCCCATGTGGTGATGGATCCCGCGGGTAAACGCTCAAGCCATTGACTAGCTTGATCCCGTAGAGAGAATTGGAATAGGCGTAATCGGGTTGTCTCTCTAGTTTCAACATCTAGGTCTATGGAATCTACGATTTTAAGGAAGTCCTTAAGATGTTGATTTGGATCTTCGGAACGAAGTCCATGGAATGCACATCCGCTTTGCACCAACCGGATGGTGTCGGATCGCAAGGGGGTCACATTGGCTCCGGTGAGCTCAATGGTGTTTCGGTAGCCTTGGTGGCTAGGTCGGGAATACTCTCCTAAGGTTCGGGGCCTAAGAGGTTCTAGTGGTGGGTTTTGTTGTGGTGGGATGACGGGTTCAAAGATGTTCCCATCGTCCATGATGTCGGGTGGTGAAAAGTTACGAACAAAAACACAAAGAAATAAGATAGACTAAAGAAAACCTAAAAATAAAAATAAAATCTTACTAGAAAGGAATCTACCAAGTAGACCTAATAAAAAGAAATTCTAACCTAGACAATAACTATTTCCCCGGCAGCGGCGCCAAAAACTTGATGCGTAGGGATTGCACCAGGCTTTACCTCTCGAGGGATCTCGAGAAGCTTACAACCCCCACCAAGCAGTGTACCTGATCGTTGTAGTATAGTATAGTGACAAGTACTGGGGGATTGATCGTTCAGCTAGGAATAGTGTCGCTAGGATTAGAAAACCTAAATACTAGTTCTAGAGGTGAAGGATGATTATTTTTGTATTTTTATATTTTTTAGAAAGCAAGTAAAAATCTCGGGTTTGAAGGATTTGGGCGGAATTAGTTGCTAGTCAACTAACCCAATACTAAAGATGCAATCAAAATAAAATACTAGAAATGAAAATAAACTAAATTAAACTAAGGTTGTGAGCAATAAGTGGAGAAATTGTGTTTACTTAGATTTCACTACTCCCTAGATATCTTTTACACGTTAATTACTTGTTATAGTTGCGTGGATGACGGATTGTATTCCTTAATACCATTCATGGGGTGGCGCACTTAACTCCCCAATCCTATGAGTGCCTACTTCACTCCTATGTCGAGCCGGCTAAGAAGCTCCTAACATGGGATCATTAGAATTTACTCATGCATTAAATACAACCAATAAAACCTAGTGCACATCGGTTCATGTTTCCTAAGACGTTCAAGCATGTTACCATTTGGAGATCTGCCAGTTTTCTTAAGCCTAACATCGAAATCATTCATCCAATACAACCATAAACAAGTAATCAACACATAATCAACATCTAGGTTTCATTAGATCTAAGCAAACACAAGATAAATCTAGCCTAGCATGGTGGAATCAAGACAAGCACAAGATATAGACAACCAACACATAGACATATTGATTGAATTAGAAGAACACTTATCTCAATTACACATGTAAGGGTTCAAGGGCTGAAAACCCTTGAAAAACCTGTAAAAATCGTATATGGTTCGGCCTTAGGGTTTCTCCAAACTTGTTCCTCTTAATGAATGAAAATTAGAAAACTATATATATAGGAAATTGAGGCTGACGGCGTCAAGACCAAATGGGTGACGCCGTCATCTCGCCGCCAAAAGAATTCTCGGACTGCCTTGATCTACATCTGACGCCGTCATGTATTAAGTTTTTCCAGGCCGTCACGTATTTTACTCTTGACGCTCTTCCTTGTGACGCCTTCATTTCTGTACTGGGCCGTCATGAAAATTACTCTTGACGCCGTCCGGAAATTGCTCTTGACGCCGTCACATACTGTTCCCAGCTTGGAAAATTAAGTCTTTGGCGTTTTCTTCACTTTTATGCTCCAAAAACGTCCGAATTGCTTCCTTTTCCAGATTTCACTCCCAAAGTACCTAAAATCACAAAAGGAACGATTTAGGGCAATATTTGATCAAATAAATTCAATTCCGGGCTTAAATGACCCCCTAAAAGTGGTTCACTTTTCGCCTCATCACAAACCTAAATTTAGGGGTGTTACATAATGTATTCATAGGCATACATTTTCCTTGTGGATTACAATCCTTAAGGGATACCAACACAATATAAGTGGACTATATGGGGATAAGCACAGTGATGGTATGCACATTATACTGATAACTATGAAGCACATTCTCATCTTTGCCCTTTTGCACAGAACATATGAGTCTATTTTCAAAAAAACAATGGGTCTGAATGGGTTATCTCATGACTGAAAATTATTATGTAAGATTTTCCTTCTAAAATCTATACAATGTAGAAACAATATATGGGGAATCCTTAGAAGCTGCTACTTACTTCATTTGTTTTTGCACATAAGTACCTGATTCTTATCTGGGATGAACATCCACAGTCCCAATTTTGTCAGGTGTTAAAAACCAACCTAATTGATCTTGATATTAGTGCCTGAATTATGAACTCCTTGTTTTTTGGTTGAAACTGTGAATATATAGTAGCACTGTTTTATATGACAATAAACCCAGAAACTGAAACAATTCAACCAACATGCTACCAACAAATACTACTCATACATTCACCTATATATCACCATATATTGTAGTTTTCCTTCTTACCTCACACTATATATTCAAAGAAATTGTCAAAGGGGGCATCATCTAGGACAAGACTCATTGTAACACCCCCAAAATCGGGTCCAGCGGAAACATACATGTTACTGGGGTGCTACTCAATCGGTATCATAACACAAGTACACAGAACGGATTTTATCTCAACCATTTAGAATAACTTTCATTATCAAAAATATTCAAATTTACATCGTTCAAAAATGGTGCGAAAATATAGGCCCATAAAAGAGTTTAAGCGGTCCCAAATATATGTCAGAGTTGTCTATGACCATGCCATGCCATGCCAAAGCCTTCAATAGTTAGCTATCGCCTTAACCTGAAAATACATGCTAAAAAGTGTCAACACGAGGTTGGTGAATTCATAGGTTTATAATAAAACAGTAGTATTGTGAGTTCAATAAAGAGTTTTGTGACCATTGCGTTGTGATACGTGGGAATCGCACCAGGCTTTACCTCTCAAGGGATCTTGAGAAGCTTACAACCCCCACCAGGCAGTGTACCTGATCGTTGTAGTATAGTATAGTGACAAGTACCGGGGGATTGATCGTTCAGCTTAGGAATAGTGTCGCTAGGATTAGAAAGCCTAAATACTAGTTCTAAAGGTGAGGGAAGATTATTTTTGTATTTTTATATTTTTTAGAAAGCAATTTAAAATCTCGGGTTTGAAGGATTTGGGCGGAATTAGTTGCTATTCAACTAACCCAATACTAAGATGCAAACAAAATAAAATACTAAAAATGAAAATAAACTAATTATACTAAGGTTGTGAGCAGTAATTGGAGAAAATGTGTTTACTTAGATTTCACTACTCCCTAGATATCTTTTACACGTTAATTACTTGTTATAATTGTATGGATGACGGATCGTATTCCTTAATACCATTCATGGGGTGGCACACTTAACTCCCCAATTCTATGAGCTCTTATCTCCTCCTACACCATGCCTAACACAACTATAGGGATTGTAAACAGTGGCTCATGCATTAAATACAACCAATAAAGACCTAGTGCACGTCAGTTCATGTTTCTTAAGACGTTCAAGCATGTTACCAATTGGAGATCTGCCAGTTTTCTTAAGCCTAACATATAAATCATTCATCCAAGACAAGAATAAACAAGTAATCAACACATAATCAACATCTAGGTTTCATTAGATGTAAGCAAACACAAGATAGATCTAGCCTAGCATGATGAAATTAAGACAAGAACAAGATATAGACAACCAACACATAGACATATTGATTGAATTAGAAGAACACTTATCTTGATTACACATGCAAGGTATCAAGGGGTTGGAACCCTTGAAAAACCTGTAAAAGTTACACCAAAATCGTACTTAGGGTTTCTCCCAAAACTTCTCTCTTTAATGTGTAAAAATTAGAAAACTATATATAGGAAAAGGGATCTGACGGCGTCAAGACCAATTAGGTGACGCCGTCACCTCGCCGCCAAAACTCTTCTCGGACTGCCTTGATCTACATTTGACGCCGTCAAGACTTAATCGTTTCCAGGCCGTCATGACTTTAACTCTTGACGCCCTACCTTCATGACGCCGTCAAATCTCTTCTGGATCGTCATGGAATTTTGCTCTTGACGCCGTCAGGGAGTTACTCTTGACGCCGTCACCAACTGTTCCCAGCATGGAAAATTAAGACTTTGGCGTTTTCTTCACTTTTATGCTCCAAAAACGTCCGAATTGCTTCCTTTTCCAGATTTCACTCCCAAAGTACCTAAAATCACAAAAGGAACGATTTAGGGCAATATTTGATCAAATAAATTCGAATTCCGGCTTAAATGACCCCCTAAAAACGGATCATTTTTCGCCTCATCATATACCCTTACACTTGAGATTTGCTTGTCCTCAAGCAAATGCGCTTTTATTCTAGTCAAAATACAAGTTAGGGGTCATTTAACACTAATATAAAAGTAATTACAACAAATAATCGTTCTACTAAAGACCAATAGACAAGCACGGAGGTCATACACAAGCACCTCACAAATAGTGTTTAGATACTCACATCTCTCGGGTGTAATAAAGTGTAAATTACAATATGGAAACGGAAGATATCTCTCACTACCTGTCATAGCAAAATAGATTACCATAGGCTTGGGAAAGGATCAAACCTCCACCACATGGCGTAAGCACCTAGGATAAACTATCAAAGAGGTCTTTTAAAGGGTTGTAACGTTAGGTGTAGGGATATGAAATACACGGTTTTGTTGGATAAAGGAAGTTTTACTGGTGGCGAGTTAACAATCTTAGTTAATTACATGTACAATATGGCGTTGCTAAGCCAAGACTAGACTCGACTTAAGCTAATAAATGAAAAATAACAAAAACATAAAATAAACATAGAATGAAACGGGATGGTAGTCCGTATGTTTTTTTTTTCTTTTTTTTCGATTTTTTTTTTATTTTTATTTTTTTTTATTTATTTTTTTTTTGCATACACTCTTACCCTACCATCCAAAATAATTCATCATAGGGAATGAACGTTCCCCTTACACTTGAATCTTTACATACTTTACACTTAACTAATCTAATGACTCGAATCAAGAAAATCAAAACACTTGGAGCACTTTTAAGATTAACGTACGTATGGGGGTAATAAATGATGTTCTTCCCCATTACTCCATAAATAAGTACTTACCCATGAGTCCCAATCGTCCTAAAACAATATGTACAAGGATATGACTCGACTTAGTAACCATGTAATCAATTAGAAAGTTAACTTAGGGTTTAACAAATAACAATAATGCACTAAAAATGAGCGCATACACGGAAGGCTAAGGCGATTTGGTTGTACATTTAAGTGGGGTGTAACAAATTCTTCCTTTAAGTAAAATGCTTAAAGTTAGAAACGAAAAGATAGGCTCGGAGGGGTGTACTAGGGGTTTCGTGTACTAAAAATGAGTACAACGCTAAGGGTGTGGGAAAAATTAGTTGACTTAACTAGCCAAGTAATATGACTTAAATGGTCAAGTAATTATAATACCAGGTTTAACACAAGGGTGATCCTAATGCCTCTTATCATGTAGTAAATCCCACTACACGAATGTAGTCTCACTAGCGGTCTTGGGATGCATCACTAACGCAAGTTCTAGAATCTTAATGCTACCGGTACACTCATAAGCACTAATAGTAAATGCTTTTTCTATCAAATCTAAAGGCGAACCTCACATATTTGGGTGGAAAATTTTTCTGAATATACGGTTATGTGCTAGTCATACAATCTCCTATCCATGAGACGCTTGCTATGGCTAAAGTTTCACTCCTAAATGTTGTAAAAAATTTTAAATTTGGCGCTAAAATTGCACTAAAAAGTATTTCTCATAGTTTTATTACACATCTACCATTAAACAAAACAAACTCAAGCGAAAGTGCATATGTAAGGTATCATCTTTTTACCCTCCCCTTACACTTAAGATGAACATTGTCCCCAATGTTCAAGTAAAGAATGTAAAAGTGAAAAAGTAAAGAGAATGAAATCAAATACTCCCCTGATTCGCTCGGTATGGATAATAGGGTGACCAGGTTAAATCTTCCTCCAAGAAAATGAACAATCAAAGCTTCCCTTCCAGAATATAAATCATCTTCTTGTCATACATAACCTGTAAAACCTGAGAAAATAGACAAGACAACCTCGCGTAAAATTGGCGGCATCCTATATAAGTTACTAAATCCTAGAAAACAAGATAAGATATAATGCTTGTGGAATGAAGTTTGCAGATCTCCTGGAGATTATAAAACTTAATAATTCACAAAAACCATAAGACTCCGTTAGAAAAACAAAACTGGTAAAATTTCCAGATTTTTACACCTGACGCCGTCAAGAGTAAACTCGTGACGCCGTCAGAATTGACCTACAGAAATTCTTATGTTAAGTTTCCGGAAAATTTCTGGAAAAACTTGGTCCTACTTCCTGGAAAATCCTTCAAAACTTCATTATGACTCAATACAAGCATTTGACTCTAACAAATACGAATATACATGTTCATTTAATATTGTGGAGAATCATGATCGGTTTGTTTCTTAAAAACATATTTGGGGTTTCCCCTTACACTTATCTTTTGCAAAAATACTTTTAGGTGGAGTTAAGACTAGGCCAAAACAACAAAGTAAAGTATTTCCACATTTTAATTGCGAAACATGATCAACGAACAATAAAAATTAAGCATGCATACGGAAGCAAATAACAAACAAACAAAAATAAAATCACACAAAACATGGGTTGCCTCCCAAGAAGCGCTTGTTTTTGTTCGAGTCACGAGCCTGACTCTACCCTTATTTAACGAAGATAGGGGTGGTTTTCCCTACACTTAGGATTAAGTGCGGGTGGAAGTAGCGATACACACCCTTAGGGTGTAAATATGCCTCGTGAGGAAAGAGTGGTGGATGAATTATATGCTCAAAGGGGTGTGCTCCTATCATCATAACCTTACCTAATTCAATCGGGTTAATGGGTGGATTAAGATTTTCTCCTATAAAGGGATCATTTTCAATCAACTTCGAGAGATTACTAGTTGGGGATCCATCTTGACCTAATAAACCCGGTTTAAACCCATAATGTTTCTTGTGATCAATCATAAATGGGTGATGTAAGCATGTAAGGTCATTTTCCACTCCTATATTGGCTTCCTCTCTACAAGGCTTAGAGTCCACTACCTTTGTCCTAAGACTACCCGGACTATATGGTTTGATGGGTGGATCGGAACCTATTTCAATTCCTAAATTTTCATCCAAGGATGGAAGATTAGGTAACGGTTTTGGTTGAGGCTCCGGTTCATCAAAACTAGGAACTTCCCTAAAACTAAGAGTAAGGTTATCATTATAAGTATTCAAACCTATATCCTCTAGTTGTGTTTGGTTCAAAGGTTCTACCTCTATTGGGGTTCCTAAAGTCTCTTCTACTTCATCCGAATAAGTCACGGCTGGTGTATATGCCTCAAATGATGGTAGGACTTGTGGGGTACTTTGTGGGCCTATGTTATTTACTTCACTATTCCTTGTGTTAAGGTCACCTATATCCTCAACATGTGTTTCATTATAATCTAACCCTAACATTTTCTCAAGTATCTCACGTACTTCTCTAGGCATCTCAGCTTCTACTTCCGAATCATAAGGATCATCCTCAATATTATGACTACTATATACAAATTGCCCAAGAGATTCATCATCTGTTTCTTGAGATTCATCATCATTGATCATAAAACCTAGGTCTTTTTGATCAATGTGATCATGCTCGGCTACATCCTCCATCACATCAAGGTCACCTATGTGTTCATCCTGTACTCTGGTAGGGCCTAACCAAGACATGCAGCTAGGTGGCTCATACGAAACTATCCTAGGTGAAAGCTCACATGGTGCATAGGTTTCACTAAGTGAGGCATTTTGAGGGGTTGATGGAGCTCTTAAGGTGAATTCTCTAAAAGCATTATGCACTTGACCTCTTTTCTCAAGGTACTCAATAAAATCAATATAAGATCCTGTCCTCCTCATTTCGTTCCTCCATCTTGTAATATCCAAACTAGTGTAATTATATTTTTTCTGGTAAAACTCTAGTGTCGGACTTGGTGGATTCGCGTTCTCCATAATGGCAAACGGAATAGTCAATGGAAAGGTTTTTTTTTACAAACAAAGACACAAAGAAAAGATAGACTAAAGAAAATCTAAAAATAAAAATAAAATCTTACTAGAAAGGAATCTAGCAAGTAGACCTAATAAAAAGAAGTTCTAACCTAGACAATAACTATTCCCCGGGCTGCGGCGCCAAAAACTTGATACGTGGGAATCGCACCAGGCTTTACCTCTCAAGGGATCTTGAGAAGCTTACAACCCCCACCAGGCAGTGTACCTGATCGTTGTAGTATAGTATAGTGACAAGTACCGGGGGATTGATCGTTCAGCTTAGGAATAGTGTCGCTAGGATTAGAAAGCCTAAATACTAGTTCTAAAGGTGAGGGAAGATTATTTTTGTATTTTTATATTTTTTAGAAAGCAATTTAAAATCTCGGGTTTGAAGGATTTGGGCGGAATTAGTTGCTATTCAACTAACCCAATACTAAGATGCAAACAAAATAAAATACTAAAAATGAAAATAAACTAATTATACTAAGGTTGTGAGCAGTAATTGGAGAAAATGTGTTTACTTAGATTTCACTACTCCCTAGATATCTTTTACACATTAATTACTTGTTATAATTGTATGGATGACGGATCGTATTCCTTAATACCATTCATGGGGTGGCACACTTAACTCCCCAATTCTATGAGCTCTTATCTCCTCCTACACCATGCCCAGCACAACTATAGGGATTGTAAACAGTGGCTCATGCATTAAATACAACCAATAAAGACCTAGTGCGCATCGGTTCATGTTTCTTAAGACGTTCAAGCATGTTACCAATTGGAGATCTGCCAGTTTTCTTAAGCCTAACATATAAATCATTCATCCAAGACAAGAATAAACAAGTAATCAACACATAATCAACATCTAGGTTTCATTAGATGTAAGCAAACACAAGATAGATCTAGCCTAGCATGATGGAATTAAGACAAGAACAAGATATAGACAACCAACACATAGACATATTGATTGAATTAGAAGAACACTTATCTTGATTACACATGCAAGGTATCAAGGGGTTGGAACCCTTGAAAAACCTGTAAAAGTTACACCAAAATCGTACTTAGGGTTTCTCCCAAAACTTCTCTCTTTAATGTGTAAAAATTAGAAAACTATATATAGGAAAAGGGTTCTGACGGCATCAAGACCAATTAGGTGACGCCGTCACCTCGCCGCCAAAACTCTTCTCGGACTGCCTTGATCTACATTTGAGGCCGTCAAGACTTAATCGTTTCCAGGCCGTTATGACTTTAACTCTTGACGCCCTACCTTCATGACGCCGTCAAATCTCTTCTGGATCGTCATGGAATTTTGCTCTTGACGCCGTCAGGGAGTTACTCTTGACGCCGTCACCTACTGTTCCCAGCATGGAAAATTAAGACTTTGGCGTTTTCTTCACTTTTATGCTTCAAAAACGTCCGAATTGCTTCCTTTTCCAGATTTCACTCCCAAAGTACCTAAAATCACAAAAGGAACGATTTAGGGCAATATTTGATCAAATAAATTCGAATTCCGGCTTAAATGACCCCCTAAAAACGGATCATTTTTTGCCTCATCACGTTGCTCACAATGTCATGAAAATAGTGTTTACCTTACAGTAAAATCAGAATTGTGGACCATGAGTAGAGTGTGTGATCATTACAACGAATATAATGTCACATAGTAAAATAGTCTATTACGCTAGCACTAAGTTCATGCAACCAAAGCTTGACAGTGTGCATGCTCTAGAAGCACGTTAAATAAAGCCCTTGCAAGTGTCTATCCCGTGACACTCGTGTTTCGACATGTTATACGCTCGCGTTTGCCTATCCGGCCAAACCGAACGGGGGTGTCAACCCCAATAGATCTATTTATAGCATTCGCGCTTCCCAGCAGGAATTGACGGTTCATGAGTTTGGGCATTGTGGGATTCAGTGTCTTAGGCTAATCCGCGTAATAGTGTAAATAAAGCATAAGTTTTAGTGTGGTCCATAAAAGTGTTTGCATAAAAGCAATTGTCATTCAATAGAAGTGTTTGCGTAACAACAATGCTTTGTAAAGTGTTTTGCAAATAAGCAATAGTTCATAGAGTGTGTAGCATAAAAGCAATAGTTCACAAAGTGTGTTGCATGTTTATAAAACACTTGTGTATGTGAGAAAATAATCAAGTATGCAACCAATATACACATAGGTGCATTTGAACAATCAATCAAGTATTCAGAGAAACAGTAGTGTTTAAGTAAACAATTGCGCATTCAAATAAAACAAGCATTGAGTTTAGTCAAAAACGAGCATGTATTCTCCCCAAAACAGTTATAAAACAAGTAAAAGTAGGGGTCATGAACTCGCCTCAGTGAAATAGTCTGAATAGATTGAAGTCAAATGGTATAAGTGTACGGCACCGACACGCGACCTAGATTAGTATGGCAAGTTTAATTTACAGTTTCAAGTTTGAGACTCGATGGAGTTTAAAAGTTTTAGAATGTCTGTGTTATTGTTGCTTGTGTGGCAGCATTTAAGTTTAAAACAGTTTTGCAAGTATTGGCTCTTGGAAGTGCATAAGCATATAAGTATACAATAATAGAAGCACCGAAGACGAATAACCCTTCGGTTTGACAATAATCGAAAGACGATATAAGTATACAATAATAGAAGCACCGAAGACGAATAACCCTTCGGTTTGACAATAATCGAAAGACGATGTACGGAAGAGTAGTAACAATTAAATATTAGGGGTTGACGGATTATATAAACGTTATTGTTAAAAGAATATGCAATACTAAGTGTGTGTATATATTTATAAGAGTATCTAAAAGAAAAATGAGTTAAGTAATAACTATAGTGTAACAATTCACATTTTTCAGGATAATTACTATTCCCGGAAAATTTCACTATTCACTTTTACTATTCATTTTTCCCGAAAATTTTCCTGAAAATTGATTTTTATTTCTTGGGCTCAAGTGATAAATCATTTCCATGGAAAATTAAAAGTTTGACATTCATAAGCTCATTTTCGTGAAAGTTATTAAGGAATTACACGGAATTACACGTTTTAGGGTAAAACGTCATTCAGAAATTCTACGCACAACGAAATTCGGTCGCGTTAATTTTCCCCGTATCAGAAAAATATTTGACACACTCATGATTTATTTGAGAATAAATCATGACTGAGAAAAACATGACCAAAATAAACCTCGGCCGTGAAAAACTGGAATTTTCAGTTTTAAGCGTTTTTACTCAGCCGTAACCTTAGCCTATACCTGCACCGCGTTTCTAATACGATTTGAGTTTTCAACTTATTAGAAAAAGTCAACATATTTTTCCCTCCTCCATTGACCAAAAATCATTCCTTGATTTTATAAGTCATTCCTTGATTTTTAGGCTTACGGTTTGATGACTAAAAGACATTTAATACCAACCGACACTAGACTGAGCCCAGTCTAGACATTATAAGTCATTTTAAATCATTTTTATCCTATTAGAAAAGTAATATTTTACTTTTCTCAATTTTACGCAATATTCGTACATTTTACGTATTACGCGTTTTAGACCCGTATTTCCAGTTTTAGCAGGGTTTTACCACCCAAATGGAACCTACCGCTCATTTTACATTTTATTATGGAACATATGGACATGTTTAACAATACTTTCGAATTCCATAATTTTACGACACCCGGTTTTACGTTTCGTGGCTTAACCATTTACGGTTAGCATTTTACGGAGCCAAAACTAACACCATATCTTGGATAATATCACCAAAAAGCCAAACCTTCCTCCTCAAGCTTTGTGAACTGCCCTAGGAGGGGGGATTCACCACCAATGTGGCTTCATCTCATGAATTTACCCATAGTTCATCACTTAATTACAACTTGGTCTCCAAGGGTTGACAAGTCAACACAAGTAACCTCCTCATTTTTAGTATAAAAGAGACTCATTCTCTTCCTTTCTCTTGCAATACCAACGACCCTAAACCATCAAAATGCACCATTTTGATCATTGATCTTGCTCATTCAATCCATCACAAGTTCAAGTCATAGTTCCTAGTTGATCCTTAACACCTTTCAACCATAAAATCACCATAAAACACCACAAAAACTCATCAAATTTTCAAGTGTTCTTAGTGAAGATTTTTACTAAGGCTTGTTTTTGTGATAGATTAGTGTTTATCAAGGGATTATAAGATGGGGTTTTTGATATGGAAGCTTGGCTATGGTTGGAAAATATTTGAAAGATTAAGTAGTGGTTCTTGGTCTTGATCTTGGTTCTAGTTAGTTTCTTCACAAGTTGTAAGCAAACCCTAACTTGCTTCTTGTTAAATAATCATGTTCATGTTATTTACATATTATTCATGCTATATTATGTCTTGTATTCATGTCCATGATGTATAAAAGTGATTAAAACAAGTTATTGTACATGATTGATAAGACAAGTTACTATAACAAGCAAACTAGTGACTTTCTTGGTAAGACCTGATCAAAATGGTAAAAATATGATATTTGATCATTACATATTACAGTAGAGGACTTAACAAGGAAACTGTAGCAACTTGAACCACCCAAAACGAGTATACGAGTCAAAAGTTACGCCCATTTGAAGTTACCAAAGATTTCCGGCAAAACTGCCAAATACCATTCTGATCAAATTTGGGTTTTGAAAGTCACACTTCTGGTCCGATTCATCAAAAAGTTAAAACACGAAAGTTGTCCGGAACGACGTTTTCATTCAGGTATAAAGAAGCTCGAGCCCTGAAAACGCTTTTTGAGTGATAAATTCTTCAAAATCTTAACAGCCCATTTTTTAGACCAAAGTCATTACATATAAGTTATGGTTTATGAAGACCAAAGGGGTCTTATGACCTAGAATCAAGACACAACCATGGCTAGAGCCAAGGTTGAGTCTCAAGACCATGGAACAATGACCAAAGGTCATGGCTAGGCCATGACGAAATGACCATACAAGCTTACCAAGGCAAATACATGAACTAGAGAAGTTGGCGATAACTTGAACATACAATTTGGATCTACTTCATCTAAAGGAACCATGAGATATTACAAAGAGGAAATGGTCATTCAAGACTTATGAAACTACCCCTAATAACAATCTTCATGTACAAATAAACTTTCCTAAGTTTATACAAATATCGGACATGTAACTTTCGGATCAAAACTTATAACTATATATTTCATCAACTACTACAATAGTAGGGAGCCTCATGTGAGGAGTTCATTATGTAAGCCGTCGAGATGAGTTGTGGATTTACGAGTTAAAGTGTCCTGGCTCCTCGAACGCTTACTAACATGACTTCTGAATTATGTCGGCCCGAACGGTAGTAAACGATATACAAAACATACATGTTTCATGAATCATTACTTTCAAAGACTTACAATATACATCATACCACATCATGGACTAAATGCAAGATATATATATTGGCACTACTTCATATTCATTACTCAAATCCTAAGTCGCAACATTCAATTATAGGTTGCTCGTAGAAACCTTCGCGATTCGACCATCACATTCATTACTTGATATCTTACTTAAGGTGAGTTCATAGCCCCACTTTACATTACTTTATTGTTTTACAAACCCTTGGTGGGAATACATGCTATTTTTAACCGAGCACAATGTTTTTAAATTGTATGCTTGCCTGATTGTTTTATTATCACTAAGTACCATCCTTGCCAAACCGAGATCCCATATTATGAACCATTTAATCACTTGCGAGGGTTACTTGCAAGTGAGCGCGAATATTGTGAATAGGCCTATTGGGATTGACGAATCCCATTTGTATTGACTAAGTTCAAACAAATGCATTAATATTTGAGACATTAGGTATGACGGCAAAGTACCTACCGGGATAACTCCGCCGATTGATATTGGTACCCGTTAACGTTTTGGTGTCATAAGCTTAGTATTTGATAATAACTGTTCCGGGCGTATAACAACGTGGCCCATCTTTGTTTTCCAAACATTGGTGTGAGTCTATAGCTCACACTACCAACATATTGTGTTCAAACATTAAACAAACTCTATGAATATCACTCAACCTTTGTGTTGACCTCTCAAGCATGTATTTCAGGTTCATGACGATCAAGGATGGCACGGAAGGACACGGATACTCAAGAGGGCTATAAATTTTATTATCATTCAAAAACTCATTTAATGTATATTGTAAACATGGAACCAATTGGGACCTCATTTGTAATCTCTGATATTTATACAATTTGAATGATAAATCTTTTAAAACGACTCAATTGGAGTTCGTTTTCTATTATTGTGACTATTGTGCCGTCGAGTAACACCCAGTTTGAATTCCGCTGCATCCATGAATTGGGGGTGTTACAGATTGGTACCAGAGCCATGGTTATAGAGAAACGGGTCTAATTGAGACGTAAACTATAACCACACATACAAGCAAAAACATTTTTATAGCCTTCCACTCTTCGTGCCTTCCATCCTCCAGACGATTATGGACTTAGTAAGCATGTTATGCTACACAAACATATTAGTATATTGAAATATACCCATTTTGAGCATTTCCCCGTAGACATTTTTATGCTACACAAACATAATTGCATATTGATATATGTACCCTAAACATAATTGAGCATTTCCCCATAAGCATTTTATACTACATGAACATATTAGTATATTGATATATAAACTTGGTTTATTTTCAATCATTTATCTAAACAATGGACTAAACATATCTGTGTATGCCTATTCTAAGGCATTTCGGCACAGCCACACTCTCCCAATCATGTTCCTACTCCAACATTCATTTCCAAGACATTGTGAGATACGATGGTCTCATTCATTTTCCAAGACATTGTGAGATACAATGGTCTCATTCATTTCCAAGACATTGTGAGATACAATGGTCTCATTCATTTCCAAGACATTGTGAGATACAATGGTCTCATTCATTTTCCAAGACATTGTGGGATACAATGGTCTCATTCATTTCCAAGACATTGTGAGATACAATGGTCTCATTCATTTTCCAAGACATTGTGAGATACAATGGTCTCATTCATTTTCCAAGACATTGTGAGATACAATGGTCTCATTCATTTTCCAAGACATTGTGAGATACAATGGTCTCATTCATTTTCCAAGACATTGTGAGATACAATGGTCTCATTCATTTTCCAAAACATTGTATTATACAATGGTCTTAACCATTTCTCAAATGTTTTGAGTCACACAATGGTCTAACCTACTTCCCAGACATTGTGAATTGCACAATGGTCTAACCTACTTCCGAGACATTGTGTTTTGCGCAATGGTCTCTAGAATTATTCCATCACATCATCAATATCATTTCATATGATATCAAAAACCCGTCACAACCTATCGATTTCTAAATAGAAATATGAGATTTCTAAAGGACAAACAAATACATCACCTACAAAAGCTGAAGTTCAACTCTACATTTATCAAAGTTTTCTTCTGAAACCTTCATTGTTAAAAGTTCGTGATCCTGGCCAAGTATGTTCTATTTTAGAACTACTTAAAACTTCCTTTCCATACGTACCTACCCTTACTATCTTCTATGCGATGGAATGTGAAAACATACGTTACAAGTCTTGTATGGCCGGGACTTGCAATTGAAGGGTTTGACATCGCCTTTGTTAGTGGACAGTTTCCTGAAAGCAACGAACATATCAAAAGTATACCTAATTTAGGTATTTGAAAATTTTATCGAACCTTGGCTAAATATAGACTAGTCACCTATATTTAACCTAGGGACAGTGGAATATAGTCTGACTAACTATATTCGACTTAAAATTTTCAAATACTGAGAATAGTTGTACTAGAGTTATGTTTAGATTGATTTCCTACATGAACACGATAAACCACCAGAATACATTAAAACAATCTAGAGACACGATAGTGCCTTACCACTCAGCAAGATCTTAACACCTTATTTGTATGATCTAAATTCATTCTTGAAAATTTTCATTTATGAGATAATCCGAACTACTATCTTGGGATAGTTATCAATTCTTCTCTTCATCCTGTAGAAGTACTATCCTGTTTAGGTCCTAAGGATACCATTCCATCATAAACTTTTAAAATCTCTTAAGATTTGTAAAGCAAACTCAACATCGATACCTAAGAGTATTAATGTTAAGCATACACTACACACTTTTGTTCATCAACATATCACATCATTATCTTCACAACCGTTACAAACACAAGCTCATTAACAGATCTTGATGCACTTTTAAAGCTCAAATCATCCTTAGTTACACCACAAGCACCCTTATCAGCTTTACAAGATTGAATATTCATCTTGTACTTTTGGAACACCAGTATCATCTCGTAATACACTACCTTGTAACTCACCGGCTAAGTATGAATGTTGTGTCGGGAATTCTGAGTAGGATGATTTATAATGTCCTTATTTGAATGGATTGGGATGCCTTTTCATTTAAATAAAGAAATTATAAATCATCGAACCATACGTTTATATTCCTTTAGTTACATTGTTTGGGATGCCTCTCTATGTAAATAAAGAATTATAAACAAGTGGGCTTAATTATATCCGAAATAACATAAGTATGAAGTCAATAAACACTAGATACAACAACAGATTACCTACTAGGCTATGATTGCAACGACTATCCCAATTTCCATTAGTACGAGGTTTACATTTTGGTTTTCATAATGATAGTGCAATAACAAACAAACTCATTGCGAGGCCATGTAACCATATGCATGGGCAGTCATACCGAACACATTGTGAAGCCATGTAGCCATATGCATGGGCAGCCGTACAATTCAAACAGGACTTGGTCCAACCACATGTTCAACGCTTATTCCATGATTCGATTCTTATATCAATTGCTATTGATACTTGACAACTATATCAAGTTCTATTTTGATATTCAACTACTATATCAATTCCTATTAATATTCGACTGTGTTGGGAATTCTGTGAAGTCAGGATTCTGCTGCTATTTCTGCTGAAAAGATTCTGCTGAAGGTTTCGTTTCTGCTGAAGTAGTATATCTGCTGAAGACTAGTTTCAGCTTTATTAGTTTCTGCGGATTTAGTAATTCCGTATTTTATGTAATATTGTTTGGATATGCATGAGTTTATTTAGGAAGTGATAATGCATATCTATTAGAAGTTTTAGAATATACGTTTCTTGTGAAACGGTTTAGGGTTCCTTGTGTATAAAAGGAACACACGTTTATGTATTGAACAACTTTTTTGAGTGAGTTATTATTATTATAAAAGATCCATAGAGGATCAAGATTTCTTAGTTAAAAGCTTGTGTTTTATTTCCGCTTTAGAAATACAAGTTGCAGAGATTGTCTATTAGTGTGTTGTTGATTACAATAACATTGCTAACGATTCTAGAGTGCTCAATAAGATCTATCAAGGTCTTTAAGTTCAACAAGTGGTATCAGAGCCTCGAGAGAGTCTCTGCCATACTAAGAAACACAAACCTTACACACATCCAAACAAATCCACATTCATGCCTGGTTCAGATGATGATGCTGACACAACCCAGAACATTAACACCACTTCTCTTCAACAGCTTAACCTCTCAAACAGCAATGCTAAGTTTCCATACTTGAAGAATGCTGATGAGTATCATCTGTGGTCCATGAAGATGCAGAACTGGATCACAAATATTGATTGGAATCTGTGGGAGATAGTTAAGAAAGGGAATAGTCTGAAGAAGCATGTTACAGATGCTGAAGGAGTTGTTACTATTGTGGGACCCAAAACTGCTGAAGAGATTCTGGCTGTTTAGAGGGAGAGTAAAGTTAGAACAATCTTGTTACAAGCTATTCCTGATGACCATATGGGTGACTTCCATTTTATGGAAGATGCCAAAGATATTTGGATGGCTATAAAAGCAAGATTTGGTGGGAATGAGGAATCAAGAAGATTGCAGAAGTCCTTATTGAAACAAAAGTTTCAGGAGTTTCAGATAACTGAAGAAGAAGGTATTCACAAAGGCTATGACAGGTTTCATCGCATATTGAGTCAACTTAACCAGTTGAAGGCCAGACCTGACAATGAAGACTGCAATTCTAAATTCCTGAGATCTTTGCCACCTTCTTGGCTACAAGTTTGTATTTCTATGAAGACCAAAGGAGGGTTGGATTTAATGTCGTTTGATGACCTCTACAATAGGCTTAAATCACTTGAGCCTGATGTGAGAAGTCCAATACGACCATCCACTCATTCTGCATTTGTTGGTGCTTCTACTAAACCTGGGCATCAAACTTCAAGTTCATACTCTTCTGGAGCATCTTCTCAATCATATAATCAAACTGCTCCTAGATCAAAAGCAAGTAATGTGATGGAGGATATTATTCATTCATTTGTGGCTGAATATGAGCCTCAGCAGTTTATTGCTTATGAGGACTTTGAACAAGTAGATCCATTGGAAATGGAGGAGATGCATTTGAAATGGGAACTTGCAATGATATCTATGAATATCAAAAGGTTTGAAGCCAAGTCTGGAAGAAAGTTTGCTTTTAATGGAAAAGAAGCAGCGAGGTTTGATAGAAGGAAGGTTAAATGTTACACATGTGGTCAAGTGGGACATTTTTCAAGAGAATGCAAAGACAGAAAGGCTGGAGATGAAGTTAGATATGGTACTTATCCATTGGAAGCAGGGAATAATAAGACTGGACCTTCAAAGGCAATGGTGACTCTGGATCATCAAATTGATTGGGCTGATCATGAACCTGCTGGAGAGGAAGCTTCTACATCTTCACAAGTGAATCTGCTGGCATTCACACCTTCAGAAGACAAGAAGGAGCAAGTCTCCTTGATGGGAATTTCTCAGGTAACCAATTGTGTGTTTGGATGTAGTGTGAGATACAATGAGCTTAAACAAGAATTTGATGAATTGAAACCAAAATACAATGAGTGTTATGTAGAAGTAGAGTCTTATAAAATGGCTTTAAAAACACTAGAAAAACAAAAAGTATGGTTTCAAAAGAATCAAATTAAATATGATGAGAAAGTAAGAGTTTTAGAAAGTGATTTAGAGATTGCTAAGATAGATTTACAAAGAACTCAAAAGGAGAAGTCTGAATTAGAAAAAGAAAAACAAGAGTTACAGGCTAAGTTAGATAAAGAGATAGCTGGTCGAATGAAATGGCAGGAAGGGGCATCTAATTTAAGTAAATTGATTGATGGTCGCCAATCTGTTAGGTCTAGAAAGGCATTAGGATTTGAGAAATATATAGACCCTGAAGAATTAACCTATCCTGATATGTCTAGTGTTTTTGACCCTGAACCAGCCTTAGCTTATCAAACACCTGTTAAATATGTTAAGGAAGGAGGAATGAATGCTGTACCTGGACCTATAAGAGGAGAACACATGCCTATAGACTTGTCCAAACCTTCTGACTTTGATGGATCACATCACTTATATGGAAAAAAGTCAACTGACTTTCCAGACCCTATTGTGAAATCTAATGACTTTGTCTCTTGTTGTAACAGTGACAAGTCTTCTGATGAAGGGTCTACCTCATTTGCTAGCTGTGATTCAAGTGAGAAGTCAGACCTGCCCAAGACCATACCAAAGACCACTCCCAAGACCACACCAAAGACAACACCCAAGACTCCCCACAAGCCTTCTAGAGTTGCTGCTGATCACAAGACAGTTTCTACTGAAGACTTGTTTTTCAATTCTTTGCATAATAATACTTTTGGCCTTGTTAAAAACAATTCTGTTTGTCATGATGATTTGAATACTTTTTCATGTTATGGAAATTCTTTTGGTTTGAATAAATCTTCTAAAAAGAAGAAGTGTTTTGTGTGTGGAAGTAAATATCATTTGATTAAGGATTGTACATATCATGAGCAAAGAATGGGTGCAGGTGTTAGTCAAAGAAAATCTAGGCAATTGTGGAAGAATGTTCACGACATACCATCTTTTGTTCCACATCAGCAGAAACCTAATTCTGCTGAAACTCATTTTTCCTGGAGAAAAACCAGTACTAGACCATATGTCAGACCTACTAGTTCTTTCTTTTATAATGATTATTGGCCTAATCACTTTGACTCATTGAATAATGGTGGTGGGAAATGGAATACTGCTGTGAAGCCCTCAGCAGGTTGTTCTTGGCCTAAGAAGGGACCTAATATGCAATACAGGCCCAAGAACAATGGTGGATCTAAAACATCTACATGGCCTGTTACTAATGATCCACAAGGCAGGCTCAAGTCAGCAATGACTTGAGTCTCCAATGTGTACTAATTCTGTATATTTTGTTGTTATTGTAGGAACATCCTTTAAAAAGTACTGAAGTTGGAATTGTAGATAGTGGTTGTTCCAGAAGTATGTCTGGAAACAAGGATAAGATGCATGACTTTGAACCAATTGAAGGAGGGGGCACTGTAACCTTTGGAGGTGGAGATGGCAAGATTACAGGGAAAGGAACCATCAGGACACCCTTGTTAGACTTTGAAAATGTTTACTATGTGAAGGAACTGGAGAATTTTAATCTTATCTCAGTATCACAAATTTGTGACACCAAACATAAGGTTTACTTCTCTGAAGATGAGTGTCTTGTACTCTCCAAGGACTTCAAACTCCCAGAAGACACCACAGTATTGCTGAGAGTTCCTAGGACCTTCAATTTGTACACATTCAATCTGAATGAAGTACAGCCTGAAGGTGATCTAACATGTTTGGTAGCCAAAGCTTCCCTGGATGAATCTAACAAATGGCATAGAAGAATGGCACATGTAAATTACAAGACCATAAACAAGTTATCTAAACTTGGTCTTGTTAAGGGCCTCCCTTCTAAACTCTTCACCAATGAACACAATTGTATTGCTTGTAACAAGGGTAAACAACACAGAGCCTCTTACAAAACAGTTCAAGCAGTGAGCAACATTTCAGAACCTCTTCAGTTGCTACACATGGATCTCTTTGGTCCAACCCCCATTAGAAGTCTTGATCACAAGTACTTCTGCCTAGTTATTACTGATGATTATAGCAGGTTTTGCTGGGTGTTCTTTCTCAAGACTAAGGATGAAACAACTCCAATCCTGAAAGAATTCATTACCTTAGTTGAGAATCAGCTGAATAAAAAGGTTAAAGGAATTAGGTGTGACAATGGTACAGAATTCAAAAATGTGGTCTTCATAGAATTCTGTAAGTCTAAAGGGATTAGAAGGGACTATAGTACTTGAGGCTGCTAGATCACTGGGAAAGTTCCACACATTCATTACCTTAAGCCTTTTGGATGCAAGGTGACTATTCTGAATACTGCTGATATTCTGGGTAAATTTGATGGGAAGGCTGATGAGGGATATATAGTTGGGTATTCAGCTCATAGCAAGGCCTACAGAGTATATAATCTGAATGCTAAAAAGATTGAAGAGACCCTTAATCTGAGGTTTCTTGAAGATCAGCCTAATATTCAGGGACAAGGCCACTCTTGGTATTTTGACCTAGATTATTTGACTGACTATTTGGGTTATACTAGGCATGCTTCTAATCCTGATGCAGGTGTCAAAGATCCAAGTTCTAACCCTGCAGGTTCCATGGATGATGACTCAGAATGTGAGTCTGAGCCAGAAGAGAATACTATTGTTGTACCATCTTTTCCATCTAACCATTTTGTAGGTAATCACTCTGCTGCTGAACAAGATGATGAATCACATTATGCAGAAGATCTTGCAAGATTGAAGAAGCAGGAACATGCTGCTACTCAGGAAGCTCAGAAACTCAATAACAAGGTTACACAAGAGACTGAGGCTCTCCTACATCAATCAGCACAAGCAGTCAGTGGCAACAAGGTTTCTGCTGAAGGCACACCTGTTTCCACTGATGATGTTCCAGATGCTGATTCTGCTGGTATTCAATCTCCCATATCTACTGAAGTCTCTGCAGACTTCGCTAAGCCCTTTACCAGATTTCCAAGTCCCTCTGATCTTGGAAATCACCAACCAAAGCCTGGCTTGTTTAACTCAGCCTCATATGATACTGAGTTTGAGCCAACTATCACCAACATTGATGCCAACATTGATGTTCCACCCCATACTACCAAACGGATTCACAATGCTCATCCTTTATCAAAGATAATTGGTGATCCTAATGACCCTGTTCGAACAAGAAGCACAGTCAAAAATACCAAATATGGAGAAGTTGCTTTTATCTCTTATGTTTACAATCAAAAGAGGACCAATCACACAGACTTCAAACATTGTTTATTTGCATGCTTTCTTTCTCAAATTGAACCAACTAGTGTTCCTCAAGCACTGGCTGATTCAAGTTGGCTTGAGGCTATGCAAGAAGAGATGCTGCAATTCAAGAATCAGCAGGTTTGGATTCTAGTTCCTCTTCCTGATGGGAAATATGCCATTGGGACTAAATGGATTTTGAAGAATAAAAGAGATGCCAGGGGTATTGTGGTGAAGAACAAAGCAAGACTAGTGGCTCAAGGTTTTCGACAAGAGGAAGGTATTGACTATGATGAGGTCTTTGCACCTGTGGCCAGAGTTGAAGCTATTCGCATATTTTTGGCCTATGCCTCTTATATGGGCTTTATGGTTTATCAGATGGATGTTAAAGGTGCTTTCTTGTATGGAGAGATTGAGGAGGAGGTTTATGTGACTCAACCCAAAGGATTTGAAGACCCTGATCATCCTGAGTATGTGTACAAGGTTGTGAAAGCTCTCTATGGCCTTCATCAAGCTCCCAGAGCTTGGTATGCTAGACTCTCCACATTTCTGCTGAAGAATGGCTACAGAAGAGGTACCATTGACAAGACTTTATTCCTGAAGAAAGATTCTAGGGATATTATCCTTGTGCAGGTCTATGTGGATGACATTATCTTTGGTTCTACCAAAGAAGCCTGGTGTAGAGAGTTTGAGGATTTAATGAAGGGAGAATTCCAGATGAGTGCCATGGGAGAACTCACTTTCTTTCTGGGGTTACAAGTTCAGCAGAAACCTGATGGGATCTTCATACATCAGGAGAAATATGTCAGAGATATGTTGTCCAAGTTTGCCATGGAAAATGTCAGGACTGCCACTACTCCATATGAGGCTCCCAAAACTAAGACCAATCTTACTCCTGATCTCCCTGTGAATGTCCATTTGTACAGATCTATGATTGGTTCTTTGATGTACTTGACTGCCTCAAGGCCTGACATTACATTTGCTGTGAGTGCATGTTCCAGACACCAAGTCACTCCACTTACTTCTCATATGAATGCTGTCAAGAAGATTTTTAAATATCTGAAAGGCCAACCAAACTTAGGTCTTTGGTATCCCAAAGAGTCTCCATTTCAGCTAGCAGCTTACAGTGATAGTGACTATGCTGGGGCCAATCTGGATAGAAGATCCACCACTGGAGGTTGTCAATTTCTTGGAAGAAGGCTGATTTCTTGGCAATGCAAGAAACAGACAATAGTTGCTACCTCTACTACTGAAGCAGAGTATGTTGCTGCAGCCAATTGTTGTGGTCAGGTTCTATGGATTCAGAATCAATTACTGGATTATGGGTATAACTTCATGAACACTACCATTTTCATTGACAATCAGAGTACCATTTGTATTGTCAAAAATCCAGTTTTTCATAATAGAACCAAACATATTGAAATCAGACATCATTTTATAAGAGATGCTTATGAGAAACATTTGGTTAAAGTGGTCAAAATTCACACAGATGAAAATGTGGCAGATTTATTAACCAAGGCATTTGATGGACCAAGGTTTCAATATTTGGTGGTCCATATTGGCATGTTAAACCCTTAACTGCAAAGTTTAAGGGGAGGCATAAGCCTCAGGGGAGGCATATGCCTCAGGGGAGGATGATATCTGTATAAACTTTGTATATTTTTGTAGAAGTTGTATATGTTATGATTTTCTAACACTAACCATATAACATTGTACAAGAAGTTTGTTGTCTTTGTTTGGTTGATGGTTAGGTTGCAGATGAATTGAGTATGTAAGTCCCAAGATTAATGTCACCAAAAGCTAAAGTCAAAGAATGTGGTCAATATGCTGAATGTGGTTTCTACTGATTCATGGAATAATGCTGAAGGTCTGATACATTGAATGAACTCAAGAGAGGATCTTTTCATTCATTCATAGAAACAAGTTACAACTTACATTCGAGATTACAAATGAGTTACAATGACCATTCCTAAACTATTAGCTAACTCAGTACTACTAGCTTCTATCAATTATTACAAAATACTTGAGGCTATGACAAGTACAATGAAGAAGCTGAAGATGAAAATGTAAAAAGAAGAGAAGGAAGAATGAGAAGATGCTCATGAATTAAGGTCAAGAAAATACTCAAGAACTTTGATCCATGGTTACATTCCTCAGTCACCTACTTCTCCTTCTCCTTTCCCTTATGTGTGATCTCAGACTTCTTGCTGTGTCCAATATGTTCTTGATGTGGAAGACCAGGTCCTGAAGTAGGAAGATTCAACACCAAATTTTGTGATGTTGGAAGAGATGAATCCCCTTTGCTTGATCTTGGTTGGGATCTCTCTGGTGTGGAAGGAGGGAGAAAGATTGGTTCTTCATGATCTTCCTCTGAGGAGTCTTCATCAGAGGTGTAGATGAAGGGAGAGACATGCTCTCTCTCAGCAGGATTGGGCACATGGCTGGAGCAACTCTTCAAATGAGCATTCCACCGTCTCTCTTCTGCATCCCAGCGCTTCTCCAAAGCTGTTTCAAATGCTGAACCTTCCAGCCCCCATGGATGTGGTGGCACATCTTCTTCTGCTGATGAAGAAGAGGAATTTGCATCCGAACCTTTTGAGTTGGAAGACATTGTTGATTGCTGAATTGGGGATATTTGAAATTAGGGTTTGAGAGTTAATTTGGGAAATTTGATGAATGAGATGTGTAATTTGGGATGATTAAATAAGGAAATTTTGGGGGTTACGAAAATAAATGCGAGATGGGTGGCACAGTAAAATAAAGATATTGACCGAAGATATTTTTACCATTGGTTTATTCTGCTGAAATTTGACTACTCTTCAGCAGGTTTGACTTTCATTGCTGCTGAAAGGTTAATTTTCAAATTTAGAAGTTGTGTCAGACTTGGTCAATAAGCAGTTCCGATATTTTTGACCACGATTGGGTAACTTCCAAATTTAACTCATTGTGCATATCTTTTCGAATCAAAGATTATTCGATTAACACTTCAAATAATCCCATTATTCACTGGAGCAATTCATAACCCTCTCACACACATTCAATCAAATGGCTCAACTTGGATTGAAGGGTGATCATAACAAATATGCTATTCTAACAACAAAGAAGGGACATGAAGAATTCGATTTGATGGTGGAGTTTTTACAAAGGTCGAAGATTCATTATGCTTTGACTTATTGTCCTAATTTGGTGTGTGAATCTCTGGTGAAGCAATTTTGGGCATCTGCTACTAAGAGAACTGCTACAGAGATTGTAGCTGAAATTGATGGCGTAGAATATGTGGTGACAGAAGGGTTGATAAGGACAAAGCTTCAGTTGGATGATGAAGATGGTGTGTATCATTCCAACACTGCAGAGATTCTTGCTGGGTTAAGAGAAGCTGGATATCAAAGTACTGATACATCAAAGTGGCACAAGAATCAATTTTGTCCGAAGTGGAGGTATTTGGTGCATCTGCTGCTTCAATGTTTGAGCAACAAGTGTGGTGGATGGAACCAGTTCTCTCTGCAATTGGGTTGTGGTATTGTCTGTCTATCTAAGGGTGAAACTTATAATTTTTCTAAGTTTATTTTTGACAATATGCTAGAAAACATAGATAAAGAACAACATAAGTGTCACACCCCCAATTTACCTGACTTGCAGCGGAATGGAATACCTGGGGGTGTCTGTCATAGCACCACAGTTACAGTTACATTGAACGACCTAAAGTGTCGTTTGGAAAATACTGCATTTGATCATTGAAATAATTCAGAGTTTACAAAATGAGGTCCCCAAAATGTGTTGCATGTTCATGAAAAACAAGCCATACTAGATCAAATGTTTACATAAGTGCATGAAATAATGATGAGACGCGTCGACTCCGCGACTCCATGAAGGTCCAAATGCATGTCACATGAGCTACCTTAATAACCTGAAATACATTGCTAAAACGTCAACACGAATGTTGGTGAATTCCATAGGTTTGTAAAATGTACTGATGTACGGCCACCACAAGTAAAAATGCAAGATAAAAATCTCGTGAAAATTGTACAATAGCCTTAAGCTCATGACACCGAAGCTATGACTGATGAAATTCTATGCCCCTCCCGAATGTTCTGCCGAAACATTCAAATGTAAAAGACATGACATGCATCCGCTTACTGTTGGTATCCACTACCACGGATGGAGGCGTCACCCTCGATAGATCTATCCACTCACTCTCGCTTAGCGGTAAATTAACGGTTCATGATGTTACAGGGGACTTATCACATGGCAAGGTAACTTAAGCTATGTACATGTTTGAATACTTGGGCTCGTACTGAAATAATTGATGCAATGTATTCCCCCCGTGGGATTTGAAAACAATCAAAATGTTGAATTGAAAACGGGGCTATGAAAACTCACCTTAACTGATGAAACCGTGATGAAATGAAATGAACACCAATGAACAATTTGCTGTCGTAACCCAATATGATGGTACCATGAACATGTACTGAGCTGAAAACAAGGCGCGCATACTAGCCGCAACCTAAAATGAATGATGTACGATCTACTTTAGATCATGAAATGATGTTATGAATGTCCATGCACATGTTTACTATACCACTCTACTCTTTGGAAAAACACTTGTGTTATCAAAATATATAATCCAAGACTTTGGAAAATATTGCTATTAGAAAATATAAATGGCTAGTTATAATATATATACTTATATATATATAACGTAAGTTTCCATGTAAGCGTTGAAATACTCGGGTTGTAATCCTTGAAATGATGAAAACATACTCGTAATAACTAATACTACGTTAGTTAAAAAGCTCGGTATTTGATATTATGTTTAGCTTGAAAATGCACTTCGTAGTTTTTGCGCCAAATATATTAAAAGCTGTCAATTAATAAAGGGTTTTAGCCGATATTCAAACGAGTATATCTTTGTCGTTACTTGTCCGTTTTACTTGTTCTTTATATCCACGGTTTCGTCTTAGTATGTAGTAATATATTTTGGAAAGCTCGGCTCCTCCGGGTTACGTTTAAAGCCTCTTTTTGACCGATGAAAAATGTCCAACAGCAACTATTTTTCCAGAAAATACTTTTCGTCTATAATCTTGCAAAAATCATAACTTCTTCGTTATAAGCTCTTTTTAATCCGTTCTTTCGCCTACGGATTCGTTTTTGAAAGTATTTTCTAAAAATTTTGCCAAAGTTTCCTTGGTGTTTACTGATTTTCCAGATTTTTACAAAATGGGACAGCATGTCTAAAATGAGTTCCAAATCATGTTTCCAAGGTTAAAAACCAATTTCTACCATCACCAATCCTCTTGTAATCACCACATGACTAATCTAATCTTACCATACACCTTCTTAGGGTGTCATGGACTCCTAACCAAGTTATTAGAGCTAGGGGATTCATAACAAGAAAGTTAGGGTTTGTATGTTACTTTTTAGCCAAAATAAAGTGTAGTATAGCTACTTATACATGGTTTTTAGCATGATTCTTATGTAATACATGTAAAAATAGGATGATTCATGAAAAAATAAAGATGAAAACTTACTTGACAAAATGAGGTGATTATTGGATGATTATGCTTGTTGTTCTTGTGTTTTTCTTGATTGATTCTTGTTTAGAATGATAAAAGGAACAAGTTTGTAGCTTTAGCTTTTGAAAAACCATGGATGGATCATGGATTTATTATTGGGTCGTGGGTTTGAAGGGAGGAAGGAGATGAGAAGCATTTTTGGATCTTGAAAAAGTGTAGATTATGATCTTTGATTTTTGGTTAAGTAATGTATATAAGGTTTATTAGTTTAAAATGAAAAATCAATGCACATGGTTAAAGGGTGTAGTCTTGGGGCCGGTTTTGGGTGTGAAAAGGAAGTAGCCAAAACGGTTTTGATCACTTAGAAAATATAGTGTAGCGTTAAGTGTTATTACGCGTTATTCGTTAAAATCGGGTACCGGGTTTAATAGCAATAAACGTTCACGAAGTTAACCGGGATGAAATAAAGTCATAATAATGATAAAAACATATTAAAAATATGTTGGGTACATTTACTGAGTGATCGGGTGATTAATGTTTAGTTTTAACGAAAACCGTCGTTATATTCATACGCGTACGTTATAAATAAAATAAATTTCCAAAATACTGGGTAACTGAATGTTATAACTTTTATGATGTTAAAATGGATATAAAAATATGTCGGGACCATTGTGGGAATATTTAGATATATTCGTCGTGTATAAACCGGGTGTTAACGTTTATTTAGAAATCGTAATACGTAAAACGTTAAATATACTGAATATAGTAATTTGAAAATCCTAAGAGTGGTATAACATGTAAATGACCTACTGATGATATGCAGACTATCTCCAGTCCGTATGTAGTGTTCTCAACACTAATGAAATGAATTCGCACCTAACCCAATCCGGTTACGCGAATTTGAATATCCGTAAACTAAATTTACGATGAAATGTGTAATGCACGTGAATGATGAAATCTTTTCCCGCAATGAATAGTGTTCCATGAATAGTAAATTTCCCAAAAGTTTCTCAGAATATCAAATTGACCTCGAAAACGATGAATAGTAAACTGATGAATAGTGTTTTGATGAATAGTGTTTGATGAATAGTGTTTTTCCAAAGTTCGGGAAATGACCTGAAATGGTGAGTTGTGACAGTCTTCCCCCCTAAAAGGAACTTCGTCCCGAAGTTCAGTTTATGTTGGTCTCTGAGAATGTATTGGTGAAAAGGTGATGATATTCGAGAATTCCAGCGAACTCTAACGATAGGAATTCGACTCTGTTTCAACTGTTTGACCACATGGTCCATGATTTCTGTTGGTTCTCTTACAAGGTCTGAGATTGTTATTTGGGTTGGATCCATTCCAATGGAATCATGAGTGACTCATCTGAAAGTCATTTCTGGGGATCTGAAAATGTGAAATATGTTCGTGTAATCCTGTTGTTTTCTGGCAATGTTCAAATCTGACGGCCACTAGGCCTACCCTGTCTGAAATATAAATGATCCAATGTATATTGGTGTAACTTTCCAAGTTTTCTGAACGATAACATGCCTTTCCTAGGCAGAACTTTCTGCATAACTCTGCAGAACTTGAAGTTTTAATGGTTTACGACTTATTGAACTTGTAACTGATTCTTGACTTGTAGAAAATTTCTGGTTATCTCATGAATGCCTACTGAACTAATGAGTTGAGCTTTTTCCAAGTTTGGCCCATCAATCGATGGTCTGCGCTTCTTTAAGGTTTCAAATGTGGTACTGGTAATATATACTGCTGAATTCTGCCAGAACTCAAGTTTGTATGCTAGTTGGTCGATTCTAAAATGAATCTTAAATAGTCCAATATGCTAAAGGTTCAACCTTTCTTGTTATCCAATTTGTATCGTGCCAATCCAAGGCAATGCTTTTAACTTAGTTTGTTCTCCTACCTGAATCTGGTTGGTTTGTTGTTCAGGATATCCAATCCAAATGATGTGTGTTATGTACCAATCTAACTTCTGCCAGTTTCCCGTTGTTGGTGTGATAACTATTGTTGTAGATGAATTTGATTTATGTTAAGTGATTAGTCCAACCATTTCTAAGGTCAATCACTCATGCTCTGAGCATACATTCCTATGTTTGAATTGTTCTCTCGCTTTGACCATCGTTCTGAGGATGATAGGTGATGTTCACATCTAAATGGGTTTCTGAAGGAAATCCTGAAATGAATACCTGAGGTCCAAGTTGAATCGGTTTCCTTAACAGGAAATACTGAAATGGGTACAATAAACCTTTGTGACTAATTCCATAACGTTCGGTCCTTCGAACTTGGCGTTATCTGAAGGGATAGCATATAGGTAAGAATTTGATTCCTTGTGTTTTGTTCCAACGGATGATAAAACATATGTCCTTCTTTGTCTAGTGGGTTTGGTCTTCACTACTGAAGTTCGTGATCAATTTGTGATGTCCTCCTAATTCCTTCACCACATATACCAAATATTCTCTATTGTCCAGTCACAAATCCTAAATGCATAAGCGATGTTGTAGAGAAATTGGTTCTGGAAATTTGTCTCGCGATTGTGAGTTTTAGTTGAAATCCTTTTCTGAATAAACGAATTTAGAAAAATGGAGCAAATGATTTACTGAGTAATATTTTCCTTGATGATTCAAAATCCAGTAGTTATGAAATAGGAACTGTTTTCAAACATGTTGTGATTAAGACTGCTTACCAAAGTTTGATGTTTATGTATATTTCTCATTGTACAATAGTGTTGCTAAAGTTTGACCAAAAAGGATCGCACTTGTTCAAAATAGGAATTTCAGAAATCATTTTTCCACAGGGTATGTGATTTATGTAAACGCATCAACTTTATTTAAAAGTGAAAACACTGAAAAGGATAAAATGGTAGAATAGGAAATGTTCGCTTAAATGCATAGATGTCTAACACTTAGTTCCTGAGGTTGGATAATGTCTATTGGTGGTTATCTGGCATAACTACAAGCATAGGTATTTAGACTAACTTAAGTCCTGAAATTGTTTATCGTTGTAATAGACAAGACGAAGGTATCACTTGATGTTGTGTCGATGAATGTCTATTCTGTTTTCCCATGTAGATGAGGAGATATGTTCTGGTTTGATCCCTTGCTTAGTATGAAGGTAAGGTTATCTGAAATTTCTAGTGACATAAGGCCTTAGAGGAATCTACATCGATATTCTTGATTCAAACAATTGTACTTTGTGAAAACTTACTGCAGGAAAGTTCATGTATGGATGAGGCCATGTTTAAATGAAATGCTCTGTAGTCTCAATTAGAAGCTGGGTTTATTTCTATTGTGTTGTCCTGCGGACATTTATTGAGTTCAATCCTATAGCTCAGTATAGCTAGTACCCTTGAATAATGACATTGGACAACTAAGTCAGAGATGGTGATTAGGATGGTCTTGCAGTATCTGAGGATTGTTGTTGAGTTATGAGTTCTCTCTCTATATACTTCTAGTTCTGGTTAGTAGTTCTGTAATCCTTTCGTTGCTTCTATTGTATAAAGGAATCCTGCATGTAATTGATATGGAAAGTCTCTTCTAGGGAATTCAATGGGAAGAATCCAACTTAATGGCTAAGTGTGTGACAGGTAGGGTAAGTATCCAAGGATAGTTCGGCAAAATGGATGTTTATGAATGAGTTCCTTTGTTTACAAAACTTTTGGATGAAGATTGTTATCAACAATCCTTTGAAAAGGTAATTATTTCCTTCATGGCATAATCCTTCCTGAATTTTACATAGGTGATCAGGCTATGTATAATTGAGGACTAATGATGCGATGTTGGATTTTGTCAAAATATCATAACTTTTCTCAAAAGTTTTAGATGGTGTTCAACGCATTGTTATTAAAATGGTATCCTGATGTTTCCTTTCAAATAACATGAAAATTGCCTCACGTAATAATAGTAAATACTTGGTGTAATGACAGAAAAATCAATGTATTGGATGGTAATAAAATAGCTTACTTCAGAAATTTTTCTGTAAAACAGCTTCCCCATATGATAGTAAAATAGCTTGAATGGTGTATTGGATACGTGGGTGAATCTTGTCGAATGGTAATAGTCTACTAATTCGTCAAAAACGAAATCAACCTAATTTCTGATGAGACAATGCTAAAATGTTGCGAAACGATTGAAGTCTGAGCAAATGGGAATGGAAAAGGAAATGACAATGATGGTACTAGTGAATGGAATACTACCCTCTTTCGCGCTACCTCGCGACATCCAAAAGGTAAAACTAAAGTACACACTGTGGGAAGGCCAATAGTGTAATAAGTAACTGATGGTGGTGATAGTACCTGAGTAGTAAGTGCCCTACTAGTGATGGAAAGAAAACACACTATCTTCCTTGCAATAAGCATCCTAATAAGTCCATTAAGATTAATTCTGAACACACTACCAAAAGGCATTCTATGTACGGGCTGAATGATAGGAAAACCCTGTTCCTATGGCAAATCAATAGTACTAATGGTGGTGTAAGTGCAACTGATGGTATAATGGTAGTGGAAGATGACAAGGCATCTTCAATGTCGGAATCCGATAAAAGGATGTCAGGGTGAGTATCTGAAGACATGTCACTTGTGAACCAGGTCAATAAAATGATATATATATACGGATATGAGTATAATTAACTCGCACAGGGGATGTATAAAACAACATGTATCATGATTATGCACTTATGATGAAATGATGAGATGCTATGATGATGCGGTTATAGTCTAGGGTCCAAGATACATCCTAGTTCGCTATAACCTTAGCTCTGATGCCAATCTGTCACACCCCCAATTTACCTGACTTGCAGCGGAATAGAATACCTGGGGGTGTCTGTCATAGCACCACAGTTACAGTTACATTGAACGACCTAAAGTGTCGTTTGGAAAATACTGCATTTGATCATTGAAATAATTCAGAGTTTACAAAATGAGGTCCCCAAAATGTGTTGCATGTTCATGAAAAACAAGCCATACTAGATCAAATGTTTACATAAGTGCATGAAATAATGATGAGACGCGTCGACTCCGCGACTCCATGAAGGTCCAAATGCATGTCACATGAGCTACCTTAATAACCTGAAATACATTGCTAAAACGTCAACACGAATGTTGGTGAATTTCATAGGTTTGTAAAATGTACTGATGTACGGCCACCACAAGTAAAAATGCAAGATAAAAATCTCGTGAAAATTGTACAATAGCCTTAAGCTCATGACACCGAAGCTATGACTGATGAAATTCTATGCCCCTCCCGAATGTTCTGCCGAAACATTCAAATGTAAAAGACATGACATGCATCCGCTTACTGTTGGTATCCACTACCACGGATGGAGGCGTCACCCTCGATAGATCTATCCACTCACTCTCGCTTAGCGGTAAATTAACGGTTCATGATGTTACAGGGGACTTATCACATGGCAAGGTAACTTAAGCTATGTACATGTTTGAATACTTGGGCTCGTACTGAAATAATTGATGCAATGTATTCCCCCCGTGGGATTTGAAAACAATCAAAATGTTGAATTGAAAACGGGGCTATGAAAACTCACCTTAACTGATGAAACCGTGATGAAATGAAATGAACACCAATGAACAATTTGCTGTCGTAACCCAATATGATGGTACCATGAACATGTACTGAGCTGAAAACAAGGCGCGCATACTAGCCGCAACCTAAAATGAATGATGTACGATCTACTTTAGATCATGAAATGATGTTATGAATGTCCATGCACATGTTTACTATACCACTCTACTCTTTGGAAAAACACTTGTGTTATCAAAATATATAATCCAAGACTTTGGAAAATATTGCTATTAGAAAATATAAATGGCTAGTTATAATATATATACTTATATATATATAACGTAAGTTTCCATGTAAGCGTTGAAATACTCGGGTTGTAATCCTTGAAATGATGAAAACATACTCGTAATAACTAATACTACGTTAGTTAAAAAGCTCGGTATTTGATATTATGTTTAGCTTGAAAATGCACTTCGTAGTTTTTGCGCCAAATATATTAAAAGCTGTCAATTAATAAAGGGTTTTAGCCGATATTCAAACGAGTATATCTTTGTCGTTACTTGTCCGTTTTACTTGTTCTTTATATCCACGGTTTCGTCTTAGTATGTAGTAATATATTTTGGAAAGCTCGGCTCCTCCGGGTTACGTTTAAAGCCTCTTTTTGACCGACGAAAAATGTCCAACAGCAACTATTTTTCCAGAAAATACTTTTCGTCTATAATCTTGCAAAAATCATAACTTCTTCGTTATAAGCTCTTTTTAATCCGTTCTTTCGCCTACGGATTCGTTTTTGAAAGTATTTTCTAAAAATTTTGCCAAAGTTTCCTTGGTGTTTACTGATTTTCCAGATTTTTACAAAATGGGACAGCATGTCTAAAATGAGTTCCAAATCATGTTTCCAAGGTTAAAAACCAATTTCTACCATCACCAATCCTCTTGTAATCACCACATGACTAATCTAATCTTACCATACACCTTCTTAGGGTGTCATGGACTCCTAACCAAGTTATTAGAGCTAGGGGATTCATAACAAGAAAGTTAGGGTTTGTATGTTACTTTTTAGCCAAAATAAAGTGTAGTATAGCTACTTATACATGGTTTTTAGCATGATTCTTATGTAATACATGTAAAAATAGGATGATTCATGAAAAAATAAAGATGAAAACTTACTTGACAAAATGAGGTGATTATTGGATGATTATGCTTGTTGTTCTTGTGTTTTTCTTGATTGATTCTTGTTTAGAATGATAAAAGGAACAAGTTTGTAGCTTTAGCTTTTGAAAAACCATGGATGGATCATGGATTTATTATTGGGTCGTGGGTTTGAAGGGAGGAAGGAGATGAGAAGCATTTTTGGATCTTGAAAAAGTGTAGATTATGATCTTTGATTTTTGGTTAAGTAATGTATATAAGGTTTATTAGTTTAAAATGAAAAATCAATGCACATGGTTAAAGGGTGTAGTCTTGGGGCCGGTTTTGGGTGTGAAAAGGAAGTAGCCAAAACGGTTTTGATCACTTAGAAAATATAGTGTAGCGTTAAGTGTTATTACGCGTTATTCGTTAAAATCGGGTACCGGGTTTAATAGCAATAAACGTTCACGAAGTTAACCGGGATGAAATAAAGTCATAATAATGATAAAAACATATTAAAAATATGTTGGGTACATTTACTGAGTGATCGGGTGATTAATGTTTAGTTTTAACGAAAACCGTCGTTATATTCATACGCGTACGTTATAAATAAAATAAATTTCCAAAATACTGGGTAACTGAATGTTATAACTTTTATGATGTTAAAATGGATATAAAAATATGTCGGGACCATTGTGGGAATATTTAGATATATTCGTCGTGTATAAACCGGGTGTTAACGTTTATTTAGAAATCGTAATACGTAAAACGTTAAATATACTGAATATAGTAATTTGAAAATCCTAAGAGTGGTATAACATGTAAATGACCTACTGATGATATGCAGACTATCTCCAGTCCGTATGTAGTGTTCTCAACACTAATGAAATGAATTCGCACCTAACCCAATCCGGTTACGCGAATTTGAATATCCGTAAACTAAATTTACGATGAAATGTGTAATGCACGTGAATGATGAAATCTTTTCCCGCAATGAATAGTGTTCCATGAATAGTAAATTTCCCAAAAGTTTCTCAGAATATCAAATTGACCTCGAAAACGATGAATAGTAAACTGATGAATAGTGTTTTGATGAATAGTGTTTGATGAATAGTGTTTTTCCAAAGTTCGGGAAATGACCTGAAATGACCTGAAATGGTGAGTTGTGACAATAAGTTTTTAATGTACCCTAGATTCTTACAGATTATCTTAGACATAACCACTGAAGATGTGACCCATATACCCATTAAAAGTCTAGGTTCTAAGTTGTTTGCCTCAATGAAAACTAATTATACTGGGGATCATTACCCTGTATTGGAAGCTATGTTGCCTCAAGGGAATGCCAATGAAGTTGAGGATGATAATGCTGGTAATGTGACTGCTTCTAATGCTGCTGATGATGGTAATCCATCATCTTCAGGTGTTGCTGCTGATGGTAATCCTTCAGTGGTAATGGAAGAGTTACCAGCCACAACTGCTGAACCTTTGCCTGATTCTACTGACTTACCACCACCTACCCCTGTACAAAGTCCTACCATCTCACCAGTTCAGGATGCTCCAACTGAGCAATTTCATGAGTTTGAAGTTGATCTACAGACTTTTGAACCTGAACTAAATAGACTACCTTCACCTAGTTCTTTAGGAGAGCAAATTAATGTAGGTTCTCCTAATGTTGTACATGAGTCTGTTTCTCCTACAGGGTTCAATGAAGCTCCTCATACCACTGAGCAATCAAGTGATAGAGCAGAGGACCCTATTACTCTCACATTTGTATATGAATCTCTTAACAGGTATATGAAAATGACTGAAGATCTCCAGAAAGAACTTGCTGAGACCAAGACTACTCTTGGTAATGAGATTCAAAGTCTGAAAAGAAAAGTCAATGATTTGGAGACACAGCTGGGTCAGCAGAATCAAAGCAAAGATGGATTGGATTCTACTGAAGAGGCAAAGGAAGCAAATTTGGATTCTCTTGAGATTCTAGCTGAAGTTGCTAGACAGTCTCATGTTCTTCCTCCTAAAGCTGCTACAGCATCTCAATCTAAACCAATCATACTAGTTCAAAGAAGAAGTACAAGACAGTATTTGGCAAAACAAGTTGCTGAAGCTTCAAAAGTATCTGGTAATGATAATGATGTGCTGATGACTGAAGCTGAGGATATACTTCAAGAGAAACAACCATTCAGCAAGGTTACTGCTGATCAATCTGCTGACAAAGGTGATGCATCAGGGGAAACATTCTTTGTAGCTGGGAAAGAATACATGAATTCTCCTATTCATCATTCATCTGAGAACATAGAGATTTCTACTGATAAAAAGGTTCAAGATGCACATGATGAACCTATGGCAGATGTGGATATGTCTAATGATCATATTACTGAAGCTAATGTTTCTCATGATGGTTTGGATGAGCTTGTAACTGATGAAGATAGAGCTGGTCAAGGTAAAGTATTTCAAGAATGGGAAAATTATATGAAGAGTGCAAATCTTGCTAAGGAAGTACAAGCTAAGTTTGATGCAGAATTAGATTCAGAGACTGAAAGATATGTGTCTACTTTACCCATTGCAAGACAAAGGGAATTGGATGCAGCAGTTCTAGAGTTTGATGAGTCAGACTGGCAGTCTATTGGAAAACAGATGCTTGCTAATACTACTGTAACTGCTGATATTTTTGGAAAGAAAGTGGAGGAACAAGATTTTGAATCTGAGATTGTGAAAATGTTGAAGATGAGGAAGAAGGCAGCTGATGAATTAAAGGCTAAAGCAAAAAGGGAAAAACCCATGACTCAAGCACAGCAAACAGAGTATATGAGAACATATGTAAAAAATCAGAGCAGCTCAGTATATAATACTGCTTGGTCTAAGAAATATGTATGGGGACTTCCTTTTAACAACCTAGTTGAGATTTATAATAGAATCAAATCTAGGAATGCTAAAGCTGGAATGGATGCTTCAAAGAAAATTCCACTTCTTAATGTTGATGAGGATTCTTCTAAGAATGTTCATATAACTGCTGCACAAGTATCTTTACCTGCTACTTCTACTGGTGTTGATGTTTCTATGGATAAAGGTAAAGCCAAAGTAACAACATCAGATGCTCCAACTAGGAAGAGAACTAGGAGACAATTGGAGCTGGAAAGATTAGGTGAGGAGACTGCTAGAAAGTTGACTGAAGATCAAGAAGCTGAACAAAGGGCTGCACTTGCTAGATTTCATGATCTGAAGACAAGAGAAGTTGAAATTCAAGCTGCTAGGAACAAACAAATCAGGAAAGCTATGGATGAACAATATGCCTCTGCTGCACTTGAATCTTCTGAAGATTCTGCTGATGACCAAATGGATACTCCATCAGTGGATACTGAAGGTGCAGAAGGTAATTCTGCTGATGCAGCAGTTCATGATGCTATTTATGTTCCTGGTAGAAGATGCAAGAGAATGGCTAGAGTAGGATCATTACATAGTCTAATTAATGTAAATGATTCAGATGCTACATTTATAAGGGAAGGATCATCTGATGATTGGCCAGAAGGAACTAGAGTGGTTCTAGTAAGTTGGGAGTTGAGTCCAGATGGTCAACTCAATATCATTCATAGATTGGATAAGTCATCCATATCTTTTGTTTTCCTTCAGCAGATTCTTCATCTTGTAAGTTATCAGGATTTGGTCACTCTACATGAGTTGGTTACTAAGTTTTATGCCACTCATACTCCTGAAGGTTATGGATTGTATTTGTTGGGTGATCTTCAAGTATTGTTTGATTCTTCTACTCCTACTGGTGCAAGTTATGATATATGGAAGAATAATCAGAAATGGAAAGTTCAGAGTTGGAAGTTCTATCCTATGTCTTATGTACATTTGCTGGAAACTACCACTGGTCTGAGGATTATCATGGATATTATTCATAAATATCCTCTGAAGGTATCTTTGATGGAGAAAATGTTGCAACAGAAGTTGGAAATTCCTCCTGATCCAGCTGGTAATACAAGATTGTTTGCTGAATCTTTGGTGAAGGTTTTCAAACAAAGGATTAAGACTTCCAGAGCAGCAGTTGAGTAGGGATCTTATGTTGTATATTTTTTTTTTTTTTTTTTAGTTAAAAAAAAAAAAAAAAAAAAAAAAAAAAAAAAAAAAAAAAAAAAAAAAACTAACATTTTGTTGTATAGTCTTTGTCTGCAGGTTTGGTTATCAACTTACCTGATGTTGAGTATTCCATCATAAAGTTGACTAGTCCAAAGGGTACAGCTTTGGTAAAGACAAGTCAAATCTGTTGATAGCTGTAATGGTTTGCTCAAAACCATAGGGTTTTCAACTCACCAATGCTTTGTTGCTGAGTAGTTGAAATGGTTGTCAATTGACCATAGATTTTTCCATTTATGGATTCTGAATAATTGGCTAGCCCACATGTATATGGCTTGTGGTAAAGGCAGTGGAAAACCATATTTGGTAATCAGTTAACCAAGATGATTTTCATCAAGATAATTGGCTAGTCCTGAGCAAACGGCTACAGGTAAAGACATCTCAAATCCGTTTATAGCTGATGATTTGCTAAAAATCATGTGGTTATCAGTGTACCTTTGAACACTTGGCTACTCCAGTAGTGATGGCTATTGGTAAAGAGACATCAAATCCATTATTTTCAATGATTCACCTCTCACAGGAGTTAACACACCTGGAAGTGATGAGAATAGTATGAAACTCATTTGTTTTGATGTACCTTAAGTCATTTGTTGCTGCAAAGAATGGAGCTTTCAAGAATATGCTAATCATAGAGATTTTACTAAAAATGATTCTTTGCTGGTGCTCTTACAATCCTCTTGGTATGTTATTTGGAAGATCTATCAAGAATCTTGAACTTAACTAGGTCAAATTCAAGATTAGGGGAGGATTGTTGGGAATTCTGTGAAGTCAGGATTCTGCTGCTATTTCTGCTGAAAAGATTCTGCTGAAGGTTTCGTTTCTGCTGAAGTAGTATATCTGCTGAAGACTAGTTTCAGCTTTATTAGTTTCTGCGGATTTAGTAATTCCGTATTTTATGTAATATTGTTTGGATATGCATGAGTTTATTTAGGAAGTGATAATGCATATCTATTAGAAGTTTTAGAATATACGTTTCTTGTGAAACGGTTTAGGGTTCCTTGTGTATAAAAGGAACACACGTTTATGTATTGAACAACTTTTTTGAGTGAGTTATTATTATTATAAAAGATCCATAGAGGATCAAGATTTCTTAGTTAAAAGCTTGTGTTTTATTTCCGCTTTAGAAATACAAGTTGCAGAGATTGTCTATTAGTGTGTTGTTGATTACAATAACATTGCTAACGATTCTAGAGTGCTCAATAAGATCTATCAAGGTCTTTAAGTTCAACAGACTGCTATATCAATTTCCTTTGATATTCGACTATTACCATACCTTTCCTATATAAAAGTAAGCCTCATCCTACACCATACACTGAAATGACAAATCAAATTACATCACCGGTAATCCCGGACTTTAGTCCTCATAAGTAACCACACCTTTTCATCAACACCACTTCAACATATGATACATACAGAACTTCGGGACGAAGTTCCCCGTAAGGGGTAGAGACTGTAACAATTCACATTTTTCAGGATAATTACTACTCCCGGAAAATTTCACTATTCACTTTTACTATTCATTTTTCCCGAAAATTTTCCCGAAAATTGATTTTTATTTCTTGGGCTCAAGTGATAAATCATTTCCATGGCAAATTAAAAGTTTGACATTTATAAGCTCATTTTCGTGAAAGTTATTAAGGAATTACACGGAATTACACGTTTTAGGGTAAAACGTCATTCAGAAATTCTACGCACAACGAAATTCGGTCGCGTTAATTTTCCCCGTATCAGAAAAATATTTGACACACTCATGATTTATTTGAGAATAAATCATGACTGAGAAAAACATGACCAAAATAAACCTCGGCCGTGAAAAACTGGAATTTTCAGTTTTAAGCGTTTTTACTCAGCCGTAACCTTAGCCTATACCTGCACCGCGTTTCTAATACGATTTGAGTTTTCAACTTATTAGAAAAAGTCAACATATTTTTCCCTCCTCCATTGACCAAAAATCATTCCTTGATTTTATAAGTCATTCCTTGATTTTTAGGCTTACGGTTTGATGACTAAAAGACATTTAATACCAACCGACACTAGACTGAGCCCAGTCTAGACATTATAAGTCATTTTAAATCATTTTTATCCTATTAGAAAAGTAATATTTTACTTTTATCAATTTTACGCAATATTCGTACATTTTACGTATTACGCGTTTTAGACCCGTATTTCCAGTTTTAGCAGGGTTTTACCACCCAAATGGAACCTACCGCTCATTTTACATTTTATTATGGAACATATGGACATGTTTAACAATACTTTCGAATTCCATAATTTTACGACACCCGGTTTTACGTTTCGTGGCTTAACCATTTACGGTTAGCATTTTACGGAGCCAAAACTAACACCATATCTTGGATAATATCACCAAAAAGCCAAACCTTCCTCCTCAAGCTTTGTGAACTGCCCTAGGAGGGGGGATTCACCACCAATGTGGCTTCATCTCATGAATTTACCCATAGTTCATCACTTAATTACAACTTGGTCTCCAAGGGTTGACAAGTCAACACAAGTAACCTCCTCATTTTTAGTATAAAAGAGACTCATTCTCTTCCTTTCTCTTGCAATACCAACGACCCTAAACCATCAAAATGCACCATTTTGATCATTGATCTTGCTCATTCAATCCATCACAAGTTCAAGTCATAGTTCCTAGTTGATCCTTAACACCTTTCAACCATAAAATCACCATAAAACACCACAAAAACTCATCAAATTTTCAAGTGTTCTTAGTGAAGATTTTTACTAAGGCTTGTTTTTGTGATAGATTAGTGTTTATCAAGGGATTATAAGATGGGGTTTTTGATATGGAAGCTTGGCTATGGTTGGAAAATATTTGAAAGATTAAGTAGTGGTTCTTGGTCTTGATCTTGGTTCTAGTTAGTTTCTTCACAAGTTGTAAGCAAACCCTAACTTGCTTCTTGTTAAATAATCATGTTCATGTTATTTACATATTATTCATGCTATATTATGTCTTGTATTCATGTCCATGATGTATAAAAGTGATTAAAACAAGTTATTGTACATGATTGATAAGACAAGTTACTATAACAAGCAAACTAGTGACTTTCTTGGTAAGACCTGATCAAAATGGTAAAAATATGATATTTGATCATTACATATTACAGTAGAGGACTTAACAAGGAAACTGTAGCAACTTGAACCACCCAAAACGAGTATACGAGTCAAAAGTTACGCCCATTTGAAGTTACCAAAGATTTCCGGCAAAACTGCCAAATACCATTCTGATCAAATTTGGGTTTTGAAAGTCACACTTCTGGTCCGATTCATCAAAAAGTTAAAACACGAAAGTTGTCCGGAACTACGTTTTCGTTCAGGTACAAAGAAGCTCGAGCCCTGAAAACGCTTTTGAGTGATAAATTCTTCAAAATCTTAACAGCCCATTTTTTAGACCAAAGTCATTACATATAAGTTATGGTTTATGAAGACCAAAGGGGTCTTATGACCTAGAATCAAGACACAACCATGGCTAGAGCCAAGGTTGAGTCTCAAGACCATGGAACAATGACCAAAGGTCATGGCTAGGCCATGACGAAATGACCATACAAGCTTACCAAGGCAAATACATGAACTAGAGAAGTTGGCGATAACTTGAACATACAATTTGGATCTACTTCATCTAAAGGAACCATGAGATATTACAAAGAGGAAATGGTCATTCAAGACTTATGAAACTACCCCTAATAACAATCTTCATGTACAAATAAACTTTCCTAAGTTTATACAAATATCGGACATGTAACTTTCGGATCAAAACTTATAACTATATATTTCATCAACTACTACAATAGTAGGGAGCCTCATGTGAGGAGTTCATTATGTAAGCCGTCGAGATGAGTTGTGGATTTACGAGTTAAAGTGTCCTGGCTCCTCGAACGCTTACTAACATGACTTCTGAATTATGTCGGCCCGAACGGTAGTAAACGATATACAAAACATACATGTTTCATGAATCATTACTTTCAAAGACTTACAATATACATCATACCACATCATGGACTAAATGCAAGATATATATATTGGCACTACTTCATATTCATTACTCAAATCCTAAGTCGCAACATTCAATTATAGGTTGCTCGTAGAAACCTTCGCGATTCGACCATCACATTCATTACTTGATATCTTACTTAAGGTGAGTTCATAGCCCCACTTTACATTACTTTATTGTTTTACAAACCCTTGGGGGGAATACATGCTATTTTTAACCGAGCACAATGTTTTTAAATTGTATGCTTGCCTGATTGTTTTATTATCACTAAGTACCATCCTTGCCAAACCGAGATCCCATATTATGAACCATTTAATCACTTGCGAGGGTTACTTGCAAGTGAGCGCGAATATTGTGAATAGGCCTATTGGGATTGATGAATCCCATTTGTATTGACTAAGTTCAAACAAATGCATTAATATTTGAGACATTAGGTATGACGGCAAAGTACCTACCGGGATAACTCCGCCGATTGATATTGGTACCCGTTAACGTTTTGGTGTCATAAGCTTAGTATTTGATAATAACTGTTCCGGGCGTATAACAACGTGGCCCATCTTTGTTTTCCAAACATTGGTGTGAGTCTATAGCTCACACTACCAACATATTGTGTTCAAACATTAAACAAACTCTATGAATATCACTCAACCTTTGTGTTGACCTCTCAAGCATGTATTTCAGGTTCATGACGATCAAGGATGGCACGGAAGGACACGGATACTCAAGAGGGCTATAAATTTTATTATCATTCAAAAACTCATTTAATGTATATTGTAAACATGGAACCAATTGGGACCTCATTTGTAATCTCTGATATTTATACAATTTGAATGATAAATCTTTTAAAACGACTCAATTGGAGTTCGTTTTCTATTATTGTGACTATTGTGCCGTCGAGTAACACCCAGTTTGAATTCCGCTGCATCCATGAATTGGGGGTGTTACATATAGTTATGAACAAAATTTCCCATTGTTGGTTATATAAAAAAATATACACTTTGACGAAAGACGAGCATGATTCGTGTATAAGTTTTTGTTTGTCCGAGGCAGTCAGATGTCAAAGTTTTATAATCAAAATAATTTTACCAAATTTAAACCAATTCGATATGTAATTTAATGATTTTAAAGTATTATACTTTCATTAGTTGGTTTAGTGATGTGAGAATATTACATTTGGTTATAAATAATATAAAAATTCATTTACATTTTTTATAAGTAAAAAGGAACTCATCTTATCATTCCAACGAGATTTCAAGTTGTAACAAGTTTACGTTTTCATTAATTGGTCCGAGGCTTAAGTTTTTATAGTCTTGATGATATATAGTACAAGTTAAGTAATCATATCTAATACATATATACAAGTTGTAACACCCCCAATTTTAAAATATGCAGCGGAATTTAGATTGGGTATTACTTCATGGCTCAACAGTTTTATAGTGGAAAACGATCATTATTTTAGTCGTTTTAAAAGATTTATCATTCGAACTTTATAAATATCAGAGTTTACAAAATGAGGTCCCAACGGTTTCAAAGTTTGTTAAATAAGTTTTCGAATGATAGTAAAATTTATAGCCTTCGTAAGTATCTGTGCTCCTCCATGCCATCCTTGCTCATTATGGACCTGAGATAAACACATGCTAAAAGCGTCAACACAAAGGTTGGTGAGTTCATAGAGTTTATATGTAAAATAATTGATTTCCAAAATCAAAGAGTTTGTGAGTCCATAGTAGTTATAATTAAACAGATGATTATACAAAATTAAGGTGTGAGTAAATCCATGGTGTTTATAGTTTAAATAGTTAATTAGAAAAATCAAAGTGTGGATAATTCCTTAAAGTTTTTAGGTGAAACAGTTGATTTGCGAAATCAAAGAATGAGTACATCAATAGGATTCATAATTTAAACAGTTGGTTTTCAAAAGTAAAGAGTGAGTGAATCCATAGAGTTGGCATAAAGCCAGTTGATTTTTCCAATAATTCCAAGTTTAGGTAATAATTGTAATAGAAACCATTATTAATAAAATAAGTAGCGGGTTACGTTGTTATACACCCACAATTGGTTTGGTTGCTCTACCAGGTCAACACAAAGTAGTTATGGTTTACCATGTAGTGATTTTTCTGCTATATAATGAAAACAAGTTCGAAGTTTGATAAACGGTGGGCTACGTTGTTATACGCCCATAAATTTAGTAGTTGGAGTACTGTATCATGACTACAGTACAGCCTTATTGCTCTAAGTCTCATGAACGCATCCCTTAACATGTGTGACATCAGAAATGATGTAAGTAATAGTGCCCTCGTGTAGGTGTTTGCCAACATCCTATTATTTTTCAAATAAAGTGCATTTGGCTACCTAACCGGCCAACACAAATGGGGCGTCAACTGCCAATAGATCTATTCACTATATTCGCGTTCACTCGCAAGTGACTAAGGTTCATGATATGAGGGACTTTCAGAGGCAAAAGTGTGTCTTAGGCAATAATAATCAAGATAGCATACAGTTGAAAATCACTTGTAATCATGTTTATAGCAGGTATCTCTTCATGAGATATAAAATGTGTAAAAGTGGATTCATAAGTTCATAGAAATTCGCAAAAGTTTATAGTTCCTATGTAAGTAAAAGCAAGTATTACATTTCGATAACAAGTAGAGTGGTTTATCAACTGAGTATAATGTTTAGGGTAAACTCGTAAAGTTTATATGTAATATGAACATTTATTCCCCCCGAAAACAATTTAAAACAAGTAGAAGTGTGGGGCTATGGAACTCATAGTAATAAGTAAATAGTTAACGAGTGCTTGTAAAAGTATAAAACATGTAGTTGAGCATGTATCTCCCCCAAAACATTTATAAAACAATTATAAAAGAGTAAGAGTGGGGCTATGACTCACAGTAATATATAAAAGTTTAAAATACTTGTGAAAGTAAAAGCAGTAGTTGAGCATGTATCTCCCCCAAAACATTTATAAAATAATTATAAAAACGGGGCTAAGAACTCACCTTAGAGGAATGGTAGACAGGATAAAGTAATGTCAATAGCAGAACATGAGTGGCTCCAATAGACATCCTGGATAACATGGAAGTCTGAGATAAGTTCGAATTATCGACAGTTGTGTTTTGAAACGATGTCGGATGACAAAAATGGTTTTTGTAGCCGAGGTGGCTTGCGTGGCATCATGCTTAAAGTTCCACAACAAAGTTATATACTATATAACTTGTTTGTTATGTATAACGTATCATTATTGTTTATATTTTTCTTGTCCTGAATAATGATGACATGTATAATTTACGAAGAATTGGTGGATGATAAATTTGTAGTAAATGTAGATTATTTCTAGTTAAGTGAATCGATGATTTTGTAGTAATAAACATTTCCTGACATGTGTTCAAGTTATCGATAATAACGTTAAGTCATTACGTTATCCATATATACATACATATTCATCATAGTCTCAAAAAGGTAGATTTCGATATATGTTACTATCATCGTAAAATATTACCTTGTCAAATTATATTTATTAGATTGTTGGGTTTTCGAGGTGTGAAAAACATATGTACCATATATATTTATCGACGTCATGGGTAAATATTATATTTGGAAAAATGTAGTATTTATAGTTTAAGCGGATGTGGTTGTTAAGTAAAAATATGTGTCAAATATATTTATTTAACGAAAAGTGGTAAATAATATAAGTTTCAAAACTTTATAAAAATCTTTAAGAAAAGGTTAAGCCCTTTTAAAGTTGAGGGTTTAAAAGTGTAAAAATTTATATATGTTACTAACTTATTTATGCCTTAAGAAAACTGCTACTAGATTCAAAGTTGAAGGGCTGAAACTGTCAACATAGTGAAAGTTGTAAAAAGAAAATAAAACTCCAAAATTACCAGAGCTAGGTTCGAACTCGCGCCTCTTGTTGAACAGCCAAGCTCTCCAACCAAATGAGCCAAAGGCTCCTTTTTGTTTTGTTTTACATCCTAAACACTTTTAACTACCATTTAACTGTTTAGTTTTGTATATAATTTCGACTCAGTATATGCGTGCATGAAATCTATTTCTAACTTCCATCTTTTACGTTCAAATTCACCACATAAGTCTATTAACAAAAGATCAGTATGTTTGGTACCTAACAGTCGAGTGATAGCAAGGTCTCGATACATTTTTATTTTAACAAGAGTACATATAGACATATATGTATAAGTTTTTCAAATGAGAATCCTTAACTTCATTCGATACGTATTAAAAGAGATAAGTGCGAGTTTTAAAAAAAATGATCCCGATTGAGAAATAAGCTCATAAGCTTAGTAAATACGTTACATAACTTTGAAAATAGCTTCGCGAGTCGCAAAACATGGTAGGTTGATTGTGTACAAGTTCTAGGAGCCAGCGCTTAGTTTCTATGTTTCGTTTTCATTTTAAACGTTTATAGTATGTTTATATGTTGTTTATTTGTTGATGTTGCTACGTTGCATGGCCACACAAGAGTCACGATTTCCACTTAGTTTTGGAAAAGAATAACGAGGGTGGTAATAAACAAGACAAAGTTGGGTACGATGGAAAGATATAAGACGATATGTAACAAAAGTATATATACGAGAGAGGACTTACTACACCCATGGTGATGGTGGGAGTTCTACACGATACGGGCTGTTGACGAGAAAAGGATGATGCGACTTGGTTCACGACCCACAAAAGACTCGAGACCAAAGTATAATCTTCCTCGGCTTCGAATTTAACTCCAACTATTCTGGTCCTATCTCTCTCGATCACAGCAGCTACTAAAAGGGACTTGGTATAATTTTTGCAAAGTGAAAGTTTATGAATGTGTAGGTGTGAGCTTCTGTATGCGTGAGGAGGGAGTAGTATATGTAGTATACTTGTGCATGCATCTGTGTAACGAAGGGAGAATATATTTGTAAAATACATCAAGTTGGCTCAATAATTTCAAATGAGTAAAATCATGTAGGAATAGTTAGAGGATAGGATAAGCTTGCAAGTTGGCTTGTATTTATGAAATGTCAGGGGATATGAATATGTAAGAGATAGGATAGGATAGCAAGTGTCCAAGTTGTGTTGGTATTTTGTTCACAGTGAATTATGCAAGGGATGCATGGTATTTATGAGTGGGAAAATGATCACATGTTTAAATGTAGTCAACCTGAGTTGGCAATTGTGGCAGCGAGAATTTTGGATGAAAGGAGGAGAAAAAAAAAGGACAAGTGAATATTTAGGTGAAAATTTAATGATGACATGACTATATACAATCTTCTACTATTATATTAAATGTGCCATGTGATAAGATGAGAAAAATAATTGTTTGTGAAATGTGAATGGACGGTCCCTGTACATCAATAGTATAAAAAAATAATAATGAGGAAACTTTGACAATTGAAGTGACAATTCATTGACCTTATTACATGGTAAGAGGGTGACATAAAGAATATGCGAACGCGTTAGGACGTTTAGATTAATATGGTTGAATAAAAGCAAAAATTTAGCCCGTAAAAATGGTTAATTAAATCATGACGATAGATTACTCTCGTTGATCATTTAAAATTAAGAGGGGTAATTTACGGGATATTACAGTACCTACCCGTTAAACTGAATCCAGTCCCGGGATTCCAATTTAAGGTGGTTGTTATCAATGGATTTTTTTTTTACGTGAACAGTGATTTTGAACAGTACCCCCCAACGGCTATATCTCCTTTCTCGTTACCCCTTTTTATACCTCATTTTACCATACAAAACTCAACTTTTCAACTACATTTCTCTGATTATTTCTTCAAAATGCCGCACATTATTACCATGGTTGCGATCGTGTACGTGGTTGTTGCTACTATTTACGTGACATTCATTCCGAATGAGGATCGTGCATTTTTGGTCGGGATTTTGGTGTTTCTTGTGCCCCTCGTGATCTTAGCGGTTGCCATTGATAAGTTTTGGAAGTGATGGATAGTGTAGAAGTGTTGTAATAAACTTCGTTGTGTTTTCATGTAATCCTTAATGTATGAGTAATAAAGTTTGTTTCGTTTTATGAAATCTTGTCTTATGTTAATTATATGTTCGTATTTATCTTGCAAATATTTAAAATAGGCATGGGAAGTCAATATGTCATATGATGGAGTAGTTATAGCCTGAAATTATTTGTTTTCATGGGGTTGTTAGCCATCGTTGGAGACAAAAGAGAAATGCAGGGAGTTGGCTCGTAGTTGAGTCACATAAGTGTTTGAATGACATGAATCATGACTAATTAATTTGGTGAGATTTCGTTTTAGTTTTGTAGGTGTTGTTTGGAGCTTGTATGAAACAAAGTACTTAGGCAAAAATTTTGATCTTTTGTTTAGCTGATGCATTGACAGTCGAGTTGAACTGTGTTGTTAACTTGGCCATCGAATGACAGAGTAATGGAGAAAAAAGACTTGTCACATATGATTTATAGGTGTGTGCTAAATCGAGACGTGTAAAAATATCGATAGGTTGTGAAGGAAATAACACGGAGAACGATCTAAAGTAAGTGAGCACGAGTCAGTTAAACTTAGGAATAACACTTAAGTCTTGGGCTTGAATAGTGTCGGGCTCAATTTGTGGCCGAAAGCCCAAAGACCAAACATGGTGCGTTGGTTTATCGTAGAAATGGGCCAGGGCCCAGTGTCATTTGGGTGGGTTTGGTTTGGCGAGTGAGAAATGTTTAACGCACGTTCCATGACATATACGGTTACAAGATAGTTTTGAGACCATCAGGATTTCGTATAATGCCTGAGAGTTTTGAGAGATTGTTAGGAAGTTCACAATCTTTTAGAGACTGAAGAATCAAAACGCACGAGTGGTGTCATTCATATGTGGCGTGTTCATAATTTTTAAGTTATGGTGTTGCGTGTTTAACGCGATTTGTTTATTGCAACTTGCAATGTGAAGGCGAAAGTAGAATTTTAACACGTATCCCAAAACTAGTAGTTAGTTTTAATAGACATGATTTTTTTTTTTTTTTTTTTTTGAAAATTTTACCGTTTGAATACAAACGGTCATGTCTACCAAAATAAAATAAAGGAAGAATATTTTCAAACCCTTATAAATACTACTGGCATGCTTGGGTTATCCACACACACACACACACAAAACAAACCAATGGCTTGTAGACTTCCACATACCCCTGAACAATTTCAATTGTTTGTCAAGGCAGAAGCTGAGAATAGTGATGTGGATAGCCAAAATGCTATTGTGGAGGCCATCAAGAAATTCGAGATCGCAAAACAACTGAAACGAGAACTTAGAGAACGCTACGTAAGATGCACAGACATATCAGAGGATAGAAAACATGTGATTGACAAATTCTTGCATGATGAGTATCGTAAGGACGCTACTGTTATTGAATCGTTGTGGGCTTGTGTCAGTCAGATCCAGGCCCAAATCTCCAATAAAATTCGTTGGAGTTTTGAAGAAAATTTTGAAGCTGTTAGGGTTGAACAACAACAACAACACCCATAACAACCACAACAACAAAATCCACCACCACCACAACAACCTCAACATGGTGCATCAAGTTCATTTGCACCAAGAGTAGTTGAGCAACAACAACAGTTGCCTCATCTGGGTCACTTCCAGCCAAGCTTTGAGGAAAATGTGGCTGTTGATGATGGTGGTTGGACTTCTGACATGGAGCGGGAGCTGAGCAGGTTGGAGGCTCAGTGGGAAGAAGAGAAGTTGGCGAGTTTCGATCCTTATGATGATGGTTATGACTCCAACAACTCTCAGACTTGGGATCACCCAGACTACCTTTGAAATCTAGGTTTATGTTTGCTAGGTGTTTTAATTCGGTACCGTTTGTGATGTTCAATTATGTTTTAAATAATAAGGTGTTTGAATGTTTAAATAAAATCCTTTGTGAGCACAATTTGGATGAGAATTTATTTATTCTGTCGTGTTTAGATATTTCTCTTGAATTAAAATTACAAAAATCTGTGCGGGTAACCTACCCGTTAAACAAGGAGTTTTGTTGATACAGATTTTCACAAAGAGAATTTTGGATAAGGATGTAGAGAAAATTTGCCGGATTATCAGCTTTTGGGAATGATGAAATTCATTTTGTCTTTGTGTTGTGTGTAGCGAACGTATGTGGGTAGAATAGTAGTCTACGGCTACCGCCTTACATATCCCACTTTTTCCTCTTCACTACTCACATTTCTCTCACCCAAGGATTTTAAAATGTCATATACCTATACTGTCCTCATAATTTTGTATGTTGTCGCAGACATCTTCTTGGCTTACATTCCAAAAGAAGATTTGGAGTCTTTGGAATGGATTATAGCACTTCTCATGCTAATCGTGGTTTTAGCCGTTAGCGTGGACGAAATATGGGGGTAAGAGATAGTGTCATAATAGGGGTGTTGTTTTGAATTCGTAAATTAGCACCATGCATTAATGTCTAGAGTGTTAATCACTCGTGCATTTTGTCGTGCAGGATATTCGAGGTGTTACACCCAGCTGTGGTTCTCGCTCTCGTAGGAGTAGTGGTGTTTTTCATCAGTTTGATTGATCAACCAATTGGTGATGTTATGCTTTACTTAGCGATATTTGTAACATTAGCATTACCAATGCTAATCATATCATTGTGTATAAATATTTGGGGTTTCTACTGAAATAAAAAAAAATATAGGTTTTAGTGGTTCTCGATCTCATATGCATGTTATTTCAGATATAAATAAACCTATTCATCTATATTTCGTTATTTACATAGAGAAGCGTCCCAAATTATGTAACTAAGGAAATATAAACTTATGGTTCAACGATATACAATTTCTTGATTTGAATAAAAAGGCGTCCCAATCCATTCAAATTAAAACATTGTAAATCGTTTTAAGATTCTGACTTAACATTCATACTAATCGACAAAGTAATTTATGTGCGGATTTTCTGGGAATGAAGAAAGAGTATGTCATATGCATTTATGATGATGGAAGTAAGATAATTAGGGATGATTGATACAGTACTCATGATAGTGGGTGAGTATATAAGTCAATATACTAGAGTGTTGGTGTAGCATAAACTATCCAACAGTCACATAATCGTCTGGCAGATGGAAAGCACGAAGAGCGAGTGGCTATAAAATGTTTTGTTTATAAAAGTGGTTATAGTTTGGATCTAAATTAGACCCGTTTCTCTATAACCTGGCTCTGATACCAATCTGTAACACCCCCAATTTTAAAATATGCAGCGGAATTTAGATTGGGTATTACTTCATGGCTCAACAGTTTTATAGTAGAATACGATCATTATTTTAGTCGTTTTAAAAGATTTATCATTCGAACTTTATAAATATCAAAGTTTACAAAATGAGGTCCCAACGGTTTCAAAGTTTGTTAAATAAGTTTTCGAATGATGGTAAAATTTATAGCCTTCGTAAGTATCCGTGCTCCTCCATGCCATCCTTGCTCATTATGGACCTGAGATAAACACATGCTAAAAGCGTCAACACAAAGGTTGGTGAGTTCATAGAGTTTATATGTAAAATAATTGATTTCCAAAATCAAAGAGTTTGTGAGACCACAGTAGTTATAATTAAACAGATGATTATACAAAATTAAGGTGTGAGTAAATCCATGGTGTTTATAGTTTAAATAGTTAATTAGAAAAATCAAAGTGTGGATAATTCCTTAAAGTTTTTAGGTGAAACAGTTGATTTGCGAAATCAAAGAATGAGTACATCAATAGGATTCATAATTTAAACAGTTGGTTTTCAAAAGTAAAGAGTGAGTGAATCCATAGAGTTGGCATAAAGCCAGTTGATTTTCCAATAATTCCAAGTTTAGGTAATAATTGTAATAGATACCATTATTAATAAAATAAGTAGCGGGTTACGTTGTTATACACCCACAATTGGTTTGGTTGCTCTACCAGGTCAACACAAAGTAGTTATGGTTTACCATGTAGTGATTTTTCTGCTATATAATGAAAACAAGTTCGAAGTTTGATAAACGGTGGGCTACGTTGTTATACGCCCATAAATTTAGTAGTTGGAGTACTGTATCATGACTACAGTACTGCCTTATTGCTCTAAGTCTCATGAACGCATCCCTTAACATGTGTGACATCAGAAATGATGTAAGTAATAGTGCCCTCGCGTAGGTGTTTGCCAACATCCTATTATTCTTCAAATAAAGTGCATTTGGCTACCTAACCGGCCAGCACAAATGGGGCGTCAACTGCCAATAGATCTATTCACTATATTCGCGTTCACTCGCAAGTGACTAAGGTTCATGATATGAGGGACTTTCAGAGGCAAAAGTGTGTCTTAGGCAATAATAATCAAGATAGCATACAGTTGAAAATCACTTGTAATCATGTTTATAGCAGGTATCTCTTCATGAGATATAAAATGTGTAAAAGTGGATTCATAAGTTCATAGAAATTCGCAAAAGTTTATAGTTCCTATGTAAGTAAAAGCAAGTATTACATTTCGATAACAAGTAGAGTGGTTTATCAACTGAGTATAATGTTTAGGGTAAACTTGTAAAGTTTATATGTAATATGAACATTTATTCCCCCCGAAAACAATTTAAAACAAGTAGAAGTGTGGGGCTATGGAACTCACAGTAATAAGTAAATAGTTAACGAGTGCTTGTAAAAGTATAAAACATGTAGTTGAGCATGTATCTCCCCCAAAACATTTATAAAACAATTATAAAAGAGTAAGAGTGGGGCTATGACTCACAGTAATATATAAAGTTTAAAATACTTGTGAAAGTAAAAGCAGTAGTTGAGCATGTATCTCCCCCAAAACATTTATAAAACAATTATAAAAACGGGGCTAAGAACTCACCTTAGAGGAATGGTAGACAGGATAAAGTAATGTCAATAGCAGAACATGAGTGGCTCTAATAGACATCCTGGATAACATGGAAGTCTGAGATAAGTTCGAATTATCGACAGTTGTGTTTTGAAACGATGTCGGATGACAAAAATGGTTTTTGTAGCCGAGGTGGCTTGCGTGGCAGCATGCTTAAAGTTCCACAACAAAGTTATATACTATATAACTTGTTTGTTATGTATAACGTATCGTTATTGTTTATATTTTTCTTGTCCTGAATAATGATGACATATATAATTTACGAGGAATTGGTGGATGATAAATTTGTAGTAAATGTAGATTATTTCTAGTTAAGTGAATCGATGATTTTGTAGTAATAAACATTTCCTGACATGTGTTCAAGTTATCGATAATAATGTTAAGTCATTACGTTATCCATATATACATACATATTCATCATAGTCTCAAAAAGGTAGATTTCGATATATGTTACTATCATCGTAAAATATTACCTTGTCAAATTATATTTATTAGATTGTTGGGTTTTCGAGGTGTGAAAACATATGTACCATATATATTTATCGACGCCATGGGTAAATATTATATTTGGAAAAATGTAGTATTTATAGTTTAAGCGGATGTGGTTGTTAAGTAAAAATATGTGTCAAATATATTTATTTAACGAAAAGTGGTAAATAATATAAGTTTCAAAACTTTATAAAAATCTTTAAGAAAAGGTTAAGCCCTTTTAAAGTTGAGGGTTAAAAAGTGTAAAAATTTATATATGTTACTAACTTATTTATGCCTTAAGAAAACTGCTACTAGATTCAAAGTTGAAGGGCTGAAACTGTCAACATAGTGAAAGTTGTAAAAAGAAAATAAAACTCCAAAATTACCAGAGCTAGGTTCGAACTCGCGCCTCTTGTTCAACAGCCAAGCTCTCCAACCAAATGAGCCAAAGGCTCTTTTTTGTTTTGTTTTACATCCTAAACACTTTTAACTACCATTTAACTGTTTAGTTTTGTATATAATTTCGACTCAGTATATGCGTGCATGAAATCTATTTCTAACTTCCATCTTTTACGTTCAAATTCACCACATAAGTCTATTAACACAAGATCAGTATGTTTGGTACCTAACAATCGAGTGATAGCAAGGTCTCGATACGTTTTTATTTTAACAAGAGTACATATAGACATATATGTATAAGTTTTTCAAATGAGAATCCTTAACTTCATTCGATACGTATTAAAAGAGATAAGTGCGAGTTTAAAAAAAAATGATCCCGATTGAGAAATAAGCTCATAAGCTTAGTAAATACGTTACATAACTTTGAAAATAGCTTCGCGAGTCGCAAAACATGGTAGGTTGATTGTGTACAAGTTCTAGGAGCCAACGCTTAGTTTCTATGTTTCGTTTTCATTTTAAACGTTTATAGTATGTTTATATGTTGTTTATTTGTTGATGTTGCTACGTTGCATGGCCACACAAGAATCACGATTTCCACTTAGTTTTGGAAAAGAATAACGAGGGTGGTAATAAACAAGACAAAGTTGGGTACGATGGAAAGATATAAGACGATATGTAACAAAAGTATATATACGAGAGAGGACTTACTACACCCATGGTGATGGTGGGAGTTCTACACGATACGGGCTGTTGACGGGAAAAGGATGACGCGACTTGGTTCACGACCCACAAAAGACTCGGGACCAAAGTATAATCTTCCTCGGCTTCGAATTTAACTCCAACTATTCTGGTCCTATCTCTCTCGATCACAGCAGCTACTAAAAGGGACTTGGTATAATTTTTGCAAAGTGAAAGTTTATGAATGTGTAGGTGTGAGCTTCTGTATGCGTGAGGAGGGAGTAGTATATGTAGTATACTTGTGCATGCATCTGTGTAACGAAGGGAGTATATATTTGTAAAATACATCAAGTTGGCTCAATAATTTCAAATGGGTAAAATCATGTAGGAATAGTTAGAGGATAGGATAAGCTTGCAAGTTGGCTTGTATTTATGAAATGTCAGGGGATATGAATATGTAAGAGATAGGATAGGATAGCAAGTGTCCAAGTTGTGTTGGTATTTTGTTCTCAGTGAATTATGCAAGGGATGCATGGTATTTATAAGTGGGAAAATGATCACATGTTTAAATGTAGTCAACCTGAGTTGGCAATTGTGGCAGCGAGAATTTCAGATGAAAGGAGGAGAAAAAAAAAAGGACAAGTGAATATTTAGGTGAAAATTTAATGATGACATGACTATACACAATCTTCTACTATTATATTAAATGTGCCATGTGATAAGATGAGAAAAATAATTGTTTGTGAAATGTGAATGGACGGTCCCTGTACATCAATAGTATAAAAAATTAATAATGAGGAAACTTTGACAATTGAAGTGACAATTCATTGACCTTATTACATGGTAAGAGGGTGACATAAAGAATATGCGAACGCGTTAGGACGTTTAGATTAATATGGTTGAATAAAAGCAAAAATTTAGCCCGTAAAAATGGTTAATTAAATCGTGACGATAGATTACTATCGTTGATCATTTAAAATTAAGAGGGGTAATTTACGGGATATTACACAAGTTGTGTCGATTGTCGTGTGTCGAAGAAAAATGCATCGCGACATATAAGCCGGGCAAGTTGATAACGTGTCGTGGAGTGAATCGAGTACGAGATGTGTTAGTAGACACAAAAGGGTGGCATGCTAGAAGATGAAATACTCATATTGACATGAGTAGAACTAAAAAAACGCACCCCATACCTGGCTGAGGGGAGTGGGCCTCGGCCTAAAGTGAAACTAATACACAAGTTCCATAACTCACATGGGTTTTGGCCCAATTCGTGAGGAATAATCAAAGCCAGAACAAGACCAATATGAAATTTTAACGCAACCAGCTAAACCCTTTTAAACTAAAACAAAACAAGACCATGTTATTAATATCTTTGAGGCAGGAATTTTAACGCAAGGTGAGTGAGTCAAAAGTTTGATACCGAGCAAATGGGAACCAAGCGATACGCTTGTTTGAGTACTAAGACTTTGGAAATGAGAAACCAAATCACACCCCTTTGATTCAGTTACTAAACAAGAACTCATCCCTTTTGTTTGAGCATTACGACCATAGAAGCAAGACTAAACATCAAACTAAACTTCTATATTCCAAACAACCCAAACTAGTCCATCTAGTAATTTTGGAAGTTGCAACTTTGAGAACAAAAGAACAAGACCAAAGTTGAGGACTTGAGGCTATTTCTTTAGTTATGTTTCGAGTGAAGAGTTTTGACCAAATAAACAACCAAAACCATCCCACTGTTTGTGGTTCACGACAGCAGGCTAAAAAAAAGATAGAACCAAGTTCAATTTATCAAAAACCCAATTCAACTAATAAATACCACTGTGGTTCCACCACAGTGGGTTTCGACTCTCGACTAAAACCAACCGCTAACATTTTTAAATCAAATAAGCTATAGCGTTTAATAAGCAAGTAGAATGGGCACTTCCAATGTATGAGTCAAGACGGTATTAAATCTTAGCTTTTGATATTCAGTTTAACATACCACACATTGACAACAATAACAACATAGCAGAAAACGAACAATAGTACAAAATAAAATCGATCGAATTCAATTCAATCCAAATAGATTAATGAAATTTTCAAATGGGAATAAGAAGAACCCTTACAATAATAGAGTCGGTTACAAGGAGACCAATTGTAGAACATGAACAAAAGCTCCAAACCCGATCCAATAAGCAATTCCACACACCCCCTTAGTTTCTGAACTCGTTCCCACTTAGCACCCGATTACAATTTTTTTCTATTTTTGCTTTGATAATTTGTTTGAGTGTGTGGAACCTTGTGAACCGAGTTGGGTTTTAAGAATGTAAACAAGGGTGAGTTTGATTCCTTCTCTTCTTGATGTCAGTCGATTTGTAGCCAAAAAGGGAAGTCATCCCCTCCCCAATAGAAAAGTGGTCCGCCTGCAGTCTCGTGGTTGTCATCTTGATGTGGGGATTGAAGTAGCAATGCAGATGGAGATAAGAGCAGGTCTGTTTTGGTGGGGAGGGTTGAAGCGTAGCAGATGGTAGGAGAGGAAGAAGACAGTTGTTTGTGGGGATAAGTGAGAGAGAGGAGATAACGTTTTATGCTTTATCTATATTTTTTTTTCAACGTTTATAATAAAAGTGAGTGGTATTTGTTGTAAAAGTATAAGTGTTAATTGTGTTCTATTGACCTTGTGGGTATTGAGTGTACCCGTGTTCCGTTGAGCTCCGGTTTAATTCAGTGTTACCCGAGTTGTTGTGTGCACGAGTGATATTGTTTTCGAGGTTAGCGGGAGTGCTAAAATATTTTTGACGAGAGCGTTTTTATAATGGAAATATAAAAACAACGTTTATTAATTCCGGATAACAAGTATTGAGTTCATGCCATTACTAGGATTTGTGTCGGTACGCGTGTGGTGTTTGGTGCGAGATAATTCTCGTGTTTGATCAATAATGATCAATAACAGTTAGAAAATGGCACATTTACATTTTCTGATAAAATAACCGATGTAGTGAGTTACTAAGAGCTACAGTGCGCGGGTTTGCTTCCCAAAATAGTTTTGTAAGTTCATGTATGCTTAGGTAACAATAAATTAACATTTATTATTTAAAATTAGTTTGAAAAATTTCGGTTTGTTACAGTCACACCTCCTTAAACGGAATCGCGTCCTCGTGATTCAATTCAAGTTACCCATTGTGGTGAAAAAGAGATGAGTATATACGCACAAGAATTCATCTTCACGTTCTCTACGTGAATTTAGGTCCTTTTTGCGAGTTTCTACGAAATTTGTCTATAGATATAGGTTTTGGTTCTTTGCTGAAAATTTGCAGTTAGGTATACTGATTCGACTTCAAAAGACTCATAATTTCAATAAAACATTCTTTCAACTTGGTGTGGGTAAAACGATGTCTCAAAAGTTAGCATTTAGTCACCCCCTTAATATACAAAAGTCTCAATAAAGTTTGACCAGAGAAATTTTGGCACATCAAAATGGGTATCTCGGGAAAAATACCTTTGCGAGTGTTATGGTTTCTGTAAACGTATTTCAAAAAGGAAAGTCCTTAAAAAGCAAAGATGAAAAAAAAAATGTGTGGTCAGGTATGTGTGTTTCAACAAACTTTAGGTGCTTATTGACGGAGTCTAGTTGTCAAGCCTTAGTGGGGTTCAATGTTTAATATCAAACGAATTTCATAAACATAAGTATTCAATTTACTTTAACAGTACCAAGGGGTAGTAACGTAAAGTGTTTTTTAATTGGGCAAATAGTACACATGGTGAATGCAAAATAGTTTATAGAACGGGTTATACAATAGTTTATAGAGTAATAGGAAAACAATTTATCACTTGTAAAATTGTAGCAAAATTGTGGTTTAGTTTTGTGATTTGGTAGCAAAGCAGTTCATAGGGGAGTAAAATAGTTTGTAAAGTGTAGGAAGACTTGTAGGATAATTGTAATATTGTTTACAAAATGCTAGCAAAACTGTTTGTTGTTTTATAAAATGGTAGTAAGGTAATGAATCAGTTTATTACATCATGATAAAATAGTTGTAAAGATGATTCGTAAAACAGTTTAAAGGGCAGTATGAAAACAATTTATTGTTTATGAAATAGTAGCAGGGTTAAAATCTTGATTTCTCGAAATAGTAGTTAAACATTTTGTAGGATGACCGCAAAATGATTTGTAAAATAATTGAAAAAAAAGTTTGTATGCTAATAGCGACACAATTTATTATCTTATAAGAGGGTAGCAAGGTAGACAACAGATATTCCCGAGGGGTAAGTGAAGGACTAGGTGTGCAGGATTAGGTGTTCCAAAGATAGTGGTTTGGATTACTACATAAAGTTTAAGGTTTCTGTTGGGTATAGGATCTCTGCTAAATGTGTGGAGTTTGGCAAATTTATGGTTTGGCTTGAAGGAGGGTGTTGATTGCTACTAGCAATCAGTTGGCTGTCTCAGTAGTGTACTTAATGTGGAGGTTACAACATCGATTGAGTGTAAGGTTTGAGGTGGAGGTAACTGTAACATAACAAGATTGCGATAAAAGAGTATTCCATTTAAGTGAAAAAGTACTATGATGCCAGTGTGTTGTGTGTAGACGTGAATGTTCATGTTATGCAATGATTATGTACACACACAGGAAATTTTTGAAACCTTCATAAATCAAGTAGAAAAATCAAACTGGACATAATTCTAGTATAACTACTCTAAGTATCGCAAAATTCACCTCTGAGTCAGACATAGGTGATCAGGCTATGTCCCACTGTCCCTGGTCGAATATAGGTGATCAGTCTATATTCCACCGAGGTTCAATGAATTTTGAAATACTCAGCTCAGTTACTCTAGTAATATGTCCTTTACTTTAAAAGAAAATGTTTTATAATAAGTAAGGCAGCAGGCTTTGTAGGCAGGCATGTGGCGGTCATAGCGTCAAGTTTTTGTAAAAGTAGTTATAGTCTAGGTTTTAAAAATACCCAGTTCTCTATAACCAAGGCTCTGATACCAATCTGTAACACCCCCAAAATCGGGTCCAGCGGAAACATACATGTTACTAGGGTGCTACTCAATCGGTATCATAACACAAGTACACAGAACGGTTTTTATCTCAACCATTTAGAATAACTTTCATTATCAAAAATATTCAAATTTACATCGTTCAAAAATGGTGCGAAAATATAGGCCCATAAAAGAGTTTAAGCGGTCCCAAATATATGTCAGAGTTGTCTATGACCATGCCATGCCTTGCCAAAGCCTTCAATAGTTAGCTATCGCCTTAACCTGAAAATACATGCTAAAAAGTGTCAACACGAGGTTGGTGAGTTCATAGGTTTATAATAAAACAGTAGTATTGTGAGTTCAATAAAGAGTTTTGTGACCATTGCGTCGCTCACAATGTCATGAAAATAGTGTTTACCTTACAGTAAAATCAGAATTGTGGACCATGAGTAGAGTGTGTGATCATTACAACGAATATAATGTCACATAGTAAAATAGTCTATTATGCTAGCACTAAGTTCATGCAACCGAAGCTTGACAGTGTGCATGCTCTAGAAGCATGGTAAATAAAGCCCTTGCAAGTGTCTATCCCGTGACACTCGTGTTTCGACAAGTTCTACGCTCGCGTTTGCCTATCCAGCCAAACCGAACGGGGGTGTCAACCCCAATAGATCTATTTATAGCATTCGCGCTTCCCAGCAGGAATTGACGGTTCATGAGTTTGGGCATTGTGGGATTCAGTGTCTTAGGCTAATCCACGTAATAGTGTAAATAAAGCATAAGTTTCAGTGTGGTCCATAAAAGTGTTTGCATAAAAGCAATTGTCATTCAATAGAAGTGTTTGCGTAACAGCAATACTTTGTAAAGTGTTTTGCAAATACGCAATAGTTCATAGAGTGTGTAGCATAAAAGCAATAGTTCATAAAGTGTGTTGCATGTTTATAAAACACTTGTGTATGTGAGAAAATAATCAAGTATGCAACCAATATACACATAGGTGCATTTGAACAATCAATCAAGTATTCAGAGAAACAGTAGTGTTTAAGTAAACAATTGCGCATTCAAATAAAACAAGCATTGAGTTTAGTCAAAAACGAGCATGTATTCTCCCCCAAAACAGTTATAAAACAAGTAAAAGTAGGGGTCATGAACTCACCTCGGTGAAATAGTCTGAATAGATTGAAGTCAAATGGTATAAGTGTATGGCACCGACACGCGACCTAGATTAGTATGGCAAGTTTAATTTACAGTTTCAAGTTTGAGACTCGATGGAGTTTAAAAGTTTTAGAATGTTTGTGTTATTGTTGCTTGTGTGGCAGCATTTAAGTTTAAAACAGTTTTGCAAGTATTGGCTCTTGGAAGTGCATAAGCATATAAGTATACAATAATAGAAGCACCGAAGACGAATAATCCTTCGGTTTGACAATAATCGAAAGACGATGTACGGAAGAGTAGTAACAATTAAATATTAGGGGTTGACGGATTATATAAACGTTATTGTTAAAAGAATATGCAATACTAAGTGTGTGTATATATTCATAAGAGTATCTAAAAGAAAAATGAGTTAAGTAATAACTATAGTTATGAACAAAATTTCCCATTGTTGGTTATATAAAAAAATATACATTTTGACGAAAGACGAGCATGACTCGTGTATAAGTTTTTGTTTGTCCGAGGCAGTCAGATGTCAAAGTTTTATAATCAAAATAATTTTACCAAGTTTAAACCAATTCGATATGTAATTTAATGATTTTAAAGTATTATACTTTCATTAGTTGGTTTAGTGATGTGAGAATATTACATTTGGTTATAAATAATATAAAAATTCATTTACATTTTTATAAGTAAAAAGGAACTCATCTTATCATTCCAACGAGATTTCAAGTTGTAACAAGTTTACGTTTTCATTAATTGGTCCGAGGCTTAAGTTTTTATAGTTTTGATGATATATAGTACAAGTTAAGTAATCATATCTAATACATATATACAAGTTGTGCCGATTGTTGTGTGTCGAAGAAAAATGCATCGCGACATATAAGCCGGGCAAGTTGATAACGTGTCGTGGAGTGAATCGAGTACGAGATGTGTTAGTAGACACAAAAGGGTGGCATGCTGGAAGATGAAATACTCATATTGACATGAGTAGAACTAAAAAAACGCACCCCATACCTGGCTGAGTGGAGTGGGCCTCGGCCTAAAGTGAAACTAATACACAAGTTCCATAACTCACATGGGTTTTGGCCCAATTCGTGAGGAATAATCAAAGCCAGAACAAGACCAACATGAAATTTTAACGCAACCAGCTAAACCCTTTTAAACTAAAACAAAACAAGACCATGTTATTAATATCTTTGAGGCAGGAATTTTAACGCAAGGTGAGTGAGTCAAAAGTTTGATACCGAGCAAATGGGAACCAAGCGATACGCTTGTTTGAGTACTAAGACTTTGGAAATGAGAAACCAACTCACACCCCTTTGATTCAGTTACTAAACAAGAACTCATCCCTTTTGTTTGAGCATTACGACCATAGAAGCAAGACTAAACATCAAACTAAACTTCTATATTCCAAACAACCCAAACTAGTCCACCTAGTAATTTTGGAAGTTGCAACTTTGAGAACAAAAGAACAAGACCAAAGTTGAGGACTTGAGGCTATTTCTTTAGTTATGTTTCGAGTGAAGAGTTTTGACCAAATAAACAACCAAAACCATCCCACTGTTTGTGGTTCACGACAGCAGGCTAAAAAAAAGATAGAACCAAGTTCAATTTATCAAAAACCCAATTCAACTAATAAATACCACTGTGGTTCCACCACAGTGGGTTTCGACTCTCGACTAAAACCAACCGCTAACATATTTAAATCAAATAAGCTATAGCGTTTAATAAGCAAGTAGAATGGGCACTTCCAATGTATGAGCCAAGACCGTATTAAATCTTAGTTTTTGATATTCAGTTTAACATACCACACATTGACAACAATAACAACATAGCAGAAAACGAACAATAGTACAAAATAAAATCGATCGAATTCAATTCAATCCAAACAGATTAATGAAATTTTCAAATGGGAATAAGAAGAACCCTTACAATAATAGAGTCGGTTACAAGGAGACCAATTGTAGAACACGAACAAAAGCTCCAAACCCGATCCAACAAGCAATTCCACACACCCCCCTTAGTTTCTGAACTCGTTCCCACTTAGCACCCGATTACAATTTTTTTCTATTTTTGCTTTGATAATTTGTTTGAGTGTGTGGAACCTTGTGAACCGAGTTGGGTTTTAAGAATGTAAACAAGGGTGGGTTTGATTCCTTCTCTTCTTGATGTCAGTCGATTTGTAGCCAAAAAGGGAAGTCATCCCCTCCCCAACAGAAAAGTGGTCCGCCTGCAGTCTCGTGGTTGTCATCTTGATGTGGGGATTGAAGTAGCGATGCAGATGGAGATAAGAGCAGGTCTGTTTTGGTGGGGAGGGTTGAAGCGTAGCAGATGGTAGGAGAGGAAGAAGACAGTTGTTTGTGGGGATAAGTGAGAGAGAGGAGATAACGTTTTATGCTTTATCTATATTTTTTTTTCAACGTTTATAATAAAAGTGAGTGGTATTTGTTGTAAAAGTATAAGTATTAATTGTGTTCTATTGACCTTGTGGGTATTGAGTGTACCCGTGTTCCGTTGAGCTCCGGTTTAATTCAGTGTTACCCGAGTTGTTGTGAGCACGAGTGATATTGTTTTCGAGGTTAGCGGGAGTGCTAAAATATTTCTGACGAGAGCGTTTTTATAATGGAAATATAAAAACAACGTTTATTAATTCCGAATAACAAGTATTGAGTTCATGTCATTACTAGGATTTGTGTCGGTACGCGTGTGGTGTTTGGTGCGAGATAATTCTCGTGTTTGATCAATAATGATCAATAACAGTTAGAAAATGGCACATTTACATTTTCTGATAAAATAACCGATGTAGTGAGTTACTGAGAGCTACAGTGCGCGGGTTTGCTTCCCAAAATAGTTTTGTAAGTTCATGTATGCTTAGGTAACAATAAATTAACATTTATTATTTAAAATTAGTTTGAAAAATTTCGGTTTGTTACACTCATCCATTCTCAATTGCCTAATACATCTGCAGACTACATTTCCTTAGATAATCACATACCCTTATCACAAAATTTGCAGAATACACCTAACCTCACAAATATGGTGACAAAAATGAGTACAGAGCAAGGCATCATCAACAGAAATAATAACAACCAAAGGGAGCAACCATACCATCCACTAATTTTTTATGGCTAACACATAAACATGTTCAAGAAAACTGGCAAGAAGATAGAGAAAGAACCTCGATTCAGGTAAATAGGGCCAAATAAAATTACATTTCACTGTTAAGCAAGCCGATCTCACTGATAGCATATTTCTTGTCATTTTTATCATGATAAGACCACTATCAGTAAAAACATATACGTAAGTAACTGTTTAGAAATTTTGTAGTACCTCCCATTAAAAAAGTGAAACCATGTTCGTAGGCTGTACAACAGCTACATATGAGATATAAATATACCTCCCTATTTGATGTGGTTTGTGTAACCTCTACCTTGTCATCCTCTAACATTGGATCATACACCTATCAAATGTAAACATATATCAAACATTAAACATTTCTTCCGATTTTCATCAAGATAAGACATCTGTCAATAAAACAAATGTGTATAAATATTTAGAAATTCTGTAATACCTCCTTTTAAACCAGAAACTGTGTTCATTGGCACAAAAGGCATTTTCCAAAAAGAAAAAGGCATTTTCCAAGAGTTGAGTTGAAATTCTGCATCATTGTCAAATTTTCTACCTGTCAAATTTAAACATATATCAGACATTAATTGGCCATTTTTGCTTCAACCTCCATTTCAAAAGGCGATGAAGTGAATGCTGTGGGAAACCCATTAAGTAGAATACAACTAACATCTTACACGCTTTCCATGTGGCAGCTAAATATTACTGTAAATCAATTCTTTTTGTAGTTCACTTTGTTATTTTAACTAAATTTCAAATTCTGTTAGCAGTTCATCAGATTATTAGATAATAACCAACAATTTCGATTATGATTGAATGATTGATGATAATGAGTCTTCTTAAATTTGGAATGAAGATAATTTAAATAACTAAACTAAAAAAATAAAATAAAAATAAAAAAAATAAAAAAGAAAACATTCGCTATAATTAGTTTAATACTTTCTATTGGAATTTATCTTTTAGCAATAGTTAAAGTTTCATGTAAATTGTCTATTTTATGAAATTCAAATTAAAACCAACAGGTAGTAGGTTAACCCAACTAGCCAGACCTATTTTGAACAGAAACAAATTTTTTTTTCTTTCAAAATGACCTGTTCTGATCCAAACAAATTCAACTGTTCCCGACCCAACCTAATCTTGATAACTAGTATTTGTCAGCTTACTTTTTCCAGGGGCTGAAACAAGATGCCTTCTACTTGTAGATTGGATTTATGATTATCAAAAGTAATTTCAAGTTCAACAATACTCCCATCGCTAGTGAATTGAAATAATTCAACCCTACAAAGCCAATCATCAACTTTTCTTCGATTTGCAAGGTTCACAGTAAAAGTTGTTGTCACCCCTCTTAATCTGTATTTGAGCTCTCCATATTCTTGTTTATGATGACGAAAGTAATAGACAAGGTTCACGGTGTATATGATTGACGGGGACAAAAACTGAGTCATCACGTGTGTTTTGAATCCCTTGTAGTTTATTTGATAATAGCCCGCTGGAAATATGCATGAAGAAGAAGAAGAAGAAGAAGAAGAAGAAGAAGCAAAGAATGATGCATCAATTTATATATACTTATGAAACAATAGAGATAAGTCTGAGTATGACAAGTCACCTTGACCACCAATGAGACTTGTAGCGAGAAGGGAAATGTTCATCTGGAATCAAACAGTCTTCCATGGATATCATGTGACAATGTTCTCCTTTCTTATTAAGCGAAAACCACTGCATAATTAGTATGTTGGGAATTAGTTCTACTCAGATTATCTTTATAAATAGACATGGCCAATTGAATACCGTTTTGTATCCGTTAAGGTGGACTCCTATGGAGAGGATCTGTTTAAGTTCATCAAGGGATGCGTAGAGCAGAGATTGTGAGGCGGCCTCGACTATGTGTTGGTACTCTTCAAACACTGGAAGTTGCACCTATATAATGACATATCCAAACAAGTGAGCCATACATTTGGGTTAATTAAGTGTCATTTTTTCTTTATATCATTTTATAAATAACATGACCATTGACAATAAAGTGCTTACTTTTTCTTCAGATGGTTGGAACTCGATGCCAGCGACTAGTAGACCGGTTAAAGGTTCTTCAAACTGAAATTGAAGGTCTGCAGTTGTGTGTTGGGTTGTAAACTGATGTAATGGAGCAATGAACCATCCATCTTCTCTCATATGTGTAGAAGGGTAAATAATGAAAACTTTTGTCTCATCCTCCCCATCTATTTTGTATCTCAGCCAGGGGTTATACCAATTGACTTGGTGTTGCCATCTATGCCGAAAGACAAGGTTGAGGGTGTATGAGATACGAGGTGTCAAGTATTCAGCTCTCACACGTGCTTTGAATTTATCATCATAATAAAAACATCGCCCCCCTGGAAATCTGCATAAAGAAGAATTAAGGCAGCAATTAAAGAATGACAAACTAATTAAGTTGTTCCAAAGAAAAGAGATAGGAATAGGATAAGTCACCTTGAATTAACAATGTCACTATCCAGATATGTTAGATAGTGACAGTATTTGAAACAGGCTTGAATGTAAATCCTTTGAATGTGTTCCCCCTTCTCATTTATTGATAGCCACTACACGTCGAATTAAAAAAATAAAGTTCACAATTAATTATTGTTAGGGTTTACAAGATGAGAGAATAAGGGTCAGGCCTTTTAGATTTGGGTCAAGGGAATTGGGCTGCCTTTGATGACAATGTTCCATTTTTTGTTTTGTGTCAAGTTTCTAAGGGCATTTTTGGTTGAGGGAAATGAGCTCAAAGAAATGAAAATAAATTCATTTCCCTTGTTTGGTAGTCGGTGAAATAAAAAAGTGGAGATTTGCAATTCAGGTGTTTAGTTTATGTACAAATTTAAGGAAATGAATTCCTTTACTTCATGAGTGGAAACCAATTCTCTACATTGGAAAACAATTTTTGAGTGGAAAATAATAATAATAATAATAATAATAATAATAATAATAATAATAATAATAATAATAATAATAATAATAATAATAATAATAAAATAATAATAATAAATAATAAATAAATAATAATAATAATAATAATAATAATAATAATAATAATAATACTAAATAAAAATAATAAATAATAATAATAAATAATAATAATAAATAATAAAATAATAATAATAATAATAATAATAATAATAATAATAATAACAACAACAACAACAACAACAACAACAACAACAACAACAACAACAACAATAATAATAAATTTTTACTTATTTCTTAAGTCAATTCTCTGGTGTTACCAAACACAAGAATTTTTACTGAATTTCTGTGGAATTCATTTATGTGAATTTGATTTATGCGCTTCATTTCATTTCTCTGAATTTCACCTTAACAAAAATGCCCTTAATAGTACATGAAATTGGATTAAATTTGATGATTCAATTACTACACATTTGAGATGTCATTTTCAACAAATTGAGTCATATTTGCTTTATAGGTAAACATAAATATGTAATTTGGGAAGGGCTTTTTATTTTTTTTTACATTGATATAACAATTTACCATTTAGAAACTTTAATATAAAATCCCAATCAACCTCTAGCTAACAATTTATCATCCACAAGATTTATGCCCACCGCCACATAGACTCAAATCGGGTAAAGCCTTCTAATTTTCAGAAAGATTGGCGTGACCACTTAGAGTTGTTGGCCATTACTGAGAATTGAATTTGAGAATTGAGACCTCTCAATAGTTACTCAAGCTTTTTACCTCTATGTCATCCCAAAGTGGTTAATATGCTGCTAATTTTTACATAAAATATTTAGAGATTACAAACGTGCAGTCTTTTGATGAGAGGCTTCAATGGGATTCGAAATTGAGTAATAAGGTCACCTTTGGTGAGCGAATCTTTGTGATTGATGAAACTTGTTTATGTTTGGTTTTGAAATACAAATATATAAGTTCTCAATGCAAGTTAATCACTGATTTTCTACTTTTAGAGTTTTAGTAACATATCTAACATTTCTACCTCACACCTCAAACCAATCTTTTCAAACCTAAGCTTTGACGAGATCTCCAGAGTCTTACTTTTAGTTATATATTGAATGGTTTACAATGATACGTTAAATTTTATTAATGAAAAAAAAAAGAAAAAAAAAATTGAATCTGAAAATTTAGCTAGATGTGATGTGAGAGTGGTGTAAATGTAAACACTTTTTACACTTTACGAAGAGAAAAAATTACATTTTCGCACAACCCTTTTTTAATTTATTAGTAAAATGCATCTCTAAAAATCATTGCATTGTAGCGAGAAATATATAGTTTGTAATCTTTATTTGATATTGTTTTTATAAAATTCTAGAAATAAGCTAATATTTTTAAACTATTAAACTAAAGAAAAGTAGCTAATTACCGTTTTACCCCCGTTAAGGAGGACCCCTTTGGAGAGAAGCTTTTTGAATTCCTCCAAGGATCTGCAAAGCAGAGGATCTACTGCAGCATTAGCTATCTCTATATACTCTTTGGGTAGCACCTGCATTTGAAGTGCAATCTCGAGTTTTTCCGCAACAAGAGACATCGTTGGCCGTTCTTTACGTAATCTCTTCAAACATTGATATGCAATGCCTGAAAAGGTTTCCAAACACTAGTACACAAATTTGCTTTTGGGAACGTTTATAAAGGGTTTTAGGAACGTTTTTACGACCGTTCTCTATGTGACAGTTCCAAAAGAGCAAAACTTTTGGAAGCGGTCAAAATAAGCGTTCCAAAATGAATCTTTTTGGAACGCTTTTACCACAAATCGTTCCATAAAATGACCAAAATTTTGGTAACAAAATCCCATTTATTAGCACGCTTTTTACCAAAACGTTCCAAAACACTTCAGCTTTATGGAGCGCTATTTTCAGAAACGTTCCAAAAATCATTCAGCTTTCCCGCAAAAACAGTTTTTGCAGCAACCCACTGTGATCATCCTGGACTACCCATTTTGTTCATGCAGTAACCCCATTTTCGGGAACATTTTCAACCAAAACAAATAACTTATTCACAACACAAAATTCATACAACAATCAACAATACCAAATTCATTTATTATAACCATACTTTGTCGAAAAAACTGTTTGACCAAATTCATACATTACAACCAAACTTAGTTCAAAAGCCGAGACATACATCATCTTTCAAAAGCCGTAAACTACATCCATACACCAACTATATTGCTAAATGCTTTCTTTATATGGTCCGCAACAAAGTCCGTAAAAGGATTAACTGGCATCACATACCACCCATTTTGTCCAATAATGGCATGGGTATGGGCTTTCTCGTTGTGAAGTATCTAAGAATCTGCAAGTAAACATAGAAAAAAGAGTTAATCAAAGGGATGCTTTATTTCGATGGGCCAAGCTCACTACTTACATTATTAGGGTACGCGTGTTGTATGACAGTAAAAAGTCGAGAATCCACTTCATCATATAGTAACCGCATTCACAAGTCTCTCTTTGTTGGTTACACTAAAATCAAATAACAAAACATATACACATACGAAACAACACAAATAATAGTATATGAACAACAGAAATACGGGTGTTTGGACGTGTGTTAAAAGTAGGGTTAGATACCTCAATGCCAAGAACAATCCACCTGTGCTCGAGGTCGCATGAAGTATCTCCAAGTCTTCCTGTATACGTTCTATTTGTTCCCTCAATGGTTTCGTTATTCCATCTTTCAAGCTATCCAAGTCTTCCACTGTGACCGTCTTTTCCCCTCGCTTTGGCACTCTTTTCCTTCACATAAGCGTATACAAAAGAATTTTAAACATTTGCAACTATAATACAATCATACATAAAGTATAAAAACATAGATCCTAAAGTTACACAAACCACAAAAAGCCAGGGAGTTTCTCACCGAAACAAATGCATGTCAATACGACATATTCAAATCCTTGAACTTGAGAAGTGGGTCTCTTATCATCGCTAATATATCACCGGCTACATATATCATCCTTCTAAGCACCACTTTGTTATCACCGGCTACATATATCATCGCTAATATTCCATGTTTCCTAATGTTCTTAAAAGAAAATTACTAAGTAAATAACATATTACATATATTGAATAGATGAGAGCACATGTATTAAGTTTAAATATAACTAATACCATGGCCGCAAGCCACATTTGATCCTTCTCTTGCTTGGTAACTTGTTTGCAACCTTTGAGATAAGAAACACATATGATCTTTTTCTTGCACCATGATAAGCCTTGCTTACCTGTTTGAGACAATGTATATATATATGTGTAGTATTAACCTGGAAAAAACAAAGATTACCCCCTTGAACATGGTTTAATTAAACTTTCTAGCCTTAATCTACTTGTTATATTTTTGTGTTTGCCTTCTCATTTTCTTTCTTTGTTTTTTTTACCCAGCCACTTGAACTAAAAGCTTATAGACATATAGATATATATTATATAGTATGACTATATGATGCATTTCAAGTCAATACAATAATTACATATGAAATGGCCACATAGAACTTTAACAAGTTCACAAAGAATCACTAAAACACACAATTCATATGAAAAATAATAAGAGTGGAAAAACTACCTCAAATTATTAAGTTAAAATCATGAAAGAAGCACCTTTATTCTTGTATGTTTGAGGTCAAAATGGTGGTGTTATGTGGAAGATTTAATAGGTTTTAGAAGGATTGAGGAAGGATTAGAGAAGGGTTTGATAATTGAAGGTTTGGTGGCTGCTATCTCATTTCGATTAAGGGTTTTTGGGTAGAAGGGAAAGTGTAAATGGGAATTGTGAGTAGATAGGATCGAATTGAATGATGGAAAACAAGCTTTGGGACGTTTTTTTTTTTTTTTTTTTTTTTTCTTTTTTTTTTTTTTTTTTTTTTTTTTTTTTAATTGTTCCAAATAAAAAAAAAAAATGAGATATCCGGAACACATTTTGACTAAACCGTTCCTAACAATCGAAATTTTTGGCGCTGGCTAAAATTGGGCGAAAATTTGAACCTCAAACACTCTTTTTGGAACTTTTGTTTATAAATCGTTCCTAAAACGTGATATCTTTTAGAACACCTATGGGAGAACCGTTCCAAGAGAGTATTTTGGAACTCTTTTCAAATGAACGTTCCTAAAAATAATATTTTGGAACGCTTTTGGGCAATGATGGGTTACTTGTGTTTCTTTTGGAACACTTTCAAAATAAAACGTTCTAAAATGTTATAGAAAATATATTTTGTGTAGTAGTGAAAGAACGCAAGTTCATTTGATGCCTGATATCTTCAAGGATAATCCGGTCTAATTTCTTCTCTTCGTAGCTTTGTTTCCACATAGGCACGTGAATTACCTTTAACTGGCCCTTGCTATATTCAACGCATAGTTTCCCACACAAGACTTCAAATAACACTACTCCAAAAGAGTATACGTCTGACTCTTTTGTGAGTGTGTACGTGTCTATAAACACGGGATCACAGTATCCAGGGGTACCCAAGGCACTGGTGACAAGCAATGAATTCTGCTGATTAGCGGGGCCTATTTTTGACAGCCCAAAGTCAGAAACTTTAGCCTTGAAATTCTCATCGAGTAGGATGTTGGCACTTTTAATATCACAATGGATTAGTCTTTGGTTCGTCTCTCTGGGATCATGGAGGTAGCTTAGTCCCTTGGCAGCATCAAGGCAAATCTTCAATCGTTGTGTCCATGTGAGATTGACATCTTTTAAATAACCATCAAGACTTCCACGAGATGCATACTCATACACGAGTATCATCTCATCCCGTCTGCGGCTGAACCCCAGGAGGGAGATGATGTTTTCATGTCTGTAACATGAAAGCATTCTGACTTCTTTATAAAACTCAGCGTCTCCTTGACCATGTTTACGATCGAGACGCTTTAAAGCAACCATGCTTTTCCCCGTGGAGTGAGAGTGAGACAATTCCCCCTTATAGACCTTACCAAAACCACCACGTCCAATAACATTTTCTTCATTAAAGTTATTGGTGGCTGATTTGATATCTTCGAGTTGAATTTCAAGATGTTCAAACCCTTTCATGGAAGACGCCATTATAATTGGTTGAACAAGTAAAAATATGAAAATAAATGAAATTTGGTGTTTCAAAGCAATTGCAAGTGCAGAACCTGATATGAAATCAATACCAAAAGTCAGACTTTTATGCTTGTGGTAGTCGATATTCCTTCATGACATGTCATTTTATTTGAATAGGTCTTCTCTTGGATTTAACGTGAAAGATAAATCATAGAAAAGTCTGTTGTCTGGTTCCTTTTTTGGGATTGCTTATGGATTGCTTGTATAAAAGAATGAGTGGTGACAGATATATACTGGAATACATTTTGATATATGGTTGAGGATTATTTTGCATTATTACTCTTCTTCACCTTCTTCTTCTTCTTCTTCTTCTTCTTCTTCTTCTTCTTCTTCTTCTTAATAGTGAGTTGATTTGGTTAATGAGTCTAACGTGTTTGATGAAATGAAAGATATAACGTGAAGGCATTTAAGTTTCCTGGTAGTATTTATGGGCTACTGTATTTAGGGGTGTTGGGATGGTGCTTAAACTAAGCTTGTTCTAGCTCGACTCGAGATCAAACATTAAAAAGTTCCGTTTAGTGGTCATGTATAAAATTTGTAATCCGTACATGTCAATAATTAAAACATTAAACACTGATGGGTAACCTGATTTTTTTTTTTTTTTTTTTTTTTTTTTTTTTTTAGTAGTAGCAACAGTCAACAATATCTTGTATGGGTACATATGGCATGGCAGTCTTATATATATATTAATTAATATATAAGATGTATTTTTATCGAATTATACGAGTAGTCAACAGAAAATGGTCCAGCTTTGACGTGCTAAGCTCTAGTTATGGAAATCGGATAATGAACATCTTTATGTGGACAAGACTAGTTTTCAATCAAATTCGGAACCCCTAACAATCAATGCAAACAACAATTTACTCAGGGACCGTTCGTAAAAAAAAAAAAAAAAAAAAAAAAAAAAAAAAAAAAAAAAAACACCATCAAGGTTGGATCAAGTAGTTAATTTCCTTTGGAGACAAAGGTCAAGGGTTCGATACTCACCCATTGCAAGGCCGGAGGTCTTTTTCTACCTTTGGTAAAACTGGAAGCAGCCTCTCTACCTTAGGTAGGGGTAAGGCTATGTACGTCTCAACTTCTTCCATACACCGTGGAAGATGATATTGAGACCCATATAGTTTTTGTAATAAAATGTATCATGTTAGTTATGTACAAAGCAAAGAAAATGTAATGTCATTTTACCTGACCTGGCATTTCTTGGATTTAATGTGAAAGACAATCACACAAAAATCTTATTTTTCTTTAGAAAAATATCTAGCTTTAAAAAACCAAAATATAAATTTGATTAGATAAAAATCAGTTTGCATGCATGTTGCCATGCTGGTCATCACACTTGCCCAACACAAACCCCACATGATTTAATTTATCCTTTAAGAGCGTAGGGTATCATAACTTAGAGTTAAAGATTAACTCCGCGCTAGTTCAGCTTTAACTTTTCAACCATAACTTAAAAAAAAAAAAAAAAAAAAAAAAAAAAAAAAAAAAAAAAAAAACCAAACTAAAACTGGTACTTCATTTAATAAATAACATAAAATTAAATCATAAACATTTTACAATACGAATTTAAAAAAAAATTACAACGAAAAAAAAAACAAAATAATAAAAACACAACACAAAGGAAACTACAACATAAAGGAAATTACAAAATACAATTACATTTACTGTCGAGATTGCAAGTTATATTTTTGTGATGATTTTGTCCTTTTCCGAATTGATCAAAAACACAATGTTTGGATCCTTGTCGAAAGTATCAATCATCAGAAATTTCATCTCTTCCAACCTTGGAATCGTTTCATCTTTTTCTTTAACCGCCCGATACGTCGCTTGGGCGGTTTTCCTTTTCATACGATACTCGTATGTCATAGTCTCCCCGAATTGTCTTGACGAGTTCGTTCCTCCGGTACTCGTTACTCGGTACTTCTTGTGCTCTCGGATTTGGCTTTCTTCGAAGCACGTTTTTTGCCCATCGGACGTGGTTGGTCATCATTACCTAATAACGCTTTTTGGTTTGGCTTGGGACATCGTCGGTTAAATCAAGCGGTTTCCTCGCGTCCTATTTTTTATGAGAACCCAAAACCTCCCACGCCTCCTCGTTATTAGACGGTGCAACTCTATGCTTGTCAAGGTACATTTCTCTAGCCTGTTGTCGCATGATATCCATCTCATTTTCCTCACTTTTTCCATATGTTTTGAATGTTTGTAGAACGCGTTGAACTTTATGCAATCATGGTTCAACGTATTTCACGTGCCTTGTATCATAACCTTGTTGCGGTGTTGAAAATTGAGCCTATTGAACTCGTTGATTACCCGTTTCCAAAATGTATTGTGAGCTTGTGCATGCCCGACTTGTGAATCCTCGGTAGCGGCCACATAACACTTTGCAAGTAGTTTTTCCTCACTTGATTGCCAACGTAATAAAGTATTGGTCACGTCGGGATTTTCTTCATTTGGTTTGGGTTCTTTGCATTTTTTGGCCTTTCGTTTACCACCTCATTTGAATAGCTTTGGAGGAGACCTAGGTGTTTCTGACACTTCATTTGTTCCGGTTTGTGTATGTGATGACTGAGATGACGATTGTGATTGTTGTGAGAATTGTAAATTTTGGAAATTGGTGGTTAGTGTGTCTTTATGGTTTTGTTCCCAAAATAGAAATCGTTGATGTTCTAGGTAAAGTTCCTCGCTCGACAAACCAAGTGGGTTAGGGAAGGGATGTTGGTTGATGATGAACCCACGCTTGGGCTTGAAGATGAACCCGCGTTTGGGTTATTCCAGGCCCCATGAGATTCAAGAAACTATCGTCGTTGTTGTTAAATCCATACATTTTTTTTAGCAAATAAAAGTATATGTAGATGAGATTGAATTGTGGAATTGTGAAAAAAAGTTGTGTGTTAATTGGTTATTAATACTGGTGGAAAAAAGGTTTGATTTTTTTTTTAATTGATTGTAGACGTTTATAAACGTTGGAGGGTGTAAGATTTTTTTTTTTTTTTTTTTTTTTTATTATTATTATTTTTTTTGAAATTCCAAGACGTTGGAGGGGTAAAATGATTTTTTTAATTTGATATAGGCTTCAGTGCTTCACTATGTGTTAGCAACTTAACGTGCACCTTAACACAGAAGGTTAACTCGCATCCTCGGTAAGGTAACATGGCCTTAATGCAGGATGCGTTAAGCCTTAACTCACGAAGTGAGTGATTACACCGAGTGCTCTAAACATTCAACTTTGAAGCTTCTAAAAATCAACAACATATATTTACCATGCAACCCCTCAACTATGCAACCCCTCAACTGCTCCTAATACACACTCCAACAGTCAACCCCTCACGAAAACAAAAAGATCCAATTAGCAACAAGGTTTCATCAGCCAATGATTAAAATGTGGATACATTAGTTGATGACCCAACTGATCAATTCATTATGTTTCAAGTCTCTCCTAATATGGATTACTTTCATGTTTGATATGTAAGCCTTAAAAAATGTTGAATATGTTTTGTCCAATTTGACCCTTCCCTCATTCAAACTTGGCGTCCAACACATGTCACATCATTTTTCAAGTTGTAATATCTTCATAAATGAAATATAGTAGTTTCAAATATTGTAGTCCTCATAGTTTATGGATAGCTATTTTACGTTTTTGCAAGACCGAGACTTTTGATAAAATAAATGTCTTGAAAAGTCAATGCATGCTTATCAATAGTCTTCCTATCGTTTTCATAGCTTCTAAATAAACATTTTCATTATTCAGTATGCATAATGTATGTAGGTTTAAGTATGTAAATAAGGTTCTCAATGAATAAATAATGATGATGGATTATTCAAATACTGTTGATATCTAATTAATCTATAGAACTCAACAGTCAACATATGCAGAAAGAAAACAGTGATCTAACAGTTCAAGTAGATCCTTTTGAGACATAAGAGGTCGTGAATTAAGCTTAAATCATTCTTTATTCGAGACTGAGCATGGCTGGTTCAACTATAAGCACTTTCATGTAGCCACATACGTAAAAAGTACATATCATCAAGATAGTGTATGCTCTGTAAATTCAATCTCATTATGAACCATACAGTAAAAAATAGGTGTGATATTCATACTACCTACTTTTATTCTCTTTACCATTTAAACACATTTCTTATATGGAGATAACCCTGTGAACATGAGTATATTTTTAAGTGGTTCACACTTGATTAGAAAACACAAGTTGTTTGAAGCGGGCTCACACATAACACTTGTTTCGAACCCCAATTGAAAACTATAGCAAAATCCACATCATTCTTTAGCTATAAAGTCAAGTGTTAGTTACTACAGTTTTGTTGTTCGAGCGACTTTTAACAGTTATATAGTTGGCCGCAGAAAAATATGATTGTTAAAACTGTGCTGAACAAAGCCACTGTAGTGAACTCAGCATAATAAGAAAGCAGGGATCATTCAGAGGTTTTTGCCTCTACATTTTTTCTTTTTTCTTTTGAGACCTCATATGCATTGAGTTTTAATTCTGGTGAGCTTCATTAAGTCTTTCTTAAAACTGGTGGTGTGCTCATTAATTTCATTAGAAACTTTGCTATGTAAACTCTGAAACTTTTTGCTATCATGTAGGCAACTAATGAATATTCCTGAACACATGTTATTTTATAACATCTCAGGTAGCTTTAATTAGTCACTTAAGCTATTCCGGGCAAATATATTTCATAAGGCACCTTCAAACCATCTAAATGGAATACCAAATTAAAATCTGGTGTATAAAATATAAATTAATAATTGTTGAACATATATTTGTCCATTTTGACCCTCTGACACTCATCTCCAACGTCTACACAAACTCACACCAATAGTCTTCTTATCATTTTAGTCCTCATAACCCACAGGACACGTTTCCGAGACCAATTCCCCACCAAGCAAAAATTCTACTTATATCCTGCACATGTAACACTAAACAAAGATAGACTGATTCATACACAAACGATGATTGACATATTCCACCGCATTTCCACATCAAGGATAAAATATCGGTGGTGATTTGCACATTCAAATATTTGATTGACATCCTATGACATATGTACAACCGTTTAAAGCATAAAATTTAGAGTGCCAATCAAATCATGGAGTGTGCAAAATCACATCCCATAAAATACAGAGTTGAGATTGACACCTTTTCTAGCAAGCTCCAAAGTCCAAACGAACGGTAGCCTCCATTTCCACATGTCTTTAACAAAAACATTGACTTTTCTATGGACAATGTTTTGTTCATAGCCGTTGAAACCATAACCCAGTATTTCTGAATCCGTTTTGATAAGGCTTTAACCCCTTTCAAATCTACGCTCCATTTCAATATGTCCTTGCCCGAGTAGGCCAAACCCACTCCCACATTCCATTATACCATCTATCAAAGTCATTCATCTTTTTTTTTTCTTTTCGTTTTTTTCTCTCTCTCTCTCTCTCTCTCTAGAATTACTAGTAAATACAACTAACTGTAATACAACAATTAGTCTCTAATAATCACATCAATTATATATAAAATCGGAAACATAATCTCTAAAAAGATATTTTGAATAAGTTGAAGTAAAAATTGGGCGTTTTTTATGAACCCATATATGGAAATTGATAAACTTACATCGGAACAAATGCACGCAGTTACATCACCATTCTCTGGTGGAACCCAAACAGCCTTCGCAACGCTTCCATCATTAACCTATTCAATCAGCAAAACTCTCTCAATCAGTTAATCACAACACTTGCTAACAACGTTACATTCAACATAAAAGATTAAAATCCCGGAAATCAATCATTATTTTCCTCAACAAATAGTCCAATCTTCAAACAAATAGATCCATTTCACCAAGCAAATACATCGAATCCAAATGAATAATTTAACTCAAAATAAGGCCGTGAATAAACCGAATACATCGAATCCAAATGAATAATTTAACTCAAAATAAGGCTGTGAATAAACCGAACGTTCAAACAACGATAGTTGATGATTCTGCTAGAAGTTCATCTACATTCATTTACTCATACAAAGACGCTAAAGAAGATAACAAAGTTAGACCACTATCTATAAACACTACAACATATACCACTTTCCCCATCGACATTTGGAGCCTTTCCCAAGCGACATGTCGCTGGGGATTTGTTTCCCCAGCGTGTTGTCACTGGGGAATGTTCGCTGGGGAAGCCTCGACAGGGATTGTATCCCCAGCGATAATCCCCGGCGACGATGCGGGTCCCACTCATTTTTCAGTCAAAGAAGCAGCGCCACGGTGGCAGTGTATCCCCAGCGACATGTCGCCGGGGAAAATTCGGGCTTAGGCTAAAGTGATTAGCACGATTAATTTAACGCTACAGTTAATTTCAACATTCCCCGGCGACATGTCGCTGGGGAAACTATGTTTTCACGTTGACTTGTCAACGTTTATTGTAAGTATCCCCGGCGACAAGTCGCTGGGGAAAACTTGCTGTTTTTTTTTTCACAGCAAACAATTCCCAGCAGATTTTTTCCGGAAAAAATATGCCAAATATCAAACCTGTACCAAAACCTGTATAGACTCACCACAACTTGTACCAAAACACAAATACAATATAACGGATCAACGCAACACAAATACATCACAACTTTTACCAAAACCGAAAGATAATAAAGCTAAATCGTCCGAAATCCGAATAAGTCTACAAAATGTTGCTTCCTAGTCATAAACATGGCTTACAAGTCAATATTCAACATGATAGATAGGGAAACAAGTGTTTAAATGTCGCCAAGATGAACCTAAAGTACCAATGTAGCATACTAATAATATATAACACAACTACCTCTCGTCGTCCTCATCATCGACATTCTCATCCTCGCCATCCTCATCATCGCCATTCTCCTCGTCATCACCACACCCGCCACTCCCGCTAGCACCACCCGACTCAAACTCTTTAAACATATCCGAGTATTTGTCGTCGCTTTTGAAAAGACTCATCATAAAGTCTATCTTTCTCTGCATGCTCTTGAACGACTTGTCGGGGGCGGGCATACTTGGCCTGGATGTGGCCCGTGATGGCAATACCCGACCCACACCAGGAATGTGCCCACGAAGCTTACCCCCTCTTGCCAACGCATTGATCTCATCCTCCATGTACTCACCCGTAGCCTCAAGCCTTTTCATCTCCTCCTATGTAGTGACAAAAACACAAGATAGTAAATATATTAGTCGGGTTGCTACATTATTTCTCGATAATTCATTAAAGTGTGTTTTGAAACAAAACTTACATATATGCGGCGGTCCTCATGGTTGTGGATTCGGTGGTGGTGGATTCGGCTGTGGATAAACGGAAAAAAAAGCCCAAAACATGGCTGTGGATTCGGTGGTGGTGGATTCGGCAGCATAAGAGATAAACCATTAACAACTAATTACAACTTATTATAATCATTAACAACTAATTATAATTATAAACGAAACAAATTAACAACTTATTATAATCAATAACAACTTATTATAATAATAACCGAAAAACATTATAACATACCTCGGTGGTGGTGGGTAATGTTGACGTGGTGGATGTAGTGGTGGTGATGGAGGTGCTCGAATTGTTGGTGATGGTTGTTTTTTTTTGCTCGAATTGTTGAAAAATCGCCAAAGAAATCGGAGTTTTTTTGTTTTTCGTCTGCTGAGCGCAAGTGATAAACTAGATCTACTTTATCAATAATTTATTTCCCCAACGACAATCCCCGGCGACATGTCGCTGGGGATTCCTTTTTTAATTTGTCGTTTTGTGAAAAGGCGCGTTAATGAAAATTTTGGGCGAAAATGAAAATTTTGGGCGGAAAGTATCCCCAGCGACATGTCGACTGTAACAATTCGCAATTTCAGGTCAATTAATATTCCCGGAAAATTTACTATTCACTTTTACTATTCATGTTACTATTCATTTCTTTCCGAAATTTTCCTGAAAGTTGATTTTTATTTGATATTCTCAAGTGATAAATCATTTCCATGGCAAATTAAATGTTTGACATTCGTCAGATCATTTTCGTGAAAGTTATTAAGGAATTACACGGAATTACACGTTTTAGGGTAAAACGTCAATCAGAAATTCTACGCACAACGAAATTCAACCCCGTCAGGTGACCCCACATCAGAAAAATGTTTGACACACTCATGATTTATTTGAGAATTAATCGTGACTGAGAAAAACATGACTTCCCGGCAGGTCACCCATGTCGGTACTACTCTCACATGAGCACGCTTAACCGTATGGGCGATTAACCGTTAGACCACGAAACGCGTTTCTAAAGACGATTTGAGTTTTTCAACTTATTAGAAAAAGTCAACATATTTTTCCCTCCTCCATTGACCAAAAATCATCCCTTGATGTTATAAGTCATTTCGTGATTTTTAGGCTTACGGTTTGATGTCTAAAAGAATTTAATACCAACCGACACTAGACTGAGCCCAGTCTAGACATTATAAGTCATTTTAAATCATTTTTATCACATTAGAAAAGTAACATTTTACTTTTCTCAATTTTACGCAATATTCGTACATTTTACGAATTACGCGTTTTAGACCCGTGTTTTAGCAGGGTTTTGGCACCCGATAGATCCTACCACTCATTTTATATTTTATTATGGACTATATGGACATGTTTAACAATACTTTAAAGTTTCATAATTTTACGACACCCGGTTTTACGTTTTGAGGCGTAACAACTTACGGTTTGCATTTCCCGGAGTCAAGTTTCATCCAATATCTAGGATAATACCAAGCAAAAGCCAAAGCTTGCTCTCCAAGCTCATGAAACCGGCCAAGGGGGGGGGAGTCACACCCATGTGGCTTCATCTCATGAATCTACCCCTAAATCATCATTTTATTACAACTTTGTCACCAAGTTATGTAGCTTTCCTAGTAAGCTTCCTAACCTCCTCATTTGGACTATAAATACTCCCTCCCCATCCCATTTATGCCGTGCACCTCCAACCCCCATAACCATCCCATTCTTAGCTCATTTCCTTCTAGTTTCATGCATGGTTCAAGTGATTCTTCAAGGTAGAAACCCTAGATAGGTTATCATTCATCAAACACTTCCATAACCTCATATACTTGGTGATTTCTCTTGAGTTTGAATCCACTCAAGTCACCTCAACCTTCATTACATCTCTTTCAAGAATACCAAGGGTAGAAAGATTGCATGAAGTGAAAAAGGGTTGAAGCAAGTCTATCAAAGTCCTATCCTTACATGTTAACTTCCTTTCATCTTTGAAAGCCAAAAGTTGTGAGCCAAACCCTAACTTGATTCTTGTTAAATAATCATGTTCATGTTATTTACATGTTATTCTTGCTATATTATGTCTTGTAGTTATGTCCATGATGTATAAAAGTGAGCAAAACAAGTTATTGTTATTGATTGTTACAACAAGTTCATAAAACAAGTAAACTAGTGACTTTCTTGGAAAACCACGACCAAAATGGTAAAATTATGATATTGGATCATTACATATTACAGTAGAGGACTTAACAAGGAAACCATAGCAATTTGAACCACCCAAAACGAGTATACGAGTCAAAAGTTACGCCCATTTGAAGTTACCAAAACTTTTCGGCAAACTGCCAAATACCATTCTGATCAAAATTGAGTTTTGAAAGTCACCCTTCTGGTCCGATTCATCAAAAAGTTAAAACATGAAAGTTGTCCGAAACTCCGTTTTCGTTCAGGTTCAAAGGAGCTCGAGACCTGAAAACACTTTCCGAGTGATAAAATTCTTCAAATTCAAAACAGCCCATTTTTAGGCAAAAGTCACTAGATTATGGTTATACTTTAAATGGAACAAGAGGTCTTATGACCTATAATCAAGACCACAACCATGGCTAAAGCCAAGGTTGTGTCTCATGACCTTGGAACAAGGACCAAAGGTCATGGCTAGGCCATGACGAAGTAACCATACCAACTTACATAGGCAAATACATGAACTAGTGAAGTTGGTGATAACTTGAACAAGCAATTTGGATCTACTTCACTTAAAAGGAAACCATGAGATTTTACCAAGAGAACATGGTCATTTAAGGCTTATGAAGCTACCCCTAATAACAATCTTCATGTACAAATAAACTTTCCTAAGTTTATACAAATATCGGACATGTAACTTTTCGGATCAAAACCTATATCTATATACTTTATCAACTACTACAATAGTAGGGAGCTTCATGTGAGGAGTTCATTATGTAAGCCGTCGAGATGAGTTGTGGATTTACGAGTTAAAGTGTCCTGGCTCCTCGAACGCTTATTAACATGACTTCTGAAATATGTTAGCCCGAACGGTAGTAAACGATATATAAAACATACATGTTTCATGAATCATTTCTTTCAAAGACTTACATTATACATCATACCACATCATGGACTAAATGCAAGATATATATATAGGCACTCCGTTATATTCTTTACTCCGATCCTAAGTCGCAACATTCTATTATAGGTTGCTCATAGAAACCTACACGATCCAACCATCACCTTCATTACTTGCTATCGTACTTAAGGTGAGTTCAAAGCCCCACTTTCCATTACTTAATTGTTTTACAAACCCTTGGGGGGAATACATGCTATTTTTTTTACCGAGCACAATGTTTTTTTTAAATTGTATGCTTGCCTGATTGCTTTATTATCACTAAGTACCAGCCTTGCTAAACCGAGATTCCTTATTATGAACCATTTAATCACTAGCAATAGTGAGCGCGAATATTGTGAATAGGCCTATTGGGATTGACGAATCCCATTTGTATTGACTAAGCTCAAACAAATGCATTAATATTTGAGATTTAGGTATGTTAGCAAAGTACCTACCGGGATAAATCTGCCGATCGATATTGGTACACGTTAACGTTATGGTGTCATAAGCTTAGTGTATAATAACTGTTCCGGGCGTATAATAACGTAGCCTACCTGTTTTGTTTTCCAAACATTGGTGTGAGCCTATAACTCACACTACCAACATATTGTGTTCAAACGATTTAACAAACTCTATGAATATCACTCAACCTTTGTGTTGACCTCTCAAGCATGTATTTCAGGTTCATGACGATCAAGGATGGCACGGAAGGACACGAATACTCAAGAGGGCTATAAATTTACTTATCATTCAAAAACTCACTTAATGTGATTTGTAAACATGGAACCAATTGGGACCTCATTTTGTAATCTCTGATATTTATATAATTTGAATGATAAATCTTTTAAAACGACTCAACTGGAGTTCGTTTTCTATTATTGTGACTATTGTGCCGTCAAGTAACACCCAGTTCGAATTCCGCTGCATCCATGAATTGGGGGTGTTACAGATTGGTATCAGAGCCATGGTTATAGAGAAACGGGTCTAATTGAGACCTAAACTATAACCGCAATTACAAACAAAAACATTTTATAGCCTTCCGCTCTCCGTGTCTTCCATCCTCCAGACGATTATGGACTTAGTAAGCATGTTATGATACACAAACATATTAGTATATTCATATATACCCATTTTGAGCATTTCCCCGTAAGCATTAGTATATTGATATATAAACTCGGTTTATTTTCAATCATTTTATCTAAACATATCTGCGTATGCCTATTCTATGGCATTTCAGCACAACTACATTCTCCCAATCATGTTCCTACTCCAACATTCATTTCCAAGACATTGTATGTTACAATGGTCTCATTCATTTTCCAAGACATTGTGAGATACAATGGTCTCATTCATTTTCCAAGACATTGTGAGATACAATGGTCTCATTCATTTTCCAAGACATTGTGAGATACAATGGTCTCATTCATTTTCCAAGACATTGTATTATACAATGGTCTTAACCATTTCTCAAATGTTTTGAGTCACACAATGGCCTAACCTACCTCCCAGACATTGTGAATTGCACAATGGTCTAACCTACTTCCGAGACATTGTGTTTTGTGCAAATGGTCTCTAGAATTATTCCATCACATCATCAATATCATTTCTTATGATATCAAAAACCCGTCACAACCTATCGATTTCTAAATAGAAATATGAGATTTCTAAAGGACAAACAAATACATCACCTACAAAAGCTGAAATTCAGCCCTACATTCATCAAAGTTTTCTTATGAAACCTTCATTATTAAAAGTTCGTGATCCTGGCCAAGTATGTTCTATTTTAGAACTACTTAAAACTTCCTTTCCATACGTACCTACCCTTACTATCTTCTATGTAATGGAATGTGAAAACATGGGTTACTAGTCTGGTATGGCCGGGACTTGCAATTGAAGGGTTTGACATTGCCTTTGTTTAGTGGACAGTTTTCCGAAAGCAACGGACATATCAAAAGTATACCTAATTGAGGTATATGAAAATTTTATCGAACCTTGGCTAAATATAGACTAGTCACCTATATTTAACCTTGGGACAGTGGAATATAGTCTGACTAACTATATTCGACTTAAAATTTTCCAATACTGAGAATAGTTGTACTAGGGTTATGTTTAGATTGATTTCCTACATGAACACGATAAACCACCAGAATACATTAAAACACTCTAGAGACACGATAGTGCCTTACCACTCAGCAAGATCTTAACACCTTATTTGTATAATCTAAATTCATTCTTGAAATTTTTCATTTATGAGATAATCCGAATTACTATCTTGGGATAGTTACCAATTCTTCTCTTCATCCTGTAGAAGTACTATCCTGTTTAGGTCCTAAGGATACCATTCCATCATAAACTTTTAAAATTCTCTTAAGATTTTTAAAGCAAACTCAACATCTATACCTAAGAGTATTAATGTTAAGCATACACTGAGCACTTTTATTCATCAACATATCGCAACATTACCTTCACAACCATGGCAAACACAAGCTCATTAACAGATCTTGATGCACTTTTAAAGCTCAAATCATCCTTAGTTACATCACAAGCACCCTCATCAGCTTTACAAGATTGAATATTCATCTTGTACTTTTGGAACACCAGTATCATCTCGTAATACCCTACCTTGTAACTCACCGACTAAGTATGAATGTTGTGTAGGATGATTTGTAATTATTTGAATGGATTGGGATGCCTTTTCATTTAAATAAAGACATTGTAAATCACTAAACCATAAGTTTATATTTCCTTATCTACATTGTTTGGGATGCCTCTCTATGTAAATAAAGAATTATAAACAAGTGGGCTTATTTGTATCCGAAATAACATAAGTATGAAGTCAATAAACACTAGATACAACAACAGATTACCTACTAGGCTATGATTGCAACGACTATCCCAATTTCCATTAGTACGAGGTTTACATTTTGGTTTTCATAATGATAGTGCAATAACAAACAAACTCATTGCGAGGCCATGTAACCATATGCATGGGCAGCCGTACAATTCAAACAGGACTTGGTCCAACCACATGTTCAACACTTAATCCATTATTCGATTCCTATATCAATTGCTATTGATATTTGACAACTATATCAAGTTCTACTTGATATTCAATTACTATCTCGATTCCTATTAATATTCGACTGCTATATCAATTTCCTTTGATATTCGACTATTACCATACCTTTCCTACATAAAAGTAAGCCTCATTCTACACCATACACTGAAATGACAAATCAAATTACATCACCGGTAATCCCAGACTTTAGTCCTCATAAGTAACCACACCTGTTCATCGACACACGATGCAGACCCCTAGAATTCCATGTCGGAGATAGGGTTATGCTAAAGGTATCGCCTTGGAAAGGCTTGATACGATTCAGTAAACGAGGAAAACTAAACCCAAGATACATCGGACCATTCAAAATCCTAGTCAGGGTTGGCCATGTGGCGTACAGACTTGAGCTTCCATTAGAACTCAGTAGTGTACATCCCACTTTCCATGTATCGAACCTAAAGAAATGCTTGTCGGATGAATCACTAGGGATCCCACTCGATGAAATTCAACTCAATGACGATCTTCAATTTATTAAGGAACCCGTAGAAATCATGGACCGAGAGGTCAAACAACTCAAGCAAAGCCGTATTCCAATTGTCAAAGTTCGTTGGAACTCACAACGTGGTCCTGAATACACATGGGAACGAGAGGACCAGATACATAAGAAATACCCACATCTTTTTACCAACAAAGTTTCTACTCCCAACGCAAATTGATCTCCGGGACGGAGCTCTCATATGGGGTGGAGACTGTAACAATTCGCAATTTCAGGTCAATTAATATTCCCGGAAAATTTACTATTCACTTTTACTATTCATGTTACTATTCATTTCTTTCCGAAATTTTCCCGAAAGTTGATTTTTATTTGATATTCTCAAGTGATAAATCATTTCCATGGCAAATTAAATGTTTGACATTCGTCAGATCATTTTCGTGAAAGTTATTAAGGAATTACACGGAATTACACGTTTTAGGGTAAAACGTCAATCAGAAATTCTACGCACAACGAAATTCAACTCTGTCAGGTGACCCCACATCAGAAAAATGTTTGACACACTCATGATTTATTTGAGAATTAATCGTGACTGAGAAAAACATGACTTCCCGGCAGGTCACCCATGTCGGTACTACTCTCACATGAGCACGCTTAACCGTATGGGCGATTAACCGTTAGACCACGAAACGCGTTTCTAAAGACGATTTGAGTTTTTCAACTTATTAGAAAAAGTCAACATATTTTTCCCTCCTCCATTGACCAAAAATCATCCCTTGATGTTATAAGTCATTTCGTGATTTTTAGGCTTACGGTTTGATGTCTAAAAGAATTTAATACCAACCGACACTAGACTGAGCCCAGTCTAGACATTATAAGTCATTTTAAATCATTTTTATCACATTAGAAAAGTAACATTTTACTTTTCTCAATTTTACGCAATATTCGTACATTTTACGAATTACGCGTTTTAGACCCGTGTTTTAGCAGGGTTTTGGCACCCGATAGATCCTACCACTCATTTTATATTTTATTATGGACTATATGGACATGTTTAACAATACTTTAAAGTTTCATAATTTTACGACACCCGGTTTTACGTTTTGAGGCGTAACAACTTACGGTTTGCATTTCCCGGAGTCAAGTTTCATCCAATATCTAGGATAATACCAAGCAAAAGCCAAAGCTTGCTCTCCAAGCTCATGAAACCGGCCAAGGGGGGGGGAGTCACACCCATGTGGCTTCATCTCATGAATCTACCCCTAAATCATCATTTTATTACAACTTTGTCACCAAGTTATGTAGCTTTCCTAGTAAGCTTCCTAACCTCCTCATTTGGACTATAAATACTCCCTCCCCATCCCATTTATGCCGTGCACCTCCAACCCCCATAACCATCCCATTCTTAGCTCATTTCCTTCTAGTTTCATGCATGGTTCAAGTGATTCTTCAAGGTAGAAACCCTAGATAGGTTATCATTCATCAAACACTTCCATAACCTCATATACTTGGTGATTTCTCTTGAGTTTGAATCCACTCAAGTCACCTCAACCTTCATTACATCTCTTTCAAGAATACCAAGGGTAGAAAGATTGCATGAAGTGAAAAAGGGTTGAAGCAAGTCTATCAAAGTCCTATCCTTACATGTTAACTTCCTTTCATCTTTGAAAGCCAAAAGTTGTGAGCCAAACCCTAACTTGATTCTTGTTAAATAATCATGTTCATGTTATTTACATGTTATTCTTGCTATATTATGTCTTGTAGTTATGTCCATGATGTATAAAAGTGAGCAAAACAAGTTATTGTTATTGATTGTTACAACAAGTTCATAAAACAAGTAAACTAGTGACTTTCTTGGAAAACCACGACCAAAATGGTAAAATTATGATATTGGATCATTACATATTACAGTAGAGGACTTAACAAGGAAACCATAGCAATTTGAACCACCCAAAACGAGTATACGAGTCAAAAGTTACGCCCATTTGAAGTTACCAAAACTTTTCGGCAAACTGCCAAATACCATTCTGATCAAAATTGAGTTTTGAAAGTCACCCTTCTGGTCCGATTCATCAAAAAGTTAAAACACGAAAGTTGTCCGAAACTCCGTTTTCATTCAGGTTCAAAGGAGCTCGAGACCTGAAAACACTTTCCAAGTGATAAAATTCTTCAAATTCAAAACAGCCCATTTTTAGGCAAAAGTCACTAGATTATGGTTATACTTTAAATGGAACAAGAGGTCTTATGACCTATAATCAAGACCACAACCATGGCTAGAGCCAAGGTTGTGTCTCATGACCTTGGAACAAGGACCAAAGGTCATGGCTAGGCCATGACGAAGTAACCATACCAACTTACATAGGCAAATACATGAACTAGTGAAGTTGGCGATAACTTGAACAAGCAATTTGGATCTACTTCACTTAAAAGGAAACCATGAGATTTTACCAAGAGAACATGGTCATTTAAGGCTTATGAAGCTACCCCTAATAACAATCTTCATGTACAAATAAACTTTCCTAAGTTTATACAAATATCGGACATGTAACTTTTCGGATCAAAACCTATATCTATATACTTTATCAACTACTACAATAGTAGGGAGCTTCATGTGAGGAGTTCATTATGTAAGCCGTCGAGATGAGTTGTGGATTTACGAGTTAAAGTGTCCTGGCTCCTCGAACGCTTATTAACATGACTTCTGAAATATGTTAGCCCGAACGGTAGTAAACGATATACAAAACATACATGTTTCATGAATCATTTCTTTCAAAGACTTACATTATACATCATACCACATCATGGACTAAATGCAAGATATATATATAGGCACTCCGTTATATTCTTTACTCCGATCCTAAGTCGCAACATTCTATTATAGGTTGCTCATAGAAACCTACACGATCCAACCATCACCTTCATTACTTGCTATCGTACTTAAGGTGAGTTCATAGCCCCACTTTCCATTACTTAATTGTTTTACAAACCCTTGGGGGGAATACATGCTATTTTTTTTACCGAGCACAATGTTTTTTTTAAATTGTATGTTTGCCTGATTGCTTTATTATCACTAAGTACCAGCCTTACTAAACCGAGATTCCTTATTATGAACCATTTAATCACTAGCAATAGTGAGCGCGAATATTGTGAATAGGCCTATTGGGATTGACGAATCCCATTTGTATTGACTAAGCTCAAACAAATGCATTAATATTTGAGATTTAGGTATGTTAGCAAAGTACCTACCGGGATAAATCTGCCGATCGATATTGGTACACGTTAACGTTATGGTGTCATAAGCTTAGTGTATAATAACTGTTCCGGGCGTATAATAACGTAGCCTACCTGTTTTGTTTTCCAAACATTGGTGTGAGCCTATAACTCACACTACCAACATATTGTGTTCAAACGATTTAACAAACTCTATGAATATCACTCAACCTTTGTGTTGACCTCTCAAGCATGTATTTCAGGTTCATGACGATCAAGGATGGCACGGAAGGACACGGATACTCAAGAGGGCTATAAATTTACTTATCATTCAAAAACTCACTTAATGTGATTTGTAAACATGGAACCAATTGGGACCTCATTTTGTAATCTCTGATATTTATATAATTTGAATGATAAATCTTTTAAAACGACTCAACTGGAGTTCGTTTTCTATTATTGTGACTATTGTGCCGTCAAGTAACACCCAGTTCGAATTCCGCTGCATCCATGAATTGGGGGTGTTACATCGCCGGGGAAAAGAAAAGTCAAACATGTATTCCATTGTCCCATTAGAAACGGAGACAGTACCTAGACACTTGATAAAAGGGTTTTCTAATGTACTCCTGCATTTAACAGCTTAACCTATCATGACCTTTTGACGTAGGGCACAGCAAACAGAAAAACACGTATTCAGCATTGTATGCATTAAGTGAAACCAATTGCAATATATGGGCACGCAAATAAAACCGAAGTTATGCCAACGATTTAATGGAACAAGTACAGTTTGGTATTTATACTATGATATACCTTATTTGTAACTGACTTTTTTTCTTAAAAGCCCGGGTGCCATCCTTTATGGTTCCACGAACACCACTAGACACTACGTTGTGTTCTATTACCTTTGTTAGCCCATGATCTCCTTCCTGGGAAGTCATAATGCGAATGTCAGAATGCATAATTATATCATAGGAAAGTTAACCAACAAAACAAAATAAATAATTTTTTTGGGCGGAAAGTATCCCCAGCGACATGTCGCCGAGGAAAAGAAAAAATAAATAATTTTTTTGCTAAAAATAAAAAACTTATTTTTGTAGTGTTTATTTATGATAAAAATTATTTATGATAAAAAAACAAATATTTTTTTTCATATGGCCGGGGAAAAAAAATAATTTTTTTGCTAAAAATAAAAAATTTATTTTTGTAGTGTTTATTTATGATAAAAAAAACTATTTTTTTTTTTCATATGGTTTATGAATGTTTAACTTAATTTTATTTTATAGTGTTTATTTATCGTAATTTTTTTTTTTTTTCAAATGGTTTATAATGTGCAACCTAATTTTATTTTATAGTATTTATTTATTATAAAAATTATTTAGTTTTTTTTTAAATAGTTTATGAATGTGCAACTTAATTTTTTTTATAGTATTTATTATAAAAATTATTTAGTTTTTTTATTTTTTTTCAAATAGTTTAGTTTGTGTCTGTATGAAAATGTTTGTGGTTGACCATATTATCTCGGCTCGTTCGTTTAACATCTCGTATACAACAATATCATCTCGGCTCGTTCGTTTATAAAACATTGGGTCACGGATGAGTCGATATGTTAGGGTTGGACATTAGACGTTCAACGGATGAGTCGATATGTTATGGTTACACATTAGACGTTCAACGGATGAGTCGATATGTTATGGTTGCACGTTAAACATTCAACGGATGAGTCGATATGTTAGGGTTGGACATTAGACGTTCAACAGATGAGTCGATATGTTATGGTTACTATACACATTAGACGTTCAACGGATGAGTCGATATGTTATGGTTGCACGTTAAACGTTCAACGTATGAGTCGATATGTTACGGTTGGACATTAGACGTTCAACGGATGAGTCGATATGTTATGGTTGCACGTTAAACGTTCAACGGATGAGTCGATATGTTAGGGTTGGACATTAGACGTTCAACGGATGAGTCGATATGTTATGGTTACACATTAGACGTTCAACGGATGAGTCGATATGTTATGGTTGCACGTTAAACATTCAACGGATGAGTCGATATGTTAGGGTTGGACATTAGACGTTCAACAGATGAGTCGATATGTTATGGTTACTATACACATTATACGTTCAACGGATGAGTCGATATGTTATGGTTGCACGTTAAACGTTCAACGTATGAGTCGATATGTTACGGTTAGACATTAGATGTTCAACGGATGAGTCGATATGTTATGGTTGCACGTTAAACGTTCAACGAATGAGTCGATATGTTAGGGTTGGACATTAGACGTTCAACGGATGAGTCGATATGTTATGGTTACACATTAGACGTTCAACGGATGAGTCGATATGTTATGGTTGCACGTTAAACATTCAACGGATGAGTCGATATGTTTCGGTTGGACATTATACGTTCAACGGATGAGTCGATATGTTATGGTTACACATTAAACGTTCAACGGATGAGTCGATATTTTATGGTTACACATTAAACGTTCAACGAATGAGTCGATATGTTAGGGTTGGACATTAGACGTTCAACGGATGAGTCGATATGTTAGGGTTACACATTAGACGTTCAACGGATGAGTCGATATGTTATGGTTGCACGTTAAACGTTCAACGTATGAGTCGATATGTTACGGTTGGACATTAGACGTTCAACGGATGAGTCGATATGTTATGGTTGCACGTTAAACTTTCAACGGATGAGTCGATATGTTAGGGTTGGACATTAGACGTTCAACGGATGAGTTGATATGTTATGGTTACACATTAGACGTTCAACGGATGAGTCGATATGTTATGGTTGCACGTTAAACGTTCAACGGATGAGTCGATATGTTACGGTTGGACATTAGACGTTCAACGGATGAGTCGATATGTTATGGTTGGACATTAGACGTTCAATGGATGAGTCGATACGTTAGGGTTGGACATTAGACGTTCAACGGATGAGTCGATATGTTATGTTTACACATTAAACGTTCAACGGATGAGTCGATATGTTATGGTTGGACATTAGACGTTCAACGGATGAGTCGACACGTTAGGGTTGGACATTAGACGTTCAACGGATGAGTCGATATGTTATGGTTACACATTAAACGTTCAACGGATGAGTCGATATGTTGTTTGTTGTGTTACTGATGTTCTTTAATAAAATGGTGTTGTTCTTGTGAAAACTGATGTTTAAAGAATGAAACTAAATTACATATGCACAAAGAATGAAAATGAAGGAAATACCACAATTAACAAACATGAAGTAAACAGTTTAATTAAAACACGCAAGAGTTCTCAACCACATACACGCAAAAACATATATATATATTTTGTTAAAATATACGGAATGTCGCTGGGGATTTGTTTCCCCAGCGTGTTGTCACTGGGGAATGTTCGCTGGGGAAGCCTCGACAGGGATTATATCCCCAGCGATAATCCCCGGCGACGATGCGGGTCCCACTCATTTTTCAGTCAAAGAAGCAGCGCCACGGTGGCAGTGTATCCCCAGCGACATGTCGCCGGGGAAAATTCGGGCTTAGGCTAAAGTGATTAGCACGATTAATTTAACGCTACAGTTAATTTCAACATTCCCCGGCGACATGTCGCTGGGGAAACTATGTTTTCACGTTGACTTGTCAACGTTTATTGTAAGTATCCCCGGCGACAAGTCGCTGGGGAAAACTTGCTGTTTTTTTTTTCACAGCAAACAATTCCCAGCAGATTTTTTCCGGAAAAAATATGCCAAATATCAAACCTGTACCAAAACCTGTATAGACTCACCACAACTTGTACCAAAACACAAATACAATATAACGGATCAACGCAACACAAATACATCACAACTTTTACCAAAACCGAAAGATAATAAAGCTAAATCGTCCGAAATCCGAATAAGTCTACAAAATGTTGCTTCCTAGTCATAAACATGGCTTACAAGTCAATATTCAACATGATAGATAGGGAAACAAGTGTTTAAATGTCGCCAAGATGAACCTAAAGTACCAATGTAGCATACTAATAATATATAACACAACTACCTCTCGTCGTCCTCATCATCGACATTCTCATCCTCGCCATCCTCATCATCGCCATTCTCCTCGTCATCACCACACCCGCCACTCCCGCTAGCACCACCCGACTCAAACTCTTTAAACATATCCGAGTATTTGTCGTCGCTTTTGAAAAGACTCATCATAAAGTCTATCTTTCTCTGCATGCTCTTGAACGACTTGTCGGGGGCGGGCATACTTGGCCTGGATGTGGCCCGTGATGGCAATACCCGACCCACACCAGGAATGTGCCCACGAAGCTTACCCCCTCTTGCCAACGCATTGATCTCATCCTCCATGTACTCACCCGTAGCCTCAAGCCTTTTCATCTCCTCCTATGTAGTGACAAAAACACAAGATAGTAAATATATTAGTCGGGTTGCTACATTATTTCTCGATAATTCATTAAAGTGTGTTTTGAAACAAAACTTACATATATGCGGCGGTCCTCATGGCTGTGGATTCGGTGGTGGTGGATTCGGCTGTGGATAAACGGAAAAAAAAGCCCAAAACATGGCTGTGGATTCGGTGGTGGTGGATTCGGCAGCATAAGAGATAAACCATTAACAACTAATTACAACTTATTATAATCATTAACAACTAATTATAATTATAAACGAAACAAATTAACAACTTATTATAATCAATAACAACTTATTATAATAATAACCGAAAAACATTATAACATACCTCGGTGGTGGTGGGTAATGTTGACGTGGTGGATGTAGTGGTGGTGATGGAGGTGCTCGAATTGTTGGTGATGGTTGTTTTTTTTTGCTCGAATTGTTGAAAAATCGCCAAAGAAATCGGAGTTTTTTTGTTTTTCGTCTGCTGAGCGCAAGTGATAAACTAGATCTACTTTATCAATAATTTATTTCCCCAGCGACAATCCCCGGCGACATGTCGCTGGGGATTCCTTTTTTAATTTGTCGTTTTGTGAAAAGGCGCGTTAATGAAAATTTTGGGCGAAAATGAAAATTTTGGGCGGAAAGTATCCCCAGCGACATGTCGCCGGGGAAAAGAAAAGTCAAACATGTATTCCATTGTCCCATTAGAAACGGAGACAGTAACCAGACACTTGATAAAAGGGTTTTCTAATGTACTCCTGCATTTAACAGCTTAACCTATCATGACCTTTTGACGTAGGGCACAGCAAACAGAAAAACACGAATTCAGCATTGTATGCATTAAGTGAAACCAATTGCAATATATGGGCACGCAAATAAAACCGAAGTTATGCCAACGATTTAATGGAACAAGTACAGTTTGGTATTTATACTATGATATACCTTATTTGTAACTGACTTTTTTTCTTAAAAGCCCGGGTGCCATCCTTTATGGTTCCACGAACACCACTAGACACTACGTTGTGTTCTATTACCTTTGTTAGCCCATGATCTCCTTCCTGGGAAGTCATAATGCGAATGTCAGAATGCATAATTATATCATAGGAAAGTTAACCAACAGAACAAAATAAATAATTTTTTTGGGCGGAAAGTATCCCCAGCGACATGTCGCCGAGGAAAAGAAAAAATAAATAATTTTTTTGCTAAAAATAAAAAACTTATTTTTGTAGTGTTTATTTATGATAAAAATTATTTATGATAAAAAAACTAATTTTTTTTTCATATGGCCGGGGAAAAAAAAATTTTTGCTAAAAATAAAAAATTTATTTTTGTAGTGTTTATTTATGATAAAAAAAACTAATTTTTTTTTTCATATGGTTTATGAATGTTTAACTTAATTTTATTTTATAGTGTTTATTTATCGTAAAAAATTTTTTTTCAAATGGTTTATAATGTGCAACCTAATTTTATTTTATAGTATTTATTTATTATAAAAATTATTTAGTTTTTTTTTAAATAGTTTATGAATGTGCAACTTAATTTTTTTTCTAGTATTTATTATAAAAATTATTTAGTTTTTTTTATTTTTTTTCAAATAGTTTAGTTTGTGTCTGTATGAAAATGTTTGTGGTTGACCATATTATCTCGGCTCGTTCGTTTAACATCTCGTATACAACAATATCATCTCGGCTCGTTCGTTTATAAAACATTGGGTCACGGATGGGTCGATATGTTAGGGTTGGACATTAGACGTTCAACGGATGAGTCGATATGTTATGGTTACACATTAGATGTTCAACGGATGAGTCGATATGTTATGGTTGCACGTTAAACAATCAACGGATGAGTCGATATGTTAGGGTTGGACATTAGACGTTCAACAGATGAGTCGATATGTTATGGTTACTATACACATTAGACGTTCAACGGATGAGTCGATATGTTATGGTTGCACGTTAAACGTTCAACGTATGAGTCGATATGTTACGGTTGGACATTAGACGTTCAACGGATGAGTCGATATGTTATGGTTGCACGTTAAACGTTCAACGGATGAGTCGATATGTTAGGGTTGGACATTAGACGTTCAACGGATGAGTCGATATGTTATGGTTACACATTAGACGTTCAACGGATGAGTCGATATGTTATGGTTGCACGTTAAACATTCAACGGATGAGTCGATATGTTAGGGTTGGACATTAGACGTTCAACAGATGAGTAGATATGTTATGGTTACTATACACATTAGACGTTCAACGGATGAGTCGATATGTTATGGTTGCACGTTAAACGTTCAACGTATGAGTCGATATGTTACAGTTAGACATTAGATGTTCAACGGATGAGTCGATATGTTATGGTTGCACGTTAAACGTTCAATGGATGAGTCGATATGTTAGGGTTGGACATTAGACGTTCAACGGATGAGTCGATATGTTATGGTTACACATTAGACGTTCAACGGATGAGTCGATATGTTATGGTTGCACGTTAAACACTCAACGGATGAGTCGATATGTTTCGGTTGGACATTATACGTTCAACGGATGAGTCGATATGTTATGGTTACACATTAAACGTTCAACGGATGAGTCGATATGTTATGGTTACACATTAAACGTTCAACGAATGAGTCGATATGTTTGGGTTGGACATTAGACGTTCAACGGATGAGTCGATATGTTAGGGTTACACATTAGACGTTCAACGGATGAGTCGATATGTTATGGTTGCACGTTAAACGTTCAACGTATGAGTCGATATGTTACGGTTGGACATTAGACGTTCAACGGATGAGTCGATATGTTATGGTTGCACGTTAAACTTTCAACGGATGAGTCGATATGTTAGGGTTGGACATTAGACGTTCAACAGATGAGTCGATATGTTATGGTTACACATTAGACGTTCAACGGATGAGTCGATATGTTATGGTTGCACGTTAAACGTTCAACGGATGAGTCGATATGTTACGGTTGGACATTAGACGTTCAACGGATGAGTCGATATGTTATGGTTGGACATTAGACGTTCAATGGATGAGTCGATACGTTAGGGTTGGACATTAGACGTTCAACGGATGAGTCGATATGTTATGTTTACACATTAAACGTTCAACGGATGAGTCGATATGTTATGGTTGGACATTAGACGTTCAACGGATGAGTCGACACGTTAGGGTTGGACATTAGACGTTCAACGGATGAGTCGATATGTTATGGTTACACATTAAACGTTCAACGGATGAGTCGATATGTTGTTTGTTGTGTTACTGATGTTCTTTAATAAAATGGTGTTGTTCTTGTGAAAACTGATGTTTAAAGAATGAAACTAAATTACATATGCACAAAGAATGAAAATGAAGGAAATACCACAATTAACAAACATGAAGTAAACAGTTTAATTAAAACACGCAAGAGTTCTCAACCACATACACGCAAAAACATATATATATATATTTTGTTAAAATATACGGAATATCGGACCGAAACAAACCTAAAAAACGTAGTTTCATTAAAAGTCAATGAAGTCAAAGAGTATCCCGGCGACATGTCACTGGGGAAAAATCAAACCCAACTGTTTACTTAATACGAAAGCCCAAAACTTAAGCCCAACTGTGAAACTTAAAGCCCAAAGATGTATCCCCAGCGACAAGTCGTTGGGGAAACTATTGTCCACGTCACCATAAGAGTCATTGACGCTAATCACATTTCCTTAATTAAACAAAAGTATCCCCAGCGACATGTCGCTAGGGAAACATAAGCGGGAAAATTTCCCGCCACGTTTTACGAAGGAAATTTTGGCCAAAACATTTTTGGTCAAAGCAAAAGAATCCCCAGCGACATGTCGCCGGGGAAAAGTGCGCCAGATTTTTTTTGACTTTTCTACGAGAATTTGTGCCACGTAGGATTTATTTTTGTCGTTTAGCGAGGATACCCCAGCGACAAATGTCGCCGGGGAAACTATCGATGGGGAAAGTGGTAAATGTGGTAGTGAAATTTTAGATCATTAGGTATGAAGAAATGACCAAAGGCGTCACATCTGTGACGTGTCACTTTCCTTCACCACTGACCCACCACTTTTCGTATGTTTTGTTTCTATTGTGGCTCAAAATTTCCACTAAAACAGACGACAAATTCGCTACAATGGAACCATAGGCTCCCCCATGACGGACGACAACTGCCTGGTGCTCTAAAGAACACAGTCCAATAAACTAGATCAATCTTAATCTTAATTATAGTAATAACAAATTAGGCTGATCACCTAGTACTAGTGTTTTGCCCCACTACGTGTTAGACTGTATGTTTACATTGAAAACCCGTAGGTATAATATTATTATTGACCACTATATATAATAGTGAAACCCTAATACTCAAAACCCACAAACCGGGATTGGGCCTAATTATCCACTAATACTCCCCCGCAGTTCGAGCGGCGAAATCGCGAAAGCTCGAACTGGAGTAGTAAACTAAGAAAGCAAAATAAAACAAGAAACCAAAATAAAACATCGTCTCGGGAATTGATACCCTGGATTTGACATAAAAAAACAAACAATTAAATAACGAAAACCGGTCGACAACACACGTGGTCGACAAACAAACAAAGCACCCATCGACAACTCTTGGTCGACAAACAGAGATCGTCGACAACTCTTGGTCGACAAACAAAAACTAACAATTAAACATTTATTTTTTGGTGTGTATTATACATATAAAACAAAAGAAAAGCAAATGGATAATATTAGTTGTTTTGAGATCCCTAAGTAACTTCAGAACCTTGTCCCACGGACTATCTTTCATATTCGTAGCAGATTCGCATAACTACTTTGTATACACTTCAACACCCCGTTGTAAATCAACCCCAATAAATACTTACAAATCCCCATCTTCCACCATCAAACTAACCTATCATAAAAGCAACCGAAACATCAAATCTATACCAGCCAACCATGACTACTAAACTACCAATCTGGAACGAAGATCTGAACCACCAGTGAACCACAGCGACACTACATAAATCATGTGAACCGCGACCATAGTCAAGCCTTAAAACTGTTTCCTGAAAACACCACTCGGAAGATGTGTTTGAAGAACGGACACGAACCAGAAAACGATGCAAAGATAGAGAAGAATTGACTTTATTTTTTATGGTGGCGGCTGTAAGTTTTGGCGTAGTTTTTTTTTTTTATTTTTTTTTATTTATTTATTTATTTTTTTTTTAAGCAGGAAGCGGATGTCAGTTAGGTTTAGAGGATCGATAAACCCTCTGATACCATGTTAGACTGTATGGTTACATTGAAAACCCGTAGGTATAATATTATTATTGACCACTATATATAATAGTGAAACCCTAATACCCAAAACCCACAAACCGGGCTTGGGCCTAATTATCAACTAATACTACGTACACATACTCTGTGACCTTAAGATAAGGTTCAAAAGTTACTATTAGTCAAACACAGCCTACACAATCATCACAGACTATTTTGACAATCGGACTATTTTTACAAAGAATTGACAACCAGAATATATTATTTAGTGTTTGTATGTTTCATAATAGCAAAGAAAACAGTTGCAGAAAGAGTATGATTGGAGTTGCTTTGAGTCAGGAACTGTGACTTCAAAAGTCAAACATGTATTCCATTGTCCCATTAGAAACGGAGACAGTACCCAGACACTTGATAAAAGGGTTTTCTAATGTACTCCTGCATTTAACAGCTTAACCTATCATGACCTTTTGACGTAGGGCACAGCAAACAGAAAAACACGAATTCAGCATTGTATGCATTAAGTGAAACCAATTGCAATATATGGGCACGCAAATAAAACCGAAGTTATGCCAACGATTTGATGGAACAAGTACAGTTTGGTATTTATACTATGATATACCTTATTTGTAACTGACTTTTTTTCTTAAAAGCCCGGGTGCCATCCTTTATGGTTCCACGAACACCACTAGACACTACGTTGTGTTCTATTACCTTTGTTAGCCCGTGATCTCCTTCCTGGGAAGTCATAATGCGAATGTCAGAATGCATAATTATATCATAGGAAAGTTAACCAACAGAACAAAATTGCTCATGGAATGGAATGAAGAAAGTGTACCTCTTGGGCTGGTGAGGCATGGGATTTTCCTCCGCTTTTTGTTGATGACTTGGGGGTTCTTCGAAGGGTCATCCTTTACTTCAACTTTTGGATCATTATCAAAAACATTAAGGTCTTTGGATACCTCGTTTGCCTCAGACATTTTATGTATGCAGTTCAACAAAGACCTGATGGTAACACAATAATTCAATATCGGGTAATATTATATAACTTATGACTAATGATGTTTTTCATCACATAATTCATAGCCTGTAACTAAGGGGGTGTTTAGATACGCATTTTCATAGTGACTAGCACATAGTTCTATATAACAAGAATCAGATTGCCAAACGCAACAAATAAGTGATTTAGGCATAGTTAGACTTATCTATATCTACCCTGAAATATTAGTTCTGTTGCAGCAACTTATCTTATAAAACCTTACAACTTCAATATCACACACAAATTTATGAATAAAACCAGTTCTGTGTTCAGACTTGATAATCAAACACTAATCTCTGTTCAGAATGTGTTGTTATTTATTGCCAAAACCATTTACTCGTGCCTAAGGTCTACAAACAGACAACTGATCTGTCACACATTTGATCGAACACTTGTGTTACACATATAATCCACAGTATTTTAACCAAAACAAAATACACAAAACTCAGTCGGACATTTCAACAAACACTTTGGATTACACTCTAAACATACATAAAAAGAAACCTGGATTCATCCTCTTGTTCACGTGGTATGATTAATGAATCGTATTTGCCGTAAACAGCATGGTAACTTTTTATGCATCTTGTCACGGATCTGATTGGTTTGTTGTACGTACAAGAAAGTATTTTGTGTTGTGGTGCTTTGAACTTTAAAGTGAGCATATCATATTGCGCTTTTAGACCCATATAGTGCAGTCTCTTTTTAATTCAAGACTCTTTTATGTGCAAGGAAATAATGAAACAAGAACATGAAGTAAGCAGCAAAGAAAAATAATGAAACAGAACCTGTAACCCGATATTAAAAAAAAATCCTAATTCATCTAAAACTTGGAATCTACGACAATATGGAAGCTAGTAGATACTACGTATAAAGAACGAAACATATTATTAAATTTTTATTGTTGAAATTCTTAGCACATTAAAAATATTAAAATACCCTCAATTATTATTGAAATACACAACAGAATTGTCGTTCAATGTTTACACCAGTCTTAGATAATTTACTATTTACAATAACTTAACATTCGAAACTATACAATTGCATTCTCATTTTTTTTTCTTTGGGAGGGGGTGGGGTGGTGGGGGGTTGGTGAACTCGAGTTTGCAAATCGATCAAAGAAACATGAGCAAATAATTAAAAAAAAAAAGTATTATACTTGCCACGATTTCATCTTCAAGGTAGTGAACTAAAAATTTTTATTCTGAGGACAAAAAAGTTGTATGTTTTTTTCCTAAGTGGATAATATTCCACTTGCATAGCCGGTTGATGCCATGTGGACCGGTTACCATCCAACACACCATGCCATGTAGGCAACCTCTCTTTATTAATATAAACACACTAACACTTTACCCTTTATTTCTTCACCCAAATACATAAACCCTAATCCATCTATCTAATTAAAATCATACAACCTTATCAAATTCAGAAAATTAATTATGCGCTCATCTGCTTCATCATCTCGATCTATTCGATGGTTCTATTCTCCTGAAGAAATTCGTGCTAAAACACATTGTGATTGTAAGATTCCAATTTATGAGCAAGTTGCTTGGACTCCAACGAATCCAGGTCGAAGATTCAAGGGTTGCCCAAAACGGGCAAGTTACTAGTAACAAATATTATCAAATGTTTATACATTTTTGTTTTCTGATTTTGTGTTTTTAATGATGTTCATAAATGTGAGGTGTATGGTTTTCTTGATGATGAATTACCTTGTGATTACTACAAAGACCTATTATTCAATCTACATGAGGAGAACAAAGAGTTGAGGCTGCAACTATCCAACCAATATGGTGGTATGACCTTGCAACACCGTGGTGGTATGACAGTGCAACAGCCAAGTCAAGAACTATCAATGGAACTAATTTACCAAGATGTTAATGCTTTGAAGTCCAAAGCAGTAGTGTACGACAGTTTGTTGATGGTTGTATTTGGTTTGATAATTGTGCTGATTTTGTCTCTCATTGTTGTATCTTTAAAAAACTAAGTGTTCAAGGTTTGTAATAGGTTGTATTTTGTCTCTCATGTGTATGGTAATGAAATGGTTGTATTTTGTGTTAATTTTGTTTCTACATGAGACTTAATCATATTACAATCACTACACTTGCAAACTATAACTGCATATGCTAACAAATATAAGACCAGAACATAGATTCATTCAACTACAAACAAGATTAAATAAGACACCTTCATTAGATTAAAAGTGTTATTTCATAACAACAAATGTTTGTGCAATTTAAAGCACTTTACATGTGTTACATCCAAAACACAGAAACCTGTTCCATCAGTATATGCCTTTACCATGAACAAAATAGGCTAGCAATTATAGTGGCATCAAGTGCAACACTATATCAGGTTCCTACCAACTAATTACATTAACTTAGCAAGGCCCTTCAGTGGACAAAATAGGGCGCAATAGTGGCATAAGTGCATCACTATATCAGTTCTTAGTTTTTAGAATCCTAATTAACATCATAGTTGTTAAAAGTTTTAGCACAAATTAACAAATTAAAGATGGACAAAATATGTGCTAACATAGTCAAGGAGTTTAATCCAAGACTATTTCATTCTCTATACTTGATCCTGGACCAGTAATTGGAACAGAAAGCCTTTTATGGAGAATTCTTTGACTCTTCATCCTGAGAGGAAGAGATTCTGATCTTGGTCTTCCTTGCCTGGCTTGTGGTTCAGCAGATGCAGCTCTGGTTGGTTGTTCTGTTGCTTGTGGTGCAGCAAACCTTGACTGTGTCAAGCTTCTTCTTTTGATTCCACCTCTTGTTGCAGATGATCCACCTCTTCCAGTCCTTGATCATGCTTGTTTTGATGTCCCAACCACTTGTGATTCCTGTGTTGCAGCTATGTTTTTCCCATGTTTGTTCTTTTTCTTTGACCCTGCATCACAAACAAGTTAGTTTTATATGAAATGCAAAAAGAACTTGTAACATTCGCCATGTTGTTAAAAAGTACCTAATGCATGAAGAGGTTCGCAATCATCAATGGTGTCCTGAGTATCTGCATCCATTCCTAACCATGCTCCCATCCTTCCTATTCTCTGTGTGGGTATTAGTCTACCAGATTTACGCTTTCCACCTCTCATCTTAACAAACCCAAATGTACCTCTCTTCCTTGTTTCAAAATTTTTACCCATATGGTAAACCCTACCATCGGAAAATGTGAACACAGTATTCCTTCCAATCCACTTGTAAGTAACAAGTCTTCCGTAATTGAAGTCACGTACGCATGTATGCTCATCTGTCATTGAAATCACTTGAAAACTTTTTGATTCTTTTACCCACTTTGCATAGATTCTCCACAGGCATTGATTGACTTGTGAACCTGTTGGATACTTGTTAAAATTTCTTTGTTTTCCCTTGCTTGGATCCTTTAACACTTCTTTCATTCGACCACACCTACAGATAATCATTTGTTTCGTACTCTTCTCATACCACAAGGAAAACCCGTTTGCCAATGCATAATAAGTGAGAGCTTCCCTAAATTGATCTGAATTCACGTACTTTTCGCCAAGCTGTCATTCAAACAATAAAATTGTTTTAAGTATATAGACGCGTACATCAGAAAGTAAGTTTGAAAAACATAGAAAAGTACCTTAGGTTTCTTGAGTCTCCAATGGGTCTGGTCATCATAGATTGGGTATTTTTCATCCTTTTTCTCTGCCATCACAAAAGGGTCAGACTCCCCCTCCCCGTTGTTACCTTTCAGTTTGCGCATTAGACCTTATAATGTTCATGCTCCCTAACTGTCTCACCAAAACTATTACCAACATACTCAATTGACGGTGCCATGTCTTCATAACTAGGTGGTCCAACATCATCTTGACCTTCATCCATATTTTCTTTAGACGCAAACTTTCTTTTTCTAAGCTGAATGACTTCATCCTCAATATCACTCAGGTAATCAAAAGATCTTTGTGACTCAAAACTCTCAGTATCAGAATAATATTGGTCATACTGATCAGCCATTTCAGAGTCATCACTCTCACTGTTTGAAGATAAAGGACAATCATTTTCTCTAATTGAGATACCGTTACCCCTAGGTGCACTCTTTCTTTTCTTACTGTTAAGAATGCCTTCTTTTGTCATTACACCCTTACCTTTGTCTAGTGTTTTTTGTCGTGCACGAACTTCAGCTTCAACCCTATTATCATCAACTCTATCAACTTCCACCCTATTGTCATCAACCCTATCTTGTTCAACTACATTCCTATGGTCATTAACAATATGTTCTTCAACAACATTCTCATCAACAACTAGATGGTCCTTGGACAAAGACTGACCTACATTCTCCTTATCTTTAGACTTAGCAACAAGATCTTCCTGACCCACTTCACTGTCATTTAACATAACGCAATAATCCATTCCAGTTTCATAATCATCATAGGTACCAGCAAACAAAACCTTGCCCTTACCAACATTTCTTACTGGTCTAGACTTATTAGTGGGGGACCTTAAATATGGAGATCTTGTTGCCTCTTCCTCAACCCATGCAATGAGTTCCTCTACAAACATATTACCAGCATGTTTGTTTTTAATTTCATGTTCTTTCCTAGCAGATGTTACTTCTTCATCTGAACCTTCTAAACATAAGTTGTGATAATAGTACTCAGTTAATAGTTGTGGTTCATGGGCTACATACAAGTCTACCCTATCATGCATTTTACCTAGTTCATAAATCCCTTTCAATTATTTTAAGTCCTCCATTGTGTATGTCTAACTCAGGTATGTAACAAAACACAACCCAAATTTTATCATTAAACTTAGCAAGCAAAATGTTGCAGAATTCATGAAACAACAACCTGTTTGTAGAGCAAGCATTCATGATAGTTACTTGTCCTTGTTCATACCTAAGAGGATCAAAGAAAAATACACCACCATGATGTATTTTGAACACAACATCTTCAGGTGTATCCATCACACCTGTAACAACAACAATTTTAGAATTGAGAAAACCCTAATTTTTTAAAACCCTAGAAATTGCATATGAATAATTTAATACAATTGGGGTAACAAAACATTAAATATATGATAGAATTTACCTTTTCACATAAACAATTACGGAAAACAGCAATCAATTGGGTGTATTCAATGTGGGAGACAATTAGGGTTAGAAAAAGGAATATTGGGGATGTTGAATGCGACCACACATATAGTTAGCTTAAATAAATGAAAAAGGTTTGATTTGATTAATATTAAAAGGTACAAGTTTGGTGGGCGTGTGTATGGAGATGGGGAGCGTGTGTTTTGTTGGTACGAGGAAGAAAGCGGGAAGTGAGGTGGCAAGGATGAAACCCGATACTGGTTATGCAAGTGGAATATTACCCACTTAGAAAAAAAAAATACAACATTTTTGTCCTCTGAATAAAAATTTTTAGCTCACTACCTTGAAGATGAAATCGTGGCAAGTATAGTAATTTTTTTTTTTTTTTTTTTTTTTTTTATATATATATTTGCCCAAGAAACATTTACTATGGGGCAAATTGCATAAAAAGATACTAGACTTATGAATTTTAATTTAAGTATCCAACATCTTTTTTTTTTTTTTTTTTTTTTTTTTTTTTTTTTTAACTTAATATACGGAGTATCAATGTTTTAAAAGTGTACGACTTAAAAGGAATTTTTTACCCGAATCCAAAGAGTCACCATCATATTCTGATTCACCATCATCAAACACCATTAAAATTCTTTATCACAGCCAATCAAGCCAGAGCAAATGACTAATTCTAAATGTTTAACACCATTCGTTCCACATCTCCACCGCTCCGGTCACCGGAATATTCCTCCGACCACCACCTCCACTTTCATCACCGATCACAAATCACCGCCTCACCGGTAACTCTCATCAATCTCTATACTTACAAAAAAGTAGGGTTCCTTTTTTTAATCACATCAAATTAAACTTTTAGAGGCTAATTAGTACTAATTTGATAAATTTTGAACCGTTTAGGGCGTTTGGATTAGCTTATTTTATAAATTTTGAACCGTTTAGGGCGTTTTGTTGGGATATAATGTCAAAGTACTTATGAAGATCAAAGTACTGCTTGTGTATTATGGTCAAAGTATTGCTCGTGCATGAAGAAAGTCAAAGTACTTCTATTATTAAAGGACTGTTATGCAAAATCGTTAAAGGAATGTTATGTAATATTATGATTAGAATGTTCTAGAATTAGTTGATTTAGAAATAGTGTACTTGACGAACAAGGATTGTAAACCGACTTAAGGTTTTCCTTATGCCTATAAAAGGAGCCTTAGGTTGGTATTAGACATACATGAAAAACGAATACTTAAGAATACGACATTGATAATTAGAGAGTTATTAGGGTTATTAGTGAATCTGTATTGTAAGCAGGTTCAAAGTTTGGTTTTAATATAATCTTTGAAAGTTATTCTTCTTAGCTTTGCTAAAGTAGATTCCGCATACTTAACAGAGTTATATCAGTGTTTCATTGTTAGTAGTTTTGGAGTTATTCAAGATTGCTAGACCATTACAAGTTATATAGTTAGTTTGGTCAGAGTATACATCGATCCAACACAGTCTCTTTTAAGTGCAAGGAAATAATGAAACAAGAACCTGAAGTAAGCAGCAAAGAAAAATAATGAAACAGGAACCTGGAATTGGTTTGTTCAAATAAAGAAAATAGAGCATTAAACTCGGTAATTATAAGATGATAAAAAACCCGATATAAAAAAATCCGAATTCATCTAAAACTTGGAATCTACGACAAAATGGAAGCTAGTAGATACTAAATATAAAGAACGGAACATATTATTAAATTTTTATTGTTGAAATTTTTAGCACATTAAAAATATTAAAATACCCTCAATTATTATTGAAATACACAACAGAATCGTCGTTCAATGTTTTGATATAGTTTCCTAATTACACGAGTCTTAGATAATTTACTATTTACAACAACTTAACATTCGAAACTATACAATTGCATTCTCATTTTTTTTTTCTTTGGGAGTAGGTGGGGGTTGGCGAACTCGAGTTTGCAAATCGATCAAAGAAACATTTACTATGGGGCAAATTGGATAAAAAGGTACTAGACTTATGAATTAATTTAAGTATCCAACTTACTCTCTTTTTTTTATTTATTTATTTTTTAACTTAACGTATCAATGTTTTTAAAAGTGTAGGAGTTAAAGGAATTTTTTACCCGAATCCAAAGAGTCACCTTCTTGAACATCTCATATTCTGATTCACCATCATCAAACACCATTAAAATTCTTTATCACAGCCAATCAAGCCAGACCAAATGACTAATTCTAAATGTTTAACACCATTCGTTCCACATCTCCACCGCTCCGACCACCACTTTCATCGCCGATCACAAATCACCGCCTCACCGGTAACTTTCATCAATCTCTATCCTTACAAAAAACTAGGGTTCCTTTTTTCATCTCATCAAATTAAACGTTTAGAGGCTAATTAGTACTAAATTTTGAACCTTTTTGTGTCAATTTAGGGTTTATGATTGTTTTAATTTTATAAAGTTTGAACCTTTTAGGGCGTTTGGATTAGCTTATTTAGCCGGCTTATGGGCTTATTTGATTTTGGAAAAAAGCTGATAAGCTCACTTTTTAGAGCTTATTAAGTTTAGAATTATTATTGGCTTAAGCCAATAATGTCAAGTTGATAAGCTGAATGACTTCATCCTCAATATTTTCTTTAGACGCAAACTTTCTGTTTCTAAGCTGAATGACTTCATCCTCAATATCACTCAGGTAATCAAAAGATCTTTGTGACTTAAAAGTCTCAGTATCAGAATAATATTGGTCATACTGATCAGCCATTTCAGATTCATCACTCTCACTGTCTGAAGATAAAGGACAATCATTTTCTCTAATTGAGATACCGTTACCCCTAGGTGCACTCTTTCTTTCTTACTGTTAAGAATGCCTTCTTTTGTCATTACACCCTTACCTTTGTCTAGTGTTTTTTGTCGTGCACGAACTTCAGCTTCAACCCTATTTTCATCAACTCTATCAACTTCCACCCTATTGTCATCAACCCTATCTTGTTCAACTACATTCCTATGGTCATTAACAATATGTTCTTCAACAACATTCTCATCAACAACTAGATGGTCCTTGGACAAAGAGTGACCTACATTCTCCTTATCTTTAGACTTAGCAACAAGATCTTCCTGACCCACTTCATTGTCATTTAACATAACGCAATAATCCATTCCAGTTTCATAATCATCATAGGTACCAGCAAACAAAACCTTGCCCTTACCAACATTTCTTACTGGTCTAGACTTATTAATGGGGGACCTTAAATATAGAGATCTTGCTGCCTCTTCCTCAACCCATGCAATGAGTTCCTCTACAGACATATTACCAACATGTTTCTTTTTAATTTCATGTTCTTTCCTAGCAGATGTTACTTCTTCATCTGAACCTTCTAAACATAAGTTGTGATAATTGTACTCAGTTAACAGTTGTGGTTCATGGGCTACATACAAGTCTACCCTATCATGCATTTTACCTAGTTCATAAATCCCTTTCAATTATTTTAAGTCCTCCACTGTCTATGTCTAACTCAGGTATGCAACAAAACACAACCCAAATTTTATCATTAAACTTAGCAAGTAAAATGTTGCAGAATTCATGAAACAACAACCTGTTTGTAGAGCAAGCATTCATGATAGTTACCTGGCCTTGTTCATACCTAAGAGGATCAAAGAAAAATACACCACCATGATGTATTTTGAACACAACATCTTCAGGTGTATCCATCACACCTGTAACAACAACAAACAATTTTAAAATTGAGAAAACCCTAATTTTTTAAAACCCTAGAAATTGAATATGAATAATTTAATACAATTGGGGTAACAAAACATTAAATATATGATAGAATTTACCTTTTCACATAAACAATTACGAAAAACAGCAATCAATTGGGCGTATTCAATGTGGGGGACAATTAGGGTTAGAAAAAGAAATATTGGGGATCTTGAAAGCAACCACAGATAGAGTTAGCTTAAATAAACGAAAAAGGTTTGATTTGATTAATATTAAAAGGTACAAGTTTGGTGGGCGTGTTTATTGAGATGGGGAGCGTGTGTTTTGTTGGTACGAGGAAGAAATCGGGAAGTGAGGTGGCAAGGATGAAACCGGATACTGGTTATGCAAATGGAATATTAACCACTTAGAAAAAAAAATACGACTTTTTTGTCCTCAGAATAAAAATTTTTAGTTCACTACCTTGAAGATGAAATCGTGGCAAGAATAGTATTTTATTTTATTTTATTTTTATTTTTTATTATTTGCCCAAGAAACATTTACTATGGGGCAAATTGCATAAAAAGATAATAGACTTATGAGTTTTAATTTAAGTATCCAACTTTATTTTTTATCTTAACTACTTATAATGTAGATTTAGTCAAAGGGGAAAAGTGGAAAACTGAATTTTCAGTCAATCCCCATTTTGCCCTTCTATATTTCAAGGGTGAGAGAAAATGAATTGTGTAATTAATGCTCTTATTAAAACACTCTATAACTTAAAATTACAATAATTTATTCATGTGGTACAACCAATTAAAAGCATCTATATCAAATTAAAAAAAATCAATTAAAACACCCCTTACTATAAAAAGTACAATAAAATTTTCACAATATACAATTTAAACAAGCTACAACATAATATAAAATATAAAATAATTAAACACACTAATTAATGTTATTTTTAAAATACCCTAAAATGAAAAGTATATGTTATTATACACATTATACAAATTAATAAAACACACAAAACTTTGTACAAGCTAACAAGTTGATGTTGCATATAGTTTTGAAAACTGGACCGGACCAACGGGTTCAACTGGGAAAAACATATAGTTTTGAAAACTGGACACGACTGGTTCAGTTATTAAAAGCATGACTCGGTTTAAATCAACCCATTTTTCGACCGGAACGGTTCAACCGGGTTTCAAAACATTATGTTGACATGAGCTTAAGTATCAAAGTCAATAAGTCAACAAAGTCAATAAGTCAACACATTTAATCCCTAAATCTTCAAACTTTTATTAGATGTGGCAAAACGGGCGGGCACGGACACGGGTTAAAATGGCACGGGTTAAAACGGGCACGGGCTAAACGGACAAATTATAAATCGGGCCAAACGGGCACGGGCTAAAACGAGCAAATTATAATTCAACTATTAAAAACATTCGGAACAATCCTAAAAACCCTTTTAATTCATCTTGTAAAAAAAGATCAAGCATCTAAGTCTTAACTATATTTAATTATTTTTTCTTAAAAAAATAAAATAGAGTATTAAATGAATAAAAATGCAACTAATTAAATATATCTATCAATTAATTAGAGTATTAAATAATTATGCATAAAATAGTTAATAAATGAGATAAATTAAAATTAAAATAGTTGGAATGTTTTATAGTTACCAGTGACAAGTGAATTGGTCGAAAAAAAAATGAGAGTAATTGTTTGAAAGTTGAATTGTGTGATTCGAAAGCCCATAAACCATATTGTTTTTATCTTTTGCCTGTAAGAGCCCATCAAATAAATGCAAGGGGCAAAAAACGCCCAAAACTTTTAAAAAAGTGTCAAAAATCGCTAAAAAATTACAAATTGGGCAAGATTTGCCACCCCTAACTTTTATTATTTTTCATTTATAACCCATAGACTTTCTTTTATCACTAAATGATCTGTCGTAATAAAATCCCGTTGCTATGCACGGGTATTCGTCTAGTTTATTTATTTAAAGGAATGTTTTAAGGTATCAAACAGTCACCTTCTTCAACATCTCGTATTCTCATTCACCATCATCAAACACCATTAAATTTCTTTATCACAGCCAATCATGTCAGACCAAATGACTAATTCTAAATGTTTAACACCATTCGTTCCGCATCTCCACCGCTCCGGTCACCGGAATATTCCTCCGACCACCACCACCACCGATCACAAATCACCGCCTCACCGGTAACTCTCATCAATCTCTATCCTTACATAAAACTAGGGTTCCTTTTTTAATCACATCAAATTAAACGTTTGAACATTTGTTTCTACAGACAATATTGCGGAAAACATGAAACAAAAATACCCAAACAAACAAACAAACAAACAAAAACACCATTCGTTCCACCGCGCCGGTCACCGGAATATTCCTCCGACCACCACTTTCATCACCGATCACAAATCGCCGCCTCACCGGTAACTTTAATCAATCTCTATCCTTACAAAAAACTAGGGTTCCTTTTTTAATCACATCAAATTAAACGTTTAGAGGCTAATTAGTACTAATTTTATAAATTTTCAACCTTTTTCTGTCAATTTAGCGTTTATGATTGTTTTAATTTTATAAAGTTTGAACCTTTTAGGCCGTTTGGATTAGCTTATTTAGCCGGCTTATGGGCTTATTTGATTTTGGAAAAAAGCTGATAACCTCACTTTTTAGAGCTTATTAAGTTTAGAATTTTTATTGGCTTAAGCCAATAATGTCAAGTTCATAAAAGCTTCAATAAGTGAGCTTATTGGCTTTTCCAAACTCAAATAAGCCCATAAGCCAGCTAAATAAGCTGATCCAAACACCCCATAAGTTTATGATTCTTGTAATTTCATAAATGTAAAAGCTTTGATTTGGATTAGATTATTTTATCGGAATAAATTAGGGTTGGAGTAGTGGAGTAATGTGTTCTTTTCGGTTTGATATTGAAAGGGTGCCGTTAAGGGAAAAAAAAAGATTGTTTATGGGCTTATGAGCTTGAGCTTATGGCTTATTAAGTCCACACCCTATAAGGCGTAAGTGCAATGTGACATGCTCGTAAGTTTATGATTGTTGTAATTTGATAAATGTAGATTGTAGAAGCTTTGGTGTTAAATTAGATGAGTTTAGTTTTTTGAATCGAGCTTTGTTATGTAATTTGATATATGTTTTGGTAAAAATTGTAGTGTAAATTTTCGAAAATTTTCTGGTATTTTTGTAATTTGCCCCCCCAACGTACCAATTTTTAGTGTTGTTTCTAAAAGTTATCATATTTTGCCCCCTCGACAAAAAAGTTCTGGCTCCGCCCCTGGTGCTCGGCCCCCTCCAACACGCTCAATCGCTTTGTTATTTACCTTATAAAATTTAAGCATATGACGCAACTATAGGCAAATGACCCTCTAACCTTTAGTTAAATTACTTTGTTAGCTTGAGAAAAAAATTTCGGCCCCTTTTATTCCTAATTCCTGGCTCCGTCCCTGCATATAACTTAGTTATCATTTTATTAAAAAAACTTAACCCTTAAGTTTTTGATGTGGAATTTTTAGGCACCTTTGATTGGTGAGAGCGAGTTACTTTAGGACTAGATCGCTAAATCAAGTTACCTATTTTGTTTTACACCTTACTGAACATAAATACATGATTCATAATTTGGGTGGGCATAGTGTGTTCCATTGCAGGGTGCTAATGTATCTGAATACACACATCCTTCTTCTTGAAGCTGCAGAGTAAATTAAATGAAGTCCAAAGTTGTTGACTATTAGGGGATATTTTGTATGAAGCATTAATAAATAGGCATATGTATGTGAGTTTAGTACTCACAAATTAAGTGTTGAAAATTATGTATTGTTATATTTTTTCCCTGCAGGTATGTTCCTTCTTTCTTACCCCCTCCCATGGCAACCAAGGGTAAAGAAAATGAAAAACAGGTTAGTGAGCTGCTGAAACATTTCTATGCTACTACCTTGTTGACTTTTTGCATAGTTGCATTGTGTGTTCGACTTTTTTAGTAGCCGATTGTAACGGATTTTTACTACTGACAGAAGGACGAAGAGAGGCCAAAAGAGAAAAGCAAAGGGAAGGCAAGGAATATAGACTATTTCATGGAGGAGTTAAAACATGAACAAGAAATGAGAGAAAGAAGAAACCAAGAGCGCGAAAACTGGCAGGACGGACGTCCAACTTCAACGGTAAGATATGATTTTATTAGGAAGTTCATCATTAGTCAATGAGTTGCCCCTAACTACATATCTAGTCAAATATTGCAATGCATACATTTTCAACCTTGTTTGGCATTTATATAAAGAGCATTTCATATATAAATAAACCATAATCTCATCTAAATCACATATATTTGTATCTTACTGTCTCAGCTAACTAGTCGGTTTGATGAGTTGCCTGATGAATTTGATCCGAAGTTTGGTTCCTTTGATGATGGAGATCCTCAGACCACCAATCTTTATGTCGGAAATCTTGCACCTCAGGTCAGATCGTGATGCTAATATGGTACTTTAGTTGGTGAAAAAATGCAAGCTGACCTTTTCTTTCTATGGTCAATACATTTCAGGTAGATGAAAATTTTCTTCTGCGGACATTTGGAAGATTTGGACCCATTGCTAGTGTGAAGATAATGTGGCGAAGGACAGAAGAGGAGCGAAAACGACAAAAAAACTGTGGTTTTGTGGCTTTTATGAACCGTGCAGATGGACAAGCTGCAAAAGATGAAATGCAAGGTTAAGTCCTTCCAAATAGTATAAGAGCTAAAATTCTTGTTTAAATGAGAGTAGAGGTCATCAGGTCAACAATCTGATTCGTATATTTATGTAGAAATTTTCTAGCTATACTGGTAATGTCAACTTTTACGTGTCACACAGATGTGAAATTATATGAATTGAAGTTCTAGAAATGTTTAGTTGAATCATTTATGGAGCTTCTAAGTTGCAAGCTTTCTTAGCAAGAGTGATAACTGAATATTGTATTTAATGTTTCAGGGGTGATTGTTTATGATTATGAATTGAATATTGGGTGGGGTAAATCTGTTTCTCTCCCTTCTCAATCACTCCCTGCTCCTCCTCCAGGACAAATGGCCATCAGGAGTAAAGAGGTATGCTTTATGTTTGTAAAAACTTGCTATGAGTTTTAGCTTAAGTGGATGATATAAAACAGTAATGACTTGTGTGAGTCTTATGAGTGACCTTTTGTGGTTTGCAGGGTGCCACTGTGATCTTGTCCGGTCCATCTGGTCCTCCCATTACTTCGGTTCCAAGCCAGAACTCTGAGCTGGTAAGTTGGCCGTTAATTTTTTAATTTACGTGATAGGTTGAATATATCTTACACTACATTTGTAAGCAAAAGCTATTCTAAGGTACTGATATTCTAACCTTGGTGATTAGGTTCTTACTCCCAATGTGCCCGATATAACAGTTGTTATGCTTGAAGATGCCCGCCTTAGAAAAGTAATTGATAAAATGGCTCTTTACGTTCTTGATGGAGGTTGTGCTTTTGAGCAAGCTGTAATGGAGAGGGTCCGTGGGAATCCTCTTTTTAGTTTTTTGTTTGAACTCGGCTCTAAGGAGCATACTTATTATGTGTGGAAGCTTTATTCCTTTGCTCAGGTACATGTTTGACAAGCAACTAGAATTGAACCCTAGAAAAGGGAATGGCAGCTTGAGATATATGTGGATTGAAAGATTAATATTTGCTCTCACAAATGCAGGGTGATACGATGCATAGGTGGCGAACTGAACCTTTTATCATGATAACTGGTAGTGGGAGGTAATAATTGCCGGAAACATATCTTGATACTTCCTTTACATATCATGCATATGTTATATAAATCAGTGATTTAAAAAACAAAATTTGGTACCTTTTGCTAGATGGGTCCCACCTGCTCTGCCAAAAGACAAGAGTCCAGAGAATGAGGAGACGGGAGCTACATTTGCTGCTGGAAGAAGCAGGGTACAATCTTGTTATTTATTTTCTTTTGTCAATCTTATATCAGCCAGGTGCAATTAAGTTATTTATTATACTTATTTTCCTTTGATTATCTTCGTGCAGCGTGTGGAGACTGAACGTACATTGACTGATGCACAAAGAGATGAATTTGAAGATATGCTCCGTGCTTTAACATTAGAAAGAATCCAAATCAAAGAAGCAATGGGTTTCGCTTTAGATAATGCTGATGCTGCTGGAGAGGTATCCTGACCCTAAAAGTTATTAGTTATGATATGTTTTGGTGTTTTTTTGTTGCTTAATCCGCTTTTTTTATTGCAGATAGTTGAAGTTCTAACTGAGTCTTTGACTCTTAAAGAAACTCCAATACCTACTAAAGTTGCAAGGCTCATGCTTGTCTCGGACATTCTTCACAATAGTAGCGCTCCTGTAAAGAATGCATCTGCTTACCGCACCAAATTTGAAACAAATTTGCCAGATATACTTGAAAGCTTTAATGACCTGTATCGGAGTATCACTGGAAGAATCACAGCTGAGGCCCTAAAGGTAAAATGCTTGAGGTGTAGCCATTGGTCATTGGTAAACATCAATGAAATTGTCCCTCTTGGAAACTAATCGCATAAATGACTCTTGAGAGCCTTAGAGTGACCAATTATATGCAAGGATATTCCCTCTTAGGGGCCATTTATGCAATTTGTTTTAAGAGAGACGGTTTCAATGATTTTGAGCAAATCATATGTAGTATGGACCGCTTTAGTAATTTACTACATTATATTTTTAGGTTTAATCATGATATATGTTTTATTTTATGATGGACATTATATAAGATGAATATCTTCAGTCCTGATCCACTCATATTCTTTGCTTATTTTCCTTCTGTTCTAAGTGTAACATTCTCTTATCTGCAGGAACGAGTCATGAAAGTTCTTCAAGTGTGGGCTGACTGGTTCTTATTTTCGGATGCATATGTAAACGGGTTACGTTCAACATTTCTTCGATCCAGCAACTCTGGTGTTACCTCATTCCATTCCATTTCTGGCGATGCAACAGAAACCGAACGCGTTTCCAATTATAGCGAAACTGGCGATTCTGGAAAAATTAATCCAGATGCAGCGTTAGCAATCGGCAAAAGTGCAGCCATGAAAGAACTATTAGATCTTCCTCTTGCTGAGCTGGAAAGACGTTGCAGACATAACGGATTATCTCTTGTTGGTGGTAGAGAAATGATGGTCGCACGTCTGCTTTATTTGGAAGAATCAGAAAAGCAAAGGGGTTATGAACTCAGTGATAATTTGAAGTATTCCCATCATAATCAAAGGGAAAGTAATGTCGATACGGGGCCTGTGGGATATTCAGGAAGGAATCATCAAGTGGATGATGATATGGGTGTCATATCAAAAGGCAAAGGTTCTGCGTCCATAGCTGCAATGATTCCGATACCACAACCTGAGCTAAAAGCTTTCCCTAATAAGACAAAACCCGAATCTGTATTGCCTGCCTCTAAGTGGGCCCGTGAAGACGATGAAAATGACGATGAACAAAAAAGAAGTACTAGAGATCTTGGATTGGGTTATTCATCATCTGGAAGCGAGAATGCTGCTGGTGGTCATGGTATTGAGGCTATGGATACCGCAAGCACTATCACGAGTTCTGATACTAGTTTAACTGAAGAGAAGAGGTATGTACTTATTATCCTTGTGAAAAGTAATAGATAGAGTTTATTGAACTTCTCTCATATTGTTATAAGGAGCATCAGATTTTTCATTTAACATATATATATTTTAAACTTCTTTAGTTTTAATTTAACATCCAGACCTTACTCATGGTTTTATTGATAAATAGATTTAAGTGAAATAATTTGATACTTTTTGAAAGCGAAGAGGTATACTTACTTGCTATTGGGGAGTAATGAATATTTCTAGTTGATATTATTTGGTATTTTTAGGAAGGGACAGAATTACGACTTTGAAGTTATAAGTCTTTACTAGATTTTATTTATTTATTTATTTATTTTTTATATAACTTTACATTCATAATCATGGTTGTTTAATTGTCCCACACGTGCAGACAAAAGTTGAGACAGATTGAGGTGTCTTTGATTGAGTACCGTGAATCCCTTGAAGAACGAGGATTAAAGAAAGAAGAAATTGAAAAGAAAGTGGCGGCACATCAAAAACAATTACAGTACAAGTATGGCTTAACGGATCATAATGAAGATTCATCACACAAGAGTGAGTTTTAAATTGTTAGGGTTTAAGCTTTTGGTAATTTTGTTGAATACACATATAATGTTTTAGTAACCACAGGGACGTCTTCAGAAAGAAGGGAGAAAAGAGATGATTCACGTGAATCTTCAAGAAAGCGTCAACGAAGCCATCATGACAGTGAAAGCCCACAGCGTAAATCATCAAGTAGGGATCGGGAAAAGGGTTGAAGTTATGATTCACATACTGAAAGAGAGAAGGAACGAGACCATGATAGAGATAGACGCAGAGACAAAGACAGGGACAGCAGGAGAAGATAAACTGAGTTGGAATTCGTAGGTATGATTGATTTAGTCATGAATCAAAACAGATTTTTACAGTGTATCAGCTTTTTTGAGCTTATGTTATGTTATGTTTGACATAAATACAGGTTATTCATGGGTTAGCTGTTTAAATTTTTTCGTTTTGTTGCAAACAACAGCGGCAGGAGCAACATGTGGATCATGATGATGATAGCCCCACAATGTTTCCTGCTCGTAATGGACATTCTGGAATTTACATGAAAAAAAACCCGGATTCATCCTCTTGTTCACGTGGTTATGATTAATGAATCGTATTTGCTGTAAACAGCATGGTAACTTTTATTTTTTGCCTCTTGTCACGGATCTGATTGGTTTGTTGTACGTACAAGAAAGTATTTTGTGTTGGTGCTTTGAACTTTAAAGTGAGATAGAAGTGGGAGCATCATATTGAGCTTTTAGACCCGTATAGATCCAGTCTCTTTTTAATGCAAGACTCTTTGGGCACGTTTGATAGAGAGATTCATAGAAATGAAATGAACCAGAGAACTAAATTGAAATTAATATATAGATTTTTTATTGATTCTACTGTTTGGTAACAACATATTTCAACCTAGAGAAATGAACAAAATTTTATATGGTTTTTTTTTTTTTTTTTTTTTTTTTTTTTTTTTAAGAAAAGAAAACAGAACCGATAATAGTATCTATAACAAAGTAGTTACCTTACATGAAGACAGATAATTTACATATCAACAGTTTCATGCACACCAACATATGACAATATGGAAAATGGTAGATATCTATATAACTAAAATAGTAATCAAGTATTTCGCAAATAGGAAACCAATTAAGTAATTGGCATAATGGGTCGGTCCTATTATTTGTGTCCCACGTTAGCCTCGACTTAAAAAGAACTCGTCCTCGAGTTGTCAGGATATAATGGAACATCAGAAGCATGATAAAGCGACATGTATAGCATGTTAAAAGTACTAGAGATACTCAGTCTTTTAAGCAAGTCAACCACATAGGCATTATCATGATCTTATACACTATCATGAATGGTCCATACTTCTTGGGCTGCAACTTGTTATATCGGACAATTGGGAATCATTCACGATGAAGAAAAACCATCACCATATCTCTAACATCAAATACATTGACCTGTCTATGTTTGTCACTAGCCTTTTTAAACTTGTGGTTAGTTTCTTCCAACTTTTGTCGAACCTCAACTTGAACAGATTGAGTCATTCGCTAGCTTGGCTGCAACATGACTATAATTGGAAACATTAGGCAGTTTCAACAAGCATACAACATGACGTGGAGGCTTTTGATACACAACCGAGAATGGTGATCTCCCGATTGAACTGTGGGTAGTGTTATTAAATGAAAATTCTGCTTGACGCAATGCGTAGTCCCACAGCTTTGGTCGATCACAACAGATGCAACTAATCAAATTTTCTAGTGTTCAATTAACAACCTCCTTTTGTCCAGCAGTTTGTGGATGAGCTGAACTACGATACTTCAATGACGTGTCAAACATATGTCAAAAAGTTATTAAAAAGTGACTTATGAACCACGTATCACGATCATAAACAATGGACTTTGGCACCACTTCACGAAAAAATAGACGAGCCACATGTGAAGCATCTGATATCATCTTACATGGGATAAAATGCACCATTTTGGAGAAGCTTCCGACAACAACAAAAACAAAATCCACTTCAAGTTGAGTTCGATGTAAACCAAGAACAAATTCCATTAATAAATCTTCCGATATAGACTCCTTTTGCAAATAGTCGTCGACTTCAGGGGTACTTTTTGCTATTTTCCCAAACTTTCGAAACGACGTCGTCTGGTTGGTCACTGTAGATATAACGTGGGAGCACTGTAGCAAGTGGGCACTGTAGCACAGCGTTTTTTTGAGGGTTAAAACGACGACGTTTGGTACGTCTTTTAATAATATTTATAACTTTTCATTAAAGAATTGTCAAAAGTAAACCTTATCTTCTTCCCCCTCGACCTGGGTTTTGACCCGGTTAACAATTTGCAGAAATTGGAGCTCAATTTTCACAAAATCAACTTATGAAAATTAATTAATGCAAAGTGCAAACAACATTATCAATAAATTGGCCACTACAAAATCATTGCAAAAAATCATCTATATGGGTCTCAGCTCGATTCCTTGTACTATGAGCCCCTTAAGATCCTTCTCACCGAGATGCTCAAACTTAAGATCCATATGAACTGATTTGGTGGTAGTTTTTGTTTTAAACTGCCATACTTTGACTTCCATCCAACCATCGGTCCTCTGTTGCGGAAGTGCAGTCACTTTGTATCTATTCAGCGGGTTGTAGGTATTTTCTTCAAGCTTTGGTCCGATAACCGGGGTGTGTGGAGGGCTTACTAAATATACATACCCACCAAAATCAACTTCTAGAGGAGCCTCAAATGCGGATTGGTCTTTTGGTAATTTGTAGACAAGGTAAACTGCATATGATGATTTAGGGGATACGTCTTGGGGTTCTATTCTCCTCTTAATTTGAAATTTGTAGCCGCCTGTTATTACAAGCACTTCTCCAAATCTGCAGAAACAAAAAAGCTCATTATTTATGTATTAAATTTGGAATGTGTTTAAGGTTTCCAAGTGGTAGAAGCCTACTAATGTATTAAGTTGTTTATGTTTATTGTCTAACAGGTGGTCATAACACATGGCAACTTCAAACAGTGATAACATTTAAACTGAGTGGAATTGGTCAATGGAAAATTAACATGTCATCACACACCAAACCAAATCCTACGATGTTTTGGCATATCGTTGGGTACAAAATCTAATGTTTAGAGCTCTCTTATTCATTAACTGATACACTAATCTAGTGATAGCAGCTCATTAGATCGTAACACTAACAAAGAACAGCTTTGATGAGGTTTTTTCCTTTTCAGTTATCACAATGAACAAGATACTAAACATATACTGTACCATTTTTCATTATTTTATACCAACTATAGCTTACTATTAGAAGATGACACAAAGGTCCATGTAGTTTTAATAAGGAACTGTATGGCCCTTGTGTAAGATTGACCCATACCAGGAGGTTTTGGGTTGAAAGATTTGGATCAATAGAATGAAACTCAAATCATCAAGAATTTAAGGAATATTGCAGCATAATAAAGTGTCTTTCTTAACTATTACCCATTTATGGAATATAATGGATTCACACAATGAACTAGAAAGGCAGAGTGCTTGGGAAGTTAAACATGAGAACTTAGACAGTTGGAGATGAAAGAACTTGTATGAGACGAGAGATAAAGTGAACTCTCATTGTCCATAAATTAGGAGTGGGGAATCCAATTCAGTGGCCATTGGAGTGGCATACTATATATCCTAAAGTTACAAGCAACACAGAGCATGTAATCCTTTGTGAAAAGATGTAGTGGTATTGGAAAAACTCAAAAGGTAAAGAAGTCGTGTTTGCTCATAAACATGTTTGGGTTAGAAGTCAAACTCCAGAAGTGCAGTGCTTTTCCTTGGTATGGTACTCTCAGTGTAATCCTAGACATACAAATCTCCTATGGATGGCATTTCAAGAAAGGTTACAAACACAGAATAAGTTACTAGATGGGATAAGTACAGTAATGGGTCAAGTTGCAGATATGATTGGTTTGAATGGGTTGACTAATGGTTGGCAAGATATTATTCAGGATTTTGCTCCTAGATCATAAAACAACATTTGGAGCATCCTTAGAACTTAGAAGACTCGTACTTGCTGCTGCTGTATACTTCATATGGCAGGAAAAAGATCACAGAATTTCAGAGATGAAAGTGAGTTTGGACGTGCTGTATGCAAGGATTATTGCCGCTATAAAGCTTAAGCTAATGAGTTTTAAAGTGAAGCCAAATGAGGCAACCCTCCATGTGGCAAAGCTGTGTTCTTTAAAGCCAGTAAGATTTTGTATCATTACTTTGTAGTGATGGTTTAGACTTCAGATAGTGAAGATAGTTGTGCAGAATGGACTGCTTATTGTATAGATTTCAATATTAGTCTATTCAAATATGGATTGCCACTTAAGGTGGATAAGCACTAGTGCACTACCGAAATAGATTCTAATGTTTCTGCTAAAATTTATCATATCACAGTTGCGTACAAGAGAAAGATTTATCAATAGATAATTTTTTTTTTCATAAAGTCTTCCTATGCACTTGCAAAGTGGTGTAAACATAAGCATAAGATATAAACTATTACCGAAAAACTGACAAGAAATATAAAGGAAGAACCTTGATTCGTTGGAAGACTCCTAATTTGAGTTATTTTTGTCTATTACAAATCTTGCTGCTCTTGCAGATAACATTAGACATTTCTTCCCATTTTTGTCAACACTGAACCACTATAAATCGATATAGATATGGTAAGTGCAGTAATATTATGTTTGAAATGGGTTTTGAAAATTGGAAGTAAACTAGTAAAGATATCATTCATATAAAATATACCTGCAGATGTGTTTTCGCTGGTACTAGTAAAATGTTCAGATGGTTGCAGTTGTGCTTACTTTTTCTTCATATGGTTGGAACTCGAAGCCTGCTACTAGTAAAATGTTCCAATGGTCTTCAAACACAAATTGAAGATCTGCAGTTGTGTGTTCGCTGGTAAAGTGATAGAATGGAGCAACAAACCATCCATCTTCTCTCAAATGGGTATAAGGGTAAATAATGAAAAGTTTTGTCTCAACCTCCCCATCTATTTTGTATATCAGGGGGTCACCATTTTCTTGGACGTCATATCTATATCCAATATGATATCGGAAGACAAGGTTGAGGGTGTATGAGATATGAGTTGTCAAGTATTCACCTCTCACACGTGCTTTGAATTCATATTCATATTTGTAACATTGCCCCCCTGGAAATCTGCATAAAGAAGAATAAAGGCAGCAATTAATTAGAGAAAAAGGATGGATAAAGTTATTGAATACCAACAAAAGGGATAAAATAAGAGACCTTGAATTAACAATATCAAAATCAGACGGATCTTTTAAACTGTAGGCTTCAATTTCATCGAGATTGAGAGAGGCTTGAATGCAAATCCTTTCAATGTGTTCCCCCTTCTCATTTATACACAGCCACTGCACATCCAATTAAAAATAAAGTCTTAGGGTCCGTTTGGTTTGTAGATGGGTTTAGGATTAGGATTTGGATTTAGATTTAAATTTAGATTAGGATTTTGATTTGGATTTTATGTATGAGAGAGAAAATAATATATTTAATTAATAATAGTTAATTTATAATAAAATAAATGAATTTTAATTTAAAAACTACACTTTTATAATTTAAAAAAAATGGAAAAGATAGAAAGAGACAAGAAGAAAATATAGGAGGTCCCACAAATTTTTAAAAACCTACCCACCTCCCCCACTTTTGTACAACCCCAATTTTGTTGGTCTCAAACCCAAATCCTAACCCATAAGGCTCAACCAAACAATTGTTAAGTGTCACATCAACTCTAAACCCAATCCAAAGTAGGATAGCAAACGGCCCCTTAGTTATTAGTTATTACTATTAGGTTTACAATAAGAATCAGGGCATTAATTGGGCCAGACCTTTTAGATTTGGGTCAAAGAAATTGGGCCTAAGTCAAGTGGGTAAGTCTTTGTGGTTGATAACAATGATCTATTTTTTGTTTTGTATTAAGTTTTTAATAGATTTTGAGTAAACTAAATCACTTATTACCTTTTTTTCCTCCAAAGATGAACACACTTGAGATGTCATTCTTTAAAAAAGTACATGAAATTGGATTAAATTTGATGACTCAATTTTGACACATTTTAGATGTCATTTTTAACAAACCGAGTCATATTGGTTTTATAAGTAGAAATACATATGTAGTTGAGTATATATACAATTTACCATTTTGAAAGTTTAATAAAAAAGCGTCAATGACTTAAATAATCAAAAGAAAAAAAAATAATAAAAAAATAAAAAAATCCACTGCACAGGACTATGTTTTGGGGGGAAAAATCCATATATATACTGCACAACCTTTTTTTTTTTTTCCTTTTTCTTTCTTTTTTTGGCTCGATTCCATTTTTATTTTTTGCTTGACATCACTATTGTTTTGCTCGAATCCACTTTTGGAAGAAAAAAAAAGTTGAGCGTCTATGCGCCGAAATCAACTTTCTTTTGGTCTATTTAAGTAATTAAGTAAAAAAAAAAAAAAAAAAAAAAAAAAAAAAAAAAAAAAAAAAAAAAAAACCCAAACAACATTAGCTAATTTTTCACCTTTTTGCCCCTGTTAAGGAGGACTCCTTGGGAGAGAAGCACTTTCGATTCTTCTTCTGTAAATCTGTAGAACAGAGGAGGAACCACACCCCTAACAATCTCTTGGTTTGCTGTGACGACCTGACGTTCCATCTATGGAGCATACATATATTGGACAATATTACACGACCAGGGAAGAAAGATCCTAGCTATTACTCAAAGTATGTAAATGATGTAGATAGAAAAATCGGCATTTGCCAGCTTACATTTTCCAAGGGACGGAACTCGATGCCTTCTATGTAAAATTCACCCGAGAGACCACAGTCTTCCAAGAAAATTTCAAGATCTAGAATACTCTCCTCGGTGCTGTTAAACTGATATAGTTCTGCCACCAACTGGTTACATTCGTTCTTATCTGCAAAGTGCAGAATTGAAATTTTTGTCTTCCCTTGTATTTTGTACCTGACGCCTACATATTTTTGTTTCATCCCCTCTATTTCACTAGCGTGTAAGACAAGGTTTAAGCCGTATGTGACATCTGGTGACAAGAATAATGGAGTTGTCACACGTAGTTTGAATTCCATGAGACGTGTCTTGTAGCAACCAACAGCAAATCTGAATGTAAAAGCAGCAAGGAATGATTACATTACTGTCAATCTGACACGTATTTTGAAAATAGATTAAAAACGAAAGCGATTAGTAGGAGGAAGCAAAGTCACCTTGATTTTTCCTTAGACGAGTATCGATCACTGTAATCTCTGTTTGGATCATCTGAACACAAATACTCTTCTTTGGATACCATTACATGATGTTCTTCCATGTCATTTAATGCTAACCACTGTCCACAAATATTTAGAGATTAATTACTGCTGAGTGTGTAAATACTCATCATTTTTACCTTTTCTGAGCTGCCAAAACACCTAAAAACACTCAATATTGTATCAAAATAGTGAAAATATCCCAGGAATGTGTTTTACATGTTTCAAATGCAAAATAATAAAAAACAGATGAAAAACGCACAAAGTTTGCATAATTGGCAGTTTCAGTCCCTAATCTTTCAAAAGTTGTCAAATCTAGTCCCTGGTTTTTCTAAAACTTGAAAAAGTCACCAAAGGTCATTTTAAATAAAAAAGTTACATAATTAGTCCTTTGGTGCAAAGTTTCACAAAATGTCAAGTTTAGTCCCTGAAGTTTAGAAAATTGTCAAAAATGGTCCCTGGGATATTAAAAACTTTGAGAAAAAAAAAATTTTGTCCTTGAACTAATTTTCTATGGCAGGAATGGTCCTTGGTTGAAAAGTTTGGTGAAATTACAAGATTGGTCCCTAAAGTTTCAAGTTTGGCAATTTTAGTCCTCGGGGTTTAAAAATTGGAATGATACATTTAATCCTTGTACTATTCATCCTTGACCAATTCAGCCCTTATGATGACTTTGGCAAAATTTCATAACCAGCCCCTCAATTTTCAGATGTTACAAAATTGGTCCTTGTGTTATTTCTTAATAAAACCAAACGGACCTTATGTGTTATTTTGACCCAAATGTAAGCCAAACCCAACAAAAATCAAATCCAATCCAATCCTACTCCTAATCCAGCCCACACTACCTCCTAGGCCCAAACCCCACCCCGTTTATTATTTGAAACGGTCAACAAAAGTCAAAAACCACCAAACCACTCATCCCCTACCTTTCCCTCCCCCTGCAATACCACCATCCATCCCTGGTTTTACCCCACTTGCAACCACTTGCCAATCACCTCACCCCCTCTGATCACCCATCACCTCCACCACCCCTATAACCCCCCTCCTACACCCTGACAGGTCCCAATTGGCTTAAAAGCCTTTTCCCGCCAAAAATGCATACACGGCTCAGATTGAAAGAGGACATACAATGGCTGTTTTTATTGCTGGGAAAGCTCAAGTGGGTCCCACACACCTCAGAAGGTCAATAAAAAGGAAGAGAGAAGCAGAGTGGAAGAGTATTAGTGTAGCTTAGTGTAATTCTAGTCTTAGGTAGTATAATTTCCATTCCAGTTGTGTTTTTCATTTTAAATCACTTGTACTCAGTTAATTTAATGTATTGAAACCTTTATTTTAAAGTTAATTCCAGTATTGTTCATTATAATTCAATTTCATATTTTCAAGTGAAATTTGCTTTTTCATCAATATTGTGCAAAGCTGTTGATCAGAGGTTGTTTGAGCTTACATAAGTTTCAAATAAGCTTTTATAAGCTTTTCAAGTAGTAAAATTAGTTTTAGCATCAAAAAAATAAAAAAAAAATACCAAAAATAGCTTTAAAATATAGTAAAATACAAAAATCAGTATTGAAGGAAGTACAGACAAGGGACATGGCTGTTATGGAATTCATTGGGTGTTAGAACTCCATGGGGAGTGTAGGTGAAAGGTTTTGATTCCTTGTTCTTGGTTGTGGATCTCACAGTGCATTTGTAAGCATTTTCTTTTCCTTGGCATGTTACTGTAGAATCCCTAATTAGTTGCTTATTTCTGTTCTTTTAAGTCTCTTTGGTATAATTTAGTCCAAATAATGCTTAATATCCCTAGTTTGTTCAATAAAATCCATTGTTGCTTTGTTTTTCATTTTCACTGTCCATTACCTTGTTTATGATTCAAGAAGTGTTAACTGGACTAAATGGTGTTTCTATGCTTGTTTGATCTTTTTACATCATAATTGAACTATTGGAACTGGATTCATGGGTGAAATCAAGTTGTTACTTTGAAAATCAAAAATCAAATCAAGTTAAGGAGTGTTTGGTTTGAACTGTTTCAGGGAGTTAAAGCCTGCAAGTGTTGATACATTTGGTTCCTTTAGTCCACAATTAGCCCACTTAGGTTAGATATACTGCCAAAACCAATAGTCTTAGTTGTGAAAGTCAAAATGATCATAATCACCTCCTAGTTAGTTAACTGTTAGTGAATTGGGGTGCTTAAGCCCACATTTAGTTGCAAACTTAGCTTCTCTAGCTTATCTTAGTCTTTTAATACCTTATTACATCTCACTAAGTCATTAGGAATCAGTGGAAACTCAAGAAAGTCAACATTTAGTTTGTAACAAAAAGTCAAAAGTTATTTGTGTTTGCAGAAAGTCATTTTTGGGAGGAATTTTGTAGAATTTTGTGTGGTGTTCTAGGCCCTGAGCTTTTTAGGATTTGTAGCCCCCCACCTCTTCTGTGGAATCCCATAAGTACCTTAATTTTGCAAATTTTCTAGTGGGCCCCACAACCCCTCAAAGAGGGCTGCAGGGCTTGCTGTTTGCCCTGTGCAGCAGATATACAGTCCACCACCATCACTTTGGTGGTGGTTTCTGGCCACCTCAATGGGCCCCTTTGTCCAAACTTTGGTCCTTTGAACCCCCCTCCTGGCATACTTCAAATATTGACCATAGGTTTGACCTAAGGCCTTGTGGACCCTACCTGAATCAGGCCCTTATGTTTGTCTCGTTTCTGAGTAGTATTTGGATTTTGGAAGTGCTTAGTTTAGCTTAATTCCTTATCCAGTGGTCCCCATGTGATTTTTCTTGCTTAAACAAGTTCAAATAACTTATTTAGATCTGAATCACCCATAGTGCGTCCCACTTGAGCTCATTTGAGCTTATTTTCCTCTTTGGTCAATAAAAGTCAACTGTGGAGCAAATAAGCTTCCACAGTGCTTCTTTTTAAGCTACAAAAAAGTTGTTTTTACAAAAGTTGTTAGTTTTTAGTTGTAAAATAGGTTTGTAAAATAAAAATCAAGAAAAACCAATTTAAAAATAAGTGATAGTTTCTATTTAATGTAATTTAAATTTTCATTTTCATTTTTAGATTTTTATTAAGTACTTGGATTTTTTAGATTTTTATTAATTTCCTTTTATATTAAAGTAATTTTATTAATTTTTTTCAGATTTTTATTTTGTCATTTTGTATTAACTAGATTTAATATTAGTTTTATTAATAATTAATTAATAATTAAGTATTAAATAGAAAAATTAGTTTTTATAAAGTAGTACCTAGTTTTTATATTTTTTCTAGCTTTTATATGTTGTAAAATAATTTTGTAAATTTTTCCATAATTTTTACTGTTCATATTGTAGTTTTTATAATTTAAATAGTTTAACTAGTTAATAATTAATATTTAATATAATAATTAGTAAAATAGTTTAAAAACAATTTTTAGCAACTTTTAATAATTTTGTAGGATTCCTATGATGGTTAATTTGTTTTATAAATTTTTCCATAATTATCTAAGTCATGTAGGTATTATTAGTAATTTAAAATAGTTTAATTAGTTTAATTAATATAATTAGTTTTTAATTAATATAAAACTCATAAAATGACAAAAATATTTATTTTTATTTTTTATACTTTCTTAAAGTTCATTTTTAAGTTTAGAAATTATTTTTGCAAATTTTTAGTTTAATTTGTAATCTTTATAATTATTAGTTAATTTAAATTAGGTTTAAATTAGATTTTAAATAGTTTTAATTAATTAAATAATATTTAAATATTAAAATAATCATTTTTATAATTTCATTTTTCATTTTAAATTTCCTTTTAATTTTAAGTTTTCAAAAGTTCACTTGCACCCCCTGTAGTTTGTAATTGTTCAAAACCCACTTTTCTTTCTGTTACCTGATCCTTAATTGTGAATTTGTGCATATATCTGTATATCTGTGAATATTATATCTTTGTACAAATACCAAAATATCAGTAGCAAAATCAATTCCATATCATCTTGGCTACTGTCCTCAGTGCCACTCATTCCTAAACGATTTCCAAAAACATCATTTCAATCTCGCTGGGACTTAACGACCCGAGGACACACTATACTATCATCGGAGAATTGGAACGGGGCTGTCTTTGACTTATTGACCTTGGTCAATAATATCTGACCGTTTCGGGACCAATCAAAATTTGGCGCCGCTGCCGGGGAGGTTGTTGCGTGTTTTTTAAATTGTTTTAAGTTTAGTGGTTTTCAAAACCCTCCCTGTAGAAATTTCACACAATTTGTAAAAAGTTTTTGTAAAAATATCAATCATATCAAAAAAGTTCATTAACACTTTTCTTGAAGTGTTAACAACACCAAAAAAATCAAAAACAACAAAACAAACTGTGAAGTTAAATTACTTCGTTTTCTTTAAGATTACAACCTGAAACAGTTGGTTTAAGGTAAGTTCTGACATTAAATTGCGAACTGAAGAGGAAACCTATTTACTTCCTCCCGCAAGCCTGCGAGTAATCTTAAAAGAACGATTTCGGTTAACGAATTAGTTCCAAAAATATAATTCCCAAAGTTTTCTACACACACACCCATAAGCCTAAAACAGTTTTTCAAATTAATAAATACATAAAATCTTACCACCGCAAACCAAGGCTGAACACCTACCAACTGGGGGTGTGGACATAATAAGTTACCAAACTTAAGATTAAAACTTGCCTTTATATCCCTGTGAGTGGTGTACCTTTTTTAAAAAGAAGCCATTCACTTGTGATTATTGGTTTAAGTTCCCTGTGGTTTTGCCTCGATTTTGTTTTGAAAAATTGTTTTTAGTGCATGTGCACTAAGCATGTTTCTCAAAAATACCAAAAATATTCACCTTTACCATCTCACCTTTTTGATTCTTCATTCCTTTACCTTCTATCCTTTTGATTCTAACTTCTTTCACTTGTCCTGTAATTAATGGCATCTCTCGATGACGATTTCTTTGAATAAAAGGCCTTTGAGATAAACATTGAAAAACTTCAGGCCTTGTCAAAAATGTCGAGATGTCGTGTTGATTATGATGGACCATCGATTCCTACTCCCTCTCCGATGAGGGGAATGGAACGAGAAACCGGGGTGACAAAGGACCCTGTACTTTCATCTGACAATGAAAGTTCTAAATACGTCCAACCTACAGTTGTCCAAAAATCTAAGCTCACAATTGCTCCTAACCTTTCACGATATACGATTATAAGCAAAAACCAAGAGCTTAGAGCTGTGACTGAAAAGAACGACTTGCCTAATCTTCACATTCAAAAACCCGAGACCATAACAGAAGTGGTGGAAATTCCTAGCTCTCAGAGCACACCACTTGTCCCACCTCCTGATTTTGTTCCTTGTGTCGGTTGTGGTGAGCCGCTTTTTGGTTTTCCATGTCGTTGGTGTACATGTGAACAATGTGGTAATGATATTCGATACGGGAGTTGTTTGTTTTGTGGTTCGAGGAATTCATTTGCTTATGATCCTAACCAGAACTCATCCAACGACTCCTCAAATTTTTCCAACTATCACATTCATACGAGCAAGAATCATATTATCCAAATCTCAATAATGCTTCGTATCAAAATACACCAAGTCAGACTCAACAGTTTTACTGTTGTGAGTACTGTAGTGGCTCACACTACAGTTCTGATTGTCAATCGGGAAACACGCTTGTCTATGAGCAGTTTCCTAATAACAATTATGACTCTAGCACATACGACTCACAGCCACATCAGTTTTTCTGTTGTGAGTACTGTGGAGGTCCTCACTTTAGCTCGGATTGTCAAACAGGGAATCCCTTTCCTTGTAACAATTACGACTATTCGTTTCAAAACCCACCTCCACAGTACCAAATTACCCAAGCAACTCCTCAATACCCGCAAGACCTTTGTCATGAGGTTCTTGAAGCATTGAAAAAATTTAAGGAGGAGTTGTCTACTATATCGTTTCAAAACTCTCGTGAGAAACCTATGGCATAATTACTTGCTGAAAAACGAGACGCTAGAAACGAAATGAACATGGAAGAATTACTTGCTGAGCAAAGAGCAGCTAAAATACGTGCAAATCTTAGCTATGCTGCTCTTTATGATGACGATGATGATGAAGATAACATTGTTATTATTCAAAAAGATTCATCAGATTCATCAGCTGTGATTCCTTCCATGGAGAATCAGGGAGAAAATAATGAAACGAAGTCACTAGTCGTTGATCAAATAGAACTTGAAGAATCCATAACTGCTAGTCCTTCTCAACTCCCTCAGTCTGTTATCACACCCAAAGTTCACACTCACTCTCTGATCATGGGGGATGAGCATCTTAGCACTGTTCCTAAAAAGGAATCGGAGGAATTCATAAAGTCTAGTGCTGAGAACCTTGTCCCAATCCCAGGAGAGTCACAGGGAACTTTTGATCATATGTGTGATATCCCTCCTCCTCTTGTCTACCCGAATGATGATGTTGAGATGTTCTCCGATTCAAATAATGACGATTCGTTATCTTGTGGAGACATCAGTTATGTGGAAGATTTGCCTTCTCAGCTAGTAAGCTTAGAAGAAGAGAATGATGAGATTGACACTGAAATCAAAGATGAAGCACTTCGTGCAACATTAGTGAAAGTCAATCTCCTCATTTCTAAAATCGAGGCTTTCAAAGAGAAACCTATTTCATCTCCTATCCCCATCAAGGATAGTGACATTCTCTCCGATGATCCTATTCCGAAGTTTGAAGCCTTTACTTTTGATCATATGGGAGAGAAGATTAGTGGCAGTACCATCCCTCATTCTCAAATTTCTCTCCCCGAATATGATTCATTCACCTTTGAGGAGTTCTCTGGTGAACTCACTCATATCATGACTCCTCCGGAGTATGATAGCCCGGGGGGAGATACACTCAATCATGAGAATTTACAAATTCCCACCCTCCCGCCCGGGATGTTTTCAAACCAAATGAGCTTAACCCTTGAAATCCAAAATCAGGCTAATGAGCCTGCCTTCCAGGAAGAAGATCTTATCATGATTTTCATCATGGTTTTCATCATGGTTTTCTTCCTTTTCTTCACCTACAGGGTGACTTCTCCTGTTCTTCACTCCTACGGGAATGAAGATACCATCTTTGATCCCGGCATTTTCATTTACCATTATCTTAAGCCGGGATTATATCTCATCGGTGTGGAACTTTCACGTGCTTCAAATGTTTGTCCAAACATCTTGAATGAAAGTCCGATGCAGATTGTCTCATCCACATCATGCTTCCCCAAGGACTAATGAATTCGGGGTTGAGTCAAGCTAGCGACTCGGTAAACAAAAACAGTAGCATGCTTAAAGGGTTTTCACCCTAAGTGTTGGGGAATTACCCCTACTATGGTTACAAAAGTGAAAAACAAAATTGTGTTTACACATTTAGCTTGTAATGTTGCCCTTTTACGTTCAAAGAGTCGGCATAATAGCCGGGACTTTGAATATTGAGGACAATATTAATTCTAAGTGTGTGTGGGGGGGGGGGGGGTATTTTGCTATTCTAGCGAATTTTATCACATTTTACTATCTTATACCCCCGTTTTTGACCAAAATTTTTAAATTTTTTTCACTAAAGTTCAAAATTTTTTGTGGTTATCAGTCCGCCATGTCTAACCGACAAAAGGATTGTCTAGTCCAGGAGCAAACGGCTCTTGGTAAAGACATCTCAAACCCGTTGATGGCTTGCAATTTGCCCAAAATTGTATGGTAAATCAACTCGCCATATCCCATAAAGCGAATGAGTTGGCTAGCCCACAAGATTATGGCTTGTGGTAAAGGCCATAGAAAATCCATAATTAGTAATCAGCTCACCAAGATGTTGACTTAGTCCATCAAGAGTTGGCTAGTTCAGAAGCAAACGACTTTTGGTAAAGACTAATCAAATCCGTTGACAGCTGGTGGTTTGCTCAAAATCACACGGTTATCAGATGTACCACAGTTCTCACACCTGGCTACTCCAGAAGTGATGGCTTTTGGTAAAGAGTTTTTCAAATCCATCAAGTTTTTCTCAAAAGATTGCTAGGGACTAGCAATGTTTTAGTGTGGGGGATTGATGAGTGTGTAAATACTCATCATTTTTACTTTTTCTGAGCTGCCAAAACATCTAAAAACACTCAATATTGTATCAAAATAGTGAAAATATCCCAGGAATGTGTTTTACATGTTTCAAATGCAAAATAATCAAAAACAGATGAAAAACGTACAAAGTTTGCATAATTGGCAGTTTCAGTCCCTCATCTTTCAAAAGTTGTCAAATCTAGTCCCGGGTTGTTCTAAAACTTGAAAAAAATCACCAAAGGTCCTTTTAAATTAAAAAGTTACATAATTAGTCCTTTGGTGCAAAGTTTCACAAAATGCCAAGTTTAGTCCCTGAAGTTTGGAAAATTGTCAAAAATGGTCCCTGGGATATTAAAAACTTTGAGAAAAACAAATTTTGTCCTTGTACTAACTTTCTATGGCAGGAATGGTCCTTGGTTGAAAAGTTTGGTGAAATTACAAGATTGGTCCCTAAAGTTTCAAGTTTGGCAATTTTAGTCCTCGGGGTTTAAAAATTGGAATGTATCACATTTAACCCTTGTACTATTCATCCTTGACCAATTCAGCCCTTATGTTATTTCTTAATAAAACCAAACGGACCTTATGTGTTATTTTGACCCAAATGTAAGCCAAACCCAACAAAAACCAAATCCAATCCAATCCTACTCCTAATCCAGCCCACACTCCCTCCTAGGCCCAAACTCCACACCGTTTATTATTTGAAACGGTCAACAAAAGTCAAAAACCACCAAACCACTCATCCCTTACCTTTCCCTCCCCCTGTAATACCACCATCGATCCCTGGTTTTACCCCACTTGCCAATCACCTCACCCCCTCTGATCACCCATCACCTCCACCACCCCTATAACCCCTCTCCTACACCTTGACAGGTCCCAATTGGCTTAAAAGCCTTTTCCCCCCAAAAATGCATACACGGCTCAGATTGAAAGAGGACATCCAATGGCTGTTTTTATTGCTGGGAAAGCTCAAGTGGGTCCCACACACCTCAGAAGGTCAATAAAAAGGAAGAGAGAAGCAGAGTGGAAGAGTATTAGTGTAGCTTAGTGTAATTCTAGTCTTAGGTAGTATAATTTCCATTCCAGTTGTGTTTTTCATTTTAAATCACTTGTACCCAGTTAATTTAATGTATTGAAACCTTTATTTTAAAGTTAATTCCAGTATTGTTCATTATAATTCAATTTCATATTTTCAAGTGAAATTTGCTTTTTCATCAATATTGTGCAAAGCTGTTGATCAGAGGTTGTTTGAGCTTACATAAGTTTCAAATAAGCTTTTATAAGCTTTTCAAGTAGTAAAATTAGTTTTAGCATCAAAAAAATAAAAAATATCAAAAATAGCTTTAAAATAGAGTAAAATACAAAAATCAGTATTGAAGGAAGTACAGACAAGGGACATGGCTGTTATGGAATTCATTGGGTGTTAGAACTCCATGGGGAGTGTAGGTGAAAGGTTTTGATTCCTTGTTCTTGGTTGTGGATCTCACAGTGCATTTGTAAGCATTTTCTTTTCCTTGGCATGTTACTGTAGAATCCCTAATTAGTTGCTTATTTCTGTTCTTTTAAGTCTTTTTGGTATAATTTAGTCCAAATAATGCTTAATATCCCTAGTTTGTTCAATAAAATCCATTGTTGCTTTGTTTTTCATTTTCACTGTCCATTACCTTGTTTATGATTCAAGAAGTGTTAATTGGACTGAATGGTGTTTCTATGCTTGTTTGATCTTTTTACATCATAATTGAACTATTGGAACTAGATTCATGGGTGAAATCAAGTTGTTACTTTGAAAATCAAGAATCAAATCAAGTTAAGGAGTGTTTGGTTTGAACTGTTTCAGGGAGTTAAAGCCTGCAAGTGTTGATACATTTGGTTCCTTTAGTCCACAATTAGCCCACTTAGGTTAGATATACTGCCAAAACCAATAGTCTTAGTTGTGAAAGTCAAAATGATCATAATCACCTCCTAGTTAGTTAACTGTTAGTGAATTGGGGTGCTTAAGCCCACATTTAGTTGCAAACTTAGCTTCTCTAGCTTATCTTAGTCTTTTAATACCTTATCACATCTCACTAAGTCATTAGGAATCAGTGGAAACTCAAGAAAGTCAACATTTAGTTTGTAACAAAAAGTCAAAAGTTATTTGTGTTTGCAGAAAGTCATTTTTGGGAGGAATTTTGTAGAATTTTGTGTGGTGTTCTAGGCCCTGAGCTTTTTAGGATTTGTAGCCCCCCCACCTCTTCTGTGAAATCCCATAAGTACCTTAATTTTGCAAATTTTCTAGTGGGCCCCAAAACCCCTCAAAGAGGGCTGCAGGGCTTGCTGTTTGCCCTGTGCAGCAGATATACAGTCCACCACCATCACTTTGGTGGTGGTTTCTGGCCACCTCAGTGGGCCCATTTGTCCAAACTTTGGTCCTTTGAACCCCCCTCCTGGCATACTTCAAATATTGACCATAGGTTTGACCTTAGGCCTTGTGGACCCCACCTGAATCAGGCCCTTATGTTTGTCCCATTTCTGAGTAGTGTTTGGATTTTGGAAGTGCTTAGTTTAGCTTAATTCCTTATCCAGTGGTCCCCATGTGATTTTTCTTGCTTAAACAAGTTCAAATAACTTATTTAGATCTCAATCACCCATAGTGGGTCCCACTTGAGCTCATTTGAGCTTATTTTCCTCTTTGGTCAATAAAAGTCAACTGTGGAGCAAATAAGCTTCCACAGTGCTTATTTTTGAGCTACAAAAAAGTTGTTTTTACAAAATTTGTTAGTTTTTAATTTTAAAATAGGTTTGTAAAAGAAAAATCAAGAAAAACCAATTTAAAAATAAGTGATAGTTTCTATTTAATGTAATTTAAATTTTAATTTTCATTTTTACATTTTTATTAAGTACTTGGATTTCTTAGATTTTTATTAATTTCATTTTATATTAAAGTAATTTTATTAATTTTTTTGAGATTTTTATTTTGTCATTTAGTATTAATTAGATTTAATATTAGTTTTATTAATAATTAATTAATAATTAATTATTAAATAGAAAAATTAGTTTTTATAAATTAGTACCTAGTTTTTATATTTTTTCTAGCTTTTATATGTTGTAAACTAATTTTATAAATTTTTCCATAATTTTTATTGTTCATCTTGTAGTTTTTATAATTTAAATAGTTTAACTAGTTAATAATTAATATTTAATATAATAATTAGTAAAATAGTTTAAAAATAATTTTTAGCAACTTTTTATAATGTTGTAGGATTCCTGTGATGGGTAATTAGTTTTATAAATTTTTCCATAATTATCGAAGTCATTTAGGTATTATTAGTAATTTAAAACAGTTTAATTAGTTTAATTAATATAATTAGTTTTTAATTAATATAAAACTCATAAAAAGACAAAAATATTTTTTTTTTATACTTTCTTCAAGTTCATTTTTAAGTTTAGAAATTATTTTTGCAAATTTTTAGTTTAATTTGTAATCTTTATAATTATTAGTTAATTTAAATTAGGTTTAAATTAGATTTTAAATAGTTTTAATTAATTAAATAATATTTAAATATTAAAATAATCATTTTTATAATTTCATTTTTCATTTTAAATTTCCTTTTAATTTTAAGTTTTCAAAAGTTCACTTGCACCCCCTGTAGTTTGTAATTGTTCAAAATTCACTTTTCTGTCTGTTACCTGATCCTTAATTGTGAATTTGTGCATATATCTGTATATCTGTGAATATTATATCTTTGTACAAATACCAAAATATCAGTAGCAAAATCAATTCCATATCATCTTGGCTACTGTCCTCAGTGCCACTCATTCCTAAATGATTTCCAAAAACATCATTTCAATCTCGCTGGGACTTAACGACCCGGGGACACACTATACTATCACCGGAGAATTGGAACGGGGCTGTCTTTGACTTATTGACCTTGGTCAATAATATCTGACCGTTTCGGGATCAATCAATTACAAACGTGCAGGCTTTGAATGAGAGGCTTCAATGGATGTCGGAATCGAGTACATGTTTATCATAAGTTCATAACCAAACATAAGGTCATGTTTAGTGAGCGAATCTTTGTGGTTGATGACAAATTTTTATGTTTGGTTTTGAAATAGAAAATAAATAACATGGAGTAACTTATCAATAGTAGAAGTTAATCATTGATTTTCTACTTTTAGTAACATATCTAAAATTTCTACCTCAAACTAATCTTGTCAATAATAATAAGCGTTGACGAGAACGATCTCCAAAGTTATGTAACTTATTAAACTCACTGAGTATTTTTTACTTATTATATTCAATGATTTACAATGAAACATTAATTTTTTAATGAAAAAAAAAGAAAATAAAAAGAAAGAATCTAAACGAAAACTTAAATTTAGCTAGATGTGAAACTTGAATGGCTATAAATGAAAACGTGTTTTATACATCGTTTAGATAACAGACGTATCACTGAATACTTGAGTGCAGAAAACCTTTTTTACACTTTATGAAAAAAAAAAAAAAAAAAAAAAAAAAAAAAAAAAAAAAAAAAAAAAAAACTCACAAGAAATCCTTTCTAAATTATTGAAATGCACCTCTAAAAAACATTGCATTGTAGTGGGAAATATATCGTTTGCAATCTTTATTTGGTACTGTTCCTATCTATATCTACAAATAAACTATAGCAAAGTAGTTAATTACTACCATTTCTCCAAAGATATAAATTAAAGAAAAGTAGCTAATTACCATTTCTCTAAAGATATAATCTAAAGCAAAGTAACTAATTACCGTTTTACCCCCATTAAGGAGGACCCCTTTGGAGAGAAGCTCTTTGAGTTCCTCCAAGGAACTGCAGAGCAGAGGATCTACTGCAGCATTAGCTATCTTTTTATACTCTTTCGGTAGCACCTGCATTTGAAGTGCGATCTCAAGTTTTTCCACAATACGAGAATCAAGGCATTAATTGGGTCACACCTTTTAGATTTGGGTCAAGGGAATTGGGCCCAAGTCTAGTGGGTAAGTCTTTGTCGTTGATAACAATGATCCATTTTTTGTTTTGTGTTAAGTTTTTAATAGATTTTGAGTAAACTAAATCACTTATTATCTTTTTTTCCTAAAAAGATGAACACACTTGAGATGTCATTTTTTAAAAAAGTACATGAAATTGGATTAAATTTGATGACTCAATTTTGACACATTTTAGATGTCATTTTTAACAAACCGAGTCATATTGGTTTTATAAGTAGAAATACATATGTAGTTGAGTATATATACAATTTACCATTTTGAAAGTTTAATAAAAAAGGTTGAATGACTTAAATAGATCAAAAGAAGAAAAAAAATAATAATAAAAAAAAATAAAAAAATCCACTGCACAGACTATGGTCTATGTTTTGGGGAAAAAAATCCATATATATACTGCACAACCTTTTTTTTCTTTTTTTTTTTTTTTTTTTCTTTTTTTTTGGCTCGATTCTATTTTTATTTTTTGCTTGACATCACTATAATTTTGCTCGAATCCACTTTTGGAAGAAAAAAAAAGTCGAGCGTCTATGGGCCGAAATCTACTTTCTTTTGGTCTATTTAAGTAAAAGTAAAGTAAAGTAACTCCCAATACCGTCTTTCACGGGTTATGGGTCCCAATACCGTCTTCCACGGTGTATGGGGGAGGTTGAGACGTAGACAACCATACCCCTACCCAAGGTAGAGAGGCTGCTTCCGGTTCTACCAAAGGTAGAAAAGGACCTCCGGCCTTTTGTAGGGAGTGAGGATCGAACCCTTGACCTCTTGGTTAAGAGGCAAGGGGTTTTCCAACTGATCCGACTAATTAAGTAAAAAATAAAATAAATAAATAAACTCAAGCAACATTAGCTAATTATTTACCTTTTTGCCCCTGTTAAGGAGGACTCTTTGGGAGAGAAGTACTTTCGATTCTTCTTCTGTGAATCTGTAGAACAGAGGAGGAACCACACCCCTAACAATCTCTTGGTTTGCTGTGACGACCTGACATTCCATCTATGGAGCATACATATATTGGACAATATTACACGACCAGGGAAGAAAGATCCTAGCTATTACTCAAAGTATGTAAATGATGTTGATAGAAAAATCGGCATTTGCCAGCTTACATTTTCCAAGGGACGGAACTCGATGCCTTCTATGTAAAATTCACCCGAGAGACCACAGTCTTCCAAGAAAATTTCTAGATCTAGAATACTCTCCTCGGTGCTGTTAAACTGATACAATTCTACCACCAACTGTTTACATTCGTTCTTACCTGCAAAGTGCAGAATTGAAAATTTTGTCTTCCCTTGTATTTTGTACCTCACGCCTACATATTTTTGTTTCATCACCTCTATTTCACTAGTGTGTAAGACAAGGTTTAAGTCGTATGTGACATCTGGTGACAAGAATAATGGAGTTGTCACACATAGTTTGAATTCCATGAGACGTATCTTGTAGCAACCAACTGCAAATCTGAATGTAAAAGAAGCAAGGAATGATTACATTACCGTCAATCTGACACGTATTTTGAAAATAGATTAAAAACGAAAGCGATTAGTAGGAGGAAGCAAAGTCACCTTGATTTTTCCTTAGACGAGTATTGATCACTGTAATCTCTGTTTGGATCATCTAAACACAAATACTCTTCTATGGATACCATTACATGATGTTCTTCCATGTCATTTAATGATAACCACTGTCCACAAATATTTAGAGATTAATTACAAACATGCAGGCTTTGAATGAGAGGCTTCAATGGAAGTCGGAATCGAGTACATGTTTATCATAAGTTCATAACCAAACATAAGGTCATGTTTAGTGAGCGAATCTTTGTGGTTGATGACAAATTTTTATGTTTGGTTTTGAAATAGAAAATAAATAACATGGAGTAACTTATCAATAGTAGAAGTTAATCACTGATTTTCTACTTTTAGTAACATATCTAAAATTTCTACCTCAAACTAATCTTGTCAATAATAATAAGCGTTGACGAGATCGATCTCCAAAGTTATGTAACTTATTAGTATTTTTTACTTATTATATTCAATGATTTACAATGAAACATTAATTTTTTAATGAAAAAAAAAGAAAATAAAAAGAAAGAATCTAAACGAAAACTTAAATTTAGCTAGATGTGAAACTTGAATGGCTATAAATGAAAACGTGTTTTATATATCGTTTAGCTAACAGACGTATCACTGAATACTTGAGTGCAGAAAACCTTTTTTTACACTTTATGAAAAAAAAAAAAAAAAAAAAAAAAAAAAAACTCACAAGAAATCCTTTCTAAATTATTGAAATGCACCTCTAAAAAACATTGCATTGTAGTGGGAAATATACCGTTTGCAATCTTTATTTGGTACTGTTCCTATCTATTTCTACAAATAAACTATAACAAAGTAGTTAATTACTACCATTTCTCCAAAGATATAAATTAAAGAAAAGTAGCTAATTACCATTTCTCTAAAGATATAATCTAAAGCAAAGTAACTAATTACCATTTTACCCCCATTAAGGAGGACCCCTTTGGAGAGAAGCTCTTTGAATTCCTCCTAGGAACTGCAGAGCAGAGGATCTACTGCAGCATTAGCTATCTTTGCATACTCTTTCGGTAGCACCTGCATTTGAAGTGCGATCTGAAGTTTTTCCACAACAAGAGACATCGTTGGCCGTTCTTCACGAGCGTTCCGTAAACATTGAGATGCAATATCTGAGAATGTTTTCAATGAATTCAGTTGCATTTGTTTCCTAAGATCTTGCAAGATAATCTCATCTAACTTATTCTCTTCGTAACTCTTTTTCCACAAAGACACATAAACCTTTAAGTGACCCCTGATAGATTCAAAACATAGTTTCCCAGACAAGACTTCAAACAAAACTACCCCAAAAGAGTATACATCCGACTCTTTCGTTAGGGAATACGTCTCCATATATAATGGATCACAGTACCCAGGGGTACCTACGGGACTTGTGATAAGATGCGAATACTGCTGATGAGCAGGACCCATCTTTGAAAGCCCAAAGTCAGAAACCTTGGCAGTCATATTCTTATCTAGTAGGATGTTTGCACTTTTAATGTCACAGTGCAATACTCTTTGCTGTGTCCCATTTGGATCATGCAGGAAGCTTAGTCCCTTCGCAGCGTCAATGCATATCATGAGACGCTGCGTCCAAGTGAGATCAGCGGAAATTAAATAGCGATCGAGACTTCCACGGGATTCATACTCATAAATGAGGATCATCTCACCTCCTTGGCAGCAAAATCCCAGGAGAGATATCAGGTTTTCATGCCTGTAACATGAAAGCATTCTGATTTCTTTGAAAAACTCAGGGTCGCCTTGTCCGTATCTACGATCAAGGCGCTTAATAGCAACCAGACTTTTCTCTCCTGATTGAGAGTGAGACAATTCTCCTGCATACACTTTTCCAAAACCACCTCTTCCGATAACCTTGCTTTCATGAAAGTTGTTGGCGGCTGATATGATATCTTCCAGTTGGATTTTAAGATGTTTGAACTCAGTCACAAAGAATGCCATTGTTAGCTGATCAAATAATAATGGGAAAGATTAAATTGTAGAAAAAGAAGTACTGAAATTGATGTTTAAGAATGAAGAATAAGGGCAGATTTGAGTGCGGAGAAAGATTTATTTGCTGTGACTGGTTTTATAAAAGAAACTGCCATTTAATTTCAAGAAAAAGGAAAGTCACTTAACAATGAAAGATATATGATAAGATATGGTCACCTAACACACTCGGATGAAATAATTTTATGGAGGTTGCAATTACAATGAAATATCAATTGTTGAAAAGCAAAAAAGAAGTATTGAAAAAGGAAAAGTGAATGGAATTATTTCAATTAGCATCACTTCAGTGATAAAAGGTTGGCTTTAAAGAGAAAGTTGAAACAATAGTAAAACCTTTAAATTGATACTTATACGTGCTTTGTAACGAAATTCACGTTTTAGTGTTAGGTTAGGATAAGTATGTCTCTTTTTCAAGAGGATAAGCAAAAACAAACTAAAATCTCAATAGACTTGTTTACTAGGAATTGAACAAAACGAACTCCCATTTCTGTTTCAAGAAACACTTGTACAAATATTGTGACTTGCACTACATTGTTTGCGTAGACGACAAAAGATATATGAAAATTATGGACAAAAAATGTCTAATATAGAGAGATATGACAAAGAAAATGTAACGCAAAACCGTGCTGCTTCTTTGATTTGAATTCTTTCTAATGTTAAGGCACGGAGCATATCTTCAAATTCATCTCATTAAGCTTCGCTCAATGTAGGTTCAAGGTCCACACGCTGCACGAAAGAAACAATAGAAAAAAAAAGGTATAGATCACTGTTGGTAATCAAACAAACAAACGAAACGGAAGTTTTATGCAAATTACCAAACCAAATACAAAAGCATATTTAAAGGTACCAAACCTAAAATTCTAATTCAAAAGATACATGGAAAACTAATGTCATTGTCTTCTATTTAGAAGTGGCCAATGACCTAAAAACAACCAAATTCTAAACCGAGTCAAATTAAAAAAGATACCAAAACTTACGAAACAAACCCTAGAGTTTAAGTCAGTTTTTAAGAATCTTCACCGTGACTTGAACTCCTCCACATGTTCCAAACCAAATTTAAAATTCCAATTCCCAAACACTAGAGATACTAGCCTAATTCAAAACGAACGATCGATTCCCAAAAGCAATCTGAAACAAAATCGATCCATAACTAATGCCGATGACTTCGAAACGAACAATCAAATGTTAACCCACAATTTCAACACGGGTCAACCAAACCAGCTCAAACGATCTTCAACAAAGACAATCAAATTCGGGCAACCAACATCAAAGGCCCGACAAACGAAATACAATGAAATTTCATGCAAACGTGAAACTGATAGATAGTATGAAAGCAAAAAAGAAGAATTGAAAAAGGAAAAGTGAATCGAAGTGTGACACCAATAATTTCAATTAGTCACTTCAGTGATGAAAGGTGCGCATTTTATTTAAAGAGAAAGTTGAAAGAATAGCAAAACCTTTAACTTGATACTTATCCGTGCTAAAGTTGTTGGTGGTTGATATGATATCTTCTGGTTGAATCTCAAGATGTTTGAACTCAGTCACAAAGGATGCCATTGTTAGCTGATCAATCAAATAATTATGAGAAAGATCAAATTGGTGTTTGTAATCTCTCTAATGAAAGACAACTCACAATTCTCATATACTGAAAGATTTTTAAGAATTGAGAAGATATAAACACTTGAAGGCAGAGAAAGATTGGTTTCATGACTTCAATGACACCACTAACCGTAATTTATCACTTATCAAACATGAAATATGAGGCCATCCACTATGGTAAACTTTTTAAAAGGTTTATACTTGTATTATGACATTAAATTATAAACCTTTTTGTTTTATAAACCTATCCTCACTATGTTATAAACCTATTCAAGTGATATAAACTTCACACATAATCAAAAGCATTAAATTATGAAAAGGTTCAATATCCTAGACCTTTTCATGACACATAAGCTTGAAATGGATGCTCACTATAGTTTATAAGTTTTTAAACTTCTTCATAATTTTATAAACCTTTTCATAAACCCAAACGCATTGAAGGTGTTGTACATTTGGGCATGTCTAGAAGTGGGAATGAGATGGTTAAGTCAAGATCTGTGTACGTTACTAGAAAAAAATAATAATAATAAAAAATAAATATATATAAAAAAAAAAAAAAAAAAAAAAAAAAAAAAAAAAAAAACTCCTATTTATCCCATCAATTCTCAACTACGCATGATAACATAGATAAAGGCATAAAGCAGTTAAAACGTCAATACAGAGGCTGAAAAACAACTTCATAATAATCACAATATTCAAATAACATCGAAGAGAACCAAGTTACAGAGTTGCAAAGGGCAGATATGTATAATGACGGTTGTAATAGCTAGACTGGATAACTTTAATCAGTCAGTAAACTATGGGAATATGTCAAAATAGGTAATTTTTTGGTACGGGTCAGCCTGACCTGTTACATACTTGGTGTAAATCCTGTAATAACTAAATATAATTCAAAATTAGGAATCCAGAAAGAGTACTAATACAACAATATTGTATTTTCTTAAATGTATAATTTTTTGAGGTAGAATATAAATTCATTTTGGCCTGCAGCCAGCTTTTGACAAGTTAGATCTAGACACGTTACCTTTTGGTTAAGTTTTTTATTTATTTTCATCAACAACCCGGTGAGACATGAAATGTATCTCAAATGAACTTATTCAGTAAATGAGAATCAATCCAATTAACTGTCTTAACACGGAAAATACTTTAAATTTACTTCTAATGTTACTACAATAGTCTACTATTATTTTTAATGTTGCTACAATATTAAGTCGGGTCATTGTCACTGGAGCAACATACCATGTGCGTATGTAGACAATAATAGCTGATAAAATTGGGACCTGATGTTCAAGGCAGCCCTTTACGTGGGGTCAGCGTAGATGCTTTCATGACATGATTGCATAAGAAAACTTTTCAGCTAGGCCCAGACACAATGCACAATTATTTTCCGGGTGCATGTATCACATGATTGCATAAAAAAATGTATGTGTCGAGGTGTTAAGCACTAAAGAAATAGTGATCAGTTGTTATAATGCAACAAATAGTGATGTGTCCAGCCAGATTCAGATAACCTAATTTTATCAAAATTAATACTCCTAATAATATACTTTCAAGTTGAGTAAACAAATTGAGGATGGTTAGGATGTCCATTTATTTTACATTAAAAAATTTGATACTTAACACGCTGAATAATCAACCTTAATGAGTTAAGGGTGTAATCAGCAACACACGTGTACTCTCTTCACCTGTGAAGCATACCAGCAAAACTTCATATATACAAATGAAAGACTCATTAAGGGCTTTCTCATTCACTATGGGTAAACTGAAAGACATGCCAAAATCAAACAGTGATAACATTTAAAGTGAGTGGAATTGGTCAATGAAAAATTTCCATGCCATACCACATTAAAGAAAAGTCAGGCAATGCTTTGGCATATCAACAGGGTACAAAATCCAACGTTTAGGGCTCTGTTTTTCAAGGCTTTTCCTTATAAAAGAGATTTATAAGGAATAAAGCTATAATAATCAAGCATTCATGGAATATTGCAGTGTAATAAAGTGTCTTTCTGTCTTTCTTAAGTATTGCCCATTTTGACCCATTTATGTAATATAACAGAGTCACACAATGGAGTTAAAAGGCAGAAGTATTTAGATATGTTTAAGTAATTATTACCTCCCACTTCCAGTTATCATGATAAAAGGTTCAGTTCGCTACCAATTTAGTATCACCCTGCATTTGTAAGACCTAATATCAACTTTTCAGTCCACATATATCCCAAAATGATCCCTTTTCTATGCTTCAATTATAAGTGTTACTTGTTTCAAAAAATTATGCATTAGTTTTATAACCATGTACCTGAGCAAAGGAGTAATGCCTCCAAACATAGGAAGAATACAAATATATAAAAGATCCTCTTTATCAAACTTAGTAATATTCGGATAAAACACACCCTCAAACAAATGCCAAAAAGAAAATGTATGCATTTCATTGGAACACTCAAAAGCGTAAATATGCATTGACGACTAATGATGAACTGCCTAAAATACCCATTGATAGAATCATATCTTACGATTGAAAATCGGACGTCGGTCCTGCCAGTTTTGGTGCTCTTGTTTCTTCTTTCTCTGATTTCTTATTCATGGTTTAACTCCTCCATAACAATAAAATAGTCTATATTCCTTGCCTTCCCTATTACTTACTCTTTTGGCTCTCTTCGTCCTTCTGTAAGTAGTAGAAATCCGTTATAATCCGCTTTACAAAAGTCAAGCGCACAGTGCGACTGTGCAAGTAGTCAACAAGGTAGTAGCATAGATACACTAATCTGTTTTTCAATTTCTTTACCCTTGGTTGCCGTGGGAGGCGGTAAGAAAGAAGGAACATACATGCAGGAAAAATTATAACAATACATAATTTTCAACACTTAATTGGTGAGTACTAAACTCACGTACATATGCCTGTTTATTAATGATTTATACAAAATATCCCCTAATAATCAACAAGTTTCAACTTCATTTAATTTAATCTGCAGTATCAAGAAGGAGGTGTGTATTCAGATACACTAGCATCCTGCAAACTGCAATAGAGGTATGGAACACACTATGCCCACCCAAATTATGAATCATATATTTACATTCAGTAAGGTGTAAAACAAAATGGGTAACTTGGTTTGATTATCTAGTCCTAAAGTAACTCACCTACAGATTCCTCACCAAAAATTTAAGGTTATGCTTTCTTAATAACATGATGTTATAACCACCTACAAATTCAATAATATAGGGCAACTAACTTATACGGTCAACTGAGCAAGCTGAACCGAGAAAGTCTTGGCAAGCTCAAAGACCCTTGTGTACCAAGTCTATGTACGGATGAAGTATGTACAGACCACCTAGTAGAAGTTATATGTTTGAGTGGGTTAGAATTTTTCTAACAGTAAATGTTTGCATGTAACTTCACATAAGTTATCTAAAATTATTTCATCTGAGCTGATAACACTACAAAAGTAGAGGTAAGTCACGTTATAAAAAAATCCCAAACTCAAAGCTCTCTGAGAGAGCAGCCTGAGCTCAAAGCTTCCAAACTTGGTGACTTGCGAGCTAATCACTAGCCTACTGAACATTCTCTAGTTCAACCAATAATTCTATGAGGAGAATCATATTTCTACCAATCACTAGCCTACTGAACAAAAGCTTTTGAACCAGGTGCAGAATCCCCTTGAAACGACTCGAGAAACTCAGCATAAAGACGGGCTGTTTCATCCTCAGCCCTCTACATACATTTTTTTTTTTTAATTAAACTTTCGGTCAAATTCATACTAAATACCAGTGTTGTAAAAATCGGCCATGGCGGCCGATATGGCGGCGCCATGGCGCTTGGCGGTGGTCCACCGCCACGATATTTCCCATATCGGTCTAACTTGGCGTTTTGGTCAAAATCGGAGCTTGGCGGTCAAAATCGGCCTTGGCGGCGGTCGGTCAACGCCGGTCAACGCCGGTCAACGCCAGATCTGGGTTTTTTTTTTCAGATTCACGCTGGTCAACGCCGTTTAACTTCAGATCTAGGGTTTTTTTTTCATATTTACTTCAGATCTAGCCTAGATCTAGGGTTTTTTTTTCATATTCCTTTATAATTTATGTTGTATTTCAAATATATACATAAATTTCTTTATAATTTATGGTCTCCGATATATCACTGATATATCGCCGCCATATCGGTCTTGGCGCTTGGCGGTGGTCGACCGCCGAGGTACCGCCGAGCGATATTTACAACACTGCTAAATACACACAACTTTACAAAGTTAATAAATGCCCACAAAAGTTGTACCTTTTTCTTCGCCTCTTCTTCGCGATGCTTCTGAAAAGGCGTCTTCTTCCGTGTTATTGAAAAAGAGCTCATTTTACCACCAAAACGCTTTTATCTGCAAACCAAAAAACAATCAACATTAATTATGCACATTATTTGTAAAAGAACACACGCCTTCAAATTTGCTTATTTTTTTGTAAACATAAGCAATTTAGACACATAAAAAAAAGATATTATTTTCTTACAAAAACTTCAATCGATGGCAATAAAGTAACTTTACTCTCATCTCAACTAGCACTTTATAAAAAAGATGTCCCAAACTGTGTATCAAAAACTGCTGTTTTTGCAGCAACAATAAGCAGATAAGCAAAGTTTAAACAGGGTGGTCTGGGATTACTTATCTTTTTCTGCGTATAACCAAGTAATTAAAAGCTGCTTATTTCGCCCCTAACACTTCAAACTGCTTATCTGCTTGAATAAAAAGCAATCCCAAACACCCTCTAACTTAACATCTACTGCTTAAAAGTTTAAACTGTTGAAAATACCAATTACACATTGCCAATTTATTAATTTTCATTAATTTCATTTCCACAAAACCAAACTGATTAATTTTTAGAGATGTGATGAGAAACGGAAGCCTTGGTTTTGATAAATGAGGTTTTAAATTAAGTTACCGGTGAAAATAGTGGTTGCTGGAGGAATATTCCGGTGGATTGTGAGATGAAGTGTTATTCTGTTTATTGGGCTTGGGATTCTGGTTTTCTTTTTTATTTGTGTTATTTAGTAAACAAAATTTAACTTCTTTTTTAACTGTATCTATGTGTTAGTGTTATTTTTTACAAAGTAAGTACATTTTTAAATAAATATTAGAGAGAATTGCAAAAATCGTCCCTAAAGTTTGGAAAGTGCAAGGATCGTCCCTGTGGGAAACTTATGGGGCAAAAATCGTCCCTGGCCTACTTCAAATGACTAAAATACCCCTGCCAAACTTTAGGGACGATTTTTGCAACTCTCTTTTTCATATTCTTACTCAAATGGTCCCTGTGCTTCGCTAGGCATTACAAATTTAGTCCTAACATTTTTTTTAATTTATTTATTTAACTATTAATATTAGTATTATTTTTTTTATACGATTTCGTCCGTTTTTGTCCGTTTTTCTTTCGTTTTTGTCCGTTTTTCTTACGTTTTTTACCGTTTTTCTCACGTTTTTTTCGTTTTCATACGTTTTGTCCGTTTTCTTACGTTTTTGTTCGTTTTTCTCACGTTTTTTTCGTTTTCATACGTTTTTGTTCGTTTTTCTTACGTTTTTGTCCGTTTTTCTAACGTTTTTTTTCGTTTTCATACGTTTTTTTTCCGTTTTTCTTACGTTTTTTTCCGCTTTCATACGTTTTTGTTCGTTTTTCTTACGTTTTTGTCCGTTTTTCTCACGTTTTTTCTGTTTTCATACGTTTTTGTTTGTTTTTCTTACGTTTTTGTCTGTTTTTCTCACGTTTTATCGTTTTCATACGTTTTTGTCCGTTTTTCTTACGTTTTTTTCCGCTTTCATACGTTTTTGTTCGTTTTTCTTACGTTTTTGTCCGTTCTTGTTACGTTTTTTTTTGTTTTCATACGTTTTTGTCCGTTTTTCTCACGCTTTTGTCCGTTTTCATATGTTTTTGTCCGTTTTTCTTACGTTTTTATCAGTTCTTCTTACGTTTTTTCCGCTTTCATACATTTTTGTTCGTTTTTCTTACGATTTTGTCCGTTCTTGTTACATTTTTTTCGTTTTCATACATTTTTGTCCGTTTTTGTCCATTTTTCTTACGTTTTTTTCGGTTTTCATACGTTTTTCTCCGTTCTTTTTACGTTTTTTTCCGTTTTGGATGAAGTCTAAAGATTTTTTCTTTTAAAAAATAAAATTCTTTTCGAATTTTTTTTTTTCAAAAACTTTTTTTTTCTTTTTTTTTTCAAAAAAAATTTTCTACATCTTTTAAAAAAAATCGAATAAATATTTTTTAGAAAAAAATATTTTTAAAAAATATTTTTTAGAAGAAATATTAAAAAAAAATTAGAAAAATTTTGGAATTATTTAAATTTTTTTTCGAAAACATGTTTTTTGAAATTTTAAAATTCAAAAACATTTTTTCAAATTTTTTTTCGGAAACCTTTTTCTATTTTATTTTTCTATTTTTTTTTTTTTTTGAAAATTTTTTTTATAATTTTTTTGTTTGTGATGGACAGTGTAAACACTGACGAAAAAGTGGAAAAATGGAAGAAAAACGTATGAAAACGGAAAAAACGTAAGAAAAACTGATAAAAACGTATGAAAACGAAAAAAAACGTGAGAAAAATGGACAAAAACGTAAGAAAAATGAAGAAAAACGTATGAAAACGAAAAAAAAGTGAGAAAAACGGACAAAAACGTATAAAAACGAAAAAAAAACGTAACAAGAACGGACAAAAACGTAAGAAAAACGAACAAAAACGTATGAAAACGGAAAAAAAGTGAGAAAAACGAACAAAAACGTATGAAAGCGGAAAAAACATAAGAAAAACGGACAAAAACGTATGAAAACGAAAAAAATGTGAGAAAAACGGACAAAAAAGTAAGAAAAACGAACAAAAACGTATGAAAACGGAAAAAACGTGAGAAAAACGGACAAAAACGTAAGAAAAACGGACAAAAACGTATGAAAACAAAAAAAACGTGAGAAAAACGGACAAAAACGTAAGAAAAACGGACAAAAACGGACGAAATCGTATAAAAAAATAATACTAATATTAATAGTTAAATAAATTAATTAAAAAAAAGTTAGGACTAAATTTGTAATGCCCAGCGAAGCACATGGACCATTTGAGTAAGAATATGAAAAAGGGAGAATTGCAAAAATCGTCCCTAAAGTTTGGCAGGGGTATTTTAGTCATTTGAAGTAGGCCAGGGACGATTTTTGCCCCAAAAGTTTCCCACAGGGACGATCCTTGCACTTTCGAAAGTTCAGGGACGAAACGTGCAATTTGGCCATACTTTAGGGACGATTTTTGCAATTCCCTCTAAATATTATTTGATGAATTTTGTATTTCTAAAAGAAAGTGTATATTAAATGGTCAAAGCTAAAAACACATAATATATTTTTGATAAAAGATCAGGACCAAACCTCCACCCTCCATCTTTATTTGACATTAATCCCAACAATTTATAAAACTCACTTTCATCTTTTTTTTTTAAATATTAATATCTTTTAAACCATTAATCATCAAGCGAAAAAAAATATACCGTTACAACGAGCATTTAATTATCTTTCTATAGATAGCCACTTTGACATATTTTCGACAAGAAAAAAATTATTTTTTTCACGTTTTTTTTCGTGGCCAAAAAATCACATGTGATATATATCATATGTGATATTACACTAATATCACATGTGATATTGATATTACACTAATATCATATGTGACATTACATATCACATGTGATATATCACATATGATTTTTTCGGCTACGAAAAAAAACGTGAAAAAAACGATTTTTTTTTTTGTCGAAAGTATATCAAAGTGGCCGTCTATGGAAAGATAATTAAATGTTCGTCGCGATGGTGTAATTATTTTCGCTTAGCGATTAACGGTTTAAGAGATATTTAAATTATAAAAAATATGTGAAATATTAAAATGATTTTAATTTTAACCATTGATTTATTTTTAGATGGATGGTGGGATGAGTCCCTTAGTATGCGAGGAATCTTTGGTTTTTAAAATAACTCGACTCTATATTTTTTGAATATAATATGCTAATGTATCTGCTAAAATACTTTCTATTTTTTTCTCAAAATCATTAATGTGATTGGTTTTTTAACAAGTTATTTCCTACGTGGCATTTTAATTTTTTAAGCATTATCCACATGTTCTAAATATTTATATTATCCAAATTTTAGTCCGAAAACAATATATAACTCACTTTCCACCAAAAATCTCCAATTAATAAAAATAAATAGGCTGATTGCATCTTTATGTAGGGGTGAGCAAACAAAACCGAAAAAACCGAAAGCGAAATGAAAACCGAAAAAAACGAACCAAAAAAACTGACCGAAACTAAAAACCGATGGTTCGGTTTTTAATTTTTCAAAAATCGAAAAATACGGTTCGGTTTCGGTTTTCATCCAAAAACCAAACCGTAAAAACCGAACCGAACTGATTTTATTATATAATAATATATAATGATTATAATATGAATAAATAACTAAATAAATCAAATTTATAAATTCATATTCGTTTTGTGGGTAGATTTTTAATATCTTTATCTTAATGTTTATGTTTATATGCGTGTTTGATGTGTCGTGCGTTTACTGGAGAATACATATCAATAAATATACGACAATGATCACACTATATGTATGTTCACTTGTATGTGTGTAATTATAGAATTATGAAATAAACATTATTATGCTTAGATTGATCAAAAAAATGAATAAGAATAACCAAATTTCTATGTAATACAAGTTTGTTGGTATAAATTTGTCATGCCAAAATATAAACAGTTAGAAACCGAAAAACCAAAAACCAAACCGAAACCGATAATAAACCGAAAAAACCGAACCGCCAAAAACCGAATGGTTTTGGTTTCGGGTTCTATAAAAACCGAACATGATGGTTCGGTTTCGGTTTTAGCCAAAAACCGACCCAAACCGAACCGTGCACACCCCTATCTTTATGTATCTTCTTTGCCACGTTTTCTAACTTTATGTAGCGTATTAAAATTTTTTCTTTTTGGTATATCATACTTTTGACTTTCGTCACCTTGTTGTATCATAGACCAATTGTGTGTATCCTTTTTACCATTTTACCCCTAATCTGATTAATTTGAGTGTGTAAATTATAGGGGTATAATGGTCAAGTAGCATGATGTTTAAAATGAGATTAAATCAGAACAATGTCTAATGAGTATCCTTTCATTGACCGCAGTACAACGACAGTATCAGTAATCATGTTGTTCAAACATTTTTCTATTATTTTTATTTTTGTTAAATGTGGTGTCACAAAATGTAATTGGGAGTGTACAAAATATAATTGCTCAACACGTATTTGGTTCACAATGTATTCATTACAAAAAGTAAATAACATAAAATACTTATTAATTTTCCTTACACTTCAGTTTTAAATCAAAAAGATAATCAATCTATATGGGTCTAATGTCAATGTCTTGTACCATAAGCCCACTAAGATCCTTGTAACAGGGATGCGCTAAAGTAAGACCCATAGAGATTGTTTCCATAGTGGTTTGGGTATGAAATTCCCATACTTTTACTTCCATCCAGCCATCACTTCTTTCGTGTTCTCATCAAACTTTGGTCCAATAACAGGGGTTTCTGGTGGTCTTACTAGATAGGCAAACCTACCAAAATTAACTTCCATAGGAGCCTTGAATGTGGATTGGTCTTGTGGTAATTTGTAGACAAGGTAAACTGCATACGTTGTTTAAAGCGATACTACTTTAGATTTCGATTTTTCTCTTAATTTCAAATCTGTAGCTAGTTGTTGTTACAAGCACTTCTCCAAATTTGAAGAAACATAAAAACTCATCATTTATGTAATAGATTCAGAAAGTGTTTAAGGTTTGCATGTAGTAGAAGCCAACTAACGTGTCGTTTATGTTTATTATTGAACACATGGACTTGCTAAATTTTAAAAAAACGGGGAGGTTTTACAAGTGCTTACTCATTCATTATAAATAAACTGAAAGACTGGTCATAATACATGCTATCACGCACCAAAGCAAAGTCCTACAATGCTTTGGGTACCGTGGGCTACAAAATCCAATCTTTAAAAATCTATTTATAAGCTTTTCATAATTGATGGCTTATGTTCTTGAGCCTATTTGAGTTTATTGTGCTTCAATATTCAAGCTTTCTATAACGTACAGCTATAAGGAGATCAACAGAATTTTGAAAGTTTTCCTATGGTGTCAACAAATCACTAAAGGCAGAGTTAAAGTGGCATGGAAATATATTTGTATACCATATAATCAAGGAGGTCCAGGGTTTAAATATTTGGATAAATGGTATACATCAAGCATTTATGGGATATTGCAGTGTAAGTGTCTTTCTTAACGATTACCTGATTTGACCCATTTATGGAATAGAATGGAGTCACACAATGAAGTTAAAATGGACAAGTGTATTGAAAGTTATACATGAAAATTTAGACAAGTGTCATAATGTCCATAAATTGGGAAAGGGGAATACACTTTAGTGTGGCTTGTAAGCAATTATACTCAAATATGAAAGATGTAAGTGGCATTTTGAGTGGTATACAAAGTCAAGTTATACGCATCTAAGTTCATGTTTTAACCTTTGTGAAAATATGTAGTTGTAAGGAAAAACTTAAAAAGTAAGGGTGTCCCATTTGCCGATAAACATGTATGGGAAACTATTAGAACTAAGACTCCAAAAGTGCAGTGGTTTTCCTTGGTATGGCACTCTTAATGTATTCCTACACATACATTTTCCTTATGAATGACATTCCATAAGGGCTACCAACACAATATAAGTGAACTATATGGGGATAAGACAGTGATGGTATGCACATTATACTAATAATTGTGAAGCACACACATTCTCATCTTTATCCTTTTGCACATAATGCATGGGTCTAGTTGCAAAAATCAATGGGTCTAGTTGATGGCCAATTGTAACACCCACTATCTGAATCCTATTAATAGATTGGAGATAGGGCTCACTAATCAACTGAGATTGCTAAATGAAGAAAACAATCTGAATTAACAGTGAAATGGTTTGTTATTTGTTATTGAGATTTGTTTACAAAAAGGAGAAATTGTTTACATCGATGAATGACCTTTACAACAAAGCAGAGTAATCTTTATACAAATGAGAAATGGCAGAAAAAGTAGTTTGGGTTGGTTAAAACACGTGCAGGTCACGTGTTGTATCTAAAATGTTGACTTTTGGCTTTGACTTCAATAGTACGTGTAACAAAGTTCTTACAACAATGATCTTAAAAGCTTAACCATGTATACGTTCAGACTCAAAGAGTTTATAATTATGGCGGATATAACAGCAAAAAGGCATAACAGATCATTTCAAACACATTATTTTCTACATATATACGTAAACTACATTCTAAATCTAAACAAACACAATTTCATACGTGCTGCTACGAACTCTTCCCAAATAGACAAACTTCCATTGGAACAAATGCATGCAATCGCATCACCATACTCTGGCGGAACCCAAACAACCTTTGCAATGCTTCCATCATTAACCTATTCAATCAGCAAAACTCATCTCAATCAGTTAATGACAACGCTTGCTAACAACGTTACATTCAACATAAAAGATTAAAGTAACATAAATCAATCATTATTTTCCAAAACAAATAGTCCAATCTTCAAACAATTAGATCCATTTCACCGAACAAATACATCGAATCTAAATGAATACAAATAACTCATAATAAGGCTGTAAAATACACCGAACGTTCAACCAACCAGTTGATCGTTCTGCAAGAAGTTCATCTACATTCATTTACTCATTAAAAGAACGAAGATGAACATCTATTATGCCTATTCACTTATACGAAAAAAATACGCAGAAAGTACTTGGTCAAAAGCATATGAATATCCATCCGTTTATGTTCATTTCGCATATTTGCTTGTTTATACAAATATTATATCTACATTATATATCTTCAAAGTTAGACCACTATCTATCAATTTTAGATTATTAGGTATGAAGAAATGACCAAAGGAGTCCAACTGCGACATGTCACTTTCCCTTCTCTACCACTGCCCGACCACTTTTCACATGTTTTGTTTCTATTGTGGCTCAAAATTTCCACAAAAACAGACGAAAAATTCCCTACATTGGAACCATGGGCTCCCTCATGACGGACGACAACTGCCTGGTTCTCTAAAGAACACAATCCTATAAACTAGATCAATTTTAATCTTAATTATAATAATAACAAATTAGGCTAGCTGATCACATAGTATTAGTGTTTTGCCCAACTATACATACTCTGTGACCATACGATAAGGTTCAAAACTTACTATTAGTCAAACACAGCCTACGCAATCATCACATATAAATTTGACAACTGGACTATTAAGTGTTTGTATGTTTCATAATAGCAACGAATTAAAAGGTTGCAGAAAGAGTAAGATTGGAGTTGCTTTGAGTCAGGAACTATATACTGTGACTTCCATTGTCCCATTAGAAACGGAGACAATAGCCAGATACTTGATAAAAGGGTTTTCTAATGTACTCCTGTTTTTAACATCTTAACCTATCATGACCTTTTGACGTAGGGCAAAACAAGCAGAAAAACACAAATGCAGCATTGTATGCATTAAGTGAAACCGATTTCAATATATGGGAACGCAAATAGAACCAAATTTTATGCGAATGATTTGATGGAACAAGTACAGTTTGGTATTTATACTATGATATACCTTATTTGTTACTGACTTTTTCCTCTAAAAAGCTTGGCTGCCATCTTTGGAAAGGTTCCACGAACACCACATTGGGTTCTTTGCCCTTTGATAGGCCATTATCTCCTTCCTGGAAAGTCATTATGCGAAAGTCAGAATGCATAATTATATAATAGGAAAGTTAACCAAAAGAACAAAATTGCTTATGGAATGGAATAAAGAAACTTGAGCTGGTGAGGGCATGGGATTTTCTTCCACTTTTTGCTGATGACTTGGGATTTCTTCAATAGAAGGGTCATCCTTTACTTCAACTTTTGGATTGTTATCAACAACATTAAGGTCTTTGCATACCTTGTTTGCCTCAGACATTTTGTGTATACAGTTCAACAAAGACCTGATGGCACAATAATTCAATATCGAGTTATATCGTTTCAAGACTTTCGTAATGAATAAGAAATATACGAAGCTATAGTCCAAACTCTCTTACCCCACATCTTGCCCAAAAAAAAAGTGCCTTATAAAACTAACTTTTGCGGGGTAGTATTATCACTTAAGACTAATGATGTTTTTCTTCACATAATTTGTAGCCTGTAACTAAGGGAGTGTTTGGATCCGCATTTTCATAGTGACTAGTGCATAGTTCTATAACTAGAATCAGATTGCCAAACGCAACAAATAAGTGATTTAGGCATAGTTAGACGATTCTATATCTTCCCAAAAATATTAGTTCTGTTGCAGCAACATATCTTATCAAAACCTAACAACTTTAATATTACACACAAATTTATGAATAAAATGAGTTTTGTGTTCAGACTTGATAATCAAACACATTTACTAATCTCTGCTCAGAATTTGTTGTTATTTATTGCCAAAACTACATTTACTCGTGCCTAAGGTCTACAAACAAACAACTCACTCACACATTTGATCGAACACTTGTGTTACACATATAATCCACAACATTTTTACCAAAAGAAAATACACACAACTCAGTCAGACATTTCAACAAACACTTGGATTACACTCTAAACATACATAAAAAGAAACCCGCATTCATCCTCTTGTTCACGTGGTATGATTAATGAACCGTATTTGCTGTAAACAGCATGGTAACTTTTGTTTGCATCTTGTCACAGATCTGATTGGTTTGTTGTACGTACAAGAAAGTATTTTGTGTTGGTGCTTTGAACTTTAAAGTGAGTCTCTTTTTAATTCAAGACTCTTTTATGTGCAAGGAAATAATGAAACAAGAACCTGAAGTAAGCAGCAAAGAAAAATAATGAAACAGGAACCTGGAATTGGTTTGTTCAAATAAAAAAAATAGAGTATTAAACTCGGTAATTATAAGATGATAAAAACCCGATATATATATATATATATATATATATATATATATATATATATATATATATATATATATATATATATATATATATATAAAAAACCTAACTCATCTAAAACTTTGAATCTACTACAATATGGAAGCTAGTAGATACTAAATATAGAGAACGAAACATATTATTAAATTTTTATTGTTGAAATTTTTAGCACATTAAAAATATTAAAATTCCCTCAATTATTATTGAAATACACAACATAATCGTTGTTCAATGTTTTGATATAGTTTCCTAATTACACCAGTCTTAGATAATTTACTATTTACAACAACTTAACATTCGAAACTATACAATTGCATTCTCATTTTTTTTTCTTCTTTGGGATGGGAGTGGGTGGGGGGTTGGCGAACTCGAGTTTGCAAATCGATCAAAGAAACATTTATCATGGGGGCAAGTTGCATAAAAAGGTACCAGACTTATGAATTAATTTAAGTATCCAACATTAAAAAAAAAAAAAAAAAAAAAAAAAAAAAAAAACCCTTAACGTATCAATGTTTTTAAAAGTGTAGGAGTTAAAGGAATTTTTTACCCGAATCCAAACAGTCACCTTGAACTTAAGAACTAGGTAGAGAATACTAAGACCTTGAACTTTGTAGTGTAACTTGTAGTTTGAAGATCAAAGGATCATGGTGTTAGGGATTTATGTTGTGGCGTTTTTAGTGATGAGAAAGGAAGGAGATGAGCTTGTATTTATAGCATGAAGAGGAGGTGCAAGGAAGGTGCCTAGGAAGGTTCATTGAGGAGGTTAGTTTTTAGGATATTTAGGAATCTTTCTTAGCAAGTTTTACACATGTATGGATCCTAGGGCTTAAGGCATGAGATCATGACACACAATAGGTGAATCCCCCCCCCCTCTAAGTCGGCCAAGGCTGATCTAGGGTGACTAGATGAGTAGTCATGGTCTTATCTAAGTTACGGAGTGAGTTTTGGTCCCGGTAATCGCTAACGGTAAGTCGTTAAGTCATGAAACTTAAAATCGGGTATCCTAAAAATATGAAACTTGTAAATATGCTAGAACTTATCAATATACTCCATATTAAAATATAAAATGAGCGGTAGGTTCTATTGGGTGCTAAAACCCTGCTAAAACTGGAAACACGGGTCTAAAACGCGTAATACGTAAAACGTACGAAAGTTGCGTAAAATTTAGAAAAGTAAAATGTAACTTTTCTAATAGGATACTAATGACTTAAAATGACTTATAATGTTTAGGCTGGGCTCAGTCTAGTGTCGGTTGGTATTAAATGTCTTTTAGACATAAAACCGTAAGCCTAAAAATCAAGGAATGACTTATAAAATCAAGGAATGATTTTTGGTCAAAGGAGGAGGGAAAAATATGTTGACTTATTCTAATAAGTTGAAAACTCAAATCGTCTTAGAAACGCGGTGTAGGTATAGGCTAAGGTTACGGCTGAGTAAAAACGCTTAAAACTGAAAATTCCAGTTTTTCACGGCCGAGGCTTATTTTGGTCATGTTTTTCACAGTCATGATTAATTCTCAAATAAATCATGAGTGTGTCAAACATTTTTCTGATGCGGGGTCACTTAACGCGGTCGAGTTTCGTTGTGCGTAGAATTTTTGAATGACGTTTTACCCTAAAACGTGTAATTCCTTAATAACTTTCACGAAAATGATCTGATGAGTGTCAAACTTTTAATTTGCTATGGTAATGATTTATCACTCGAGGCCAAGAAACAAAAATCAAATTTCGGGAAAAATGAATAGTAAAAGTGAATAGTAAAATTTCCTGAGAATAGTAATTAACCTGAAATTGCGAATTGTTACACACTATATGAGCAACTATATATATACGTCTACGTCTACAAAAGTAATAACGATATAAGCAAGATAATAAGTAAGATATGGAAAGATCTAACCGCGAGTCAAAGGATTTATAGTGGTTCGGCTACAAGGACACCTTCCTTGCCCTACTCCACTCCTCGAGTCACCTACTCGAGAGTTTTATTCACTATGTCAACAAGTTCCCTTATGGCGGAGAAAACCTTACACACCAATATACACACCACAACTTCGTCACAACTTATTCATAACTTCTTCACGACTTGGCACACCTTCTTTACAACTTGTACACACCACTACTACTTCACAACTTCACACTACTCCACTACTTCTTCTTCACACCACTACTTATATCTCACTACTTCTATTCACAACTTCTACTCCTAGATCTATCTAGTTACACTACTATTACACATTTACAATGAATGTACACAACAACTAGACTATATACAAAAAATCTACAATACTTCACAACTTGATGTTGAAGGAGTATTCTTCTCTTGCACTTTGAGAGATGAGAGGTGAGGGAATGAATCACTTGAAACAAGGATTAACAATTATATGATCAAAGGGTTTTTAGGAGGATGTTTTTCAAAAATATATAATAAGTTTGTTTAATTTTATAAACTTTGTATTATTTAAATAAACATCCCTTTGATCATAAAATGTATTAGTCACTTGTTTATTCATACCTTAAGTGATTATGTTGGATGAGATGATATAAACTTGCTTAAAACTTGTTTACGTATTAACTTTGCGTTTAATGTTCTTATATTTTGTGATCGTCAAAATTTAAGGATATCGAAAGATATTAATAACGTTTTTATACATTATTTATATCAACATTTTTACCAAAACAAAATACACACAACTCAGTCGGACATTTCAACAAACACTTGAATTACACTCTAAACATACATAAAAAAAAAAAAAAAACCCGGATTCATCCTCTTGTTCACGTGGTATGATTAATGAATCATATTTGCTGTAAACAACATGGTAACTTTTTTTTGCATCTTGTTACGGATCTGATTGGTTTGTTGTACGTACAAGAAAGTATTTTGTGTTGGTGCTTTGAACTTTAAAGTGAGCATAGAAGTGGGAGTATAATATTACGCTTTTAGACCCATATAGTGCATTCTCTTTTAAATTCAAGACCCTCTTAAGTCCAACGACAAGAATAATGAAACAGGAACCTGTAAAATAGAGCATCAAACTCGTTAATTATATAAGACAATAAAACCCAATATATATATATATATATATATATATATATATATATATATATATATATATATATATATATATATATATATATATATATATATATAAATCCTAAATTCATCTAAAACTTTGTAACTATGACAATATGGAAGCTTGTAGATATCTATCTATACTACGTAAGTACGTATGTAGAACGAAAAATATTATTAAAATGTTATTGTTGAAATTTTTAGCACATTAGAATTAGAGTCGAGTTATTCTACAAATCAAAAATTACTCACATATCAAGGGACTTATCTCCACCATCCATCTAATCTATCTAAAAAGGAAATCAATGGTTGAGATTAAAAGCATTTTAATATTTCACTCATTTTTTATAATTTAAATATCTCTTAAACCGTTAATCGTTAAACGAAAATAATTACACCATCGCGACGGGCATTTAATTATCTTTCTATAGACGGGCACTTTGATATACTTTCGAAAAATAAAAAAAAAATCGTTTTTTTCACGTTTTTTTTTCGTAGCCGAAAAAATATCATATATGATATTACATATCATATATGACATGTAATATCATATATGATATTACATATCATATCATATATGATATGATATGTAATATCATATATATATCATATCATATATGATATTACATATCATATATGATATGATATGTAATATCTTATATGATATTACATATCATATATGATATGTAATATCATATATGATTTTTTCGGCCACGAAAAAAAACATGAAAAAAACAAAACAAAAAAAATTTTGTCGAAAATATGTTAAAGTGTCTATCTATAGAAAGATAATTAAATGCCCGGCGTAACGGTATATTTTTTTTCGCTTAACGATTAACGGTTTGAAAGATATTAATATTTGAAAAAAAAAGGTATGAAAGTGGGTTTTTTAAATTGTTGAGATTAATCTCATCCATTAGATTAAATAAAGATGGAGGGAAGATGGATGGTGGAGATTAGTCCATTGGTATGTAAAAAAAGTTTGGTCCTCAAATGATCTTATATCTTATAATTATTATAATACCCTCATCTAAAACTTTGTAACTTTGACAATATGGAAGCTAGTAGTCTTATATAATTTACTATTTACAACTTAACATTCAAAACTACATAATTGCATTTTAACACTTTATTCTCCCCAAAACTACATAATTACAAAACTACATACTTACAATTCGAGTTTGCTACAATACTTAATAGTGAATAATAAAGCATTGCATTAAACTTAACAAACAATGCTTATTTATTATCATTCCTGTTCATCACCCTATAATACCCTCAACCAAGCACCCTCTAATAGAAATATTGATTGTCCAATGTTTTTTATATTAATATTTAGTGTAAAAATTAACAAACCACAAATATGTATTTTGTACTTATTTGCAACACTTGAGTTGCTTAAAAAAATAATAATAATAAAAAAAATTAAAAAAAAAAATCACCAAATAATAATAAAACTAAGAAAAATAATATCATATTTGATAACTCACCATTTCATGAATAAACGGTCAAAGCCTTGTCTTCTTCGTGCGGTTAACAGAAATTGGAGCTCAATTTTCACAATATCTCCCACAAATCAACTTACGAAAATTAATAAAAAGTGCAAACAACATTATCAATAAATTGCACACTACAAAACCATTGCAAAAAATCATCTATATGGGTCTCAGCTCAATTCCTTGTACTATGAGCCCCTTAAGATCCTTCTCACCGTGATGCCAAAATTTAAGATCCATAGGAACTGTTTGGTAGTAGTAAGTTTTAAACTGCCATACTTTGACTTCCATCCAACCATCGGTCCTCTGTTGCGGAAGGGCAGTCCCTTTGTATCTATTAAGTGGGTTGTAGGTATTTTCATCAAGCTTTGGTCCGATAACTGGGGTGACTGGAGGGCTTACTAAATAGATAAACCAAGGATATCCAAGGTAAAAGGCAACATTTTCATCCTCCACCTGAATAGGAGCCTCAAATGTTGATTGGTCTTGTGGTAATTTAAAGACAAGGTAAGCTGCATATGTTGTTTCAGGTGATACTTCTTGGGGTTCTATTCTCCTCCGAATTTTGTAGCCGCCTGTTATTACAAGCACTTCTCCAAATCTGCAGAACCAAAAAAGCTCATTACTTACGTACTAAATTTGGAATGTGTTTAAGGTTTCCAAGTGGTAGAAGCCTACTAATGTATTAAGTTGTTTATGTTTATTGTCTAACAGGTGTCATAACACATGCCGACTTCAAACAGTGATAACATTTAAACTTAGTGGAATTGGTCAATGGAAAATTTACATGCCATCACACACCAAACCAAAGCCATACGATGCTTTGGCATACTTGGGATATTCGGATTTACTAGGCTTCAATAATCAAGGAGGTATGCTCTTATTCATTAACTGATACACTAATCTAGTGAGAACAACTCACTAGATCGTAACACTAACAAAGAACAGCTTTGATGAGATTATTCCTTTTCAATTATCACAATGAACAAGATACTAAACACATACTATTTTTCATCATTTTATACTGAACTGTAGCTTACTATTAAGAAGATGACACAAAAGGTCCCTGTACTTTCAATAAGGAACTGTATGGCTCTTGTGTAATATTGATCCATAACAGGAGGTTTCGGGTTGAAAGATTTGGATCAATAGAATGAAACTCAAATCATCAAGAATTTACGGAATATTGCAGCATAATAAACTGTCTTTCTTAACTATTACCCATTTTTGCAATATAATGGATTCACACAATGAACTAAAAAGGCAGAGTGTTTGGGAAGTTAAACACAAGAACTTAGACAGTTGGAGATGAAAGAACTTGTATGAGACAAGAGATAAAGTGAACTCTCATGTTGTCCATAAATTAGGAGTGGGGAATCCAATTCAGTTGCCATTGGAGTGGCATAAAATATATCCTAAAGTTACAAGCAACACATAGTCTGTAATCCTTTGTGAAAAGATGTAATGGTATTGGAAAAACTCAAAAGGTAAAGAAGTCGTGTTTGCTGATAAACATTTTTGGATTAAAAGACAAACTCCAGAAGTGCAGTGGTTTCCCTTGGCATGGTACTCTCAGTGTAATCCTATACATACAAATCTCCTATGGATGGCAATTCAAGAAAGGTTACAAACACAGAATAAGTCACTAGATGGGATAAGTGGAGTAATGGGCCAAGTTGCAGATATGATTGGGTTGAATGGGTTGACTAATGGTTGGCAAGATATTATTCATGATTTTGCTCCTAGATCATAAAACGACATTTGGAGCATCCTTAGAACTTAGAATACTCGTACTTGCTGCTGCTGTATACTTCTTATGGCAGGAAAAAGATCACAGAATTTCAGAGATGAAAGTGAGTTGGGCGTGCTGTATGCAAGGATTATTGAAACTATAAAGCTTAAGCTAATGAGTTTTAAAGTGAAGCCAAATGAGGTAGCCCTCCATGTAGCAAAGCTGTGGAATGTGGGCATGAATATTCAGAATTCTGATAGAGGAAACAAGGGTCAATAGAGCTGTGTTCTTTAAACCAGTAAGATTTTTTTATCATTACTTTGTAGTGATGGTTTAGACTTCATATTGTGAAGATAGTTGTGCAGAATGGATTGCTTAATGTATAGATATCAATATTAGTCTATTCAAATATGGATTGTCACTTAAGGTGGATATGCACTAGTGCACTACCAAACTAAATTCTAACATTTCTGCCAAAATTTATCATATCTCAGTTGCGTGCAAGAGAAAGATTCATAAATATATAAAATTTCTTCATAGACTCTCTTTATTCCTATGCAGTTGCAAAGTTGTGCAAACATTAGCATAAGATATAAACTATTACTGAAAAAATGGCAAGAAATATAAAGGAAGAACCTTGATTCGTTGGAAGACTCCCAATTTGAGTTATTTGTGGCTATTACAAATCTTGCTGCTCTTGCAGATAGCATTTGACATTTCTTCCCATTTTTGTCAACAAAGAACCACTATAAATCGATAAAGATACGGTAAGTGCAGGAATATTATGTTTGAAATGGGGTTTTGAAAATTGGAAGTCATTCATATTAAAAATATACCTGATGACCATCATCAAGCAGGAACCCTTTGCAAAGAATTGAGTATAGTTCCTTCTTTGTTTTCCACTCCAAACTAACTTTTGACAATTTGAGTGTTTCTTCATAATCATTTGGTATCTGTTGTTCCCAATACGTGTCTGAATCTGATATGGCTTCGATATCCTCCACCCTGTCATCCTCTAACAATTGATCTTCCACCTACATATGAAGTTTAGCTATAAACAATGCAATAGTACTTATTTCCTCTTAAGAACCTATTCATTCTGTGGGGCTTCCATCTAACTTCTATAAATACCTTATCTCTATTGACAATTTATTTGTTTTAAGTTTCTAACTAAATTTTAAATTCTATTAGCAATTCATAATCCACCCGTCCCAACCCAACCATCATTTGCCACCTGTATTTCAAAATATTCTGGTGGTTGACCTGTTTTGTAAGAATGTTTAAGATACAAGATGCCTTCTACACCTTCTATACTGGTGCAGGATTATAGATTTTTTTTTTTTTGAAAAATGGCCCGTTTCGATCCCAACCATTTTGGACGTATTACCTGTCCCAAACCAACATGACCTTATTGGCAATTGTAATTCAGGATATTCTTGGCAGTTAACCTCATTTGTAAGAATCTTTAAGTTTCTAAAACTATCATAGAAAAGGACTAAGATGAATAAACTTGTATATGACAGCTTACTTTTTCCAGGGGCTGAAACAAGATGCCTTCTACGCCGTATATTCCGGTTCCAGAATTTTGAAAAATAATTTCAAGATCAACAATACTCCCATCGCTAGTGAATTGATACAATTCAGCCATTTGCAGATAATCATCTCTCCGATTTGCAAGGTACACAACAGAAGTTGTTGTCTCCCCTCTTAATCGGTACTTGAGGTCTATGTACACTTGTTCACCACTTGAGGAACTGTAGTACACAAGGTTTACAGTGTATGTGATTGATGGAGACAATAACTGAGTCTTCACATGTGTTTTGAATCCCTTATTGTTTGTTTGATAAAAGCCTGCTGGGAATCTGCATGAAGAAGAAGAAGAAGAAGCAAAGAATGATGCATCAATTTATATATATACTTATGAAACAATAGGGATAAGTCTGAGTATGACAAGTCACCTTGAAACTTCATGAGACTCATATCGAGAAGGGAAATGTTCATTTGGAATCAAACAGTCTTCCATGGATATCATGTGACAGTGTTCTCCTTTCTCATTAAGTGAGAACCACTGCATAATTAGTATGTTGGGAATTAATTCTACTCAGGTTATCTTTATAAACTGACATAACCAATTAATTACCATTTTGTAATCTTTCAGGTGGATTCCTCTCGAGAGAATCTGTTTTAGTTCATCACGTGATGTGTAGAAGAGAGATTGTGAGGCAGCCTCGATTATGTATTGGTACTCTTCAAACACCGGAAGTTGCACCTATATAATAACATATCCAAGCAAGTGAGCCATACATTCGGGTTAAGTGTCATTTTTTCTTTAAAACTTTTATAAATAACATAACCATTGACAATAAACTGCTTACTTTTTCTTCAGATGGTTGGAACTCAATGCCTGCTACTAGTAGACTGGGAGCACGTACTTCAAACTCAAATTGAAGGTCTGCAGTTGAGTGTTGGCTTGTAAAGTGATACAAAGGAACAATGAACCATCCATCTTCTCTCATATATGAAGGGTAAATTATGGAAACTTTTGCCTCTCCATCTATTTGGTATCTCAGGGGGTTATATGAATTGACCTTCGATTTATTATAAAATCGGAAGACAAGGTTGAGGGTGTATGAGATATGAGGTGTCAAGTATTCACCTCTCACACGTGCTTTGAATCCATTCGATTGATATTGGTAACAGAGGCCCCCTGGAAATCTGCATAAAGAAGAATAAAGGCAGCAATTAATTAGAGAAAAAGGATGGATAAAGTTACTGAATACCAGCAAAAGGGATAAAATAAGAGACCTTGAATTAACAATATCATAATCAGACAGATCTTTTAAACGGTGGGCTTTACTTTCATCGACACAGGCTTGAATGTAAATCCTTTGAATGTGTTCCCCCTTCTCATTTATACACACCCACTGCACATCCAATGAAAAATAAAGTTCACAATTAATTATTGTTAGGGTTTACAAGATGAGAGAATCAGGGTCATGCCTTTTAGATTTGGGTCAAGGGAATTGGGCCCAAGTCTAGTTGGTAATTGCCAATGATAACAATGTTTCATTTTTTGTTTTGTGCCAAGTTTCTAATAGTACATGAAATTGGATTAAATTTGATGATTCAACTATGACACATTTGAGATGTCATTTTTAACAAATTGAGTCATATTGGTTTTATAGGTAAACATAAATATGTAATTTGGGAAGGCTTTTTTTTTTTTTTTTTTTTTTTTTTTTTTTTTTTTTTTTTTTTTTTTATTTTTTTACATTGATATAACAATTTGCCATTTTGAAATTTTAATATAAAATCCCAATCAACCTCTAGCTAACAATTTATCATCCACGGGATTTACGCCCACCGCCACATATACTCAAATCGGGTAAAGCCCTCCCGTTTTCAGAAAGGTTGGCGTGGCCACTTAGAGTTGTTTGCCATTAGTAAGAATTGAATTTGAGATCTCTCAATAGTTACTCAAGCTTTTTACCACTAGGGCACCCCAAAGTGGTTAATATGCTGCTAATTTTTACATAAAATATTTAGAGATTACAAACGTGCAGGCTTTTGATCAGAGGCTTCAATGGGATTCGAAATTGAGTAATAAGGTCACCTTTGGTGAGCGAATCTTTGTGATTGATGAAACTTGTTTATGTTTGGTTTTGAAATACAAATATATAAGTTCTCAATGCAAGTTAATCACTGATTTTCTACTTTTAGAGTTTTAGTAACATATCTAACATTTCTACCTCAAACCTCAAACCAATCTTTTCAAACCTAAGCTTTGACGAGATCTCCAGAGTCTTACTTTTAGTTATATATTCAATGGTTTACAATGATACGTTAAATTTTATTAAAGAAAAAAAAATTGAAACTGAAAATTTAGCTAGATGTGATGTGAGAGTGGTGTAAATGTAAACACTTTTTACACTTTACGAAGAGAAAAAATTACATTTTCGCACAACCTTTTTTAATTTATTAGTAAAATACATCTTTAAAAATCATTGCATTGTAGCGAGAAATATATAGTTTGTAATCTTTATTTGATATTGTTTTTATAAAATACTAGAAATAAGCTATAATATTTCTAAACTATTAAACTCAAGAAAAGTAGTTAATTACCGTTTTACCCCCGTTAAGGAGGACCCCTTTGGAGAGAAGCTTTTTGAATTCCTCCAAGGAGGATCTGCAAAGCAGAGGATCTACTGCAGCATTAGCTATCTCTATATACTCTTTGGGTAGCACCTGCATTTGAAGTGCGATCTCGAGTTTTTCCACAACAAGAGACATCGTTGGCCGTTCTTCACGTAATTTCTTCAAACATTGATATGCAATGTCTGAAAAGGTTTCCAAAGAACCCTGGTTCATTTGTTGCTTGATATCTTCAAGGATAATCCGGTCTAATTGTTTCTTTTCGTAGCTTTGTTTCCACATAGGCAAGTGAATTACCTTTAACTGGCCCTTGCTATATTCAGTGCATAGTTTCCCACACAAGACTTCAAATAACACCACTCCAAAAGAGTATACGTCTGACTCTTTTGTGAGTGTGTACGTGTCTATAAACACAGGATCACAGTATCCAGGGGTACCCAAGGCACTGGTGACAAGCATTGAATTATGTTGATTAGCGGGGCCTATTTTTGACAGCCCAAAGTCAGAAACTTTAGCATTGAAATTCTCATCGAGCAGAATGTTCGCACTTTTAATATCACAATGTATTAGTCTTTGGTATGTCTCTCTGGGATCATGGAGGTAGCTTAGTCCCTTTGCAGCATCAAGGCATATCTTCAATCGTTGTGTCCATGTGAGATTGACATCTTTTAAATAACCATCAAGACTTCCACGAGATGCATACTCATACACAAGTATCATCTCATCCTGTCCGCGGCTGAACCCCAGGAGGGAGATGATGTTTTCATGTCTGTAACATGAAAGCATTCTGACTTCTTTATGAAACTCAGCATCTCCTTGACCAAGTTTACGATTGAGACGCTTTAAAGCAACCAGGCTTTTCCCCTCGGAGTGAGAGTGACACAATTCCCCCTTATAGACCTTACCAAAACCACCATGCCCAATAACATTTTCTTCATTAAAGTTATTGGTGGCTGATTTGATCTCTTCGAGTTGAATTTCAAGATGTTCAAACCTTTTCATGGAAGACGCCATTCTAATTTGGTAATCAAATACTAAAGAGATAGATTTAATTTGTAGAAATAGAAGCACGGAATGATGAATAAGGATAGATTTGAAGGTAGAGAAAGATTTATTTGTTGTGATTGCTTCAACAAAAGAAATTCCTTTGTAATTAAGTGGACACGTAGAAAGTTGATTGCAAGAAAGAGAAAACTCACTTAACAACAAAAGCTCGGCTAGACAAGATATGGTTTACCTACCACAATCGGATGAAATGATTATATACAAGTTGTAATTACAATTAAATTTCATGTGAATATGAAACTGATTCTACAAAAGTAAAAAGAAGTATTGAAAAATGAAATGTGAATGGAGGTGGGACACCAATCATTTCAATTAGCCTCCATGATGAAGGTGCGCGTTTTCTTTAAAGTTTACTACAGTATGTAAATTTCATGTGAATGTGAAACTGATATAGTAGAAAAGCAAAAAAGATGTATTGAAAAAGAAAATGTGAATGGAAGTGGGACACCAATCATTTCCATTAGCGTTACTTCACTGATGTAAGGTGCGCATTTTCTTTAAATCCGTGCTAAAGTTGTTGGTGGCTGAAATGATATCTTGTAGAAAAAGAAGCACTGAAATTGGTGTTTGTAATCTTGTAATCTTTCTAATGAAAGACAACTCACGATTCTCCTATACTGAAAGTTTTTTAATAACTGAGAAGATGTAAACACTTGAAGGCAGAGAAAGATTGGCTTCATGACTTTAATGACACCACTAACCTTAATTTATCACTTAATAAACATGAAATATGATTAAACTAATTACTTAAATTGCAGCACTAACCCAAATTCATTGAAGGTGTTGTACATTTGTGCATGTCTAGAAGTGGGAATGAGATGGTTAAGTCAAGATCTGTGTACGTTACTATTAGAATAAAAAAACTCCTATTTATCCCGTCAATTTTCAACTACGCATGATAACATAGATAAAAGGCATAAAGCAGTTACAATGTCAATACAGAGGCTGAAAAACAACTTCATAATAATCACAATATTCAAATAACATCGAAGAGAACCAAGTTACAGAGTTGCAAAGGGCAAATATGTATAATGACGGTTGTAATAGCTAGACTGGAACCTGGATAACTTTAATCAGTCAGTAAACTATGGGAATATGTCAAAATAGGTAATTTTTTGGTATGGGTCAGCCTGACCTGTTACATACATGGTGTATAATAGCTAAATACAATTCAAAATTAGGAATCCAGAAAGAGTACTAATACAACAATATTGAATTTTCTTAAATGTATAATTTTTTGAGGTAGAATATAAATTCATTTTGGCCTGCAGCCAGCTTTCGACAAGTTAGATCTAGACACGTTACCTTTTGGTTAAGTTTTTATTTATTTTCATCAACAAACCCGTGAGACATGAAATGTATCTCAAATGAACTCATTCAGTAAATGAGAATCAATCCAATTAACTGTCTTAACACGGAAAATACTTTAAATTTACTTCTAATGTTACTACAATAGTCTACTATTATTTTTAATGTTGCTACAATATTAAGTCAGGTCATTGACACTGGAGCAACATACCATGTGCGTATGTAGACAATAATAGCTGATAAAATTGGGACCTGATGCTCAAAGGCAGCCCTTTTCGTGGGGTCAGCATATAAGAAAACTTTTCAGCTAGGCCCAGACATGATGCAATTTTCAGCAACTTATTTTCTCAACCATATGGGTCTAAGCTCAATGCCCTGTACCATAAGCCCACTAAGATCCTTCTTAACAGGATGCTTAAACTTAAGATGCATAGAAACTGTTATCAAACTGCCGTACTTTTACTTCCATCCAATCATCACTCTGTCGTGGAACAGCGTTCAGCTTGTGTTTGTTTTGTTGGTTGTAACTGTTTGCAACAAACTTTGGTTTGATAACTGGGGTACCTGGAGGGCTTACTAAAATGTTGGACTTGAAATAATCAAGAATCATAAGTCTTGAAACATGAAGGACCGAATATGTAGATTAGATAGTTTGTAACTGATAATATCGTTATTTTCCTGTAAAGTAGGATAGGTTATGTCGTTTCATAGATAACTCTTAGAAGAGTCACATCGGTTCATTCACACCGATTGACATAGTATATATAGATAGGGATTGTAAACGTTTTAGTGTGTGGAATATTAATAATAACGTGTGTTTATCAAAGAGTTCCCACCCTCTCTGTTTATCAAACGAGTCACTGCATACAGATTCAATATGCATACTCTTATTGTTTTTCATTATATATGTTCACCATGATTGATCCAAGATCCGAAGGGACAATAAATGGTATCAGAGCTACATGGTTACATGGATCGATCATTTGCAGTCAAGGAAGTTATCGATTTGAAGAAGAAGAAGACCCGAAAATAAAGCATGAAGATGATCATTGAAACGTTACAAGTTTTGGGCAGAAAAGAAAGAAGAATGTTGCAAGAAGAGAAGTTCCAAAAGAAGGATGTATTTGCAGATGGCAAGAAGAAGGTATGGTGAAAACCTATTATGAAGATGCACTTAGAGCAAATCTAGGGAAGGTAGGAAGTGATGAAAATGATGTTGCTGCATACATTAGACCACAGCCGGATTCAGATTTGGAAGATGCAATAGATACAATGGATGAATCACCAAAGAAAAGAAGCAGAATTGAAATGGAAGAAGTAAAGATATGTACAAGAAGATTAACCATGGAACGAAATAGAAGGCAACTGAATATGATTAGACTAGAAGTTACAAGGCGATCAAGACAATAATAAAAGAAGGAACAAGACTGCAAGTTGGATGAACAAAAGGAACAGAGTGAAGATCAATGATGAAGATTATGATTTCTTGATTAGGGGAGTGATGTTGGACTTGAAATAATCAAGAATCATAAGTCTTGAAACATGAAGGACCGAATATGTAGATTAGATAGTTTGTAACTGATAATATCGTTATTTTCCTGTAAAGTAGGATAGGTTATGTCGTTTCATAGATAACTCTTAGAAGAGTCACATCGGTTCATTCACACCGATTGACATAGTATATATAGATAGGGATTGTAAACGTTTTAGTGTGTGGAATATTAATAATAACGTGTGTTTATCAAAGAGTTCCCACCCTCTCTGTTTATCAAACGAGTCACTGCATACAGATTCAATATGCATACTCTTATTGTTTTTCATTATATATGTTCACCATGATTGATCCAAGATCCGAAGGGACAATAAAACCACACATTCCAATCGAAACCATCTTTAGTATTCACTTCCAGAAGATACTCAAATGTAGACTGGTCTTATGGTAATTGGTAGACAAAAGAACTTGCATATGTTGTATCAGCTGATAGCACTTAGGATTTTATTTCATTCATAAGTTCAACTTTGTCGCCAGTAGTTATTAAAAGGACTTCTCCAAAACAGCAGATACAAGAAACTCATCTAATATGTAATTCATTCAGAAAGTTTTTACGGCTTCCAAGTAGTAGAAGCCAACTGATGTGTTAAGTTGTTTATTGTTTTATTATTTAACGGGTGGAGTTGCTAATATTTTCTATGAAATGAAAGACTCATTAAGGGCTTTCTCATTCACTATGGGTAAACTGAAAGACATGCCAGAATCAAACAGTGATAACATTTAAAGTGAGTGGAATTGGTCAATGAAAAATTTCCATGCCATACCACATCAAAGAAAAGTCAGGCAATGATTTGGCATATCAACGGGGTACAAAATCCAACGTTTAGGGCTCTGTTTTCAAGGCTTTTCAGAATTGATTGCGTATGTATTCATGCTTCCTAGAATGGTTATAAAAGAGATTTATAAGGAATATAGCTATAATAATCAAGCATTCATGGAATATTGCAGTGTAATAAAGTGTCTTTCAGTCTTTCTTAAGTATTGCCCATTTTGACCCATTTATGTAATATAACAGAGTCACACAATGGAGTTAAAAGGCAGAAGTATTTAGATATGTTTAAGTAATTATTACCTCCCACTTCCAGTTATCATGATAAAAGGTTCAGTTTGCCACCAATATAGTATCACCCTGCATTTGTAAGACCAAATATCAACTTTTCAGTCCACATATATCCCAAAATGATCCCTTTTCTATGCTTCAATTATAAGTGTTACTTGTTTTAAAAAATTATGCATTAGTTTTATAACAACCATGTACCTGAGCAAAGGAGTAATGCCTCCAAACATAGGAAGAATACAAATATATAAGAGATCATCTTTATCAAACTTAGTAATATTCGGATAAAACAAATGCCAAAAAGAAAATGTATGCATTTCATTGGAACACTCAAAAGCGTAAATATGCGTTGACTAATGATGAACTACCTAAAATACCCATTGATAGAATCATATCTTACGATTGCAGCCTGAGCTCAAAGCTTCCAAATTTGGTGACTTGCGAGCTAATCACTAGCCTACTGAACATTCTCTAGTTCAACCAATAATTCTATGAGGAGAACCATATTTCTACCAATCACTAGCCTACTGAACAAAAGCTTTTGAACCTTTCAACGACTCGAGAAACTCAGCATAAAGACGGGCTGTTTCATCCTCAGCCCTCTACATACATACATTTTTTTTTATTAAACTTTCGGTCAAATTCACACTAAATACACACAACTTTACAAAGTTAATAAATGCCCACAAAGGTTGTACCTTTTTCTTCACCTCTTCTTCTTCGCAATGCTTCTGAAAAGGCGTCTTCTTCCGTGTTATTGAAAAAGAGCTCATCTTTACACCAAAGCCCTTTTATCTGTAGGCCAAAAAGCATCAACATTATTATGCACAATATTTGTAAAAGAACACAAGCCTTCAAATTTCCTTATTTGTGAATATAAGCAATTTAGACACATAAAAAAAGATACTAAATAAAGTAACTTTACTCTCATCTCAACTAGCACTTCATAAAAAAGATGTCCCAAACTGTGTATCAAAAACTGCTGTTCTTGCAGCAACAATAAGCAGATAAGCAAAGTTTAAACAGGGTTGTCTGGGATTGCTTATCTTTTTCTGCATAAAACCAAGCAATTAAAAGCTTTTTCTATTATTTTTATTTTTGTTAAATGTGGTGTCACAAAATGTAATTGAGAGTGTACAAAATATAACTGCTCAACACGTATTTGGTTCACAATGTATTCATTACAAAAAGTAAATAACGTAAAATACTTATTAATTTTCCTTACACTTCATTTTTAAATCAAAAAGATGATCAATCTATATGGGTCTAATGTCAATGCCTCGTACCATAAGCCCACTAAGATCCTTGTAACAGGGATGCGCTAAAGTAAGTCCCATAGAGATTGTTTCCATAGTAGTTTGGGTATGAAATTCCCACTTTTACTTCCATCCAGCCATCGCTTCTTTCGTGTTCTCATCAAACTTTGGTCCAATAATAGGGGTTTCTGGTGGTCTTACTAGATAGGCAAACCTACCAAAATTAACTTCCAGAGGAGCCTTGAATGTGGATTGGTCTTGCGGTAATTTGTAGACAAGGTAAACTGCATACGTTGTTTAAAGCGATACTACTTTGGATTCGATTTTTCTCTTAATTTCAAATATGTAGCTAGTTGTTATTACAAGCACTTCTCCAAATCTGCAGAAACAGAAAAACTCATCATACATGTAATAGACTTAAAAAGTGAGGTTTGCATGTAATAGATGTGAACCTATAATCTCGCTTCATTGCTTCTTAAAACTCGAAGGACCAAAGATGTTAGTTAGAAACTTTGTAACCGAAAGTTAGTTACAGAAGTTAGTTATTGAAAAGTTAGTTATTAGTTATACCGGTTGGAACTATAACCGAAAGGACACAATGGTTGGGTCATGTCGATTCAAACCTTATATATACATATGTATTAGAATCGTTTAATGGTTAGACAATATATAGATTTACTTATTCATATTACTTTGCAACTTATTATATCGATCCAAAGATAGTGGGACAACAATTGGCATCAAGAGCAAGGATTATACATCAACATCATCACAACGATTTCTGCAATAACGAAATCAATACAAATCAGTGAGAAGCCAAAAGAAAAACGCAGGAGAAGTGGAAGAACAATTCGTTATTCCCTTTGAGCGAGAAGAGATACAACTTGTTTTCTTTTAAATCTTCGAAGGAAACACGTTTTGAATAAGGAAACGCGTAGAAAAGATAGTGCACGATCTGTTTTACGTAGAAGTTGCAAAACGCATAGCATCAAGCGTATTGGTGTCGAGGAAGATAGTGGAGACTTTGTGTATTAAGAAAAAGGAACTAGTTCGAGGCAAAGAAACACAAAGCAAAGGGCGTTGTTGGTTGAGAAAAGCGTATACGTAGTATTAATTGATCATTTGGAAGAAGAGTGTGGAATTTGTGTCGATATTAACACAAAAGAACAACAACAACGACAGGCGCAAGAAACTGTATAACCATAGTTTGGTTGTTTCGTTGCAGCAAGGATCAAACGACAAGACAGATTTGATTCATATTTACCAAGGCGTGGTAACAAGTAGATGTGTGTAAGATACGTGGAGATTTCAAGAAACGAGATCAAGTTGAACACACAAGAAGAAGGAAATAACAACGTGTAGAGTGGTATTATTTTTGTTTGTGTCGAATTTCTGTAACAATATTCGACAACAACAACAACAAAAAAAGGGACTCGTTAATAAAAAAAAAACAACAACATCATCAATTCGACAAGAAGGAGAACAAAAGAACTTTGGTGTTTATTTACTGGTTCGAATCAGAAGCAAAAATCAGAAGTAAGGCAAAAAATTCGAGAGGTTGCTTGGAAAGATTTGAAGTCGATCTGGAAAGAAATAACGAGGCAGGAAAATAAACGAAAAAAGGAGACAAGGGAATACATCTCATATTCAAATACGATAACGAGGTCACAAGTTCTAATTTTCTGGATTTCAATTCATTAGAATAGTATAGATTTTGTTAGTTTATACTATTAGGAATCCCGAGAACTACTATTGATCCCGTAATTACTAGGAATTCCCGAAAACTATATATATTCCCATATTAGAGGAGATACCATATTAGAAAATTCCCGTGAATATTAGAAAGTGAAGATCATAAATACTTTCAAGATGGGCGATGATACGAACGCAACAACTACATTAAAACCCTTAACACCTATAGCACAATACCAATGTCCTAAGTTGAAAAACACAAATTACACGGTATGGGCTATACAAATAAAGGTTATATTAGAAGCACATGGTTTGTGGGAGACAATAGAACCTACGGAGAATACAGAATTAGATGTTAAGAAAGATAAGGCAACAATAGCCTTGTTATATCAAGCGTTGACAGAGGATGTAATTTTACAAGTGGCAAGTTGTAAAACAGCGAGGGAATTATGGGATTCATTAAGAAGGAGACACGTTGGCGAAGAGAAAGTGCAACAAGCACGATTACAATCTTTAATGATAGGATTTAATGCCCTTCAGATGAAGGATGATGAGACGGTGGATGCATTTGCAGATAAGTTAAATGGTTATGTCACGAAGGCAACAGAACTAGGGAAAACAATAGATGAATCACTCATAGTTAGAAAATTATTAGATTCCACACCAGATAGATTCATTCAGATAGTAGCATCCATAGAACAAACTAGTGATCTAGACAACATTACCCTAGATGAGATCACAGGAAAACTCAAAGCATTTGAGGAAAGGATAAAACTCCGGAAGGGAGATCAAGTTGAAAGCCAGGATAATTTATTATTCACACACGGTGAACACTCAAGTAGAGGAAAACATTTTAATAAGCATGGAGGTAGATCAAACTATGCACGAAGAAACTGGCAAAATAACAAACACAGAAATAACTCACAAGAGGGAAAACCCAATTATAAGGAAAACCCTAATAAGAACACGAATAGAAAGGATGTGAGTAAGTTAAGATGTTACAGATGTAACAAACTTGGACACTTTATGAGAAAGTGTAGAGTAAAATTGACAGATAAGGAACAATCCAACCTTATCTTAGAAGATGAAGAACCATCACTATTAATGACTATGCACGAAACCAAACACGAGGAAGTATTGTTGAATGAAGGCCAAATTCAACCAGGAAAATATGCTTCAAAGGACGAAAGCATATGGTATTTAGATAACGGTGCAAGTAATCATATGACGGGAACCAAGAGTCATTTTAGAGATATGGATGAAAACATAACAGGACGAGTAAGTTTTGGAGATGGATCATATGTACAGATAAAGGGAAAAGGCTCTATATTGTTAGGTTGCAAAAACCAAGAACAAAAGGTCGTATCGGATGTATATTATATACCAAACCTTAAGAGCAACATACTAAGTCTAGGACAACTTACAGAAATAGGTTGTAAAGTTATAATGGAGGGAAATAGATTGACTTTGTATGATAAGAGCAGGAAGTTATTGATGAAAGTTGAAAGATCCAAGAACAGACTTTACAGTATTAGATTACGGATAGACACACCTATATGTCTCTTAGCAAATATAGATAACCAAGCATGGTTATGGCATGCTAGATTAGGTCATCTAAACTTTGAAGATATCAACAAGATGACTAGAAAAGGTCTAGTAGAAGGAATACCTAGAATAAATCATGCCGGACAGATTTGTGATGCATGTTTATTAGGAAAACATAGTAGAACACCATTTCCAAACCAAGCTAAATTCAGATCAAAGAACCCGTTGGACTTAATATATGGAGATCTCTGTGGTCCTATTAGTCCAGCAACACACTCAGGCAAGAAACTTATATTCTTGTTAGTAGACGATTGTACACGATTTATGTGGGCTTATTTTCTACAATCAAAGGATCAAGCATTTAGTATATTCAAGGAATTTAAGCAGAAAATAGAAATGGAGTTAAGAATGAAAGTGAGAATGCTAAGAACAGATAGAGGAGGCGAATTTACATCAAATGAATTCACCAAATATTGTAAAGATAATGGAATAGCAAGACAGTTGACAGCACCATATTCACCACAACAGAATGGAGTAGTGGAGAGAAGGAATAGAACAGTGTTATCAACTACGAGAAGTATGATGAAAGCCATGAAGTTACCCTTAACTTTTTGGGCGGAAGCAGTGAAACATGCTATTTACATACTAAATAGGGTACCTACAAGAGCCCTGATAGATAAAACTCCATATGAGGCACTCTATAATAGAAAACCAAATTTAGAGAACCTAAGGATATTTGGATGCACAGCTTATGCAAAAGTAACAATTCCTCATTTAAAGAAGCTGGATGATAGAAGCATACCAATGATTTATTTAGGAGTAGAGGAAGGATCAAAAGCATGTAGGTTATATGATCCAATAAGGAAAAAGAAACATGTTAGTAGGGATGTAAAGTTTATGGAAACAAAGCCGTGGAATTGGGAGAAGAATGAAGAGGATACAAGTACACAAGACACATTTTGGACTAGTTTTGTGGTAGACAAAGTTGACAATACAACTCCTATAACTGTCAACATAGAAAATGATGATGTTATGTATCCAACACCGGATCCGTTACCAGATCCAACATCAGAACCAAACTCACCAATTACACCACCAACATTCCATTATGACCCTAACTCAGCAGAAGAAGAGGCTACTATTAGTTCATTAGAAACATCAGATGAAAGATATGATCATACACCAGTACGAGGATTAAAAGGTTTAGCAGAAATTTACGAAACTGCAAGAGTAGTGGAAACACCTAGTTTATTTTTCACAGAAGAAGAACCTCGTAACTATAAGGAAGCATCAGTAGATAAGAAATGGATTGAGGCTATGGAAATTGAAATAGATTCAATCAATAAGAATAAGACATGGATTCTTACTACATTGCCAGAAAATCACAAGGCAATTGGACTCAAATGGGTTTTTAAAACCAAGAGGGATGCACAAGGAAAGATCATTAGATACAAGGCACGGTTAGTAGCAAAAGGATATGTACAAGAACAAGGAATAGACTTTGATGAAGTATTTGCCCCAGTTGCTAGGATAGAAACAGTACGATTAATATTAGCGTTAGCAGCATATCATGGTTGGCAAGTTCATCACTTGGATGTAAAATCAGCATTTTTACATGGAGATTTGAAAGAAGAAGTCTATGTTACACAACCTGAAGGATTTGTACAACCAGAAAACTCAGGAAAAGTTTACAAGCTTATTAAAGCTTTATATGGCTTAAGACAAGCACCGAGAGCTTGGAATGTGAAGCTTGATCAAACATTAAAGTCATTAGAATTCAAGAAGTGTAATCTCGAACAAGCAGTATATACAAAGAGGAACAAGAATTCTACAATTATAGTCGGAGTTTATGTAGATGATTTGATAATCACTGGCACTCCAAAGAAGGAAGTAGAATTATTCAAATCCCAGATGGAAGAAAAGTTTGAAATGAGCGACTTAGGATTGTTAGCTTATTACCTTGGGATAGAAGTTACACAGACAGGAGGAGAGATTACAATCAAGCAAACAGGTTATATTAACAAGATCTTGAAGGAAACGAATATGAATGATAGTAATGATACGAAGATACCAATGGACCCCGGTACTAAGTTGGTCAAGGCGGAAGATGGAGAATCAGTTGACGCAACTTATTACAGAAGCTTAATTGGAAGTCTCAGGTACTTACTACATACAAGACCAGATCTTAGTTATTCAGTCGGACTACTCAGTAGATGGATGCAAGACCCAAAGGAACATCATCTAAAGGCAGTAAAGCAAGTAATCCGATATATCAAAGGAACAAAGGAGCATGGCATAATTTACAAGAAAGAAGGCGGATGCAAGATTACAGGTTACAGCGACAGTAGTTATGGAATCAACACTGATCAAGGAAAAGGAACTACTGGCATAGTATTTTATTTTGGAGAGTCACCCATTACTTGGAGTACTCAGAAACAACCGACAGTGGCGCTATCATCATGTGAATCAGAATTTATGGCAGCTACTGCAGCATCATGTCAAGCCTTATGGTTAAAAAGATTACTTAGTGAATTAACTGGAAATGAAGAAAAAAAGATTACGTTGAAGGTAGATAACGTTTCAGCAATTGCACTAGTCAAGAACCCAGTTTTTCATGGAAGAAGTAAACACATCGACATTCGATATCATTTCATTCGAGAATGCGTAGAGAATGGACACATCAATATAGAACATGTCAGCGGAGAACTACAAAGAGCAGATATACTAACAAAGGCTCTACCAAGATTGAAGTTCATGACAATGCGACAAATGCTCGGAGTTCAAGATTTAACAAGAAGCAACGATCAAGATTAAGGAGGAGAATGTGAACCTATAATCTCGCTTCATTGCTTCTTAAAACTCGAAGGACCAAAGATGTTAGTTAGAAACTTTGTAACCGAAAGTTAGTTACAGAAGTTAGTTATTGAAAAGTTAGTTATTAGTTATACCGGTTGGAACTATAACCGAAAGGACACAATGGTTGGGTCATGTCGATTCAAACCTTATATATACATATGTATTAGAATCGTTTAATGGTTAGACAATATATAGATTTACTTATTCATATTACTTTGCAACTTATTATATCGATCCAAAGATAGTGGGACAACAATAGAAAGCCAACTAACATGTTCTTGTTTATTATTGAGCACAAGGACGTGCCAAATATTTAAAAAACGGGAAGGTTTTACAAGTGGTTACTCATTCATTACTGATAAATTGAAAGATTGGTCATAATACATGCTATCACGCACCAAAGCAAAGTCCTAAAATGCTTTGGGTACCGTGGGCTACAAAATCCAATGTTTAAAGATCTATTTTTAAGCTTTTCATAATTGCTGGCTTATGTTCTTGAGCCTATTTGGGTTGATTAGGCTTCAATATTCAAGCTTTCTACAACAACTATAAAAGAGATCAACAGAATTCTGAAAGGTTTCCTATGGTGTCAACGAGTTACCAAAGGCAGAGTTAAAGTGGCATGGAAATACATTTGTATGCCAGAGAATCAAGGAGGTCCAGGGTTTGAAGATTTGGATAAATGGAATACATCAAGCATTTATTGAATACTGGAGTGTAATAAAGTATCTTTCTTAACGATTACCTGTTTTGACCCATTTATGGAATATAATGGAGTCACACAATGAAGTTAAAATGGACGAGAGTCTGGGAAGTTAAACATGAGAATTCAGACAGTTGGGGATGAAAGAACTTGTTGGATACAGAGATAAAGTGAAGTGTCATAATGTCCATAAATTGGGAATGGGGAATCCACTTTAATGTGGCTTTTATGTAGCTATATTCAAAGATGGAAGATGAAAGCGGCCTTTGGAGTAGCATACAAAGTACCCTCAAGTTATAGGCATCTAAGAGCCTATTTTAACCTTTGTGAAAACATGTAGCTATATGGAAAAACTCAAAAGGTAAAGGGGTCCCATTTGCCAATAAACATGCATGAAAACTATTACTCTATTAGAAGTTTAACACCAAGACTCCAAAAGTGCAGTGGTTTTCCTTGGTATGGCACTCTTAATGTATTTCTAGACATACATTTTGCTTATGGATGGACAATCCATAAGGGCTACAAACACAATATAAGTGGACTATATGGGGATAAACACAGTGATGGTACGCGCATTATATTAATAACTGTGAAGCACATTCCCATCTTTTATTCAACAGCCCTCTTGCACAGAATATATGGGTCTAGTTGCAAAAAACTACGGGTCTGAATGGTTACCTCATGACTGAAAACTATTATTTAGGATTAATTTCATATATCACCCTACTATCAAGATTAATTTCATATATACCCAAAGTGCAAGTATTGAATGCATAATGTACAATGTTTTTAATGCATGTTTGGGTGTATCTAAAATTTCCAACTAAAAGGAGGGGATATATGAAATTGCCCCTGTTATTTAAGAATTTCCTTCTATAATCTATTTTAAGTAGAAACAATATATTGAGCATTCTTAGAAGCTGCTGCTTACTTTATTTATTTTTGCAAATAAGTACCTGATTGTTATCTGGGATGAACATCCACAGTCCCAATTTCGTTAGTTGTTATAAACTAACCAAATTAATCTTGATATTAGTGTCTAAAGTCTGAACTCATTGTTTGGCAAATTTTTAGCCTAATGTGCATACATTTTATTGGGGGTGAAACAATGTATAAATATTAGCACTTTGACATGCCAATAAACCCAGAAACTGCAACAATTCCACCAACATGCTGCCAACAGATGCTAGTTATATGCATCAGAAACTAGAGAAAACATTCACCTATATATCACCAAAGATGGCCTAAAGAACAAGACTACTTTTCCAACACCTATGACAGCTAAACAGAGAACCATATAGTGTAGTTTATCTCCTTAAGTCACACTACAAAATCAAAGAATTATCAAAGAGGGGCATCATCTAGTACAAACGACACATCCTTCTCAATTGCCTATTATATCTGCTGACTAAATTTCCTTAGCCAAGCACACACACCTTATCACCAAAATTTGCAGAATACCCAAACCTCACATATATGGTGACAAAAATGAGTACAGAGCAAGGCATCATCAGCCAAAATAATAACCAAAAGGAGCAACCATACCATCCACTAATTTTTAGAACTAACACATAAACATGTTCAAGAAAACTGGCAAGAAGATAGAGAAAGAACCTCGATTCAGGTAAAGAGGGCCAAATAAAATTACTTTTCATTGTTCAGCAACCCGATCTCACTGATAGCATATTTCTTGTCATTTTCATCATGATAAGACAACTATCAGTAAAAACATATACGTAAGTAACTGTTTAGAAATTTTGTAGTACCTCCCCTTAAAAAGTGAAACCGTGTTCATAGGCTGTACAACAACTACATATGAGATATAAATATACCTCCCTATTTGATGTGGTTTGTGTAACCTTTACCTTGTCATCCTCTAACATTGGATCTTACACCTATCAAATTTAAACATATATCAGACATTAAACATTTCTTCCCATTTTCATCAAGATAAGATAAGACATCTATCAATAAAACAAATGCGAATAAATATTTAGAAATTCTGTAATACCTCCTTTTAAGCACTGTGTCCATAGGCTACACAACAACTACATATGAGACATAAATATACCTTTTAATTATTGAATCGGAACCATTTCCCAATAGTTGAGTAGATATAATTCTAAATTGTTTGCTTTTCTGTATTATCTTCTACCTGTCAAATTTTAGCATATATAAGACATTATTTGGCCATTTTTTCCCCAACCTCCATTTCAAAAGGCGATGAAGCGAATGCTGTGGGAAACCCATTAAGTAGAATGCATCTAACATCTTACAAGCTTCCCATGTGGCTGCTATATATTTAATCAATTCTTTTGGTAGTTCCCTTTGTTAGTTTTAACTAAATTTCAAATTCTTTTAGCAGTTCATCAGATTATTAGATAATAACCAACATTTTGGATCATGATTGATGATAACGAGTCTTTTTAAATTTGGAATGAAGATAATGTAAATAACTAAATTAAAGCAAAAACAACATTGGCTATAATTAGTTTAATACTTTCTATCGAAATTTATCTTTTAGCCATAGTTAAAGTTTCATGTAATTTGTCTATTTTATGAAATTCAAATTAAAACCAACAGGTAGGTAGCAGGTTAACCCAACCCGCCAGACCTATTTTTGACCCGAAATAATTTGACCCAAACAAATTCCTACATGTTCCCGACCTAACCTTATCTTGATAACTGGTATTTGTCAGCTTACTTTTTCCAGGGGCTGAAACAAGATGCCTTCTACTTGTAGATTGGATCTGTGATTATGAAAAGTAATTTCAAGTTCAACAATACTCCCATCGCTAGTGAATTGAAACAATTCAACTATCCAAAGCCACTCTTCAACTTTTCTTAGATTTGCAAGGTTCACTGTAGAAGTTGTTGTCTCCCCTCTTAATCTGTATTTGAGCTTTCCATATCCTTGTTTACGATATAAGTAAGAGTAAAATACAAGGTTCACGGTGTATGTAATTGACGGGGACAAAAACTGAGTCTTCACGTGTGTTTTGAATCCCTCATTGTTTGTTTGATAAAAGCCTGCTGGAAATCTGCATGAAGAAGAAGAAGAAGAAGCAAAGAATGATGCATCAATTAATATATACTTATGAAACAATACGGATAAGTCCGAGTATGACAAGTCACCTTGACCACCAATTAGACTCATATCGAGAAGGAAAATGTTAATTTGGAATCAAACAGTCTTCCATGGATATCATGTGACAGTGTTCTCCTTTCTCATTAAGAGAAAACCACTGCATAATTAGTAAGTAGGGAATTAGTTCTACTCAGATTATGTTTATAAATAGACATGGCCAATTGAATACCGTTTTGTATCTGTTAAGGTAGATTCCTCTGGAGAGAATCTTTTTAAGTTCTTCAAGGGAGGTGAAGAAGAGAGATTGTGAGGCAACTTCGATTATGTGTTGGTACTCTTCAAACACTGGAAGTTCCACCTACATATATAATGACATATCCAAGCAAGTGAGCCATACATTTGGGTTAATTAAGTGTCATTTTTTCTTTATATCATTTTATAAATAACATGACCATTGACAATAAACTGCTTACTTTTTCTTCAGATTGTTGGAACTCGATGCCAGCGACTAGTAGAAGGGTACAAGGCTTTTCAAAGTCAAATTGAAGGTCTGCAGTTGAGTGTTGGGTTGTAAAGTGATACAATGGAACAATGAACCATCCATCTTCTCTCATATGTGTACAAGGGTAAATAATGAAAAATTTTGCCTCTCCATCTATTTTGTATCTCAGGGGGTTATATGAATTGACATTTGATTGATCTTCATATCGGAAGACAAGGTTGAGGGTGTATGAGATTTGAGGTGTCAAGTATTCACCTCTCACACGTGCTTTGAATCCATCCCACTTATATTGGTAACATCGCCCCCTGTAAATCTGCATAAAGAAGAATTAAGGCAGCAATTAGAGAAAAAGAATTGATAAAGTTACTGAATACTAGCAAAAGGGATAAAATAAGAGACCTTGAATTAACAATATCATAATCAGACGGATCTTTTAAACGGTGGGCTTCAAATTCATCGAGATTGAGACAAGCTTGAATGTAAATCCTTTCAATATGTTCCCCCTTCTCATTTATACACAGCCACTGCACATCCAATGAAAAATAAAGTCTTAGGGCCCATTTAGTTGAAGGGTGTTGAATGAAAGAATGAAATGAATAATGTATTTTGTTGTTTGGTTCATTGTGGGCCCACCACAATAGAATGAAAAGTTAAGATGATAACCATAGATCCATTCCACTCATGTAGGGTGACTTTTGTTATTTTTTTTGTCTTATACTCTTTTCTAGTGGTCCCAACCATTATAATATATTTATTTTGTATTTTAAAATTAAAAATTTCAATTTTAATATATGTTTTAAATTTTAAAACAAATATCATTTAAATCAATTAATCATTTTCTCTTTCATCATTTTCTTTCAAATCATTCCAAATCCAAATCCAATTCTAAACCCAATTATAAACCAAACGGGCCCTTAGTTATTACTATTAGGTGTACAATATGAGAATCAGGGCATTAATTGGGTCAGACCTTTTAGATTTGGGTCAAGGGAATTGGGCCCAAGTCTAGTGGGTAAGTCTTTGTGGTTGATAACAATGATCCATTTTTTGTTTTGTGTTAAGTTTTTAATAGATTTTGAGTAAACTAAATCACTTATTATCTTTTTTTCCTCCAAAGATGAACACACTTGAGATGTCATTTTTTTAAAAAGTACATGAAATTGGATTGAATTTGATGACTCAATTTTGACAGATTTTATATATACTTATGAAACAATACGGATAAGTCCGACTATGACAAGTCACCTTGACCACCAATTAGACTCATATCGAGAAGGGAAAAGCTCATTTGGAATCAAACAGTCTTCCATGGATATCATGTGACAGTGTTCTCCTTTCTCATTAAGAGAAAACCACTGCATAATTAGTAAGTAGGGAATTAGTTCTACTCAGATTATGTTTATAAATAGACATGGCCAATTGAATACCCTTTTGTATTTGTTAAGGTAGATTCCTCTGGAGAGAATCTTTTTAAGTTCTTCAAGGGAGGTGAAGAAGAGAGATTGTGAGGCAACTTCAATTATGTGTTGGTACTCTTCAAACACCGGAAGTTCCACCTACATATATAATGACATATCCAAGCAAGTGAACCATATATTTGGGTTAATTAAGTGTCAATTTTTCTTTATATCATTTTATAAATAACATGACCATTGACAGTAAACTGCTTACTTTTTCTTTAGATTGTTGGAACTCGATGCCATCGACTAGTAGAAGGGTACAAGGCTTTTCAAAGTCAAATTGAAGGTCTGCAGTTGAGTGTTGGGTTGTAAAGTGATACAATGGAACAATGAACCATCCATCTTCTCTCATATGTGTACAAGGGTAAATTATGAAAACTTTTGCCTTTTCATCTATTTTGTATCTCAGGGGTTATATGAATTGACATCTGATTGATCTTCATATCGAAAGACAAGGTTGAGGGTGTATGAGATTTGAGGTGTCAAGTATTCACCTCTCACACGTGCTTTGAATCCATCCCACTTATATTGGTAACATCGCCCCCTGGAAATCTGCATAAAGAAGAATTAAGGCAGCAATTAGAGAAAAAGGATTGATAAAGTTACTGAATACTAGCAAAAGGGATAAAATAAGAGACCTTGAATTAACAATATCATAATCAGACGGATCTTTTAAACGGTGGGCTTCAAATTCATCGAGAATGAGACAGGCTTGAATGTAAATCCTTTCAATATGTTCCCCCTTCTCATTTATACACAGCCACTGCACATCCAATGAAAAATAAAGTCTTAGGGCCCGTTTAGTTGAAGGGTGTTGAATGAAAGAATGAAATGAATAATGTATTTTGTTGTTTGGTTCATTGAGGGCCCACCACAATGGAATGAAAAGTTAAGATGATACCCATAGATCCATTCCACTCATGTAGGGTGACTTTTGTTATTTTTTTTGTCTTATACTCTTTTCTAGTGGTCCCAACCATTATAATATATTTATTTTGTATTTTAAAATTAAAAATTTTAATTTTAATATATGTTTTAAATTTTAAAACAAATATCATTTAAATCAATCAATCGTTTTCTCTTTCATCATTTTCTTTCAAATCATTCCAAATCCAAATCTAATTCTAAACCCACTTATAAACCAAACGGGCCCTTAGTTATTACTATTAGGTTTACAATATGAGAATCAGGGCATTAATTGGGTCAGACCTTTTAGATTTGGGTCAAGGGAATTGGGTCCAAGTCTAGTGGGTAAGTCTTTGTGGTTGATAACAATGATCCATTTTTTGTTTTGTGTTAAGTTTTTAATAGATTTTGAGTAAACTAAATCACTTATTATCTTTTTTTCCTCCAAAGATGAACACACTTGAGATGTCATTTTTTAAAAAAGTACATGAAATTTGATTAAATTTGATGACTCAATTTTAACACATTTTAGGTGTCATTTTTAACAAACCGAGTCATATTGGTTTTATAAGTAAAAATACATATGTAGTTGAGTATATATACAATTTACCATTTTGAAAGTTTAATAAAAAAAGGGTCAATGACTTAAATAGACCAAAAGAAAAAAATAATAATAAAAAAATCCACTGCACAGACTATGGTCTATGTTTGGGGGGAAAATAAAATAATACACACAACTCAGTCGGACATTTCAACGAACACGTAGGTTACGTAATGTCGATACAGGAAGGAATCATCAAGTGGATGATGATCTGGGTGTCATATCAAAAGGCAAAGGTTCTGCATCCATAGCTGCAATGATTCCGATCCCACAACCTGACTTAAAAGCTTTCCCTAATAAGACAAAACCCGAATTTGTATTGCCCGCCTCTAAGTGGGCCCGTGAAGACGATGAAAATGACGATGAACAAAAAAGAAGTACTAGAGATCTTGGATTGGGTTATTCATCGTCTGGAAGCGAGAATGTTGCTGGTGGTCATGGTATTGAGGCTATGGATACCGCAAGCACTATCACGAGATCTGATAGTAGTTTAACTTAAGAGAAGAGGTATGTACTTATTATCCTTGTGAAATGTAATAGAAAGAGTTTATCAAACTTGTCTCATATTGTTATTAGGAGTATCAGATTTTTCATTTAACATATGAGAAGTGATTGGGAGGCCTAAAACTTAGGCCTAATCATATGCCTAAATATATGTGGCAATCATTTATTGGTTGTACCAACCGGGTCCCCCTTTTCAGAACCCACTAAGCTAATGACACGTATGTTAGGCACAAAATTAGTAATGTTTTTTAGGTCTCCCAATCTTTTTTCTTAACATATATATTATATATTTTAAAATTCTTTAGTTTTAATTTCACATCCAGACCTTACTCATGGTTTTATTGATAAATAGATTTAAGTGAAATAATTTGATACTTTTTGAAAGCGAAGAGGTATACTTACTACTGGGGAGTATAAATTTATCTAGTTAATATTATCTGGTATTCCTAGGAAGGGACAGGCGTTACGACATTGAAGTTATTGTTGGAATATTGGATAAATATTAATAAGTTAAATGTCTAGAATCGAACTCGAGACCTCGGGATTGCACACGTTACGGATGAGTATCAAGGAATAAATAATTAGTATGTATTAAATGTTATGTATACATATTTATTATTTCAACACAAGTCCTTTAACGACCGTTAATGACTAACGACCGTTAGACGAATATAAGGAAAAAAGTGTATGTTAATAATTGGTAAGTCAAGAAGCTTCCAGATTCCCTTGTGGGAATGATGGCCGATCGGTTGGGCTTGGGGAAACCCAATCCCACACCAACTTGAGCTCCAAGTTTTTAACACTATATATACAAACACAAGGGTTCATTGTTTGGCTAACTTTTGTACACACACTAAACCCTAAAGTGCTTTTCTTCTCCTCTTTTGCCTATATTCGATCGTACAACCCCTAGGGTGTGTGGGGTCGATTTTTGTTTATCAAAAATCTTTACTTTTGTTTTTACTAGCATAAACTTGATATGGTTTAATTCGTGTGTACAAGAACGAGGTAATTACTCACAATAGTAATTATCAAGGGATCGATTAACAAAACGGTAAGGGGTTAATCATTGATGCATGTAAACCCTAATTAGGGTTCATCACATGTTCAAGATTATTAATTGATTCTTGTTTTGCTAGAATCACTAAAGGTACGTTCCTATTTAGTTTATGTTAATCTTTTATGTGTTATAGATGTTCCTACGCTTCCGCATATGTGTTTACCTGTTTATATGATTGTCATGATGTTAAAATTCCAACAGTGGTATCACGAGCTTGCTATAACATGTAATTGATTACATAAAACACATGAAAAACGAATTTTGATTGTTTTAGATACATGTTAGGTTGTTTTTATAGATCTAGGGTTCTTTAAATTTCCTAAACCCTAAAAATTGGGGGGGGGGGGTCGATTACCTCTTTATCCAAATTAGGGTTTGTGGTTTTTAATATTAATTGGATTAGAAACCCTGGGTTGCCTACATGTCCATGTTTATGTGTTATTTGGGCGTATCCTATGACCTAATTGGTAATTGTTATGCTTTTATCCATGAAGAAACATGCATGTTAGTCATGGGTTATTAATTGTTTTTTTAATTGTTAAGCTTTGTCACATGTTTAGATAGATCTAAATTGGGGAAGACCCCATAAATATTAAAATCAATTTATGTGCTATGTGGTATGTGATTAACTTTGGCCTACGCAATTGATTCGTCAATGATGTGGCTCACTTCCATTAAGAGGTGAAGGCCCTAGTTAATTATATGCATATTGAAACCTAGAATTGATTTTATTAGGATCTTTTCTAAAGAAGAATGCATGTGGCTAATTGTTTCACCTTATAATTGTTATGTTTATTAGTTGTTTTGTTTTGTCTTTGATTACTTGTTTTATTGTTTTATTTTGTTGGACATGATTGTAAGCAATAAAAGGGTAATTTTTACAAAGAAAATAATATGGACTAATAATGGTGAAACTTTAAGTGATAAAGATTGAATCTTGCGGTGTCTTATGTGCCAACAACGGTTCGCTTCGCACGGTAATTCGCTCCAAGGCGAGACTAGCAAGATTCATACTTTGTTACATATTTTAAGATTTAATCCATAAACTTTTGCTTGATTGATGTTTTGTACACATGTTTTTAAAAGTAACTCCTTTAAGATAAAATTCATAGTCGTGGTAAGAAGGCTTGGAAAGAGCCTTAGAGTCTGCCTTGGTTATCACACTTACGAATACATCTTAAACGATTTTCTTTTAAATTCAGTCTTGTACAAAATCATCTTAAGGTATTTTACCTCAAGTAAAACTTTTTGTATTAATCTTAAGAATTGGCAATTAAAAGGCTTTGAAAACTTATGTTATAAAGATGAGTGCATGCATCTTTATACATGTTTTGATTTTCACATCAAAAATTTATACCCTTAAAATTTAAGTTACATGCCATCTAACTATAAGGAACGCTTGGAATTAATTATTTGGTATGCGTGAGACCTAGGCCAAATATTAATGACAAGGTAAATTTCCAAGTGTGCGTGAGACCACACATGGAGAATTTGCAGTTTCTAAGTTAGACGACTTAATTAAGTTGATGCGTGAGACCTAGAACTTAAGGCATGAGATGGGATGAAACATGCTTACATGACAAATTGATGAATCAATTTGATGTAAATCCCATAATGATCTAGGAATTGGAAAAGTGTTTGCCAATTATTGTTCGATAGATTACCATCTTTTATACTTTCACCACTAGTAGATCAACTGATGTGGTGGAATCTATGTAAAGTTGGATCCTAGATTTTCAAGAAAATATGTTGGTTATATGAATATATCCTTGGGTATTATGTTTTCTTGAAAATTGATTATCAATAATACTAAAATTGAATTTTGTAAATTCTTTTAATGTATTAATGCAACGATGAACCGTAAGCATAGTCTTCTTTCTATAAGAGAAGTGTGAGACTTAATCCTATTCCTTTTCATGAATGAGAAAGGTATAACAGGATGATTAGAATTGTCTAAATTCTAAGTACATAACTCATAGCAAACTTTAATAGTTATGATTCTTTGTATTTTATGAGTTATTAAATTAGAAGCTAGAAGCTAGACATATTACTGCAAAATGGTAAAAGACGTATTAGATTATTTTATCTAGTTGTTTTGATTTGACCATTTAAAGATACTACATACAATTTTTGGAATGGTAGATCTATATAGGAAGAAATTGCAAGCCCGGTTTTTTCAAGTTAATTGTTTGGAATGTGATGAATCACATTTATGTAGTAGAATACATTCTTTTAGAACCTATATAATTGTTGAGAATGGGTCTTCTCAAAGATGTAGGAAAGTGAATAGCACACTATTTCCTTTCACTGGTTTATGAAACATATTCAATGTTGTCAAATTCAGTGGGAGTATTGTGTTATAATTACTGAATAAGAAATTATAGCAATGATCTCTAATTCAGTGGGAGTTATAAGACTTATTGTCTTGATTGTAACTCATATTATCTTTTGAATGTCTCAAGATAATTACTTTCCAAATATAGACACTAATATTTTCAAGGACAGTCTTGTGCGTTTCCTTGATTGATTGAGTAACTCTATATCTACTAGTTATGCTAATGACACAAATCATATTGTTCACATTAACAAACGCGTGCAGTGTTGTTTATGTGGTACATGATGTTGTTCCATGCGCAAGTGGGAGAAATCTTTATTGTGTGCAAGGTACAACACATAAGAATATGATTTAAAGGATTCTCTTGACTGTAAAGTAAGAGACTCACATTCTAATACACATCTAATCTAAGAAACACTTGGTGTTGAAATTTTGTAAACGTGAGACGTAGGCTAAATTTTAATGACAAGCTGAATTTCCATGTATGTGTGAGACCGTACATGGATAATTTACTGTTTCTAAATTAGACACCTATTAGAACATGTGTCAATATGATAATTAGACAACTTCAACTATAATGTTTATGTATTATTAGAATGACATAAATAAATGAAGTAAATAAATTAACTTGAAATTACTAATGAAACCAAATGGTGGTGTTCAAAAATACTTTAGTTATACATGTTTATATCTTCTTATAAACATGAAGTCTTCTACAAAGACTTATAATAAAGTAAGACGTTAACTTGTTATGTTTTAATTAAGACATATACAAGAAGTCATTGAGTTAATCAATGATTAATAACGTGTAGTGGGATTATAACAGTTTATGTCTTCTTTCTAAGACATGCACATGGAGTGACTTAGTCAAAAGTACTTATGTTATAAAGCATGCGATTGGCTTAAAAATACTATTATACCATTAAGTTGATTTAGTTGGTAAATACTAAATAGACAAGCTAAAAGATATATGGTTATCTTACATATTGTTAGATTGTCTTACAATATTACTTCTAATGAATACTAGATTATAGTATGTTCAGTTAGGAAATCAAACTCTTGTTGTAGTGTTTGGTTCAAGATAACTAGATCTTCTTTTCTTCCAAAAGTTATCAAGGTTAGAAATTGAGTATGAATTGAATATACTCAATTAGGCTCCTAGAAGGTTAATAAGACGTTATTAAATTATGAAACGTGATGAATCACATTAAGTCTTAAAATTGAAGTTCTGAATTTGTTAAGCTACTTATGTGTAGGTCATTAACAAAGGAATGTCAGAAACTGTCAATATGTATTTGTAATGTCCTAAAAGTGAAAATTTGATTGTTACTCTAATTGCTAAGTATTTATAGATAGTCTATTTATTACTAAAGGCAAGTGGGAGTTTATCTTGAAAGGATAAAATCACAAGATACATAATCTTCTAAATACACACTAGTGAAAATCATGATGAGGCTTAACATGTAAATGATAAACCTCAAAATGATGGAATTATCATTCATAGATCCACTTTGATATCTCAGATATTTGGTTCATATGTTGAGGACTATATGATGAAGTATTACCAAATAATGAATTGGGTAAATTACTCATACTATGAATGTTATAGATGCTGTTCATAAAGATATTCGAATTTAAAAAAAAAAAAATTGGTTTATCTTAATTCTTAATAGTTAGAGAATGATGATGAGTTTAATCAAAGATAATGTAACCCTAGTGGTTTAAATCTTTGTTAGAAATCATATGGACAAAATTGTATACATATTTTAATGAATGTCTTATGATAAGATTATTAATCATATTTAAGCAATTAAATATGATTGAATACTCTTTCCTAAGCACATTAAAGATACAAAGATGGGAATTGTCATATTTATATGAATATGAAATTTGGCAATGAATATCAAAACTCTTTCTTGTATGATTACTTGAGCGAGGACGATGAGTAATCAAAAGGAGTTTATGAATTCAAGTAAATCTTTGGAAGTGTACAAAGTGCAATAATCCATGAATAGATAAATGCATGCATCTAGAAAATTTCTCTTATGTTTAATTATTAAGTCTATGTTTTGTTTTATAATTGAAATAAGATAATTTCTCAGTATTTGAAAGCTAGTGGGAGTATTATGTTTGATATACTAAATCATATATGTTGTAGAGTAACATTCCATATAAGTAAAATGTTAGACTTAGTTTTGGAATGAGACTTTATTTGAAAGATTTAGAAAATAAAACATACAACCTTGGAACTAAAGTTTATTATTTAATAAACATGTGCAGTAAATAAATCTAATTGAAAGATATTTGATAGCTTGTATAATGGATATTCTGATGGAATATGTTTGGACTTAGAATAATGATCCTCAGCCTGGAATTGCTCCTAAATTCTAAGTATAAACAATATGGCAAATTGTTGCGTAATTGTAATAGCCGACAATAAATTATTCCATATTTGCATGTTTAATCCATGAAATGATTTGTCATTCTAAATATGTCCATTGTCGGTTAACAATATGGGAATATTGTTATGCAAGGCAAATGTGAGTGCTGGTTATATTCTATGAGAATCTGGATTGTTCCCGCCAAACTCATATGTATTCACAAGGGATGCATATTGGATACCCCAACTTTCAAACATTTACTTTTGGATCCTTGTCATGAGTAAAATGTTGAAATGGTTTGTTAAATCATCCTTAGACTTGAGATACAAGCAAGTTCTGTTATGTGTGGATATCACTTTTGTAATTATATGCCAAACGATGTCTTGAATAAGGTAGTTATAAAAGCTATTTTTCGGAGTGATGTGAAGCAGCATCCACAACACTTGTAGTCAACAAAGGATTTGTTACTCCACTTAATATGTGCAGAAAGATACCATGGGCCCTCTCCAGAATGAATCAGATAATTGTTCGGCCGAACCTAAAGGGTAATGCAAGATGATTCTTGTTACATTTGGTATATCTAATTAAATTCTATAACGAGAATCTAAATGGTTAAACTATATGGCATGAGTTAGGATCCATATCCATGGTTTAACGGTATCTATAACAAAGGATGATAAAAGAAAGACATAAATGACCATGCTACTGAGAATGATTTATGAAACTATATCTCAGACACCTTTAGTTTAATAGCGAGTGAGAGCGTTGCTAGACGTTTACGTCGTTGGTATTTGCTACTCCAACTCCCAAGTGGGAGCTGTTGGAATGTGAGAGTCGGATTAGCAAGATACAGCTAAAGGTGTGTGAGCCTATTGGGGGCACACACATTAAACATTAGAATACATTGTATATTTCACGTAAAGCTCAAAATGACCCGGTTTGGACACAAAATGAACTAGACAAGATCCCTTGTTTGTCCTAATCCTATGGCCTGATTTCAGAAGATTCTGGAAAGCAAAATCTGTCTAGGTACATATCAAAGTGATAAGGATTGTTGAAGAGTTGTGATAAGGCTCAAAGATAGTAGAGTTTAACACTTATCATGCTTTGTTTAAGCCTTATCAAGAGTAGGGTTAAGAGGCTATATATACTCCCTCATAACTTGCTCATCAGAGACGATACAAGTAAAATTAGATCATTCGTTGTTTACTTTTCTTCTCCTCTAAACTGATCACAGAATCAAGTTGATTTGTTTGACTTTTCAAACATATCAAGCCAAGAATTAATAACTGTTGAAAATACCTCGACAACAAACCCGAAGATGTCGAACGCGGAACCTAGAACCGTAACGTCGATCGATCACAAGTTGCAATACCAAACGCAAAACCCGCGTTGGACAACAAACGAAGAAGAACAAGAAGAATCAAAACCTACAAAGTATAACGAACATATACATACAAGATGTACCTCGAACACCCCTTTATTAACACCAATAAAGCTTACAATTCGAGTCAAGAAGAATGTTAAACTAGCATCCCCCCTCATCTCTATTTATAGAGATGAGGGGGTAAAGAAACCATGGTTAGAGTCGGCAGAGGAATACCAAACCGACTCCTTTATGAAACCGACCACATGGGCCTTCCTTGCCTTGCAAGGCAAGCTAAACACATCCTAGTTTTAGTCTAATCCTAAACTAAATTACAAAGTACACTGATGAGGCGAAAAATGATCCGTTTTTAGGGGGTCATTTAAGCCCGAATCTGACTTTATTTGATCAAATATTGCCCTAAATCGTTCCTTTTGTGATTTTAGGTACTTGGAGAGTGAATTCTGGAAAAGAAGCCATTTCGGACGTTTTTGGAGCATAAAAGTGAAGAAAACGGCAAAGTCTCAAATTTCTATGCTGGGAACAGTGCATGAAGGCGTCAAGAATTGCTCTTGACGGCGTCAGAGTCTCAAGAATAAAAATCCGTAGTTGGTGACGGCGTCACCAAGGCCGTCACCAGGCCGTCACGTGTAAACTTGTCAAAACTTGCGCGCGGAGTAGCTGATATTGTTTTGGTCATAACTTTTGCATACGAACTCGGATTTAGGTGATTCAAAAGCCCACGCGAAGAGGACGAAGAGATCTACAATTTGGTGAAAAAGTGGTCTTGACGGCGTCAAGAGTACGGGCTGACGCCGTCAAGAAGGGCCGACAGAAAACATGCCTATAAATATAACTTCATAACTTCACTTTTTGTAAGCCCTAAACCCTAAGGTCGATTCCTGGGTTTAGGTGGGTGTTTTTCCAGCAACTTAGAGGGTTTCAACCACTCCATAAACATCATGTATTGGTTTGTTGATTCTATCTTAATTATGTTTTCCATTATCATTATTGATTGCTCTTCTTTGATGATGATTTGCTAATTCACCTTGTGTCTACTTATGGTTATGTGAAACTTGTATATAATTGATTAGATCTCATTGATTTCTTATTGATGTTGTGTCTATCTCCATCAATTAAGGCGTGACAACTTCAATAGATCTAGTTGGTTTAGTTTATAATCCTTGTTTCCTATTGATTCTTGTTTTGATTGAATGATTTATATGTTAGGCTTAAGAAAACTGGCAGATCTCCAAATGGTAACATGCTTGAACGTCTTAAGAAACATGAACCGAGGCGTACTAGGTCTTTATTGGTTGTATTTAATGCATGAGCCACTGTTTACAATCCCTATAGTTGTGCTGGGCATGGTGTAGGAGGAGATAAGAGCTCATAGAATTGGGGAGTTATGTATGCCACCCCATGAATGGTATTAAGGAATACAACCCGTCAATTAAAACAAGGTTACAATTCAATAGGTAGGATTGGATAGCTAGCAAGGAGTAACATATCATGGGTAGACATGCTTCACTTATCTTGTAGAACCTTAGCTTAGTTTTCTTGTTAAGTAGTTTAATTAGTAGCTTTTGGGTTAGTTGATTAGCAACTAATTCCGCCCACTCTCCCAATACCCGAGACTTTTACTTGCTTTTCATAAAATATAAAAATACAAAAAGAATTATCCTTCACCTTTAGACCTAGTTAGATTAATTTCAATCCTAACGACACTATTCCTAGCTGAACGATCAATCCCCCGGTACTTGTCACTATACTATACTACAACGATCAGGTACACTGCCTGGTGGGGGTTGTAAGCTTCTCGAGATCCCTCGAGAGGTAAAGCAAGGTGCGATTCCCACGCATCAAGTTTTTGGCGCCGCAACCCGGGGAATAGTTATTGTTTAGGTTGAATTTGATTTTTATTAGGTCTACTCATTAGATTCCTATCAAGTGAGATTTTTTCTTTTTACTTTGTAGCTTTCTCGTAGTCTATCTTTTCTTTGTGATTTTGTTTGTAATTTGCTTCAAATGGACTTTACACTTAGACTTCTAAGATTACAAGATAGGATTGAGTGGCTAACACACCAAAGAGTTCAAAATACCTCATTTAGAGACACCTATGAATCATATGAGCCTTCACCTAGGATAGATTCTTATGAACAACCTCCATATTTAAGATCTAGTTTTAGTGAGGCCAATAGGAAATGCGACCTAGTTTGCCATGGAATTATGGAGAGAGCCATTGCAACAAATCATAAGTTGGATGAAGCACTAGGTTTGCTATTATCACTTCCTAAGAAAACAATTGAGGAGGATTTAGCCGAGCATGATCACATTGATCAAAAAGACCTAGGTCCTATGATCGATGATGATGAATCTCAAGAAACAGATGATGAATCTCTTGGGCAATTTGTATATAGCAGTCAGAATATTGAAGATGATCCTTATGATTCGGACATAGAAGTTGAGATGCCTAGGGAAGCACGTGAGATACTTGGGAGAATGTTAGGGCTAGATCCTGATACATGGAATGATGAGGTGAACAACATAAGCCCACAAAATACTCAACCATCATTTGAGGCACACACACAGCCCGTGACTTACCCGGAAGAAGTAGAAGAAACTTTAGGAATTCCAATGGAGGTAGAACCCTTGGACCAGGCACCACTTGAGGATATAGGTTTGAACACTTGTAGTGATAACCTTACTCCTAGTTCTAGGGAATTTCCTAGTGTTGATGAACCGGAACCTCAATCTTTACACACTTTTCCAGCCTTAGATATATTTCTAGGAGACAAAAGAGGAACCGACCCACCCATCAACCAATATTATCCGGGTAGTTTTAGGATGAAGGAAGCCATTCACTCACCCCCTTCACCTCACGTGGCATATTCACACCCTAAGGGTGTGTATCGCTACTTTCACCCACACTTAATCCTAAGTGTAGGGAGAACCTCCCCAATTTCCGTTAAATAAGGGTAGAGTCAGGCTCGTGACTCGAACAAAAACAAGCGCTTCTTGGGAGGCAACCCATGTTTTGTGTGTTTTTATTTGTTTGTTTGTTTGTTTGTTTGATTTTATTTGTTTCCGTATGCATGTTTTATTTTTATTGTTTGTGGCTCATGTTTCAAAGTAAATTGTGAAAATGCTTTATTTTGTTTTTAACTTCGTCTTAATTGCATATAAAGGTATTTTGCAAAAGATAAGTGTAAGGGAGATCCAAATTTGTTTATAAGAACGAAATTGAGAATGAACCACAACAATATTAAATGGACATGTGTATTAGTACTTGTTAGAGTCAAATGCTTGTATCGAGTCGTAATGATGTTTTGCAGGATTTTCCAGGAAGTAGGACGAAGTTTTTCCAGAAATTTTCCGGAAACTTAACATAAGAATTTCTGCAGGTCACTTCTGACGGCGTCACGAGTTTACTCTTGACGGTGTCACGTGTAAAAATCTGGAAATTTTACCAGTTTTGTTTTTCTAACGGAGTCTTATGGTTTTTGTGAATTATTAAGTTTTATAATCTCCAGGAAATCTGCAAACATTCATTCCACAAGCATTATATCTTTAATTGTTTTGTTTTTATTCCTAAGTCTGGAATTACATCTAGTTGTGAGTTATCTTTGTTCGGCTTGATGCTTTGGGTTTTTGTGGTTGTTCTGTCAGGATTTACAGGTTATGTTCGACAAGGAGATGATTTATATTCTGGAAGGGAAGCTTTGATTGTTCATTTTCTTGGAGGAAGATTTAACCTGGCCAACCTATAATCCATACCGAGCGAATCAGGGGAGTATTTGATTTCATTCTCTTTACTTTTTCACTTTTACATTCTTTACTTGAACATTGGGGACAATGTTCATCTTAAGTGTAAGGGGAGGGTAAAAAGATGATACCTTACATATGCACTTTCGCTTGAGTTTGTTTTGTTTGATAGTAGATGTGTAATAAAACTATGAGAAATACTTGTTAGTGCAATTTTAGCGCCAAATTTAAAATTTTTTACAACATTTAGGAGTGAAACTTTAGCCATAGCAAGCGTCTCATGGATAGGAGATTGTATGACTAGCACATAACCGTATATTCAGAAAAATTTTCCACCCAAAAATGTGAGGTTCGCCTTTAGTTTTGATAGGAAAAGCATTTATTATTAGTGCTTATGAGTGTACCGGTAGCATTCAGATTCTAGAACTTGCGTTAGTGATGCATCCCGAGACCGCTAGTGAGACTACATTCGTGTGGTAGGATTTACTACATGATAAGAGGCATTAGGATCACCCTTGTGTTAAACCCGTATCATGATTACTTGACCATTTAAGTCATATTACTTGGCTAGTTAAGTCAACTAATTTTTCCCACACCCTTAGCGTTGTACTCATTTTTAGTACACGATACCCCTAGTACACCCCTCCGAGCCTATCTTTTCGTTTCTAACTTTAAGCATCTTACTTAAAGAAAGAATTTGTTACACCCCACTTAAATGTACACCCAAATCGCCTTAGCCTTCCGTGTATGCGCTCATTTTTAGTGCATTATTGTTATTTGTTAAACCCTAAGTTAACTTTCTAATTGATTACATGGTTGCTAAGTCGAGTCATATCCTTGTACATATTGTTTTGGGACGATTGGGACTCATGGGTAAGTACTTATTTTATGGAGTAATGGGGAAGAACATCATTTATTACCCCCATATGTACGTTAATCTTAAAAGTGCTCCAAGTGTTTTGATTTTCTTAATTCGAGTCATTAGATTAGTTAATTGTAAAGTATGTAAAGATTCAAGTGTAAGGGGAACGTTTATACCCCTATGATGTATTATTTTGGATGGTAGGGTAAGAGTGTATGTAAAAAAAAAAAAAAAAAAAAAAAATGAAAAAAAAAATATAGAAAAAACAAGAAAAAGAAAAAAAAATAGAAAAAGAAAAAGAAAAAGAAAACATACGGACTACCATCCCGTTTTTATTCTATGTTTATTTTATGTTTTTGTTATTTTTCATTTATTAGCTTAAGTCGAGTCTAGTCTTGGCTTAGCAACGCCATCTTGTACATGTAATTGACCAAGATTATTAACTCGCCACCAGTAAAATTTCCTTTATCCAACAAAACCGTATAATTCATATCCCTATACCTAACGTTACAACCCTTTAAAAGACCTCTTTGATAGTCTATCCTAGGTGCTTACGCCATGTGGTGGAGGTTTGATCCTTTCCCAAGCCTATGGTAATCTATTTTGCTATGACAGGTAGTGAGAGATATCTTCCATTTCCATAATGTTATATTACTTTATTACATCCGAGAGATGTGAGTATCTAAACACTATTTGTGAGGTGCTAGTGTATGACCTCCGTGCTTGTCTATTGGTCTTTAGTGGAATGATTAATTGTTGTAATTACTTTTATATTAGTGTTAAATGACCCCTAACTTGTCTTTCGAGTAGAATAAAAGCTCATTTGCTTGAGGACAAGCAAATCTCAAGTGTAAGGGTATATGATGAGGCGAAAAATGATCCGTTTTTAGGGGGTCATTTAAGCCCGAATCCGACTTTATTTGATCAAATATTGCCCTAAATCGTTCATTTTGTGATTTTAGGTACTTGGAGAGTGAATTCTGGAAAAGAAGCCATTTCGGACGTTTTTGGAGCATAAAAGTGAAGAAAACGGCAAAGTCTCAAATTTCTATGCTGGGAACAGTGCATGAAGGCGTCAAGAATTGCTCTTGACGGCGTCAGAGTCCCAAGAATAAAAATCCGTAGTTGGTGACGGCGTCACCAAGGCCGTCACCAGGCCGTCACGTGTAAACTTGTCAAAACTTGCGCGCGGAGTAGCTGATATTGTTTTGGTCATAACTTTTGCATACGAACTCGGATTTAGGTGATTCAAAAGCCCACGCGAAGAGGACGAAGAGATCTACAATTTGGTGAAAAAGTGGTCTTGACGGCGTCAAGAGTACGGGCTGACGCCGTCAAGAAGGGCCGACAGAAAACATGCCTATAAATATAACTTCATAACTTCACTTTTTGTAAGCCCTAAACCCTAAGGTCGATTCCTGGGTTTAGGTGGGTGTTTTTCCAGCAACTTAGAGGGTTTCAACCACTCCATAAACATCATGTATTGGTTTGTTGATTCTATCTTAATTATGTTTTCCATTATCATTATTGATTGCTCTTCTTTGATGATGATTTGCTAATTCACCTTGTGTCTACTTATGGTTATGTGAAACTTGTATATAATTGATTAGATCTCATTGATTTCTTATTGATGTTGTGTCTATCTCCATCAATTAAGGCGTGACAACTTCAATAGATCTAGTTGGTTTAGTTTATAATCCTTGTTTCCTATTGATTCTTGTTTTGATTGAATGATTTATATGTTAGGCTTAAGAAAACTGGCAGATCTCCAAATGGTAACATGCTTGAACGTCTTAAGAAACATGAACCGAGGCGTACTAGGTCTTTATTGGTTGTATTTAATGCATGAGCCACTGTTTACAATCCCTATAGTTGTGCTGGGCATGGTGTAGGAGGAGATAAGAGCTCATAGAATTGGGGAGTTATGTATGCCACCCCATGAATGGTATTAAGGAATACAACCCGTCAATTAAAACAAGGTTACAATTCAATAGGTAGGATTGGATAGCTAGCAAGGAGTAACATATCATGGGTAGACATGCTTCACTTATCTTGTAGAACCTTAGCTTAGTTTTCTTGTTAAGTAGTTTAATTAGTAGCTTTTGGGTTAGTTGATTAGCAACTAATTCCGCCCACTCTCCCAATACCCGAGACTTTTACTTGCTTTTCATAAAATATAAAAATACAAAAAGAATTATCCTTCACCTTTAGACCTAGTTAGATTAATTTCAATCCTAACGACACTATTCCTAGCTGAACGATCAATCCCCCGGTACTTGTCACTATACTATACTACAACGATCAGGTACACTGCCTGGTGGGGGTTGTAAGCTTCTCGAGATCCCTCGAGAGGTAAAGCAAGGTGCGATTCCCACGCATCATACACTTAAGTCCCTAAAGTACGTTTAAGTTTACTACTAATATTCTAACAATTTCCACCTTAGGAGTAACACTTAAACATAACCGATACTCAACATCTTTTCCTCGTGCTGGAACCTCGGACCGGGGACCACCTTGTCGACCAGGCATTGTACTTCAGTAATTTCCCTAGATTAGCTTTCTTAGACTCCTTAACTTTCTTCTTTTCAGCAACATTACCCTCTGCACCTTCTTGACCAGGTACTCTGGTTACCGTAATGTCTGCCCCCACCTTTATACCAAGGTGTACCTTTTCCTGCTCATTTACCAAGCAGCCCGTGTTTGTCTTTTCTTCAAGTTTCTTAACCTCCAACTTTCTTTGAGCCACTGCAGCATCATCGTTACTATCCTGAATAACCTCAGCTTCACGATTTCCCTGAGCTCCCTGCAGTTCCACCTCAAACCAAACACGTTCATCAACCTGTACTCCATGGACTCCTGTTTTAACACCAGGACCAAGTTGTTTGAACCCAACTTGTTTATGACCAAGTTGTTTGAACCCAACTTGTTTAGAACCTCCATGTTTTTGTACACCAAAAGTCGTCACTTTTGCTTCAAGAGTATACACACAGTTCTCTTTCCTGATCCCGGTCATCATAACCCGACAACCTTTGATCACCTTGACTTTACCCATCTGCATCTTCACAGTATAACCCTCTTTTTCAAGAGTACCCAATGAAATCAAGCTTTTTCTTAACCCTGGAACATACCTGACATTTTCCAGTATAAAGCTTGAACCATCATGCAACTGTATCTTCACTTTTCCTGTCCCTCTGATAGTGCATGTCCTGTTATCACCTAACTGAACTGAACCACCATCAAAATCCTTGAAGTCATACAAGAAATCCTTCCTAGGTGTCATATGATAAGACCCACCTGAATCCATTACCAATTCAGTCATCTCATCATTCCCGACCACCGACGAGGCTTCTCCAAAGTAGGCGTTACCCTCGTCATCGGAAGAATCAGAATCCTGATCATGCTTACCCTTCCTGATGAACCCACTTGACTTCTTCTTTGGACAGTCTCTCTTCAGATGATCCTCTAAATGACATATGAAGCACTTGAGTTTACCAGTTCCACCTCTTGACTTAAACCGCGAACTTCCACCAGAATGAGCTTTCCTTGAATGATCTGACCCTCCCCTTACGTATAACCCGTCACCAGTTTCTTCCTTTGTGCCTTCAGTTCTTTTCTTCAACTCCCTTGAATTCAAAGCCGCAAGAACATCCTCCACTGTCAAGGATTCCCTCCCATAAAACAATGTCTCCACAAAGTTTTCATAAGACGATGGCAACGACGTAAGTAACATAAGTGCCTGATCCTCATCCTCAATCTTGATATCAATATTCGCCAAATCAAGTATCAACTTATTAAACTCATCTATATGATCACCCAGTTTCGTACCTGGACTCATATAGAACGTGTACAGCTTCTTCTTCAGATACAGTCTGTTTGCTAAGGACCTAGTCATATACAGACTAGTTAACTTCGCCCAGATTCCTGCAGCAGATGTTTCCTTGGTAACTTCCCATAAAACCCGGTCTCCCAAGCATAGAATCAAGGTACTGTATGCCTTCTTCATCAAAGCAGCCTTTTCACCTACTTCCATGTCCGCGGGTAATGTCTCTAATGCAGCATCACATCCCAGCTGTACCATTAAAGCACGCATCTTTATTTGCCATAACCCGAAGTCATTCTTCCCATCGAATTTTTCGATGTCAAACCTAGTTATCGAACTAGCCATTCTTCTTTAACCTTGCTAAAAACCTTGTCAAGTTGTTTCTTAACCAACTTTACCGACAAGCCTCACAAGCCGTGTGCAATATTCTCCCTTGTTGGTTAAAACCTTTCTTGCAAATCGAATTAATTAGAATAACCCTAAACCCTCGATTTCGAACAAGTAAACCCGACCGTTAACTTGAACCCCAAGCAAACCACGATCGAAACTTGAACCACAAGAAAAAAATTATATACGCAACAAGAACACTTCGTACTTGTCTTTAATAAAATAAAAACAATAAGCGAAGTTGATTAAAAAATCAAAAACCCTTTGACGATTGTAAATAGAATCAAGCATTCACATGCATGTACAAAGAATATATCCCTTTGTCGTTTTCTATTTTTACAAAAACAACTCGCCAAATAAAACGCTAACCTTCTTTTTCTCTTGTCACCGATCGCTACTTTAAACAACGATTCGAAACCCAAACCTCGATCTAGCACTCGAACTTCGATGACCACAATAACCGCGGCTCTTGATACCACTTGTTGGAAAATACCTCGACAACAAACCCGAAGATGTCGAACGCGGAACCTAGAACCGTAACGTCGATCGATCGCAAGTTGCAATACCAAACGCAAAACCCGCGTTGGACAACAAACGAAGAAGAACAAGAAGAATCAAAACCTACAAAGTATAACGAACATATACACACACGATGTACCTCGAACACCCCTTTATTAACACCAATAAAGCTTACAATTCGAGTCAAGAAGAATGTTAAACTAGCATCCCCCCTCATCTCTATTTATAGAGATGAGGGGGTAAAGAAACCATGGTTAGAGTCGGCAGAGGAATACCCAACCGACTCCTTTATGAAACTGACCACATGGGCCTTCCTTGCCTTGCAAGGCAAGCTAAACACATCCTAGTTTTAGTCTAATCCTAAACTAAATTACAAAGTACACTTAAGTCCCTAAAGTACGTTTAAGTTTACTACTAATATTCTAACAATAACTATAATATAGATTATTGAAGTTATTGTCTTCTTCTATTTTGTACACATTCGAACGTATACAAGTTTGTATTCGAATTGTGTTTTGGGTTTACGTGGTACACGGCTAGCACTCCGGGCGTATTTGTTTGACGTGTTTGTGTGAGCACTCGTAGAGGTGATTGTTTTAATCACTTATTTGTTTTATTTTGCGGGTGACTACGAGGGTTAGTCTTCTATTTATTTTTCATGTTTTCTCTTTTCCTTTAATTTGTTTATTATTTATGTGTTAATCATAATTGCTTAACTAGATCTAATATCCGCTGCGTACTCGTAGTTAATTGGTTAACTTGATATATATAATAAATTCCAACAAGAAGTACTGAAATTGGTGTTTAAGAATGAAGAATAAGAACAGATTTGAATGCGGGGAAAGATTTATTGGTTGTGACAGGTTTTATAAAAGAAATTGCCTTTTAATTTCAAGAAAAAGGAAAGTCAATTATTGAAAAGCAAAAAAGAAGTATTGAAAAAGGAAAAGTGAATGGAATTATTTCAATTAGCATCACTTCAGTGATAAAACCTTTAAATTGATACTAGGAATTGTAACGAAATTCACGTTTTAGTGTTGGTTAGAATAACTATGTGTCTCTTTTTCAAGAGGATAAGCAAAAAAGAAACTAAAATCTCAATAGACTTGTTTACTAGGAATTGAAAAAAACGAACTCCCATTTCTTTCAATCAAGTGTTTCAAGAAACACTTGTACAAATATTGTGACTTGCACTACATTGTTTGCGTAGACAACAAAAGATATATGAAAATTACGGACAAAAAATGTCTAATATAGAGAGATGTGACAAAGAAAATGTAACGCGAAACCCTGCTGCTTCTTTGATTTGAATTGTTTCTAATGTTAAGGCACGAAGCATATCTTCAAATTCATCTCATTAAGCTTCGGTCAATGTAAGTTCAAGGTCCACACGCTGCATGAAAGAAACAATAGAGAAAAAAGGTATAGATCACTGTTGGTAATCAAACAAACGAAACAAATAATAAAACAAACGAAATGGAAGTTTTATTCAAATTACCAAACCAAATACAAAAGCAAATTTAAAGGTACCAAACCTAAAATTCTAATTCAAAAGATACAAAGAAAACTAATGTCATTGGCTTCTATTTATAAGTGGCCAATGACCTAAATACAACCAAATTCTAAACCGACTCAAATTAAAAAAGATACCAAAACTTACGAAACAAACCCAAGAGTTTAAGTCACTTTTTAAGAATCTCCACCGTGACTTGAGCTCCTCCACATGTTCCAAACGAAATTTAAAATTCCAATTCCCAAACGCTAGAGATACTAGCCTAATTCAAAACGAATGATCGATTCCCAAAAGCAATCCGAACAAAATCGATCCATAACTAATGCCGATGACTTCAAAGCGAACAATCAAACGTTAACCCACAATTTCAACACGGGTCAACGAAACATAACCAAATCAGCTCAAACGATCTTCAACAAAGACAATCAAATTCGGGCAACCAACATCAAAGGCCCGACAAACGAAATACAATGAAATTTCATGCAAACGTGAAACTGATAGATAGTACGAAAGCCAAAAAGAAGAATTGAAAAAGGAAAAGTGAATGGAAGTGTGACACCAATAATTTCAATTAGCGTCACTTCAGTGATGAAAGGTGCGCATTTTATTTAAAGAGAAAGTTGAAAGAATAGTAAAACCTTTAACTTGATACTTATCTGTGCTAAAGTTGTTGGTGGCTGATATGATATCTTCTGGTTGAATTTCAAGATGTTTGAACTCAGTCGCAAAGGATGCCATTGTTAGCTGATCAATCAAATAATTATGGGAAAGATCAAATTGGTGTTTGTAATCTCTCTATTGAAAGACAACTCACAGTTCTCATATACTGAAAGATTTTTAAGAATTGAGAAGATATAAACACTCGAAGGCAGAGAAAGATTGGTTTCATGACTTTAATGACACCACTAACCGTAATTTATCACTTATCAAACATGAAATATGATTAAACTAATTACTTAAATTGCAGCACTAACCCAAACGCATTGAAGGTGTTGTACATTTGGGCATGTCTAGAAGTGGGAATGAGATGGTTAAGTCAAGATCTGTGTACGTTACTAGAAGAAGAAAAAAAAAATAATAATAATAATAATAATAATAATAATAATAATAATAATAATAATAATAATAATAATAATAATAATAATAATAATAAATAAATAAATAAATCCTATTAATTATTTGTAAAAGAACACACGCCTTCAAATTTGCTTCTTTTGTAAATATAAAGCAATATAGACACATAAAAAAAAGATACTGATTTCTTACAAAAATTTCAATAGATGGCAATAAAGTAACTTTACTCTCATCTCAACTAGCACTTTATAAAATAGATGTGCCAAAATGCATATTTAAACAGATAAGCAAAGTTTAAACAGGGTTGTCTGGGATTGCTCATCTTTTTCTGCGTATAACCAAGTAATTAAAAGCTGCTTATTAACACTTCAAACTGCTTTATCTGCTTGAATAAAAAGCAATCCCAAACACCCTCTAACTAAACATCTACTGCTTAAAGTTTTAAACTGTTGAAAAAACAACAATTACATGATCCTTGGGAAGGCAACTAATACAAACAACAATCTCATCCAAAATAAAAACCCAAATCAAAGCACATAAAAAAAGACCAAACTGATTAATCGTTTAATTTTAAAAGATGTGATGAGAAACGGAAGCCTTTACTTTTGATAAATGAGGTTTAAATTAAGTTACCGGTTAAAATAGTGGTTGCCGGAGGAATATTCCGGTGGATTGTGAGATGAAGTGTTATTCTGTTTATTGGGCTTGGGATTCTGCTTTTCTTTTTTATTTGTGTTACTCGTATTTAGTTAACAAAATTTAACTTCTTTTTTAACTCTATCTATGTGTTAGTGTTATTTTTACAAAGTAAGTACAATTTTAAATAAATATTATTTGATGAATTTTGTATTTCTAAAAGAAAGTGTATATTAAATGGTCAAAGCTAAAAACACGTAATATATTTTTTTAATATAATATATTAATGTGTGTAACCTACTAATTTAATTATCTGCTAAAATACTTTCTATTTTTTTCTCAAAATCATTAACATGGTTTTTTAACAAGTTATTTCCTACGTGGCATTTTAATTTTTTAAGCATCATCCACATGTTCTAAATATTTATGTTATCTAAATTTTAGTCGGAAAACAATATATAACTTTCACTTTCCACCAAAAATCTCCAATTAATAAAAATAAATAGGGATGATTGCATCTTTATGTATCTTCTTTGCCACGTTTTCTAACTTTATGTAGCGTATTAAAAAATTTTCTTTTTGGTATATCATACTTTTGACTTTCGTCACTTTGTTGTATCATAGACCAATTGTGTGTATCCTTTTTACCATTTTACCCCTAATCTGATTTAATTTGAGTGTGTAAATTATAGGGGTATAATGGTCAAGTAGCATGATGTTTAAAATGAGATTAAATCAAAACAATGTCTAAGGAGTATCCTTTCATTGACCGCAGTACAACGACAGTATCAGTAATCATGTTGTTCAAACCTTTTTCTATTATTTTTATTTTTGTTAAATGTCGTATCACAAAATGTAATTGGGAGTGTACAAAATATAATTGCTCAACACGTATTTGGTTCACAATGTATTCATTACAAAAAGTAAATAACATAAAATACTTATTAATTTTCCTTACACTTCAGTTTTAAATCAAAAAGATAATCAATCTATATGGGTCTAATGTCAATGTCTTGTACAATAAGCCCACTAAGATCCTTGTAACAGGGATGCGCTAAAGTAAGACCCATAGAGATTGTTTCCATAGTGGTTTGGGTATGAAATTCCCATACTTTTACTTCCATCCAGCCATCACTTCTTTCGTGTTCTCATCAAACTTTGGTCCAATAACAGGGGTTTCTGGCGGTCTTACTAGATAGGCAAACCTACCAAAATTAACTTCCAGAGGAGCCTTGAATGTGGATTGGTCTTGTGGTAATTTGTAGACAAGGTAAACTGCCTACGTTGTTTAAAGCGATACTACTTTAGATTTCGATTTTTCTCTTAATTTCAAATCTGTAGCTAGCTGTTGTTACAAGCACTTCTCCAAATTTGAAGAAACATAAAAACTCATCATTTATGTAATAGATTCAGAAAGTGTTTAAGGTTTGCATGTAGTAGAAGCCAACTAACGTGTCGTTTATGTTTATTATTGAACACATGGACTTGCTAAATTTTTAAAAAACGGGGAGGTTTTACAAGTGCTTATTCATTCATTATAAATAAACTGAAAGATTGATCATAATACATGCTATCATTCACCAAAGCAAAGTCCTACGATGCTTTGGGTACCGTGGGCTACAAAATCCAATCTTTAAAAATCTATTTATAAGCTTTTCATAATTGATGGCTTATGTTCTTGAGCCTATTTGAGTTTATTGTGCTTCAATATTCAAGCTTTCTATAACGTACAGCTATAAGGAGATCAACAAAATTTTGAAAATTTTCCTATGGTGTCAACAAATCACTAAAGGCAGATTTAAAGTGGCATGGAAATATATTTGTATACCATATAATCAAGGAGGTCCAGGGTTTAAATATTTGGATAAATGGTATACATCAAGCATTTATGGAATATTGCAGTGTAAGTGTCTTTCTTAACGATTACCTGATTTGACCCGTTTATGGAATAGAATGGAGTTACACAATGAAGTTAAAATGGACAAGTGTATTGAAAGTTATACATGAAAATTTAGACAAGTGTCATAATGTCCATAAATTGGGAAAGGGGAATACACTTTAGTGCGGCTTGTAAGCAATTATACTCAAAGATAGAAGATGTAAGTGGCATTTTGAGTGGTATACAAAGTCAAGTTATACGCATCTAAGTTCATGTTTTAACCTTTGTGAAAATATGTAGTTGTATGGAAAAACTCAAAAAGTAAGGGTGTCCCATTTACCGATAAACATGTATGGGAAACTATTAGAACTAAGACTCCAAAAGTGCAGTGGTTTTCCTTGGTATGACACTCTTAATGTATTCCTACACATACATTTTCCTTATGGATGACATTCCATAAGGGCTACCAACACAATATAAGTGAACTATATGGGGATAAGACAGTGATGGTATGCACATTATACTAATAATTGTGAAGCACATTCTCATCTTTATCCTTTTGCACAGAATGCATGGGTCTAGTTGCAAAAATCAATGGGTCTAGTTGATGGCCAATTGTAACACCCACTATCTGAATCCTATTAATAGATTGGAGATAGGGCTCACTAATCAACTGAGATTGCTAAATGAAGAAAACAATCTGAATTTGAACAGTGAAATGATTTGTTATCTGTTATTTGTTATTGAGATTTGTTTGCAGAAAGGAGAAATTGTTTACATCGATGAATGACCTTTACAACAAAGCAGAGTAATCTTTATACAAATGAGAAATGGTGGAAAAAGTAGTTTGGGTTGGTTACAACACGTGCAGGTCACGTGTTGTATCTAAAATATTGACTTTTGGCTTTGACTTCAATAGTACATGTAACAAAGTTCTTACAACAATGATCTTAAAAGCTTAACCATGTATACGTTCAGACTCAAAGAGTTTATAATTATGGCGGATATAACAGCAAAAAGGCATAACAGATCATTTCAAACACATTATTTTCTACATATATGCGTAAACTACATTCTAAATCTAAACAAACACACATTTCATACCTATTGCTACGAACTCTTCCCAAATAGACAAACTTCCATTGGAACAAATGCATGCAATCGCATCACCATACTCTAGCAGAACCCAAACAACCTTTGCAATGCTTCCATCATTAACCTATTCAATCAGCAAAACTCATCTCAATCAGTTAATGACAACACTTGCTAACAACGTTACATTCAACATAAAAGATTAAAGTAACATAAATCAATCAATATTTTCCAAAACAAATAGTCCAATCTTCAAACAAATAGATTCATTTCACCGAACAAATACATCGAATCCAAATGAATACAAATAACTCATAATAAGGCTGTAAAATACACCGAACGTTCAACCAACCAGTTGATCGTTCTGCAAGAAGTTCATCTATATTCATTTACTCATTAAAAGAACAAAGATGAACATCTATTATGTCCATTCACTTATACGAAAAAAAATACGCAGAAAGTACTTGGTCGAAAGCATATGAATATCCATCCGTTTATGTTCATTTCGCATATTTGCTTGTTTATACAAATATTATATCTACATTATATATCTTCAAAGTTAGACCACTATCTATCAATTTTAGATCATTAGGTATGAAGAAATGACCAAAGGAGTCCAACTGCGACGTGTCACTTTCCCTTCTCTACCACTGCCCCGACCACTTTTCACATGTTTTGTTTATATTGTGGCTCAAAATTTCCACAAAAACAGACGAAAAATTCCCTACATTGGAACCATGGGCTCCCTCATAACGGACGACAACTGCCTGGTTCTCTAAAGAACACAGTCCTATAAACTATATCAATTTTAATCTTAATTATAATAATAACGAATTAGGCTAGCTGATCACCTAGTATTAGTGTTTTGCCCAACTATACATACTCTGTGACCATACGATAAGGTTCAAAACTTACTATTAGTCAAACACAGCCTACGCAATCATCACAGACAAATTTGACAACTGGACTATTAAGTGTTTGTATGTTTCATAATAGCAACGAATTAAAAGGTTGCAGAAAGAGTAAGATTGGAGTTGCTTTGAGTCAGGAACTATATACTGTGACTTCAAAAGTCAAACATGTATTCCATTGTCCCATTAGAAACGGAGACAATAGCCAAATACTTGATAAAAGGGTTTTCTAATGTACTCCTATTTTTAACAGCTTAACCTATCATGACCTTTTGACATAGGGTAAAACAAGCAGAAAAACACAAATGCAGCATTGTATGCATTAAGTGAAACCGATTTCAATATATGGGAATGCAAATAGAACCAAATTTTATGCCAATGATTTGATGGAACAAGTACAGTTTGGTATTTATACTATGATATACCTTATTTGTTACTGACTTTTTCCTCTAAAAAGCTTGGGTGCCATCTTTGGAAAGGTTCCACGAACACCACATCGGGTTCTTTGCCCTTTGATAGGCCATTATCTCCTTCCTGGAAAGTCATTATGCGAAAGTCAGAATGCACAATTATATCATAGGAAAGTTAACCAAAAGAACAAAATTGCTTATGGAATGGAATGAAGAAACTTGAGCTGGTGAGGGCATGGGATTTTCTTCCACTTTTTGCTGATGACTTGGGACTTCTTCAATAGAAGGGTCATCCTTTACTTCAACTTTTGGATTGTTATCAACAACATTAAGGTCTTTGCATACCTTGTTTGCCTCAGACATTTTGTGTATACAGTTCAACAAAGACCTGATGGCACAATAATTCAATATCGAGTTATATCGTTTCAAGACTTTCGTAATGAATAAGAAATATACGAAGCTATAGTCCAAACTCTCTTACCCCACATCTTGCCCAAAAAAAAGTGCCTTATAAAACTAACTTTTGCGGGGTAGTATTATTACTTAAGACTAATGATGTTTTTCTTCACATAATTTGTAGCCTGTAACTAAGGGAGTGTTTGGATCCGCATTTTCATAGTGACTAGCGCATAGTTCTATAACTAGAATCAGATTGCCAAACGCAACAAATAAGTGATTTAGGCATAGTTAGACGATTCTATATCTTCCCAGAAATATTAGTTCTGTTGCAACAATGTAACACCCCCAAAATTTGATACAGCAGAGGTTATCCGAGTATTTATGATATTGCGGGGGTTACCCGAATATCTATGTTAGAACGGAGGGTATCCATGTGTTATGATGGAGCGGAGGGTATCCGCAGGCTTTTAGTAAATCCTTAGTCTTGCTAGCAAGCGTTTTGCGTATACGTCCACTATATTGTTAGATGAATTTAAACCTATGATCTCACCAGCGAAAGCTGACTTTTAGCACGTTTTCTCAGGAAATTAAGTGATGCTCTATGGATGCTTGGATTGGAGGCTTGGCAATGGCACTGGTTATGGATCTATTTTTCTAAACTCTGATATTTAATTGTGGACCTACGTTTATTTCTTTTGGGCCTGACTCTGAATGATGATGGGATAAATGTAAACTTTAAAAACCCGTTTCGGTTGTGTTTTTCTTATGTTTACTTTATCTCGTTCTGTTATGTCTTGTGTTGGATACCAATCACCGTAACACCCCGAAAGCTTGTTGAGTCTTCCGCTGTACCAAATTTTGGGGGTGTTACAGATTGGTATCAGAGCCAAGGTTATAGAGAACTAGGTAAATAGACACCTAAACTATAGCCGATTTTTATAGAAAACGATCCTCGACCATTGCCCGCCAGCCCGCCAAGCCGAAGCATCATCATTATTATTGAGGTATATTGAGATGATTATTAGATTTGGGATTCTTGAGATGATTTGAGGATTTGAGGTTTATTGATTTGGTGATATGATGACGTTTTGAGGAATTATATGGCATTTTGAGGAATTATATGCGTTTTGAGGAATTATATGGCTTGATTGTTTTACGAATGATTTTAGTAATGCGGTATTTTAAATCTTTCTGGATATATACGATTTGGAATTATATGATGATTTTGATATGGTATTTTGAGTTCGCGGTTTAGTTGTTTTGAAACACTTACACCTACCCTACGCCGTTGTCACAAACCATGACCTCCTATTCGTACGATGTTATTGAGGATGTTTATGCTGGTACGTGTCGCCCCTCGTAGATCACTATCGCCCCTGATGACCCATACGTGTTGGTCATGCGTTCGGCCACTACTTTATCGTCTCATTGACGCCCTAAGTCACTGATTTTATCGCCTCGTGGTTCACCTGCTCAGAGATGACGATTGATGGAGTACCCCTCCGATGAGGAGTATGAGGAGGAGTACAAAGGTGAGCAGAATGATAACCCTCAAGATGAGGAAGAGGATGATCCTCAGGAGGAGGAGATGCATGATGATGATGGGTCGCTAGTACATTCAGCTCATTCTGCGAAACCTGATTCCCCGATACATCCGTTAGAGCCGGTTTCACCTGATCATCCGTTTTTATTTGATTCACCACCTGGTAGTCCCGTTGAGTCGGATGCACCTTCTGAGGTTTCGGTTGAGCATGCAGAGTTAGGTGAGACTGGTAGGATGTGGACTCGGATTACTGTACAGGGCGAGAAGATCTCGCGGGTGTCTGACCGACTTGAGATGGTTATTGCTGAGTTTATTGTTGAGTTTGTTGTGGAGTTGAGGAGTTACGCCAGCATCATGGCTAGATCGATTTGGATTTGTGTTGTTGTTATGTTGCTTCTTAAGCCAGGGAGTACTTGGTTAGGAGAGATGGTTATTCTATCCCTTAAGTCATGTTATTCGGATTGTATGTTCGTTTCGTATGGAAAGATTAGTATTTATTATGTCTTTTGGTATTTTGGAGCGAAGTATCGACCGCTACATGTATGGACGAGGGTGATTTCGTATGATATTTTACGGTTTTTGGCATACATGGAGAATTGTGTTCCTATTTGCGTGGCTGATATTGTCTTGGTATTAAGTTCATATTTCAACTTTCACCAATCGGATTCTTGTTAGACGTTATGGTACATGTCAATGGAGACTTGCGAACCTTGTATTGTGACTTATATTAATTGCCCCACGACGAAACCCTGTTAGAGCTACCAGAACTGGTCCTGCAACGACTACCCCTAGTCGTCGAGGACGCCGTCCTACTCGAAATGTTGAAACCCCTACTCCTGATAACCTGGACACTACTAACCGCAACAACAGGAATCAGAATGTTGATGTTCAGGGAGACAATGATCATGTTCCACTAAATGCACCTACTGTAGATCAAGCAATGATCAATCAACTGGTGGAGCAACGAGTTGCTGAGCTACTAGCTGAGTCAAATCATTCCAACAATTCTGCTGGAACATTTCCACCTGTTCGTGCTAATGGATGTAACTATAAGGAGTTTAGAATCTGTGGACCTATTGAGTTTGGTGGAACTGAAGGAGTGGTCTACTTGGTCAGGTGGACAGAGAAAACTGAGTCGGTGTTCAATGTCAGTGGTTGTGCGAAGAATGCGAAGGTAAAGTTTGCTTCTTTTACCTTCAAGGATGAAGCTTTAACTTGGTGGAACAATTACCGAAATTTGGTTGGTAGTGATGTGGCTAATGCTATGACTTGGGAGAAATTTAAGTCTTTGCTGATTCAGACTTACTACCTAAGGAATGAGATTAAGAAGCTGGAGATTGAGTTCTGGAACCATAAGGTGAAAGGTACCGATATGGCAACTTACAATCGCCGTTATCGAGAGTTAGCCTTACTTTGTCCAGATATGGTTAGAACTGAGACTCAAAAGATTGAGCGGTATACCGATGGGTTGCCATGGCTACAAGGAATGATGTGATTGCTGCTAGACCTGCAAACATCCATGAGGCAATCACAATCGTTCAGCAATTAATGGATTCGTTGGAATTGGAAGGAGCTGATAAGGATAAGAATGGAAAGAAAAAGAGAGACCATCACTCTAAGGATAAGAATCACCGAAACAAGCGACAAGCTGCTGCTAAGGCTTATGCTATTGGGAAATGGAGACAAGAAGAACTACAATGGAGATGCACCCAAGTGTAACCGATGTTATAAGAATCATTCTGGACGATGTACTGTGATGTGCAAGAATTACTCTAGGATGGGACACGTAGCTAAGGATTGTAGACCTCGACCACTTGCTATGGTTCAAGCTACTCCTGAAGTGAGAAGTAAGGCGGACGTTACTTGTTATGGATGTGGAAAGAAGGGAAATTATAGGAATGAGGGTGGGGAATCGTGGAACCGAGGAAATCAAGGATCGGGTGGTAATGGGTACAATCATGGAAACCGTGGACGACAAGATAATGGGGACCAACGTGTGGAAGCTGAAGCTGCTCATGGGGAGAGTGTATGCACTCGGGAACGAGAGAGGAGAAGATCCGAACGTCGTTACTGGTACGTTCCTTCTCAATAATCGTTATGCTTCCATACTATTTGATACTGGTGCCGATAGAAGTTTTGTGTCCACTACGTTTGCACCATTACTAGAGAAACCCCCGATGGCCTTAGGAATTGGTTATGATGTAGAATTAGCTAATGGGAACATAGAAAGGATTAAGACTATCATTCGCAGTTGCACATTAAATTTCTTGAATCACCCTTTCAACATAAATCTTCTACCCGTCACGTTAGGAAGTTTCGATGTCATCATTGGTGTGGATTAGTTGTCGAAGTATCGTGCTCACATACTTTGTGATGAGAAGGTCGTGCGTGTGCCTTACGGAAAGGAGATTCTAAATATACAAGGAGATCGAAAAGGTTCGAGGAGCCCATCTCGATTAGCAGTCATCTCTTGCACTAAGCTACCGAAGCTAATGGAAAAAGGATGTTACCTTTTCTTAGCTCAAATCTCTGAGAAAGGAGGGAAGGAGAAGAAGGAAAGGTGCATTGGAGATGTGCCTATAGTTCGTGATTTTCCTGATGTATTTCCCGATGATTTTCCGGGAATCCCGCCTACTAGACAAGTGGAGTTTCAGATTGAGTTGATACCTGGTGCCGCACCTGTGGCACGAGCACCTTATCGACTTGCACCCACTGAACTGGAAGAGTTGTCGAAACAATTAGCGGAGTTAGTCAAAAAAGGATTTATAAGACCAAGCTCTTCACCTTGGGGAGCCCCAGTTTTATTCGTGAAGAAGAAGGATGGATCGTTTCGTATGTGTATTGATTATCGAGAGCTGAACAAGTTAACGGTGAAGAATAGATACCCGTTACCGAGGATCGACGACTTGTTCGATCAGCTCCAAGGATCGAGTGTGTATTCGAAGATCGATTTGAGATCGGGATATCATCAGCTTCGAGTTCGCGAGAAAGATATTCCGAAAACGGCTTTCAGAACCCGTTACGGGCATTACGAGTTTCAGGTGATGCCGTTTAGGTTGACTAACGCACCGGCGGTATTCATGGACCTCATGAATCGGGTGTGTAAGCCTTACTTAGATAAGTTTGTGATTGTGTTCATCGATGACATTCTAATTTATTCGAAGAGTGAGAAGGAGCATGAGGATCATCTAAGACTTATCTTAGAATTGCTCAGGAAAGAGAAACTGTATGCCAAGTTTTCTAAATGTGAATTTTAGATTCCGACGGTACAATTTCTGGGTCATGTGATTGATAGACAAGGAGTTCATGTAGATCCTGCTAAGATTGAAGCGATTAAAGATTGGGCTGCACCTACGACCCCAACAGAAATTCGTCAATTTTTGGGATTAGCCGGTTATTACCGAAGATTCATTAAAGGATTTTCGAAGGTCGCAAAACCGTTGACCAAATTGACTCAAAAGAGTGTTAAGTACGAATGGGGAGATAAGGAAGAGGAAGCATTTCAATTACTTAAGGAAATGTTGTGTAGTGCTCCTATCTTAGCGTTACCTGAAGGTAACGAGGACTTCGTCATCTATTGTGACGCTTCGCATAAAGGTTTAGGAGTTGTGTTAATGCAACAAGAGAAAGTGGTAGCTTATGCTTCCCGACAGCTCAAGAAGCACGAGAAGAACTACACCACCCATGATTTGGAGTTAGGTGCTGTGGTTTTTGCCTTAAGGATATGGAGACATTACTTGTACGGAACCAAGTGTGTTGTATTTACTGACCACAAAAGTCTACAACACATTTTGAATAAAAAGAGCTTAACATGAGACAGCGACGTTGGATTGAATTGCTAAGCGATTACGATTGTGAAATTCGCTACCATCCTGGTAAAGCAAATGTCGTTGCTGATGCTCTTAGTCGAAAGGAGAGAATTCCACCGTTACGAGTTAGGTCATTAGGAATGACTATCGTATCGCCATTATCGTCTCAAATATTAGAAGCTCAAATGGAAGCGTTGAAAGCAGAAAATCGACCTGCTGAGAAAATATTTGGGATGGCAGAAAATGAGAAGGGATTTGTTAAGCGTTCTGATGGAGTATTATGTTTTGGAGATCGGATTTGGGTACCTTTGTATGGAGGAATTCGAGAGTTGATTATGCACGAGTTGCATAAGTCAAGATACTCTATTCATCCTGGATCTGATAAAATGTACCAGGATTTGAAAAAGTTATATTGGTGGCCAAATATGAAGGTAGATATAGCGCTGTATGTTAGTAAGTGTTTGCCATGTTTTAAGGTTAAAGCCGAACATCAAAGACCGTCAGGATTATTGACGCAACCAGAACTCCCAGTTTGGAAATGGGAGCGGATTACGATGGACTATATTACCAAATTACCGAGGACAGCTAGCAGTTGTGACGCTATCTGGGTAATTGTGGATCGTTTGACTAAGTCTGCTCATTTTCTAGCGATTAGTGAAGATGATAGTGTGGATAAACTTGCGAGGTTGTATGTGAAGGAAATTATTTCTCGTCATGGAGTTCCGATATCGATTATTTCTGATCGCGATAGCCGCTTTACGTCAACTTTGTGGCGATCACTTCAAACGGTTTTGGGGACGAGACTTGATATGAGTACTGCATATCATCCCCAAACCGATGGTCAAAGTGAGAGGACCATTCAGACGTTAGAGGATATGCTTCGTGCATGCATCATAGACTTTGGTAAAGGCTGGGAGAAGTACTTGCCCCTTGCGGAATTCTCCTATAATAATAGCTACCACACAAGTCTTAAAGCTGCACCATTCGAAGCTTTGTATGGCAGAAAGTGTCGTTCGCCTATTGGTTGGGCAGAAGTTGGAGATAGCCAACTCACAGGCCCTGAACTTATCTTGGAGACTACTGAAAAAGTAACTCAAATTCGTGATCGATTACAAGCAGCTAGAGATAGGCAGAAAAGTTACGCCGATCAGAGACGTAAACCCCTAGAATTCCAGGTTGGAGACCAAGTGATGCTAAAAGTCTCGCCTTGGAAAGGTGTGATACGTTTCGGGAAACATGGGAAACTCAACCCTCGCTACATTGGACCATTTCTTATTTTGGAAAGAATTTGGCCCGTGGCTTATAGGTTGGAATTACCACAGGAACTGAGTAAAGTTCACGATGTGTTTCATGTTAGTAATTTGAAGGAGTGTCTTTCTGATTAGATGCCGGTTATACCGATGAAAGATTTGTGTGTTGATGAGAAATTGAACTTTGTAGAAGAGCCGATTGAGATTTTGGATCGTGAGATTAAGCGACTCAAGCGAAGTCGCATTCCACTCGCCAAGGTTCGTTGGAATTCCCGACATGGACCGGAATTTACGTGGGAACGTAAGGACAAGTTTTTGAAAGAGATATCCGAAGCTTTTCACTTCGTAGATGGATTGTTCCGAGAGAAACCCGGGACGGGTTTCTTCTGAGGCTGGGAGGATGTGACAACTGGCAAATTAGGGAGCCATTTTGAAAACCCGCATTACGTTAAAGTTCGTTTATAAATTATATTTGGAATTTTATTCATAACGAACTTGAAAAACCAATATTTTGGTTGATTATATCTAAAACTTTTATGGAATCGAATTTGGTTTATCGATATGATGAGAATTTATTTCGAGATTTTATTGGCACTACGTTGACTCCGGCACTAGAATAACCTAACTAAAATTTTATGTCTTGAGTCTACGGATTCGACTATATATATTTATTTATGGAACGTCTCGTAAGATAATAAATGATATGAAACGAGTTACGGGTTTTGGTCCGTGTATTTTACACCTAGTCACCTTACCCTAAATATAATAACACTTTTGTTATTATTATTATTATTATTATTATTATTATTATTATTATTATTATTATTATTATTATTATTATTATTATTATTATTATTATTATTATTATTCTTTGAGAAAAAGAAAGAAAAGAAAACTTTTTTAAAAAAAAAAAGAGTAAGAGTACAAATTGGTCCTTGTGGTCATAACCTGGAACAAACAAACACACCCAATTCTCTCTCTTATCTATATCTTCCTCATCCCATCTTAAAACCCTAGCCACCACTAGCAGCCGCCACCTTAAACCGTCGCCACAGCCACCACCGCCGCCCTCACAACCAAACCAACACCACCATTTTAATCATCTCATCGAGATCTATCATTTGGTATACACCACGCGCCCTAAAACCTATCTTAACACCACGAAATATTATAAATTCGATTGGAATATTGTTATTTTCACTAGATTCGTGAAGTTACAAGGTTCAAGAAGGTGAGCAAGTAACAAGACAAGTGTAAACTTGTCTTGGTTCCCATCGATCCGTGTTATACGGATGTATATATTGATGGGTTTTGAAATTTTCTTGGTTATTTCGAAATAAAATATGTTATACAAGTGGGTTTTGATGTAAAAATGAGTTTTGATATTGTTTGGTATCCGGGTCTTGGTGGATTTCATGTGGAGGTCGATTGAACCGTGAGCCGTAGCTCATGGCTTGGTTTTGGTTCGAGCCTTATGGCTTATGTTTTGATGGTTTGACCTCGGGTTCACATTAGCGAGGGTTTGGATTATTGGAGTTGTTTTAGTTTGGATTTGATTGACCCTTTTGATGCTTGTTGTTGTTCTTGTGTGTCGTGACCCAAGAGGGTCCGTTGGGCAGTTTTGGTGTGCTCCACATGAGCTGGTGCCGCGACCCAAGTGGTCATGGTGTCGAGTCTATTGACTCCTAGTTGTTGCCGAGACCCAAGTGGGGAGTAAGGCACGGGTTGGCTTGGTAAACCAACCTGAAACTTGGATATATTTTTGTTGCCCATCTTGTTGTTAGTCCATTATTGCTGTTATTGCTGATATTGATGTTGTTGTTGCTCTTGTTGATGACCGAGAGGAGAAGAGGCCGAGACCCTCGTGGTCTCGGAAATGGACTTATATTATTGTTGATGTTGTGTTGACGAATTTGATTGGGGACCGATTGTGAGACGGGCACTTAGATTGACGGAGATAGGTTAGTCGGGTGCCGTAGTCGGACCCTATTGTTGTAGCACGTGATATGGGTATTGTTTGGACGGAGTTGGATTGATTGTTTATGACTTGGTTATTTTTTTTATGTTGGACTTGGACAATGTGCCGAGAGTGATGACTCGGACATGTGACCATTTCGTATGACTCGATAGATATTTATAATTAAACGCAAATAATAAAACTCGTAATAATATTATTGGTAATATAAACGTTTATATAAATATATAGACGTAAATAACGTATATATAAATATATAAATGCGTATATTAATAATAAAACGATCACGAGTAATATTATAACAATAATGTAACGATAAATATTATACTATGAAAGTGGTGTAATAAATGTCGGGAGCGTTATTATAATTAAATGACTATAAATAACGATGAAATCTTGACGTTAAATAAATATTAAGTAAAATAATTTCTTTTAAATAAATGAGGGAAGCTATTGAGTTATGCGGGGTCGTGGTCACTTGAGTCCAAGTGGTTTATTAATTGTGACGTTCGTGTTGTCACGGATATATGACAATTAATACACTCACTTTCGATAACTACATAACTTATTTAATCGACGGGTTAAATAAGAGCTATTTAGTTGTTTAAATTGAGTATATTAATGGGCATTGTATCCTACGACGCCCATAGGTTGTGGTATGTGTACGAGAATAATAAATTACTAAGTATCCCGTGAGGTTGCCAAATTGACGAATTTGGTAAGTTTAACGGCATAATTAGAGAATTTATTAAACTTTGATATATACCATATAGTACTTTATGTGCAATGTGTGACCTAGGATTCGGGTATAATCTTAGAATGGTATATTAAGTAAATAGATATGGGGGATTACCAAATTGACGGATTTGATAAGCTTCGATGATTTATTTAAATAATATATTGGACTAATATTAGATCTATAGATTGTTTTATTATCCTTTTATTGTGACTTCTTGATTTGAGTTGTGTCGACCCACTACCCGTATGGATACCAAACGCCAAACTCCAAACTAATACGAGATTTATACGAGAAATGGATTTTCAGAAGATAAAATAGAATACGTTCGGGTTTGGGAATATTCGATTTTGAGGAAATGATTTCTGAATGAGTTGATATTGTTAGGTCGTGCCGAGTCCGTAGTTGCCGTCTTTTGAGTTACTATACCTCTTACTTCTACCGATTTCTTATTGCTGATTTCTGGACTTGAGGTGAGTCATAGCCCCACTTTTACTCTTGAACTATGTTTTCAATACTTGGGGTGAGAAACGTGCAAATTATTTTATGTGGACTATTTATCGCTTCTATATTCTTTCTAAAACTTGCTATGCGTATGGACTAGGATATATTGTCAGCTTTAGTTACATTTTATGTGTACTATTCAAGGTTGGCTTATTTGTTATTGTCAGCTTTAGTCACACGGTTCGTGTGTACTATTCAAGGTTGGCTTATTTAGATACTGTAGCGTGCACCTATAGGTTATTGATACTTCGGAGGTTATCCGAGTATTTATGATATTGCGGGGGTTACCCGAATATCTATGTTAGAACGGAGGGTATCCGTGTGTTATGATGGAGCGGAGGGTATCCGCAGGCTTTTAGTAAATCCTTAGTCTTACTAGCAAGCGTTTTGCGTATATGTCCACTATATTGTTAGATGAATTTAAACCTATGATCTCACCAGCGAAAGCTGACTTTTAGCACGTTTTCTTAGGAAATTAAGTGATGCTCTATGGATGCTTGGATTGGAGGCTTGGCAATGGCACCGGTTATGGATCTATTTTTCTAAACTCTGATATTTAATTGTGGACCGACGTTTATTTCTTTTGGGCCTGACTCTGAATGATGATGGGATAAATGTAAACTTTAAAAACCCGTTTCGGTTGTGTTTTTCTTATGTTTACTTTATCTCGTTCTGTTATGTCTTGTGTTGGATACCAATCACCGTAACGCCCCGAAAGCTTGTTGAGTCTTCCGCTATACCAAATTTTGGGGGTGTTACAAGCAACATATCTTATCAAAACCTAACAACTTTAATATTACACACAAATTTATGAATAAAATGAGTTTTGTGTTCAGACTTGATAATCAAACACATTTACTAATCTCTGCTCAGAATTTGTTGTTATTTATTGCCAAAACTACATTTACTCGTGCCTAAGGTCTACAAACAAACAACTCACTCACACATTTAATCGAACACTTGTGTTACACATATAATCCACAACATTTTTACCAAAAGAAAATACACACAACTCAGTCGGACATTTGAACAAACACTTGGATTACACTCTAAACATACATAAAAAGAAAAACCCGCATTCATCCTCTTGTTCACGTGGTATGATTAATGAACCGTATTTGCCATGGTAACTTTTGTTTGCATCTTGTCACATATCTGATTGGTTTGTTGTACGTACAAGAAAGTATTTTGTGTTGGTGCTTTGAACTTTAAATTAGCATAGAAGTAGGAGTATCAGATTGCGCTTTTAGACCCATATATAGTGCATTCTCTTTTTAATTCAAGACTCTTTTAAGTGCAAGGAAATAATGAAACAAGAACCTGAAGTAAGCAGCAAAGAAAAATAATGAAACAGGAATCTGGAATTGGTTTGTTCAAACAAAGAAAATAGAGCTTTAAACTCGGTAATTATAGGATGATAAAAACCGGATATAAAAAAAATCCTAATTCATCTAAAACTTGGAATCTACAACAATATGGAAGCTAGTCTATACTACATATAACGCATGAATGACTCTCTCTCCAAAATTTTAAGACTTACAAGAAATTAAGCATGGCTTACAACAATTTAAAGCACCCAATTTTCATAATTACAACAAAGTAAGCATATTGTATAACAAAATAAAGCATATTGTCATTTTAAGACCAAAATTCTATTAAAAAACATTAATGCTATTAAAAAGACCACTTCACCAAAAATTGCAACCATTTAAGCACAATGTACAATAGCTGCAACCAATTTTCAAATTTACAACAAAATAAGCATAGTGTGCAATAAAATAAGCATGATGTAATTTTCAGACTTACAACATTAATGCTATTAAAGTGGTCAATGTTATTAATGACTATAACTACTACTTACATTCTTACAAGAAAAGAAACATAGTATACAACACTTTAATGCACATAATTTTCAGACTTACAAGACAAGAAGCATAGTGTACAACAAAACACTACATTAATGCAATTTAATGTAGTCAATTATTTAACTGGTCAACAAATACAACTAATATAGTTATTAAAACACCCCTTACATAAGAATAAAAATTATCAAACATATTGTACAACCAAATTAAACACAATTCATGCATTAAATTTCACTACTACAAATAATAAAGCACATTATACAAATATTCAAGCTCGAACGGGAAACGGGTCAAATGGGATTGAGCCCGAACGGGCACGGACCAAACGGGCTTGAGCCCGAACAGGCACGGGCCAACGGGTTCAAGCCCAAACGGGAACGGGCTATACGAAATTCTTGATATCCATAAATTTATTGTTAAAAAGAACATAATAAACTAAAATACATTATTAATCAAAAATATTTATTTCAGGGTACTCGTCGCTGCAACGCGCGGGTACCCTCCTAGTAGATACTACATATAGAGAACGAAACATATTATTAAAATTTTATTGTTGAAATTTTTAGCACATTAAAAATATTAAAATACCCTCAATTATTATTGAAATATACAAAGGTTTGGATATAGTTTCCTAATTACACCGGTCTTAGATAATTTACTATTTACAACAACTTAACATTCAAAACTATACAATTGCATTCTCTTTTTTTTTTCTTTGGGAAGGGGTGGGGGATTGGCGTACACGAGTTTGTGATGAGGCGAAAAATGATCCGTTTTTAGGGGGTCATTTAAGCACGAATTCGAATTTATATGATCAAATAATGCCCTAAATCGTTCCTTTTGTGATTTTAGGTACTTTGGGAGAGAAATTTGGAAAAGGAAGCAATTCGGACGTTTTTGGAGCATAAAAGTGAAGAAAACGCCAAACACTTAATTTTCCATGCTGAGAACAGTACCTGACGGCGTCAAGAGCATTTTTGTGACGGCGTCAAGAGTAAAAGTGGTGACGGCCCAGAGAGAATGTGAAGGCGTCACCCAAGGCCGTCACGTGTTAACTTGTCAAAACTTGCGCGCGGAGTAGCTGATATTGTTTTGGTCATAACTTTTGCATACGAACTCGGATTTAGGTGATTCAAAAGCCCACGCGAAGAGGACGAAGAGATCTACAATTTGGTGAAAAAATGGTCTTGATGGCATCAAGAGTAACGGGTTGACGCCGTCAAGAAGGGTCGACAGAAAATAGGCCTATAAATATAACATCATAACTTCACTTTTTGTAAGCCCTAAACCCTAAAGTCGATTCCTGGGTTTAGGTGGGTGTTTTTCCAGAAACTTAGAGGGTTTCAATCACTCCATAAACATCATGTATTGGTTTGATGATTCTATCTTAATTATATTTTCCATTATCATTCTTGTTTGCTCTTCTTTGATGATGATTTGCTAATTCACCTTGTGTTTACTTATGATTATGTGAAACTTGTATATAATTGATTAGATCTCATTGATTTCTTGTTGATGTTGTGTCTATCTCCATCAATTAAGGCGTGACAACTTCAATAGATCTAGTTGGTTTAGTTTATAATCCTTGTTTCCTATTGATTCTTGTTTTGATTGAATGATTTATATGTTAGGCTTAAGAAAACTGACAGATCTCCAAATGGTAACATGCTTAAACGTCTTAGGAAACATGAACCTATTGCACTAAGGTCTTTATTGGTTGTATTTAATGCATGAGCCACTGTTTACAATCCCTATGGTTGTGCTGGGCATGGTATAGGAGGAGATAAGAGCTCATAGAATTGGGGAGTTATGTGCGATACCCCACGAATGGTATTAAGGAATACAACCCGTCAATTAAAACAAGGTTACAATTCAATAGGTAGGATTGGATAGCTAGCAAGGAGTAACATATCATGGGTAGACATGCTTCACTTATCTTGTAGAACCTTTGTTTATTTTCTTGTTAATTAGTTTAATTAGTAGCTTTTGGGTTAGTTGATTAGCAACTAATTCCGCCCACTCTTCCAATACCCGAGATTTTTACTTGCTTTTCATAAAATATAAAGATACAAAAATTATCATCCTTCACCTTTAGACCTAGTTAGATTAATTTCAATCCTAACGACACTATTCCTAGCAGAACGATCAATCCCCCGGTACTTGTCACTATACTATACTACAACGATCAGGTACACTGCCTGGTGGGGGTTGTAAGCTTCTCGAGATCCCTCGAGAGGTAAAGCCTGTTGCGATTCCCACGCATCAAGTTTTTGGCGCCGCAGCCTGAGGAATAGTTATTGTCTAGGTTAGAATTTCTTTTTATTAGGTCTACTTGCTAGATTCCTTTCTAGTAAGATTTTATTATTATTTTTAGGTTCTCTTTAGTCTATCTATTTCTTTGTGCCTTTGTTCGTAACCACCCGACATCATGGACAACGGGAACATCTTTGAACCCGTCATCCCACCACAACAAAACCCACCATTAGAACCCCTTAGGCCCCGAACCTTAGGAGAGTATTCCCAACCTAGCCATCAAGGCTACCGAAACACCATTGAGCTCACCGGAGCCAATGTGACCCCCTTGCGATCCGACACCATCAGGTTGGTGCAAAGCGGATGTGCATTCCATGGGCTTCGTTCCGAAGATCCAAACCAACATCTTAAGGACTTCCTCAAAATCGTAGATTCCATAGACCTAGATGTTGAAACTAGAGAGACAACCCGATTACGCCTATTCCAATTCTCTCTACGGGATCAAGCTAGTCAATGGCTTGAGCGTTTACCCGCGGGATCCATCACCACATGGGATGATCTCACCACTCGTTTCCTTGCTCAATTTTTCCCACCGGGGAGAACTACTAAGCTTAGAAATGACATCTTGATGTTCCAACAACGTCAAAATGAATCTCTTTATGAAGCATGGACTCGTTTCAAGGACTTACTCCAAAAAGTCCCTCATCATGGCATAGATCTTTGGCTCCAAGTCCAAATCTTTTATGACCATATCGACATCTCCACGAGACGAGCCATTGACCAATCGGCCGGTGGTAAGCTACGTGATCTTAGTGCGGAACAATCATGGGAACTCATAGAAGATCTTGCTCTCTATGACAACAAAAGTTGGAATGATCCCCGCGACTTGAACAAAACGGTCAAGGCGATATCTTTGCCTTCGAACAATTCCAGCACTCCCGACCGTAGGATCATGGAACTTGAGGACCAAGTCAAGTTTCTCATAAAATCTTACGAAGCTCCTAAGCCTTCAAGCCAAGTGAACAAAATTACTTCTTCATGCGAATTATGTAGTGGTCCCCACGACACTCGTGATTGTGTGGAACTCCCCGGAACAGCTTTTGCGGACTACGCATCCACGCGTACCGACGAAGCGGGAGATAAGTGGTACACTTTCAAGCCCGAGCCAAACACTTACGGTGATTCATACAACCCCTCTTGGAAAAATCACCCAAACCTTAGGTGGAAACAAAATCAACCCAATTCTTCCAACCCACCTAATCGTTACCAACCAAACGGTCCACCCTCCAATCGTACTTTCAACAACAATCCTTCTAAAAACTTTGGTAGTACCAACAATCTTGAAGGGTTGATGTCTAAGTTCATGGCATCTCAAGAAGCTCGCATATCTAAGTTTGAAGCCGATTTCAAACAAAAGCAAAGCGAGATGACCACTCGAATTGACACATTGTTGAAGGTTTTCAATGACCGAGAAATGGGAGCACTCCCAAGCGACACAATCAAGAATCCAAAACTAAACATTAATTCCGTATCTTCAGTTTCATCACCCACTTCGTGTCCACAATACTACTCGGTCAAATCCACGAGCACGTGTTTCAAACAAAACCAAGTTCTCCAAAAGGACCAATCAAATAAAACACCCACTATAGAGCCGGTCAAAAGCATAGTTGAAACACCTCTTACGCAAGACCTTGACGATGAATTCAAAGAACTTCACCTTGAACGCCCCGTCATTGATGTCTTAGCGCGTGCTCCTTACTATAGTACCCTCCTAGAAAAATATGAGAAGTGTAAGCTAGGTAAAAATGGGACCGCCTTCGTTCAAAACAAGTTGCCTAAAAAGCTTGATGATCCGGGTATATTTGTTTTGCCTTGTAAGATAGGAAGATCCGAAGCTTTCGACACACTAGCCGATTTAGGGTCAAGCCTTAACTTGATTCCCTTATCCTTATTCACCGCTCTTAAGCTAGGAAATTTAGAGGAAACGGAGGTATTGATAGGACTAGCGGATGGGAGTATTGGCCACCCGGTTGGAATGATTAAGGATGTAGTTGTTCACGTAGGAAAGTTAACTATATTAGCGGATTTTCACGTCCTAGACATGGTTAGTGACACTACATGCCCATTATTGGTAGGAAGAGGATTTTTAGCAACCGCTAGCACCATGATAGATTGTAAGGAGTCTAAGATAGTGGTAGGTGAAGGCGATACTTGGTCGGTGTACGATGTTAAGAAGCATAGTTATGATTGTGATGATGAACCAATACCGCATTGGGTAGAGATGAATAGGAGACCGTCTAGATATGGACCTTGGATAGAAAGGAACTTTATAGGACCTCAATGCCCATTCTATCTAGAAAAAGACTTCATCGAAAAGACACATTCGGTAGAACAACTCATAGCTAGAGATGAAGAGCTAGACCCCTTTGAGGACCCCATGGTCTTTAGGAAGATGATTGAGTTCTTAAGCGTAATGCCCATCAACATAGAAAGGAATAAATGAAAAAGAGAGGGAGACAAGTGTAAATGGAGGTGGGACAAGCCACCTAAAGAAGGTGACGGATCATGGCATATGAGGATGACTTTGTATGATCCGGATGGAGAGAAGTTTGAAAGGTCATACCATACTAAGGAAACCGATAGGAAGTTGAAACCTAAGTTTGATCCCAAAGATGTCCTCAATGAGGAGCTCACCCGTATCACGTAGTAACCCATGACCTTGAGTCTAGCTACAAGACTCGTAAATAAAGAAAAGCGCTTCTTGGGAGGCAACCTATGTTTTGTGTGATTTTATTTGTTTGTTTGTTATTTGCTTCCGTATGCATGTTTTATTTTTATTGTTGGTAGATCATGTTTCTAAACTAAATAGTGGAAATACTTTACTTTGTTGTTTTGGCCTAGTCTTAACTCCACCTAAAGGTATTTTTGCAAAAGATAAGTGTAAGGGGAAACCCCAAATATATTTTTAAGAAACAAACCGATCATGATTCTCCACAATATTAAATGAACATGTATATTCGTATTTGTTAGAGTCAAATGCTTGTATTGAGTCATAATGAAGTTTTGCAGGATTTTCCAGGAAGTAGGACCAAGTTTTTCCAGAAATTTTCCGGAAACTTAACATAAGAATTTCTGCAGGTCATTTCTGACGGCGTCAAGTGTAAAAATCTGGAAATTTTACTGGTTTTGTTTTTCTAACGGAGTCTTATGGTTTTTTGTGAATTATTAAGTTTTATAATCTCCAGGAGATCTGCAAACTTCATTCCACAAGCATTATATCTTATCTTGTTTTCTAGGATTTAGTAGCTTATATAGGATGCCGCCGATTTTACGCGAGGTTGTCTTGTCTATTTTGTCAGGTTTTACAGGTTACGTATGACAAGAAGATGATTTATATTCTGGAAGGGAAGCTTTGATTGTTCATTTTCTTGGAGGAAGATTTAACCTGGCCATCTTATTATCCATACCGAGCGAATCAGGGGAGTATTTGATTTCATTCTTTTTACTTATTTCACTTTTACATTCTTTACTTGAACATTGGGGACAATGTTCATCTTAAGTGTAAGGGGAGGGTAAAAAGATGACACCTTACATATGCACTTTCGCTTGAGTTTGTTTTGTTTAATGGTAGATGTGTAATAAAACTATGAGAAATACTTGTTAGTGCAATTTTAGCGCCAAATTTAAATTTTTTTACAACATTTAGGAGTGAAACTTTAGCCATAGCAAGCGTCTCATGGATAGGAGATTGTATGACTAGCACATAACCGTATATTCAGAAAAATTTTCCACCCAAATATGTGAGGTTCGCCTTTAGATTTGATAGGAAAAGCATTCATTATTAGTGCTTATGAGTGTACCGGTAGCATTTAGATTCTAGAACTTGCGTTAGTGATGCATCCCGAGACCGCTAGTGAGACTACATTCATGTAGTAGGATTTACTACATGATAAGAGGCATTAGGATCACCCTTGTGTTAAACCCGTATTACAATTACTTGACCATTTAAGTCATATTACTTGGCTAGTTAAGTCAACTAATTTTTCCCACACCCTTAGCGTTGTACTCATTTTTAGTACACGAAACCCCTAGTACACCCCTCCGAGCCTATCTTTTCGTTTCTAACTTTAAGCATTTTACTTAGAGGAAGAATTTCTTACACCCCACTTCAATGTACAACCAAATCGCCTTAGCCTTCCGTGTATGCGCTCATTTTTAGTGCATTATTGTTATTTGTTAAACCCTAAGTTAACTTTCTAATTGATTACATGGTTGCTAAGTCGAGTCATATCCTTGTACATATTGTTTTGGGACGACTGGGACTCATGGGTAAGTACTTATTTTATGGAGTAATGTGGAAGAACATCATTTATTACCCCCATATGTACGTTAATCTTAAAAGTGCTCCAAGTGTTTTGATTTTCTTAATTCGAGTCATTAGATTAGTTTAATGTAAAGTATGTAAAGATTCAAGTGTAAGGGGAATGTTCATTCCCTGTGATGTATTATTTTGGATGGTAGGGTAAGAGTGTATGCACACAAAAAAAAAAAAAATATATATATATATATATATATATATATAGAAAAAGGAAAAAGAGAAAAAACATACGGACTACCATCCCTTTTCATTCTATGTTCATTTTATGTTTTTGTTATTTTTCATTTATTAGCTTAAGTCGAGTCTAGTCTTGGCTTAGCAACGCCATATTCTACATGTAATTAACCAAGATTGTTAACTCGCCACCAGTAAAACTTCCTTTATCCAACAAAACCGTGTATTTCATATCCCTGCACCTAACGTTACAACCCTTTAAAAGACCTCTTTGATAGTTTATCCTAGGTGCTTACACCATGTGGTGGAAGTTTGATCCTTTCCCAAGCCTATGGTAATCTATTTTGCTATGACAGGTAGTGAGAGATATCTTCCGTTTCCATATTGTAATTTATACTTTATTACACCCGAGAGATGTGAGTATCTAAACACTATTTGTGAGGTGCTTGTGTATGACCTCCGTGCTTGTCTTTGGTCTTTAGTGGAACGATTATTTGTTATAATTACTTTTATATTAGTGTTAAATGACCCATAACTTGTATTTTGAGTAGAATAAAAGCGCATTTGCTTGAGGACAAGCAAATCTCAAGTGTAAGGGTATATGATGAGGCGAAAAATGATCCGTTTTTAGCGGGTCATTTAAGCCCGAATTCGAATTTATATGATCAAATAATGCCCTAAATCGTTCCTTTTGTGATTTTAGGTATTTTGGGAGAGAAATCTGGAAAAGGAAGCAATTCGGACGTTTTTGGAGCATAAAAGTGAAGAAAACGCCAAAGACTTAATTTTCCATGCTGAGAACAGTACCTGACGGCGTCAAGAGCATTTTGGTGACGACGTCAAGAGTAAAAGTGGTGACGGCCCAGAGAGAATGTGAAGGCGTCACCCAAGGCCGTCACGTGTTAACTTGTCAAAACTTGCGCGCGGAGTAGCTGATATTGTTTTGGTCATAACTTTTGCATACGAACTCGGATTTAGGTGATTCAAAAGCCCACGCGAAGAGGACGAAGAGATCTACAATTTGGTGAAAAAATGGTCTTGATGGCGTCAAGAGTAACGGGTTGACGCCGTCAAGAAGGGTCGACAGAAAATATGCCTATAAATATAACATCATAACTTCACTTTTTGTAAGCCCTAAACCCTAAAGTCGATTCCTGGGTTTAGGTGGGTGTTTTTCCAGCAACTTAGAGGGTTTCAATCACTCCATAAACATCATGTATTGGTTTGATGATTCTATCTTAATTATGTTTTCCATTATCAGTGTTGTTTGCTCTTCTTTGATGATGATTTGCTAATTCACCTTGTGTTTACTTATGATTATGTGAAACTTGTATATAATTGATTAGATCTCATTGATTTCTTGTTGATGTTGTGTCTATCTCCATCAATTAAGGCGTGACAACTTCAATAGATCTAGTTGGTTTAGTTTATAATCCTTGTTTCCTATTGATTCTTGTTTTGATTGAATGATTTATATGTTAGGCTTAAGAAAACTGGCAGATCTCCAAATGGTAACATGCTTGAACGTCTTAGGAAACATGAACCTATTGCACTAAGGTCTTTATTGGTTGTATTTAATGCATGAGCCATTGTTTACAATCCCTATGGTTGTGCTGGGCATGGTATAGGAGGAGATAAGAGCTCATAGAATTGGGGAGTTATGTGTGATACCCCATGAATGGTATTAAGGAATACAACCCGTCAATTAAAACAAGGTTACAATTCAATAGGTAGGATTGGATAGCTAGCAAGGAGTAACATATCATGGGTAGACATGCTTCACTTATCTTGTAGAACCGTAGTTTATTTTCTTGTTAATTAGTTTAATTAGTAGCTTTTGGGTTAGTTGATTAGCAACTAATTCCGCCCACTCTTCCAATACCCGAGATTTTTACTTGCTTTTCATAAAATATAAAAATACAAAAAGAATCATCCTTCACCTTTAGACCTAGTTAGATTAATTTCAATCCTAACGACACTATTCCTAGCTGAACGATCAATCCCCCGGTACTTGTCACTATACTATACTACAACGATCACGTACACTGCCTGGTGGGGGTTGTAAGCTTCTCGAGATCCCTCGAGAGGTAAAGCCTGTTGCGATTCCCACGCATCAGTTTGCAAATCGATCAGAGAAACATTTACTATGGGGCAAATTGCATAAAAAATGTACTATACTTATGAATGTTAATTTAAGTATCCAACTTTATTTATTTTTTATTTTTATTTTTTTTAAGGTATCAATGTTTTTAAATGTGTACGACTTAAAGGTACTTTTTACCTGAATCTAAACAGTCACCTTCTTCTACATCTCATATTATGATTCACCATCATCAAACACCATAGGAGTACATTAGATAAAGAAAAGTTTTACACTGAAGCGACAGGCAAGCGGGCAACAAGCTGCGCCGCTAGCCCTTTTTGAATAGCGAAACTTAATCTTTTAAAAACTACATTCAAAGACCTTGGGGTCGTAACATTGCCATGCATAACCCGTTGGACTCTTTTGAGCAGCTCCACAACCTCCGATGCAAGGAAACCAAAAGTATCAAATGCAAAAGGTATAAACGCGTGTTGGTTATCAAGGCACGCTTTCTCGTGTTTGGTTACTTTGCATGAAGCGGCTTTCAAAGCAGCTTGACCTGCCGTAAAAGCATGATTCCCCAATCCCACAAGTGGAGAAACCCCCGTTAGATCTACACAAGCATGTTTCCCCCTATCCATCCAAAAACCAAAATGTCAGCTGGTCTAAGTGTCGATCTTCCTTCCATCGGGTCGGTCAAGAAATTCACAGGTGCTTCTTTCTTAACTGAAATCCCAGCACGCCTGAATATGTTAAAAAGAACATCCCTATCCAAATCGTGACGGTATTTGAACCCCAGAAGCTCTCTACAATGAACTGCATGCTCTCCGAATGAGTCCAAACAAGCTTTGTGACAAACCGGGCAAATTTCATCAACCAGAAAAATTGGGATCATGAGGCGATATTTAAGGATAGTGCGATACTCAATCGGCGACATATGTTGACCAAGACCATCTATAGGGATGGCAAGAATAAATTCTTGAGCATGTGGTGCACGCAGACACTCAAAAACCGCTTTTTGTCTAACGGTCATCTCAAAGTAAACTTCCATGTCCTGGACAATCTTGCTAAAAAGAGCACTCGCCAATGTGTGTTGGGCTTTAGTTGGGACGGTGTCCTTTTTAGCGAAACCGCCACAGTCAAAGTTTGGAATCATATCACGAAGACAAGTCAAAGCACAATCATAATCATAATCATAATCCATATCGCATACGTCACTGTTGCGTAAGATGTGGTCCTGAAGCGCCCAAGATTGGGCCCTCGAGGCCACAAAGGCATAAGATGAAGCCTCTACCGCCGAATATAGCCCCAAACCACCAAACCTAAAGAAGGGACCTCCACAAACCACCATATCCTCAACCGCCTCGCGCAATCCTTTGTCAAAAAGTAGAGCAGCCTCCTCCACATATACGGTTGACACATCCTCAAGCCAAAAAAGAGTTTAGCAATACCCATGCAAGATCGAAGCAAGAGAAGCTCACTCTGCGGGTCTCCTAGCTGGGGAAGAAGACACGTCATATCAACAGCCCTAGTAGCTCTCTTCTTTGCCAACCCACAAATAAACCCAGTGTCTCTACTAACTGCTGTCACACCCCCAATTTACCTGACTTGCAGCGGAATGGAATGCCTGGGGGTGTAACTGTCATAGCACCATAACAAGGAAATATTGAACGACCTAAAGTGTCGTTTGGAAAATACATATCGTTTGATTTATTTAAAAGCATCCAGTGCTACAAAAACATAGGTCCCCAAAGGTTGAAACGTTTACAGAAAACAAGTTCAGAAATGTCAAACGATAATTTACACAAGTGCATGAAAATCCAAAATGTAGTGCGTCATCCCTGGCACACCCTAATGTGACTCCATGCATGTAATATGATGATGCCTTAGTTACCTGAAAATACATTGCGAAAACGGTCAACACGAATGTTGGTGAATAATCATAGGTTTATGAAATGTAATGTTTGTACGGCCACCACAAGTATAAATGCATGACAAAAGTCACGTAAAATAGTACAATAGACCTTAAGCTCATGACACCGAAGCTATGACTGATGAAATTCTATGCCCCTCCCGAATGTTCTGCCAAACACTCAAATGTAAAAGACATGACATGCATCCGCTTACTGTTGGTACTCACTACCACGGATGGAGGCGTCACCCTCGATAGATCTATCCACTCACTCTCGCTTAACGGTAAATTAACGGTTCATGATGTTACAGGGGACTTATCACATGGCAGACAAGCTACTTAAGCTATGTACATAGGTTTTGATACTTGGGCTCGTACTAAAATGGTGCAATGTATTCTCCCCCGTGGGATTTGAAAACAATAAAAATGTATACGGGGCTATGAATACTCACCTCAACTGATGATACGGATGATAATATGAAGTGAACAACAATGCACGGTTAGCTGCCGCAACCTAAATATGAATGATGAACGATCTCATTTAGATCACCAAATGATGTTATGAATGTCCATGCTCATGTTCCTATACCACTCTACTCTTTGGAAAAACACTTGTGTTATCAAAAATATATAATCCAAGAATTTTTGGAAAAATATTGCTATTAGAAAATATAATAAGCTAGTTGTAATATATATATACTTATATATATATATCGTATGTTTCCATGTTAATGTTGAAATCCTCGGGTTGTAATCCTTGAAATATCGCCTTGAAATGATGAAAATATACTTGTAATAACTAATACTTCATTAGTTATAAAATTTGGTACTTAATATTATTTCTAGCTTATAAAAGTACTACGTAGTTTTAGTGCCAATTTTTATTAAAAGCTGTCAAATAAAAATGGGTTTAGCCGATATTCAAATGTGAATATCTTTGTCGTTATATGTCCGTTTTACTTGTTCTTTATATCCACAGTTACGTCTTAGTATGTAGTAATATATTTTGGAAAGCTCGGCTCCTCCGGGTTACGCCTAAAGTCTCTTTTTAACCGACGAAAAACGTCCAACAGCAACTATTTTTCAGAAAAATACTTTTCGTCAACAATCTTGCAAAAATCATAACTTCTTCGTTATAAACTCTTTTTAATCCGTTCTTTCGCCTACGGATTCGTTTTTGAAAGTATTTTCTAAAAATTTTGCCAAAGTTCCCTTGGTGTTTACTGATTTTCCAGGTTTTTACAAAATGGGACAGCATGTCTAAAACATGCTCCAAATCAAGTTTTCAAGGTTTATAACTAATTTCTAACATCAACAAACCTCTTGTAATCACCACATAGCTAATCTAATCCTACCATACACCTTCTTAGGGTGCCATGGGCTCCTAACCAAGTTATTATAGCAAGGGAATTCATAAATAAAAAGTTAGGGTTTGTATGTTCCATTTTTGACAAAATAAATGGTGGTATAGCTAGTTGTACATGGTTTTTAGCACGGAACTCATGCAATACAAGTAAATATAAGATGATTCATGTAAAAATAAAGTTGATAACTTACTTGATAAAATGAGATGATTAGATGATGAGTATGCTTGTTGTTCTTGTGTTTTTGTTGCTTGTATCTTAACTAGAATCATAAAAGGAGTAAGATTGTAGCTTTAAGTTATGAAAAATAATTAGTTGATCATGAAGATCTTGGTACCTTGGTTGTTGCCGTGGGAATGGGAGAGAGCAAGAGAGATATGAGCTTGAAATTTGATCTAAAAGTTTACTTATGTTTTGTGAATTAAGTTTGTAAGATATTTAGTAGATTATAATGTATTATACTTGCTCATTAAAGCTCTAGGTTAAGGAAAATAAACTAGTATATATATAAGGGTGTGCTTGGCTGGTTTTCAAAGGGTAGAAGGGGGGGGGGGGGGTAGGGGTACTTGGTATTTATTTAGAAATCTTGCATGAATTATGTGCTATTTTGTGTTTTTAGTTACAATCGGGTACCGGGTTTAATAGAAATAAACGTTCACGAAGTTAACCGGGACAAAATAAAGTCATAATAATGATAAAAATATATTAAAAATATGTTGGGTACATTTACTGAGTGATCGGGTGATTATTGTTTAGTTTTCACGAAAACCGTCGTTATATTCATAAGCGTACGTTATAAACAAAATAAATTTCCAAAATACTGGGTAACTGAATGTTATAACTTTTATGATGTTAAAATGGATATAAAAATATGTCGGGACCATTGTGGGAATATTTAGATATATTCGTCGTGTATAAACCGGGTGTTAACGTTTACTATAAATACTTATACGTAAAAACGTTAAATGTACTGAATATAATAATTTGAAAATCCTGAGAGTGGTATAACATGAAAATGCTGTTATGATGATATGCAGACTATCTCCAGTCCGTATGCAGTGTTAAGGACACTAATGAAATGAATTCGCACCTAAACCAATCCGGTTACGCGAATTTGAATACCCGTAAACTAAATTTACGATGAAATGAGTAATGCAAGTGAATAGTGAAAACTTTTCCGGAAATAAATAGTGTTCAGTGAATAGTAAATTTCCCAAAAGTTTCTCAGAATATCAAACTGACCTCGAAAATGATGAATAGTAAAATGATGAATAGTGTTTTGATGAATAGTGATTTATGAATAGTAAAAAGTCGAAGTTTGGGAAAATGACCTGAAATGGTAAATGACCTGTAATGGTGAGTTGTGACATCCGCCCACCCAAATAGGAATTCAGTCCCTGAATTCAGCTAGTGTTGGTCTCGGTAATAGGTTTGGTGAAAAGGTGTGGATACTTGCGTTGCATTTGGTCCTCTCGTTCCCATGTAAACTCAGGACCTCTTCGAGAATTCCAGCGAACCTTAACGATCGGAATTCTACTCTGCTTTAACTGTTTGACCTCTCGGTCCATGATTTCAACTGGTTCCTCCACAAAGTTAAGCTTGTCATCTAGCTGAATCTCTTCTAATGGTATAACTGAAGACTCATCTGAAAGGCATTTCTTGAGGTTTGAGACATGAAATGTATTATGTACGTTGCTGAGTTCTGATGGTAGTTCAAGCTTGTAAGCTACTGGACCAATCCTTTCCAGTATCTTAAATGGACCAATGTATCTCGGGTTCAACTTCCCACGCTTTCCAAATCGTATCACGCCCTTCCAAGGCGAGACTTTCAACATGACCTTGTCTCCAACCTGGAATTCCAATGGTTTACGTCTAACATCTGCGTAGCTCTTCTGTCGGCTTCTAGCTGTTTCAAGCCTATCTCGAATCTGTATTATCTTTTCTGTTGTTTCCCTAACCATCTCTGGACCTGTGCATTGTACCTCTCCAACTTCTGCCCAACAAACTGGTGAACGACACTTACGACCATACAATGCCTCAAATGGTGCTGCTTTAATACTTGAATGGTAACTGTTGTTATAAGAGAACTCGATTAATGGCAAATGGTTAGCCCAACCATTCCCAAAGTCAATCACACACGCTCGCAGCATGTCCTCCAGTGTCTGAATAGTTCTCTCACTCTGACCATCAGTCTGTGGATGGTAAGCAGTGCTCATGTCTAACTTGGATCCAAAGGAATCTTGTAATGACTTCCAAAAGTTTGAAGTAAAACGACTATCCCTGTCTGAAATGATAGAAACTGGTGCCCCATGCCTCAAGACTATTTCCTTGACATAAAGTCTCGCAAACTGTTCCATGGAATAAGTCTCTCTAATAGGGATAAAATGTGCTGATTTAGTAAGACGATCAACAATTACCCATATAGCATCGAAACCTCCTGACGTTTTGGGTAGTTTAGTAACAAAGTCCATTGTAATACGTTCCCACTTCCATTGTGGAATTTCTGGTTGTTGAAGTAATCCTGACGGTTTCTGGTACTCAGCTTTCACTTTAGCACAAGTAAGGCATTTGCTGACGTACGTAGCTATTTCTGCTTTCATGTTCGGCCACCAATACAGCTTTTTGAGATCCTGATACATCTTGTCAGAACCTGGGTGAATAGAGTACTTTGACTTATGTGATTCATGCATAATCAAATCTCGTACTCCACCATAGAGTGGTATCCAACTTCGATCCTTGAAGCATAACACTCCATCTGCTCTCTTAACGAAACCATTCTTGTTTTCTGGCATACCATAAAGCTTCTCCTGTGGCCGATTTTCCTCCTTGAGAGCCTCAATCTGAGCTTCTAAGATTTTTGATGGTAATGGTGAAATAATAGTCATTCCTAATGACCTGACCCTCAAAGGTTTGAGTCGTTCCTTTCTGCTAAGTGCATCTGCTACGACATTTGCTTTTCCTGGGTGATATCGGATTTCACAATCGTAATCACTCAACAATTCTAGCCAACGACGTTGTCTCATGTTAAGTTCCTTCTGATCAAGTATATGTTGTAAGCTCTTGTGGTCGGTAAAAATTACACATTTGGTACCATAAAGGTAGTGTCTCCAAATCTTGAGTGCAAAAACAACAGCACCCAACTCCAAGTCGTGTGTAGTGTAATTCTTCTCGTGTGTCTTAAGCTGTCTAGATGCATAAGCTATCACCTTCTCGTTTTGCATTAGCACAGCTCCAAGCCCTTTATGCGAAGCATCGCAATATACCACAAAGTTCTCAATACCTTCTGGTAGTGACAAAATCGGTGCACTACAAAGCTTTTGCTTCAATAACTGAAATGCAGATTCTTATTTCTCTCCCCACTCGTACTTCTGATTCTTTTGTGTCAGCTTAGTCAGCGACTTCGCTATCTTAGAAAACCCTTCGATAAACCTTCTGTAATATCCTGCCAGTCCTAAGAATTGACGAATTTCTGTAGGAGACTTGGGCGTAGCCCAATCCTTTACTGCTTCAATCTTTGCTGGATCGACTTGTAATCCTTGGCTATCAATGACATGGCCAAGAAATTGAACTTTTTGTATCCAAAAGTCACACTTTGAAAATTTGGCATACAATTGCTCCTTCTTGAGTAGTTCCAATATTGTTCTGAGGTGTGCTTCATGCTCTTTCTTACTCTTGGAATAAATCAGGATATCGTCAATGAACACAATCACATACTTATCAAGATATGGTTTGCATACTCTGTTCATGAGATCCATGAATACCGCAGGTGCATTGGTTAATCCAAAAGGCATCACTTGAAACTCATAATGGCCATAACGTGTTCTGAATGCTGTCTTTGGGATATCTTCTTCCCGAACTCTGAGTTGATGGTAGCCTGATCTTAAATCAATCTTTGAATAAAAACAGGAACCTTGTAGCTGATCAAACAAGTCATCAATCCTAGGTAGTGGATAACGATTCTTCATCGTTAACTTGTTCAGCTCACGATAGTCTATGCACATTCTGAAAGATCCATCCTTCTTCTTCACAAACAAAACCGGTGCTCCCCAAGGCGAGGAACTCGGTCTAATGAATCCTTTGTCTAAAAGCTCTTGTAACTGGTTAGACAATTCTTGCATCTCAGAAGGTGCAAGTCTATATGGTGCTCGGGCAATTGGTGCAGCCCCTGGCACCAACTCAATCTGAAACTCAACTTGACGTGTAGGTGGCAGTCCTGGTAATTCTTCCGGAAATACTTCTGGAAATTCCTTAACAATTGGCACATCTTCAAGTCGTTTCTCATCTGACTTCTTTTCCGTTATGTGTGCCAAGAATGCCTAACAACCCTTCTTTATGTACTTCTCGGTTTTAATGCATGATATGATACTGAGTCTAGTTCCACTTCGCTCTCCGCGAACAACCAAAGTTTCACCTCCATAAGAAAGATGAACAACTTTCTCATCACAAATGATCCTTGCACGATGTCGAGACAACCAATCCATACCGATAACAACGTCAAAACTTCCAAGTTCTACGGGCATAAGGTCTATATTGAATGGGTGATTTAGGAAATTGATGGTGCAACCACGGATAACGGTGTTTGTGTTAACTAAAGACCCATCGGCTAATTCAACAATGTAGGGAATTTCTAATGTAGTTGGTTCTATGTTAAGTAAAGGTGCAAATGTAGTAGAAATAAAACTTCTATCCGCTCCAGAATCAAATAAAATGGATGCATAACGATTATTAACGAGGAACGTACCCGTAACAACATTCGGGTCCTCACGGGCATCTTCTCCTCCCATAACATAAGCCCTTCCTCGAGCTACTCCTCCCTGATTCCCAGCTCTTTGATCATTCCTCTTTGGGCAATTGTACTGGAAATGACCCAACTCTCCACAACCATAACATGCTCCTGGTTGGTTCTGATTAATTATTCCTCGTGGTGCTTTGCAGTCCTTAGTCCAATGACCGACCTTTCCACAGTTCTGACAAGCTCTAGGACAATTTCCAGGGTTATGATGAGTTCGACATTTGTTACACTTGGGTAGTTTTCCATTATATCCTTTTCCTTCTGTTGGTCCTGCAGCATAAACCTTTGCCACTTCCTGCCTCTTAGGTGCTGGTTGGTTAGCATTCCCACCTTGGTTATTATCAAACTTCCTCTTGTTGTTATTGTTGTTTTGGTTATTGGGGTAGTTGCGGTTTCGGTTATTGTTATAGTTGTTGTTGTTGTTGTTTCGAGTGTTGTTGTAGTTGGTGTTGTTGGAACGGTTATTGTTGTTATTTGCAGCAGACTTTCCTTTCAACACTTGGACCATAAGTTTCTGAGTTATACGAATGGCCTCCTCCATTGTTTGTGGGTCGAAAGACATCACATCCCCTCGGATGCTTTCGGGTAAACCCCTAGTAAAGTTCTCCATCTTTTTCTCAGCGTCCGGAACCATAGTTGGACATAGTGTAGCCAACTCCTGAAACTTCCTGATATAAGTTTCAATATCATCTCCTTTAGTTACTAACTGGTAGAATTCTGTTTCTAACTTTTGCACCTCAGTACGAGGGCAAAACTTCTTAGTCATTAGCTTTTTGAATTCAGCCCAAGTAAGTTTGTAGGCATTCTCCATACCAATAGGTTGAGCATACGAATTCCACCAAGACATGGCTTCATCCAGCAGCATACCTGTAGCAAACTTTACCTTGTTAACCTCCTGACAACCACACATGAGAAAGACGTTCTCAGTCTTCTCAAACCAGCGGATTAAAGCAACCGCTCCCTCAGTTCCCTTATACTTGATAGGATCACTAATCTTGAAATCCTTCCAAGTACATTCACGCCTAGTAGTGGGTTGAACCACTTCAGCAGTAGGTGGAACCTCAGCAGTCCTAGCAGCAACTTCAGCTCTCTCAATCTCTAGAGCTTCTGCTATACTATCCCTGACCAACTTGCGGATAGCTGCTTGTGTCATAGCGGGTGTTTCTGATGTAGCCTTTGCTTTCTTTGGCGCCATACTTCTGATAAATAATAATCGACAACAACCATGAGAAAACTATAATAGAAATAGTCATCGTACAAAAATATACGCCCACAACATGTATATATACAACCACAACAAGTATAAATACAACCATGACATGTACGAGTACAACCACAACCTGTAATAATACAACCACGACACGTATAGATACATCCACAACAAGTATAAATACGTTAACCATAAAGAGCAACCATGAAACATCATAAATATAATCACAACACATGAATATAATACATGAAAATTTCGGTCGACGTAGGCCGATATATATATATAGCACAACATTTCCAACATAGTAGAGTCGCACTTGATATATTTGTTTGTACAACAATCAAAAGACTACAAGTTCTTGAACTACGTCCCACACCTCGGGACTAGGAAATAGTAAAAACTAATACAATACTAGTCTATGTCTATGCTCCTCCAGGTGCTCTAGATGGTCCAGGAGCTCCAGATGCTCCAGGCTCTCCCCTCAAGCGGCGAATCTCACGATCCATCGCAACCACGTTCTCCTCCAGATGCTGAACTCGTAACTGAGAAGAAACATCCCTACGCTCCAAAATGACCAACCTCTCTCGAAGCAATGCCAACTGATCTACCTGCTCCCACTGAGTCTCCTGTGTCGCCTGAGCTCTATCTCGAATCTCAGGTAACTCATCCCTAAGTAGCTCAATCTCCTCTTGGTGCCTCAACTGTCGTGCCTCGAGTCCATGGTATGACACATCAATACCAACCCTGCCCTGAACTAAATCCTCAACCTGCTCCTCGATAGTCTCAAGTCGAGTAGTAATGATCTCATCAACTCTATACCCCAACCTATCTACTTGCTCCTGCTGAGCACCCATCTGATCCTCTAATGTGACGGCTGTAGGGCTCCTAGCCGCAGCCACTCTAGAACTCTCACCTATGTGGTATACTGGTGGTGGTTCTGCTGATTCTGACTCTGGAGTGGTAAACCTTGCGCGCTTCCTGAGCGGCAAGAGTGAGGTGGATATAGGGGTAGTAGTGGGTATGGCTGGTGGTGGTGTAGGCACAGTAGGACTAGGTAGGGTCCTATAAGTAGATGTAGCATAACGAACTCTCTTACTAGCAACCTGAATAGTCTTATCCCTACGAAACATAAGTCTCGGCTCTGAATGGATAGTAGTAGTAGGAGATGGTGTGTCTGTGGGTACACGGGTGACATCAAGTGGTACAGTAGGATGGTCATGAGGAGTAGGAGCCGTCTCCTCCTCCTCGAAAGGCTCGGTGTCATCATCTGATGCCAAAAGTGGCAACTCAGGTACAAGAGGACTAGGTGGTGGTGAACGGGCTGTAGAAGACATAGAGTCTTCAATATCGGAGTCTGTAATGGTGTACAGTATAACAACATTTGGGTTTGCAGACATGGTTCTGTGATAATCAAGGTGAAATAAAATGAATAACTCGTAATGAAATCACCTAAAACAATGAACATGCACTTATGATGAAATGATGAGATGCTATGATAATGTGGTTATAGTCTAGGGTCAATGATACATCCTAGTTCTCTATAACCTTAGCTCTGGTACCAATCTGTCACACCCCCAATTTACCTGACTTGCAGCGGAATGGAATGCCTGGGGGTGTAACTGTCATAGCACCATAACAAGGAAATATTGAACGACCTAAAGTGTCGTTTGGAAAATACATATCGTTTGATTTATTTAAAAGCATCCAGTGCTACAAAAACATAGGTCCCCAAAGGTTGAAACGTTTACAGAAAACAAGTTCAGAAATGTCAAACGATAATTTACACAAGTGCATGAAAATCCAAAATGTAGTGCGTCATCCCTGGCACACCCTAATGTGACTCCATGCATGTAATATGATGATGCCTTAGTTACCTGAAAATACATTGCGAAAACGGTCAACACGAATGTTGGTGAATAATCATAGGTTTATGAAATGTAATGTTTGTACGGCCACCACAAGTATAAATGCATGACAAAAGTCACGTAAAATAGTACAATAGACCTTAAGCTCATGACACCGAAGCTATGACTGATGAAATTCTATGCCCCTCCCGAATGTTCTGCCAAACACTCAAATGTAAAAGACATGACATGCATCCGCTTACTATTGGTACTCACTACCACGGATGGAGGCGTCACCCTCGATAGATCTATCCACTCACTCTCGCTTAACGGTAAATTAACGGTTCATGATGTTACAGGGGACTTATCACATTGCAGACAAGCTACTTAAGCTATGTACATAGGTTTTGATACTTGGGCTCGTACTAAAATGGTGCAATGTATTCTCCCCCGTGGGATTTGAAAACAATAAAAATGTATACGGGGCTATGAATACTCACCTCAACTGATGATACGGATGATAATATGAAGTGAACAACAATGCACGGTTAGCTGCCGCAACCTAAATATGAATGACGAACGATCTCATTTAGATCACCAAATGATGTTATGAATGTCCATGCTCATGTTCCTATACCACTCTACTCTTTGGAAAAACACTTGTGTTATCAAAAATATATAATCCAAGAATTTGGAAAAATATTGCTATTAGAAAATATAATAAGCTAGTTGTAATATATATATACTTATATATATATATCGTATGTTTCCATGTTAATGTTGAAATCCTCGGGTTGTAATCCTTGAAATATCGCCTTGAAATGATGAAAATATACTTGTAATAACTAATACTTCATTAGTTATAAAATTTGGTACTTAATATTATTTCTAGCTTATAAAAGTACTACGTAGTTTTAGTGCCAATTTTTATTAAAAGCTGTCAAATAAAAATGGGTTTAGCCGATATTCAAATGTGAATATCTTTGTCGTTATATGTCCGTTTTACTTGTTCTTTATATCCACGGTTACGTCTTAGTATGTAGTAATATATTTTGGAAAGCTCGGCTCCTCCGGGTTACGTCTAAAGTCTCTTTTTAACCGACGAAAAACGTCCAACAGCAACTATTTTTCAGAAAAATACTTTTCGTCAACAATCTTGCAAAAATCATAACTTCTTCGTTATAAACTCTTTTTAATCCGTTCTTTCGCCTACGGATTCGTTTTTGAAAGTATTTTCTAAAAATTTTGCCAAAGTTCCCTTGGTGTTTACTGATTTTCCAGGTTTTTACAAAATGGGACAGCATGTCTAAAACATGCTCCAAATCAAGTTTTCAAGGTTTATAACTAATTTCTAACATCACCAAACCTCTTGTAATCACCACATAGCTAATCTAATCCTACCATACACCTTCTTAGGGTGCCATGGGCTCCTAACCAAGTTATTATAGCAAGGGAATTCATAAATAAAAAGTTAGGGTTTGTATGTTCCATTTTTGACAAAATAAATGGTGGTATAGCTAGTTGTACATGGTTTTTAGCATGGAACTCATGCAATACAAGTAAATATAAGATGATTCATGTAAAAATAAAGTTGATAACTTACTTGATAAAATGAGATGATTAGATGATGAGTATGCTTGTTGTTCTTGTGTTTTTGTTACTTGTATCTTAACTAGAATCATAAAAGGAGTAAGATTGTAGCTTTAAGTTATGAAAAATAATTAGTTGATCATGAAGATCTTGGTACCTTGGTTGTTGCCGTGGGAATGGGAGAGAGCAAGAGAGATATGAGCTTGAAATTTGATCTAAAAGTTTACTTATGTTTTGTGAATTAAGTTTGTAAGATATTTAGTAGATTATAATGTATTATACTTGCTCATTAAAGCTCTAGGTTAAGGAAAATAAACTAGTATATATATAAGGGTGTGCTTGGCTGGTTTTCAAAGGGTAGAAGGGGGGGGGGGGGGTAGGGGTACTTGGTATTTATTTAGAAATCTTGCATGAATTATGTGCTATTTTGTGTTTTTAGTTACAATCGGGTACCGGGTTTAATAGAAATAAACGTTCACGAAGTTAACTGGGACAAAATAAAGTCATAATAATGATAAAAATATATTAAAAATATGTTGGGTACATTTACTGAGTGATCGGGTGATTATTGTTTAGTTTTCACGAAAACCGTCGTTATATTCATAAGCGTATGTTATAAACAAAATAAATTTCCAAAATACTGGGTAACTGAATGTTATAACTTTTATGATGTTAAAATGGATATAAAAATATGTCGGGACCATTGTGGGAATATTTAGATATATTCGTCGTGTATAAACCGGGTGTTAACGTTTACTATAAATACTTATACGTAAAAACGTTAAATGTACTGAATATAATAATTTGAAAATCCTGAGAGTGGTATAACATGAAAATGCTGTTATGATGATATGCAGACTATCTCCAGTCCGTATGCAGTGTTAAGGACACTAATGAAATGAATTCGCACCTAAACCAATCCGATTACGCGAATTTGAATACCCGTAAACTAAATTTACGATGAAATGAGTAATGCAAGTGAATAGTGAAAACTTTTCCGGAAATGAATAGTGTTCAGTGAATAGTAAATTTCCCAAAAGTTTCTCAGAATATCAAACTGACCTCGAAAATGATGAATAGTAAAACGATGAATAGTGTTTTTGATGAATAGTGATTTGTGAATAGTAAAAAGTCGAAGTTTGGGAAAATGACCTGAAATGGTAAATGACCTGTAATGGTGAGTTGTGACAACTGCCCCCAAGAAGCTTCACCCCCAACGATGGCCTACCGATGTCGTTTGGGAATAAACCCTCACGAAGCTTCCTACCATCACACGAAGGCCAAAAAAGCTCAGTTTTCTTGATATTCAATTCAAGACCCAAAACAGGACCTGTCCCCCTAATGATGTCTAAAACCCTAGCCACCTCCTCAGTGTCACCAATGACAGTCCCATCATCAAGATACCACGCATGAAGAAGAAGCTTGCAATTGTTTCTGATTTCGTGCACGAGGGGATGCAGCACAAGATCGAAAAGAAGTGGTCCTAACGGGTCACCTTGCTGAACGCCAGTGGTGGGCCATATATGATTATCTCCAAGATATAATCTGGCTGGCTGCCTATATAAAAATTCTACCTATAAAGAAATAGAAGGGCACCTCAACCTGACTTCATGAAGTAAAGCTGTTCTATCCACCAAGTTAAAAGCGTTAGAAAAATCCACTGTAAGCATCGCAAGAGACCCGTCAGCGTGACGATCACTTAACAACCTATTAACGCTATGTAATATGGCCTCTGTTCCACTCGACACACCGACCCCAAACTGAAAATCACTAAGGTACTTGGTCATTTCTTTGCCAACACCCTTCATAGCCACCTTGGAGACCAACCGCCTCCATATAGTACCCACTGCAATAGGTCGGATCCCGTTGTCGGGTTTCAAAAGCGGCGTAAGAGGAGCAGACGCAACAAACTCCGCAAGAACCGACGGACATCTCCCCCTAACCACAAATTAACCACTGCAGTGATAGCACATAATAAACCAGTAGCAACAGTAGACCCATCTCCACATAAAGCATCCAAAATGTGTTGTGACCGCAAGCCGTCCCTCCCACAAGAAGTCCCTTTAGGGAAGGATTTAATACAACCAATGACGTTATCGACCTCCACAACAAGGGCAGGCTCAACATATATAGTGCTCGGTATAGACGGAGGTGGTTTGTGCGGATGTTTAGCCTCCAAGGGCATCACGGTATCACCATTATGCGGAGCAACCCCTGATGAGCATAACACCTTCACCGTTGCAGTAAAGTGACCATCAGCAACCTTTCGAAGGCACGCTTTAATGCTGGTGTTACGAGCATTTTTCTCCTTTTGGATATCAACGATTCCCTGGTTAAGAGGCACGGGACCCGACCATCTAATATATTATTAACTAAAATGGCAACACCATCCTCTTTCCCCCATGTGGCTAGCGAGCTCATTATTGAACGATTTTGCAAGGGCTTTCGATTCCCAAATCTGCTTTCTTGTCTATTTGTGGGTTTAAACACTTGCAAAGTGCAACGAGGAAGAAGTAACAACTTAATCCACGCTCCAATAGATCCCGGTTGAGCTACTACTTCGTATAGAGTTGTTTTCAACGCCTGTGAGAAAGCCATACGACAACCATGTGGGATGCTTTTGACAGTAACGATAGGTGCTTTGAAAACACGATCAAGGAGTACAACATCCAATACAAACGGGTCATGCTCATTGGTCTTAGGTACAATGATAGAAGGTTTCACAATCCCAATAATGTGTCCACTATCACTATCAGTAAAACGACCAAGGCCGTCCGGGTGATGACATGCCTGACTAATTGCATGTAATTGCATACACCTCCCACACATCCATTGACCAAAAACCTTCAACGTTTCCTCCATAGCCATGTACAACCCATGATCCGTAGATATAGCCTCTCACAACACATCTCTACATTCGTCTAAGGAAATATGCAATCTTTTGATATGAGAAATCAGCCGAGGAGTCCCTTTATGCCCCACATCCCCATCTGAGCAACAATGAAAATTCTGAAATGGACATGGCCATGTGCCATCTGAGGATGACGAAGAAGCCATAAACTAAATAAAAAGAATCACGCCTCGAGATGAGAACGTGAAAAAAGGAACAATATATCCTAAAACAATAGGTGGCATTTCAACAAACAGTTGGCGTGCACCACCACCGACGTTCATGTGGGCATTGTTACATGCCCATCAAAATCGTACCCCAAAATCCATCATCATTCACTGATTTATCTCTAATATCCTCACAACTCACATAGAAAGTCATAAACCAAAACCCCTCGATCCAAAACCTGATGAAATCGAATGGTGTTATTTGAAAATTTGAGTTAGGGGAAGTAACGGATTGGTTATTTTGGATGAGGGATTTGAAGGAATTGAAGTTTAGTGAATTGGAATTGGGTTAATTTTGGTCACGGTGTTCGTATGGGTGAGGGTTTTACTGTAGCAGGAAAGGGCAAATTGAAATAACGTATTTGAGACTAGGGATGGCACCCGTGGGTAATGGGCACGGGTACCTCTAACCCGTCACCCACCCACGTAGTTTTTTTCTCACCCATCACCCACCCGTCACCCACCAATGGGTACAAATTTCTACCCATGCCCTTACCCGTGGGTATTTGTTGCCCATGGGTTAGTGTTATGCAACAAAATTACAAAACGATAATATGAAAACTAACTATGAAAATGTGTAATAAGATACCAATCAATTTTCCAAATACAACTTTGATTATTTGATATTTTATACTATCTTTTTAATCTTGAAACTCAAACAAACTTTTAGATTAATGTGTTTTTTTGAGACTTGGTGGTAACTATTAAATGTATACCTGCAACATCATAAATATTTTAATTAGTATAATTAATTTTAACATGGGTTTATGGATACACCTACGGGTATTTTGACGGGTATACCCATGGGTATTTTAAATGGGTGTCATGGGTTTACCCGCAATGGGTATGCCTCACCCGTCACCCGCCCGCCACCCACCGATGGGTAAAGATTTTCACCCACGACCCACCCGTGGGTGAAAATTCACGCGTTTACCTACCCATTTATGACGGGTACCCGCGGGTTGTGGGTTTTTTCTCGCCCATTGCCATCACTATTTGAGACAATTCATCACAGCCAATCAAGCCAGAGCAAATGACTAATTCTAAATGTTTAACACCATTCGTTCCACATCTCCACCGCTCCGGTCACCGGAATATTCCTCCGACCACCATCACCACTTTCATCACCGATCACAAATCACCGCCTCACCGGTAACTCTCATCAATCTCTATCCTTACAAAAAACTAGGGTTCCTTTTTTCATCACATCAAATTAAACCGTTTAAAGGCTAATTAGTACTAATTTTATAAATTTTTAACCTTTTTGTGTCAAATTAAACTAGGGTTTATGATTGTTTTAATTTTATAAAGTTTGAACCTTTTAGGGCGTTTGGATTAGCTTATTTAGCCGGCTTATTTGCTTATTTGATTTTGGAAAAAAGCTGATAAGCTCACTTTTTAGAGCTTATTAAGTTTAGATTATTATTGGCTTAAGCCAATAATGTCAAGTTGATAAGCTTCAATAAGTGAGCTTATTGGCTTTTCCAAACTCAAATAAGCCCATAAGCCAGCTAAATAAGCTGATCCAAACACCCCATAAGTTTATGATTGTTGTAATTTGATAAATGTAAAAGCTTTGATTTGGTGTTAAATTAGATGACAGGGATATGGATTAGATTATTTTATCGGAATATATTAGCGTTGGAGTAGTGGGTCGCCTTGCTGTTGTATTGTAAGCAGGTTCAAAGTTTGGTTTTAATATAATCTTTGAAAGTTATTCTTCTTAGCTTTGTTAAAGTAGATTCCGCATACTTAATAGAGTTATATCAGTGTTTCATTGTTAGTAGTTTTGGAGTTATTCAAGATTGCTAGACCATTACAAGTTATATAGTTAGTTTGGTCAGAGTATACATCGATCCAACACAGTCTCTTTTTAATTCAAGACTCTTTTAAGTGCAAGGAAATAATGAAACAAGAACCTGAAGTAAGCAGCAAAGAAAAATAATGAAACAGGAACCTGGAAAAAGAAAATAGAGCATTAAACTCGGTAATTATAAGATGATAAAAACCCGATATAAAAAAGTCCGAATTCATCTAAAACTTGGAATCTACGACAATATGGAAGCTAGTAGATACTACATATAGAGAACGAAACATATTATTAAATTTTTATTGTTGAAATTTTTGGCACATTAAAAATATTAAAATACCCTCAATTATTATTGAAATATACAAGAGAATCGTCGTTCAACGTTTTGATATAGTTTCCTAATTACACCAATCTTAGATAATTTACTATTTACAACAACTTAACATTCGAAACTATACAATTGCATTCTCATTTTTTGTTCTTTGGGAGGGGGTGGGGGGTTGGCGAACTCGAGTTTGCAAATCGATCAAAGAAACATTTACTATAGGGCAAATTGCATAAAAAGGTACTAGACTTATGAATTTTAATTTAAGTATCCAACTTACCTTTTTATATATATATATATATATATATATATATATATATATATATATATATATATATATATATATATATTTAACTCAATGTACGGAGTATCAATGTTTTAAAAGTGTACGACTTAAAGGAAATTTTTACCCGAATCCAAATAGTCACCTTCTTCAACATCTCATATTCTGATTCACCATCATCAAACACCATTAAAATTCTTTATCACAGCCAATCAAGCCAGAGCAAATGACTAATTCTAAATGTTTAACTGGCCCTTCGTATCACTTTTTTAAAATTTGTTTCCACAGACAATATTGCGGAAAACATGAAACAAAATCTCCACCACTCCGGTCACCGGAATATTCCTCCGACCACCAACACTTTCATCACCGATCACAAATCACCGCCTCACCGGTAACTTTCATCAATCTCTATCAAAAAACTAGGGTTCCTTTTTTCATCACATCAAATTAAACGTTTAGAGGCTAATTAGTACTAGTTTGATAAATTTTCAACCTTTTTGTGTCAATTTTGGGTTTATGATTGTTTTAATTTTATAAAGTTTGAACCTTTTAGGGCGTTTGGATTAGCTTATTTAGCTGGCTTATGGGCTTATTTGATTTTGGAAAAAGCTGATAAGCTCACTTTTTAGAGCTTATTAAGTTTAGATTTATTATTGGCTTAAGCTAATAATGTCAAGTTGATAAGGTCATAATAAGCTTCAATAAGTGAGCTTATTGGCTTTTCCAAGCTCAAATAAGCCCATAAGCCAGCTAAATAAGCTGATCCAAACACCCCAAAAGTGAGCTTATTGGCTTTTTTTTTTTTTTTTTTTTTTTTTTTTGAAGAAAAGAAAACAGAACCAATAATACTATCTATAACAAAGTAGTTACCTTACATGAAGGCAGATAATTTACATATCATAAGTTTCATGCACACCAACATATGACAATATGGAAAATTATTCTTATACATTATACATAAATGTAAGATTAAATTTGAGTTTTACCCATTACATATTTTTTCGTTTCTCTTTATGTAATAAATAAGCTATAGTGTAAGCATCTATGTTAATTTGGTAATTTTATGATCAAACATGAGAAGTAAATAACACAAACTTATGAAAATACAATTTTTCAAACAAAAAGATACATTAGTAAAAATGATGTGATGGTTATTCATAATTAAAGAAATGAATCAATCTTCAAAGCTATCTAAATATGTTACATATTTTAACGAAAGTATAAGTAAAAGAAATAGCACAATTACAAAACACATCGTAAATTGATAGCACGGGTTTACAAAACTAAAAGCATATATCACTAACATCTCAAGCAAGTCAAGTATTATCATATGATTTTACTTGAATAATAAAATATAATTTTTAATCCAAAAGCATTCTTCTAAAATAATAGGTAGGTTATAACATATACATATATTTTTAGTCCACCAAGTAAAATCATTTGAAACATGTTAAGTGGTTCATTTCTTAATCGATAATAATACATAATTAAAACGAAATTTTAAAAACCATGTCCGTGCACAGGTATTATAACTAGTTACTTAAAAGTACAATGATTTATTCACATTGTACAACCAATTAAACACATATCTACTAAATTAAATACAACCAATTAATACAAATCACAAACCGGGTTGACCCGGGACGCTTCAAACCCGACGGGTTGAACCGGTTTAATTTGACCCGTTTTCGACTCAACCTAGCAAGTTGACCCGGTTTAAGTCGACCAATTTTTCGACCGGAACGGTTCAACCGGTTGAACCACCCGGGTCAAACCGGGTTTCAAAACATTATGTTTAATTCTCAAATCTTCAAACTTTTATTATTTTTCATTCATAACCTATAAACTTTTTTTTTATGAATAAACTATTTGTCTCTATAAAATCCCGTTGCTATGTACGGGTACTCGTCTAGTAGATACTAAATATAGAGAACGAAACATATTATTAAATTTTTATTGTAGAAATTTTTAGCACATTAAAAATATTAAAATACCCTCAATTATTATTGAAATACACAACAGAATTGTCGTTCAATGTTTTGATGTAGTTTCCTAATTACACCAGTCTTAGATAATTTACTATTTACAATAACTTAACATTCGAAACTATACAATTGCATTATCATTTTTTTTACTTTGGGAGGGGGTGGGGTGGGGGGTTGGCGAACTCGAGTTTGCAAATCGATCAAAGAAACATGGGCAAATAAAAAAAATACTATACTTGCCACGATTACATCTTCAAGGTAGTGAACTAAATTTTTTTATTCTGAGGACAAAAAAGTTGTATTTTTTTTATAAGTGGGTAATATTCCACTTGCATAGCCGGTTGATGCCATGTGGACCGGTTACCATCCAACACACCATGCCATGTAGGCAACCTCTCTTTATTAATATAAACACACTAACACTTTACCCTTTATTTCTTCACCCAAATACATAAACCCTAATCCATCTATCTAATTAAAACCATACAACCTTTATCAAATTCAGAAAATTAATTATGCGCTCATCTACTTCATCATCTCGATCTATTCAAAGGTTCTATTCTCCTGAAGAAATTCGTGCTAAAACGCATTGTGATTGTAAGATTCCAATTTATGAGCAAGTTGCTTGGACTCCAACGAATCCAGGTCGAAGATTCAAGGGTTGCCCCAAACGGGTAAGTTACTAGTAACAAATATTATCAAATGTTTATACATTTTTGTTTTCTGATTTTGTGTTTTTAATGATGTTCAGAAATGTGAGGTGTATGGTTTTCTTGATGATGAATTACCTTGTGATTACTACAAAGACCTATTATATTATTCAATCTACATGAGGAGAACAAAGAGTTAAGGCTGCAACTATCCAACCAATATGGTGGTATGACCTTGCAACACCATGGTGGTATGATAGTGCAACAGCCAAGTCAAGAACTATCAATGGAACTAATTTACCAAGATGTTAATGCTTTGAAGTCCAAAGCAGTAGTGTACGTCAGTTTGTTGATGGTTGTATTTGGTTTGATAATTGTGCTGATTTTGTCTCTCATTGTTGTATCTTTAAAAAACTAAGTGTTCAAGGTTTGTAATAGGTTGTATTTTGTCTCTCATGTGTATGGTAATGAAATGGTTGTATTTTGTGTTAATTTTGTTTCTACATGAAACTTGTAATCATATTACAATCACTACACTTGCAAACTATAACTGCATATGCTAACAAATATAAGACCAGAACATAGATTCATTCAACTACAAACAAGATTAAATAAGACACCTTCATTAGATTAAAAGTGTTCTTTCATAACAACAAATGTTTGTGCAATTTAGAGCACTTTACATGTGTTACATCCAGAACACAGAAACCTGTTCCATCAGTATGTGCCTTTACCATGAACAAAATAGGCTAGCAATTATAGTGGCTTCAAGTGCAACACTATATCAGGTTCCTACCAACTAATTACATTAACTTAGCAAGGCATTCAGTGGACAAAATAGGGCACAATAGTGGCATAAGTGTAGCACTATATCAGTTCTTAGTTTTTAGAATCCTAATTAACATCATAGTTGTTAAAATTTTTAGCACAAATTAACAAATTAAAGATGGACAAAATATGTGCTAACATAGTCAAGGAATTTAATCCAAGACTATTTCATTCTCCATACTTGATCCTAGACCAGTAATTGGAACAGAAAGCCTTTTATGGAAAATTCTTTGACTCTTCATCCTGAGAGGAAGAGGTTCTGCTCTTGGTCTTCCTTGCCTGGCTTGTGGTTCAGCAGATGCAACTCTGGTTGGTTGTTCTGTTGCTTGTAGTGCAGCAAACCTTGGCTGTGTCAAGCTTCTTCTTTTGATTCCACCTCTTGTTGCAGATGATCCACCTCTTCCAGTCCTTGATGATGCTTGTTTTGATGTCCCAACCACTTGTGATTCCTGTGTTGCAGCTATGTTTTCACCATGTTTGTTCTTTTCCTTTGACCCTGCATCACAAACAAGTTAGTTTTATATGAAATGCAAAAAGAACTTGTAACATTCACCATGTTGTTAAAAAGTACCTGATGCATGAAGAGGTTCGCAATCATCAATGGTGTCCTAAGTATCTGCATCCATTCCTAACCATGCTCCCATCCTTCCTATTCTCTGTATGGGTATTAGTCCACCAGATTTACGCTTTCCACCTCTCATCTTAACAAACCCAAATGTACCTCTCTTCCTTGTTTCAAAATTTTTACCCATGTGGCTACCATCGGAAAATGTGAACACAGTATTCCTTCCAATCCACTTGTAAGTAACAAGTCTTCCGTAATTGAAGTCGCGTACGCATGTATGCTCATCTGTCATTGAAATCACCTGAAAACTTTTCGATTCTTTTACCCACTTTGCATAGATTCTCCATGGGCATTGATTGACTTGTGAACCTGTTGGATACTTGTTAAAATTTCTTTGATTTCCCTTGCTTGGATCCTTTAACACTTCTTTCCTTCGACCATACCTACAAATAATCATTTGTTTCGTACTCTTCTCATACCACAAGGAAAACCCATTTGCCAATGCATAATAAGTGAGAGCTTCCCTAAACTGATCTGAATTCATGTACTTTTCGCCAAGCTGTCATTCAAACAATAAAATTGTTTTAAGTATATAGACGCGTATATCAGAAAGTAAGTTTGAAAAACATAGAAAAGTACCTTATGTTTCTTGAGTCTCCAATGGGTCTGGTCATCATAGATCGGGTATTTTTCATCCTTTTTCTCTACCATCACAAAAGGGTCAGACTCCCCCTCCCCGTTGTTACCTTTCGGTTTGCGCATTAGACCTTCCATATAATGTTCATGCTCCCTAACTGTCTCACCAAAACTGTCACCAACATACTCAATTGACGGTGCCATGTCTTCATAACCAGGTGGTTCAGCATCATCTTGACCTTCATCCATATTTTCTTTAGACGCAAACTTTCTTTTTCTAAGCTGAATGACTTCATCCTCAATATCACTCAGGTAATCAAAAGATCTTTGCGACTCAAAACTCTCAGTATCAGAATAATATTGGTCATACTGATCAGCCATTTCAGAGTCATCACTCTCACTGTCTGAAGATAAAGGACAATCATTTTCTCTAATTGAGATACCGTTACCCCTAGGTGCACTCTTTCTTTTCTTACTTCTTTTGTCATTACACCCTTACCTTTGTCTAGTGTTTTTTGTCGTGCACGAACTTTAGATTTAACCATATTGTCATCAACTCTATCAACTTCCACCCTATTGTCATCAACCTTATCTTGTTCAACTACATTCCTATGGTCATTAACAATATGTTCTTCAACAACATTCTCATCACAACTAGATGGTCCTTGGACAAAGACTGACCTACATTCTCCTTATCTTTAGACTTAGCAACAAGATCTTCCTGACCCACTTCACTGTCATTTAACATATCGCAATAATCCATTCCAGTTTCATAATCATCATAGGTACCAGCAAACAAAACCTTGCCCTTACCAACATTTCTTACTGGTCTAGACTTATTAGTGGGGGACCTTAAATATGGAGATCTTGCTGCCTCTTCCTCGGCCCATGCAATGAGTTCCTCTACTGACATATTACCAGCATGTTTCTTTTTAATTTCATGTTCTTTCCTAGCAGATGTTACTTCTTCATCTGAACCTTCTAAACATAAGTTGTGATAATAGTACTCAGTTAACAGTTGTGGTTCATGGGCTACATACAAGTCTACTCTATCATGCATTTTACCTGGTTCATAAACAACTTCAAGATCTGAATCCCTTTCAATTATTTTAAGTCCTCCACTGTCTATGTCTAACTCAGGTACGCAACAAAACACAGCCCAAATTTTATCATTAAACTTAGCAAGTAAAATGTTGCAGAATTCATGAAACAACAACCTGTTTATAGAGCAAGCATTCATGATAGTTACTTGGCCTTGTTCATACCTAAGAGGATCAAAGAAAAATACACCACCATAATGTATTTTGAACACAACATCTTTAGGTGTATCCATCACACCTGTAACAACAACAAACAATTTTAAAATTAAGAAAACCCTAATTTTTTAAAACCCTAGAAATTGAATATGAATAATTTAACACAATTGGGGTAACAAAACATTAAACATACGATAGAATTTACCTTTTCACATAAACAATTACGGAAAACAACAATCAATTGGGCGTATTCAATGTGGGGGACAATTAGGGTTAGAAAAAGGAATATTGTGGATCTTGAAAGCGACCACAGATATAGTTAGCTTAAATAAACGAAAAAGGTTTGATTTGATTAACATTAAAAGGTACAAGTTTGGTGGGCGTGTGTATGGAGATGGGGAGCGTGTGTTTTGTTGGTACGAGGAAGAAAGCGAGAAGTGAGGTGGCAAGGATGAAACCGGATACTGGTTATGCAAGTGGAATATTACCCACTTAGAAAAAAATACAACTTTTTTGTCCTTAGAATAAAAAATTTTAGTTCACTACCTTGAAGATGAAATCGTGACAAGTATAGTATTATTTTTTTTTTATTATTATTATTTTTTTTTCAAGAAACATTTACTATGGGCAAATTGCATAAAAAGATACTAGACATGAATTTTAATTTAAGTATCCGAACTTTTTTTATTTTATTTTATTTTATTTTATTTATTTTTTTTAACTTAAGGTATCAATGTTCAAAAAGTGTACGACTTAAAGGTATTTTTTTACCCGAATTCACCTTCTTCAACATCTCATATTCTGATTCACCATCATCAAACACCATTAAAATTCTTTATCACAGCCAATCAAGCCAGAGCAAATGACTAATTCTAAATGTTTAACAGGCCCTTGACTTCTCGTATCACTTTTTCAAAATTTGTTTCCACAGACAATATTGCGGAAAACATGAAACAAAAATACCCAAACAAACAAATAAAAACACCATTCGTTCCACATCTCCACCGCTCCGGTCACCTGAATATTCCTCCGACCACCATCACCACTTTCATCACCGATCAAAAATCACCGCCTCACCGGTAACTTTCATCAATCTCTTACAAAAAACTAGGGTTCGTTTTTTAATCACATCAAATTAGACAAACACGCCCTTTATGGGCTTATCGGAATACTAAATCTGGAAATGACGATAAGCTCAACTTTATGGGAAGTAAAGGTGGCAAGATGGGTCTGCTTGGAGGCTCATGTCACAGGTCAAATCATGCTTTGATTGACCAAGGTCATCTTAGTACAGGCCAGACTAGGCTCACACAAAAACTTTTTTTTGACCAGATTTTAAAATTTAACAATGTTTAAACCCGATTACCCAATTGACCCATCCTGTTAAACCTAAATTCATTCATTTGGCCCCATTCGACCAGCCTGAGATAAAACATCAATAAAAAATGACCCATACATAATGGGTGAAAATGCCATCTCAGATTAAGAAGGAAGAGCATTAAAAGCTCCCGCAATTACCTGCTTGAAAAGCTGCATATTGAAGTTTATTAGGATTTTTCTTCTTGTGATAGCCTAAGAGCACCAGCACTAAATCGACAGCTAGGTTGAGGTTTGAGATGATCATGTGTGCCCTTATACACAATCTCTATTATTTGTCCTCTATCTACGGTTATGGTTGAAACAAATTGATGAAAAACCTAATGTCAACATGGTTTTGATGACGTAATAATGTTTGATGACAACCATCCAAGAATCACCTGCATCACATTTAATCACAATATAAAAAATCAAGTGCCTCTTATTATTGCCTAAAACATAAGCATATCTAATAAGTAAATCCCAAACACAGCTAGTAATTTCTCTATATACCCAAAACACTAAAACTTAAAAATCACAATAATAAGATAATTATCATGTCATAAACTGTAAATTTAAATTCGAATTCATTAATTTTATAACGTAATCAATTATAGATATTCCAAAAACATTGTTAGAACAATTAAACATACACAAATCTGACTAAAATACATAAAACTCAAATACATCCTCAGTAAGTTCTAAGATTTACCTGAATTGTAAACTAAATCCTCAATTTTAGAGTGTTTTTGTAAATAACTGAATAGGCCATCTTAGATCTTTAATCGCAGTTTTGACTTAGGGTTTTGGTAAATTGAGGGCTAAGAAGAAGAAGAAGCGGGTCGTGACTTGAGCTGGGAGCTTGGGAATGCTTCTTAAGTTAATGATTTCCCGTGAATGGGTGCTTATGATGTAGGATATGGTGAATAAGGCAAAGAGTGCGTTTATTTTTTCTAATTTTCTTTTAGATCCAAAAGTATTAATTATGAGCCACAAAGTACTTGTGTATCTTGTATTTGCTTATACATCTGATTAGAAAAACGAATATTAATGAAAAAGTTGCTAAATTAGGTAGTATTTGGGATTTTTTATTAAAAAAATATATTTTACTAATTAAATTACTACTTAATAGTTAATAAGGTATAAATTGATTCTTTTGAAATGGAGAATTTCACTAGGGTTTTGTTTTATTAACAAAAATTATTTATTTATTTATTTATTTATTTATTTTTAACTTAAGGTATCAATGTTTTAAAAGTGTTGTTTTAAAAGTGTACGACTTAAAAGAATTTTTAACCTGAATCCAAAAGAGTCACCATCATCAAACACCATTAAAATTCTTTATGACAGCCAATCAAGCCAGAGCAAATGACTAATTCTAAATGTTTAACACCATTCGTTCCACATCTCCACCCCTCCGGTCACCGGAATATTCCTCCGACCACCACCACTTTCATCACCGATCACAAATCACCACCTCACCGGTAACTTTCATCAATCTCTATACTTACAAAAAACTAGGGTTCCTTTTTTCATCTCATCAAATTAAACTTTTAGAGGCTAATTAGTACTAATTTTATAAATTTTGAACCTTTTTCTGTCAATTTAGGGTTTATCATTGTTTTAATTTTATAAAGTTTGAACCTTTTAGGGCGTTTGGATTAGCTTATTTAGCCGGCTTATGGGCTTATTTGATTTTGGAAAAAAGCTGATAAGCTCACTTTTTAGAGCTTATTAACTTTAGAATTTTTATTGGCTTAAGCCAATAATGTCAAGGTCATAAGCTTCAATAAGTGAGCTTATTGGCTTTTCCAAACTCAAATAAGCCAGCTAAATAAGCTGATCCAAACACCCCATAAGTTTATGATTCTTGTAATTTTGATAAATGTAAAAGCTTTGATTTGGTGTTAAATTAGATGACAGGGATATGGATTAGATTATTTTATCGGAATAAATTAGCGTTGGAGTAGTGGGTCGCCTTGCTGTTGTATTGAAAGGGTGCCGTTAAGAAAAAAAAAAAAAAAAAAAAAAGATTGTTTATGGGCTTATGAGCTTGAGCTTATGGCTTATTAAGTCCACACCCCATAAGGCATAAGGTCAATGTGACATGCTCGTAAGTTTATGATTGTTGTAATTTGATAAGTGTAGATTGTAGAAGCTTTGGTGTTAAATTAGATGAGTTTAGTTTTTTGAATCGAGCTTTGTTATGTCATGACACATATATGTTTTGGGGGCGTTTGTTTGAGCTTATATAGCGGGCTTATGACTTATTATTAGGTCATTTTTTGTGGCTTGTTTTGAAATTTTACGGCTTATATAAGCTTATTATGTCATAATAAGCTGAAAAGTTTCAAAACAAGCCACAAAAAGTGAGCTTATGAAACATAAGCCAAAAGCCAAATAAGCCATAAGCCGGCTATATAACCTTAGACAAACACGCCCTTTATGGGCTTATCGGAATACTAAATCTGGAAATGACGATAAGCTCAACTTTATGGGCTTATTAGCTTCAGCTTATGGCTTGTTATGTCCATAAGCTCAAAGTGATATGATAATATGCTCAAAAATCAAGCTTTTAGTTTTTTGGCTTTTCCAAAATTTTAGTAAGCTGATAAGCTCATAAAATAAGCTAATCCAAACACCCTATTATGCATAAAAAATCGAGCTTTTTAGTTTTCTGCTTTTGAGTTTACGCCTCATTCTTATATGCTTTACGAATATAAGCAGTTCGTTTACCCTTGGGTAAGGGTGTGATTCTGCAGGATTTGGTATCGTTGTCTTACACTCTGTTCCCGAGTTTATTTTTCATTTTTTTGGAGTGAAAGGGAAAGGTTTGGGATGGTAATAAAAAAAAATTGTGTTCCTGAGATTTTTTAGGAGGGGAGAGGAAAGTAAAGGATAGTAAATTACATCAAAATTACTCTCCTAATTTACTTCCCAAATGGCAAATTGGGATGAAATGGAGTGAAATTGATTTTAAAGCTCTTTTTTTGTTACTTCCTTCTCTTTTCTTTCCAACTCGGGAATACAATATAAAAAACAATTTCTTATTCATATCCTCTTTACTTCACTCCTTTTTTTCCTCTCCATCTCTCTTCTTTCCGTTTTATACTCGGGAACAGAGTGAGTATATGCTGATATGCAAAATGTTTAAAAAAAAAAAAAAAATCGTATATTAACCTTCTTTTGAGATGATAGGTGTCTTGTAGGTCTAATTTGTTGTGTTCAGTGTGTTTGGATTTTATGTGTACTTTGATTTGGATTTGTTAACTTGGGATCTCCAATTTTAGGATAGAGTATATAAAACGTTTGCTTGTATAATTGTTGCTGTTTTGCATGATTGTGTTGTTGTGGGTGTTTTGCTGTTATTGTTGAATGTAATTGTTATCGTAAATGATTTTAAATGGCGTAAACAAAAGATGCCAAGTTAGATGGTGCTTGGATTTTTTTGTTTATTTCTGCTTATTTTGGTTCAAAATAAGTGGCTTTTAATAAGCAGGTTAGTACATGGTTATTTTAAAGGGCTTATCCGAGATGAAACTATAAAAGGCTTTTTTTTTTTATCATCATATGGTTTAGATAGAAAATTTTCATACTGAATAGTCGTTTTGGTTTAAATTGCATTCGCTTACAAAATAAGTAAATCCACTTGCATTCTTTTACAAAGTATTGTGTATGTTTTATCTTTATGGTTTTGGTCATACAGGTAAAAGCTTTTTGGTGAAAAGATGAGTTCTTTCTCAATTACACGGAAAAAGACGCCTTTTCAAAAGCATCGCGAAGAAGAAGAGGCGAAGAAAAAGGTACGATCATTGTGGAAGTGCGTGTTTGTGTATATTTAGTAATTAGTATGAATTTGACTGAAAGTTTAACAAAAAAAAAATGTATTTATGTAGAGAGCTGAGGATGAAACAGCCCGTCTTTATGCTGAGTTTCTCGAGTCGTTTCAAGGGGATTCTACACCTGGTTCAAAAGCTTTTGTTCGAGGAGGAACAATTAACGATGAAAAAGTGAAACCTGATGCAGGTTAGTTCGTGTTATAAGGTCTTGCATGCATTTTCGGTTTTGGTTATTTAGTTTTGTGTTATAATTAAAATGATGCATAAATATGGTTGTATGAATGATTTATTTTCAACGGACACATTAATAAGCAAATGGGCCTTTTTATTATGCGCGAACGCAGGTGGAAATTCCAAAGAAGTGTCTGGTTCAAAGAAGGGGAGTAGGTAAACAAGCGCTTTTGTTTGGTTTGAATATGTTACACTGCTCTTATCACAAGGCATTCTGAATATAGAAATTATAAGGCGATCAGTTTATGAAACTCTATTGTCTTGTTTAGGCTGGTAACTCTAAGGAGCTAGGAGTCTTGTTATATGTAGCTCTTGTCTATAATCTAACGCCATTTATATGTCATGATACCCTCAAAAGAGCAGTCCCAGTGTCAAGCTACCAATGCTATTCACATTCAAACGAATACTAACACACTTTATTGTACACACATGCTCAATAGCTGATTAACAATTACTAGTAGTCTGTAGTCCTTTGTATAGTCTACTTTGTTTTGGTTTTGTTTTTATGGTGATGAAAATTACCATAGGCAACTAGGTGCATGCTTTCCAAATGAGCCTGAGATTGGTAGAAATGAGGTTTTCCTCATGAAATTGTTGGTTGGACTTGAGAATGTTCAGTAGGCTAGTGATTAGCTGGCAAGTCACCAAGTTTGGAAGCTTTGAGCTCAGGCTGAACTCTCAGAGCTTGAGTCTGGGTTTATATATAAATGTGACTCTTACCTTTACTTTTGTACCATTGGATTTATGTGCTCACATCAGCTTCAGATGAAATAAAGTTAGATCATTTATGTGAAGTCACATGCAACTATGCAAGCATTTACTGTTAAGAAAAATTAGGACCCGCTCAAACATATAACTTACTAGGTGGTTCATATATCTTGCATAGACTTGGTACACAAGGGTCTTTTAAGCTTGCCAAGACTTTCTCGGTTCATCTTGTTCAGTTGACCATATAAGTTAGTTGCCCTATGTTATTGAATTGTAGGTGGTTATATCATCATTTTATTAAAAAAAACTTAACCCTTAAGTTTTTGATGTGGAATTTTTAGACACCTTTGATTGGTGAGAACGAGTTACTTTAGGACTAGATCACTAAATCAAGTTACCTATTTTGTTTTACACCTTACTGAATATAAATACATGATTCATAATTTGGGTGGGCAGGGTGCTAATGTATCTGAATACACACATCCTTCTTTCTTTTGTATGAAGCATTAATAAATAGGCATATGTATGTGAGTTTAGTACTCACAAATTAAGTGTTGAAAATTATGTGTTATATTTTTTCCCTGCAGGTATGTTCCTTCTTTCTTACCCCCTCCCATGGCAACCAAGGGTAAAGAAAATGAAAAACAGGTTAGTGAACTGCTGAAACATTTCTATGCTACTACCTTGTTGACTTTTTGTATAGTTGCATTGTGTGTTCGACTTTTTTAGTAGCCGATTGTAACGGATTTTTACTACTGACAGAAGGATGAAGAGAGGCCAAAAGAGAAAAGCAAAGGGAAGGCGAGGAATATAGACTATTTCATGGAGGAGTTAAAACATGAACAAGAAATGAGAGAAAGAAGAAACCAAGAACGCGAAAACTGGCAGGACGGACGTCCAACTTCAACGGTAAGATATGATTTTATTAGGAAGTTCATCATTAGTCAACGAGTTGTCCCTAACTACATATCTAGTCAAATATTGCAATGCATACATTTTCAACCTTGTTTGGCATTTATAAAGAGGATTTCATATATAAATAAACCATAATCTCATCTAAATCACATATACTTGTATCTTACTATCTCAGCTATCTAGTCGGTTTGATGAGTTGCCTGATGAATTTGATCCGAAGTTTGGTTCCTTTGATGATGGAGATCCTCAGACCACCAATCTTTATGTCGGAAATCTTGCACCTCAGGTCAGATCGTGATGCTAATATGGTACTTTAGTTGGTGAAAAAATGCAAGCTGACCTTTTCTTTCTATGGTCAATACATTTCAGGTAGATGAAAATTTTCTTCTGCGGACATTTGGAAGATTTGGACCCATTGCTAGTGTGAAGATAATGTGGCCAAGGACAGAAGAGGAGCGAAAACGACAAAAAAACTGTGGTTTTGTGGCTTTTATGAACCGTGCAGATGGACAAGCTGCAAAAGATGAAATGCAAGGTTAAGTCCTTCCAAATAGTATAAGGTCATCAGGTCAACAATCTGATTTGTATATTTATGTAGAAATTTTCTAGCTATACCGGTAATGTCAACTTTTACGTGTCACACAGATGTGAAATTATATGAATTGAAGTTCTTGAAATGTTTAGTTGAATCATTTATGGAGCTTCTAAGTTGCAAACTTTCTTAGCAAGAGTGATAACTGAATATTGTATTTAATGTTTCAGGGGTGATTGTTTATGATTATGAATTGAATATTGGGTGGGGTAAATCCGTTTCTCTCCCTTCTCAATCACTCCCTGCTCCTCCTCCAGGACAAATGGCCATCAGGAGTAAAGAGGTATGCTTTATGTTTGTAAAAGCTTGCTGAGTTTTAGCTTAAGTGGATGATATAAAACAGTAATGACTTGCGCAGGTCTTATGAGTGACCTTTTGTGGTTTGCAGGGTGCCACTGTGATCTTGTCCGGTCCATCTGGTCCTCCCATTACTTCTGTTCCAAGCCAGAACTCTGAGCTGGTAAGTTGACCGTTAATTTTTTAATTTACGTGATAGGTTGAATATATCTTACACTACATTTGTAAGCAAAAGCTATTCTAAGGTACTGATATTCTAACCTTGGTGATTAGGTTCTTACTCCCAATGTGCCCGACATAACAGTTGTTATGCTTGAGGATGCCCGCCTTAGAAAAGTAATTGATAAAATGGCTCTTTACGTTCTTGATGGAGGTTGTGCTTTCGAGCAAGCTGTAATGGAGAGGGTCCGTGGGAATCCTCTTTTTAGTTTTTTGTTTGAACTCGGCTCTAAGGAGCATACTTATTATGTTTGGAGGCTTTATTCCTTTGCTCAGGTACATGGTTAACAACCAACACTTAGAATTGAACCCTAGAAAAGGGAATGGCAGCTTGAGATATATGTGGATTGAAAGATTAATATTTGCTCTCACAAATGCAGGGTGATACGATGCATAGGTGGCGAACTGAACCTTTTATCATGATAACTGGTAGTGGGAGGTAATAATTGCCGGAAACATATCTTGATACTTCCTTTACATATCATGCATATGTTATATAAATCAGTGATTTAAAAAACAAAATTTGGTACCTTTTGCTAGATGGGTCCCACCTGCTCTGCCAAAAGACAAGAGTCCAGAGAATGAGGAGACGGGAGCTACATTTGCTGCTGGAAGAAGCAGGGTACAATCTTGTTATTTATTTTCTTTTGTCAATCTTATATAAGCCAGGTGCAATTAAGTTATTTATTATGCTTATTTTCCTTTGATTATCTTCGTGCAGCGTGTGGAGACTGAACGTACATTGACTGATGCACAAAGAGATGAATTTGAAGATATGCTCCGTGCTTTAACATTAGAAAGAATCCAAATCAAAGAAGCAATGGGTTTCGCTTTAGATAATGCTGATGCTGCTGGAGAGGTATCCTGACACTAAAAGTTATTAGTTATGATATGTTTTGGTGTTTTTTTGTTGCTTAATCCGCTTTTTTTATTGCAGATAGTTGAAGTTCTAACAGAGTCTTTGACTCTTAAAGAAACTCCAATACCTACTAAAGTTGCAAGGCTCATGCTTGTCTCGGACATTCTTCACAATAGTAGCGCTCCTGTAAAGAATGCATCTGCTTACCGCACCAAATTTGAAACAAATTTGCCAGATATACTTGAAAGCTTTAATGACCTGTATCGGAGTATCACTGGAAGAATCACAGCTGAGGCCCTAAAGGTAAAATGTTAGAGGTGTAGCCATTGGTCATTGGTAAAAATCACGGAAATTGGCCCTCTTGGAAACTAATACCATAAATGGTCCTTGAGAGCCTTAGAGTGACCATTTATGCAATGAGATTCCCTCTTAGGGGCCATTTATGCAATTAGTTTTAAGAGAGACGATTTCAATGATTTTTTAGGTTTAATCAATGATTATGTTTTATTATATAATGGACATTATTTAAGATGAACATCTTCAGTCCTGATCCACTCATATTCTTTGCTTAATTTCCTTCTGTTCTAAGTGTAACATTCTCTTATCTGCAGGAACGAGTCATGAAAGTTCTTCAAGTGTGGGCTGACTGGTTCTTATTTTCGGATGCATATGTAAACGGGTTGCGTTCAACATTTCTTCGATCCAGTAACTCTGGTGTTACCTCATTCCATTCCATTTCTGGCGATGCAACAGAAACCGAACACATTTCCAATTATAGCGAAACTGGCGATTCTGGAAAAATTAATCCAGATGCAGCGCTAGCAATTGGCAAAAGTGCAGCCATGAAAGAACTATTAAATCTTCCTCTTGCTGAGCTGGAAAGACGTTGCAGACATAATGGATTATCTCTTGTTGGTGGTAGAGAAATGATGGTCGCACGTCTGCTTTATTTGGAAGAATCAGAAAAGCAAAGGGGTTATGAACTCAGTGATAATTTGAAGTATTCCCATCATAATCAAAGGGAAAGTAATGTCGATACGGGGCCTGTGGGATATTCAGGAAGGAATCATCAAGTGGATGATGATATGGGTGTTATATCAAAAGGCAAAGGTTCTGCGTCCATAGCTGCAATGATTCCGATCCCACAACCTGAGCTAAAAGCTTTCCCTAATAAGGCGAAACCCGAATCTGTATTGCCTGCCTCTAAGTGGGCCCGTGAAGACGATGAAAATGATGATGAACAAAAAAGAAGTACTAGAGATCTTGGATTGGGTTATTCATCATCTGGAAGCGAGAATGCTGCTGGTGGTCATGGTATTGAGGCTATGGATACCGCAAGCACTATCACGAGTTCTGATAGTAGTTTAACTGAAGAGAAGAGGTATGTACTTATTATCCTTGTGAAAAGTAATAGATAGAGTTTATTGAACTTCTCTCATATTGTTATTAGGAGTACCAGATTTTTCATTTTAACATATATATATTTTAAACTTCTTTAGTTTTAATTTCACATCTAGACCTTACTCCTGGTTTTATTGATAAATAGATTTAAGTGAAATAATTTGATACTTTTTGAAAGCGAAGAGGTATACTTACCAAATATATCTAGTTGATATTATTTGTCCCACACGTGCAGACAAAAGTTGAGACAGATTGAGGTGTCTTTGATTGAGTACCGTGAATCCCTTGAAGAACGAGGATTAAAGAAAGAAGAAATTGAAAAGAAAGTGGCGGCACATCAAAAACAATTACAGTACAAGTATGGCTTAACGGATCATAATGAAGATTCATCACACAAGAGTGAGTTTTAAATTGTCAGGGTTTAAGCTTTTGGTAATTTTGTTGAATACACATATAATGTTTTAGTAACCACAGGGACGTCTTCAGAAAGAAGGGAGAAAAGAGATGATTCACGTGAATCTTCAAGAAAGCGTCAACGAAGCCATCATGACAGTGAAAGCCCACAACGTAAATCATCAAGTAGGGATCGGGAAAAGGGTAGAAGTTATGATTCACATACTGAAAGAGAGAAGGAACGAGACCATGATAGAGATAGACGCAGAGACAAAGACAGGACAGCAGGAGAAGATAAACTGAGTTGGAATTTGTAGGTATGATTGATTTAGTCATGAATCAAAACAGATTTTTACAGTGTATCAGCTTCTTTGAGCTTATTTATGTTATGTTTGACGTAATTGCAGGTTATTCATGGGTTAGCTGTTTAAATCCTTTCGTTTTGTTGAAAACAACAGCAGCAGTAGCAACATGTGGATAATGATGATGATAGCCCCACAATGTTTCCTGCTCGTGATGGACATTCTGGAATTTATATAGAAAAAAACCCGGATTCATCCTCTTGTTCACGTGGTATGATTAACGAATCGTATTTGCTGTAAACAGCATGGTAACTTTTTTTTGCATCTTGTCACGGATCTGATTGGTTTGTTGTACGTACAAGAAAGTATTTTGTGTTGGTGCTTTGAACTTTAAAGTGAGCATAGAAGTGGGAGTATCATATTGCGGATTTAGACCCATATATATAGTGCACTCTTTTTAATTCAAGACCCTTTTAAGTGCAAGGACAAGAGTAATTACAAAACTACATACTTACAAATCTAGTTAGCAAATCGATCAGAGAAACATTTACTATGATACATACCATTACCAATTGTTTTATGATTATTTAAAGGATGGATTATCAACATGACTCGGTACCAATCAAAACAAATGAAAAAAATCCAGAAAACCGACTTGGAAGACCATCATTAGTCCCCCATACCTCAAAAAAGAAATAATTGCAATACTCTTAATTACTTGGAGGCTCATAAATATAATTCCCATAACGTCCTTTACTGCTTGAAGCAATATCTCAATTGATCTCTTTTCATTTGTAAACATTCTTGCATATATCTTTTGCCACAAATACACTAGCACCCAAAACAAATTTTCTCGTGACTCTACAGGATTGTTGCAGGACATGTTTTTCATTTCATGAATAATGCTTTTCAAGTCATATGGTAAGTACACCATGTTCTTCAAAATATTCAGAGAATAAAATGATGACGGATTTAGGTATTTTGTGGTCGTTGAGAGTGATTGTATGGGGATGAGTTTACGTGTTTTGTATGCCGGTGGACGTAGGGAGAAAAAGTTGATGAGCATGGGTGGTGGAGGTTGTGAGTAGAAGAAAAAATTACATCATTGATTTTCAGAAATGTGATGCGTTTGACTTTTTGCTAACAGAAGAAAGTTGATTATCAATTGTTTTTTTATATTAAATAGATAAATATTCGCGCAAGGCTGCGGTATATAGCGGTAAACAATTATACTTGCGAAATCGTGGTTTAACATTTGTTGTAAAACTTAGGGGTTCATTTTGTAGTTATTGCAAAAAAAGTCCATGGATTAGAAACAAAAAATGATATAAGTTATAAGGATTAAACAATATTTAAAATATTAATTTAGTAGTAGATGATGTTATATTTTTAATTAATGGTGCTATTTAAGCATTAAGTTTAATTTATATTATAAGCAATCAACATTATTTAAATTTTAAGTATTTTAAGTTTAAGGAATATATATGTATGCATTATAAGTAACAGAGGAGAAATCTTTTATATAATAAAAGAATTACATTATTTCGAAGTGATTTTGTCAAAACAATCTTATTGAAAAAACAATTAAACCAATCAGATTGTTTGATTTTTCCACGTGGTAAAATCGAGTAATATAATTGGTAAATAAAAAGTCAAAACTGAGTAAAATTTGGTCAAAATTAATCAATTTTCGTCTATGAAGTAAAAGCCTCATAAAAATATATGTGGCCAAAATCTAAAGAAAAGAACTACAAAAAATCAGTTAAATAAGTCTTAGAAGTTAGAACTACAATGAGAGCAGATTCACTTTAAAGGTTACTTAGTAGTATATAGATGTTGGTTGTTGTTACATTAGAACTTGGTTAGTTCAGGGGTCTTTGGAACTGTTCTTTTCCTAAGACTTATTTAACTGATTTTTTGGACTATCATAATTGCTTAGATTCATTGGTGTTTGGGAATGATTTTAATAGCTGAATTGAGGGGTGTTTGGAACTTTTTTGACAGCTCAATTCAGGGTGTTTGGGACTATTTTCAGTTGCTGATTTTAGGGGGTGTTTGGAACTGTTAAAATAGCTGAAAACAAGAGTGCTTGGGACTACCTTATTTGAGTCCGGTTAATGTAACACCCCCAATTCATAGATGCAGCGGAATTCGAACTGGGTGTTACTCGACGGCACAATAGTCACAATAATAGAAAACGAACTCCAATTGAGTCGTTTTAAAAGATGTATCATTCAAATTATATAAATATCAGAGATTTCAAAATGAGGTCCCAATTGGTTCCATGTTTACAAATCACATTAAATGAGTTTTGAATGATAATAAAATTTATAGCCCTCTTGAGTATCCGTGTCCTTCCGTGTCATCCTTGATCGTCATGAACCTGAAATACATGCTTGAGAGGTCAACACAAAGGTTGAGTGATATTCATAGAGTTTGTTAAATCGATTGAACACAATATGTTGGTAGTGTGAGTTATAGGCTCACACCAATGTTTGGAAAACAAAACAGGTAGGCTACGTTATTATACGCCCGGAACATGTATTATACACTAAGCTTATGACACCATAACGTTAACGTGTACCAATATCGATCGGCAGATTTATCCCGGTAGGTACTTTGCTAACATACCTAAATCTCAAATATTAATGCATTTGTTTGCACTTAGTCAAAACAAATGGGATTCGTCAATCCCAATAGGCCTATTATTAATATTCGCGCTCACTATTGCTAGTGATTAAATGGTTCATAATCAAGGATATCGGTTTAGCAAGGTTGGTACTTAGTGATAATAAAACAATCAGGTAAGCATACAATTTAAAAACATTGTGCTCGGTTATAAATAGCATGTATTCCCCCCAAGGGTTTGTAAAACAATTAAGTAATCGAAAGTGGGGCTATGAACTCACCTTAAGTAAGATAGCAAGTAATGAATGTAACGGTCGAATCGCGAAGGTTCTATGAGCAACCTTATAATAGAATGTCGCGACTTAGGATTGGAGTAAAGAATATAACGGAGTGCCTATATATATATCTTGCATTAAGTCCATGATGTGGTATGATGTATATTGTAAGTCTTTGAAAGTAATGATTCATGAAACATGTATGTTTTGTATATCGTTTACTACCGTTCGGGCCGACATAATTCAGAAGTCATGTTAGTAAGCGTTCGAGGAGCCAGAACACTTTAACTCGTAAATCCACAACTCATCTCGACGGCTTACATAATGAACTCCTCACATGAGGCTCCCTACTATTGTAGTAGTTGATGAAATATATAGATATAAGTTTTGATCCGAAAGGTTACATGTCCGATATTTGAATAAACTTAGGAAAGTTTATTTGTACATGAAGATTGTTATTAGGGGTAGTTTCATAAGTCTTGAATGACCATTTTCTCTTGGTAAAATCTCATGGTTTCCTTTTAAGTGAAGTAGATCCAAATTGCTTGTTCAAGTTATCGCCTAAGTCATTGTTTCATGTTTATGCCTATGTAAGTTGGTATGGTCACTTCGTCATGGCCTAGCCATGACCTTTGGTCCTTGTTCCAAGGTCATGAGACACAACCTTGGCTCTAGCCATGGTGGTGGTCTTGATTATAGGTCATAAGACCCCTTTGGTCTTCATAAACCATAACCTATATGTAATGACTTTGTCTAAAAATGGGCTGTTTAGAATTTGAAGAAATTTATCACTCGGAAAGCGTTTTCAGGGCTCGAGCTTCTTTGTTCCTGAACGAAAACGTCGTTCCGGACAACTTTCGTGTTTTAACTTTTTGATGAATCGGAACCGAAGTGGGACTTTCAAAACCCAAATTTGATCAGAATGGTATTTGGCAGTTTGCCGAAAAGTTTTGGTAACTTCAAATGGGCGTAACTTTTGACTCGTATACTCGTTTTAGGTGGTTCAAATTGCTATGGTTTCCTTGTTAAGTCCTCTACTGTAATATGTAATGATCCAATATCATAATTTTACCATTTTGGTCGTGGTTTTCCAAGAAACTCACTAATTTGCTTGTTTTAGTAACTTGTTTCAATAATTCATTATAACAACATCTTTTACTCATCTTTATACATCATGGACATGATAACAAGACAATATATAGCACAAATAATATGTAAATAACATGAACATGATTATTTAACAAGAATCAAGTTAGGGTTTGGCTCACAACTTTTGGCTTTCAAAGATGAAAGGAAGTTAACATGTAAGGATAGGACTTTGATAGACTTGCTTCAACCCTCTTTCACTTCATGCAATCTTTCTACCCTTGGTATTCTTGAAAGATGGATGATGAAGGTTTAGGTGACTTGAGTGGATTCAAACTCAAGATAAATCACCAAGTATATGAGGTTATGGAAGTGTTTGATGAATGATAACCTATCTAGGGTTTCTACCTTGAACTAGCACTTGAATCTTGCATGAAACTAGAAGGAAATAAGCAAAGGATGGAAAGGTTTTGGGGTTTGGGGATGCACGGCACAAGAAGGGGGGAGAGGGGGCTATTTATAGTCAAAAATGAGGAGGTTAGGAAAGTGCTAGGAAATTACTAAAACTTGGTGACCAAGTTGTAATAAAATGATGATTTAGGGGTAGATTCATGAGATGAAGCCACATGGGGGTGACTCCCCCCTCCTAGGCCGGTTCCATGAGCTTGGAGAGCAAGCTTTGGCTTTTGCTTGGTATTATCCTAGATATTGGATGAAACTTGACTCCGGGAAATGCAAACCGTAAGTTGTTACGCCTCAAAACGTAAAACCGGGTGTCGTAAAATTATGAAACTTTAAAGTATTGTTAGACATGTCCATATGTCCCATAATAAAATATAAAATGAGTGGTAGGTTCCATTTGGGTGGTAAACCCTGCTAAAAACTGGAAACACGGGTCTAAAACGCGTAATACGTAAAATGTACGAATTTTGCGTAAAACTGAGAAAAGTAAAATGTTACTTTTCTAATATGATATAAATGATTTAAAATGACTTATAATGTCTAGACTGGGCTCAGTCTAGTGTCGGTTGGTGTTAAATGTCTTTTAGACATCAAACCGTAAGCCTAAAAATCAAGGAATGACTTATAAAATCAATGAATGATTTTTGGTCAAAGGAGGAGGGAAAAATTATGTTGACTTTTTCTAATAAGTTTGAAAACTCAAAACGTCTTAGAAACTCGTTTTGTGGTCTAACGGTTAATCGCCCATTCGGTTAAGCGTGCTCATGCGAGAGTAGTACGGCTTGGGTGACCTGCTGGGAAGTTTTTGGTCATGTTTTTCTCAGTCACGATTAATTCTCAAATAAATCATGAGCGTGTCAAACATTTTTCCGATGTGGGGTCACCTGACGGAATCGAATTTCGTTATGCGTAGAATTTCTGATTGACGTTTTACCCTAAAACGTGTAATTCCATGTAATTCCTTAATAACTTTCACGAAAATGATCTGACGAATGTCAAACATTTAATTTGCCATGAAAATGATTTATCACTTGAGAATATCAAATAAAAATCAACTTTCGGGAAAATTTCGGAAAGAAATGAATAGTAAAAATGAATAGTAACATGAATAGTAAAAGTGAATAGTAACTTTTCCGGGAATAGAAGTTAACCTGAAAATGTGAATTGTTACAGTTAATTGGGTTTCGAGGAAAGAAAAATCTTACCCATACACAACCCTAATAAGAGGCGGATTATTCGGGTTGTGGGTTATTCCCGTACGGCTTACCCTAATAAGCCAAATTATAACATAAAGATACAAATAAGTAGGTAAATTTTTATAACCAACAAAGGAACGATGAAAAAAATAAAAAACCCTTATGCGGGTTAACCCAAATAAGGTTAAATCTCTCACCCGAAACCCGACCGTAATAAGAGTTCGGGTTAATTGGGTTAACCCGAATAATGTTATACAACCTGTATAACCCGACACGGATAAGCTTATATGGGTTCGGGTAGGTTAGTCGGGTTAGTGTATTTTTGACAACACTACTTATACTAAATGAATAAATGTAAAATTTAATACATTTTAAGACAATATAATTGGTATTAAATACATGATAAAAAAATTCAAGTCAAAATCCCGTGCATGCACGGGTATTATAACTAGTATTTAATGTGAAAATTAACAACCACGAATATTTTGCAGAACAATCTTATTTGCATAATCACCAAATAATATAATAAATCAAATAAAAATAATAATAAAACTAAGAAAAAGAATAACGGTCAAAGCCTTATCTTCTTCGCCCTCAACCCGGTAGTTGACTGGTTAACCTTTTGCAGAAATAGGAGTTCAATTTTCACAAAATCTCCCACAAATCAACCTATGAAAATTAATTAATGCAAAGTGCAAACAACATTATGAATAAATTGGCCACTACAAAATCATTGCAAAAAATAATCTATATGGGTCTCAGCTCGATTCCTTGTATCATGAGCCCCTTAAGATCCTTTTTACAAAGATGCTCAAAAAAAAGACGCATAGGAACTGATTCGGCGGTAGTTTGAAACTGCCATACTTTGACTTCCATCCAACCATCGCTCCTCTGTTGCGGAAGGGCATTCCCTTTGTATCTATTAAGTGGGTTGTAGGTATTTTCATCAAGCTTTGGTCCGATAACTGGGGTGTGTGGAGGGCTTACTAAATAGATAAACGACTCTCCACTGCCAGAGGCAGCATTTGCATCATACACCTGAATAGGAGCCTCAAATGTTGATTGGTCTTGTGGTAATTTGAAGACAAGGTAAGCCGCATATGTTGTTTCAGGTGATACGTCTTGGGGATATATTCTTCTCTGAATTTGAAATTTGTAGCCGCCTGTTATTACTAGCACTTCTCCAAATCTGCAGAAACAAAAAAGCTCTTTATCTATGTACTAAATTTGGAATGTGTTTAAGGTTTCCAAGTGGTAGAATCCTACTAATGTATTAAGTTGTTTATGTTTATTGTCTAACAGGTGTCATAACACATGCCAACTTCAAACAGTGATAACATTTAAACTTAGTTGAATTGGTCAATGGAAAATTTACATGCCATCACACACCAAACCAAAGTCATACAATGCTTTGGCATACTTGGGATATTCGGATTTACTGGGCTTCAATAATCAAGGAGGTATGCTCTTATTCATTAACTGATACACTAATCTAGTGAGAACAGCTCATTAGATCGTAACACTAACAAAGAACAACTTTGATGAGGTTACTTCCTTTTCAGTTATCACAATGAACAAGATACTAACCACATCCTATTTTTCATCATTTTAATACTAACTGTAGCTTAATATTAGAAGACGACACAAAAGGTACCTGTACTTTCATTAAGGAACTGTATGGCCCTTGTGTAAGATTGACCTATAACAGGAGGTTTCGGGTTGAAAGATTTGGATAAATAGAATGAAACTCAAATCATCAAGAGTTTACGGAATATTGCAGACTTGCAGTGTAATAAGTGTCTTTCTTAACTATTACCCATTTATGGAATATAATGGATTCACACAATGGACTAAAAAGGCAGAGTGTTTGGGAAGTTAAACACTAGAACTTAGATAGTTGGAGATGAAAGAACTTGTATGGGACGAGGGATACAGCGAACACTCATATTGTCCATAAATTAGGAGTGGGGAATCCAATTCAGTGGCCATTGGAGTGGCATACAGTATATCCAAAAGTTACAAGCAACACAGAGCCTGTAATCCTTTGTGAAAAGATGTAGTGGTATTGGGAAAACTCAAAAGGTAAAGAAGTCGTGTTTGCTGATAAACATGTTTGGGTTAGAAGTGAAACTCCAGAAGTGCAGTGGTACTCTCAGTGTAATCCTGGACATACAAATCTCCTATTGATGGCAATTCAAGAAAGGTTACAAACACAGAATAAGTCACCAGATGGGATAAGTGCATTAATGGGTCAAGTTGTAGATATGATACGTTTGAATGGGTTGAATAATGGTTGACAAGATATTATTCAGGATTTTGCTCCTAGATCATAAAACGACATTTGGGACATCCTTAGAACTTAAAAGACTCGTACTTGCTGCTGATGTATACTTCATATTGCAGGAAAAAGATCACAGAATTTCAGAAATGAAACTGTGTTGGGACGTGTTGTATGCAAGGATTATTGACACTATAAAGCTTAAGCTAATGAGTTTTAAAGTCAAGCCAAATGAGGCAGCCCTCCATGTAGCAAAGCTATGGAATGTGGGCATGAATATTCAGAATTCTGATAGAGGAAACACGGGTCAATATAGTTGTGTTCTTAAAAGCCAGTAAGATTTTTTTATCATTACTTTGTAGTGATGGTTTAGATTTCAGATTGTGTAGAATGGATTGCTTATTGTATAGATTTCAATATTAGTCTATTCAAATATGGATTGCCACTTAAGGTGGATAAGCACTAGTGCACTACCAAACTAGATTCTAATATTTCTACCAAAATTTATCATATCACAGTTGCGTGCAAGAGAAAGATTTATCAATATATAAAATTTCTTCCGAAAGTCTCTTTATTCCTAGGCAGTTGCAAAGTGGTGCAAACATAAGCATAAGATATAAACTACTACTGAAAAACTGGCAAGAAATATAAAGGAAGAACCTTGATTCGTTGGAAGACTCCCAATTCGAGTTATTTTCGTCTTTCACAGATGTTGCTGCTCTAGCAGATAGCATTTGACATTTCTTTCCATTTTTATCAATACTGAACCACTATAAATCGATATAGATACGGTAAGTGCAGGAATATTATGACTGAAATGGTTTTGAAAATTGGAACTAGTAATGATATCATTCATATTAAATATATACTACCTGATAACCATTATCAAGCAGGAACCCTTTGCAAAGAATTGAGTATAATTCCTTCTTTGTTTCCCACTCCAAACTATCTTTTGACAATCTGAGTGTTTCTTCATAGTCATTTGGTATCTTTTGTTCCACCACCCTGTCATCCTCTAACAACTGATCTTCCGCCTACATATAAATTTAGCTATAAAAATGCAAAAGTACTTATTTGCCTCTTAAGAACCTATTCATTCTGTTGGACTTCAACGTAACTTCTATAAATACTGTATCTCCATTGACAATTTATTTGTTTTAAGTTTCTAACTAAATTTTAAATTCTATTAGACAATTCATAATCCACCCGTCCCAACCCAACCTTCATTTGCCACCTGTATTTTAAAATATTCTGGTGGTTGACCTGTTTTGTAAGAATGTTTAAGATACAGGATCCAGGATTAGAAATATTTTTTTTGAAAAATGGCTCATTTCAATCCCAACCATTTTGGACATATTACCTGACCCAACCCAACATGACCTTATTGGCAAATTGTAATTCAAGATATTCTGGCAGTTAACCTCATTTGTAAGAATCTTTTAGATTCTAAAACTATCAAAGAAAAGGACTAAGATTAATAAACTTTTATATGTTAGCTTACTTTTTCTAGGGGCTGAAACAGGATGCCTTCTACTCCGCTTATATCGGTTCCAGAATCTTCAAAAATAATTTCAAGATCAACAATACTCCCATCGCTAGTGAATTGATACAATTCAGCCATATGCAGATAATCATCTCTCTTATTTGCAAGGTGCACAACAGAAGTTGTTGCCTCCTCTCTTAATCTGTACTTGAGGTCTACATACACTTGTTTACCATATGATGAACTTTTGTATACAAGGTTGACGGTGTATGTGATTGATGGAGACAGTAATTGAGTCTTCACATGTGTTTTGAATCCCTTGTAGTTTGTTTGGTAAAAGCCTGCTGGAAATCTGCATGAAGAAGAAGAAGAAGCAAAGAATGATGCATCAATTTATATATACTTATGAAACAATAGAGATAAGTCTGAGTATGACAAGTCACCTTGACGCGTAATAAGACTTATATTGAGGAGTGGAATCTTCATTTGGAATCAAACAATCTTCCATGGATATCATGTGACAGTGTTGTTCTTTCTTGTTAAGGGAAAAAAACTGCATCATTAGTAAGTCGGGAATTAGTTGTGCTCAAATTATCTTTATAAATAGACATAGCTAATTTGTACCGTTTTGTAATCTTTCAAGTGGATTCCTTTGGAGAGAATCCGTTTAAGTTCATCAAGGGATGTGTAGAAGAGAGATTGTGAGGCAGCCTCGACTATGTGTTGGTACTCTTCAAACAATGGAAGTTGCACCTATATAATGATATATCCAATCAGTTAAGTGTCATTTTTTCTTTACATCTTGTATAAATAAGATAACAATTGACAATAAAGTGCTTACTTTTTCTTCAGATGGTTGGAACTCAATGCCTGCTACTAGTAGAGTGGGAGCACGTTCTTCAAACTCAAATTGAAGGTCTGCAGTTGAGTGTTGGGTTGTAAAGTGATACAATGGAACAATGAACCATCCATCTTCTCTCATATATGATGGGTAAATTGTGCAAACTTTTGCCTCCCCATCTAATTTGTATCTCAGGGGGTTATATGAATTGACTTCTGATTGATCTTTATATCGGAAGATAAGGTTGAGGGTGTATGAGATATGAGGTGTCAAGTATTCACCTCTCACACGTGCTTTGAATCCATTCAAGTAATATTCGTAACATAGCCCCCCTGGAAATCTGCATAAAGAAGAATAAAGGCAGCAATTAATTAGAGAAAAAGGATGGATAAAGTTACTGAATACCAGCAAAAAGGGATAAAATAAGAGACCTTGAATTAACAATATCTAAATCAGACGGATATTTTAAACGGTAGGCTTCAATTTCATCGAGACAGGCTTGAATGTAAATCCTTTCAATGTGTTCCCCCTTCTCATTAATACACAGCCACTGCACATCAAATGAAAAATAAAATCTTAGTTATTACTATTAGGTTTACAATATGAGAATCAGGGCATTAATTGGGTCAGACCTTTTAGTTTTGGGTCAAGGGAATTGGGCCTAAGTCTAGTGGCCAAGTCTTTGTGGTTGATAACAATGATCCATTTTTTGTTTTGTGTTAAGTTTTTAATAGATTTTGAGTAAACTAAATCATTTATTATTTTTTTCCTCCAAAGATTGAGATGTCATTTTTTTTAAAAGTACATGAAATTTGATAAAATTTGATGACTCAATTTTGACACATTTTAGATGTCATTTTTAACAAACTTAGTCATATTGGTTTTATAAGTAGAAATACATATGTACTTGAGTATATATACAATTTACCATTTTTAAAGTTTAATAAAAAAATCTCAAGCAACATAATTATTTACCGTTTTGCCCCCGTTAAGGAGGACTCCTTGGGAGAGAAGCACTTTCGATTCTTCTTCTGTGAATCTGTAGAACAGAGGAGGAACCACACCCCTAACAATCTCTTGGTTTGCTATGACGACCTGACGTTCCATCTATGGAGCATACATATATTGGACAATATTACACGACCAGGGAAGAAAGATCCTAGCTATTACTCAAAGTATGTAAATGATGTAGATAGAAAAATCGGCATTTGCCAGCTTACTTTTTCCAAGGGACGGAACTCAATGCCTTCTATGTAAAATTCACCCGAGAGACCACAGTCTTCAAAGAAAATTTCAAGATCTAGAATACTCTCCTCGGTGTTGTTAAACTGATACAGTTCTGCCACCAACTGTTTACCTTCTTTCTTATCTGCAAACTGCAGAATTGAAATTTTTGTCTCCCCTTGTATTTTGTACCTGACACCCACATATTGTTGTTTCATCCCATCTATTTCACTAGCGTGTAAGACAAGGTTTAACCCGTATGTGACGTCTGGTGACAAGAATAATGGGGCTGTGACACGTAGTTTGAATTCCATGAGACTTGTCTTGTAGCAACCAACTGCAAATCTGAATGTAAAAGCAGCAAGGAATGATTACATTACTGTAAATCTGACACGTATTTTGATTAGTAGGAGGAGACCATGTCACCTTGACTTTTCGTTAGACGAGTATTGATCACTGTAATCTCTGTTTGGATCATCTAAACTCAAATACTCTTCTATGGATACCATTATATGATGCTCTTCCTTTTGATTTAATGATAACCACTGTCCACAAATATTCAGAGATTAACGAGTGTGGTAGCCCGCGCGTTGCCGCGGGAGCGTTTGGTATTTGTCATAACCATAAAGTGTATAATTGAATTGTTTAAAAGAATAAAAAAAATAAATAAAGTCTATTATTGAATTGAAATGGATCAAAAGATTTTACAAAAAGATATACATTTGCAAAAGATATATATTTGTAGACCTGCAGTTTGCTTCAAAATGTTATTGCTATCGTTGTCTACTACTGGTCCTGGTTAGCTACCGTGAATCCCTCGTGCGCTTGTTTTTCCTTGTTTCTTTGTTCCGGCATCTGACCAACAGTTGGTTGTGATGGTATTGCAGAACCTGGTATGAAAAAAAGAATCAATGATGTCTGCATTCTGTGAGTTTTCTAAAAATTGGTCATTGCAGTATCTTGTTTTTTTTAACCTGGACCATGAAATGTAAGGAAAAACAGTAAATAACTTTGTGTAAACACTCCCCTCAAATACATAATATTGAATCCAATATCACCTTGAAAATTTTGCAACTATTAAATTCTAAAAACAACTTGTAAGCGAGGATTTTTTGGTTTGAAAATATAGTTATCTATTTTCTCAAACAACTAAACTCCTAACAAAAGTAAAATAGTCGAGTTTAAGGTAACTACTCCATACACTTACTCCAACCAAGTGTGCTTAATTAAAACCGTATTCTAACATGAACTCATCCGGTACCCCTTCACATGTAGTTCATTTAAGATTCGTTGCTTTCTTGGCCCTGATCTCACATCGCGCATACATTGCGTTAAATGCAGTCGGGTTAATCCAAACACTTGTTACCTACAAAAAATATTCTATGTTTGTTTGTCTTACTGATCCCCATTGATCACCAAAAACAGTGACATCGAAACATAAATAAGCCCAAAAGCTGTTACATAGCTAAGGCATTATGCAGTTTTACTTTTGGGGTGTTTAAATTACCTTACAGTGAAGAGTGCACGCAATTTTAAATGGCCTAAAAAAACTAAATACATAAATAAAGTCGTAAGCTGATATGCAAGCACATTTGTTTGGTTGTGTGAAAATTGAAAATAACTTGAAAAGGCCAAAGTATAAGTAAATTCAAATGTATGTATCAGGTATGCTTTTTGCAATATTCTACTTCATAATTTACACTTTGACCTGTAATGGTTACTTGACTTTTATTGTCAAAGCATAACAAAAACTCACAAAGGGAACATGATATGAGCAGAAACTTACCAGTGTCTCAAAGAACATTCAGGAGCACACGTTTCTTGTTTTCCCTTGTAGACTGTCATTCAAACTAACAGACCCAAAACTTTCTGATGTACACGGGGTGGCTGCTGACTTCTCTTTTATATATTGTGCCACGGGGTGGCAGCTAATATCATCTTCCAAAAAGCCCAGCTCCTGAAATAGGAATGCACTATTAAGTTACAACTATTCAGCGAACAGAGGATTATGTTAAATATTTAACTAAGAAACATACTTCAGAAATATCAGAGAGACCGCCACTGTATCCAATATCAGGTATATCGGGTATTGTATCACCAGGATCCACATCAGTACCGACTCCAACTTCCATTTTACCGTATATTGGTGGTGAGAACATTTGACAAAGATTATCACTTAACCCTGCAAATGGTCATGCATAGAACATGTGAGCAGTCTGAAGCATTTAAAAGTACTTATTGACTTAAAAAAACTCAACTCAATTCGTTCTTGAATTCATAACTAATAGGTCACATACTATCACAAAAACTATGCAATTTTGTAAGTTTTTTTTATGGAGTTTGCTGGATTTATAAAAATTTCCAAACAGTCATGCCAATGCTAAAATTATAAGTTGGTATGAATAGAATTTAAATGGTCAAAGTGTACATTATGAAGCATAATATTGCAAAAAGCATACCTGATATCACAATAAAGAAGTAATGCATGTATCTTGTGTATGGTTAGCAAACCTGATATCAGTGTCAAGGTTCATGATAGTGCGAAGTTGTACTGAAAACAGGAGCGCCTGTTTGAAAAAAATGTATATATCACAAATATGCATCCATAATAAAAAAATGTTCCTAAAAAGATTTTAAACTAAAAGTGATCTTATGAGGTTGACCCTTAACTCATAAGAATTTGTATCATCTTTTGTCTCTTCATTTCCAAACTCTGTTTTGACAAAGGTTCCATTAACATGTATAAAATACAATTTACATTAAAATAAAACAATGTTGCATACTAATATGATTACACTGAAAAAATAAGGAAACGCAAACACATATCATGTTGTATATTATCAGAGTAGACTAAAAGTGAGAGAGATAGATACTTATTACTCATACGAAACATTGTACAAATAGGTTTTAGAGTGTAACAGTTCGTATACAGAGCACGGTTAGTTTCATGTTGAAATGTGTGTGCGTGTGGTGTGGGGTGTTGCAAATTCAGGGGTGGTTGGATTTACTTATCAGCTTGTTAAATACATGGAACTTTCCAAATAAGGAGGTCCTAAACAACTTAAATTAGCTAATAATCAATACTCTGTTTTGCTCCGCCCAAACTATCTAAAGTGCTTATTAGTTATACTTGTATACAATAAGCTCATAAGCTACTAAACAACCCATATTTTTAACATCTTTGCCGAAATACATTTCCAATATAATCAACTTATAACCTCAATATCCTTCTCCATATTGGCTTCTTAAAAGCAGATTATTCGACCAAAAAAAAAAAAAAACTTGTTAAGCCATATAGGTACCCAAGAATCCACAACCCCTTGATTAAAATCCCAAGTCACTCTTCCAAGCATTATCCCAAATAAAAAAAAAAAGCACGCAAGTTACAAATTTCAACACAAATAACATATAAAAAGCCAATAAAGATAAACAGTTTCACCCAAAAAAAACATACCAAGAACCATAAAAAATAACAACTTTAACTAAAAAAATAAATTCCCATCTAAAAAATAACAACTTTAACTAAAAAAATAAACTCCAATATGAAAATCACCTTCGTCGAGAATTTGTTCTTGTGGTTCATGAAATCCACATTGTTTCTTGCAACCTCGGTTTCCTGTAAAATCCTTAAAAAGTTATAATTGTGATGCTACAAAAACAAACTAATCATCAATCTCATACCCCCTTAATCAGCAATCTCATAGTAAAACTAATTCCTCATACCTCCCTTAATCAACAATCTCATAGTAAAACAACAACATCAATAGCAAAATCAATCAACATGATTATTGCAACACCGCATATCCATATGGTTACCTGAATGACCGCATCAGACAAACCAAAGCCCACATTTCTTCTCTGATTCACTAACATCTACTGCTGATACTCGGATCTAAGCATCTGATCTCAAACAATTTATAAAGATCAATTGGTTTCTAAACCAACCTTGGAATCCATGTGCCTGCAATTAAGTTATAGCATAAAAGAAAATTAGGGTTAATAAGTTATAGCATAAAAGAAAATTAGGTTAACAAACTTACAAAACTGATTCACATATCCGGTTGTGGATTTCTCGATTTCTCTGGAAGTTTTGGTGAGTGTGTTTGTGTGTGTTTATGTAGAAAGAGGGAAGGTTATATGAATAGCGGGTTGCACTCTTGGGTACAACTTCTTGAAGCACGTTACTGTAGGAACAACTGTAGCATCTACAGTACTCGTTCCAAGCATCCTCCCCCCTTTTTAGTATATTATATAATTACAAACGTGCAGGCTTTGAATGAGAGGCTTCAATGAAATTCGGAATCGAGTACATGTTTATCATAACCAAACATAAGGTCATCTTTAGTGAGCGAATCTTTGTGGTTGTTGACAAATTTTTATGTTTGGTTTTGAAATAGAAAATAAATAACATGGAGTAACTTATCAATAGTAGAAGTTAATCACTGATTTTCTACTTTTAGTAACACATCTAAAATTTCTATCTCAAACTAATCTTGTCAATAATAATAAGCGTTGACGAGATCGATCTCCACAGTTATGTAACTTATTAAACTCACTGAGTATTTTATAATGATTTACAAGGAAACATTAAATTTTATAATGAAAAAAAAGAAAAGAAAAAGAATGGATCTAGATGAAAATTTAGCAAGATGTGAAACTTGAATGGGTATAAATGAGAACGTGTTTTATTTATTGAAATGCACCTCTAGAAAACATTGCATTGTTGTGGGAAATATGTCATTTGCAATCTTTATTTGGTAATATCCTATCTGTTCTACAAATAAACTAAAGCAAAGTAGTTAATTACCATTTCTCGAAAGATATAAACCAAAGCAAAGTAACTAATTACCGTTTCACCCCTATTAATGAGGACCCCTTTGGAGAGAAGCTCTTTGAATTCCTCCAAGGATCTCCAGAGCAGAGGATCTACTGCAGCATTAGCTATCTCTATATACTCTTTGGGCAGCACCTGCATTTGAAGTGCGATCTCCAATTTTTCCACAACAAGAGACATCGTTGGCCGTTCTTCACGAGCTTTGCGTAAACAATGAAATGCAATGTCTGAGAATGTTTTCAAAGAACTTGGATCCATTTGTTGTATGAGATCTTGCATAATAATCTCATTTAACTTATTCTCTTCGTAGCTTTGCTTCCACGTAGGCACGTGAATTGCCTTTAACTGGCCGTTGCTATATTCAGCGCATAGTTTCCCGGACAAGACTTCAAATAAAACTACCCCAAAAGAGTACACATCCGACTCTTTCGTTAGGGAGTACGTCTCCATAAAGACATGATCGCAGTATCCAGGGGTACCCAAGGCGCCTGTGATAAGAAGCGAGTACTGCTGGTTAGCAGGACCCATCTTTGAAAGCCCAAAGTCGGAAACCTTCGCTGTCATATTCTTATCAAGTAGGATGTTTGCACTTTTAATGTCACAGTGCAATACTCTTTGTTGTGTCCCGTTTGGATCATGCAGGAAGCTTAGTCCCTTCGCAGCGTCAATGCATATCCTGAGACGCTGCGTCCAAGTGAGATCGGCAGAACTTAAATAGCGATCGAGACTTCCACGAGATGCATACTCATAAATGAGGATCATCTCACCTCCTTGGCAGCAAAATCCCAGGAGAGATATCAGGTTTTCATGCCTGTAACATGAAAGCATTCTGATTTCTTTGAAAAACTCAGGGTCGCCTTGTCCGTATCTACGATCAAGGCGCTTAATAGCAACCAGGCTTTTCTCTCCTGATTGAGAGTGAGACAATTCTCCTGCATACACTTTTCCAAAACCACCTCTTCCGATAACCTTGCTTTCATCGAAGTTGTTGGTGGCTGATATGATATCTTCCAGTTGGATTTCAAGATGTTTGAACTCAGTCACAAAGGATGCCATTGTAATTAGCTGATCAAACAATAACGGGAAATATCAAATTGTAGAAAAAGAAGTACTGAAATTGGTGTTTAAGAATGAAGAATAAGGGCAGGTTTGAATGCGGAGAAAGATTTATTTGTTGTGACTGGTTCAATAAAAGAAATTGCCTTTATATAATGAGAGCACATTAAAGTTAATTTCAAGAAAAAGGAAAGTCACTTAATAACGGAAGCTTGGCGAGAGAGGATATGATAAGATATGGTTCACCTAATTACACGTACACTCGGATGAAATAATTGTAATGAAATTTCATCGATCGTTAGCTGTTCAAAGCAAAAAGACAAAAAGGAAATGTAATGGAAGGGGGACACTTGACCCTCTGACGTATAAATTAATAATTGTTGAACATATATTTTGTCCTTTTTGACCCTCTGACGTTTAAATCCGGTGTCTATACAAACACACCAATAATCTTCCTATCACTTTAGTCATTATAACCCATATGGGACACCAATAATCCAGTGTCTAATATTATTTTAGGAATATAAAAATAACAATAGTTTGTTGGATGAATTTACTGGACATATATAAATTTTGTAATCCGTACATGTCAAAAAATTGTACATCTTTGGAATAATGCATGTTCTTTTTACTTTTTAGAACATTAAACAGTGATCGGTATTTTTTATTTTTTAAATAGTTGCAACAGGTAATAATCATATGGTATCTAGTTTGGGATGCATATGTGATATGCCATGGTATTATTATACATAAGATGTATTTTCATCAAATTATACTGAGTAGTTGTAGTAGTTAGTCCACAGAAAATAAATGCTCCACCTTTGACGTAGAAAGCTCTAGTTATGGAAATCGGATAATGAACTTGCATCTTTTTGTGGACAAGACTAGTTTTCAATCAAATTCGACACCCCAAACAATCAATGCAAACAACAATTTATGCAGGGACCGTTTGTATAATTTACTCTTATGATAACATACTATCGTTTTTGTAATAAAATGTATCATGTTAGTTATGTACAAAGCAAAAAAATTGTAATGTCATTTTACTTGACTTGGCCATTCTAGCTTGGATTTAATGTGAAAGACAATCACACAAAAGTCTTATATTTCTCTAAGGAGGGTGGCAGTTATGCTTTCGAAATCATCCATACCTCTCAAATCCACCAATAATATCATTCCACCTCATTCATACTTTTTTCATACCTCCCAACCTTTTTTTAGTGGCAACCATGCCTTTTTCATACCTCACAACTAATTTTATTTTATTTTATTTTTTATTTTCATAAATTAAATTAAACAATTTAATAAAAATATAAATATTTCATTAATAATTAATAATTAATAATTAATTTTTTTTACATATATACTACAAAATTCGTTAACTGATAGGAACACAAATTCTAATATAAAACAACTAAGGACTAAACTTGTAAATAACAAAATGTTAAGGACTAGCTACTTAAAAAGTAATAATCACATGATTTAAAGTGAACAAAAAATATAAATATATAAAAAAGATTGGTCTTCTTCATCCTCTAGTACCATCGACAAAAAAAAAATAAAAAATAAAAAAAAAATAATCAAAAGGGTAGGTGCAACAGCAATCTCTTTTCTTTCTTTTTTTTTAATCCCAATGGTCCAAAATTAAATACTCCAACGTATCTATTTTGTTCCAAACCGCTCCATGCCGTGGAATCATTTTTTGCCGCTGAGCCTTGCCGATGGAGCATACCGCTGGGGTGGCGGCGGTATTCACCGGCAGTATGCTACATGCCGATGGGCATACCGCTCCCACTGCCACCATTCTAAGAAAAGATCTAGCTTTGAAAAATCATAAATATAGAGTTTGATTAGATAAAAATCAGTATGCATGCATGTTGCCATGTTAATCTGAAGTTACGGTAGTCAAATACGAATTGAAGATCTGCCGTGTGTTCAGTTGTTTATTGTTTATAATTTAACAGGGGGACTTGCTAATATTGTCTATGAATGAAAGACTCATTAAGAGCTTTCTCATTCACTATGGGTAAACTGAAAGACATGCCAGAATCAAACAGTGATAACATTTAAAGTGAATGGAATTGGTCAATGAAAAATTTCCATGCCATACCACATCAAAGAAAAGTCAGGCAATGCTTTGGCATATCGACGGGGTACAAAATCCAACGTTTAGGGCTCTGTTTTTCAAGGCTTTTCAGAATTGATTGCGTATGTATTCATGCTTCCTAGAATGGTTATAAAAGAGATTTATATGGAATAAAGCTATAATAATCAAGCATTCATGGAATATTGCAGTGTAATAAAGTGTCCTTCAGTCTTTCTTAAGTATTGCCCATTTTGACCCATTTATGTAATATAACAGAGTCACACAATGGAGTTAAAGGTAGAAGTATTTAGATATGTTTACATAATTATTACCTCCCACTTCCAGTTATCATGATAAAAGGTTCAGTTCACCACCAATATAGTATCACCCTGCATTCGTAAGACCAAATATCAACTTTTCAGTCCACATATATCCCAAAATGATCCCTTTTCTATGCTTCAATTATAAGTGTTACTTGTTTTAAAAAATCATGCATTAGTTTTATAACAACCATGTACCTGAGCAAAGGAGTAATGCCTCGTAACATAGGAAGAATACAAATATATAAGAGATCCTCTTTATCAAACTTATATTTAGATAAAACATACCCTCAAACAAATGCCAAAAAGAAAATGTATGCATTTCATTGGAACACTCAAAAGCGTAAATATGCGTTGACTAATGATGAACTACCTAAAATACCCATTTATAGAATCATATCTTACAATTGCAGCCTGAGCTCAAAGCTTCCAAACTTGGTGACTTGCGAGCTAATCACTAGCCTACTGAACATTCTCTAGTTCAACCAATAATTCTATGAGGAGAACCATATTTCTACCAATCACTAGCCTACTGAACAAAAGCTTTTAAACCAGGTGCAACATCCCCTTGAAACGACTCGAGAAACTCAGCATAAAGACGGGCTGTTTCATCCTTAGCCCTCTACATACATACATTTTTTTTTATTAAACTTTCGGTCAAATTCACACTAAATACACACAACTTTACAAAGTTAATAAATGCCCACAAAAGTTGTACCTTTTTCTTCGCCTCTTCTTCTTCACGATGCTTATGAAAAGGTGTCTTCTTCCGTGTTATTGAAAAAGACCAATTTATCTGTAAACAAAAAAATGACCAATTTATTAATTTTCAGTAATTTCATTTCCACATAACTAAACTGATAAATTGTTTAATTTTTTTTAAAGATGTGATGAGAAACGGAAGCCTTAGTTTTGATAAAAGAGGTTTTAAATTAAGTATCCGGTGAAAATAGTGGTTGCGGAGGAATATTCTGGTGGATTGTGAGATCAAGTGTTATTCTGTTTATTGGGCTTGGGATTCTGCTTTTCTTTTTTATTTGTGTTATTTAGTAAACAAAATTTAACTTCTTTTTTAACTGTATCTATGTGTTATTGTATTTTTACAAAGTAAATACAATTTTAAATAAAATATTATTTGATGAATTTTGTATTTCTAAAAGAAAGTGTATATTAAATGGTCAAAGCTAAAAACGCGTATCAAAGGGGGCAACGAACCACAACATAGTTTGAGATTTTTTTAGCGTGGTTTAAAATAAATTGGGTCGGGTTGGTTTTGGTCAAATTTCATGTTGAAATATGTCATTTTTTTTTTTGTATTTCAAAACCGTACTATAATGATATTAGTACTAGCTAAAATTGTGGTCTATGGAAAAACCCCATTAAATGTGGTATATATATATATATATCAACGTATCACAAATGTTAGAAAAATGGGTAAAAGCTTAACAATTAATATAAAATAGGGAAGACTAAAACCACCCTAGCTGAGGCATTTTTCATCACAATTGTGATATAGATCAATATATGCATTTTAGTGTGCTGTTGTACTTCATTTTTCATTATTAAAGGGAAGACATATCGTTGAGGTAATATTCAAATTAAAAACTTAACAATGATGAAAAATATAGGGGTAATTGTGTAGGTATATTAAAGTATACAAATAATGGGGGTTATCAAATAAGCATGGATAATACGGACTAGTCCATACTCCCTAGATATATTATTTCCTTTTAATATTTGTCTTCCCCACTACCCATCTTCTTCAAAAGAAATAGGAGTTGTCTTTCTCACTATCTTTCTTCCCATAAAAAATAGTACTCCGTAGAATTTTATTTTCACACTGACAAACTCATAGATCAAAAGACATCTTTTAAGCATTAAGAGTGTTGGTCTCTTCTCAACGATGAGGGCACACAGATTTTTGTGTCGGGGGCACTGAAAAATTCTTCTGCCTAATTAAGTATTTTTCCTATTGATTTTGTCTTTTAACTATAACATGGTTGGGGCATTTCCCCCCACTCCTTACAACATGGCTCCGCCCCTGAATATACTAGTCGCATGACCCGTCTGATGGACGGGCTAGCATCATGTAAATTTAATAATATTTTTACTTATTAGGTTCATACTTATAACGATCATAAATTTATGATTCATAGTTATGAGTGTTAAAAGGTTTAGCAATGTGCCTCACATATCATGTGCTCAATAGTTACGAGGGTTACCTATAAGTTTAAAGTTACACATTTATTTTGTTAATGATAAACATATCGTTTGAAAATTGTGTAATTGCATTGTAGAAATTTAACCATAGATATGGAAACTGATAAAAATAGTTAATAAAATTAAAACATGATTAAGACATTAAATTTTTAATATCTGAAGCATTAATAACACTAGTCATTCAGACCCGTGTGTTGCACACGGGCTTTATCTAATTGGTAATAGTGTAATGTGTGGTATTTATTTTCGTCATTAGGTTTGTAAGTTGTGATGGTATCACAACTTTTGTAAGCATCGCATGAGTTTAAGATGAATGAGTTTAATTAGTTGTTTGGTGACTTTTATATTTAAACCGAGTCATTCATACCCGTGTGATGCACACGGGCTTAATCTAAATGTTTGTTAGTGTATTGTTCAACACTAATTTTCGTCATTACATGGGCTGTATATAAGTGTTCATAGCGTAATCTTTGGCACTTATTTTCGTTATTATATATCTAAGTTGTGATGTTATCACACCTTTTCTAAGCATGACAAACATTTAAATAGTTTATTGACATTAAAATAGTATATGTGAAGAGACTTTTTTCAAGATGCTACATTTAAAAGAGTCTCTTCACATGTAATTTTTTAATATATATAAGTTACATACTAAATGTCAAAGGGAGGTTAAACGCATACGGTTCTTTCAAAATAAATGTAACCCTTATATAAAATCGTAACAAAGTGATATTCTCTATACTTTGAGATCTAACTTGTGACAATGAATTATCCTTTTGGTTTATCATATCAAATACGGTAGCTCCACATTACTACGCTTAGTTACATGAACTTTATTTTATCCATAAAAACCATTTAAGTTTCAATAGTTTTTTATTGTTGTGAGAATCGGTCTAATATTATTAGTATGTTTTATTTGTAGCATATTGCATATATAAATATATTTGATGACATCAATCTCAACATATAATTTTTCTACTCTTAATAACTAATATAACAATTTCATTTTGCCAAATTTGTTTGTCATTCTACAAATGAAACTAAAATCATATTAAGATAATCATAATCTCCATAGTAATATTAACACACCGCAAGAAAAAAACTACATTATGAGCAAAAATATTAAAATGCACCAACAAAGTGTAGTAATAATTATTGATTAAAAATTGAATGCTCGTCACATTATGTTCAAGAAACTTACTTGCTAACGAATCAATAATATTAGCCCGTTTATCGGTATTACATGAAGTAAAATATTGCATGTTTAATTTGTAACGTACAATTAATATGAATGCTAAGTATTCATCTCACCGATGTCGTGGCGTTGTTCTTGTTTTTGTTGTTGTTGTCTTTGTCGTTGTTGTTCATTGGCCTTTTGCATGTTTTGTTCTTGATACAATTTTTGTGACTTCTCGATCTCTTTCTTTAATGATTCTTGACGTGCTACAAAAAACAATTAGATATAGTTGATCGTTAGTAACTTAAATACAATTAATCAATATAATTGCATTTTTGACCAAAGTAAAAATGTCCGTGCATGTTTCACTTAATTGATAAGACAACGATGTGTAGGATCTCTTAAACCATTAGAGAAGATGATGTTACTACCATACCTCCTAAGCACCATCTTTATGTCCTACATTGTTACACACACAAAACATACGTGAAATTTACATGAAACAATATAAATCAATATGCTAAATAAGTAAGACGATATGACACTTACTTTACCACCATAATAAGTTGTAGCCCAATGTGCACGCGGTGTGGAGGAAGTTGTGGTTTGTTGTATGTGATTTTTGACACATTATATAGTTGATAAAATATTTGTAACTCATGGACGGGAAGGTAAAAAGACTAAACACTAATTGGTGTGTTTAATTTATGCATTCATGGCACCAAACACTTCATCTCCTATGCACTTATCCTTATGCATGACTATTAAATCAATGTACTAACACATGAAGCATCAACATTTCACTTTCAATTCATGAGCCATTTATTATGACCACTTACATTTATAAGGCTACTTAAGCTTTTAGTATATAAGATGTAAAACTCTAAAAAAACCCATTCTTAAGATACTAAAAATGAAATTTTGGAGATGACTCCGGAGACCATCCTAGCTGTAGCTTCATGACCCGCCCGATGGGCGGGCTAGTTTCATAATTTTCATTTTTGAATATCTATCATGACCCGCCTGATGGGCCGGCTAGTTTGAATATCTAGTTTCATGACCCGCCCGATGGGCGGGCTATATACATATGTGAGGAGGGACTTATGATCAAATGAGAATAAACCTTAAAATGAGAAGGATGAGAAATAATGATAAATACACATTAGAGATGCATCGACTTGAATTAAATGCATCCCTAATCTTTTAGATGTACCATAATATTATTGCTAAAAATTAGATGCATATACATATATTAGATGCATTTCATCATGTTATACGAATCCTATGTATTTTAGCCCTCTTCGAGTCAAATTTGTTGCTTGTACTACTGTACATCGTTTTCACTTCAAAATCACTTTTGATACTAAGTGAGATACATCTAAATGAATAGAGATACATCTAATTTAAGTCGATGCATCTTAAATATGTGATTATAGTTATTTATCATTCTTATCATTTTAATTTTTCTTCTCACTGGATCCTTACCCTATGAGGAGGTTCAAACTTTAAATTTATACTTGTATATCTTTCATAAATGTGAGAAACAATTCCAGTAAGATAGAAAATCAAATTAGTACATGCGCCTTCTTAACTGTTGGAAGATTATAAGAGCTAGCAAAAAAGCAATTTTCTTTTCATTATTTGTTTAGGAAAAAAAAATATTGAGTCAGCCCACTGGTACAAACCATTATCCATTATTTGACCGATTACCCAATTTGATCAGCCATGCCCGAATAAATAATTATCCATTTTGATCCGTAACCCAGACCACTTGATCAACCCTGGTTGTTAGCTTGCCCAATAACACCATTATTAGATTGTTGTGTTGTGGAAAACCTTAAGTTTATCACGTATCATCCACCTCGATTGTTCAATAACCTTGTTGTAATAATACCTGCAAAGATGGACATTAGTAGGCATATATAAGATAAAAATGAAATGGGGCAGAGAAGAGTGACTAAGTTTACACACTTTCTTCCATCAGGAGCTTCGTATTCCTTCCAGTTTGTAGTTGCATCAGCTCTCTGTTCATAATGGACATCATAAAAAAGTTAAAAGTATAATGTAGTACAATAAAAGAGTTACTCCCTTCGTCCCCAAATTAGTGACCACCTTACTATTTTAATATATATGTCCCAAATGATCAGATTTTCCACCAGAATGGATATAGTTAATTAAGTTTCCCATATTGCCCATCTACCACTAAGTGAAACTACTACTATCACAACTCATAGACATCATTTTTTAATTACTCATAGGGTAAAGATGTCATTTTGTTCAATTAAACTCTAATGATTATAGTTTTCTTAAACTATAATACCTAATGGACGGAGTACCTATTTACAACAACAATAATAGCCAATCCCATTAGATGGACCGATGGAGTATCTATTTACTCCTTTATAAACTAAAATGAGATTTTTACTCTCACTTCACAAGACCCCGCTTTTTTCCAGATGAATGTCTTTTATGGTCATTTTATACATTGGTTACTTAAATAATAATCATTTATTAAATAGCAAAACAATCAATTATCTGGTCATTACAGCTTTAAACAGCTGAAACACATCCAAACAGTATCTCCTACCATCCCGTTTCATTACATCTGATCATTGAATATCACACGATAAGTTTTAAAATGCAGATCCAAACACCCCTTAATACCTAACTAACAATGTAGGTACATAAAAAACCTAGATGCTAACTAATATTTATGGATACTCGGTCTGATGGTGATCAGGGCATGATAAACAAAAGAATAAAATAAGGCTGTATGCTAAAGCAATAAGGTGATGGTCACATACCTCGATTAGGTTCATTAAATCGAGAGGCTTCTCCCACTGGACTGCTTTATCTTTACGTTGTGATAATGTCTGAAACAAAAGTAAAACACCTTTTCTCAAACATAGAACAAAAGGAAAAGAAACTAAATTTGTTATGATGCCTTGTGGTTTTTGAAAGATCATGAATATGGTCCATACTATTTCAACCACACCTATTCAGTTCAAAATAGTTTCAATAACTTTGTTTTGATGAAAGTTTGATTATCTGACATAAACTACCCTCCAATCCTCCATCATATTCAACCTTGAAATACATATATACATTTATACTTTCATCTTGATACATTTATACTTCAAATACATTTATACATTCATACTTAAGTTATAACATGATACATCATATTATTACTAAAAATTCCCTATTATATTTAATAAAAACGTGTGATTACTGTACACGACGGAAATAACTAGTACCTTTAGACCAATCACCAAGCATTGTCCTCTTTAGTCTTCGCCCTGCATACATATAAATCAACCACTAAGCTGGGTACTTTATAAACAAAAAAGATGGCTTTATATAAAAACTAATCACCGGCTACATGGTTGTACATACTTGTCTAGCTCTTTGGCATAGTACATCATCCGTGGACCCTTACGATACCTGTAAAGTAGGGTAAAATCATATGTTATTCTTTCAAATAAAGGTTTGAATTTTAAGTAGATAAAAATGAAAAGCTTGGAGAACATCGAGTAGTAGACATTATGAGTAATCTTAAAGATATGATCACGATATATTATTGAGAATGTGACAATTGAGACATGAGTTAAGAACTGTAACTAATGGAAATACACAAACATTGTGAAACACAAACATTATCCAGACACTTGTAATATATAATGAAAATGATTTAAATTGTAGACATACAATAGATAGTTGTTGATATGTTCTCTTCTCAGCCAGCCAAATGTGTGGCATTTATAGGTTCCTTGCATTAATATGTGATTAAAATTACCAAGAATTCAAATTATAATTGATTGACTTCCTTTTTCAAAAGCCATCTCTAGAAATTTGGTGCAGAAATCTTTAAGGCTAGCTATTTATGTAAATTTACATGCATGAGAATTCATTCACATGTTCTTCATTAGGTGTTTAAATGATCAAAGTGCACCTAATAGTTATGATTGTATGTCCAATTTGGTTCGAAAGAAAGAAGATTACCTTGGTACTCTAATGAACTACACGAAGTCCTTGTAGCCATGAGCTAGTGGTGTGAAATACTCTTTCCTTTCACATACAGGTTGACAATCATGCATATGCATATTAGATAGTGCTGAAAAAAAAGGCTAATAGTATAAGCAAGCCATCTTTTAAATTCAACAATGATATCTGATGAGTATTGGTACGACCTCTCCTTCAATGCATTTCACGCGAATATGTGGGTCATTTTAGTGGCAAGTGCCTGCATAAATTCAGGAATAATATAACAAATAAACCAATAAAACGCTTGAATCTTATTCTTTTAAGTCGTTTTAACATTTTCATGTCTTTAGTTGAATCAACAAAAGATATTATATTGTGGTAAATATAGTCCAAATCTTTAAAATAAACGGAAATACATCTTATACTATTCCTGTCACCATTTTTTTGTCAACCCAAGTGCTACATTTGTACTTTTTTTCTTCTTTACAAATCAAGGGCCAATCAAGAAAATTGATAGTAGAATTAATAATAGGTTGCCTGTTCAACCTATTTACATCAAAATTGGCGCTACAGGTTATTTTGTATCTCTATATGGGTTGAAATGGCTTCTATAGAACTTGGGCCAAGCGCTCAAAATAGAATATTTATCACTCTTGTGTTCTAAATCGAGGGCTATCACGAAAATTGTTGTAACCGAGGACTATTCAGTCTACACTACTGAGGAAGTTCATTACTTGCACAAAGAAGCAACTTATCTGAGGTGGCGAGTCTCTTTCCAAACTCGATGCTAGAGGTTTTAATATCTAATTCAGTTGCTGAGTTGGTGGTTGTACTTCCAGCATCTTCTTGACCATGTCGTCTAGATCTGTAGCTCATCTCTATAAATTGGTTTTGTAACCTGCATGAGGACATAAACAATGAGATATAAAGCTCGTGCACATACATATTATTAAGATTATTGTATAAATAGAAGGATAACCTTACCTTCAGCATTTTGTTTTGTACTATTAGCATCTGATCATGCCCTTGTAGCTGCACGAACTTCATTTTACTGTCAAATATATCTGCTTATATCAGATGTATTTCTGAAATGAATCTGCTACAGATATTAATATTTTCTGTTACAGATATCTCTGCTTATTGAGTGTATATTGTGTAAATGAGGGTATCTTTTATAATACTGGTTACATTTTGAATGTTCTATCATAACTATTTGAGTGCGATTGAAATAAACTATTTTAGGTGCAAGTTCAGAAATAAAATACCTTCAAAGAGGAATCTGGGATGTACTTTGCCAGTCAATATTTCTGTACAGATAAAATGCACACATAAGTCAATAAAGTAACACTGCAACAACATGTTTAAGCCTCATGATTGGCCTCGATAATAAAAGTAGCATGACCCTTACCTTCAAATGGCTCTTCACATGATAAATTATTAGCCCTCGAACAACCATGAATCTAAGCACGCATTTTGGAGTAGCCCTTGTATAAAGATGTGAGGATTATAAAGTCAGACATGGAACTAACATAGAAAAGAATAGTCCTTAAAGAATTAAGTTTCTTTCTAAAAAGATTTAATTCCTCTATAAGTTATTGTCGCAATAAAAATACTAATTAGTTGTTCTGCTTCTAACGAATATGATCTCTTTACTTTCGGATGAGGTATGAAATACCAATGTTAGAGAAACTTGGTGGTTAAGATGACAATAACAAAGATATGCCAGTGTATAGCTGTGAATTAATGTGATCCAAATCCTCATATTATCATGAATGCTGATTAAATCATTCCTTTGAAAACAGGGGAAATAATTAAAAACATTAAAAATACACTATATCATAAATCACATAGGTACATATTGTGAAACATAAATCCAGTTGCTACCATTCATTTTTGATTCTAACTCATAAGTTGGTACACAATTATTTCAATTTGAAACCATAAACAACTTTTTCAAAAAGAATTTCATTCAGGACTGTTATTAAACACTTGGTATGCAAAAATAATATCAAAATCAAATTCAATAAAAAGCACATGAAACTAATTTATAAATAATCATACCTTAAAATGATCGGGCGAACATAATTTGATTCAATTAAAAACATAGTGAGACGCCTCTTTTTATTATCTCTTAATTGATTTTGTTGATAGTGGTACCAAGCCGACACCTCCGATCAATTGTTTTTTTGTTTTTTGTTTTTTTTTTTTTTTTTTGTTGTTTTTTTTTTTTTTTTTTTTTAAATCTTTGAATAATGAACAAATGTAGGTCTGATTTGATGCGAGATTTAGGTTTGATTTTTGAATAATGGTAAAAAATATCTTCGGTGTGATGAAGTTAGGTTTTGAATGTGATGGAGAAAACTGCGGTGTGATTGGAGGTAATAGATGTAGGAGTGAGAGGGGCGCGTCAATTAATTTTTTGGGTGATATGAATGTAATTGATTGTGGTTGCTGAAGATTAGGGATGAAGGTGAAGCAAGGAGGAGTGAGGGAGGAGTATGGAAGGCGTGTGTTATGTGATGTCAGGTAATTAAAACGTGACAGCTTGGCATTTATTTCAGTTTCCACCGAATTTTTTCATGCCAAATGGCATATGTGAGTTGTCAAGTTCCTCTAATATATATATGTGGGGAGATTGATGTATGTAACCTACTAATTTAATTATCTGTATTGCAAAATACTTTCAATTTTTCTTGGTTTTTTAACAAGTTATTTCCTACTTAGCATTTTACTTTTTTAAGCGTTAACCACATGTTGTAAATATTTGTGTTATCCAAATTTTAGTCCGAAAACAATATACAATTTTCCCCAAAATCCCCGATTAATCAAAATAAAAGGGCTAATTGCATTTTTATTCATCTTCTTTGCTACGTTTTCTAACTTAGTGTAGCGCATTAAATTTTTTTCTTTTTTGATATATCATACTTTTGAATTTCGTCACCTTGTTTGTTGTATCATAAACCAATTGTGTGTACCTTTTTTACCATTTTACCACTAATCTGATTAATTTTAGTGTAGTAGGGTATAATGGTCAAGTACCATGATCTTTAAAATGAGATTAAATCAGAACAATGTCTAAGGCGTATCCTTTCATTGAACGCAGTACAACGACATTATAAGTATTCACGTTGTTCAAACATTTTTATGTTATTTTTATGTTTGTTAAATGTGGTGTCACAAAATGTAAATGAGTACAAAATACAACTTCTAGTGCTCAACACGTATTTGGTTCACCATGTGTTCATTACAAAAAGTATATAACATAAAAAAATAAAATAAATAAATGAATAAATAAATAAATAAATAAAAACCTTATTAATTATCCTTACACTTAAGTTTGAAACAAAAAGAGAATCTATACGGGTCTAATCTCAATGCCTTGTAGCATAAGCCCACTAAGATCTTTGTAACCGGAATGGGCTAAGCCGCTAAGTACAGATTCATAGAGATTGTTTCCATAGTAGTTTGGGTATGAAATTCCCATACTTTTACTTCCATCGAACCTTCAGTTTTTTATTGTGGAACGACCTTCAGTTTATTGGATCTATTCAGCGTGTTGTGTGTGTTCTCATCAAGCTTTGATCCAATAACAGGGGTGTCTGGCGGGCTTACTAGATAGGCAAACTGATAGAAGCCAATTCAAGATGGTTATTCTCCTTCTAAACTATAAACCGATTCAAGATGGTTATCCAATAACAGGGGTGTCATACTCTTGAACTAATTCATTCTTTTTTCTTCTTTGCCTTCATTCATAACCAAAATTACATATAAATAGGAATACAAATGCAACTACCCACTAACCTATTCTTTAGCTACAAGACACAATACGTGGGTCTTGACTCAATAACTAACAAGAAATGACAACATGGCCTAGTGCAATTTACTTTATTCTTCCTAAAATTATGCATGAGAAACTACATTATCAACGTGTGCATGAAGACTGAAATATGAGTTTTATCCCTTGACTTGGTCTTCAACATCAATCACGTATCACAAACCAACCAAAATCAACTTCGAGAGGAGCCTTGAATGTGGATTGGTCTTCTTCTCAGACAAGGTAAACTGCATATGTTGTTTCAAGCGATACTACTTTGGGTTCGATTTTTCCCTTAATTTCAAATATGTTGCCGGCTGTTATTACAAGCACTCCTCCAAATCTGCAGAAACATAAAAACTCATCATATATGTAATAAATTCAGAAAGTGTTTATGGTTTGCATGTAGTAGAAGCCAACTAACGTGTTAAGTTGTTTATGTTAATTATTCAACACGAGGACTTGCTACATTTTTTAAAAATGGGAAGGATTTACAAGTGTTTACTTTTTCATTACATATTAATTGAAAGATTGGTCAAAATACATGCCATCACACACCAAAGCAAGGTCCTACGATGCTTTGGATACAATGGTGTACAATATCCAATGTTTAAAGCTCTATCTTTAAGATTTTCATAGTTGATAGCTTATGTTCTTGAGTCTATTTGGGTTTATTAGGCTTCAATATTCAAGCGTTCTAAAACAGCTATAAAATAGATCAACATAATTTTTCAAGGTTTCCTATGGTGTCAACGAATCACTTAAGACAGAGTTGAAGTGGCATGGAACTATATTTATAGACCATAAGGGCTACAGATACAATATAAGTGGACTATATGGGGATAAGCACAGTAATGGTATGCGCATTATACTAATAACTGTGAAGCACATTCGCATCTTTTTTTTCAACAGCCTTTTAGCACAAAATACATGGGTCTAGGTGCAAAAAACAATCGGTGTGAATGGGTTAGCTCATGACTGAAAATTATTATTTAAGATTTTCCTTCTAAAATCTATATTATGTAGAAACAATATATGGAGCATCCTTAGAAGTTGCTGCTTATTCATTTGTTTTTGCACATAAGTACCCGATTTTTATCTCAGATGAACATCCACAGTTCCAATTTTGTCAGTTGATAAAAACCAACCTAATTAATCTTGATATTAGTGCCTGAAGTCTGAACTCCTTGTTTTTCTTGCAAACTTTTCTTGCTTAATTTTTTTTTTGGGTAACTGTGAATATATATTAGCACTGTTTTATATGACAATAAATCCAGAAACTGCAACAATTCCACCAACAACATGCTACCAACAAATACTACTCATGCATTCACCTATATATCACCAAAGATGGCCTAAAGCACAAGACTACTTTTCCAACACCTATGACAGCTAAACAGAGAATCATATAGTGTAGTATTCCTCCTTACCTCACACTATAGATTCAAAGAAATTATCAAAGGGGGGGGGGTATCATCTAGTACAAACGACTCGTCCATTCTCAATTGCCTATTACATCTGCAGACTACATTTCCTTAGCCAAGCACACACCCTTATCACCAAAATTTATAGAATACCCCTAACCTTACAAATATGGTGACAAAAATGAATACAGAGCAAGGCATCATCAGGCAAAATAATAACAACCAAAGGGAGCAACCATACCATCCACTAATTTTTCATAGCTAACACATAAACAAGTTCAAGAAAACTGGCAAGAAGATAGAGAAAGAACCTCGATTCAGGTAAAGAGGGCTAAATAAAATTACCTTTCACTGTTAAGCAACCCGATCACACTGATAGCATATTTCTTCTCATTTTTATCATGATAAGACCACTATCAGTAAAAATATAAACGTAAGTAACTGTTTAGAAATTTTGTAGTACTTCCCATTATAAAAACTCAAACCATGTTCGTAGGCTGTACAACAACTACATATGAGATATAAATATACCTCCTTATTTGATGTGGTTTGTGTATCCTTTACCTTGTCATCCTCTAACATTGGGTCTTACACCTATCAAATTTAAACATATATCAGACATTAAACATTTCTTCCCATTTTCATCAAGATAAGACATCTACAATAAAACAAATGTGAATAAATATTTAGAAACTCTATAATACCTCCTTTTAAACAGTAACTGTGTTCATAGGCAACACAACAACTACATATACGATATAAATATACCTATTGATTATTGAATCGGAACCATTCTCCAAGAGTTGAGTAGAGATTCTTCTTCATTGTCCGATTTTCTACCTGTCAAATTTAAACAGATATCATACATTAATTGGCCATTTTTGCCCCAACCTCCATTTCAAAAGGCGATGAAGTGAATGCTGTGGGAAACCCATTAAGTAGAATGCATCTAACATCTTACACACTTCCCATGTGGCAGCTATATATTAAATCAATTCTTCTGGTAGTCCCTTTTGTTAGTTTTAACTAAATTTCAAATTCTTTTAGCAGTTCATCATATTATTAGATAATAACAAACATTTTGGATCATGATTGACGATAACGAGTCTTTTTAAATTTGGAATGAAGATAATATAAATAACTAAATTAAAGCAAAAACAACGTTGGCAATAGTTAAAGTTTCGTGTAATTTGTCTATTCTATGAAATTCGAGTTAAAACAGGGTAGCAGGTTAACCCAACCCGCCAGACCCATTTTGACCTGAAATAATTTTTTTTTCTTTCTTCAAAATGACATGACCCAAACAAATTTCTACATGTTCCCGACCCAACCTTATGTTGATAACTGGTATTTGTCGCCTTACTTTTTCCACGGGTTCAAACAAGATGCCTTCTACTTCTAGATTGGATCCATGGTTATCAAAAGTAATTTCAAGTTCAACAATACTCCCATCGCTAGCGAATTGAAACAACTCAACCATCCAAAGCCGACCCTCAAAGTTTTTTTGACTTGCAAGGTTCACAGTAGAAGTTGTCTCCCCTCTTAATCTGTATTTGAGCTTTCCATATACTTGTTTATGATCAAAGGAAGAGTAACAGACAAGGTTAATGGTATATGTGATTAACGGGGACAAAAATTGAGTCTTCACGTGTGTTTTGAATCCCTTATTGTTTGTTAGATAAAAGCCCGCTGGAAATCTACATGAAGAAGAAGCAAAGAATGATGGATCAATGTATATATACTTATGAAACGGGATAATTGTTTGAAAATGTAACGAACTTGCCACGTTTTACAATGTTGTGTATATTGCTTTTAATGTTACTAAATAATTCGAATAGTTGCCTAATCTGTCTATTGTGTGCATTATTTAGTAAAATATACACAACATTGTAAAACGTGGCAAGTTCGTTACATTTTCAAACAATTATTCCCTTTATTATATTAGAATAACACAAAGGGAATAATTTTTTGAAAATGTAACGAACTTGCCACGTTTTACAATGTTGTGTATGATACTTATGAAACTGTAGGGATAAGTCTGAGTATGACAAGTCACCTTGACCAACGATGAGACACATATAAAGGAGTGGAATCTTCAATTGGAATCAAACAGTCTTTCATGGATATCATGTGACAGTGTTGTCCTTTCTCATTAAGTGAAAGGGTACTGTTAACCGGACGGTCCCTGGCCACCACTGTCCCCCTTGTCCCCTTGTGTGTTCCCCACTTTATTCCAGTACAGCACAGTTTTTTGTCAGTTTCTGTTCCGTATTTTTTACAGTTTTAAGTGTTTGACATATTAAACTTTATATTTTCTGTTCCGCACTTTCAGGTTTATAGCTTTTTAATATAAACAAAATTATAAAAATAAAAAAAAAGAAAAAAAAAGGGGGGGGGGGGTCCGGCTAACAAAAAGGGGACCGTCCGGTTAACCCTGCCCTAAGTGAAAACCACTGCATAATAAGTTGGGAATTAGTTCTGCTCAGATTATCTTTATAAATAGACATAGGCAATTTTTACCGTTTTGCAATCTTTCAAGTGGATTCCTTTTGATAGAATCTGTTTTAGTTCCTGAAGGGATCTGTAAATGAGAGATTGTGAGGCAGCATCGAATATGTATTGGTACTCTTCAAACACTTGAAGTTCCACCTATATAATGACGTATCCAAGCAAGTGAGCCATACATTGGGGTAAGTGTCATTTTTTCTAGACATCTTTTATAAACTGCTTACTTTTTCTTTAGATGGTTGGAACTCGATGCCAGCAACTAGTAGACTATGCAGACTTAGTCGACGGGAACCACGTGATTCAAACTCAAATTGAAGGTCAGCAGTTGTGTGTTGACTTGTGAACTGATACAATGGAACAATGAACCATCCATATTCTCTCTCATGTATAGAAGGGTAAATTATGAAAACTTTTGTCTCATCATCCCCATCTATTTTGTATCTCACAGGGTAATTATATTCATTGACATTTGATTCATATTTATATCGAAAGACAAGGTTGAGCGTGTATGAGATTTGAGGTGTCAAGTATTCAGCTCTCACACGTGCTTTGAATTCCATATCATAAACATAACATTGCCCCCCTGGAAATCTGCATAAAGAACAATTAAGGCAGCAATTAAAGAATGACAAACTAAATGCATAACTCACTACAAACAAAAGAGATAGGAATAGGATAAGTCACCTTGAATTAATAATGACATTATCAGAAGGATGATGTAAACGGTAGGAATTGATTTCATCATAAATGAGACATGCTTCAATGTAAATCCTCTCAATGTGTTCCCCTTCTCATTTAGAGACAGACACTACACGTCCAATTAAAAATAAAGTTCTAAATGAGTTTTTATTGGGTTTACAATATGAGAATCAGGGCATAAATTGGGTTAGGCCTTTTTAGATTTGGTTTAAAGGAATTGGGCCCAAATCTCGTTGGTGAGTTTTTGCCGTTGATAACAATGTTTCATAATTTGTTTTGTGTTAAGTTTTCAATAGATTTTGAGTAAACAAAATCACTTATTATCTTTTTTCCTCCAAAGATGTCCACACTTGAGATGTCATTCTTAAAAAGGGTTAATTACTTGAAAATGTATCAAACTTGTTACTTATTGTTATTGTGTGTACCGAACTTTTTTTTTTCTTATTGTGTGTACTAAACTTTCAATTTCGATAATTGTGTGTATTTTGTGACTATTCAACCATGTAAAATGACCATTTTACTCTTCAAATTTTGAAAAAAGGGGTAAAATAGTTTAAAAAAAATACACACAATAATCGAAATTTTGAAAGTTCAATACACACAATAAGACAAAAAATGAGTACACACAATAACACTCAACTTTTACACATTTGTGATGTCATTATTAACAAAGTCAGTCATAATGGTTTTATAAGTAAAAATACATATGTTTTTTTTTTTTTTTTTTTTAATTTTTAATTTTTTATTTATTTTTTATTTTTTTTTGACATAAATAAAACAAATTACCATTTTGAAAGTTTAATATAAAACCTCAATCAACCTCTAGCTAACAATTTATCATCCACGTGATTTAAGCCCACCGCCACATAAACTCAAATCGGGTAAAGCCTTCCCATTTTCAGGTGGCCACTTAGAGTTGTTTGCCATTAGTGGGAATTAAATTTGAGACCTCTGAATAGTTACTCAAGCTTTCTAATTTTTACATCAAATTATTTATTACAAACGTGCAGGCTTTTGATCAGAGGCTTCAATGGGATTCGAAATTGAGTAATAACGTTACCTTCGGTGAGCGAATCTTTGTGGTTGATGACACTTGTTTATGTTTGGATTTGAAATAAAAAATATATAAAAAGTTCTCAATGTAAGTTAATCACTAATTTTCTACTTTTATTAACATATCTAACATTTCTACCTCACACCACAAACTAATCTTTTCAAACATAAACTTTGACGAGATCTCCAAAGAATTCCTATTAGTTATATATTCGATGATTTACAAAGAAAAAAAGAAAAGAAAAATGAAACTCAAATTCTAGCTAGATGCGATGTGAGTACACTTTTTACACTTTATGAAGAAAAAAATTTACATTTTCGCACAACCGTTTTTTAATTTAGTAATAAAATGCACCTCTAAAAACCATTGCATTGTAGCGAGAAATATATAGTTTGTACTCTTTATTTGATACTGTTTTCATAAAATTCTGGAAATAAACTAATATTTATAAACTATAAATAACCATTTCTCTAAAGATATAAACTAAAGAAAAATAGCTAATTACCGTTTTATCCCCGTTAAGGAAGACCCCTTTGGAGAGAAGCTTTTTGAATTCCTCCTGGGTTCTGCAAAGCGGAGGATCTACTGCACCATTAGCTATCTCTATATACTCTTTGGGTAGCACCTGCATTTGAAGTGCGATCTCAAGTTTTTCCACTACAAGAGACATCGTTGGCCGTTCTTCACGTAATCTCTTCAAACACTGATATGCAATGCCTGAAAAGGTTTCCAAAGAACGCAAGTTCATTTGATGCCTGATATCTTCAAGGATAATCAGGTCTAATTTCTTCTCTTCGTAGCTTTGTTTCCACATAGGCACGTGAATTACCTTTAACTGGCCCTTGCTATATTCAACGCATAGTTTCCCACACGAGACTTCAAATAACACCACTCCAAAAGAGTATACGTCTGACTCTTTTGTGAGGGTGTACGTGTCTATAAACACAGGATCACAGTATCCAGGGGTACCCAAGGCACTGGTGACAAGCATTGAATTCTGCTGATTAGCGGGGCCTATTTTTGACAGCCCAAAGTCAGAAACTTTAGCCTTGAGATTCTCATCCAGTAGGATGTTGGCACTTTTAATATCACAATGGATAAGTCTTTGGTTCGTCTCTCTGGGATCATGGAGGTAGCTTAGTCCCTTGGCAGCATCAAGGCATATCTTCAATCGTTGTGTCCATGTGAGATTGACATCTTTTAAATAACCATCAAGACTTCCACGAGATGCATACTCATAGACAAGTATCTTCTCATCCCGTCCGCGGCTGAACCCCAGGAGGGAGATGATGTTTTCATGTCTGTAACGTGAAAGCATTCTGACTTCTTTATGAAACTCAGCATCTCCTTGACCATATTTACGATTGAGACGCTTTAAAGCAACCAGGCTTTTCCCCTCAGAGTGAGAGTGAGACAATTCCCCCTTATAGACCTTACCAAAACCACCATGTCCAATAACATTTTCTTCGTTAAAGTTATTGGTGGCTGATTTGATCTCTTCGAGCTGTATTTCGAGATGTTCAAACCCTTTCATGGAAGACGCCATTACAATTGGTTGATCAAATAAAAAATGAAAATAAGTAAAATTTGGTGTTTCAAAGCAATTGCAAGAGCAGAACCTGATATGAAATCAATGCCAAAAGTTAGACTTTTATGCTTGTGGTAGTCGAGATTCCTTAGTGACATGTCATTTTATTTGAATAGGTCTTCTCTTGGATTTAACGTGAAAGATAAATCATAGAAAAGTCTATTGTCTGGTTCCTTTTTTGGGATTGCTTGTATAAAAGAATGAGTGGTGACAGATATATACTGGAATACATTTTGATATATGGTATGAGGATTATTTTTGCGTTAATACTCTTTACATTCTTGTTCTTCTTAATAGTGAGTTGATTTGGCTAATAAGTCTAACGTGTTTGATGAAATGAAAGTTATAACGTGAAGGCATTTAAGTTTCCTTCTAGTATTTATGGGATATTTAGGGGTGTTGGGATGGTGCTTAAACTAAGCTTGTTCTAGCTCGACTCGAGATCAAACATTAACAAGTTCCGTTTAGAGGTCGTATATAAAATTTGTAATCCGTACATGTCAAAAAATTGTATTATACCTAGGGAATAATGTGTGTTCTTTTTAAAACATTAAACTAATCAATTTATATGAGTAATCCTCGTAGTTAGTCCACAGGAAATGGTCCACCTTTGACGTGGAAAGCTCTAGTTATGGAATTCGGATAATGAACTTGCATCTTTTTGTGGACAAGACTAGTTTTGAATCAAATTCGAATCCCCAAACAATCAATGAAAACAACAATTTATGCAGGGACCGTTTGTATAATTAACTCTTATGATAACATACTACAAGTTTTTGTAATAAAAATATAAAATGTATCATGTTAGTTATGTACAAAGCAAAGAAAATATAATGTCATTTTACCTGACTTGGCATTTCTTGGATTTAATGTGAAAGACAATCAAACAAAAGTCTTATTATTATTTAGAAAAATATAAATTTGATTAGATAAAAATCAGTTTGCATGCATGTTGCCATGGTGGTCATCACACTTGCCCAACACCAATCCCACATGATTTAATTCATCCCCTAAACATTCAACTTTGAAGCTTCTAAAAATCAACAACATATATTTACCATGCAACCCCTCAACTGCTCCAAATGCACACTCCAACCCTCACGAAAACATAATGTTCCAATTAGCAACAAGGTTTCATCAGCCAATGATTAAAATGTGGATACATTAGTCGATGATCCAACTGATCAATCGATTATATGTGGCAAGACTCTCCCCAAATGGATTGCCTTCATGTTTGATATGTAAGCCTAGCTTAAAAAATGTAGAGCTAATGTTTGGTCCATTTTGACCCTTCCCTCATTCAAACTTGGCGTCCAACACATGTCACATCATTTTTCTAGTTGTAAAATCTTCATAAATGAAAATATAAAATATATTAGTTTCAAATATTGTAGTCCTCATAATTTGTGGATAGCTATTATACTTTTTTGCCAGACCAAGACATTTGATAAAGTAAATATCTTGAAAAGTCGTCAATGCATGATGATCAATTATGGTCTTCTCATCAGTTTTAGTCCTCACAGCTTATGGATGAACATTCTTTATTTCATTACGTATAATGTGACAACTACATCAGTTTAATTAGTATGCCTCTGATACAGCTATATCTATGCAGTTTAACTATGTAAAATTGTAAATAAAGTTATCAAGGAAGTTTATATATATAATGATTATGGATTATTCAAATACGTTTGATATCCAATTAATCTATAGAACTCAACAATCAACAAAGGCAGAAAACAGTGATCAAAAGTTCAAGTTGATCCTTTTGAGCTATCAGAGATCGAAAATTAAGCTTAAATCTTTCTCTGTTCGAGATTATGACTTGGCTCGTTCAACTTTAAACATTTTCAGGTAGTCACATACGTAAAAAGTACGTCATCAAGATAATGAAATACTATATGCTCTGTAAATCGGCCCAAACCGAACCGTGCTCACCCATAATTTGAAACATCTAAGACACACATAATTAAGCAGAGCATGGATTAAAAATGCAATTGATCGCGGTACAACGATATTACTTATGCTGTTCAACTCTATTTCCTTTATTGTTTGTTTTTTGTTAGACATGGTATTACAAGATTTTAAAATGATCAGAGTGTAAAATATACAAGTGCTTGAACAGAATTTAGGTTCACTCTGTATTTCATTACACTTTATTAAGGCTATACAAAACAAACTTACGTACTGTCTGTAACACCCCCAATTCATGGTTGCAGCGGAATTCAAACTAGGTGTTACTCGACGGCACAATAGTCACAATAATAGAAAACGAACTCCAATTGAGTCGTTTTAAAAGATTTATCATTCGAATTGTATAAATATCAGAGATTACAAAATGAGGTCCCAAATAGTTCCATGTTCACAGTTTACATTTACATGAGTTTTTGAATGATGATAAAATTTACAGCCCTCTTGAGTATCCGTGCCCTTCCGTGCCATCCTTGATCGTCATGAACCTGAAATACATGCTTGAGAGGTCAACACAAAGGTTGAGTGATATTCATAGAGTTTGTTTAATGTTTGAACACAATGTGTTGGTAGTTAAATCGTTGAACACAATAATCGTAGTGTGAGCTATAGACTCACACTCATAGTTAGAAAACAAAGATGGGCTACGTTGTTATATGCCCGGAAAGGTTATTAATTCACTAAGCTTATGACACCAAAACGTTAACGTGTACCAATATCGATCGGCAGATTTATCCCGGTAGGTACTTTGCCGTCATACCTAATGTCTCAAATATTAATGCATTTGTTTGAACATAGTCAAAACAAATGGGATTCATCAATCCCAATAGGCCTATTCACAATATTCGCGCTCACTCGCAAGTAACCCTCGCAAGTGATTAAATGGTTCATAATAAGGGATCTTGGTTTGGCAAGGATGTTACTTAGTGATAATAAAACATAGTCGAATAGCATACAGTAGAAAGCATTGTGTTCGAGTAGAAAAATAATAGCATGTATTCCCCCCAAGGGTTTGTAAAATAGTTAAACAATAGAAAGTGGGGCTATGAACTCACCTTGAGTTGCATGATGTATAATGAGAATGATGGATATGCCGTAAGAACTTCTACGAGCAACCTAGAATAATTGTTGTAACTTAGGTTTGGAATAATGTCTAAGGAAACATAAACATGCCAATATATGTCTTGCACTTAATCCATGATGCGGTACTTTGTATAGTGTAAGTATATGAAAAGAAATGGTTCATGAAACATGTATAGTTTATATATCGTTTACTACCGTTCGGGCCGACATAATTCAGAAGTCATGTAGTAAACGTTCGAGGAGCCAGGACACTTTAATTCGTAAATCCACAACTCATCTCGACGGCTTACATAATGAACTCCTCACATGAGGCTCCCTACTATTGTAGTAGTTGATAAAATATATATGTATAAGTTTTGATCCGAAAAGCTACATGTCCAATATTTGAATAAACTTAGGAAAGTTTATTTTTACATGAAGATTGTTATTAGGGTAAGTTTCTTATAACTTGAATGACAAATACTTGTAATATCTCATGGTTCTTTTAGATGAAGTAGATCCAAATTGTTTGTTAAAGTTATCGCCAACTTTTAGTTCATGTTTTCGCCTAAGTAAGTTTATATGGTCGTTAGCTCATGTTTTCGCCTTGGTATGTTTATATGGTCTTTAGTCATGGCCTTGCCATGACCTTTGGTCATTGTTCCATGGTCTTGAGACTCAACCTTGGCTCTAGCCATGGTTGTGATCTTGATTCTAGGTCATAAGACCTCTTGTTCCTTTTAAAGTATAACCATAATATAGTGACTTATATATATATATCTAAATAGCTGTTAAGAAAATGAGAAATATCTCATTCGTTATTGATTTTCTGGAGACGTGCTCCTGAGTTTTTGAAGAAAACGTGATTCCGGACAACTTTCGTGTTTTAACTTTTTCATGAAACGGACCAGAAAGGCCTCTTTTTGCGTGTTTTAGGTTCTGTCACATAAACTATTTTGGCAGTTTTGCCGCAAAGTTTTGGTAACTTCAAATCGTCATAACTTTTGACTCGTATACTCGTTTTAGGTGGTTCAAGTTGCTATGGTTTCCTTGTTAGGTCCTCTAATACAATATGTAATGATCCAATATCATAATTTTATCATTTTGATCAGGTCTTACCAAGAAAGTCACTAGTTTACTTGTTTTAATAACTTGTCTTAACAATCAATAACAATAACTTGTTTTACTCACTTTTATATATCATGGACATGAATACAAGACATAATATAGCAAGAATAATATGTAAATAGCATGAATATGATATTTAAGCAAAGAAATGTAATAGAGTTTGCTTACAACTTTGGCTTTCTACAAGAAAGGTAAGTAGCATGTAAGGAAAAGGACTTTGATAGACTTAAGCTTCACCCTACTTCACTTCATGCAATCTTTCTACCCTTGTATTCTTGAAAGAGAGATGATGAAAGTTGAGGTGACTTGAGTAGATTTAAACTCAAGAGAATCACCAAAGTTTCAAAAGATTGGAAGTAGTTTGATTACTTAAAATCAAACTAGGGTTTCTATGTTGATGTTGCACTAGATTCTTGTATAAAAGTTGGAGTAAATTAGCTAAGTGAAAGAGTGTTTGTGTGTGTGATATGGGGCAGCAAGGAGAGGAGAAGAGGGATTATATAGTAGCTTGAGGAGGTTACATGGAAGACTTAGTCAAAGCTTGGAGAGAAAGCTTGGCAAGGTGTTGCAAGATTAGGCTAAACTTGGAGCCTAAGTTGCAAGGTGTTGAAATCTTGGACAAGCTTATCATCAAGACACCAAGTGTCATGGTGACTCTTCCTAAATTCGTTCACCATAAGCCTTGGATGACTAAATGGTTAAAATTTGGTATTATCTAGTTTACGGAGTCAGTTTTGGTTCCGGTAATCGATAACAGTAAGTATTTAAGTCACGAAACGTAAAACCGGGTATCGTAAAAATGTGAAACTTGAAAGTATGGTTAAAAATGTCAATATACTCCATAATAAAATATAAAATGAGTGGTAGGTTCCATTGGGGTGGTAAAACCCTGCTAAAACTGGAAACACGGGTCTAAAACGCGTAATACGTAAAACGTACGAATATTGCGTAAAATTGAGAAAAGTAAAATGTTACTTTTCTAATAGGATAAAAATGATTTAAAATGACTTATAATGTCTATACTGGGCTCAGTCTAGTGTCGGTTGGTATTAAATGTCTTTTAGATATCAAACCGTAAGCCTAAAAATCAAGGAGTGACTTATAAATCAAGGAATGATTTTTGGTCAAAGGAGGAGGGAAAAATATGTTGACTTTTTCTAATAAGTTGAAAACTCAAATCGTCTTAGAAACGCGGTGCAGGTATAGGCTAAGGTTACGGCTGAGTAAAAACGCTTAAAACTGAAAATTCCAGTTTTTCACGGCCGAGGCTTATTTTGGTCATGTTTTTCTCAGTCACGATTAATTCTCAAATAAATCATGAGTGTGTCAAACATTTTTCTGATGCGGGGTCACTTAACGCGGTCGAGTTTCGTTGTGCGTAGAATTTTTGAATGACGTTTTATCCTAAAACGTGTAATTCCGTGTAATTCCTTAATAACTTTCACGAAAATGATCTGATGAGTGTCAAACTTTTAATTTGCCATGGAAATGATTTATCACTCGAGGCCAAGAAACAAAAATCAAATTTCAGGAAATTTTCGGGAAAAATGAATAGTAAAAGTGAATAGTGAAATTTTCCGGGAATAGTAATTAACCTGAAAATGCGAATTGTTACAGTCTCTACCCCTTACGGGGAGCTTCGTCCCGAAGTTCTTTGTGTGTCATATGTTGGAGTGGTGTCGATGAAAAGGTGTGGTTACTTATGAGGACTAAAGTCTGGGATTACCAGTGATGTAGTTTGATTTGTCGTTTCAGTGTATGGTGTAGGATGAGGCTTACTTTTATGTAGGAAAGGTATGGTAATAGTCGAATATCAAAGGAAATTGATATAGCAGTCGAATATTAATAGGAATTGAGATAGTAGTTGCAATCATAGCCTAGTAGGTAATCGGTTGTTGTACCTAGTGTTTATTGACTTCATACTTATGTTATTTCGGATACAAATAAGCCCACTTGTTTATAATTCTTTATTTACATAGAGAGGCATCCCAAACAATGTAAATAGGGAAATATAAACTTATGGTTCGGTGATTTACAATTTCTTTATTTAAATGAAAAGGCATCCCAATCCATTCAAATAATTACAAATCATCCTACTTAAGAATTCCCAACACAACATTCACAATTAGCCGGTGAGTTACAAGGTAGTGTATTATGAGATGATACTGGTGTTCCAAAAGTACAAGATGAATATTCAATCTTGTAAAGCTGATGAGCGTGCTTGTGGTGTAACTATGGATGATTTGAGCTTTAAAAGTGCATCAAGATCTGTTAATGAGCTTGTGGTTTCAATGGTTGTGAAGATAATGATGTGATATGTTGATGAACAAAAGTGTGTAGTGTATGCTTAACATTAATATTGGTAGAGGTGTTGAGTTTGTTTTGAAAATTTTAAGAGATTTTAAAGGTTTATGATGGAATGGTATCCTTAGGAACTAAACAGGATAGTACTTCTACGGGATGAAGAGAAGAATTGATAACTATCCTAAGATAGTAGTTCGGATTATCTCATAAATGAAAAATTTCAAGAATGAAATTAGGTAGTACAAATAAGGTGTTAAGATTTTGCTGAGTGGTAAGACGCTATCGTGTCTCTAGATCGTTTTAAAGAATTCTGGTGGTTTATCGAGTTCAAGTAGGAAATTAATCTGAACATAACCTTAGTACAACTACTCTCAGTATTTGAAAATTTTAAGTCGAATATAGTTAGTCAGACTATATTCCACTGTCCCTAGGTTAAATATAGGTGACTAGTCTATATTTAGCCAAGGTTCGATAAAATTTTCAAATACCTAAATTAGGTATACTTGTGATATGTCCGTTGCTTTCGGGAAACTGTCCACTAAACAAAGGTGATGTCAAACAATTCAGTTGCAAGTCTCGTCCATACAAGACTTGTAACCTATGTTTTCACATTCTATTGCATAGAAGATGGTACGGGTAGATATGTGTGGAAAAGAAGTTTTAAGTAATTCTAAAATAGTCCATACTTGGCCAGGATTACGAACTTTTAACAATGAAGGTTTCATAAGAAAACTTTGATGAATGTAGAGAAAGTTCAGCTTTTGTCGATGATGGGTTAGTTTGTCCTTTAGAAATCTCATATTTCTTGTTTGGAAATCGATAAATTGTGATGGGTTTTTGATATCATATGAAATGATATTGATGAGGTGGTGGAATAATTCCAGAGACCATTGCACAAATCATAATGTCTCGGAAGTAGATTAGACCATTGTGCAATTCACAATGTCTGGGAAGTAGGTTAGACCATTGTGTAACTCAAAACATTTGAGAAATGATTAAGACCATTGTATCATACAATGTCCGGGAAATAGGAAAGACCATTGTAATTCGTTACAATATCTTGGACATAGAATGTTGGAGTAGGAACATGATTGGGAGAATGTAGTTGTGCCGAAATGCCCTAGAATAGGCATACGCATATATGTTTAGATAAAATGATTGAAAATAACTCAAATGTATATATATAATATACAAGTATTTGTTCGTGTAGTGTAAAATGCCTAGTGTGTATATATGAATATACTTATATGTTCATGTAGCATAAAATGCTTAATAAGTCCATAATCGTCTGGAGGATGGAAGACACGAAGATCGGAAGGCTATAAAAAATGTTTTTGCTTGTAGTGTAGTTATAGTTTAGGTCTCAATTAGACCCGTTTCTCTATAACCATGGCTCTGGTACCAATCTGTAACACCCCCAATTCATGGATGCAGCGGAATTCAAACTAGGTGTTACTCGACGGCACAATAGTCACAATAATAGAAAACGAACTCCAATTGAGTCGTTTTAAAAGATTTATCATTCAAATTGTATAAATATCAGAGATTACAAAATGAGGTCCCAAATGGTTCCATGTTCACAGTTTACATTTACATGAGTTTTTGAATGATGATAAAATTTATAGCCCTCTTGAGTATCCGTGCCCTTCCGTGCCATCCTTGATCGTCATGAACCTGAAATACATGCTTGAGAGGTCAACACAAAGGTTGAGTGATATTCATAGAGTTTGTTTAATGTTTGAACACAATGTGTTGGTAGTTAAATCGTTGAACACAATAATCGTAGTGTGAGATATAGACTCACACTCATAGTTAGAAAACAAAGATGGGCTACGTTGTTATATGCCCGGAAAGGTTATTAATTCACTAAGCTTATGACACCAAAACGTTAACGTGTACCAATATCGATCGGCAGATTTATCCCGGTAGGTACTTTGCCGTCATACCTAATGTCTCAAATATTAATGCATTTGTTTGAACATAGTCAAAACAAATGGGATTCATCAATCCCAATAGGCCTATTCACAATATTCGCGCTCACTCGCAAGTAACCCTCGCAAGTGATTAAATGGTTCATAATAAGGGATCTTGGTTTGGCAAGGATGTTACTTAGTGATAATAAAACATAGTCGAATAGCATACAGTAGAAAGCATTGTGTTCGAGTAGAAAAATAATAGCATGTATTCCCCCCAAGGGTTTGTAAAATAGTTAAACAATAGAAAGTGGGGCTATGAACTCACCTTGAGTTGCATGATGTATAATGAGAATGATGGATATGCCGTAAGAACTTCTACGAGCAACCTAGAATAATTGTTGTAACTTAGGTTTGGAATAATGTCTAAGGAAACATAAACATGCCAATATATGTCTTGCACTTAATCCATGATGCGGTACTTTGTATAGTGTAAGTATATGAAAAGAAATGGTTCATGAAACATGTATAGTTTATATATCGTTTACTACCGTTCGGGCCGACATAATTCAGAAGTCATGTAGTAAACGTTCGAGGAGCCAGGACACTTTAATTCGTAAATCCACAACTCATCTCGACGGCTTACATAATGAACTCCTCACATGAGGCTCCCTACTATTGTAGTAGTTGATAAAATATATATGTATAAGTTTTGATCCGAAAAGCTACATGTCCAATATTTGAATAAACTTAGGAAAGTTTATTTTTACATGAAGATTGTTATTAGGGTAAGTTTCTTATAACTTGAATGACAAATACTTGTGATATCTCATGGTTCTTTTAGATGAAGTAGATCCAAATTTTTTGTTAAAGTTATCGCCAACTTTTAGTTCATGTTTTCGCCTAAGTAAGTTTATATGGTCGTTAGCTCATGTTTTCGCCTTGGTATGTTTATATGGTCTTTAGTCATGGCCTTGCCATGACCTTTGGTCATTGTTCCATGGTCTTGAGACTCAACCTTGGCTCTAGCCATGGTTGTGATCTTGATTCTAGGTCATAAGACCTCTTGTTCCTTTTAAAGTATAACCATAATATAGTGACTTATATATATGTAAATAGCTGTTAAGAAACTGAGAAATATCTCATTCGTTATTGATTTTCTGGAGACGTGCTCCTGAGTTTTTGAAGAAAACATGATTCCGGACAACTTTCGTGCTTTAACTTTTTCATGAAACGGACCAGAAAGGCCTCTTTTTGCGTGTTTTAGGTTCTGTCACATAAACTATTTTGGCAGTTTTGCCGCAAAGTTTTGGTAACTTCAAATCGTCATAACTTTTGACTCGTATACTCGTTTTAGGTGGTTCAAGTTGCTATGGTTTCCTTGTTCGGTCCTCTAATACAATATGTAATGATCCAATATCATAATTTTATCATTTTGATCAGGTCTTACCAAGAAAGTCACTAGTTTACTTGTTTTAATAACTTGTCTTAACAATCAATAACAATAACTTGTTTTACTCACTTTTATATATCATGGACATGAATACAAGACATAATATAGTAAGAATAATATGTAAATAGCATGAATATGATATTTAAGCAAAGAAATGTAATAGAGTTTGCTTACAACTTTGGCTTTCTACAAGAAAGGTAAGTAGCATGTAAGGAAAAGGACTTTGATAGACTTAAGCTTCACCCTACTTCACTTCATGCAATCTTTCTACCCTTGTATTCTTGAAAGAGAGATGATGAAAGTTGAGGTGACTTGAGTAGATTTAAACTCAAGAGAATCACCAAAGTTTCAAAAGATTGGAAGTAGTTTGATTACTTAAAATCAAACTAGGGTTTCTATGTTGATGTTGCACTAGATTCTTGTATAAAAGTTGGAGTAAATTAGCTAAGTGAAAGAGTGTTTGTGTGTGTGATATGGGGCAGCAAGGAGAGGAGAAGAGGGATTATATAGTAGCTTGAGGAGGTTACATGGAAGACTTAGTCAAAGCTTGGAGAGAAAGCTTGGCAAGGTGTTGCAAGATTAGGCTAAACTTGGAGCCTAAGTTGCAAGGTGTTGAAATCTTGGACAAGCTTATCATCAAGACACCAAGTGTCATGGTGACTCTTCCTAAATTCGTTCACCATAAGCCTTGGATGACTAAATGGTTAAAATTTGGTATTATCTAGTTTACGGAGTCAGTTTTGGTTCCGGTAATCGATAACAGTAAGTATTTAAGTCACGAAACGTAAAACCGGGTATCGTAAAAATGTGAAACTTGAAAGTATGGTTAAAAATGTCAATATACTCCATAATAAAATATAAAATGAGTGGTAGGTTCCATTGGGGTGGTAAAACCCTGCTAAAACTGGAAACACGGGTCTAAAACGCGTAATACGTAAAACGTACGAATATTGCGTAAAATTGAGAAAAGTAAAATGTTAATTTTCTAATAGGATAAAAATGATTTAAAATGACTTATAATGTCTAGACTGGGCTCAGTCTAGTGTCGGTTGGTATTAAATGTCTTTTAGACATCAAACCGTAAGCCTAAAAATCAAGGAGTGACTTATAAATCAAGGAATGATTTTTGGTCAAAGGAGGAGGGAAAAATATGTTGACTTTTTCTAATAAGTTGAAAACTCAAATCGTCTTAGAAACGTGGTGCAGGTATAGGCTAAGGTTACGGCTGAGTAAAAACGCTTAAAACTGAAAATTCCAGTTTTTCACGGCTGAGGCTTATTTTGGTCATGTTTTTCTCAGTCACGATTAATTCTCAAATAAATCATGAGTGTGTCAAACATTTTTCTGATGCGGGGTCACTTAACGCGGTCGAGTTTCGTTGTGCGTAGAATTTTTGAATGACGTTTTACCCTAAAACGTGTAATTCCGTGTAATTCCTTAATAACTTTCACGAAAATGATCTGATGAGTGTCAAACTTTTAATTTGCCAAGGAAATGATTTATCACTCGAGGCCAAGAAACAAAAATCAAATTTCAGGAAATTTTCGGGAAAAATGAAAAGTAAAAGTGAATAGTGAAATTTTCCGGGAATAGTAATTAACCTGAAAATGCGAATTGTTACACTGTCCACATTTAAAAAACATTGCAGTGAAAAATGAAAAGGAAGGATCTATAATCTCATATGCCTTGTACCATATAAGTCAATTAAAAAAAATAGTATCCTTTCTACCAGGATGCTGTAACCTAAGATGCATAGAAATCGTTTCGGTAGAAATTTCGGTTTGAAACTCCAATACCTTGACTTCCATCCAACCATCACTCCTCTGTTGTGGAACGACATTCAGTTTACTGGGTCTAGCCACTGGGTTCTGGGTGTTCTCATTAAGCTTTGGTCTGATAACTGGGGTGTGAGGGCCTGCTAAATAGATATACCAGCCTGGATGATCGCAAAGATGTCTTTCCTTCACAACAAGAGGAGCCTCAAAGGTGGATTGGTCTTCTGGTAATTTGTAGACAAGGTAAACTGCATATATTGTCTCAGATGATACGTCTGGGCATTTTATTTCACTCTCAATTGTAAAAAGGTCCTCCAAAGTTTTTGTATTGCTTCACTGAACATGCTCGTTGTCTGATACATATAAGGTAAAGAAAAATATTGGGTGAGTATTACTTACAGCTTATGTGATAACTGAAAAATGTACAGGTAGAACGAGTATATATGATCGCAACTTGTTTTAACTAAAAGTTCTTACAACAATGATCTTAAAAGCTTAACCATGTATACATTCAAACTCAAAGAGTTAATAATTATGCTGGATATAACAGTAAAAATGCATAACGGATCATTTCAAGCACATTATTTTCTACATATATACGTAAATTACATTCTAAATCTAAACAAGAACACATTTCATACCTTCTGCGAACTCTTCCCAAATAGACAAATTTCCATCGGGACAAATGCACGCAATCACATCGCCATACACTGGCGGAACCCTAAGAACCTTTGCAACGCTTTTATCATTAACCTATTCAATCAGCAAAACTCATATCAATCAGTCAATAACAACACTTGCTAACAACGTTACATTCAACATAAAAGATTAAAATCACAGAAATCAATCATTATTTTCCTCAACAAACAGTCCAATCTTCAAACAAATAGCTCCATTTCACCGAGCAAATACATCAAATCCAAATGAATACAAATTTGACTCAAAATAAAGCTGTAAAATAAACCGAACATTCAACCAACCGATAGTTGATCGTTCTGCTAGAAGTTCATCTACATTCATTTACTCATTAAAAGAACAAACATGAACAACATCTATTATGTCCATTCACTTATAAGAAATGTATCATAACACACTTGCGACAATTAAATCCAAGAAAATACAAAGACGCTAAAGAAGAGAACAAAGTTAGACCACCATCTATCAATTTTAGATCATTAGGTATGAAGAAATGACCAAAGGCGTCACATCTGCGACGTGTCACTTTTCCTTCTCTACCACTGGCCAACCATATTTCACATGTTTTATTTCTATTGTGGCTCAAAATTCCACTAAAACAGACGAAAAATTTCCTACACTGGAACCATGGGCTTCCCCATGACGGACGACAACTGCCTGGTGCTCTAAAGAACATAGTCCTATAAACTAGATCAATCTTAATCTTAATTATAGTAATAACAAATTAGGTTGATCACCTAGTACTAGTGTTTTGCCCAACTACACATACTCTGTGACCTTAAGATAAGGTTCAAAACTTACCATTAGTCTAACACAACCTACACAATCATCACAAACTATTTTGACAATTGGACTATTTTTACAAAGAGTAGACAACCAGAATATAGTATTAAGTGTTTGTGTGTTTCATAATAGCAAAGAAAACGGTTGCAGAAAGAGTAAGATTGGAGTTGCTTTGAGTCAGGAACTATATCTGTGACTTCATAAGTCAAACATGTATTCCATTGTCCCATTAGGCCACTAGAAACGGAGACAGTAGTCAGGCACTTGATAAATTGGCTTTCTAATGTACTCCTGCATTTAATGATGCCCGCTCACGCAGAAAAACACAAATGCAGCATTTTATGCGTACGAAGCTATAGTCCAAACTCTCTTACTGCACATCTTGCCCTAAATAAAGTGCCTTATACAACTAACTTTCGTGGGGTATTATCATCAGTTCATCACGCAGAAAAGCTTTCCCTAATAAGGCGAAACCCGAATCTGTATTGCCTGCCTCTAAGTGGGCCCGTGAAGACGATGAAAATGACGATGAACAAAAAAGAAGTAGTAGAGATCTTGGATTGGGTTATTCATCATCTGGAAGCGAGAATGCTGCTGGTGGTCATGGTATTGAGGCTATGGATACCGCAAGCACTATCACGAGTTCTGATACTAGTTTAACTCAAGAGAAGAGGTATGTACTTATTATCCTTGTGAAAAGTAATAGATAGAGTTTATTGAACTTCTCATGTTTTTATAAGGAGTATCGGATTTTTCATTTAACATATATATATATATTTTAAACTTCGTTTGTTTTAATTTCACATCCGGACTTTACTCATGGTTTTATTGATAAATACATTTAAGTGAAGTAATTTGATACTTTTTGATAGCTAAGAGGTATACTTACCATTGGGGAGTAATAAATATATCTTGTTGACATTACTTGGTATTTTTAGGAAGGGACAGACTTACGACTTTGAAGTTATAAGTCTTTACTAGATTATGGTTGTTTGTTTGTTGTTTTTTTATTTATTTATTTATTTATTTATTTTTTATTATTATTATTTTTCAACTTTACATTCATAATCATGGTTGTTTAATTGCCCCACACGTGCAGACAAAAGTTGAGACAGATTGAGGTGTCTTTGATTGGGTACCGTGAATCCCTTGAAGAACGAGGATTAAAGAAAGAAGAAATTGAAAAGAAAGTGGCGGCACATCAAAAACAATTACAGTACAAGTATGGCTGAATGGATCATAATGAAGATTCATCACACAAGAGTGAGTTTTAAATTGTCACGGTTTAAGCTTTTGGTAATTTTGTTGAATACACATATAATGTTTTAGTAACCACAGGGACGTCATCAGAAAGAAGGGAGAAAAGAGATGATTCACGTGAATCTTCAAGAAAGCGTCAACGAAGCCATCATGACAGTGAAAGCCCACAGCGTAAATCATCAAGTAGGGAACGGGAAAAGGGTAGAAGTTATGATTCACATACTGAAAGAGAGAAGGAACGAGACCACGATAGAGATAGACGCAGAGACAAAGACAGGGACAGCAGGAGAAGATAAACTGAGTTGGAATTCGTAGGTATGATTGATTTAGTCATGAATCAAAACAGTTTTATGAGCTTATGTTATGTTATGTTTGACATAAATACAGGTTATTCATGGGTTAGCTGTTTAAATCCTTTCATTTTGTTGCAAACAATAGCGGCAGGAGCAACATGTGGATCATGATGATGATAGCCCCACAATGTTTCCTGCTCGTGATGGACATTCTGGAATTTACATAAAAGAAACCCGGATTCATCCTCTTGTTCAGGTGGTATGATTAATGAATCGTATTTGCTGTAAACAGCATGATAACTTTTTTTTGCATCTTGTCACGGTGCTTATTGGTTTGTTGTACGTACAAGAAAGTATTTTGTGTTGGTGCTTTGAAGTTTAAAGTGAGCATAGAAGTGGGTGTATCATATTGAGCTTTTAGACCCGTATAGATCCAGTCCCTTTTTAATGCAAGACTCTTTGGGCACGTTTGATTGAGAGATTCATAGAAATGAAATGAACCAGAGAATTGAATTGAAATTAATATATAGATTTTTAATGGATTCTACTGGTTGGTAACAACATATCTCAACCGAGAAATGAAAAAAATTTAAATGTTTTTTTTGAAGAAAAGAAAACAGAACCGATAATACTATCTATAACAAAGTAGTTACTTTACATGAAGACAGGTAATTTACATATCAAAAGTTTCATGCACACCAACATATGACAATATGGAAAATGGTAGATATATATATAACTAAAATAGTAATAAAGTATTTCGCAAATAGGAAACCAATTAAGTAATTGGCATAATGGGTCGGTCCTATTTGTGTCCCACGTTAGTCTCCACTTAAAAAGAACTCGTCCTCGAGTTGTCAGGATATAATGGAACATCAGATGCATGATAAAGCGACATGTATAGCATGTTGAAAGTACTAGAGATACTCAGTCTTTTAGGCAAGTCAACCACATAGGCATTATCATTGATCTTGTACACTATCGTGAATGATCCATACTTCTTGGGCTGCAACTTGTTATATCGGACAATTGGGAATCGTTCACGATGAAGAAAAACCATCACCATATCTCTAACATCAAATACATTGACCTGTCTATGTTTGTCACTAGCCTTTTTAAACTTGTGGTTAGTTTCTTCCAACTTTTGTTGAACTTCAACTTGAACAGATTGAGTCATTCGCTAGCTTGGCTACAACATGGCTATAATTGGAAACATTAGGCAGTTTCAACAAGCATACATGACATGGAGGCTTTTGATAGACAACCGAGAATGGTGATCTCCCGATTGAACTATGGGTAGTGTTATTAAATGAAAATTCTGCTTGACGCAACGCATAGTCCCACAGCTTTGGTCGATCACAGATGCAACTAATCAAATTTTCTAGTGTTCAATTGCCACTTTTAACGATCATAAAATTCTTGATCATAAATTGCCGCTTTTGACAAGCATGACTTAACTTCCCGCTGAATAAGCAATGGGCCGTCTCTCTTGAAAGAATAGCTCCAATCCCTACCCCACAATGCATCACATTCGACCATAAACAATTTATCAAAACTGGGGAGCAAGTACCGGCGTGGTGCTTAATTTTTCTTAAATTAGTGCAAAAGTCTTGTCTTTATCTAAACTGAACGTGAATTTTCGTTTCTATAAGCAATTCGTCAAAGGAGCCACAGTAGTGCTTAAATTACAGATGAATCTTCTATAAAAAGTAGCAAGTCCATGAAAGCTTCGTATCTCAGACACAGACTTTGGGATTTGCCATTCTTGAATTGCCTTTACTTTCTCCTCGTCAACACGAATACCGTTTTTACTAATAACAAATCCAAGAAAGATCAAGCTTAATTGCATAAAGCGACGCTTCTTGATAACCATATGAATGTATTTTGCAAAAGAGTACTTATTTGCAACACTTGAGTTGCTTCAAAAATACAAAATCACCAAATAATACAATAAATCAAAGGGAAAAAGTTATAAATACATAACGTACTTTTCAAAATAACTCATTATGCTCTATGAACTTTACTTATTGTCATAATACATAATCGTTTTCATTTTATTTGATTATTTAACGATCGTTTGCAACAAACATTTGCACCGTTAGTCCTTTATACGAACGACCGTTTAAAAAAAAACTTTTTAACATTTTTTTTTTTGAAATCTAGATAAAATTTTTCTTTAACAAAAATTTAGAAAAAAAAAGTTAAAAAAATTTAAAATTTTTAAAAAAAGTTATAATTAAAAAAAATATTAAAAAAATAAAAATGTATTAAAAAAAGGAAAAAATTTTTAAAGTTAATTTAAAAAAAAATCAAAATTTAAAAAAAATATAATATTTGTGAAAAAAAATAATTTTTTTTATAAATACGCATTTTTTTAAAAAATTAAAAAAAAAATGTTCGTCCATATTTATTCGAATTTTTTTTAAAAAAATATTTTTTAGAATATTTTCTAAATTTTTTATAAAAATTTCCAAAATAATATTTTTATTTTTCGAATATTAAATTTTTTTTTTCGATATTTATTTTATGAATTTTTTTTTTCAATTTTTTTTTCGAAAAAAAGAATTAGAAAATAAAATTTTAAAAAAAAAGGTTGTATGAAAAAAAAATTCAAAATTTTTTTTTGAAAAAATAAATATATAAAAAAATTGAAAAATAAATTTCGAAAAGAATTTGATTTTTTAAAAGATTTTCGGAAAGAATTTTATTTTTTTGAATAAAAGTGAAAAAAAAAAGTTTTTGTAAAAATGGACCAAAGGTGAAAGTCAACCCAAACCATAAGGACCAATATTGTAACTTTTATAACTGAAAAAAAGTTGAAGGACTAACGGTGCAAATGTTTGTTGCAAATGGTCGTTAAATAACCAAATAAAATGAAAACGGTTATGTATTATGACAATAAGTAAAGTTCATAGCGCATAATGAGTTATTTTGAAAAGTACGTTATGTATTTATAACTTTTTCCCTAAATCAAATCATAATAAAACTAAGCAAAAGAATGAAAATGTGTTTTTGGCTTTTGGTTATTTTTTTCATATTTAATAAAAACTTTTCATTAAAGAATTGTCAAAACCTTATCTGCTTCACCCTAGACCCGGGTTTTGACTCGGTTAACAATTTGCAGAAATTGGAGCTCAATTTTCACAAAATCTCCCACAAATCAACTTATGCAAATTAATTAATGCAAAGTGCCAACAGTATTATCAATAAATCCCACTACAATCATTGCAAAAAATCATCTATATGGGTCTTAACTCAATTCCTTGTACTACGAGCCCCTTAAGATCCTTTTCACCAGGATGCTTTAACTTAAGATGCATATGATCTGTTTCGGTGGTAGTTTGAAACTCCCATACTTTGACTTTGATCCAACCATCGCTCATCTGCTGCGGAAGGGCAGTCCCTTTGTATCTATTCAGTGGGTTGTAGGTATTTTCATCAAGCTTTGGTCTGATAACTGGGGTGCGTGGAGGGATTACTAAATAGATAAACAACTTTTTAATATATTCCTTCACCTGAATAGGAGCCTCAAATGTTGATTGGTCTTGTGGTAATTTGAAGACAAGGTAAACTGCATATGATGTTTCAGGTGATACGTCTTGGGGATATATTCTTCTTTGAATTTGAAATTTGTAGCCGCCTGTTATTACTAGCACTTCTCCAAATCTGCAGAAACAAAAAGGCTCTTTATTTAAGTACTAAATTTGGAATGTGTTTAAGGTTTCCAAGTGGTAGAAGCCTACTAATGTATTAAGTTGTTTATGTTTATTGTCTAACAGGTGTTATAACACATGCCAACTTCAAACAGTGATAACATTTAAACTTAGTGGAATTGGTCAATGGAAAATTTACATGCCATCACACACCAAACCAAATCCTACTATGCTTTGGCATACTTGGGATATTCGGATTTGCTAAGCTTCAATAATCAAGGAGGTATGCTCTTATTCATTAACTGATACACTAATCTAGTGAGAACAGCTCACTAGATCGTAACACTAACAAAGAACAGCTTTGATGAGGTTGCTTCCGTTTCAATTATCACAATGAACAAGATACTAAACACATACTATTTTCATCATTTTATACTAACTGTAGCTTACTATTAGAAGATGACACAAAAGTTCCCTGTAGTTTTAATAAGGAACTGTATGGCCCTTGTGTAAGATTGACCCATACCAGGAGGTTTTGGGTTGAAAGATTTGGATCAATAGAATGAAACTCAAATCATCAAGAATTTAAGGAATATTGCAGGATAATAAAGAATCTTTCTTAACTATTACCCATTTATGGAATATAATGGATTCACACAATGAACTAAAAAGGCAGAGTGTTTGGGAAGTTAAACATGAGAACTTACACAATTGGAGATGAAAGAACTTGTATGAGACGAGAGATAGGAGTGAACTCTCATATTTTCCATGAATTAGGAGTGGGAAATCCAATGCAGTGGCCTTTGGAGTGGCATACAATATAATCCTAAAGTTACAAGCAACACAGAGCCTGTAATCCTTTGTGAAAAGATGCAGCGGTATGGGAAAAATCAAAAGGTAAAGAATTTGTATTTGTTGATAAACATTTATGGAAACTTATTAGAACTCAGACTCCAAAAGTGCAGTGGCTTACCTAGGTATGGTACTCTCAGTGTAATCCTAGCTATATGTAGAAAGAAAATAGAAACCACTATCATTATAGCTCACTTTGAGAGGAGACTCAAAAGTAGATTCGTGTAGTGGTAGTTTGTAGACAAAGTAACTTGCATAGGTCGTATAAGGTGATAGCACTTCGGGTTTTATGTCATTAACAAGTTCAAATTTGTAAGTGATGAGGCGAAAAATGATCCGTTTTTAGGGGGTCATTTAAGCCAGAATTGGAATTTATTTGATCAAATATTGCCCTAAATCATTCCTTTTGTGATTTTAGGTACTTTGGGAGTGAATTCTGGAAATGGAAGCATTTTGGATGTTTTTGGAGCATAAAAGTGAAGAAAACGGCAAAGTATTAATTTTCCTTGCTAGGAACAGTACCTGACGGCGTCAAGAGCAATTTTATGACGGCGTCAGGAGCAAAAATGATGACGGCCCAGAGAAAACGTGACGGCGTCAAGACATGGCCATCAAGAGTAAAAGTGGTGATGGCCCAGAACATGATTACACATGACGGCGTTAGATCTGGATCTAGGCAGTCCGAGAATTTTATGGGCGGCGGGTTGACGGCGTCAGAACTTTCTTCTTGACGCCGTCACCTTAGTAAATCTATATATAGTTTTTGTAATTTTCATTCTAACGGGGAGGAGAATTTTAGGGTCGAACTTAATAAACCCTAACATGACTTTTACAGTATTTTCAAGGGTTTTCACCCCTTGAAACCCTTCATGTTCAATTGAGATAAGTATCCTTTCAATTCATTCAATATGTCTATGTGTTGTTTGAATATATCTTACGCTTGTCTTGATTTTAACATGCTAGGCTAGATCTCTTGTGTGTTTGCTTAGATGTAATGAAACCTAGATGTTGATCATAGGTTGATTGCTTGTTTATAGTTGTAATGCATAAATGATTTCAATGTTAGGCTTAAGAAAACTGGCAGATCTCCATTGTGTAACATGCTTGAACGTCTTAAGAAACATGAACCGATGTGTACTAGGTTTTTATGGTTGTATTTAATGCATGAATGAATTCTAGTGATCCCATGTTAGGAGCTTCTTGTAGGCTCGACATAGGAGTGAAGTAGGAGCTTATAGAATTGGGGAAGTAAGTACGCCACCCCATGATTGATATTAAGGAATATAACCCGTCATCCACGCAACTGTAATAAACAATTAACCTGTAAAAGATATCTAGGGAGTAGTGAAATCTAAATAAACACAATTCTCCCATCTATTGTTCACACCACATTATTAATTAGCTTTATTTACATTTCTGTTATTTTATTTTTATTGCATCTGTAGTTATTGGGTTAGTTGGCTAGCAACTAATTCCGCCCACTCTTCCAAAACCGAGATTTTTACTTGCTTTCATAAAAATATAAAAATACAAAAAGAATCATCCCTCACCTCTAGACCTAGTTTTTAGGCTTTCTAATCCTAGCGACACTATTCCTGAGTTGAACGATCAATCCCCCGGTACTTGTCACTATACTATACTACAACGATCAGGTACACTGTCTGGTGGAGGTTGTAAGCTTCTCGAGATCCCTCGAGAGGTAAAGCCTGGTGCAATTCTCACGCATCAAGTTTTTGGCGCCGCTGCCGGGGAATAGTTATTGTCTAGGTTAGGATTTCTTTTTATTAGGTCTATTTGCTAGATTCCTTTCTAGTAAGATTTTATTTTTATTTTTAGGTTTTCTTTAGTCTATCTTATTTCTTTGTTTCTTTTGTTCGTAAACTATCTCGATGGATAACAATAACATTGATCGTTTGATTCCTGTTATTCGTGTTTTTCGTCGCAGGATTTTCCAAATGCCCGCCCCAATCCCCTTAGTGGAAAATGAAAACCCACCTAACCTCTCGCCTAACCACCACTTTGACAATAATTCTGAAATGGAGGAGTCTGACCATGATGAAGATCATAGGGCTAGTCCTTTTTACTATTCAGACTCCGATGAGGATCTAGATGATGGTGATGTGATTAATGAGGATATGATGGAAGATGAAGTGAACCCTCTTAGGTATGTTGACCCAAGAACAAGGATTGAGTGTGATAGCTCATTCAATATGCAATTTCCTTGTAAGATTGGATTTAGGAGCTTTAATGCCTACCTTAACTCATCTCTCCCAATGAACATAATCTCGCGTAGTGAATATAATAAAATCATGGTGGATGAGTTAGAATACAAAGGTGATAATGTTATTGCTAGGGCAATGTCATTGCATGTGTTTGTAGGAAGCTTCGTTTATCTTGTTGAGTTCATAGTTATGGAGAATCTAGGAGAATTTATCGATAGTAAGTTAACCCAAGTTGTGTTTGGGAAACCTTTCAAAAGGTTGACAAACCTTGATGAAAAACTTATGGAGGGGTTAATTACATTCTCGGATGGGGATGAAGATTTTGTCTACCAAATGCCCCGTGCACACCCTAGGTTCAAGGATTTTTCCATGGAGAAGTGTAGTAGGTATCCGCCCCTAGAAATGCTAAGTGAGAATGATAGAAGAAAAGGGCTTAAATATACTCATGAAAAGAATAAGAGGTATTATTGTGGATGTTTAGAGTTAAGTGATGATTATAAGAAAGATGAGGCGACTATTAGATGGCTCACCCTTGGTTATGTGAGCATAAGCGACACACGGTAGCCCATGACCTTGAGTCTAGCTACAAGACTCGTAAATAAAGAAAAGCGCTTCTTGGGAGGCAACCCATGTTTTGTGTGATTTTTATTTTGTTTGATTGTTATTTGTTTCTGTATGCATGCTTTATTTTTATTGTTGGTAGATCATGTTTCAAAACTAAAATGGTGAAAATACTTTATTTTGTCGTTTGGCTTTGTCTTAACTTCATCCAAAGGTATTTCAAAAAAGATAAGTGTAAGGGGAAACCCCAAATATGTTTTTAAGAAACAAAATTGATCATGATTCTCCACAATATTAAATGAACATGTATATTCGTATTTGTTAGAGTCAAATGCTTGTATCGAGTCATAATGATGTTTTGCATGATTTTCGAGGAAGTAGGACAAAGTTTTTCCAGGAATTTTCTGGAAACTTAACATAAAGATTTCTGCAGGTCACTTCTGACGGCGTCAGGAAGAAACTCCTGACGGCGTCACGTGTAAAATTCTGGAAATTTTGCTAGTTTTGTTTTTCTAACGGAGTCTTAAAGTTTTTGTTAAATCTTTAGTTTTATAAACTCCAGGAAATCTGCAAACACTCATTCCACAAGCATTATATCTTACATTGTTTTCTAGGATTTGTTAGTATATATAGATTACCGCCGATTTTACGCGAGGTTGCCTTGTTTGTTTTCTCAGGTTTAACAGGTTATGTATGACAAGAAGATGATTTATATTTCTGGAATGGAAGCTTTGATTGTTCATTTTCTTGGAGGAAGATCTAACCTGGTTACCATACTATCCATACCGAGCGAATCAGGAGAGTATTTGATTTCATTCTTTTACCTATTTTACTTTTACAATCTTTAATTGAACATTGGGAACAATGTTCATCCTAAGTGTAAGGGGAGGGTAAAATGATGATACCTCATAGGATACACTTTTGCTTGAGTTTGTTTGTTTGATGGTAGGTGTGTAATAAAACTATGAGAAATACTTGTTAGTATAATTTTAGCGCCAAATTTAAAATTTTTTACAACATTTAGGAGTGAAACTTTAGCCTTAGCAAGCGTCTCATGGATAGGAGTCGTATGACTAGCACAAAACCGTATCATTCAGAAAAATTTTCCACCCAAATATGTGAGGTTCGCCTTTAGATTTGATAGGAAAAGCATTTACCATTTGTGCTTATGAGTGTACCGGTAGCATTTAGATTTTAGAACTTGCGTTAGTGATGCATCCCGAGACCGCTAGTGAGACTACATTCGTGTAGTAGGATTTACTACATGATAAGAGGCATTAGGATCACCCTTGTGTTAAACCCGTATCATAATTGCTTGACCAGTTAAGTCATATTACTTGGCTAGTAAAGTTAACTAATTTTTCCCACACCATTAGTGTTGTACTCATTTTAGTACACGAAACCCCTAGTACACCCCTCCGAGCCTATCTTTTCGTTTCTAACTTTAAGCATCTTACTTAAAGGAAGAATTTGTTACACCCCACTTAAATGTACAACCAAATCGCCTTAGCCTTCCGTATATGCACTCATCTTTAGTGCATTATTGTTACATGTTTAAACCCTTAGTTAATTATCTAATTGATTACATGGTTGCTAAGTCGAGTCATATCCTTGTACATATTGTTTTGGGACGATTGAGACTCATGGGTAAAGTACTTATGTTATGGAGTAATGGGGAAGAACACCATTTATTACCCCCATATGTGCGTTAATCTTAAAAGTACGCCAAGTGTTTTGATTATCTTAATTCGAGTCATTAGATTAGTTTATTGTAAAGTATATAAAAATTCAAGTGTAAGGGGAATTTACATTCCCTATGATGTATTATTTTGGATGGTAGGGTAAGAGTGAATTCAAAAAAAAAAAAAAAAAAAAAAAAATCGAAAAAAAGAAAAAGAAAAAAAAAATACGGACTACCATCCCGTTTCATTCTATGTTTATTTTATGTTTTTGTTATTTTTGATTTATTAGCTTAAGTCGAGTCTAGTCTTGGCTTAGCAACGCCATATTGTACATGTAATTAACCAAGATGATTAACTCGCTACCAATAAAGATTGCCTTTATCCAACAAAACCATGTATTCCATATCCCTACACCTAACGTTATAACCCTTTAAAAGACCTCTTTGATAGTTTATCCTAGGTGCTTACGCCATGTGGTGGAGGTTTGATCCTTTCCCAAGCCAATGGTAATCTATTTTGCTATGACAGGTAGTGAGAGATGTTTTCCATTTTCATATTGTGATATATACTTTATTACACCCGAGAGATGTGAGTATCTAAACACTATTTGTGAGGTGCTAGTGTATGACCTCCGTGCTTGTCTTTCGTCTTTAGTGGAACGATTATTTGTTGTAATTACTTTTATATTAGTGTTAAATGACCCCTAACTTGTATTTTGACTAGAATAAAAGCGCATTTGCTTAAGGACAAGCAAATCTCAAGTGTAAGGGTATATGATGAGGCGAAAAATGATCCCTTTTTAGGGGTCATTTAAGCCGGAATTGAAATTTATTTGATCAAATATTGCCCTAAATCGTTCCTTTTGTGATTTTAGGTACTTTGGGAGTGAATTCTGGAAAAGGAAGCATTTTGGACATTTTTGGAGCATAAAAGTGAAGAAAACGGCAAAATCTTAATTTTCCTTGCAGGGACCAGTACCTGACGGTGTCAAGAGCAATTTTATGACGGTGTCAGGAGCAAAAATGATGACGGCCCAGAGAAAACGTGACGGCGTCAAGACATGGCCGTCAAGAGTAAAAGTGGTGACGGCCCAGAACATGATTACACATGACGGCGTCAGATCTGGATCTAGGCAGTCCGAGAATTTTATGGGCGGCGGGTTGATGGCGTCAAAACTTTCTTCTTGACGCCGTCGCCTTAGTAAATCTATATATAGTTTTTGTAATTTTCATTCTAACGGGGAGGAGAATTTTAGGGTCGAACTTAATAAACCCTAACACGACTTTTACAGTATTTTCAAGGGTTTTCACCCCTTGAAACCCTTCATGTTCAATTGAGATAAGTATCCTTTCAATTCATTCAATATGTTTATGTGTTGTTTGAATATATCTTACGCTTGTCTTGATTTTAACATGCTAGGCTAGATCTCTTGTGTGTTTGCTTAGATGTAATGAAACCTAGATGTTGATTATAGGTTGATTGCTTGTTTATAGTTGTAATGGATGAATGATTTTAATGTTAGGCTTAAGAAAACTGGCAGATCTCCATTGTGTAACTTGCTTGAACGTCTTAAGAAACATGAACTGATGTGTATTAGGTTTTTATGGTTGTATTTAATGCATGAGTGAATTCTAGTGATCCTATGTTAGGAGCTTCTTGCAGGCTCGACATAGGAGTGAAGTAGGAGCTTATAGAATTGGGGAAGTAAGTACGCCACCCCATGATTGATATTAAGGAATATTACCCGTCATCCACGCAACTGTAACAAACAATTAACCTGTAAAAAATATCTAGGGAGTAGTGAAATCTAAGTAAACACAATTCTCCCATCTATTGTTCACACCACATTAGTAATTAGCTTTATTTACATTTCTGTTATTTTATTTTTATTGCATCTGTAGTTATTGGGTTAGTTGGCTAGCAACTAATTCCGCCCACTCTTCCAAAACCGAGATTTTTATTTGCTTTTATAAAAATATAAAAATACAAAAAGAATCATCCCTCATCTCTAGACCTAGTTTTCAGGCTTTCTAATCCTAGCGACACTATTCCTGAGTTGAACGATCAATCCCCCGGTACTTGTCACTATACTATACTACAACGATCAGGTACACTGCCTGGTAGGGGTTGTAAGCTTCTCGAGATCCCTCGAGAGGTAAAGCCTGATGTAATACCCACGCATCAGTAAGTCAGCAGTTATTACAAGGACTTCTCCAAATTTGCAGATACAAGAGAATCATCTAATATGTAATTTATTCAGAAAGTTTTTAAGGCATCCGAGTAGTTGATGCCAACTAATTTGTTAAGTTGTTTATTGTTTATTGTTTAACAGGTGGACTTGCTAGATTTGTTATATATATAAAAAAAAAAGGTTCTACAAGTGCTTTCTCATTCATTACAGATATAAAATTGAGCGATTGGTCAAAACATATGTGAACTTTAAACAGTGAAAAGATTTAAATGGAGTGGAATTCGTCAAAGGGAGATTTCCATGCCATCACGCACCAAACCAAAGTTCTATAATGGTTTGGCATACCGTAGGGAACAAAATCCAGCATTATGGATTCTCTTTTGAAGCTTTACATAATTGATTGCTTATGTTCTTGAGTCTTTTCGGGTTTACTGGGATTCAGTAATCATGCTTCATAGAACTGTTATAACAAAGAATCCACTTCTATGTAGCATGATAACATGAGTACTATTGGAGATTCGCATAACTATATCTAGCATAGATGCTTTTATGAAGCTAGATTTAAAGTATCCTCAAGTTACAAGCATCTCAGAGCCAATTTTATATCCTGTGTGAAAAGCTACAAGCATGAAATAACTCAAAAAGTAAATAAGTCCTAGAATTCTTATGAATAGAAATTCAAGAGGAGTTACAAGCACAGGACAAGTGCATTGATGGTATGCAGTAATAATTGTCAAATACATTGTCAACTTTTTCTCAACTGCACCTTTGCATTGTGGGTCAACTGGCTAACGATGGATCTCAATGGGTTAGCTTATGACTTACAAGATGTTAATGATTTTGGTTCTAGAATCTAGATCCTGTATAGACTATATGGAGCATCCTTAGAAGCTGCTGCTGCATACTTCTTATGGTAGGAAAGAAATTATAGAATTTTTATCGATGAAGAAAAGGAGTTGGGATAATGATTGTAGATCCTATAAAGCCTAAGCTAATGAGTTTTATGGTGACTTCTACTAGTGTAGTCCGCCATTTAGCAAAGCTTTGGTGCGGAATGTGGCTATAAATATTCGTCTTATAGAGGAAACAGGGATCAATAGAGCTGTGGTCTTTAAAAGCCAGTGATAATTGTTGTCATCACTGTGTAGTGATGGTTTAAATTGTAAACATATTTGTGTAAACTAGATTAGAACATTGTGTAGGTTTCATTATTAACCCTTCAAATATGGATTACCATGGGAGTTTTCCTTGGGATCCAGTGTGAATATGTACATCTAATTGGTAATTAATATATTTCACACATGTACTAAATATTATTTGATTTTAGAGCTGGTCATAATCTTCTTTGGCATACCATGGGTTATGAATTCCATCATTTAAAGCTGTATTTTTCAAGTCCTTTATGATTTCTAGATTTTAAAACTTTATTTCAGTTTTATCTCATTTTCGGTTAAAAATATCATGACTTCAAAATCAGAATATGTAAAATTTGGCAGAACTTGCCAACAATACACGTTGTTAGTTGGCTGCAAGAAAAATACTCATAAAGCGTTTGTTTCAAGACAAATGTTTTACAATAATCTGCTACAATGTATATAAATGGTTCAGGTATCTTGATAAAAATGTGTATGACATAACCTGTTTTTGAAAATAATAAGTACCCAATTTTTATTTGCAATCATTAGTCTCAAATTCCTAAGTGGTTGAAAACCAACCTAACTAATCTTGGTTTTAGTGTTTGTTTGGCAAATTTTTAGCCCAATGTGGATACCTATGCAGAAGACATAAACATGTTCAAGAAAACTTGTAAGAAGATAGAGAAAGAACCTTGATTTGGGTAAAGGGCACCAAGTAGATTGACCTTCCAATATTAAGCAAGACGCTCTAGCTGATAGCATTAAACATCTCTTCTCATTTTTATCAAGATAAGACCACTATCAATAAAGAAATATGTATATGTAAGTAATTGTTTAGAAATTCTAAAATAATTTCCTATAAACAGGTGCAACTGTGTTCGTAGGCTACATAATATACCTCTAGAGGAGTGTCATCTTGAGCAGTGTCTTTATTGTATTGGAACCATTTTCCAAGACATGAGTAGAGATTCTTCTTCTTTCTCCACTTTTTAGTATCACTTAACAATTTCAGTATGCCTGAATCTGATATGGTTTGTGTATCCTCTACCTTGTCATTCTCTAACATTGGATCTTCCACCTATCAAATATAAACATATATCAGACATTAATTGGCCATTCTTGCCCCAACTTCCATTTCAAAAGGTGATGAAGTGAAAGCTATGGGAAACTCATTAAGTAGAATGCATCTAACATCTTACACGCTTCCCATTTGGTAGCTATATATTAAATCAGTTCTTTTGGTAGTTCCCATTGTTAGTTTTAACTAAATTTCAAATTCTTTTAGCTGTTCATCAGATTACTTGATAATACCACATTTTGGATCATGATTGATATTAACGAGTCTTTTTAAATTTGGAATGTAGATAATGTAAATAATAATATTAAAGCAAGAACAACATTGGCTATAATTAGTTTAATACTTTCTAGGTGAAATTTATCTTTAGCCATAGTTAAAGTTTCATGTAATTTGTGTATTTTATGAAATTCAAATTGAATTCAACAGGTAGCAGGTCAACCCAACCCGCCTGAACCACTTTGACCCTAAAAAATATATTTTTATTTTTGAAATGACCCGCTTTGACCCAAACAAATTTCTACCTATTCCCGACCAAACCTGATCTTGTTAAACCAGTATTCGTCCTCTTACTATTTCCAGGGGCTGAAACATTATGCCTTCTACTCCCTCTAAATCGGTTCCGAAACTTTCAAAAATAATTTCAAGATCAACAATACTCCCATCGCTAGTGAGTTGATACAATTCAGCCATAAGCAGATAATCATCTCTCTGATTTGCAAGGTGTACAACAGATGTTGTTGCCTCCCCTCTTAATCTGTACTTGAGGTCTACGTACGCTTGTTCACCTCTTGAGTAACTACCGTATACAAGGTTCACTGTGTATGTGACTGATGGGGACAAAAACTGAGTCTTCACGTGTGTTTTGAATCCCTTTTTCTTTGTTTTATAAAAGCCTGCTGGAAATCTGCATGAAGAAGAAGAAGAAGAAGCAAAGAATGATGCATCAATTTATATACTTATGAAAAAATAGGGATAAGTCTGAGTATGACAAGTCACCTTGACTTGTAATCAGACTTATAAGTCTGAGGAGTGGAATCTTCATTTGGAATCAAACAGTCTATTATGGATATCATGTGACAGCGCTCTCCTTTCTCATTAAGTGAAAACCACTGCATGATTAGTAAGTTGGGAATTAGTTATGCTCAGATTGTCTTTATAAATAGACATATCCCATTGAATACCGTTTTGTATCCGTTAAGGTAGACTCCTTTGGAGAGAATCTGTTTAAGTTCATGAAGGGATGTGTAGAACAGAAATTGTGAGGCAGCCTCGAGTATGTGTTGGTACTCTTCAAACAATGGAAGTTGCACCTATATAATGATATATCCAAGCAATTAAGTGAGCCATACATTCGGGTTAAGTGTCATTTTTTCTTTACATCTTGTATAAATAACATAACCATTGACAATAAAGTGCTTACTTTTTCTTCAGATGGTTGGAACTCGATGCCAGCGACTAGTAGACTGGTAGCACCATGGACTTCAAAGTCAAATTGAAGGTCTGCAGTTGCGTGTTGGCTAGTAAAGTGATACAAAGGAACAATGAACCATCCATCTTCTCTCAAATGGGTACAAGGGTAAATAATGAAAACTTTTGCCTCCCCATCTATTTTGTATCTAAGGGGGTTATATGAATTGACATCTGATTGATATTTATATCGGAAGACAAGGTTGAGGGTGTATGAGATTTGAGGTGTCAAGTATTCACCTCTCACACGTGCTTTGAATCCATCCAAGCGATATAGGTAACATAGCCCCCCTGGAAATCTGCATAAAGAAGAATTAAGGCAGCAATTAATTAGAGAAAAAGGATTGATAAAGTTACTGAATTCCAGCAAAAGGGATAAAATAAGAGACCTTGAATTAACAATACCATAATCAGACGGATCTAATAAATAGTCATCATCAATTTCATGGAGAATGAGACAAGGTTGAATGTAAATCCTTTCAATGTGTTCCCCCTTCTCATTTATACACAGCCACTGCACATCCAATGAAAAATAAAGTCTTGAATTACAGTAGTTATCATTAGGTTTACAATATGAGAATCAGGGCATTAATTGGGTCAGGCTTTTTAGATTTGGGTCAAGGGGATTGGCCCAAGTCTAGTGGGTAAGTCTTTGTGGTTGATAACAATGATCCATTTTTTTTGTTTTGTGTTAAGTTTTTTAATAGATTTTGAGTAAACTAAATCACTTATTATCTTTTTTTCCTCCAAAGATGAACACACTTGGGATGTCATTCTTAAAAAAAATTTCAAGAAATTGGATTAAATTTGATGACTCAATTTTGACACATTTGATATGTCATTTTTTTTTAAAAACGGAGTCATATTGGTTTTATAAGTAGAAATACATATGTAGTTGAGTATATATACAATTTACCATTTTGAAAGTTTAATAAAAAATAAAAAATAAAAAAATCCACTGCACTGACTATGCTCTATGTTTTGAAAAAAAAAAAAAATCCATATATAGACTGCACAGCTTTTTTTTTTTTTTTTTTTTTTTTTGCTCGACTCCATTTTTATTTTTTGCTTGACATCACTATAATTTTGCTCGAATCCACTTTTGGAAGAAAAAAAAAGTCAAGCGTCTATGGGCTGAAATCAACTTTCTTTGGGTCAATTTAAGTAATTAATTAAAAAAAAAAAAAAAAAAAAAAAAAAAAAAAACTCAAGCAACATTAGCTAATTATTTACCTTTTTGCCCCTATTAAGGAGGACCCCTTGGGAGAGAAGCACTTTCGATTCTTCTTCTGTGAATCTGTAGAACAGAGGAGGTACCAAACCCCTAACAATCTCTTGGTTTGCTATGACGACCTGATGTTCCACCTATGAAGCATACACATATTGGACAATATTACATGACCATGGAAGAAAGACACTAGCTATTCTTCAAAGTAAGTGAATGATGTAGATAAATAAATCGGCATTTGTCAGCTTACTTTTTCCGAGGGACGGAACTCGATGCCTTCTATGTAAAAGTCACCCGAGAGACCAGAGTCTTCCAAGAAAATTTCCAGATCTAGAATACTATCCTCGGTGCTGTTAAACTGATAGAGTTTTGCCACGAACTGCTTACCTTCTTTCTTATCTACATAGTGCATAATTGAAATTTTTGTTTCCCCGTGTATTTTGTACCTGACGCCTACATATTGTTGTTTCATCCCCTCTATTTCACTAGCGTGTAAGACAAGGCTTAACCCGTATGTGACATCTGGTGACAAGAATAATGGAGCTGTTACACGTAGTTTCAATTCCATGAGACGTGTCTTGTAGCAACCAACTGCAAATCTGAATGTAAAAGCAGCAAGGAATGATTACATTCCTGTAAATCTGACATGTATTTTGAAATAGATTAGAAACGAAAGGGATTAGTAGAAGGAAACCAAGTCACCTTGAGTTTTCCTTAGACGAGTATCGATCACTGTAATCTCTGTTTGGATCGTCTAAACTCAGATACTCTTCTATGGATACCATTACATGATGTTCTTCCTTGTCATTTAATGATAACCACTGTCCATTAATTAATAAATTATTAAAGTTTGATTTAGTTATGCAAATAAAGATCAACACCAAATGTTTGGAGATATGGAAATGTGCTGCTACTTTTAACATCAAATATTTAGAGATCACAAACATGAGGCTTTTGAATGAGAGGGCTTCAATGGAAAATAAATAATAAGTTCTCATCAGAAGAATCGTTAATTTTCTACTTTTAATAACATTTCTAAATTTCCACCTCACACCTCAAACTAATCTTGTAAGTAAAACATAAGATTTAAGATCTCCACAGTTATTTGTAACTTATTAAACTCGATGAGTATTTTTTTTTTTTTTTTTTTTTTTTTGTGTTATATTTACACTTATACAATAATTTTATAATGAAACAAAGAAAAATAAAGGATCTAAATGAGAACTTAAATTTAGCTAGATGTGAATCTTTAATGGGTGTAAATGAAAACACTTTTATATATCCTTAGTACAATGGACGTTTGGTACGAGTGAATCACAAAGAATGAAAAAAAGGTTGAGAATGGAATCCTAAGAAAAGAGAATGAGCTTAAAGAAAGAGAGAGGATTTCATTGTTTGGTAGATACATAGAATCGAGTAGTGGAATGAGTTAAGAAAATTGATATTTGTGTTTTGGTATGAACTCGACGTATACTCGCGCAAAGCGACGATGTATAGCAGCAAATAATTATATTTGCGAAATTGTGATTTTGGTTCGATCTTTGATACAAAGCTTGTGTTTTTTGAATACAAAGCATGTGTTTTTTTTAAAGATTATGGTGATTACATAGTAGAGTTTATGATGTTCTTCTGTAAACTACTAAATATAAGAATTCATATGCTATATAAAAGATAAAGATTAACCGTTGTGTTTACTTGTGATTTATGATTAAATATTAAACGGTTAATATGCTTTAATTCTAGCAGAAACAAGCCCCTAGAAAGTGGAATGAGCAATTAACTTACGGTTTGAAAGAAAATGGTTTATGTCAAAGTAAAAATGATGAGCTTTGCTACACATTCTTACATTTCCATCCTACAAATCGTCCTACACTCACAACAATGTTATATAGTTTTTCCCACTCATTCTCTCTCTGTATCCAAACCGTCAATTCTACCACTAGGCATGACCCTGTGAGTAGGACACTTTGTAGGATGATAATGTAGGAATGTCTAGCTGTTGGGTCACTGAATTCCCCAAGTTTCCTCTAACTAGGATTTGAACATAAAACAACTTAAGTGTTTATTATCCTTGAATGCAATCAAGTCACTGAGTGAACAGTCACTCAGTGAGTCATCTTCAGGATGCTTAGGATGAGCCTATGAAGAAAGGTTCTCCATTCAGTGAGGCGGATTCTCAGTGAATGACATCTAAGCCAAAGAAGAAGGTGATGGATTCAGTGAGTGAAGACAATAACTCACCGAATCCCAAGACTCCTCACCAACTAAGAAGACTTAACTTCAAGAGTCTGAAAATGCAAAGACTGAAGAATAGGCGGGACTGGGCGGGAAAGTTTGAAAAGCTTTACAAAAGTGTTTATCACTTTATAAGTCAAACTTTCCCTAAATGGCTACAATCTAGCCTATATCTATAGAAAGCTTCCTTTGTCCTTAACCCAATGTGGGTTGCTTATGACAGAGAATAAAATCTATTAAGATTTATTCAAGGAAGTCTTTAGTCTCTTGGGTAATAGAGTTGTTCATAATTATGTATAAATAGGATCATAAAGAGGAGTAAAAGTTTAAGTTTGTGCACTTAATGCTTAGACATTCACAAACACTTTTACTCCTCCAAAAAACAACTTGTACCTAAGATTAACTTAGTTGTACCTTAGTTGTTACTTAAGCTTAGCTTAAGTTTAGCGAGGAGTTGTACACCATACTTGTCACTTCAATCCCAAGTGTTGTTCCGCAAACACTTGGGTATAATTCTTTGATTAACTTCTAATAAGAATTAAACGTTGAAAAATCTCTTGTGTTTTATCTTTACGTTTTTACTTATTGTTAATCATATTTTATCATTGTTTAGCCATGGAACTTAGATAGTTTTTATATTATCTAAGTAAAAGGGACCAACACTAGCATTTTCCAAAAATGATTTTTCATTATTTACAAAGTCTGAAAAAGATGTGTTTTTGGTTTAATGGTTTATATAGATGACATTGTTTATGTAGTTGACATTGTTATAACCGGTAACAATGTTAATAAAATTAAAAAGTCAAACACTTTTTAAGTACCAAGTTTCTCATTAAGGACTTGGGTAAATTGAAATATTTCTTGGGTATAGAAGTGTTGGAAGACAATATTGGTGTGTGTTTGATTCAAAGAAAATATTGTTTAGAGTTGCTTGCTGAATTTGGTATGCTAGCCCGTAAACCAAGCAAAACTCCTATTGAGTCTGTAAATGTTTCTGAAAAGAATAAACAGAAATGTGTTGTCAAAGAAGAGCCTTTGGTTGGTATAAATAATTACCAAAAACTTGTGGGTGAATTGATCTATTTGACTTTGACCTGATTTGTCATATGCACTTCATTGTCTTAGTCAAGTTATGCATAGCCCTATGAAGTCTCATTTGAAACTTGCATTTAGAGTTTTAAGATACCTAAAAGAGTCACCAAGCAAAGGGATAACCTTTGTTAAAAGTGGTCATTGTAATTTGAAAGTATTTGTAGATTCTGACTAGGCAAAGTGTAAGATAACAAGAAAGTCAGTAACTCGATTTGTTGTATATCTGGGAGACAATCTTGTTTCTTGGAAAAGCCAAAAATAGTCTGTGTTGGCTAGATCTTCTGCGAAAGCATAATTTAGAGCTATTGTAGTGTAAGTGTGTAACATGTGAGATTATGTGGATTTTAAAGATCTGCACTGATCTTAAAATGCAGGTTGTTACACCGGTGGAAGTGTTTTGTGATAATAGCAGTGCTGCAAATCGTGTGTTACATAAAAGGCCTAAGCATTTTGAGACTGACTTGTTCTTTATCAGGGAGAAAATGGGGTTTATTAAGACTATCAAAGTTAAATTCGAAAATAATGTTGCTGATCTGTTTACAAAAGGGTTAAGTGTTTGTGAACATAAAAAGTTTTGTGATATGTTAAAACTTAAAGATTTTTATAAGCCATTAGCTTAAGGGGGAATATTGGAAAGTATAAGCTAAGAGCTTATGTTGTCAATATTGCAACGTTGTTTTGTTTGTTATTAAAAGAACAATTTACCATTCTCATAGTATAAAATAAAACTTATTTTTTAATGGCAAACTATAAAAACTTAAGCAACCGCTAGCTATTTAATTACCATTTTCCCCCCGTTAAGAAGGATTCCTTTTGAGAGAAGCACTTTCAGTTCCTCTGCAGACCTGTAGAACACATGAGGTACCGCAGCCTTGAGTATCTCTTCGTACTCCCGAACCGGATGTTCCACCTATGAAAAATACACATATCGGACAGCATTAGTAGACAACGGAAGGAAAATCCCAAATACTATCTAAAGTAAGTAACTCAGCCATATTTGTAGGTTCTCTTGCTTTCAACAGAAATATCTTGGCTTACCTATTTTGTATGCATTTAGGAAAAGTAATACTAGAATCATCCAATATATAAAGGAAATGATATTGTCGGATGAACCACTATTTGTCAGCTTACTTTTTCCAAGGGTAGAAACTCGATGCCTTCTATGTAAAAGGTACCTGAGAGCCCACCCCTCTCAAATACAATTTCAATATCCAAAATACTCTTGTCCTCGTCACTGGTAAACTGATACAATCCTGCCACCAACCATTCATCTTCTCTCGCATCTGCATAGTGCACTAACGAAATTTTGGTCTCCCCTTGTAGTTTGTACCTAATGGGGAAAGACTGTTGTTTCGTCTGCATCCTATTTGTATACTGGAAGATAAGGTATATCCCATATGTGACATGAGGTGACAAGATGAATGGAGTTCTGACACGTATTTTGAATTCCATTGAATTCACTTTAAAGCAGCCAACTGCAAATCTGCATTTTTTAACAGCAAATAATGGTTGCATTACTGCACATCTGCTATGTAACTTGAATTGATTAGATACATTAGGTGTCAATAGGAGGATGCTAACTCACCTTGAATCTTTCTTTAATAAAAATCTATCACTGTCATCCCTGTTTGGTTTATCACGAATCAAACAGTCTTCTATTGATATCAGTACACAAATTTCTTTCTTGTTATTTATTGAAAGCCACTGCAAGTCCATTATACATAAAGTTAATCAAAGTAGTTCTCAATATGAATATATAGATGTAGTGATTTGGAGAGCAGATACTATTTGCATTTTGGTTTGTGGATAAATATGGATCTAGATGATGGGTTTAAACTCATGAAAACTTCTACCACCCCTTAGTATTACATACTTGTAAAGTTAAAGTAGAGTCTCACATAACTAGTGAGGGCAGATCAAGGTACAGACTTAAAAGCTAACCGTGTGCACAGTTTATGAGATACGGAGTATCCGTGCAAAGAAAATTCGAGCAACTACAGATGAAATTTTGGTGTAAACAAAGGGACACTTCATGCATTGAAAGCCAAACATATTCTAATCAGTTATATAAATTATTATATATGTGTTTTGTATGTGATGGGTGGATATATAAGTAAATAGAAATTTTATCATTCTCGAAGTTTGCTATACACAAATCAACTAATTACCGTTTTGCCCCTGTTAAGGAAGACCCCCTGGGAGAGAAGCACTTTCGTTTCTTCTTCTGTGAATCTGTACAACAGAGGAGGTACCAAACCCCTAACAATCTCTCGGTTTGCTATGACGACCTGATGTTCCACCTATGAAGCATACACATATTGGACAATATTACACGACCATGGAAGAAAGATCCTAGCTATTATTCAAAGTAAGTAAATAATGTAGATAGATAAATTTGCATTTGTCAGCTTACTTTTTTCAAGGGAAGGAACTCGATGCCTTCTATGTAAAAGTCACCCGAGAGACCACAATCTTCCAACAAAATTTCAAGATCTAGAATACTCTCCTCAGTGCTGTTAAACTGATACAGTTCTGCCACCAACTGTTTACATTCTTTCTTATCTGCAAAGTGCAGAATTGAAATTTTTCTCTCTCCTTGTATTTTGTACCTGACGCCTACATATTGTTGTTTCATCCCATCTATTTCACTAGCGTGTAAGACAAGGTTTAACCCGTATGTGACATCTGGTGACAAGAATAATGGAGCTGTGACACGTAGTTTGAATTCCATGAGACGTGTCTTGTAGCAACCAACTGCAAATCTGAATGTAAAAGCAGCAAGGAATGATTACATTACCGTAAATCTGACACGTATTTTGAAATAGATTAGAAACGAAAGGGATTAGTAGAAGGAGACCAAGTCACCTTGAGTTTTCCTTAGACGAGTATCGATCATTGCAATCTCTGTTTGGATCATCTAAACTCAGATACTCTTCTATGGATACCATTATATGATGTTCTTCCTTGTCATTTAATGATAACCACTGTCCACAAATATTTAGAGATTAATTACAAATGAGTACATGTTTATCATCGCAAAACATAAGGTCACCTTTAGTGAGCGAATTTTTGTGGTTGATGACTAATTTTTATTCTTGGTTTTAAAATAGAAAATAAATAAACATGGATTAAGTTATCAATAGAAGTTAATAACTGATTTTCTACTTTTAGTAACATATCTAAAATTTCTACCTCAAACTAATCTTGTCAATAATAATAAGCTTTGACGAGATCGAACTCCAAGGTTATGTAACTTATTAAACTCACTGAGGTTTTTTTTTTTTTTTACTTATATATTCAATGATTTACAATGAAACATTAAATTTTATAATGAAAAAAAGAAAAGAAAAGAAAGGATCTAAATGAAAACTTAAATTTAGCTAGATGTGAAACTTGAATGGATATAAATGAAAACGTATTTTATATATCCATAGCTAACAGACATGTTGAATACTTGGGCGTGGAAAAACTTTTATTTATTTATTTTTTTTTTCACTTTATGAAGATTGCATTGTAGTGGGAAAAACTTTTTTTTTTTCACTTTATGGAAAAACTTTTTTTTTTCACAAAATCTTTATTCATTTATTGAAATGCACCTCTAAAAAACATTGCATTATAGTGGGAAATATATTCGTTTGCAATCTTTATTTGGTAATGTTCCTATCTGTTTCTACAAATAAACTAAAGCAAAGTAGTAAATTACCATTTCTCGAAAGATATAAATTAAAACAAAGTAACTAATTACCGTTTTACCCCCATTAAGGAGGACCCCTTTGGAGAGAAGCTTTTTGAATTCCTCCAAGGATCTGCAGAGCAGAGGATCTACTGCAGCATTAGCTATCTTTGCATACTCTTCCGGTAGCACCTGCATTTGAAGTGCAATCTGAAGTTTTTCCACAACAAGAGACATCGTTGGCCGTTCTTCACGAGCGTTCCGTAAACATTGAGATGCAATGTCTGAGAATGTTTTCTTTGAACTCGGATCCATTTGTTGTCTGATATCTTGCAAGATAATCTCATCTAACTTATTCTCTTCGTAGCATTTTCTCCAGAAAGGCACGTAAACAATCAAGTGACCATTGCTATTCTCAAAACATCGTCTGCCACACATGACTTCAAACAATACTACCCCAAACGAATACACATCCGACTCTTTTGTTAAGGAGTACGTCTGCATATACAAAGGATCACAATACCCAGGGGTACCTACTGCACTGGTGATAACAAGCGAGTACTGCTGATCAGCAGGACCCATCTTTGAAAGCCCAAAGTCAGAAACCTTGGCAGTCATATTCTTATCTAGTAGGATGTTTGCACTTTTAATGTCACAGTGCAATACTCTTTGCTGTGTCCCATTTGGATCATGCAGGAAGCATAGTCCCTTCGCAGCGTCAATGCATATCCTGAGACGTTGCGTCCAAGTGAGATCAGCCGAACTTAAATAGCGATCGAGACTTCCACGAGATGCATACTCGTAAATGAGGACCATCTCACCTCCTTGGCAGCAAAATCCCAGGAGAGATATCAGGTTTTCATGCCTGTAACATGAAAGCATTCTGATTTCTTTGAAAAACTCAGGGTCGCCTTGTCCGTATCTACGATCAAGGCGCTTAATAGCAACCAGACATTTCTCTTCTGATTGAGAGTGAGACAATTCTCCTGCATACACTTTTCCAAAACCACCTCTTCCGATAACCTTGCTTTCATCAAAGTTATTGGTGGCTGATATGATATCTTCCAGTTGGATTTCAAGATGTTTGAACTCGGTCACAAAGGATGCCATTGTAATATGGGAAAGATCAAATTGTAGAAAAAAAATGTACAGAAATTGGTGTTTAAGAATGAAGAATAAGGACAGATTTGAATGCGGGGAAAGATTTATTGGCTGTGACTGGTTTTATATGATAAGATATGGTCACCTAACACACTCGGATGAAATGATTTTATAGAAGTTGCAATTACATTGAAATAGTATCAATTATTGAAAAGCAAAAAAGAAGTATTGAAAAAGGAAAAGTGAATGGAATTATTTCAATTAGCATCACTTCAGTGAAAAAGGGTGCGCTTTAAAGAGAAAGTTGAAAGAATAGTAAAACCTTTAAATTGATACTTATACGTGCTTTGTAACGAAATTCACGTTTTAGTGTTGGTTAGAATATGTATGTGTCTCTTTTTCAAGAGGATAAGCAAAAACAAACTAAAATCTCAATAGACTTGTTTACTAGGAATTGAACAAAACAAACTCCCATTTCTTTCAAATCAAGTGTTTCAAGAAACACTTGTACAAATATTGTGACTTGCACTACATTTTTTGCGTAGACGACAAAAGATATATGAAAATTATGGACAAAAAATGTCTAATATAGAGAGCTATGACAAAGAAAATGTAACGCAAAACCCTGCTGCTTCTTTGATTTGAATTCTTTCTAATGTTAAGGCACGGAGCATATCTTCAAATTCATCTCATTAAGCTTCGGTCAATGTAGGTTCAAGGTCCACACGCTGCACGAAAGAAACAATAGAAAAAAAAAAGGTATAGATCACTGTTGGTAATCAAACAAACAAACGAAACGGAAGTTTTATGCAAATTACCAAACCAAATACAAAAAACATATTTAAAGGTACCAAACCTAAAATTCTAATTCAAAAGATACATGGAAAACTAATGTCATTGTCTTCTATTTAGAAGTGGCCAATGACCTAAAAACAACCAAATTCTAAACCGACTCAAATTAAAAAAGATACCAAAACTTACGAAACAAACCCAAGAGTTTAAGTCACTTTTTAAGAATCTTCACCGTGACTTGAACTCCTCCACATGTTCCAAACCAAATTTAAAATTCCAATTCCCAAACGCTAGAGATACTAGTCTAATTCAAAACGAACGATCGATTCCCAAAAGTAACCTGAAACAAAATCGATCCATAACTAATGCCGATGACTTCAAAACGAACAATCAAACGTTAACCCACAATTTCAACACGGGTCAACCAAACATAACCAAATCGGCTCAAACGATTTTCAACAAAGACAATCAAATTCGGGCAACCAACATCAAAGGCCCGACAAATGAAATACAATGAAATTTCATGCGAACGTGAAACTGATAGATAGTACGAAAGCAAAAAGGAAGAACTGAAAAAGGAAAAGTGAATGGAAGTGTGACACCAATAATTTCAATTAGCGTCACTTCAGTGATGAAAGGTGCGCATTTTATTTAAAGAGAAAGTTGAAAGAATAGTAAAACCTTTAACTTGATACTTATCCATGCTAAAGTTGTTGGTGGCTGATATGATATCTTCTGGTTGAATCTCAAGATGTTTGAACTGTCACAAAGGATGCCATTGTTAGCTGATCAATCAAATAATTATGATTAAACACTGAAAGATTTTTAAGAATTGAGAAGATATAAACACTTGAAGGCAGAGAAAGATTGGTTTCATGACTTTAATGACACCACTAACCGTAATTTATCACTTATCAAACATGAAATATGATTAAACTAATTACTTAAATTGCAGTACTAACCCAAACGCATTGAAGGTGTTGTACATTTGGGCATGTCTAGAAGTGGGAATGAGATGGTTAAGTCAAGATCTGTGTACGTTAATAGAATAAAAAAACTCCTATTTATCCCATCAATTCTCAACTACGCATGATAACATAGATAAAGGCATAAAGCAGTTAAAATGTCGATACAGAGGCTGAAAAACAACTTCTTAATAATCACAATATTCAAATAACATCGAAGAGAACCAAGTTACAGAGTTGCAAAGGGCAGATATGTATAATGATGGTTGTAATAGCTAGACTGGATAACTTTAATCAGTCAGTAAACTATGGGAATATGTCAAAATAGGTAATTTTTTGGTACGGGTCAGCCTGACCTGTTACATACTTGGTGTAAATCCTGTAATAACTAAATACAATTCAAAATTAGGAATCCAGAAAGAGTACTAATACAACAATATTGTATTTTCTTTCATGTATAATTTTTTGAGGTAGAATATAAATTCATTTTGGCCTGCAGCCAGCTTTCGACAAGTTAGATCTAGACACGTTACCTTTTGGTTAAGTTTTTATTTATTTTCATCAACAAACCCTTGAGACATGAAATGTATCTCAAATGAACTCATTCAGTAAATGAGAATCAATCCAATTAACTGTCTTAACATGGAAAATACTTTAAATTTACTTCTAATGTTACTACAATAGTCTACTATTATTTTTAATGTTGCTACAATATTAAGTCGGGTCATTGACACTGGAGCAACATACCATGTGCGTATGTAGACAATAATAGCTGATAAAATTGGGACCTGATGCTCAAAGGCAGCCCTTTTCGTGGGGTCAGCGTAGATGCCTTCATGACATGATTGCATAAGAAAACTTTTTAGCTAGGCCCAGACACAATGCACAATTATTTTCCGGGTGCATGTATCACATGATTGCATAAAAAGTGTATGTGTAGAGGTGTTAAGCACTATACAAATAGTGATCAGTTGTTATAATGCAACAAATAGTGATGTGTCCAGCTTCCAGATAGCCTAATTTTATCAAAAATAATACTCCAAATAACATACTTTCAGTTTGAGTAACCAAATTGAGGGTGGTTAGGATGTCCTTTTATTTGACATTTAAAAATTTGATACTTAACACGTTGAATAATCAACCTTAAGGAGTTAAGGGTGTAATCAGCAACACACGTGTACTCTCTTCACCTGTGAAGCATACCAGCAAAACTTCATATATGCAAATGAAAGACTCATTAAGGGCTTTCTCATTCACTATGGGTAAACTGAAAGACATGCCAGAATCAAACAGTGATAACATTTAAAGTGAGTGGAATTGGTCAATGAAAAATTTCCATGCCATACCACATCAAAGAAAAGTCAGGCAATGCTTTGGCATATCAACGGGGTACAAAATCCAACGTTTAGGGCTCTGTTTTTCAAGGCTTTTCAGAATTGATTGCGTATGTATTCATGCTTCCTAGAATGGTTATAAAAGAGATTTATAAGGAATAAAGCTATAATAATCAAGCATTCATGGAATATTGCAGTGTAATAAAGTGTCTTTCAGTCTTTCTTAAGTATTGCCCATTTTGACCCATTTATGTAATATAACAGAGTCACACAATGGAGTTAAAAGGCAGAAGTATTTAGATATCTTTAAGTAATTATTACCTCCCACTTCCAGTTATCATGATAAAAGGTTCAGTTCGCCACCAATATAGTATCACCCTGCATTTGTAAGACCAAATATCAACTTTTCAGTCCACATATATCCCAAAATGATCCCTTTTCTATGCTTCAATTATAAGTGTTACTTGTTTCAAAAAATTATGCATTAGTTTTATAACAACCATGTACCTGAGCAAAGGAGTAATGCCTCCAAACATAGGAAGAATACAAATATAAAAAGAAAATTTATGCATTTCATTGGAACACTCAAAAGCATAAATATGCGTTGACGACTAATGATGAACTGCCTAAAATACCCATTGATAGAATCATATCTTACGATTGAAAATCGGACGTCAGTCCTGCCAGTTTTGGTGCTCTTGTTTCTTCTTTCTCTGATTTCTTATTCATGGTTTAACTCCTCCATAACAATAAAATAGTCTATATTCCTTGCCTTCCCTATTACTTACTCTTTTGGCTCTCTTCGTCCTTCTGTAAGTAGTAGAAATCCGTTATAATCCGCTTTACAAAAGTCAAGCGCACAGTGCAACTATGCAAGTAGTCAACAAGGTAGTAGCATAGATACACTAATCTGTTTTTCAATTTCTTTACCCTTGGTTGCCGTGGGAGGCGGTAAGAAAGAAGGAACATACATGCAAGAAAAATTATAACAATACATAATTTTCAACACTTAATCGTACATGCAGGAACATACATGCCTTTTTATTAATGATTCATACAAAATATCCCCTAATAATCAACAAGTTTCAACTTCATTTAATTTAATCTGCAGTATCAAGAAGAAGGAGGTGTGTATTCAGATACACTAGCATCCTGCAAACTGCAATAGAGGGTATGGAACACACTATGCCCCACCCAAATTATGAATCATGTATTTACATTCAGTAAGGTGTAAACAAAATGGGTAACTTGGTTTGATTATCTAGTCCTAAAGTAACTCACCTACAGATTCCTCACCAAAAATTTAAGGTTATGCTTTCTTAATAACATGATGTTATAACCACCTACAAATTCAATAATATAGGGCAACTAACTTATACGGTCAACTGAGCAAGCTGAACCGAGAAAGTCTTGGCAAGCTCAAAGACCCTTGTGTACCAAGTCTATGTACAGATGAAGTATGTACGGACCACCTAATAGAAGTTATATGTTTGAGTGGATTAGAATTTTTCTAACAGTAAACGTTTGCATGTAACTTCACATAAAAAAGAAAAGTAACTCCCAATACCGTCTTCCACGGGTTATGGGTCCCAATACCGTCTTCCACGGTGTATGGGGGAGGTTGAGACGTAGACAACCATACCCCTACCTAAGGTAGAGAGGCTGCTTCCGGTCCTACCTAAGGTAGAAAAGGACCTCCGGCCTTTTGTAGGGAGTGAGGATCGAACCCTTGACCTCTAGGTTAAGAGGCAAGGGGTTTTCCAACTGATCCAACCCTACTTGTTATTTCATCTGAGCTGATAACACTACAAAAGTAGAGGTAAGTCACGTTATAAAAAAATCCCAGACTCAAAGCTCTCTGAGAGAGCAGCCTGAGCTCAAAGCTTCCAAACTTGGTGACTTGCAAGCTAATCACTAGCCTACTGAACATTCTCTAGTTCAACCAATAATTCTATGAGGAGAACCATATTTCTACCAACTCAGACTCATTTGGCAAGTATTCACCTAGTTGCATATGGTAGTTTCCATCACCATAAAAACAAAACCAAAACCCAAACAAAAAAGACTACACAAAGGACTACTAATTCATCATTCGGCTATTGAGCATGAGCTGATGAGCGTACAAGTAAAGTGTGTTCGTATTCTTTTAAATGTAAATAGCATTGGGATTTCCACCTGCATTTGCGCATGAAGAAAAAGGCCCATTTGCTTATTAATGTGTCCATGGAAAATAAATTATTCATATAGCCATATTTATGCACTTTTTTTTTTTTTTTTTTTTTTTTTTTTTTTTTTTTTTTTTTTTTTTTAATTAATTACACAAAACGAAATAACAAAAACCGGAAATGCATGCAAGACCTTATAACACGAACTAACCTGCATCAGGTTTCACTTTTTCATCGTTAATTGTTCCCCTCGAACAAAAGCTTTTGAACCAGGTGCAACATCCCCTTGAAACGACTCCAGAAATTCAGCATATAAATGGGCTGTTTCATCTTCAGCCCTCTCCATAATTATTAAATTCTCTACCTTAATAAATGCCCACAAAAGGTCGTACCTTTTTCTTCGCGTCTTCTTCTTCGCAATGCTTCTGAAAGGTGGTCTTCTTCCGTGTTATTGAAATAGAGCTCATCTTTACGCCAAATCCCTTTTATCTGTAAACCAAAAACAATCAACATTAATTATGCACATTATTTGTAAAAGAACACAAGCCTTCAAATTTGCTTATTTTGTAAATATATGCAATTTAGAAACATAAAAAAAATATACTATTTTCTTACAAAAATTTCAATTGATGGCAATAAAGTAACTTTACTCTATCTCAATTAGCACTTTATAAATAAGATGTGCCAAACTGTATATTAAAAACTGCTGTTTTTGCCTCAGCAATAAGCAGATAAGCAAAGTTTAGACAGGGGTGTCTAAAATTACTTATATTTTCTGCTTATAAATAAGTAATTATAAGCTGCTTATTTTGCCACAAACACTTCAAAGTTCAAACTGCTTATCTGCTCCCAAACACCCTCTAACTTGACATCTATTGTTTAAACCCTTTTAAGCAACAATTACATTTAACAATAACCGCAGAAAACCACAATCATGCAAAACATAGCTATACAAGAAACATCGTTTTCCTCTGTCCTAAATTCAAATATCCCAAGTTAACAAATCCATATCACAGTGCATCTAACAACCAAACAAACTACACACCACAAAATAGACCTACAACACGCCTTTTCTCACCAAAAAAAGGTCAATATATTAACTTCTTTAAAAATATAACATTGTGCATATCCCAATCTCGACGAAGCGGTATATGGGAATGTCGACAGTCGCACCGTTACCCGAGGGTAAAGGAACCGCTTCAAGAAAGACCCCCGACTAGAGTGTGTGTGTGCGCGCGCAGACACACATTCTTGTTGGGGGTAAGATATGTATCATCCGTGTGGGGGGGTATAAGGATAAAAGCATATAAGAACGAGGGGTAAAAACTTACATAATCTCAAATCCAAAAACTAAAAGCTAATTTTTTTTAATCCCTAATGGGGTGTTTGGAATAGCTTATCTAATCGGCTTATCAACTTATTGAAACTTGGAAAAGCCTAAACTAAAAGCTCGATTTTTTGAGCTTAGAGCTTATGGACTTAATAAGTCATAAGCTCAAACTCATAAGCCCAAAATGTCGAGCTTATTGGGCATTTCAAGAATTTAATAAGCCAATAAGCCCATAAAATAAGCTGAATCCAAGAAACTAATAAACATTGCTACTATTACAAGCAAAAATTTCATCCTAAAAATATAAAAACATAAACCCGCAAAAAGCTTCAATTTTTATATTAATTAGTAATATTCAGATGTAACTAAAAACGGAGTGCCTTAATTTTATATAAGATTACCGGTAATGCTCAATTGGCGATATAAAAAGTGGTTGTCGGAGGAATATTCCGGTGACTAGATGTAGATTCCGGTGGACGTTGGTGTTTTTATGTACTTGGGTGCTTTTGAATTGTGGGGTGTTTGGGATATTGCTCACTTTTATTTATTTTGTGTTATTTTTAGTAACAAAAAGTTTAACTTTTTTTTTCCCCTCAAATAATATTTTGATGAGTTGTCTATTTTTATAAGTTAAACTACTTATAATGCCCGTACACGCGTGGTTTTTCTTTTAATTTTTTGAATTATATATTTTTATTTATTAAAAAATAAATAATTTAATCTATGTTTTGTTTAATTTATGATGTTTAATTATAGTTTTTATCATTAAAAATAATTATTTAAAACTTTTAATCCTATTGTTAATTGTATCTTATCTATATTTTTTGTATTTATCTTCTACTTGTGTTATGGATAAATATAAACTATTACTAGTACCTAATAAGAAACTAATCTTTTTTTTTTTTTTTTTTTAAATAAAATTATTACTAAATAATGTATAAATCCATTTTTTGAAATGAAAAATTCCCAATAGGGTTTTGTTTTATTATATAAAAGTTAAAAGCTCAAGCTCGATTAAGCTTAAGAGCTGTTTTTTTAGACACACTTGTAACTTGTAAGTACGGAGTATCAAACTTTTCAAGAATAATAACCAAAACTATTATTATCTATGCTGTATGTAAAGAGGAAAATATAGAGATATGCTAAACCTATATAAGAAATTCACACAAAAAATCCACACATTGACGTGTTAGCCATTGATTAGTGGATTTTACTATACTTTCTTTCTTTTTTTCTAATTAAGCCAATCATTGGATGACACGTCAGCGTGTGGATTTTTTGCGCGAATTTCTTTTGTGATTCTAGCATCCATTGAAAATATATTTACTTAAAATTCAAAAACATTAAAAAATGAAAAATACTGATTATACTAAGATATTCTTACTTATGAAAGACAATAAAGTCTATTAAATACTTAATTACAATTAAACCACTAATTTTCTTTGCTATCACTTACTCCACACCTACATGTACATAAAAAAGAATTGCACATACTAATTAGCGTAAGTATATATCGTTGACTCAAAGTAAACCATTATTTAGAGAAAAATAATCTCGTGTTTTGTTACTTACTAGCCCATCCTAACCGATTCACCAATGCTACTTATACTCCATATCTCAATAACACTATAGAGACGCTCAATAACATAAAACTTATAACTTTTCAATCAGCAACTCATTCTTTGCTTTATACCATATAATTAGAAGTCTTGATCTTCCACATGACAATATACCATAAAAACTATTACTCATTTAAGACAGATTGATTAGATATCAGTACTTGAATGATCTAAAACCATGTGGTCCTTATACATATGGTTCAGTTTGCAAATCGATTAGAGGAACATTAATTGTGATGCATGTTGGAAAATTTAGTGCACTTGAGGGATCTAATCATACTTGGAAATGGGTTAGGAGGTACGGAGTGTACACCCATCAAGTCACTAATTCCCCTGACTCTATAGTGGTTGTGTAGGATTCTGCTGAAGTGCTGGTTCCTACTTATAGTTCCTGCTGAGTGCTGGTTCCTGCTACTTGTGTCAGGATCCTGCTGATAAGCAGAATTTCTGCTGATAGAGTGTTGTGTGATTATGTAACTGATTTGACCTATTCAAATGGCAGTTACATCTGCACTCATGACCTCGTTTAACTGGTCATGTAACCACTATTTTAGGCTATAATGGGGATAATTATGTGGAGATTAATGGGCCGATTAATTCTCATAATTCCATTTTGACTAGCCATGAGTATCTTCCTATAAATAGGAAATCAAATAAAGCATGAAGGATACACAGAAAACAGATAACACTTACACACGCAAGGTTATTGATTTGTGCCTAAATCACTAACATACATTTGGTCTTATCCCAAGTAGATATTCGTGATACCCAGGCATTAGGGTCGAATAGTTTACTTTGGAAAGTGATAACACGATTGCAAGTGATATCCGGTAACCTTAATTGGTACGTAGTTAGGCTATTGATTATTTTCACCCTGTTCTGGGCTCATTACCACCAACAATCAAAGTAAACTATTCTGTGATAATCAATGGCTGCTGCTATGAGGCATATGGCTGCCAACTTTTCCAAATTGGAAAAGCTTGAAGGTGTTGATTTCAGAAGATGGCAAAAGAAGATGCACTTCTTGCTGTCAAGCATGAATGTGGTGTATGTTCTTAGCACTGCTATTCCTGAAGATCATGGGGATGATGCTACTGTGCAACAAATAAGGAAAAGAAGCAAATGGGAGAATGATGACTATGTATGCAGAGGTTTAATTCTCAATGGTATGTCTGACTCTCTCTTTGACATTTATCAGAATGTTGAATCTTCCAAAGAACTTTGGGATTCCTTGGATGCCAAATATATGGCTGAGGATGCTTCAAGTAAGAAGTTTCTTGTAAGTAATTTCACAAATTACAAAATGACTGATTCAAGACCAGTCATGGAACAATACAATGAACTTCTTGGAATACTTGGAAGGTTTACACAACAAAAAATGAACATGGATGAGGCTATTTCAGTCTCTTGTATCATTGACAAATTCCCTTCTTCTTGGAAAGACTTCAAGCATACCTTGAAACATAAGAAGGAGGAACTGACTCTTGTTCAGTTGGGTAGTCACCTGCGTATTGAGGAATCCCTCAGGGTGCAGGATAATGACAAGCCAAAGAGTAGCATCTGTTGTCAATATGGTGGAACATAACAATTCCACCATGCACAATGACAATAAAGGCAAACGTAAACATCATGATGACACAAGGGCTGATCCTAACAAGAAGGCAACACCTACTTGTTGGAAATGTGGCAAATCTGGTCACATTAAAAGGGATTGCAAAGGTGTTAAGATTGGAGGTAAATCCAATGGTTCATGCACTAGTGGTTCAGGAAGTGGAGGTCCTTCCAACTCACTGAAAGGATGATGATGTTGCGTGGTGGGTTGACTCTGGAGCAACTGTTCATGTGTGCAAAGATAGAAGATGGTTCAAGACTTACGAGTCACTGAATGATGGTTCTATTCTTCACATGGGAAATGAGTCAACAGCTTTGGTGCATGGTCGTGGTTGTGTAGATCTTAATTTTAGTTCTGAAAAGATTGTAACTTCGTTTAATGTTATTCATGTTCCTGATATAAGGAAGAACTTGGTTTCAAGTAGTGTTTTGAATAATCATGGATATAAACAAGTTATTGAATTTGATAAATTTATTTTGTCTAAACATGGTGTGTTTATTGGTTTTGGATATTTGTGTAATCAAATGTTTAGGCTTAATGTTGTCACTGACATTGTTAATTCAGCCTTTGTATCAACCTCTAAACTGAACTACTCCACCCTGTGGCATGCTAGACTTGGCCATGTACACTATAAAAGGATGCAAGATATGTCTAAGGATGGGTTAATCCCAGCTTTTGACATGGACACTAAAAAGTGTAAGACTTGCATGTTGACCAAAATAACTAAGAAACCCTTTCAGGGTGTAAAACGTGAGACTGAGCTCTTGGAGCTTATACACAGTGACCTGTGTGATTTACATGCCACTCCCTTTTTGGGGAATAAGAAGTACTTTGTGACATTTATTGATGATGCGTCTAGGTATTGTTATGTCTATCTATTACATACCAAGGATGAAGCATTAGATAAATTCAAAGTATTTAAAACTGAAGTTGAGTTGCAACTTGGGTCACTGATCAAAAGATTTAGGACTGATAGGGGAGGTGAATACATGGACACTTTGTATTTTCAATCTGTTGGTATAATCCATGAAACGACTGCTCCCTATACTCCTCAACAAAATGGTATCTCTAAAAGGAAGAACAGGGTACGGAAGGAGATGGTTAATTCCATGTTGTCCTATTCAGGACTGAGTCAAGGGTTCTGGGGTGAAGCTATGTTAATAGTTTGCTATTTATTAAATAGGGTTCCCAATAAAAGGAAAAGATTACCCCTTATGAACTCTGGAATAAAAGGAAACCCAACCTGAATTATCTCAGGGTATAGGGTTGTAGGGCAGTTGTAAGACTCCCTGATCCTAAGTTGAAAACTTTGGGTGAAAGAGGCAATGAATGCATCTTTGTTGGATATGCTGAGCATTCCAAGGCTTATAGGTTCTATGTTATTGAACCTAATGAATATGTTTCAATTAACTCAATAATTGAATCAAGGGATGCACTATTTGATGAAAATAGATTCTCATCAGTCCCTAGACTAATTCACAGGATTCCAAATGGAACTGATGACATTGGTGTATCAAAGGTCCCTGATGAATTATCATCTTAGGCCCCTGATGAGGTTGTGGTTCAACAACCTGAACCTGAGCTCAGGAAGAGCAAAAGGGTTAGGACTCCAAAGTCATTTGGACCTGAGTTTCAATTATACTTAATTGAAGGTACAAGGAATGAGGTCTCTGACCAATATTCCTATTGCTTCATTGTTGAGGATGATCCCAAAATATTTGAAGAAGCAATGAAGTCCCATGATGTTGCTTTCTGGAAAGAGGCAATAAATTACGAGATTGACTCCATCATGGGCAACAACACTTGGGTGTTGGTTGATCTACCTCCAGGTTGCAAACCTCTTGGTTGCAAGTGGATTTTCAAAAGGAAAATGAAGGTAGATGGAACTATTGAAAAGTTCAAGGCTAGACTAGTCATTCAGGGCTTTAAACAAAAGTCAGGGATAGACTACTTTGATACTTATGCCCCTGTGGCACGTATCAGTACCATCATGCTGCTGATTGCTTTAGCATCAATTCACAATCTGATTATTCATTAGATGGATGTGAAGACAGCTTTCTTGAATGGTGAATTGGATGAGGAGGTTTATATGAACCAACCTCAGGGCTTCATCATACCTGAAAATGAAAACAAGGTGTGTAAACTGATTAAGTCTTTATATGGACTGAAATAGGCACCTAAGCAATGGCATCAAAAGTTTGATGAAGTGGTTTTATCTAATGGTTATGTTCTTAACCAGGCTGACAAATGTGTATATAGCAAATTTGATGAATCTGGTAAAGAATCATCATTTGCCTATATGTTGCTGACATGTTGATCTTTGGCACTGACCAAAATCAAGTTGACCTAACAAAGGAATTTTTGTCATCAAGGTTCTCCATGAAGGACATGGGGGAGGCTGATTTTATCCTTGGTATAAGGATTAAACATGAAAGCAATGGTATATCAATTTCTCAGTCTCATTACATTGAGAAGGTACTGAAGAAATTTAATTGCTTTGATTGTACTCCAGTGAGTACTCCTATAGATACCACTGAGAAACTTATGCTTAATACTGGCAAAGCTGTTTCTCAACTTGAGTATTCCAGGGTGATTGGCTGCCTGATGTATGCCATGACTTGTACAAGGCCTGACATTGCTTTTGCTGTGGGTAAACTGAGCAGGTATACTTGTAATCCTAGTGTTCAGCACTGGCGAGCAATTCAGAGGGTACTGAAGTATTTGAAGAGAACTATGGACTATAGTCTCTCATATACTGGTTATCCATCAGTGTTGGAAGGTTACACTGATGCAAGTTGGATCAGTAACACTGAAGACAATTCGTCTACCAGTGGCTGGGTATTCCTACTTAGTGGAGGTGCAATTTCTTGGGCATCCAAGAAGCAAACTTGCATCACCAGTTCAACAATGAAATCAGAATTTGTGGCCTTAGCAGCTGCTGGTAAAGAAGCTGAATGGTTGAAAAACTTGCTTCTTGAGATTCCATTGTGGCCTAAACCTATAGCACGTATTTCTATCTGGTGTGATAGTGCTGCTACATTGGCAAAGGCTTATAGCCAGATGTACAATGGGAAGTCTAGACACTTAGGGGTCAGGCATAGCATGATTCGTGAACTTATCATGAATGGGGTGATTTCTATAGAGTTTGTTAGATCTCAACAGAATTTAGCGGATCACTTGACGAAGGGTCTTGCTAGAGACTTGGTTATAAAGTCTGCTAAAGGGATGGGTTTAAAGTCCAACTTGGTCACTGAATGCTAGGACACCCAACTCCCTCCTGAGGAAACTTGGGAGCTGAGTTCAATGTGGAAAGCTGAACATTCAGTGTACTGGAGCATATGTATTATATTACATCCCAAGGTTGTGCTCAGAACTTGCTGAAAAGGAGGATGAAGTCTTTACTTCTCAATTGTTAATTTCTTTGGAAAAATGCTAAGCAAGAGCATGAATAAAGAGGAACCACCTATGTAAATGTTGAAGTTTTGCCGCTTCAGGAAGCTATGGACTTTTAGCTTTTACAACATTTATGAATTGGATATGGACACATGGCTTGTATAGTGTCAAGAGTGTTTAAGTGTTTGAAAATGTATGTGTATTTTATCTTCAGGTATTCAAATGGGTTGAAGGGTTCAATTCTTAGAACACCCCGATTCTCGAATATTTGAACGTGTAATGTACTAAGATGGAAATTCAATCCTCAGGATATTTTCGTTTATGCATATATTTTGTTTAATGTTTGATTTCATGCAAAGGAAGTGAACTAAATTTGGGGAGGATTATTGGAAAATTTAGTGCACTTGAGGGATCTAATTATACTTGGAAATGGGTTAGGAGGTACGGAGTGTACACCCATCAAGTCACTGATTCCCCTGACTCTATAGTGGTTGTGCAGGATTCTGCTGAAGTGCTGGTTCCTACTGATGGTTCCTGCTGAGTGCTGGTTCCTGCTACTTGTGTCAGGATCCTGCTGATAAGCAGAATTTCTGCTGATAGAGTGCTATATGATTATGTAACTGAGTTGACCTATTCAAATGACAGTTACATCTGCACTCATGACCTCGTTTAACTGGTCATGTAACCACTATTTTAGGCTATAATAGGGATAATTTTGTGGAGATTAATGGGCCGATTAATTCTCATAATTCCATTTTGACTAGCCATGAGTATCTTCCTATAAATAGGAAATCAAATAAAGCATGAAGGATACACAGAAAACAGATAACACTTACACACGTAAGGTTATTGATTTGTGCCAAAATCACTAACATACATTTGGTCTTATCCCAAGTAGATAGGCTATTGATTATTTCACCCTGTTCTGGGCTCATTACCACCAACAATGCATACCAACACCAATTGTTTTATTATTCTCTTGAGGGTTGATTATCAACACGACTTAGTACCAATCAAACCTAATGCTAAGAAGCCATAAAACCGACTTTGATAACCATCATTAGTCCTTCATACCTCAAAACTGCAATACTCTTAATTACTTCGTGGGGCATAAATATAAGTCCCATAACTTGCTTGAAGCAATACCTCAATTGAGTTCTTTTCATTAGTAAACATTCTTGCATGTCTTTTGCCAGATAAAGTATGTTGCAGGACATGTTTTTCATTTCATGAATAATGCTTTTCAAGTCATATGGTAAGTTCACCAATGTTCATTAAAATCTTCTTAGAGAAGATGACGATGATTTTAGGTATTTTGTGGTGATCGAGAGTGATTTTATGGTGATAGGCTTAAGTATTTTGGGATGAGTTTTGGTAATTTGTGGCGGTGGAGGTAGGAAGAAAAAGATGATGATCATAGTGGTGGAAGTGGTGAAAAGAAAAAGATGAAATGAATAAAAGGGGTGTTTGAGAGTGGTTTTATCACATTGCTTTACATCTTTAAAGATGTAATGTGTCAAGCTTCTCGGAATAGAAGAATGTTGAGTATCATAATTTTTTGACTTAAATATTTTGTGTGAAAATTAACAATAGATGCTCCACTTCTTTTTTTTTCTTCTTTATTATTATTATTATTATTATTATTATTATTATTATTATTATTATTATTATTATTATTATTATTATTATTAAAAATAAATTAAATCTTAATAATTTTTTAAAGAACATTGACTAATGTGTTTCGGCTTTTGGTGATTTTCTTCATATTTGATATCACCATTTTTTTTTAATTAAAAACAGTCAAAGCATCATCATCTTCACCCCCAACCCGGGACTTGGCCAGGTTAACATCTTTCAATAATTGGAATTCAATTTTCACAAAGTCTCCAATAAATCAAATTAAAAAAGTCGGTTCAGAAAAATCAACCCTTTTAACCGTACCATACATATCATTGTCCTTGCACTTAAGTCCGGCAAAAAAAAGTATTTAAATGGGCCTAATCTCAATTCCTTGTACCATGAGCCCCTTAAGATCCTTTTTACCAACATGCTCAAGATAAGGATGCATAGGGACTGATTTGGTGGTAGTTTGAAACTCCCGTACTTTGACTTCCATCCAACCATCGCTCCTCTGATGTGGAATGGCATTCCCTTTGTATCTATTCAGTGGGTTATAACTTTTTTCATCAAGCTTTGGTCCCAAAATTGGGGTGTGTGGAGGGCTTACTAAATAGATATACCAACCGGCATACATGGAACCATCTTGTTCCCACATATACATAGGAGCCTCAAATGTGGATTGGTTTTGTGGGAGTTTGTAGACAAGGTAACTTGCATAGTTTGTTTCAGGTAATACTCTTCGGATTTGATTTCTCCCTTGATTTCGAATTCGTCACCGGCAGTTATTACAATCACTTCTCCAAATCTGCAGAAAAGAAATCATCATATATGTAATATATTCGGAAAGTGTTTCAGGTTTTCAAGTAGTAGCAGCCTGCTAATGCGTTAAGTTGCTTATGTTTATTGTTTAACAGGTGGTCATGACACACCAAACCAAAGTCCTAGATGCTTTGCCATACTGTGGGGTACAAAATCTATTCAGATTTACTAGAAGTCAGTAATCAAGGAGGTATGCACTTATTCATTAACTGATATACTAATCTAGTGAAACTAGCTCACTAGATCACAACACTAACAAAGAAGAGCTTTGATGAGGTTATTTCCTTTGCAATATCACAATGAACAAGATACTAAACACATACCGTTTTCCCTCATTTTATACTAATTGTAGCTAACTATTAGAAGATGACACAAGTTTATTAAAGATTCATAAAAAATATCCCCTAATAGTCAACAAGTTTGAACTTCGTTTAACTTACTCTGCAGCATCAAGAAGGACGTGTGTATTCAGATACACTAGCATCCTGCAAAGTGCAATAGAAGTACGGTATGCCCACCCAAATTGTGAATCATGTATTCATATTAAGTTAAATTGTAAAATAAAATCAGTAACTTGGTTTGGTGATCTACTCTTAAAGTAACTCGCTCTCACCAAACAAAGGCACCAACAAAATCCTCATCAAAAGCTTAAGGGTTATGTTTTCTTAATAAGATGATAATATCTGCCTACAAATTCAATAACACAGGACAACAAACTTAAGAAGCTGAACCAAGAAAGGCTTTGCAAGCTTAAAAGACCCTTGTGTACAAAGTCTATACACTGATACTAACCACCTAGTATATGTTATATGTTTGAGTGGGTTATAATTTTTCTGACAGTAAAAGTTTGCATGTAACTTCACATCGATGCTTTAACTTAATTCCATCTGGGCTGATGTGAGCACATAAATCCAATGCTACAGAAGTAGAGGTAAGAGTCATGTTTATATAAAATCCCATACTCACGCACTATGAGAGAGCAGCCTGAGCTCAAAGCTTCCAAACTTGGTGACTTGTGAGCTAATTACTAGCCTACTGAGCATTCTCAAGTCCAACCAATATTTTCATGAGGAAACATCATTTTTACCAATCTTGGAATCATTTGGACATTTGGTAAGTATTCACCTAGTTGTGTATGGTAATTTCCATCACTATAAGAACAAAAACAAAACCGAACAGCAGGGACGGAGCCAAGTATGGAGTGGGGTGGGCCATAGCCCATCTTGAAATTTCAAATTTTTTTTACTTTACTATAGATATGTAGAGATATTTGGCGTACTTGACGATTTTGACCCACCTTGCTACCCTAACTTATTTTGAGTCACCATTCATAAAAGTAAAAAAGATTAGAGCAGTAATTTCTAACATCTAATATCAAAACTGAAATACTAAAATTGTCATAGCCCGATATTTATTAGTAGCAAACATGTAATTGTCACTAAAATCGTGAAATTAGTGTTTAGCAACTTGTTCATTAAATAATTATCACGATATCAATGTGTAATTAGTTTTTTCGGTACTTTCTTGGCCCACCCAAGTAACAAATCCTTGCTTCGTCACTGCCAAACAGAATAATTATACAAAGGACTGCTAATTCGCTGTTCGGCTATTGAGCATGTGCGACAAATAAAGTGAGTTGGTATTCTTATGAATGTGAATAACATTGGTAGCTTGATACTGGGACTGCTCTTTTGAGGGTATCATTAAATATAAATGGCGTCATCAAATTATAGACAAAAGCTACATTTAACAAGACTCCTAGCTCCTTAAAGTTACCAGGCTAAACAAGATAAGTAGAGTTTCATGAACTCATCACCTTATAAGTTCTATATTCAGAATGCTTTATGATAAGAGCAGTGTAACATATTCAAACCAAACAAAAGCGCTTGTTTACCTACTCCTCTTCTTTGAACCAGACACTTCTTTGGAATTTCCAATAAAAAGGCCCATTTGCTTATTAATGTGTCCATTGAAAATAATTATTCATACAACCATATATTTATGCGCCATATTAATAAATTACACAAAAATACATAACAAAAACGGAAAACACATGCAAGACCTTATAACATGAACTAACCTGCATCAGGTTTTACTTTTTCAGTATTAATTGTTCCTCCTCGAACAAAAGCTTTTGAACCAGGTGCAGAATCCCCTTGAAATGATTCGAGAAACTTAGCGTATAAATGGGCTGTTTCATCTTCATCCCTCTGCATAATTATCAAATTCTCTGTCAGACTCGCACTAAATACAAGACTGCACAACCTTAATAAACATCCACAAAGGTTGCACTTTTTTCTTCGCCTCTTCTTCTTCACGATGCTTCTGAAAAGGTGTCTTCTTCCGTGTGATTGAGAAAGAGCTCATCTTTTCGCAAAAACCCTTTTATCTATATGCCCAAAAAAGCATCAAGATTGAACATACACATTAGTTTGTAAAAGAACGCAAGTCTTAAAATTTGCTTATTTTGGAAACTAGTTTAATACTTACAAATTTGAATTAAAACTAACGATGGTAAAAAGAAAATTTTAGTTTCATCTTAAATATCAAACATCATAAGAACAAAATCCAAATTAACACTAAACACCACTCTATCATCAGTACTAAATTGACCTCAATTTTTTTTTTATCTCGAATCAACGATTTGCATATGTAATTTAATCTCAAGCCCCTAATTTCACACCAAAGCTTCTATATTTATACTAGTATTAGACAAGAAAAACTTTATACCCTCTTTCCTGAAACCGAACAATCCTAAAATCACACAATCAATTGAAGGTATCCAAGTTAATTTTTTGTGCAATGTAAGGTGTTTCGACTTATCGAAAGTGGTTATGGGTAATAATTTAGCCGTTTTGAAGCCCAACTTGAATGATAACATCTTTCGAAAGTCAGAAAAACCTAAGATTGCAAATAAACTAAGTTCGGTAATTATCCCTATAATTATTTCAACATTGAGGGGGTATTTGCTTATGAGCTTATTTGATTTCGGCTTTTTTTTTTCAAAAGCCCCAAATTTCCGGCTTATTTTGAGACTTATGGGCTTATATAAGAACAGAAGTTTCAAAATAAGCCGGAAAATTAGGGCTTATGAAATATAAGCCGAAAACAAATAAGCTCACAGTCTAAGTAGCAATAATCTAATTTGAAAACCCTAAATTCACAAACTTAGGAGATTTAATTTGATGTGATAGAGACTGATGAAATTTACCGGTGAGGCGGTGATTTATGGTCGGAGGAATATTCCGGTGACCTGACCGGTGGACTTGTGAAATTAAGTTCCGGTGGATTGTGAAACAAATGGTGTTTTATTTCAGCCTTTCTTTGCTTTGTTACGGTTTTTTAATCACACTTTTTTTTTCCTTCTTTCTTTTACCAAAAAAACAACAGACCGAATGTCGCGGGGCTACGGTAAGTAGAAAATCAACGGATCGTATCCTTATTTCTAACATAAATCCGAAAATAGAAAGAGTGCTTTTAGAAAGACTCAAACAATGATAAGTATCCGAGTGATCGGACTCAAAATTTTAGAGAGGATGTTGCACAATTTTCTTTTTCTTTTTTTCTTTTTTTTTTATAAAATAATTATAAGTACTAAAGTTGCAATGTAGATATTTTATTTGATAAATTATAGTAGCACATGCCTTGAAAATACATGTTTTATAAATAAAATCACACTTTATGACCTAAAATCGGGTGTGGCACAGCTCCTATGTAAGTCTGTCCCTGAGTGAGAGAGCTCATAATATAATGCATGTGTGAAAGTGTGCAACAAGAAAGAAGAGACTAAAAGACAGAAGATGAAAAGCAAGCAAATAAGCATACAACGTTGTTGTTCCTCCCCCCCCCCCCCCCCCAAAAAAAAAAAAAAAAAAAAAAAAAACATACCCAATGTCGCGGTGCTACGGTAAGTAGATGATAAAGATTTAAAACATACCATTTTAAGGGTTATTTAGTCCCTAAAGTCATATGTATTTGATCAAATATTTTCCTAAATAGTTTCTTCTTGCATTTTAGGTACTTGGGACGAAAAATATGAAAACCGGGGAGTTTATGGCTATTTTGGACGAAGATTTCGCATGTTTGAGAATGAGACCATGTGGGGGCTGAAGATTTCGTTTATTATTATTATTATTATTATTATTATTATTATCCACTCAAAAATTGTTTTCCAATGTAAAGAAGTGATTTCCACTCATAAAGTAAAAGAATTTAATTCACTGAGTTTGTATATAAACTAAACACCCCAAGAATTGTAAATCTCCACTTTGTTATTTCATCAGCTATCAAAAAAAGGAAATGAATTCATTTTCTTTTCTTTGAGCTCATTTCCCCCCAACTAAACATGCCCTAATGATATCTCACAATCTTGACTACATTTCTAATAGAAATCCATAACACCGTTGTGCAGTCTTACATCCTCTCATTTGAGATCAATTAGAGTTGGAATCCAAACTCATAATTTAATTTTTTTGGCCTCGATTGATGAAGGAAAATGATGACATAATTACAAAATTTTGGATATCCCTACCTCATATAAAAGATTGTGTGTGGAATCACATCTCCGGTCAAAACTCCCAAAATAAAACACGTGTCCATGAGAAAAATCACAGCCATACGATCTGCTCTGTTTTCCCACAAAAAACAAATCTTTATGAATCAAGTTTCCCCGGATCTCATTAGACCTAAATCCTTTTCCAAAAAGTATAACCCTCCCTTTAATCAATCATCATATAAACCTTATCAATAAAAAACGAACATCAACCTTCCTGTAAATCATCATTTTAATCACAATATGAAAAAAAATTATGGAGCCTAATTGGGTATTAAGGTTTTTTTTCCAGTTTCGGGTCGTTTATATTTGTTTTTGATGAATTTTATTACACCAGGCGAGTATCCGTGCATAGCAGCGGAAATTCCTAGCAGTACACAATTAATGATATACGATATTGTGGTAAGTGGTTCATGTAATGTTCAAAATAGAGCGTGAAAAGATTAATACATCATGTTGATATTCATAACCATATGTTGAACATCGATACAAAAAACTGCAACATTTATACTAATAAAACTACAACTGAAGTAAACAAAGCTATCAATATCCAACATCAAAGTAATACATCTAATACATAAACCAATAGTAGAGTAAACCATCAGCTTTTAGTTTTCCTTCATTGCCATTATCATTTGCCATAAGCCTTAAGATATTGTGTTGTACGTAACCATCTTCAAAACTACACTTACTGATATTAATAATCTCATGCTGAAGTTCAAAATTAGAATCTGCTACGTTTGAAACAGTAATCCGACAATTGAAATCAACAAAACTATCAATACAACCCTTAATACCCAAGATCAAAACAAAGACTCTTTCTAGAGTGCATTGATTGTAACCTTGGCTTAATTTTGTAACACCCCAACCTGATAAGGGTAGAAGTATTACGTTATGGTGGCATATCAAAGCAAACACAAGCATACAACATACGTAATACAAAGGAATCTCAAAGGTTACAAAAGAATAATCTGAAATACAGGGTTACCAAAAGAGAACAACAACGAACTACTAAGTCTGAAATGTAATTCTCTTATAGTCATCTCTAATCCATAATATAGCTATCAAGGTGAAGTCCACTAAGCTCTTAAGCACTCTTCACTCATATCCCAGCTTCCCTCTAAAACCTTCCGCGGGAAAATAAATGCGGCTGAGCTTAAAAAGCTCAGTGAACATATATAAACAAATGAAAACTAATAAACAAAGAAAACCGCAATTGAATTCGAAATGAATCCAAGCAAACCTGTTGAGACGAATATCAAAGAATATGGAACACATGATAAAATCAACAGAACACGATCAAAGGGAATACGTATAAGGAATATCAAATGAATCAAAGAAAAATGAAGAATCATAAGTGTAAGCAAATGAACTAAGGAAAGCTTAAGTCAATAACAATAAAGAAGTTAGAACAACAAGGATCACATATATATTAGAAGTAACAGAAATGCCCAACAATTATATATCAAATTGTACATAGAGTAGCTATCTCGATGTACCACATGTGAAATGGAGTGTACTGCACACACATACCCATTCACCAAATTCAAAACAAACAAAGTACCTAGGATGCATCCATACGCTCCCTACAGAACAAACATATATGCACAAAGCTCTAGGCAAAGTAAACAAATACAATAATAATTATAGGCCTGAATAGCTAGCTTAAAGGGAACGCTGTGGACTAAAACCCACCTCCACAGATAGTGTCAATACCACTGGTGCATCAGTGGCAAGGCCATGGACTCCCCATGACTGGCTACAATTTAATCAAATAATGGGCAGCATATAAGGGCATAGGAATGCTATAAGAAATGAAACATAGCATACAAAAAATATCAAAGTAAATCATAACAGAAATGGATCGGTCAAATATGGATCATACAAAGGGATCATAGCAATGGTTCAAGTCAAAGGTCCAAATCAAAGATTCATATTATGAGGTTCAAATCAAAGGTTCATAATAGCAAAAGGGTTCATAGCAAGGTTCAAAATTTCAAGTTAAATAATCAAAAGATGTTAAAGAAAGTCATGAGAAATCTTAGAGAATAAAACAGATTAAGGACTTTTGAAAATTATTTAAAACCTTTTTATCATAAAAGTATTCCTTTAAAAACACATTTCATAAAAGTCATAAAACCTTGATATAAAACTGGCATCATATCGTAATCACATAAGTCATTTCAAAAATAGTTTTTCTCAAGAGTCATCAGGTTATATTTTTTTTAAAGGGGTCTTCCTACGAAATTATACTATCAAATGAACCATGGATATCAGGCGTATAAAGATCAGAAATCATAATAGTGGCAACGGAACGGATCATGAGTCATAAGAAACCTTACTGAAAGGTTAGAATATCTATACCTTAAACCGCAAATGAAACCATATCAGAAACAAGGATAGGAAGAAACTCCTTCTTCAGCGAATCTACACGAATTAATGGTCGTCTTATTATTTATAAGCTCATTTTAAATCAAGTTACTCCTATTAGGTTTCTTTCTATTTTTAGAAACTTTACATTTTTAGTAACTTGCCAAATATTGTAAATTTCCAAAAATAGTAACTTTCCAAATTAAGTAAGTTTCCTAAATTAGTAATTTATACTTTAGGGTGACAATTTAATAATCTTTAAGGGGTCAAAATAACCAATATAGTAGTCTAGGTTTAAATATGCCAATCTCGTAAAGTTTAGAGTTTATAATTGTAACTTTGAAATTCTATGATGTTAATTTGAAACTAGCTTTAGAGATTAGGGATAACATATGTAAATTAGTATTATAAAATGCCATAATGTACATAGCATGAATTGTTGTTAATATTTACAAGACAGAAAACGCATATTGTGTCTTCTCCGACTAGTTTTTAACAGATCCTTTTTCCCTTTTTTTTTACTTGTATAGTCTTTATTTCGATCATGCTTAACTCATCTAAACGGATCAATATAGTAGACATAGACCAATTATATAAATGATTCGACCAGGTTTTCTCCGACTCATGTTTGCATACATGTTATATTTTACGGTTGAATAATCTCTAACTTACGAATGGTTTTAAGAATATAATTTTGAATAACATGCGGTTTGTATTGAAAAGATAGGTTTCAAGATATACCTTTAAGCTATACGAGGTCAGATTGTGACCGGAATAGGAGACGAGATTGAACCGACCCAAACACAAGGACTATGATCAACAGAAATAAAACCAAAACACATGCTCGAACATGAACTCAATACTCCAACGAACGAGCGAGAAACTACCACAAACACCAACCGATCAAATCAACTCGTGTACAAAATTCCAACCACGGACCACACCGAGGTGAGCCGTAACCGCACCATGATTTTTTTTAAACACTCAAACGTTTTATTTTGCAACGATGGCAATGCTTTCATTTTCGTTTGGGATAGGTTATAGAGTAATGGCATGAATTATGCATTTATAGATATGTAACGTGTACTAACTTTTCGAAATGAAAAAAAAAAAAAAAAAACTTGGTCCGAAAAAAAAAACGCTGACAACTTTAAATTTAATAGACTTATAAAGGTTAAGTCATATCTCTTATTTTCTTTTGAGATCTCACTCGTTTTAAATAGATGATACAGTTGTTTTGGTGTGGTCCTTATCAAAATAAAACATATGGAACAAAAATCGGATCCCACAAGAAATAAGGAAAACGTGTGAGGATAAAGAGCTAAAATCTTGTAATTTGTTTAGAATAGCTTAATATGGACGTATACACAAACGTGTATAGAGATCAAGTGTTAGGAATTTCGGATTATTGTTACCAAAATAAACGTATATAAGGATTCTTAGTAAATCAAATATTGTTCCTTCTTAACAAATCAAATATTGTGATTTCTGTTTCATTGGACGAGTTATAGGGCTGAAAATATGTAATTCATATCTCTTCATTAAGTGTAATTTGTGAGTTAAGGCTAAGAATCGTGTGATGTGATTTGGAAATTTTAACAAAGTTCAGGCAATCTTTACATAACATATATTGGGGATCTTGAAAGTGACCACATATATAGTTAGCTTAAATAAACGAAAAAGGTTTGATTTGATTAATATTAAAAGGTACAAGTTTGGTGGGCGTGTGTATGGTGATGGGGAGCGTGTGTTTTGTTGGTTCGAGGAAGAAAGCGGGAAGTGAGGTGGCAAGGATGAAACCGGATACTGGTTATGCAAGTGGAATATTACCCACTTAGAAAAAAAAAATACAACTTTTTTGTCCTCAGAATAAAAAATTTTAGTTCACTACCTTGAAGATGAAATTGTGACAAGTATAGTAATTTTTATTTTTTTATTTTATTTTATTTTATTTTTTTAATTATTTGCCCAAGAAACATTTACTATGGGTCAAATTGCATAAAAAGATACTAGACTTATGAATTTTAATTTAAGTATCCAACATATTTTATTTTATTTATTTACTAGTTATAATGCCCGCGCACGCGCGAGGTTTTTTTCTAAAATTTTTAATAATGTATTTTTATCTATCATGTTTTATTTATTTAGTGCCTTATATTAATAACTGGTGAATCAAAAACTTTTTATAATTATGTTCCATGTACGTTGTAGTAGTTCGTATATGGCATTTTCATAGACATGGTCATCTTTATGTATAAAGTTTAGCTTCCGCATATTGTGTTTGTATATCGATAATTAGTGTTTTTTAATTATGTTTATGTTTTTGTACAAGAGCACCTATGGTTCCAGTTTTGGAGTGGTTGTTTGATATTGGTCGTTTGTGCTATCATGTAACTTTTAAAGTAAAACAGAAGTGATTTGGAGGCCTAAAGATGTGCCTAAATTCATGACTTAACCTACATGGTATCAATACTGTTGGCTGCAGCAAGGGACCCGCCTTTTCACAAACCAACATTATCATGCCACATATGTCTAGGCATGAATTTAGTCACATATTTTAGGTCTCCTAATCATTTTTCTTTATATATATACACAATATTTGAAAGGTGTTATGAATTCGTTTATTTCGAGAAAATATTAGACACGAAGCTGGACTCTTAAATGTATGTGGTGTTTATCAAGCCACAAATTGTAATTTAAATTTCAACATAAATGAGTTAACGTATTCAGATTTTAGGCGTATTTTCTATAATGGGCATACTTAAAAAAAAAAACATAATAGGAAACGTGTCAAATGGTTCAAATGTCTCAAGATGTACAAAGGTAATCCGTTGTTTGGAGTAATATCAAGGGTTTCAAATTCCGTTCACCTGATCATAATTAAAAGATTAGCATTTTAGTGCACTAATATTACCAAATACAAACTTACATCTAACATAATCACCTCTTTTTCGAATATGGGTTGTCATCATCATCAACATCATCTATACTAACTTGATTTGCTTGTCTAGGAGATTGCAAAAGGGTTCCACTCGCTTCTAAGTTAGAATTATGGCCATTACTTCCAAAAATGCCTTCAACAATTATAAAGAAACCAAATAGAGATTAGAAGATAAAAGTGATTTAGTTAAACAAACATGGGAAGTAAAGGTGGCAAGATGGGTCTGCTTGGAGGCTCATGTCACAGGTCAAATCATGCTTTGATTGACCAAGGTCATCTTAGTACAGGCCAGGCTAGGCTCACACAAAAACTTTTTTTGACCAGATTTTAAAATTTAACAATGTTTAAACCCGATTACCCAATTGACCCATCCTGTTAAACCTAAATTCATTCATTTGGCCCCATTCGACCGGCCTGAGATAAAACATCAATCCAAAATGACCCATACATAATGGGTGAAAATGCCATCTCTGATTAAGAAGGAAGAGCATTAAAAGCTCCTGCAATTACCTGCTTGATAAGATGCATATTGAAGTTTATTAGGATTTTTCTTCTTGTGATAGCCTAAGAGCACCAACACTAAATCGACAACTAGGTTGAGGTTTGAGATGATCATGTGTGCCCTTATACACAATCTCTATTATTTGTCCTCTATCTACGGTTATGGTTGAAACAAATTGATGAAAAACCTAATGTCAGCATGGTTTTGATGACGTAATAATGTTTGATGACAACCATCCTAGAATCACCTGCATCACATTTAATCACAATATAAAAAATCAAGTGCCTCTTATTATTGCCTAAAACATAAGCATATCTAATAAGTAAATCCCAAACACAGCTAGTAATTTCTCTATATACCCAAAACACTAAAACTTAAAAATCACAATAATAAGATAATTATCATGTCATAGACTGTAAATTTAAATTCGAATTCATTAATTTTATAACGTAATCAATTATAGATATTCCAAAAACATTGTTAGAACAATTAAACATACACAAATCTGACTAAAATACATAAAACTCAAATACATCCTCAGTAGGTTCTAAGATTTACCTGAATCGTAAACTAAATCCTCAATTTTAGAGTGTTTATGTAAATAACTGAATAGGCCATTTTAGATCTTTAATCGCAGTTTTGACTTAGGGTTTTGGTAAATTGAGGGCTAAGAAGAAGAAGCGGGTCGTGACTTGAGTTGGGAGCTTGGGAATGCTTCTTAAGTTAATGATTTCCGGTTAATGGGTGCTTATGATGTAGGATATGGTGAATAAGGCAAAGAGTGCGTTTATTTTTTCTAATTTTCTTTTAGATCCAAAAGTATTAATTATGAGCCACAAAGTACTTGTGTATCTTGTATTTGCTTATACATCTGATTAGAAAAATGAATATTAATGAAAAAGTTGCTAAATTAGGTAGTATTTGGGATTTTTTATTAAAAAAAAATATATTTTACTAATTAAATTATTACATAATAAGGTATGAATTGATTTTTTTGAAATGGAAATTTTTTGGGTTTTGTCTTATTAGGAAAAAGATTTTTTTTTTTTTTTTTTTTTTTTTAACTTAAGGTATCAATGTTTTAAAAGTGTATGACTTAGTATTTTTTACCCGAATCTCCAAACAGTTACCCTTCTTGAACATCTCATATTGTGATTCACCATCATCAAACACCATTAAAATTCTTTATCACAGCCAATCAAGCCAGACCAAATGACTATTTCTAAATGTTTAACAGGCCCTTCGTTCCACATCTCCACCGGTCCGGTCACCGGAATATTCCTCCGACCACCACCACCATCATCACCGATCACAAATCACCGCCTCACCGGTAACTCTCATCAATCTCTATACTTACAAAAAACTAGGGTTCCTTTTTTAATCACATCAAATTAAACGTTTAGAGGCTAATTAGTACTAATTTTATAAATTTTGAACCTTTTGTGTCAATTTAGCGTTTATGATTGTTTTAATTTTATAAAGTTTGAACCTTTTAGGCCGTTTGGATTAGCTTATTTAGCTGGCTTATGGGCTTATTTGTCTTTGGAAAAAAAGCTGATAAGCTCACTTTTTAGAGCTTATTAAGTTTAGAATTATTATTGGCTTAAGCCAATAATGTCAAGTTGATAAGCTTCAATAAGTGAGCTTATTGGCTTTTCCAAACTCAAATAAGCCCATAAGCCAGCTAAATAAGCTGATCCAAACACCCCTTAAGTTTATGATTGTTGTAATTTCATAAATGTAAAAGCTTTGACAGGGATATGTTTAGGGGGTGTTTGGATTAGATTATTTTATCGGAATAAATTAGCGTTGGAGTAGTGGGTCGCCTTGCTGTTGTAATGTGTTCTTTTTGGTTTGATATTGAAAGGGTGCCGTTAAGGGGAAAAAAAAAAGATTGTTTATGGGCTTATGAGCTTGAGCTTATGGCGTATTAAGTCCACACCCTATAAGGCGTAAGCACAATGTGACATGCTCGTAAGTTTATGATTGTTGTAATTTGATAGATGTAGATTGTAGAAGCTTTGGTGTTAAATTAGATGAGTTTAGTTTTTTGAATCGAGCTTTGTTATGTGATGACACACATATATGTTTTGGGGGCGTTTGTTTGAGCTTATATAGTGGGCTAATGACTTATTATAAGGTCATTTTTTGTGGCTTGTTTTGAAACTTTACGTCTTATATAAGCTTATCATGTCATAATAAGCTTATTAGTCGAAAAGTTTCAAAATAAGCCACAAAAAGTGAGCTTATGAAACATAAGATGAAAACCAAATAAGCTAGAGGCGTGCTATATAACCTTAGACAAACACGCCCTTTATGGGCTTATTGGAATACTAAAAATCTGGAAATGACGATAAGCTCAACTTTATGGGCTTTGTTATGTCCATAAGATCAAAATGGTATGATCACATGCTTAAAAAAACCAAGCTTTTAGTTTTTCGGCTTCTCCAAAATTTAATAAGCCGATAAGCTCATAAAATGAGCTAATTTAAACATCGTATTATGGATCAAAATCGATCTTTTAGATTTCGGCTTTTGAGATTATACAAGTTTTTACGCCTCATACTTATATGCTCTTATAACAAGTAGGGTTGGATCAGTTGGAAAACCCCTTGCCTCTCAACCTAGAGGTCAAGGGTTCGATCCTCACTCCCTACAAAAGGCCGGAGGTCCTTTTCTACCTTTGGTAGAACCGGAAGCAGCCTCTCTACCTTAGGTAGGGGTAAGGCTGTCTACGTCTCAACCTCCCTCATACACCGTCTTGACGGTATTGGGACCCATAACCCGTGGAAGACGGTATTGGGAGTTACTTTACTTTACTTTACTTTACTTATATGCTCTTATCCTATACCCAACACATGGATGATACATATCTTGCTCATGAATATATTTAATTACTTATCTACACACATTCTTGCCGGGGGTCTTTTTGGAAGCAGTTCCTTTACCCTCGGGTAAGGGTGTGACTGTCGACATTCTCATACCCCGCTCCGGCATGACTGGGATATGCTTTTAAATTTCGTATATTAACCTTCTTTTGAGATGATAAGGTGTCTTGTAGGTCTAATTTGTTGTGTGTAGTGTGTTTGGTTTTTATGTGTACTTTGATTTGGATTTGTTTAACTTGGGATCTCTAATTTCAGGATAGAGTATATAAAACGTTTGCTTGTATAACTATTGCTGTATTGCGTGATTGTGTCGTTGAATGTAATTGTTATCGTCAATGATTTTAAATGGTGTAAACAAAAGATGTCAAGTTAGATGGTGCTTGGGATTGCCTTGTTTATTTCTGCTTATTGGTACATGGTTATTTTAAAGTGCTTATCCGAGATGAAACTATAAAGCATAGTCACATAATTCGCTGAAGAGGGAGAGTACCACGAATTGGTACGGGGTGTACCGAAACGCGGTACACCAGCGTTCCATACGTTGTTGGTTCAGCGTAACAAAAAGCAATGGTTCAGCGTACCAAAAGGCAATGGTTCAGCGGTCCAAAAGCAATGGTTCAGCGTACCGAGGCGGATTTTCTTTTTTTTTGAGCCAAATCAGTCAATAGTATTGATTTTGTACCTTGAATCGATTTACTTTTAGGGTTTTTAACCCCATATAGCGCCGGATTCGTGATTTCCGGCGACGAATTCCGGCGGCGGCGGTGCAACATCAGCCAGAAACCCAAGGAGGAAGAGAGGAAAGAGGGAAGAAAGATATAACGGCTGGAACTTTGTTTTGCTCTTTTAGGGTTTTGATAAGTTTAGACTTTTTAACATTTAACCCCTCTATCTTTCACTATTTTACATTTAGTCTCAAAAAGTTTAAAATAAGTTTGTGTATTTAAACATTTGACCCCCTCTATCTTTAATAGTTTACATTTAAGTCTTAAACTTATATATAAAAGTTTATAAAGTATGTATATAAAATATATAAATACTTATTAAAACTTGTATATATATAATTTCTATATTTTTTTTAATTCCGCCTCGACCTTACGCCTCGGTCCGCCTCGAGGCTTACGCCTCTTGAGGCGGAGGGAAAACGCCTCGAAACTCGTTTCCGTACTTTTAAACTTTGAGTTTATCTTTATGTTATGAAATTTATAAATTTTGTTAACTAATGTTTTTGTTACAACGTACCAAAATACATGGTACACCGTACCGATACGTACCCATGCGTACCGAAATGAGTATACCCCCCACGTACCGAATTCGTCATCAAGAGCGAATTGCGTACCAGAACCGCGTATGGTTTAGATAGTAAATTTTCTTACAAAATAGTTGTTTTGGTTTAAATTGCCTTCGTTTACAAAATAAGTAAATCCAAGGTCCAAACACTTGCATTCTTTCACAAAATATTGTGTTTGTTTTATCTTGATGTTTTTGGTCATACAGGTAAAAGCGTTTTGGCGAAAAGATGAGTTCTTTTTCAATTACACGGAAGAAGACGCCTTTTCAAAAGCATCGCGAAGAAGAAGAGGCGAAGAAAAAGGTATGGCTATTGTGGACGTGTGCAATTGTGTCTATTTAGTATGAATTTGACCGAAAGTTTAATAAAAAAATGTATTTATGTAGAGGGCTGAGGATGAAACAGCCCGTCTTTATGCTGAGTTTCTCGAGTCGTTTCAAGGGGATTCTACACCTGGGTCAAAAGCTTTTGTTCGAGGAGGAACAATTAACGATGAAAAAGTGAAACCTGATTAGTTCGTGTTATAAGGTCTTGGATGCATTTTCGGTTTCTGTTATTTAGTTTCGTGTTATTAATTAAAATGGTGCATAAATATGGTTGTATGAATGGTTTATTTTCAACGGACACATTAATAAGCAAATGGGCCTTTTTATTCATGCGCGAACGCAGGTGGAAATTCCAAAGAAGTGACTGGTTCAAAGAAGGGGAGTAGGTAAACAAGCGCTTTTATTTGGTTTGAATATGTTACATGCTCTTATCATAAGGCATTCTGAATATAGAAATTATAAGGCGATCAGTTTATGAAACTCTATTGTCTTGTTTAGGCTGGTAACTCTAACTCTCTAAGGAGCTAGGAGTCTTGTTATATGTAGCTCTTGTCTATGATCTAACGCCATTTATATGTAATGATACCCTCAAAAGAGCAGTCCCAGTGTCAAGCTACCAATGCTATTCACATTCAAACGAATACTAACACACTTTATTTTACACACATGCTCAATAGCTGATTAACAATCACTAGTAGTCTGTAGTCCTTTGTATAGTCTACTTTCTTTTGGTTTTTTTTTATGGTGATGAAAATTACCATAGGCAACTAGGTGCATGCTTTCCAAATGAGCCTGAGATTGGTAGAAATGAGGTTTTCCTTATGAAATTGTTGGTTGGACTTGAGAATGTTCAGTAGGCTAGTGTTTAGCTGGCAAGTCACCAAGTTTGGAAGCTTTGAGCTCAGGCTGAACTCTCAGAGCTTGAGTCTGGGTTTATATATAAATGTGACTCTCACCTTTACTTTTGTACCATTGGATTTATGTGCTCACATCAGCTCAGATGAAATAAAGTTAGATCATTATGACCCACTCAAACATATAACTTACCATATATCTTGCATAGACTTGGTACACAAGGGTCTTTTAAGCTTGCCAAGACTTTCTCGGTTCATCTTGTTCAGTTGACCATATAAGTTAGTTGCCCTATGTTATTGAATTGTAGGTGGTTATATCACCATTTTATTAAAAAGACTTAACACTTAAGTTTTTGACGTGGAATTTTTAGGCGCCTTTGATTGGTGAGAGCGAGTTACTTCAGGACTAGATCACTAAATCAAGTTACCTATTTTGTTTTACACCTTACTGAATATAAATACATGATTCATAATTTGGGTGGGCATAGTGTGTTCCATTGCAGTTTGCAGGGTGCTAATATATCTGAATACACACATCCTTCTTCTTGATGCTGCAGAGTAAATTAAATGAAGTCCAAAGTTGTTGACTATTAGGGGATATTTTGTATGAAGCATTAATAAATAGGCATATGTATGTGAGTTTAGTACTCACAAATTAAGTGTTGAAAATTATGTATTGTTATATTTTTTCCCTGCAGGTATGTTCCTTCTTTCTTACCCCCTCCCATGGCAACCAAGGGTAAAGAAAATGAAAAACAGGTTAGTGAACTGCTGAAACATTTCTATGCTACTACCTTGTTGACTTTTTGCATAGTTGCATTGCGTGTTCGACTTTTTTTGTAGCTGATTGTAACGGATTTTTACTACTGACAGAAGGACGAAGAGAGGCCAAAAGAGAAAAGCAAAGGGAAGGCGAGGAATATAGACTATTTCATGGAGGAGTTAAAACATGAACAAGAAATGAGAGAAAGAAGAAATCAAGAGCGCGAAAACTGGCAGGACGGACGTCCAACTTCAACGGTAAGATATGATTTTATTAGGAAGTTCATCATTAGTCAACGAGTTGCCCCTAACTACATATCTAGTCAAATATTGCAATGCATACATTTTCAACCTTGTTTGGCATTTATATAAAGAGGATTTCATATATAAATAGACCATAATCTCATTTAAATCACATATACTTGTATCTTATTGTCTCAGCTATCTAGTCGGTTTGATGAGTTGCCTGATGAATTTGATCCGAAGTTTGGTTCCTTTGATGATGGAGATCCTCAGACCACCAATCTTTATGTCGGAAATCTTGCACCTCAGGTGAGATCGTGATGCTAATATGGTACTTTAGTTGGTGAAAAAATGCAAGCTGACCTTTTCTTTCTATGGTCAATACATTTCAGGTAGATGAAAATTTTCTTCTGCGGACATTTGGAAGATTTGGACCCATTGCTAGTGTGAAGATAATGTGGCCAAGGACAGAAGAGGAGCGAAAACGACAAAAAAACTGTGGTTTTCTGGCTTTTATGAACCGTGCAGATGGACAAGCTGCAAAAGATGAAATGCAAGGTTAAGCCCTTCCAAATAGTATAAGAGCTAAAATTCTTGTTTAAATGAGAGTAGAGGTGAACAATCTGATTCGTATATTTATGTAGAAATTTTCCAGCTATACCGGTAATGTCAACTTTTACGTGTCACACAGATGGGAGATTATATGAATTGAAGTTCTAGAAATGTTTAGTTGAATCATTTATGGAGCTTCTAAGTTGCAAACTTTCTTAGCAAGAGTGATAACTGAATATTGTACTTAATGTTTCAGGGGTGATTGTTTATGATTATGAATTGAATATTGGGTGGGGTAAATCCGTTTCTCTCCCTTCTCAATCACTCCCTGCTCCTCCTCCAGGACAAATGGCCATCAGGAGTAAAGAGGTATGCTTTATGATATGTTTGTAAAAACTTGCTATGAGTTTTAGGTTAAGTGGATGATATAAAACATTAATGACTTGTGCGGGTCTTATGAGTGACCTTTTGTGGTTTGCAGGGTGCCACTGTGATCTTGTCCGGTCCATCTGGTCCTCCCATTACTTCTGTTCCTAGCCAGAACTCTGAGCTGGTAAGTTGACCTATAGGTTGAATATATCTTACACTACCTTTGTAAGCAAAAGCTATTTTAAGGTACTGATATTCTAACCTTGGTGATTAGGTTCTTACTCCCAATGTGCCCGACATAACAGTTGTTATGCTTGAGGATGCCCGCCTTAGAAAAGTAATTGATAAAATGGCTCTTTACGTTCTTGATGGAGGTTGTGCTTTCGAGCAAGCTGTAATGGAGAGGGTCCGTGGGAATCCTCTTTTTAGTTTTTTGTTTGAACTCGGCTCTAAGGAGCATACTTATTATGTTTGGAGGCTTTATTCCTTTGCTCAGGTACATGGTTAACAAGCAACACTTATAATTGAACCCTATAAAAGGGAATGGCAGCTTGAGATATATGTGGATTGAAAGATTAATATTTGCTCTCACAAATGCAAGGTGATACGATGCATAGGTGGCGAACTGAACCTTTTATCATGATAACTGGTAGTGGGAGGTAATAATTGCCGGAAACATATCTTGATACTTCCTTTACATATCATGCATATGTTATATAAATCAGTGATTTAAAAAACAAAATTTGGTACCTTTTGCTAGATGGGTCCCACCTGCTCTGCCAAAAGACAAGAGTCCAGAGAATGAGGAGACGGGAGCTACATTTGCTGCTGGAAGAAGCAGGGTACAATCTTGTTATTTATTTTCTTTTGTCAATCTTACATTAGCCAGGTGCAATTAAGTTATTTATTGTACTTATTTTCCTTTATCTTCGTGCAGCGTGTGGAGACTGAACGTACATTGACTGATGCACAAAGAGATGAATTTGAAGATATGCTCCGTGCTTTAACATTAGAAAGAATCCAAATCAAAGAAGCAATGGGTTTCGCTTTAGATAATGCTGATGCTGCTGGAGAGGTATCCTGACACTAAAAGTTATTAGTTATAAGTCTTTACTAGATTTTATTTATTTATTTATTTATTTATTATATAGCTTTACATTAATAATCATGGTTGTTTAATTGTCCCACACGTGCAGACAAAAGTTGAGACAGATTGAGGTGTCTTTGATTGAGTACCGTGAATCCCTTGAAGAACGAGGATTAAAGAAAGAAGAAATTGAAAAGAAAGTGGCGGCACATCAAAAACAATTACAGTACAAGTATGGCTTAACGGATCATAATGAAGATTCATCACACAAGAGTGAGTTTTAAATTGTCAGGGTTTAAGCTTTTGGTAATTTTGTTGAATACATATAATTTTTTAGTAACCACAGGGACGTCATCAGAAAGAAGGGAGAAAAGAGATGATTCACGTGAATCTTCAAGAAAGCGTCAACGAAGCCATCATGACAGTGAAAGCCCACAGCGTAAATCATCAAGTAGGGATCGGGAAAAGGGTAGAAGTTATGATTCACATACTGAAAGAGAGAAGGAACGAGACCATGATAGAGATAGACGCAGAGACAAAGACAGGGACAGCAGGAGAAGATGAATTGAGTTGGAATTCGTAGGTATGATCGATTTTGTCATGAATCAAAACAGACTTTTACAATGTATCAGCTTCTTTGAGCTTGTGTTATGTTATGTTTGACATAATTGCAGGTTATTCATGGTTTAGCTGTTTAAATCCTTTGGTTTTGGTTGCAAACAACTGCAGCAGTAGCAACATGTGGATAATGATGATGATAGTCCCACAATGTTTCCTGCTCGTGATGGACATTCTGGAATTTACATGAAAAAAACTCGGATTCATCCTCTTGTTCACGTGGTATGATTAATGAATCGTATTTGCTGTAAACAGCATGGTAACTTTTTTTTGCATCTTGTCACGGATCTGATTGGTTTGTTGTACGTACAAGAAAGTATTTTGTGTTGGTGCTTTGAACTTTAAAGTGAGCATAGAAGTGGGAGTATCATATTGAGCTTTTAGACCCGAATAGATCCAGTCTCTTTTTAATGCAAGACTCTTTGGGCATGTTTGATAGAGAGATTCATAGAAATGAAATGAACCAGAGAATTGAATTGAAATTAATATATAGATTTTTAATGGATTCTAGTGTCTGGTAACAACATATTTCAACTGAGAAATGAAAAAAATTTATATGTTTTTTTTTTTTTTTTTTTTTTTTTTTTTTTTTAAGAAAAGTAGATGTGGCAATTTGTGCCCAAAATAAAAAAAAAAAAAAAAAAAAAAAAAAAAATGGTAAATGAGCAAATTTTAAAAGATTTATTATTATTTTTTTAATGGGCATATATTGCCCATTAGAAGTTAAATGAGCATAATGGGCACATGTTTTTCTTTAAATTGGAAATATTAAATTGTTTTTAATGAAAAACTTATAGATATAGTATATTAAGTTACTTAAATATATATGAGGTGGTACGTTTGAGAATTTTTTTTTTTTTTTTTTTTTTTTTTTTTTTTTAAGTGATTTGTATAACATGCGCCCGTTTAGCCCATTTAGCCCGTAGCCCGTGCCCGCCCGTTTTGCCACCTCTAAAGAAAAGAAAACAGAACCGATAATCTTTTATATAATAAAACAAAACTCCTAGTGGGTACTTTCGTATTTCGGGAGAAAAAAAAAATATTTCCTTATTAGGTAATATTTTAAGTATTATTTTTTAATTTAAAATTTTAAAAATTTGTTTTGTTGATAGCGCGGGTATTACAACTACTACTATCTATAACAAAGTAGTTACCTTACATGAAGAAAGATAATTTACATATCAAAAGTTTCATGCACACACCACACCAACATATGGCAATATGGAAAATGGATCTATATAACTAAAATAGTAATCAAGTACTTCGCAAATAGGAAACCAATTAAGTAATTGGCATAATCGGTCCTATTATTTGTGTCCCACGTTTCTCTTCCACTTAAAAAGGACTCGTCCTCGAGTTGTCCGGATACAATGGAACATCAGAAGCATGATAAAGCGACATGTATAGCATGTTGAAAGTACTAGAGATACTCATAGTCTTTTAGGCAAGTCAACCACATAGGCATTATCATGATCTTATACACCATCATGAATGGTCCATACTTCTTGGGCTGCAACTTGTTATATCAGACAATTGGGAATCATTCACGATGAAGAAAAACCATCACGATATCTCTACATCAAATACATTGACCTGTCTATGTTTGTCACTAGCCTTTTTAAACTTGTGGTTAGTTTCTTCCAACTTTTGTCGAACCTCAACTTGAGCAGATTGTGAGTCATTCGCTAGCTTGGCTGCAACATGACTATAATTGGAAACATTAGGCAGTTTCAACAAGCATACAACATGACGTGGAGGCTTTTGATACACAACCGAGAATGGTGATCTCCCGATTGAACTGTGGGTAGTGTTATTAAATGAAAATTCTGCTTGACGCAATGCGTAGTCCCACAGCTTTGGTCGATCACAACAGATGCAACTAATCAAATTTTCTAGTGTTCAATTAACAACCTCCTTTTGTCCAGCAGTTTGTGGATGAGCTGAACTACGATACTTCAATGACGTGTCAAACATATGTCAAAAAGTTATTAAAAAGTGACTTATGAACCACGTATCACGATCATAAACAATGGACTTTGGCACCACTTCACGAAAAAATAGACGAGCCACATGTGAAGCATCTGATATCATCTTACATGGGATAAAATGCACCATTTTGGAGAAGCTTCCGACAACAACAAAAACAAAATCCACTTCAAGTTGAGTTCGATGTAAACCAAGAACAAATTCCATTAATAAATCTTCCGATATAGACTCCTTTTGCAAATAGTCGTCGACTTCAGGGGTACTTTTTGCTATTTTCCCAAACTTTCGAAACGACGTCGTCTGGTTGGTCACTGTAGATATAACGTGGGAGCACTGTAGCAAGTGGGCACTGTAGCACAGCGTTTTTTTGAGGGTTAAAACGACGACGTTTGGTACGTCTTTTAATAATATTTATAACTTTTCATTAAAGAATTGTCAAAAGTAAACCTTATCTTCTTCCCCCTCGACCTGGGTTTTGACCCGGTTAACAATTTGCAAAAATTGGAGCTCAATTTTCACAAAATCAACTTATGAAAATTAATTAATGCAAAGTGCAAACAACATTATCAATAAATTGGCCACTACAAAATCATTGCAAAAAATCATCTATATGGGTCTCAGCTCGATTCCTTGTACTATGAGCCCCTTAAGATCCTTCTCACCGAGATGCTCAAACTTAAGATCCATATGAACTGATTTGGTGGTAGTTTTTGTTTTAAACTGCCATACTTTGACTTCCATCCAACCATCGGTCCTCTGTTGCGGAAGTGCAGTCACTTTGTATCTATTCAGCGGGTTGTAGGTATTTTCTTCAAGCTTTGGTCCGATAACCGGGGTGTGTGGAGGGCTTACTAAATATACATACCCACCAAAATCAACTTCTAGAGGAGCCTCAAATGCGGATTGGTCTTTTGGTAATTTGTAGACAAGGTAAACTGCATATGATGATTTAGGGGATACGTCTTGGGGTTCTATTCTCCTCTTAATTTGAAATTTGTAGCCGCCTGTTATTACAAGCACTTCTCCAAATCTGCAGAAACAAAAAAGCTCATTATTTATGTATTAAATTTGGAATGTGTTTAAGGTTTCCAAGTGGTAGAAGCCTACTAATGTATTAAGTTGTTTATGTTTATTGTCTAACAGGTGGTCATAACACATGGCAACTTCAAACAGTGATAACATTTAAACTGAGTGGAATTGGTCAATGGAAAATTAACATGTCATCACACACCAAACCAAATCCTACGATGTTTTGGCATATCGTTGGGTACAAAATCTAATGTTTAGAGCTCTCTTATTCATTAACTGATACACTAATCTAGTGATAGCAGCTCATTAGATCGTAACACTAACAAAGAACAGCTTTGATGAGGTTTTTTCCTTTTCAGTTATCACAATGAACAAGATACTAAACATATACTGTACTATTTTTCATTATTTTATACTAACTATAGCTTACTATTAGAAGATGACACAAAGGTCCATGTAGTTTTAATAAGGAACTGTATGGCCCTTGTGTAAGATTGACCCATACCAGGAGGTTTTGGGTTGAAAGATTTGGATCAATAGAATGAAACTCAAATCATCAAGAATTTAAGGAATATTGCAGCATAATAAAGTGTCTTTCTTAACTATTACCCATTTATGGAATATAATGGATTCACACAATGAACTAGAAAGGCAGAGTGCTTGGGAAGTTAAACATGAGAACTTAGACAGTTGGAGATGAAAGAACTTGTATGAGACGAGAGATAAAGTGAACTCTCATTGTCCATAAATTAGGAGTGGGGAATCCAATTCAGTGGCCATTGGAGTGGCATACTATATATCCTAAAGTTACAAGCAACACAGAGCATGTAATCCTTTGTGAAAAGATGTAGTGGTATTGGAAAAACTCAAAAGGTAAAGAAGTCGTGTTTGCTCATAAACATGTTTGGGTTAGAAGTCAAACTCCAGAAGTGCAGTGCTTTTCCTTGGTATGGTACTCTCAGTGTAATCCTAGACATACAAATCTCCTATGGATGGCATTTCAAGAAAGGTTACAAACACAGAATAAGTTACTAGATGGGATAAGTACAGTAATGGGTCAAGTTGCAGATATGATTGGTTTGAATGGGTTGACTAATGGTTGGCAAGATATTATTCAGGATTTTGCTCCTAGATCATAAAACAACATTTGGAGCATCCTTAGAACTTAGAAGACTCGTACTTGCTGCTGCTGTATACTTCATATGGCAGGAAAAAGATCACAGAATTTCAGAGATGAAAGTGAGTTTGGACGTGCTGTATGCAAGGATTATTGCCGCTATAAAGCTTAAGCTAATGAGTTTTAAAGTGAAGCCAAATGAGGCAACCCTCCATGTGGCAAAGCTGTGTTCTTTAAAGCCAGTAAGATTTTGTATCATTACTTTGTAGTGATGGTTTAGACTTCAGATAGTGAAGATAGTTGTGCAGAATGGACTGCTTATTGTATAGATTTCAATATTAGTCTATTCAAATATGGATTGCCACTTAAGGTGGATAAGCACTAGTGCACTACCGAAATAGATTCTAATGTTTCTGCTAAAATTTATCATATCACAGTTGCGTACAAGAGAAAGATTTATCAATAGATAATTTTTTTTTTCATAAAGTCTTCCTATGCACTTGCAAAGTGGTGTAAACATAAGCATAAGATATAAACTATTACCGAAAAACTGACAAGAAATATAAAGGAAGAACCTTGATTCGTTGGAAGACTCCTAATTTGAGTTATTTTTGTCTATTACAAATCTTGCTGCTCTTGCAGATAACATTAGACATTTCTTCCCATTTTTGTCAACACTGAACCACTATAAATCGATATAGATATGGTAAGTGCAGTAATATTATGTTTGAAATGGGTTTTGAAAATTGGAAGTAAACTAGTAAAGATATCATTCATATAAAATATACCTGCAGATGTGTTTTCGCTGGTACTAGTAAAATGTTCAGATGGTTGCAGTTGTGCTTACTTTTTCTTCATATGGTTGGAACTCGAAGCCTGCTACTAGTAAAATGTTCCAATGGTCTTCAAACACAAATTGAAGATCTGCAGTTGTGTGTTCGCTGGTAAAGTGATAGAATGGAGCAACAAACCATCCATCTTCTCTCAAATGGGTATAAGGGTAAATAATGAAAAGTTTTGTCTCAACCTCCCCATCTATTTTGTATATCAGGGGGTCACCATTTTCTTGGACGTCATATCTATATCCAATATGATATCGGAAGACAAGGTTGAGGGTGTATGAGATATGAGTTGTCAAGTATTCACCTCTCACACGTGCTTTGAATTCATATTCATATTTGTAACATTGCCCCCCTGGAAATCTGCATAAAGAAGAATAAAGGCAGCAATTAATTAGAGAAAAAGGATGGATAAAGTTATTGAATACCAACAAAAGGGATAAAATAAGAGACCTTGAATTAACAATATCAAAATCAGACGGATCTTTTAAACTGTAGGCTTCAATTTCATCGAGATTGAGAGAGGCTTGAATGCAAATCCTTTCAATGTGTTCCCCCTTCTCATTTATACACAGCCACTGCACATCCAATTAAAAATAAAGTCTTAGGGTCCGTTTGGTTTGTAGATGGGTTTAGGATTAGGATTTGGATTTAGATTTAAATTTAGATTAGGATTTTGATTTGGATTTTATGTATGAGAGAGAAAATAATATATTTAATTAATAATAGTTAATTTATAATAAAATAAATGAATTTTAATTTAAAAACTACACTTTTATAATTTAAAAAAAATGGAAAAGATAGAAAGAGACAAGAAGAAAATATAGGAGGTCCCACAAATTTTTAAAAACCTACCCACCTCCCCCACTTTTGTACAACCCCAATTTTGTTGGTCTCAAACCCAAATCCTAACCCATAAGGCTCAACCAAACAATTGTTAAGTGTCACATCAACTCTAAACCCAATCCAAAGTAGGATAGCAAACGGCCCCTTAGTTATTAGTTATTACTATTAGGTTTACAATAAGAATCAGGGCATTAATTGGGCCAGACCTTTTAGATTTGGGTCAAAGAAATTGGGCCTAAGTCAAGTGGGTAAGTCTTTGTGGTTGATAACAATGATCTATTTTTTGTTTTGTATTAAGTTTTTAATAGATTTTGAGTAAACTAAATCACTTATTACCTTTTTTTCCTCCAAAGATGAACACACTTGAGATGTCATTCTTTAAAAAAGTACATGAAATTGGATTAAATTTGATGACTCAATTTTGACACATTTTAGATGTCATTTTTAACAAACCGAGTCATATTGGTTTTATAAGTAGAAATACATATGTAGTTGAGTATATATACAATTTACCATTTTGAAAGTTTAATAAAAAAGCGTCAATGACTTAAATAATCAAAAGAAAAAAAAATAATAAAAAAATAAAAAAATCCACTGCACAGGACTATGTTTTGGGGGGAAAAATCCATATATATACTGCACAACCTTTTTTTTTTTTTTCCTTTTTCTTTCTTTTTTTGGCTCGATTCCATTTTTATTTTTTGCTTGACATCACTATTGTTTTGCTCGAATCCACTTTTGGAAGAAAAAAAAAGTTGAGCGTCTATGCGCCGAAATCAACTTTCTTTTGGTCTATTTAAGTAATTAAGTAAAAAAAAAAAAAAAAAAAAAAAAAAAAAAAAAAAAAAAAAAAAAAAACCCAAACAACATTAGCTAATTTTTCACCTTTTTGCCCCTGTTAAGGAGGACTCCTTGGGAGAGAAGCACTTTCGATTCTTCTTCTGTAAATCTGTAGAACAGAGGAGGAACCACACCCCTAACAATCTCTTGGTTTGCTGTGACGACCTGACGTTCCATCTATGGAGCATACATATATTGGACAATATTACACGACCAGGGAAGAAAGATCCTAGCTATTACTCAAAGTATGTAAATGATGTAGATAAAAAAATCGGCATTTGCCAGCTTACATTTTCCAAGGGACGGAACTCGATGCCTTCTATGTAAAATTCACCCGAGAGACCACAGTCTTCCAAGAAAATTTCAAGATCTAGAATACTCTCCTCGGTGCTGTTAAACTGATATAGTTCTGCCACCAACTGGTTACATTCGTTCTTATCTGCAAAGTGCAGAATTGAAATTTTTGTCTTCCCTTGTATTTTGTACCTGACGCCTACATATTTTTGTTTCATCCCCTCTATTTCACTAGCGTGTAAGACAAGGTTTAAGCCGTATGTGACATCTGGTGACAAGAATAATGGAGTTGTCACACGTAGTTTGAATTCCATGAGACGTGTCTTGTAGCAACCAACTGCAAATCTGAATGTAAAAGCAGCAAGGAATGATTACATTACTGTCAATCTGACACGTATTTTGAAAATAGATTAAAAACGAAAGCGATTAGTAGGAGGAAGCAAAGTCACCTTGATTTTTCCTTAGACGAGTATCGATCACTGTAATCTCTGTTTGGATCATCTGAACACAAATACTCTTCTTTGGATACCATTACATGATGTTCTTCCATGTCATTTAATGCTAACCACTGTCCACAAATATTTAGAGATTAATTACTGCTGAGTGTGTAAATACTCATCATTTTTACCTTTTCTGAGCTGCCAAAACACCTAAAAACACTCAATATTGTATCAAAATAGTGAAAATATCCCAGGAATGTGTTTTACATGTTTCAAATGCAAAATAATAAAAAACAGATGAAAAACGTACAAAGTTTGCATAATTGGCAGTTTCAGTCCCTAATCTTTCAAAAGTTGTCAAATCTAGTCCCTGGTTGTTCTAAAACTTGAAAAAGTCACCAAAGGTCATTTTAAATAAAAAAGTTACATAATTAGTCCTTTGGTGCAAAGTTTCACAAAATGTCAAGTTTAGTCCCTGAAGTTTAGAAAATTGTCAAAAATGGTCCCTGGGATATTAAAAACTTTGAGAAAAAAAAAATTTGTCCTTGAACTAATTTTCTATGGCAGGAATGGTCCTTGGTTGAAAAGTTTGGTGAAATTACAAGATTGGTCCCTAAAGTTTCAAGTTTGGCAATTTTAGTCCTCGGGGTTTAAAAATTGGAATGATACATTTAATCCTTGTACTATTCATCCTTGACCAATTCAGCCCTTATGATGACTTTGGCAAAATTTCATAACCAGCCCCTCAATTTTCAGATGTTACAAAATTGGTCCTTGTGTTATTTCTTAATAAAACCAAACGGACCTTATGTGTTATTTTGACCCAAATGTAAGCCAAACCCAACAAAAATCAAATCCAATCCAATCCTACTCCTAATCCAGCCCACACTACCTCCTAGGCCCAAACCCCACCCCGTTTATTATTTGAAACGGTCAACAAAAGTCAAAAACCACCAAACCACTCATCCCCTACCTTTCCCTCCCCCTGCAATACCACCATCCATCCCTGGTTTTACCCCACTTGCAACCACTTGCCAATCACCTCACCCCCTCTGATCACCCATCACCTCCACCACCCCTATAACCCCCCTCCTACACCCTGACAGGTCCCAATTGGCTTAAAAGCCTTTTCCCGCCAAAAATGCATACACGGCTCAGATTGAAAGAGGACATACAATGGCTGTTTTTATTGCTGGGAAAGCTCAAGTGGGTCCCACACACCTCAGAAGGTCAATAAAAAGGAAGAGAGAAGCAGAGTGGAAGAGTATTAGTGTAGCTTAGTGTAATTCTAGTCTTAGGTAGTATAATTTCCATTCCAGTTGTGTTTTTCATTTTAAATCACTTGTACTCAGTTAATTTAATGTATTGAAACCTTTATTTTAAAGTTAATTCCAGTATTGTTCATTATAATTCAATTTCATATTTTCAAGTGAAATTTGCTTTTTCATCAATATTGTGCAAAGCTGTTGATCAGAGGTTGTTTGAGCTTACATAAGTTTCAAATAAGCTTTTATAAGCTTTTCAAGTAGTAAAATTAGTTTTAGCATCAAAAAAATAAAAAAAATACCAAAAATAGCTTTAAAATATAGTAAAATACAAAAATCAGTATTGAAGGAAGTACAGACAAGGGACATGGCTGTTATGGAATTCATTGGGTGTTAGAACTCCATGGGGAGTGTAGGTGAAAGGTTTTGATTCCTTGTTCTTGGTTGTGGATCTCACAGTGCATTTGTAAGCATTTTCTTTTCCTTGGCATGTTACTGTAGAATCCCTAATTAGTTGCTTATTTCTGTTCTTTTAAGTCTCTTTGGTATAATTTAGTCCAAATAATGCTTAATATCCCTAGTTTGTTCAATAAAATCCATTGTTGCTTTGTTTTTCATTTTCACTGTCCATTACCTTGTTTATGATTCAAGAAGTGTTAACTGGACTAAATGGTGTTTCTATGCTTGTTTGATCTTTTTACATCATAATTGAACTATTGGAACTGGATTCATGGGTGAAATCAAGTTGTTACTTTGAAAATCAAAAATCAAATCAAGTTAAGGAGTGTTTGGTTTGAACTGTTTCAGGGAGTTAAAGCCTGCAAGTGTTGATACATTTGGTTCCTTTAGTCCACAATTAGCCCACTTAGGTTAGATATACTGCCAAAACCAATAGTCTTAGTTGTGAAAGTCAAAATGATCATAATCACCTCCTAGTTAGTTAACTGTTAGTGAATTGGGGTGCTTAAGCCCACATTTAGTTGCAAACTTAGCTTCTCTAGCTTATCTTAGTCTTTTAATACCTTATTACATCTCACTAAGTCATTAGGAATCAGTGGAAACTCAAGAAAGTCAACATTTAGTTTGTAACAAAAAGTCAAAAGTTATTTGTGTTTGCAGAAAGTCATTTTTGGGAGGAATTTTGTAGAATTTTGTGTGGTGTTCTAGGCCCTGAGCTTTTTAGGATTTGTAGCCCCCCACCTCTTCTGTGGAATCCCATAAGTACCTTAATTTTGCAAATTTTCTAGTGGGCCCCACAACCCCTCAAAGAGGGCTGCAGGGCTTGCTGTTTGCCCTGTGCAGCAGATATACAGTCCACCACCATCACTTTGGTGGTGGTTTCTGGCCACCTCAATGGGCCCCTTTGTCCAAACTTTGGTCCTTTGAACCCCCCTCCTGGCATACTTCAAATATTGACCATAGGTTTGACCTTAGGCCTTGTGGACCCCACCTGAATCAGGCCCTTATGTTTGTCTCATTTCTGAGTAGTATTTGGATTTTGGAAGTGCTTAGTTTAGCTTAATTCCTTATCCAGTGGTCCCCATGTGATTTTTCTTGCTTAAACAAGTTCAAATAACTTATTTAGATCTGAATCACCCATAGTGCGTCCCACTTGAGCTCATTTGAGCTTATTTTCCTCTTTGGTCAATAAAAGTCAACTGTGGAGCAAATAAGCTTCCACAGTGCTTCTTTTTAAGCTACAAAAAAGTTGTTTTTACAAAAGTTGTTAGTTTTTAGTTGTAAAATAGGTTTGTAAAATAAAAATCAAGAAAAACCAATTTAAAAATAAGTGATAGTTTCTATTTAATGTAATTTAAATTTTCATTTTCATTTTTAGATTTTTATTAAGTACTTGGATTTTTTAGATTTTTATTAATTTCCTTTTATATTAAAGTAATTTTATTAATTTTTTTCAGATTTTTATTTTGTCATTTTGTATTAACTAGATTTAATATTAGTTTTATTAATAATTAATTAATAATTAAGTATTAAATAGAAAAATTAGTTTTTATAAAGTAGTACCTAGTTTTTATATTTTTTCTAGCTTTTATATGTTGTAAAATAATTTTGTAAATTTTTCCATAATTTTTACTGTTCATATTGTAGTTTTTATAATTTAAATAGTTTAACTAGTTAATAATTAATATTTAATATAATAATTAGTAAAATAGTTTAAAAACAATTTTTAGCAACTTTTAATAATTTTGTAGGATTCCTATGATGGTTAATTTGTTTTATAAATTTTTCCATAATTATCTAAGTCATGTAGGTATTATTAGTAATTTAAAACAGTTTAATTAGTTTAATTAATATAATTAGTTTTTAATTAATATAAAACTCATAAAATGACAAAAATATTTATTTTTATTTTTTATACTTTCTTAAAGTTCATTTTTAAGTTTAGAAATTATTTTTGCAAATTTTTAGTTTAATTTGTAATCTTTATAATTATTAGTTAATTTAAATTAGGTTTAAATTAGATTTTAAATAGTTTTAATTAATTAAATAATATTTAAATATTAAAATAATCATTTTTATAATTTCATTTTCATTTTAAATTTCCTTTTAATTTTAAGTTTTCAAAAGTTCACTTGCACCCCCTGTAGTTTGTAATTGTTCAAAACCCACTTTTCTTTCTGTTACCTGATCCTTAATTGTGAATTTGTGCATATATCTGTATATCTGTGAATATTATATCTTTGTACAAATACCAAAATATCAGTAGCAAAATCAATTCCATATCATCTTGGCTACTGTCATCAGTGCCACTCATTCCTAAACGATTTCCAAAAACATCATTTCAATCTCGCTGGGACTTAACGACCCGAGGACACACTATACTATCATCGGAGAATTGGAACGGGGCTGTCTTTGACTTATTGACCTTGGTCAATAATATCTGACCGTTTCGGGACCAATCAAAATTTGGCGCCGCTGCCGGGGAGGTTGTTGCGTGTTTTTTAAATTGTTTTAAGTTTAGTGGTTTTCAAAACCCTCCCTGTAGAAATTTCACACAATTTGTAAAAAGTTTTTGTAAAAATATCAATCATATCAAAAAAGTTCATTAACACTTTTCTTGAAGTGTTAACAACACCAAAAAAATCAAAAACAACAAAACAAACTGTGAAGTTAAATTACTTCGTTTTCTTTAAGATTACAACCTGAAATAGTTGGTTTAAGGTAAGTTCTGACATTAAATTGCGAACTGAAGAGGAAACCTATTTACTTCCTCCCGCAAGCCTGCGAGTAATCTTAAAAGAACGATTTCGGTTAACGAATTAGTTCCAAAAATATAATTCCCAAAGTTTTCTACACACACACCCATAAGCCTAAAACAGTTTTTCAAATTAATAAATACATAAAATCTTACCACCGCAAACCAAGGCTGAACACCTACCAACTGGGGGTGTGGACATAATAAGTTACCAAACTTAAGATTAAAACTTGCCTTTATATCCCTGTGAGTGGTGTACCTTTTTTTAAAAGAAGCCATTCACTTGTGATTATTGGTTTAAGTTCCCTGTGGTTTTGCCTCGATTTTGTTTTGAAAAATTGTTTTTAGTGCATGTGCACTAAGCATGTTTCTCAAAAATACCAAAAATATTCACCTTTACCATCTCACCTTTTTGATTCTTCATTCCTTTACCCTCTATCCTTTTGATTCTAACTTCTTTCACTTGTCCTGTAATTAATGGCATCTCTCGATGACGATTTCTTTGAATAAAAGGCCTTTGAGATAAACATTGAAAAACTTCAGGCCTTGTCAAAAATGTCGAGATGTCGTGTTGATTATGATGGACCATCGATTCCTACTCCCTCTCCGATGAGGGGAATGGAACGAGAAACCGGGGTGACAAAGGACCCTGTACTTTCATCTGACAATGAAAGTTCTAAATACGTCCAACCTACAGTTGTCCAAAAATCTAAGCTCACAATTGCTCCTAACCTTTCACGATATACGATTATAAGCAAAAACCAAGAGCTTAGAGCTGTGACTGAAAAGAACGACTTGCTAATCTTCACATTCAAAAACCCGAGACCATAACAGAAGTGGTGGAAATTCCTAGCTCTCAGAGCACACCACTTGTCCCACCTCCTGATTTTGTTCCTTGTGTCGGTTGTGGTGAGCCGCTTTTTGGTTTTCCATGTCGTTGGTGTACATGTGAACAATGTGGTAATGATATTCGATACGGGAGTTGTTTGTTTTGTGGTTCGAGGAATTCATTTGCTTATGATCCTAACCAGAACTCATCCAACGACTCCTCAAATTTTTCCAACTATCACATTCATACGAGCAAGAATCATATTATCCAAATCTCAATAATGCTTCGTATCAAAATACACCAAGTCAGACTCAACAGTTTTACTGTTGTGAGTACTGTAGTGGCTCACACTACAGTTCTGATTGTCAATCGGGAAACACGCTTGTCTATGAGCAGTTTCCTAATAACAATTATGACTCTAGCACATACGACTCACAGCCACATCAGTTTTTCTGTTGTGAGTACTGTGGAGGTCCTCACTTTAGCTCGGATTGTCAAACAGGGAATCCCTTTCCTTGTAACAATTACGACTATTCGTTTCAAAACCCACCTCCACAGTACCAAATTACCCAAGCAACTCCTCAATACCCGCAAGACCTTTGTCATGAGGTTCTTGAAGCATTGAAAAAATTTAAGGAGGAGTCGTCTACTATATCGTTTCAAAACTCTCGTGAGAAACCTATGGCATAATTACTTGCTGAAAAACGAGACGCTAGAAACGAAATGAACATGGAAGAATTACTTGCTGAGCAAAGAGCAGCTAAAATACGTGCAAATCTTAGCTATGCTGCTCTTTATGATGACGATGATGATGAAGATAACATTGTTATTATTCAAAAAGATTCATCAGATTCATCAGCTGTGATTCCTTCCATGGAGAATCAGGGAGAAAATAATGAAACGAAGTCACTAGTCGTTGATCAAATGGAACTTGAAGAATCCATAACTGCTAGTCCTTCTCAACTCCCTCAGTCTGTTATCACACCCAAAGTTCACACTCACTCTCTGATCATGGGGGATGAGCATCTTAGCACTGTTCCTAAAAAGGAATCGGAGGAATTCATAAAGTCTAGTGCTGAGAACCTTGTCCCAATCCCAGGAGAGTCACAGGGAACTTTTGATCATATGTGTGATATCCCTCCTCCTCTTGTCTACCCGAATGATGATGTTGAGATGTTCTCCGATTCAAATAATGACGATTCGTTATCTTGTGGAGACATCAGTTATGTGGAAGATTTGCCTTCTCAGCTAGTAAGCTTAGAAGAAGAGAATGATGAGATTGACACTGAAATCAAAGATGAAGCACTTCGTGCAACATTAGTGAAAGTCAATCTCCTCATTTCTAAAATCGAGGCTTTCAAAGAGAAACCTATTTCATCTCCTATCCCCATCAAGGATAGTGACATTCTCTCCGATGATCCTATTCCGAAGTTTGAAGCCTTTACTTTTGATCATATGGGAGAGAAGATTAGTGGCAGTACCATCCCTCATTCTCAAATTTCTCTCCCCGAATATGATTCATTCACCTTTGAGGAGTTCTCTGGTGAACTCACTCATATCATGACTCCTCCGGAGTATGATAGCCCGGGGGGAGATACACTCAATCATGAGAATTTACAAATTCCCACCCTCCCGCCCGGGATGTTTTCAAACCAAATGAGCTTAACCCTTGAAATCCAAAATCAGGCTAATGAGCCTGCCTTCCAGGAAGAAGATCTTATCATGATTTTCATCATGGTTTTCTTCCTTTTCTTCACCTACAGGGTGACTTCTCCTGTTCTTCACTCCTACGGGAATGAAGATACCATCTTTGATCCCGGCATTTTCATTTACCATTATCTTAAGCCGGGATTATATCTCATCGGTGTGGAACTTTCACGTGCTTCAAATGTTTGTCCAAACATCTTGAATGAAAGTCCGATGCAGATTGTCTCATCCACATCATGCTTCCCCAAGGACTAATGAATTCGGGGTTGAGTCAAGCTAGCGACTCGGTAAACAAAAACAGTAGCATGCTTAAAGGGTTTTCACCCTAAGTGTTGGGGAATTACCCCTACTATGGTTACAAAAGTGAAAAACAAAATTGTGTTTACACATTTAGCTTGTAATGTTGCCCTTTTACGTTCAAAGAGTCGGCATAATAGCCGGGACTTTGAATATTGAGGACAATATTAATTCTAAGTGTGTGTGGGGGGGGGGGGGGGGGGTATTTTGCTATTCTAGCGAATTTTATCACATTTTACTATCTTATACCCCCGTTTTTGACCAAAATTTTTAAATTTTTTTCACTAAAGTTCAAAATTTTTTGTGGTTATCAGTCCGCCATGTCTAACCGACAAAAGGATTGTCTAGTCCAGGAGCAAACGGCTCTTGGTAAAGACATCTCAAACCCGTTGATGGCTTGCAATTTGCCCAAAATTGTATGGTAAATCAACTCGCCATATCCCATAAAGCGAATGAGTTGGCTAGCCCACAAGATTATGGCTTGTGGTAAAGGCCATAGAAAATCCATAATTAGTAATCAGCTCACCAAGATGTTGACTTAGTCCATCAAGAGTTGGCTAGTTCAGAAGCAAACGACTTTTGGTAAAGACTAATCAAATCCGTTGACAGCTGGTGGTTTGCTCAAAATCACACGGTTATCAGATGTACCACAGTTCTCACACCTGGCTACTCCAGAAGTGATGGCTTTTGGTAAAGAGTTTTTCAAATCCATCAAGTTTTTCTCAAAAGATTGCTAGGGACTAGCAATGTTTTAGTGTGGGGGATTGATGAGTGTGTAAATACTCATCATTTTTACTTTTTCTGAGCTGCCAAAACATCTAAAAACACTCAATATTGTATCAAAATAGTGAAAATATCCCAGGAATGTGTTTTACATGTTTCAAATGCAAAATAATCAAAAACAGATGAAAAACGTACAAAGTTTGCATAATTGGCAGTTTCAGTCCCTCATCTTTCAAAAGTTGTCAAATCTAGTCCCGGGTTGTTCTAAAACTTGAAAAAAATCACCAAAGGTCCTTTTAAATTAAAAAGTTACATAATTAGTCCTTTGGTGCAAAGTTTCACAAAATGCCAAGTTTAGTCCCTGAAGTTTGGAAAATTGTCAAAAATGGTCCTTGGGATATTAAAAACTTTGAGAAAAACAAATTTTGTCCTTGTACTAATTTTCTATGGCAGGAATGGTCCTTGGTTGAAAAGTTTGGTGAAATTACAAGATTGGTCCCTAAAGTTTCAAGTTTGGCAATTTTAGTCCTCGGGGTTTAAAAATTGGAATGTATCACATTTAACCCTTGTACTATTCATCCTTGACCAATTCAGCCCTTATGTTATTTCTTAATAAAACCAAACGGACCTTATGTGTTATTTTGACCCAAATGTAAGCCAAACCCAACAAAAACCAAATCCAATCCAATCCTACTCCTAATCCAGCCCACACTCCCTCCTAGGCCCAAACTCCACACCGTTTATTATTTGAAACGGTCAACAAAAGTCAAAAACCACCAAACCACTCATCCCTTACCTTTCCCTCCCCCTGTAATACCACCATCGATCCCTGGTTTTACCCCACTTGCCACCACTTGCCAATCACCTCACCCCCTCTGATCACCCATCAAACTCCACACCCTGGTTTTATAAGCTTTTCAAGTAGTAAAATTAGTTTTAGCATCAAAAAAATAAAAAATATCAAAAATAGCTTTAAAATAGAGTAAAATACAAAAATCAGTATTGAAGGAAGTACAGACAAGGGACATGGCTGTTATGGAATTCATTGGGTGTTAGAACTCCATGGGGAGTGTAGGTGAAAGGTTTTGATTCCTTGTTCTTGGTTGTGGATCTCACAGTGCATTTGTAAGCATTTTCTTTTCCTTGGCATGTTACTGTAGAATCCCTAATTAGTTGCTTATTTCTGTTCTTTTAAGTCTTTTTGGTATAATTTAGTCCAAATAATGCTTAATATCCCTAGTTTGTTCAATAAAATCCATTGTTGCTTTGTTTTTCATTTTCACTGTCCATTACCTTGTTTATGATTCAAGAAGTGTTAACTGGACTGAATGGTGTTTCTATGCTTGTTTGATCTTTTTACATCAAAATTGAACTATTGGAACTAGATTCATGGGTGAAATCAAGTTGTTACTTTGAAAATCAAAAATCAAATCAAGTTAAGGAGTGTTTGGTTTGAACTGTTTCAGGGAGTTAAAGCCTGCAAGTGTTGATACATTTGGTTCCTTTAGTCCACAATTAGCCCACTTAGGTTAGATATACTGCCAAAACCAATAGTCTTAGTTGTGAAAGTCAAAATGATCATAATCACCTCCTAGTTAGTTAACTGTTAGTGAATTGGGGTGCTTAAGCCCACATTTAGTTGCAAACTTAGCTTCTCTAGCTTATCTTAGTCTTTTAATACCTTATCACATCTCACTAAGTCATTAGGAATCAGTGGAAACTCAAGAAAGTCAACATTTAGTTTGTAACAAAAAGTCAAAAGTTATTTGTGTTTGCAGAAAGTCATTTTTGGGAGGAATTTTGTAGAATTTTGTGTGGTGTTCTAGGCCCTGAGCTTTTTAGGATTTGTAGCCCCCCCCCCTCTTCTGTGAAATCCCATAAGTACCTTAATTTTGCAAATTTTCTAGTGGGCCCCAAAACCCCTCAAAGAGGGCTGCAGGGCTTGCTGTTTGCCCTGTGCAGCAGATATACAGTCCACCACCATCACTTTGGTGGTGGTTTCTGGCCACCTCAGTGGGCCCCTTTGTCCAAACTTTGGTCCTTTGAACCCCCCTCCTGGCATACTTCAAATATTGACCATAGGTTTGACCTTAGGCCTTGTGGACCTCACCTGAATCAGGCCCTTATGTTTGTCCCATTTCTGAGTAGTATTTGGATTTTGGAAGTGCTTAGTTTAGCTTAATTCCTTATCCAGTGGTCCCCATGTGATTTTTCTTGCTTAAACAAGTTCAAATAACTTATTTAGATCTCAATCACCCATAGTGGGTCCCACTTGAGCTCATTTGAGCTTATTTTCCTCTTTGGTCAATAAAAGTCAACTGTGGAGCAAATAAGCTTCCACAGTGCTTATTTTTGAGCTACAAAAAAGTTGTTTTTACAAAATTTGTTAGTTTTTAGTTTTAAAATAGGTTTGTAAAAGAAAAATCAAGAAAAACCAATTTAAAAATAAGTGATAGTTTCTATTTAATGTAATTTAAATTTTAATTTTCATTTTTAGATTTTTATTAAGTACTTGGATTTCTTAGATTTTTATTAATTTCATTTTATATTAAAGTAATTTTATTAATTTTTTTGAGATTTTTATTTTGTCATTTAGTATTAATTAGATTTAATATTAGTTTTATTAATAATTAATTAATAATTAATTATTAAATAGAAAAATTAGTTTTTATAAATTAGTACCTAGTTTTTATATTTTTTCTAGCTTTTATATGTTGTAAACTAATTTGATAAATTTTTCCATAATTTTTATTGTTCATCTTGTAGTTTTTATAATTTAAATAGTTTAACTAGTTAATAATTAATATTTAATATAATAATTAGTAAAATAGTTTAAAAATAATTTTTAGCAACTTTTTATAATGTTGTAGGATTCCTGTGATGGGTAATTAGTTTTATAAATTTTTCCATAATTATCGAAGTCATGTAGGTATTATTAGTAATTTAAAACAGTTTAATTAGTTTAATTAATATAATTAGTTTTTAATTAATATAAAACTCATAAAAAGACAAAAATATTTTTTTTTTTATACTTTCTTCAAGTTCATTTTTAAGTTTAGAAATTATTTTTGCAAATTTTTAGTTTAATTTGTAATCTTTATAATTATTAGTTAATTTAAATTAGGTTTAAATTAGATTTTAAATAGTTTTAATTAATTAAATAATATTTAAATATTAAAATAATCATTTTTATAATTTCATTTTTCATTTTAAATTTCCTTTTAATTTTAAGTTTTCAAAAGTTCACTTGCACCCCCTGTAGTTTGTAATTGTTCAAAATTCACTTTTCTGTCTGTTACCTGATCCTTAATTGTGAATTTGTGCATATATCTGTATATCTGTGAATATTATATCTTTGTACAAATACCAAAATATCAGTAGCAAAATCAATTCCATATCATCTTGGCTACTGTCCTCAGTGCCACTCATTCCTAAACGATTTCCAAAAACATCATTTCAATCTCGCTGGGACTTAACGACCCGGGGACACACTATACTATCACCGGAGAATTGGAACGGGGCTGTCTTTGACTTATTGACCTTGGTCAATAATATCTGACCGTTTCGGGATCAATCAATTACAAACGTGCAGGCTTTGAATGAGAGGCTTCAATGGATGTCGGAATCGAGTACATGTTTATCATAAGTTCATAACCAAACATAAGGTCATGTTTAGTGAGCGAATCTTTGTGGTTGGTGACAAATTTTTATGTTTGGTTTTGAAATAGAAAATAAATAACATGGAGTAACTTATCAATAGTAGAAGTTAATCATTGATTTTCTACTTTTAGTAACATATCTAAAATTTCTACCTCAAACTAATCTTGTCAATAATAATAAGCGTTGACGAGAACGATCTCCAAAGTTATGTAACTTATTAAACTCACTGAGTATTTTTTACTTATTATATTCAATGATTTACAATGAAACATTAATTTTTTAATGAAAAAAAAAGAAAATTAAAAGAAAGAATCTAAACGAAAACTTAAATTTAGCTAGATGTGAAACTTGAATGGCTATAAATGAAAACGTGTTTTATACATCGTTTAGATAACAGACGTATCACTGAATACTTGAGTGCAGAAAACCTTTTTTTACACTTTATGAAAAAAAAAAAAAAAAAAAAAAAAAAAAAAAAAAAAAAAAAACTCACAAGAAATCCTTTCTAAATTATTGAAATGCACCTCTAAAAAACATTGCATTGTAGTGGGAAATATATCGTTTGCAATCTTTATTTGGTACTGTTCCTATCTATATCTACAAATAAACTATAGCAAAGTAGTTAATTACTACCATTTCTCCAAAGATATAAATTAAAGAAAAGTAGCTAATTACCATTTCTCTAAAGATATAATCTAAAGCAAAGTAACTAATTACCGTTTTACCCCCATTAAGGAGGACCCTTTGGAGAGAAGCTCTTTGAGTTCCTCCAAGGAACTGCAGAGCAGAGGATCTACTGCAGCATTAGCTATCTTTTTATACTCTTTCGGTAGCACCTGCATTTGAAGTGCGATCTCAAGTTTTTCCACAATACGAGAATCAAGGCATTAATTGGGTCACACCTTTTAGATTTGGGTCAAGGGAATTGGGCCCAAGTCTAGTGGGTAAGTCTTTGTCGTTGATAACAATGATCCATTTTTTGTTTTGTGTTAAGTTTTTAATAGATTTTGAGTAAACTAAATCACTTATTATCTTTTTTTCCTAAAAAGATGAACACACTTGAGATGTCATTTTTTAAAAAAGTACATGAAATTGGATTAAATTTGATGACTCAATTTTGACACATTTTAGATGTCATTTTTAACAAACCGAGTCATATTGGTTTTATAAGTAGAAATACATATGTAGTTGAGTATATATACAATTTACCATTTTGAAAGTTTAATAAAAAAGGTTGAATGACTTAAATAGATCAAAAGAAGAAAAAAAATAATAATAAAAAAAAATAAAAAAATCCACTGCACAGACTATGGTCTATGTTTTGAGGAAAAAAATCCATATATATACTGCACAACCTTTTTTTTCTTTTCTTTTTTTTTTCTTTTTTTTTGGCTCGATTCTATTTTTATTTTTTGCTTGACATCACTATAATTTTGCTCGAATCCACTTTTGGAAGAAAAAAAAAGTCGAGCGTCTATGGGCCGAAATCTACTTTCTTTTGGTCTATTTAAGTAAAAGTAAAGTAAAGTAACTCCCAATACCGTCTTTCACGGGTTATGGGTCCCAATACCGTCTTCCACGGTGTATGGGGGAGGTTGAGACGTAGACAACCATACCCCTACCCAAGGTAGAGAGGCTGCTTCCGGTTCTACCAAAGGTAGAAAAGGACCTCCGGCCTTTTGTAGGGAGTGAGAATCGAACCCTTGACCTCTTGGTTAAGAGGCAAGGGGTTTTCCAACTGATCCGACTAATTAAGTAAAAAATAAAATAAATAAATAAACTCAAGCAACATTAGCTAATTATTTACCTTTTTGCCCCTGTTAAGGAGGACTCTTTGGGAGAGAAGTACTTTCGATTCTTCTTCTGTGAATCTGTAGAACAGAGGAGGAACCACACCCCTAACAATCTCTTGGTTTGCTGTGACGACCTGACATTCCATCTATGGAGCATACATATATTGGACAATATTACACGACCAGGGAAGAAAGATCCTAGCTATTACTCAAAGTATGTAAATGATGTTGATAGAAAAATCGGCATTTGCCAGCTTACATTTTCCAAGGGACGGAACTCGATGCCTTCTATGTAAAATTCACCCGAGAGACCACAGTCTTCCAAGAAAATTTCTAGATCTAGAATACTCTCCTCGGTGCTGTTAAACTGATACAATTCTACCACCAACTGTTTACATTCGTTCTTACCTGCAAAGTGCAGAATTGAAAATTTTGTCTTCCCTTGTATTTTGTACCTCACGCCTACATATTTTTGTTTCATCACCTCTATTTCACTAGTGTGTAAGACAAGGTTTAAGTCGTATGTGACATCTGGTGACAAGAATAATGGAGTTGTCACACGTAGTTTGAATTCCATGAGACGTATCTTGTAGCAACCAACTGCAAATCTGAATGTAAAAGAAGCAAGGAATGATTACATTACCGTCAATCTGACACGTATTTTGAAAATAGATTAAAAACGAAAGCGATTAGTAGGAGGAAGCAAAGTCACCTTGATTTTTCCTTAGACGAGTATTGATCACTGTAATCTCTGTTTGGATCATCTAAACACAAATACTCTTCTATGGATACCATTACATGATGTTCTTCCATGTCATTTAATGATAACCACTGTCCACAAATATTTAGAGATTAATTACAAACATGCAGGCTTTGAATGAGAGGCTTCAATGGAAGTCGGAATCGAGTACATGTTTATCATAAGTTCATAACCAAACATAAGGTCATGTTTAGTGAGCGAATCTTTGTGGTTGATGACAAATTTTTATTTTTGGTTTTGAAATAGAAAATAAATAACATGGAGTAACTTATCAATAGTAGAAGTTAATCACTGATTTTCTACTTTTAGTAACATATCTAAAATTTCTACCTCAAACTAATCTTGTCAATAATAATAAGCGTTGACGAGATCGATCTCCAAAGTTATGTAACTTATTAGTATTTTTTACTTATTATATTCAATGATTTACAATGAAACATTAATTTTTTAATGAAAAAAAAAGAAAATAAAAAGAAAGAATCTAAACGAAAACTTAAATTTAGCTAGATGTGAAACTTGAATGGCTATAAATGAAAACGTGTTTTATATATCGTTTAGCTAACAGACGTATCACTGAATACTTGAGTGCAGAAAACCTTTTTTTACACTTTATGAAAAAAAAAAAAAAAAAAAAAAAAAAAAAAACTCACAAGAAATCCTTTCTAAATTATTGAAATGCACCTCTAAAAAACATTGCATTGTAGTGGGAAATATACCGTTTGCAATCTTTATTTGGTACTGTTCCTATCTATTTCTACAAATAAACTATAACAAAGTAGTTAATTACTACCATTTCTCCAAAGATATAAATTAAAGAAAAGTAGCTAATTACCATTTCTCTAAAGATATAATCTAAAGCAAAGTAACTAATTACCATTTTACCCCCATTAAGGAGGACCCCTTTGGAGAGAAGCTCTTTGAATTCCTCCTAGGAACTGCAGAGCAGAGGATCTACTGCAGCATTAGCTATCTTTGCATACTCTTTCGGTAGCACCTGCATTTGAAGTGCGATCTGAAGTTTTTCCACAACAAGAGACATCGTTGGCCGTTCTTCACGAGCGTTCCGTAAACATTGAGATGCAATATCTGAGAATGTTTTCAATGAACTCAGTTGCATTTGTTTCCTAAGATCTTGCAAGATAATCTCATCTAACTTATTCTCTTCGTAACTCTTTTTCCACAAAGACACATAAACCTTTAAGTGACCCCTGATAGATTCAAAACATAGTTTCCCAGACAAGACTTCAAACAAAACTACCCCAAAAGAGTATACATCCGACTCTTTCGTTAGGGAATACGTCTCCATATATAATGGATCACAGTACCCAGGGGTACCTACGGGACTTGTGATAAGATGCGAATACTGCTGATGAGCAGGACCCATCTTTGAAAGCCCAAAGTCAGAAACCTTGGCAGTCATATTCTTATCTAGTAGGATGTTTGCACTTTTAATGTCACAGTGCAATACTCTTTGCTGTGTCCCATTTGGATCATGCAGGAAGCTTAGTCCCTTCGCAGCGTCAATGCATATCATGAGACGCTGCGTCCAAGTGAGATCAGCGGAAATTAAATAGCGATCGAGACTTCCACGGGATTCATACTCATAAATGAGGATCATCTCACCTCCTTGGCAGCAAAATCCCAGGAGAGATATCAGGTTTTCATGCCTGTAACATGAAAGCATTCTGATTTCTTTGAAAAACTCAGGGTCGCCTTGTCCGTATCTACGATCAAGGCGCTTAATAGCAACCAGACTTTTCTCTCCTGATTGAGAGTGAGACAATTCTCCTGCATACACTTTTCCAAAACCACCTCTTCCGATAACCTTGCTTTCATGAAAGTTGTTGGCGGCTGATATGATATCTTCCAGTTGGATTTTAAGATGTTTGAACTCAGTCACAAAGAATGCCATTGTTAGCTGATCAAATAATAATGGGAAAGATTAAATTGTAGAAAAAGAAGTACTGAAATTGATGTTTAAGAATGAAGAATAAGGGCAGATTTGAGTGCGGAGAAAGATTTATTTGCTGTGACTGGTTTTATAAAAGAAACTGCCATTTAATTTCAAGAAAAAGGAAAGTCACTTAACAATGAAAGATATATGATAAGATATGGTCACCTAACACACTCGGATGAAATAATTTTATGGAGGTTGCAATTACAATGAAATATCAATTGTTGAAAAGCAAAAAAGAAGTATTGAAAAAGGAAAAGTGAATGGAATTATTTCAATTAGCATCACTTCAGTGATAAAAGGTTGGCTTTAAAGAGAAAGTTGAAACAATAGTAAAACCTTTAAATTGATACTTATACGTGCTTTGTAACGAAATTCACGTTTTAGTGTTAGGTTAGGATAAGTATGTCTCTTTTTCAAGAGGATAAGCAAAAACAAACTAAAATCTCAATAGACTTGTTTACTAGGAATTGAACAAAACGAACTCCCATTTCTGTTTCAAGAAACACTTGTACAAATATTGTGACTTGCACTACATTGTTTGCGTAGACGACAAAAGATATATGAAAATTATGGACAAAAAATGTCTAATATAGAGAGATATGACAAAGAAAATGTAACGCAAAACCCTGCTGCTTCTTTGATTTGAATTCTTTCTAATGTTAAGGCACGGAGCATATCTTCAAATTCATCTCATTAAGCTTCGCTCAATGTAGGTTCAAGGTCCACACGCTGCACGAAAGAAACAATAGAAAAAAAAAGGTATAGATCACTGTTGGTAATCAAACAAACAAACGAAACGGAAGTTTTATGCAAATTACCAAACCAAATACAAAAGCATATTTAAAGGTACCAAACCTAAAATTCTAATTCAAAAGATACATGGAAAACTAATGTCATTGTCTTCTATTTAGAAGTGGCCAATGACCTAAAAACAACCAAATTCTAAACCGAGTCAAATTAAAAAAGATACCAAAACTTACGAAACAAACCCTAGAGTTTAAGTCAGTTTTTAAGAATCTTCACCGTGACTTGAACTCCTCCACATGTTCCAAACCAAATTTAAAATTCCAATTCCCAAACACTAGAGATACTAGCCTAATTCAAAACGAACGATCGATTCCCAAAAGCAATCTGAAACAAAATCGATCCATAACTAATGCCGATGACTTCGAAACGAACAATCAAATGTTAACCCACAATTTCAACACGGGTCAACCAAACCAGCTCAAACGATCTTCAACAAAGACAATCAAATTCGGGCAACCAACATCAAAGGCCCGACAAACGAAATACAATGAAATTTCATGCAAACGTGAAACTGATAGATAGTATGAAAGCAAAAAAGAAGAATTGAAAAAGGAAAAGTGAATCGAAGTGTGACACCAATAATTTCAATTAGTCACTTCAGTGATGAAAGGTGCGCATTTTATTTAAAGAGAAAGTTGAAAGAATAGCAAAACCTTTAACTTGATACTTATCCGTGCTAAAGTTGTTGGTGGTTGATATGATATCTTCTGGTTGAATCTCAAGATGTTTGAACTCAGTCACAAAGGATGCCATTGTTAGCTGATCAATCAAATAATTATGAGAAAGATCAAATTGGTGTTTGTAATCTCTCTAATGAAAGACAACTCACAATTCTCATATACTGAAAGATTTTTAAGAATTGAGAAGATATAAACACTTGAAGGCAGAGAAAGATTGGTTTCATGACTTCAATGACACCACTAACCGTAATTTATCACTTATCAAACATGAAATATGAGGCCATCCACTATGGTAAACTTTTTAAAAGGTTTATACTTGTATTATGACATTAAATTATAAACCTTTTTGTTTTATAAACCTATCCTCACTATGTTATAAACCTATTCAAGTGATATAAACTTCACACATAATCAAAAGCATTAAATTATGAAAAGGTTCAATATCCTAGACCTTTTCATGACACATAAGCTTGAAATGGATGCTCACTATAGTTTATAAGTTTTTAAACTTCTTCATAATTTTATAAACCTTTTCATAAACCCAAACGCATTGAAGGTGTTGTACATTTGGGCATGTCTAGAAGTGGGAATGAGATGGTTAAGTCAAGATCTGTGTACGTTACTAGAAAAAAATAATAATAATAAAAAATAAATATATATAAAAAAAAAAAAAAAAAAAAAAAAAACTCCTATTTATCCCATCAATTCTCAACTACGCATGATAACATAGATAAAGGCATAAAGCAGTTAAAACGTCAATACAGAGGCTGAAAAACAACTTCATAATAATCACAATATTCAAATAACATCGAAGAGAACCAAGTTACAAAGTTGCAAAGGGCAGATATGTATAATGACGGTTGTAATAGCTAGACTGGATAACTTTAATCAGTCAGTAAACTATGGGAATATGTCAAAATAGGTAATTTTTTGGTACGGGTCAGCCTGACCTGTTACATACTTGGTGTAAATCCTGTAATAACTAAATATAATTCAAAATTAGGAATCCAGAAAGAGTACTAATACAACAATATTGTATTTTCTTAAATGTATAATTTTTTGAGGTAGAATATAAATTCATTTTGGCCTGCAGCCAGCTTTTGACAAGTTAGATCTAGACACGTTACCTTTTGGTTAAGTTTTTTATTTATTTTCATCAACAACCCGGTGAGACATGAAATGTATCTCAAATGAACTTATTCAGTAAATGAGAATCAATCCAATTAACTGTCTTAACACGGAAAATACTTTAAATTTACTTCTAATGTTACTACAATAGTCTACTATTATTTTTAATGTTGCTACAATATTAAGTCGGGTCATTGTCACTGGAGCAACATACCATGTGCGTATGTAGACAATAATAGCTGATAAAATTGGGACCTGATGTTCAAGGCAGCCCTTTACGTGGGGTCAGCGTAGATGCTTTCATGACATGATTGCATAAGAAAACTTTTCAGCTAGGCCCAGACACAATGCACAATTATTTTCCGGGTGCATGTATCACATGATTGCATAAAAAAATGTATGTGTCGAGGTGTTAAGCACTAAAGAAATAGTGATCAGTTGTTATAATGCAACAAATAGTGATGTGTCCAGCCAGATTCAGATAACCTAATTTTATCAAAATTAATACTCCTAATAATATACTTTCAAGTTGAGTAAACAAATTGAGGATGGTTAGGATGTCCATTTATTTTACATTAAAAAATTTGATACTTAACACGCTGAATAATCAACCTTAATGAGTTAAGGGTGTAATCAGCAACACACGTGTACTCTCTTCACCTGTGAAGCATACCAGCAAAACTTCATATATACAAATGAAAGACTCATTAAGGGCTTTCTCATTCACTATGGGTAAACTGAAAGACATGCCAAAATCAAACAGTGATAACATTTAAAGTGAGTGGAATTGGTCAATGAAAAATTTCCATGCCATACCACATTAAAGAAAAGTCAGGCAATGCTTTGGCATATCAACAGGGTACAAAATCCAACGTTTAGGGCTCTGTTTTTCAAGGCTTTTCCTTATAAAAGAGATTTATAAGGAATAAAGCTATAATAATCAAGCATTCATGGAATATTGCAGTGTAATAAAGTGTCTTTCTGTCTTTCTTAAGTATTGCCCATTTTGACCCATTTATGTAATATAACAGAGTCACACAATGGAGTTAAAAGGCAGAAGTATTTAGATATGTTTAAGTAATTATTACCTCCCACTTCCAGTTATCATGATAAAAGGTTCAGTTCGCTACCAATTTAGTATCACCCTGCATTTGTAAGACCTAATATCAACTTTTCAGTCCACATATATCCCAAAATGATCCCTTTTCTATGCTTCAATTATAAGTGTTACTTGTTTCAAAAAATTATGCATTAGTTTTATAACCATGTACCTGAGCAAAGGAGTAATGCCTCCAAACATAGGAAGAATACAAATATATAAAAGATCCTCTTTATCAAACTTAGTAATATTCGGATAAAACACACCCTCAAACAAATGCCAAAAAGAAAATGTATGCATTTCATTGGAACACTCAAAAGCGTAAATATGCATTGACGACTAATGATGAACTGCCTAAAATACCCATTGATAGAATCATATCTTACGATTGAAAATCGGACGTCGGTCCTGCCAGTTTTGGTGCTCTTGTTTCTTCTTTCTCTGATTTCTTATTCATGGTTTAACTCCTCCATAACAATAAAATAGTCTATATTCCTTGCCTTCCCTATTACTTACTCTTTTGGCTCTCTTCGTCCTTCTGTAAGTAGTAGAAATCCGTTATAATCCGCTTTACAAAAGTCAAGCGCACAGTGCGACTGTGCAAGTAGTCAACAAGGTAGTAGCATAGATACACTAATCTGTTTTTCAATTTCTTTACCCTTGGTTGCCGTGGGAGGCGGTAAGAAAGAAGGAACATACATGCAGGAAAAATTATAACAATACATAATTTTCAACACTTAATTGGTGAGTACTAAACTCACGTACATATGCCTGTTTATTAATGATTTATACAAAATATCCCCTAATAATCAACAAGTTTCAACTTCATTTAATTTAATCTGCAGTATCAAGAAGGAGGTGTGAATTCAGATACACTAGCATCCTGCAAACTGCAATAGAGGTATGGAACACACTATGCCCACCCAAATTATGAATCATATATTTACATTCAGTAAGGTGTAAAACAAAATGGGTAACTTGGTTTGATTATCTAGTCCTAAAGTAACTCACCTACAGATTCCTCACCAAAAATTTAAGGTTATGCTTTCTTAATAACATGATGTTATAACCACCTACAAATTCAATAATATAGGGCAACTAACTTATACGGTCAACTGAGCAAGCTGAACCGAGAAAGTCTTGGCAAGCTCAAAGACCCTTGTGTACCAAGTCTATGTACGGATGAAGTATGTACAGACCACCTAGTAGAAGTTATATGTTTGAGTGGGTTAGAATTTTTCTAACAGTAAATGTTTGCATGTAACTTCACATAAGTTATCTAAAATTATTTCATCTGAGCTGATAACACTACAAAAGTAGAGGTAAGTCACGTTATAAAAAAATCCCAAACTCAAAGCTCTCTGAGAGAGCAGCCTGAGCTCAAAGCTTCCAAACTTGGTGACTTGCGAGCTAATCACTAGCCTACTGAACATTCTCTAGTTCAACCAATAATTCTATGAGGAGAATCATATTTCTACCAATCACTAGCCTACTGAACAAAAGCTTTTGAACCAGGTGCAGAATCCCCTTGAAACGACTCGAGAAACTCAGCATAAAGACGGGCTGTTTCATCCTCAGCCCTCTACATACATTTTTTTTTTTTAATTAAACTTTCGGTCAAATTCATACTAAATACCAGTGTTGTAAAAATCGGCCATGGCGGCCGATATGGCGGCGCCATGGCGCTTGGCGGTGGTCCACCGCCACGATATTTCCCATATCGGTCTAACTTGGCGTTTTGGTCAAAATCGGAGCTTGGCGGTCAAAATCGGCCTTGGCGGCGGTCGGTCAACGCCGGTCAACGCCAGATCTGGGTTTTTTTTTTCAGATTCACGCTGGTCAACGCCGTTTAACTTCAGATCTAGGGTTTTTTTTTTCATATTTACTTCAGATCTAGCCTAGATCTAGGGTTTTTTTTTTCATATCCCTTTATAATTTATGTTGTATTTCAAAAATATACATAAATTTCTTTATAATTTATGGTCTCCGATATATCATTGATATATCGCCGCCATATCGGTCTTGGCGCTTGGCGGTGGTCGACCGCCGAGGTACCGCCGAGCGATATTTACAACACTGCTAAATACACACAACTTTACAAAGTTAATAAATGCCCACAAAAGTTGTACCTTTTTCTTCGCCTCTTCTTCTTCGCGATGCTTCTGAAAAGGCGTCTTCTTCCGTGTTATTGAAAAAGAGCTCATTTTACCACCAAAACGCTTTTATCTGCAAACCAAAAAACAATCAACATTAATTATGCACATTATTTGTAAAAGAACACACGCCTTCAAATTTGCTTATTTTTTTGTAAACATAAGCAATTTAGACACATAAAAAAAAGATATTATTTTCTTACAAAAACTTCAATCGATGGCAATAAAGTAACTTTACTCTCATCTCAACTAGCACTTTATAAAAAAGATGTCCCAAACTGTGTATCAAAAACTGCTGTTTTTGCAGCAACAATAAGCAGATAAGCAAAGTTTAAACAGGGTGGTCTGGGATTACTTATCTTTTTCTGCGTATAACCAAGTAATTAAAAGCTGCTTATTTCGCCCCTAACACTTCAAACTGCTTATCTGCTTGAATAAAAAGCAATCCCAAACACCCTCTAACTTAACATCTACTGCTTAAAAGTTTAAACTGTTGAAAATACCAATTACACATTGCCAATTTATTAATTTTCATTAATTTCATTTCCACAAAACCAAACTGATTAATTTTTAGAGATGTGATGAGAAACGGAAGCCTTGGTTTTGATAAATGAGGTTTTAAATTAAGTTACCGGTGAAAATAGTGGTTGCCGGAGGAATATTCCGGTGGATTGTGAGATGAAGTGTTATTCTGTTTATTGGGCTTGGGATTCTGGTTTTCTTTTTTATTTGTGTTATTTAGTAAACAAAATTTAACTTCTTTTTTAACTGTATCTATGTGTTAGTGTTATTTTTTACAAAGTAAGTACATTTTTAAATAAATATTAGAGAGAATTGCAAAAATCGTCCCTAAAGTTTGACCAAATTGTACGTTTCGTCCCTAAAGTTTGGAAAGTGCAAGAATCGTCCCTGTGGGAAACTTATGGGGCAAAAATCGTCCCTGGCCTACTTCAAATGACTAAAATACCCCTGCCAAACTTTAGGGACGATTTTTGCAACTCTCTTTTTCAGATTCTTACTCAAATGGTCCCTGTGCTTCGCTAGGCATTACAAATTTAGTCCTAACATTTTTTTTAATTTATTTATTTAACTATTAATATTAGTATTATTTTTTTTATACGATTTCGTCCGTTTTTGTCCGTTTTTCTTTCGTTTTTGTCCGTTTTTCTTACGTTTTTTACCGTTTTTCTCACGTTTTTTTCGTTTTCATACGTTTTGTCCGTTTTCTTACGTTTTTGTTCGTTTTTCTCACGTTTTTTTCGTTTTCATACGTTTTTGTTCGTTTTTCTTACGTTTTTGTCCGTTTTTCTAACGTTTTTTTCGTTTTCATACGTTTTTTTTCCGTTTTTCTTACGTTTTTTCCGCTTTCATACGTTTTTGTTCGTTTTTCTTACGTTTTTGTCCGTTTTTCTCACGTTTTTTCTGTTTTCATACGTTTTTGTTTGTTTTTCTTACGTTTTTGTCCGTTTTTCTCACGTTTTATCGTTTTCATACGTTTTTGTCCGTTTTTCTTACGTTTTTTTCCGCTTTCATACGTTTTTGTTCGTTTTTCTTACGTTTTTGTCCGTTCTTGTTACGTTTTTTTTTGTTTTCATACGTTTTTGTCCGTTTTTCTCACGCTTTTGTCCGTTTTCATATGTTTTTGTCCGTTTTTCTTACGTTTTTATCAGTTCTTCTTACGTTTTTTCCGCTTTCATACATTTTTGTTCGTTTTTCTTACGTTTTTGTCCGTTCTTGTTACATTTTTTTCGTTTTCATACATTTTTGTCCGTTTTTGTCCATTTTTCTTACGTTTTTTTCGGTTTTCATACGTTTTTCTCCGTTCTTTTTACGTTTTTTTCCGTTTTGGATGAAGTCTAAAGATTTTTTCTTTTAAAAAATAAAATTCTTTTCGAATTTTTTTTTTCAAAAACTTTTTTTTTTCTTTTTTTTTTTCAAAAAAAATTTTCTACATCTTTTAAAAAAAATCGAATAAATATTTTTTAGAAAAAAATATTTTTAAAAAATATTTTTTAAAAGAAATATTAAAAAAAAAAATTAGAAAAATTTTGGAATTATTTAAATTTTTTTTCGAAAACATGTTTTTTGAAATTTTAAAATTCAAAAACATTTTTTCAAATTTTTTTTCGGAAACCTTTTTCTATTTTATTTTTCTAATTTTTTTTTTTTTGAAATTTTTTTTTATAATTTTTTTGTTTGTGATGGACAGTGTAAACACTGACGAAAAAGTGGAAAAATGGAAGAAAAACGTATGAAAACGGAAAAAACGTAAGAAAAACTGATAAAAACGTATGAAAACGAAAAAAAAACGTGAGAAAAATGGACAAAAACGTAAGAAAAACGAAGAAAAACGTATGAAAACGAAAAAAAAAGTGAGAAAAACGGACAAAAACGTATAAAAACGAAAAAAAAACGTAACAAGAACGGACAAAAACGTAAGAAAAACGAACAAAAACGTATGAAAACGGAAAAAAAGTGAGAAAAACGAACAAAAACGTATGAAAGCGGAAAAAACGTAAGAAAAACGGACAAAAACGTATGAAAACGAAAAAAAATGTGAGAAAAACGGACAAAAAAGTAAGAAAAACGAACAAAAACGTATGAAAACGGAAAAAACGTGAGAAAAACGGACAAAAACGTAAGAAAAACGGACAAAAACGTATGAAAACAAAAAAAACGTGAGAAAAACGGACAAAAACGTAAGAAAAACGGACAAAAACGGACGAAATCGTATAAAAAAATAATACTAATATTAATAGTTAAATAAATTAATTAAAAAAAAGTTAGGACTAAATTTGTAATGCCCAGCGAAGCACATGGACCATTTGAGTAAGAATATGAAAAAGGGAGAATTGCAAAAATCGTCCCTAAAGTTTGGCAGGGGTATTTTAGTCATTTGAAGTAGGCCAGGGACGATTTTTGCCCCAAAAGTTTCCCACAGGGACGATCCTTGCACTTTCGAAAGTTCAGGGACGAAACGTGCAATTTGGCCATACTTTAGGGACGATTTTTGCAATTCCCTCTAAATATTATTTGATGAATTTTGTATTTCTAAAAGAAAGTGTATATTAAATGGTCAAAGCTAAAAACACATAATATATTTTTGATAAAAGATCAGGACCAAACCTCCACCCTCCATCTTTATTTGACATTAATCCCAACAATTTATAAAACTCACTTTCATCTTTTTTTTTTAAATATTAATATCTTTTAAACCATTAATCATCAAGCGAAAAAAAATATACCGTTACAACGAGCATTTAATTATCTTTCTATAGATAGCCACTTTGACATATTTTCGACAAGAAAAAAATTATTTTTTTCACGTTTTTTTTCGTGGCCAAAAAATCACATGTGATATATATCATATGTGATATTACACTAATATCACATGTGATATTGATATTACACTAATATCATATGTGACATTACATATCACATGTGATATATCACATATGATTTTTTCGGCTACGAAAAAAAACGTGAAAAAAACGATTTTTTTTTTGTCGAAAGTATATCAAAGTGGCCGTCAATGGAAAGATAATTAAATGTTCGTCGCGATGGTGTAATTATTTTCGCTTAGCGATTAACGGTTTAAGAGATATTTAAATTATAAAAAATATGTGAAATATTAAAATGATTTTAATTTTAACCATTGATTTATTTTTAGATGGATGGTGGGATGAGTCCCTTAGTATGCGAGGAATCTTTGGTTTTTAAAATAACTCGACTCTATATTTTTTGAATATAATATGCTAATGTATCTGCTAAAATACTTTCTATTTTTTTCTCAAAATCATTAATGTGATTGGTTTTTTAACAAGTTATTTCCTACGTGGCATTTTAATTTTTTAAGCATTATCCACATGTTCTAAATATTTATATTATCCAAATTTTAGTCCGAAAACAATATATAACTCACTTTCCACCAAAAATCTCCAATTAATAAAAATAAATAGGCTGATTGCATCTTTATGTAGGGGTGAGCAAACAAAACCGAAAAAACCGAAAGCGAAATGAAAACCGAAAAAAACGAACCAAAAAAACTGACCGAAACTAAAAACCGATGGTTCGGTTTTTAATTTTTCAAAAATCGAAAAATACGGTTCGGTTTCGGTTTTCATCCAAAAACCAAACCGTAAAAACCGAACCGAACTGATTTTATTATATAATAATATATAATGATTATAATATGAATAAATAACTAAATAAATCAAATTTATAAATTCATATTCGTTTTGTGGGTAGATTTTTAATATCTTTATCTTAATGTTTATGTTTATATGCGTGTTTGACGTGTCGTGCGTTTACTGGAGAATACATATCAATAAATATACGACAATGATCACACTATATGTATGTTCACTTGTATGTGTGTAATTATAGAATTATGAAATAAACATTATTATGCTTAGATTAATCAAAAAAATGAATAAGAATAACCAAATTTCTATGTAATACAAGTTTGTTGGTATAAATTTGTCATGCCAAAATATAAACAGTTAGAAACCGAAAAACCAAAAACCAAACCGAAACCGATAATAAACCGAAAAAACCGAACCGCCAAAAACCGAATGGTTTTGGTTTCGGGTTCTATAAAAACCGAACATGATGGTTCGGTTTCGGTTTTAGCCAAAAACCGACCCAAACCGAACCGTGCACACCCCTATCTTTATGTATCTTCTTTGCCACGTTTTCTAACTTTATGTAGCGTATTAAAATTTTTTCTTTTTGGTATATCATACTTTTGACTTTCGTCACCTTGTTGTATCATAGACCAATTGTGTGTATCCTTTTTACCATTTTACCCCTAATCTGATTAATTTGAGTGTGTAAATTATAGGGGTATAATGGTCAAGTAGCATGATGTTTAAAATGAGATTAAATCAGAACAATGTCTAATGAGTATCCTTTCATTGACCGCAGTACAACGACAGTATCAGTAATCATGTTGTTCAAACATTTTTCTATTATTTTTATTTTTGTTAAATGTGGTGTCACAAAATGTAATTGGGAGTGTACAAAATATAATTGCTCAACACGTATTTGGTTCACAATGTATTCATTACAAAAAGTAAATAACATAAAATACTTATTAATTTTCCTTACACTTCAGTTTTAAATCAAAAAGATAATCAATCTATATGGGTCTAATGTCAATGTCTTGTACCATAAGCCCACTAAGATCCTTGTAACAGGGATGCGCTAAAGTAAGACCCATAGAGATTGTTTCCATAGTGGTTTGGGTATGAAATTCCCATACTTTTACTTCCATCCAGCCATCACTTCTTTCGTGTTCTCATCAAACTTTGGTCCAATAACAGGGGTTTCTGGTGGTCTTACTAGATAGGCAAACCTACCAAAATTAACTTCCATAGGAGCCTTGAATGTGGATTGGTCTTGTGGTAATTTGTAGACAAGGTAAACTGCATACGTTGTTTAAAGCGATACTACTTTAGATTTCGATTTTTCTCTTAATTTCAAATCTGTAGCTAGTTGTTGTTACAAGCACTTCTCCAAATTTGAAGAAACATAAAAACTCATCATTTATGTAATAGATTCAGAAAGTGTTTAAGGTTTGCATGTAGTAGAAGCCAACTAACGTGTCGTTTATGTTTATTATTGAACACATGGACTTGCTAAATTTTAAAAAAACGGGGAGGTTTTACAAGTGCTTACTCATTCATTATAAATAAACTGAAAGACTGGTCATAATACATGCTATCACGCACCAAAGCAAAGTCCTACAATGCTTTGGGTACCGTGGGCTACAAAATCCAATCTTTAAAAATCTATTTATAAGCTTTTCATAATTGATGGCTTATGTTCTTGAGCCTATTTGAGTTTATTGTGCTTCAATATTCAAGCTTTCTATAACGTACAGCTATAAGGAGATCAACAGAATTTTGAAAGTTTTCCTATGGTGTCAACAAATCACTAAAGGCAGAGTTAAAGTGGCATGGAAATATATTTGTATACCATATAATCAAGGAGGTCCAGGGTTTAAATATTTGGATAAATGGTATACATCAAGCATTTATGGGATATTGCAGTGTAAGTGTCTTTCTTAACGATTACCTGATTTGACCCATTTATGGAATAGAATGGAGTCACACAATGAAGTTAAAATGGACAAGTGTATTGAAAGTTATACATGAAAATTTAGACAAGTGTCATAATGTCCATAAATTGGGAAAGGGGAATACACTTTAGTGTGGCTTGTAAGCAATTATACTCAAATATGAAAGATGTAAGTGGCATTTTGAGTGGTATACAAAGTCAAGTTATACGCATCTAAGTTCATGTTTTAACCTTTGTGAAAATATGTAGTTGTAAGGAAAAACTTAAAAAGTAAGGGTGTCCCATTTGCCGATAAACATGTATGGGAAACTATTAGAACTAAGACTCCAAAAGTGCAGTGGTTTTCCTTGGTATGGCACTCTTAATGTATTCCTACACATACATTTTCCTTATGAATGACATTCCATAAGGGCTACCAACACAATATAAGTGAACTATATGGGGATAAGACAGTGATGGTATGCACATTATACTAATAATTGTGAAGCACACACATTCTCATCTTTATCCTTTTGCACATAATGCATGGGTCTAGTTGCAAAAATCAATGGGTCTAGTTGATGGCCAATTGTAACACCCACTATCTGAATCCTATTAATAGATTGGAGATAGGGCTCACTAATCAACTGAGATTGCTAAATGAAGAAAACAATCTGAATTAACAGTGAAATGGTTTGTTATTTGTTATTGAGATTTGTTTACAAAAAGGAGAAATTGTTTACATCGATGAATGACCTTTACAACAAAGCAGAGTAATCTTTATACAAATGAGAAATGGCAGAAAAAGTAGTTTGGGTTGGTTAAAACACGTGCAGGTCACGTGTTGTATCTAAAATGTTGACTTTTGGCTTTGACTTCAATAGTACGTGTAACAAAGTTCTTACAACAATGATCTTAAAAGCTTAACCATGTATACGTTCAGACTCAAAGAGTTTATAATTATGGCGGATATAACAGCAAAAAGGCATAACAGATCATTTCAAACACATTATTTTCTACATATATACGTAAACTACATTCTAAATCTAAACAAACACAATTTCATACGTGCTGCTACGAACTCTTCCCAAATAGACAAACTTCCATTGGAACAAATGCATGCAATCGCATCACCATACTCTGGCGGAACCCAAACAACCTTTGCAATGCTTCCATCATTAACCTATTCAATCAGCAAAACTCATCTCAATCAGTTAATGACAACACTTGCTAACAACGTTACATTCAACATAAAAGATTAAAGTAACATAAATCAATCATTATTTTCCAAAACAAATAGTCCAATCTTCAAACAATTAGATCCATTTCACCGAACAAATACATCGAATCTAAATGAATACAAATAACTCATAATAAGGCTGTAAAATACACCGAACGTTCAACCAACCAGTTGATCGTTCTGCAAGAAGTTCATCTACATTCATTTACTCATTAAAAGAACGAAGATGAACATCTATTATGCCTATTCACTTATACGAAAAAAATACGCAGAAAGTACTTGGTCGAAAGCATATGAATATCCATCCGTTTATGTTCATTTCGCATATTTGCTTGTTTATACAAATATTATATCTACATTATATATCTTCAAAGTTAGACCACTATCTATCAATTTTAGATTATTAGGTATGAAGAAATGACCAAAGGAGTCCAAATGCGACATGTCACTTTCCCTTCTCTACCACTGCCCGACCACTTTTCACATGTTTTGTTTCTATTGTGGCTCAAAATTTCCACAAAAACAGACGAAAAATTCCCTACATTGGAACCATGGGCTCCCTCATGACGGACGACAACTGCCTGGTTCTCTAAAGAACACAATCCTATAAACTAGATCAATTTTAATCTTAATTATAATAATAACAAATTAGGCTAGCTGATCACATAGTATTAGTGTTTTGCCCAACTATACATACTCTGTGACCATACGATAAGGTTCAAAACTTACTATTAGTCAAACACAGCCTACGCAATCATCACATATAAATTTGACAACTGGACTATTAAGTGTTTGTATGTTTCATAATAGCAACGAATTAAAAGGTTGCAGAAAGAGTAAGATTGGAGTTGCTTTGAGTCAGGAACTATATACTGTGACTTCCATTGTCCCATTAGAAACGGAGACAATAGCCAGATACTTGATAAAAGGGTTTTCTAATGTACTCCTGTTTTTAACATCTTAACCTATCATGACCTTTTGACGTAGGGCAAAACAAGCAGAAAAACACAAATGCAGCATTGTATGCATTAAGTGAAACCGATTTCAATATATGGGAACGCAAATAGAACCAAATTTTATGCGAATGATTTGATGGAACAAGTACAGTTTGGTATTTATACTATGATATACCTTATTTGTTACTGACTTTTTCCTCTAAAAAGCTTGGCTGCCATCTTTGGAAAGGTTCCACGAACACCACATTGGGTTCTTTGCCCTTTGATAGGCCATTATCTCCTTCCTGGAAAGTCAGTATGCGAAAGTCAGAATGCATAATTATATAATAGGAAAGTTAACCAAAAGAACAAAATTGCTTATGGAATGGAATAAAGAAACTTGAGCTGGTGAGGGCATGGGATTTTCTTCCACTTTTTGCTGATGACTTGGGATTTCTTCAATAGAAGGGTCATCCTTTACTTCAACTTTTGGATTGTTATCAACAACATTAAGGTCTTTGCATACCTTGTTTGCCTCAGACATTTTGTGTATACAGTTCAACAAAGACCTGATGGCACAATAATTCAATATCGAGTTATATCGTTTCAAGACTTTCGTAATGAATAAGAAATATACGAAGCTATAGTCCAAACTCTCTTACCCCACATCTTGCCCAAAAAAAAAGTGCCTTATAAAACTAACTTTTGCGGGGTAGTATTATCACTTAAGACTAATGATGTTTTTCTTCACATAATTTGTAGCCTGTAACTAAGGGAGTGTTTGGATCCGCATTTTCATAGTGACTAGTGCATAGTTCTATAACTAGAATCAGATTGCCAAACGCAACAAATAAGTGATTTAGGCATAGTTAGACGATTCTATATCTTCCCAAAAATATTAGTTCTGTTGCAGCAACATATCTTATCAAAACCTAACAACTTTAATATTACACACAAATTTATGAATAAAATGAGTTTTGTGTTCAGACTTGATAATCAAACACATTTACTAATCTCTGCTCAGAATTTGTTGTTATTTATTGCCAAAACTACATTTACTCGTGCCTAAGGTCTACAAACAAACAACTCACTCACACATTTGATCGAACACTTGTGTTACACATATAATCCACAACATTTTTACCAAAAGAAAATACACACGACTCAGTCAGACATTTCAACAAACACTTGGATTACACTCTAAACATACATAAAAAGAAACCCGCATTCATCCTCTTGTTCACGTGGTATGATTAATGAACCGTATTTGCTGTAAACAGCATGGTAACTTTTGTTTGCATCTTGTCACAGATCTGATTGGTTTGTTGTACGTACAAGAAAGTATTTTGTGTTGGTGCTTTGAACTTTAAAGTGAGTCTCTTTTTAATTCAAGACTCTTTTATGTGCAAGGAAATAATGAAACAAGAACCTGAAGTAAGCAGCAAAGAAAAATAATGAAACAGGAACCTGGAATTGGTTTGTTCAAATAAAAAAAATAGAGTATTAAACTCGGTAATTATAAGATGATAAAAACCCGATATATATATATATATATATATATATATATATATATATATATATATATATATATATATATATATATATATATATATATATATATATATATATATAAAAACCTAACTCATCTAAAACTTTGAATCTACTACAATATGGAAGCTAGTAGATACTAAATATAGAGAACGAAACATATTATTAAATTTTTATTGTTGAAATTTTTAGCACATTAAAAATATTAAAATTCCCTCAATTATTATTGAAATACACAACATAATCGTTGTTCAATGTTTTGATATAGTTTCCTAATTACACCAGTCTTAGATAATTTACTATTTACAACAACTTAACATTCGAAACTATACAATTGCATTCTCATTTTTTTTTCTTCTTTGGGATGGGAGTGGGTGGGGGGTTGGCGAACTCGAGTTTGCAAATCGATCAAAGAAACATTTATCATGGGGGCAAGTTGCATAAAAAGGTACCAGACTTATGAATTAATTTAAGTATCCAACATTAAAAAAAAAAAAAAAAAAAAAAAAAAAAAAAAAAAAAAAAACCCTTAACGTATCAATGTTTTTAAAAGTGTAGGAGTTAAAGGAATTTTTTACCCGAATCCAAACAGTCACCTTGAACTTAAGAACTAGGTAGAGAATACTAAGACTTTGAACTTTGTAGTGTAACTTGTAGTTTGAAGATCAAAGGATCATGGTGCTAGGGATTTATGTTGTGGCGTTTTTAGTGATGAGAAAGGAAGGAGATGAGCTTGTATTTATAGTGTAACAATTCACATTTTTCAGGATAATTACTATTCCCGGAAAATTTCACTATTCACTTTTACTATTCATTTTTCCCGAAAATTTTCCCGAAAGTTGATTTTTATTTGATATTCTCAAGTGATAAATCATTTCCATGGCAAATTAAATGTTTGACATTCGTCAGATCATTTTCGTGAAAGTTATTAAGGAATTACATGTTTTAGGGTAAAACGTCAATCAGAAATTCTACGCACAACGAAATTCAACCCCGTCAGGTGACCCCACATCGGAAAAATGTTTGACACGCTCATGATTTATTTGAGAATAAATTGTGACTGAGAAAAACATGACCAAAAACTTCCCAACAGGTCACCCATGCCGTAATACTCTCGCATGAGCACGCTTAACCGTATGGGCGATTAACCGTTAGACCACGAAACGTGTTTCTAAGACAATTTGAGTTTTCAAATTATTAGAAAAAGTCAACATATTTTTCCCTCCTCCATTGACCAAAAATCATCCCTTGATGTTATAAGTCATTTCGTGATTTTTAGGCTTACGGTTTGATGTCTAAAAGACATTTAATACCAACCGACACGAGACTGAGCCCAGTCTAGACATTATAAGTCATTTTAAATCAATATTATCCTATTAGAAAAGTAACATTTTACTTTTCTCAATATTACGCAATATTCAGCGTTTTACGCGAATTACGCGTTTTAGACCCGTGTTTCCAGTTTTTAGCAGGGTTTTAGCACCCGATAGATCCTACCACTCATTTTATATTTTATTATGGACTATATGGACATGTTTAACCATTCTTCCAAGTTCCATAATTTTACGACACCCGGTTTTACGTTTTGAGGCTTAATCATTTACGATTGGCATTTCCCGGAGTCAAAACTAACCAAGTATCTTGGATAATACCAAGAAAAGTCCACACCCTTGCTCTCCAAGCACTCCAAACCGACCTAGGAGGGGGGGAGTCATCCCATGTGGCTTCATCTCATGAAATTACCCTTAGATCATCATTTATTTACAACTTGGTCACCAAGTTGTAACCCTTTCCTAGTAAGCTTCCTAAATGGACCTATAAATACTCCCTCCCCTCCCATTTGTGCCGTGCATCCCCAACCACAAAACCACACCATCCTTTGCTTAATTCCTTCTAATTTCTAGCAAGGTTCAAGTGATTCTTCAAGGTAGAAACCCTAGATAGGTTATCATTCACCAAAACTCTTCCAATCCCTAATATACTTGGTGATTTCTCTTGAGTTTAAATCCACTCAATTCACCTCAACCTTCATCATCCATCTTTCAAGATTACAAGAGTAGAAAGATTGCATGAAGAAGTGGGTTGAAGCAAGTCTATCAATGTCCTATCCTTACATGTTAACTTCCTTTCATCTTTGAAAGCCAAAAGTTGTGAGCCAAACCCTAACTTGATTCTTGTTAAATAATCATGTTCATGTTATTTACATATTATTTGTGCTATATATTGTCTTGTTATCATGTCCATGATGTATAAAAATGACCAAAACAAGTTATTGTTATTGATTGATAAGACAAGTTCATAAAACAAGTAAACTAGTGACTTTGTTGGTATAACCTGATCAAAATGGTAAAAATATGATGTTGGATCATTACATATTACAGTAGAGGACTTAACAAGGAAACCATAGCAATTTGAACCACCTAAAACGAGTATACGAGTCAAAAGTTACGCCCATTTGAAGTTACCAAAGATTTCCGGCAAAACTGCCTAAACCTTCCTGAATCGCATTCTGACTTTTTGAAAGTCCCACTTCTGGTCCGATTCATCAAAAAGTTAAAACACGAAAGTTGTCCGGAACGACGTTTTCGTTCAGGAACAAAGAAGCTCGAGACCTAAAAATGCTTTCCGAGTGATAAATTTCTTCAAATTCTAAACAGCCCATTTTTAGACAAAGTCATTACATATAGGTTATGGTTTATGAAGACCAAAGGGGTCTTATGACCTATAATCAAGACCACAACCATGGCTAGAGCCAAGGTTGTGTCTCATGACCTTGAAACAAGGACCAAAGGTCATGGCTAGGCCATGACGAAATGACCATACCAACTTACATAGGCGTAAACATGAAACAATGAATTAGGCGATAACATGAATAAGCAATTTGGATCTACTTCACTTAAAAGGAAACCATGAGATTTTACCAAGAGAAAATGGTCATTCAAGACTTATGAAACTACCCCTAATAACAATCTTCATGTACAAATAAACTTTCCTAAGTTTATACAAATATCGGACATGTAACTTTCGGATCAAAACCTATATCTATATATTTCATCAACTACTACAATAGTAGGGAGCCTCATGTGAGGAGTTCATTATGTAAGCCGTCGAGATGAGTTGTGGATTTACGAGTTAAAGTGTCCTGGCTCCTCGAACGCTTACTAACATGACTTCTGAATTATGTCGGCCCGAACGGTAGTAAACGATATACCAAACATACATGTTCATGAATCTTTTCTTTCAAAGACATACAATATACATCATACCACATCATGGACTATAATGCAAGATATATATATAGGCACTACTTCATGTTCTTTACTCCGATCCTAAGTCGCGACATTCTATTATAGGTTGCTCGTATAAACCTACACGATTCAACCGTTACATTCATTACTTGCTATCTTAACTTAAGGTGAGATCATAGCCCCACTTTACATTACTTCAATGTTTTACAAACCCTTGGGGGGAATACATGCTATTATTTTTCTACTCGAAAACAATACTTTCTACTGTATGTTATTCGACTATGTTTTATTATCACTAAGTAACATCCTTGCCAAACCAAGATCCCTTAGTATGAACCATTTAATCACTTGCGAGGGTTACTTGCAAGTGAGCGCGAATATTGTGAATAGGCCTATTGGGATTGACGAATCCCATTTGTTTTGATTAGTTCAAACAAATGCATTAATATTTGAGACATTAGGTATGACGGCAAAGTACCTACCGGGATAAATCTGCCAATCGATATTGGTACACGTTAACGTTTTGGTTTCATAAGCTTAGTGTATAATACATTTTATGGGCGTATAATAACGTAGCCTACCTGTTTTGTTTTCCAAACATTGGTGTGAGTCTACAGCTCACACTACGATTATTGTGTTCAAACGATTTACCTACAAACACTACGATTATGGTGTTCAAACGATTTAACTACCAACACATTGTGTTCAAACGATTTAACAAACTCTATGAATATCACTCAACCTTTGTGTTGACCTCTCAAGCATGTATTTCAGGTTCATGACGATCAAGGATGGCACGGAAGGACACGGATACTCAAGAGGGCTATAAATTTACTTATCATTCAAAAACACATTTATTATACATTGTAAACATGGAACCAATTGGGACCTCATTTTGTAACCTCTGATATTTATATAATTTTGAATGATACATCTTTTAAAACGACTCAATTGGAGTTCGTTTTCTATTATTGTGACTATTGTGCCGTCAAGTAACACCCAGTTCGAATTCCGCTGCATCATGAATTGGGGGTGTTAAATATAGCATGAAGAGGAGGTGCAAGGAAGGTGCCTAGGAAGGTTCATTGAGGAGGTTAGTTTTTAGGATATTTAGGAAGCTTTCTTAGCAAGTTTTACACATGTATGGATCCTAGGGCTTAAGGCATGAGATCATGACACACAATAGGTGAATCCCCCCCCCCCTCTAAGTCGGCCAAGGCTGATCTAGGGTGACTAGATGAGTAGTCATGGTCTTATCTAAGTTACGGAGTGAGTTTTGGTCCCGGTAATCGCTAACGGTAAGTCGTTAAGTCATGAAACTTAAAATCGGGTATCCTAAAAATATGAAACTTGTAAATATGCTAGAACTTATCAATATACTCCATATTAAAATATAAAATGAGCGGTAGGTTCTATTGGGTGCTAAAACCCTGCTAAAACTGGAAACACGGGTCTAAAACGCGTAATACGTAAAACGTACGAAAGTTGCGTAAAATTTAGAAAAGTAAAATGTAACTTTTCTAATAGGATACTAATGACTTAAAATGACTTATAATGTTTAGGCTGGGCTCAGTCTAGTGTCGGTTGGTATTAAATGTCTTTTAGACATAAAACCGTAAGCCTAAAAATCAAGGAATGACTTATAAAATCAAGGAATGATTTTTGGTCAAAGGAGGAGGGAAAAATATGTTGACTTATTCTAATAAGTTGAAAACTCAAATCGTCTTAGAAACGCGGTGTAGGTATAGGCTAAGGTTACGGCTGAGTAAAAACGCTTAAAACTGAAAATTCCAGTTTTTCACGGCCGAGGCTTATTTTGGTCATGTTTTTCACAGTCATGATTAATTCTCAAATAAATCATGAGTGTGTCAAACATTTTTCTGATGCGGGGTCACTTAACGCGGTCGAGTTTCGTTGTGCGTAGAATTTTTGAATGACGTTTTACCCTAAAACGTGTAATTCCTTAATAACTTTCACGAAAATGATCTGATGAGTGTCAAACTTTTAATTTGCTATGGTAATGATTTATCACTCGAGGCCAAGAAACAAAAATCAAATTTCGGGAAAATTTCAGGAAAAATGAATAGTAAAAGTGAATAGTAAAATTTCCTAAGAATAGTAATTAACCTGAAATTGCGAATTGTTACACACTATATGAGCAACTATATATATACGTCTACGTCTACAAAAGTAATAACGATATAAGCAAGATAATAAGTAAGATATGGAAAGATCTAACCGCGAGTCAAAGGATTTATAGTGGTTCGGCTACAAGGACACCTTCCTTGCCCTACTCCACTCCTCGAGTCACCTACTCGAGAGTTTTATTCACTATGTCAACAAGTTCCCTTATGGCGGAGAAAACCTTACACACCAATATACACACCACAACTTCGTCACAACTTATTCATAACTTCTTCACGACTTGGCACACCTTCTTTACAACTTGTACACACCACTACTACTTCACAACTTCACACTACTCCACTACTTCTTCTTCACACCACTACTTATATCTCACTACTTCTATTCACAACTTCTACTCCTAGATCTATCTAGTTACACTACTATTACACATTTACAATGAATGTACACAACAACTAGACTATATACAAAAAATCTACAATACTTCACAACTTGATGTTGAAGGAGTATTCTTCTCTTGCACTTTGAGAGATGAGAGGTGAGGGAATGAATCACTTGAAACAAGGATTAACAATTATATGATCAAAGGGTTTTTAGGAGGATGTTTTTCAAAAATATATAATAAGTTTGTTTAATTTTATAAACTTTGTATTATTTAAATAAACATCCCTTTGATCATAAAATGTATTAGTCACTTGTTTATTCATACCTTAAGTGATTATGTTGGATGAGATGATATAAACTTGCTTAAAACTTGTTTACGTATTAACTTTGCGTTTAATGTTCTTATATTTTGTGATCGTCAAAATTTAAGGATATCGAAAGATATTAATAACGTTTTTATACATTATTTATATCAACATTTTTACCAAAACAAAATACACACAACTCAGTCGGACATTTCAACAAACACTTGAATTACACTCTAAACATACATAAAAAAAAAAAAAAAACCCGGATTCATCCTCTTGTTCACGTGGTATGATTAATGAATCATATTTGCTGTAAACAACATGGTAACTTTTTTTTGCATCTTGTTACGGATCTGATTGGTTTGTTGTACGTACAAGAAAGTATTTTGTGTTGGTGCTTTGAACTTTAAAGTGAGCATAGAAGTGGGAGTATAATATTACGCTTTTAGACCCATATAGTGCATTCTCTTTTAAATTCAAGACCCTCTTAAGTCCAACGACAAGAATAATGAAACAGGAACCTGTAAAATAGAGCATCAAACTCGTTAATTATATAAGACAATAAAACCCAATATATATATATATATATATATATATATATATATATATATATATATATATATATATATAAAAATCCTAAATTCATCTAAAACTTTGTAACTATGACAATATGGAAGCTTGTAGATATCTATCTATACTACGTAAGTACGTATGTAGAACGAAAAATATTATTAAAATGTTATTGTTGAAATTTTTAGCACATTAGAATTAGAGTCGAGTTATTCTACAAATAAAAAATTACTCACATATCAAGGGACTTATCTCCACCATCCATCTAATCTATCTAAAAAGGAAATCAATGGTTGAGATTAAAAGCATTTTAATATTTCACTCATTTTTTATAATTTAAATATCTCTTAAACCGTTAATCGTTAAACGAAAATAATTACACCATCGCGACGGGCATTTAATTATCTTTCTATAGACGGGCACTTTGATATACTTTCGAAAAATAAAAAAAAAATCATTTTTTTCACGTTTTTTTTTCGTAGCCGAAAAAATATCATATATGATATTACATATCATATATGACATGTAATATCATATATGATATTACATATCATATCATATATGATATGATATGTAATATCATATATGATATTACATATCATATATGATATGTAATATCATATATGATTTTTTCGGCCACGAAAAAAAACATGAAAAAAACAAAACAAAAAAAATTTTGTCGAAAATATGTTAAAGTGTCTATCTATAGAAAGATAATTAAATGCCCGGCGTAACGGTATATTTTTTTTCGCTTAACGATTAACGGTTTGAAAGATATTAATATTTGAAAAAAAAAAGGTATGAAAGTGGGTTTTTTAAATTGTTGAGATTAATCTCATCCATTAGATTAAATAAAGATGGAGGGAAGATGGATGGTGGAGATTAGTCCATTGGTATGTAAAAAAAGTTTGGTCCTCCAATGATCTTATATCTTATAATTATTATAATACCCTCATCTAAAACTTTGTAACTTTGACAATATGGAAGCTAGTAGTCTTATATAATTTACTATTTACAACTTAACATTCAAAACTACATAATTGCATTTTAACACTTTATTCTCCCCAAAACTACATAATTACAAAACTACATACTTACAATTCGAGTTTGCTACAATACTTAATAGTGAATAATAAAGCATTGCATTAAACTTAACAAACAATGCTTATTTATTATCATTCCTGTTCATCACCCTATAATACCCTCAACCAAGCACCCTCTAATAGAAATATTGATTGTCCAATGTTTTTTATATTAATATTTAGTGTAAAAATTAACAAACCACAAATATGTATTTTGTACTTATTTGCAACACTTGAGTTGCTTAAAAAAATAATAATAATAAAAAAAATTAAAAAAAAAAAATCACCAAATAATAATAAAACTAAGAAAAATAATATCATATTTGATAACTCACCATTTCATTAATAAACGGTCAAAGCCTTGTCTTCTTCGTGCGGTTAACAGAAATTGGAGCTCAATTTTCACAATATCTCCCACAAATCAACTTACGAAAATTAATAAAAAGTGCAAACAACATTATCAATAAATTGCACACTACAAAACCATTGCAAAAAATCATCTATATGGGTCTCAGCTCAATTCCTTGTACTATGAGCCCCTTAAGATCCTTCTCACCGTGATGCCAAAATTTAAGATCCATAGGAACTGTTTGGTAGTAGTAAGTTTTAAACTGCCATACTTTGACTTCCATCCAACCATCGGTCCTCTGTTGCGGAAGGGCAGTCCCTTTGTATCTATTAAGTGGGTTGTAGGTATTTTCATCAAGCTTTGGTCCGATAACTGGGGTGACTGGAGGGCTTACTAAATAGATAAACCAAGGATATCCAAGGTAAAAGGCAACATTTTCATCCTCCACCTGAATAGGAGCCTCAAATGTTGATTGGTCTTGTGGTAATTTAAAGACAAGGTAAGCTGCATATGTTGTTTCAGGTGATACTTCTTGGGGTTCTATTCTCCTCCGAATTTTGTAGCCGCCTGTTATTACAAGCACTTCTCCAAATCTGCAGAACCAAAAAAGCTCATTACTTACGTACTAAATTTGGAATGTGTTTAAGGTTTCCAAGTGGTAGAAGCCTACTAATGTATTAAGTTGTTTATGTTTATTGTCTAACAGGTGTCATAACACATGCCGACTTCAAACAGTGATAACATTTAAACTTAGTGGAATTGGTCAATGGAAAATTTACATGCCATCACACACCAAACCAAAGCCATACGATGCTTTGGCATACTTGGGATATTCGGATTTACTAGGCTTCAATAATCAAGGAGGTATGCTCTTATTCATTAACTGATACACTAATCTAGTGAGAACAACTCACTAGATCGTAACACTAACAAAGAACAGCTTTGATGAGATTATTCCTTTTCAATTATCACAATGAACAAGATACTAAACACATACTATTTTTCATCATTTTATACTGAACTGTAGCTTACTATTAAGAAGATGACACAAAAGGTCCCTGTACTTTCAATAAGGAACTGTATGGCTCTTGTGTAATATTGATCCATAACAGGAGGTTTCGGGTTGAAAGATTTGGATCAATAGAATGAAACTCAAATCATCAAGAATTTACGGAATATTGCAGCATAATAAACTGTCTTTCTTAACTATTACCCATTTTTGCAATATAATGGATTCACAATGAACTAAAAAGGCAGAGTGTTTGGGAAGTTAAACACAAGAACTTAGACAGTTGGAGATGAAAGAACTTGTATGAGACAAGAGATAAAGTGAACTCTCATGTTGTCCATAAATTAGGAGTGGGGAATCCAATTCAGTTGCCATTGGAGTGGCATAAAATATATCCTAAAGTTACAAGCAACACATAGTCTGTAATCCTTTGTGAAAAGATGTAATGGTATTGGAAAAACTCAAAAGGTAAAGAAGTCGTGTTTGCTGATAAACATTTTTGGATTAAAAGACAAACTCCAGAAGTGCAGTGGTTTCCCTTGGCATGGTACTCTCAGTGTAATCCTATACATACAAATCTCCTATGGATGGCAATTCAAGAAAGGTTACAAACACAGAATAAGTCACTAGATGGGATAAGTGGAGTAATGGGCCAAGTTGCAGATATGATTGGGTTGAATGGGTTGACTAATGGTTGGCAAGATATTATTCATGATTTTGCTCCTAGATCATAAAACGACATTTGGAGCATCCTTAGAACTTAGAATACTCGTACTTGCTGCTGCTGTATACTTCTTATGGCAGGAAAAAGATCACAGAATTTCAGAGATGAAAGTGAGTTGGGCGTGCTGTATGCAAGGATTATTGAAACTATAAAGCTTAAGCTAATGAGTTTTAAAGTGAAGCCAAATGAGGTAGCCCTCCATGTAGCAAAGCTGTGGAATGTGGGCATGAATATTCAGAATTCTGATAGAGGAAACAAGGGTCAATAGAGCTGTGTTCTTTAAACCAGTAAGATTTTTTTATCATTACTTTGTAGTGATGGTTTAGACTTCATATTGTGAAGATAGTTGTGCAGAATGGATTGCTTAATGTATAGATATCAATATTAGTCTATTCAAATATGGATTGTCACTTAAGGTGGATATGCACTAGTGCACTACCAAACTAAATTCTAACATTTCTGCCAAAATTTATCATATCTCAGTTGCGTGCAAGAGAAAGATTCATAAATATATAAAATTTCTTCATAGACTCTCTTTATTCCTATGCAGTTGCAAAGTTGTGCAAACATAAGCATAAGATATAAACTATTACTGAAAAAATGGCAAGAAATATAAAGGAAGAACCTTGATTCGTTGGAAGACTCCCAATTTGAGTTATTTGTGGCTATTACAAATCTTGCTGCTCTTGCAGATAGCATTTGACATTTCTTCCCATTTTTGTCAACAAAGAACCACTATAAATCGATAAAGATACGGTAAGTGCAGGAATATTATGTTTGAAATGGGGTTTTGAAAATTGGAAGTCATTCATATTAAAAATATACCTGATGACCATCATCAAGCAGGAACCCTTTGCAAAGAATTGAGTATAGTTCCTTCTTTGTTTTCCACTCCAAACTAACTTTTGACAATTTGAGTGTTTCTTCATAATCATTTGGTATCTGTTGTTCCCAATACGTGTCTGAATCTGATATGGCTTCGATATCCTCCACCCTGTCATCCTCTAACAATTGATCTTCCACCTACATATGAAGTTTAGCTATAAACAATGCAATAGTACTTATTTCCTCTTAAGAACCTATTCATTCTGTGGGGCTTCCATCTAACTTCTATAAATACCTTATCTCTATTGACAATTTATTTGTTTTAAGTTTCTAACTAAATTTTAAATTCTATTAGCAATTCATAATCCACCCGTCCCAACCCAACCATCATTTGCCACCTGTATTTCAAAATATTCTGGTGGTTGACCTGTTTTGTAAGAATGTTTAAGATACAAGATGCCTTCTACACCTTCTATACTGGTGCAGGATTATAGATTTTTTTTTTTTTGAAAAATGGCCCGTTTCGATCCCAACCATTTTGGACGTATTACCTGTCCCAAACCAACATGACCTTATTGGCAATTGTAATTCAGGATATTCTTGGCAGTTAACCTCATTTGTAAGAATCTTTAAGTTTCTAAAACTATCATAGAAAAGGACTAAGATGAATAAACTTGTATATGACAGCTTACTTTTTCCAGGGGCTGAAACAAGATGCCTTCTACGCCGTATATTCCGGTTCCAGAATTTTGAAAAATAATTTCAAGATCAACAATACTCCCATCGCTAGTGAATTGATACAATTCAGCCATTTGCAGATAATCATCTCTCCGATTTGCAAGGTACACAACAGAAGTTGTTGTCTCCCCTCTTAATCGGTACTTGAGGTCTATGTACACTTGTTCACCACTTGAGGAACTGTAGTACACAAGGTTTACAGTGTATGTGATTGATGGAGACAATAACTGAGTCTTCACATGTGTTTTGAATCCCTTATTGTTTGTTTGATAAAAGCCTGCTGGGAATCTGCATGAAGAAGAAGAAGAAGAAGCAAAGAATGATGCATCAATTTATATATATACTTATGAAACAATAGGGATAAGTCTGAGTATGACAAGTCACCTTGAAACTTCATGAGACTCATATCGAGAAGGGAAATGTTCATTTGGAATCAAACAGTCTTCCATGGATATCATGTGACAGTGTTCTCCTTTCTCATTAAGTGAGAACCACTGCATAATTAGTATGTTGGGAATTAATTCTACTCAGGTTATCTTTATAAACTGACATAACCAATTAATTACCATTTTGTAATCTTTCAGGTGGATTCCTCTCGAGAGAATCTGTTTTAGTTCATCACGTGATGTGTAGAAGAGAGATTGTGAGGCAGCCTCGATTATGTATTGGTACTCTTCAAACACCGGAAGTTGCACCTATATAATAACATATCCAAGCAAGTGAGCCATACATTCGGGTTAAGTGTCATTTTTTCTTTAAAACTTTTATAAATAACATAACCATTGACAATAAACTGCTTACTTTTTCTTCAGATGGTTGGAACTCAATGCCTGCTACTAGTAGACTGGGAGCACGTACTTCAAACTCAAATTGAAGGTCTGCAGTTGAGTGTTGGCTTGTAAAGTGATACAAAGGAACAATGAACCATCCATCTTCTCTCATATATGAAGGGTAAATTATGGAAACTTTTGCCTCTCCATCTATTTGGTATCTCAGGGGGTTATATGAATTGACCTTCGATTTATTATAAAATCGGAAGACAAGGTTGAGGGTGTATGAGATATGAGGTGTCAAGTATTCACCTCTCACACGTGCTTTGAATCCATTCGATTGATATTGGTAACAGAGGCCCCCTGGAAATCTGCATAAAGAAGAATAAAGGCAGCAATTAATTAGAGAAAAAGGATGGATAAAGTTACTGAATACCAGCAAAAGGGATAAAATAAGAGACCTTGAATTAACAATATCATAATCAGACAGATCTTTTAAACGGTGGGCTTTACTTTCATCGACACAGGCTTGAATGTAAATCCTTTGAATGTGTTCCCCCTTCTCATTTATACACACCCACTGCACATCCAATGAAAAATAAAGTTCACAATTAATTATTGTTAGGGTTTACAAGATGAGAGAATCAGGGTCATGCCTTTTAGATTTGGGTCAAGGGAATTGGGCCCAAGTCTAGTTGGTAATTGCCAATGATAACAATGTTTCATTTTTTGTTTTGTGCCAAGTTTCTAATAGTACATGAAATTGGATTAAATTTGATGATTCAACTATGACACATTTGAGATGTCATTTTTAACAAATTGAGTCATATTGGTTTTATAGGTAAACATAAATATGTAATTTGGGAAGGCTTTTTTTTTTTTTTTTTTTTTTTTTTTACATTGATATAACAATTTGCCATTTTGAAATTTTAATATAAAATCCCAATCAACCTCTAGCTAACAATTTATCATCCACGGGATTTACGCCCACCGCCACATATACTCAAATCGGGTAAAGCCCTCCCGTTTTCAGAAAGGTTGGCGTGGCCACTTAGAGTTGTTTGCCATTAGTAAGAATTGAATTTGAGATCTCTCAATAGTTACTCAAGCTTTTTACCACTAGGGCACCCCAAAGTGGTTAATATGCTGCTAATTTTTACATAAAATATTTAGAGATTACAAACGTGCAGGCTTTTGATCAGAGGCTTCAATGGGATTCGAAATTGAGTAATAAGGTCACCTTTGGTGAGCGAATCTTTGTGATTGATGAAACTTGTTTATGTTTGGTTTTGAAATACAAATATATAAGTTCTCAATGCAAGTTAATCACTGATTTTCTACTTTTAGAGTTTTAGTAACATATCTAACATTTCTACCTCAAACCTCAAACCAATCTTTTCAAACCTAAGCTTTGACGAGATCTCCAGAGTCTTACTTTTAGTTATATATTCAATGGTTTACAATGATACGTTAAATTTTATTAAAGAAAAAAAAAATTGAAACTGAAAATTTAGCTAGATGTGATGTGAGAGTGGTGTAAATGTAAACACTTTTTACACTTTACGAAGAGAAAAAATTACATTTTCGCACAACCTTTTTTAATTTATTAGTAAAATACATCTTTAAAAATCATTGCATTGTAGCGAGAAATATATAGTTTGTAATCTTTATTTGATATTGTTTTTATAAAATACTAGAAATAAGCTATAATATTTCTAAACTATTAAACTCAAGAAAAGTAGTTAATTACCGTTTTACCCCCGTTAAGGAGGACCCCTTTGGAGAGAAGCTTTTTGAATTCCTCCAAGGAGGATCTGCAAAGCAGAGGATCTACTGCAGCATTAGCTATCTCTATATACTCTTTGGGTAGCACCTGCATTTGAAGTGCGATCTCGAGTTTTTCCACAACAAGAGACATCGTTGGCCGTTCTTCACGTAATTTCTTCAAACATTGATATGCAATGTCTGAAAAGGTTTCCAAAGAACCCTGGTTCATTTGTTGCTTGATATCTTCAAGGATAATCCGGTCTAATTGTTTCTTTTCGTAGCTTTGTTTCCACATAGGCAAGTGAATTACCTTTAACTGGCCCTTGCTATATTCAGTGCATAGTTTCCCACACAAGACTTCAAATAACACCACTCCAAAAGAGTATACGTCTGACTCTTTTGTGAGTGTGTACGTGTCTATAAACACAGGATCACAGTATCCAGGGGTACCCAAGGCACTGGTGACAAGCATTGAATTATGTTGATTAGCGGGGCCTATTTTTGACAGCCCAAAGTCAGAAACTTTAGCATTGAAATTCTCATCGAGCAGAATGTTCGCACTTTTAATATCACAATGTATTAGTCTTTGGTATGTCTCTCTGGGATCATGGAGGTAGCTTAGTCCCTTTGCAGCATCAAGGCATATCTTCAATCGTTGTGTCCATGTGAGATTGACATCTTTTAAATAACCATCAAGACTTCCACGAGATGCATACTCATACACAAGTATCATCTCATCCTGTCCGCGGCTGAACCCCAGGAGGGAGATGATGTTTTCATGTCTGTAACATGAAAGCATTCTGACTTCTTTATGAAACTCAGCATCTCCTTGACCAAGTTTACGATTGAGACGCTTTAAAGCAACCAGGCTTTTCCCCTCGGAGTGAGAGTGACACAATTCCCCCTTATAGACCTTACCAAAACCACCATGCCCAATAACATTTTCTTCATTAAAGTTATTGGTGGCTGATTTGATCTCTTCGAGTTGAATTTCAAGATGTTCAAACCTTTTCATGGAAGACGCCATTCTAATTTGGTAATCAAATACTAAAGAGATAGATTTAATTTGTAGAAATAGAAGCACGGAATGATGAATAAGGATAGATTTGAAGGTAGAGAAAGATTTATTTGTTGTGATTGCTTCAACAAAAGAAATTCCTTTGTAATTAAGTGGACACGTAGAAAGTTGATTGCAAGAAAGAGAAAACTCACTTAACAACAAAAGCTCGGCTAGACAAGATATGGTTTACCTACCACAATCGGATGAAATGATTATATACAAGTTGTAATTACAATTAAATTTCATGTGAATATGAAACTGATTCTACAAAAGTAAAAAGAAGTATTGAAAAATGAAATGTGAATGGAGGTGGGACACCAATCATTTCAATTAGCCTCCATGATGAAGGTGCGCGTTTTCTTTAAAGTTTACTACAGTATGTAAATTTCATGTGAATGTGAAACTGATATAGTAGAAAAGCAAAAAAGATGTATTGAAAAAGAAAATGTGAATGGAAGTGGGACACCAATCATTTCCATTAGCGTTACTTCACTGATGTAAGGTGCGCATTTTCTTTAAATCCGTGCTAAAGTTGTTGGTGGCTGAAATGATATCTTGTAGAAAAAGAAGCACTGAAATTGGTGTTTGTAATCTTGTAATCTTTCTAATGAAAGACAACTCACGATTCTCCTATACTGAAAGTTTTTTAATAACTGAGAAGATGTAAACACTTGAAGGCAGAGAAAGATTGGCTTCATGACTTTAATGACACCACTAACCTTAATTTATCACTTAATAAACATGAAATATGATTAAACTAATTACTTAAATTGCAGCACTAACCCAAATTCATTGAAGGTGTTGTACATTTGTGCATGTCTAGAAGTGGGAATGAGATGGTTAAGTCAAGATCTGTGTACGTTACTATTAGAATAAAAAAACTCCTATTTATCCCGTCAATTTTCAACTACGCATGATAACATAGATAAAAGGCATAAAGCAGTTACAATGTCAATACAGAGGCTGAAAAACAACTTCATAATAATCACAATATTCAAATAACATCGAAGAGAACCAAGTTACAGAGTTGCAAAGGGCAAATATGTATAATGACGGTTGTAATAGCTAGACTGGAACCTGGATAACTTTAATCAGTCAGTAAACTATGGGAATATGTCAAAATAGGTAATTTTTTGGTATGGGTCAGCCTGACCTGTTACATACATGGTGTATAATAGCTAAATACAATTCAAAATTAGGAATCCAGAAAGAGTACTAATACAACAATATTGAATTTTCTTAAATGTATAATTTTTTGAGGTAGAATATAAATTCATTTTGGCCTGCAGCCAGCTTTCGACAAGTTAGATCTAGACACGTTACCTTTTGGTTAAGTTTTTATTTATTTTCATCAACAAACCCGTGAGACATGAAATGTATCTCAAATGAACTCATTCAGTAAATGAGAATCAATCCAATTAACTGTCTTAACACGGAAAATACTTTAAATTTACTTCTAATGTTACTACAATAGTCTACTATTATTTTTAATGTTGCTACAATATTAAGTCAGGTCATTGACACTGGAGCAACATACCATGTGCGTATGTAGACAATAATAGCTGATAAAATTGGGACCTGATGCTCAAAGGCAGCCCTTTTCGTGGGGTCAGCATATAAGAAAACTTTTCAGCTAGGCCCAGACATGATGCAATTTTCAGCAACTTATTTTCTCAACCATATGGGTCTAAGCTCAATGCCCTGTACCATAAGCCCACTAAGATCCTTCTTAACAGGATGCTTAAACTTAAGATGCATAGAAACTGTTATCAAACTGCCATACTTTTACTTCCATCCAATCATCACTCTGTCGTGGAACAGCGTTCAGCTTGTGTTTGTTTTGTTGGTTGTAACTGTTTGCAACAAACTTTGGTTTGATAACTGGGGTACCTGGAGGGCTTACTAAATAGACAAACCACACATTCCAATCGAAACCATCTTTAGTATTCACTTCCAGAAGATACTCAAATGTAGACTGGTCTTATGGTAATTGGTAGACAAAAGAACTTGCATATGTTGTATCAGCTGATAGCACTTAGGATTTTATTTCATTCATAAGTTCAACTTTGTCGCCAGTAGTTATTAAAAGGACTTCTCCAAAACAGCAGATACAAGAAACTCATCTAATATGTAATTCATTCAGAAAGTTTTTACGGCTTCCAAGTAGTAGAAGCCAACTGATGTGTTAAGTTGTTTATTGTTTTATTATTTAACGGGTGGAGTTGCTAATATTTTCTATGAAATGAAAGACTCATTAAGGGCTTTCTCATTCACTATGGGTAAACTGAAAGACATGCCAGAATCAAACAGTGATAACATTTAAAGTGAGTGGAATTGGTCAATGAAAAATTTCCATGCCATACCACATCAAAGAAAAGTCAGGCAATGATTTGGCATATCAACGGGGTACAAAATCCAACGTTTAGGGCTCTGTTTTCAAGGCTTTTCAGAATTGATTGCGTATGTATTCATGCTTCCTAGAATGGTTATAAAAGAGATTTATAAGGAATATAGCTATAATAATCAAGCATTCATGGAATATTGCAGTGTAATAAAGTGTCTTTCAGTCTTTCTTAAGTATTGCCCATTTTGACCCATTTATGTAATATAACAGAGTCACACAATGGAGTTAAAAGGCAGAAGTATTTAGATATGTTTAAGTAATTATTACCTCCCACTTCCAGTTATCATGATAAAAGGTTCAGTTTGCCACCAATATAGTATCACCCTGCATTTGTAAGACCAAATATCAACTTTTCAGTCCACATATATCCCAAAATGATCCCTTTTCTATGCTTCAATTATAAGTGTTACTTGTTTTAAAAAATTATGCATTAGTTTTATAACAACCATGTACCTGAGCAAAGGAGTAATGCCTCCAAACATAGGAAGAATACAAATATATAAGAGATCATCTTTATCAAACTTAGTAATATTCGGATAAAACAAATGCCAAAAAGAAAATGTATGCATTTCATTGGAACACTCAAAAGCGTAAATATGCGTTGACTAATGATGAACTACCTAAAATACCCATTGATAGAATCATATCTTACGATTGCAGCCTGAGCTCAAAGCTTCCAAATTTGGTGACTTGCGAGCTAATCACTAGCCTACTGAACATTCTCTAGTTCAACCAATAATTCTATGAGGAGAACCATATTTCTACCAATCACTAGCCTACTGAACAAAAGCTTTTGAACCTTTCAACGACTCGAGAAACTCAGCATAAAGACGGGCTGTTTCATCCTCAGCCCTCTACATACATACATTTTTTTTTATTAAACTTTCGGTCAAATTCACACTAAATACACACAACTTTACAAAGTTAATAAATGCCCACAAAGGTTGTACCTTTTTCTTCACCTCTTCTTCTTCGCAATGCTTCTGAAAAGGCGTCTTCTTCCGTGTTATTGAAAAAGAGCTCATCTTTACACCAAAGCCCTTTTATCTGTAGGCCAAAAAGCATCAACATTATTATGCACAATATTTGTAAAAGAACACAAGCCTTCAAATTTCCTTATTTGTGAATATAAGCAATTTAGACACATAAAAAAAGATACTAAATAAAGTAACTTTACTCTCATCTCAACTAGCACTTCATAAAAAAGATGTCCCAAACTGTGTATCAAAAACTGCTGTTCTTGCAGCAACAATAAGCAGATAAGCAAAGTTTAAACAGGGTTGTCTGGGATTGCTTATCTTTTTCTGCGTATAACCAAGCAATTAAAAGCTGCTTATATTGCCCCAAACACTTCAAACAGCTTATCTGCTTGAATAAAAAGCAATCCCAAACACCCTCTAACTTAACATCTACTGCCTAAAAGTTTAAACCGTTGAAAACAACAAAATTACATGATCCTTGGGAAGGGCAACTAATACAAACAACAATCTCATCCTAAATAAAAACCCAAATCAATGCACATAAAAAAAAATGACCAATTTATTAATTTTCAGTAATTTCATTTCCGCACAACCAAACTGATAAATTGTTTGATTTTTTTAAAGATGTGATGAGAAACGGAAGCCTTAGTTTTGATAAATGAGGTTTTAATTAAGTTACCGGTGAAAATAGTGATTGCAGGAGGAAGATTCCGGTGGATTGTGAGATGAAGTGTTATTCTGTTTATTGGGCTTGTTTTCTTTTTTATTTGTGTTAGTTAGTAAACAAAATTTAACTTCTTTTTTAACTGTATCTATGTGTTATTGTATTTTTACAAAGTAAGTACAATTTTAAATAAATATTATTTGATGAATTTTGTATTTCTAAAAGAAATTGTATATTAAATGGTTAAAGCTAAAAACACGTAATATATTTTTTGAATATAATATACTAATGTGTGTAACCTACTAATTTAATTATCTGCTAAAATACTTTCTATTTCTTTTCTCAAAATCATGACTGGTTTTTTAACAAGTTATTTCCTACGTGGCATTTTAATTTTTTAAGCATTATCCACATGTTCTAAATATTTATGTTATCCAAATTTTAGTCTTTCCACCAAAAATCTCCAATTAATAAAAATAAATAGGGCTGATTGCATCTTTATGTATCTTCTTTGCCACGTTTTCTAACTTTATGTAGCGTATTAAAATTTTTTCTTTTTGGTATATCATACTTTTGACTTTCGTCACCTTGTTGTATCATAGACCAATTGTGTGTATCCTTTTTACCATTTTACCTCTAATCCGATTAATTTGAGTGTATAAATGATGGGGTATACTGGTCAAGTAGCATGATGTTTAAAATGAGATTAAATCAGAACAATGTCTAAGGAGTATCCTTTCATTGACAGCGGTACAACGATAGTATCAGTAATCATGTTGTTCAAACCTTTTTCTATTATTTTTATTTTTGTTAAATGTGGTGTCACAAAATGTAATTGAGAGTGTACAAAATATAACTGCTCAACACGTATTTGGTTCACAATGTATTCATTACAAAAAGTAAATAACGTAAAATACTTATTAATTTTCCTTACACTTCATTTTTAAATCAAAAAGATGATCAATCTATATGGGTCTAATGTCAATGCCTCGTACCATAAGCCCACTAAGATCCTTGTAACAGGGATGCGCTAAAGTAAGTCCCATAGAGATTGTTTCCATAGTAGTTTGGGTATGAAATTCCCACTTTTACTTCCATCCAGCCATCGCTTCTTTCGTGTTCTCATCAAACTTTGGTCCAATAATAGGGGTTTCTGGTGGTCTTACTAGATAGGCAAACCTACCAAAATTAACTTCCAGAGGAGCCTTGAATGTGGATTGGTCTTGCGGTAATTTGTAGACAAGGTAAACTGCATACGTTGTTTAAAGCGATACTACTTTGGATTCGATTTTTCTCTTAATTTCAAATATGTAGCTAGTTGTTATTACAAGCACTTCTCCAAATCTGCAGAAACAGAAAAACTCATCATACATGTAATAGACTTAAAAAGTGAGGTTTGCATGTAATAGAAAGCCAACTAACATGTTCTTGTTTATTATTGAGCACAAGGACGTGCCAAATATTTAAAAAACGGGAAGGTTTTACAAGTGGTTACTCATTCATTACTGATAAATTGAAAGATTGGTCATAATACATGCTATCACGCACCAAAGCAAAGTCCTAAAATGCTTTGGGTACCGTGGGCTACAAAATCCAATGTTTAAAGATCTATTTTTAAGCTTTTCATAATTGCTGGCTTATGTTCTTGAGCCTATTTGGGTTGATTAGGCTTCAATATTCAAGCTTTCTACAACAACTATAAAAGAGATCAACAGAATTCTGAAAGGTTTCCTATGGTGTCAACGAGTTACCAAAGGCAGAGTTAAAGTGGCATGGAAATACATTTGTATGCCAGAGAATCAAGGAGGTCCAGGGTTTGAAGATTTGGATAAATGGAATACATCAAGCATTTATTGAATACTGGAGTGTAATAAAGTATCTTTCTTAACGATTACCTGTTTTGACCCATTTATGGAATATAATGGAGTCACACAATGAAGTTAAAATGGACGAGAGTCTGGGAAGTTAAACATGAGAATTCAGACAGTTGGGGATGAAAGAACTTGTTGGATACAGAGATAAAGTGAAGTGTCATAATGTCCATAAATTGGGAATGGGGAATCCACTTTAATGTGGCTTTTATGTAGCTATATTCAAAGATGGAAGATGAAAGCGGCCTTTGGAGTAGCATACAAAGTACCCTCAAGTTATAGGCATCTAAGAGCCTATTTTAACCTTTGTGAAAACATGTAGCTATATGGAAAAACTCAAAAGGTAAAGGGGTCCCATTTGCCAATAAACATGCATGAAAACTATTACTCTATTAGAAGTTTAACACCAAGACTCCAAAAGTGCAGTGGTTTTCCTTGGTATGGCACTCTTAATGTATTTCTAGACATACATTTTGCTTATGGATGGACAATCCATAAGGGCTACAAACACAATATAAGTGGACTATATGGGGATAAACACAGTGATGGTACGCGCATTATATTAATAACTGTGAAGCACATTCCCATCTTTTATTCAACAGCCCTCTTGCACAGAATATATGGGTCTAGTTGCAAAAAACTACGGGTCTGAATGGTTACCTCATGACTGAAAACTATTATTTAGGATTAATTTCATATATCACCCTACTATCAAGATTAATTTCATATATACCCAAAGTGCAAGTATTGAATGCATAATGTACAATGTTTTTAATGCATGTTTGGGTGTATCTAAAATTTCCAACTAAAAGGAGGGGATATATGAAATTGCCCCTGTTATTTAAGAATTTCCTTCTATAATCTATTTTAAGTAGAAACAATATATTGAGCATTCTTAGAAGCTGCTGCTTACTTTATTTATTTTTGCAAATAAGTACCTGATTGTTATCTGGGATGAACATCCACAGTCCCAATTTCGTTAGTTGTTATAAACTAACCAAATTAATCTTGATATTAGTGTCTAAAGTCTGAACTCATTGTTTGGCAAATTTTTAGCCTAATGTGCATACATTTTATTGGGGGTGAAACAATGTATAAATATTAGCACTTTGACATGCCAATAAACCCAGAAACTGCAACAATTCCACCAACATGCTGCCAACAGATGCTAGTTATATGCATCAGAAACTAGAGAAAACATTCACCTATATATCACCAAAGATGGCCTAAAGAACAAGACTACTTTTCCAACACCTATGACAGCTAAACAGAGAACCATATAGTGTAGTTTATCTCCTTAAGTCACACTACAAAATCAAAGAATTATCAAAGAGGGGCATCATCTAGTACAAACGACACATCCTTCTCAATTGCCTATTATATCTGCTGACTAAATTTCCTTAGCCAAGCACACACACCTTATCACCAAAATTTGCAGAATACCCAAACCTCACATATATGGTGACAAAAATGAGTACAGAGCAAGGCATCATCAGCCAAAATAATAACCAAAAGGAGCAACCATACCATCCACTAATTTTTAGAACTAACACATAAACATGTTCAAGAAAACTGGCAAGAAGATAGAGAAAGAACCTCGATTCAGGTAAAGAGGGCCAAATAAAATTACTTTTCATTGTTCAGCAACCCGATCTCACTGATAGCATATTTCTTGTCATTTTCATCATGATAAGACAACTATCAGTAAAAACATATACGTAAGTAACTGTTTAGAAATTTTGTAGTACCTCCCCTTAAAAAGTGAAACCGTGTTCATAGGCTGTACAACAACTACATATGAGATATAAATATACCTCCCTATTTGATGTGGTTTGTGTAACCTTTACCTTGTCATCCTCTAACATTGGATCTTACACCTATCAAATTTAAACATATATCAGACATTAAACATTTCTTCCCATTTTCATCAAGATAAGATAAGACATCTATCAATAAAACAAATGCGAATAAATATTTAGAAATTCTGTAATACCTCCTTTTAAGCACTGTGTCCATAGGCTACACAACAACTACATATGAGACATAAATATACCTTTTAATTATTGAATCGGAACCATTTCCCAATAGTTGAGTAGATATAATTCTAAATTGTTCGCTTTTCTGTATTATCTTCTACCTGTCAAATTTTAGCATATATAAGACATTATTTGGCCATTTTTTCCCCAACCTCCATTTCAAAAGGCGATGAAGCGAATGCTGTGGGAAACCCATTAAGTAGAATGCATCTAACATCTTACAAGCTTCCCATGTGGCTGCTATATATTTAATCAATTCTTTTGGTAGTTCCCTTTGTTAGTTTTAACTAAATTTCAAATTCTTTTAGCAGTTCATCAGATTATTAGATAATAACCAACATTTTGGATCATGATTGATGATAACGAGTCTTTTTAAATTTGGAATGAAGATAATGTAAATAACTAAATTAAAGCAAAAACAACATTGGCTATAATTAGTTTAATACTTTCTATCGAAATTTATCTTTTAGCCATAGTTAAAGTTTCATGTAATTTGTCTATTTTATGAAATTCAAATTAAAACCAACAGGTAGGTAGCAGGTTAACCCAACCCGCCAGACCTATTTTTGACCCGAAATAATTTGACCCAAACAAATTCCTACATGTTCCCGACCTAACCTTATCTTGATAACTGGTATTTGTCAGCTTACTTTTTCCAGGGGCTGAAACAAGATGCCTTCTACTTGTAGATTGGATCTGTGATTATGAAAAGTAATTTCAAGTTCAACAATACTCCCATCGCTAGTGAATTGAAACAATTCAACTATCCAAAGCCACTCTTCAACTTTTCTTAGATTTGCAAGGTTTACTGTAGAAGTTGTTGTCTCCCCTCTTAATCTGTATTTGAGCTTTCCATATCCTTGTTTACGATATAAGTAAGAGTAAAATACAAGGTTCACGGTGTATGTAATTGACGGGGACAAAAACTGAGTCTTCACGTGTGTTTTGAATCCCTCATTGTTTGTTTGATAAAAGCCTGCTGGAAATCTGCATGAAGAAGAAGAAGAAGAAGCAAAGAATGATGCATCAATTAATATATACTTATGAAACAATACGGATAAGTCCGAGTATGACAAGTCACCTTGACCACCAATTAGACTCATATCGAGAAGGAAAATGTTAATTTGGAATCAAACAGTCTTCCATGGATATCATGTGACAGTGTTCTCCTTTCTCATTAAGAGAAAACCACTGCATAATTAGTAAGTAGGGAATTAGTTCTACTCAGATTATGTTTATAAATAGACATGGCCAATTGAATACCGTTTTGTATCTGTTAAGGTAGATTCCTCTGGAGAGAATCTTTTTAAGTTCTTCAAGGGAGGTGAAGAAGAGAGATTGTGAGGCAACTTCGATTATGTGTTGGTACTCTTCAAACACTGGAAGTTCCACCTACATATATAATGACATATCCAAGCAAGTGAGCCATACATTTGGGTTAATTAAGTGTCATTTTTTCTTTATATCATTTTATAAATAACATGACCATTGACAATAAACTGCTTACTTTTTCTTCAGATTGTTGGAACTCGATGCCAGCGACTAGTAGAAGGGTACAAGGCTTTTCAAAGTCAAATTGAAGGTCTGCAGTTGAGTGTTGGGTTGTAAAGTGATACAATGGAACAATGAACCATCCATCTTCTCTCATATGTGTACAAGGGTAAATAATGAAAAATTTTGCCTCTCCATCTATTTTGTATCTCAGGGGGTTATATGAATTGACATTTGATTGATCTTCATATCGGAAGACAAGGTTGAGGGTGTATGAGATTTGAGGTGTCAAGTATTCACCTCTCACACGTGCTTTGAATCCATCCCACTTATATTGGTAACATCGCCCCCTGTAAATCTGCATAAAGAAGAATTAAGGCAGCAATTAGAGAAAAAGAATTGATAAAGTTACTGAATACTAGCAAAAGGGATAAAATAAGAGACCTTGAATTAACAATATCATAATCAGACGGATCTTTTAAACGGTGGGCTTCAAATTCATCGAGATTGAGACAAGCTTGAATGTAAATCCTTTCAATATGTTCCCCCTTCTCATTTATACACAGCCACTGCACATCCAATGAAAAATAAAGTCTTAGGGCCCGTTTAGTTGAAGGGTGTTGAATGAAAGAATGAAATGAATAATGTATTTTGTTGTTTGGTTCATTGTGGGCCCACCACAATAGAATGAAAAGTTAAGATGATAACCATAGATCCATTCCACTCATGTAGGGTGACTTTTGTTATTTTTTTTGTCTTATACTCTTTTCTAGTGGTCCCAACCATTATAATATATTTATTTTGTATTTTAAAATTAAAAATTTCAATTTTAATATATGTTTTAAATTTTAAAACAAATATCATTTAAATCAATTAATCATTTTCTCTTTCATCATTTTCTTTCAAATCATTCCAAATCCAAATCCAATTCTAAACCCAATTATAAACCAAACGGGCCCTTAGTTATTACTATTAGGTGTACAATATGAGAATCAGGGCATTAATTGGGTCAGACCTTTTAGATTTGGGTCAAGGGAATTGGGCCCAAGTCTAGTGGGTAAGTCTTTGTGGTTGATAACAATGATCCATTTTTTGTTTTGTGTTAAGTTTTTAATAGATTTTGAGTAAACTAAATCACTTATTATCTTTTTTTCCTCCAAAGATGAACACACTTGAGATGTCATTTTTTTAAAAAGTACATGAAATTGGATTGAATTTGATGACTCAATTTTGACAGATTTTATATATACTTATGAAACAATACGGATAAGTCCGACTATGACAAGTCACCTTGACCACCAATTAGACTCATATCGAGAAGGGAAAAGCTCATTTGGAATCAAACAGTCTTCCATGGATATCATGTGACAGTGTTCTCCTTTCTCATTAAGAGAAAACCACTGCATAATTAGTAAGTAGGGAATTAGTTCTACTCAGATTATGTTTATAAATAGACATGGCCAATTGAATACCCTTTTGTATTTGTTAAGGTAGATTCCTCTGGAGAGAATCTTTTTAAGTTCTTCAAGGGAGGTGAAGAAGAGAGATTGTGAGGCAACTTCAATTATGTGTTGGTACTCTTCAAACACCGGAAGTTCCACCTACATATATAATGACATATCCAAGCAAGTGAACCATATATTTGGGTTAATTAAGTGTCAATTTTTCTTTATATCATTTTATAAATAACATGACCATTGACAGTAAACTGCTTACTTTTTCTTTAGATTGTTGGAACTCGATGCCATCGACTAGTAGAAGGGTACAAGGCTTTTCAAAGTCAAATTGAAGGTCTGCAGTTGAGTGTTGGGTTGTAAAGTGATACAATGGAACAATGAACCATCCATCTTCTCCCATATGTGTACAAGGGTAAATTATGAAAACTTTTGCCTTTTCATCTATTTTGTATCTCAGGGGTTATATGAATTGACATCTGATTGATCTTCATATCGAAAGACAAGGTTGAGGGTGTATGAGATTTGAGGTGTCAAGTATTCACCTCTCACACGTGCTTTGAATCCATCCCACTTATATTGGTAACATCGCCCCCTGGAAATCTGCATAAAGAAGAATTAAGGCAGCAATTAGAGAAAAAGGATTGATAAAGTTACTGAATACTAGCAAAAGGGATAAAATAAGAGACCTTGAATTAACAATATCATAATCAGACGGATCTTTTAAACGGTGGGCTTCAAATTCATCGAGAATGAGACAGGCTTGAATGTAAATCCTTTCAATATGTTCCCCCTTCTCATTTATACACAGCCACTGCACATCCAATGAAAAATAAAGTCTTAGGGCCCGTTTAGTTGAAGGGTGTTGAATGAAAGAATGAAATGAATAATGTATTTTGTTGTTTGGTTCATTGAGGGCCCACCACAATGGAATGAAAAGTTAAGATGATACCCATAGATCCATTCCACTCATGTAGGGTGACTTTTGTTATTTTTTTTGTCTTATACTCTTTTCTAGTGGTCCCAACCATTATAATATATTTATTTTGTATTTTAAAATTAAAAATTTTAATTTTAATATATGTTTTAAATTTTAAAACAAATATCATTTAAATCAATCAATCATTTTCTCTTTCATCATTTTCTTTCAAATCATTCCAAATCCAAATCTAATTCTAAACCCACTTATAAACCAAACGGGCCCTTAGTTATTACTATTAGGTTTACAATATGAGAATCAGGGCATTAATTGGGTCAGACCTTTTAGATTTGGGTCAAGGGAATTGGGCCCAAGTCTAGTGGGTAAGTCTTTGTGGTTGATAACAATGATCCATTTTTTGTTTTGTGTTAAGTTTTTAATAGATTTTGAGTAAACTAAATCACTTATTATCTTTTTTTCCTCCAAAGATGAACACACTTGAGATGTCATTTTTTAAAAAAGTACATGAAATTTGATTAAATTTGATGACTCAATTTTAACACATTTTAGGTGTCATTTTTAACAAACCGAGTCATATTGGTTTTATAAGTAAAAATACATATGTAGTTGAGTATATATACAATTTACCATTTTGAAAGTTTAATAAAAAAAAGGGTCAATGACTTAAATAGACCAAAAGAAAAAAATAATAATAAAAAAATCCACTGCACAGACTATGGTCTATGTTTGGGGGGAAAATAAAATAATACACACAACTCAGTCGGACATTTCAACGAACACGTAGGTTACGTAATGTCGATACAGGAAGGAATCATCAAGTGGATGATGATCTGGGTGTCATATCAAAAGGCAAAGGTTCTGCATCCATAGCTGCAATGATTCCGATCCCACAACCTGACTTAAAAGCTTTCCCTAATAAGACAAAACCCGAATTTGTATTGCCCGCCTCTAAGTGGGCCCGTGAAGACGATGAAAATGACGATGAACAAAAAAGAAGTACTAGAGATCTTGGATTGGGTTATTCATCGTCTGGAAGCGAGAATGTTGCTGGTGGTCATGGTATTGAGGCTATGGATACCGCAAGCACTATCACGAGATCTGATAGTAGTTTAACTTAAGAGAAGAGGTATGTACTTATTATCCTTGTGAAATGTAATAGAAAGAGTTTATCAAACTTGTCTCATATTGTTATTAGGAGTATCAGATTTTTCATTTAACATATGAGAAGTGATTGGGAGGCCTAAAACTTAGGCCTAATCATATGCCTAAATATATGTGGCAATCATTTATTGGTTGTACCAACCGGGTCCCCCTTTTCAGAACCCACTAAGCTAATGACACGTATGTTAGGCACAAAATTAGTAATGTTTTTTAGGTCTCCCAATCTTTTTTCTTAACATATATATTATATATTTTAAACTTCTTTAGTTTTAATTTCACATCCAGACCTTACTCATGGTTTTATTGATAAATAGATTTAAGTGAAATAATTTGATACTTTTTGAAAGCGAAGAGGTATACTTACTACTGGGGAGTATAAATTTATCTAGTTAATATTATCTGGTATTCCTAGGAAGGGACAGGCGTTACGACATTGAAGTTATTGTTGGAATATTGGATAAATATTAATAAGTTAAATGTCTAGAATCGAACTCGAGACCTCGGGATTGCACACGTTACGGATGAGTATCAAGGAATAAATAATTAGTATGTATTAAATGTTATGTATACATATTTATTATTTCAACACAAGTCCTTTAACGACCGTTAATGACTAACGACCGTTAGACGAATATAAGGAAAAAAGTGTATGTTAATAATTGGTAAGTCAAGAAGCTTCCAGATTCCCTTGTAGGAATGATGGCCGATCGGTTGGGCTTGGGGAAACCCAATCCCACACCAACTTGAGCTCCAAGTTTTTAACACTATATATACAAACACAAGGGTTCATTGTTTGGCTAACTTTTGTACACACACTAAACCCTAAAGTGCTTTTCTTCTCCTCTTTTGCCTATATTCGATCGTACAACCCCTAGGGTGTGTGGGGTCGATTTTTGTTTATCAAAAATCTTTACTTTTGTTTTTACTAGCATAAACTTGATATGGTTTAATTCGTGTGTACAAGAACGAGGTAATTACTCACAATAGTAATTATCAAGGGATCGATTAACAAAACGGTAAGGGGTTAATCATTGATGCATGTAAACCCTAATTAGGGTTCATCACATGTTCAAGATTATTAATTGATTCTTGTTTTGCTAGAATCACTAAAGGTACGTTCCTATTTAGTTTATGTTAATCTTTTATGTGTTATAGATGTTCCTACGCTTCCGCATATGTGTTTACCTGTTTATATGATTGTCATGATGTTAAAATTCCAACAGTGGTATCACGAGCTTGCTATAACATGTAATTGATTACATAAAACACATGAAAAACGAATTTTGATTGTTTTAGATACATGTTAGGTTGTTTTTATAGATCTAGGGTTCTTTAAATTTCCTAAACCCTAAAAATTGGGGGGGGGGGTCGATTACCTCTTTATCCAAATTAGGGTTTGTGGTTTTTAATATTAATTGGATTAGAAACCCTGGGTTGCCTACATGTCCATGTTTATGTGTTATTTGGGCGTATCCTATGACCTAATTGGTAATTGTTATGCTTTTATCCATGAAGAAACATGCATGTTAGTCATGGGTTATTAATTGTTTTTTTAATTGTTAAGCTTTGTCACATGTTTAGATAGATCTAAATTGGGGAAGACCCCATAAATATTAAAATCAATTTATGTGCTATGTGGTATGTGATTAACTTTGGCCTACGCAATTGATTCGTCAATGATGTGGCTCACTTCCATTAAGAGGTGAAGGCCCTAGTTAATTATATGCATATTGAAACCTAGAATTGATTTTATTAGGATCTTTTCTAAAGAAGAATGCATGTGGCTAATTGTTTCACCTTATAATTGTTATGTTTATTAGTTGTTTTGTTTTGTCTTTGATTACTTGTTTTATTGTTTTATTTTGTTGGACATGATTGTAAGCAATAAAAGGGTAATTTTTACAAAGAAAATAATATGGACTAATAATGGTGAAACTTTAAGTGATAAAGATTGAATCTTGCGGTGTCTTATGTGCCAACAACGGTTCGCTTCGCACGGTAATTCGCTCCAAGGCGAGACTAGCAAGATTCATACTTTGTTACATATTTTAAGATTTAATCCACAAACTTTTGCTTGATTGATGTTTTGTACACATGTTTTTAAAAGTAACTCCTTTAAGATAAAATTCATAGTCGTGGTAAGAAGGCTTGGAAAGAGCCTTAGAGTCTGCCTTGGTTATCACACTTACGAATACATCTTAAACGATTTTCTTTTAAATTCAGTCTTGTACAAAATCATCTTAAGGTATTTTACCTCAAGTAAAACTTTTTGTATTAATCTTAAGAATTGGCAATTAAAAGGCTTTGAAAACTTATGTTATAAAGATGAGTGCATGCATCTTTATACATGTTTTGATTTTCACATCAAAAATTTATACCCTTAAAATTTAAGTTACATGCCATCTAACTATAAGGAACACTTGGAATTAATTATTTGGTATGCGTGAGACCTAGGCCAAATATTAATGACAAGGTAAATTTCCAAGTGTGCGTGAGACCACACATGGAGAATTTGCAGTTTCTAAGTTAGACGACTTAATTAAGTTGATGCGTGAGACCTAGAACTTAAGGCATGAGATGGGATGAAACATGCTTACATGACAAATTGATGAATCAATTTGATGTAAATCCCATAATGATCTAGGAATTGGAAAAGTGTTTGCCAATTATTGTTCGATAGATTACCATCTTTTATACTTTCACCACTAGTAGATCAACTGATGTGGTGGAATCTATGTAAAGTTGGATCCTAGATTTTCAAGAAAATATGTTGGTTATATGAATATATCCTTGGGTATTATGTTTTCTTGAAAATTGATTATCAATAATACTAAAATTGAATTTTGTAAATTCTTTTAATGTATTAATGCAACGATGAACCGTAAGCATAGTCTTCTTTCTATAAGAGAAGTGTGAGACTTAATCCTATTCCTTTTCATGAATGAGAAAGGTATAACAGGATGATTAGAATTGTCTAAATTCTAAGTACATAACTCATAGCAAACTTTAATAGTTATGATTCTTTGTATTTTATGAGTTATTAAATTAGAAGCTAGAAGCTAGACATATTACTACAAAATGGTAAAAGACGTATTAGATTATTTTATCTAGTTGTTTTGATTTGACCATTTAAAGATACTACATACAATTTTTGGAATGGTAGATCTATATAGGAAGAAATTGCAAGCCCGGTTTTTTCAAGTTAATTGTTTGGAATGTGATGAATCACATTTATGTAGTAGAATACATTCTTTTAGAACCTATATAATTGTTGAGAATGGGTCTTCTCAAAGATGTAGGAAAGTGAATAGCACACTATTTCCTTTCACTGGTTTATGAAACATATTCAATGTTGTCAAATTCAGTGGGAGTATTGTGTTATAATTACTGAATAAGAAATTATAGCAATGATCTCTAATTCAGTGGGAGTTATAAGACTTATTGTCTTGATTGTAACTCATATTATCTTTTGAATGTCTCAAGATAATTACTTTCCAAATATAGACACTAATATTTTCAAGGACAGTCTTGTGCGTTTCCTTGATTGATTGAGTAACTCTATATCTACTAGTTATGCTAATGACACAAATCATATTGTTCACATTAACAAACGCGTGCAGTGTTGTTTATGTGGTACATGATGTTGTTCCATGCACAAGTGGGAGAAATCTTTATTGTGTGCAAGGTACAACACATAAGAATATGATTTAAAGGATTCTCTTGACTGTAAAGTAAGAGACTCACATTCTAATACACATCTAATCTAAGAAACACTTGGTGTTGAAATTTTGTAAACGTGAGACGTAGGCTAAATTTTAATGACAAGCTGAATTTCCATGTATGTGTGAGACCGTACATGGATAATTTACTGTTTCTAAATTAGACACCTATTAGAACATGTGTCAATATGATAATTAGACAACTTCAACTATAATGTTTATGTATTATTAGAATGACATAAATAAATGAAGTAAATAAATTAACTTGAAATTACTAATGAAACCAAATGGTGGTGTTCAAAAATACTTTAGTTATACATGTTTATATCTTCTTATAAACATGAAGTCTTCTACAAAGACTTATAATAAAGTAAGACGTTAACTTGTTATGTTTTAATTAAGACATATACAAGAAGTCATTGAGTTAATCAATGATTAATAACGTGTAGTGGGATTATAAGAGTTTATGTCTTCTTTCTAAGACATGCACATGGAGTGACTTAGTCAAAAGTACTTATGTTATAAAGCATGCGATTGGCTTAAAAATACTATTATACCATTAAGTTGATTTAGTTGGTAAATACTAAATAGACAAGCTAAAAGATATATGGTTATCTTACATATTGTTAGATTGTCTTACAATATTACTTCTAATGAATACTAGATTATATTATGTTCAGTTAGGAAATCAAACTCTTGTTGTAGTGTTTGGTTCAAGATAACTAGATCTTCTTTTCTTCCAAAAGTTATCAAGGTTAGAAATTGAGTATGAATTGAATATACTCAATTAGGCTCCTAGAAGGTTAATAAGACGTTATTAAATTATGAAACGTGATGAATCACATTAAGTCTTAAAATTGAAGTTCTGAATTTGTTAAGCTACTTATGTGTAGGTCATTAACAAAGGAATGTCAGAAACTGTCAATATGTATTTGTAATGTCCTAAAAGTGAAAATTTGATTGTTACTCTAATTGCTAAGTATTTATAGATAGTCTATTTATTACTAAAGGCAAGTGGGAGTTTATCTTGAAAGGATAAAATCACAAGATACATAATCTTCTAAATACACACTAGTGAAAATCATGATGAGGCTTAACATGTAAATGATAAACCTCAAAATGATGGAATTATCATTCATAGATCCACTTTGATATCTCAGATATTTGGTTCATATGTTGAGGACTATATGATGAAGTATTACCAAATAATGAATTGGGTAAATTACTCATACTATGAATGTTATAGATGCTGTTCATAAAGATATTCGAATTTAAAAAAAAAAATTGGTTTATCTTAATTCTTAATAGTTAGAGAATGATGATGAGTTTAATCAAAGATAATGTAACCCTAGTGGTTTAAATCTTTGTTAGAAATCATATGGACAAAATTGTATACATATTTTAATGAATGTCTTATGATAAGATTATTAATCATATTTAAGCAATTAAATATGATTGAATACTCTTTCCTAAGCACATTAAAGATACAAAGATGGGAATTGTCATATTTATATGAATATGAAATTTGGCAATGAATATCAAAACTCTTTCTTGTATGATTACTTGAGCGAGGACGATGAGTAATCAAAAGGAGTTTATGAATTCAAGTAAATCTTTGGAAGTGTACAAAGTGCAATAATCCATGAATAGATAAATGCATGCATCTAGAAAATTTCTCTTATGTTTAATTATTAAGTCTATGTTTTGTTTTATAATTGAAATAAGATAATTTCTCAGTATTTGAAAGCTAGTGGGAGTATTATGTTTGATATACTAAATCATATATGTTGTAGAGTAACATTCCATATAAGTAAAATGTTAGACTTAGTTTTGGAATGAGACTTTATTTGAAAGATTTAGAAAATAAAACATACAACCTTGGAACTAAAGTTTATTATTTAATAAACATGTGCAGTAAATAAATCTAATTGAAAGATATTTGATAGCTTGTATAATGGATATTCTGATGGAATATGTTTGGACTTAGAATAATGATCCTCAGCCTGGAATTGCTCCTAAATTCTAAGTATAAACAATATGGCAAATTGTTGCGTAATTGTAATAGCCGACAATAAATTATTCCATATTTGCATGTTTAATCCATGAAATGATTTATCATTCTAAATATGTCCATTGTCGGTTAACAATATGGGAATATTGTTATGCAAGGCAAATGTGAGTGCTGGTTATATTCTATGAGAATCTGGATTGTTCCCGCCAAACTCATATGTATTCACAAGGGATGCATATTGGATACCCCAACTTTCAAACATTTACTTTTGGATCCTTGTCATGAGTAAAATGTTGAAATGGTTTGTTAAATCATCCTTAGACTTGAGATACAAGCAAGTTCTGTTATGTGTGGATATCACTTTTGTAATTATATGCCAAACGATGTCTTGAATAAGGTAGTTATAAAAGCTATTTTTCGGAGTGATGTGAAGCAGCATCCACAACACTTGTAGTCAACAAAGGATTTGTTACTCCACTTAATATGTGCAGAAAGATACCATGGGCCCTCTCCAGAATGAATCAGATAATTGTTCGGCCGAACCTAAAGGGTAATGCAAGATGATTCTTGTTACATTTGGTATATCTAATTAAATTCTATAACGAGAATCTAAATGGTTAAACTATATGGCATGAGTTAGGATCCATATCCATGGTTTAACGGTATCTATAACAAAGGATGATAAAAGAAAGACATAAATGACCATGCTACTGAGAATGATTTATGAAACTATATCTCAGACACCTTTAGTTTAATAGCGAGTGAGAGCGTTGCTAGACGTTTACGTCGTTGGTATTTGCTACTCCAACTCCCAAGTGGGAGCTGTTGGAATGTGAGAGTCGGATTAGCAAGATACAGCTAAAGGTGTGTGAGCCTATTGGGGGCACACACATTAAACATTAGAATACATTGTATATTTCACGTAAAGCTCAAAATGACCCGGTTTGGACACAAAATGAACTAGACAAGATCCCTTGTTTGTCCTAATCCTATGGCCTGATTTCAGAAGATTCTGGAAAGCAAAATCTGTCTAGGTACATATCAAAGTGATAAGGATTGTTGAAGAGTTGTGATAAGGCTCAAAGATAGTAGAGTTTAACACTTATCATGCTTTGTTTAAGCCTTATCAAGAGTAGGGTTAAAAGGCTATATATACTCCCTCATAACTTGCTCATCAGAGACGATACAAGTAAAATTAGATCATTCGTTGTTTACTTTTCTTCTCCTCTAAACTGATCACAGAAGCAAGTTGATTTGTTTGACTTTTCAAACATATCAAGCCAAGAATTAATAACTGTTGAAAATACCTCGACAACAAACCCGAAGATGTCGAACGCGGAACCTAGAACCGTAACGTCGATCGATCACAAGTTGCAATACCAAACGCAAAACCCGCGTTGGACAACAAACGAAGAAGAACAAGAAGAATCAAAACCTATAAAGTATAACGAACATATACATACAAGATGTACCTCGAACACCCCTTTATTAACACCAATAAAGCTTACAATTCGAGTCAAGAAGAATGTTAAACTAGCATCCCCCCTCATCTCTATTTATAGAGATGAGGGGGTAAAGAAACCATGGTTAGAGTCGGCAGAGGAATACCAAACCGACTCCTTTATGAAACCGACCACATGGGCCTTCCTTGCCTTGCAAGGCAAGCTAAACACATCCTAGTTTTAGTCTAATCCTAAACTAAATTACAAAGTACACTGATGAGGCGAAAAATGATCCGTTTTTAGGGGGTCATTTAAGCCCAAATCTGACTTTATTTGATCAAATATTGCCCTAAATCGTTCCTTTTGTGATTTTAGGTACTTGGAGAGTGAATTCTGGAAAAGAAGCCATTTCGGACGTTTTTGGAGCATAAAAGTGAAGAAAACGGCAAAGTCTCAAATTTCTATGCTGGGAACAGTGCATGAAGGCGTCAAGAATTGCTCTTGACGGCGTCAGAGTCTCAAGAATAAAAATCCGTAGTTGGTGACGGCGTCACCAAGGCCGTCACCAGGCCGTCACGTGTAAACTTGTCAAAACTTGCGCGCGGAGTAGCTGATATTGTTTTGGTCATAACTTTTGCATACGAACTCGGATTTAGGTGATTCAAAAGCCCACGCGAAGAGGACGAAGAGATCTACAATTTGGTGAAAAAGTGGTCTTGACGGCGTCAAGAGTACGGGCTGACGCCGTCAAGAAGGGCCGACAGAAAACATGCCTATAAATATAACTTCATAACTTCACTTTTTGTAAGCCCTAAACCCTAAGGTCGATTCCTGGGTTTAGGTGGGTGTTTTTCCAGCAACTTAGAGGGTTTCAACCACTCCATAAACATCATGTATTGGTTTGTTGATTCTATCTTAATTATGTTTTCCATTATCATTATTGATTGCTCTTCTTTGATGACGATTTGCTAATTCACCTTGTGTCTACTTATGGTTATGTGAAACTTGTATATAATTGATTAGATCTCATTGATTTCTTATTGATGTTGTGTCTATCTCCATCAATTAAGGCGTGACAACTTCAATAGATCTAGTTGGTTTAGTTTATAATCCTTGTTTCCTATTGATTCTTGTTTTGATTGAATGATTTATATGTTAGGCTTAAGAAAACTGGCAGATCTCCAAATGGTAACATGCTTGAACGTCTTAAGAAACATGAACCGAGGCGTACTAGGTCTTTATTGGTTGTATTTAATGCATGAGCCACTGTTTACAATCCCTATAGTTGTGCTGGGCATGGTGTAGGAGGAGATAAGAGCTCATAGAATTGGGGAGTTATGTATGCCACCCCATGAATGGTATTAAGGAATACAACCCGTCAATTAAAACAAGGTTACAATTCAATAGGTAGGATTGGATAGCTAGCAAGGAGTAACATATCATGGGTAGACATGCTTCACTTATCTTGTAGAACCTTAGCTTAGTTTTCTTGTTAAGTAGTTTAATTAGTAGCTTTTGGGTTAGTTGATTAGCAACTAATTCCGCCCACTCTCCCAATACCCGAGACTTTTACTTGCTTTTCATAAAATATAAAAATACAAAAAGAATTATCCTTCACCTTTAGACCTAGTTAGATTAATTTCAATCCTAACGACACTATTCCTAGCTGAACGATCAATCCCCCGGTACTTGTCACTATACTATACTACAACGATCAGGTACACTGCCTGGTGGGGGTTGTAAGCTTCTCGAGATCCCTCGAGAGGTAAAGCAAGGTGCGATTCCCACGCATCAAGTTTTTGGCGCCGCAGCCCGGGGAATAGTTATTGTTTAGGTTGAATTTGATTTTTATTAGGTCTACTCATTAGATTCCTATCAAGTGAGATTTTTTCTTTTTACTTTGTAGCTTTCTCGTAGTCTATCTTTACTTTGTGATTTTGTTTGTAATTTGCTTCAAATGGACTTTACACTTAGACTTCTAAGATTACAAGATAGGATTGAGTGGCTAACACACCAAAGAGTTCAAAATACCTCATTTAGAGACACCTATGAATCATATGAGCCTTTACCTAGGATAGATTCTTATGAACAACCTCCATATTTAAGATCTAGTTTTAGTGAGGCCAATAGGAAATGCGACCTAGTTTGCCATGGAATTATGGAGAGAGCCATTGCAACAAATCATAAGTTGGATGAAGCACTAGGTTTGCTATTATCACTTCCTAAGAAAACAATTGAGGAGGATTTAGCCGAGCATGATCACATTGATCAAAAAGACCTAGGTCCTATGATCGATGATGATGAATCTCAAGAAACAGATGATGAATCTCTTGGGCAATTTGTATATAGCAGTCAGAATATTGAAGATGATCCTTATGATTCGGACATAGAAGTTGAGATGCCTAGGGAAGCACGTGAGATACTTGGGAGAATGTTAGGGCTAGATCCTGATACATGGAATGATGAGGTGAACAACATAAGCCCACAAAATACTCAACCATCATTTGAGGCACACACACCGCCCGTGACTTACCCGGAAGAAGTAGAAGAAACTTTAGGAATTCCAATGGAGGTAGAACCCTTGGACCAGGCACCACTTGAGGATATAGGTTTGAACACTTGTAGTGATAACCTTACTCCTAGTTCTAGGGAATTTCCTAGTGTTGATGAACCGGAACCTCAATCTTTACACACTTTTCCAGCCTTAGATATATTTCTAGGAGACAAAAGAGGAACCGACCCACCCATCAACCAATATTATCCGGGTAGTTTTAGGATGAAGGAAGCCATTCACTCACCCCCTTCACCTCACGTGGCATATTCACACCCTAAGGGTGTGTATCGCTACTTTCACCCACACTTAATCCTAAGTGTAGGGAGAACCTCCCCAATTTCCGTTAAATAAGGGTAGAGTCAGGCTCGTGACTCGAACAAAAACAAGCGCTTCTTGGGAGGCAACCCATGTTTTGTGTGTTTTTATTTGTTTGTTTGTTTGATTTTATTTGTTTCCGTATGCATGTTTTATTTTTATTGTTTGTGGCTCATGTTTCAAAGTAAATTGTGAAAATGCTTTATTTTGTTTTTAACTTCGTCTTAATTGCATATAAAGGTATTTTGCAAAAGATAAGTGTAAGGGAGATCCAAATTTGTTTATAAGAACGAAATTGAGAATGAACCACAACAATATTAAATGGACATGTGTATTAGTACTTGTTAGAGTCAAATGCTTGTATCGAGTCGTAATGATGTTTTGCAGGATTTTCCAGGAAGTAGGACGAAGTTTTTCCAGAAATTTTCCGGAAACTTAACATAAGAATTTCTGCAGGTCACTTCTGACGGCGTCACGAGTTTACTCTTGACGGTGTCACGTGTAAAAATCTGGAAATTTTACCAGTTTTGTTTTTCTAACGGAGTCTTATGGTTTTTGTGAATTATTAAGTTTTATAATCTCCAGGAAATCTGCAAACATTCATTCCACAAGCATTATATCTTTAATTGTTTTGTTTTTATTCCTAAGTCTGGAATTACATCTAGTTGTGAGTTATCTTTGTTCGGCTTGATGCTTTGGGTTTTTGTGGTTGTTCTGTCAGGATTTACAGGTTATGTTCGACAAGGAGATGATTTATATTCTGGAAGGGAAGCTTTGATTGTTCATTTTCTTGGAGGAAGATTTAACCTGGCCAACCTATAATCCATACCGAGCGAATCAGGGGAGTATTTGATTTCATTCTCTTTACTTTTTCACTTTTACATTCTTTACTTGAACATTGGGGACAATGTTCATCTTAAGTGTAAGGGGAGGGTAAAAAGATGATACCTTACATATGCACTTTCGCTTGAGTTTGTTTTGTTTGATAGTAGATGTGTAATAAAACTATGAGAAATACTTGTTAGTGCAATTTTAGCGCCAAATTTAAAATTTTTTACAACATTTAGGAGTGAAACTTTAGCCATAGCAAGCGTCTCATGGATAGGAGATTGTATGACTAGCACATAACCGTATATTCAGAAAAATTTTCCACCCAAAAATGTGAGGTTCGCCTTTAGTTTTGATAGGAAAAGCATTTATTATTAGTGCTTATGAGTGTACCGGTAGCATTCAGATTCTAGAACTTGCGTTAGTGATGCATCCCGAGACCGCTAGTGAGACTACATTCGTGTGGTAGGATTTACTACATGATAAGAGGCATTAGGATCACCCTTGTGTTAAACCCGTATCATGATTACTTGACCATTTAAGTCATATTACTTGGCTAGTTAAGTCAACTAATTTTTCCCACACCCTTAGCGTTGTACTCATTTTTAGTACACGATACCCCTAGTACACCCCTCCGAGCCTATCTTTTCGTTTCTAACTTTAAGCATCTTACTTAAAGAAAGAATTTGTTACACCCCACTTAAATGTACACCCAAATCGCCTTAGCCTTCCGTGTATGCGCTCATTTTTAGTGCATTATTGTTATTTGTTAAACCCTAAGTTAACTTTCTAATTGATTACATGGTTGCTAAGTCGAGTCATATCCTTGTACATATTGTTTTGGGACGATTGGGACTCATGGGTAAGTACTTATTTTATGGAGTAATGGGGAAGAACATCATTTATTACCCCCATATGTACGTTAATCTTAAAAGTGCTCCAAGTGTTTTGATTTTCTTAATTCGAGTCATTAGATTAGTTAATTGTAAAGTATGTAAAGATTCAAGTGTAAGGGGAACGTTTATACCCCTATGATGTATTATTTTGGATGGTAGGGTAAGAGTGTATGTAAAAAAAAAAAAAAAAAAAAAAAAAAAAAATGAAAAAAAAAATATAGAAAAAACAAGAAAAAGAAAAAAAAATAGAAAAAGAAAAAGAAAAAAAAAACATACGGACTACCATCCCGTTTTTATTCTATGTTTATTTTATGTTTTTGTTATTTTTCATTTATTAGCTTAAGTCGAGTCTAGTCTTGGCTTAGCAACGCCATCTTGTACATGTAATTGACCAAGATTGTTAACTCGCCACCAGTAAAATTTCCTTTATCCAACAAAACCGTGTAATTCATATCCCTATACCTAACGTTACAACCCTTTAAAAGACCTCTTTGATAGTCTATCCTAGGTGCTTACGCCATGTGGTGGAGGTTTGATCCTTTCCCAAGCCTATGGTAATCTATTTTGCTATGACAGGTAGTGAGAGATATCTTCCATTTCCATAATGTTATATTACTTTATTACATCCAAGAGATGTGAGTATCTAAACACTATTTGTGAGGTGCTAGTGTATGACCTCCGTGCTTGTCTATTGGTCTTTAGTGGAATGATTAATTGTTGTAATTACTTTTATATTAGTGTTAAATGACCCCTAACTTGTCTTTCGAGTAGAATAAAAGCTCATTTGCTTGAGGACAAGCAAATCTCAAGTGTAAGGGTATATGATGAGGCGAAAAATGATCCGTTTTTAGGGGGTCATTTAAGCCCGAATCCGACTTTATTTGATCAAATATTGCCCTAAATCGTTCATTTTGTGATTTTAGGTACTTGGAGAGTGAATTCTGGAAAAGAAGCCATTTCGGACGTTTTTGGAGCATAAAAGTGAAGAAAACGGCAAAGTCTCAAATTTCTATGCTGGGAACAGTGCATGAAGGCGTCAAGAATTGCTCTTGACGGCGTCAGAGTCCCAAGAATAAAAATCCGTAGTTGGTGACGGCGTCACCAAGGCCGTCACCAGGCCGTCACGTGTAAACTTGTCAAAACTTGCGCGCGGAGTAGCTGATATTGTTTTGGTCATAACTTTTGCATACGAACTCGGATTTAGGTGATTCAAAAGCCCACGCGAAGAGGACGAAGAGATCTACAATTTGGTGAAAAAGTGGTCTTGACGGCGTCAAGAGTACGGGCTGACGCCGTCAAGAAGGGCCGACAGAAAACATGCCTATAAATATAACTTCATAACTTCACTTTTTGTAAGCCCTAAACCCTAAGGTCGATTCCTGGGTTTAGGTGGGTGTTTTTCCAGCAACTTAGAGGGTTTCAACCACTCCATAAACATCATGTATTGGTTTGTTGATTCTATCTTAATTATGTTTTCCATTATCATTATTGATTGCTCTTCTTTGATGATGATTTGCTAATTCACCTTGTGTCTACTTATGGTTATGTGAAACTTGTATATAATTGATTAGATCTCATTGATTTCTTATTGATGTTGTGTCTATCTCCATCAATTAAGGCGTGACAACTTCAATAGATCTAGTTGGTTTAGTTTATAATCCTTGTTTCCTATTGATTCTTGTTTTGATTGAATGATTTATATGTTAGGCTTAAGAAAACTGGCAGATCTCCAAATGGTAACATGCTTGAACGTCTTAAGAAACATGAACCGAGGCGTACTAGGTCTTTATTGGTTGTATTTAATGCATGAGCCACTGTTTACAATCCCTATAGTTGTGCTGGGCATGGTGTAGGAGGAGATAAGAGCTCATAGAATTGGGGAGTTATGTATGCCACCCCATGAATGGTATTAAGGAATACAACCCGTCAATTAAAACAAGGTTACAATTCAATAGGTAGGATTGGATAGCTAGCAAGGAGTAACATATCATGGGTAGACATGCTTCACTTATCTTGTAGAACCTTAGCTTAGTTTTCTTGTTAAGTAGTTTAATTAGTAGCTTTTGGGTTAGTTGATTAGCAACTAATTCCGCCCACTCTCCCAATACCCGAGACTTTTACTTGCTTTTCATAAAATATAAAAATACAAAAAGAATTATCCTTCACCTTTAGACCTAGTTAGATTAATTTCAATCCTAACGACACTATTCCTAGCTGAACGATCAATCCCCCGGTACTTGTCACTATACTATACTACAACGATCAGGTACACTGCCTGGTGGGGGTTGTAAGCTTCTCGAGATCCCTCGAGAGGTAAAGCAAGGTGCGATTCCCACGCATCATACACTTAAGTCCCTAAAGTACGTTTAAGTTTACTACTAATATTCTAACAATTTCCACCTTAGGAGTAACACTTAAACATAACCGATACTCAACATCTTTTCCTCGTGCTGGAACCTCGGACCGGGGACCACCTTGTCGACCAGGCATTGTACTTCAGTAATTTCCCTAGATTAGCTTTCTTAGACTCCTTAACTTTCTTCTTTTCAGCAACATTACCCTCTGCACCTTCTTGACCAGGTACTCTGGTTACCGTAATGTCTGCCCCCACCTTTATACCAAGGTGTACCTTTTCCTGCTCATTTACCAAGCAGCCCGTGTTTGTCTTTTCTTCAAGTTTCTTAACCTCCAACTTTCTTTGAGCCACTGCAGCATCATCGTTACTATCCTGAATAACCTCAGCTTCACGATTTCCCTGAGCTCCCTGCAGTTCCACCTCAAACCAAACACGTTCATCAACCTGTACTCCATGGACTCCTGTTTTAACACCAGGACCAAGTTGTTTGAACCCAACTTGTTTATGACCAAGTTGTTTGAACCCAACTTGTTTAGAACCTCCATGTTTTTGTACACCAAAAGTCGTCACTTTTGCTTCAAGAGTATACACACAGTTCTCTTTCCTGATCCCGGTCATCATAACCCGACAACCTTTGATCACCTTGACTTTACCCATCTGCATCTTCACAGTATAACCCTCTTTTTCAAGAGTACCCAATGAAATCAAGCTTTTTCTTAACCCTGGAACATACCTGACATTTTCCAGTATAAAGCTTGAACCATCATGCAACTGTATCTTCACTTTTCCTGTCCCTCTGATAGTGCATGTCCTGTTATCACCTAACTGAACTGAACCACCATCAAAATCCTTGAAGTCATACAAGAAATCCTTCCTAGGTGTCATATGATAAGACCCACCTGAATCCATTACCAATTCAGTCATCTCATCATTCCCGACCACCGACGAGGCTTCTCCAAAGTAGGCGTTACCCTCGTCATCGGAAGAATCAGAATCCTGATCATGCTTACCCTTCCTGATGAACCCACTTGACTTCTTCTTTGGACAGTCTCTCTTCAGATGATCCTCTAAATGACATATGAAGCACTTGAGTTTACCAGTTCCACCTCTTGACTTAAACCGCGAACTTCCACCAGAATGAGCTTTCCTTGAATGATCTGACCCTCCCCTTACGTATAACCCGTCACCAGTTTCTTCCTTTGTGCCTTCAGTTCTTTTCTTCAACTCCCTTGAATTCAAAGCCGCAAGAACATCCTCCACTGTCAAGGATTCCCTCCCATAAAACAATGTCTCCACAAAGTTTTCATAAGACGATGGCAACGACGTAAGTAACATAAGTGCCTGATCCTCATCCTCAATCTTGATATCAATATTCGCCAAATCAAGTATCAACTTATTAAACTCATCTATATGATCACCCAGTTTCGTACCTGGACTCATATAGAACGTGTACAGCTTCTTCTTCAGATACAGTCTGTTTGCTAAGGACCTAGTCATATACAGACTAGTTAACTTCGCCCAGATTCCTGCAGCAGATGTTTCCTTGGTAACTTCCCATAAAACCCGGTCTCCCAAGCATAGAATCAAGGTACTGTATGCCTTCTTCATCAAAGCAGCCTTTTCACCTACTTCCATGTCCGCGGGTAATGTCTCTAATGCAGCATCACATCCCAGCTGTACCATTAAAGCACGCATCTTTATTTGCCATAACCCGAAGTCATTCTTCCCATCGAATTTTTCGATGTCAAACCTAGTTATCGAACTAGCCATTCTTCTTTAACCTTGCTAAAAACCTTGTCAAGTTGTTTCTTAACCAACTTTACCGACAAGCCTCACAAGCCGTGTGCAATATTCTCCCTTGTTGGTTAAAACCTTTCTTGCAAATCGAATTAATTAGAATAACCCTAAACCCTCGATTTCGAACAAGTAAACCCGACCGTTAACTTGAACCCCAAGCAAACCACGATCGAAACTTGAACCACAAGAAAAAAATTATATACGCAACAAGAACACTTCGTACTTGTCTTTAATAAAATAAAAACAATAAGCGAAGTTGATTAAAAAATCAAAAACCCTTTGACGATTGTAAATAGAATCAAGCATTCACATGCATGTACAAAGAATATATCCCTTTGTCGTTTTCTATTTTTACAAAAACAACTCGCCAAATAAAACGCTAACCTTCTTTTTCTCTTGTCACCGATCGCTACTTTAAACAACGATTCGAAACCCAAACCTCGATCTAGCACTCGAACTTCGATGACCACAATAACCGCGGCTCTTGATACCACTTGTTGGAAAATACCTCGACAACAAACCCGAAGATGTCGAACGCGGAACCTAGAACCGTAACGTCGATCGATCGCAAGTTGCAATACCAAACGCAAAACCCGCGTTGGACAACAAACGAAGAAGAACAAGAAGAATCAAAACCTACAAAGTATAACGAACATATACACACACGATGTACCTCGAACACCCCTTTATTAACACCAATAAAGCTTACAATTCGAGTCAAGAAGAATGTTAAACTAGCATCCCCCCTCATCTCTATTTATAGAGATGAGGGGGTAAAGAAACCATGGTTAGAGTCGGCAGAGGAATACCCAACCGACTCCTTTATGAAACTGACCACATGGGCCTTCCTTGCCTTGCAAGGCAAGCTAAACACATCCTAGTTTTAGTCTAATCCTAAACTAAATTACAAAGTACACTTAAGTCCCTAAAGTACGTTTAAGTTTACTACTAATATTCTAACAATAACTATAATATAGATTATTGAAGTTATTGTCTTCTTCTATTTTGTACACATTCGAACGTATACAAGTTTGTATTCGAATTGTGTTTTGGGTTTACGTGGTACACGGCTAGCACTCCGGGCGTATTTGTTTGACGTGTTTGTGTGAGCACTCGTAGAGGTGATTGTTTTAATCACTTATTTGTTTTATTTTGCGGGTGACTACGAGGGTTAGTCTTCTATTTATTTTTCATGTTTTCTCTTTTCCTTTAATTTGTTTATTATTTATGTGTTAATCATAATTGCTTAACTAGATCTAATATCCGCTGCGTACTCGTAGTTAATTGGTTAACTTGATATATATAATAAATTCCAACAAGAAGTACTGAAATTGGTGTTTAAGAATGAAGAATAAGAACAGATTTGAATGCGGGGAAAGATTTATTGGTTGTGACAGGTTTTATAAAAGAAATTGCCTTTTAATTTCAAGAAAAAGGAAAGTCAATTATTGAAAAGCAAAAAAGAAGTATTGAAAAAGGAAAAGTGAATGGAATTATTTCAATTAGCATCACTTCAGTGATAAAACCTTTAAATTGATACTAGGAATTGTAACGAAATTCACGTTTTAGTGTTGGTTAGAATAACTATGTGTCTCTTTTTCAAGAGGATAAGCAAAAAAGAAACTAAAATCTCAATAGACTTGTTTACTAGGAATTGAAAAAAACGAACTCCCATTTCTTTCAATCAAGTGTTTCAAGAAACACTTGTACAAATATTGTGACTTGCACTACATTGTTTGCGTAGACAACAAAAGATATATGAAAATTACGGACAAAAAATGTCTAATATAGAGAGATGTGACAAAGAAAATGTAACGCGAAACCCTGCTGCTTCTTTGATTTGAATTGTTTCTAATGTTAAGGCACGAAGCATATCTTCAAATTCATCTCATTAAGCTTCGGTCAATGTAAGTTCAAGGTCCACACGCTGCATGAAAGAAACAATAGAGAAAAAAGGTATAGATCACTGTTGGTAATCAAACAAACGAAACAAATAATAAAACAAACGAAATGGAAGTTTTATTCAAATTACCAAACCAAATACAAAAGCAAATTTAAAGGTACCAAACCTAAAATTCTAATTCAAAAGATACAAAGAAAACTAATGTCATTGGCTTCTATTTATAAGTGGCCAATGACCTAAATACAACCAAATTCTAAACCGACTCAAATTAAAAAAGATACCAAAACTTACGAAACAAACCCAAGAGTTTAAGTCACTTTTTAAGAATCTCCACCGTGACTTGAGCTCCTCCACATGTTCCAAACGAAATTTAAAATTCCAATTCCCAAACGCTAGAGATACTAGCCTAATTCAAAACGAATGATCGATTCCCAAAAGCAATCCGAACAAAATCGATCCATAACTAATGCCGATGACTTCAAAGCGAACAATCAAACGTTAACCCACAATTTCAACACGGGTCAACGAAACATAACCAAATCAGCTCAAACGATCTTCAACAAAGATAATCAAATTCGGGCAACCAACATCAAAGGCCCGACAAACGAAATACAATGAAATTTCATGCAAACGTGAAACTGATAGATAGTACGAAAGCCAAAAAGAAGAATTGAAAAAGGAAAAGTGAATGGAAGTGTGACACCAATAATTTCAATTAGCGTCACTTCAGTGATGAAAGGTGCGCATTTTATTTAAAGAGAAAGTTGAAAGAATAGTAAAACCTTTAACTTGATACTTATCTGTGCTAAAGTTGTTGGTGGCTGATATGATATCTTCTGGTTGAATTTCAAGATGTTTGAACTCAGTCGCAAAGGATGCCATTGTTAGCTGATCAATCAAATAATTATGGGAAAGATCAAATTGGTGTTTGTAATCTCTCTATTGAAAGACAACTCACAGTTCTCATATACTGAAAGATTTTTAAGAATTGAGAAGATATAAACACTCGAAGGCAGAGAAAGATTGGTTTCATGACTTTAATGACACCACTAACCGTAATTTATCACTTATCAAACATGAAATATGATTAAACTAATTACTTAAATTGCAGCACTAACCCAAACGCATTGAAGGTGTTGTACATTTGGGCATGTCTAGAAGTGGGAATGAGATGGTTAAGTCAAGATCTGTGTACGTTACTAGAAGAAGAAAAAAAAAAAAAAATAATAATAATAATAATAATAATAATAATAATAATAATAATAATAATAATAATAATAAATAAATAAATAAATAAATCCTATTTATCCCATCAATTCTCATCTACGCATGATAACATAGATAAAGGCATAAAGCAGTTAAAATGTCAATACAGAGGCTGAAAAACAACTTCATAATAATCACAATATTCAAATAACATCGAAGAGAACCAAGTTACAGAGTTGCAAAGGGCAGATATGTATAATGACGGTTGTAATAGCTAGACTGGATAACTTTAATCAGTCAGTAAACTATGGGAATATGTCAAAATAGGTAATTTTTTGGTACGGGTCAGCCTGACCTGTTACATACTTGGTGTAAATCCTGTAATAACTAAATACAATTCAAAAGTAGGAATCCAGAAAGAGTACTAATACAACAATATTGTATTTTTTAAATGTATAATTTTTTGAGGTAGAATATAAATTCATTTTGGCCTGCAGCCAGCTTTCGACCAGTTAGATCTAGACACGTTACCTTTTGGTTAAGTTTTTTATTTATTTTCATCAACAACCCGGTGAGACATGAAATGTATCTCAAATGAACTTATTCAGTAAATGAGAATCAATCCAATTAACTGTCTTAACGCGGAAAATACTTTAAATTTACTTCTAATGTTACTACAATAGTCTACTATTATTTTTAATGTTGCTACAATATTAAGTCGGGTCATTGTCACTGGAGCAACATACCATGTGCGTATGTAGACAATAATAGCTGATAAAATTGGGACCTGATGTTCAAGGCAGCCCTTTACGTTGGGTCAGCGTAGATGCCTTCATGACATGATTGCATAAGAAAACTTTTCAACTAGGCCCAGACACAATGCACAATTATTTTCCGGGTGCATGTATCACATGATTGCATAAAAAAATGTATGTGTCGAGGTGTTAAGCACTAAAGAAATAGTGATCAGTTGTTATAATGCAACAAATAGTGATGTGTCCAGATTCAGATAACCTAATTTTATCAAAATTAATACTCCTAATAATATACTTTCAAGTTGAGTAAATAAATTGAGGATGGTTAGGATGTCCATTTATTTGACATTAAAAAATTTGATACTTAACACGCTGAATAATCAACCTTAATGAGTTAAGGGTGTAATCAGCAACACACGTGTACTCTCTTCACCTGTGAAGCATACCAGCAAAACTTCATATATGCAAATGAAAGACTCATTAAGGGCTTTCTCATTCACTATGGGTAACCTGAAAGACATGCCAGAATCAAACAGTGATAACATTTAAAGTGAGTGGAATTGGTCAATGAAAAATTTCCATGCCATACCACATCAAAGAAAAGGCAGGCAATGCTTTAGCATATCAACGGGGTACAAAATCCAACGTTTAGGGCTCTGTTTTTCAAGGCTTTTCAGAATTGATTGCGTATGTATTCATGCTTCCTAGAATGGTTATAAAAGAGATTTATAAGGAATAAAGCTATAATAATCAAGCATGCATGGAATATTGCAGTGTAATAAAGTGTCTTTCAGTCTTTCTTAAGTATTGCCCATTTTGACCCATTTATGTAATATAACAGAGTCACACAATGGAGTTAAAAGGCAGAAGTATTGAGATATGTTCAGGTAATTATTACCTCCCACTTCCGGTTATCATGATAAAAGGTTCAGTTCGCTGCCAATATAGCATCATCCTGCATTTGTAAGACCAAATACCAACTTTTCAGTCCGCATATATCATCCCTTTTCTATGCTTCAATTATAAGTGTTACTTGTTAAAAAAATTATGCATTAGTTTTGTAATAACCATGTAGGGCTGAGCATCGGGCCGGACCGGACCGGACCCGTCCCGACCCTGAATCATCCTGAAACCGATTACATGGAAAACCATAACCGAATCCCGAACCGAGTAGAGATCGGGTTGTGTCGGTCGGTTTAGGTTTCATCCATTTTGGTCAGTTTTGCTTGTACTTTCTCGGCTTTTGGCCCATCCTGACCCGACCCGAAACCGAATATGCTGAAATCCCCACCCGAGTACCGACCCGACTGTCATGGATTCGGTTTCGGGACGATCGGTATTTGTCAGGATTCGGTCAGTTGTCGGGAGTCGGTCGGGATTGCTCAGCCCTATAACCATGTATCTGAGTAAAGGAATAAAGCCTCCAAACATAGGAAGAATACAAATATATAAGAGATCCTCTTTATCAAACTTAGTAATATTCGGATAAAACACACTCTCAAACAAATGCCAAAAACAAAATGTATGTATTTCATTGGAACACTCAAAAGCCTAAATACGTGTTGACTAATGATGAACTGCCTAAAATACCCATTAATAGAATCATATCTTACCATTGAAATCGGACGTCCGTCACTCCGTCCTGTCAGCTTTCTTGCTCTTGTTGTCGTCTTTCTCTCATTTCTTATTCATGGTTAAACTCCGCCATAAAATAGTCTATATTCCTTGCCTTCTCTATTATACACAATGCAACTATGCAAGAAGTCAACAAGGTAGTAGCATAGTTCACTAACCTGTTTTTCAATTTCTTTACCCTTGGTTGCCGTGGGAGGGGGTAAGAAAGAATGAACATACCTGCAGGAAAAATTATAACAATACATAATCTTCAACACTTAATTTGTGAGTACTAAATTCACATACATATGCCTGTTTCTTAAAGATTCATACAAAATATTCCCTAATAGTCAACCAGTTTGAACTTCATTTGATTTACTCTGCAGTATCAAGAAGAAGGACGTGTGTATTCAGATACACTAGCATCCTGCAAACTGCAATGGAACACACTATGCCCAGCCAAATTATGAATCATGTATTTATATTCAGTTTAGTGTAAAACAAAATGGGTAACTTGGTTTGGTGATCTAGTCCTAAAGTATCTTGCTCTCACCAAACAAAGGCACCAACAAATTTCTCATCAAAAACATAAGCGTTGTGTTTTCAAAATAAGATGATGATAATATGATATAACCACCTACAAAATCAATAACCAACTAACTTATATGGTTAACTGAACAAGCTGAACCGAGAAAGTCTGGCAAGCTTAAAAGACCCTTGTGTACCCAAGATTATACAAGGGTACATGAACCACCTAGTGTAATTTGTATGTTTGAGTGGGTTATAATTTTTCTAACGGTAAGGGCGTAATTATAACTTCACATAAAGGATATACCTTTATTTCATCTGAGCTGATATGAGAACATAAAGCCAACCCCACAAAAGTAAAGGTTCCATGACTCAAGCTCTCTGAGAGTGCAACCTGAGCTCAACGTCATCAAATTTTATTACTTGCTGTTCATAGCCTGCTGAACAATCTCAACTCCAACCATTATTTTCATAAGGAAGCCCTCATTTATACCAATCTCAGTCTCATTTGGCAAGGATGTAACTATGTAACTAGTTGCATGTGGTAGTTGACTAGTTTCCATCAAGATAAAAACAAAAACAAAACCCAAACAACTATACAATGGACTACTAATTCATTACTCCGCTATTGAGCAGTGCGTCCAGATAAAGTGTGTTAGTATTCTTATGAATGTGAATGACAATGGTAGCTTGATACAGGGACTGCTCTTTTGAAGGTATCATTACATTTAAGTATGATTTAACAATACTCCTAGCTCCTAAGAGTTTGATGAACTCATCGCCTTACAAGTTCTATTTAGAATGCCTTGTGATAAGAGCAGTGTAACATATTGAACCCAAACAAAAGCGCTTGTTTACCTACTCCCCTTCTTTGAACCACCTGCACGACATTAATAAACGTCCACAAAGGTTGTACCTGTTTCTTCGCCTCTTCTTCGTGATGCTTCTGAAAAGGCGTCTTCTTCCGTGTTATTGAAAAAGAGCTCATCTTTCCGCCAAAGCCCTTTTATCTGTAAACCAAAAAACAATCAACATTAGTTATGCACATTATTTGTAAAAGAACACACACCTTCAAATTTACTAATTTTGTAAATATAAGCAATTTAGACACATAAAAAAAGATACTAATTTCTTACAAAAACTTCAATTGATGACAATAAAGTAACTTTACTTTCATCTCAACTAGCACTTTATAAAAAAGATGTCCCAAACTGTGTATTAAAAACTGCTGTTTTTGCAGCAACAATAAGCAGATAAGCAAAGTTTAAACAGGGTTGTCTGGGATTGCTTATCTTTTTCTGCGTATAACCAAGCAATTAAAAGCTGCTTATTTTGCCCCCTAACACTTCAAACTGCTTATCTGCTTGAATAAAAAGCAATCCCAAACACCCTCTAACTAAACATCTGCTGCTTAAAAGTTTAAACTGTTGAAAATAAGAATTACATGATCCTTTGGAAGGGCAACTAATACAAACAACAATCTCATCCGAAATAAAAACCTAAATCAAAGCACATAAAAAAATCACCAATTTATTAATTTTCAGAAATTTCATTTCCCCACAACCAAACTGATAAATTGTTAATTTTTTAAAGATGTGATGAGAAACGGAAGCCTTAGTTTTGATAAATGAGGTTTTAATTAAGTTACCGGTGAAAATAGTGGTTGCCGGAGGAATATTCCGGTGGATTGTGAGATGAAGTGTTATTCTGTTTATTGGGCTTGGGATTCTGGTTTTCTTTTTTATTTGTGTTATTTAGTAAACAAAATTTAACTTCTTTTTTAACTGTATTTATGTGTTAGTGTTATTTTTACAAAGTAAGTACATTTTAAATTATATTATTGTGATGAATTTTGTATTTCTAGAAGCTAGTGTTCATACTCTGGGTTTTGTCTTCTTATCCATAAAATAGTTTATATTCCTTGCCTTCCTTATTACTTACTCTTTTGGCTCACTTCGTCCTTCTGTAAGTAGTAGAAATCCGTTATAATCCCCTATGCAAAAGTCAAATGCACAATGCAACTATGCAAGAAGTCAACAAGTTAGTAGCACAGATATGTTTCAATTTCTTTACCCTTGGTTGCCGTGGGAGGCGGTAAGAAAGAAGGAACATACCTGCAGTAAGAATTATAACCTATGTAGCACCGAAATGGGAACGGCAAAGGGATACAGGAATGAGAAACGGAAAAATCAAAAATTCAAGATACAGAAACAGCATAGGTATGGCAATAAAAAAATATAAAAAATTAAAAATACATTTAAGAAAATTCAAAATAGATATATGTTGATGTAAATTATAAATTGTAAACTCCAAAAAATTTACATTATATTAATTTAGTATTATTGCAAAATTGTACAATAAGTATAAAAGGCGTGGCCTTTAGGAACAGTAACTTTGCCACACATACGACGTCGTTTTTATCTACAGTGCTCATTCACTGCTACACATATACTATCATCACCACAAAACACAACACAGACACAAAACACACACACATCTCTTTCTTCCCCCAAAAAAAATATCGATTCATGGCCAAAAAAAATTATCGATCCACCAAGATTCACAGATCCACAAACACGGGTTGCATCATTCATCCAACACAAGATTCGACGCACGGTTTCGTTTGACTTGATTTGCGATGCAGGATCAACAAACCACATAAACATAAACAAGGTAAAATTATGTATTTCAAAATGTATTGAATAGAGGTGATTGGATACTTTCACAAGGATTATGCCTTTTGTTGGGCTACAAAGTAATAAGCATAGTCCCTAAAATCTGTATATTAGAAACGCATGTGCTTAGCCAAACACCCCCTAACTGTGATTACTGGACTATGGTTTGGAAGCTCACCGAAGAGGTTGAAACATTTATTGCAAAAAAAAAGTGGTTGCTGATATAGAAAAAGTTTATATAACTTTTTGTAAAAAAAATGGCCCTTGAAACTGTAGCTTTAGGCGATGTTTGGGAATCTATGTTTAAAATATAGGTTGTAGGAGCAGGTAAATATGACCCCTTTGCATGCTATAATGTTTAATTCTTTTATAGTTATTAGGATATCATATATGTGTGCAACTATGTTAGTCATTAGTCTTACCAATAATGGATATTTCTAATGGGTTTTAAAGATATAAACGGAACCAATCTATAGAGGAAAGTACGGTTTTGTATTTATTCTCAACTAACTTTTACTACAACAAAAGTATAACAATATTCTGATGCTCATTCTAGGCACTGCTAGACGAGAGCCATGGAACAGTGACAAACGAAGCTCCTAAAAAAGAGTTGCTGGTTGAAGATCCAAAACTATTACTAGATGGTTATTATGGAAAGCTAACTGATGAGCGAGAAGCGATAATAAAAAAGCTGGATACGAGCTCTTCACCAGAGTCGGATGACGAGTTTACAAACCAGGCAGGAATTTTCGTTATCTATTTACACTATCATGTCTAATGACATTGCATCGAGAATAATTTCTCTTGCTAATGTCGTATATTTCATTTGAAAAAAAATGGAATATCAGGTTATTCCAAAATCTAAGAAGATCAAGTATGATGCTTAATGTGCACATCTTTCGCCTATCAAGTTTCAGCCTAAGCAAGCGTGGTCTGCAGCAGTAGAGAATGTTCGTGACCAGCTAATACAGGTAAAATTTATATCAACTTTCTTCGTTCAATCATAAGTCAATGTGCATATCACATATCATCTTTATTCTTTTAGCTGTTACAAGTGAAATTTATACTATATTTGTTCGATTATAATTCAATGTGCATATCACATGTCATATTTGTTCTTTGTCATGTTGCATTAGGTGTTTGTTGTGGGTACGGGATTAAATTTATTTTTCTTGGTTTTGATAAGTTTTTGTAATCTGTTTTCGGATATTGGTTTGGGCAACTTAAAACTGCCTGACCCGTTCGGTCTATTTGCGCCATTATAATGGGTTATTGCATTGAAATAAGTACTGATCACTTTCAAGGTCTTTGACTAAGCTTATTTTGAAAGTCTCAGGGATTTCTTGGGGATAAATAAGCTAATGAGCATAGAGTCCATTGGATTAAAACTATCCAACTATGCATAAACTTTTAGCCATGCGCTCACCCAAACACCCTTGCAAGTAGCATAATTAATTAATGCTTTAGACATGATTATGAAATGTTATTGTTGCAGTTATTACGCTTAGGCGGTTGCTATATAAATAATAACCCTTACTTTTACATCGCCCCAGTTTGCAAGAATCACAGAAGAGGATGAAGATGAAGAAGCAACAACATATTTTGGTCATGCGTTTGAAGCGTTTCAAGTACACGGAGCGGCTTGGGAGGTACAAAAAGCTATCATATCATGTTGTTTTCCCTCCTTAGCTGAAGCTGAGCAACACGATGGAAATGGCCGACTGTGAGTACTCATTATTTGTTGTGGTAGTTCACATTGGAAGTGGCCTCAACCATAAAAGATATGTATACAAAAGAATAAAGGATTAGAAAATACCATTCTGGTCTTTTTTTTTTGGGTACCATATTTACTTTTGTGTCCTCGCAAATTAGTTTTTTTGGATTGTATAGTTAATGTAGATTAGTGTCGGTATGTATGAAGTTAGATGTTGTATTTCTTTTAAGCAAAGCATGTATATCAGATATTGCATTTACTTTGAACTGAAAAGATTACAACCATTAAGCTTTATAAAATTGCTTGACTAACTAAACTCACAACTCAATAACTATGTTTGCAAGACAGATGACATCGTTTGATACTTATATTGTCAAACTCACAACTCAATAAGTATGTATCCAAACATCTCGCGCAACGCGCGGGATTAAAACCTAGTTTACATTATATTACGGAGTAATTAACATTAGTATTATTGTGTCAAATTAAATAAGCCCATTTGTGTGATTTACTATAAGGCCAAAAAAAAAGAATAAAAATAATTTAAACCTACTGAATCATATATGGAACACTTTTTCTACAAATAATAGTAGTAAATAATCGTAAAATATGATGGGGAAAGTAAAAAAAAAAAAAAAAATCAAATTTATAGCCAGTTGGCTACTGACAAAAGCAAGTTTATTTTTCCAAAACTAATAGGACAAAACCACTATTCTTCTATCATCTTCTACCTCTCCATCTTTTTTTTCTTCAAAAACACATCTCGTATACATTTTTCTCTCTAAAATAGGTGTAGCACTTTCAAAAAATAAGAAAAAAATGCACTTCATCGCCAACAACTGTGTGTGGCACGTGCCACAGGTGGCTCATACGTAGATCCGCCCTGTAGAAACGTGTATGGATACGTCTGAGATTCTAGAAACGTGTATGGATACATCTAAGAAACGTTTCGGGGACGTTTCCTTCGCGTTTCCGTTCCCAATCCATTCCCAAACGAGCACGCGAGCCTTCTAGGCGTTTCGGTGCATCAGAGATTATAACAGTACATAATTTTCAACACATAATTTGTGAGTACTAAACTCACATACATAAGCCTGTTTATTAACAACATTAAGGTCTTTGGATACCTTGTTTCCCTCAGACATTTTGTGTATACAGTTCAACAAAGACCTAATGGTAACACAATAATTCAATATCAGGCAATATCATTTCAAGACTTTCGTAATGAATAAGAAACATACGAAGCTATAGTCAAAACTCTCTTACCACACATCTTGTCCTAAATAAAGTGCTTTATAAGACTAACTTTCGTGGGGTATTATCATCACTTAAGACTAATAATGTTTTTCTTTCACATAATTCGTAGCCTGTAACTAAGGGGGTGTTTGGATACGCAATTTCATAGTGACTAGTGCATAGTTTAATAACTAGAATCAGATTGCCAGATGCAACAAATAACTGATTTAGGCATAGTTAGACGATTCTATATCTACCCTGAAATATTAGTTCTGTTGCAGCAACTTTTCTTATAAAACCAGTTTTGTGTTCAGACTTGATAATCAAACACATTTACTAATCTCTGTTCAGAATGTGTTGTTATTTATTGCCAAAACTACATTTACTCGTGCCTAAGATCTAAAAACAAACAACTCACTCACACATTTGATCGAACACTTGTGTTACACATATAATCCACAACATTTTTACCAAAACAAAATACACACAACTCAGCCGGACATTTCAACAAACACTTGAATTACACTCTAAACATACATAAAAAAAAACCCGGATTCACCCTCTTGTTCACGTGGTATGATTAATGAATCGTATTTGCTGTAAACAGCATGGTAACTTTTTTTGCATCTTGTCACGGATCTGATTGGTTTGTTGTACGTACAAGAAAGTATTTTGTGTTGGTGCTTTGAACTTTAAAGTGAGTCTCTTTTTAATTCAAGTATCTTTTATGTGCAAGGAAATAATGAAACAAGAACATGAAGTAAGCAGCAAAGAAAAATAATGAAACAAGAACCTGGAATTGGTTTGTTCAAATAAAGAAAATAGAGCATTAAACTTGGTAATTATAGGATGATAAAAACCCGATATATATATATATATATATATATATATATATATATATATATATATATATATATATATATATATATATATATATATATCCTAATTCATCTAAAACTTTGAATCTGCTACAATATGGAAGCTAGTAGATACTAAATATAGAGAACAAAACATGTTATTAAATTTGTATGGTTGAAATTTTTAGCACATTAAAAAATATTAAAATACTCTCAATTATTATTGAAATACACAACTGTTTCGTCGTTCAATGTTTTGATATAGTTTCATAATTACACCAGTCTTAGATAATTTACTATTTACAACAACTTAACATTCAAAACTATACAATTGCATTCTCATTTTTTTTTTCTTTGGGAGTGGGTGGGGGGTTGGCGAACTCGAGTTTGCAAATCGATCAAAGAAACATTTACCATGGGGAAAAGATACTAGACTTATGAATTTTAATTTGCTCATTTTTAGCTTATTTTCAAGATGTAAAAAAATATCCTCTGTAAAAGTTTCATGTTTTCATCAGTTGAGTAGTGTTGTAACAGAAAATAGCAAAAAGAAAAATAAAAGAAAAAAGTGGGGCAGAAAATAGCAAAAAGAAAAATAAAAGAAAAAAGTGGGGTTTATGGGAATCGAACCTGGGACCTCAACTTCACAACAGGCATACAACACAACCCCCTTCCAACTGCTCTGGGGCACCAGTTCCATTATCCATTGCATAATCTATTTACTTATAGTAGTATTAGCCTATTTTGCTTATTCCAACTGTTTTGCTTATTCCAGCTTATCTGGATAAGCTGTTGCCTCCATTTTATTTTTCCCAGCTTCTTTATCACTTAAAACACTTACCATAAAATTTTCATATTTTTCCAAAATCGTTTAGTATTTTTAGTAATTAATTTAGTATAAATAGTTTTTAATTAATAATAATTAAATAAAAAGTCTAAAAAATAATTTTCTTTTTTCTAAAATTTTCTTTTATCATTAGAATTGTAAAAATATCATTTTCATATCCGTAGGTTTTTTATTTCTCTAAAACTCACGTTTTATTTCGTACGTTTACGTAAATTTAAATTAAACGTATGCGTTTTTATATTTTAAACGTTTTTAAGTATCTAGGTTTCACGTAAATTAAGTGGAGGACTTTAAAAAAAATTTAATAAAAATTTTTCTTAAAAAATTTGAAAAACATTCTAAAAAAAATTTTATTAAAATTTTTATTAATTTTTTTTAGAATTTTTAATAAAAATTTTAATAAATTTTTTTATTAAAAAAAATTTAATTTAACTTTTTTTTTAGAATTTTTTTCGAATTTTGTAGTATTTTTTAATTTTTCAAGAATTTTTTTCGAATTTTTTAATTAAAAATTTAATTAACTTTTTTTTTGAAATAAAAAAAAATTATTAATTTTTTTTTTCGAATTTTTTTTAGTCAAATGACAAAAATACATTTTTTCGAATTTTTTTTCGCCAAATTACAAAAATACCTTTTAGAAGATTGGTCAAGCGACCAAACCCGTATGGGTTGTAAACCATGAGGACCAAACCTGACGAATTTTAACGACAAGGACTAAACATGATTGACCCGACAAACTACAGGGACGAAAAATGACATTAACTCTTTTTTTAATTTAAGGTGTCAATGTTTTTAAAAGTGTACGACTTAAAGGAATTTTTAACCCGAATCCAAAGAGTCACCTTCTTCAACATCTCATATTCTCATTCACCATCATCAAACACCATTAAAATTCTTTATGACAGCCAATCAAGCCAGACCAAATGACTAATTCTAAATGTTTAACACCATTCGTTCCACATCTCCACCGCTCCGGTCACCGGAATATTCCTCCGACCACCATCACCACTTTCATCACCGATCACAAATCACCGCCTCACCGGTAACTTTCATCAATCTCTTACAAAAAACTAGGGTTCCTTTTTTCATCACATCAAATTAAACTTTTAGAGGCTAATTAGTACTGATTTTATAAATTTTCAACCTTTTTCTGTCAATTTAGTGTTTATGATTGTTTTAATTTTATAAAGTTTGAACCTTTTAGGGCGTTTGGATTTGCTTATTTAGTGGCTTATGGCTTTATTTGATTTTGGAAAAAGCTGATAAGCTCACTTTTTAGAGCTTATTAAGTTTAGAATTATTATTGGCTTAAGCCAATAATGTCAAGGTCATAAGCTTCAATAAGTGAGCTTATTGGCTTTTCCAAACTCAAATAAGCCCATAAGCCAGCTAAATAAGCTGATCCAAACACCCCATAAGTTTATGATTGTTGTAATTTCATAAATGTAAAAGCTTTGATTCGGTGTTAAATTAGATGACAGGGATATGGATTAGATTATTTTATCGGAATAAATTAGCGTTGGAGTAGTGGGTCGCCTTGCTGTTGTATTGAAAGGGTGCCGTTAAGAAAAAAAAAAGGTTGTTTATGGGCTTATGAGCTTGAGCTTATGGCTTATTAAGTCCACACCCTATAAGGCGTAAGCACAATGTGACATGCTCCTAAGTTCATGATTGTTGTAATTTGATAGATGTAGATTGTAGAAGCTTTGGTGTTAAATTAGATGAGTTTAGTTTTTTGAATCAAGCTTTGTTATGTGATGACACATATATGTTTTGGGGGCGTTTGTTTGAGCTTATATACCGGGCTTATGACTTATTATAAGGTCATCTTTTGTGGCTTGTTTTGAAACTTTACGGCTTATATAAGCTTATCATGTCATAATAAGCTGAAAAGTTTCAAAACAAGCCACACAAAGTGAGCTTATGAAACATAAGATGAAAACCAAATAAGCTAGAGGCGTGCTATATAACCTTAGACAAACACGCCCTTTATGGGCTTATGGAATACTAAATCTGGAAATGACGATAAGCTCAACTTTATGGGCTTATTAGCTTGAACTTATGGCTTGTTATGTCCATAAGCTCAAAGTGATATGATCGTATGCTCAAAAATCAAGCATTTGGTTTTTTGGCTTTTCCAAAATTTTAGTAAGCTGATAAGCTCATAAAATAAGCTAATCCAAGCACCCTACTATCCACAAAAATCGAGCTTTTAGTTTTTGGCTATTGAGTTTACGCCTCATTCTTATATGCTTTACGAATATAAGCAGTTCCTTTACCCTCGGGTAAGGGTGTGATTGTCGACATTCCCATACCCCGCTTCGGCAGGATTTGGTATCGTTGTCTTAGTATATGCTGATATGCAAAGTGTTAAAAAAAATAATAATAAAAAAAAAATCGTATATTAACCTTCTTTTGAGATGAGAAGGTGTCTTGTAGGTCTAATTTGTTGTGTGTAGTGTGTTTGGATTTTATATGTACTTTGATTTGGATTTGTTAATTTGAGATCTCTAATTTTAGGATAGTGTATATAAAACTTTTGCTTGTATAACTATTGCTGTATTGCGTGATTGTGTCGTTGTGGGTGTTTTGCGTTTATTGTTGAATGTAATTGTTATCGTAAATGATTTTAAATGGTTAAACAATAGAAGTCAAGTTAGATGGTGCTTGGGATTGCTTATTTATTTCTGCTTATTTTGGTTCAAAATAATCGGCTTTTAATAAGCTGGTTGGTACATGGTTATTTTAAAGTGCTTATCCGAGATGAAACTATTAAAGCCTATTTTTTACCATCATATGGTTCAGATAGAAAATTTTTATACAAAATGGTAGTTTTGGTTTAAATTGCATTCGCTTACAAAATAAATAAATCCAAACACTTGCATTTTTTTACAAAGTATTGTGTGTTTTATCTTGATGTTTTTGGTCATACAGGTAAAAGCATTTTGGAGAAAAGATGAGTTCTTTCTCAATTACACGGAAAAAGACGCCTTTTCAAAAGCATCGCGAAGAAGAAGAGGCGAAGAAAAAGGTACGATCATTGTGGAAGTGCGTGTTTGTGTATATTTAGTATGAATTTGACTGAAAGTTTAACAAAAAAAATGTATTTATGTAGAGGGCTGAGGATGAAACAGCCCGTCTTTATGCTGAGTTTCTCGAGTCGTTTCAAGGGGATTCTACACCTGGTTCAAAAGCTTTTGTTCGAGGAGGAACAATTAACGATGAAAAAGTGAAACCTAATGCAGGTTAGTTCATGTTATAAGGTCTTGGATGCATTTTCGGTTTCTGTTATTTAGTTTCGTGTTATTAATTAAAATGGTGCATAAATATGGTTGTATGAATGATTTATTTTCAACGGACACATTAATAAGCAAATGGGCCTTTTTATTCATGCGCGAACGCAGGTGGAAATTCCAAAGAAGTGTCTGGTTCAAAGAAGGGGAGTAGGTAAACAAGCGCTTTTGTTTGGTTTGAATATGTTACACTGCTCTTATCATAAGGCATTCTGAATATAGAAATTATAAGGCGATCAGTTTATGAAACTCTATTGTCTTGTTTAGGTTGGTAACTCTAAGGAGCTAGGAGTCTTGTTATATGTAGCTCTTGTCTATAATCTAACGCATTTATATGTAATGATACCCTCAAAAGAGCAGTCCCAGTGTCTAGCTACCAACTATGTTACCCGGACACAACTGAATGGCCGGCATACCAGGGTCGGTACGACGCGACACGGATCCGGGTATGAAATCCGGTCCGGACACGCCACTTTGGGCTTGGGTACGGCAACTTCATCTTTATTCAGGCCATGTCGATCGGATCTGTGAGCAACTTCATCAAGTTTTTAATTTGGCAGCTGCTATGAGACTCAAATCTGTGAGCAATGGTGATCGGACATATGATGAAGAATGGACTCTGATGGATGTAAGATGACTTTTGATGAAGATGACTTTTAGTCTTTTAGATTAGTTAAAATATTTTTTTTATTGAAAGTTGAAGGTGAAGTATCATGTATGGTAAGATCCGGTGACATGCTGGTAGTTTTTTGAAAAGAGAAAGAGTGTCAAGTGGGAGAGAAAGAAAATTCATCTATTAAAAAGATAGGAGAGATGGATCGGTGGGTGCTAGCTGTCATCAATTGCCCAAAAAATTTTATTTATTTTAAACTTTTGTACTATTAGAAAGATTAATAAATTATTTTTTAAGGGTATTTTTTAAGGGTTTTTATCTATATGTATATTTTTTTAGGAAAAATTATTGCCGTATCCGTACCCGAGTCCAAAGTTAGGACGGTGTCCCCGTGTCCTAAATTTTTTTGGATGACATATCCGACACTCGGATCCGTACCAATATCGGATACCCGTACCCGTGTCAATGTAACATAGGCTACCAATGCTATTCTCATTCAAACGAATGCTAACACACTTTATTGTACGCACATGCTCAATAGCTGATTAATAATTACTAGTAGTCTGTAGTCCTTTGTATAGCCTACTTTGTTTTGGTTTTGGTTTTGTTTTTGTTTTTGTTTTTTATGGTGATGAAAATTACCACAGGCAACTAGGTGCATGCTTGCCAAATGAGCCTGAGATTGGTAGAAATGAGGTTTTCCTCATGAAATTGTTGGTTGGACTTGAGAATGTTCAGTAGGCTAGTGATTAGCTGGCAAGTCACCAAGTTTGGAAGCTTTGAGCTCAGGCTGAACTCTCAGAGCTTGAGTCTGGGTTTATATATAAATGTGACTCTTACCTTTACTTTTGTACCATTGGATTTATGTGCTCACATCAGCTCAGATGAAATAAAGTTAGATCATTTATGTGAAGTCACATGCAAGCGTTTACTGTTACGAAAAATTATGACCCACTCAAACATATAACTTACTAGGTGGTCCATATATCTTGCATAGACTTGGTAGACAAGGGTCTTTTAAGCTTGCCAAGACTTTCTCGCTTCAGCTTGTTCAGTTGACCATATAAGTTAGTTGCCCTATGTTATTGAATTTGTAGGTGGTTATATCATCATTTTATTAAGAAAACTTAACCCTTAAGTTTTTGATGTGGAATCTTTAGGCACCTTTGATTGGTGAGAGCGAGTTACTTTAGGACTAGATCACCAAATCAAGTTACCTATTTTGTTTTACACCTTACTGAATATAAATACATGATTCATAATTTGGGTGGGCATGGTGTGTTCCATTGCAGTTTGCAGGGTGCTAAATTAAATGAAGTCCAAAGTTGTTGACTATTAGGGGATATTTTGTATGAAGCATTAATAAATAGGCATATGTATGTGAGTTTAGTACTCACAAATTAAGTGTTGAAAATTATGTGTTATATTTTTTCCCTGCAGGTATGTTCCTTCTTTCTTACCCCCTCCCATGGCAACCAAGGGTAAAGAAAATGAAAAACAGGTTAGTGAACTGCTGAAACATTTCTATGCTACTACCTTGTTGACTTTTTGCATAGTTGCATTGCGTGTTCGACTTTTTTTGTAGCCGATTGTAACGGATTTTTACTTCTGACAGAAGGACGAAGAGAGGCCAAAAGAGAAAAGCAAAGGGAAGGCGAGGAATATAGACTATTTCATGGAGGAGTTAAAACATGAACAAGAAATGAGAGAAAGAAGAAACCAAGAGCGCGAAAACTGGCAGGACGGACGTCCAACTTCAACGGTAAGATATGATTTTATTAGGAAGTTCATCAATAGTCAACGAGTTGCCCCTAACTACCTATCTAGTCAAATATTGCAATGCATACATTTTCAACCTTGTTTGGCATTTATATAAAGAGGATTTCATATATAAATAAACCATAATCTCATCTAAATCACATATATTTGTATCTTACTGTCTCAGCTATCTAGTCGGTTTGATGAGTTGCCTGATGAATTTGATCCGAAGTTTGGTTCCTTTGATGATGGAGATCCTCAGACCACCAATCTTTATGTCGGAAATCTTGCACCTCAGGTCAGATCGTGATGCTAATAGGGTACTTTAGTTGGTGAAAAAATGCAAGCTGACCTTTTCTTTCTATGGTCAATACATTTCAGGTAGATGAAAATTTTCTTCTGCGGACATTTGGAAGATTTGGACCCATTGCTAGTGTGAAGATAATGTGGCCAAGGACAGAAGAGGAGCGAAAACGACAAAAAAACTGTGGTTTTGTGGCTTTTATGAACCGTACAGATGGACAAGCTGCAAAAGATGAAATGCAAGGTAAAGTCCTTCCAAATAGTATAAGAGCTAAAATTCTTGTTTAAATGAGAGTAGAGGTCATCAGGTCAACAATCTGATTCGTATATTTATGTAGAAATTTTCTAGCTATACTGGTAATGTCAACTTTTACGTGTCACACAGATGTGAAATTATATGAATCGAAGTTCTAGAAATGTTTAGTTGAATCATTTATGGAGCTTCTAAGTTGCAAGCTTTCTTAGCAAGCAAGAGTGATAACTGAATATTGTATTTAATGTTTCAGGGGTGATTGTTTATGATTATGAATTGAATATTGGGTGGGGTAAATCTGTTTCTCTCCCTTCTCAATCACTCCCTGCTCCTCCTCCAGGACAAATGGCCATCAGGAGTAAAGAGGTATGCTTTATGTTTGTAAAAACTTGCTATGAGTTTTAGCTTAAGTGGATGATATAAAACAGTAATGACTTGCGCGGGTCTTATGAGTGACCTTTTGTGGTTTGCAGGGTGCCACTGTGATCTTGTCCGGTCCATCTGGTCCTTCCATTACTTCTGTTCCAAGCCAGAACTCTGAGCTGGTAAGTTGACCGTTAATTTTTTAATTTACGTGATAGGTTGAATATACCTTACACTACATTTGTAAGCAAAAGCTATTTTAAGGTACTGATATTCTAACCTTGGTGATTAGGTTCTTACTCCCAATGTGCCCGACATAACAGTTGTTATGCTTGAGGATGCCCGCCTTAGAAAAGTAATTGATAAAATGGCTCTTTACGTTCTTGATGGAGGTTGTGCTTTCGAGCAAGCTGTAATGGAGAGGGTCCGTGGGAATCCTCTTTTTAGTTTTTTGTTTGAACTCGGCTCTAAGGAGCATACTTATTATGTGTGGAGGCTTTATTCCTTTGCTCAGGTACATGGTTGACAAGCAACACTTAGAATTGAACCCTAGAAAAGGGAATGGCAGCTTTAGATATATGTGGATTGAAAGATTAATATTTGCTCTCACAAATGCAGGGTGATACGATGCATAGGTGGCGAACTGAACCTTTTATCATGATAACGGGTAGTGGGAGGTAATAATTGCCGGAAACATATCTTGATACGTCCTTTACAAATCATGCATATGTTGTTATAAAAATCAGTGATTTAAAAAACAAAATTTGGTACCAATTGCTAGATGGGTCCCACCTGCTCTGCCAAAAGACAAGAGTCCAGAGAATGAGGAGACGGGAGCTACATTTGCTGCTGGAAGAAGCAGGGTACAATCTTGTTATTTATTTTCTTTTGTCAATCTTATATCAGCCAGGTGCAATTAAGTTATTTATTATACTTATTTTCCTTTGATTATCTTCATGCAGCGTGTGGAGACTGAACGTACATTGACTGATGCACAAAGAGATGAATTTGAAGATATGCTCCGTGCTTTAACATTAGAAAGAATCCAAATCAAAGAAGCAATGGGTTTCGCTTTAGATAATGCTGATGCTGCTGGAGAGGTATCCTGACACTAAAAGTTATTAGTTATGATCAGTGGCGGAACTTGAACATTTTTTCTGGGAGGGCCGAATTTATTTCGAGAGGGCCAAATCGGAGATTTTTTTGTAACCTCAACTAAATTACCCCTAAAACCTATAATATTTACACTAGGTGCCGCAAATTTTGGAGGGGCCGGGACCCTCCCCTGCCCCTACATAGTTCCACCAGTGGTTATGATCTGTTTTGGTGTTTTTTTGTTGCTTAATCCGCTTTTATTTATTTATTTATTTTTTGCAGATAGTTGAAGTTCTAACAGAGTCTTTGACTCTTAAAGAAACTCCAATACCTACTAAAGTTGCAAGGCTCATGCTTGTCTCAGACATTCTTCACAATAGTAGCGCTCCTGTAAAGAATGCATCTGCTTACCACACCAAATTTGAAACAAATTTGCCAGATATACTTGAAAGCTTTAATGACCTGTATCGGAGTATCACTGGAAGAATCACAGCTGAGGCCCTAAAGGTAAAATGCTAGAGGTGTAGCCATTGGTCATTGGTAAACATCACTGAAATTGTCCCTCTTGGAAACTAATCGCATAAATGGCTCTTGAGAGCCTTAGAGTGACCATTTATATGCAACGATATTCCCTCATAGGGGCCATTTATGCAATTTGTTTTGAGACGGTTTCAGTGATTTTGAGCAAATCATATGGAGTATGGACCGCTTTAGTAATTTACTACATTATATTTCTAGGTTTAATCATGATTATGTTTTATTATATAATGGACATTATATAAGATGAGTATCTTCAGTCCTGATCCACTCATATTCTTTGCTTATTTTCCTTCTGTTCTAAGTGTAACATTCTCTTATCTGCAGGAACGAGTCATGAAAGTTCTTCAAGTGTGGGCTGACTGGTTCTTATTTTCGGATGCATATGTAAACGGGTTGCGTTCAACATTTCTTCGATCCAGTAACTCTGGTGTTACCTCATTCCATTCCATTTCTGGCAATGCAACAGAAACCGAACACATGTCCAATTATAGCGAAACTGGCGATTCTGGAAAAATTAATCCAGATGCAGCGTTAGCAATCGGCAAAAGTGCAGCCATGAAAGAACTATTAAATCTTCCTCTTGCTGAGCTGGAAAGACGTTGCAGACATAACGGATTATCTCTTGTTGGTGGTAGAGAAATGATGGTCGCACGTCTGCTTTATTTGGAAGAATCAGAAAAGCAAAGGGGTTATGAACTAAGTGATAATTTGAAGTATTCCCATCATAATCAAAGGGAAAGTAATGTCGATACGGGGCCTGTGGGATATTCAGGAAGGAATCATCAAGTGGATGATGATATGGGTGTCATATCAAAAGGCAAAGGTTCTGCGTCCATAGCTGCAATGATTCCGATCCCACAACCCGAGCTAAAAGCTTTCCCTAATAAGACAAAACCCGAATCTGTATTGCCTGCCTCTAAGTGGGCCCGTGAAGACGATGAAAATGACGATGAACAAAAAAGAAGTACTAGAGATCTTGGATTGGGTTATTCATCATCTGGAAGCGAGAATGCTGCTGGTGGTCATGGTATTGAGGCTATGGATACCGCAAGCACTATCACGAGTTCTGATAGTAGTTTAACTGAAGAGAAGAGGTATGTACTTATTGAACTTCTCTCAGATTTTTCATTTAACATATATATATTTTAAACTTCTTTAGTTTTAATTTCACATCCAGACTCATGGTTTTATTGATAAATACATTTAAGTGAAATAATTTGATACTTTTTGAAAGCTAAGAGGTATACTTACCATTGGGGAGTAATAAATATATCTGGTTGATATTATTTGGTATTTTTAGGAAGGGACAGACTTACGACTTTGAAGTTATAAGTCTTTACTAGATTATGTTTTTTTTTTTTTTTTTTTTTTTTTTTTTTTTATCAACTTTACATTCATAATCATGGTTGTTTAATTGTACCACACGTGTGCAGACAAAAGTTGAGACAGATTGAGGTGTCTTTGATTGAGTACCGTGAATCCCTTGAAGAACGAGGATTAAAGAAAGAAGAAATTGAAAAGAAAGTGGCGGCACATCAAAAACAATTACAGTACAAGTATGGCTTAACGGATCATAATGAAGATTCATCACACAAGAGTAAGTTTTAAATTGTCAGGGTTTAAGGTTTTGGTAATTTTGTTGAATACATATAATGTTTTAGTAACCACAGGGACGTCATCAGAAAGAAGGGAGAAAAGAGATGATTCACGTGAATCTTCAAGAAAGCGTCAACGAAGCCATCATGACAGTGAAAGCCCACAGCGTAAATCATCAAGTAGGGATCGGGAAAAGGGTAGAAGTTATGATTCACATACTGAAAGAGAGAAGGAACGAGACCATGATAGAGATAGACGCAGAGACAAAGACAGGGACAGCAGGAGAAGATGAACTGAGTTGGAATTCGTAGGTATGATCGATTTTGTCATGAATCAAAACAGATTTTTACAATGTATCAGCTTCTTTCAGCTTATGTTATGTTATGCTTGACATAATTGCAGGTCATTCATGGTTTAGCTGTTTAAATCCTTTGGTTTTGTTGCAAACAACTGCAGCAGTAGCAACATGTGGATAATGATGATGATAGTCCCACAATGTTTCCTGCTCGTGATGGACATTCTGGAATTTACATGAAAAAAAACCCGGATTCATCCTCTTGTTCACGTGGTATGATTAATGAATCGTATTTGCTGTAAACAGCATGATAACTTTTTTTTTTTGCATCTTGTCACGGATCTGATTGGTTTGTTGTACGTACAAGAAAGTATTTTGTGTTGGTGCTTTGAACTTTAAAGTGAGCATAGAAGTGGGAGTATCAATCATATTGAGCTTTTAGACCCGTATAGATCCAGTCTCTTTTTAATGCAAGACTCTTTGGGCATGTTTGATAGAGAGATTCATAGAAATGAAATGAACCAGAGAATTGAATTGAAATTACTATATAGATTTTTAATGGATTCTACTGTCTGGTGACAACATATTTCAACCGAGAAATGAAAAAAATTTATATGTTTTTTTTAAGAAAAGTAGATGTGGCAATTTGTGCCCAAAATTATTAAAAAAAAAAAAAAATATGCTAAATGGGCAAATTTTGAAAGATTTGGGTGCATTTTTTTTTTAAATAAGATTCTCAAGGAATAAATAATGATGATGGATTATTCAAATACTATGATATACCTTATTTGTTACTAAGTGACTTTTTCCTCTAAAAAGCTCGGGTGCCATCCTTGGTAAGGTTCCACGAACACCACTAGACACCATGTTGTGTTCTAATACATTTGATAGCCCATCATCTCGTTTCGGGAAAGTCATAATGCGAAAGACAGAATGCACAATTTTATCATAGGAATGTTAACCAAAAGAACAAAACTACTCGTGGAATGGAATGAAGAAAGTGTATCTCTTGGGCTGGTGAGGGCATGAGATTTTCCTCCGCTTTTTGTTGATGACTTGGGGCTTCTTCGAAGGGTCATCCTTTACTTCAACTTTTGGATCGTTATCAACAACATTAAGGTCTTTGGATACCTCGTTTGCCTCAGACATTTTGTGTATACGGTTCAACAAAGACCTGATGGTTACACAATAATTCAATATCGGGTAATATTATAACTTAAGAGTTAAGACTAATGATGTTTTTCATCACATAATTCGTAGCCTGTAACTAATTAAGGGGGTGTTTGGATACGCATTTTCATAGTGACTAGCGCATAGTTCTATATAACAAGAATCAGATTGCCAAACGCAACAAATAAGTTATTAGGCATAGTTAGACTTATCTCTATCTACCCTGAAATATTAGTTCTGTTCCAGCAACTTATCTTATAAAACCTTACAACTTCAATATCACACACAAATTTATGAATAAAACCAGTTTTGTGTTCAGACTTGATAATCAAACACATTTACTAATCTCTGTTCAGAATGTGTTGTTATTTATTGCCAAAACTACATTTACTCGTGCCTAAAGGTCTACAAACAAACAACTCAGTCACACATTTGATCAAACAGTTGTGTTACACATATAATCCACATCATTTTTACCAAAACAAAATACACACAACTCAGTCAGACATTTCAACAAACACTTGAATTACACTCTAAACATACATAAAAAGAAACCTGGATTCATCCTCTTGTTCACGTGATGGACATTCTGGAATTTACATGAAAAAAAACCCGGATTCATCCTGTTGTTCACGTGGTATGATTAATGAATCGTATTTGCTGTAAACAGCATGATAACTTTTTTTTGCATCTTGTCACGGATCTGATTGGTTTGTTGTACGTACAAGAAAGTATTTTGTGTTGGTGCTTTGAACTTTAAAGTGAGCATAGAAGTGGGAGTATCATATTGAGCTTTTAGACCCGTATAGTGTAATACATCGTAAAATCCCAGGTCATTTATTAATGCTAATCATCAACACTATTCTAAACTAAGTCATTTTTGCGGGCTAATTTGAAATTTTTATATGAGACACCGACTGTTTGACACCCAATTATTTTGCTACTGTTTGTTTGACACCCGATTGTTAAAAACACCGTTGGTTTAACACCCGATTATGTTTTGTCACCCGATATCACCCGATTGTCACTCTTCGATATCACCCAACGAGGTTAAACACCGGTAACTCCCACTTGCGACCCGACACCCCATTTGAACACCGAGAAATTATTAATATATATATATATATATATATATATATATATATATATATATATATATATATATATATATATATATATATATATATATATATATATATGACATTATGTATATATTAACTTTTACAAATTTATCATCACTATATATATACGAGTATATATATATGTATGACGACATCGTCTATATATTTTTGGTTTTCACAAATCGACATCAACACCGAAATTAATTTCACCATTTTTCTATTCACCGATACCCCGTTATTTTTGGGCCGAACCATTTTCACAAGCCCAACGGACACCACTTGCTTCTTGTTTTCTTGGGCCGAGACACACGCAAGCCCATCACACTTTTTTTTTCCATCTCTTTGGGTCGAGTTTTTGCGCAAGCCCACTGGCTTGGATTTAAGCTGCCGCGACGCATGCTACATGAATGGTAACCAAATTCATTTGAAAACTTGAAATCTCACTTGTTACTTCCCTTGTTCCCCACAACTCGACACAAATAAACCCCCTCCCTTTGACTTAACCTCACACGACAAGGAGCCACCACATAGAGCCGTCCGACCCTTGGATAATTCCATTACACCCTTAAACACTTTAACCTCTAGATCTTGTGTTGCTTGGTTCCCTAACACAACCATTAAACTAATGCCTAATACTAACTATGCCCTAGTGATTAAAATATGGGTGTAGCTCTCAAACTTGTACCACTCGATTGGACAAAGCATATGGAAACTAGACAAGATTGTCGAGCATGACAAGACCACCCGAGGTGTGTTGCAATCTTTAGGGACATCGAACCACCCATGAACTCCCTATATAAACCTCATTAAATGCTAGCTTCCACACACACTCAAATTCCACCAAACATCCAAATCACAAACACTCTAGTGTTTCATTTTGTGTTGCTGTCGAGGAGGACCAAGGAGAAAACAAGCTAAGGTTTTGGGTTTGAACGAGTTGGGTAACTTTCGAAGGATAGGGATCGTTTGAGGTGAAGGAACACCACGTCTACTAAGATCTCGAATGTAACAATTCACAATTTCAGGTTAATTCCTATTCCCGAAAAATTTCACTATTCACTTTTACTATTCATTTTCCCCGAAATTTTCCCGAAAGTTGATTTTTATTTCATATTCTCGAGTGATAAATCATTTCCATGGCAAATTAAATGTTTGACATTCGTTAGATCATTTTCGTGAAAGTTATTAAGGAATTACACGTTTTAGGGTAAAACGTCATTCAAAAATTCTACGCACAACGAAACTCGACCGCGTTAAGTGACCCCGCATCAGAAAAATGTTTGACACACTCATGATTTATTTGAGAATTAATCATGACTGAGAAAAACATGACCAAAATAAGCCTCGGCCGTGAAAAACTGGAATTTTCAGTTTTTAAGCATTTTTACTCAGCCGTAACCTTAGCCTATACCTGCACCGCATTTCTAAGCCGATTTAAGTTTTCAACTTATTAGAAAAAGTCAACATATTTTTACCTCCTCCTTTGACCAAAAATCAGTAACAATTCACATTTTCAGGTTAATTACTTTTCCCGGAAAATTTCACTATTCACTTTTACTATTCATTTTTCCCGAAAATTTTCCCGAAATTTGATTTTTATTTCTTGGGCTCAAGTGATAAATCATTTCCATGGCAAATTAAAAGTTTGACATTCATAAGCTCATTTTCGTGAAAGTTATTAAGGAATTACACGGGATTACACGTTTTAGGGTAAAACGTCATTCAGAAATTCTACGCACAACGAAATTCGGTCGCGTTAATTTTCCCCGTATCAGAAAAATGTTTGACACACTCATGATTTATTTGAGAATAAATCATGACTGAGAAAAACATGACCAAAATAAGCCTCGGCCGTGAAAAACTGGAAATTTCAGTTTTTAAGCGTTTTTACTCAGCCGTAACCTTAGCCTATACCTGCACCGCATTTCTAAGACTATTTGAGTTTTCAACTTATTAGAAAAAGTCAACATATTTTTCCCTCCTCCATTGACCAAAAATCATTCCTTGATTTTATAAGTCATTCCTTGATTTTTAGGCTTACGGTTTGATGTCTAAAAGACATTTAATACCAACCGACACTAGACTGAGCCCAGTCTAGACATTATAAGTCATTTTAAATCATTTATAACCTATTAGAAAAGTAATAGTTTACTTTTCTCAATTTTACGCAATATTCGTACATTTTACGTATTACGCGTTTTAGACCCGTGTTTCCAGTTTTTAGCAGGGTTTTACCACCCAAATGGAACCTACCACTCATTTTATATTTTATTATGGAGTATTTTGACAAGTTTAATCATTCCTCCAAGTTTCGTATTTTTACGATACTCGGTTTTACGTTTTGTGACGTAACAACTTACGGTTTGCATTTTACGGAGTCAAAACATACTAGATATCTTGGATAATATCATCACAAGTCAAACCTTGCTCCCCAAGATATACAAACCGACTTAGGGGGGGGGGGGGGAATTCAGCCCATAGGTGGCTTGATCTCATGCTAGGAGGCTTAGATTGATTCCATGTGTTATACTTGGTCTCCAAGTGTTGACTAGTCAAGCTTGTAACCTCCTCAAGACCTTATTTAATCTTTCTCTTCCTCTCCTTGGCCATACCAACGACCCAAAACAACCTTAACTTACCATTTTGATCATTGATCTTGCTCATTCAATCCATCACAAGTTCAAGTCATAATTCCTAGTTGATCCTTAACACCTTTCAACCATAAAACTCTATAAAATCACCACAAAAACTCATCAAATTTCCAAGTGTTCTTAGTGAAGATTTTTACTAAGGCTTGTTTTTGTGATAGATTAGTGTTTATCAAGGGATTATAAGATAGGGTTTTTGATATGGAAGCATGGCTATGGTTGGAAAGGTTTTTGGAAGATTAAGTAGTGATTCTTGGTCTTGATCTTGGTTCTAGTTAGTTTCTTCACAAGTTGTAAGCAAACCCTAACTTGCTTCTTGTTAAATAATCATGTTCATGTTATTTACCTATTATTCATGCTATATTATGTCTTGTATGCATGTCCATGATGTATAAAAATGAACAAAACAAGTTATTGTAATTGATTGTTAAGACAAGTTACTAAAACAAGTAAACTAGTGACTTTCTTGGTAAGACCTGATCAAAATGGTAAAGATATGATGTTGGATCATTACATATTACAGTAGAGGACTTAACAAGGAAACCATAGCAATTTGAACCACCTAAAACGAGTATACGAGTCAAAAGTTACGCCCATTTGAAGTTACCAAAACTTTGCGGCAAACTGCCAAATACCATTCTGATCAAATTTGGGTTTTGAAAGTCCCACTTCTGGTCCGATTCATCAAAAAGTTAAAACACGAAAGTTGTCCGGAACGACGTTTTCGTTCAGGAACAAAGAAGCTCGAGACCTAAAAACACTTTCCGAGTGATAAAATTCTTCGAATTCTAAACAGCCCATTTTTAGGCGAAAGTCACAAGATTATGGTTATACTTTGAAAGGAACAAGAGGTCTTATGACCTATAATCAAGACCACAACCATGGCTAGAGCCAAGGTTGTGTCTCATGACCTTGAAACAAGGACCAAAGGTCATGGCTAGGCCATGACGAAATGACCATACCAACTTACATAGGCGTAAACATGAAACAAAGAGTTGACGAGAACTTGAACAAGCAATTTGAATCTACTTCACTTAAAAAGGAACCATGAGATATTACAAAGAGAAAATGGTCATACAAGACTTATGAAACTACCCATAATAACAATCTTCATGTACAAATAAACTTTCCTAAGTTTATTCAAGTATCGGACATGTAACTTTTCGGATCAAAACTTATATCTATATATTTCATCAACTACTACAATAGTAGGGAGCCTCATGTGAGGAGTTCATTATGTAAGCCGTCGAGTTGAGTTGTGGATTTACGACTTAAAGTGTCCTGGCTCCTCGAACGCTTACTAACATGACTTCTGAATTATGTCGGCCCGAACGGTAGTAAACGATATACAAGACATACATGTTTCATGAATCATTTCTTTCAACGACTTATATTATACATCATACCACATCATGGACTAAGTGCAAGACATACATATATTGGCATGTTTATGTTTCCTTAGACATTATTCCAAACCTAAGTTGCAACAATTATTCTAGGTTGCTCGTAGAAGTTCTTACGGCATATCCATCATTCTCATTATACATCATCCAACTCAAGGTGAGTTCATAGCCCCACTTTACATTACTTCAATGTTTTACAAACTCTTGGGGGGAATACATGCTATTATTTTTCTACTCGAACACAATGCTTTCTACTGTATGCTATTCGACCATGTTTTATTATCACTAAGTAACATCCTTGCCAAACCAAGATCCCTTATTATGAACCATTTAATCACTTGCGAGGGTTACTTGCAAGTGAGCGAGAATATTGTGAATAGGCCTATTGGGATTGACGAATCCCATTTGTTTTGACTAAGTTCAAACAAATGCATTAATATTTGAGACATTAGGTATGACGGCAAAGTACCTACCGGGATAAATCTGCCGATCGATATTGGTACACGTTAACGTTTTGGTGTCATAAGCTTAGTGAATTAATAACCTTTCCGGGCATATAACAACGTAGCCTACATGTTTTGTTTTCCAAACTATGAGTGTGAGTCTATAGCTCACACTACGATTATTGTGTTCAAACGATTTAACTACAAACACTACGATTATTGTGTTCAAACGATTTAACTATAAACACTACGATTATTGTGTTCAACGATTTAACTACCAACACATTGTGTTCAAACATTTAACAAACTCTATGAATATCACTCAACCTTTGTGTTGACCTCTCAAGCATGTATTTCAGGTTCATGACGATCAAGGATGGCACGGAAGGACACGGATACTCAAGAGGGCTATAAATTTTATTATCATTCAAAACTCATTTAATTTGTAAACATGGAACCATCTGGGACCTCATTTTGTAATCTCTGATATTTATACAATTTGAATGATAAATCTTTTAAAACGACTCAATTGGAGTTCGTTTTCTATTATTGTGTCTATTGTGCCGTCAAGTAACACCCAGTTCGAATTCCGCTGCAACCATGAATTGGGGGTGTTACAGATTGGTACCAGAGCCATGGTTATAGAGAAACGGGTCTAATTGAGACCTAAACTATAACTACAACTACAAGCAAAACCATTTTTATAGCCTTCCGCTCTCCGTGTCTTCCATCCTCCAGACGATTATGGACTTAGTAAGCATGTTATGCTACACAAACATATTAGTATATTCATATATATACCCCTTTTGAGCATTTCCCCGTAGATATTTTATGCTACACAAACATAATTGCATATTAATATATGTACCCTAAACATAATTGAGCATTTCCCCGTAGGCATTTTATGCTACATGAACACATATAAGTATATTGATATATACACACTAAGCATTTTGTGCTACATGAACACATATAAGTATATTGATATATACACACTAGGCATTTTATGCTACATGAACACATATATGTATATTGATATATACACACTAGGCATTTTATGCTACATGAACATATTAGTATATTGATATATAAACTCGGTTTATTTTCAATCATTTATCTAAACAATGGACTAAACATATCTGTGTATGCCTATTCTAAGGCATTTCGGCACAGCCACACTCTCCCAATCATGTTCCTACTCCAACATTATATGTCCAAGACATTGTAACTAATTACAATGGTCTCATTCATTTTCCAAGACATTGTGAGATACAATGGTCTCATTCACTTTTCAAAACATTGTGAGATACAATGGCCTCATTCATTTTCCAAGACATTGTGAGATACAATGGTCTCATTCATTTTCCAAGACATTGTATGATACAATGGTCTTAATCATTTCTCAAATGTTTTGAGTCACACAATGGCCTAACCTACTTCCCAGACATTGTGAATTGCACAATGGTCTAACCTACTTCCGAGACATTGTGTTTTGTGCAAATGGTCTCTAGAATTATTCCATCACATCATTAATATCATTTCTTATGATATCAAAAACCCGTCACAATCTATCGATTTCAAAACAAGAAATATGAGATTTCTAAAGGACAAACTAATCCATCATCGACAAAAGCTGAACTTTCTCTACATTCATCAAAGTTTTCTTATGAAACCTTCATTATTAAAAGTTCGTGATCCTGGCCAAGTATGTTCTATTTTAGAACTACTTAAAACTTCCTTTCCATACGTATCTACCCTTACTACCTTCTATGCAATGGAATATGAAAACATACGTTACAAGTCTTGTATGGACGGGACTTGCAACTTAAGGGTTTGACATCGCCTTTATTTAGTGGACAGTTTCCCGAAAGCAACGGACATATCAAAAGTATACCTAGTTTAGGTATTTGAAAATTTTATCGAACCTTGGCTAAATATAGACTAGTCACCTATATTTAACCTAGGGACAGTGGAATATAGTCTGACTAACTATATTCGACTTAGAATTTTCAAATACTGAGAATAGTTGTACTAGGGTTATGTTTAGATTGATTTCCTACATGAACACGATAAACCACCAGAATACATTAAAACAATCTAGACACATGATAGTGCCTTACCACTCCGCAAGATCTTAACACCTTATTTGTATGATCTAAATTCATCCTTGAAAATTTTCATTTATGAGATAAATCCGAACTACTATCATGGGATAGTTATCAATTATTCTCTTCATCCTGTAGAAGTACCATCCTGTTTAGGATACCATTCCATCATAAACCTTTAAAATCTCTTAAGATTTTTAAAGCAAACTCAACATCTTTACCTAAGAGTATTAATGTTAAGCATACACTACACACTTTTGTTCATCAACATATAACATCATTATCTTCGCAACCATTACAAACACAAGCTCATTAACAGATCTTGATGCACTTTTAAAGATTAAATCATCCTTAGTTACACCACAAGCACCCTTATCAGCTTTACAAGATTGAATATTCATCTTGTACTTTTGCTACACCAGTGTCATCTCGTAATACACTACCTTGTAACTCACCGGCTAAGTATGAATGTTGTGTCGGGAATTCTTGAGTAGGATGATTTATAATGTCCTTATTTGAATGGATTGGGATGCCTTTTCATTTAAATAAAGAAATTATAAATCATCGAACCATACGTTTATATTCCTTTAGTTACATTGTTTGGGATGCCTCTCTATGTAAATAAAGAATTATAAACAAGTGAGCTTATTTATATCCGAAATAACATAAGTATGAAGTCAATAAACACTAGATACAACAACAGATTACCTACTAGGCTATGATTGCAACAACTATCCCAATTTCCATTAGTACGAGATTTACATTTTGGTTTTCATAATGATAGTGCAATAACAAACAAACTCATTGTGAAGCCATGTAGCCATATGCATGTGCAGTCGTACCAAACTCATTGCGAAGCCATATAGCCATATGCATGGGCAGCCGAACAATTCAAACAGGACTTGGTCCAACCACACGTTCAACACTTAATCCATTATTCGATTCCTATATCAATTGCTATTGATACTTGACAACTATATCAAGTTCTATTTGATATTCAACTACTATATCAATTCCTATTAATATTCGACTGCTATATCAATTTCCTTTGATATTCGACTATTACCATACCTTTCCCACATAAAAGTAAGCCTCATCCTACACCATACACTGAAATGACAAATCAAACTACATCACCGGTAATCCCAGACTTCAGTCCTCATAAGTAACCACATCTCTTCATCGACACCACTCCAACATATGATACACACAGAACTTCGGGACGAAGTTCCCCGTAAGGGGTAGAGACTGTAACAATTCACATTTTCAGGTTAATTACTTTTCCCGGAAAATTTCACTATTCACTTTTACTATTCATTTTTCCCGAAAATTTTCCCGAAATTTGATTTTTATTTCTTGGGCTCAAGTGATAAATCATTTCTATAGCAAATTAAAAGTTTGACATTCATAAGCTCATTTTCGTGAAAGTTATTAAGGAATTACACGGGATTACACGTTTTAGGGTAAAACGTCATTCAGAAATTCTACGCACAACGAAATTCGGTCGCGTTAATTTTCCCCGTATCAGAAAAATGTTTGACACACTCATGATTTATTTGAGAATAAATCATGACTGAGAAAAACATGACCAAAATAAGCCTCGGCCGTGAAAAACTGGAAATTTCAGTTTTTAAGCGTTTTTACTCAGCCGTAACCTTAGCCTATACCTGCACCGCATTTCTAAGACTATTTGAGTTTTCAACTTATTAGAAAAAGTCAACATATTTTTCCCTCCTCCATTGACCAAAAATCATTCCTTGATTTTATAAGTCATTCCTTGATTTTTAGGCTTACGGTTTGATGTCTAAAAGACATTTAATACCAACCGACACTAGACTGAGCCCAGTCTAGACATTATAAGTCATTTTAAATCATTTATAACCTATTAGAAAAGTAATATTTTACTTTTCTCAATTTTACGCAATATTCGTACATTTTACGTATTACGCGTTTTAGACCCGTGTTTCCAGTTTTTAGCAGGGTTTTACCACCCAAATGGAACCTACCACTCATTTTATATTTTATTATGGAGTATTTTGACAAGTTTAATCATTCCTCCAAGTTTCGTATTTTTACGATACTCGGTTTTACGTTTTGTGACGTAACAACTTACGGTTTGCATTTTACGGAGTCAAAACATACTAGATATCTTGGATAATATCATCACAAGTCAAACCTTGCTCCCCAAGATATACAAACCGACTTAGGGGGGGGGGGGATTCAGCCCATAGGTGGCTTGATCTCATGCTAGGAGGCTTAGATTGATTCCATGTGTTATACTTGGTCTCCAAGTGTTGACTAGTCAAGCTTGTAACCTCCTCAAGACCTTATTTAATCTTTCTCTTCCTCTCCTTGGCCATACCAACGACCCAAAACAACCTTAACTTACCATTTTGATCATTGATCTTGCTCATTCAATCCATCACAAGTTCAAGTCATAATTCCTAGTTGATCCTTAACACCTTTCAACCATAAAACTCTATAAAATCACCACAAAAACTCATCAAATTTCCAAGTGTTCTTAGTGAAGATTTTTACTAAGGCTTGTTTTTGTGATAGATTAGTGTTTATCAAGGGATTATAAGATAGGGTTTTTGATATGGAAGCATGGCTATGGTTGGAAAGGTTTTTGGAAGATTAAGTAGTGATTCTTGGTCTTGATCTTGGTTCTAGTTAGTTTCTTCACAAGTTGTAAGCAAACCCTAACTTGCTTCTTGTTAAATAATCATGTTCATGTTATTTACCTATTATTCATGCTATATTATGTCTTGTATGCATGTCCATGATGTATAAAAATGAACAAAACAAGTTATTGTAATTGATTGTTAAGACAAGTTACTAAAACAAGTAAACTAGTGACTTTCTTGGTAAGACCTGATCAAAATGGTAAAGATATGATGTTGGATCATTAAATATTACAGTAGAGGACTTAACAAGGAAACCATAGCAATTTGAACCACCTAAAACGAGTATACGAGTCAAAAGTTACGCCCATTTGAAGTTACCAAAACTTTGCGGCAAACTGCCAAATACCATTCTGATCAAATTTGGGTTTTGAAAGTCCCACTTCTGGTCCGATTCATCAAAAAGTTAAAACACTAAAGTTGTCCGGAACGACATTTTCGTTCAGGAACAAAGAAGCTCGAGACCTAAAAACACTTTCCGAGTGATAAAATTCTTCAAATTCTAAACAGCCCATTTTTAGGCGAAAGTCACAAGATTATGGTTATACTTTGAAAGGAACAAGAGGTCTTATGACCTATAATCAAGACCACAACCATGGCTAGAGCCAAGGTTGTGTCTAATGACCTTGAAACAAGGACCAAAGGTCATGGCTAGGCCATGACGAAATGACCATACCAACTTACATAGGCGTAAACATGAAACAAAGAGTTGACGAGAACTTGAACAAGCAATTTGAATCTACTTCACTTAAAAAGGAACCATGAGATATTACAAAGAGAAAATGGTCATACAAGACTTATGAAACTACCCCTAATAACAATCTTCATGTACAAATAAACTTTCCTAAGTTTATTCAAGTATCGGACATGTAACTTTTCGGATCAAAACTTATATCTATATATTTCATCAACTACTACAATAGTAGGGAGCCTCATGTGAGGAGTTCATTATGTAAGCCGTCGAGTTGAGTTGTGGATTTACGAGTTAAAGTGTCCTGGCTCCTCGAACGCTTACTAACATGACTTCTGAATTATGTCGGCCCGAACGGTAGTAAACGATATACAAGACATACATGTTTCATGAATCATTTCTTTCAACGACTTATATTATACATCATACCACATCATGGACTAAGTGCAAGACATACATATATTGGCATGTTTATGTTTCCTTAGACATTATTCCAAACCTAAGTTGCAACAATTATTCTAGGTTGCTCGTAGAAGTTCTTACGGCATATCCATCATTCTCATTATACATCATCCAACTCAAGGTGAGTTCATAGCCCCACTTTACATTACTTCAATGTTTTACAAACTCTTGGGGGGAATACATGCTATTATTTTTCTACTCGAACACAATGCTTTCTACTGTATGCTATTCGACCATGTTTTATTATCACTAAGTAACATCCTTGCCAAACCAAGATCCCTTATTATGAACCATTTAATCACTTGCGAGGGTTACTTGCAAGTGAGCGCGAATATTGTGAATAGGCCTATTGGGATTGACGAATCCCATTTGTTTTGACTAAGTTCAAACAAATGCATTAATATTTGAGACATTAGGTATGACGGCAAAGTACCTACCGGGATAAATCTGCCGATCGATATTGGTACACGTTAACGTTTTGGTGTCATAAGCTTAGTGAATTAATAACCTTTCCGGGCATATAACAACGTAGCCTACATGTTTTGTTTTCCAAACTATGAGTGTGAGTCTATAGCTCACACTACGATTATTGTGTTCAAACGATTTAACTACAAACACTACGATTATTGTGTTCAAACGATTTAACTATAAACACTACGATTATTGTGTTCAACGATTTAACTACCAACACATTGTGTTCAAACATTTAACAAACTCTATGAATATCACTCAACCTTTGTGTTGACCTCTCAAGCATGTATTTTAGGTTCATGACGATCAAGGATGGCACGGAAGGACACGGATACTCAAGAGGGCTATAAATTTTATTATCATTCAAAACTCATTTAATTTGTAAACATGGAACCATCTGGGACCTCATTTTGTAATCTCTGATATTTATACAATTTGAATGATAAATCTTTTAAAACGACTCAATTGGAGTTCGTTTTCTATTATTGTGTCTATTGTGCCGTCAAGTAACACCCAGTTCGAATTCCGCTGCAACCATGAATTGGGGGTGTTACAAAATCATTCCTTGATTTTATAAGTCATTCCTTGATTTTTAGGCTTACGGTTTGATGTCTAAAAGACATTTAATACCAACCGACACTAGACTGAGCCCAGTCTAGAAATTATAAGTCTTTTTAAATCATTTTTATCCTATTAGAAAAGTAACATTTTACTTTTCTCAATTTTACGCAATATTCGTACGTTTTACGTATTACGCGTTTTAGACCCGTGTTTCCAGTTTTAGCAGGGTTTTACCACCCCAATGGAACCTACCACTCATTTTATATTTTATTATGGAGTATTTTGACAAGTTTAATCATTCCTCCAAGTTTCGTAATTTTACGATACCCGGTTTTACGTTTCGTGGCTTAATCATTTACGATTGGCATTTCCCGGAGTCAAAACTTACTACATAAGCTAGGATAATATCATCCAAAATCCAACCCTTCCTCCCCAAGCTTGCAAACCGCCACTAGGGGGGGATTCACACTAGGTGGCTTGATCTTGTGCTTAAGGCCTTAAGATGGTTACAAGTGTAAAACTTGCTCACCAAGTGTTGACAAGTCAATGCTTTCTAACCTCCTTAAACTCATATAAATACCCTCCCCCTCCCATTGTTGCCGTGCACCTCCAACACCATAACCATTCCATACTTAGCTTTAATTCTTCTAATTTCTAGCAAGGATCAAGTGCTTCTTCAAGATAGAAACCCTAGTTAGGTTATCATTCATCAAACACTTCCATAACCTCATATACTTGGTGATTTCTTTTGAGTTTTAATCCACTCAAGTCACCTCAACTTTCATCATCTCCCTTTCAAGAATACAAGTGTTGAAAGGTTGCTTGAAGTGAAGTAGGGTGAAGAGAAGTAGTCAATCAAAGTCCATTTCCTTACATGTTAATTTCCTTTCTTGTAGAAAGCCAAAAGTTGTAAGCAAACCCTAGCATGCTTCTTGCTAAATATCATATTCATGTTATTTACATATCATACATGCTATATTTTGTCTTGTGATCATGTCCATGATGTATAAAAATGGGTAAAACAAGTATTGATACATATATGTAACTTATGTTATTCAAACAAGTAAACTAGTGACTTTCTTGGTATAACCTGATCAAAATGGTAAAATTATGATATTGGATCATTATATATTACAGTATAGGACTTAACAAGGAAACCATAGCAATTTGAACCACCTAAAACGAGTATACGAGTCAAAAGTTACGCCCATTTGAAGTTACCAAAGATTTACGGCAAAACTGCCTAACCATACTGTTTTGCATTCTGACTTTTTGAAAGTCACCCTTCTGCTCCGATTCATCAAAAAGTTAAAACACGAAAGTTGTCCGGAACGACGTTTTCGTTCAGGAATAAAGAAGCTCGAGCCCTGAAAACGCTTTCTGAGTGATAAATTCTTCAAATTCTAAACAGCCCATTTTTAGGCCAAAGTCATTATATATAGGTTATGGTTTAAAAGGAACAAGAGGTCTTATGACCTATAATCAAGACCACAACCATGGCTAGAGCCAAGGTTGAGTCTCATGACCATTGAACAAGGACCAAAGGTCATGGCTAGGCCATGACGAAATGACCATGTAAGTTTACTTAGGCGAAAACATGAAACAAGGAATTGGCGATAATTTGAACAAGCAATTTGGATCTACTTCACTTAAAAGGAACCATGAGATAATACAAAGAAAAATGGTCATACAAGACTTATGAAACTTCCCCTAATAACAATCTTCATGTAAAAATAAACTTTCCTAAGTTTATTCAAATATCGGACATGTAACTTTTCGGATCAAAACTTATATATATACTTTATCAACTACTACAATAGTAGGGAGCCTCATGTGAGGAGTTCATTATGTAAGCCGTCGAGATGAGTTGTTGATTTACGAATTAAAGTGTCCTGGCTCCTCGAACGTTTACTACATGACTTCTGAATTATGTCGGCCCGAACGGTAGTAAACGATATATAAACATACATGTTTCATGAATCATTTCTTTTCAAAGACTTACACTATACAAAGTACCACATCATGGACTAAGTGCAAGACATATATTGGCATGTTTATGTTTCCTTAGACATTATTCCAAACCTAAGTTACAACAATTATTCTAGGTTGCTCGTAGAAGTTCTTACGGCATATCCAATTCTCATTATACATCATCCAACTCAAGGTGAGTTCATAGCCCAACTTTACATTACTTCAATGTTTTACAAACCCTTGGGGGGAATACATGCTATTTTTAACCGAGCACAATGTTTTTAAATTGTATGCTTGCCTAATTGTTTTATTATCACTAAGTACCATCCTTGCCAAACCGAGATCCCTTATTATGAACCATTTAATCACTAGAAATAGTGAGCGCGAATATTGTGAATAGGCCTATTGGGATTGACGAATCCCATTTGTTTTGACTAAGTTCAAACAAATGCATTAATATTTGAGACATTAGGTATGACGGCAAAGTACCTACCGGGATAACTCCGCCGATCGATATTGGTACACGTTAACGTTTTGGTGTCATAAGCTTAGTAATGATAATAACTGTTTTGTTTTCCAAACATTGGTGTGAGTCTATAGCTCACACTACCAACATATTGTGTTCAAACATTAAACAAACTCTATGAATATCACTCAACCTTTGTGTTGACCTCTCAAGCATGTATTTCAGGTTCATGACGATCAAGGATGGCACGGAAGGGCACGGATACTCAAGAAGGCTATAAATTTTATTATCATTCAAAACTCATTTAATGTAAATTGTAAACATGGAACCATTTGGGACCTCATTTTGTAATCTCTGATATTTATACAATTTGAATGATAAATCTTTTAAAACGACTCAATTGGAGTTCGTTTTCTATTATTGTGACTATTGTGCCGTCGAGTAACACCCAGTTTGAATTCCGCTGCAACCATGAATTGGGGGTGTTACATCGAAGCTCACATTGCTCGACTTTCTCACCACCCTAGTTGGTGTTGTAAGTTGATCACTTCCCTTTTCATTTTCTACTTTGCTCGTATCATACATATCACATACACACGATACACACACCATTTTTACATTCATTGCTACACTTATGATATATATGTTTATATCTCGACACCCTTGAGGAAAGGACTCGTCATTTGTTATTTATACGTACAACATACATATATTATTCGACCTACTAATTCTTTGGCTCTCACATAATCAAATCAACGAAACATGCAAACCTTATACATTTTTATACCACGAGATCAAGGCCAAAACCAAGTCCTAGTCGAACGTGATTTTTAAAACAAAGAACAACCCTTTTGGGCTTTAAACGGGCTAACGAGCCCAACTAGTTTTCAAAAGGAGATTTTCGGTTGGAAACTTGAAATTTAACGAGAAGCATAAATACCGAATTTAAGTGTTTTTACAAATTTTAAATGCTTCTTATGTTGAAATAAAAAGTTTGGTTTTCAAAAACTACATCAAGGACTATTTTTGCAAAAGTTTCCGTTAAGGGACTAAAACCGACAACATCACAAACTATCGAACTAACTTTGACAAATACCGAATTCTTTTGGAAATCGAGGGTAGAAATTGTCATTTGGCCAAAGATTAGAAATAAAATGTAAAAAGTTCAAAAGGACTATATTGTAATTACTAGTCGCATGATCCGTCCGATGGACGGGCTAGCGTCATATAAATTTAATAATATTATTACTTATTAGGTTCATACGTTTAAATTTAACGTTACTGATGCGTGGGAATCGCAACAGGCTTTACCTCTCGAGGGATCTCGAGAAGCTTACAACCCCCACCAGGCAGTGTACCTGATCGTTGTAGTATAGTATAGTGACAAGTACCGGGGGATTAATCGTTCAGCTTAGGAATAGTGTCGCTAGGATTAGAAAGCCTAAATACTAGTTCTAAGGGTGAGGGATGATTATTTTTGTGTTTTTATATTTTTATGAAAGCAAGTAAAATCTCGGGTTTTGGAAGAGTGGGCGGAATTAGTTGCTATTCAACTAACCCAATACTAAGATGCAATCAAAATAAAATAATAAAAATGAAAATAAACTAATTAAACTAAAGTTGTGAGCAGTAATTGGAGAAAATGTGTTTACTTAGATTTCACTACTCCCTAGATATCTTTTACACGTTAATTACTTGTTATAATTGCATGGATGACGGATCGTATTCCTTAATACCATTCATGGGGTGGCACACATAACTCCCCAATTCTATGAGCTCTTATCTCCTCCTACACCATGCCCAGCACAACTATAGGGATTGTAAACAGTGGCTCATGCATTAAATACAACCAATAAAGACCTAGTGCGCCTCGGTTCATGTTTCTTAAGACGTTCAAGCATGTTACCATTTGGAGATCTGCCAGTTTTCTTAAGCCTAACATATAAATCATTCATCCAAGACAAGAATAAACAAGTAATCAACACATAATCAATATCTAGGTTTCATTAGATCTAAGCAAACACAAAAGAGATCTAGCCTAGCATGATAGAATTAAGACAAGAACAAGATATAGACAACCAACACATAGACATATTGATTGAATTAGAAGAACACTTATCTTGATTAATCATGCAAGGTATCAAGGGGTTGGAACCCTTGAAAAACCTGTAAAGTTACACCAAAATCGTACTTAGGGTTTCTCCCAAAACTCCCCTCTTTAAATGTGAAAAACTAGAAAACTATATATAGGAAAATAGGGATGACGGCGTCAAGAACAAAGGTGTGATGCCGTCATCTCGCCGCCAAATACTTCCTCGGACGGCCTTGATCTACTTCTGACGCCGTCAAGGCCTAGGCCGTCACACAAATTACTCTTGACGCCCTGTGTGTGACGCCGTCATCAACTACGGATTTTAATTCTTGGGGTTTGACGCCGTCAGGAAAACTCTTGACGCCTTCATGAATTCTCGGATTTTAATTCTTGAGGTTTGACGCCGTCAGGAAATTACTCTTGACGCCGTCACCTACTGTTCCCAGCATGGAAAATTGAGACTTTGCCGTTTTCTTCACTTTTATGCTCCAAAAACGTCCAAAATGGCTTCTTTTCCAGAATTCACTCTCCAAGTACCTAAAATCACAAAAGGAACGATTTAGGGCAATATTTGATCAAATAAATTCGGATTCGGGCTTAAATGACCCCCTAAAAGTGGTTCATTTTTCGCCTTATCATATACCCTTACACTTGAGATTTACTTGTCCTCAAGCAAATGCGCTTTTATTCTAGTCAAAAGACAAGTTAGAGGTCATTTAACACTAATATAAAAGTAATTACAACAAATAATCGTTCCACTAAAGACCAATAGACAAGCTCGGAGGTCATACACTAGCACCTCACAAATAGTGTTTAGATACTCACATCTCTCGGGTGTAATAAAGTAATATAACATTATGGAAATGGAAGATATCTCTCACTACCTGTCATAGCAAAATAGATTACCATAGGCTTGGGAAAGGATCAAACCTCCACCACATGGCGTAAGCACCTAGGATAAACTATCAAAGAGGTCTTTTAAAGGGTTGTAACGTTAGGTATAGGGATATGAATTACACGGTTTTGTTGGATAAAGGAAGTTTTACTGGTGGCGAGTTAGCAATCTTGGTTAATTACATGTACAATATGGCGTTGCTAAGCCAAGACTAGACTCGACTTAAGCTAATAAATGAGAAATAACAAAAACATAAAATGAACATAGAATAAAAAGGGATGGTAGTCCGTATGTTTTTTCTCTTCTTCTTTTTCTATATATATATATATATATATATATATATATATATATATATATATATATATATATATATATATATATATATATATATATATATATTTTTGCATACACTCTTACCCTACCATCCGAAATAATACATCATAGGGAATGAAAATTCCCCTTACACTTGAATCTTTACATACTTTACAATTAAACTAATCTAATGACTCGAATTAAGAAAATCAAAACACTTGGAGCACTTTTAAAATTAACGCACATATGGGGGTAATAAATGATGTTCTTCCCCATTACTCCATAAAATAAGTACTTACCCATGAGTCCCAATCGTCCCAAAACAATATGTACAAGGATATGACTCGACTTAGCAACCATGTAATCAATTAGAAAGTTAACTTAGGGTTTAATAAATAACAATAATGCACTAAAGATGAGCGCATACACGGAAGGCTAAGGCGATTTGGGTGTACATTTAAGTGGGGTGTAACAAATTCTTCCTTTAAGTAAGATGCTTAAAGTTAGAAACGAAAAGATAGGCTCGTAGGGGTGTACTAGGGGTTTCGTGTACTAAAAATGAGTACAACGCTAAGGTGTGGGAAAAATTAGTTGACTTAACTAGCCAAATAATATGACTTAAATGGTCAAATAATTATAATACGGGTTTAACACAAGGGTGATCCTAATGCCTCTTATCATGTAGTAAATCCTACCACACGAATGTAGTCTCACTAGCGGTCTCGGGATGCATCACTAACGCAAGTTCTAGAATCTAAATGCTACCGGTACACTAATAATGAATGCTTTTCCTATCAAATCTAAAGGCGAACCTCACATATTTGGGTGGAAAATTTTTTTGAATATACGGTTATGTGCTAGTCATACAATCTCCTATCCATGAGACGCTTGCTATGGCTAAAGTTTCACTCCTAAATGTTGTAAAAAATTTTAAATTTGGTGTTAAAATTGCACTAACAAGTATTTCTCATAGTTTTATTACACATCTACCATTAAACAAAACAAACTCAAGCGAAAGTGCATATGTAAGGTATCATCTTTTTACCCTCCCCTTACACTTAAGATGAACATTGTCCCCAATGTTCAAGTAAAGAATGTAAAAGTGAAAAAAGTAAAAAGAATGAAATCAAATACTCCCCAGATTCGCTCGGTATGGATTATAGGTTGGCCAGATTAGATCTTCCTCCAAGAAAATGAACAATCAAAGCTTCCCTTCCAGAATATAAATCATCTCCTTGTCGAACATAACCTGTAAATCCTGACAAAAATAGACAAGACAACCTCGCGTCAAATCGGCGGCATCCTATATAAGTTACTAAATCCTTGAAAACAAAGTAAGATATAATGATTGTGGAATGAAGTTTGCAGATTTCCTGGAGATTATAAAACTTAATAATTCACAAAAACCATAAGACTCCGTTAGAAAAACAAAACCGGTAAAATTTCCAGATTTTTACTCCTGACGCCGTCAAGAGTAAACCCCTGACGCCGTCAGAATTGACCTGCAGAAATCCTTATGTTAAGTTTCCGGAAAATTTCTGGAAAAACTTGGTCCTACTTCCTGGAAAATCCTGCAAAACTTCATTATGACTCAATACAAGCATTTGACTCTAACAAATAGGAATATACATGTTCATTTAATATTGTGGAGAATCATGATCGGTTTGTTTCTTAAAAACATATTTGGGGTTTCCCCTTACACTTATCTTTTGCAAAAATACCTTTAGGTGGAGTTAAGACTAAGCCAAAACAACAAAGTAAAGTATTTCCACTATTTAGTTTAGAAACATGATCAACCAACAATAAAAATTAAGCATGCATACGGAAGCAAATAACAATCAAACAAATAAACAAACAAATAAAAACACACAAAACATGGGTTGCCTCCCAAGGAGCGCTTGTTTTTGTTCGAGTCACGAGCCTGACTCTACCCTTATTTAACGAAGATAGGGGAGGTTTTCCCTACACTTAGGATTAAATACGGGTGGAAGTAGCGATACACACCTTTAGGGTGTAAATATGCCTCGTGAGGAAAGAGTGGTGGATGAATTATATGCTCAAAGAGGTGTGCTCCTATCATCATAACCTTACCTAATTCAATCGGGTTAATGGGTGGATTAAGATTTTCTCCTAGAAAGGGATCATTTTCTAACAACTTCGAGAGATTCCTAGTTGGGAATCCATCTTGACCCAATAGACCCGGTTTAAACCCATAATGTTTCTTATGATCAATCATGAATGGGTGATGTAAGTATGTAAGGTCATTTTCCACTCCTATATTTGCTTCCTCTCTACAAGGCTTAGAGTCCACTACCTTTGTCCTAAGACTACCCGGACTATATGGTTTGATGGGTGGATCGGAACCTATTTCAATTCCTAAATTTTCATCCAAGGATGGAAGATTAGGTAACGGTTTTGGTTGAGGCTCCGGTTCATCAAAACTAGGAACTTCCCTAGAACTAAGAGTATGGTTATCATTATAAGTATTCAAACCTATATCCTCTAGTTGTGTTTGGTTCAAAGGTTCTACCTCTATTGGGGTTCCTATAGTCTCTTCTACTTCTTCCGGGTAAGTCACGGTTGGTATGTGTGCCTCAAATGATGGTAGGACTTGTGGGGTACTTTGTGGGTTTGTGTTATTTACCTCATCCTCCCTTATCTCAATATCATCTATATCCTCATCATGTGTTCCTTGAGATTCCAAGTCATTGATCATAAAATCTAGGTCTTTTTGCTCAATATGATCATGCTCGGCTAAATCCTCCATAATTGTTTCTTGAAGTTGTGATGTATACAAACCCATCAATTCATTGAACTCATGGTTCACGGTTAGGAGGCTTTCCTCAAAATTTTTCCAAAGGGTCTTACTAAAAGGAATTGATCCTAACAATGATTGTTTAATATAGGCCACACATGCGCATAACTCATCAAACCTATCAAACTTTACACCCATCTCTTCTTGTATATATCTAAGATCACTTAAAAATTCATTGGAACAACAGGAAACAAATCTATCCGAGTAAACTAATTGTTCGTCTGTAATTAATGATCTAAATAGAATTTCATCCGCCATGGAGACAATTGAAAATGGTTTTACAAACAAAGGGCACAAAGAAAAAGATAGACTAAAGAAAACCTAAAAATAAAAATAAAATCTTACTAGAAAGGAATCTAGCAAGTAGACCTAATAAAAAGAAATCCTAACCTAGACAATAACTATTCCCCAGGCTGCGGCGCCAAAAACTTGATGCGTGGGAATCGCAACAGGCTTTACCTCTCGAGGGATCTCGAGAAGCTTACAACCCCCACCAGGCAGTGTACCTGATCGTTGTAGTATAGTATAGTGACAAGTATCGGGGGATTGATCGTTCAGCTTAGGAATAGTGTCGCTAGGATTAGAAAGCCTAAATACTAGTTCTAAGGGTGAGGGATGATTATTTTTGTGTTTTTATATTTTTATGAAAGCAAGTAAAATCTCGGGTTTTGGAAGAGTGGGCGGAATTAGTTGCTATTCAACTAACCCAATACTAAGATGCAATCAAAATAAAATAATAAAAATGAAAATAAACTAATTAAACTAAAGTTGTGAGCAGTAATTGGAGAAAATGTGTTTACTTAGATTTCACTACTCCCTAGATATCTTTTACACGTTAATTACTTGTTATAATTGCATGGATGACGGATCGTATTCCTTAATACCATTCATGGGGTGGCACACATAACTCCCCAATTCTATGAGCTCTTATCTCCTCCTACACCATGCCCAGCACAACTATAGGGATTGTAAACAGTGGCTCATGCATTAAATATAACCAATAAAGACCTAGTGCGCCTCGGTTCATGTTTCTTAAGACGTTCAAGCATGTTACCATTTGGAGATCTGCCAGTTTTCTTAAGCCTAACATATAAATCATTCATCCGAGACAAGAATAAACAAGTAATCAACACATAATCAATATCTAGGTTTCATTAGATCTAAGCAAACACAAAAGAGATCTAGCCTAGCATGATAGAATTAAGACAAGAACAAGATATAGACAACCAACACATAGACATATTGATTGAATTAGAAGAACACTTATCTTGATTAATCATGCAAGGTATCAAGGGGTTGGAACCCTTGAAAAAACCTGTAAAGTTACACCAAAATCGTACTTAGGGTTTCTCCCAAAACTTCCCTCTTTAAATGTGAAAAACTAGAAAACTATATATATGAAAATAGGGATGACGGCGTCAAGAACAAAGGTGTGACGCCGTCATCTCGCCGCCAAATACTACCTCGGACGGCCTTGATCTACTTCTGACGCCGTCAAGGCCTAGGCCGTCACACAAATTACTCTTGACGCCTTGTGTGTGACGCCGTCATCAACTACGGATTTTAATTCTTGGGGTTTGACGCCGTCAGGAAAACTCTTGACGCCTTCATGAATTCTCGGATTTTAATTCTTGAGGTTTGACGCTGTCAGGAAATTACTCTTGACGCCGTCACCTACTGTTCCCAGCATGGAAAATTGAGACTTTGCCGTTTTCTTCACTTTTATGCTCCAAAAACGTCCAAAATGGCTTCTTTTCCAGAATTCACTCTCCAAGTACCTAAAATCACAAAAGGAACGATTTAGGGCAATATTTGATCAAATAAATTCGGATTCGGGCTTAAATGACCCCCTGAAAGTGGTTCATTTTTCGCCTTATCAGTTACATATTTATTTTGTTAGCATCGTAAAAATTTAACTATAGATACTTAAACTGACAAAAACAGTAAACAAAATTAAAACATGATTAAGACATTAAGTTTTTAATATTAGAAGCATTACTTCTTTGTATTGGTAATAATTTGTTGTTGCCGTGAACTTTTTAATGTTTCTCTTTTTCAGCAACTTTCACTTTGAATGCTTCTGGTTAATTTGAATCATAAATCAACTTTAAATGATCACAACTTTAATCCTAACAAATTATGACTTCATACATAATTCCATATTCCGGTCTTCGTAGTTTAAGAACATATGTCATAGCTCAATCTTGTCACTTCTGCATCCTTATCTCTTTCCATCATAACAGATTATGCTCCCTGCCGCAATGCCTTAACTCGACCACTTTTTAGCCCTTCCATATAAATCTATTGAAGTATAACACCAATGTTAATGACTTCATCATAAGATCAACTTTAAAATGCAAAACTTCTATTTACAACGGTAGATATTATCAAAATTTACAATCCTAAAGCCAATTACTTGTATAACATAAGATGAACTCACACTAAACGACTTCACACTAAATTAACATACTCAACGAACACGCCGAACTTAATACTCATATTTTGTCTCATACATTAAATTAACATACTATTGAAAATTTACAAATATGAAATCCAACTAAAATAAAACATCCCATATTAAACAATTATTAATAGTTACAATCAGCAATGGCTAAATAACATGTACTTATCACGAAAGCCAAATTAACTATAAATGAAAATTCCTTGACTCTATTCTTTTTAAAATAAACACCTTTGCTCCATGAAATTCAAATTGTATATGTCAACTACTAGGTTATATTATGAGTTTATGATTAATAAGTTGTATATCTCATCTGACCATTCAGTCATAGCCAATGAATCTTGACTCGTGCATTGGGACTTCAAGAAAGCTTTTTTCTCAAAAGCAATATACATTCTTTCGTCGTTATCTCGTTCAAAGTTTTGCTCAATGATGCCAACCAACTCTAAACCTTCCATGCTATCAACTGAGACTCTTTTATCATGTCCCTATGTATATGTGTATTGGGGCAGGTGGTCATCGTCAAGCATAATATTAGCATCTGCACCATCTTCAACACCAGGTCCTTCTAGAGGACGTAGGCATACTAAGTAGTTCATCCACCGGACTTCTCTTCTTGATCAACCCCTTGCGACACCTGGAATGTATTAAACAAACATCAAGCAAGTCAAATGGGTTGGAACTCATCAACCCAGTGCATAAAGAACATTCAAGGTCATTTCAAAATAATACTTCCAATCTATTATAGTCGTAATATGGACCACGTAAGGCTAAATGCAAGAAGTGTATATGAAACTCACTTCGTTTTTATACAATCCTCCAAGAACCACAACTGCTGATAACAGCCTCCATGAAGAGTGAAGAGGGCAAACGTAAGATGTCAATATTTCATGACCATAAATGATATCCACGTAGTTGATTGATCCCCTCACAACTGGTAGAAGCATAAACACTATCAATGTTCTCACCATGTGCTTCAACATAGGATTTCAGATAAACAGTATCAAAGCCGATTATTGAGAAATTAATAAAGACATGTTGCTATAATAGGTTTAATAGCTACTGTAATAGTAAAAATGGAATTCCCAAAATTGAAGTGATACTAAGATTTTAGATCATCTTTGTGACCAATTCCATGCCAGATGTATGTAGTATACATATACACTTTCATCATTTTTATATATAATATATCTGATATCACTTGTATCGAGATTAGTACAGGTTTACATATGAGCCTATAAGAATAAAGGATATGAATATAAAATAATTAGGACTAATATTACAAAAGTTGAAGTCATGCCTGCACAAGCACCTAAAGCTAATCTTCCAATAATATAATGCTTACTGTTAATACAAATATCGCCTAAAAACGTTATTTATATTTTACGATCTTCGCTAAGTTTTGTTAACGACAAAATGTAAACTTTAGTTTCTAAGCAAAACATAATCTTAGTTTTTAAGACTTGCATAAACTAGACTTTTGCTACATTTTACATTTCATAAAACACAACACAAGTTTATTTCTTAAATTAGAAATTGTCACATCACATTTATGGCAAGTTTTGTCATTATGTATTTATGGAAAGAAATGTGTTTGACTAACTTTGTTGTTGCTTACAAGTTTCATGTTTGACTTGATTTAAGTGATGTGACATTGTTTGGTTGCTAGGAGTTATGAGACAAGACCTTGTTTAGTTTGAAGAGTTATTGCAAAAACCTACTGCAGACCCGGCGGTACCCTGGGGGTACACGGGCGGAACCCATCTGAGGGTTCCGCCTGATCCGCCAAGCATGCAGTTTGATGTGCTATAAATACCAAGCCATAACTTGATTTTTGGCCAACCTTGAGATAATATTTTACACACACACTCATCTTTTCTTCTAACCTCTTAACATTGTTAATGTGAAGTTTCTCTTTGTAGCAAAGAAGCTCACAAGGTCGTGAAAAGTTACAAGTTTCCAACACAACGTTGCAAGACTTGGTAGCTTAGTATTGTGTAAACTCGTGTTGTTTACACTTCATTTGTTTGTGTATATTCTGTAGTGAGTGGTTAGTATTTTAGTCCTCAAAATACAAAGAGTGTTGGGAGTTGTTGTACCCTAGTAAAAGAACTAACGGGAGTGGTTGTGCCCTTGTAAAAGAACTCGACATTTAGCTTTATGTCGGTAAAAGTATAAGCGACGTGTAAGGTTTTCTCCGCCGGTGAAAGGAGCTTGTTGACTAGTGAAAGAAACTCTCAAGTTGGATACTCGGGGCGTGGACGTAGGGCAAGGAAAAAGAGTCCTTGTAGCCGAACCACGATAAATACTCGTGTTGTGGTTTGATCGTTTCTTTCATTTACTTGCATGTTATATATTGTGTTTGTGCATATATATTTGATCAAACGGAAAGTTTCAAAGCTAACTTAACAAGTTAAAAAGATTTTAATCGGTAAACTATTCAACCCCCCTTCTAGTTTTCCACAATTGGCATCAAGAGCTACGTTACTCAAGCTTTTAAAATATATTGTGTTTTAAAACTTGAAACGATCCATGGATTTTGAAAATTACAAAGAAGGGCAATCTATGCAAAGACCACCACTCTTTGAAGCAAATGGTTTTATATATTGGAAAAACCGTTTTGAAACTTACGTGAAATCTAAAGATATAGATTTGTGGTATATAATTATTGATGGTGATAACGTAGTTACTAACATCAAAGATGATGATCAAAAGAAATTAATAGGTAAAAATAATGAAGCTAAAATGATGCTTTATAATGCTTTGCCTAAGAAAGAATATGAAAGAGTCTTTTTGTGTAAAATCGCCAAAGATATTTGGCAATCTTTAATTGTCACTCATCAAGGAAACTCACAAGTTAAAGATAACAAAATTGATCTTCTTGTTCAACAATATGAGCAATTTGTTATTTCCGAAGATGAGATTATTGATAATGCTTTTGCTAGATTTAATACCATTATTACTTCACTTAAAGCACTTGACGAGTCTTTTTGTAGTAAGAACTTTGTCAGGAAATTTCTTAGAGCACTCCATCCGAAGTGGAGAGCAAAAGTGACGGCAATTGAAGAATCCAAAGATCTTTCAAGCATGTCACTTGATGAGCTAATTGGAAACCTCAAAGTTCACGAAATGGTAATGGAAAAAGACTCGGAACTAGTTAGAGGCAAGAAAGAAAAAGTTAAGTCCATTGCCTTGAAAGCTAGAGTCCAATCAAGTGATGATGAAGAATCTACTTCGGATAGTGATGATGAGGAATATGCTATGGCCGTGAGAGACTTCAAGAAGTTCTTTCGTAGGCGAGGGAAGTTTGTAAGGCAACCTAAAGATGACAAGAAAACCTTCCGGAAAGATCGTGATGATCGAAAAGGAAAAGTTGAAAGAAAATGTTATAGGTGTGGAGACATAAGTCATCTTGTAGGAGAATGTCCAAAACCACCCAAGAGCAAACCTCAACAAGCTTTTGTGGGTGGTGCTTGGAGTGACTATGAAGGAGATAATGATGAGCCAAAGAATGATGATATTGCTCTCATGGCTCACAACTCAAATGAGGTACTCTCCGACTCATCTTACTCCTCTATTGATGATGATACTTTACAAAATGAATATAACAAACTTTGTGAGTTAAGCTTAAAAATCATAAACAAAAATAAATTTTTGAAAACTAAAAAGGAGTTTTTAGAAAATGAAATTTATGAGTTAAAAGAAAAAGCTAAGAGATTAGAAAAGGGTAAAGGTATTGACACATCATGCAAATCATGTGAAGAACTTAAACTTGAAGTTGAGAAACTTAAAATTACTCAAAATGATCTAATCAAACAAACCACAAAGTTTAAAAAGTTCGATAAGAGCATTTCGTGTGCGGATGAAATTATGAAACTTCAAAAGTCACCCTTTGATAAAACAGGTCTAGGGTTCAGGAAAGTAGAAACCGTTAAGGGTCAAACAAAACAAGAAAAGAATGCACATGAAACAAACAAAACTGTTACAGCAACCTGCGGATCAGACGGAACCCAAAATAGGGTTCCGCCTGTTGGTCCCGAAGGTTCCGCCAGGTCTGCTGTAGCAGTAACTCCATCCACTTCGGATCGTTCAAAATTTGTTAAAGTTACATACAAAAATGGAACAAAACCTGTGTTTAAAACTGAAGTAGGATTTAGTAAAAATGTATTTAGAGCTAAAACTACTCAACCAAGACCTAAGACTCCTATTCCCAAACGTCCCTTTCCGAAGAGCAACTTCAACGCTCGACCAAACTACCCACATGTTTGGAACCAAAACACTCCTAGACATTACCAAACTCAAAACCACATGCCATGGAACCCTTATGCTCTATTTTCATACTTGGAACAAATTAATGGCATGCTTAACCAAAATGGACCCATGAGAAATTGGGGACCAAATGTTTGAGTGTTTTTCATAAAATAGGTGTGCCTCAAAGTTTGTTTGGAACCGGATGAATGGATTAAAGATAGCGGTTGTTCAAGGCACATGACGGGTAATAAAAGCCTCTTCTCAACATATCAAAAATGTGATGGAGGTAATGTTACGTTTGGTAGTAATGCTAAGAGCAAAATCATCGGAAAAGGTACAATCTCTCATGACTCCCTTTCTATAGATGATGTTGCTCATGTTGATAACTTAGGATTTAATCTTCTTAGTATTAGTCAACTTTTTCGTAATAAGTATAATGTCCTTTTTAGTGAAAACGGTAGTAAAATTCTTAAAGATAGTATAACCGTAGCCAAAGGTGTCCTTAAGAACAACGTATACGTCATGAAGTTGGATTCAACATCTAGAGACAAACTTTGTCTTACCTCATTAGATGAATCTTCAACTTTATGGCATAGACGTTTAGGACATGCTAACATGAGACTAATCCAAAACCTCTCCTCCAAAGACTTAGTTCGAAACCTACCCAAGTTGAAATATGACCAACACTTTTGTGATGCTTGCAAAGTCGGTAAACAAGTCCATAGTAGCCATAAGGCTAAAAACATGGTGTCCACATCTAGGTGTCTAGAACTTTTGCATATGGATTTATTTGGTCCATCCGCTATACAAAGTTATGGAGGTAACTTCTATACTTTGGTCATAGTAGATGATTACTCACGTTATACTTGGACAAAGTTTTTGAAAAATAAAAATGAAGGTTTTGATAAATTTGAGATTCTAAGTAAGAAAATTCAAAATCAAGTAGGGTCTAATATAGTGTCTATTAGAACGGATCACGGTCGTGAATTTGATAATGAATTTCAATTTGGAAACTTTTGTGATAAAAATGGAATTACTCATAACTTTTCGGCTCCACGTACTCCTCAATCTAATGGTGTAGTAGAACGTAAAAACCGGACATTACAAGAGATGAGTAGAACAATGCTTAATGAACAAACTATTCCACAAAAGTTTTGGTGTAATGCCGTTGACACATCAACGTACATTCTTAATCGAGTCCTAATTAGACGATTTTTGAATAAAACTCCTTATGAACTTTATAGAGGTAAAAAGCCTACATTAGGATACTTTAGAGTGTTTGGGAGTAAATGCTTCATTCTTAACACCAAGGATTATCTCACCAAATTTGACCCAAAGTCTTATGAAGGTGTATTTCTTGGATATTCACAAAATAGTAAAGCTTACATTGTTTTGAACAAAGAAACCTTAAGAGTCGAGGAATCGTTAAACGTAACATTTGACGAAAGTCCACCTCCCTCTAAGACATCACCTTTGGTAGATGATGACTTAGTTGAAAGCCAAGCAATTGAATGTCAAGAAATCTTAGGTAATGACAAGGAAGATGAACTATTAAACAAAGAACTTGTCAATGTCAAAGAATCTAAAAGTCATCCATTAGACGGTGTCATAGGCAACATTAACGAAAGAACACTTAGATCAAAAGTTCAAAATGAAAGCAACTACTTTTGTTTCGTGTCAACCATTGAACCGAAAAACATTAATGAAGCCATTAAAGATGAATCTTGGGTAATTGCAATGCAAGAAGAATTAAACCAATTGTTAGGAATGATGTATGGACATTAGTTCCTCAACCAAAGAGTCAAACAATAATTGGAACGAAATGGGTCTTTCGTAATAAAATGGATGAAAATGGAATTGTGTCTAGAAACAAAGCTAGGCTAGTAGCACAAGGATATAATCAACAAGAAGGCATTGATTACGATGAAACTTTTGCTCCGGTTGCTAGGCTCGAGTCAATTAGAATATTACTTGCTTATGCGTGTGCACATAATTTTAAACTCTTTCAAATGGATGTCAAAAGTGCATTTCTAAACGGAGTCATTAATGAAGAAGTGTATGTTGCTCAACCACCGGGCTTCATCGATTTTGAAAAACCAAATCATGTTTACAAACTTAAAAAGGCTCTTTACGGACTTAAGCAAGCTCCAAAAGCATGGTATGATCGACTTAAAACATTCCTAGTTGACCATAAGTATACCATGGGCTTAGTTGATAATACTCTCTTCACTAAGAAGAAAGATTCACATATTATCATAGTCCAAATCTATGTTGATGACATTATATTCGGATCAACTCGTCAAGAACTATGTGTGGATTTCTCAAAAATCATGCATGACGAGTTTGAAATGAGTATGATGGGAGAACTCAACTTTTTCTTAGGACTCCAAATCAAACAACTAGAAGATGGTATCTTCTTTAACCAATCTAAATATATTAAGGACATGCTTAAGAAATTTGGAGTAGAAGATTCGAAACCTATCAAAACTCCCATGTCCACGGAAACTAAACTCACCAAGGATGAGGAAAGTGAATCCGTAGATAGCACTAAATATAGAGGTATGATTGGTAGTCTACTTTACCTAACGGCTAGTAGACCCGACATTATGTTTAGTGTTTGTCTATGTGCTCGTTTTCAAGAAGATCCTAAAACTACCCATCTCGAAGCCGTTAAAAGGATTTTTAGGTATATTAAGGGCACTACACATTTAGGTTTATGGTATCCCAAAGGAACGGGAATAGACACCATAGTGTATGCCGACTCGGATCATGCCGGTGACTATGTCGATAGAAAAAGCACAAGTGGTATTTGTACTTTTGTTGGACATTGTCTCACCTCATGGTTCTCTAAGAAGCAAACGGCTCTTGCTATCTCAACAATGGAAGCCGAGTACGTTTCGGTCGAAAAGGCATGTCAACAAGCTCTTTGGATGAAGCAAGCTCTTGTCGACTACGGAATTCAACTCAACGACATCACAATTCTTTGTGACAACAAAGGTGCCATTGATCTTAGCAAAAACCCGTTCAACATGCTCATACCAAACATATTGAAATCCGTCATCATTTCCTTCGTGACAACGTCCAAAAAGGAAATATCTCAATTGAGAAAGTTTCTTCCGAAGATAACATAGCCGACATTCTCACAAAACCTCTTAAACGTGAACCTTTTAATCTTCTTAGGCTAGGCTTAGGACTCATGGAACCTACATTGTAGTTCTGGACATTAGACAAAAATCACAAAAATCAAAACAAATCCAAAACCATTTTTCTCAGCAGGTTCGGCGGAACCCTCAGCCATAACGGACGGAACCCAACCCAGGGTTCCGCCGTGTCCGTCGACCTGCAGAATCATTTTCTTTGTTTATATTAAACCAAACACCCATTATCTCATACCACCATTTCAAAGCTGCTACTATTCACTTCACCACTCATCCACGCCCACGAATTCTTGGTCCTCCATTCATTTACATTGCAAATCAATCATCATTGTAAGTATTCTTAACATGATTACAATCCTGATCTGAGTCTAGGAATTCTATTTCTTGCACAAAAACAAAAACTTGGGGTTATGCATTAACTTAAGAAATTCATGCATGAGATTAGGTAATTAATAAAACTAATCATGTTTCCCATAGTTAGGAATTGCATCTTTAATTAGTATAAACATGTTTGCTAAAACACCCCATGTCAAATCCTTTCAAAAATTTCTCACAAGTAGGACAAATATTTTTTCGTCTCACATTGAGAATACAAAATCAAAACGTTATGCTTAAAACATCACTTGCATAATGTCTCTTGAATGCTAAAGGGAATACATAACCAATATGTATTTTCGGGTACATTCAAACGAAGCTACATTGAACTAGGAGCGTTTGGGTTATCTTTTGTTTTATAACAAAACTTGCATAAAACGATTTTGAAGCATCAAAATGAGTCAAGATAACCGCACCTCCACATTGTTTTCATATAGGCACACACTAGAACTTCCACATTATAATAGTGGTTTACGTAAACTAAAATGTGAAATTTTGTTGTTCTAGGAATCATCATGCCTCCTCTAACCCACTACGACCACAAGGACACCATTAAGTACCTACCAAAACACCACAAAACCAAAGGCCTTACCGCAAATCAAGTAAACGTTTTCAAAGCCCTAGAAAAACACTATGTCCATGAGGGTAGAACCATAGACCCATCTTTCCTAGAAGGCACAAACCTTTACGCCGATTTTACCACAATCAACTTTGAGTGTCTTTTGAATATCGACGAGCCTATTTGTCCTAGGTTCATTCTAGAGTTCTATGCATCATGCGTCCTACGGATGATTATGGTCATATGTCTATCCACTTTAGGATTAGCGGCCACCAATACTCCTTCACTCTTGAGGAGTTTGCTCAAATCTTAGGTGTTCCAAACCGTGGTACTTGCCTTTATTCCGAATTGCACTCCCTCTCAACTCTTGACAACCTTCAAGACCGTATCCACCCTTATGACACACCTCTTGTCTCAAAAGACGTTCTCCGTGACCACCTCTTTGTTAGGACCACCACCACTAGGAGAACCCGTTCGGGGAATGAGGTCGATAAGGACCCATATGGAATGGAAATGAACGAACTTAAACCTCAAATCAAGAAATGGGAGGAAGTCCTTAGAGCCAATGTCATTAGCACAATAGGGAACCGTGACCATATCAACCTTTGCCTTTGCTACATGCTCTACTCCTTGTCCGTTAGGCAACCCTTCAACCTTGCCTACTACATGGCAAAGAGAATGGCCGACATTCCCGTGCATGGCACAACGGCTATGCCATATGGAATGCTCTTGACCCGTCTCTTTAGGTTCATCTCACCCATTCCACCAACTTCAAATGGTCTTCGTCTTGACTACACTCTCATTCCACACACCTTTGTTCCACTTAGTGATAAGAGAGTTTACAAAGCCCAAGGAAAACATCCACATCCTCCTACCTCATCATCTTCTTCCTCAATGAGTGAAGATGACAATTTGCCAAACTCTAGGCTCCCACCTCTAGAATACCTTTCCCAACTTCCGGATATTCCAAATGAGTCGGAGGAGTTCAAGAAAACAAAGGGGATGTTCAAAAACATCGGGAGATTCCTCGGGAAGATGAAGAAGAAGATGGACCATCAATGAGTGCGGGTGTGTTAGGAGTGTTTGGCACAAGGTGCTATTGGAACAATTTGGTAGTTTAAACAATCTTTTTGATGTATTTGTGTGTTAGTACAATGTTTGATACACTTTGGAACATGTTTCAACTAACAATGTTGCAGGAAGAAAACTTTTGGCAAGTTGTCAAATTTTCATGGTTATGATATTTTCACTAAGTATGGTGAAATTCTCGACCTCAAGGTCAAACTCCTATGATATGTGTGTTTAGGTGTCTAATTTTTGCATTGCCTAACCAGAAATGAAGTATCTCTTTGATTTTAGGAGTTTTCGAAAATTTTGAAAATCGTTTCGCGGGTCAAAAACCCGGACTGTGAACTTTTTCAGCCCTGGCGGATTCGACGGATCCCAAATTTGGGTTCCGCCAGTACAAATTCTGGGTAACCCAGAATTTGCCCAACGGACCAGACGGTACCCTAATTTGGGTTCCGCCTGTGTCATCTGAGGGTGCCGCCAGTAGCCTGCAGATTTTTTGTTTTCTTTTTCGCCAATTCAACATTGAAACACCAAAATCCAATCCTTTTAGGTAGAAACCCATTACTTGCAATGTGTTTAGCATAATAGGATACTCCTTCTTCCATGAACTTAACCAAAACCAATTCCCGCCAAAATTCAAATTTAACCATAACAACCTCAGGGACCCCTCAAACATAAAGGAAGGAACCCTTTTAAGGGATCATTGAAATCCCTGAGATTTATACTACCAAAAATCCACCAAAACCACTATGCATTTAGTGCAAAACTTGTCTTCTCACTTCACCATTTTCATTGGATTGACTTCCATGACATGACAACCCACAATTAAGTTTTCCAAATCATTAGGAACCACCATTTTTGTATGGACTAACATCAAATCCAAACACTCCTTCCTACAAATCTTCATCACTATAAATTAAACCATCCTAAACACTATCAAACCACAACTTCTTCATCAAAATTTCTGAAACTTTAAACCATTTTAACCATGACCAAGTCAACAAACACCTCTCAACCATCACGACCCATCCGGAGAACCGCCCGGATAAGTGTGAAACCACTATGGTGCAATCAACCCATCAACCTTAGCTCCTCATCATCGGAGGAATTCACATCACCCATCAAAAATGAACATTTTTTGAACCTTGCATCTCCATCTCCATCACCCAAACATCCAAATGAGCACACTCCACCACCTACTAAATCACCTATTGACCCAACTCCACCAAGTGCTCCAACCCAACCATCAAAGACTCCATCACCATCACCATTACCAAAAATTGAACCTATGGAGCTTTTCGGGTCTCCTCCAACATCACCATACCCGTATGTTCAAGATTTAAATGATCTTCCACCAAGACATACCCAACCACCACCTTTTGCAAATCAATCACCAAGGTCAATTCTTGACCTTGATGAAGATCTTGAACTTACCCAACCACCACAACAAGTGGAACAACCACCCAAACCGTTGTTATTTCACCCTATCTACCGTGAAATCCATGGTCCTCTTTATGGAGAACCAAATTTTGAACACCATGATCACCCAACTCCACCACCTTCTCAAGCCCAAACCTATGAGACTTTCTTTCCCTCATATGAGGAAATCCAAAGCATGGTTGAGAACCACCTTCATCAAGCAATGGAATTTCAAACCACCTTGCTTGACTCAATACCAAATCCATCCTCCACCCAAGAACCAAAAACCAACCAACCATCAAACCAAGAAACCAAAACCAACCCATTTCAACCCACTCATCCCCATGCTTGCTCAAATTGTGAGCAAATGGGTGAAACCATCAAAACATTGCTTAATCAATTCCAAAACGAAACCCGTTTTGCATTCCAACACGTCATAGAACGTTTGGATGCACTTTCCCACCCCAAAAAAATCCTAGACAACCTTTGGAGGCCATTTGCCCCACGCTAGGAATATAGGATTTTATTTTATTTTCTTGGTTATTTTTTAGTTTTTGTGTACAAGTAGAAGAATAGTTCTCATTTCTTGTCTTTTGACTTTTATAGTCAAAATTTTACTTGGAATGAAATTTCTTTCTACATTGTTGGTTGATCATGTTTGTGTTGTGGTTGCAATGTGTGTGGTAACTACAAGCTTGACTATATATATCACCAACTAATCATTTTTTTGTAGGTCTCAAAATCCATGTTTCCCATATTGGTACTCCATTTAGGGGGAGTATCGATCAAGGGGGAGTATGGCCATTATTCCGCTTTGCTACTCTACTTTTTGTTTCGTCAAAAAGGGGGAGAAATATATTAAACCTTCAAATACTTGATATGCTTTTTCGTCTCTTAAGTAAAACAAGGTTAATATAATTTTTTTTAAGTCTTGAAAACCAAGATTTTGCGTGTTACTTAAAAACAAAGTTTATGTTTTGTCATCAACAAAAAGGGGGAGATTGTTAATACAAATATCGCCTAAAAACGTTATTTATATTTTACGATCTTCGCTAAGTTTTGTTAACGACAAAATGTAAACTTTAGTTTCTAAGCAAAACATAATCTTAGTTTTTAAGACTTGCATAAACTAGACTTTTGCTACATTTTACATTTCATAAAACACAACACAAGTTTATTTCTTAAATTAGAAATTGTCACATCACATTTATGGCAAGTTTTGTCATTATGTATTTATGGAAAGAAATGTGTTTGACTAACTTTGTTGTTGCTTACAAGTTTCATGTTTGACTTGATTTAAGTGATGTGACATTGTTTGGTTGCTAGGAGTTATGAGACAAGACCTTGTTTAGTTTGAAGAGTTATTGCAAAAACCTACTGCAGACCCGGCGGTACCCTGGGGGTACACGGGCGGAACCCATCTGAGGGTTCCGCCTGATCCGCCAAGCATGCAGTTTGATGTGCTATAAATACCAAGCCATAACTTGATTTTTGGCCAACCTTGAGATAATATTTTACACACACACTCATCTTTTCTTCTAACCTCTTAACATTGTTAATGTGAAGTTTCTCTTTGTAGCAAAGAAGCTCACAAGGTCGTGAAAAGTTACAAGTTTCCAACACAACGTTGCAAGACTTGGTAGCTTAGTATTGTGTAAACTCGTGTTGTTTACACTTCATTTGTTTGTGTATATTCTGTAGTGAGTGGTTAGTATTTTAGTCCTCAAAATACAAAGAGTGTTGGGAGTTGTTGTACCCTAGTAAAAGAACTAACGGGAGTGGTTGTGCCCTTGTAAAAGAACTCGACATTTAGCTTTGTGTCGGTAAAAGTATAAGCGACGTGTAAGGTTTTCTCCGCCGGTGAAAGGAGCTTGTTGACTAGTGAAAGAAACTCTCAAGTTGGATACTCGGGGCGTGGACGTAGGGCAAGGAAAAAGAGTCCTTGTAGCCGAACCACGATAAATATTTGTGTTGTGGTTTGATCGTTTCTTTCATTTACTTGCATTTTATATATTGTGTTTGTGCATATATCTTTGATCAAACGGAAAGTTTCAAAGCTAACTTAACAAGTTAAAAAGATTTTAATCGGTAAACTATTCAACCCCCCTTCTAGTTTTCCACAATTGGCATCAAGAGCTACGTTACTCAAGCTTTTAAAATATATTGTGTTTTAAAACTTGAAACGATCCATGGATTTTGAAAATTACAAAGAAGGGCAATCTATGCAAAGACCACCACTCTTTGAAGCAAATGGTTTTATATATTGGAAAAACCGTTTTGAAACTTACGTGAAATCTAAAGATATAGATTTGTGGTATATAATTATTGATGGTGATAACGTAGTTACTAACATCAAAGATGATGATCAAAAGAAATTAATAGGTAAAAATAATGAAGCTAAAATGATGCTTTATAATGCTTTGCCTAAGAAAGAATATGAAAGAGTCTTTTTGTGTAAAATCGCCAAAGATATTTGGCAATCTTTAATTGTCACTCATCAAGGAAACTCACAAGTTAAAGATAACAAAATTGATCTTCTTGTTCAACAATATGAGCAATTTGTTATTTCCGAAGATGAGATTATTGATAATGCTTTTGCTAGATTTAATACCATTATTACTTCACTTAAAGCACTTGACGAGTCTTTTTGTAGTAAGAACTTTGTCAGGAAATTTCTTAGAGCACTCCATCCGAAGTGGAGAGCAAAAGTGACGGCAATTGAAGAATCCAAAGATCTTTCAAGCATGTCACTTGATGAGCTAATTGGAAACCTCAAAGTTCACGAAATGGTAATGGAAAAAGACTCGGAACTAGTTAGAGGCAAGAAAGAAAAAGTTAAGTCCATTGCCTTGAAAGCTAGAGTCCAATCAAGTGATGATGAAGAATCTACTTCGGATAGTGATGATGAGGAATATGCTATGGCCGTGAGAGACTTCAAGAAGTTCTTTCGTAGGCGAGGGAAGTTTGTAAGGCAACCTAAAGATGACAAGAAAACCTTCCGGAAAGATCGTGATGATCGAAAAGGAAAAGTTGAAAGAAAATGTTATAGGTGTGGAGACATAAGTCATCTTGTAGGAGAATGTCCAAAACCACCCAAGAGCAAACCTCAACAAGCTTTTGTGGGTGGTGCTTGGAGTGACTATGAAGGAGATAATGATGAGCCAAAGAATGATGATATTGCTCTCATGGCTCACAACTCAAATGAGGTACTCTCCGACTCATCTTACTCCTCTATTGATGATGATACTTTACAAAATGAATATAACAAACTTTGTGAGTTAAGCTTAAAAATCATAAACAAAAATAAATTTTTGAAAACTAAAAAGGAGTTTTTAGAAAATGAAATTTATGAGTTAAAAGAAAAAGCTAAGAGATTAGAAAAGGGTAAAGGTATTGACACATCATGCAAATCATGTGAAGAACTTAAACTTGAAGTTGAGAAACTTAAAATTACTCAAAATGATCTAATCAAACAAACCACAAAGTTTAAAAAGTTCGATAAGAGCATTTCGTGTGCGGATGAAATTATGAAACTTCAAAAGTCACCCTTTGATAAAACAGGTCTAGGGTTCAGGAAAGTAGAAACCGTTAAGGGTCAAACAAAACAAGAAAAGAATGCACATGAAACAAACAAAACTGTTACAGCAACCTGCGGATCAGACGGAACCCAAAATAGGGTTCCGCCTGTTGGTCCCGAAGGTTCCGCCAGGTCTGCTGTAGCACAATAGGGAACCGTGACCATATCAACCTTTGCCTTTGCTACATGCTCTACTCCTTGTCCGTTAGGCAACCCTTCAACCTTGCCTACTACATGGCAAAGAGAATGGCCGACATTCCCGTGCATGGCACAACGGCTATGCCATATGGAATGCTCTTGACCCGTCTCTTTAGGTTCATCTCACCCATTCCACCAACTTCAAATGGTCTTCGTCTTGACTACACTCTCATTCCACACACCTTTGTTCCACTTAGTGATAAGAGAGTTTACAAAGCCCAAGGAAAACATCCACATCCTCCTACCTCATCATCTTCTTCCTCAATGAGTGAAGATGACAATTTGCCAAACTCTAGGCTCCCACCTCTAGAATACCTTTCCCAACTTCCGGATATTCCAAATGAGTCGGAGGAGTTCAAGAAAACAAAGGGGATGTTCAAAAACATCGGGAGATTCCTCGGGAAGATGAAGAAGAAGATGGACCATCAATGAGTGCGGGTGTGTTAGGAGTGTTTGGCACAAGGTGCTATTGGAACAATTTGGTAGTTTAAACAATCTTTTTGATGTATTTGTGTGTTAGTACAATGTTTGATACACTTTGGAACATGTTTCAACTAACAATGTTGCAGGAAGAAAACTTTTGGCAAGTTGTCAAATTTTCATGGTTATGATATTTTCACTAAGTATGGTGAAATTCTCGACCTCAAGGTCAAACTCCTATGATATGTGTGTTTAGGTGTCTAATTTTTGCATTGCCTAACCAGAAATGAAGTATCTCTTTGATTTTAGGAGTTTTCGAAAATTTTGAAAATCGTTTCGCGGGTCAAAAACCCGGACTGTGAACTTTTTCAGCCCTGGCGGATTCGACGGATCCCAAATTTGGGTTCCGCCAGTACAAATTCTGGGTAACCCAGAATTTGCCCAACGGACCAGACGGTACCCTAATTTGGGTTCCGCCTGTGTCATCTGAGGGTGCCGCCAGTAGCCTGCAGATTTTTTGTTTTCTTTTTCGCCAATTCAACATTGAAACACCAAAATCCAATCCTTTTAGGTAGAAACCCATTACTTGCAATGTGTTTAGCATAATAGGATACTCCTTCTTCCATGAACTTAACCAAAACCAATTCCCGCCAAAATTCAAATTTAACCATAACAACCTCAGGGACCCCTCAAACATAAAGGAAGGAACCCTTTTAAGGGATCATTGAAATCCCTGAGATTTATACTACCAAAAATCCACCAAAACCACTATGCATTTAGTGCAAAACTTGTCTTCTCACTTCACCATTTTCATTGGATTGACTTCCATGACATGACAACCCACAATTAAGTTTTCCAAATCATTAGGAACCACCATTTTTGTATGGACTAACATCAAATCCAAACACTCCTTCCTACAAATCTTCATCACTATAAATTAAACCATCCTAAACACTATCAAACCACAACTTCTTCATCAAAATTTCTGAAACTTTAAACCATTTTAACCATGACCAAGTCAACAAACACCTCTCAACCATCACGACCCATCCGGAGAACCGCCCGGATAAGTGTGAAACCACTATGGTGCAATCAACCCATCAACCTTAGCTCCTCATCATCGGAGGAATTCACATCACCCATCAAAAATGAACATTTTTTGAACCTTGCATCTCCATCTCCATCACCCAAACATCCAAATGAGCACACTCCACCACCTACTAAATCACCTATTGACCCAACTCCACCAAGTGCTCCAACCCAACCATCAAAGACTCCATCACCATCACCATTACCAAAAATTGAACCTATGGAGCTTTTCGGGTCTCCTCCAACATCACCATACCCGTATGTTCAAGATTTAAATGATCTTCCACCAAGACATACCCAACCACCACCTTTTGCAAATCAATCACCAAGGTCAATTCTTGACCTTGATGAAGATCTTGAACTTACCCAACCACCACAACAAGTGGAACAACCACCCAAACCGTTGTTATTTCACCCTATCTACCGTGAAATCCATGGTCCTCTTTATGGAGAACCAAATTTTGAACACCATGATCACCCAACTCCACCACCTTCTCAAGCCCAAACCTATGAGACTTTCTTTCCCTCATATGAGGAAATCCAAAGCATGGTTGAGAACCACCTTCATCAAGCAATGGAATTTCAAACCACCTTGCTTGACTCAATACCAAATCCATCCTCCACCCAAGAACCAAAAACCAACCAACCATCAAACCAAGAAACCAAAACCAACCCATTTCAACCCACTCATCCCCATGCTTGCTCAAATTGTGAGCAAATGGGTGAAACCATCAAAACATTGCTTAATCAATTCCAAAACGAAACCCGTTTTGCATTCCAACACGTCATAGAACGTTTGGATGCACTTTCCCACCCCAAAAAAATCCTAGACAACCTTTGGAGGCCATTTGCCCCACGCTAGGAATATAGGATTTTATTTTATTTTCTTGGTTATTTTTTAGTTTTTGTGTACAAGTAGAAGAATAGTTCTCATTTCTTGTCTTTTGACTTTTATAGTCAAAATTTTACTTGGAATGAAATTTCTTTCTACATTGTTGGTTGATCATGTTTGTGTTGTGGTTGCAATGTGTGTGGTAACTACAAGCTTGACTATATATATCACCAACTAATCATTTTTTTGTAGGTCTCAAAATCCATGTTTCCCATATTGGTACTCCATTTAGGGGGAGTATCGATCAAGGGGGAGTATGGCCATTATTCCGCTTTGCTACTCTACTTTTTGTTTCGTCAAAAAGGGGGAGAAATATATTAAACCTTCAAATACTTGATATGCTTTTTCGTCTCTTAAGTAAAACAAGGTTAATATAATTTTTTTTAAGTCTTGAAAACCAAGATTTTGCGTGTTACTTAAAAACAAAGTTTATGTTTTGTCATCAACAAAAAGGGGGAGATTGTTAATACAAATATCGCCTAAAAACGTTATTTATATTTTACGATCTTCGCTAAGTTTTGTTAACGACAAAATGTAAACTTTAGTTTCTAAGCAAAACATAATCTTAGTTTTTAAGACTTGCATAAACTAGACTTTTGCTACATTTTACATTTCATAAAACACAACACAAGTTTATTTCTTAAATTAGAAATTGTCACATCACATTTATGGCAAGTTTTGTCATTATGTATTTATGGAAAGAAATGTGTTTGACTAACTTTGTTGTTGCTTACAAGTTTCATGTTTGACTTGATTTAAGTGATGTGACATTGTTTGGTTGCTAGGAGTTATGAGACAAGACCTTGTTTAGTTTGAAGAGTTATTGCAAAAACCTACTGCAGACCCGGCGGTACCCTGGGGGTACACGGGCGGAACCCATCTGAGGGTTCCGCCTGATCCGCCAAGCATGCAGTTTGATGTGCTATAAATACCAAGCCATAACTTGATTTTTGGCCAACCTTGAGATAATATTTTACACACACACTCATCTTTTCTTCTAACCTCTTAACATTGTTAATGTGAAGTTTCTCTTTGTAGCAAAGAAGCTCACAAGGTCGTGAAAAGTTACAAGTTTCCAACACAACGTTGCAAGACTTGGTAGCTTAGTATTGTGTAAACTCGTGTTGTTTACACTTCATTTGTTTGTGTATATTCTGTAGTGAGTGGTTAGTATTTTAGTCCTCAAAATACAAAGAGTGTTGGGAGTTGTTGTACCCTAGTAAAAGAACTAACGGGAGTGGTTGTGCCCTTGTAAAAGAACTCGACATTTAGCTTTGTGTCGGTAAAAGTATAAGCGACGTGTAAGGTTTTCTCCGCCGGTGAAAGGAGCTTGTTGACTAGTGAAAGAAACTCTCAAGTTGGATACTCGGGGCGTGGACGTAGGGCAAGGAAAAAGAGTCCTTGTAGCCGAACCACGATAAATATTTGTGTTGTGGTTTGATCGTTTCTTTCATTTACTTGCATTTTATATATTGTGTTTGTGCATATATCTTTGATCAAACGGAAAGTTTCAAAGCTAACTTAACAAGTTAAAAAGATTTTAATCGGTAAACTATTCAACCCCCCTTCTAGTTTTCCACACTTACCATCAGTTCCCCTAAGCAAAGTTGCCCTTCCAAATAGCCTTTAAGGCCTTCTTGCTTCCTCACAGAAACACAGGCCTACAATTCATTTCCATATTATCAAAACAAAAGCATTCTTAACCCTTGCAACCTGAATACCAAACAACCCGCATAAGCAATTTCAATTGTCGATTCAAAGCAGCCTCTATAAGAATTTTTCAATAACCAATCCAAACAACCCTTATGAGTAGTTACACTAATAAGCAATCACATACAACCACTATCAGCAGTTTCAATAAGCAACTTCAAATTTATCTTATAAAGAAAACCTTATTGCAATTTTAATAAGTGATTCCAAACAACCCTAAAAGTATTCATTTTAATAACCAATCAGTAACAACCGTTATACAAACATTCGATACGAAGTTTCAATATGAAACCTTTCAAGATACCTGTGATTCCCCTTGAATCCTGAGCAACTCTTTTGACTGTAACAATATCGGGCAAGACCTAATACACCAAATTTGTTAGATTGATAACACACGTTAGAGAGGAACCAAACTCATAAGAACATTAACATTTCATTTACAAGTCAAATTTTATCCTGTTTGCTTTTCAAAGCTTATTCCAGATACTACTAAAGCTTAAATTACGGCTGACAATGATTGTACAATGATAGTCTCTCTATTCTTTGATTCCTCGTGATTCCTGATCAGTGACTTGAACAATATCGGGCAAGACCTAATCCACTTAACTTGTTAGCTTAATCACACACGTTAGGGAGGAACCAAACTCATAAGAACATTAACATTTCATTTATAAACAAATTATGACCCTTTTGCTTTAAAAAGCTAACTCCAGATTACTACTAAATCTTAAATTTTGGCTAACAAAGATTATACAATGGGTACTTTATGGTACAGGTTAACACGGATTGGGCTATGTTAATTTCTCTATAGTACCTCTTATGCGTATGCAAATATGTCAAAAATCTATCGTCTTTCCTGAGGTATTACCAGTTCTTGATGATCCTCAACCTCCACGTATTTCATCATGTAGGAGTTGGGCAGGTGGTTGTATAATAAAGTGGGAAGTAAAAAGGTAATAATAAACCTAATAATATGGGCATTTCAAACCATTTGTACTACCCCAAGCTATTTACATTATGAATAAGCTAATAATAATAAAGAGGGAAGTAAAACTTAATCTTAAACGTACAAATAGTCAAAACTAATAATAACAGTAATGCTATAATAAGTAAAACAAACAAACTAATTATACAACGCTTAAAAGAGGTTGTTTGGGATCAAATGCAATCTTAACAATCAATTGATTTTATCACTTAAAAGGGGTTCTTCAGGATTTTCTTATTAGATCAATTTACTATATTGGGTGTTTCCGATTTCGCATTGAATCCTTTATATTCCGTTTAGATATGCACTTCCAAACATCCTTTATATATGCAATTCCAAAGATACCCTTTATAAGCACTTCCAAACAACCCATTTAGTATGTATTTAGTAATCTTTCTAAATCATTGCATGATATTTTGAGTAGTTTCGAATTTCTTTTGATAATTAACACATCGACCACCAACGGTTAACATTACCCACCTATGATTATGTGAAAAAGATGTGTTGAACTCACATTATACGTCAAAAACCTTCAAGTATTCAAGTATCGCCTACCCATTGAGAGGCAGCCCGAAAGATTGTTATACATAGGTGCAGCATACAACACAGGACCTGCAACACAAAAGATAATTATCCACGCTTCATAAGGATATGTTTTTTTAAGTGTGAGAAAGATCAACAAAAAAGTGTGTAACTTTAGATTATTTTTGTATGTTATTAGTGAAACATTATGTAACATGATATCTTCAATGTTGAATGTGGTTGTGTTATTGCTGGGAGTCAAGCTGCTCATGCTGCTCATCTCCTGATTCATCCCACCTTGTGACTGCATATAACCATGTAAAAATAATGGAACTTGTTTACGTTCATTGATGTTACTTTATTCGCACATGTAACTTCTTAATTAATAATTCTGTTAAAAACCCAATTAAACTTAACATTTTAATATGAATGTGTTATTTCTATAAAATAGGAAGAAATTATCAAAGAGTTGAAATTTACTCGTGATTGATCCAGTAGTAAGCTACCCATTTTCACACAAATGTTTCATTAGATGGTCGACGGGCCTTATAGTACTGCTTCTCATGGATTCAAGTATACACCTGCAATCACCAACAACCATAGTAGAAACACTTCCTCAGTTTGAGATATTTCTTATACAATGGATATAAGAAACTTAAATCTACGGTTGTAAACTGAGAAATGTATCAACATATCAAAAAAATGTATCTCTTTTCAAGAAACTCACAGTCTAATCTATGGTAGCAATGGCTTCTGAGATTTTATTTCTTTGTTCAAGGGGTCTTGAGTGCTCTTACTTCTGGCCCAGATAAGCATTTCTTCTTTCTTGATTCAATACGCTCTCGAAATACCTTATCAAGTTGCTTGCTCATTATGACATAGGAGTTCCACTGAAGCTCTTCCTTACCATAAAGCCCGTTTCTAGAAGCTTCTTCAATCAAGTCAAGCCATTCACGATGACAATGAGCTATCATCCTACATGTTAAATGACGTCTATCCCATGTTTGTTGCACTGCAGTCGCAATCTTTTGTCTTGTTTCGCGACTGCATACATTTTGTAAGGATTTAGAAATTAGTATCAACATTAACATATGAAACTTAGAAAAGAAGTATTGAAATATGGAGATGAAAAGACACGGACATTTGATTATGTATTCACTTCATCAGTTTCTTCTTGACATACAGGGACAAAAGTTGTAATTCTGGATTGGTTCAGATTTGAGTTATGCAAGATAAACATACTATAAAACGAAGAGGAAAAGAAACATCAAGATAATATAACACAAACATTTGTTTTGTAGCTTTTCTTTTTCCCTAAATCTTTAAAATAAAATCACCTTAGGATTACGCATAGCAATCATGGTTCTCTCACGTATCTTCTGTCGGGTCATTGCAAAGATTTTAATGTAAAGAGTGTTTGACACTGATTTTGAAAAGTTACAGTATGATCATTTTCTTTTCAGGCCAATCACTTTCTAGTGTTTGGGTAAAGTGAAACTAAAAATCTGGCTCGAAAATCAGTTTATCAGTAGCAATCGAAAAAATATTTGATGATCTAGCTTATAACTTCTGTCACTATTCAAGGGTCAGTTTACATATAAGTCGTTAAAATACGTTACTTAAAGATCATCTTAATGATTATCCTACTATTACAAATTTAAGCAACATAGGCTAATAAAAACAATACATTACTTAAAGGGTCATAAAACATAATGTAACAATGTAGTAATTGACGTAATAAAAATGCTCACCACCAAAAAGCTCCAAATCCACCGCCACCAAAAAATTGCTCAAACACATCAAATGGGTTCCTAGTTGAGCTGCCGCTTCGTGTACCCTCTTTCAAAGCATCTTCACCATACTGATCAAATAATATTACGACCAATTATTTTCATTTTTTTTATTTCAATTGAACATCATAATAATAAACATAAACAACATTCAAAATTTACGACAATTATTTTCATTTTTTATTTTGATAAATACATAAAACAAATCTACAATGTTTTACGTAAAAGGGTAAATTAATGATTTCTTACCTATGATTATAAACATATAAATAAAACTAATTAAAAATCATTAAAACTAAAACTCACCAGAGTATTGAAATTATGAGTTTGACATTATGATATTTGTTCATTCTTCGAAACTTTGATGGTTTGATAGATTGGAGACTGCAAATCATTAGGTTAACCATTGATTTGAATTAGGGTATTGAAATCAAACTTTGTTTTATCACAAATCTTGGCTGACATTAAGGGAAATTTGTGTGAAGTGATAAAGGAGATTGTTATGATTTTTCAAAAACTAACAAAAATAGTTTGATTTATGAGAGATTTTCGTGTATGTTTTGACTCATATGAAGATCTGCGTGTGTTTTGAATCATGGATTAAAACAATATATGATCTGGTGATTTTAATGTTATGAATATGGACGGATTTTTTATTAAGGGTTCAACAAAATTGGTAACCGATTGTGTAGGTTTAATTTTGGGTTGATTTTGAATGTGATTGATATGCTGCTGAAATTAAGGCAATGAATTGGGGGTATGAGTAAGGCGTGTGGAAGGCGTGTGTTAGGTGCTTCCAGCTAATTAAAATGAGACAGCCTGGCATTCTTGGAGGTTTCCACATATTTTTTTCATGCCAAGTGGCATATGTGAGGTGACATAATCCTCTATTATATATGTTGGGAGATTTTTAACCGAAGGGTAAAAAGTGTAAATTTGTAAAGTTAAAGGTTAAATGTGACAAAGGTATTTTATAATTAATTATTTCATATAATTTGATTTTTATATAAATACATATATATATTTTTTTGTAACTTTAATATATATATATATATATATATATATATATATATATATATATATATATATATATATATAAAACTTCACTAAAAATATTTAATCATAAATATTTTTAAACTATATTATTTTACAACGAGTTAATGTTTATCGAACACCGGTTCGTAACAACGATACAAATAACTACGTGAAGTTATTTTGGAATATATTAAGACACCCGAACGGATATCACCGTACACGTGACAAATCACATGTCATTTACGACACGAATCTAAAACACCGATTACAATGTATTATTTAGGTCGCAAGTCGGAGGAATTTCATTGCTAGTCGTAGCAATACACCATCACTTTTGAGCACCATTGTGATTACGCACCTTTCAGGTGAGTTCATGGTCCCACATTTTTAATTGTTTTTAAACCCCGTGGGGAAATACATGCTATAAATCGAACACAAGTATTTTTCTGTATGCTGTTATCACCCGATATTGCCTAAGTTGACACCCGTGCTACAAGTCCCTCATATCACGAACCTTAATCACTTGCGAGTGAGCGCGAATATAGTTGATAGATCTATTGGAATGGCAGCCCGCCTCTATCAAGGTGATCACTTGGCAGGAGGTGAGCTATATTCGAGGTATTATGGAAATTTGGCACATTTCATGTCACCGAGGGCCCCTTGTCATTTACATCCGCTGTGGTGTAGATGATTGTTATTATCTTTATGATATGTCTAATCGATGTTAAGGCTTGCGTTTCGTGAGGCTTAGGAGCAATATTACACCAGCTTAGTCAAGACCTGTCTATCTTGGCTTGTTTATTTCAAATGCTTGACTTGTGTTCACACTATTACTATTCAAACTACTATGGATTCACTCAACCTTTGTGTTGACTTTTAAGCATGTTTATCTCAGGAAATTAGCAAGCATGGCGGCACGGAGCTGGCAAAGGGCACATGACCTCCCTTTTGATTTCAATAATTATATCATTCTTTACAAACTCATCACTTCTTTTGCTAAACAATTAACATTTTGGAAAAATGTTTGTAACTCTGAATATTTGAGTTTTCATGGAATGATATTGACTATCTTTTGAATTATTTTCTATGAGTATGACTGTGTACTAAACTGTAATGACCCCGATTAGACTTCCGCTGCTTATCAATTTTCGGGGTGTTACAGATTGGTATCAGAGCCATGGTTATAGAGAACCAAATGATTTTTCAAAACTTTGGACTATAACCTCACCGGATTTTTAAACAAACTATTTATCACCAAAGTGCCCTCAGTGCCAGCGCTTGCCAACGCCATGTTTTAAGGTTGATTTTTAGCACCCATCGCATTTAGCTCACTATGACACCATGATCACTATGCATGTAGCATTATGTAGACTAAATGACTTATATTACTGCTATTTTTGGGATATTACAGTACCATGTCGCCCCCGGTTATTATTTTGTCCGACAGTGACGACGTCGTGCCAGCATCACCCACTCACCCTACTATTGACTTATCTGACTATGACACCCATGACACCCGAGACACCCATGATTCTGACCATGACACCCAACCTGTATCACCTGCTATACCATCTCCTATTCCATCTGGAGACCCCTCTGCTGACACTGAGCCCTTTGAGGAGGGTGAGGTTGCTTCTACACCCATTGATTCTTTTACTATTTAGCCTCTCTTTCGTACTGTCTGTGGACCCATGACACAGGGGCAGTACCTTTATGACCAGTACCTGACATCTCAGCAGTTTCTTGTGGCTGATGATCGTCCTACACCACCTGCTAGTCACCACTCCGGTTCAGATGCTGATGACGAGTCTTCTGACTCCGATACTTCTGACACTGCTGCTTCTATCCCACCATCATCCCCGCCTGCACCAATTCGTCGGTGCAAGCGAGTGAGGATTCTTGAGCCCTATGAGCCTGAGCCTTTCGGAGAGTTGTTTCGATATCATGAGGGAGACTATACCCGCAAATGCACGGCTCGGAAACGAGTCTGTATTTTGCCTGCTTCTATTGTTACACCACCTGTACCTACACCTGTATCATCACCCATATCTGTATTACCACCTGTTTCTATGCCAGAGCTCACCCCTGTGACATCACCAGCACCCCCACCATCACCTGTATCACCCCCACCTGAGCCACATCCTTACATGTTACCTACTTACACCGCACCCCACACCTCTGAGGTTTTGCCACCCATGCCACCACCTACAGTTTTCTACTCTCAGACTACCACTGTACCGATACCATCACCTGCTACATCACTGTACCATCACCTGCTCCCACCGAGACACCCGCCTCACACGGTATTCATAGATTGGTTGATGCTCGTCGATGGTCATTTTTGTTAGACTACATTCGTAGATGGAGATTGGTTGAGGGATCGCCTAGGGCTGCTGAGCTTGGAGATGGCTCTTCAGCAGTGTTACCGGTCACTGGGGAGCCGATACACCATACTATCCCTCTTTTGGCTGCTAGATTAGTGAGACATGAGGATTGTCTTGATGAGCTGTTGAGCGTTATTGAGGATATATCCTTGGAGAGGATTGAGTGTATGCAGGAGGAGGTCACGAACCTCGTGGTACATAGGACAGCTTTAGAGATGGTATTTGAGATGATGGGGACAGAGATCGAGGAGGCACAGGCTACCATCACTGAGTTTGGTCATCGACTAGATGTTCAGAGGCATGAGATAGATGATTTGAGAGCGATTGCGGCCATCACACAGGAGATGATGGAGCATCAGGCACAGGAGTTAGCTGCATCTAGTTCTACCATCCACACACTTTCAGCTACTATTGAGGAGATTCAGGCCCGTGAGAGATCCAGGGATATGGAGATGTTAGGGATGATCAGGATCATCAGAGAGCTGGAGAGGAGATCAGGAGGCGCACCTGGACCTTCATAGATCTATGACATGTCATTACTTACAGAGACATCCTAACTTGCCGCCTGTGGCATTAATAATTGTTGTATCTTATTGTTTTGTAACAATGAATTCAAAAATTATTAAAACTTTATGTTGGTTACGATTGTAACGTATTGATATTGATTTATGATGTTCTAGTTGTTTGATCTTTTATTATGCTCCCATATTGAGATTCATTATAATTTCCATGTGTGTTGTTACATGTCGTGATGTTTATTTATGAATGATATGGTTTATGTTGATGTATGTATTTATGGTGTGGTTGTGATATGTACTTTGTGATGATCTCGACTATTATGAGTTTGGCTACATTATTTCTCTTTGTTATTGATGTTTAGGATTTGTACTTATGCACTTGCGGTTTTATAGAATTATGGCCCCAAGGAAAACCGCTACTACTACCTCGTCACCCGTTATCACCCAGGCTGCTATCAGAAAGTTGGTTGCCGACAGTGTTGCTGCAGCTTTTGAAGAGCAGGCTGCTGCAATGGCACGAACTAGCAGCAATAACCGAGCCACTGCTGAGAGCGAGTCTGCTGCGACTCGGAAGTGCACCTATAAGGACTTCATAGCTTGTAAACCATCTCACTTCAAAGGGACTGAAGGAGTAACAGAGCTTGCTCGATGGTTTGAACGAACTGAGACTGTGTTTGTGAGGAGCGGTTGTGCCGCTGAGAGCCGAGTCTCGTTTGCTACTGGAACATTGTTGGAAGACGCGTTGTCTTGGTGGAATGCAACTGCTCAGAAGATAGGTGTGGAGGAGGCCTTTCAGATTACCTGGGCTGACTTTAAGGAGAAGATGCTGAAGAAGTTCTGCCCTAGAGGCGAGATCAAGAAGTTGGAAGATGAGTTTCACACGTTGGTTGTGAAAGGAAATAATCTCAGGACTTACGATAGGAGATTTCAGGAGCTTGCCACACTTTGCCCTTCGAAGGTTCCCGATTTGGAAAAGTTGTTGGAAAGGTACATTGAGGGATTACCCATGAGCATTGAGGGAAACGTCACCTCGTCGAAGCCTCAATCTTTGGATGAAGCAATGTCTATTGCCCAAAGACTGCTAGACCGGGAGATTAAGCGTAACTCTGCTCAGGGGAACAACGATCACAAAAGGAAGTTTGATGATCGAAGGACAAACAATAACAACAACAACAACAGCAGCAACAACAACCGTAACTCCAACCGTAACTATCACCATGACAGAAACACCCACCACAACCAACAGAACCGACGACAGGAAGCTGTCAGAGCTTATGTCGCTGCACCAGTTAAGGATGCTAGGTATGCTGGACCTCTTCCATTCTGTGACAAGTGTAAGATGCATCACAATGGACCCTGCTATGCTAAGTGTGGGAAATGTTCAAGGACTGGACATAAGACACAAGATTGCAAGGCTACAGGAGCCAACTTGTAACCCGTGGCTGTAGTATGCCATGCTTGTGGAGAAAAAGGACACTACAGGCGTCAGTGCCCTAACAAGGATAACAATGCACGTGGGAGAGCATACGTGCTACGAGATGGAAATGTCCAGCAGGATCCGAACGTAGTCACGTGTACGTTCTTTCTTAACAACCGCCTCGTTAAAGTTTTATTTGATTCCGGAGCCGATAAAAGTTTCGTATCTATTTCCCTTGCACCCCTGCTTAATATTACACCCACCCAACTAGACACCACGTATGAGATTGAACTAGCCGATGGAAAGCTAGTGAGCACTAACACTATACTCCGAGGTTGCACCTTACGACTACTAGACACCCCATTTGTCATTGACCTTATGCCTATTAGACTTGGTAGTTTCGACGTCGTTGTAGGAATGGATTGGTTATCCGAGAACCGCGCTAAGATCATTTGTGATGAAAAGGTCGTTCACATTCCACTAAATAACGAAACCCTGGTTGTTCGCGGAGAGCGAAGTAAGACACGTCTGAGCATCGTTTCTTGCGTCAAGGTTGTGAAGTACATCGAACGAGGATGTCAATTCTTTTTGGCTCAAGTCACCGAGAAAAAGTCGAAAGAGAAGCGACTCGAGGATGTACCAGTAGTCAGGAACTTTCCAGAAGTTTTCCCTGAGGACTTGCCTGGCCTTCCGCCAACTCGTCAAGTGGAATTTCAAATTGACTTGATGCCAGGAGCAGCACCCGTAGCACGAGCACCCTATAGGCTAGCACCGTCGGAAATGAAGGAGTTATCTGGGCAATTGCAGGAATTGTCAGATAAAGGATTTATTCGCCCTAGTTCATCACTGTGGGGAGCCCCGGTGTTGTTTGTAAAGAAGAAGGATGGAACCTTCAGGATGTGTATCGATTTTCGTGAGTTGAACAAGCTTACGGTTAAGAATCGATATCCGTTGCCAAGGATTGACGATTTGTTTGATCAACTGCAAGGATCGAGTGTCTACTCGAAGATTGATTTGAGATCGGGTTATCACCAACTGAGAGTTAGGGAAGAAGACATCCCTAAGACGGCTTTCAGGACAAGATATGGTCACTACGAATTCCAAGTAATGCCATTCGGTCTAACAAATGCACCCGCTGTATTTATGGACTTAATGAATCGAGTGTGCAAACCCTATTTGGATAAGTTCGTGATTGTATTCATCGATGATATCCTTATTTATTCACGTAGTAAGGAAAAGCACGCAGAACACTTGAAGGCTATACTAACACTGCTCAGAGAAGAGAAATTATACGCCAAATTTTCAAAGTGTGATTTTTGGATTGAGAAAGTACAATTTCTTGGGCATGTTATCGACAGTAAGGGTATTCATGTTGATCCCTCTAAGATCGAAGCTGTTAAAAATTGGGCGTCACCTACGAGTCCTACCGAGATACGCCAATTTTTAGGTCTTGCCGGTTACTATCGAAGGTTTATTGAAGGTTTTTCAAGGATTGCTAAACCTTTGACTGAGTTAACACAGAAGAAGAAGAAGTTTGAATGGGGAGAGGAACAAGAATTAGTGTTTCAGTTTTTGAAGCAGAAGCTTTGTGAAGCACCGATATTAGCACTACCCGAAGGAAGTGAGGACTTCGTGGTATATTGTGACGCATCAATCCAAGGTTTGGGTGCCGTATTGATGCAGAGACTTAAAGTAATCGCTTACGCTTCTAGACAACTTAAACCCCACGAGGAGAACTACACTACTCATGATCTAGAATTAGGAGCGGTAGTATTCGCTCTTAAGATCTGGAGACACTACCTATATGGAACCAAGTGTACGGTTTTCACCGATCACAAGAGTCTTCAGCACATTTTAGATCAAAAGGAGTTGAACATGAGACAACGTCAATGGCTAGAGCTGTTAAGTGACTATGATTGTGAGATTCGTTATCACCCTGGGAAGGCAAACGTTGTAGCAGATGCCTTGAGTCGAAAGGAACGACTTAGACCCCTCAGAGTTAGGTCATTGGGCATGACAATTAGATCACCACTTCCGTCACAAATTCTTGAAGTTCAAACTGAGGCCCTTAAGGAAGAGAATAGACAGCACGAGAAGATTTACGGCATGCCAGAAAGCACGAATGGATTTGTCAAGAAACCAGATGGAAGGCTATGTTTCAAGGACAGAAGTTGGATTCCATTGTATGGAGGAATACGAGACCTCATCATGCACGAGTCTCATAAGTCTAAATATTCCATTCATCCTGGTTCGGACAAGATGTATCACGATCTAAAGAAGTTGTATTGGTGGCCAAGCATGAAAGCTGACATTGCAGAGTATGTCGGTAAGTGTTTGACCTGCTCAAGAGTAAAGGCTGAACATCAAAAACCATCCGGTCTTTTGATTCAACCAGAGCTACCAATGTGGAAATGGGAAAGGATTACAATGGATTTCATTACGAAATTACCCAAGACATCGAGTGGGTTGGATACAATTTGGGTTATTGTCAATCGTCTCACGAAGTCAGCACACTTCTTGCCGATCAAAGAGACTGATGATATGGACGTTCTTGCACGTTTGTACCTTAAGGAGATAGTTTCCCGGCATGGAGTGCCGATTTCTATTATCTCCGACCGAGACAGCCGTTTCACGTCTAACTTTTGGCGATCTTTACAGAAGGCCTTGGGAACTAAGTTAGATATGAGTATAGCTTACCATCCACAGACCGATGGTCAAAGTGAAAGGACAATACAAACCCTAGAAGACATGCTTAGGGCATGTGTGATTGATTTTGGAAAAGGCTGGGATAAACACCTACCGTTAGCAGAATTTTCATATAACAACAGTTACCACGCTAGCATTAAGGCTGCACCGTTTGAAGCACTTTATGGAAGAAAGTGTAGATCACCAGTTTGTTGGGCTGAGATTGGAGATGTACAACTCTCATGTCCCGAGTTGATTCTTGAAACCACTGAGAAAATAGTGAAGATTAGGCAACGATTACAAGCCGCTAGGGATCGGCAAAAGAGTTATGCCGATGTGCGAAGGAAACCAATAGAATTTCAAGTTGGAGACAAGGTCATGCTTAAGGTATCACCTTGGAAAGGGATGATTAGGTTTGGAAAACGTGGAAAGCTAAACCCAAGATACGTTGGACCCTTCGAGATCATTGAAAGGATCGGTCCCGTGGCATACAAACTTGAACTACCTGAGGAACTCAGTAGAGTACACAACACCTTCCACGTGTCAAATTTGAAAAAGTGTTTATCGGATGAAACACTTGTGATTCCATTGAAGGAGACCCAAATCGACGATAAGTTGAACTTTATTGAGGAACACGTTGAAATTATGGACAGGGAGGTCAAACAACTTAAGCATAGTCGCATTCCCATTGTTAAGGTCAGATTGAACTCTAAGAGAGGACCTGAGTACACATGGGAGCGCGAAGATCAAATGCGTGCCAAGTACCCACAACTATTTGATGAGACAACCCCGAGCACCGATTCAACTTTGGATTCCAGGATGAATCCAATCTAACGGGTGGGTACTGTAATACACCGTAAAATCCCAGGTCATTTATTAATGCTAATCATCAACACTATTCTAAACTAAGCCATTTTTGCGGGCTAATTTGAAATTTTTATATGAGACACCGACTGTTTGACACCCAATTATTTTGCTACTGTTTGTTTGACACCCAATTGTTAAAAACACCGTTGGTTTAACACCCGATTATGTTTTGTCACCCGATATCACCCGATTGTCACCCTTGGATATCACCCAACGAGGTTAAACACCGGTAACTCCCACTTGCGACCCGACACCCCATTTGAACACCGAGAAATTATTAATATATATATATATATATATATATATATATATATATATATATATATATATATATATATATATATATATATATATATATGACATTATGTATATATTAACTTTTACAAATTTATCATCACTATATATATACGAGTATATATATATATATATATGTATGACGACATCGTCTATATATTTTTGGTTTTCACAAATCGACATCAACACCGAAATTAATTTCACCATTTTTCTATTCACCGATACCCCGTTATTTTTGGGCCGAACCATTTTCACAAGCCCAACGGACACCACTTGCTTCTTGTTTTCTTGGGCCGAGACACACGCAAGCCCATCACACTTTTTTTTTCCATCTCTTTGGGCCGAGTTTTTGCGCAAGCCCACTGGCTTGGATTTAAGCTGCCGCGATGCATGCTACATGAATGGTAACCAAATTCATTTGAAAACTTGAAATCTCACTTGTTACTTCCCTTGTTCCCCACAACTCGACACAAATAAACCCCCTCCCTTTGACTTAACCTCACACGACAAGGAGCCACCACATAGAGCCGTCCGACCCTTGGATAATTCCATTACACTCTTAAACACTTTAACCTCTAGATCTTGTGTTGCTTGGTTCCCTAACACAACCATTAAACTAATGCCTAATACTAACTATGCCCTAGTGATTAAAATATGGGTGTAGCTCTCAAACTTGTACCACTCGATTGGACAAAGCATATGGAAACTAGACAAGATTTTCGAGCATGACAAGACCACCCGAGGTGTGTTGCAATCTTTAGGGACATCGAACCACCCATGAACTCCCTATATAAACCTCATTAAATGCTAGCTTCCACACACACTCAAATTCCACCAAACATCCAAATCACAAACACTCTAGTGTTTCATTTTGTGTTGCTGTCGAGGAGGACCAAGGAGAAAACAAGCTAAGGTTTTGGGTTTGAACGAGTTGGGTAACTTTCGAAGGATAGGGATCGTTTGAGGTGAAGGAACACCACGTCTACTAAGATCTCGAAGATCACATTGCTCGACTTTCTCACCACCCTAGTTGGTGTTGTAAGTTGATCACTTCCCTTTTCATTTTCTACTTTGCTCGTATCATACATATCACATACACACGATACACACACCATTTTTACATTCATTGCTACACTTATGATATATATGTTTATATCTCGACACCCTTGAGGAAAGGACTCGTCATTTGTTATTTATACGTACAACATACATATATTATTCGACCTACTAATTCTTTGGCTCTCACATAATCAAATCAACGAAACATGCAAACCTTATACATTTTTATACCACGAGATCAAGGCCAAAACCAAGTCCTAGTCGAACGTGATTTTTAAAACAAAGAACAACCCTTTTGGGCTTTAAACGGGCTAACGAGCCCAACTAGTTTTCAAAAGGAGATTTTCGGTTGGAAACTTGAAATTTAACGAGAAGCATAAATACCGAATTTAAGTGTTTTTACAAATTTTAAATGCTTCTTATGTTGAAATAAAAAGTTTGGTTTTCAAAAACTACATCAAGGACTATTTTTGCAAAAGTTTCCGTTAAGGGACTAAAACCGACAACATCACAAACTATCGAACTAACTTTGACAAATACCGAATTCTTTTGGAAATCGAGGGTAGAAATTGTCATTTGGCAAAAGATTAGAAATAAAATGTAAAAAGTTCAAAAGGACTATATTGTAATTACTAGTCGCATGATCCGTCCGATGGACGGGCTAGCGTCATATAAATTTAATAATATTATTACTTATTAGGTTCGGACGGATCCGCTGTGGTGTAGATGATTGTTATTATCTTTATGATATGTCTAATCGATGTTAAGGCTTGCGTTTCGTGAGGCTTAGGAGCAATATTACACCAGTTTAGTCAAGACCTGTCTATCTTGGCTTGTTTATTTCAAATGCTTGACTTGTGTTCACACTATTACTATTTAAACTACTATGGATTCACTCAACCTTTGTGTTGACTTTTAAGCATGTTTATCTCAGGAAATTAGCAAGCATGGCGGCACGGAGCTGGCAAAGTGTCTTTACAAACTCATCACTTCTTTTGCTAAACAATTAACATTTTGGAAAAATGTTTTTAACTCTGAATATTTGAGTTTTCATGGAATGATATTGACTATCTTTTGAATTATTTTCTATGAGTATGACTGTGTACTAAACTGTAATGACCCCGATTAGACTTCCGCTGCTTATCAATTTTCGGGGTGTTACATATAGATCCAGTCTCTTTTTAATGCAAGACTCTTTGAGCATCTTTGATAGAGAGATTCATAGAAATGAAATGAACCAGAAAATTGAATTGAAATTACTATATAGATTTTTAATGGATTCTACTGTCTGGTGACAACATATTTCAACCGAGAAATGAAAAAAATTTGTATGTTTTTTTAAGAAAAGTAGATGTGGCAATTTGTGTCCAAAATTTTTAAAAAAAAAATAATAAATAAAAAAAAGGCTAAATTGGCAGATTTTAAAAGATTTGGGTGCATTTTTTTTTTAATGGGCATATATTGCCCATTAGAAGTTAAATGGGCATAATGGGCACATGTTTTTCTTTAAATTGGAAATATTAAATTGTTTTTAATGAAAAACTTATGGATATAGTATATTAAGTTACTTAAATATAAATGAGGTGTTACGTTTGAGAATTTTTTTTTTGTTGTTTTATGTCTTTTTTAAAGTGAATCGTATAACATGCGCCCGTTTAACCCATAGCCCATTTAGCCCGTAGCCCGTGTCCGCCTGACCCGCCCGTTTTGCCACCTCTAAAGAAAAGAAAACAGAACCAATAATCTTTTATATAATAAAACAAAACCCCTAGTGGATACTTTTGTATTTCGGAAAAAAAAATTTCCTTATTAGATAATATTTTAAGTATTATTTTTTAATTTAAAATTTTAAAAATTTGTTTTGTTGATAGCGCGGGTATTACAACTAGTACTATCTATAACAAAGTAGTTACCTTACATGAAGACAGATAATTTACATATCAAAAGTTTCATGCACACAGCACACCAACATATGGCAATATGGAAAATGGTAGATATATATATATATATATATATAACTAAAATAGTAATCAAGTATTTCGCAAATAGGAAACCAATTAAGTAATTGGCATAATAATCGGTCCTATTATTTGTGTCCCACGTTTCTCTTCCACTTAAAAAGGACTCGACCTCGAGTTGTCCGGATACAATGGACCATCAAAAGCATGATAAAGCAACATGTATAGCATGTTGAAAGTAATAGAGATACTCATAGCCTTTTAGGCAAGTCAAACACATAGGCATTATCATGATCTTATACATTATCATGAATGGTCCATACTTGGGCTGCAACTTGTTATATCGGACAATTGGGATTTGGGAATCATTCACGATGAAGAAAAACCATCACCATATCTCTAACATCAAATACATTGACCTGTCTATGTTTGTCACTAGCCTTTTTAAACTTGTGGTTAGTTTCTTCCAACTTTTGTCGAACCTCAACTTGAGCAGATTGTGAGTCATTCGCTAGCTTGGCTGCAACATGACTATAATTGGAAACATTAGGCAGTTTCAACAAGCATACAACATGACGTGGAGGCTTTTGATACACAACCGAGAATGGTGATCTCCCGATTGAACTGTGGGTAGTGTTATTAAATGAAAATTCTGCTTGACGCAATGCATAGTCCCACAGCTTTGGTCGATCACAACAGATGCAACTAATCAAATTTTCTAGTGTTCAATTAACAACCTCCTTTTGTCCAGCAGTTTGTGGATGAGCTGAACTACGATACTTCAATTACGTGTCAAACATATGTCAAAAAGTTATTAAAAAGTGACTTATGAACCGCGTATCACAATCATAAACAATGGACTTTGGCACCACTTCACGAAAAAATAGACGAGCCACATGTGAAGCATCTGATATCATCTTACATGGGATAAAATGCACCATTTTGGAGAAGCTTCCGACAACAACAAAAACAAAAACAAAATCCACTTCAAGTTGAGTTCGATGTAAACCAAGAACAAATTCCATTAATAAATCTTCCGATATAGACTCCTTTTGCAAATAGTCGTCGACTTCAGGGGTACTTTTTGCTATTTTCCCAAACTTTTGAAACGACGTCGTCTGGTTGGTCACTGTAGCACAGCGGTTTTTTGGGGGTTAAAACGACGCCGTTTGGTACGTCTTTTAATAATATTTACAGTATAACTTTTCATTAAAGAATTGTCAAAAGTAAACCTTATCTTCTTCCAGGGGCGAAGCTTCATAGGGGCCGGGGGGGCGCCCGACCCCCCGAAATTTTTTTTGCGATGTAGGGGGTATATAGTTTTCGTGTAGAAAAATTTTGGTATATTCGGTTTCGACCCCCCAAAAATTTCGGTATACCTGAAATATAGCCTTAGGAAAAAAAAATTTAGATCCCGACCCCCACTTACAAAATCCAAGCTTCGCCACTGTCTTCTTCCCCCTCGACCCGGTTAACAATTTGCAGAAATTGGAGCTCAATTTTCACAAAATCTCCCACAAATCAACTTATGAAAATTAATTAATGCAAAGTGCAAACAGTATTATCAATAAATTGCCCACTACAATCATTGCAAAAAATCATCTATATGGGTCTCAGCTCGATTTCTTGTACCATGAGCCCCTTAAGATCCTTCTTACCGGGATGCTCAAAAAAAAGATACATAGGAACTGATTCGGTGGTAGTTTGAAACTGCCATACTTTGACTTCCATCCAACCATCGCTTCTCTGATGTGGAATGGCATTCCCTTTGTATCTATTCAGTGGATTGTAAGTATTTTCTTCAAGCTTTGATCCGATAACTGGTGTGTGTGGAGGGCTTCCTAAATAGATAAAATATCTACTTTGATCATTTGCATCATACACCTGAATAGGAGCCTCAAATGCTGATTGGTCTTGTGGTAATTTGAAGACAAGGTAAGCTGCATATGTTGTTTCAGGTGATACTTCTTGGGGTTCTATTCTCCTATTAATTTGAAATTTGTAGCCGCCTGTTATTACAAGCACTTCTCCAAATCTGCAGAAACAAAAAAGCTCATTATTTATGTACTAAATTTGGAATGTGTTTAAGGTTTCCAAGAGGTAGAAGCCTACTAATGTATTAAGTTGTTTATGTTTATTGTCTAACAGGTGTCATAACACATGCCAACTTCAAACAGTGATAACATTTAAACTTAGTGGAATTGGTCAATGGAAAATTTACATGCCATCACACACCAAACCAAAGTCATACGATGCTTTGGCATACTTGGGATATTCGGATTTACTACACTTCAATAATCAAGGAGGTATGCTCTTATTCATTAACTGATACACTAATCTAGTGAGAACAGCTCACCAGATCGTAACACTAACAAAGAACAGCTTTGATGAGGTTATTTCCTTTTTCAATTATCGCAATGAAAAAGATACTAAACACATACTATTTTCCCTTATTTTATACCAACTGTAGCTAACTATTAGAGGATGACACAAACTGTAACAATTCACATTTTTCAGGATAATTACTATTCCCGGAAAAATTTCACTATTCACTTTTACTATTCATTTTTCCCGAAACTTTCCCGAAAGTTGATTTTTATTTGATATTCTCGAGTGATAAATCATTTCCATGGCAAATTAAATTTTTGACATCCGTCAGATCATTTTCGTGAAAGTTATTAAGGAATTACATGGAATTACACGTTTTAGGGTAAAACGTCAATCAGAAATTCTACGCACAACGAAATTGGATCCCGTCAGGTGACCCCACATCGGAAAAATGTTTGACACGCTCATGATTTATTTGAGAATTAATTGTGACTGAGAAAAACATGACCAAAGACTTCCCGGCAGGTCACCCAAGCCGTACTACTCTCGCATGAGCACGCTTAACCATATGGGCGATTAACCGTTAGACCACGAAACGCGTTTCTAAGACAATTTGAGTTTTCAATTTATTAGAAAAAGTCAACATATTTTTCCCTCCTCCATTGACCAAAAATCATCCCTTGATGTTATAAGTCATTTCGTGATTTTTAGGCTTACGGTTTGATGTCTAAAAGACATTTAATACCAACCGACACTAGACTGAGCCCAGTCTAGACATTATAAGTCATTTTAAATCATTTTTATCACATTAGAAAAGTAACATTTTACTTTTCTCAATTTTACGCAATATTCGTACGTTTTACGTATTACGCGTTTTAGACCCGTGTTTCCAGTTTTTAGCAGGGTTTACCACCCAAATGGAACCTACCACTCATTTTATATTTTATTATGGAACATATGGACATGTTTATCAAAACTTTCAAGTTCCATAATCCCGGAGTCAAAACTAGCTCCATAACTTGGATAATATCATCCAAAGTCCAAATCTTCCTCCCCAAGCCTTGCAAACCGCCATAGGGGGGGGGGAGTCACCATGGTGTGGCTTGATCTTGACCATTGATCTCTAAGATCATTACATGTGTTCAACTTGGTGAGCAAGTGTTGACAAGTCAACATTTCTAACCTCCTCCAAGCCATATAAATACCCTCCTCCCTCTCCTTGGCCGTCCCTCATCACACACACACCCACACCATCTCATTTTCTCATTCTCTTCAAGTTTCATGCAAGATTCAAGTGCTAGTTCAAGGTAGAAACCCTAGATAGGTTATCATTCATCAAACACTTCCATAACCTCATATACTTGGTGATTTCTCTTGAGTTTGAATCCACTCAAGTCACCTCAACCTTCATCATCCATCTTTCAAGATTACAAGGGTAGAAAGATTGCATGAAGTGAAATGGGTTGAAGCAAGTCTATCAAAGTCCTATCCTTACATGTTAACTTCCTTTCATCTTTGAAAGCCAAAAGTTGTGAGCCAAACCCTAACTTGATTCTTGTTAAATAATCATGTTCATGTTATTTACATGTTATTCTTGCTATATTATGTCTTGTAGTTATGTCCATGATGTATAAAAGTGAGCAAAACAAGTTATTGTTATTGATTGACAAGATAAGTTACTAAAACAAGTAAACTAGTGACTTTCTTGGTAAGACCTGATCAAAATGGTAAAAATATGATGTTGGATCATTACATATTACAGTATAGGACTTAACAAGGAAACCGTAGCAACTTGAACCACCCAAAACGAGTATACGAGTCAAAAGTTATGCCCATTTGAAGTTACCAAAACTTTGCGGCAAACTGCCAAATACCATTCTGATCAAATTTGGGTTTTGAAAGTCCCACTTCTGGTCCGATTCATCAAAAAGTTAAAACACGAAAGTTGTCCGGAACGCCGTTTTCGTTCAGGAACAAAGAAGCTCGAGACCTAAAAACACTTTCCGAGTGATAAAATTCTTCAAATTCTAAACAGCCCATTTTTTAGGCGAAAGTCACAAGATTATGGTTATACTTTGAAAGGAACAAGAGGTCTTATGACCTATAATCAAGACCACAACCATGGCTAGAGCCAAGGTTGTGTCTCATGACCTTGAAACAAGGACCAAAGGTCATGGCTAGGCCATGACGAAATGACCATACCAACTTTCATAGGCGTAAACATGAAACAAAGAGTTGACGAGAACTTGAACAAGCAATTTGGATCTACTTCACTTAAAAGGGAACCATGAGATATTACCAAGAGAAAATGGTCATACAAAACTTATGAAACATACCCTAATAACAATCTTCATGTACTAATAAACTTTCCTAAGTTTATTCAAATATCGGACATGTAACCTTTCGGATCAAAACTTATATCTATATATTTCATCAACTACTACAATAGTAGGGAGCCTCATGTGAGGAGTTCATTATGTAAGCCGTCGAGTTGAGTTGTGGATTTATGAGTTAAAGTGTCCTGGCTCCTCGAACGCTTACTAACATGACTTCTGAATTATGTCGGCCCGAACGGTAGTAAACGATATATAAACATACATGTTTCATGAATCATTTCTTTCAAAGACTTACATTATACATCATACCACATCATGGACTATAAATGCAAGATATATATATAGGCACTCCGTTATATTCTTTACTCCGATCCTAAGTCGCAACATTCGATTATAGGTTGCTCGTAGAAACCTTCATGATTCAACCGTTACATTCATTACTTGCTATCTTACTTAAGGTGAGTTCATAGCCCTACTTTACATTACTTCAATGTTTTACAAACCCTTGGGGGGAATACATGCTATTTTTAACCGAGCACAATGTTTTTAAATTGTATGTTTGCCTGATTGTTTTGTTATCACTAAGTAACATCCTTGCCAAACCAAGATCCCTTATTATGAACCATTTAATCACTTGCGAGGGTTACTTGCAAGTGAGCGCGAATATTGTGAATAGGCCTATTGGGATTGACGAATCCCATTTGTATTGACTAAGTTCAAACAAATGCATTAATATTTGAGACATTAGGTATGACGGCAAAGTACCTACCGGGATAACTCCGCCGATTGATATTGGTACACGTTAACGTTTTGGTGTCATAAGCTTAGTGTATAATACATTTTATGGGCGTATAACAACATAGCCTACCTATTTTGCTTTCCAAACATTGGTGTGAGCCTATAACTCACACTACCAACATATTGTGTTCAAACATTAAACAAACTCTATGAATATCACTCAACCTTTGTGTTGACCTCTCAAGCATGTATTTCAGGTTCATGACGATCAAGGATGGCACGGAAAGGCACGGATACTCAAGAGGACTATAAATTTTATTATCATTCAAAACTCATTTATTATACATTGTAAACATGGAACCAATTGGGACCTCATTTTGTAATCTCTGATATTTATATAATTTGAATGATAAATCTTTTAAAACGACTCAATTGGAGTTCGTTTTCTATCATTGTGACTATTGTGCCGTCGAGTAACACCCAGTTTGAATTCCGCCGCATCCATGAATTGGGGGTGTTACAGATTGGTACCAGAGCCATGGTTATAGAGAAACGGGTCTAATTGAGACCTAAACTATAACTACAAATCACAAGCAAAAACATTTTTATAGCCTTCCACTCTCCGTGTCTTCCATCCTCCAGACGATTATGAACTTAGTAATCATGTTATGCTACACAAACATATTAGTATATTCATATATACCCATTTTGAGCATTTCCCCGAAGACATTTTTATGCTACACAAACATAATTGCATATTGATATATGTACCCTAAACATAATTGAGCATTTCCCCGTAAGCATTTTATGCTACATGAACACATATAAGTATATTGATATATACACACTAGGCATTTTATGCTACATGAACACATATAAGTATATTGATATATACACACTAGGCATTTTATGCTACATGAACACATATAAGTATATTGATATATACACACTAGGCATTTTATGCTACATGAACATATTAGTATATTGATATATAAACTCGGTTTATTTTCAATCATTTATCTAAACAATGGACTAAACATATCTGTGTATGCCTATTCTAAGGCATTTCGGCACAGCCACACTCTCCCAATCATGTTCCTACTCCAAACATTATATGTCCAAGACATTGTAACTGATTGCAATGGTCTCATTCATTTTCCAAGACATTGTGAGATACAATGGTCTTATTCATTTCCCAAGACATTGTGAGATACAATGGTCTCATTCATTTTCCAAGACATTGTGAGATACAATGGTCTCATTCATTTTCCAAGACATTGTGAGATACAATGGTCTTATTCATTTTCCAAGACATTGTGAGATACAATGGTCTCATTCATTTTCCAAGACATTGTGAGATACAATGGTCTCATTCATTTTCCAAGACATTGTGAGATACAATGGTCTTATTCATTTTCCAAGACATTGTGAGATACAATGGCCTCATTCATTTTCCAAGACATTGTGAGATACAATGGTCTCATTCATTTTCCAAGACATTGTATGATACAATGGTCTTAATCATTTCTCAAATGTTTTGAGTCACACAATGACCTAACCTACTTCCCAGACATTGTGAATTGCACAATGGTCTAACCTACTTCCGAGACATTGTGTTTTGTGCAAATGGTCTCTAGAATTATTCCATCACATCATTAATATCATTTCTTATGATATCAAAAACCCGTCACAATCTATCGATTTCAAAACAAGAAATATGAGATTTCTAAAGGACAAACTAATCCATCATCGACAAAAGCTGAACTTTCTCTACATTCATCAAAGTTTTCTTATGAAACCTTCATTATTAAAAGTTCGTGATCCTGGCCAAGTATGTTCTATTTTAGAACTACTTAAAACTTCCTTTCCATACGTATCTACCCTTACTACCTTCTATGCAATGGAATATGAAAACATACGTTACAAGTCTTGTATGGACGGGACTTGCAACTTAAGGGTTTGACATCGCCTTTGTTTAGTGAACAGTTTCCCGAAAGCAACGGACATATCAAAAGTATACCTAGTTTAGGTATTTGAAAATTTTATCGAACCTTGGCTAAATATAGACTAGTCACCTATATTTAACCTAGGGACAGTGGAATATAGTCTGACTAACTATATTCGACTTAGAATTTTCAAATACTGAGAGTAGTTGTACTAGGGTTATGTTTAGATTGATTTCCTACATGAACACGATAAACCACCAGAATACATTAAAACAATCTAGAGACACGATAATGTCTTACCACTCAGCGAAATCTTAACACCTTATTTGTGTTACCTAATTTCATTCTTGAAATTTTTCATTTATGAGATAATCCGAACTGCTATCTTGGGATAGTTATCAATTATTCTCTTCATCCTGTAGTAGTACTATCCTGTTTAGGTCCTAAGGATATCATTCCAACATAAACTTTTAAAATCTCTTAAGATTTTTAAAGCAAACTCAACATCTATACCTAAGAGTATTAATGTTAAGCATACACTACACACTTTTGTTCATCAACATATCATAACATTATCTTCACAACCGTTGGAACCACAAGCTCATTAACAGATTTTGATGCACTTTTAAAGCTCAAATCATCCTTAGTTACACCACAAGTACCCTCATCAGCTTTACATGTTTGAATATTCATCTTGTACTTTTGGAACACCAGTATCATCTCGTAATACACTACCTTGTAACTCACCGGCTAAGTATGAATGTTGTGTCGGCAATTCTTGAGTAGGATAATTTATAATGTCCTTATTTGAATGGATTGGGATGCCTTTTCATTTAAATAAAGAAATTATAAATCATCGAACCATAAGTTTATATTCCTTTAGTTACATTGTTTGGGATGCCTCTCTATGTAAATAAAGAATTATAAACAAGTGGGCTTATTTATATCCGAAATAACATAAGTATGAAGTCAACCTACATTACATTGCTCGGGTATGGCTTGATACCTACATTACATTGCTCGGGTATGGCATGATACCTACATTATATTCGCCACAAGAAATCCTATCTTTTCACCGACATCACTTCAAACCATGACATAAACACTAGGTACAACAACAGATTACCTACTATGCTATGATTGCAACGACTATCCCAATTTCCATTAGTACGAGGTTTACATTTTGGTTTTCATAATGATAGTGCAATAACAAACAAACTCATTGCGAGGCCATGTAACCATATGCATGTGCAGTCACACCGAACTCATTATGAAGCCATGTAGCCATATGCATGGGCAGCCGTACAATTCAAACAGGACTTGGTCCAACCACATGTTCAACGCTTATTCCATGATTCGATTCTTATATCAATTGCTATTGATACTTGACAACTATATCAAGTTCTATTTTGATATTCAACTACTATATCAATTCCTATTAATATTCGACTGCTATATCAATTTCCTTTGATATTCGACTATTACCATACTTTTCCTACATAAAAGTAAGCCTCATCCTACGCCATACACTGAAATGACAAATCAAACTACATCACTAGTAATTCCAGACTTTAGTCCTCATAAGTAACCACACCTTTTCATCAACACCACTCCAACATATGATACACACAGAACTTCGGGACGAAGTTCCCCGTAAGGGGTAGAGACTGTAACAATTCACATTTTTCAGGATAATTACTATTCCCGGAAAAATTTCACTATTCACTTTTACTATTCATTTTTCCCGAAACTTTCCCGAAAGTTGATTTTTATTTGATATTCTTGAGTGATAAATCATTTCCATGGCAAATTAAATTTTTGACATCCGTCAGATCATTTTCGTGAAAGTTATTAAGGAATTACATGGAATTACACGTTTTAGGGTAAAACGTCAATCAGAAATTCTACGCACAACGAAATTGGATCCCGTCAGGTGACCCCACATCGGAAAAATGTTTGACACGCTCATGATTTATTTGAGAATTAATTGTGACTGAGAAAAACATGACCAAAGACTTCCCGGCAGGTCACCCAAGCCGTACTACTCTCGCATGAGCACGCTTAACCATATGGGCGATTAACCGTTAGACCACGAAACGCGTTTCTAAGACAATTTGAGTTTTCAACTTATTAGAAAAAGTCAACATATTTTTCCCTCCTCCATTGACCAAAAATCATCCCTTGATGTTATAAGTCATTTCGTGATTTTTAGGCTTACGGTTTGATGTCTAAAAGACATTTAATACCAACCGACACTAGACTGAGCCCAGTCTAGACATTATAAGTCATTTTAAATCATTTTTATCACATTAGAAAAGTAACATTTTACTTTTCTCAATTTTACGCAATATTCGTACGTTTTACGTATTACGCGTTTTAGACCCGTGTTTCCAGTTTTTAGCAGGGTTTACCACCCAAATGGAACCTACCACTCATTTTATATTTTATTATGGAACATATGGACATGTTTATCAAAACTTTCAAGTTCCATAATTTTACGACACCCGGTTTTACGTTTTGAGGCTTAATCATTTACGATTGGCATTTCCCGGAGTCAAAACTAGCTCCATAACTTGGATAATATCATCCAAAGTCCAAATCTTCCTCCCCAAGCCTTGCAAACCGCCATAGGGGGGGAGTCACCATGGTGTGGCTTGATCTTGACCATTGATCTCTAAGATCGTTACATGTGTTCAACTTGGTGAGCAAGTGTTGACAAGTCAACATTTCTAACCTCCTCCAAGCCATATAAATACCCTCCTCCCTCTCCTTGGCTGTCCCTCATCACACACACACCCACACCATCTCATTTTCTCATTCTCTTCAAGTTTCATGCAAGATTCAAGTGCTAGTTCAAGGTAGAAACCCTAGATAGGTTATCATTCATCAAACACTTCCATAACCTCATATACTTGGTGATTTCTCTTGAGTTTGAATCCACTCAAGTCACCTCAACCTTCATCATCCATCTTTCAAGATTACAAGGGTAGAAAGATTGCATGAAGTGAAATGGGTTGAAGCAAGTCTATCAAAGTCCTATCCTTACATGTTAACTTCCTTTCATCTTTGAAAGCCAAAAGTTGTGAGCCAAACCCTAACTTGATTCTTGTTAAATAATAATGTTCATGTTATTTACATGTTATTCTTGCTATATTATGTCTTGTAGTTATGTCCATGATGTATAAAAGTGAGCAAAACAAGTTATTGTTATTGATTGACAAGATAAGTTACTAAAACAAGTAAACTAGTGACTTTCTTGGTAAGACCTGATCAAAATGGTAAAAATATGATGTTGGATCATTACATATTACAGTAGAGGACTTAACAAGGAAACCGTAGCAACTTGAACCACCCAAAACGAGTATACGAGTCAAAAGTTACGCCCATTTGAAGTTACCAAAACTTTGCGGCAAACTGCCAAATACCATTCTGATCAAATTTGGGTTTTGAAAGTCCCACTTCTGCTCCGATTCATCAAAAAGTTAAAACACGAAAGTTGTCCGGAACGCCGTTTTCGTTCAGGAACAAAGAAGCTCGAGACCTAAAAACACTTTCCGAGTGATAAAATTCTTCAAATTCTAAACAGCCCATTTTTTAGGCGAAAGTCACAAGATTATGGTTATACTTTGAAAGGAACAAGAGGTCTTATGACCTATAATCAAGACCACAACCATGGCTAGAGCCAAGGTTGTGTCTCATGACCTTGAAACAAGGACCAAAGGTCATGGCTAGGCCATGACGAAATGACCATACCAACTTTCATAGGCGTAAACATGAAACAAAGAGTTGACGAGAACTTGAACAAGCAATTTGGATTTACTTCACTTAAAAGGGAACCATGAGATATTACCAAGAGAAAATGGTCATACAAAACTTATGAAACATACCCTAATAACAATCTTCATGTACTAATAAACTTTCCTAAGTTTATTCAAATATCGGACATGTAACCTTTCGGATCAAAACTTATATCTATATATTTCATCAACTACTACAATAGTAGGGAGCCTCATGTGAGGAGTTCATTATGTAAGCCGTCGAGTTGAGTTGTGGATTTATGAGTTAAAGTGTCCTGGCTCCTCGAACGCTTACTAACATGACTTCTGAATTATGTCGGCCCGAACGGTAGTAAACGATATATAAACATACATGTTTCATGAATCATTTCTTTCAAAGACTTACATTATACATCATACCACATCATGGACTATAAATGCAAGATATATATATAGGCACTCCGTTATATTCTTTACTCCGATCCTAAGTCGCAACATTCGATTATAGGTTGCTCGTAGAAACCTTCATGATTCAACCGTTACATTCATTACTTGCTATCTTACTTAAGGTGAGTTCATAGCCCCACTTTACATTACTTCAATGTTTTACAAACCCTTGGGGGGAATACATGCTATTTTTAACCGAGCACAATGTTTTTAAATTGTATGTTTGCCTGATTGTTTTGTTATCACTAAGTAACATCCTTGCCAAACCAAGATCCCTTATTATGAACCATTTAATCACTTGCGAGGGTTACTTGCAAGTGAGCGCGAATATTGTGAATAGGCCTATTGGGATTGACGAATCCCATTTGTATTGACTAAGTTCAAACAAATGCATTAATATTTGAGACATTAGGTATGACGGCAAAGTACCTACCGGGATAACTCCGCCGATTGATATTGGTACACGTTAACGTTTTGGTGTCATAAGCTTAGTGTATAATACATTTTATGGGCGTATAACAACATAGCCTACCTATTTTGCTTTCCAAACATTGGTGTGAGCCTATAACTCACACTACCAACATATTGTGTTCAAACATTAAACAAACTCTATGAATATCACTCAACCTTTGTGTTGACCTCTCAAGCATGTATTTCAGGTTCATGACGATCAAGGATGGCACGGAAGGGCACGGATACTCAAGAGGACTATAAATTTTATTATCATTCAAAACTCATTTATTATACATTGTAAACATGGAACCAATTGGGACCTCATTTTGTAATCTCTGATATTTATATAATTTGAATGATAAATCTTTTAAAACGACTCAATTGGAGTTCGTTTTCTATCATTGTGACTATTGTGCCGTCGAGTAACACCCAGTTTGAATTCCGCCGCATCCATGAATTGGGGGTGTTACACAAACGGTCTCTGTACTTTCAATAAGGAACTGTATGGACCTTGTGTAAGATTGACCCATAACAGGAGGTTTCGGGTAGAAAGATTTGGAGCAATAGAATGAAACTCAAATCATCAAGAATTTAAGGAATATTGCAGCATAATAAAGTATCTTTCTTAACTATTACCCATTTATGAAATATAATGGATTCACACAATGAACTAAAAAGGCAGAGTGTTTGGGAAGTTAAACACGAGAACTTACACAATTGGAGATGAAAGAACTTGTATGAGACGAGAGATAAGAGTGAACTCTCATATTGTCCATGAATTAGGAGTGGGAAATCCAATGCAGTGGCCTTTGGAGTGGCATACAATATAATCCTAAAGTTACAAGCAACACAGAGCCTGTAATCCTTTGTGAAAAGATGCAGCGGTATGGGAAAAATCAAAAGGTAAAGAATTTGTATTTGTTGATAAACATTTATGGAAACTTATTAGAACTCAGACTCCAAAAGTGCAGTGGTTTACCTAGGTATGGTACTCTCGGTGTAATCCTAGCTATATGTAGAAGGAAAATAGAAGCCACTATCATTATAGCTCACTTTGAGAGGAGACTCAAAAGTAGATTCGTGTAGTGGTAATTTGTAGACAAAGTAACTTGCATAGGTCGTATAAGGTGATAGCACTTCGGGTTTTATTTCATTAACAAGTTCAAATTTGTAAGCCAGCAGTTATTACAAGGACTTCTCCAAATTTGCAGATACAAGAGAATCATCTAATATGTAATTTATTCAGAAAGTTTTTAAGGCATCCGAGTAGTTGATGCCAACTAATGTGTTCAGTTGTTTATTGTTTATTGTTTAACAGGTGGACTTGCTAGATTTTTTTATAAAAAAGAAAGGTTCTATAAGTGCTTTCTCATTCATTACGGATATAAAATTGAGCGATTGGTCAAAACATATGTGAACTTTAAACAGTGAAAAGATTTAAATGGAGTGGAATTCATCAAAGGGAGATTTCCATGCCATCACGCACCAAACCAAAGTTCTATAATGGTTTGGCATACCGTAGGGAACAAAATCCAGCATTATGGATTCTCTTTTGAAGCTTTACATAATTGATTGCTTATGTTCTTGAGTCTTTTCGGGTTTATTGGGATTCAGTAATCATGCTTCATAGAACTGTTATAACAAAGAATCCACTTCTATGTAGCATGATAACATGAGTACTATTGGAGATTCGCATAACTATATCTAGCATAGATGCTTTTATGAAGCTAGATTTTAAGTATCCTCAAGTTACAAGCATCTCAGAGCCAATTTTATATCCTGTGTGAAAAGCTACAAGCATGAAATAACTCAAAAAGTAAATAAGTCCCAGAATTCTTATGAATAGAAATTCAAGAGGAGTTACAAGCACAGGACAAGTGCATTGATGGTATGCAGTAATAATTGTGAAACACATTGTCAACTTTTTCTCAACTGCACCTTTGCACTGTGGGTCAACTGGCTAACGATGGGTCTCAATGGGATAGCTTATGACTTACAAGATGTTAATGATATTTGTGTAAACTGGATTAGAACATTGTGTAGGTTTCATTATTAACCCTTCAAATATGGATTAACATGGGAGTTTTCCCTGGGATCCGGTGTGAATATGTACATCTAATTGGTAATTAATATATTTCACACATGTACTAAATATTATTTGATTTTAGAGCTGGTCATAATCTTCTTTGGCATACCATGGGTTATGAATTCCATCATTTAAAGCTGTATTTTTCAAGTCCTTTATGATTTCTAGATTTTAAAACTTTATTTCAGTTTTATCTCATTTTCGGTTAAAAATATCATGACTTCAAAATCAGAATATGTAAAATTTGGCAGAACTTGCCAACAATACACGTTGTTAGTTGGCTGCAAGAAAAATACTCATAAAGCGTTTGTTTCAAGACAAATGTTTTACAATAATCTGCTACAATGTATATAAATGGTTCAGGTATCTTGATAAAAATGTGTATGACATAATTTGTTTTTGCAAATAATAAGTACCCGATTTTTATTTGCAATTATTAGCCTCAAATTCCTATGTGGTTGAAAACTAACCTAATTAATCTTGGTTTTAGTGTTTGTTTGGCAAATTTTTAGCCCAATGTGGATACATATGCAGAAGACATAAACATGTTCAAGAAAACTGGCAAGAAGATAGAGAAAGAACCTTGATTTGGGTAAAGAGCACCAAGTAGATTGACCTTCCATTCTTAAGCAAGACGCTCTAGTTAATAGCATTAAACATTTCTTCTCATTTTTATCAAGATAAGAGCACTATCAATAAAGAAATATGTATATGTAAGTAATTGTTTAGAAATTCTAAAATAATTTCCTATGAACAGGTGAAACTGCGTTCGTAGGCTGCATAATTGCTACATAATATACCTCTTGAGGAGTGTCTTTATTGAATTGGAACCATTTTCCAAGACATGAGCAGAGATTCTTCTTCATTTTCCACTTTTTAGTATCGCTTGATAATTTCAGTATACCTGAATCTGATATGGTTTGTGTATCCTCTACCTTGTCATCCTCTAACATTGGATCTTCCACCTATCATCAAATATAAACATATATCAGACATTAATTGGCCGTTGTTGCCCCAACCTCCATTTCAAAAGGCGATGAAGTGAAAGCTATGGGAAACTCATTAAGTAGAATGCATCTAACATCTTACACGCTTCCCATGTGGTAGCTATATATTAAATCAGTTCTTTTGGTAGTTCCCATTGTTAGTTTTAACTAAATTTCAAATTCTTTTAGCTGTTCATCAGATTACTTGATAATAACCACATTTTGGATCATGATTGATATTAATGAGTCTTTTTAAATTTGGAATGAAGATAATGTAAATAACTAAATTAAAGCAAAAACAACATTGGCTATAATTAGTTTAATACTTTCTATTGAAATTTATCTTTTCTCCATAGTTAAAGTTTCATGTAATTTGTGTATTTTATGAAATTCAAATTGAATTCAACAGGTAGCAGGTCAACCCAACCCGCCTGAACCACTTTGACCCGAAAAATTTTATTTTTATTTTTTAAATGACCTGCTTTGACCCAAACAAATTTCTACATATTCCCGACCAACCCTAATCTTATTAACTGGTATTTGTCAGCTTACGATTTCCAGGGGCTGAAATAGGATGCCTTCTACTCTGTCTATATTGGTTCCGGAATTTTCAAAAATAATTTCAAGATCAACAATACTCCCATCGCTAGTGAATTGATACAATTCAGCCATATACAATTTATCTTCTTTTCTCTCATTTGCAAGGTACACAACAGAAGTTGTTGCCTCCCCTCTTAATTTGTACTTGAGGTCTACGTACACTTGTTCATCACTTGAGTAACAGTCGTATACAAGGTTCACTGTGTATGTGACTGATGGGGACAGAAACTGAGCCTTCACATGTGTTTTGAATCCCTTATCATTTGTTTGATAAAGGCCCTCTGGAAATCTGCATGAAGAAGAAGAAGAAGCAAAGAATGATGCATCAATTTATACATACTTTTGAAACAATAGGGATAAGTCAGAGTATGACAAGTCACCTTGACCGCCAATTAGACTCATATCGAGGAGTGGAATCTTCATTTGGAATCAAACAGTCTTCTATGGATATCATGTGACAGTGTTCTCCTTTCTCATTAAGTGAGAACCACTGCATAATTAGAAAGTTGGGAATTAGTTCTACTCAGATTATCTTTACAAATAGACATAGCCAATTGAATACCGTTTTATATCCGTTAAGGTGGACTCCTATGGATAGAATATGTTTAAGTTCATCAAGGGATGTGTAGAAGAGAGATTGTGAGGCAGCCTTGACTATGTATTGGTACTCTTCAAACACTGGAAGTTGCACCTATATAATGACATATCCAATCAGTTAAGTGTCATTTTTTCTTTACATCTTGTATAAATAACATAACAATTGACAATAAAGTGCTTACTTTTTCTTCAGATGGTTGGAACTCAATGCCTACTACTAGTAAAGTGTTCCAACGTTCTTCAAACTCAAATTGAAGGTCTGCAGTTGTGTGTTGTTGGGTTGTAAAGTGATAGAATGGAACAATGAACCATCCATCTTCTCTCATATATGATGGGTAAATTGTGCAAACTTTTGCCTCTCCATCTATTTTGTATCTCAGATGGCTATATGAATTGACATCTGATTGATCTTTATATCGGAAGACAAGGTGGAGGGTGTATGAGATATGAGGTGTCAAGTATTCACCTCTCACACGTGCTTTGAATCTATCTTCATATTGGTAACATGTCCCCCCTGGAAATCTGCATAAAGAAGAATAAAGGCAGCAATTAATTAGAGAAAAAGGATGGATAAAGTTACTGAATACCAGCAAAAGGGATAAAATAAGAGACCTTGAATTAACAATATCAAAATCAGATGGATCTTTTAAACAGTAGTGGGCTTCAATTCCATCGATATAGGCTTGAATGTAAATCCTTTCAATGTGTTCCCCCTTCTCATTTATACACAGCCACTGCACATCCAATTAAAAATAAAGTCGTTTACAATACGAGAATCAGGGCATTAATTGGGTCAGACCTTTTAGATTTGGGTCAAGGGAATTGGGCCCAAGTCTAGTGGGTAAGTCTTTGTTGTTGATAACAATGATCCATTTTTTGTTTTGTGTTAAGTTTTTAATAGATTTTGAGTAAACTAAATCACTTATTATCTTTTTTTCCTAAAAAGATGAACACACTTGAGATGTCATTTTTTAAAAAAGTACATGAAATTGGATTAAATTTGATGACTCAATTTTGACACATTTTAGATGTCATTTTTAACAAACCGAGTCATATTGGTTTTATAAGTAGAAATACATATGTAGTTGAGTATATATACAATTTACCATTTTGAAAGTTTAATAAAAAAGGGTCAATGACTTAAATAGATCAAAAGAAATAATAATAATAATAAAAAAAATAAAAAAATCCACTGCACAGACTATGGTCTATGTTTTGAGGAAAAAAATCCATATATATACTGCACAACCCTTTTTTTTTTCTTTTTTCTTTGCTCGATTCCATTTTTATTTTTTGCTTGACATCACTATAATTTTGCTCGAATCCACTTTTGGAAGAAAAAAAAAGTCGAGCGTCTATGGGCCGAAATCAACTTTCTTTGGGTCTATTTAAATAATTAAGTAAAAAAAAAAAAAAAAAAAAAAAACAAGCAACATTAGCTAATTATTTACCTTTTTGCCCCTGTTAAGGAGGACTCCTTGGGAGAGAAGCACTTTCGATTCTTCTTCTGTGAATCTGTAGAACAGAGGAGGAACCACACCCCTAACAATCTCTTGGTTTGCTGTGACGACCTGACGTTCCATCTATGGAGCATACATATATTGGACAATATTACACGACCAGGAAAGAAAGATCCTAGCTATTACTCAAAGTATGTAAATGATGTAGATAGAAAAATCGGCATTTGCCAGCTTACATTTTCCAAGGGACGGAACTCGATGCCTTCTATGTAAAATTCACCCGAGAGACCACAGTCTTCCAAGAAAATTTCAAGATCTAGAATACTCTCCTCGGTGTTGTTAAACTGATACAGTTCTACCACCAACTGTTTACATTCGTTCTTATCTGCAAAGTGCAGAATTGAAATTTTTGTCTTCCCTTGTATTTTGTACCTGACGCCTACATATTTTTGTTTCATCCCCTCTATTTCACTAGCGTGTAAAACAAGGTTTAAGCCGTATGTGACATCTGGTGACAAGAATAATGGAGTTGTCACACGTAGTTTGAATTCCATGAGACGTGTCTTGTAGCAACCAACTGCAAATCTGAATGTAAAAGCAGCAAGGAATGATTACATTACCGTCAATCTGACACGTATTTTGAAAATAGATTAAAAACGAAAGCGATTAGTAGGAGGAAGCAAAGTCACCTTGACTTTTCCTTAGACGAGTATCGATCACTGTAATCTCTGTTTGGATCATCTAAACACAAATACTCTTCTATGGATACCATTACATGATGTTCTTCCATGTCATTTAATGATAACCACTGTCCACAAATATTTAGAGATTAATTACAAACGTACAGGCTTTGAATGAGATGCTTCAATGGAAGTCGGAATCGAGTACATGTTTATCATAAGTTCATAACCAAACATAAGGTCATGTTTAGTGAGCGAATCTTTGTGTTGATGACAAATTTTTATGTTTGGTTTTGAAATAGAAAATAAATAACATGGAGTAACTTATCAATAGTAGAAGTTAATCACTGATTTTCTACTTTTAGTAACATATCTAAAATTTCTACCTCAAACTAATCTTGCCAATAATAATAAGCGTTGACGAGAACGATCTCCAAAGTTATGTAACTTATTAAACTCACTGAGTATTTTTTACTTATTATATTCAATGATTTACAATGAAACATTAATTTTTTAATGAAAAAAAAAAAAGAAAATAAAAAGAAAGAATCTAAACGAAAACTTAAATTTAGCTAGATGTGAAACTTGAATGGCTATAAATGAAAACGTGTTTTATATATCGTTTAGCTAATAGACGTATCACTGAATACTTGAGTGCAGAAAACCTTTTTTTACACTTTATGGAGAAAAAAAAAAAAAAAAAAAAAAAAAAAAACTCACAAGAAATCCTTTCTAAATTATTGAAATGCACCTCTAAAAAACATTGCATTGTAGTGGGAAATATATCGTTTGCAATCTTTATTTGGTACTGTTCCTATCTATTTCTACAAATAAACTATAGCAAAGTCCATTTCTCCAAAGATATAAATTAAAGAAAAGTAGCTAATTACCATTTCTCTAAAGATATAATCTAAAGCAAAGTAACTAATTACCGTTTTACCCCCATTAAGGAGGACCCCTTTGGAGAGAAGCTCTTTGAATTCCTCCAAGGAACTGCGGAGCAGAGGATCTACTGCAGCATTAGCTATCTCTATATACTCTTTGGGTAGCACCTGCATTTGAAGTGCAATCTCGAGTTTTTCCAAAACAAGAGACATCGTTGGCCGTTCTTCACGAGCTTTGTGTAAACATTGAAATGCAATGTCTGAAAATGTTTTCAAGGAACTCCGGTCCATTTGTTGCATTAGATCTTGCAAGATAATCTCATCTAACTTATTCTCTTCGTAGCTTTTTTTCCACAAAGGCACATAAACCTTTAACTGACCCCTGATAGATTCAAAACATAGTTTCCCAGACAAGACTTCAAACAAAACTACCCCAAAAGAGTACACATCCGACTCTTTCGTTAGGGAATACGTCTCCATATATAATGGATCACAATACCCAGGGGTACCTACTGCATTAGTAATAAGAAGCGAATACTGCTGATGAGCCGGACCCATCTTTGAAAGCCCAAAGTCAGAAACCTTCGCTGTCATATTCTTGTCAAGTAGGATATTAGCACTTTTAATGTCACAGTGCAATACTCTTTGCTGTGTCCCATTTGGATCATGCAGGAAGCTCAGTCCCTTCGCAGCGTCAACGCATATCCTTAGACGCTGCGTCCAAGTGAGAGCAGCGGAACTTAACAAGCGATCGAGACTTCCACCAGATGCATACTCGTAAATGAGGATCATCTCACCCCCTTGGCAGCAAAATCCCAGGAGAGATATCAGGTTTTCATGCCTATAACATGAAAGCATTCTGATTTCTTTGAAAAACTCAGGGTCGCCTTGTCCGTATCTACGATCAAGGCGCTTAATAGCAACCAGACATTTCTCTTCTGATTGAGAGTGAGACAATTCTCCTACATACACTTTTCCAAAACCACCTCTTCCGATAACCTTGCTATCATCAAAGTTGTTGGTGGCTGATATGATATCTTCCAGTTGGATTTCAAGATGTTTGCACTCAGTCACAAATGATGCCATTGTTAGCTGATCAAATAATAATGGGAAAGATTAAATTAATTGTAGAAAAAGAAGTACTGAAAATGATTTTAATAAGGGCGCAGATTTGAATGCGATTTATTTGCTGTGACTGGTTCAATAAAAGAAATTGCCTTTATATGATGAGAGCACATTAAAGTTAATTTCAAGAAAAAAGAAAGTCACTTAACAACGGAAGCTTGGCGAGAGTGGATATGATTAGATATGGTTTACCTAACACGTACACTCAGATGAAATAATTATAATGAAATTTCAATGTGAACGTGAACCTGATAAGACACTACAAAAGCAAAAAGATGTACTGAAAAAGGAAATGTGAATGGAAGTGGGACACCAATAATTTCCATTAGTGTCACTTCAGTGATGAAAGGTGAGCACTTAATTTAAAGAAAAAGCTGAAAGAATAGTCACAAAGGATGCCATTGTTAGTTGATTAAATAATAATGAGAATATCAATTCATTGAAAATAGAGCACCACAAATGTTTTGTAATAGTTCTCTAATAGAAAACTCACAATTCTCCTATACTGAAAGATTTTTAGAAAATTGAGAAGAAGTAAACACTTGAAGGCAGAGAAAGATTGGTTTCATGATTTTAATGCAGCACTAACCCAAATGCATTGAAGGTGTTGTACATTTGGGCATGTCTGGAATAAAAAATGCTCATTTTTATCCCATCAATTCTCAACAACGCATGATAACATAAAGGCATGAAGCAATTTAAAAAACAATACATAGGCTGAAAAACCAATTTCAAATAACATCAAAGATAACCAAGTTACAGAGTTGCAGATGGCAGATATGTATAATGATGGTTGTAATAGCTAGACTGGATAACTTTAATCAGTTAGTAAAGTATGGAAATGGGTCAAAATAGGTCATTTTTGGTACGGGTCTACGAGTCAGCCTGGCCCGTTACATACTTGGTGTAAATCCTGGAATAACTAAATACAAAAAAAAAAAAAAAAAAAAAAAAAAAAAAAAAAACTATTCAAAAATTAGAAATCCAAAAACAGCATTAATACAACAATATTATATTTTCTTAAATGTATCATTTTTTGAGGTAGAATACAAATTCATTTTGGCCAGCCAGCTTTCGACAAGTTAGATCTAGACACGTTATCTTTAGGTTAAGTTTTTATTTATTTTCATTAGTAAATGAGAATCAATCCAATTAACTCTCTTAACACGGAAAATACTTTAAATTTACTTCTAATTAACTTTTTATTTAGTGTTGCTACTTTAAGTCGGGTCATTAACACTGGGCCACTGGGGCAACATACCATGTGCGTATGTAGACAATAATAGATGATAAAATTGGGACCTGATGCTCAAAGGCAGACCTTTTTGTGGGGTCAGTGTAGATGCCTTAATGACATGATTGCATAAGAAAACTTTTTAGCTAGGCCCAAACACAATGCACAATTATTTTCTGGGTGCATGTATCACATGATTGCATACAGAGTTGTAAATATCGGTCTTGGCGGCCGATATATCAGTGATATATCGCTTATCGGCGGTTGACCGATACGATATTTCACTTATCGGTCAAATTTATCGGTTTGGTCAAAATCGGTTATATCGGTCATATCAGTCAAATATAGGTCAAATTTATCGGTCAAATTTATTGATCCAGGTTCTTTCCAGTCAATCAGTCATATATTGGATTTAATTGGAGCACTTTGATATTATACCAGGTTCTCTCTTTTAAGTTACAAATATAATTTATGTTTTGTTTTGTGTCACATATGTTGCATTTCAAAAATATACATAAATTTCTTTATAATTTATGGTCTCCGATATATCACTGATATATCGCCGCCATATCAGTCTTGGCGCTTGGCGGTTGTCGACCGCCGAGGTACCGCCGAGCGATATTTACAACACTGATTGCATACAAAAATTTATGTGTCGAGGTTTTAAGCACTAAACAAATAGTGATGTGTCCAGATTCCAGATAACCTAATTTTGTCAAAAACAATACTCCTAATTAAATACATTCAGTTTGAGTTAAAAAATTGAGGTGGTTAGGATGTCCATTTATTTGACATTAAAGTTTTGATACTTAACACGTTGGATAATCAACCTTAAGGAGTTAAGGGTGTAACTGTTAGTTTATGAACATAATTAATAGTTGTGTGTTAGGATCGAACTCGAGATCACGGGATTGCACACTTTACGTATGAAGAGTAAATGAATAATTATTTATAAATGTTATATATAATTATTAATAAACACAAAATGAGTAACGACCGTTAGTATTTAACGGAGAATGATTAACGACCGTTAGACAAAGAAAAGGAAAGTAATACTTGTGAATAATTGGAATGTCGAGAAGGTTCCGAAATCCTTAGGGATGTCCATAACCGATCGGCCATAAGGGGGATTCCACCTCCTCAATGCCTTGGACTCCAAGTTATCACTAGTATATAAACAAACCCAAAAATTCATTGTTTCCTACAACTTGTACACATAGTTCTTGGTGTTTTTTCTCTCTTTCTTTTCTTGTCCAAATAATCGATCCATCTAAACCTTTTATAAAGGGATTCGCTTTTAGTAAAGCTCAAAATAGTTTTGTGTTTAAATTACTTGCATAATCTTTTACTTGAATTAGTACGTGTGTACAAGAACATGATACAATCACACTATTGATTGTATCTTGGATTGAATAACAAAAGGGTAAGGGGTTATTCTTACAATCCACATAAACCCTAATTAGGGTTCTTAAGTTGAAGATTGCATTTGATTCTTATTCGGGCTAGAATAACAAAGGTGTGTTTACTTTTATATTTGATTAATTAATTACATGTTATATGATCTTGTTGTAATTGCTTCTGCTATGCTCACTTGATGTGTTTGGTTTATTTATATGATTGTCATGATATTATAATTCCAACAGTGGCATCTAGAGCCGTTATAATGTGTAATTAATTATCGAAACACATAAAAATTGAATCTTGATTCGTTTAATTACATGTTTTTAGGGTTTTTTGATTCCTAACCCTAATTTTTGTATTAGGTCGATTGACCTATTAGGGTTTTAGGGTTTTGTTTTTGATTTTTTTTTAATTTGATTAGAAACCCTAGGATGTCATGTAATTGGTTATGCGTTTTAGTAAACGATCTTGGTGCAATATGTTAATTGTTAAGCATAATCCATGAAAAGTGCATGTTTGCATGGATTTTATTGTGTGATAATTTAAATTGTTTAAATTAAAAATATGAATTAATTGTTAAGTTATATCGAAACATGTAAATATATTAATAGATGTCGAATTGGGGAAGACTCCAATATTAAGTAATCAATTACGTGCTATGTGGTATTTGTTTAGTTTTGGCTTATGCAATCGATTTATCGATGTACGTGGTTCTTTTTCCTTTGAAGAAGAAAGCCATAATTGAATAAATGCGTTATACAACTAGTTTGATTATTAATAGGATTATTGAATATATTTTGCATGTGGCTACATGTTTATACATATTTAATTGTTATGTTATGTATATGTTTATTTGGTTGTTTTATTTTTTATTAGTATTACTTGTTTTTTGTTTATTATTATGTAAGACATGTTTATAAACGGAAAAGGGTAATTTTGAATAGAAAAATAATATGGACTAAATAAATGGCAAAATTGTTTTGGTTTTTAAGAGTTTAAATTTCAATGGATTGGTTGATTGATGTTTTTATACGTAATGGTTAACTAGGCCCGACCGAAGTTTACACACTACAAGATGGGTATAAGGTTGGCTTCGCATTAAATTGTGGCCTTAGATAGACAACATTCTGTCTTAACGCTCGTTTGTGTGTAAATTAGACTTACCGAACAACCATTACATGTACACTGTCATCTTAAGGGTGAATTGACCACAATTCCATAATGATTATCCGAAACACTAAGCTTTAAGGCTTATGCAAAAGTACGATATAGTGGACGATAATTGTTGGTAATTCTTTAATTGGTGAACCCGATACCTCAATCAAAACTTTTCTATTTTACTCTTAGTGAATTGGTAATAAAAATGTTTTATAAAACCAATGTTATGAAGTTGTATGCATGCTTCTTCATACATTATTTTGATTACACGTCAAAATTAATACCCTTATAAAATTAAGTCGAATGCCATCTAATTAAGAACACTTGAAGTGTTAGTTTACATCATGTGAGAGCTTGGCTAGATTGCAATGGAAAGGTAAATTTCATAATTTCATTGCTAGCAGATCAACTGATGTAATGGATTTATGAGTTTACAGTTTTTAAGTTAGACAACTTAAATTGAGTAGGAAGTGAGAGCTTGGACTTAAGGCATTAAGATGGGGATGAAACATGCTTACATTACAAAGGTTTTGTGAATGTAAATCCCATAATGACCTAGGAATTGCAATATGATATTGGCAATTATTGTTCGACAATTACCTTGTTGAATACTATCATTACTAGCAGATCAACTGATGTAATGGTATTATGTCAATTAGGATCCTAGCTTTAAGAAAATACTATGGTTTATATGAATATTTACCAATGGGTAATTTATTTTCTTAAAGATCTAATTATCGAAAATACTGAAATTGAATTTTGTAATTCGTTTTAATGTATTAATGCAACGTTCGAACCGTAAACGCACTTTGGGCTTTGGTAAATTGATCTAGTTCTGTTTTCAAACAAATGTTTGATTAAGAAATATTTACTTAAAAGACAAAAGAAGTCTCCTTTCTATGAAAGAAGAGTGAGATACAATCCTATTTCTTTTCATGAATGAAAAGGATAATAGGAATATTAGATATGTCTAAATCCTAATATAACTCATAGCAAATTTTTAATAGTTAAGAAAATTGCGCATATTTTCCATAGGGATTTTATCATCCTCATTCGATGATTAAATTCTTAATAACAAATATGATATTTGGTTAACAGAAAATTATGTATGAAATTTTATGAGTTATTATAATTAGAAGCTAGACTAATTACCGCAAAATGGTAAAAAAGACAAACTAGTTGTTTTGACTATTTAAGAGGTACTACATACATTGTAGGATGGTAGACCTGTTAAGGAAGAAATTGCATGCCCAATTTTTCAAGTTAATAGCATTTGGTGGATAGCCCATCATTTACATAGTAGGATACACTCTTTAGTGCATAAGTAATTGTTACGTATGGACATTCAAAGGTGTAGGAAAATTAAAAGCACACTATTTTCTTTCACTGGATATGAAACATTTACAATGTTGTCAAATTAAGTGGGAGCATTGTATACTTATTACTGAATAAGGAATTATTGTAATGATCTTTAATTCAGTTGGAGTTACAAGCTTTGATATCTTGGTAGCTAAAGATATTACTTTTCAAGTGTAGACACTCACACTTTTAAGGATAGTCTTGTACGTTTCCTTACTAGACATTGTTGTTCTATAACTGCTTGTTATGCTAAAATCTATGACACAATCATATTGATCACATAAACAAATGCATGGCGTGTTGTTTATCAACTATATGAGGTTGTTCCATGCAAAAGTGGGAGAAATGTTATCTTTAATGTGTGCAAGAAACAACTCATAAAGATATGATTTAATGGATTCTCTTGACTGCAAGGTAAGAGAATTACATTCTAATATGAATTACACTAATCTAATTCAAGAAACACTTGGTGTTACAATTTACGTTATGTGAGAGCTTAGCTAGATTGCAACATCAAGGTGAATTTCATATTTTCATTACTAGCAAATCAACTGATGTAATTGAACTATGAGAATTAACAGTTTCTAAATTAGATACCTATTAGAACATGTGTCAATAAGATATTAAGACTACTTGAATTTGTATATTTATGAATTCATGGAATGACATGAATTAATAAAAGTAATCTAATGCTGCTTCAATCTGAATATTTATGTGTTCTTGGAATGACATAAATAAATGAAGAAATAATGTTGTTTACATTATTGTGAAGTAATAAATTAACTTGAAATTATTATTGAAACCAAAAGATGGTGTTCATAATTACTTTAGTTAAACATGTTATATTTAATTGTAAAGATATAAACATAAAGTCTTTTAATTGTTATAAGACTTATAATAAGTATATCTTATTGACACAGAAAATTATGTATGAAATTTTATGAGTTATTATAATTAGAAGCTAGACTAATTACCGCAAAATGGTAAAAAAGACAAACTAGTTGTTTTGACTATTTAAGAGGTACTACATACATTGTAGGATGGTAGACCTGTTAAGGAAGAAATTGCATGCCCAATTTTTCAAGTTAATAGCATTTGGTGGATAGCCCATCATTTACATAGTAGGATACACTCTTTAGTGCATAAGTAATTGTTACGTATGGACATTCAAAGGTGTAGGAAAATTAAAAGCACGCTATTTTCTTTCACTGGATATGAAACATTTACAATGTTGTCAAATTAAGTGGGAGCATTGTATACTTATTACTGAATAAGGAATTATTGTAATGATCTTTAATTCAGTTGGAGTTACTGTCACACCCCCAAAATCGGGTCCAGCGGAAGCATACGTGTAGCTGGGGTGTAACTCTATCGGTATCACAACACAAGCACAAAAATGGTTTTCACTTTAATCATTTAGAATAAAATCGTTTAATCAAAAATGTTGAATTTACATCGTTAAAAGTAGTGCGGAAGTAGGCCCTTAAAATAGTTTAAAACGGTCCCCATATAAATAATCAGAGTCTTCTATGACCATGCCATGCCCTGCCAAAACCTCCTGTAGCGTGCCATAGGTTAAAACCTGAAAATACATGCTAAAGTGTCAACACGAGGTTGGTGAGTTCATAGGGTTTGTTTAACAAATAAAGTTTATAGGAAAAATGATCACACAGCAAAGGCATCGTAAATCCACTCAGTTACAAGTCCCGCCATAAGAGACTTGTAACCTGTGTGTTCACAACCCACTGCTAACATATATATAGTAAGATTAAGACATGTATAAGTTCATCACAACAGTTAAGCAATTAGTCGTGAGTCTACACTTCATCTCCGAAGACCTCACGCTTGTATGTATGTCTCAATGGTTGTGTCCAGCAACTTAATCTGGGGCCATTGGAAGTCTCAATGGTTGTGCCCAGCAACTTAATCTGGGGCCATTGGAAGTCTCAATGGTTGTGTCCAGCAACTTAATCTGGGGCCATTGGAAGTCTCAAGAATACACCATCACAGTTTAGTATAACACAGTTAAGAATAGCACAATCACGTATGTATGAAATCAAGTATAAAACAATCAAGTATAAAGCAATCAAGTATAAAAGTTTTGAGTATCAAGAAAGTATGTTTTAGGTATTTATACTAGTAAGCAAGTAGTTGAGCATGTATCTCCCCCAAATAGTTAAAACAAGTATAAAAAGAGTAAAAGCGGGGCTATGACTCACCTGGTGCGATAGCTACGATGACAAAAGTGGATACACAGAAATGAGGTTCGATCTCTAACCGCAACCTAATATGAATGATAGTGATCTACTTAGATCATGAAAGGATGTAATGAATGCACATGCACATGATACCTATACCACTCGTAACTTGGAAATAAATGTTATAGTCAAAGTAAAGTATTTTCCATACTTAAGAAAAATAAGTCCAACTAGAATAATAAAAACTTGTCGTAATATATCGTATATAAAAACGTTAGTGTTATATTCCTCGTTTTGAAAACCTTAAGATATCGTCTAGTAGTCGCATAAATAAACCTTGAGTCGTACGTATTTGATTAATTAAAAATAAACTCCTTGAATAAGAAATCTAGAAAATATTTTATTTAGTACGTAGTTATATTATTTTCTAGTAGTGACTATATATATATATAGTTTTGACGATTGTAAAACATGTATAACTTGGTCGTTTTAAGCTCATTTTACTCGTTCTTTATATCCCCGGAATCGTCTTAACCTATACTAATATATTTTTGATAGCTCGGCCCCACTAGGTTACGTCTAACGTCTCTATTTGTCCAACAAAAATCGTCCAACAGCATGCAGTTTTTCAGAAAACTAGTTTTCGTCAATTAACTTACAAAAATCATATCTCATTCGTTATAAGCTCGTTTTAATCCGTTCTTTCGCCAAAAGCTTTGTTTTTAAAAGTATTTTCTAAATCTCTAGCCCAATGTTACCCGGAAACCTCTGAGTTTTCTGGATTTGTCGATTTGGGACAGTAGGTATATATATATGTTTAAAATCCATTTTTAATGTTCCAAACTAGTTTCTAATCCAACCAAATCACTTTCAATCACCACAAATCTAGTCTAATCTTACCATACACCTTCTTAGGGTGTCATGGGTTCCTAAACATCATAAATCAAGTGGATCTAACAAGGATCTAACTATAATCCATTTCTAGGGATCAAAAGTTATATATATATATATATATATATATATATATATATATATATATATATATATATATATATATATATATATATATATATATATATATATATATATAAATGAGTGGTATAACTAACATATGCATGTAGATCTTGAATGGAAATCATATGACCATAAAAATAACATGAAGAAATTATGAACAAGAGTTTGACAACTTACATAGAAAGATTATAGAGCTTGGATGAGTAAAACCTAAGAAACCTTGAGTTTTTAACACAAAACCCAAACAAGGACAACTAAAGGAACTAGGAAATGACTTGATCTTGGAAAATTAATGGTTTCTTCCTTGTGTTCTTGGTGTGGCCGAACCATATAGAGAAAGAAAGGAAGAGAGAAAATGAAGAAGAGTTTTGTAGTTTATTTTGTAAAGATACTTGTACCAAATGAAGAAAAGTCTAAGTCTTGATGTATATAAATGTAGCTAGGGGGAACAAGATCCACATTTTAGGGGATCACAAGGGGGGGGGGCGGCAATTGTTGAGAAAAGGAAGAAAAAAAAAGATGAGATTGTGTAATATAGTTGGTATATTGTGTAGATATTTAGTGTTTAGGGGATACCGGGTACCGAGTTAACTAAAAATAAATTTTAACGGAGTTAACCGGGACATAATAAAGTCATAAAGATTGTAAAAATATGTTGGGTACAAGTATTGAGTGTTTGGGTGATTATTGTTTAATTATTACGAAAACTGTCGTAATTATATTAGACATACGATACGAAATAAATAAATTTCCAAAATACCGGGTAAATTAATAATATAATTTTTATATTATTATTATGAGTATAAAAATGTGTTAGGACCATAGTTGGGATTGTCGGATTAATTATTCAAAATAATAGTTCATAAGATAACGTTTATTTGGTAGATAACCGTACGTATACATAAATGACGCAACTCACGTATAAATGACAAATTTTCTCCGGAGGTGAATAGTGTTTTATGAATAGTAAAATTTTAAAACGCTTCTCAGAATATCAAACTGACCTAAAAAATGATGAATAGTAAAATGATGAATAGTGATCAATGAATAGTAACCGATGAATAGTAAATGTGAAAGTTCGGGAAAAGACCAGAATTTACGAGTTGTGACAGTTACAAGCTTTGATATCTTGGTAGCTAAAGATATTACTTTTCAAGTGTAGACACTCACACTTTTAAGGATAGTCTTGTACGTTTCCTTACTAGACATTGTTGTTCTATAACTGCTTGTTATGCTAAAATCTATGACACAATCATATTGATCACATAAACAAATGCATGGCGTGTTGTTTATCAACTATATGAGGTTGTTCCATGCATAAGTGGGAGAAATGTTATCTTTAATGTGTGCAAGAAATAACTCATAAAGATATGATTTAATGGATTCTCTTGACTGCAAGGTAAGAGAATTACATTCTAATATGAATTATACTAATCTAATTCAAGAAACACTTGGTGTTACAATTTACGTTATGTGAGAGCTTAGCTAGATTGCAACATCAAGGTGAATTTCATATTTTCATTACTAGCAAATCAACTGATGTAATTGAACTATGAGAATTAACAGTTTCTAAATTAGATACCTATTAGAACATGTGTCAATAAGATATTAAGACTACTTTAATTTGTATATTTATGAATTCATGGAATGACATAAATTAATAAAAGTAATCTAATGCTGCTTCAATCTGAATATTTATGTGTTCTTGGAATGACATAAATAAATGAAGAAATAATGTTGTTTACATTATTGTGATGTAATAAATTAACTTGAAATTATTATTGAAACCAAAAGATGGTGTTCATAATTACTTTAGTTAAACATGTTATATTTAATTGTAAAGATATAAACATAAAGTCTTTTAATTGTTATAAGACTTATAATAAAGTAAGACGTTATCTTGTTATGTATTTTAATTAAGACATATACATGAAGTCATTAAATTGTTAAATGATTTATAACGTATAGTGGGATTATAACAGTTTATGTTTTCTTGTAGAGACATGGACATGAAGTGACTTTGTAAAAAGTACTTGTGTTGTAAAGCATGTAATTGGCTTGAAAATACTATTATACCATTAAAATGGCTTAGTTGGTAAATAGACAAGCCAAAAGGAAATATGGTTATCTTAAATACTGTTAGATTGTCTTACAATATTAATACTAATGAAATACCAAATATTTATGGTATGTTCAGGTAGGAAAATCAAACTTTAGTTATATTGTTTGATTAAAGATAACTATGACTTCTTTTCTTCCAAAAGTTATCAAGGTTAGAATATTGAGTATGACTTGGATATACTTAATAAACCTCCAACATAGAAGATTAATAAGACACTATCATATGATGGAATGTGATGAATCACATTAAGTCTTAAATTGACGTTATGAATTTGTTAAACTACTTATGAGTAGGTTATTAACAAATAAAAGTCATGAACTGTCAATATGTATTTGTAATATCCCAAAAGAGAACATTGTATTGTTACTTTATTTGCTAAGTATTTAAAGATAGTCTTTAAATTACTGAAAGCAAGTGGGTGTTTTGATCTTTAAAAGATAAAATTACAAAATACATAATCTTCTAATATACACTAGCAAATATCATGATGAAGTTTAACATTTGAATGTTAAATCTCAAGATAATAATAAAGTTTGACATTTAAATGTTAAATCTCAAGATAATGGAATTATCATTCATAGAATAGCAATATATCTCAGATATTTGATTAATATGCTGAGGGCTATGATTTACAGGATTATTGTAAACCTAATAATCATTATGATACATTACCAAATATGAAATTGGGTAAAGTACACATGCTATGAATGATTAAGATGCTGTCCATAAAGATAATTGTGGAAAACTAGAAGGGGGGTTGAATAGTTTACCGTTTAAAAACTTTAAACTTGTTTAATTATCTTTTGAAACTTTCCATTTAATCAAAGATATGAACATAAACACAATATATAACATGCAAGTATAAAGAAAGAAATGATCAAACCATAACACGAGTATTTATCGTGGTTCGGCTACAAGGACTATTTTTCCTTGCCCTACGTCCACGCCCCGAGTATCCAACTCGAGAGTTTCTTTCACTAGTCAACAAGCTCCTTTCACCGGCGGAGAAAACCTTACACGTCGCTTATACACGTTTACCGACACTAAGCTAGATGTCGAGTTCTTTTACAAGGGTACAACCACTCCCGTAAGTTCTTTTACAAGGGTACAACAACTCCCGTCACACTTTGTATTTTGAGGACTAAAATACTAACCGATCACTACTGAAAATACACAATCAAATGAAGTGTAAACTACACAAAGTCTACACGATGCTAAGCTAACAAGTCTTGCAACGTTGTGTTGAATACTTGTAACTTTATATGAACTTTTGAACTTCTTTGCTACCAAAGAAACTTCACATAGAAATGAGATGTTAAAGGGTTAGATGAAAGAATGAATGTATGTGTGTGAAAATCTAATGTAGAGTGATAAAGCCAAAATTCAAACATATGGCTTGGTATTTATAGCAAGAACTTCTGCAGGTCTGGCGGATACGGCGGAACCCTCAGATGGGTTCCGCCTGTGTACCACCAGGGTTCCGCCAGGCTTGCAGTTGGTTTTTGATGCGTAGGGATTGCACCAGGCTTTACCTCTCGAGGGATCTTGAGAAGCTTACAACCTCCACCAGGCAGTGTACCTGATCGTTGTAGTATAGTATAGTGACAAGTACCGGGGGATTGATCATTCAGCTAGGAATAGTGTCGCTAGGATTAGAAAACTTAAATACTAGTTCTAAAGGTGAGGGATGATTATTTTTGTATTTTTATATTTTTTAGAAAGCAAGTAAATATCTCGGGTTTGAAGGATTTGGGCGGAATTAGTTGCTAGTCAACTAACCCAATACTAAAGATGCAATCAAAATAAAATACTAGAAATGAAAATAAACTAAATTAACTAAGGTTGTGAGCAATAGGTGGAGAAATTGTGTTTACTTAGATTTCACTACTCCCTAGATATCTTTTACACGTTAATTACTTGTTATAGTTGCGTGGATGACGGATTGTATTCCTTAATACCATTCATGGGGTGGCGCACTTAATTCCCCAATCCTATGAGTGCCTACTTCACTCCTATGTCGAGCCGGCTAAGAAGCTCCTAACATGGGATCATTAGAATTTACTCATGCATTAAATACAACCAATAAAACCTAGTGCACGTCAGTTCATGTTTCCTAAGACGTTCAAGCATGTTACCATTTGGAGATCTGCCAGTTTTCTTAAGCCTAACATCGAAATCATTCATCCAATACAACCATAAACAAGTAATCAACACATAATTAACATCTAGGTTTCATTAGATCTAAGCAAACACAAGATAGATCTAGCCTAGCATGATGGAATTAAGACAAGAACAAGATATAGACAACCAACACATAGACATATTGATTGAATTAGAAGAATACTTATCTCAATTACACATGAAAGGGTTCAAGGGCTGAAAACCCTTGAAAACCTGTAAAATTCGTACTAAGTTCGGCCTTAGGGTTTCTCCAAAACTTCTCTCTTTTTATGAATGAAAATTAGAAAACTATATTTAGGAAATTGAGGCTGACGGCGTCAAGACCAAATTGGTGACGCCGTCATCTCGCCGCCAAAAGAATTCTCGGACTGCCTTGATCTACTTCTGACGCCGTCACGTTATAACATTTTCCAGGCCGTCACGTATTTTACTCTTGACGCTCTTCCTTGTGACGCCTTCATTTCTGTACTGGGCCGTCATGAAAATTACTCTTGACGCCGTCAGGATGTTGCTCTTGACGCCGTCACCTACTGTTCCCAGCAAGGAAAATTAAAACTTTGGCGTTTTCTTCACTTTTATGCTCCAAAAACGTCCGAATTGCTTCCTTTTCCAGATTTCTCTCCCAAAGTACCTAAAATCACAAAAGGAACGATTTAGGGCAATATTTGATCAAATAAATTCAATTCCTGGCTTAAATGACCCCCTAAAAGTGGTTCTTTTTTCGCCTCATCAGTTTTGCAATAAATCATTCAAACCAACCAAGGTCACATCAAATAAAAACTAGTCAAACAAAAACTTGTGTAAGAAGACTTATGGTTAGTCAAACACACAATCTTTCCTTAAATGTATATTGACAAACTTACCATAAATGTGATGTGACATTTCTATTTTAAGAAATAAAAAGTGTTGTGTTTTATGTGAAATGTAAAATGTAGCAAATGTCTAATTATGCAAGTCTTTAAACTAAAATTAAGTTTTACTTAGAAACTAAAGTTTACATTTTGTCGTTAACAAAACTTAGCAAATATCGTAAAATATAAATAACATTTTTAGGCGATATTTGTATTAACAATCTCCCCCTTTTTGTTGATGACAAAACATAAACTTTGTTTTTAAGTAACCCACAAAATTTTAGTGTTTAAGACTTAAAAAAATTATATTAAACTTTTTTTACTTAAGTGATGAAAATCATTTTAAGTTTAAAGGTTAATATATGTTTCTCCCCCTTTTTGTCGAAACAAAAAGTAGAGTAGCGTAGCGGAACTATGCACGTGCTCCCCCTTGGTCGATACTCCCCCTAAAAGGAGTGCCAAGATGGGAAACATGGATTTTGAACCTACAAAAAAATGGTTAGTTGGTGATAATAACATATAATCAAGCTTGTAGTGTAACACCCCCAAAATATCGCAGCGGAAGACTGTGTCACTTGGGGTGCTACTTCATAACACAAAGTACAAGTTATAGAAAACGACCTCTAAATGAGACGTTTTGAAAAGTTACCATTCGATTAATAATTCAAAGTTACAAACATGAGATTCCAAAGTATGATACATAAATGTATACAAAATGTTTTGAATGGTAAATGATAAAAAGCGTAAGTCTTCAGAATATGCAGCTTGACTCTAAGTTCCACGCACTAGCTATCGCCTTACTAACCTGAGATAAACATGCTAAAGTGTCAACACAATGGTTGGTGAGTTCATAGAGTTTGTCTTAAAACAGTTGAAAAGTCTTTAAAGAATATTCGCACAGCAAAGGCATCGTGAATCCACTCAGTTGCAAGTCCCGCCCATAACAACACTTGCAACCTGTGTGTTCATAACCCACTGCTAAAATATAGTATGAGTAAAACATGTATAAGTTCATCACAACAGTTAACCAATTAGTCGTGAGTCTACACTTCATCTCCGAAGACCTCACTTGGGAGCCAATTCCCAAAGACAACTGCTAGCCACTAAATAGAATAACACAATTAAGTATAACACAGTCATGTATGTATGAAATCAAGTATAATGCAATCAAGTATAAGATCATCAAGTATAAAACAATCAAGTATAAATGTTTTGAGTATTTGTACAAGTAAAAGCAAGTAATTGAGCATGTATCTCCCCCAAAGAGTTAAAGCAAGTAACTGAGAAAAGTGGGGCTACGAACTCACCTTAAGTTTATGTAGTGAGTAATGAAAATGGTAGTCGAATCGCGAAAGTCTCTAAGAGCAGCCTATAATAGAACGTTGCGACTTAGGGTTGGAGTAATGTCTAAAAATACGAAGAATTGCCTATATATGTCTTGCATAATGTTCATGATGTAGTACTTAGTATATAGTGTAAGTCGTTGAATATAAGTGGTTTATGAAACATGTATAGTTTGTATATCTCTTACTACCGTTCGGGCCGTCATAATTCAGAGGTCATGTAGTAAACGTTTGAGGAGCTAGGACACTTTAATTCGTAAATCCAGCAACTCGTCGATCCGTTTACCCAAATGGATCCCCTCACATGAAGCTCCCTAGTGTTGTAGTATTTGATAAAAATATATAAGTTTTTGATCTTTAAAAGTTATATGGTCTTTAGCCGTGGCTTTGCCGTGACCTTGGTCATTGTTACCATGGTCTTGAGACTCAACCTTGGCTTTAGCCATGGTTGTGGTCTTGGCTTTAGGTCATTAGACCTCTTGGTCTTAGTAAACCATAACTATTATATAGTGACTTTGATATATAAAATAGTTGTTAAGAAACTGAAGAAAATCTCATTCGTTATTGGTTTTCTGGATACGTGCTCTCACGTTTTTGAAGAAAACGTGATTCCGGACAACTTTCGTGTTTTAACTTTTTCATGAAACGGACCAGAAGGGTCTCGTTTTGCGTGTTTAAGGTTCTGTCACAGAAGGTTTTTAGGCAGTTTTGCCGTAAAGTTTTGGTAACTTCAAATGGTCATAACTTTTGACTCGGGTACTCGTTTTGGGTGATTCAAATTGCTATGTTTTCCTTGTTAAGTCCTCTTTAACAGTAAGTAAGTGTCCAATATCATAGTTGTACTATTTTGGTCGTGGTTCTCCAAGAAAGTTACTAGTTTACTTGTTTAAATAACATAAGTTAACATATATATACCATTACTTGTTTTACCAATTTTTATACATCGTGAACAAAATAACAAGACAATATATAGTATGATTGAAATATAAATAGCATGGAAATGATGTTTAGCAAGAAAGTATATTAGGGTTTGCTTACAACTTTTGGCCTTAATGAAAAGGGAAACTAGGACAAGAACTAGGAACTAGGACTTTGAGAAATCTCCACTCCTTTGAAGTCTCCTACTTCTTGTGAATGTGTTTAGGACTTGTACTAATCTATTGGTTACTTAAGTAGCTTTAAACTTAAGGAATCACCAAAGGTTGCTAAGAGTTGATGAAAATTTGCAAAGGACTTGATGTGTTTTACTTGTAGCTTGAATTCTTGAGATGATACTTGAAGTAGAGAACAATTGAAGAATGTGTGTAGGTGTGTTGTTTGTGGCGTACAAATAAGAGGAGGGGAGGCTTTTATAGTGAGTTGAGGAGGTGCTAGGAAGGTGTTAGGAAGGTGTCTTAAGGAGGTGCAAGACTTAGGATATTTTTAGGTAGCTTGATGGCCAAGTTTAACACTTGTTTTAATCCTAGGGCTAGTTGTTTGAGATCAAGACACACAAGGGTGTGAATCCCCCCCCCCCTAATGGTGGTTCACTAAGGATAGGAAGGATGACTTGGTCCTTGGTGATATTATCCTACTTATGTGACTAGTTTTGACTCCGTAAATTGTTAACCGTAAGTTGTTAAGCCACGAAACGTAAAACCGGGTATCTTAAAAATGTGGAACTTGAAAGTATGGTTAAACATATCAATATACTTCATAATAAAATATAAAATGAGTGGTAGGTTCCATTGGGGTGCTAAAACCCTGCTAAAACTGGAAACACGGGTCTAAAACGCGTAATACGTAAAACGTACGAAAGTTGCGTAAAATTGAGAAAAGTAAAATGTAACTTTTCTAATAGGATAATAATGACTTAAAATGACCTATAATGTCGAGGCTGGGCTCAGTCTAGTGTCGGTTGGTATTTAATGTCTTTAAACTTAAAACCGTAAGCCTAAAAATCAAGGAATGATTTATAAAATCAAGGAATGATTTTTGGTCAAAGGAGGAGGGAAAAATATGTTGACTTATTCCAAAAATGTGAAAACTCAAATTGTCTTAGAAACGCGGTGCATGTATAGGATAAGGTTACGGCTAAGTAAAAGTGCTTAAAAACGAAAATTCCTGTTTCTCACGGCCGAGGTTTATTTGGTCATATTTTTCTTAGTCATGATTAATTCTCTAATTAATCATGAGAGTACTAAACATTTTTCTGATGCGGGGAAAATTAACGCGGTTGAGTTTCGTTGTGCGTAGGATTTTTAAATGACGTTTTAACCTAAACGTGTATTTTGTAACAATTCGCAATTTCAGGTTAATTACTATTCCTGAAAATTTCACTATTCATTTTTACTATTCACTTTACTATTCATTTTCCGGAATTTGATTTTTATTTCATATTCTCGTATGATAAATCATTTTCATGACAAAATAAAAGTTTGACACTCATCAGATCATTTTCGCGAAAGTTATTAAGGAAATACACGTTTTAGGGTAAAACGTCATTCAAAAATCCTACGCACAACGAAACTCAACCGCGTTAATTTTCCCCGCATCAGAAAAATGTTTGATACACTCATGATTTATTTGAGAATTAATCATGACTGAGAAAAATGTGACCAAATAAACCTCGGCCGTGAGAAACAGGAATTTTCTTTTTTAAGCGCTTTTACTTAGCCGTAACCTTAGCCTATACCTGCACCGCGTTTCTAAGATGATTTGAGTTTTCACATTTTTGGAAAAATTCAACATATTTTTCCCTCCTCTTTTGACCAAAAATCATTCCTTGATTTTATAAATCATTCCTTGATTTTTAGACTTACGGTTTTATGTCTAAATGACATTAAATACCAACCGACACTAGACTGAGCCCAGTCTAGACATTATAAGTCTTTTTAAATCATTATTATCATATTAGAAAAGTAACATTTTACTTTTCTCAATTTTACACAATATTCGTACGTTTTACGTATTACGCGTTTTAGACCCGTGTTTCCAGTTTTAGCAGGGTTTTAGCACCCCAATGGAACCTACCACTCATTTTATATTTTATTATGGAGTATTTTGACAAGTTTAGTCATTCTTTCAAGTTTCATATTTTTACGATACCCGGTTTTACGTTTCGTGGCTTAACAACTTACGGTTAGCATTTTACGGAGTCAAAACTAGCTACATAACTAGGATAATATCAACAAGGACCAAGTCATCCTTCCTACCCATTGCAAACCGCCTATAGGGGGGGGGGAGTCACCACACATGTGGCTTAATCTCATGCTAGGAGCCCTAAGATGGTTACATGTGTTTAATGACTAGCCTAAGTTAGCAAAATATCCTAAGAAAGTAACCTCCTCACCTTGCTATAAGACCAAACTTATCTCTTTGTTCTCTCATCATAAGCAACGACCAAACACACCTTTTCTTTACCATTTTGATCTTGTATTTGCTAATTTCATCCATCATAAATTAAACCTTAAGTTCCTTGTTGATTCCAAGTTCCATTTATATTATAAATCATCATAAACAACACCATAATCTCATCATCAATCCTAGGGTTTTCTTGATGATGATCAAGGTGATTAGGGGCTGAGTATATAAGATTCTTACAAGGAATAGATCAAGTCTAACAAAGATTAGCAAGGGTGGTTAAATATTGGAAGCTAAGGATATTGTTGAAGGGTTGCTCGTAGAAGTTTTTACGGCATATCCATCATTCTCATTATACATCATCCAACTCACGGTGAGTCATAGCCCCTACTCTTTTAAGTGTTTTGTCAACTCTTTGGGGGAGAATACATGCTCGTTTTTACATAAATGCAATACTTGTTTTACTTGAACATGCTACTTGTTTGCTTAAACACCAATTGCCTTACTCAATGTTTGTGGTTTACTCAAACGCTTTATGTGTTTACATGTTACATACTTCATTATCATCATTATTTATATGGCATCATTGTAAAAATTGTTTATATAACGGTATTGCTACATTTATATTTGAATCTAGATACAAGTACTACTTTTGTTCACATAAACCAGATCATATTTGGCAGTGGGTTGTAAACACACAGGTTACAAGTCTTGTATGGGCGGGGCTTGGAACTGAGTGGATTTATGATGCCTTTGCTGGGAAATAATCATTCAAATGTTTTACATTACATTTTGTCACTAAACTCTATGAACTCACCAACCTCGTGTTGACACTTTAGCATGTATTTTCAGGTTCATAATGAACAAGCATGGTACGGAAGGGGCACGGATATTCAAAAGGGCTATAAATTTTATTATCATTCAAAAACTCATTTAATGTAATTTGTAAACATGGAACCATCTGGGACCTCATTTTGTAATCTCTGATATTTATATAATCTGAATGATAAATCTTTTAAAACGACTCAATTAGAGTTCGTTTTCTATCATTGTTACTATTGTGTCACACCCCCAATTTACCTGACTTGCAGCGGAATGGAATACCTGGGGGTGTCTGTCATAGCACCACAGTTACAGTTACATTGAACGACCTAAAGTGTCGTTTGGAAAATACTGCATTTGATCATTGAAATAATTCAGAGTTTACAAAATGAGGTCCCCAAAATGTGTTGCAAGTTTATGAAAACAAGTCATACTAGATCAAATGTTTACATAAGTGCATGAAATAATGATGAGACGCGTCGACTCCGCGACTCCATGAAGGTCCAAATGCATGTCACATGAGCTACCTTAATAACCTGAAATACATTGCTAAAACGTCAACACGAATGTTGGTGAATTCCATAGGTTTGTAAAATGTACTGATGTACGGCCACCACAAGTAAAAGTGCAAGATAAAAATCTCATGAAAATTGTACAATAGCCTTAAGCTCATGACACCGAAGCTATGACTGATGAAATTCTATGCCCCTCCCGAATGTTCTGCCGAAACATTCAAATGTAAAAGACATGACATGCATCCGCTTACTGTTGGTATCCACTACCACGGATGGAGGCGTCACCCTCGATAGATCTATCCACTCACTCTCGCTTAGTACTTGAAATTAACGGTTCATGATGTTACAGGGGACTTTTCACATGGCAAGGTAACTTAAGCTATGTACATGTATTTGAATACTTGGGCTCGTACTGAAATAATTGATGCAATGTATTCCCCCCGTGGGATTTGAAAACAATCAAAAGTGTTGAATTGAAAACGGGGCTATGAAAACTCACCTCAACTGATGAAACCGTGATGAAATGAAATGAACACCAATGAACAATTTGTTGTCGTAACCCAATATGATGGTACCATGAACATGTACTGAGCTGAAAAACAAGGCGCGCATACTAGCCGCAACCTAATATGAATGATGTACGATCTACTTTAGATCATGAAATGATGTTATGAATGTCCATGCACATGTTTACTATACCACTCTACTCTTTGAAAAACACTTGTTGTTATCAAAAATATATAATCCAAGAATTTGGAAAATATTGCTATTAGAAAATATAAATGGCTAGTTATAATATATATACTTATATATATATAAAGTAAGTTTCCTTGTTAGCGTTGAAATACTCGGGTTGAAATCCTTGAAATGATGAAAACATACTCGTAATAACTAATACTACATTAGTTATAAAGCTCGGTACTTGATATTACTTCTAGCTCAAAAATGTACTTCGTAGTTTTTGCGCCAAAATATATAAAAGCTGTCAATTAATAAAGGGTTTTAGCCGATATTCAAACGAGTATATCTTTGTCGTTACTTGTCCGTTTTACTTGTTCTTTATATCCACGGTTACGTCTTAGTATGTAGTAATATATTTTGGAAAGCTCGGCTCCTCCGGGTTACGTCTAAAGTCTCTTTTTGTCCAATGAAAAACGTCCAACAGCAAACATTTTCTGAAAAATACTTTTCGTCTACAATCTTGCAAAAATCATAACTCCTTCGTTATAGACTCTTTTTAATCCGTTCTTTCGCCTACGGATTCGTTTTTGAAAGTATTTTCTAAAAATTTTGCCAAAGTTTCCTTGGTGTTTACTGATTTTCCAGATTTTTACAAAACGGGACAGCATGTCTAAAATGAGTTCCAAATCATGTTTCCAAGGTTAAAAACCAATTTCTACCATCACCAATCCTCTTGTAATCACCACATGACTAATCTAATCTTACCATACACCTTCTTAGGGTGCCATGGACTCCTAACCAAGTTATTAGAGCTAGGGGATTCATAACAAGAAAGTTAGGGTTTGTATGTTACTTTTTAGCCAAAATAAAGTGTAGTATAGCTACTTATACATGGTTTTTAGCATGATTCTTATGTAATACATGTAAAAATAGGATGATTCATAAAAAAATAAAGATGAAAACTTACTTGACAAAATGAGGTGATTATTGGATGATTATGCTTGTTGTTCTTGTGTTTTTGTTGCTTGTATCTTGATTAGACTTGTAAAATGAACAACTTTTGTGTTTTACTTTTTGAAAAACCATGGATGGATCATGGATCATGGTGAAGTCGTGGGTTTGGGATGGGGAAGAAGAGATGATGAACTTTGTTCTTGGTGAAAAGTATGTATTATGATTATGTGAAAATTTAGTAAAGTTAGGTTTTGTGTTTATTAGTTAAATAACTTAGGAAATTAATGCCAAGGGTTAAAATTAGGGGCACATGGCCGGTTTTGGTGTGAAAAGGGAGTAGCCAAAACGGTTTTGATCACTTAGAAAATGTAGTGTAGCGTTACGTGTTATTACGTGTTATTCGTTAAAATCGGGTACCGGTTTTAATAGCAATAAACGTTCACGAAGTATACTGGGATGAAATAAAGTCATAATAATGATAAAAACATATTAAAAATATGTTGGGTACATTTACTGAGTGATCGGGTGATTATTGTTTAGTTTTCACGAAAACCGTCGTTATATTTATACGCATACGTTATAAATAAAATAAATTTCCAAAATACTGGGTAACTGAATGTTATAACTTTTATGATGTTAAAATGGATATAAAAATATGTCGGGACCATTGTGGGAATATTTAGATATATTCGTCGTGTATAAACCGGGTGTTAACGTTTACTATAAATACTTATACGTAAAAACGTTAAATGTACTGAATATAGTAATTTGAAAATCCTGAGAGTGGTATAACATGAAAATGCTGTTATGATGATATGCAGACTATCTCCAGTCCGTATGCAGTGTTCTTAACACTAATGAAATGAATTCGCACCTAACCCAAACCGGTTACGCGAATTTGAATATCCGTAAACTAAATTTACGATGAAATGTGTAATGCACGTGAATGATGAAATCTTTTCCCGCAATGAATAGTGTTCCGTGAATAGTAAATTTCCCAAAAGTTTCTCAGAATATCAAATTGACCTCGAAAACGATGAATAGTAATCTGATGAATAGTGTTTTGATAAATAGTGTTTGATGAATAGTGTTTTTCCAAAGTTCGGGAAATGACCTGAAATGACCTGAAATGATGAGTTGTGACAGTCTTCCCCTCTAAAAGGAACTTCGTCCCGAAGTTCAGTTTATGTTGGTCTCTGAGAATGTATTGGTGAAAAGGTGATGATATTCGAGAATTCCAGCGAACTCTAACGATAGGAATTCGACTCCATTTCAACTGTTCGACCACACGGTCCATGATTTCTGTTGGTTCTCTTACAAGGTCTGAGATTGTCATTTGGGTTGGATCCCTTCCAATGGAATCATGAGTGACTCATCTGAAAGTCATTTCTGGTGATCTGAAAATGTGAAATATGTTCGTGTAATCCTGTTGTTCTCTAGCAATGTTCAAATCTAACAGCCACTAGGCCTACCCTGTCTGAAATATAAATGGTCCAGTGTATATTGGTGTAACTTTCCAAGTTTTCTGAACGATAACATGCCTTTCCTAGGCAGAACTTTCTGCATAACTCTGCAGAACTTGAAGTTTTAATGGTTTACGACTTATTGAACTTGTAACTGATTCTTGACTTGTAGAAAATTTCTGGTTATCTCATGAATGCCTACTGAACTAATGAGTTGAGCTTTTTCTGAGTTTGGCCCATCAATCGATGGTCTGCGCTTCTTAATGGTTTAAATGTGGTACTGGTAATATATACTGCTGAATTCTGCCAGAACTCAAGTTTGTATGCTAGTTGGTCGATTCTAAAATGAATCTTAAATAGTCCAATATGCTAAAGGTTCAACCTTTCTTGTTATCCAATTTGTATCGTGCCAATCCAAGGCATAGCTTTTAACTTAGTTTGTTCTCCCACCTGAATCGGGATGGTTTGTTGTTCAGGATATCCAATCCAAATGATGTGTGTTATGTACCAACCTAACTTCTGCCAGTTTCTCGCTGTTGGTGTAATAGCTATTGTTGTAGATGAATTTGATTTATGTTGAGTGATTAGTCCAACCATTTACAGGGTCAATCACTCATGCTCTGAGCATACCTTCCTATGTTTGAATTGTTCTCTCGCTTTGACCATCGTTCTGAGGGTGATAGGTGATGTTCACATCTAAATGGGTTTCTGAAGGAAATCCTGAAATGATTACCTGAAGTCCAAGTTGAATCGGTTTCCTTAACAGGAATAACTGAAATGGGTACAATAAACCTTTGTGACTAATTCCATAACGTTCGGTCCTTCGAACTTGGCGTTATCTGAAGGGATAGAATATAGGTAACAATTTGATTCCTTGTGTTTTGTTCCAACGGATGATAAGACATATGTTCTTTTTTGTCTATTGGGTTTGGTCTCCACTACTGATGTTCGTGATCAATGTGTGATGTTCCTCCTAATTCCTTCATCACATATTCCAAATATTCTCTATTGTCCAGTCACAAATCCTAAATGCATAAGCGATGTTGTATGGAAATTCGTTATGGAAATTTGTCTCGCGATTATGAGTTTTAGTTGAAATCCTTTTCTGAATAAACGAATTTAGAAAATGGAGCAAATGATTTACTGGGTAATATTTTTCCTGAGGATTCAAAATTTCAGTAGTTATGAAGTAGAAAAATGTTTTCAAACATGTTGTGATTAAGACTGCTTACCAAAGTTTGATGTTTATGTATATTTCTCATTGTACAATAGTGTTGCTAAAGATTGACCAAAAAGAATCGTACTTGTTCAAAATAGGAAATTTCAGAAATCATTTTTCCACAAGGTATGTGATTTATGTAAACGCATCAACTTTATTTAAAAGTGAAAACACTAACAAGGATAAAATAGTAGAATAGGAAATGTTCGCTTAAATGCATAGATGTCTAATACTTAGTTCCTGAAGTTGGATAATGTCTATTGATGGTTATCTGGCATAACTACAAGCATGGGTATTTAGACTAACTTAAGTCCTGAAATAGTTCATCGTTGTAATTGGCAAGACGAAGGTATCACTTGATGTTGTGTCGATGAATGTCTATTCTGTTTTCCCATGTAGATGAGGAGATATGTTCCGGTTTGATCCCTTGCTTGGTATGAAGGTGAGGTTACCTGAAATTTCTAGACATAATGCCTTAGAGGAATCTACATCGATATTCTTGATTCAAACAATTGTACTTTGTGAAAACTTACTGCAGGAAAGTTCATGTATGGATGAGGCCATGTTTAAATGAAATGCTCTACAGTCTCAATTTGAAGCTTGGTGTACTTCTATTGTGTTGTCCTGCGGACATCTATATTGAGTTCAATCCTGTAGCTCAGTCTAGCTAGTACCCTTAAACAGTAGAATTTGACAACTAAGTCAGAGATGGTGATTAGGATGGTCTCGCAGTATCTGAGGATTGTTGTTGAGTTATGAATTCTCTCAATATATACTTCTAGTTCTGGTTAGTAGTTCTGTAATCCTTTCATTGCTTTTATTGTATAAAGTAATCCTGCATGTAATTGATATGGAAAGTCTCTTCTAAGAAAGTCAATGGGAAAATCCAACTTAATATCTGAATGAGTGACAGGTAGGGTAAGTATCCAGGGATAGTTCGGCAAAAGAGATGTTTATGAAAGAGTTCCTTTGTTTACAAAGCTTTCGAATGAAGATTGTTATTAACAATCCTTTGAAAAGGTAATTATTTCCTTCATGGCATAATCCTTCCTGAATTTTACATAGGTGATCAGGCTATGTATAATTGAGGACTAATGATGCGATGTTGGATTTTGTCAAAATATCATAACTTTCCTCAAAAGTTTTAGATGGTGTTCAACGCATTGTTATTAAAATGGTATCCTGATGTTTTCTTTCAAGTAACATGAAAATTGCTTCGCGTAACAATAGTAAATACTTGGTGTAATGACAGAAAAATCAATGTATAGGATGGTAATAAAATAGCTCACTTCAGAAAATTTTTCTGTAAAACGGTTTCCCCATATGATAGTAAAATAGCTTGAATGGTGTATTGGATACGTGGGTGAATCTTGTCGAATAGTAATAGTCTACAAATTCGTCAAAAACGAAATCAACCTAATTCCTGAAGAATCTGCGGATGTTTCTGTTGAGTCCATGTTATTGGTATTATCTACTAGATGTCATCTAGTTCATGGCAAGTGGGAATGGAAAAGGAAATGACAATGATGGTACTAGTGAATGGAATACTACCCTCTTTCGTGCTACCTTGCGACATCCAAAAAGTAAAACTAAAGTACACACTGTGGGAAGGCCAATAATGTAATAAGTAACTGATGGTGGTGATAGTACCTGAGTAGTAAGTGCCCTACCAGTGATGGAAAGAAAACACACTATCTTCCTTGCAATAAGCATCCTAATAAGTCCATTAAGATTAATTCTGAATACACTACCAAAAGGCATTCTATGTACGGGCTGAATGATAGGAAAACCCTGTTCCTATGGCAAATCAATAGTACTAATGGTGGTGTAAATGCAACTGGTGGTATAATGGTAGTGTAAAATGACAAGGCATCTTCAATGTCGGAATACGATAAAAGGACGTCAGGGTGAGTATCTGAAGACATGTCACTTGTGAACCAGGTCAATAAAATGATATACATATACGGATATGAGTATAAATAACTCGCACAGGGTATGTATGAAACAACATGTATCATGATTATGCACTTATGATGAAATGATGAGATGCTATGATGTTGTGGTTATAGTCTAGGGTCCAAGATACATCCTAGTTCGCTATAACCTTAGCTCTGATGCCAATCTGTCACACCCCCAATTTACCTGACTTGCAGCGGAATGGAATACCTGGGGGTGTCTGTCATAGCACCACAGTTACAGTTACATTGAACGACCTAAAGTGTCGTTTGGAAAATACTGCATTTGATCATTGAAATAATTCAGAGTTTACAAAATGAGGTCCCCAAAATGTGTTGCAAGTTTATGAAAACAAGTCGTACTAGATCAAATGTTTACATAAGTGCATGAAATAATGATGAGACGCGTCGACTCCGCGACTCCATGAAGGTCCAAATGCATGTCACATGAGCTACCTTAATAACCTGAAATACATTGCTAAAACGTCAACACGAATGTTGGTGAATTCCATAGGTTTGTAAAATGTACTGATGTACGGCCACCACAAGTAAAAGTGCAAGATAAAAATCTCATGAAAATTGTACAATAGCCTTAAGCTCATGACACCGAAGCTATGACTGATGAAATTCTATGCCCCTCCCGAATGTTCTGCCGAAACATTCAAATGTAAAAGACATGACATGCATCCGCTTACTGTTGGTATCCACTACCACGGATGGAGGCGTCACCCTCGATAGATCTATCCACTCACTCTCGCTTAGTACTTGAAATTAACGGTTCATGATGTTACAGGGGACTTTTCACATGGCAAGGTAACTTAAGCTATGTACATGTATTTGAATACTTGGGCTCGTACTGAAATAATTGATGCAATGTATTCCCCCCGTGGGATTTGAAAACAATCAAAAGTGTTGAATTGAAAACGGGGCTATGAAAACTCACCTCAACTGATGAAACCGTGATGAAATGAAATGAACACCAATGAACAATTTGCTGTCGTAACCCAATATGATGGTACCATGAACATGTACTGAGCTGAAAAACAAGGCGCGCATACTAGCCGCAACCTAATATGAATGATGTACGATCTACTTTAGATCATGAAATGATGTTATGAATGTCCATGCACATGCTTACTATACCACTCTACTCTTTGAAAAACACTTGTTGTTATCAAAAATATATAATCCAAGAATTTGGAAAATATTGCTATTAGAAAATATAAATGGCTAGTTATAATATATATACTTATATATATATAACGTAAGTTTCCTTGTTAGCGTTGAAATACTCGGGTTGAAATCCTTGAAATGATGAAAACATACTCGTAATAACTAATACTACATTAGTTATAAAGCTCGGTACTTGATATTACTTCTAGCTCAAAAATGTACTTCGTAGTTTTTGCGCCAAAATATATAAAAGCTGTCAATTAATAAAGGGTTTTAGCCGATATTCAAACGAGTATATCTTTGTCGTTACTTGTCCGTTTTACTTGTTCTTTATATCCACGGTTACGTCTTAGTATGTAGTAATATATTTTGGAAAGCTCGGCTCCTCCGGGTTACGTCTAAAGTCTCTTTTTGTCCAATGAAAAACGTCCAACAGCAAACATTTTCTGAAAAATACTTTTCGTCTACAATCTTGCAAAAATCATAACTCCTTCGTTATAGACTCTTTTTAATCCGTTCTTTCGCCTACGGATTCGTTTTTGAAAGTATTTTCTAAAAATTTTGCCAAAGTTTCCTTGGTGTTTACTGATTTTCCAGATTTTTACAAAACGGGACAGCATGTCTAAAATGAGTTCCAAATCATGTTTCCAAGGTTAAAAACCAATTTCTACCATCACCAATCCTCTTGTAATCACCACATGACTAATCTAATCTTACCATACACCTTCTTAGGGTGCCATGGACTCCTAACCAAGTTATTAGAGCTAGGGGATTCATAACAAGAAAGTTAGGGTTTGTATGTTACTTTTTAGCCAAAATAAAGTGTAGTATAGCTACTTATACATGGTTTTTAGCATGATTCTTATGTAATACATGTAAAAATAGGATGATTCATAAAAAAATAAAGATGAAAACTTACTTGACAAAATGAGGTGATTATTGGATGATTATGCTTGTTGTTCTTGTGTTTTTGTTGCTTGTATCTTGATTAGACTTGTAAAATGAACAACTTTTGTGTTTTACTTTTTGAAAAACCATGGATGGATCATGGATCATGGTGAAGTCGTGGGTTTGGGATGGGGAAGAAGAGATGATGAACTTTGTTCTTGGTGAAAAGTATGTATTATGATTATGTGAAAATTTAGTAAAGTTAGGTTTTGTGTTTATTAGTTAAATAACTTAGGAAATTAATGCCAAGGGTTAAAATTAGGGGCACATGGCCGGTTTTGGTGTGAAAAGGGAGTAGCCAAAACGGTTTTGATCACTTAGAAAATGTAGTGTAGCGTTACGTGTTATTACGTGTTATTCGTTAAAATCGGGGTACCGGTTTTAATAGCAATAAACGTTCACGAAGTATACTTGGATGAAATAAAGTCATAATAATGATAAAAACATATTAAAAATATGTTGGGTACATTTACTGAGTGATCGGGTGATTATTGTTTAGTTTTCACGAAAACCGTCGTTATATTTATACGTATACGTTATAAATAAAATAAATTTCCAAAATACTGGGTAACTGAATGTTATAACTTTTATGATGTTAAAATGGATATAAAAATATGTCGGGACCATTGTGGGAATATTTAGATATATTCGTCGTGTATAAACCGGGTGTTAACGTTTACTATAAATACTTATACGTAAAAACGTTAAATGTACTGAATATAGTAATTTGAAAATCCTGAGAGTGGTATAACATGAAAATGCTGTTATGATGATATGCAGACTATCTCCAGTCCGTATGCAGTGTTCTTAACACTAATGAAATGAATTCGCACCTAACCCAAACCGGTTACGCGAATTTGAATATCCGTAAACTAAATTTACGATGAAATGTGTAATGCACGTGAATGATGAAATCTTTTCCCGCAATGAATAGTGTTCCGTGAATAGTAAATTTCCCAAAAGTTTCTCAGAATATCAAATTGACCTCGAAAACGATGAATAGTAATCTGATGAATAGTGTTTTGATGAATAGTGTTTGATGAATAGTGTTTTTCCAAAGTTCGGGAAATGACCTGAAATGACCTGAAATGATGAGTTGTGACAATTGTGCCGTCGAGTAACACCCAGTTTGAATTCCGCTGCATCCATGAATTGGGGGTGTTACAGATTGGTACCAGAGCCATGGTTATAGAGAAACGGGTCTAAGTGAGACCTAAACTATAACCACACTTACAAGCAAAAACATTTTTATAGCCTTCCGCTCTCCGTGTCTTCCATCCGCCAGACGATTATGGACTTATTAAGCATTTTATATTACACAAACATAATTGCATATTGATATATGTACCCTTTGCACATTTGAGCATTTTCTTGTAAGCATGTTATGCTACACAAACATATTAGTATATTGATATATACCCATTTTGAGCATTTCCCCGTAGACATTTTTATGCTACACAAACATAATTGCATATTGATATATGTACCCTTAGCATAATTGAGCATTTCCCCGTAGACATTTTTATGCTACACAAACATAATTGCATATTGATATATGTACCCTTAGCATAATTGAGCATTTCCCCGTAAGCATTTTATACTACATGAACATATTAGTATATTGATATATACACACTTGTCACATTTTGAGCACTTCCCATAAACATTTGAATTGTTCTAATAGAAATCATGTGCGTACCCACTTCTCCCGACTATGTTCCCACTCTACCTAATAACTTCCAAGTCTTACCACCCTCACCCGAGTTCGGATTTGACTTCGTAAATGCCTTCGCTTCTGATGACGAAGAAGAACCTTTCGAAGATTCAACCAACGAAGAAGAGGAGGAACCAATGCCAACTAATTTTGCGTCAAATTATTTTGAACAAAATTGGGTTGAGGCAAACTCCGAGGAGGATAATGAGTATGAATATGTACTAGCGCCATTAGCACCACCACTATCACTTCCCTTTGATATCCCTACATGTGATGAATTGGATCACTCATTATGGATCGTATCACGACCACCATTGATCCAACAAGAAAGACAGCATGGAAACTACAGCCTCTCAAACTTCATCGACTCATACCTCTATGACACACTAAACCAAGAAGTTGCCGATCAATCGGAGCTGCTCAGACCTTCTAACCTGCAATAGACTAGTGTGATGATACTAGTTGTCTTTTGTACTACTAAACTGAATAGACTCAGTTAGTAAACTCTGTAGAACCCATGTAATAGCTAACAGTAGTTGTGAAACGTTGTAATTACTAAACTGAAAGTATCAGTTAGTAGATTTTGAAGAAACTTGTAATAAGTTTCAATCTTGTAATCAATCAACGTTTTATGAATAAAACTCTTGCTTTATGTTATCATGTGTTATGATTCAAACCTCCAACATAATTATTCTATCATTTCCCCATCAAAAATCATGCTTATTTCACAACTTTCTACTCACCAACTATTTTGAACACTACGTCAATTTCCCCCGATTATCTTACCCTCCATCTCCAAAGATGAGTATGAATATTCATTTCGTACTTTTGGAACACCAATATCATCTCATAATACACTACCTTGTAACTCACTGGCTAAGTATGAATGTTGTGTTGGGAATTCTTAAGTAGGATGATTTGTAATTATTTGAATGGATTGTGATGCCTTTTCATTTAAATAAAGAAATTGTAAATCACTGAACCATAAGTTTATATTCCTCTATTTTACATTGTTTGGGATGCCTCTCTATGTAAATAAAGAATTATAAACAAGTGGGCTTATTTGTATCCGAAATAACATAAGTATGAAGTCAACCTACACTACATTGCTTGGGTATGGCATGATACCTACACTACATTGCTCGGGTATGGCATGATACCTACACTACATTGCACGGGTATGGCATGATACCTACATTATATTCGCCACAAGAAACCTACATTATATCCGCCACAAGAAACCAACATTATATTCGCCACAAGAAATCCTATCTTTTCACCGACATCGCTTCAACCCATGACATAAACTGAACTTCGGGACGAAGTTCCCGTAAGGGGTAGAGACTGTAACAATTCGCAATTTCAGGTTAATTACTATTCCTGAAAATTTCACTATTCATTTTTACTATTCACTTTTACTATTCATTTTCCGGAATTTGATTTTTATTTCATATTCTCATATGATAAATCATTTCCATGACAAAATAAAAGTTTGACACTCATCAGATCATTTTCGCGAAAGTTATTAAGGAAATACACGTTTTAGGGTAAAACGTCATTCAAAAATCCTACGCACAACGAAACTCAACCGCGTTAATTTTCCCCGCATCAGAAAAATGTTTGATACACTCATGATTTATTTGAGAATTAATCATGACTGAGAAAAATGTGACCAAATAAACCTCGGCCGTGAGAAACAGGAATTTTCGTTTTTAAGCGCTTTTACTTAGCCGTAACCTTAGCCTATACCTGCACCGCGTTTCTAAGATGATTTGAGTTTTCACATTTTTGGAAAAATTCAACATATTTTTCCCTCCTCCTTTGACCAAAAATCATTCCTTGATTTTTAGACTTACGGTTTTATGTCTAAATGACATTAAATACCAACCGACACTAGACTGAGCCCAGTCTAGACATTATAAGTCTTTTTAAATCATTATTATCATATTAGAAAAGTAACATTTTACTTTTCTCAATTTTACACAATATTCGTACGTTTTACGTATTACGCGTTTTAGACCCGTGTTTCCAGTTTTAGCAGGGTTTTAGCACCCCAATGGAACCTACCACTCATTTTATATTTTATTATGGAGTATTTTGACAAGTTTAGTCATTCTTTCAAGTTTCACATTTTTATGATACCCGGTTTTACGTTTCGTGGCTTAACAACTTACGGTTAGCATTTTACGGAGTCAAAACTAGCTACATAACTAGGATAATATCAACAAGGACCAAGTCATCCTTCCTACCCATTGCAAACCGCCTATAGGGGGGGGGGGAGTCACCACACATGTGGCTTAATCTCATGCTAGGAGCCCTAAGATGGTTACATGTGTTTAATGACTAGCCTAATTTAGCAAAATATCCTAAGAAAGTAACCTCCTCACCTTGCTATAAGACCAAAATTATCTCTTTGTTCTCTCATCATAAGCAACGACCAAACACACCTTTTCTTTACCATTTTGATCTTGTATTTGCTAATTTCATCCATCATAAATTAAACCTTAAGTTCCTTGTTGATTCCAAGTTCCATTTATACTATAAATCATCATAAACAACACCATAATCTCATCATCAATCCTAGGGTTTTCTTGATGATGATCAAGGTGATTAGGGGCTGAGTATATAAGATTCTTACAAGGAATAGATCAAGTCTAACAAAGATTAGCAAGGGTGGTTAAATATTGGAAGCTAAGGATATTGTTGAAGGGTTGCTCGTAGAAGTTTTTACGGCATATCCATCATTCTCATTATACATCATCCAACTCACGGTGAGTCATAGCCCCTACTCTTTTAAGTGTTTTGTCAACTCTTTGGGGGAGAATACATGCTCGTTTTTACATAAATGCAATACTTGTTTTACTTGAACATGCTACTTGTTTGCTTAAACACCAATTGTCTTACTCAATGTTTGTGGTTTCCTCAAACGCTTTATGTGTTTACATGTTACATACTTCATTATCATCATTATTTATATGGCATCATTGTAAAAATTGTTTATATAACGGTATTGCTACATTTTTCTTTGAATCTAGATACAAGTACTACTTTTGTTCACATAAACCAGATCATATTTGGCAGTGGGTTGTAAACACACAGGTTACAAGTCTTGTATGGGCGGGGCTTGGAACTGAGTGGATTTATGATGCCTTTGCTGGGAAATCATCATTCAAATGTTTTACATTACATTTTGTCACTAAACTCTATGAACTCACCAACCTCTTGTTGACACTTTAGCATGTTGTTTTAGGTTCATAATGAACAAGGATGGTACGGAAGGGGCACGGATATTCAAATGGGCTATAAATTTTATTATCATTCAAAAACTCATTTAATGTAATTTGTAAACATGGAACCATCTGGGACCTCATTTTGTAATCTCTGATATTTATATAATCTGAATGATAAATCTTTTAAAACGACTCAATTAGAGTTCGTTTTCTATCATTGTGACTATTGTGCCGTCGAGTAACACCCAGTTTGAATTCCGCTGCATCCATGAATTGGGGGTGTTACATATTTCCTTAATAACTTTCGCGAAAATGATCTGATGAGTGTCAAACTTTTATTTTGCCATGGAAATGATTTATCATACGAGAATATGAAATAAAAATCAAATTTCGGAAAAGTGAATAGTAAAAATGAATAGTAAAGTGAATAGTAAAAATGAATAGTGAAATTTTCGGGAATAGAAGTTTACCTGAAAATGTGAATTGTTACATGTAGTCACCACACAATATGCAACCACAATAACAACTCATATATGATCAACCAACAATGTAAGTAAGAAAGTAGTAAAAGATGTCATTTCAAGTAAAATGTGACTTTGCAAAAGTCAAAAACAAGAAATGAAAACTATCTTCCTACTTCTAAAAACAAAAAAAGATAAAAATAACCAAGAAATAAAAGAAACACAAAATCCTACTTCTATAAGTAGAAGACATTAAACACATCCTAAATGGGGCAAAAGGCCTCTAAATACGCTCTAGGAGTTGTTTGGATGGGAAAGATCATCCAAACGTTCTATGATGTGGTGTATAGCAAAACGGGTTTCATTTTGAAATTGGTGAAGCAACATCTTGATGCTTTCACCTTGTTTGAGCATTTGCTCACATTGTGAGCAAACATGGTGATGAGTGGGTGGAAACGGGTCGTTTGATGATGGTGGTGGTGGTGGGTTGGTTTTGGTTTCTTGGTTGGAGGATGGGTTTGGTATGGAGTCAAGCAAGGTGGTTTGAAATTCCATTGCTTGATGGAAGTAATTTTCAACCATGCTTTGAATTTCCTCATACGAAGGAAAGAAAGACTCAAAGGTTTGGGATTGGGAATGTGGTGGAGTTGGGTGATCATGATTTTCAAAGTTTGGTTCTCCATATAGAGGACCATGGATGTCATTGTAGAGAGGGTGAAACAACAATGGTTTTGGTTGATGGTACTCTTGTTGTGGTGGTTGGTTGTGGTTAAAAGACTCATTTTGGTCAAGCAATGACCTTGGTGTTTCATTTGTGAAAGGTGGTGGTTTTGTTGATCTTGGTGGAAGATCATTGAGGTCTTGAACAAAAGGATGTGGTGATGTTGGAGGAGACCCAAATAACTCCATTGGTTCAAGTTTAGGTAATGGTGATGGTGATGGAGTTTTGGATGGTTGGGTTGGAGCACTTGGTGGAGTTGGGTCAATGGGTGATTTTGTTGGTGGTGGAGTTGTAAGCTCATTAGGTTCATTGGGTGATGGAGATGGAGATGCAAGATTTAGAAAATGTTCATTTTTGATGGGTGAGGAGAATTCATCCAAGGATGAAGAGGTTAAGTTGATTGTGTTGTTTGACCAAAGTGGTTTGACACTTATGCGTGCGGTTCTCCGAACGGGTCGTGATGGTTGAGAGGTTATTGTTGACTTTGTCATTGTCAAAATGGTTTATTAGATGTTTAGAATCAGAGATTGGGATGGTGATGGTGTGATTTGAGAGTGTTCTAAGATGGTTTAATTTATAGTGGTGAAGAATTATGGGAAGGAGTGTTTGGATTTGATGTTTAGCCATACAAAAATGGAGGTTCCTAATGATTTGGAAGACTAATGAGGGTTGTCAAATCATGGAAGTCAATCCAATGAAAATGGTGAAGTGAGAAGACAAAGATTTGCACTAAATGCTTAGTGGTTTTGGAAAATTGGGTGAAGGAATATGTTCCACGGATTGCAAGGAACCTTTAGAAGGGTTCCTTCCTTTATAGGTGAAGGTTCCTTGAGTTTGTTATGGCTAAGTTTGAAATTTGGCGGGAAATAGGTTTCTATGAGTTCTAGAGGATGAGAAAGACCCTAATGTGCTTAGCAAATAGTAGGGAATGGGTTTTTATCTAAAAGGATGGTTTGTTGTTGAGTGGATGTTGCAATGTCGAAAAAAAAAAAATTGCAGGAACACTGGCGGAACCCTCAGACTACACAGGCGGAACCCATGTGAGGGTTCCGTCTGGTCCGTTGGGCCATTTCTAGGTTGCCCAGAAAATACACTGGCGGAACCCATTCTAGGGTTCCACCAGATCCGCCAGGACTGAAAAAGTAGGCAGTCCGCGTTTTTGATCCGCGAGACGATTTTCAAATTTTTCGAAAACTCCTAAAACCAAAAATATAATTCATATCTGGTTAGAAAATGCAAAAATTGGATATGTAAACATGCATACCATTGGACTTTGACCGGGGGCTAGCGAATTTCACTATACTTAGTGAAAATTTGATAATCATGAAAATTTGACAACATGCCAAATGTTGTCATCCTGCATCATAGTTAGTTCAAACATGTTCCAAATTGTATCAAATATCCTACCAACACACAAATTCATGACAAACATTGTTTAAACGACCAAATTGTTTCAAATAGCACCTTGTGCCAAACACTCCTACACACCCGCTCTCATTGACGGTCGATCTTCTTCTTGAGCTTTCCAAGGAATCTCCCAAGATTCTTGAACATCCCCTTTGTTTGCTTGAACTTCGCCGACTCATTCGGAATATCCGGAAGTTGGGAAAGGTATTCTAGAGGTGGGAGCCTAGAGTTGGGCAAAGTGTCATCTTCACTCATTGAGGATGATGAAGAGGAGGTAGGAGGATGAGGACGTTTTCCTTGGGCTTTGTAGACTCTCCTATCACTTAGTGGGACAAAAGTGTGTGGAATGAGAGAGTAGTCTAGGCGAAGACCGTTAGGAGTTGGTGGAATGGGAGAGATGAACCTAAAGAGACTGGTCAAGAGCATTCCATACGGCATAGCCGTTGTGCCATGCACGGGAATGTCGGCCATTCTCTTGGCCATGTAGTAGGCAAGGTTGAAGGGTTGCCTAACGGACAAGGAGTAGATCATGTAGCAAAGGCAAAGATTTATATGATCCCGGTTCCCTATGGTGCTAATGACATTGGCTCTAAGGACTTCCTCCCATTTCTTGAATTAGGGCTTGATTTCATTAAGTTCCATTCCATATGGGTCCTTATCGACCTCATTTCCCGAACGGGTTCTCCTAGTGTTGGTTGTCCTAATGAAGAGGTGGTCACGAAGTTTATCTTTGGACACAAGAGGGGTGTCATAGGGATGGATGCGGTCAAAGAGTGTGTCAAGAGTTGAGAGGGAGTGCAAGTCGGAGTAGATGCAAGTACCACGGTTTGGGACACCTAGGATTTGAGCAAACTCCTCGAGAGTGAAGGAGTATTGATGACTACTAGCCCTAAAGTTAATAGACATGCGGCCATACTCATCCGTGGAGAGGGTGACAGATGCATAGAATTCTAAAATGAACCTAGGACAAATAGGCTCGTCGATTTCTAAGAGACACTCAAAGTTGATTGTGGCAAGTTCCGTGTAGAGGTTTGTGCCTTCTAGGAAGGATGGGTCAATGGTTCTACCCTCATGGACATAACGTTTTTCTAAGGTTTTGAAAACGTCGATTTGAGTTGGAGTAAGACCTTTGGTTTTGTGGTGTTTGGGTAGGTACTTAATGGTGTCCTTGTGGTCGTAGTGGGTTAGAGGAGGCATGATGATTCCTAGAAAAACAAAATTTCACATTTTAGTTTAAGTAAACGACTATTGTAATGTGGGTGTTCTAGTGTGTGCCTATATGAAAACAATGTGGAGGTGCGGTTATCTTGACTCATTTTGATGCTTCAAAAACGTTTTATAATGCAAATTTTGTTATAAAACAAAAGATAACCCAAGCGCTCCTAGTTCAATGTAGCTTCGTTTGAATGTACCCGAAAATACATATTGGTTATGTATTCCCTTTAGCATTCAAGAGACATTATGCAAGTGATGTTTTAAACATAATGTTTTGATTTTGTATTCACAATGTGAGACGAAAAAATATTTGTCCTATTTGTGAGAAATTTTTACATTATGCAAGTGATGTTTTAAACATAATGTTTTGATTTTGTATTCACAATGTGAGACGAAAAAATATTTGTCTTATTTGTGAGAAATTTTTGCAAAAATTTGACATGGGGTATTTTAGCAAATATGTTTACAATTAGTTAGAATGCAATTCCTAACTATGGGGAACATGAATAGTTTTGTTAAACACCTAATTTCATGCATGAGTTTCTCAAGTTGATGCATAACACAAGTTTTTGTTTTTGTGCAAAAATAGAATTCCTAGACTCAGATCAGGAGTGTAATCATGTTTAGAATACTTACAATGATGATTGATGAGCAATGTGAATGAAGGGAAGACCAAGTTTTCGTGGTTGTGGATGAAGGGTAAAGTGAATAGTAGCAGTTTGGAAGTGGTGGTATGAGATAATGGGTGTTTGGTTTAATATAAACAAAGAAAATGGTTCTGCAAGTCGGCGGATACGGCGGAACCTAAAAATGGGTTCCGTCCGTTGTGGCTGAGGTTTCCGCCGACCCTGCTGAGAAAAAAGAGTTATTGATTTGTTTTGATTTTTGTGATTTTTGTCTAATATCTAGAACTACAATGTAGGTTCCATGAGTCCTAAGCCTAGCCTAACAAGTTTAAAAGGTTCTCGTTTAAGAGGTTTTGTGAGAATGTCGGCTATGTTGTCTTCGGAAGAAACTTTCTCAATTGAGATATTTCCTTTTTGAACGTTGTCACGAAGGAAATGATGACGGATTTCAATATGTTTGGTACGAGCATGTTGAACTGGATTTTTGCTAAGATCAATGGCTCCTTTGTTGTCACAAAGAATGGTGATGTCGTTAAGTTGAATTCCGTAGTCGACAAGAGCTTGCTTCATCCAAAGAGCTTGTTGACATGCCTTTCCGGCTGAAACGTACTCGGCTTCCGTTGTTGAGATAGCAAGAGCCGTTTGCTTCTTAGAGAACCATGAGGTGAGACAATGTCCAACAAAAGTACAAATACCACTTGTGCTTTTTCTATCAACATAGTCACCGGCATGATCCGAGTCGGCATACACTATGCTGTCTATTCCCGTTCCTTTGGGATACCATAAACCTAAATGTGTAGTGCCCTTAATATATCTAAAAATCCTTTCATCTCGAGATGAGTTGTCTTAGGATCTTCTTGAAAACGAGCACATAGACAAACACTAAACATAATGTTGGGTCTACTAGCCGTTAGGTAAAGTAGACTTCCAATCATACCTCTATACTTAGTGCTATCTACGGATTCACTTTCCTCATCCTTGGTGAGTTTTGTTTCCGTGGACATGGGCGTTTTGATTGGTTTTGATTCTTCTAATCCAAATTTCTTAAGCATGTCCTTAATATATTTAGATTGGTTAAAGAAGATACCATCTTCTAGTTGTTTAATTTGGAGTCCTAGGAAAAAGTTGAGTTCTCCCATCATACTCATTTCAAACTCGTCATGCATGATTTTTGAGAAATCCAGGCATAATTCTTGACAAGTTGATCCAAATATAATGTCATCAACATAGATTTGGACTATGATAATATTTGAATCTTTCTTCTTAGTGAAGAGAGTATTATCAACTAAGCCCATGGTATACTTATGGTCAACTAGGAAGGTTTTAAGTTGATCATACCATGCTTTTAGAGCTTGCTTAAGTCCGTAAAGAGCCTTTTTAAGTTTGTAAACATGATAGAGTTTTTCAAAACTGATGAAGCCCGGTGGTTGAGCAACATACACTTCTTCATTAATGACCCCGTTTAGAAATGCACTTTTGACGTCCATTTGAAAGAGTTTAAAATTGTGTGCACATGCATATGCAAGTAAGATTCTAGTTGACTCGAGCCTAGCAACCGGAGCAAAAGTTTCATCGTAGTCAATACCTTCTTGTTGATTATATCCTTGTGCTACTAGCCTAGCTTTGTTTCTAGACACAATTCCATTTTCATCCATTTTATTACGAAAGACCCATTTTGTTCCAATTATTGTTTGACTCTTTGGTTGAGGAACTAATGTCCATACATCATTCCTAACAAATTGGTTCAACTCTTCTTGCATTGCTATTACCCAAGACTCATCTTTAATGGATTCATTAATGTTTTTCGGTTCAATGGTTGACACGAAACAAAAGAAGTTGCTTTCATTTTGAACTTTTGATCTTAGTGTTCTTTCGTTAATTTTTCCTATGACACCATCTAATGGATGACTTTTAGATTCTTTGACATTGACAAATTCTTTGTTTAATAGTTCATCCTCCTTGTCATTACCTAAGATCTCTTGACTTTCTATTGCTTGGCCTTCAACTAAGTCATCATCTACCAAAGGTGATGTCTTAGAGGGAGGTGGACTCTCGTCAAATGTTACGTTCAACGATTCCTCGACTCTTAAGGTTTCTTTGTTCAAAACAATGTAAGCTTTACTATTTTGTGAATATCCAAGAAATACACCTTCATAAGACTTTAGGTCAAATTTGGTGAGATAATCCTTGGTGTTAAGAATAAAGCATTTACTACCAAATACTCTAAAGTATCCTAATGTAGGCTTTTTACCTTTATATAGTTCATAAGGAGTTTTATTCAAAAATGGTCTAATTAAGACTCGATTTAAAATGTACGTTGATGTGTCAACGGCGTTACACCAAAACTTTTGTGGAATGTTTTGTTCATTAAGCATTGTTCTACTCATCTCTTGCAAAGTCCGGTTTTTACGTTCTCCTACACCACTAGATTGAGGAGTGCGTGGAGCCGAAAAGTTATGAGTAATTCCATTTTTTTCACAAAAGTTTCCAAATTGAAATTCATTATCAAATTCACGACCGTGATCCGTTCTAATAGACACAATACTAGACCCCACTTGATTTTGAATTTTCTTACTTAGAATCTCAAATTTATCAAAAGCTTCATTTTCACTTGTCAAAAATTTTGTCCAAGTATATCTTGAGTAATCATCTACTATGACCAAAGTATAGAAGTTACCTCCATAACTTTGTATAGCGGATGGACCAAATAAATCCATATGCAAAAGTTCTAGACACTTAGATGTAGAAACCAAGTTTTTAGCCTTATGGCTACTATGGACTTGTTTACCGACTTTGCAAGCGTCACAAAAGTGTTGGTCATATTTCAACTTAGGTAGGTTTTCAACTAAGTCTTTGGAGGAGAGGTTTTGAATTAGTCTCATGTTAGCGTGTCCTAAACGTCTATGCCATAAAGTTGAAGATTCATCTAATGAAGTAAGACAAAGTTTGTCTCTAGATGTTTGATCCATCTTCATGACGTATACGTTGTTCTTAAGAACACCTTTGGCTATGGTTATACCATCTTTAAGTATTTTACTTCCATTTTCACTAAAAAGGACATTATACTTATTACAGCAAAGTTGACTAATACTAAGGAGATTAAAACCTAAGTTATCAACATGAACTACATCATCTATAAAAAGGGAGTCATGAGAGATTGTACCTTTTCCGATGATTTCGCTCTTAGCTTTACTACCAAAAGTGACATTACCTCCATCACATTTGTGATAAGTTGAGAAGAGGCTTTTGTTACCCGTCATGTGCCTTGAACAACCGTTATCTTTAATCCATTCATCCGGTTCCAAACATACTTTGAGGCACACCTATTTTACGAAAAACACTCAAACATTTGGTCCCCAATTTCTCATGGATCCATGTTGGTTAAGCATACCATTAACTTGATCCAAGTATGACAAAAGAACATAAGGGTTCCATGACATGTAATTTGGAGTTTGGTAATGTCCAGGAGTGTTTTGGTTCCAAACATGTTGGTAGTTTGGTCGTGTGTTGTAGTTACTCTTTGGGAAGGGGCGTTTGAGAATTGGAGTCTTAGGTCTTGGTTGAGTAGTTCTAGCTCTAAATTCGTTTTTACTAAGTCCTACTCCAGTTTTAAAGGCAGGTTTTGTTCCATTTTTATATGTGACTTTAACAAATTTTGAACGATCCGATATGGAGGATGTTACTGCTGCAGCAGACCTGGCGGAACCTTTGGGTTCAACGGGCGGAACCCTAATTTGGGTTCCATCTGTTCCGCAGGCTGCTGTAGCAGTTTTGTGAGTTTCTTGTGCTTTCTTTTCTTGTTTCGTTTGACTCTTTGAAGTTTCTAATTTCATGAAACCTAGTCCTGTTTTATCAAATGGTGACTTTTGAAGTTTCATAATTTCATCCGCACAAGAAATGCTCTTATCGAACTTCTTAAACTTTGTGGTTTGTTTTATTAGATCATGTTGAGTAATTTTAAGTCTTTCAACTTCGAGTTTAAGCTCTTCACATGATTTGCACGATGTGTCAATACCTTTACTCTTTTCTAATCTCTTAGCTTTTTCTTTTAACTCATAAACTTCATTTTCTAAAAACTCCTTTTTAGTTTTCATAAACTTATTTTTGTTTATGATTTTTAAGCTCAATTCATAAAGTTTGTTATATTCTTTTTGTAAGGTGTCATCATCAATAGAAGAATAAGATGAGTCGGAGAGTACCTCATTTGAGTCGTGACCCATGAGAGCAATATCATCATTCTTTGGCTCATCGTCATCTCCTTCATAGTCACTCCAAGCACCACCCACAAAGGCTTGTTGAGACTTGCTTTTGGGTGGTTTTGGACATTCTCCTACGAGATGACTTGTGTCTCCACACCTATAGCATTTTCTTTCAACCTTTCCTTTCCTATCATCACGATCTTTTCGGAAGGTTTTCTTGTCATCTTTAGGTTGCCTTACAAACTTCCCTCGTCTACGAAATAACTTCTTGAAGTCTCTAACGGACTCTTTTTCCTTGCCCTACGTCCACGCCTCGAGTATCCAACTCGAGAGTTTTTTTCACTAGTCAACAAGCTCCTTTCACCGGCGGAGAAAACCTTACACGTCGCTTATACACGTTTACCGACACTAAGCTAGATGTTGAGTTCTTTTACAAGGGTACAACCACTCCCGTTAGTTCTTTTACAAGGGTACAACAACTCCCGTCACACTTTGTATTTTGAGGACTAAAATACTAACCGATCACTACTGAAAATACACAATCAAATGAAGTGTAAACTACACAAAGTCTACACGATGCTAAGCTAACAAGTCTTGCAACGTTGTGTTGAATACTTGTAACTTTATATGAACTTGTGAACTTCTTTGCTACAAAAGAAACTTCACATAGAAATGAGATGTTAAAGGGTTAGATGAAAGAATGAATGTATGTGTGTGAAAATCTAATGTAGAGTGATAAAGCCAAAATTCAAACATATGGCTTGGTATTTATAGCAAGACCTTCTGCAGGTCTGGCGGATACGACGGAACCCTCAGATGGGTTCCGCCCGTGTACCCCTAGGGTTCCGCCAGGCTTGCAGTTGGTTTTGCAATAAATCCTTCAAACCAACCAAGGTCACATCAAATAAAAACTAGTCAAACACAAACTTGTGTAAGAAGAATTATGGTTAGTCAAACACACAATCTTTCCTTAAATGTATATTGACAAACTTACCATAAATGTGATGTGACATTTCTATTTTAAGAAATAAAAAGTGTTGTGTTTTATGTGAAATGTAAAATGTAACAAATGTCTAATTATGCAAGTCTTTAAACTAAAATTAAGTTTTACTTAGAAACTAAAGTTTACATTTTGTTGTTAACAAAACTTAGCAAAGATCGTAAAATATAAATAACGTTTTTAGGCGATATTTGTATTAACAATAATCAATTTTAGAAACTTGGTTTATCTTAATAATTTTACTTAAAAATGAAGATGAGTTTCTTCAAAGATAAAGTAACCATTGTGGTTTAAATCTTTAATATAGAAATCATATGGACAGTGTTGTACACGTATTTAATGTATGTTTTATGACAAGATTATTAATCACACTTAAGCAATTAATTGTGATTAAATATTCTTTTCTAAATACATTAAATATATAAAGATTATGATAGTCATATTTATGAAATTGACAATGGAATATCAAAACTCTTTCTTGAGTGATTACTTGAGCGAGGACGATAAGTAATCAAAAGGAGATTATGAATTCAAATAAATCTTTGGAAGTGTACAAAGTGCAATAATCCATGGATGGATAAATGCATGCATCTAGAAGATTATTCTTATGTTTAATTATTAAATCCATGTTTTGATTTATAATTAAAATAATATAATTTCTAAATATTCCTAAAAGCTAGTGGGAGTATTATGTTTAATTTCTTAAATCATATATGTTGTAGAACATATAAAAGGTAACATTCCATATAAGTTAAAAGTTAAGTCTTAGTTTGCAATGAAACTTTAAAGATTTAGAAAATAAGACATACAACCTTGTAATGAATGTTTATTGTTGGAACATGTGCGGTAAATGAATCTAATATAACATGATATATCATTTAGAAAGTCTAAATGGATATGTATAACATGAATAAAATCTAAGTATGACTCAAAGATTTTTCATGCACATCATGTTTTGTAGTATCATGCTTGATTACAAGATGATTTGGAAATATTAATATCTAATTAAAAGGTTATTAGATAACTTGTGTAATATTCTAAAAGAATATGTTTGATTATAGAATCACATCCTAAAATCTAGAATTTTTCAATTGTTGTGAAAATTGTCTTAGCCAACAAACTTGAAAGGTTGAAGGACATCAAACATTACACAATAGATATTAATGATTACGGGAAGTTTCTAAGAGCATATTGTTGTTTGCATACAATGATGCTAATGAAATTGAGATGACACTCAATACTAGTTATGGTAAAGATTTCATCTTTGGCTATATGTACTAGTTGTGCTTACTAAAAGCATAGTTGCATTATACATTAAGAGAATAAGAATACTTTAAACTTTAAAATGTTTAGAAGTTTGATTATTATAAATCGGTGGTTAAGGATGTCACACATTTTATGAAATATTATATGGCATAATCAAAATTGTTGAGTATGCACATATAAGAACTTCAATAGTTGAATTCTTGAAATAAGTATTCTTAGAATTCTGATATATCAAAGTTGGATGATTTATGTCTTGTCAACAAGTATGAATGTCATTACTTGAGACATTATTCATCAACAAGAGTTATCATGTATTGATCTATTTATTATTTGGATAAGGGATGTTAAACAATTATTATAATAAATTTAAATACATGGTATGTTTAATTTATAATAAATTGTATCCTATATTTGTATGTTTAATCTATGAATAAATGTTATTCTAAATTGTCCGTTGTCAGTTAATAATATGGGAATATTATTAAATCAAGACAAATCTGAAGGTTGGTATAATATAATTAAAGTATATTGATGCATAGTCATGCCATTTCAGATGATATTCAATGATACCGAATATAGTACTTATCCCAACTATATGATATTACTTATGGAGCTTGTCATTAAGTAAATCATAAGAGGTTATCCTCAGACTTGAGATGCAAGATAAGTGTCATCAATGTAGTACATTTTTGTAGAACAACTTATCGCTATACGTAGCTGGTAGTCATAAGGGTTGTTTTCGGAAGTGTTATAAAGTTTGTGGGTTTTGCTTGTAGTCAAGATAGAATTTGTTCCTTCAAATTAATTTTTGGAATTTAATACTGCTGGGCCCCTCGTAGGGTTGTCAAGATGTTTGCATGGCCGTGCCCAAGATCTTCCCTGAATATGTTCAGATGATTTGGTAATCTTGATCAATCACAAACAACGAGAAATAGAATGGTTAATTAAAGAATGACTTTGATCCATATCCTTATTAACGTGGTATTAGAAACAAAAGGATAATAATAATGAGAAATAATTAAAAGGTTTGTCCAGGAGCCTTACTCGAGATCGTACTAGAGGCATCGGTGTGTTGCAAGACACTAACCGATGTGATCACACTATTAAGATATGTCTAAGTGGGAGCTGTTAGTTGATGAACATAAATTAATAGTTGTGTGTTAGGATCGAACTCGAGATCACGGGATTGCACACTTTGCGTATGAAGAGTAAATGAATAATTATTTATAAATGTTATATATAATTATTAATAAACACAAAATGAGTAACGACAGTTAGTATTTAACGGAGAATGACTAACGACCGTTAGACGAAGAAAAGAAAAGTAATACTTGTGAATAATTGGAATGTCAAGAAGGTTCCGGAATCCCTTAGGGATGTCCATAACCGATCGGCCATAAGGGGGATTCCACCTCCTCAATGCCTTGGACTCCAAGTTATCACTAGTATATAAACAAACCCAAGGATTCATTGTTTCCTACAACTTATACACATAGTTCTTGGTGTTTTTTCTCTCTTTCTTTTCTTGTCCAAATAATCGATCCATCTAAACCTTTTATAAAGGGATTCGATTTTAGTAAAGCTCAAAATAGTTTTGTGTTTAAATTACATGCATAATCTTTTACTTGAATTAGTACGTGTGTACAAGAACGTGATACAATCACTATTGATTGTATCTTGGATTGAATAACAAAAGGGTAAGGGGATATTCTTACAATCCAAATAAACCCTAATTAGGGTTCTTGAGTTGAAGATTGCATTTGATTCTTGTTCGGGCTAGAATCACAAAGGTATGTTTACTTTTATATTTGATTAATTAATTACATGTTATATGATCTTGTTGTAATTGCTTCTGCTATGCTCACTTGATGTGTTTGGTTTATTTATATGATTGTCATGATATTATAATTCCAACAGTAACCAGCAACAAACGTACGTGTACTCTCTTCACCTGTGAAGCATACCAGCAAAACTTCATATATGCAATTATACAAGAAAATATACAGCTCACTAAGCTGTTCACTACTTCTTATTCATCCCATAAATATTTGTCGTAACGTTATCATTATTCTTATTCAAACAACTTAACAATAACCAACAAGGAAACATAAACGATAACCATCACATAACCATTAAAAAAAGGAAAAGAAAACATGAACTAACAGCCCATTCACAAACAGAATAACGTAGTTAGCTAGGCAATGCATAGATGAGCTTAATTTTTAGCAAATCTAAGTAACTATTATGTACAAAAATTTAGCATACATGTCAATGTGTTAACTTTAACTCAATAACTCTCATCCCCACAAAACCAGAATGCAAACCAGTATTAACAAACTGTATCGTTAATTTATTTTACTAGGGTAAAAAACCATTTACCCAAAAAAAAAACTGTATCGTTAATTAAAGTGTAAAATGTGTATGTACCTCTTCAGCCAGGAAAAGCAAAGTTTACTTGAGCATTTTATCATGCACCTTATCTTCATCCTTTGTTCTGAAAACTGTTTTTAAAAACATGTTCTGTTCTAAATGGGTTCCATTTTCGGGTTAAAACCAAATTGTAAACACCGTAACCCCTATGTTACAACATAGTGACAGTAACAAGTGAGTTAGACTTGATATCGAAAACAGGTAATAACATTTCACACACAAAAATAGTTATATAGTGCAAAAGGTCTTCGTTGATCAGTTGTAAAGTTTTGCAAGAAAACATTTACATTTGGTGAAAGAACAATGTACTGTTAATATTTTGTTGGTGATCTTCATCTTCTTAATGGCGAGTTTGTATTTGGTTGACAAAATGCTTAAATGAAAGTTTTACTAGAACTGGTAAACCATCTTTTTGCGGGTGTTTGGGATTTTCTTTGAAGCTAGGCTAGTTGAGCGGCCCGTTAAATATTGTTTCTGGCTCAATTATGTGAATGAAAATTTATTGAGCCGAGGTTTATCTTGCTAGGTCTCATTCCCAAGATGCAAACTCAAACACAAGGATAATTGGCCTGTGCATTGGCTGGGCCTCATGGAAGTATTTTTGTAAACTTGTTGTGTGCTCATCACTTTACTAGTAATTTAATATGACCAGTATGGGTACTTTTGCTATGTTTCAAGTTACAACATAATAATAGTAACAAATGAGTAAGACTCGTTATAGGGACTATTTTTACACAAAACCATAAGTTAATAAACAAAGCTAAAAGTTTTTTGATCATTTGTAAATCTTTCCAAGAAAATATTTCCTTTGGTGACATAAATGAAAGGGTGAAAGAATCTGAGTCGTTGTTAAATCTTTTTAGGGACTACTTTTGTAGTTTGATAGATTGCTAGGTCAGTTTGTAGAGTTAATTGAAGGTCAGAAAATGTAACTATATGGGTCTAAGCTTAATGCTCTGTACCATAAGCCTGCTAGGATCCTTCTTTATAGGATGCTGAAACTTAAGATGCATAGAAACTGTTGCAGGAGTCTTCCTGGTATCAAACTTCCATCCAACCATTACTCCTCTTCTGTGGCACCACTGGCGGAACTATGTAGGGGCAGGGGAGGGTCCCGGCCCCCCCAAAATTTGAGGCACTTAGTGTAAATATTATAGGTTTTAGGGGTAATTGTAGCCTCTCGTAATTTTCCCAACGGTTAGTAAATACTTACAAGTTATTACGTTATTTAAATACCCACTTTTAGGTATGAAAAAAAAAATTTTTTTTTTTTAGACTTGATATATAAATCACAACGGTAAAATTATGAATTATCTTTTGCTTAGAAACGTTGCTTGCACACAAACCTAGATAGTCTAAATTATCGCGAATATATATATTAAAAACATTTATATTTTTATAATATACGTTTCGTATATTTAAGGTACAATATTTATATATTCCCGGAGCCTACGAAAATTCCCGAGATCACTCATTAATATTATTTGATCGTAACCTGACTCTCAAAACATACCAGGTGGGCCCCATTGACTCATTGGGCCTTAAACCCAACTAACAAACCAAACGGACCCTTTTATATATTTGTTTTCCTTTTCTGCTGGGCCAGACGAAAACACAAGCCCAAAGGGCTATAAGCCCAAACACACCTTTAGTTTTATTTCTTTTGTTTTCACAATTCCCAGTCGCGACCCCCTTCCAATTCACCCCATTTTCTTTCATTTTTGACACACGACACTATCATATTATTACACCTTTCGAATAACCACCCAACTAGCTTTCGAAAATGACCAACCCCATCAGTTTTCATAATCGTTTGATATACTAACAATGGCCAAAGTGAATCGAGAAAATCATATGAACTTAATAACTCAAAACGTGTCAATGTCTTTCTAACAACCTTACAACTTCACCAATGGCAACCATTCGAACACTATACATCCTAGAAGATGTCACGAAGGAACAGGAAAGTGATAGACATTCCTTTTGTCCATTAGTTCTCGATTGGCCAAGGATTGAGGTGCCACTCCATAATAACGAGCCAACACATACATTGCCAACTTCTTGTGCTTATCTTCACACTCAAACCTCACTATATAAACGTTCCATGCACCTCAGTTCAAAACACACCCTAAAAACATACCATAATATATATTTACGTGAAGTGTTACAAACGAAGTGGGACAAGAAGTTGAGCTAGCGTACGAGGTGCACAAGTGATCCAAGGAGGAACCAAGTAGCTCGTCTTGAACCTTGCTGAATCGAGATCATTGCTACGTTGATCCATTGTACCAGCTCGAACCACACGCTACGAAATCTCCACCCCAAGAGGTGAGGTGAGAAAGGAGGATCGTTATTTTATGTTTACACTTATTTATACGTTTTTCTTTGCCTATTTATTTCGTAATCTATAAACGTAACACATATTAATTATTCGACATATTTAATCTTTGACATGTTAACTAACAAGAGGTAACTAGTTTCGATCGCGAATGTAACGTTTACGTCTTGTGGTCACTTGACCCATTCGTACAAAATCTCAACACTTAGAATATTTTCTAAGCGTTGGAACAGTTTCAAAAATGATAATTACCATATACTTTGGTCTCGTTAAATTCAAATTCGACACATTACCTATTATTTTTATAACTCAATCTCATTGTTGGCTTGGTAAACAAACAGAACACACTTTTTGTTCGAAGTAATATGCTCATATAACTACTTTGCTCGACCCCTTTTGTCTCGGCAAAAACCAGATTTTACAAAACTTATATAAGCCAACGTGGGCTTATGCAAAGCCCACTAAGCTTATGTGATACACTGGGCCTGGGAGCCCAACTCCAGTGTTTTTAGTATCCTAAAATGAGTCCAAGGTCAGGCCCAAACCTTTCGTAAGCCCATTGGATCACAAAACGTTAACGGACCTTTAAAATGGCTCGTTAAGGCCCATATAGTGAAATAAGTGAAAAATAAGCTAATAAGCTGTTGTAATAAACTTATTTGAATGTCCTGAGCTTATTTAAGAAGTCAAAATGTTGAACTTTTAATTTGGTGAAATTTGGACTAGATTTTCAAAATTTCTTAAACCGAGGACTAAAAATGCAAAAGTTGTAAACTTTGGGTCAAAACTGTAAATCTGAGTTTTCTGGGTTAGAAACTGTAAATAATAAAACTTGGAGTTGAGAAATGTAAATATTGATACTTTTTGACCTAAAATGTAAATTATATATATTTTTGGACTAACGGTGTAAAATATATATCGTTAGGGTTAAAAATGTAAATTTTGGAAACTTAAAGGAATTTTTCAGTAAATATTATTTTATTAACCTTTTACATATATAAACATATAATTAAACTAAGACTTATATAAACATAAACTTATATATATATATATATATATATATATATATATATATATATATATATATATATATATATATATATATATATATATATACGATATATATTCGTAACTATAATTAAACGATATAACGATACATTATTTATTTCTTGTAAAACGATACGTATATTTTATTTCCATTATAAAACTAACTTTATATCAATCATCAATCCTTTTTACTTACAAGTTATATGTATATATAACTTTGTTTTTGAACTTTAAACATTTAAACGAACACGAGATTCATTCGTAACTAAATAACAAGTATTCGCGATAAAAACCAGATTTAGACTATCAACTGAAACTTGCATTATCTTTTAGGTTGTGTTGTGTGAAGCCGTTTCCTTGCTTTGTTGAGACTACGATACCACTGTACTACTAAGGTGAGTTCATAGCCCACTCTTTAACTATTTTCCCGTGGGGGAGATACATGCTTAAAACTCGAAGACAAGTCTTTTATACCGGGTATTGAAATACCGTCAGGCCAATGTTATTTGCTTAAGTTACTATTGTCAGAAGTCCCTCGATAATGAACCTTAATCACCTGAAGGGTGAACGTAAATAATTGTGGATAGTACTATTAGTGATTGACAATCCTCGTTTGGTTGTTGGAGAAAACACCAGGCGCACTTTATTGTTCTTATAAATAGGTTATTGACAAATACCTATCTTTGGGGGCCTATTACTTACCATCATAATTCACATTTATGATTGGCTGTTAATCGTTAAGTATCATGAGCTTAAGGCAATAACAGGAACATTGAATTTTTTTTACATATTGATTGTATGTGATTACAATACATTCTTAACTTGTGATTCAAAACTCTTAAACTCAAACCTATGAATATCACTCAACTTTATGTTGACTTTAGCATGTTTATCTCAGGTAACTAAACAAGACGGATCTGGATGGCACGGAGTGGGCAAAAGCATGACAAGAACCATAATAAACTACTTATTTTCCTTCAGAATAAAACACGTTCTTAACTTAATAATGTCTTGTATCCCAGATATTTGGTATTTTGAAATAAATTAAACTTTAATACTCCACTTTGTGTTGTCTACTAATAATTGTGACAAAGATCCTTGAAGTAATACCCCGAAAGTCTTCCGCTGACATGTTAAGTCTTCCGCTGTTATTAACGACTTTTGGGGGTGTTACAGTAATCTAGTTGAGGTTACAAACAAATCTCCGATTCGGGCCCCCTAAAATAAATTCGGCCACCTCAAGAAAAATGTTCTAGTTCCGCCATTGCATGGAACAGTGTTTGGCTTGTATCTGTTTCGTGGGTTGTAACTATTTGCATCAACTTTGGTTTATACTGAACGTCATGCCAGCATCTAACAGTAAAAAAGTAAAGTAAAGTAAAGTAACTCCCAACACCGTCTTCCACGGGTTATGGGTCCCAATATCGTCTTCCACGGTGTATGGGGGAGCTTCCGGTTCTACCAAAGGTAGAAAAGGACCTCCAGCATCTAACAGTGATAACATTTAAAGTGAGCGGAATTGGTCAATGGAAAATTTCCATGCCATCTTACACCAAAGAAATGTCAGGCAATGCTTTGGCATGTCATCAGGTACAAAATCCAACATCTAAGGCTCTCTTTTTCAAGGCTATCAGAATTGATTAGTTATGTATTCATGCTTCCTAGACTAGTTAATTATAAAAGAGATTTATAAGGAAAGAAGCTATAATAATCAAGCTTCAATGGAATATTGCAGTGTTATAAAGTGTATTTCTTAAGTATTACCCGTTTTGACCCATTTATGAAATATAATGGAGTCACACAATGGAGTTAAAAGGCTGAAGTATTTAGAAATGCTCAGGTAATTATTACCTCCCAGTTCCAGTTATCCTGATAAAAGGCTCAGTTCGCCACCAATATAGTATCACCCTGCATTTGTAAGACCAAATATCAACTTTTCAGTCCACATACATCCCAAAATGTTCCCTTTTCTATGCTTCAATTATGAGTGTTACCTATGTTATTAATATCGGCGATATATAGGCGATATCTCGTCGATATCTCATGTATCGCTCCTAAAAAAAATATCAGATCAAAATATCGCTCCAAAATATCGGATCTGATAATATCGGCGATATTGGCCGATATGTGACAACTGGCAAATTAGGGAACTATTTAAAAACCCGCATTACTTTAAATTTAATGATTTTTGAATATTTGAAAATTTTATTCGCGAGGAAATTGTAAACGTTGAACCATGGTTTTGAATTTCACGGTATTTATGGAATTTGATTTTTGAATTATTGTTTTGGTTTGGAATATTCGTGGTGATTTATTTTGAGATATCTTTTAGGCACTATGTTGACTCCGGCACTAGGATAACCTAACGAAATTTTAAATATTTTGAACGAGTTTGGTTTGAGAATTTTAATTATTGGGAACAAGTTTGGTTTGAGAATGTTGAGATATTTTGAAAGGTTTTCGGGTTTGGTCATTGTGTTTATTTAATTGGCCATCTATCCCCTACACCATCTGATTATTATTATTACTAGTTTAACTACAAAATCGTCCATGTGGTACCTGGGCTCACACAACAACACAAACACCAACACAACCATATCATCATCATCTTTTTCAATATCTCCCTCTCTCTCTTTGAACCCTAGCCGCCGCCACCTACACACGGCAGCCACCACTACACCGCCACTCCCACACCCAAAATAACACCACCAAATTAATCCTCTCATCAAGACCTTTGATTTGGTATAACTCACGCGCGATATAGACGACCCTAACACCTCGATTTCACCACCACCGCCACTTAAACACCATTTTTTTCATCTTTTCTTGTTGGGTTTATGAAGAAACGTATTCTTGGAGTCATTTTGAAGGTGAGTGACCACGAGTTTCAACTCATGTGTCTCGATTTGATACCCAAATCGTGCGTACACAATTTTCTTGAATGGGTTTTGTAAATTTCTAATGGGAAATGGTATTTTGATGATGAAATAATGAGTTTGGTATCCGGGTTGTTGCTTTTTTTTTATGGGTCGAGGCGTACCCGAAAGCTAATGCTCTCGGCTTGTGCCATTTTCGGATTTATTTTGGCTTCTTGATATTCTTGATTCATGGTTATCGATTTGAGGGTGTTTGGATTTTTTTTTTTTTTTTTTTTTTGGATGATTCTTGGTTGATTGGAACTTTCATGGATGTTGTTTGGTTTTGTGGCCGACGACCCAAGTGGTCCGTTAGGTTGGTTTGGCTCGACTAGAGCAAGCCGAGACCCTAGAGGTCTCGGGTGGGACCGACACATCTTGTTGTGTAGTATTGACCTGGGTTTGACTTGGTAAGTCGACCCGTATGTATGGTAATTATTTTGGTTGAGGTTTATATTTGTTAGGTAATATTGTTTGTTGGTTTTATTATTATTGTTTCATTTATATTTGAGCTTGAAGTGGAAGTATTTGGACTTGTGATATTGATTTTGAAGTTGTGTTGGCGATATTGATTTAGGTACCGTTTGTGAGACGGTTGATTAGATTGACGGAGATAGGTTAGTCGGGTGCCGTAGTCGGACCCTATTGTTGTAGCATATGATATGGGATTTGATTGACGGAGATGGTTTACTTGGTTGAGATTTGTTATTATTACTTGGACTCTTGGTTGTGCGTGTCGAAGTCATGTTGACTTTTTAGTCAACGGTTGATTTCGGCAAAACGCCGTAACACTTGGACTTGGACAATGAGTCGAGGGTGATGACTCGGACATGTGACCATCTTATATAACTCGATATTAATTATAATCAAAATTAATAATAAAAACTCATAATAATATTATTAATAACATAAATGTTTATATAAATATATAAACGTGGAAAACGTATATATATTTATACAAGTGCGTATATTAAAAATAAAATGATCACGAGTAATATTAAAATAACGTGACGATAAATATTATGCTAGGAAAGTAGCATAATAAATGTCGGGAACGTCATTATAATTAAACAATTAAAAATGCCGATATCATTATAACGTTGGATAATTATATTAAATGAAATACTTTTGGATAACAAAACGAGGAAACTTACGAGTTATACAGGATTGTGGTCACTTAAGTCCAAGTGGGCCATATAATTTATTTTATGACTTTTCGTGCTTGTCACGGATATGTGACATTAATACATCCATTTTCTATAACTACGTAACTTATTTGATCGACGGATTAAATAGGATCTATTTAGTTGTATAAAATGAGTATATTAATGGGCATTGTATCCTACGACGCCCATAGGATGTGGTATGTGTATAGGAATGATGAATTACTAAATATCTCGTGAGGTTTACCAAATTGACGAATTTGGTAAGTTTGACGATATATTTAGGGAATTTATTAAACTTAGATACTTACCATATAGTACTCTATGTACTATGTGATTTAGGTTTTGGGTATAATCTTGGAGTGATATATTAAGTAAATAAATATGGGGGATTACCAAATCGACGGATTTGATAAACTTCGATGATTTATTTAAATAATATATTGGGCTAATATTAGACCTATAGATTGTTTTATTATTCTTTTTCGTTGTGGTAACCGCGATTTGAGTTGTGTCGACCCTCCACCCGCATGGATACCAAACTCCAAACTAATATGAGAATAATACGAGAAATGGATTTTTGGAAAGTAAAAAAGGAATACGTTCGGGATTGGGAATATTTGATTTTTGAGGAAATGATCCTGAAATGAGTTTATATTGTTAGGAAGTGCCAAGTCCGTAGTTGCTGTATTTTGAGTTTCTATACTTCTTGATTCTACTGGTTACTTTGTGCTGATATCTGGACTTGAGGTGAGTCATAGCCCCACTTTTACTCTTAAACTTTGTTTTCAATATTTGGGGTGAGAAACGTGCAAATTGTTTTATGTGGACTATTATCGCTTTGTTTATTTAAAACATGCGATGCTTATAGAACTAGGTAGGTTATAGAGCGAGGCCTAGTCCTGAACTAGGCGAGCTATTGATTTTGTTATAGAGCAAGGCCTAGTCCAGAACTAGGTAAGCTATTGATAAGTTTTTGAGCGAGGCCTAGTCCCGAACTAGGTAAGCTATTGAATTGGTTATGGAGCGAGGCCTAGTCAAGAACTAGGTAAGCTATTGATTTGATTGATTTGGGCTATAGCGTGCACCTATAGGGTTGGTTAGTTTTGGTTGGATGATTAAGGCCTATTCTAGCTAGCAAACGTTTTTCGTATATGTCCACTTGATTTAGTTATGAATTTAAACCTATGATCTCACCAGCGAAAGCTGACTTTTAACGCGTTTTCTCAGGTAATTAAGTGATGATTGGGATGATAGGATTGGAGGCTTGGCTTTGGCACCTGGTTTATGGATCTATTTTGTAAAACCCTGATATGTATTTGTGGACCTACGTTTATTTCTTTTGGGCCTTACTTTGGATAAATTTGGGATAAATGTAAATTTTAAAACCCCGTTTTGGTTGTGTTTTCTTATGTTTACTTTATCTCGTTCTTTCATGACTTGGAATGGATACCAAACCCCGTAACACCCCGAAAGCTTGTTGAGTCTTCCGCTGTATCAAATTTTGGGGGTGTTACAGATTGGTATCAGAGCCAAGGTTATAGAGAACTAGGTAATAAACACCTAAACTATAACCGATTTTTATAGAAAACGATCCTCGACCAATGCCCGCCAGCCCGCCAAGCCGAAGCATCTTCGATTTATGGAGGTATTATGAGATGATGATTAGATATGAGATTTTTGAGATGATTTGAGAATATGGGATATATTGATTATGTGATATGATGGAAATTTGGGGAATTATATGGCTTAATTGTTTTATAAATGATTTAGTAATGCGGTATTTGAAATCTTTCTTTAAAATATATGATTGGGATCTTATGATGATTTTGATACGGTATTTTGAGTTCGCGGTTTTGTTGTTTTGAAATACTTACACCTACCCTACGCCGTTGTCACAAACCATGGCCTCCTATTCGTTCGATGTTACTAAGAATGTTCTTACTGGTACGCGTCGCTCAGCACAAATCACTATGGCCCTTGATGACCCATACGTGATGGTCATGCGTTCAGCCACTACTTTATCGTATCCTTTGTCTCCCTAAGTCACCGATTTTATCACCTCGTGGTTCACCTGCTCAGAGATGACGATTGATGGAGTACCCCTCCTACGAGGAGTATGAGGAGGAGTACGAGGGTGAGCAGAATGATAACCCTCAAGATGAGGAAGAGAATGATAACCCTCAAGATGAGGAAGAGAATGATGACCCTCAGGATGAGGGGGAGGATGATCCCCAGGAGGAGGAGATGCCTGATGATGATGGTTTGTCAGCACATCCAGCTCATGCTGAGGAGCCCGATTCTCCGATACATCCATTAGAGCCGGTTTCACCTGATCACCCGTTTTTGTTTGATTCACCACCTGGTAGTCCCGTAGCGTCTGATGCGCCATCTGAGATATCTGCTGAGCCTACAGATTTGGGTTAGACTTGTAGGATTCAGACTCGGATTACTGCACAGGGCGAGAGGATCTCGCAGATGACTGATCGACTTGAGATGGTTATTGCTGAGTTTATTGCTGAGTTGAGAGTTGATTTGACTACTGTCGTGGGCAGGACGACAGTGATTAGGAGAGGTGTGATGGAGATACATGAGTAGATAGAGAATCTGCAAAGAGGTTTCCTCACGGCTCACGAGGCAGATCGCAAGCTGTTGCAGAGGAACACGGAGTTGGAGAAGGAGGTAGCAGACCTCAAGAGAGATAGTGATACTCACAGTGTCGAGTTGGGATCGTTATGGAGAGAGTTGGATGGTTTGGGATCAGAGTTGAGGAGTCAACGCCAGCATCATGGCTAGATCGATTTGGATTTGTGTTGTTGTTGTGTTGCTTCCTAAGCCAGGGAGTACTTGGTTAGGAGATCTGGTTATTCTATCTCTTAAGTCATGTTATTCGGATTGTATGTTCGTCTCGTATGGAACGATTAGTATTTATTATGTCTTTTGGTATTTTGGAACGAAGTATCGATCGCTACTTGTATGGACGATGGTGATTTCGTATGATATTCTACGATTTTTGGCGTACATGGAGAATTGTGTTCCTATTTGCGTGGTTGATATTGTGTTGGTATTATGTTCGTATTTCGACTTTCACCAATCGGATTCTTGTTGGACGTTATGGTACGTGTTATTGGAGACTTATGAACCTTGTATTGTGACTTCGATCAATGGCCCCATGACGAAACCCTGTTAGAGCTACCCGAACTGGTCCTGCAGCGACTACCCCTGGTCGCCGAGGACGCCGTCCTACTCGAAATGTTGAAAGTTGAAACCCCTACTCCTGACAACCTGGACACCACCAACCGCAACAACAGGAATCAAAATGCTGATGTTCAGGGAGACAATGATCATGTTCCACCGAATGCACCTACTGTGGATCAAGCCATGATCAATCAACTTGTGGAGCAACGAGTTGCTGAGCTACTAGCTGAATCGAATCATTCCAACAACTCTGCTGGAACTTTTCCACCTGTTCGTACTAATGAATGTAACTATAAGGAGTTCCGAATCTGTGGACCCATTGAGTTTGGAGGAACTGAATGAGTGGTCTACTTGGTCAGGTGGATAGAGAAAACCGAGTCTGTGTTCAATGTCACCAATTGTGCGGAGAATGCTAAGGTAAAGTTTGCTTCTTTTACTTTCAAGGATGAAGCATTAACTTGGTGGAACAATTACCGAAATTCAGTTGGGAGTGATGTAGCCTATGCCATGACTTGGGAGCAATTTAAGTCTTTGTTGATTCAGACTTACTGCCCAAGGACTGAGGTTAAGAAGTTGGAGATTGAGTTTTGAATCACAAGGTGAAGGGTACCGATATGGCGACTTACAATCGTCGTTACCAGGAGTTAGCCTTGCTTTGCCCAGATATGGTTAAGACTGAGACTCAAAAGATTGAGCGATATACCGATGGGTTGCCTGTGGCTACAAGGAACGATGTGATTGCCGCTAGGCCTGCAAATATACATGAGGCTATCACAATCGCTCAACAATTGATGGATTCGTTGGAATTGGAAGGAGCTGATAAGGATAAGAATGGGAAAAGAAAGAGAGACCATCACTCTAAGGGTAATGATCACCGAAACAAGCGACAAGCCGTTGCTAAGGCTTATGCTATTGGAGATGGAAATAAGAAGAACCAAAATGGTGATACACCCAAGTGTGGTCGTTGCTACAAAAATCATTCTGGACGATGTAATGTGGTGTGCAAGAATTGCTCAAGAATGGGGCATATAGCTAAGGACTGTAGAGCTCGACCACTTGCTATGGCTCAAGCTACTCCTGAAGCTATGAGTAAGGCGAATGTTACTTGTTATGGATGTGGGAAGAAGGGACACTATAGGAATGAGTGTAGGGAATCGTGGAACTGAGGAAATCAAGGATCGGGTGGTAATGGGTACAATCATGGAAACCGTGGAGCTGGAGGAAACCGTGGACGTCATGACAATGAGGACCAACGTGTGGAAGCAGGAGCTGCTCATGGGAGAGTGTATGCACTTGGAAACGAAAGAGGAGAAGACCCGAACGTTGTTAATGGTACATTCCTTCTCAATAATCGTTATGCTTCCATACTATTTGATACTAGTGCCGATAGAAGTTTTGTGTCCACTACTTTTGCACCCCTACTAGAGAAACCCCCGATGGCCTTAGGAATTGGCTATGATGTAGAGTTAGCTAACGGAAACATAGAAAGGATTAAGACTATCACTCACGGTTGCACGTTGAATTTCCTGAATCACCCTTTCAACATAGATCTTCTACCCGTCACGTTAGGAAGTTTCGATGTCATCATTGGTATGGATTGGTTGTTGAAGTATCATGCTTATATACTTTGCGATGAGAAAATCGTGTGTGTGCCTTACGACAAGGAGATTTTAAATATACAAGGAGATCGAAAAGGTTTGAGGAGCCCATCCAGAATAGCTGTCATATCTTGCACTAAGTTACCGAAGCTAATGGAAAAAGGAAGTTGCCTTGTCTTAGCTCAAATCTCTGAGAAATGAGGGAAGGAGAAGAAAGAAAAGTGCATTGGAGATGTGCCTATAGTTCGTGATTTTCCGGATGTATTTCCCGATGATTTGCCGGGAATCCCGCCTACTAGAAAAGTGGAGTTTCAGATTGAGTTGATAGCTGGTGCCGCACCCGTGGCACAGGCACCTTATCGACTTGCACCTAATGAACTGGAAGAGTTGTCGAAACAATTGGCGGAGTTAGCAGAAAAGGGATTCATACGACCAAGTTCTTCACCTTGGGGAGCCCCAGTTCTATTCGTGAAGAAGAAGGATGGATCGTTTCGTATGTGTATTGATTACCGAGGGCTGAACAAGTTAACGGTGAAGAATAGATACCCGTTACTGAGGAACGACGACTTGTTCGATCAGCTTCAAGGATCGAGTGTGTATTCGAAGATCGATCTGAGATCAGGATATCATCAACTTAGAGTTCGTGAGGAAGATATTCCAAAAACGGCTTTCAGAACCCGTTATGGGCATTACGAGTTCCAAGTAATGCCGTTTGGGTTGACTAACGCAGCGGCGGTATTCATGGACCTCATGAATCGGGTGTGTAAGCCTTACTTAGACAAGTTTGTGATCGTGTTCATCGACGATATTCTAATCTACTCGAAGAGTGAGAAATAGCATGAGGAGCATCTAAGGCTCATCTTAGAATTGCTCAGGAGGGAAAAGCTGTATGCCAAGTTCTCCAAATGTGAATTTTGGATTCCGACAGTACAATTTTTGGGTCATGTGATTGACAGTCAGGGAGTTCATGTAGATCCCGCTAAGATTGAAGTGATTAAAGATTGGGCTGCACCGACGACCCCAACAGAAGTTCGTCAATTTTTGGGTTTAGCCGGTTACTACCGAAGATTCATTGAGGGATTTTCGAATATAGCAAAGCCGTTGACCAAATTGACTCAAAAGAATATTAAATACGAATGGGGAGATAAGGAAGAGGAAGCATTTCAATTACTCAAGGAGATGTTGTGTAGTGCTCCTATCTTGGCGTTGCCTGAAGGTAGATAGAATTTGTTGTTTACTGTGACACTTCTCATAAAGCTTTAGGAGCTGTGTTGATGCAACGAGAGAAAGTGATAGCTTATGCTTCCCGACAGCTCAAGAAGCACGAGAAGAACTACACCACCTATGATTTGGAGTTAGGTGCCGTGGTTTTTGCCTTAAGGATATGGAGACATTATTTGTATGGAACCAAGTGTGTTGTATTCACTGATCACAAAAGTCTACAACACATCTTGAATCAGAAAGAGCTCAACATGAGACAACGACATTGGATTGAGTTGCTAAGCGATTATGATTATGAAATTCGCTATCATCCCGGTAAAGCAAACGTCGTTGCTGATGCTCTTAGTCGGAAGGAGAGAATACCACCGTTACGAGTTAGGTCATTAGGAATGACTATCGTATCGCCGTTACCGTCTCAAATATTAGAAGCTCAAACGAAAGCGTTGAAAGAAGAAAACCGACCTGCTGAGAATATATTTGGGATGGCAGAAAATGGGAAGGGATTTGTTAAGCGTTCTGATGGAATATTGTGTTTTGGAGACCGAAGATGGGTACCATTGTATGGAGGAATTAGAGAGTTGATTATGCATGAGACGCATAAGTCAAGGTATTCTATTCATCCTGGGTCTGACAAGATGTACCAGGATCTGAAGAAGTTATATTGGTGACCAAACATACAGGCAGATATAGTATTGTACGTTAGCAAGTGCTTGACATGTTCGAAGGTTAAGGCCGAACATCAAAGACCGTCAGGACTATTGACGCAGCCAGAACTTCCGGTTTGGATGTGGGAGCGGATTACGATGGACTTTATTACCAAATTACCGAAGACAGCTAGCAGTTGTGACGCTATCTGGGTAATTGTGGATCAATTGACTAAGTCTGCTCATTTCCTGGCGATTAGTGAAGATGATAGTGTCGACAAACTTGCGAGGTTGTATGTGAAAGAAATCATTTCTTGTCATGGTGTTCCGATATCGATTATTTCTGATCGCGACAGCCGTTTCACGTCAGCTTTATGGCGATCACTTCAAACCGCTTTGGGGACGAGACTTGATATGAGTACTGCATATCATCCCCAAACCGACGGTCAAAGTGAGAGAACTATTCAGACTTTGGAGGATATGCTTCGTGCATGTATAATAGACTTTGGTAAAAGCTGGGAGAAATATCTACCCCTTGCGGAATTCTCCTATAACAATAGCTACCATACAAGTCTTAAAGCTGCACCATCTGAAGCTTTATATGGTCGTAAATGCCGTTCGCCTATTGGTTGGGCTGAGGTTAGAGATAGCCAACTCACAGGCTCTGAGCTTATATTGGAGACTACTGAGAAAGTGACTCAAATTCGTGATCGGTTACAAGCAGCTAGAGATAGGCAGAAAAGTTATGCTGATCAGAGACGTAAACCCCTAGAGTTCCAGGTTGGAGACAAAGTGATGCTGAAAGTCTCGCCTTGGAAAGGAGTGATACGTTTCGGGAAACGTGGGAAACTCAACCCCCGCTACATTGGACCATTTCTTATTTTGGAAAGAATTGGGCCCGTAGCATATCGGTTGGAGCTACCACAAGAATTGAGTAAAGTTCATGATGTGTTTCATGTGAGTAATTTGAAAAAGTGCCTTTCTGATGAGACGCCGGTTAGACCGATGAAGGACATTCATGTAGATGAGAATTTGAACTTTGTGGAAGAACCGATTGAGATTTTGGATCGATAGATTAAACGACTCAAGAGAAGTCGTATTCCACTCATCAAGGTTCGTTGGATTTCCCGTCATGGACCGGAATTTACGTGGGAACGTGAGGATGAGTTTCGAAAGAGATATCCAAAGCTATTCACTTCGTAGATGGATTGTTCCGAGAGAAACCCGGGACGGGTTTCTTCTGAGGCTGGGAGGATGTGACAACTAGCAAATTAGGGAACTATTTAAAAACCCGAATTACTTTAAATTTAATGATTTTTGAATATTTGAAAAGTTTATTCGCGAGGAAATTGTAAACGTTGAACCATGGTTTTGAATTTCATAGTATTTATGGAATTTGATTTTTGAATTATTGTTTTGGTTTGGAATATTCGTGGTGATTTATTTTGAGATATCTTTTAGGCACTATGTTGACTCCGGCACTAGGATAACCTAACGAAATTTTAAATATTTTGAATGATCGGTTTGGTTTATATATTCATGGAACGTATCTTGGAATTTTAATTATTGGGAACAAGTTTGGTTTGAGAATGTTGAGATATTTTGAAAGGTTATCGGGTTTGATCATTGTGTTTATTTAATTGGCCATCTATCCCCTACACCATCTTATTATTAATACTAGTTTAAAAAGAAAGAAAAATCAAAATAGAAAAAGAGTAACTACAAAATCGTTCATGTGGTACCTGGTCTCACACAACAACACAAACACCAACACAACCTTATCATCATCATCTTTTTCAATATCTCCCTCTCTCTCTCTTTGAACCCTAGCCGCTGCCACCTACACACGGCAGCCACCGCCACACCGCCACTCCCACACCCAAAATAACACCACCAATTTAATCCTCTCATCAAGACCTTTCATTTGGTATAACTCACGCGCGATATAGACGACCCTAACACCTCGATTTCACCACCACCGCCACTTAAACACCATTTTTTCATCTTTTCTTGTTGGGTTTTTGAAGAAACGTATTCTTGGAGTCATTTTGAAGGTGAGTGACCACGAGTTTCAACTCGTGTGTCTCGATTTGATACCCAAATCGTGGGTACACGATTTTCTTGAATGGGTTTTGTAAATTTCTAATGGGAAATGGTATTTTGATGATGAAATAATGAGTTTGGTATCCGGGTTGTTGCTTTTTCTTGATGGGTCGAGGCGTACCCGAAAGCTAATGCTCTCGGCTTGTGCCATTTTTGGATTTATTTTGGCTTCTTGATATTCTTGATTCATGGTTATCGATTTGAGGTTGTTTAGATTTTATTTTATTTTTTATTATTGGATGATTCTTGGTTGATTGGAACTTTCATGGATGTTGTTTGGTTTTGTGGCCGACGACCCAAGTGGTCCGTTTGGTTGGTTTGGCTCGACTAGAGCAAGCCGAGACCCTAGAGGTCTCGGGTGGGACCCACACATCTTGTGGTGTAGTATTGACCCGGGTTTGACTTGGTAAGTCGACCCGTATGTATGGTAAATATTTTGGTTGAGGTTTATATTTGTTGGGTAATATTGTTTGTTGGTTTTATTATTATTGTTTCATTTATATTTGAGCTTGAAGTGGAAGTATTTGGACTTGTCATATTGATTTTGGAGTTGTGTTGGCGATATTGATTTGGGTACCGTTTGTGAGACGGTTCATTAGATTGACGGAGATAGGTTAGTCGGGTGCCGTAGTCGGACCCTATTGTTGTAGCATGTGATATGGGATTTGATTGACGGAGATGGTTTACTTGGTTGAGATTGGTAATTATTACTTGGACTTTTGGTTGTGCGTATCGAAGTCACGTTGACTTTTTAGTCAATGGTTGATTTCGGCAAAACGCCGTAACACTTGGACTTGGACAATGAGTCGAGGGTGATGACTCGGACATGTGACCATCTTATATAACTCGATATTAATTATAATCAAAATTAATAATAAAAACTCGTAATAATATTATTAATAATATAAACGTTTATATAAATATATAAACGTGGAAAACGTATATATATTTATACAAGTGCGTATATTAAAAATAAAACGATCACGAGTAATATTATAATAACGTGACGATAAATATTATGCTATGACAGTAGCATAATAAATGTCGGGAACGTCATTATAATTAAACAATTAAAAATGCCGATATCATTATAACGTTGGATAATTATATTAAATGAAATACTTTTGGATAACAAAACGAGGAAACTTACGAGTTATACAGGATTGTGGTCACTTAAGTCCAAGTGGGTCATATCATTTATTTTATGACTTTTCGTGCTTGTCACGGATATGTGATATTAATACATCCATTTTCTATAACTACGTAACTTATTTGATCGATGGATTAAATAGGATCTATTTAGTTGTATAAAATGAGTATATTAATGGGCATTGTATCCTACGACGCCCATAGGATGTGGTATGTGTACAGGAATGATGAATTACTAAATATCTCGTGAGGTTTATCAAATTGATGAATTTGGTAAGTCTGACGATATATTTAGGGAATTTATTAAACTTAGATACTTACCATATAGTACTCTATGTGCTATGTGATTTAGGTTTTGGGTATAATCTTGGAGTGATATATTAAGTAAATAAATATGGGGGATTACCAAATCGACGGATTTGATAAACTTCAATGATTTATTTAAATAATATATTGGGCCAATGTTAGACCTATAGATTGTTTTATTATTCTTTTTCGTTGTGGTTACCGCGATTTGAGTTGTGTCGACCCTCCACCCGCGTGGATCCCAAACTCCAAACTAATATGAGAATAATACGAGAAATGGATTTTTGGAAAGTAAAAAGGAATACGTTCGGGATTGGGAATATTTGATTTTTGAGGAAATGATCCTGAAACGAGTTTATATTGTTAGGAAGTGCCGAGTCCGTAGTTGCTGTCTTTTGAGTTGCTATACTTCTTGATTCTACTGGTTAGTTTGTGCTGATATCTGGACTTGAGGTGAGTCATAGCCCCACTTTTACTCTTGAACTTTGTTTTCAATATTTGGGGTGAGAAACGTGCAAATTGTTTTATGTGGACTATTCTCGCTTTGTTTATTTAAAACTTGCTATGCTTATAGAACTAGGTAGGTTATAGAGCGAGGCCTAGTCCTGAAGTAGGTGAGCTATTGATTTGGTTATAGAGCAAGGCCTAGTCCAGAACTAGGTAAGCTATTGATAAGTTGTTGAGCGAGGCCTAGTCCCGAACTAGGTAAGCTATTGAATTGGTTATGGAGCGAGGCCTAGTCAAGAACAAGGTAAGCTATTGATTTGATTGATTTGGGCTATAGCGTGCACCTATAGGGTTGGTTAGTTTTGGTTGGATGATTAAGGCCTATTCTAGCTAGCAAGCGTTTTTCGTATATGTCCACTTGATTTAGTTATGAATTTAAACCTATGATCTCACCAGCGAAAGCTGACTTTTAACGCGTTTTCTCAGGTAATTAAGTGATGATTGGGATGATTGGATTGGAGGCTTGGCTTTGGCGCCTGGTTTATGGATCTATTTTCTAAAACCCTGATATGTATTTGTGGACCTACGTTTATTTCTTTTGGGCCTTACTTTGGATAAATTTGGGATAAATGTAAATTTTAAAACCCCGTTTTGGTTGTGTTTTCTTATGTTTACTTTATCTCGTTCTTTCATGACTTGGAATGGATACCAATCCCCGTAACACCCCGAAAGCTTGTTGAGTCTTCCGCTGTATCAAATTTAGGGGGTGTTACACGATATTTTGGAATCGCGATATTTTGGAATCAGCGATATTTTGACTTTGATTTTTTCTTGGTTTTTTTTTTTCTTTTCTTTTCTTTTTCTCTGTTTTTTTTTTTTTTTTTTTTTTTTTTTTTTTTTTTTTTTTTTTTGTGGCAAGATCCTTGGATTAAAGACAAGATCTGTCTAACGATGAAGATGATGAAAACGATTACTTTTGGTAGTGAGTACCGTGGCCCAAGAGGAAAAAATAGAGAATAATAAGGGTTTTGTTGTGTGTTTTCTGTGAAGAAGAAGAAGCGGCGGTGGTTGATTGGTGTTCTCTATTTAATAAAGATGAAGAGAAGGTCTGTTTATTTTTTTTTTGGGAGTGATATAGATGGAGATTGGATTAGATCTTGCTAGTGAGAGAAATTGGATGAAAGAGAAGGTAGGGAGGTGGCTTAAAGTGAGAGGGAGAGATATACGTGATATTTGTAGGGTATATGAGAGATTGTAGGGAGAGTTAATTACTAAGTTACCCTTTTTAATATAAATATAATTTTGTTTTAAATAAATTAACTAATCATTATATATATATATATATATATATATATATATATATATATATATATATATATATATATATATATATATATATATATATAGTGTATCTTTATTTTCAGAACCCTGTTAAGTGCGGAAACTGCGAGAACTCCAATTTTGCATTAGAAAACATGCATGTTCATATAAAACATGTATGTTTTCTTACATACACCTTAATACACATACCTGCGTAACCTACATGTTCATATATTCATATAAAACCCTGTTAAGTGTAACATATCAATGCAAAATGGTTTTATATGAACATGTATGTTACGCAGGTATGTGGATTAAGGTGTATGTAAGAAAACATACATGTTTTATATGAACATGCATGTTTTCTAATGCAAAATTGGAGTTCTCGCAGTTCCCGCACTTAACAGAGTTCTGAAAATAAAGTCCCCATATATATATATATATATATATATATATATATATATATATATATATATATATATAACCGATATCTCACTGCGATAACCGCTATTTCAAATCTCGATCCTTGAACGATACGAGATTTTTGACCAAGATAACAACATAGAGTGTTACTTGTTAAAAAAAATTATGCACTAGGTTTATAATAACCATGTACTTGAGCAAAGGAATAAAGCCTCCAAACATAGGAAGAATACAAATATATAAGAAATCCTCTTTATATATTTGGATAAAACACAACCTCAAACAAATGCCAAAAAAAAATGTATGCATTTCATAGAAACACTCAAAAGCATAAATATGCGTTGACTAATGATGAACTACCTAAACTACCCATTAAAAGAATCATATCTTACCATTGAAAATCAACGTCCGTCCTGCCAGTTTTCATGCTCTTGGTTTTGTCTTTCTCTGATTTCTTATTCATGGTTTAACTCCATAAAATAGTCTATATTCCTTGCCTTCCCTGTTATTTACTCTTTTGGTTCTATACGTCCTTCTGTAAGTAGTAGAAATCCGTTATAATCCACTATACAAAAGTCAAACGCACAATGCAACTATGCAAGAAGTCAACAAGGTAGTAGCATAGATATGTTTCAGCAGTTCACTAACATGTTTTTCAATTTATTTACCATTGGCTGCCGTGGGAGGCGGTAAGAAAGAAGGAACATAACTGCAGGAAGATTTATAACGATCCATAATTTTCAACACTAAATTTGTGAGTACAAATTCACATATGTGAAAAACTAGAAGGGGGGGTTGAATAGTTTTACGTCTTTTTAATTTGTTACAAAAGATTGTTTGAATGTTTTCTTTGTTTTCAAAAATTTAGATTCGATAATATGTGATTTCAAGTCTTGCACAATATGAACAACAATAAATATATATCATATAGCAATAATAATGTAAGTAAAGAAATAAATGAGAGATGGAAAGATCGAACCGTGAGATAAGAGATTTATAGTGGTTCGGCTACAAGGACACCTTCCTTGCCCTACTCCACTCCCCGAGCACCTAACTCGAGAGTTTTCTTCACTATGTCAACAAGCTCCCTTATGGTGGAGAAAACCTTACACACCAATGTACACACCACAACTTCGTCACAACTTAATCACAACTTCTACACAACTTCTTCACACCAATCTACTTCACACCAATTCTTCTTCACACCTTTCTACTTCACACCTTTCTACTTCACACCTATCTACTTCACACCAATCTTCTTCACACCTTTCTAATTCCTAACACTTCTTCTTCACAACAAACTACTAACCAATCACACTACTTATATACCTAGCTAAACTATCTTCTATCAAATATTCACAACTAATTACACAAAGGGATAGATTCAATGGATGATGCTCTAACAACTTGGATGTGGAGATCACAACAAGTTGTAATACTTCTTGTCTTAAGGGATAGAAGTATTCTTCTCTTGCACTTGAGAGGATGATGTTTGGATCACTTTGAAACAAAGATTTATGAATGTATGATCAAAGGATTAAGAGAATAGAAGTGGAGATCTAGAACAGAAAGTTTAGGAGTGCAAAAGGTGAGGAAAATCTGAGAAATGAACCAGTATTTATAGGGACAAAATTTACTGTAAAGGAGCGTGCCGGTCCCTTTAATTCATTGCCAGTCCCCTTAATTTTAAGGGGACCGCCCCTTATAATTAAGGGGGCCGCCCAGCTGTAACGGCCAGAAACTTTGTCTTTTAGTGGGGAAAGTTTATTTGGTGAAAAACTAACTGATTTTGGTTAAAAATTTGAATTCATATATTTAGTATGAATAAAACATTTTTCTTTATTACCAAAAGTGTTTTTCAAAAATATATAATATGTTTATATAATTAAATAAACTTTATAATAATTAATTAAATATCCCTTTGATCATAGATTGCAATAAACACTTTGTTTATTCATACCTTAAGTGATTTGGATGTAAAGAGAATGTTAATCACTGAATACTTGTTTATGTCATAAATTTTAGTTCAATTAGTTTATGTTTGTAATAATTAAAACATAGAGATATTGATAATATGTTAATAATGTTTTTAGGCATTATTTATGTCAACAATCTCCCCCTTTTTGATTATTACAAAACCTTAAACTCAATAGGTCTAAAATTTATTTTTAGACAAGTATTTTAGAGTTTACTATTCTCTTCTCCCCCTTTTTGTAAAATCAAAAAGGTTAAACCGAGTAAGCTTCATAGAAGAAGTTAAACGGGTAGAATGCCCCCCCCCCCTTGATGTATGCTCCCCCTCATTTGAGAGCACCAAGGGAACGAGCTATGGAAATCTTGGCTACAAAAAATATGTGAAGAGAACAAGACATATATACGCAAAGCAACAATTATGCAAATAAAAATAGATTCATTCAAGCATATATGATATAATCATAGAAATGATTAGCATTAGAAATGATTAGCATTACAACATTCAATATGCTTGAAGCATATTGATTACAATAAAACAAAAAGAAAAGACATAGTCCTATATTGCCTAAGAGAGCACTTGGACTTGCTTGCAACCCATGGTTGATTGTTTTATTTGCTTGAAGGGGAACATAAGCATAGAGCTTAGTTGTTAGATGGAGAGGGATATGGAGTGGAGTATGGAGCGGAAGAGGTGGATCTTATGATGTTGTATCAAGTTAAGGGTGGTATTGGATGAGGACGAGTGAGAAGATATTCAATCCAAGAAATATCTTCACTCAAGTAGAGAATTTGTTTTTGAAGAAAGATGCAACAAGGGAAATAGTGAGTATGGTTTGTGACTTGATCCAAGTTCAGAGAGTGGGGTAGGCAATTTTCATAGGGTGATGATGGAGGTTGCCCTTTGTTGCGTTGTGCACGATGCATAGCAAGGAGATCACTAAGATCATGGATTTGAGTTATTTCATCACAGAACTTTTGCTTTTCCGTGGCAATGTGGAGAGAATCATTGTGTTGATATGGATGAATTGGGTTTGTGTAGTTGGAATTGTAGTTTGATGGTTGATCAAACTTGTATGGATCATTGTAAGTGGTTGGAGGATGAGATGTGTAGTTTGGCATGAAAGAAGATGTTTGGCCAATGTTGTATGGTTTGTAAAGAGGATCAAATGAATGTCATTGTGGATTTGGTGTAAAGTTTGGGAAGTAATTGGTTGTAGGTGTTGAGTGATTTCCAACTTCATTGGTTATGATGGATTTGTTTCGAGGGCTTTTTCTTGGCCAAACGGGTTTTTTCGTCATCCTTGCTAGCTTTGAGGCTTTTGGTTTTGGTTTGTTTGGAGAAGTCATGAAGGGATGAATGGAGAGTGTTGAAGATTGGGGATATTTATAGTGTAAGATTTGTGTGTTTATGGATGGATAAAGTTTGTTTGGGAGGTTAGGACAAAGTATGTTGGTTAAAATTGGGAAATGTAGGTTGAAATGGGCTAAAAAGCAAAAAAGATTCTGTAAACCCGACCAGCAGATGGCCGGTCCCCTTAATTAGGGGGCGGTCCTCTTAAAATTAAGGGGGCCGCCTTACATAATTAAGGGGGCCGCCCATCTGGTGATTTCCATATTGCCAGAATTGGTTTTTTGGCAGAAAATTTGCAGAAAGGTTGTGTTTTTGGATTTGAATTCAAGAAAGTTCAATTCCTTTAGGCAATATAGCATCTAATCTAATCATGATATAGCATGCATGCAAAAACATTTAAGCAAAAGAACAATCAAGCAATAAATAATAAGCTAGAGAAGACAAATAAAGGCAAGGGCACTTAATCTTCCTAAGGCAACTATCTTAGATCAAAGGCAAAGGTAACTAGTGAGTCAAAAACTAGTGATGAAACAAGATGACCACATTGTGAGTGATTTTGTCCTAGTGTGTGCCTATATGCAACAAATGTGGAGTTGTGATTGTTTCGACTCCTAAATGCAAAGAAAAATAAGTTTCCTAAGAAACAATCCAAAATCTCCTTGATTCGATTTTTGCTCTATTCATGAATGTCAAAGATATATATTAGATTATATACCTTGACAATTTATGTGAGAGTTTATGCATGATTTTGGAAAAACATTTTTAGCATTTGTCAACAATGCAAGGAAGATGATGTTCATGTAATTCCTAGATGTGAGAATAGTTAAAAAAAAAAACCTTGATTGGGTTTTACAAGAAAGTTTATGCAAAGAAAATAAGGTTTCCCAATCTTTAATTTTGTGCAAAATAGATTCCTAGACTCAGAAATGGAGAAGTGGAAGAAAAGTAAATTTTATGCAAATTTTATGCAAGAGAAAAAAAAATTGTCTAAATGTAATAAAATTTAGTCAACTTGTTCCATCATTCCTAATCCTAAACGCAAGTGATTGAATAATTCACGCTTAAGGGGTTTAGTGAATATATCCGCAATGTTATCTTCCGATGCAACTTTTTCTATAGATATGTTTCCTTTTTGTACATTATCCCTAAGGAAGTGGTGGCGTATTTCTATATGTTTAGTCCTAGAGTGTTGCACCGGATTTTTACTTAAATCTATCGCACCTTTGTTATCGCACATAATGGGAACATTTTCTAACCTAATGCCATAGGCTATGAGAGCTTGTTTCATCCATAGTGCTTGTTGACATGCCTTTCCAGCGCTTACATATTCGGCTTCGGTGGTAGAAATAGCAAGAGCGGTTTGCTTCTTCGAAAACTAAGATGTTAGACACCATCCCATAAACGTGCAAATACCGCTAGTGCTTTTTCTATTTACGTAGTCTCCCGCATGATCCGAATCCGCATAGACGATGTTTTCTATGCCGGATCCCTTAGGATACCATAATCCTAAGTGTATAGTGCCTTTAATGTATCGGAAGATACGCCTAACCGCTTCTAGGTGAGAGGTTTTGGGATCCTCTTGAAAACGGGCACAAAGGCAAACACTAAACAGATATCGGGTCTACTTGCCGTCAAGTATAGTAAACTACCTATCATTCCTCTATACTTGGTGTTATCTACGGACTCACCTTCATCATCCTTTGTGAGTTTCACTTCCGTAGACATGAGAGTTTTCATGGGTTTTGAGTCTTCTAGGCCAAATTTCTTAAGCATTTCCTTAATGTATTTAGATTGGTTAAAGAATATTCCATCTTCTAATTGTTTTATTTGTAATCCTAGGAAGAAGTTTAGTTCACCCATCATACTCATCTCAAACTCATCATGCATGATTTTGGCAAATTCATCGCACATGTCTTGACAAGTTGATCCAAATATAATGTCATCAACATATATTTGGACAATGATGGGATTTGGGTCTTTCCTTTTTGTGAAAAGAGTGTTATCTACCATTCCCATGGAATAATCATGTTTAATAAGGAAAGCTTTTAATCGATCATACCAAGCTTTGGGAGCTTGTTTGAGTCCATACAAAGCTTTCTTTAACTTATAAACATAATCAGGTTTTGCGAAGTCAATGTCCTGGAGGTTGTGCCACATATACCTCCTCATTGATAAAACCTTTAAGGAATGCACTTTTCACGTCCATTTGAAATAACTTAAAATCTAGGGCGCATGCATAGGCAAGTAATATCCTAATGGATTCTAGTCTAGCTACGGGGGCATAAGTTTCGTCATAATCAATTCCTTCTTGTTGATTATAACCTTGGGCAACTAACCTAGCTTTATTCCTAGTTACTATTCCATTTTCATCTAACTTATTCCTATATACCCATTTAGTTCCTATGATGGTCATATTCATTGGATTTGGGACTAATTCCTAAACATCATTTACCTTAAATTGATTTAATTCTTCTTGCATAGCTATAACCCAACTTTCATCTTTTAAAGCCTCATTAATATTCTTAGGTTCTATTGATGAGAGGAAACAAAAGAAGTTATTTTTATCTTGGGCTTGTGACCTAAGGGTTCTTTGGTTAAGATGTCCTATTATATTATCTAATGGATGTGATCTAGATTCTTAAACATTTACAATTTCGTTATTTCCTAAGTTAATGTCTTCATTATCATTTCCTATGGGTTTTGTTTTACTAACCTCAATAGCTTCATCTTCGACTAAGTCATCATCTTCTAAAGGTAATGTTTTAGGAGGTGGTGGTGTTTCATCAAATGTTACATTTAGTGATTCTTCTACTTTCATGGAGTGTTTGTTAAGTATTATATATGCTTTACTATTTTGTGAGTATCCTAAAAATATTCCTTCATATGATTTTGGATCAAACTTAGTGAGGTAATCCTTAGTGTTTAGAATATAACATTTACTTCCAAATACCCTAGAGTAGCTTAAGTTTGGTTTTCTACCTCTTAGTAACTCATAAGGAGTTTTTCCTAGAATTCTCCTAATTGATACCCTATTAATAATATATGTTGATGTATCTACAGCGTGACACCAAAATTTTTGTGGGATGGATTGTTCATTTAACATTGTTCTACTCATTTCTTGTAGTGACCTATTTTTTCTTTCTACTACGCCATTTGATTGAGGAGTACGAGGAGCGGAGAAATTGTGAGATATTCCATTTAAATCACAATATTTTCCGAATTGTACTCCGTTGTCAAATTCCCTACCATGGTCCGTCCTAATGGCTACTATTGTGCATCCTAATTTATTTTGAATCATTTTACTAAATATTTCAAATTTTTCAAAGGCTTGGGTCTTGTCACTTAAAAACCTAGTCCACGTGTATCGTGAGTAGTCATCTACTATTACTAAGGTATATTTGTTTCCTCCATAGCTCCGCACAGCGGATGGACCAAAAAGATCCATATGTAATAGTTCTAGGCACCTAGTAGTGGATACTATATTCTTAGCTTTGTGACTAGCATGAACTTGTTTTCCAATTTTATATGCATCACAAAAATGCTTGCCATATTTTAGATTAGGCAAGTTTCTAACAAGTTCTTTAGAGGCCAAAGATTGTATTTGTTGCATGTTAGCGTGTCCTAATCTCCTATGCCACAATGTGGAGTTTTCGTCTAGGGTCGTTAGGCATATCCTATCCTCAGGTTTGTTTCCTAGTTTCATAACATATATACCTCCTTTCCTAATTCCTCTACCTATAATTTTTCCATTCTTAACTATTTCGCTATCCTCTTCGGTAAAGGTAACTCTACATTTGTTATCGCATATTTGTCCTATACTAAGCAAGTTATATGTTAAATTATCTACATGCTCTACATTTTCAATAGTAAGTGAGTCTTGAGAAATCGTACCTTTGCCAATGATTTTTCCACGTAAGTCACTACCGAAAATAACGTTACCTCCATTGTATGCCTTGTATGTAGAAAATAGCTTGTGGTTCCCCGTCATGTGCCTCGAACATCCGCTATCCTTGATCCATTCGTCAGGCTCCAAGTCAATTCCTAAACATATTTCGTCGGTTGCTTTTGCCACAAAACACTTTTCGTCTCTTGGTTTTTCCACTTCTTCTTTGTCACTATCACTCCATGTTCCACTAACAAAGGCGCCTTGATTTTCATAACCCGGCGGCTTTAGACATTCGCCAATGAGATGATTTGGACTTCCACATCTAAAGCACTTTCTTTTCCCGTAGTTATAACTTCTATTTCTTTGGAACGGTTTTCTTTCGTCTCGTGGTGATCTAGTGAATCTTCCTCGTCTCTTGAAGAATTTCTTGAATTCTCTTACGGCCATTGCATATTCTTCGTCTTCACTTTCGTCACTTGAGTTATCATCGTCACTAGGTTCCTTTTTGGCTTTTAGAGCAATGGATTTGGTTTGTTCTTTCTTGACTTTGTCCATTTCTGAATCTCCTCTAATAATTTTTTCATGGACCTTCAAGTTGCCAATAAGTTCATCAAGTGATAACGTCATCAAATTCTTTGACTATTCAATTGCCGTGACCTTAGCTCGCCATTTTGGATGCAATGCCCTAAGAAATTTCCTAACACAATTTTTACTAGAAAATGTCTCATCAAGTGCTTTTAAACTTGTGATAATAGTGTTAAATTTAGCAAAAGCATTATCAATTGATTCCTCTTCCGGAATCGTAAATTGTTCATATTGTTGTACAAGAAGATCTATTTTATTATCTTTGACTTGACTATTACCTTGGTGAGTAATAAGTAGTGATTCCCAAATTTCTTTGGCGGTTTTACACATAAAAATTCTTTCATATTCTTTACGTGGTAACGCATTATAAATTACCATTTTAGCTTCATTATTTTTAGCAAGTTTCTTTTTCAAATCATCATTTTGTTTTTCAAAAGGTACAATTTCATCCTTTTTAGTTTCTGGATTTTGTTGAGTGGGAGGAAAATCACCAAAGGTAATAACATGCCAAAGATCAAGATCTTTTGATTTCACATAAGTTTCGAATCTATTTTTCCAATATAAAAATCTATCACTTTCAAATAGTGGTGGTCTTTGCATAGATTGCCCTTCTAAATATTTTAAAGATTCCATAGATCGTTACAAGTTTTAAAATACAATATATTTTAAAAGTCTTGCTAGACGTGGCTCTTGATACCAATTGTGGAAAACTAGAAGGGGGGGGGGGGGTTGAATAGTTTTACGTCTTTTTGATTTGTTACAAAAGATTGTTTGAATGTTTTCTTTGTTTTCAAAAATTTAGATTCGATAATATGTGATTTCAAGTCTTGCACAATATGAACAACAATAAATATATACGATATAGCAATAATAATGTAAGTAAAGAAATAAATGAGAGATGGAAAGATCGAACCGCGAGACAAGAGATTCATAGTGGTTCGGCTACAAGGACACCTTCCTTGCCCTACTCCACTCCCCGAGCACCTAACTCGAGAGTTTTCTTCACTATGTCAACAAGCTCCCTTATGGCGGAGAAAACCTTACACACCAATGTAAACACCACAACTTCGTCACAACTTAATCACAACTTCTACACAACTTCCTCACACCAATCTACTTCACACCAATTCTTCTTCACACCTTTCTACTTCACACCTATTCTTCACACCTTTCTACTTCATACCTATCTACTTCACACCAAATTCTTCTTCACACCTTTCTTCTATCTTCTATCAAATATTCACAACTAGGGATGAGCATTTCGACCCGAATCCCGGAACCGAACCGGAACCGTACCGAAACGGTACCGTTCCCGATATATGGTACGGTACCGGGACAAAGAAATAAGGTGACAAAAAATTCGGGACCACTAATTTGGTACGGGACCGGTACCAAATCGGGAAATTCCCGAATAAAAACGGGAAAAACCCGATTTCCCGGTACCGGTACCGAAACCGGTACCGGTACCGAAACCGGTACCGGTACCTGTATCCGAATCCCGTTCGGTACGGTACCGATACCACTATTTATGCTCGGGAAAAAATCGGTACCACTAATTCGGTACGGGATCGGTACGGGACCGGTACCGTGCTCATCCCTATTCACAACTAATTACACAAAGGGATAGATTCAATGGATGATGCTCTAACAACTTGGATGTGGAGATCACAACAAGTTGTAATACTTCTTGTCTTGAGGGATAGAAGTATTCTTCTCTTGCACTTGAGAGGATGATGTTTGGATCACTTTGAAACAAAGATTTATGAATGTATGATCAAAGGATTAAGAAAATAGAAGTGGAGATCTAGAACAGAAAGTTTAGGAGTGCAAAAGGTGAGAAAAATCTGAAAAATGAACCAGTATTTATAGGGACAAAATTTACTGTACAGGAGCGTGCCGGTCCCCTTAGTTTTAAGGGGACCGCCCCTTATAATTAAGGGGGCCGCCCAGCTGTAACGGCCAGAAACTTTGTCTTTTAGTGGGGAAAGTTTATTTGGTGAAAAACTAACTGATTTTGGTTAAAAATTTGAATTCATATATTTAGTATGAATAAAACATTTTTCTTTATTACCAAAAGTGTTTTTCAAAAATATATAATATGTTTATATAATTAAATAAACTTTGTAATAATTAATTAAATATCCCTTTGATCATAGATTGCAATAAACACTTTGTTTATTCATACCTTAAGTGATTTGGATGTAAAGAGAATGTTAATCACTAAATACTTGTTTATGTCATAAATTTTAGTTCAATGAGTTTATGTTTTGTAATAATTAAAACATAGAGATATTGATAATATGTTAATAATGTTTTTAGGCATTATTTATGTCAACAACATACATATGCATGTTTATTAAAGATTCATACAAAATATCCCCTAATAGTCAACAACTTTGAACTTCATTTAATTTACTCTACAGTATCAAGAAGAGGGATGTATGTGTTAGTTTTAACGGATAAAAATTAATTAATATGTCCGGACTCGAACACGAGACTTCGGTATTGCACACTTTACGTATGAGTTTCAATTAATTAATAATTATTGTTTAGTGACGAATAATTATTAAATTCACAAAATGAGCACACCTAACGACCGTTAGACGAAAGATGAAGGACTGGATTTGAAATTGAATTGAAGAATGCTATGGATTGGGCTTGTGTGACCCATGTTTGGCCGATCCATGCCCTCTAGGGCTTGTGATTGAGTCTTTTGCTCCAAGTAATGAGAAGAGTATAAATACATGCTTTCATGTATTCATTTTCTCATCCCTTGATTCATTTGCAATCTTATTCTTCTTCTTTTCTCTTCTTGAGCCTAGAAATCGAACTACACCCTTATAGGGTTCCTACTAGATTTCTAAGCTCAAAACCATTCTTGTTTAGTTGATCAACTACACCCTTCTAGGGTTCCTACGCGATCTTCTAAACATAGTGTTTGGTTTGTTCGTGAATCAAGAACCTAGCTTTTCTAATTGAAACGCTAATAGTACGTGTGTACAAGAACAAAGTGTTGGCATACTTTTGCTAATGGTGTGATTGCCCATTCGACTAACACATTAGTCGATTCACATTAAACCCTAATTAGGGTTTATAAGTTCTTGATCAATTGATTTCTTGTTCTTGCTAGAAATCACAAAAGAGGTACGCATTTATTTAATATTCGGTTAATTTCAATTACATGTATTTGATCCTATTCCGCTGCGTACTTGATGTGGTTATATGTTTATATATTAGTTATGATTTACATATTCCAACAGTGGCATCAAGAGCCGTTAATACGTTGTAATTAATTACCGAAACACATAAAATTGAATCGTTATGATCATTACATGCTTGGTGTTCTTATGTTTTAAATTTTTCATAAACCCTAGAATTTTATTTTTTTAATGTCGACTTTTATTTATTTTTATATATATGTCGAATTTTTTGAAAAGAAAATTAGGGTTTTTGAATTTTGTTGTAAAACTTGTAGAAATCCTAGGTTGCATGTAATATTTATGTGTATAAAAATGGGTATTTGTGATATGCCGTTTTGTTTGCGTTCCTTATTGACATGATTATATGTTATAATATGTGCAATGTGGGCATCCATGACAAACCATGCATGTGTTGTCTTGGATTATGGTAATTTGGTTTTATAGATTTTATGCTTAATTATGCGATTTAATTATAATTGATATGTTTTTTAGAAAATATTATGACAATAAAGATTACTAAAATTGAATTAATTATAAAATTAGGGAAGACCCTATTAAAATCGTGTAAAATCAATTGTGTGTTTTAAATTGATTTAATTTGCATGTCTATTATTGTTGTTGTTTGTTTATTTTATTTTAATTACTTTTGTTTTATATGTTGTGTGACATGATAGTAAACAAAGGGTAATTTCATAAATAAAATATTAAACAGACTTAATAATGGTGAAATCTTGTTTTGAGCTTACAAAAATCTTGAACTTTTGATTGATTGATCGCAACTGTATTAAGTGGTTGGAAGGTGAGACTAATTTTGACAAACTATTAAAGTGGGTATAAGGTGGCTTAGCATTAAATTGCGGCCTTAGTGAGCCTCCATTCTGGCTTGACGCTCGCCTGTGAGTCAAAATTTAGTTTTACCCAACAACTATGATAACTACGATGCACTTAAGGCAAAGTTGTAAGTTTCTCAACACCTCAATCAAAACTTTGGAGATTTAAACTCGTAAAGAAACAAATGAGTAAAAGTGTTTTACATGAAACACATGCTACAAGATGAATGCATGACATCTTTGTACATATATTTTGATTACACACATCAAATTTACTACCCTTAAATTTAAGTTATATGCCATCCAATAAAATGGAAACACCTAAAATTGGGTCTACGTCAGGGCGTAACCTGGCTAGATTGCAATGGAAGGGCAAATTACATGATTTCATCACTAGCAGATCAACTGATGTGGTGGAATTATGCAAGTTTGCTGTTTCTTAAGTTGGTTAACTTAATTGAGTTGATAGTGGGACTGATCACTCAAGGCATAAGAAGATGGGGATAAAACATGCTTACATTGCAACTGCGGTTGGCAAATATGTAAATCCCATCGATTCTAGGAATTGCAATTGAATATTGGCAATGGAGGTTCGACTCGTACCTTATTGAATACCGTCATCACTAGCAGATCAACTGATGTGATGAACCTATGTCAATTTGGATCCTAGTTTTTCAGTGAACATTAAATGATTATATGATTATGAACCATGGGTATTTAATTTTCTAGAAAATTTAACTATCGAAAATACTAAAATTGAATTTTGTAATTCTTTTTAATGTATTAATGCAAAATTAAAGCCGTAAACGTGGTTTGGTCTTAAATTGATAAATTGATCTAATTCTGCTTTCAAACATAATGTTTGATTGAGAAAAATTTACTGATAAGACACAAAGTCTGTTTTCCATGAGAGAAGAATAAGACTCAATCTTATCCCTTTTCATGATTGAGAAAGGTATGATAGGAACATTAGAATTGTCTACATTCTAATATATAACTCATAGCAATCTTTCATACTTAAGAGTATTGCACATCTTGTTTTCCATAGAAATTTTATTACCCTAATTTGGTGAATGAATTCTTCTATATCAAACAAGGAATTTGGTTAAATGGAAAATATGAGTTAGTAGAAGCTGGACAGATTACCACAAAATTGGTAAAAGGCAAAGCTAGTATTTTATCTAGTTGTTGTACTTTATGTAACACCCCCAAAATACCGCAGCGGAAGACTGTGTCACAGGGGTGCTACTTCATAATACAAAGTACAAGTTATAGAAAACGAACTCTAAATGAGACGTTTTGAAAAGTTACCATTCGATTAATAAATTCCGAGTTACAAACTTGAGATTCCAAAGTATGATACATAAATGTATACAAAGTTTTGAATGGTAAATGATAAAAGCGTAAGTCTTCAGAATATGCAGCTTGACTCTAAGTTCCATGCACTAGCTATCGCCTTACTAACCTGAGATAAACATGCTAAAGTGTCAACACAATGGTTGGTGAGTTCATAGAGTTTGTCTTAAAACAGTTGAAAAAGCCTTAAAGAATGATCACACAGCAAAGGCATCGTGAATCCACTCAGTTACAAGTCCCGCCATAAGAGACTTGTAACCTGTGTGTTCACAACCCACTGCTACAATATAGTATAATAAAGACATGTATAAGTTCATCAAGACAATTAAGCAATTAGTAGTGAGTCTCTACTTCATCTCCGAAGACCTCACTTTTGTGATGTATCCAAACATTCGCAAATGTTAGGATGTATCAAAGACAACTGGGAGTCAATTCCCAAAGACAACTGGGAGTCAATTCCCAAAGACAACTGGGAGACACTTCCCAAAGATAAAAGACAGTCATGTATGTATTAAATCAAGTATAATGCCATCAAGTATAAGACAATCAAGTATAACACAGTCACGTATAAACGTTTTGAGTATTTGTACAAGTAAGCAAGTAGTTGAGCATGTATCCCCCCCAAGAGTTTAAAACAAGTACGAAAAGAGTAGGGGCTATGACTCACCTTAAGCTTATGTAATGAGAAATGAAAGTGGTAGTTGAATCGTGAAAGTCTCTAAGAACAGCCTATAATAGAACGTTGCGACTTAGGTTTGGAGTAATGTCTAAGAATACGAAGAATTGCCTATATATGTCTTGCATAATGTTCATGATGTAGTACTTAGTATATAGCGTAAGTCGTTGAATATAAATGGTTTATGAAACATGTATAGGTTGTATATCTCTTACTACCGTTCAGGCCGACATAATTCAGAAGTCATGGAGTAAACGTTCGAGGAGCCAGGACACTTTAACTCGTAAATCCACAACTCGTCTCGACGGCTTACTCAATGAACTCCTCACATGAGGCTCCCTACTATTGTAGTATTTGATAACATATATATATATATATATATATATATATATATATATATATATATATATATATATATATATATATATATATATATATATATATATATATATATATATATATATAAGCTTTTTGATCTTTAATAGTTATATGGTCTTTAGCCGTGGCTTTGCCGTGACCTTGGTCATTGTTACCATGATCTTGAGACTCAACCTTGGCTTTAGCCATGGTTGTGGTCTTGGCTTTAGGTCATTAGACCTCTTGGTCTCATCTAATTATAATGATTATATAGTAACTTTGGTCTAAAAATGGGCTGTTAAGAATTTGAAGAAATTTATCACTCAGAAAGCGTTTTCAGGGCTCGAGCTTCTTTGTTCCTGAATGAAAACGTCGTTCCGGACAACTTTCGTGTTTTAACTTTTTGATGAATCGGACCAGAAGTGGGACTTTCAAAATCATAATTTGATCAGAATGCTATTTAGGCAGATTTGCCGTTTTGGTTTCGCTAACTTCAAATGGTCATAACTTTTGACTCGTGTACTCGTTTTGGGTGATTCAAATTGCTATGTTTTCCTTGTTAAGTCCTCTTTAACAGTAAGTAAGTGTCAAATATCAAAGTTATACTATTGTGGTCGTGGTTTTCCATAAAAATCACTAGTTTGCTTGTTTACTTGTCATAAGTTAACATATGTATACCAATACTTGTTTTATCCATTTTTAAACATCATGAACACAATACAAAGACCATATATAGCATGAAAGAAACATAATAAACATGAAATGATATTGAGCAAGAAAGTGTATAAGGGTTTGCTTACAACTTTTGGCTTTCTAAAGAAAGGAAGTCAAGTATAGAACTAGGACACTAAACCTAAGCTTGTAAACCCTTCACCATAACTCTTGTAACCCTTGCTAGCCTTGATATAACCCTTGTGAAAACCCATTAACTTCAGCCCTAGTAACCTTGTGTAGCTCCTAAATCAACCATGGAATCACCAAACAAACTTAAGAACTAGGTAGAGAATACTAAGGCCTTGAACTTTGTAGTGTAACTTGTATATTGAAGATCAAAGGATCATGGTGCTATGATATAAGGGTGTGGCGTTTTTGTGGTGAAGAAAGGAAGAAGAATGAGCTTGTATTTATACTATGAATGAGGAGGTTAGGAAGGTGGCTAGGAAAGTGCTATAACTTGGTGACAAAGTTGTAATTAAGTAAGATCTAATGGCTAAAGTCAAGATTTAACCACACATGGTGACTCCCCCCCTCCTAAGTCGTTTTTCCAAGGATAAGGGTGACTAGATGAGTAGTCATGGTCTTTGGATGATAATATCCTAAGTATGTAGCTAGTTTTGACTCCGTAAATCGCTAACCGTAAGTTTTTAAGTCACGAAACGTAAAACCGGGTATCCTAAAAATATGAAACTTATAAATATGGTTAAACATGTCAATATAGTCCATAATAAAATATAAAATGAGTGGTAGGTTCTATCGGGTGCGAAAACCCTGCTAAAAACTAGAAACACGGGTCTAAAACGCGCAATTCGCGTAAAACGCTGAACTGAAAAACGTAAAATTCCGAAACTTTTGGAATTGTCCTAAAATGAGAGAAAATCATATTTCTATTGTTTATAATGTTTTATGGACATATCGGGATGCTAGAAGGACGTTTAAACCTAAAAGTAAATCTCGGACACGGCTTTGTGATTTTTGCAGAAATGATCCGACGAGCGTCAAACTCTCGGATTATTGTTAAAATAGTTTAACTTACGAGAATATGAAATAAAAATTTTTGAGATGAATAGTGAAAAGTGAATAGTAAAAAGTGAATAGTAAAAAGTGAATAGTAAAAAGTGAATAGTAAAAGTTTCGGGAATAAAAGTTAACCTGAAATTGCGAATTGTTACACTTTAAAGGTGCTACATACCATTATGGGGATGGTAGGCCTATTAAGGAAGAAGCTGCATGCCCAAATTCTTCAAGTTAATATCATGATGGATAATCCATCATATACATAGTAGAATACACATTTTAGAACCTGAGTAATTATTACGTATGGGTTTTTCTAAATGTGTAGGAAAGTAAAAACAAGCAAATTGTTTTCACTGGTTTTGAAACACGTACAATGTTGTCAAATCCAGTGGGAGTGTTGTGTTGTGTTACTGAATATGGAGTTATTGTTATGTTCTCTAATTCAGTGGGAGCTACAAGATTTTATTTATGTGTAGTAGCCCAGATTATCTTCAAGATAATTACTTTCCAATTGTAGACACTCATGTTCTTAGGATAGCCATATGCGTTTCCTGATAAGACAAAGTAGTCCTACATCTACTTATGACACAAATCATATTGAATCACATAAACAAACGTATGTTGTGTTGTTTATATACTACATGATATTGTTCAATGCACAAGTGGGAGAATTGTTTATTGTGTGCAAAGGAACAATACATAGAAATATGATTATAGGATTCTCTTAATTACAAGGAAAGAGATCTATGTTCTAATAGGATGTATACATTTAATGTGTAAGATTATCTTATGTAGAACATGTGTCATGATTATAAAAAAGACTACTCTTATGTCTTATGATATTCAAATTAAAAGAAACACTTGAAATTACAATTTACGTCAGGGTGTAACCTGGCTAGATTGCAATGGAAAGGTAAACTAAATTATTTCATTACTAGCAAATCAACTGATGTAATGGAATTATGTGAGTTTGCAGTTTCTTAAATTGGATAATTCATAAAATGACATAAGTAAATGGAGTAGTAAATTAACTTGAAATTACTATTGAAACCAAATGGTGGTGTTCACAAATACTTTAGTTATATATGTTTATATCTTTTTATAAACATAAAGTCTTTTAACTATTACAAGACTTATAATAAAGTAAGACGTTAAACTTGTTATGTTTTAAACAAGAAATCATTGAATTGATCAATGATTTATAACGTAAGTGTGAATATAACAGTTTATGTATTCTTAAGACATGAACATAAAGTGACTTGTTCAAAAGGAACTTATGTTATATAGCATGCAATTGGCTTTGAAATTCTATTGTACCATTAAGTTGACTTAGTTGGTAAATAGGTAAGCCAAAAGGAGTATAAGTTTATCTTACATATTGTTAGTTTGTCTCACAATATTAGTTCTAATGAAACATCACAAGTTGGTGGTGTGTTCAGTTAGGAAAATCAAACTCTTGTTATATTGTTTGATTAAAAGATAAACATGACTTCTTTTCTTCCAAAAGTTATCAAGGTTTGAAAATTGAGTATGGATTGTATATACTCAAATAAGACTCCAACCTAGAAGATTAAATAAGACATTATGGAATGTGATGAATCACATTAAAGTCTTAAAATGAAGTCTTGTTTTTGTTAAATATGTAGTTTTAACAAACAAGAGTCAGGGACTGTAAAATGTTTTGTAATATCTCAAAAGAGAACGATTAAGTGTTGCTCAACTTGCTAAAGTATTTATTGATAAATTACTAAATGCAAGTGAGAGTTTTATCTTGAAAAGATAAAATTACAAGATACATAATCTTCTAAAACTACACTAGTGAAAATCATGATGAGGCTTGAAATGTAAAGGTTAAACCTCAACATGATGAAATTCTCATTCATAGATCCGTAGGGATGTCTCAGATATTTGATTGATATGCTGAGTAATATGAATTACAGGATCAAAGTAAACATGTTAATCATAATGACGCATTTACTAATTATGGTAAATTGCTCATACTATGAATGTTAAGATGTTGTCCATAAAGATAAGTCAACTTTGAAAACTTGGTTTATCTTAATGAAGATGAGTTTCTTCATAAGAAGGAAAACCCTAGAGGTTTAAATCTTCATGTAATGAATCATATGGACGAAATTGTATACATATTTTAATGTATGTCTTATGACAAGATTATTAATCATACTTAAGTAATTAACTATGATTGAATACTCTTTCCTAAGCACATTAAAGATACAAAGATGGTAATTGTCATACTCATTTTTATGAATATGAAATTTGACAATGGATTATAAAACTCTTTTTTGTATAATTAATTAAGCGAGGACGATGAGTAACTAAGAGTTTTATGAATTCATTTAATCTTTGAAAGTATACAAAATGCAAGGATCCAAGTATGGATAGATGCATGCATCAAGGAGAGAAATCTTATGTTTAAATATTAAATCCATGTTTTGATTTATAATTTAAAATAAGATAACTCCTAAGTAATTCGGAAAGCTAGTGGGAGTATTATGTTTACTTACTTAAATCATATATGTTGTATAACATATAGTAAGTAACATTCTATATAAGTTAAATGTTAAGTCATAACTTGGAATGAAACTTTACTTGAAAGATTTAATAAGTAAAACATACAACCTTGAATATATGGTTATTGATGTAAACATGTACGGTAAATGAATATAATAGAACACGATATATCATTTAGAAAGTTTAAATGGATATGTAGTACATGAATGAAATTTAAGTTGGACACAAGAATTTTTCATGTACATCATGTTGTTGTTATATCATGCTTTGATAAAGGATGATTTGACAATATTTATATCTAATTGAAAGATATTAGATAAGTTGTGTAATGAATATTCTAAAGGAATATATTTGGATATAGAATCACGTCCTCAGCCTGGAACAATTTCTGGATTCTATAGATGAACAATTTGTCAATTGTCATAACCAACAAACTTGGAAGTTTGGAAGGCATAAAACATTACACATTAAAGTTTACGGAAAAGAGCATATTGTTGTTTGCATACAATGATGCTAATTAAATTGAGATGACACTCAATACTAGTCATGGAAGGATATTATCCTTGTTAATAGCCATGTATACTAGTTATGCTTAACTAAAAGCATAGTTGCATTATACATTAAAGAATAAGAATATTTTAAACTTTAAAATGTTTGAAAGTTTAAATATCATAAATTGTATGTTGAGGATGTCACACACTTTATGATGTATTATGTGGTTATATCAAATTATTTGAATGCACATATACAAGAACTTCGCTAATTGAATTCTTGAAATAAGTATTCTCAAAATTCCGATAGATCAAAGTTAGTTGAATAATGCCTTGTCAACAAGTATAATTGTCATTACTAGAGGCATAATTGTCAACAAGTATGATTACTTGAGACAAAATTCATTAACGAGAATTTTTATGCATTGATCTATTTAGTATTTGGATAAAGGAATGTTAAGCAATTATTATTTAATAATGAATTAAAGTACTGAATACGTTAGTTTTCATTAATAATAGATTGTATCCCATATTTGCATGTTTAATCCATGAATAACTTATGTTATGTTATTCTAAATAGTCCGTTGTCAATTAATGATATGGGAGTATCATTCAACTAAGACAAATCTGAGTTTTGGTATAATATATATATAAATATATTGATGCGTGGACATGCCAAATTCACATGATATTCAATAAATGGAAAATTGGATATAGGACAAAATCCCAATTACATGATTATACTTATGGATGTCGTCATTATAGTAAATCATGAATATTTATCCTCAGACTTAAGATACCAGGTAACTACTGTGGATGTAGCTCATTTTTTGTGAGATAATCTAACGCTATCCATAACTGGTAGTTATAAGGATTATTTTCAGAGGTGATGCGAAGTTCATAGGTTATGCTTGTAGTCAATACAGGATTTGGTTCCTTCAAATTTGTTTTGAAGTTTAATACTGTTTGGCCACTCGTAGGATTAACAAGATGTTTGCATGGCCATGCCCAAGGTCTATCTGGATTGCGTTCAGATGAATTGGTAATCTTGCTTGATCATAAATAACGAGAAACACTAGTTAATTATGGAATGACTTTGATCCATATCCATATTAACATAGTATTAGAATCAAAAGGATAAGTATGATAATCAATCATCAAATGTGGTTTTTTCCAGGAAAACCATACTCGTGTTCGTTCTGGGGACATTGGCGTGTTATGCTAGACTAACCATTGTCATTATTACATTAATGTATATCCGAGTGGGAGCTGTTAGTTTTAACAGATAAAAATTAATTAATATGTCCGGACTCGAACACGAGACTTCGGGATTGCATACTTTACGTATGAGTTTCAATTAATTAATAATTATTGTTTAGTGACGAATAATTATTAAATTCACGAAATGAGCACACCTAACGACCGTTAGACGAAAGATGAAGGAATAGATTTGAAATTGAATTGAAGAATGCTATGGATTGGGCTTGTGTGACCCATGTTTGGCCGATCCATGCCCTCTAGGGCTTGTGATTGAGTCTTTTGCTCCAAGCAATGAGAAGAGTATAAATACATGCTTTCATGTATTCATTTTCTCATCCCTTGATTCATTTGCAATCTTATTCTTCTTCTTTTCTCTTCTTGAGCCTAGAAATCGAACTACACCCTTATAGGGTTCCTACTAGATTTCTAAGCTCAAAACCATTCTTGTTTAGTTGATCAACTACACCCTTCTAGGGTTCCTACGCGATCTTCTAAACATAGTGTTTGGTTTGTTCGGGAATCAAGAACCTAGTTTTTCTAATTGAAACGCTAATAGTACGTGTGTACAAGAACAAAGTGTTGGCATACTTTTGTTAACGTTGTGATTGCCCATTCGACTAACACATTAGTGGATTCACATTAAACCCTAATTAGGGTTTATAAGTTCTTGATCAATTGATTTCTTGTTCTTGCTAGAAATCACAAAAGAGGTACGCATTTATTTAATATTCGGTTAATTTCAATTACATGTATTTGATCCTATTCCGCTGCGTACTTGATGTGGTTATATGTTTATATATTAGTTATGATTTACATATTCCAACAGTGGCATCAAGAGTCGTTAATACGTTGTAATTAATTACCAAAACACATAAAATTGAATCGTTATGATCATTACATGCTTGGTGTTCTTATGTTTTAAATTTTTCATAAACCCTAGAATTTTATTTTTTTAATGTCGACTTTTATTTATTTTTATATATATGTCGAATTTTTTGAAAAGAAAATTAGGGTTTTTGAATTTTGTTATAAAACTTGTAGAAATCCTAGGTTGCATGTAATATTTATGTGTATAAAAATGGGTATTTGTGATATGCCGTTTTGTTTGCGTTCCTTATTGACATGATTATATGTTATAATATGTGCAATGTGGGCATCCATGACAAACCATGCATGTGTTGTCTTGGATTATGGTAATTTGGTTTTATAGATTTTATGCTTAATTATGCGATTTAATTATAATTGATATGTTTTTTTAGAAAATATTATGACAATAAAGATTACTAAAATTGAATTAATTATAAAATTAGGGAAGACCCTATTAAAATCGTGTAAAATCAATTGTGTGTTTTAAATTGATTTAATTTGCATGTCTATTATTGTTGTTGTTTGTTTATTTTATTTTAATTACTTTTGTTTTATATGTTGTGTGACATGATAGTAAACAAAGGGTAATTTCATAAATAATATATTAAACAGACTTAATAATGGTGAAATCTTGTTTTGAGCTTACAAAAATCTTGAACTTTTGATTGATTGATCGCAACTGTATTAAGTGGTTGGAAGGTGAGACTAATTTTGACAAACTATTAAAGTGGGTATAAGGTGGCTTAGCATTAAATTGCGGCCTTAGTGAGCCTCCATTCTGGCTTGACGCTCGCCTGTGAGTCAAAATTTAGTTTTACCCAACAACCATGATAACTACGAAGCACTTAAGGCAAAGTTGTAAGTTTCTCAACACCTCAATCAAAACTTTGGAGATTCAAACTCGTAAAGAAACAAATGAGTAAAAGTTTTTTACATGAAACACATGCTACAAGATGAATGCATGACATCTTTGTACATATATTTTGATTACACACATCAAATTTACTACCCTTAAATTTAAGTTATATGTCATCCAATAAAATGGAAACACCTAAAATTGGGTCTACGTCAGGGCGTAACCTGGCTAGATTGCAATGGAAGGGCAAATTACATGATTTCATCACTAGCAGATCAACTGATGTGGTGGAATTATGCAAGTTTGTTGTTTCTTAAGTTGGTTAACTTAATTGAGTTGATAGTGGGACTGATCACTCAAGGCATAAGAAGATGGGGATAAAACATGCTTACATTGCAACTGCGGTTGGCAAATATGTAAATCCCATCGATTCTAGGAATTGCAATTGAATATTGGCAATTGAGGTTCGACACGTACCTTATTGAATACCGTCATCACTAGCAGATCAACTGATGTGATGAACCTATGTCAATTTGGATCCTAGTTTTTCAGTGAAAATTAAATGATTATATGATTATGAACCATGGGTATTTCTACCATCACCAAACCTCTTGTAATCACCACATAGCTAATCTAATCCTACCATACACCTTCTTAGGGTGCCATGGACTCCTAACCAAGTTATTATAGCAAGGGGATTCATAACTAAAAAGTTAGGGTTTGTATGTTTCATTTTTGACCAAATAAGTGGTGGTATAGCTAGTTGTACATGGTTTTTAGCATGGAAATCATGTAATACAAGTAAATATAAGATGTTTCATGTAAAAATAAAGTTGATAACTTACTTGATAAAATGAGATGATTAGATGGCTAGAAACCTTGGATTACTTGTGTGTTTGATGCAAGAATCTTGATTAGAATGATAAAATGAATAACTTTGGTGCTTTAAACTTTTGAAAACCATGGATTGATCATGGAGTTGGGAAAAAGTCGTGGGTTTGCTAGAGAGGATGAAGAAGATGAGAAAAAAATCTAACTTATCTAAAAGTGTGATTTATGATTCTTGAATTTTTGGTAAAGTAAGGTTTTTAGAGTTTATTAGTTTAATACTTAGGAGATTAATGCTAGAGGTTAAAAGGGTTCATGTGGCCTGTTTTGGTGAGCCAAGGAGGGGGGTAGGGGTGCTTGGTATTTAATTAGAAATCTAGTGTATCGTTAAGTGTTATTACGTGTTATTCGTTAAAATCGGGTACCGGGTTTAATAGCAATAAACGTTCACGAAGTTAACCGGGACAAAATGAAATCATAATAATGTTAAAATGGATATAAAAATATGTCAGGACCATTGTGGGAATATTTAGATATATTCGTCATGTATAAACCGGGTGTTAACGTTTACTATAAATACTTATACGTAAAAACGTTAAATGTACTGAATATAGTAATTTGAAAATCCTGAGAGTGGTATAACATGAAAATGCTGTTATGATGATATGCAGACTATCTCCAGTCCGTATGCAGTGTTCTTAGCACTAATGAAATGAATTCGCACCTAAACCAATCCGGTTACGCGAATTTGAATACCCGTAAACTAAATTTACGATAAAATGAGTAATGCAAGTGAATGATGAAAACTTTTCCGGAAATGAATAGTGTTTAGTGAATAGTAAATTTCCCAAATGTTTCTCAGAATATCAAAATGACCTCGAAAATGATGAATAGTAAAACGATGAATAGTGTTTTAATGAATAGTGATTTATGAATAGTGTTTTTCCAAAGTTCGGGAAATGACCTAAAATGACCTGAAATGTTGAGTTGTGACAGTCTTCCCCTCTAAAAGGAACTTCGTCCCGAAGTTCAGTTAATGTTAATCAGTTAAATGTGTCAAAGCTTATGTATGTGGGTTTCTATCCAACTAGGTATGTTCTCGTGGTCAGACTTGATGAGGCAAACCTTCCCAATCCCGAGCATAGTCCTCAAAAGATCTCCTTTAGGTTAATCATTTAGGTAACCGATTTTCACTTAAGCCCACAATCCAATCAAACAAGAACAGTCATGAGATTAAGCTAAATCGGTTTGAGTGATGACTTTAACTTTTAGCTTGATTTTCGCAACCCAATCAAACAAGAACAGTCACTAGAACCAAGCTAAAAATCAAGGTCTGGATTCAACATCCTTGAAAAAGATCTTTTGAAAGATTTGCTCGACTTTGGAATTGCTTACACTAATCAAATTTCTAATGTTAGTGTGACTAAGGTTAATGCTGCTAGGTCTCAGATTAGTCAGTGTTGTGTATAGGTCCTATATCAAGACTTAAGTGCTACTAAAATACGATAGTTGTTCAAGAGAATGTACCCGTTATGCTACCGCGGACATGTTGGGTGATAGGATTTCCTAAGAAGTAAGCTCTGCCAATTGCGGGTGGAATCTCATTGGCCTCATCTCGTGGCCCTTCAATTGCTGCTGCTAAGTTTGGACGATTGCCCCCTTGGTTAAGATTCCTTTTCAACTTAGGACAGGTGTTCCGAAAGTGATCCGGGCTGTTACACTCATAGCATGTCTTTTGGTTCACTGGTTCTCTACACTGGTTTGCATAATGACCAGACTGTCTGCAATTAGCACACATACGGCAGGGCACAGTCTTTTGATGGTGAAAGTTACATTTCGTACATTTAGGATGCGGGCCTAAATACTCTTTCTGACCAGGATTAGTTGCCGCAAAGGTCCTTGCCCTTTTGTTGTCAGCTATTGTGCCCACTTGCTTGTTTGACTCGCTTGTTCCCTTCCTTTTATCACTGTTCCTCAAGCTTCCATTTCTAACCATTTCATCTGTCAGAGTCCCTGCTCTCAATATTGCACTCTGAATTGTAGAAGGCTCAGTTGTTTTCACAGTCCCACGAATTTCTGGGACAAGACCATATATGTACCTCTCGATCCTCTTGGACTCAGGGGTAACTAGGTGTGGAACTAGTCTGGCTAATTCATGGAATCGATCTGTGTAGGCTGCATGTCCAGCCCCTATCATAGAGTGATGATAGAGTTCATCCTCCAGCTTCTGCATCTCGTTATCCGGGCAGTATTCCTCCTTCAGTAATGCCTTAAAATCGTCCCATGACATACCTACAGCTGCCGCTCTACCCCTAGCTTGAATCTGCGTATTCCACCATGTCAATGCCTTTCCTGATAGTAAGCACATGGAATACTTCACCATTTGATGTGCTGCACAGTTACTAATGTCAATCACTGTCTCCATCTTTTCAACCCATCGAGTATACGCCAACGCGCCTCCTACACCATTGAAATCAATTGGCTTGCATGACGTAAATTCCTTATACGTACATCCAGTCCTAATGATGTTGTTGCCATTACCATTCTGGCCTATACCATTGGTGTTGTTAATTCCGCTTTCGTGGTTTGCCAAGTTATTCATATGATCGCCAACTTGAGTGACAATAGTGGGGAGAAAGTTTTCAAGTTGTCGAGCGATGATGGCTTCAAATTCAGTATTTCCACCGTCGTTGTTATCATTGTTTTCAACTCCGTGACCACCTCCTCTACCTCCACGTCCACCAGTTCTTCCACCATCGTTACTTGGGTTACTAGTGTCATTAGCAGCTCCTCTACCTCCTCATATATAATACCGTGCTACCAGTTGTTTCCTAAGTTGTGCCAACACCGATCTACATCTGCATAGTCATATGTCCACGTGTGTCGTGAAGCACTTATAATTATGTTGGCCACCACAATTATAAATGTTTCCTTTCACAAGTGTACATATCACCAGGCACACATATCTCAGTGGTAGACGTTGCTTAAATGGGCATCTAGGGAATGTCACGCTTAGTACTAAGGAACAAAGGATTCTCCCTTAAGTGTTAAAGTCACCGGGAAGTCTAGTTTCTAACGGTTTCTACAAAGTATCTAATAGCGTAGGTCTAAAAATAAATTACCAGCAAGCGTATGTGTATGTAAAGTGCAAGGCGATAGGGAGGAGAGTCTACATGTATGTAGTTATAGTCTAGACTCTAAAACAACCTAGTTCTCTATAACCAAGGCTCTGATACCAATCTGTAACACCCCCAAAATACCGCAGCGGAAGACTGTGTCATTGGGATGCTACTTCAGGGCACAAAGTACAAGATATAGAAAACGAACTCTAAATGAGACGTTTTTGAAAAGTTACCATTCGTATTGATAAAAGTCATGATTTACAAAACAAAGATCCCAAAGTAGAATAATACATAAGTTTTTAAAGTGTGTCGAATGGTAAACGATAAAAGTGAAAGTCTCCAAAAGCATGCCCTAAGACTCTCAGCTCCACACACCTGCTATCGCCTTTCTAACCTGAGATAAACATGCTTAAAAGTGTCAACACAAAGGTTGGTGAGTTCATAGAGTTTGTCTTAATACAGTTGAAAAGCCTATAAAGAATGTTCACACAGCAAAGGCATCGTAAATCCACTCAGTTACAAGTCCCGTCATAAGAGACTTGTAACCTGTGTGTTCACAACCCACTGCTACAAAATAATATGATTAAGATATGTATAAGTTCATAACAACAGTTAAGCAATTTGTAGTGAGTCTACACTTCATCTCCGAAGACCTCACTTGAGTATGTATATCTCCATGGTTGTGCCCAGAAACTTAATCTGGGGCCATTGGAAGTATAAATGTCTCCATGGTTGTGCCCAGAACTAAATCTGGGGCCATTGGAAGTCTGTATGTATGTATCCATGGTTGTGCCCAGCAACTTAATCTGGGGCCATTGGAAGTCTGTATGTATGTATGATTACTGGGTGCCATTTCCCAAAGTATAATAGTAAGTATGTGTGCATGTATCAATCATGTATGTATGTAATCAAGAATAATGAAATCAAGTATAATGTTATGTAAATCTGTACAAGTAAGCAAGTAGTAGCATGTATCTCCCCCAAAGAGTTGATAGAACAATTAAAAGAGTAGGGGCTATGACTCACCTCGAAGTAATAGTACAATGCAACGGAATGTTAAGGACAACAATGCACGGTTATCTGCCGCAACCTAAAATGAATGATGAATGATCTCATTTAGATCACCAAATGATGTTATGAATGTCCATGCTCATGTTTCTATACCACTCTAGTCTTTGGAAAAACACTTGTGTTATCAAAAATATATAATCCAAGAATTTGGAAAAATATTGCTATTAGAAAATATAATAAGCTAGTTGTAATATATATATACTTATATATATATATCGTAAGTTTCCATGTTAGCGTTGAAATACTCGGTTTGTAATCCTTGAAATGATGAAAATAAACTCGTAATAACTAATACTACTTTAGTTATAAAGCTTGGTACTTAATATTACTTCTAGCTCAAAAATGTACTTCGTAGTTTTTGTGCCAAATTTAATAAAAGCTGTCAAATATAAAGTGGTTTTAGCCGATTTTCAAACGTGAATATCTTTGTCGTTACTTGTCCGTTTTACTTGTTCTTTATGTCCACGGTTACGTCTTAGTATGTAGTAATATATTTTGGAAAGCTCGGCTCCTCCGGGTTACGTCTAAAGTCTCTTTTTGTCCAATGAAAAACGTCCAACAGCAAACATTTTCAGAAAAATACTTTTCGTCTATAATCTTGCAAAAATCATAACTTCTTCGTTATAAACTCTTTTTAATCCGTTCTTTCGCCTACGGATTCGTTTTTGAAAGTATTTTCTAAAAATTTTGCCAAAGTTTCCTTGGTGTTTACTGATTTTCCAGATTTTTACAAAACGGGACAGCATGTCTAAAATAGATTCCAAATCAAGTTTTCAAGGTTTATAACTAATTTCTACCATCACCAAACCTCTTGTAATCACCACATAGCTAATCTAATCCTACCATACACCTTCTTAGGGTGCCATGGACTCCTAACCAAGTTATTATAGCAAGGGGATTCATAACTAAAAAGTTAGGGTTTGTATGTTTCATTTTTGACCAAATAAGTGGTGGTATAGCTAGTTGTACATGGTTTTTAGCATGGAAATCATGTAATACAAGTAAATATAAGATGTTTCATGTAAAAATAAAGTTGATAACTTACTTGATAAAATGAGATGATTAGATGGCTAGAAACCTTGGATTACTTGTGTGTTTGATGCAAGAATCTTGATTAGAATGATAAAATGAATAACTTTGGTGCTTTAAACTTTTGAAAACCATGGATTGATCATGGAGTTGGGAAAAAGTCGTGGGTTTGCTAGAGAGGATGAAGAAGATGAGAAAAAAATCTAACTTATCTAAAAGTGTGATTTATGATTCTTGAATTTTTGGTAAAGTAAGGTTTTTAGAGTTTATTAGTTTAATACTTAGGAGATTAATGCTAGAGGTTAAAAGGGTTCATGTGGCCTGTTTTGGTGAGCCAAGGAGGGGGGTAGGGGTGCTTGGTATTTAATTAGAAATCTAGTGTATCGTTAAGTGTTATTACGTGTTATTCGTTAAAATCGGGTACCGGGTTTAATAGCAATAAACGTTCACGAAGTTAACCGGGACAAAATGAAATCATAATAATGTTAAAATGGATATAAAAATATGTCGGGACCATTGTGGGAATATTTAGATATATTCGTCATGTATAAACCGGGTGTTAACGTTTACTATAAATACTTATACGTAAAAACGTTAAATGTACTGAATATAGTAATTTGAAAATCCTGAGAGTGGTATAACATGAAAATGCTGTTATGATGATATGCAGACTATCTCCAGTCCGTATGCAGTGTTCTTAGCACTAATGAAATGAATTCGCACCTAAACCAATCCGGTTACGCGAATTTGAATACCCGTAAACTAAATTTACGATAAAATGAGTAATGCAAGTGAATGATGAAAACTTTTCCGGAAATGAATAGTGTTTAGTGAATAGTAAATTTCCCAAATGTTTCTCAGAATATCAAAATGACCTCGAAAATGATGAATAGTAAAACGATGAATAGTGTTTTAATGAATAGTGATTTATGAATAGTGTTTTTCCAAAGTTCGGGAAATGACCTGAAATGTTGAGTTGTGACAGTAAACATGTTAATCATAATGACGCATTTACTAATTATGGTAAATTGCTCATACTATGAATGTTAAGATGTTGTCCATAAAGATAAGTCAACTTTGAAAACTTGGTTTATCTTAATGAAGATGAGTTTCTTCATAAGAAGGAAAACCCTAGAGGTTTAAATCTTCATGTAATGAATCATATGGACGAAATTGTATACATATTTTAATGTATGTCTTATGACAAGATTATTAATCATACTTAAGTAATTAACTATGATTGAATACTCTTTCCTAAGCACATTAAAGATACAAAGATGGTAATTGTCATACTCATTTTTATGAATATGAAATTTGACAATGGATTATAAAACTCTTTTTTGTATAATTAATTAAGCGAGGACGATGAGTAACTAAGAGTTTTATGAATTCATTTAATCTTTGAAAGTATACAAAATGCAAGGATCCAAGTATGGATAGATGCATGCATCAAGGAGAGAAATCTTATGTTTAAATATTAAATCCATGTTTTGATTTATAATTTAAAATAAGATAACTCCTAAGTAATTCGGAAAGCTAGTGGGAGTATTATGTTTACTTACTTAAATCATATATGTTGTATAACATATAGTAAGTAACATTGTATATAAGTTAAATGTTAAGTCATAACTTGGAATGAAACTTTACTTGAAAGATTTAATAAGTAAAACATAAAACCTTGAATATATGGTTATTGATGTAAACATGTACGGTAAATGAATCTAATAGAACACGATATATCATTTAGAAAGTTTAAATGGATATGTAGTACATGAATGAAATTTAAGTTGGACACAAGAATTTTTCATGTACATCATGTTGTTGTTATATCATGCTTTGATAAAGGATGATTTGACAATATTGATATCTAATTGAAAGATATTAGATAAGCTGTGTAATGAATATTCTAAAGGAATATATTTGGATATAGAATCACATCCTCAGCCTGGAACAATTTCTGGATTCTATAGATGAACAATTTGTCAATTGTCATAGCCAACAAACTTGGAAGTTTGGAAGGCATAAAACATTACACATTAAAGTTTACGGAAAAGAGCATATTGTTGTTTGCATACAATGATGCTAATTAAATTGAGATGACACTCAATACTAGTCATGGAAGGATATTATCCTTGTTAAAAGCCATGTATACTAGTTATGCTTAACTAAAAGCATAGTTGCATTATACATTAAAGAATAAGAATATTTTAAACTTTAAAATGTTTGAAAGTTTAAATATCATAAATTGTATGTTGAGGATGTCACACACTTTATGATGTATTATGTGGTTATATCAAATTATTTGAATGCACATATACAAGAACTTCGCTAATTGAATTCTTGAAATAAGTATTCTCAAAATTCCGATAGATCAAAGTTAGTTGAATAATGCCTTGTCAACAAGTATAATTGTCATTACTTGAGGCATAATTGTCAACAAGTATGATTACTTAAGACAAAATTCATTAACGAGAATTTTTATGCATTGATCTATTTAGTATTTGGATAAAGGAATGTTAAGCAATTATTATTTAATAATGAATTAAAGTACTGAGTACGTTTGTTTTCATTAATAATAGATTGTATCCCATATTTGCATGTTTAATCCATGAATAACTTATGTTATGTTATTCTAAATAGTCCGTTGTCAATTAATGATATGAGAGTATCATTCAACTAAGACAAATCTGAGTTTTGGTATAATATATATATAAATATATTGATGCATGGACATGCCAAATTCACATGATATTCAATAAATGGAAAATTGGATATAGGACAAAATCCCAATTACATGATTATACTTATGGATGTTGTCATTATAGTAAATCATGAATATTTATCCTCAGACTTAAGATACCAGGTAACTACTGTGGATGTAGCTCATTTTTTGTGAGATAATCTAACGCTATCCATAACTGGTAGTTATAAGGATTATTTTCAGAGGTGATGCGAAGTTCATAGGTTATGCTTGTAGTCAATACAGGATTTGGTTCCTTCAAATTTGTTTTGAAGTTTAATACTGTTTGGCCACTCGTAGGATTAACAAGATGTTTGCATGGCCATGCCCAAGGTCTATCTGGAATGCGTTCAGATGAATTGGTAATCTTGCTTGATCATAAATAACGAGAAACACTAGTTAATTATGGAATGACTTTGATCCATATCCATATTAACATAGTATTAGAATCAAAAGGATAAGTATGATAATCAATCATCAAATGTGGTTTTTTCCAGGAAAACCATACTCGTGTTCGTTCTGGGGACATTGGCGTGTTATGCTAGACTAACCATTGTCATTATTACATTAATGTATATCCGAGTGGGAGCTTTTAGTTTTAACAGATAAAAATTAATTAATATGTCCGGACTCGAACACGAGACTTCGGGATTGCACACTTTACGTATGGGTTTCAATTAATTAATAATTATTGTTTAGTGATGAATAATTATTAAATTCACGAAATGAGCACACCTAACGACCGTTAGACGAAAGATGAAGGAATAGATTTGAAATTGAATTGAAGAATGCTATGGATTGGGCTTGTGTGACCCATGTTTGGCCGATCCATGCCCTCTAGGGCTTGTGATTGAGTCTTTTGCTCCAAGCAATGAGAAGAGTATAAATACATGCTTTCATGTATTCATTTTCTCATCCCTTGATTCATTTGCAATCTTATTCTTCTTCTTTTCTCTTCTTGAGCCTAGAAATCGAACTACACCCTTATAGGGTTCCTACTAGATTTCTAAGCTCAAAACCATTCTTGTTTAGTTGATCAACTACACCCTTCTAGGGTTCCTACGCGATCTTCTAAACATAGTGTTTGGTTTGTTCGTGAATCAAGAACCTAGTTTTTCTAATTGAAACGCTAATAGTACGTGTGTACAAGAACAAAGTGTTGGCATACTTTTGTTAACGTTGTGATTGCCCATTCGACTAACACATTAGTCGATTCACATTAAACCCTAATTAGGGTTTATAAGTTCTTGATCAATTGATTTCTTGTTCTTGCTAGAAATCACAAAAGAGGTACGCATTTATTTAATATTCGGTTAATTTCAATTACATGTATTTGATCCTATTCCGCTGCGTACTTGATGTGGTTATATGTTTATATATTAGTTATGATTCACATATTCCAACAGTATGTATTCAGATACACTAACATCCTGCAAAGTAGAATAGAAGTATGGAACACAATATGCCCACCCAAATTATGAATCCTGTATTTATATTAAGTTAAAGTGTAAAACAAAAACGGTTACTTGGTTTGGCGATCTAGTCCTAAAGTAACTCAGTCTCACCAAACAAAGGCACCTACAAATTCCTCATCAAAAACTTAAGGGTTAAGTTTTCTTAATAATATGATGATATAGCCAGCTACAATGTTCTGTCCTATATTTATGTTTAATATGAAGCACCTGACAAATTTATGATTCGAGATTAAAAATACAAAACGACTCAGTTAGGGATCGAACCCAGAATCTCTGGTTTCATAGACCAGTGCCTTATCCATTTTGCCACGGAATCTTTGTTGTATCGTTTTTCATTTCCAACATACTTATAAGAATAAATAGTCAAATAACCTCAAGCTGTCGCTAGAAGCTGCACGACAAACATCATCATGTACCCGTACGATACTCTGTATAACTTTCTAATCATATGTTTGGTTCAAGGAACCTGAGCCAACCTGTAATTTTGAGTCTATTGTTGTTGGTCCTATCAGCACACGAACATGTAACATTACAACAACCAAGCTTTAACATTACGTACATTATATTTTCTTAGCTACATGAAAAGTGAAATTTGATCGTCATTTTCAATCTAATATCATATTATAAGGTATCAGATACTACTTACGTCATTTTGCATTTTTCATCTCGAATCTACTTATATCATCTCTTTTGATGAAGTTAGATATATTTTTCTTTTACCAGCATAAGTCTAAACTGTGCACTATGATCCAGTATACCTCAAAAAAATTGATTCCGCATACCTCAATACAACTACAATTGATCCAGTAAGTAAATAAGTTTTACCAAACACCCCCTTAAGCCTACACACCCATTCCCAACGAATTTTTAGGACTTGTCTACCATATTACTTGCCATATTTCCTGAGTTAAATGAGCTCAAGCTAGAAATATTTAACAAATTCAGGTAATACAAAATTGAAGTAAAATATGGTGCCCACCTTTGCTGCAACGATAACCTAGATTAGGTTCACCCGTTCACCAAGCAAGATATGGTCGTCACTGTCAAAGACCATCAACGGCTGCAACATCAAAGATCCCCTCAAAATGATGTGACCTGTGATGTTGTTAGGTTACAGGTTTTTTGTTGATCCAACAGCGGTAAATCTTAACTTCATTGATTGTCCTTGCATCCATCTAAATCTGATACACCAAAAGAAACACACTAAGATCAAGCTTTTCAAAAAAAAAAAAAAAAAAAAAAGGTAGTAGTAAGTTCACCACAACGTTAGAAAACAAAAAAATGCTTATCTGCTATCTCACATTAGATGGCTGCAAAAATTGGGATATTTTTCAGAAAAAACATCTGACCATGGCTTTTCCTGATTCAGACCTCCTTGCGAAATCATTGGCCACGAATAGGCATATAAAGCAGCTTTCGTGGCCACCAATAGCCATATAAAGCAGGTTTCGCCTCAAACCTGACCTGCTAGTTATCTGAAAGAGAACATCACCATATGCAATTAACTAATAACAGGAGTCTGCAAACAGAGATGTGCCAAAGTTGTTAATGAAACACACGACAATTTTTTTGCTGAGCAACAGCCATCACGTCATGTGAGACAGAGCGAAAGCGAAACTTTTGCCGGTCAAACAGCCATCACGTCTGCCAAACATCAATTCACGTAACCAAATTAGTGTAGAAAATAAAATTTGCAATAACAGTACATCTAATAACCTATAATAAAAATAGTGTATTTATAAACAACTTCTGCTTAATGAAACTGCATTTCTAAAACAGCATACCATATAAATTTGACCATTAGGTTACCTGTGGGAGTGTGGGTTGACTGCAACAATCTGTTGCCCTCGTTTGACGACCGAGGGCTCATCGGCTAAAATGCTTTCTAGGTGATCAAGCACCTTTTTCTCTTGCGACATTCCACAATCAGGTTTAGCTTCTTGATGATGCCAAACTAAGCCACTCTCCTTTCATTTGTATATAAGAACCATCAAACTTGTCGCTATAATGCTCCATCACTGGTAACACCACCTTCTTGCAATCAGCATCCACTGCTAAGCCGCCACAACATTCCGACTGAGAATCACCATTTCACCTAGTTAACCACCCGTGTTCCGCTGATAACCCAACAGTCTTAAATGAGCAGGTGTTTAAGAAATGGTAAACGGCCTATACCTTTGAATAAAACGATCTGCATAGCTCAGGAGACCTATACCATGTCGCTACATAATCCTGTAAAATAACAATTGTACTTGCAATTATGTACCTTAAAAGAAGTCGTAAGCCTCTTTTCTGGATTAAGGGTGTTCCAGATTGCTTATCTAAGTGCTTATATGCTGATCTGTTATGAAGTAGATAAATAGTTTTTAGTGTTTGGATAAAACTATGTATTTGGTTATCTAACTTTAAAATATGATCGCCATACTTCTTAAGTAGATAAGAACTTGAGCAGTAGCAATCCCAAACACCCTCTAATTGGTAAAAGGGGCCATATTATTAAGGCGAATAGTTGGCGCTTTTCATGGTTAATGCCATTTTCTTTAAATAAGTAAGCCTTTTGCGGTAGTATAATAAAATTCAAACAGTATTTTAAAGCACCTCAAGCATGTCTTCATCTTTAATGCTCCAACGACTTCTGATCGAATTATCTATCTATACTTTCGATCACATCCAAGAATACCTGATAGCAAAAGATAACAGAGAAATTTATAATGCTTGACATTAGTAACATAAAATCATCATCATAGTTCATTCAGAAGAGATACATACTTTAATGGCGGGTCAAATGACCTTCTAGCTGCTCCGCACTAGAATATCTGAGCCAAAATAAGTAAACGGACCTGATGTAAACCTGAATACACAACTATTACCCTAACAGATAAGCAAAGAACAATTAAATAAAACAAAATGGGCATAAAGTAAATACGGCTAAAATGGAACAAATGAGGCTCAGAGCTGCGAATGGTGAATCATTGGCCAATACTCGCAATGGCTGCAACCACCATCTGAGTGTGGATGCCTTGCCAAGGTATGGGCCTCAGTACAGTATCCCCAACCAAGATATTGGCCATGGCTGCAACCATAATTCAACTCAGGTTGCCCTGCCAAGCTGCCGGTCTCGGTAAATTATGGTAAAAAAAATGCAGCTAATCATCATCATTGCCTCGATAAATAAACAACTAAGTAGTGTGTTTCGTTTTTCGTTTATACAGCCTTACGCAATACGCATTACACATACATACATATACCAAAATCAGATTACCATAAACCAATGTTTCATGTCTGCAAATATAGTAGCAAAGGCAAATGCCAGCTATGGCTGCAGCCGCAAGTTATGCAATAGGGTCAGATATACAAATTCACCACCAGCACAAAACTCCCGCCATGGCTGCAACCACATCTGTAGTGTGGCTGCTACGCCAAGATACGGAGGTGCCCGACATGGCTGCAACTATTATAAGTCGCCCTGCCAAGGTGTGGATACCAAATAAGTCTGGTAAAGATCGAAGAAAGAGGATACGGCCACCATGGCTGCAAACGAAAATAGAAAAAAATAGAAAATCATAACACTTAATGCAAACACCCAAATCTCAAACACGCAAAAACAGATTAAAAAACAGCAGACTTACTATCAATTCTTCAAAATAGTTCCTTTACACAATAACCTAGCCACAGCTTCTTTGATCAACAAATTATTGACCACCTAATCTTAAATCAAAAAAAATAATAATAAATAAATAAAATAAATAAAAAAAAAAGAAGTAAAATTAACACAAAAACTTACCTAGAAAAATTTAACAATCGAAACTGATAAACCATCCAAGCAACTCCACCAACAAAAAAACCTAAAAAAAATACACACAACCTCTTATCATTAACTTCATCATCATTCTTATAAAAAAAGAAAAAGAAAAAGAAAAGAAAGCACATAAAAATTAACTGTAATCAGAAAAATGGTGAACCCTAGATTTGGGTCATCAGAACTGACCTTCTATGTGTGGTTTTGAAGAATCCAGAAGAAGGCTCTTTATCACAAAAGATGTGCTGCAGCCACAACATATGGCTCAACAACAGCCACAAAACGAATAAAATAAGCGAGTTACTGTTCACCCCCTCACAGGCAACTATAGTAACCACATAACCCATCGGATCAGATCAATTAGGGGTGGGTGCTACACCGATCGGATCTCAAAGAGATGAAGGAGTTGTGAGTGTGGGTGAACAGTCCGGAACATGTCGGGTATACTAATCGTTAAATGGGTAGGGTTGCAAAAGCATATGGGTTAGCAAAGCTCACTGAATGTAAGAATGTATAATGTACTATGATGCTATCCAGTTCTCCAAACCGTTTGGACATGTCGAACTGATTAAACCAAAAACCAATAACATGACCGGTTCAATGTTCGATTCAGTTTTTCAAAGCCTTGTTTCTCTGGGATTTGACCCACCTTTCAACTTCTAATTTTCAAAACAAACTCGTGAATTTTCTATCAAACCCATCCCACATTACCACTGTCACAACCAAAAACAAACATGCCAAATGTGGATTCAAACTAACACTCTGTTCTGAAGTGAAAGTGCAATTAAAATTAAAAGCAAAATACCCATTTTTTACTTTCATTTCTAAAGAACACAAATCACTTTCATTTGTTTCCTCCCTTTTACTCCCATAAAAAACATGTCAAATATTTACCAACTCCCCAAGTCAACAGGGTTTTAGGACCTTCACAATGTATCCCTCTTTCTATCCCAAACCCTAAACCCCATTTCACAAAATTGATAAAAATGGGTACATTATCAATCAGCAAAAACAAACGCAACCCACAATCACAATCCACTTCATCATCACATGGATCCAATCACATTGCAAAAAAACCCAAATCATCAGCATCTTCAAAACCATCAAGAAAAAGCTCAGTTTCAAGATTGCATTTATACCCAGATCACAAAGCACCAATCAGAAGACAAATACAAGCTCCATGTACAATTATATCCGGTTTTAACTCGACCCAGAAAAGATTTAGTCAAAATATGCAAAAAAAATCGAGTCTTGTGGATAATGGTTTGGTAAATAATTACAATCGCGCGAAAGAATTGGCTGTTGGGACTTGCAGACATGTAAAGTTTGAGAATGTGGAACAATGTGTTGATGATATTGAAGTGATTGAGGTTGATAATGGAAATGTGGTTGAAGTGATTGATGTTGATGAGGAAGTAGAGGAAAGAAGAGCGAAACATAAGAAATTGAATCAGTTGACTGACGTTATCGATGTTGATGAGGAAGTAGAGGAAAGAAGGGCGAAACATAAGAAATTGAATCAGTTGACTGATGTTATCGATGTTGATGAGGAAGTAGAGGAAAAAAGAGCGAAACATAAGAAATTGAATCAGTTGAGTGATGTTATGGATGTTGGTGTGGGTTCGCCTTTGCATAAGAAGTTGGATGGGTCGGTTGAAAGATATGGTCCAAGTTATGGGTCGGGGGAAGTAGAAGAAATAAGAGCGAAATATAAGAAATTGAATCAGTTGAGTGATCTTAAGGATGTTGATGTGGGTTCGCCTTTGCATAAGAAGTTGGATGGGTCGGTTGAAAGACGTGGTCCGAATTTAAGGAAGTTAAGGTTTGAGATTAAGTTAAAAGAATTGAGACGAGCGTCGTGTCAAAAGCCGTGTCCTGTTAAGAAAGAAGAGGAAGAAGAAGAGGTAAACGTTCTCTTCTATTTCATTTATCCCGTTTTAGTGATTAAAATATGCTGGCCTAAAAAAATGATGAGTTATAATTTTATTTTTGAACTGCAATGATGAATGATTTTGATAAAAATGCTGGATTATATCTAATGTGAATGCGTGAAGCTTTATAGAAAAGTGTTAGGAATGAAAATGACCACACCGGATGCATGGTCATATAAAAGGGACACAGGAATATGATATGAACCCCCGGCCTCTTTTTTATGCTACATGTCCCCCACCATTGAGCTACCATCGTGGGACAAATGTACAAAAATACATTGGCAAAAAGGGGACGAACGAAAGAGTATGTTTGTATTGTATGCAAAAAAGAACCTTGGTTTATATGTGCGGCAGATGTTTCTCATATAAAATTTGGTGTCTTTTTCAGGATGTAGTGCATGATCTTTTTACTCCTCTTACGGAAGAAGAAGAGAAAATGGTTGCTACTGCTCTATCTTATTCTAATCGGTATATTTAAATTTTTGTGTGTGCTTACGTTCATATGTATAGTAAACCATATCCAAGTCGAAGTTGTTTCACTTGTTTTGTCGTCTGGATTTTGTAGGAAAAAGGTTTTGGTCAATCATGAAAAATCAAATATAATGATCACAGGGGAAGCTTTGCAATGTTTGAGACCTCGTGCGTGGTTAAATGATGAGGTGAGTCTTAACTGTTGAATTTCAGATCAAATCCACATGTATGTATGCAAGATATCACTGATGATTTCCTTATTGCAGGTCATTAACATTTATCTTGAGTTGCTGAAAGACAGGGAACGTAGGGAGCCCAAAAAGTTTTTAAAATGTCATTTCTTCAACACATTTTTTTACAAGAAGGTAGTTAGCCCCGTAATTTTTCCATCTTAGTTTTAGTCTCAAGCTAAAACAGTGTATCATTTACTTTTTTTTATTTATATATGAAGTTAGTAGGTGGCATGACTAGGACAGGCTACGATTATGAGTCCGTTAAAAGATGGACTGCGCAGAAAAAGTTGGGCTACGGTCTTGATGACTGTGACAAGGTTAGCTTTTTGTATTACATGCACTTTTTGTAACATGTTTTCTTCATGTTTAATGATATCAGCTTAATCAGATATTTGTGCCTATTCACAAAGAAATACATTGGTGTTTGGCTGTCATCAACAAAAAGGACAAAAAGTTTCAGTATCTTGACTCACTTGGAGGAGCTGATAAGAAAGTACTGAGAGCGTTGGTAAGTCGAGCATCCTTGATGCACATTAGTTTATATATGCGTACATGTTTCTTATCTGCTTGAATCTTATGTCTTTATAGGCTAAATATATCACGGATGAGGTGAAAGACAAGACTGGAAAAAGCATTGATGTTACTTCTTGGGAGCAAGAATATGTCACCGACCTTCCTAATCAAGAGAATGGGTGTGTATAAAATTATAATGCTTTATTAATTAAGAAAATTCAAACATTTTAAAGGAATGATTGAAATTACTGTGTTGAGTATTTGTATGATATTTTTACATATCACTAATTTTGATCGTCATTTATTTTGTGGGCAGGTATGATTGTGGTATGTTCATGATCAAATATATAGACTTCTATAGCAGGGATGTAGGACTATGCTTCAGCCAGGTACAATGTTACAGCTCTTCTTTCTATTTTTTGGCTAAAGGGGAGTTCCTAAATGAACAATTTTTGTCGACCCATCAGAGGTTTACATTGTTTTCAAGTCTTTACGAAGTTATAGTAGTAAAAAATCCAAGTAGAGGTAAATGGGTGGGCGGGCGAGTTCAGTAATGGGCTCGTGTGAATACAGATAATGTTTTAGCTCTTTTTCGCCTTTTCGGTTCACCTGGAACATACATGTCTTTAAAAAGAACCATAAATAATGAATGTGTTAGATATTATTTCAAAATTATGTGTAATACAACAATAATCGAATAGTAACCTAACTACAGAGACAAGATATTGAACACGTTTAATGTGTAGCATATATAAGAATATATCTTATACTTATTGACATTTTAATGTAGGATGATATGCCATATTTTAGAAAGAGGACCGCCAAAGAGATATTGAGATTGACAGCCAACTGAAAATCATGGCGCGCTCTAAGACTCGAAACATGTGGATCAATGGAATGAGTTGTACTGAAAGTGCCAGTCATCAGAGAGTAGAAACTAGAAAGCCATTTTTTATGCAGGGCTTGTTTCCTTTCTTCTTGATTCTTGGTATATAGCTATACCCTTTATTGTAAATTCCGGAGGTATTTTCACTAAATATGTGGCTGTCTGAAAAAGACGCCTGTTTTGGTCTCTTTATGAGCAGTTATGTCTTTATTTATATTCCCGCAGCATTTGAACAATGAAAAAGTGAAACCATTCTGCGGTCAAATGTTGCACTATCATCATTTTATACACCCCCGCTCCAAATGCTTCAAATGATGATGATTGTTTCTTTTTCCGTGAAATAATCAATCTACGTAATTTCTACATCAAACTTGCACAAAAAAGTTGAAATGCCCCTTCCAACTAAATAATGAGTTGAAACTTTAGTTTAAATTCTCTTATTAAGGATCTATTACAAAAGATTTCATTTCCTAGTAACAATAAGATTGTGTTGCGTTGCTTTTCAACAAAAGGTACGTCAAGTACAAGGAGCTCATAAGACATCGTTTGCTGGAGTTGTTAAAGTAGGAACATCAATTTTAAGTTATCAGTTTGTTCAAGAAATTGAGAGAATTTTGGTTATCGAATCTTTATACAAATGGCCTTTGCTCTCGTACATGTGGGTTTAATGTCCATAACGCCAGTTACATGAAGGTTATGCTCATAATCATAAGCATACTAAGCACTTCAATGTGGTCTACTTTCACAGATATTAGCTTAAAGTTTACTTAGAAGTTGGAAGCATTTCGCAACAAAAAGCTGATGGGCATGAAATTTGTGTCTAGAATACAGGCGATATGGCATATTGCTTTACTTTTTATGGTAAATTTTAAAACTTGATTAGTTTTATGACCAATTTCTTAATGATATATGACTACCAAGTAATTGAATTTAATTAAATAATAATAATACTAATACAATAATAAAAATAATATAATAATAATACTGCAATAATAATTTTAACTGATATTTGTTAATGAAACGTAATATTATAAAGTCAGTTAAGGTATAAATGGTTCATTTGTTTTAAGTAAATTGTATTTGTATCGGAACACCAACTGAACTTCATAAATTGCGAGTATGAGGCCAAATTTTGTATTTTTCATGGACATGAATGTACCTAGACATAGAATCCGCTGGTTGATGTCTGTGAATCGCATTCTTTCTGACGCAGATTTCCTTTTATATATATAAAATGAAACAATAATAAAAGTCTAGTAGTGAAAGTGGAATCAGTTGAGTTCTATGTTGGAAGCTGTAATTCATCCGTTACACATAAAAAAGAACAACCGCCAGCACAAGTAGTTTTTATAGATACCTTCTGTTTTCTCTTTCTTTTCCACTTCTCACTATCTTCTTGTACAATCCAAATTCCCCCACAACACCTTTCAAATCCAAACACATGTCGTTTTCTTACCCACACTCAAACTAACCAAATCAAATCTCCATATTGACATCTACGTCGGTTGTGCACTCATTTCTGCAACCACAAAGTGAAAAAATTGTTGCATGAGTTAAGAAAAACAAGTCAAAAGTAAAGGCGACAATATTGACCCATTAACTTATGAATGGGTTGGCTGGGGGTATCTTTATTGGTAACTGGTCCAGCAAAAAAAAGTTTAGCTTAACTAGTAAGTCGAAAGTCGTCCATCTTTTTATAGTCATATATGACTCACCAATTAAGGCCAAACCAATCTTACCCATTCTGGCTCACCCAGGTCAAAGCAATAAAAGACCAAGTCAACAGGGAAAAGGTGAGCTTACAAGGCAGCTGTATCTTGTTCGTATTAACGCGGTACTCTTACGGCTCAGAATTTCCTGCTCTTTGAGTCGGTGCTGGAATCTGGCAAGGCGAGCTTGGAGGCTAACGAGACTTGCTGCTTTGCGTGAGAGTACAAAACTCAGTTGAGTCACGTAGTTGTCAATAAGGCTACCTGGTTTGTCAACTTCTGCCAGTAATTTCATTTCCTGGTTTAGGGAAAGTAGGGACATCAGAGTTTTACGCATATAAAGTACAAATATGCAGTGGATCTCTACCCTAAATAGAGTCTAGTGTCCATTCATTGTTTCATTCTTTGATTTACTCTAACGTTACGCAATGACAAATTAAATGCACAGATAAGTAGAAAAATATAAACAAAATTTGGACGTAAAGTAGGAACAAATAAAATTTCACTTACCTCACGCACTATCTCCATTGTATCTTCAATCTCTTTCCTGTGCGCCGCAATTAGAGCTTCTTCTTCCTACAATATCATCAGGTCAATTAACATTGCAGCTAATACCACATAGATATACAGTTGAACTTGATCAAAATACGTTAATGATATATTGACTGCCTACCTCAAGTATTTCATTGACATTCTCATCATGAAGCTGCTCAGGTTCCGACTGTTTTGATGCCATGTAAGTAGCATTGGAAATACTTGCTCCTTGTTGCTTATTACCAACAGTTGGAAGATCGGTATTAGTACCATCTCTTTTTTACCAACCACTTCGCTCAGGTTTTTCATCACCATTATCCTTCTTTTGCCAGTTACTAACCTTTTCTGATCTTTCTTCTCTGTAATTTTTTCTTCGAGGCGGTGATACCTTTTCCACCGTTTCTTCTGTATCGACAGAACTTGGCATCGAGTATGTTTTCTGATTGCTTGAAAGACTGAATGCACTTTTTGAATCAACTTTCTTCTTATCTAGGCCAGACGCCTGCTCACTGTCATCCCGATTGTTGAAGGCATAATTTGAAGAGCTTGGAGGAGGTTGTTTTTCATAATCAGATGTGGCATTGTACGAGATATTCTCTCTTTGTACACCTCTTTTACCTGTATCCATAACTTTTGGTTCTTGTTGTCGCTCGTAAATGTCATCCCCATCAGCAGAATATAACATGCTTGCTGATGAAGAGTCTTTATTAGTTGTTTGTGAACTTCCAACTTGATCTTTTTTAGAGTTTCCACTTTTTGAAAGACTTTTAACTCTGTTTATTACAATGTATTTGAAGTTAAGGACGCAAGAGTATGCAAAAAGAAAGTGATAAATAAAAATTAAATGAAAAAAACATACCTATCAGCATATCTCAAAGTATTGAGAGTGTGTTCACAAGAACCAGCATTTGGCGATATGCAGGATATCATAACAGTCCTTGAGTTTCCGACAAATGAATCACGAAGAACTTGAGTTAGCTTGCTCCCTCGAAATGGGATATGAAGCTGGTCATTGTCAAGTGCACGAATGCACTCCTTAAGAGCCAAAAGACTTATTAATTTCAGCACCTTCCATCCTGTAATGGACAAATAGAATTCATATGAGAAATGATTGGTAAGACTAATTGGTATACCAAAACACTAACCTAACAATGTGTCACACCCCCAAAATACCTGAATGGCAGCGGAATGGAATACCTGGGGGTGACTGTCATAGCACCATAGTTACAGTTATATTGAACGACCTAAAGTGTCGTTTAGAAAATACAGCGTTTGATCATTAAAACATTCAGAGTTTACAAAGCTTAGGTCCCAAAAGAGTTTGCCAATATAGTTAAAATAAGTTCAACAAGATCAAACGTTTCATAAGTGCAGAAAATATAGTGAGACGCGTCGACTCCGCGACTCCATGAAGGTCCAAATGTATGCAACATGAGCTACCTTAATAACCTGAGAAATACATTGCGAAAACGGTCAACATAAAGTTGGTGAATAATCATAGGTTTATAAGTAAATCGTAAGTACATAAGCCACAAGTAATAAGTAAACCGACAAGAATGTCAAAAATGCTACATTAGCTCTTAAGCTCATGACCCCGAAGCTAGACTTAGTAATGGCCCCACCAGAGTGTTTACCAGACACTCAATTCGTTAAGACATGAAATGCATTCATCCGGTTGGAGCAACCCAAACCCGAATGGAGGCGTCACCCTCGATAGATCTATCCACTCACTCTCGCTTGGCAATATAATTAACGGTCCATGATATATAAGGGGACTTAACTTGGTAGTAAGGCAACTTAAGCAATGTATGGAATTTGATATACTTGGGCATGTACAAAAATAATTGTGCAATGTATTCTCCCCCGTGGGATTTAAAATCAAATAAGTAATTAAAACGGGGCTATGAGAACTCACCTGGAGTGATAGTACAAAGATGGTACAATGATGGTAAAGTAGTCGGGACAATGAGGCGCGAACACTAGGCGCAACCTAAATGAATAATCGTGATCTAATTAAGATCAAGCCGTAATGAAATGAATGCACATGCACATGATACCCATACCACTCGTAATTTGGAAATACTAGTTATTATAAAATAAGATACTTTCCATACTTAGGAAAAATAAGTCCAATTGGAGTTATAAAAACTTGTCGTAATATATATCGTATAAAAATGTTAGCGTTATATTTCCTCGTATCGAAAACCTTAAAATAACGTCGTTAAGTCGTATAAATATTCTTTTGGGTCATACGTATTTCATTTGTTAAGAATATAGTCCTTAGTAACTTTTCTAGAAAATATGCCATTTAGTGCGTAAGTTATTATTTTCTAGTAGTGACCATATATATATATATATATATATATATATATATATATATATATATATATATATATATATATATATATATATATATATATATATATAGTTTTGACGATGTTAAAACGCGTATAACTTGGTCGTTTTAAGTTCATTTTCCTTGTTCTTTATATCTACGGATTCGTTTTTGTATATACTAATATATTTTTGATAACTCGGCTCCTCTAGGTTACGTTTAACACCTCTTTTTATCCGTCGAAAACTGCCAAACAGCATGCAGTTTTTATAAAAATAGTTTTCGTCGTTAAATTTGCAAAAATCATATCTCCTTCGTTATAAGCTCGTTTTAATCCGTTCTTTCGCCTAAAGTTTCGTTTTTGAAAGTATTTTCTAAATCTTTGGTCAAAAATTACCCCTGAGTTGCTGAGTTTCCCACGTTTCCAAAATAGGGACAGTAGGTATATAAATAGTTTCAAAAATCATTTTCCTAGTTTCAAACTTGTTCCAACTTCAACCAAACCACTTTCAATCACCACAAAACTAGTCTAATCCTACCATACACCTTCTTAGGGTGTCATGGGTTCCTAAACATCATAACCAAGTAGATCTAACAAAGATCTAACAATAATCACTTTCTAAGGTTCAAAAGTTAAAAGTTTATAAAATAAAGTGGTATAAACCATTATATGCATGAGCTCTTGTAAGAAAAGTATATAACCATAGTAATAACTTGTATAAATTATAAAAAAAAAATGAGTTTGTTAACTTACTTGAAGGTTTAGGGAGTTTGGATGGGGAAAACCTACTAATCCTTGAGTTTCTATTTCAAAACTCCAACAAGGATGACTAAGTGAACAAGTTTACACTATGATCTTTGAAAAATTGTTGTTCTTGCTTCTTGATCACCCTAGGTCGATTTACACAAGAGAGAAAATGAGAGAAAAAAAGTTTACTTGCACTTGGATGATAATTGTGAGAAAATGGGATGAAATGGTGTAATTTATACTTAGAGACAAGAGTTTGGTGAGCATTAAATTTGGTTGGTGAGGTTAAGCATGTGAAGGCTAGGAGGGGGGGGGGGGGGGGGGGGGGGGGCGGTTATGAAAGGAGGAGAAAAGGGGAAGGTGTTTGTTGATTAAATTAGGAAGTGTAGTGTAGTTTGTGTTGTTATTAGTTAGTTTAGGTATAACCGGGTACCGGGTTTGCTAGAAATAAATTTTATTGAAGTTATTCGGGACATAATAAAGTCGTAAAAATTGTAAAATATGTCGGGTACAAGTACGGAGAGTTCGGGTGATTATTGTTTAATTTTTATGAAAACCGTCGTTATTAAATTAGACGTACGATACGTAATAAATAAATTTCCAAAACACCGGGTAAATTAATATTATAATTTTTATATTATTAAAATGAATATAAAAATATATTGGGATCATAGTCGGGAGTGTCAGACGTGTTAGTCACATCATTGATCGTTTGTTAACGTTTATTTAGAAATAATTATACGTCAAAGTAAATTTTACCAAAAGTATTAATTTAATTATCCTACGAGTGGAATAGTATGCAAGTGCCCTAATGATGATATGCAGACTATTTCTAGTCCGTATGAAATGTCCCAATGATAATGCATGAATTCGCTCCTGAACCAATACGGTTACGCGAATTTTGAATACCCGTAAACTAAGTTTACGATGAAATGAGTAATGCACGTGAATAGTGATATTTCTTCCGGAAATGAATAGTGTCAAGTGAATAGTAAAATTTCTGAACGCTTCTCAGAATGTCGAATTGACCTCGAAAACGATGAATAGTGATCGATGAATAGTAAATGATGAATAGTAACTTGTGAATAGTAAATTGTCGAGGTTTAGAAAATGACCGGAAATTACGAGTTGTGACAGTCTTCCCCTCTAACAGGAACTTCGTCCCGAAGTTCAGTTTTGGTTGGTCTCTGAAGTAGTATGGGTGAAAAGGTGATAATATTTGAGAATTCCGGCGAACTTTCACGATAGGAATTTGACTTTGTTTCAACCGTTCGACCTCATGGTCCATGCTTTCTATTGGTTCTCTTACCAAGTTTACGTTTGTCTCAGGGTTGGATTCCCTTCCAAATGGGATTATGAGTGACTAATCTGAAAGTCATTTCCTGGGGTTTGAATAGGTGAAACATAGTTGTGTAATCCGGCTGTTCTCTAACAAGGCTCAAGTCTGATGGCCACTAGGCCTACTCCGTCTGAAATATTACGTGGTCCAGTGTATATCAGGTTTAACTTTCCAAATTTTTCCGAATAATATCATGCCTTTCCTAGGCAGAACTTTCAACATGATCAGGCTACCAATTTGAAGTTTTAATGGTTTACAACTTATAGAATTTGTAATTGATTCTTGACTTGTAGGAAATTTCTGGTTATTTCATGAATGCCTACTGGACTAGTGAGTTTGGCTTTTTCCGAGTTTGGTTCGTCAATAGATGATCAGTGCTTTTTCAGGCTTATAATGTAATATGGGTAATATATGTTGCTGAACTCTGTCAGAACTCAAATCTTATATGTCAGCTGGTCGATTCTAACATGAATCTGAAATGGTCCAATATACTTAGAGGTTCAATCTCTCGTGTTACCAAAATCGTATCATGCCTTTCCAAGGCAAAGCTTTCAACTTAGCTCGTTCTTTCACGTGAATCTGGTTAGTTTGCTGTTCAAGGATACCCAATCCGTATGATGTGCGTCATGTACCAACCTAACTTCTACCAGTTTCTCGTTGCTCGTAACTGGTTCTTGACTTGTGAAATTTCTTTTGTTGTTCCATAGTTTAGTTCTAGACCAGTGAATTTAACTTTCCGATTTCGGTCTGTAGATGGGTAATTGGTACTTCGACCATAAAGTGCCTCAAATGGTGTAGTCTCTATGCTCGCGCGATAACTATGGTTGTAAAAGAATCCGATCTATGGTAAATGGTTAGTCCAACCAATTCTAGAGTCAATCACTCATACTCTGAGTATAAATTTCCTATGTTTGAATCGTTCTCTCGTTCTGACCATCGGTCTGAGGATAATAGGCGGTGTTTACGTCTAAATAGGGTTCTGAAGGTAATCTTAAAATGATTGCTAGAAGTCCAAGGTGATTCGATTACCTTATCAGGAATAATTGAATTGGGTACAACAAACCTTGTGACTAATTCCTTAACGTTACGTCTTTCGAACTCGGCGTTATGCGAAAAAGATAGAATATGGGTAATAATTTTGATTCCTCGTGTTTTAGTCTAATCGCTTGCTAAGACATGTGTCATTCTTTGCCTACTATGCTTGGTCTCTATTACTGACGTTTGTAATCGTTCTATGGTGTTCCTCTTAATTTCCTTCATCACATATTCCAATATTCCTAATTGTCAAATCACAAAGCCCTAAATGCATAAGCGACGTAGTATGGTGATTGGTTTTCAAAATTTATCTCGCGATTTTTGAGTTTTTGGTCGAAATCTTTTTCTGATTAAACGAATTTAGAAAATGGAGCAAATGGTTTACTAAATAATATCTTTCTTGATGATTCAAAATTCGATAGTTAGGAAATGTGACGTGGTTTTCAAATAGGTTGTGAATAGGACTGTTTACCAAAGTTTGATGTTTATATATTTCCCATTGTACAATGGTTTAGCTAAATATTGATTAAAAAGGATCGTATTTATTCAAAATAGGCAATTCAAAAATTATTTTCTACAAGATATGTGATTTGTATAAACACAAATTTTAAATAAACTTTACTTAAAAGTGAAAATACTAACAAGGATAAAATAATAGGATAGGTAGTGTTCGCATAATGCATAGATGTCTAATGTTCGTTTCCTGATGTTGGATGGTGCCTATTGGTGGGTATCTGGTAAAACTACAAGCCTAGGTATTCAACCAGCTTAAGTCTTGAGATGGTTTTATCGTTGAAATTGTCATCATGATGGCAATATGAGGGTTTCAATTGATACTATGTCGATGAATTTTCGTATTGTCTTCACATGTAGCTGGGGAGATATGCTTGAGTCTGATGCCTCTCTTGATGTATAGGTGAGGTTATCTAGAATTTTCTGAGAATACAATGCCTTAAGGGAATCTATATCGATATCCTTAACTCAAATCAATTATCCTCGGTGAAAACTTATTACAGGGAAGTTTGCGTATGGATGAGACCATGTTAATTCAAAACACTCTATAGTATCGGTTAGAAGGCTTGGTTTATTTCTATAGTGTTGCTTAGCATACCTTCACCATGTGTTCGATCCTATAGCTCAGTCTAGCTAGTACCTTTGAATAATAAATTGGACAACTAGGTCAGAGATGGTGAGTCGGATGGTCTCGTGGTACCTTAGAATTGTTGTTGGGTTATGAATTTTCTTAGTCTAGGTTTAATAGTTCCGTAATCCTTTTAGTGTTTTTCTTGTATCGAGGAGTCCTCCTAGTACTTGATATGGAAAGTCTCTCCTAAAGAAGTCAAATGGAACAATCCAACTTAATGGCTAAGTGGGTGACAGGTGGGGTAAGTATCCAGGGAGAGTTTGTCAGAAAAAGACATTTATAAAAGAGTTTACTTGTTTAAAATGCTTTTAAATAAAGACTGTTATTAGCAATACTTTATAAAGTAACTATTTCCTTCATGGCATAATCCTTCCTGAATTATACATAGGTGATCAGGCTATGTATAGTTGAGGACTAATGATGCGATGCTTGATTTAGTCAAAATAATATTATTTTTCTCAAAAGCTTTAGATGGTGTTCAACGCATTGTTATTAAAAATGGTATTCTAATTATTTCCTTTCAAAGTAACATAAAAATTGTTTCGCGTAATAATAGTAAATATTTGGCGTAATATCGGAAAAATCAGTTTATAGTACGGTAACAAAACGGTTTATTTTAGAAATTTGGTAAGACAATTTCCCCATAAGGTAGTAAAATAGTTTGAAATAAAACTCGTTGGATGGTTTATTGGATACATGGGTAAATCCTATGGATTGGTAATAATCTACTAATCCGTCAAATACGAAATCGGTCAAATCCCTAATAAGACAATGGTATAATGTTGCTAAACGATTGAAAATTGCGCAATTGCAATAGAAAATGGAATAAACAAAGGCTACGGTTATCACAGAGGTAACAAAAGATAGTCATTACATTAGATAAGAAAGTGCTTAATACTACTAGGTTACACCAACGTACTTATGGAAAGTACCAAAAGAAAAGTACAACCCTAGAGGGCTCAAACTATGGTTTTACAACATGAAATGCCTCCTCCAGTTCCGGTCTCTCAACACCGGGCATTTACTCCTGAAGTGTCCCACTACACCGCAGCCAAAACATGTAATTGGTGGTTTCTGATTATCCCTCACAATTGGAAACCTGCAGTCCTTGGTTTTGTAGGTAACCTTCTTACAGTTGCCACATGGTTCCGGGCAACGGCCTGAGTTATGATGATGTTGGCACTCTTCACACTTAGGTAAAATACCAAGGTAATCATTCTTTCCTTTAGACCTGCAGCATTAGGTTTAGCAACTCCTTGTCTCTTGTGTGGTCCTTGTGTGGCATTCTCACCTCGGTTGTTGTTCCACTCCCTTTTATTGTCACTTTTTCTTCCTAAGATCTTGAGGTGAGCTATGCGTTCCTTTGCTTCGATCGCCATTCTGATAGCTTTAGGCATGGTATCGGGTTCCAATGAGTTGACCAACATACGAATTTCAGGAGAAAGTCCTCCGATGTACCTTTCAAGTTTCTTGCATTCTGGTTCATCAATTGCAGAGCCTAGTCGAGCGAAATCATAAAAAGAAGCAGTATACTTAACAACATCATCTCCTACCATGGTAAGGTTTAGTGTTTCCTGTTCAATTGCTTGTAATTCGCTTTTCACACAGAACTTCAAACTCATCATCCTTTTTAGTTTCTCCCAAGAGTGTGAGTAAGCAGCATCAACTCCTACTACCTGGACATACTTAGTCCACCATTTCTGGGCATGCTTCTGAAAAGTGCAAGTGGCGAACTTAACTTTGTCTTCCTTATGGCAGTCACCACTTTGAAAGATTGTTTCTAATTCTTCGAACCATTTGAGAAATTCCTTTGTGTCTATATTTCCGTTATAGGAGGAGGGATTACAACCCATAAATTCCACGTGGGTAAGTTCCTTGGTGAGGGCGGTAGTTACGTTCCTGGCAATGGATTGTCCAACAGCAGCTTCCGTCATGCTTGGAGTGGTTTGCTTAAATCTACTTCCATCAAATCATAAGAGACCATGAGAATCTATAGTTAATAAAATCATCATATTCATAACATATGAATATAATACATGAAAGTTTCGGTCAATATGGACCAATATCATATATAGCACAACTATTCCCTTATAGTAGAGTCAATACTTGATGATTCCGTTTGTACAACAATCAAAATACTACAAGTTTCTTTAACTATGTCACACTTCTCGTGGTTAGGATAATAGTAAAAGCTAGTAAAGATATAAGTCTAGTCTAAAGACTTCCTGTAGTCCTTCTAGGTGAAATCAGGTTTTACGGCATCAAAAGGTCGGGATAGTCCTGAAGCAGTGTCTGAAGTTGTGCATCGACCATATTCTAAATAGTGTAGGTTCCAAACTAATCCTGAGGAATCTGCGGATGTTCCTGTTGAGTCCGTAATCTTGGTATTATCCACAAGGCGTTATCTAATTCATGGCAAGTGAAAATGGAAAAGGGAAATGACAATGGTGGTATTCTAAAGGATGAGAATAACATTGATGACGATGAAATCCCAGTGATGAGTTAGGAGGTAATGGTGATAATAGTGAATGGAATACTACCCTCTTTCGCGCTATCTCGCGACATCTAAGAGGTAAAGCTGAAGTACGCACTATGGGACGACCAATAGTGTAATAAGTAACCAACGGTGGTGGTAGTACCTAAGTAGTAAGCGTCCTACTAGTGAAGGAAAGAAAACATGCTATTTCCCCTTGTAATAAGCATCCTAATAAGTCCATTAAATTTAAGTCTGAATACTCTACCAAATGGCATTCTATGTATAGGCTGAATGAGAACCTTGCTCTTATGACAACTCAATAGTGCTAATAGTGGTGTAAGTACAGCTGGTGGTATAATGGTAGTGGAAGATGACAAGGCATCTTCAATGTCGGAATCCGACGAAAGGATAACAGCGTGGGTATTTGAAGACATGTCACTTGTGAACCAGGTCAATATAATCATATATATATATGAGTATGGGTATGAATAACTCGTACAGTGTGTGCGTAAAACAACATGTATAGTGAATATGCACCTATGATGAAATGATGAGATGCTATGATGATGTGGTTATAGTCTAGGGTCCAAGATACATCCTAGTTCGCTATAACCTTAGCTCTGATGCAAATCTGTCACACCCCCAAAATACCTGAATGGCAGCGGAATGGAATACCTGGGGGTGACTGTCATAGCACCATAGTTACAGTTATATTGAACGACCTAAAGTGTCGTTTAGAAAATACAGCGTTTGATCATTAAAACATTCAGAGTTTACAAAGCTTAGGTCCCAAAAGAGTTTGCCAATATAGTTAAAATAAGTTCAACAAGATCAAACGTTTCATAAGTGCAGAAAATATAGTGAGACGCGTCGACTCCGCGACTCCATGAAGGTCCAAATGTATGCAACATGAGCTACCTTAATAACCTGAGAAATACATTGCGAAAACGGTCAACATAAAGTTGGTGAATAATCATAGGTTTATAAGTAAATCGTAAGTACATAAGCCACAAGTAATAAGTAAACCGACAAGAATGTCAAAAATGCTACATTGGCTCTTAAGCTCATGACCCCGAAGCTAGACTTAGTAATGGCCCCACCAGAGTGTTTACCAGACACTCAATTCGTTAAGACATGAAATGCATTCGTCCGGTTGGAGCAACCCAAACCCGAATGGAGGCGTCACCCTCGATAGATCTATCCACTCACTCTCGCTTGGCAATATAATTAACGGTCCATGATATATAAGGGGACTTAACTTGGTAGTAAGGCAACTTAAGCAATGTATGGAATTTGATATACTTGGGCATGTACAAAAATAATTGTGCAATGTATTCTCCCCCGTGGGATTTAAAATCAAATAAGTAATTAAAACGGGGCTATGAGAACTCACCTGGAGTGATAGTACAAAGATGGTACAATGATGGTAAAGTAGTCGGGACAATGAGGCGCGAACACTAGGCGCAACCTAAATGAATAATCGTGATCTAATTAAGATCAAGCCGTAATGAAATGAATGCACATGCACATGATACCCATACCACTCGTAATTTGGAAATACTAGTTATTATAAAATAAGATACTTTCCATACTTAGGAAAAATAAGTCCAATTGGAGTTATAAAAACTTGTCGTAATATATATCGTATAAAAATGTTAGCGTTATATTTCCTCGTATCGAAAACCTTAAAATAACGTCGTTAAGTCGTATAAATATTCTTTTGGGTCATACGTATTTCATTTGTTAAGAATATAGTCCTTAGTAACTTTTCTAGAAAATATATCATTTAGTGCGTAAGTTATTATTTTCTAGTAGTGACCATATATATATATATATATATATATATATATATATATATATATATATATATATATATATATATATATATATATATATATATATATAGTTTTGACGATGTTAAAACGCGTATAACTTGGTCGTTTTAAGTTCATTTTCCTTGTTCTTTATATCCACGGATTCGTTTTTGTATATACTAATATATTTTTGATAACTCGGCTCCTCTAGGTTACGTTTAACACCTCTTTTTATCCGTCGAAAACTGCCAAACAGCATGCAGTTTTTATAAAAATAGTTTTCGTCGTTAAATTTGCAAAAATCATATCTCCTTCGTTATAAGCTCGTTTTAATCTGTTCTTTCGCCTAAAGTTTCGTTTTTGAAAGTATTTTCTAAATCTTTGGTCAAAAATTACCCCTGAGTTGCTGAGTTTCCCACGTTTCCAAAATAGGGACAGTAGGTATATAAATAGTTTCAAAAAACATTTTCCTAGTTTCAAACTTGTTCCAACTTCAACCAAACCACTTTCAATCACCACAAAACTAGTCTAATCCTACCATACACCTTCTTAGGGTGTCATGGGTTCCTAAACATCATAACCAAGTAGATCTAACAAAGATCTAACAATAATCACTTTCTAAGGTTCAAAAGTTAAAAGTTTATAAAATAAAGTGGTATAAACCATTATATGCATGAGCTCTTGTAAGAAAAGTATATAACCATAGTAATAACTTGTATAAATTATAAAAAAAATGAGTTTGTTAACTTACTTGAAGGTTTAGGGAGTTTGGATGGGGAAAACCTACTAATCCTTGAGTTTCTATTTCAAAACTCCAACAAGGATGACTAAGTGAACAAGTTTACACTATGATCTTTGAAAAATTGTTGTTCTTGCTTCTTGATCACCCTAGGTCGATTTACACAAGAGAGAAAATGAGAGAAAAAAAGTTTGCTTGCACTTGGATGATAATTGTGAGAAAATGGGATGAAATGGTGTAATTTATACTTAGAGACAAGAGTTTGGTGAGCATTAAATTTGGTTGGTGAGGTTAAGCATGTGAAGGCTAGGAGGGGGGGGGGGGGGGGGCGGTTATGAAAGGAGGAGAAAAGGGGAAGGTGTTTGTTGATTAAATTAGGAAGTGTAGTGTAGTTTGTGTTGTTATTAGTTAGTTTAGGTATAACCGGGTACCGGGTTTGCTAGAAATAAATTTTATTGAAGTTATTCGGAACATAATAAAGTCGTAAAAATTGTAAAATATGTCGGGTACAAGTACGGAGAGTTCGGGTGATTATTGTTTAATTTTTATGAAAACCGTCGTTATTAAATTAGACGTACGATACGTAATAAATAAATTTCCAAAACATCGGGTAAATTAATATTATAATTTTTATATTATTAAAATGAATATAAAAATATATTGGGATCATAGTCGGGAGTGTCAGACGTGTTAGTCACATCATTGATCGTTTGTTAACGTTTATTTAGAAATAATTATACGTCAAAGTAAATTTTACCAAAAGTATTAATTTAATTATCCTACGAGTGGAATAGTATGCAAGTGCCCTAATGATGATATGCAGACTATTTCTAGTCCGTATGAAATGTCCCAATGATAATGCATGAATTCGCTCCTGAACCAATACGGTTACGCGAATTTTGAATACCCGTAAACTAAGTTTACGATGAAATGAGTAATGCACGTGAATAGTGATATTTCTTCCGGAAATGAATAGTGTCAAGTGAATAGTAAAATTTCTGAACGCTTCTCAGAATGTCGAATTGACCTCGAAAACGATGAATAGTGATCGATGAATAGTAAATGATGAATAGTAACTTGTGAATAGTAAATTGTCGAGGTTTAGAAAATGACCGGAAATTACGAGTTGTGACACAATGTGATGATGAAAAATGGCAAAATCAAGGGAGCATTTAATTGATTAACATGTCAAAAGGGTAACATTTAAAACAAAAATTAATTAAAAATAAACTTATCTTCCATACGTGCACATTACCGTGTTTGTCGATCATTATCAGTTGTATCAGCACCTCTTTCACTGCCAGCAAGATCAATGAAGGTGATTTTCCCGACAATTGTTGAGAAATTGGACTCATCAGATATCAGGCAGTAACCTCAAGGACTAACTTGGTATGTTTTGTTTTTCAGTCTTAGTCCTTTTGGATCTTGCTAGAGCTATGTTGGACACTTGAGGGTTGCTTTGGATATTTTCTCATAGATGTGTGGCTAAAGTTTGAAGCATGGGAGGACGTTATTGCAATTATGCTCAAGATATACTCCCGTTGGTTTTGTCTCCTTGATGTAGTGCTCACTTGAGCCGTTTTCCTTGTCCTCTCTCTGGAAAACGACTTATGATGATGCTTCTCCAATATATTAGCCGCTCTCTCAATCCAAGAGGCTATCCAAGAAAATTATCACTCTCTCTTGTATTACTTTATTCTTTGTACCTTTATTGAGATCAAGTGGTTTTGTATTCTGTTTGAGAACAGTTTGGATATTTGGTTTGTAAACTTGTTTTTCATTAATCTAAGTGATTAGACTTTGTTTTTCTACATGGTATCAGAGCCAGGTTGCATAAACTTGCTCTGAATATCGATTTAAAATTTTTAGGGTTTCATAAAACTTGGGGTTTTTTCAAAAATAATCGTTATAAGTCAATTAAACTAGGTTAATTGAAAGATCTGATTAGTAATTGGTCAGATCTAAAGGTTTTTTGAAAAACGCCTAATTTTGGAAAAAAATTAGGATTTGATATTGTTGGGGCTTTTGTCATTTGAAAGCTTCTGGTGTTAATTAAGTGGTGTTTATCCACATATTCGGTGCTGGTTCGTTGGTTCGAGGTGGTAATTTGGGTTTGCCCTAATTTTTCAAAAATTAGGGTTTGATCCTGGTAATTGGACTCGTGCTGGTTCTTTGCTATATCCCTAGACTAAGTGAATCTAGGGTGTAGTAGTGTTGGGCTCATGGTGTTTCTCTACTATATCCCTAGACTAAGTGAATCTAGGGTGTAGTAGGGCTGTTCTTCCGCTGCTGCTTTGAGTGCTCTGTAACACCTCTCACACCCTCTTTCTTTTTTGTCATCTTTTTTTTTTAGTTTCTGTTTAGTTTGACAGGGAGTAGGAGTTGAGTTGCTGGAGGTTGTATTTGTTTGTGGTGGTGGTGTTTTGCTGTTTATCTGATTATCGGTTTGCATTAATTGTTTGTTTTTTTTCTTGTTGTTGTTGTTGTGCTTGTTTGCGCCCTTAACCTACCACTTTTGTGGCAAGGAAAGCCTGGGGACTCCTCTTCCTTATCTTGCGTACTTGCTTTGTTATTTGAATCATGTCTGTTCATGGTAATACTGATGATGAGGTTGAACCTGATAATAATGTCACCTTAATTAGCAAATTGGACTTAAGTCACCCTTTACACCTTCACCCTAATGACTCAGCTTCTTTAACTATTGTTTCAATTAACCTAAAAGGAACAGAAAATTACAATGTTTGGTCATGTGCTATGCTTTTAGCTCTTGAGGGTAAAAATAAAACTGGATTTATTGATGGTACATGTAGGAGATCTAATATTGATGAAGTGTTGGGTAGACAATGGGACAGAGTTAATGCTGTTGTGTTGGGATGAATCTTGAATTCCATCTCAGAAGAATTGTTTCTTGGTCAAATTTTTTCAAAAAATGCTAGTGATGTTTGGAATGAGTTAAAAGATACATTTGATAGAGTTGACGGGTCTGTGACCTTTAACTTGCATCATAAGATAAACTTTTTATCTCAAAATGGTACTAGTGTTTCTGAATACTTTAACAAACTGAGTAGTTTGTGGAAGCAATTTGATGCTATGGTTAAACTACCTAGGTGCACTTGTCATGCTACTGATGATTTTAAAAGGCATAACCAAATGATGAAATTTATGCAATTTCTAATGGGTCTTGATAATACTTACATGCAAATTAGAAGCAATATTCTATCTAGAGACCCTTTGCCTGATATGAAAGGTGCCTATGCTATCATCTCTAGTGAGGAATCTCACAGAAATGTTGTTGCTGGAAGTTCTAGCAGAACCCATAACTCTGCTTTTTCTTCCAGAGTTGTTAATCAATCTAACCAACCTAGTAATACACCTATTAATGATCACACCAATAACTCTACAAACTTTAATAAGGTCCCTGATTATAGAAGAACTGATGGGTCTGGTTCTAGTCTTGTTTTTGAACACTGTGGCTTTAATGGTCACACAAAAGAAAAATGTTTCAAGTTGATTGGGTACCCTAAGGGTAACAATTTCAAACCTCAGAACAACAAAAAATTTTCTAACAATAACTCTGTTGCTTCTGGTTCTGACTCACCCTCTGGCTCTAGTACCTCTGGCTTTACAGATGAGCAACTTTCTACCCTCATTTCTCTCATTAAAGAAAACTCCATATCTGGAAAGAATGTGCAGGCCAATATGGCAGGTACTGTGTTTAATAATAGTAAGGTTTTAAATCAAAACTTTAACAAGTTCTTCTGTTCTAATAATAATGCTCATTCTAAAATGATCCTTAATAGTAAAATTGTTGATTCTGGTGCCAACCAACATATGACATACTCAGATAAAGAATTGGTTAATGTCATTGATATTTCCCATCTTAAAATAAAGGTGGGACATCCTAATGGGACTGAAGCCTTTAAAAGATTGGAAATCGTAGATTATCCAATTCTTTAACTTTATTTGATGTGTTGGTTATTCCTGAATAATGCGTTACTTTGATCTCTGTTCATAAACTTGCAAAGGATAACAAAGTCTTAGTTGCCTTTGATGAGAGTAAATGCGATTTTTTGAATCAGGATTTGAATCAGCTAAGAGTTCTGGGGACTGGTAACCAGTGTGATGGTTTATATTATTTCAATGATCAAGGTACTCAATCTGATACTGTGAATAAGAGAATTATTGCTTGCTTGTCTCAACATGACTGGCACTGCAGGCTTGGTCATCCTGCAAAACCAGTCCTAAATATCTTAAGAGATACTATAAAATTTGACTCTAAACAAAAATCTATGGCTTGTGAAATCTGTCATAGAGCCAAACAAACCAGAAAACCTTTTCCACTAAGTGACCATATCACTAGTGCATTAGGTGACCAGGTTCACTTAGATCTTTGGGGGCCATATAAGGTTCCTAGTTTTGAAGGATATAAGTATTTTTTGACTATTGTGGATGACTACACTAGAGCTGTTTAGGTGTATCTCATTAAAACTAAGGATGAAGTCCATTATTATATTAATATGATTCACAATCCGATTGAAAATCAGTTCAATAAAAGAATTAAGGTTTTTAGAAGTGATAATGGAACTGAATTTGTAAATCAAACTGTTAACGATGCGTGGGAATTGCACCAGGCTTTACCTCTCGAGGGATCTCGAGAAGCTTACAAGCCCCACCAGGCAGTGTACCTGATCGTTGTAGTATAGTATAGTGACAAGTACCGGGGGATTGATCGTTCAACTTAGGAATAGTGTCGCTAGGATTAGAAAACCTAAAAACTAGGTCTAGAGGTGAGGGATGATTCTTTTTTGTATTTTTATGTTTTAGAAAAGCAAATAAAAATCTCGGTTTTTGGAAGAGTGGGCGGAATTAGTTGCTAGTCAACTAACCCAATGACTAAGATGCAATCAAAATAAAATATCGAAAATGAAAATAAACTAATTTAAAGTAGTGGTGTGAGCAATATATGGGAGAATTGTGTTTATTTAGATTTCACTACTCCCTAGATATCTTTTACAGGTTAATTACTTGTTACAGTTGCGTGGATGACGGATTGTATTCCTTAATATCATTCATGGGGTGGCGTACTTACTTCCCCAATCCTATAAGCTCCTACTTCACTCCTATGTCGAGCCGGCTAAGAAGCTCCTAACATGGGATCACTAGAATTCGCTCATGCATTAAATACAATCATAAAAACCTAGTACACATCGGTTCATGTTTCTTAAGATGTTCAAGCAAGTTACACAATGGAGATCTGCCAGTTTTCTTAAGCCTAACATTGAAATCATTCATCCATTACAACTATAAACAAGCAATCAACCTATAATTAACATCAAGGTTTCATTACATCTAAGCAAACACATGAAAAATCTAGCCTAGCATGTTATAATCAAGACAAGCATAAGATATATTCAAACAACACATAGACATATTGAATGAATTGAAAGAAGACTTATCTTAATTGAACATGAAAGGTTTCAAGGGGTAAAAACCCTTGAAAATACTGTTACAAACGACTTAGGGTTTATTAGGTTCGACCCTAGTATTCTCCACACAAGTTCCTCTCTTAATGAATGAAAAATAGAAAAGTATATATAGATTTTGTGAGGTGACGGCGTCAAGAATAAATTTCTGACGCCGTCATCTCGCCGCCAATAAAGTTCTCGGACTGCCCAGATCTGGGTCTGACGCTGTCATGTGTAATCCTTCTTCAGGCCGTCACCAAAATAACTCTTGACGCCCTACTTTTGACGCCTTCAGGTTTTCTCTGGGTCGTCATGGATTTTGCTGTTGACGCCGTCATATTTTCCTTCTTGACGCCGTCAGGTACTGTTCCCAGCATGGAAAATTAAGTCTTTGTCGTTTTCTTCACTTTTATGCTCCAAAAACGTCCAAAATGCTACCTTTTCCAGAATTCACTCCCAAAGTACCTAAAATCACAAAAGGAACGATTTAGGGCAATATTTGATCAAATAAATTCAATTCTGGGCTTAAATGACCCCCTAAAAATGGTTCATTTTTTGCCTCATCATATACCCTTACACTTGAGATTTGCTTGTCCTCAAGCAAATGCGCTTTTATTCTAATCAAAATACAAGTTAGGGGTCATTTAACACTAATATAAAAGTAATTACAACAAATAATCGTTCCACTTAAGACCAAAGACAAGCACGGAGGTCATACACTAGCACCTCACAAATAGTGTTTAGATACTCACATCTCTCGGGTGTAATAAAGTAATATCGCAATATGGAAATGAAAAACATCTCTCACTACCTGTCATAGCAAAATAGATTACAATAGGCTTGGGAAAGGATCAAACCTCCACCACATGGCGTAAGCACCTAGGATAAACTATCAAAGAGGTCTTTTTAAAGGGTTGTAACGTTAGGTATAGGGATATGAAATACACGATTTTGTTGGATATAGGCAATCTTTACTGGTGGCGAGTTAACAATCTTGGTTAATTACATGTACAATATGGCGTTGCTAATCCAAGACTAGACTCGACTTAAGCTAATAAATGAAAAATAACAAAAATATAAAATAAACATAAAATGAAACGAGATGGTAGTCCGTATGTTTTTTCTTTTTTTCTTTTTCTATTTTTTTTTCTTTTTCTTTCTTTTATATTTTTTTTCGATTTTTCTTTTTTTTTTTTTTTTTTTTTTTTTTTTTTTGCTGCATACACTCTTACCCTACCATCCAAAATAATACATCATAGGGAATGTACATTCCCCTTACACTTGAATTTTTACATACTTTACATTAAACTAATCTAATGACTCGAATTAAGATAATCAAAACACTTGGAGTACTTTTAAGATTAACGTACATATGGGGGTAATAATATGATGTTCTTCCCCATTACTCCATAACATTAGTACTTTACCCATGAGTCTCAATCGTCCCAAAACAATATGTACAAGGATATGACTCGACTTAGCAACCATGTAATCAATTAGATAATTAACTAAGAGTTTAAACAAATAACAATAATGCACTAAAGATGAGTGCATACACGGAAGGCTAAGGCGATTTGGTTGTACATTTAAGTGGGGTGCAGCAAATTCTTCCTTTAAGTAAGATGCTTAAAGTTAGAAACGAAAAGATAGGCTCGGAGGGGTGTACTAGGGGTTTCGTGTACTAAAAATGAGTACAACGCTAAGGTGTGGGAAAAATTAGTTGACTTAACTAGCCAACAAAACAAAAAAAAAAAAAAAAAAAAAAAAAAAAAAAAAAAAAAAAAAAAAAGTAATATGACTTAAATGGTCAAGTAATTATGATACGGGTTTAATACAAGGGTGATCCTAATGCCTCTTATCATGTAGTAAATCCTACTACACGAATGTAGTCTCACTAGCGGTCTCGGGATGCATCACTAACGCAAGTTCTAGAATCTAAATGCTACCGGTACACTCATAAGCACTAATAGTAAATGCTTTTCCTATCAAATCTAAAGGCGAACCTCACATATTTGGGTGGAAAATTTTTCTGAATAGTACGGTTTTGTGCTAGTCATATGACTCCTATCCATGAGACGCTTGCTAAGGCTAAAGTTTCACTCCTAAATGTTGTAAAAAAATTTAAATTTGGCGCTAAAATTACACTAACAAGTATTTCTCATAGTTTTATTACACACCTACCATCAAACAAACAAACTCAAGCGAAAGTGTATCTGTAAGGTATCATCATTTTTCCCTCCCCTTACACTTAGGATGAACATTGTCCCCAATGTTCAAGTAAAGAATGTAAAAGTAAAATAGGTAAAAAGAATGAAATCAAATACTCCCCTGATTCGCTCGGTATGGATAATATGGTAACCAGGTTAGATCTTCCTCCAAGAAAATGAACAATCAAAGCTTCCTTTCCAGAATATAAATCATCTTCTTGTCATATATAACCTGTTAAACCTGAGAAAACAAACAAGGCAACCTCGCGTAAAATCGACGACAATCTATATATGCTAACAAATCCTAGAAAACAAAATAAGATATAATGCTTGTGGAATGATGTTTGCAGATCTCCTGGAGATTATAAAACTAAAGATTCAACAAAAACTTTAAGACTCCGTTAGAAAAACAAAACTAGTAAAATTTCCAGAATTTTACACGTGACGCCGTCAGGAATTTCTTCCTGACGCCGTCAGAAGTGACCTGCAGAAATTCTTATGTTAAGTTTCCGGAAAATTTCTGAAAAAACTTCGTCCTACTTCTTGGAAAATCCTGCAAAACATCATTATGACTCGATACAAGCATTTGACTCTAACAAATACGAATATACATGTTCACTTAATATTGTGGAGAATCATGATCGAGTTTGTTTCTTAAAAACATATTTGGGGTTTCCCCTTACACTTATCTTTTGCGAAATACCTTTGGATGAAGTTAAGACTAAGCCAAACAACAAAATAAAGTATTTTCACCATTTTAGTTTGAAACATGATCTACCAACAATAAAAATAAAGCATGCATACGGAAGCAAATAACAATCAAACAAAATAAAATCACACAAAACATGGGTTGCCTCCCAAGAAGCGCTTTTCTTTATTTACGAGTCTTGTAGCTAGACTCAAGGTCATGGGTTACTACGTGACATGGGTGAGTTCCTCATTGAGGACATCTTTGGGATCAAACTTAGGTTTCAACTTCCTATCAGTTTTCTTAGTACGGTATGACCTTTCAAACTTTTCTCCATCCGGATCATACAGAATCATCTTCATATGCCATGATCCGTCACCTTCCTTAGGTGGCTTGTCCCACCTCCATTTACAATTATCCCCCTTTCTTTTCCACTTGTTCATCTCTATATTAATAGGCATTACGCTTAAGAACTCAATCATTTTCCTAAAGACTAGGGGGTCCTCAAAAGGGTCTAGCTCTTCATCTCTAGCTATGAGTTGTTCCACCGAATGTGTCTTATCGATGAAATCTTTTTCTAGATAGAATGGGCTTTGAGGTCCTATAAAGTTTCTTTCTATCTAAGGTCCATATCTAGATGGTCTCCTATTCATCTCTACCCAATGTGGTGTCGGTTCATCCTCACAATCATAGCTATGTTTCTTGACATCATACACTAACCAAGTATCGCCCTCACCTACCGCTATCTTAGACTCCTTACAATCTATCATGGCACTGGCGGTAGCTAAAAATCCTCTTCCTACTAATAATGGGCATGTAGTGTCACTAACCATGTCTAGGACGTGAAAATCCGCTAAGATAGTTAACTTCCCTACGTGAACAACTACATCCTTAATCATCCCAACCGGGTGGGCAATACTCCCATCCGCTAGACCAATTAATACCTCCGTCTCCTCTAACTTTCCTAGCTTGAGAGTGGTGAAAAGGGATATGGGAATCAAGTTGAGGCTTGACCCTAAATCGGCTAGTGTGTTGAAAGCTTCGGATCTTCCTATCTTACAAGGCAAAACAAATATACCCGGATCATCAAGCTTTTTAGGCAACTTGTTTTGAATGAAGGCGGTCCCATTTTTACCTAGTTTAAATTTCTCATATTTTTCTAGGAGGGCACTATAGTAGGGAGCACGGGCTAAAACATCAATGACGGGACGTTCAAGGTGAAGCTCCTTGAATTCATTGTCAAGGTCTTGCGTAGGAGGTGTTTCAACTATGCTTTTGACCGGTTTTATATCGGGTGTTTTATTTGATTGGTCCTTTTGAAGAATTTGGTTCTGTTTGAAACACGTGCTCGTTGATTTAATCGAGTAGTATTGCGGACAAGAAGTGGGTGACGAAACTGATGATATGGAATTAACGTTTAGTTTCGGGTTCTTGACCGTGTCGCTTGGGAGTGCTCCCATTTCTCGGTCATTAAGAACTTTCAACAATGTGTCAATTTTGGTGGTCATCTCGCTTTGCTTTTGCTTGAAATCGGCTTCAAACTTAGATATGCGAGCTTCTTGAGATGCCATAAACTTGGACATCAATCCTTCAAGATTGTTGGTACTACCATAGTTGTTAGAAGGATTGTTGTTGAAAGTACGGTTGGAGGGTGGACCATTTGGTTGGTAACGATTAGGCGGATTGGAAGAATTGGTTTGGTTTTGTTTCCACCTATGGTTTGGGTGATTTTTCCAAGAAGGGTTGTAGGAATCACCATAAGGGTTTGGCTCGGGTTTGAAAGTGTACCACTTATCTCCCGCTTCGTCGGTACGCGAGGATGCGTAGTCCGCAAAAGCTGTTCCGGGGAGTTCCACACAATCACGAGTGTCATGGGGACCACTACATAATTCGCATGAAGAAGTGATTTTGTTCACTTGGCTTGAAGGCTTAGGAGCTTCGTAAGATTTCATGAGAAACTTGACTTGATCCTCAAGTTCCATGATCCTACGGTTGGGAGTGCTAGAATTGTTCGAAGGTAAAGATATTGCCTTGACCGTTTTGTTCAAATCACGGGGATCATTCCAACTTTCGTTGTCATAGAGAGCAAGATCTTCTATGAGTTCCCAGGATTCTTCCACACTTAGATCACGTAGCTTGCCACCGGCCGATTGGCCAATGGTTCGCCTTGTGGAGAGATCGATGGGGTCATAGAAGATTTGGACTTGGAGCCAAAGGTCTATGCCATGATGAGGGACTTTTTGGAGTAAGTCCTTGAAACGAGTCCATGCTTCATATAGAGTTTCACCTTGACGTTGTTGGAACATCAAGATATCATTTCTAAGCTTTGTAGTTCTCCCCGGTGAGAAAAATTGAGCAAGGAAACGAGTGGTGAGATCATCCCATGAGGTGAAGGATCCCGCGGGTAAACGCTCAAGCCATTGACTAGCTTGATCACGTAGAGAGAATTGGAATAGGCGTAATCGGGTTGACTCTCTAGTTGTAGCATCAAGGTCTATAGAATCTACGATTTTAAGGAAGTCCTTGAGATGTTGATTTGGATCTTCGGAACGAAGTCCATGGAATGCACATCCACTTTGCACCAACCGGATGGTGTCGGATCGCAAGGGAGACACATTGGCTCCTTGGGTGAGCTCAATGGTGTTTCGGTAGCCTTGGTGGCTAGGTCGGGAATACTCTCCTAGGGTTCGGTGCCTAAGAGGTTGGTAAGCTAGTGGTGGGTTTTGTGGGTGGTCTTGTTGTGGTGGGTTGATGGGTTCAAAGATGTTACCACCTTCCATGATGTCGGATGGTAAAGATTACGAACAAAAACACGAAGAAATAAGATAGACTAAAGAAAACCTAAAAATAAAAATAAAATCTTACTAGAAAGAAATCTAGCAAGTAGACCTAATAAAAAGAAATCCTAACCTAGACAATAACTATTCCCCGGGCTGCGGCGCCTAAAACTTGATGCGTGGGAATTGCACCAGGCTTTACCTCTCGAGGGATCTCGAGAAGCTTACAACCCCCACCAGGCATTGTACCTGATCGTTTTAGTATAGTATAGTGACAAGTACCGGGGGATTGATCGTTCAACTTAGGAATAGTGTCGCTAGGATTAGAAAACCTAAAAACTAGGTCTAGAGGTGAGGGATGAATCTTTTTTGTATTTTTATGTTTTAGAAAAGCAAATAAAAATCTCGGTTTTTGGAAGAGTGGGCAAAATTAGTTGCTAGTCAACTAACCCAATGACTAAGATGCAATCAAAATAAAATAACAAAAATGAAAATAAACTAATTTAAGGTAGTGGTGTGAGCAATATATGGGAGAATTGTGTTTACTTAGATTTCACTACTCCCTAGATATCTTTTACAGGTTAATTACTTGTTACAATTGCGTGGATGACGGATTGTATTCCTTAATATCATTCATGGGGTGGCGTACTTACTTCCCCAATCCTATAAGCTCCTACTTCACTCCTATGTCGAGCCGGCTAAGAAGCTCCTAACATGGGATCACTAGAATTCGCTCATGCATTAAATACAATCATAAAAACCTAGTACACATCGGTTCATGTTTGATGAGGCGAAAAATGAACCACTTTTAGGGGGTCATTTAAGCTCGGAATTGAATTTATTTGATCAAATATTGCCCTAAATCGTTCCTTTTGTGATTTTAGGTACTTTGGGAGTGAAATCTGGAAAAGGAAGCAATTCGGACGTTTTTGGAGCATAAAAGCGAAGAAAACGCCAAAGTCTTAATTTTACTTGCTGGGAACAGTAGGTGACGGCGTCAAGAGCAACACCCTGACGGCGTCAAGAGTAAATTGCGTGACGACCCAGTGCAAACGTGAAGGCGTCACAAGTAGAGCGTCAAGAGTAAAACACGTGACGGCCTGGAAGACCTTAACACATGACGGCGTCAGATGAAGATTAAGGCAGTCCGAGAAGTATTTTGGCGGCGAGATGACGGCGTCACCTATTTGGTCTTGACGCCGTCAGCCTCAGTTTTCTATATATAGTTTTCTAATTTTCATTCATAAAAGGGGAGAAGTTTTGGAGAAACCCTAAGGCCGAGCCTATTACGAATTTTACAGGTTTTTCAAGGGTTTTCAGCCCTTGAACCCTTTCATGTGTAATTGAGATAAGTGTTCTTCTAATTCAATCAATATGTCTATGTGTTGGTTGTCTATATCTTGTTCTTGTCTTAATTCCACCATGCTAGGCTAGATCTATCTTGTGTTTGCTTAGATCTAATGAAACCTAGATGTTAATTATGTGTTGATTACTTGTTTATGGTTGTATTGGATGAATGATTTCGATGTTAGGCTTAAGAAAACTGGCAGATCTCCAAATGGTAACATGCTTGAACGTCTTAGGAAACATGAACTGACGTGCACTAGGTTTTATTGGTTGTATTTAATGCATGAGTAAATTCTAATGATCCCATGTTAGGAGCTTCTTAGCCGGCTCGACATAGGAGTGAAGTAGGCACTCATAGGATTGGGGAATTAAGTGCGCCACCCCATGAAAGGTAATAAGGAATACAATCCGTCATCCACGCAACTATAACAAGTAATTAACGTGTAAAAGATATCTAGGGAGTAGTGAAATTTAAGTAAACACAATTTCTCCATTTATTGCTCACAACCTTAGTTAATTTAGTTTATTTTCATTTCTAGTATTTTATTTTGATTGCATCTTTAGTATTGGGTTAGTTGACTAGCAACTAATTCCGCCCAAATCCTTCAAACCCGAGATTTTTACTTGCTTTCTAAAAAATATAAAAATACAAAAATAATCATCCCTCATCTCTAGAACTAGTATTTAGGTTTTCTAATCCTAGCGACACTATTCCTAGCTGAACGATCAATCCCCCGGTACTTGTCACTATACTATACTACAACGATCAGGTACACTGCCTGGTGGGGGTTGTAAGCTTCTCGAGATCCCTCGAGAGGTAAAGCCTGGTGCAATCCCTACGCATCAATGTTTCTTAAGACGTTCAAGCAAGTTACACAATGGAGATCTGCCAGTTTTCTTAAGCCTAACATTGAAATCATTCATCCATTACAACTATAAACAAGCAATCAACCTATAATTAACATCTAGGTTTCATTACATCTAAGCAAACACATGAAAAATCTAGCCTAGCATGTTATAATCAAGACAAGCATAAGATATATTCAAACAACACATAGACATATTGAATGAATTGAAAGAAGACTTATCTTAATTGAACATGAAAGGTTTCAAGGGGTGAAAACCCTTGAAAATACTGTTACAAACGACCTAGGGTTTATTAGGTTCGGCCCTAGTATTCTCCACACAAGTTCCTCTCTTAATGAATGAAAAATAGAAAAGTATATATAGATTTTGTGAGGTGACGGCGTCAAGAGTAAATTTCTGACGCCGTCATCTCGCCGCCAATAAAGTTCTCGGACTGCCTAGATCTGGGTCTGACGCCATCATGTGTAATCCTTCTTCAGGCCGTCACCAAAATAACTCTTGACGCCCTACTTTTGACGCCTTCAGGTTTTCTCTGGGTCGTCATGGATTTTGCTCTTGACGCCGTCATATTTTCCTTCTTGACGCCGTCAGGTATTGTTCCCAGCATGGAAAATTAAGTCTTTGTCGTTTTCTTCACTTTTATGCTCCAAAAACGTCCAAAATGCTTCCTTTTCCAGAATTCACTCCCAAAGTACCTAAAATCACAAAAGGAACAATTTAGGGCAATATTTGATCAAATAAATTCAATTCCGGGCTTAAATGACCCCCTAAAAACGGTTCATTTTTCGCCTCATCAGTTAACAAGCTCTGTGTTGATAAAGGGATCACCCATCAGACCTCTTGTGCTTATACTCCACAGCAAAATGGCATTGCTGAAAGGAAACATAGGCATCTGTTGAATGTTGCTAGATCCCTTCTGTTTCAGGGGGAATTCCTTTGAAGATGTGGTCTGAATGTGTTCTAACTGCTACTTATCTTATTAACAGACTTCCCTCATCTGTGCTTAAAGGAAAATCTCCTTATGAGTTGATATATAATGAGAAACATATGCTTGATCACTTGAGAGTGTTTGGTTGTTTGTGTTTTGCTACTATCTTGAATGATTCTAATAAAATGAGTAGCAGATCTGAGAAATGTGTTATGATAGGATATTCTAATGTTAAAAAGGGTTATAAGTTATATAGTCTTGATAAGCATCAATTCATATTCTCTAGGGATGTTCAATTCTATGAAAATGTGTTTCCTTTTAAAGAATCTAACACTGATAATGCTGATGCTACTTCTAAAAATGTTTTTCAAGACTTAAACCACTTAAACTTTTTTGACACGGAACATCCTGAGATACCCTATAGTGATGAGAGCAGCTCTCTTTCATCTGGCAGAATTTCTATCACTGAACAAAACAGTGATAATGTTTTTGCTGATGAGGATGAGGTGGTTACTAAACTTGAAGAAAACAACAATTCTGAGGGAAATTTGAATCGAGATTCAAATCTAAATGCTCAGGAAGAAGTACCTTTGAGAAGGTCTTCTAGACCCTCTGTTTTTCCAAAAAATTATAATGATTTTGTTGTTGACTCTAAAGTCAAATATGGGCTTGAAAAATATGTTAGCTACTCTAAATTAAACTCTGAAAATCTTTGTTTTACTACTCAACTTAACAAAATCAGTGAGCCAAAATCTTTCTTTGAAGCTTCTAAATCCCCCTACTGGATTGATGCAATGAATGATGAAATGGAAGCTTTAAATAAAAATGATACTTATGAGATCACTGAGTTACCTCCTAGCAGGAAAGCCATAGGTAATAAGTGGGTTTGGAAAATAAAGTTTAAATCTAATGGAGAAGTTGATAGATATAAAGCTAGACTTGTTGTCAAAGGCTGTAATAAAAAAGAGGGAGTTGACTTTGATGAAACCTTTTCTCCTGTTGTCAAAATGGTTACCATTAAATGTTTGCTTGTTGTTGCTATTCATAATAGTTGGCCAGTTTTTCAGCTTGATGTTAATAATGCTTTCTTATATGGTGACTTAGAGGAAACTGTTTATATGAAATTGCCTGAGGGTTATTTTCCTAAAGATGATACCAGAGTTTGTAGACTTAATAAGTCTTTATATGGTTTAAAACAAGCTCCTAGGCAATGGAATGCTAAATTAACTGCTACTCTCATCGAAAATGGCTTTAGTCAAAGTAAATCCGACTATTCTCTCTTTACTAAATCTGATAATGGTGTGTTTCTTGCCTTGTTGGTTTATGTTGATGATATTATTATTACTGACAATAGTGTTACTGAGATTGAAAGGTTTAAAGCCTTTCTTAACTCAAAATTCATGATTAAGGATTTAGGGAAGTTGAAATACTTTCTTGGGATAGAGGTTAATGATATTGAAAGTGGTATTTGTTTAAATCAGAGAAAATATTGCCTTGATTTATTGTCTGAGTATGGCATGCTTGCTTACAAACCTGCTAAAACACCTTTACAATCTAAACTTGTTTTAACTAATGAGCCTACTGATAATGATCCAGTTCTTGATAACATCACTGACTATCAAAAACTTATGGGCAAACTGATTTACCTGACAAATACCAGACCTGATATCTCTTATGCTGTTCATTGTTTAAGCCAATTTATGCATTGTCCTCTTAAGTCACATCTCAGAATTGCTTTCAAGATTCTGAGATATCTCAAAGGTTCTCCAGGTATGGGTATTCAGATTAATAAAGGATCAGGTATGTCTCTTGAAGCTTATTCTGCTGACTGGGCAAAGTGTATTGTTACCAGGAGGAGGTCTGTAACTGGTTATTGTGTTTTCTTGAATAACAATCTTGTTTCTTAGAAAAGCAAGAAACAATCTACTCTTTCTAAATCCTCAACTGAAGCAGAGTATAGAGCTCTTGCTTCAGTCACCAGTGAAGTAATTTAGATTTTAAAAATCTTAAAGGATTTAAACCTTGAAAACTTTCTTTGTGTCCCACTTCACTGTGACAGTAGTTCTGCAATTAAAATTGCAGCCAACCCTGTGTTTCATGAAAGAACTAAACACCTTGAAATTGATTTACACTTTGTTAGGGAAAAAATTCTGAAAGGTGTGATTAAAACTGTTAAGGTGGATTCTGCAAATCAAATTGCAGATATCCTTACCAAAGGGTTGGATATATATCAACATAAATATTTGGTTAAAAAGTTGGGCTTAATAGATCTCTACCAGATATCTGATGAAGGGAGGATGTTGAGAAATAGGACTCATCATATATGAGGCAGTAACCTCAAGGACTAACTTGGTATGTTTTGTTTTTCAGTCTTAGTCCTTTTGGATCTTGCTAGAGCTATGTTGGATACTTGAGGGTTGCTTTGGATATTTGCTCATAGATGTGTGGCTAAAGTTTGAAGCATGGGAGGACCTTATTGCAATTATGCTCAAGATATACTCCCGTTGGTTTTGTCTCCTTGATGTAGTGCTCACTTGAGCCGTTTTCCTTGTCCTCTCTCTGGAAAACGACTTATGATGATGCTTCTCCTATATATTAGCTGCTCTCTCAATCCAAGAGGCTATCCAAGAAAATTATCACTCTCTTGTATTACTTTAGTCTTTGTACCTTGATTGAGATCAAGTGGTTTTGTATTCTGTTTGAGAACAGTTTGGATATTTGGTTTGTAAACTTGTTTTTCATTAATCTAAGTGATTAGACTCTGTTTTTCTACAACAACCTTCCCACCCTTGGACTCGTTGGCATCATTATTATTATTATTATAATTCCGTCTGGTATCCTTTACCTCATTGTGCTTTTTCACAACTAGCTGTAATATTGCATGTGACCTTGAAGACTCCTCATTAGCCCCAGTAGAACCAGTACTTCTAGAAGCACTTCCCCTTTCAATGTATTCTTTAACAATCTGTACATCTAGAACTTCAAATTCTTGCAATCCAACAATGCAAACTTGTTGTCGTCCATCTTCTCTCATGCAAAGTTTCCTATTCATGAAACATATAGTTGAGATAAGCATCAAGTTTCAACCAAAAAAACTACAGATTTACTGATAAAGGAAAAGAGTGCCCACTTTCTATCACTTAAAAGATCATAAAGCTTTCCACCATAGATCTCAAAGTAACTAAGCCATAACTTGAACTTTTGATTACAGTAAGTTGGATGATGTAATAATCTGACAAGATCTTCTGCAGCTCTAAGAGGTAAGGGTTGCATCGTATAAGTCTTACCACTTCCTGCAAATCAAAAGACCAATGAAACATCTTGATATCAACTGACTTATAACGAAATAAGCAAGCAGAAAGAAACTCTAATATACCTACCTGTCTGACCATAAGCAAAGCAAGTAGCTTTGGTCCGCTGAAAAATGGTAGGAATGATCGGCTGTACAGTTTCACGATACACCTGTTTCAATTGATAGACAAATTTAAGAATATAATAGGAAAAGCCAACTGAGGCTATTCAGCACACTCATCAACTTATTAAAAAATAAGTACTGCAGAACATCAGTTGGATTGCATGAAATGCTTATTTCGAAAAGAAAAAAAGATGATACAACTTCTAGATCATTCGGTGGAGGCATTACCTCATCATTAGCATGATCAAGAACAGCATCAAAACAGAACTCGTGCCTCTCCACATATGCAGGTCGACCTTTCAGAATTAAACAACTTATTTCCTATTATCAGGGAAAATCACAATGACTACAAATTAAAATATGTACGTCCGAACCTTTAACTTGGGTTCATGGACAGTTAGACTGTTGTCAGATACGCTCACAACATCATCCTCCTTGCGAGAAAGTTCCTTCTTATTTAGTGGTCTTTTATGCACCTGATATAACCACCAATTTAATTAATTATTTCTACTCCAACAAACAATTTGAACCGTGTAATACTTTCAAGAATAAGGAAACCTAAACAGATCGTATTGTAATTGCTTTACTACTTTATTATTTTGGGATGGCGGGGCAAAAAGGTGGCTAAATACTTGAGGGCAAATTATTAAAACAAGTATTATACTTGGCACTGTTTCATCTTCTGGGTATCGAACTTTTTTTTTTTTTTTTTTTTTTTTTTTCATTTTTAGGGTAATTATCTTTCAAATTCATCATCTTTAGGGTATTTTGCGAAATTTTTTGACATTTTTGCCCCTCTTAGCTAATACAAATTTTTTTTTTCCCGAAGGGCAAAAATGTCACATATTACCCTAAAGAGGATAAATTTGAAAGAAAATTACCCTCAAAATGAAAAAAAAAAAAAAAAAAAAAAAAAAAAAAAAAAAAAAAAAAAAAAATGGCTACCCAGAAGATGAAATTGTGGCTAAGTATAATACTTTTTTTTATAATTTACCCAATACTTGACAAGAAAGATGGCAAGGGCCCAAATAGATGATTCTGGTATTTTTATTTTAATTCGAAGTATAAGATAGCAGAAAATTGAAAGCATTCAAATAACATGAGTGTCATATTTACCTAACAGTCAATCACTTCCAACTTTGGTCATTCCAAAGTGTAACCATAAGCAAGATACATAATACACTTAATAAGTATTATATGTGATAAAATGCACATGTGTAGAAAATGCTATAAATGACCACACAGAAGAGGGGAGCTACTTACCACAACTCTAATCTTAGCCACATTATTTTCTCTTGAACTGCTTTCTTTTTCAAGTGTCGGCAATCCATAAGAAGCATCTAAATTTGTTTGTCCACTTTGCTGCCGGTTGGGCTGGACATCATGCTCATTGTCAACTGATCTAGTAGTAGCTAGAAAAGGCGATTGCTCAAATGGCTCTGACATAACATTCTGGTGAAAAGAAATCGAATAGTAAGTGTTAAAAATGTGTCACCAAATGCATAAAAAAATCTATGTGAGGGACATGTATTCATACTGACAATACCATAAATATTTATTTACAATTACAGCTGATAATACAAACTAGATTGCTATAAAAATAAAATAATACAAAAAATAAATAAATAAATAAAATAAAAAAAGACCCCTTATAAGCAGATACATATGAACATTAAAAGGTTGATATACCTAAGAATCTAGACGAATGTAATTGGTTTTAACAACCATCTTATCTGAACTGTTAGCTTCAATGTATTATTAACTATTGCACATAAAGTGGACAGGTCAACTGTGTTTGTAATATGTGCTTTATCTCTAACCATCTTGTAATATGATATTTGGTTAAACATGATATTTGGTTAAACAGAAAATTATGTATAACATTTTATGAGTTATCGTAATTAGAAGCTAGACTAATTACCACAAAATGGTAAAAGACAAACTAGTTTATTCATCTAGTTGTTTTGACTATTTAAAAGGTGCTACATACATTGTAGGATGGTAGACCTGTTTAGGAAGAAATTGCATGCCCAATTTTTCAAGTTAATTGCATGTGATGGATAGTCCATTATTTACAAAGTAGAATACACACTTTAGTGCATAAGTAATTGTTACGTATGGACATTCAAAAGTGTAGGAAAGTTAAAAGCATACTATTTTCTTTCACTGGATATGAAACATTTACAATGTTGTCAAATTCAGTGGGAGTATTGTGTACTTATTACTGAATAAGGAATTATTGTAATAATCTTTAATTCAGTAGGAGTTACAAGCTTTGACATCTTGGTAGCTAAAGATAATTACTTTCCAAGCGTAGACACTCTTACTTTTAAGGATAGTCTTGTACGTTTCCTTAATAGACATTGTTGTTATATAACTACTTGTTATGCTAAAATCTATGACACAATCATATTGATCACATAAATAATTGCATGGTGTGTTGTTTATCAACTATATGAGGTTGTTCCATGCACAAGTGGGATAAATTTTATCTTTAATGTGTGCAAGAAATAACTCAAAAAGATATGATATAATGGATTCTCTTGACTGCAAGGTAAGAGAATTATATTCTAATATGAATTATACTAAACTAATTCAAGAAACACTTTGTGTTATAATTTATGTTATGTGAGAGCTTAGCTAGATTGCAACAACAAGGTAAATTTCATATTTTCATTACTAGCAGATCAACTGATGTAATTGAACTATGAGAATTTGTAGTTTCTAAATTAAATACATATTAGAACATGTGTCAATATGATATCAAGACTACTTTAATTTGTATATTTATGAATTCTTGGAATGACATAAATTAACAAAGTAATCTAATGCTACTTCAATCTGAATATTTATGTGTTCTTGGAATGACATAAATAAATGAAGAAATAATGTTATTTACATTATTATGAGGTAATAAAATTAACTTGGAATTACTATTGAAACCAAAAGATGGTGTTCATAATTACTTTAGTTAAACATGTTTATGTTTCATTGTAAAGATATAAACATAAAGTATTTTAATTATTACAAGACTTATAATAAAGTAAGACGTAATCTTGTTATGTGTTTTAATTAAGACATATAAATGAAGTCATTAAATTGTTAAATGACTTATAACGTATAGTGGGATTATAACAGTTTATGTTTTCTTGTAGAGACATGGATATGAAGTGACTTTGTCAAAAGTACTTGGGTTATAAAGCATGTAATTGCCTTATTATACCATTAAAATGAATTAGTTGGTAAATAGACAAGCCAAGAGGAATATGGTTATATTAAATATTGTTAGATTGTCTTACAATATTAATCTTAATGAAATACCAAATGTTTCTGGTATGTTCAGCTAGGAAAATCAAACTCTTGTTATATTGTTTGATTAAAGATAATTATAACTTTCTTTCTTCCAAAAGTTATCAATGTTAGAATATTGAGTAAGGCTTGGACATACTTAATAAAACTCCAATCTAGAAGATTAATAAGACATCATCATATGATGGAATGTGATGAATCACGTTAAGTTTTTAAAATGAAGTTATGAATTTGTTAAACTACTTATGAGTAGGTTATTAACAAATAAAATTCATGAACTGTCATTGTGTTTTGTAATGTCCCAAAAGAGAACATTGTATTGTTGCTTTATTTGCTAAGTATTTAAAAAGTCTTTAAATTACTAAAAGCAAGTGGGAGTTTTGATCTTTATAAGATAAAATTACAAGATACATAATCTTCTAAAATACACTAGTAAATATCATAATGAGGCTTGACATTAAAAAGTTAAATCTCAATATGATGAAATTATCATTCATAGAATAGCAAAATATCTCAGATATTTGATTAATATGTTGAGAGCTATGATTTACAGGATTATTGTAAACTTGATAATCATTATGATACATTACCAAATATAAAATTGGGTAAAGTATACATGATATGAATGATTAAAATGTTGTCCATAAAGATAATCAATTTTAGAAATTTGGTTTATCTTAAGGTAACTCTTGTGATTTAAATCTTTGTATAGAAATCATATGGACAATATTGTGCACGTATTTAATGCATATCTTATGACAAGATTATTAATCACACTTAAGCAATTAACTGTGATTTTAAATATTTTTTTCTAAACACATTAAATATATAAAGATTATGATTGTCATATTTAGTTTCATTAATATGAAATTGACAATGGAATTTCAAAACTCTTACTTGAGTGATTACTTGAGCGAGGACGATAAGTAATCAAAATGAGTTTATGAATTCAAATAAATCTTTGGAAGTGTACAAAGTGCAATAATCCATGGATGGATAAATGCATGCATCTAGAAGATTATTCTTATGTTTAATTATTAAATCCGTGTTTTGATTTATAATGGAAATAAGATAATTTCTAAGTATTCCTGAAAGCTAGTGGGAGTATTATGTTTAATTTATTAAATCATATATGTTGTAGAACATATAAAAAGTAACATTCCATATAAGTTAAAAGTTAAGCCTTAGTTTGGAATAAAACTTTACTTGAAAGATTTAGAAAATAAGACATACAACCTTGGAATAAATGTTTATTGTTGAAACATGTGCGGTAAATAATCTAATATAACATGATATATTATTTAGAAAGTCTAAATGAATATGAATGACATGAATAAAATCTAAGTATGACTCAAAGATTTTTCATGAACATCATGTTTTGTTGTATCATGCTTGATTACAAGATGATTTGGCAATATTAATATCTAATTAAAAGTTATTAGATAACTTGTGTAATATTCTAAAAGAATATGTTTGATTATAGAATCACATCCTAAGTCTGGAACAGCTTCCAAATTCTATAGATGAACAATTGATCAATTGTTGTGCAAATTGTCATAGCCAACAAACTTGAAAGTTTGAAGGGCATCAAACATTACACAATAGATATTAATGTTTACGGGAAGTTTTAATAGCATATTGTTGTTTGCATACAATGATGTTAATGAAATTGAAATGACACTCAATACTAGTTATGGTAAGGATTTCATCCTTGGCTATTACTAGTTATGCTTACTAAAAGCATAAGTTGCATTATACATTAAGAGAATAAGAATACTTTAAACTTTAAAATGTTTGGAAGTTTGATTATCATAAATTGGTGGTTAAGGATGTCACACATTTTATGAAATATTATATGCCATTATCAAAATAGTTGAGTATGCACATACAAGAACTTCAATAGTTGAATTCTTGAAATAAGTATTCTTAAAATTTTGATAGATCAAAATTGGATGAATTATGCCTTGTCAACAAGTATGAATATCACTAAGGGTTGTTTTTGGAAATGTTACAAAGTTTGTGGGTTTTGCTTGTAGTCAAGATAGAATTTGTTTCTTCAAATTTATTTTTGGAGTTTAATACTGCTGGGCCCCTCGTAGGTTTGGTAAGATGTATGTGTGGCCGCACCAAAGATCTCCCCTGAATATGTTCAGAAGATTTGGTAATCTTGCTCAATCACAAACAACGAGAAACAGAATGGTTAATTAAGGAATGACTTTAATCCATATCCTTATTAACGTGGTATTAGTAACAAAAGGATAATAATAATGAGAAATCATTAAAAGGTTTTTCCAGGAGCCTTACTCGAGATCGTACTGTTGGGAATAGACTTTATTATTTCAAGTGTCGGTCATTGAATTTTGTTATAGGTTGCATTATTTAGTTAATACGTTAGTTATTTTATAAGTTTTATAAAGTTTTATGCTTAGTTTATAGGTTTGGATAAAGTCTAAGGGCTAAGTATGTAATATTGTCTAAGTGTGGTGAAGCCCTAATCCTTACCTATAAATAGTATTGTATAACCTCATTTGAAGGGGTTGGTTCACTAGTAATATCATTAGTCTCTTATTATCATATTAGGTGTTCCTTCCACTCTCTCTCTCTAATCTCTTTCTCTCTCTAGATATCTTAGTGTTTATGTGATAAAATGGTGACCTAACAAGTGGTATCATTCGCCAAGGGATAATATAGGTTGATTTAGGTTTGATTTGGTAGAAAAACTAGGTTTCAAAGTGATATTCTTAAGATTCGGTTACTGTTCATCGCCTTTCTGTCGAGTTTGGATTTTTTTTGGTTCTATCGAGTTTGCCTTTTTACTTAGCGAGTTTGTAATTTTCTTGCGAGTTAGGCATTAATTTTTTGCGAGTTATAAATTTCTGTCCTAGCGAGTTAGAGATTTCTATCGAGTTAGGGGTTTCTTATCGAGTTAGGATTATTAAGTCATATCGAGTTAGGGGTTTCTTATCGAGTTTGGACTTTGGCGAGTTAGCCTTTTACCTAATCGTTTATCGAGTTAGGTTCTTTGTGGCAACCTACAAGGGGAAACTCTACTAAAATTTCATCAACAACCGAGTTTGAGTTTGATATTCATCTTACTTACCGAGTTTGATAGTTATCTTTAACTACCGAGTTTGAGTTATATCAGGACTTATCGAAGCTGATGAGTATGCAATGGCTTATATACTCCAAGGTATACCTAATCCTATTTATCGAAGTGTCGATGCTCAGAAAACAGCCAAAGCTATGTGGGAACATGTTCATCTTCTTATGGAAGGCACTCAATTGAACAAAGATGATATGGAATCCAAACTCTACATGGAATACACTGACATCACAATTGAACCAGGAGAGTCACTTGAATCATACTATCATCGTTTCACAAATGTGGTCAATGATCTGGAACGTCACAAAATCACAGTACCTAGGATCGCAGTGAACTCCAAATTCGTTGGTAGTCTTGGTCCTGATTGGCATAAATATGTGACATTTGTTCGACAAACAAAAAATCTTCATGATGCATCATATGGTTTGTTGTATGATTTTTTGAAACACCATGAACCTGAAGTGGAAAAAGATAGAGCTCTTCGAGGAGGATACTCACCATCACCAACACCAAATTCTTTGGCACTCGTAGCTCAATCTCCCTATGCTCCACCACCTATGTCTAATCATGCATATGTTCAAGAGCAAAACTACTTCAGTTATCCACAATCTTCTACCTCGAACCAAATGGTCCCTTATGATTCATCTCCACAGAATACTTCTACTCAACTTGTTCCATTAAACAACAATGATGCAGTGTATTACTCCAACTCCAATGAAGATGACGATGATGACTTTAATACATTGAACCAGGGACTTGCTCTTATTGCTCGTGCTTTTAGCAAATTCTCCAACAAAACAAACAACCGTCAACGTTCATCTTCTAACACAAGGAATCAAGCTGTTGTCAATGATGGAAGAGTGGAAATTCAGAATCGTAACTTTGGTCGATCTGGTTCAGGAAGTTCTTCAGGAAATTTTGGGAATGGTCAGAGGTTTAATAACAATGGAGGGTTCAGGAACAACTCAGGCTCTTCTCAGCAAAGGTCTGAACCAGTTGCAACTAGGAACTCAAACTCAGGGAATGCAGTGTGGTGTTATAACTGTAATGAACAAGGTCATATAGCGACAGCATGTCCTAAACCGAGAACTTGGGGTAGTAAGTTTCACAAGCAGGCATTACTCATGGCTCTTCAAGATGAAAAAGATGGACATTTCCCTGAACAGGATAACAACTTCATGGCAAATGTGAACAATGACGATGACATGGAAGATCTGGAAGCCAATGCAGCTGTGATGCTTATGGCCAACATGCAGGAACTTTAGCTTAACGATTCAGGTCCAGTGTATGACACTGACGGCTTGTCTCAGGTACATGACCTCAATGCATGCTTTATACATGATATAGCCTCACCTTCTGCTTCTGAATCAGATATGGCGCAAGTTGTTCCATCTGACTCATCTTCATCTTCTCAAACAGATGAACAAATAAGCACAGTTGTCATATTTGATGATGACACAGTTGTTTCATTTGATGATCCTATTGAGAATGATAAACATGATCATATAGAACAACATGAACCATCATTTGATCCAGACCCTGACCTCATATTGTTATCTAAACAACTGAATGCTCAACAATTGCAAATCATAAAATGCAACGAGAAAAACAAAGCTTTAAAAGAAACAAATGAGTCTCTTGCAAGAGATATTGAGTGTTATAAAATTCAACTTTCAAATCAGCAAGACAAGATTAAACATGCAAAAAGTTTTGAAAAAGCTTTTCAAGAATCTTACAACAAAGAGCAAGATCTTCAGCACAAAATGCAAGATTTAATTGAGTCAAACGGAAAGTTGATTTCTAAACTTGAAATTGAAAAATGTGAACTGAAAATGCAAGTTGAACGTCTTCAAAGAGAACTTTCAAAAACAGAAACAGAATTGTCCAGTTGCAAAAAGGATTTTTGTGAACATAAAATATGAAAAAGGAAGTATATAGATAACTTACTCGGTGAGATTGTTGATCTTGAAAAACAACTCAAAGAATTTCGTAATATTGTTTACAAACACGGGAACTCTGTCACAACAATTCAGAAATTTACTTTAAAACCGAGACCCGATAAAGGTTTTGCACTTGGCGATTTCAAATCAATGTTTCTTCACACGGCATTCAAAGAAATTCCTAAAATTTACAGTATGGACCATTTGCTTGATAATACGATTGTGCGTGCTGTTGTTTTTTATACTGAGGAAGAAGAAGAACTTGAAGACGAGAGTCGATCGAAAATGAGTTATGTTCAAAATTGGACACCATATGATTATTCAAAAGCTCCACACATTTCTAAATCTTTTGTTCCTCAAAAGGAATTACCTGAGAAATCATGGTATGTCACTGAGTCATATGTTTCATCCTCTAATGCGGCCCCTGTCCAAATTGTAGCACAAATAAATGGTCCTTTACCATCATCCGGTGAACTTACACCTTTACCGAAAAAATGTCGTGTCTTAAATTATTTCAAAACTTTTATGGAAGACATTGAAATTTTGGAGGAAACAATTGAACGTAATTCTGAAATAAAAATTGAAACTTTTCAATCCGCTTACGAGCGAGAAAAGAGAGATATTTTTCAAAAACAAATGTTGCCAATTGTCAAACACCTCCGTCTCTGTGCTACACGTTGGGATCAGGAACTTCAAAACGAGGTCAAAAATATGATAAACGTTTTTAACTCTACTGAAAATGAGATTTTGGTTCAAAAGCAAAGAAATAGAATTTTAAAAAATGATGCTGATCGACTCTTGGAACAAGTTCTCAATGCCGATATTTTGTCTGTTATCATGAATGATCTCTATAAATCTGGTACTTCTATGCTTATGGATGATCTTTGTGTTGATAATAACTTGTTGAATGTGGAAATCGAGACACTTAAACATGATAATGACAAGCTGAGAACTAAGAATGATGATGTGACAAAACAATTTTCAAAAGAAATTTGTCAACTCAAACAAAGGCTTGAATGGTGTCAAGCTCAAAGTATTGAAATGGAATTGAAACTTCAAAGTCAAAATGTTTCAAACTCTTGTCAGCTTTGCAAAAACAACGAGTCTTTAAAAAGTCTGTGTCTCAAATACGAGAAAGAAATTGCGGATTTAAAAATTGAAAACATTGAATGGCAACAAAACCGCGATGACATTAATTATTGCAATGTGAAACTTGAGTCTGAAATTCAGGACAAAAATCACATCATCATCGATTTGAAAGAGAAAATTAAGCTACTTCAAAAAGGAAAGTTTGTTGACACCACAGTGATAGCACCAGGAATATATCAATTAGACAAAACTGCTAAAGGAAATGTTGTTCAAAATACTAATGTTGATAACTCCACTTCTACAGGACTAGTCTCCACTAATAGCGTTAGCAGACCCAAGCGAAAAAGTAAAAAGAAGAATAGGCTCTGGCAACGTAAAAGAGGACCACTAGAAGCTCAAGAAGTAGAAGATCAACTTAGGAATTTGAATAAAACTCATGTTGCATCAGATTTAGATTCTAATCTGGCAAATTCTAATCAAAATCTAAATGTAACGAATGATGAACCTTTGAATGTTTTGAATATTAATGCATTTTGTGTGTTTTGTCGTAAAAACGTATCATCTGGTGATCATACAAAATGTTTAGCTAATTCTCTTCTTAATCGTCATAAGAAACGTAGGACACGCATTCCTTCTAGGCCCACTACTGCCTCTAAGTCTATCTTAGGAAAACCGCCTTCTACGGTTTCTAATGAAGTTGAACTTACCCCCATAAGTGCAGAGAACAAATCTAGGAATAAGCCAACTACTAGTGAATTCACCATTAAGAAAGCAAAAACTAGTTGGAATTGGCAACGTTGGTTACAACATAAACCAGACTTCAAATGGATTCCTAAATTGTTGAATACACGTGCTTCTAACCAACAGGAACCCGCACTTTCTTTGGGTTCCACCCTTACTTCTGTTCAATCCGTGTCTTCTTCTTGTGATGCAGGTGGTACAGATTGTTCTCTGGATTGTTGATAGCGGATGCACCCGACATATGACAGGCAATCTCAAACTGTTACACAACTTTGTCTCAAAGTTCATTGGTACTGTCAGATTCGGGAATGATCATTACGCTTTAATCATGGGATATGGTGACTATGTCAGTGGGAACATTGAAATCAGTCGTGTTTATTATGTGGAAGGCCTTGGACACAACCTTTTCTCTGTTGGTCAATTTTGTGATGGGGATCTAGAAGTTGCATTTCGTGAGAAAACTTGTTTCGTTCGTGACTTACAAGGAAATGATCTAATGTCTGGCTCACGTGGTTCTAACCTTTATACAATATCAATGTCAGATATGATTGCTACATCTCCGATATGTCTTCTCTCCAAAGCGGAATCGACTAAATCTTGGTTATGGCACAAACGTCTTTCGCACTTGAATTTCAAAACTATGACTGAACTTGCTCGTCACAAACTTGTTGATGGATTTTCAAGATTCCGTTTTACCAAAGATCGCTTATGTTCAGCCTGTGAACAAGGAAAAAGTACTCGCGCTCATTTTCCTTCTAAACCTGAGCATAGTACGAATCATGTTCTACAATTGCTTCATATGGATTTGTGTGGACCGATGCGTGTTCAAAGTATCAACGGTAAACGCTACATTCTTGTAATTGTGGATGATTACTCCAGATGGACTTGGGTTTATTTTTTACGAAGTAAAGATCAGGCTCCTTCAATGATCATCACCTTTCTCACTAAAATTCAAGTTCAGTTACGCAACACGGTACGAATAGTCAGAACTGACAATGGAACTGAATTTAAGAATCAGACACTTCGGTCATATTTTGAGAAAGTGGGAATTGAACATCAAACATCTATTCCTAGAAGCCCAGAACAGAATGGAGTTGTTGAAAGACGCAACAGGACGTTAGTGGAAGCTGCTAGAACTATGTTGATTAATGCTCAATTACCAGATTACTTATGGGCGGAAGCTGTTTCAACCGCATGTTATACCCAAAATCGTTGCATGATCACAAAACGCCATCGAAAAACACCTTATCAAATTGTTCACAAAAGAAAACCGAACATCGATTACTTTCATGTATTTGGAGCACTTTGTTATCCGAAAAATGATCGTGATGATTTAGGTAAACTTAAAGCAAAGGCTGACATCGGAGTGTTCGTTGGATACTGTGAAAATTCTAAAGGTTTTCGTATATGGAATCGTCGAACAAGAGAAATTCAAGAAACCATTCACGCTAATTTTGATGAACTCACACAAATGGCTTCTGAGCAACACAGCTTAGGACCCGAATTCAACCGTCTTAACTCTCCGGACTCTTCGGCTGAACCATTGCCACTCAACCGCAAAGAATTGGAAACCTTGTTTGCTCCACTGTTTGATGATACAATTGAATACCGTTCTATTGAGGTCTCACCTAATTCCGCTGCTCAACCTGATTATATTCCAGTACCTGTCTCACCTCAACAAACAACAACAACTGTTGAGAAAGATGGTCCTCCAATTGCATCACCATCTACAGCAGAACAAACTGTTTCTAACTCCCGACATTCAGCTGAAGATCCTACACCACAATCAGTTCCACAACCCGCAGAGCATGATCCTGATGCGTTCTTTAACCCGTTTGCACCGGCTCCTACCTTTCCTGATATAGCAGAGTCGTCTACACGCAATTTGGATCCTGCTAACATGCGAGATACTTATCAACTACACCCTTCGACACACAAATGGACTCGAGACCATCCACTAGTTCATATTATTGGCCATCCAGATGCACCTGTTATGACAAGACAACGACTTCACACTGATGGAGAAACTTGTATTTATGCACTCGCTGTTTGTCATGAAGAACCTAAGAACATTAAAGAAGCAATGACTTATGACAACTGGATTGAATCTATGCAAGAGGAATTTCAACAGTTCATTCGATTAGAAGTCTGGGAATTAGTTGAAAGACCTGACGGAGTCTTTGTCATAGGGTTAAAATGGATTTGGAAAAATAAGCTAGATGCAGAAGGCACAGTCATACGTAACAAATCACGCCTGGTAGCGAAAGGATACTCCCAACTAGAAGGACTTGATTTTGCAGAATCCTTTGCTCCAGTGGCTAGACATGAAGCTGTTCGGATCTTTTTGGCCTATGCTGCACACAGGAACATGGTTGTTTACCAAATGGATGTGAAAACAGCATTTCTTAATGGAGAACTCCGTGAAGAAGTTTATGTAAGCCAACCAGACGGCTTCGTTGATCCTGAGCGTCCTAATCACGTTTACCGACTCAAGAAGGCACTCTACGGACTTAAGTAAGCCCCACGGGCGTGGTATGACAAACTGTCTACTTTCTTGCTGACCAATAAATTTTCTAAAGGTTCAGTGGACCCAACATTTTTTACAAAAACATACGGGGAGGACTTACTTGTTGTTCAAATCTATGTCGATGACATTATTTTTGCTTCAACAAAAAGAAGTTACTCTAATGATTTTGCAAAACTAATGAAAGATAATTTTGAAATGTCCATGATGGGTGAACTTTCGTTCTTTTTAGGACTACAAGTTCATCAATCACCCCGTGGAATTTTTATAAATCAGTCCAAATATGCTCTTGAAATTTTAAAGAAACATGGAATGATGAGTTATGATACCTACAATACACCAATGGGCTATACCACAAAACTAGATGCTGACTTACATGGGACACCTGTTGACCCTACTAAATACCGAAGTATGATTGGGTCACTCATGTATCTCACAGCTAGTAGACCTGATATAGTATTTGTTGTCTATATGTGCTCTCGTTATCAGTCCAAACCAACTGAAAAACACCTCAGTGAGGTCAAAAGAATCCTTCGATACATAAAGGGAACCATTAACTTGGGAATCTGGTATCCGAAGGATTCTGGTTTTGAACTAATTGCTTTTTCAGATGCTGACCATGCAGGATGTTTAGACACACGCAAAAGTACATCTGGTGGATTACAGTTTCTCGGAGATAAACTTGTGTCATGGCAATCAAATAAGCAGGACTGCACATCACTGTCGTCAACAGAATCTGAATATGTAGCCATGTCTGCTTGTTGTGCTCAAGTCATCTGGATGAGATCACAACTTAAGGATTATGGCTACCTGTTCAACAAGATTCCAATCTACTGTGATTCCAAAAGTGCCATTGCTATCTCCTGCAACACAGTTCATCACTGCAAATCCAAACACATTGATCTCCGATATCACTTCATCAAAGAGCATGTTGAAAAGGGTATCGTTGAATTATATTTTGTTGGAACTGAGTACCAATTGGCGGACTTACTTACCAAATCCTTAGCACCATCAAGGTTTGCTAGTTTAGTTCACCAAATTGATGCGATGTTTGACTCCAGATGATCTGGAAAAGTTTTTAAAACACAATTGATCGTCAAACATCAACATATATCTTTGTATATATTTATCAAAAAAAAAAAAAAAAAAAAAAAAAAAAAAAAAAAACTTCTTTATTTTAAATTCTTTCTCATCACTACAAAATCTCATTCTCGACACCTCTTGAACCATTGATTGTTAAAATTTTCCGAATTACCTCTTATGGTTGGTTCAAGAGGGTGCCACATCCATTATTCTCGTAACCGTATTCCATGGTCTCATAAGTCGTTAAGTTCTTTAAAAAAACTAAAGGGGCTAAATATGGACAATTGAGATAAGTTTTAGATAATAAACAAGTAGAGGGACCAAATGTGTCAAATCTTCAAAGTCCCATGTATATCATTTGGTTTCTCAAATCTGCTTCACCTTTTTCAATCTTTCAAACACCATACGCGCCTCACAATTTTTTTCTAAATCAAGACTTTCAATATTTAAGATTTTCAGTGATTGTGAGTGTTTATGTTCATTATTTTGTACTCCTAACACTCGCCATTATTTTTCTTTGATCAATATGTTGTTTAATTTACTCCTAATCAAACCTTAGGGTTTATCATCATTGATTTTTAGGGGTTTCTATGATGAACTGTTTTAGGATAATTGATTGTTATGGCCAATTGCGGCATGTCCTTAAGAGCCTATTACCACCTTTGCATTGATTATCGTTGCTACATTTGTGCGAATATTAGGTGTTTTAGGTTTCATAAGCTCGATTTTTTTAAGTCACTGGGTCTTGTGCTTATTTGATTAATTGGTTTGTTAGGAAGTTGCTTTTGGATGTTGCTCATGTACTTATCGAGTTTCAATTAAACATGTTATCGAGTTAGCCTAGATTTAGTGTTATTGTGTTTAAATTTTTAGGATATCGAGTTTGCTATCTCTGCTGTTATCGAGTTTGGATCTCATATGGTCATCGAGTTTGAAAATCTTTATGATTATCGAGTTTGAAATCTTGATGGTTATCGAGTTTGGAAAATTTTTGAGGCTTATCGAGTTTGAAAATTTTGAGACTTATCGAGTTTGAAAATTTTTTAGGCTTATCGAGTTTGAAAATTTTGAGACTTATCGAGTTTGAAAATTTTGAGGCTTATCGAGTTTGAAAAAATTTTGAGGCTTATCGAGTTTGAAATTTTGATGGTTATCAAGTTTGGAAATTATGATGGTTATCGAGTTTGAAATTTTTTTTTGGTTATCGAGTTTGAAACTTTTTTTTTTTGGTTATCGAGTTTGAAACTCTTGTGGTTATCAAGTTTGGTAATGATTACTTATCGAGTTTGGAGTTATCATTGAGCTTATCAAATTTGGATTTTACATGGTGCTTATCGAGTTTGGATTTAACATGGTACTTATCGAGTTTGGATTTAATTTGGTACTTTTCGAGTTAAGTCTAAACATTTTTGAGTTAAGTCTAAACATTTTTTCGAGTTAAGTCTAAACAGTTTCGAGTTATGTCAAAAAAAAAATTTTTTTGAGTTAAGTCTTAAGTTATCAAGTTTCTTACTTATTTCACTCCGAGTCAGGAGTTTCTAAATGGAACCATCACGTATGGGTTCTAATTTTTCCTTTCTTATGAAAAGAAATGCTGCCGAAATTTTTCAAAATTCATCAAGTTATGAGTATTTTTGTCAACAATGAAGGAAATCTGTTCGAGTTACATGATTATCTAAATGTTGTGTGGCTCTTGGTTTGATTTATCAAGTGTTGTATGTGTGATGCTGGTTTTGTCTTGGGTGTTTGTGTTTTCGGATATTATTCTTTTGTCTAACACTAACGAGCTAATCACCACATGGCATTTGTTGGTTTATGAATCATTTCAGGTCTCAATATGGCAAAGAAATCAACACCTAGACACGAATTGATTTAAGGAGATGAAAGAGTAATCGCTAAGACAAACCATAGGATAGATCTTGATTCAATCACATGTCATGATACTTGTGCTATCATCCTGGAAATACTTAAAAAACACTTCATTTACAACCTCCTCACCATCACCACTACAGTACCTGAAGTCTACTTAACACAGTTTTGGGAGACTATTGAAGTTAGCAAAGATGAAAAGTCATTGGGTGTTCATCTTGATCACAAACTTGTTGTGTTTGATGTACAAACTCTCCGCACTGTTCTCAGTTTGCCTAATGTCAAGAAATACTCTCCTTTGCCATCATTGTCAGATGTTATTAGACTTCTTCGAGAACTGCAGTATGATGAATCAGTAATCCAACTCAGAAATATATCCCACGTGAACAGGAAATACATTCCACAACCATGGCTCACACTTTACTCAATTCTCTCCAACAGTTTAACGGGCAAAGAAACTGGGCATGAACATCCTAGTCTAGAATTGATGCAGATTTTCTGGGGGGTTGTCAAACAAGCCAAAATTGACTATGGTCAACTTATTTGGATGGACATGGTTAATCACGCAAAACAGTTTCACAAATCACCTACCACAAGAATTCCATTCTACAGATTCACAAAGTGTCTCATTGCTCATTTCATGGAGAAATACCCAGATATTGATCGTAGATTGGAAGATAAGAAACACCCCCCCCCCCTCTGTGGATTTTACATATTCTAAAACCAGGATTCAGAAGACTAACACTCAAAAACAAGGAATGAGAATTCCTGATAATCTTATACCTGATGCTGTTCGTGACACTGAGGCATATATTTTATATGATGAAGCTCAGAGAATTGACAAAGTTGGTTTGACTGAGACAAAGAAAGGGAAAACTTCTAAAAGGAAAACTTCAAAAGTTGCTTCTACAATCAAAACCATTCCCAAATCCAGAACCAAAAAGGTCACAAGAGAGCCTAAGAAGAAGGTGACAACTATTCGAGATGAACCAACGGATGATGAAGGAGATGCTCATCAGGGAACGGAAACTGAAAAGCTCACTAAGACTATAAGTAAGAAGGCAGATAAGGGAAAAGCTTTAGTAACTCAAGAAGAATCAGTCACCTCACCAATGTCAGAATCCGAAGAAGATGAACAACTGCAACAAACCTTAAGAAAAAGCAAAGAATCATTAACGTGGTATTAGTAACAAAAAGATAATAATAATGAGAAATCATTAAAAGGTTTTTCCAGGAGCCTTACTCGAGATCGTATTATAGGCATCGACGTGTTGCAAGACGCTAACCGATGTGGTCACACTATTAAGATATGTCCAAGTGGGAGCTGTTAGTTTTATGAACATAAATTAATAGTTGTGTGTTATGATCGAACTCGAGATCACAGGATTGCACACTTTACGTATGAAGAGTAAATGAATAATTATTTATAAATGTTATATATATTTATTAATAAACACAAAATGAGTAATGACCGTTAGTATTTAACGGAGAATGGCTAACGACCGTTAGACAAAAATAAGGAAAGTTTGTTGTATGAATTATTGGAAAGTCAAGAAGGTTCCGGAATCCCTAGGGGAGTTCCTAAACCGATCGGCCAAGGATAAAGGGGGCACCTCCTTTGTGTCTTGGACTCTAAGTAATCATACACTATAAATACAAACATAAGATTCATTGTTTCTCATCTCTTGTACACATAGTTCTTGGTGTTTTTCTCTCCTTATTTTCTTGTCCCTATAATCGATCCATCAAACCTTTTGAACAAGGGATTCGATTTTTATAAAGCTAAAATTGTTTTGTGTTTAAATTAGTTGCATAATCTTTTACTTGAATTAGTACGTGTGTACAAGAACGTGATATAACCACACTATTGGTTATATCTTGGATTGAATAACAAAAATGTAAAAGGTTATTCCAATAATCCACATAAACCCTAATTAGGGTTCTTGAATTGAAGATTTGCTTTAATTGATTCTTGTTCGGCTATTATTATTATTATTATTATTATTATTATTATTATTATTATTTGTTAGGAGTTGTATCACATAGAAGTAAAACGAGTGTACAAATAGAATTATACCATGGAAATTCTATTCTAATTTATTTCATTACAAACAAACAAAAAAGAAAAGAAAAATGAAATTTTGAAAATGAAAACCTACAAAGCGATTGGTGTTAAGTTTACTGTCAATTCTTTTCTCTTGGTCTAAATTCAATGCCTTTCACTTGAAGTCTTTTAAATGTCCTCTTGTCGTAACTGGACAATCCAAGTTCCATAGGAATCTCTGTAGTGTCGCGATTGTTTTTGAATTCCCATATTTGTACTTCCATGCAACCATCCTTCCTCTGCCGTGGTAGGCCTTTTATATTGGGTCTATGTGATTGATTGAGCTTGTCTTGACAAACCTCACCACTAATAATAAATGGAGTTTGAGGAGACTGTAAATATATATCCAAAGTTTCATCTTCATATGACTGTTTATCTTTTACTTTTGCAGGCGCAGGCTGATCATAAGTGTCCGCTTTTTTAATTTGTTTGTAGACAAGGTATGCAGCGTAAGTTGTGTCATCTGACAGTATTTTGGATTCGATATTGCAGGAAATTTCAAACTTGCTTAGACGACGCACTTCTTCAAATCTGAGAAAGATAGCAGTACAAATGTTAGAATTGGACAACCAATCCAAAAGGATTTGAAAAGATGCAAAGGGATCCTTGTAATAAAATAATCCATCTCTTGTTCCCATACGTTACATGCATGTTATTTATTAGACATGAGTACATGCTCATATTTGTTCCCATACGTTACTAAAAATATATACAATTCTTACAAAAAGACCTTTGGCCTAGGGTTGCCAAAGTGTATGCAGAACGCTTAAGCTAGATGTTTCTCCCCTAATGGGTTGAGGGTATAACTACACGAGACAGTGTAGGGTGTGTGTGTGAGTTTTTCGTTAACAAAAAGTTCTAATAACTCACATATTGTCGCTCAAATAATGAAAATAGGGCATTTTTGAGAAAACGAGCCAATTTTAAATAGCCATATATAACTTTTGAACACAAGTAAGTTGATTGGGTATAGTGTGTGTCCATCACTGTATGTTTTCACCTTATATCATGTTTTGGAAAGGTAACGAGTTTTCTGGATGAACATGTGTCATGAATTAGAACGTCGTTTAAAACCATCCTGTGCACAGTAATTACTGAATATACAACATTTTAACAATTTTCCTATTAAAGCTTGGATTATGTGCATGCTAACCATAAAATAATTTTGATGCAAGAAAAATAGGAAAAGAACCTGGTTCTGGATAGATACTTCCATGTCAATCTTGCATCTTTCAAAGCCATTCTTGTTGGCAGCATATGTTTGTTTCCATATTTATCAACAGTCGGCCAATTTTCTTCCGAATATGTATCTGAAGCCTGCGTATCCGCCTGATTACCAACGAACACTCCATGTTTCGCCTAAATAAAGTATTAAAATTGGACTTTCATTGACTATATGGAAGTATGGAAGAAAATATCAAATTTTATAAAGTGTTATGTTGGATGCCATGACAATTTTATCCCTGAGATGCATGTACTTTTAAACAATGTATGAAACATTAGAAACATTATTTATAAGAATCCTGTGTTTATAAGCTTACCTCCTCTAGCGGTTGAAACTCGATACCTTCCACTGCTATAATTTCACAGTATTTAATTTCAAACATTATTTCAAGCCCATCAGCAGTTGCTATCTCGTTGGAAGAAAACTGAAACAGTTCTGCAGTCGACCATCCATCTTCTCTCTGATCTGAAAGGAATGAATAATAGGTATCCTCTTTGAATTCGTATTCGAGGCCTATATATAGTTCACTTGGATTCTTCTTTTTGAACACAAGGTTCATGATGTATGTGATATTTGGCGACAAAAATTGAGGTTTGATACGTGTCATGAACTTCGTCTTGTTACGTGGTGGTACATAGCTTCCCACTGTAAATCTGGTCAAAGCGCGCAGCAGAAAAGATGATCCATGATAACATACTTATGAAATGGTATACAAACTTAAAAATAGAAGGGACAACTAAGGAGGAGGACAAGTCACCTGGATTTGGATTTGGATTTTGAAAGGTATGGAGTTTCACCTTCACTCAAACATGCTGCCATAGATATCATCTCGTAATGTTTTCCTTTCATATTAAGTTGAAACCACTATCAATTGAACAGGTTCAAAAGTTAGTTCGCCTATTGTGGGATATAATGAGTTCGCTAACAACAGCAAATATATAGGTAGCCAAGATTTTATTTGTTTTTCAACAGCAGATATGTAAAGGTGATGTTTGTGTCTATGACTATTCGTCTATAAATACAGATATACGGTAGATATGATTTGGGGTGGGAATTGCATTTGCTAAAATATTGTGTAAACGCATAATTAACATTCCGTGAATCGAAACATACTAATTTATAACTGACGTATTAACATACATTGCATCTAGGCGTATCTTAATACGTTGCATCCATGAGAGATCTAGGGAACTTATATAACGATTAACCATCAAGACCCCCATGAGCTGCACGCTCGTACACCATTAAATATGGTGCATATAAGTATCAAAATGAAGGCACGAGCCCACGGGTTACTATGAGATGAAAATAAATACGCGAGATTGTATCACTACAAAAAACTAATTGAATTCTCCACATTTTAAAAGTCAAATGGCCACATTTCAGAATTTGTAAAATTATTGAGTCCACACTTTCTAAAGTAAATAGTGAATGTGACAAATTTTTCTACATATGTTTATAATAAAAAGTGTGAAAACATTTGTAACACATATAAATGTAGTTTTATTGTAATTGTACACACTTATATATGTGATTATTTTTTAAAATATTTGTTATACCTATAAATGTTGCAAAATTATTATCCACATATAAAAAAGTTCACGGTTTATCATATAGTGGCAAAATAAGTGTGGAGAGTAGCACTATTTTTTGTAGCGTATATATAGCAACGACACGCATAATGTCTAAAACATGACATCTATATTTAAATTTAAACAATATCAACCTAGACACTATGTAATTAAACAAAATCAAATCATTCATGTAAAAAAATCTACACCAAGTATTAATCAATATTAATACATAATGAAAATTTTATGTTTAACTCGTGCGTGCACCGGTAGTGATAAGTAGATAAGTATAAAAGATTTAATATAAATTTATAAAAAAAACTCTTAGAATTTACAAAACTATGATTTATGAATCATCACAATATTTACTACTCTTTATGTCCCATATTAACTGTTCAGTTTGACTTTTTCAAGTATTTTTTCTCAACTTTGACTTAGAATATTTTTTTTTGGGGATATGTTAGCTACACTTTGATGTAGTCAATTAGCTACACATCCCCTTTGTAAAAAATTTAAAAAGGATGTGTAGCTAATTGCTTATACTTGGATGTAGGTAAGATTTCCCCTTTTTATTTATATTATATAATATTTGATATAAAATATATGAATAAATTGGGTTTTAAATGTATTTTTATTGATATATATTATTATCAAATACTCCGTATTATATAACATAAACAAAAATATTTAAAGTAAAAGTTTGACAACGAAAATTTTGAAAAAAATCAAACTGTACAGTCAATAGACTCTAGTGTGAAATACGTAGATAATTTAAAAATCACAATTTACTCTGTCTAAGAAAATAAACTAAATAACAATTAAAGCAAAGGAGCTAGTTACCGTTTTTCCTTCATTAATGAGGACCCCTTCGGAGAGACGCTCTTTCAGTTCGTCTATGGAGCTGTACTTCACAGGAGATACAGCAATCCGAGCTATCTCTTTATACATCCGAACTATCTCTATCTCTATTTCCGGATGCATTAAAATCAGATTATAATCTTCCTGCGTTTGAAATGCGGCCTTAAGTTTTGACACAACCTCGGCCATCGTTGGCCGTTCTTTCCCAGTTTTGTTCAGACATTGATATGCAATGTCTGAAAATAATTTAATAGAACTCGGATCTATTTGTTTCATGTCCAGTTCTTTAAATATGATCTCTTCAAGTCTATTCTCTTGATAGCTTTTTTTCCACTTACGGACGAAAACCAGCACCTTATCCTCACCAGTAATTTCATAACACAAACTTCCACATAAAACTTCAAATAGCGTTACCCCGAAAGAGTATACGTCCGAGTGTTCTGTAAGCATGCATGTCTCTTGATACTCTGGATCTGTGTATCCAGGGGTACCTGTGGCAACGGTAACAAGATTTGCGTTCACAGGACTAATTTTTGATAGCCCGACGTCGGCAATTTTAGCATTCCAATTTTCATCGAGCAGTATATTACCACTTTTGATGTCGCGGTGGATAAGTTTGTGGTGTGCCCCATTGGGATCATGAAGGTACCTCAGTCCCTCCGCGGCTTGAAGGCATATCTTCAAGCGTTGTGTCCACGTGAGATCTCGGGACCCTAGATGGAAGTCAAGACTTCGATGAGCTGCATACTCATATACCAGTATCATCTCCTTCTCGTTGATAAAAACTCCCAGCAGAGTGATGAGATGTTCGTGCTTGTATTGGGAAAGCATACTGATCTCTTTCAAGAACTCAGTTTTCCCTTGCCCGTATCGAGGGTCTAGTCGCTTGAAAGCAACCATACCTCTATCCTTGAACCGGGAAAGTTCTCCCTTATAAACATTTCCGAATCCACCACCTCCAAGATAGTTGTTCTTGTGGAAGTTGTTGGTGGCTTTTGTTATCTCTTCAAATGGGATTATTTGAAGATCTTTAAACTGCCTCATCATTGCCTCCATTGTTGTAAATGAAAAAAGATATAACCGAAACAAGGGTTTGAAGAAAATTGCAAGTGCACAACTTGACACGGGATGTACCAAATTTAGTGCTCTGAAAAGGATTATTAATTTGCTGTGATTAGGCTAATGAAAAGGCAGGTCTTTATATAGGAATAGAGAGGCGAGAAATTGAAGCATAAAAATATCTAACATGGTCAAACCGTCAAACATTAAACCGGATGCATTGACGTGTTGTACATTACAGCACATAGTTGGGAGAAGACGCCCAAGTCAACGCTCTTATTAACTTGTACGACTGCCTTATAATTAGTCACATAATTACATAAACGAAATTATATTGGGTCGTAATTATGTACTAAAACCCCTAATCTCCTGTATACACACCTCTTTATGCATTAGTGGTATTGTATGATATGCATCACCGGTGTAATTTTTGTACTTTTTTTTTGTTACTTTTTGTACTATAAGGGTGTTGCTATAGCAACCCCTAATTATATTGCTAGGCATTTTTTGAGGGGTTTACCCGGTTTAGTGGTACTCATGTTTGTCTATTCAGTTGACATTAATCATTACTCAAATGCTTTAGCTCAACGCAAGACTCTGCGTTAACTAGAGATGTATGAGATGAAACTAAGGTGTTGTTTCTTTTCTTTTAGATTAAGTGGTAAGTGGGTCTCATGTGGGTCCATATCTCTTAGCATCACTTACACTATGTTTTCTAGTTTATATTTGGAAAGAAAGTGAAAGAAAGATGAAGAAACTAGAAAAATATCATGTTCTCAAGTTTTAGAAAATATGGAAGAGAAGTAAATTAAAACGAATAGGAGTAAAGTTTTAGTGTTTTTCATTTAAACACTTTCATCCCATTTTTGAGATGAAAGAGAAGTAAAATATCTAGCACATGTTGTTTTAACAATAATACCCTCTCTTTTTTTGAATCACACAATTTTAAAACATGTATTTGAAGGGCAATAATGTACTTTTGTTAATTTTCTTCTTTTTTATCTTTTTTCTAGAAACAAAAACTTTTAACTTTCTTTCACTTTCATTCTTAACTTGAGAACACAAGATAAAACATAACTTTTCTTCCTCTCCATTTCTTTACTCCCTCTCCATTTACTTTTACTTTCATTTTCTTCCCAAATTTTTTTCGAGAACACAGCGGATATATCAATATTACTTCTCTTGTGGATATATAGCTGAAACAAAGGAAATAAATTGGCCCCACATAAAAAAAAATTAATACGGAGTATTAAATAGTTTAGTGGGTCCATATCATTGGCTAAGAGAAAAACGAAACAACACCTAAATTCTTGCATGGTAAAACTTTTACATGAAATTAACGCTAATTAGGTTGTAATGTTAAATTGCAGAATTGAGTGTTTTAGGAAAAACTACAAAATGTACCAAATGCACAAAGCCAACCCCGACCCTGATTACATGATTAGAAAACATATGTATGTGTGTCCATATATTAGAGCACAAGGGTGAGTTATCCACACCCTACCATAAGGAGGGTATTCAATCATTGCATGCATCATCGGCTTGTATGGTGTGCATTGTGTGTTGTACGGTTTGACCAAACCCTCCGTGATGTGACGGTTTGTATAACATAGCCCTAGAGCACATGATATGGATTGCTGTTATAACAATATTTTAAAAGGTGTGCAACATGGCCTTTTACCTTTATAATATAACCTTATAATTCAACATAAAAATCTGCTCTCACTAATAACATGGAGTCGCCCGCAAAATAATAAAAATAAATACTGGGAAGAGATCTAATGAGAAGAAAAGTGGAAATGAGAAGAATGATAACTAATTAGAGTCACATATTTCAAATGAGGGGGAGAAATTTAAGGGGAGATACATCTATGTTTGTAGGTGCATCTGAAATGTGCGGTTGTGATTTCTTCTTACTCTTCTCGTTTTAATTTTTTTTCTCATTTGATCCTTACTCCATAAACACTTGCAAAAAATATCACAAAAATATACGGATAACATAGAGCATGATGATGGCGTCGGAACCTATAACATGGATAGGGGTATGGTGGGAACCATAAGGGAGGGGGGGGGGGGGGGGGGTGGCGGCAACCTTGCCACACCTTGCCTCAACAATTAACAAAATCAACCAATAAAATGTTCACAACACATTTCATACCTCAACATCATTTTTTAATGGCAATCTTGGTACCAAAAAACTTAATTATATTTTTTACTTATTTTATTTTTATAAAGTAAAGAGTAAATTACAAATGGTCCTTGTTTTAATAAAAGCAACAAACAAACACACCATCTTCTTCATTTTGTTTCTTCCCCATCTCATAACACCATCCCTCCTCTCTTCAAAACCCTAGCCGCCACCCTTGGCCGGCCACCACAGCCTCCACCGCCGGTCACTACACCTCACGACCACCACCATCATAACCCTCTCCTCATCCTCTACACATCTACGTAACCATGAACCCAACGTTCCAACCATGAACCCAACGTACAGACCTTTACCGTCCAAGTGCAGACCTTTACCGTCCAACCATGAACCCAACGTTCCATTTTCATTGAATGTCAACGTTCCCTTTTTTTCTTGGAAAAGATCTCACCGAATCGGTGAGAAATATCGATTGAAGCACCGCATTGGACATGCCGAAGGACTGGCAGCCCATCTTGCCAATCGGCAAGCTTTGCCGATGTGGTTTTGCCGAAAGGTTGCCACTACCCTAAGTCCAAAAATGTTGTACAATGTCCCCCACGTTTTGTGCCCTTAAAATATGACATAAGGATTATATATAAAAAAAGAAACAAGTTATTCACACAAGGTATCCAATTACTGGACGCATCGCTCACTTGTATAGTGTGCATCGCAGGTTGTACGATTTGACCAAATCCTTCTGATGTGAAAATATAGGAAGGGTTTGTATAATATGACTCAAAAATGCAATAACTACAAGGTCTAAAAGTGATAGAGGAGGTGACTTCATAAACAAAAAGCATATGTCTAAACATTGTGAAAACTTTTAACAACAAAGATGATACAAAATGAAAACTTAATTATGAAAGAAAGTAAAAAAAAAAAAAAAAAAAAAAAAAAAAAAAAAAAAAAAGCGTAACTTTTTTTGTTTCACTACTTTTTCAGTGTGCATCAATTTTTTCATATGCATTAATACGGTCAGGGTTTGGTTGTTAGGAACAGTCGAATCTGTTATAATACGACTGATTGTATCAATATTTTCAGATAGATCGATGGAAACAACCATGAAAATCGATAAGTATTGAAGTTCCATGGATCTAATCCAGTTTATGAATTAGTCCGGTTAAGGTTTGAGAGGATTTAATTATGCGTGTGTTTTTTTTTTTGGGAGGTTGGAATAATAGAAAGAAGTCTGGCAAAGTTGTTCCGCCCAAAATTGTTGAAACCAAATGGACGGTTGTGATAATTCAGATTATACACGTGTCAGTTGATTAGAATTTTTTAAGGAGAAAATGTAGGACAAGCTTGTTTTATATAGGAGGTAGATATTATGAGTAGTGGAACTAATGTATTAGTAATGTAACGCTTTTTAATCGTGAATTTAATTAAACAATTGTTTAATTTAGAGTGAATTAGTTAGTTAACAGAAAACGCACAACAATATGATGTAAAAAATCATAGATTATAATGAACCAAACTTTAACGATGTTATGATGCAACCAAGGGAAAACAAGGGGCCGTTTGACAAAACTATATGATTTAGCGCTGAGTGGTTTAAAAACTCTGAATGATTTAAAGACTCTAAAGTAAAGTGTTTCCGAAATAATACTTATTGGTTGACAAGTGTACTCAATACATATATCGTGTAAAACTAATTGTTGAATTTTAAAACATTTTTTTTGTACGTCTTATATTATTATTTCTTGTGTTAGTATATATTCGCTCACATAATATTTTTCACATATTAGTTTATAAGTTTATATTTAATTTAGGGGATAACATCCCTGCTGTAACACAGCAGGGAGTTACCTGCTGTAACACACAAACCCACCCCCTGATGTTACTAAATGGTCCTTGAATGTTCATTTTGCGGCAAAAATGACCCCCCCACGAAGCCTTGACAGCAGCTACTGATCACTGCTGTTACAGCAGTGATCATTTTCCCTTTAATTTACTGTTTAAAAAGTTACAAACTTAAGATGATGAAGTGAAAAAGCAACGAATTAAAAAGTGTAATAAAATACGTATGTAGAAAGAGACTGAAGTAATAAAATGTTCATTTAATAATGATGAGCCACTAGGTACATATATGTAGAAAGGGACTGAAGTAATAAAATGTTCATTTAATAAGGGAACGCTGGATTATTTTGCATATCTTGAATGATGAGCCACTAGGTACCTAGTGGAATCACTAAGCGACAGAATTTTTTTTTATCAAACAATAAACTCGCTGACCGAATGAACGGATATAATCAAATGAGCTTGTTTAGATGTTTTTATTGTATTATGACCTTTTTGATACACAATTCATAGTAAACATATTTTGATTTGATAGCTTCTCGTGAACCTAATAGTAATCACATTTTGACTTAATAATTTCTCATAAGCAGGATTAAAGCAAATGCACTTTACTTGAACTATTAGAGGTTTAACAACAAATTATTAAACAGATGGAATTTCATAATCAATCAATACAAGTACAAATGTAAACATGAAACTCGAAACCAATACAAGTACAAATGGAACATCAGTCATCAAATCAATTCTCATTCTTTCAGGCGTACTCTATATCTATCTTGACATTTTTACCCGTCCTTCCAGCTAAACTTTTTCCAGCAAAGTTTACTTTCTTATTCATAGTAGATGCTTGATCATCGTCTTGAGAATGAACTGCTGGACGAATTTGGCTTAGTGTGAGAGCAGTTGCAGTGTTGTAACTAGTATCAGCACCAGAGTCATCAATTAAAGATGGGTATTTAGGAGCTCCCACGGCTTCAAAACCCGGGGCTCCTTCAACACTTTGACCACCATGGTCGACAGTAACATCTGATCTCACTATCCGATCCTGAGCCATCGATGAGATTGATTGAGGACCACTCTGATATGTGTGTGGATGACCATCGACCGTAAACAACCCAGTGTCGCCTGATCTCACTAGCCGAGCCTGAGCGATCGATGAGAGTGATTGAGGTCGATTCTGATACAAGAGTGGTTGATCTTCACCCGGGTTGCTCATATTTGCCCTGGCTGGAATGTCTGGAGCTCCTGAACTCATTTTGATCCTGATGACAAGTTTTTCGATGGGGTGTTTTAGGACAAAAAATATTTTTCATATAGGTATAGAGGCTTGAAAAAACTATTTATATGTCACGTATAACAAGGGGATGAGTCGTCGAAGACTTGTTCTTTACAATCGCTGAACCCAAAAAAAAAACTTATTAATTGATCAGCCATCAATTAATCATAAACTGGTATCCTAAATCACATTTAGAGCATGTTGAGCTCATATACCACTTAACTGATTTAATGTATTTGATCATACTGTTATATTGCTGTTTTAGTTTAATAATTAGTGACTAATTGCTTACAATATTATGTTTTAATGATACAGGTGATTAAAACATATTAACAAAAATCATGTAATATTGTTCTCTCTTATTTCATCTGTTTAGTAACTATTATTTACTTTAAAATAGAAAATATCTTCCACTACATTAGAAATTACACGCAATTCATGTATATATAAAAAAGAGAAAAAGATAACGCTCTTTCAATTATCTATATTACATATAACGGAGGAATCACTCTCTTTCCAAAATTTTCAGATTTACAAGAAATAATGTATGATTTACAACACTTTAATGAATCCAATTTTCAGAATTACAACAAAGTAAGGACATTGTAAAACAAAATAAAGCATTGTTTTATTTTAATACCAAAATTCTATCAAACAACATTAATGCTATTAAAAACACCATTCACCAAAAATTAAAACCATTTAAGCACAATGTACAATAGCTGTAAGCCTGCAACCCTCTATTAAAACCCATCCATATTAATGCACATAATTTTCAGACTTACAACAAAATAAGCATACTGTACAACAACATAAGCATGCTGTAATTTTCAGACTTAAAACATTAATGCTCTTAATTAATACACCTCATCATCAATTAATACAAAATATAAAACGCAATGTAAAAATACATATCCACATAATTTGATGGTTGCTTCAATACGTATCAGCCCAAAACATATCTACAAAAGTTTCAGCTTTTTATCTCAAATCGAAACTAAATCCAACATCCAAACTACAAACACAAATAGAAGGTTAGAAATTAAAAGAACAAAATAAATACTAACTCGCCCGAGTAGTTGACTCGGTGAGTCACCGAGTTGGACCGAGTCATACCGAGTCGTGGTCAAAATAATAGATCCACACGATTTTTAACATTAATAAAAGATTTTATAAAATATTTAAAGTAAAAAATCGGTGTTATAAAAGTTTTATTAAATTTTAGGGTTTCGAATAAAAATAAATTGGGGAGGGAGAGGACGCGTGAAGTGTTAACGATGAGGGGGAAAGTGCTGGAGAGGCGGTGGAGTGCCGGTGGTGGTGTGGCAGTGGCGGTGAGGTGGTGTTTTGGTATTAACTGCTCCAGAAATGGATGAAATGGGCCGATCTATCGATTTGGGGAGTTAAGGTTTTCTTCACCTGAAAATATTTCCGACGATGGAAGATGGCGGCCGGCCGGCGGTTACCGAAGGTGAGGGGTTGTCCAGCGAGGGTTAGAGTGAGAGCAGAAGTGTGTGTGTTTGTGTTAATAATTGTGAGGTTGAGAGAGAAAAAATGAGCTTATTAAAATGGGGCGGGTCAAAAACGGATAAACAAAACTAGAAGGGTGAGAACGAAAAATAGGGGCGGAGTGGTTAAAGGGTTAACTTAGTGAAACTTTTGAAATATTAATCGTGGGACCCTTTTGACGTACCAAACGGACTCGAAAAATTACGAAACTTGCGCCATTCTTCTCGAAATAATTTTTCCAATAAATACGGGTATAAGTACGCACCGTCAACACCGTCAACTCATACACCTGGGGATGTGATCTCAATGCCTGCTTTGCCGCATAATGGCACTTCTTCAAAGCCTTTAATGATGTTTGGTGCTGATGGTCCCGCTAATCTTGCATCCCTGTCAAATCAATTGGAGAGTGTGAAGTAACATTTGTGGTGAGATCGTTAAGGTGAACCTTCCTTTTAGTTCTTATTGGCAATATAATTTTGCAGTGGGATGATAAAGACATTGGGCATGCTGATATGAACTTTTTTTTGTTGAGGATGGATCTCTTGATGATAACGCCGAGTCTTTTTTTATCTCATGATGATACAGATCTGAGGGATACGGTTGGTCATGTTATGGATGTAAGCAAAGGTGAGTCTCAAGGTATAATTTTTCTACATGTACAGATCTATTTATGGTTGCCTAACTGAATTGGCCAGAGACATGCTGCCTAAAGGGTCAAATCAGGTGAAGACCACAAAGAGGCATGACAAAATCATTTGAAGACTAGAAATAGGCATGCCCAAAATCACAGTTTGACTACTTAAGGTCAAACTTATGGCTTCCACATTTCAATTTTGATATGGGTTTACTCCCAAAGTTTTAAAAGGGCCTCAAAATACTTCAAACAAAAATGTTAATGAATTGTGATTTTATATTTTTAAATATTTGTTAAACATTACTTCAATTGGCGAGACTCATGATGATTACAAAATAATATATTTTAGTTTAAGTTATTTTCATTTCAATAGTTGGTATGATATATGTTTGATCATCATTTTAATTATCATACAAGTTTTGCATTGGGCCTTCCTTACTTCAACTATGACACCATATTAAAAAAATGTTTTTATACATAATAACATGCACTTAGGTGTTTAAAAAGGTTATAACTTCAAGATTCGTGCAACACCAAAAATTCAAGACGCTTTGATGCTACAAATAATAGCACCGAGCAAGGCGCAGCCATGTGCAAGGTAGGGATGGCACTTGCCCCCAACACTTTTTTAGTAGTCCATTTTTTAGTGGGTATTTTATTTTATTTTATTTTATTTTATTTTATTTTTAGATTTTAATGGTGTTGCCCCCATCTTAAAAATGATTGTGCCCTCTATAAGTCTCAAAGTTCTTGAAAATGAGTTCAAGATAGATAGGGAAGATGATGCATTGGAGCTTGTGCTAGGAGAGAGGAAAAGTTAAGTAGGTAGTACTACGGAATATTAATTTAAAACAACATTAGTGTGCGGAGTCATGTGGAAGTGGAGAGTGAAGTTATTTACTTCGTATTATCTTCTTTATTTCATCTACTTAGTTTGTTTTTGTTTCTCACTTGTGTCAATTTAGTTATAAAACTAAGTAGATATTAAAATGAGAATTTTCATCTTCAATAATATCCGCTTATATTGTTGGCTATTTTTATGTTTTTCTCTAATCATATGTCTAACTTTTCTTCCAATAAATATAAACTTATTCTTTTGATGAACCTCTTTTTTACTTGGATAAATAGTTTGTGTTTTGCTAAGATGTGGCGCTATGTTGTAGATTTTTTATTTATTTATTTATTTTTTATTTTATTCTTTTTAGGTTTTTAACTCGACACGAGCCAACTAATCTTAAAGCAACTACCCATTTGGATAGCCTGAAGTCGGCGTAGATGAACCTCCGTGACACTTATTTTGTAGTTTTTTTCTAATAGATGCATGGTTTTTCTTGTGCATATTTTTTCAAGATTAATTTCCTTTGTTGTTGGTTCACACTATATAAGCTATAGTTTTCTTTGTTTTTAGCTTTTATTTTAGCACTAGATAAGCTACTCTTTTACATAATATATCCTGTTATTTTGGTGCAAGTATTATGGAACTTAAGTTGGTTTTGCGCAATATAAGGTTTTTTTTTTTTTTTTTTTTTTTTTTTTTTTTTTTTTTTTTTTTTTTTACCACTTACGTGAAGGTATAAATTTTTTGTCCCCGTACTATGATTTCCTGGCTCCGCCACTGGCACCGAGTATTCTTTTTGGTTTGTTTAACATAATCCAAAGTAATTCTCTTTTGAGTTAAAAATGACTGAAGTGAGACATAATTTAAACTTAATTTAATAATGACCATTAAAAGAATTATGCTTTTGATAGAGAATCAAATTTGCATAAGTGAGGATATAATTTAGTGAGATAATTATTCTTTTAGTAGATAATCAAATTTGCACAAGTGAGGCTATAATTTAGTTCATTGTAACTCACTTTCTCTAATTCAGTAAGTAAAAGCATTTTAGACATGTCAATTTGTTTTGCATTTTAATTGATACTAATATATAACTATACATTTAAGATAAAACCCATGCATACACGAGCATTATGACTATTAATTCAAACAATAAATTCAAACAATAGCCTTTCTAAAAAAAATTAATTCAAACAATAAAATCACTAAAACTATAAAACTTATCTAATAAAATACAAGATATACTAATGCGGTTTTTGGACATGTTTAAATTATAAAGCAATGTAGAATTGCGTCAAATTGGTTATAATCAACATTTTGGTTTTCCAATATATAAAAGTACATTATTCAAGAATATTCTTCATCATATAATACAAAATTACAACCAAAAATAAAACAAAACAAAAATTAAATTATTTGTTTTTAATAAATAAAAATATATTATTCAAAAAATTGGAAATAACCCCGCGCGGGCATTATAACTAGCAAACAAATATAATTAAAAATCATAAATCAAACAAATTAAAAATTAAATTATTTGTTTTTTAATAAATAAAAATATATCATTCAAAAGTAAAATAATAATAATAATAATAATAATAATAAATAAATAAATAAATCGCGCATGCGCGAGCATTATAACTAGTTATCACAAATTGGACTTTTCACTGACTATGAAAGAAAAAATATTTTCTTTAAATGTGTAATATTTGACGCCATGAAATTCTCTCTTCGACTGATTGAAGCAAGAGAGACATACATGATACATGTGCTCTTTGATTAATACATTTCTTGTGGCTGGCCTTTTTTTATTTTTTATTTATTTATTTATTTTTAATGTATGAAAGGCTACAAAATAACATTAATTAGGAACAACTTGCACCAATGACCATATATACATGAGTATATTTAAAATACAGTATAATCCAACAAAGTAATTAACAAGTTCCACTAAGCAAAATAAAAGGACGATGTTGAACATCTCAAAGCGTAGTTTGAACAAGTAGCCGAATGTTAACAATCTACATGTGGGTTTGCCTGGTTGACATATATCTTTGATTAGCCTTAGCCACAAAATTCGGCTACAATGCCAATTTGCTTTTTATTATTTGTGAGTTTATGACCCTTCATTTACAAGAGAGGGTGATGGCCACTTTAACCAACATCCAAAATTAAGCAATCGCATGAGCATAACTTGATAGAGTAGTTATTTAGTTGTCCAAAGTCAACCCACTTTGTAATTCGAGGAATCAGATTATGGATAAGAATGGAGCAGGAAACGCAACAATATACAAAAGATGAAATATAATTAAGCTAGTTATTTAACTTGGCCAAAAGTACTTAGTTTTGTTTGTGTGCATGTATTGATCACATATATACATAGTTGCAATAATAAATGTTGCTAAATGTGTAGGTCAAGGTTCTATTGCCTAAAAATAAGTCCGTGGTTATTAAGTTAGGGAAAGTATTTGAATTTCTATTCTTTATCAACCTTGTTTGTTTAAGGTCACGATGCCAAAATTCAGCCCCTTTTGAGCGTGTGTTAGATAAGATGATGAGCTCATATTATCTTGATCACACGGTAACGTATTTGTAAACAATACAGTTTGTGCGCAGTCAAGTCGCTTTAGTTGACATCTATTAATTTCCAAGACATTTCAGCACGTACGCGTGCAGTTTGTACAAGTAGCCCAAATGAAGTCAACCCTGCATGGATTCGCTTGTGTCATCCAATATGGCCTGGTCACATGATTTCATATAAATTTTTAATAAATAAAAGATTGAAGTTTATCCAAGTTGTCTTATGGTTCGTTAATTATAACTTAATACATATCATAGTATACCTTAGCCACAAAATTCTGGCTACAATGTCAATTTTGCTTTTTACTTAACATTAGTTTCATCTCAACCAGTATTTGTGAGTTTCTGCCCCCTCATCTACGAGAGTGGGTGTTCACATTAACCAGCATTCCAAGAAAGCACATTAGCAGGACCTGAAAGGGTAGTCAGATTCCGAAAACTAGGGCAGACACCGGGTTCAATTCATTTGCTATTGGTAGTTGCTAAGGCAACACCGGTATTGAAGACAAAGTTGTCATGGACCCATTGACTCACTGCACTAAACCTTCTAAGCCACTCAAGTTCTCTTAAAAGAGCTTGTTTCATTCTCACGGGGAACTATGCATAATCTATCGACCGCTCATTACGAGCTATGTTGATATTGAAACATGAGACACCTCTCGAGTCTCCGACTACCAAATTGAGCACTTATCGAGTCTAGAGCCCCGAGATAATATCAAAAGATCTCATAGGAACATTTAATCCTTCCACACTCGTAGTCCCACATTATGGACGTCAGATGTAAACTTTAGAGTCCTACGCAGATCTCAACAATCTGCCAGAACATTTATGAGACGATTCACATTTGTGATTCTCAATGATTGAATGGAAACTCCTGCCAGGGTCAACATCAAACAGCCCTGACAGCAGGTTACTTCGGTAACTCCTTGTGGGTTACGCTTAGTGTTCGCGGTGGTTCAAAAACGTTCTACAGTCGTGGGGTGATCTCCAGCGACTCACCCAATCTTTGATTTACTTCGGTAGATCTTGTAAGCCCTCTCGCGGGTATCCGATTCGGGAACGGCCTTGGTAAAGGTTAGAAGGAGTCTTCACACTATGCTGTTGACGATCTATAATCCCGAACCTATAAGTACCGGTCGTATTATTGCTAACTCTTCACACTATGCTATCCTTAATTATTTCTCCTTAACAAATAAATGCAGCCTCCTTTAACATACTCCATCTCCACTCACGTCCTAGTAATGCCCAACAACCAAATTGTTTCGAACCTCACAAAATTACAATAGCAACCTACGTTGTATATTCGCTTCACGTCTTCAAGAGCTTTAAGTTCTCGGGTAGGTACTTTTGTTTCAAGATCTATGATGTATCACACTGAGGTCTTGTGTTATCTTTTTTTTGTTCGAATCGGATAATAGATTGTAGTTTTGGGTTTTGTTGTAAATAGTTATATTGATGACGTGAGTTGGAGTGGGGCAGAGATGAGATTGAAAGTTGAATGGGATGATTTAGTTGTTAAAAGGGTTTTTGATTTGGGTTTATGACTGAAATTGTTAAAAGGGTTTAGGATTTGTGTTTGTGTTTAAGTTTGTGTTTTTCTGGGTTTTTGTTTGTGTTTAAGTTTATGATTTGGATTTGTGTTTATTATTTGTGTTTGTGTTTAAGTGTGTGTTTTTTATTTGTGTTTGCATAAAAAACGGACAAAAACGTAAAAAAAAAAAAGGAAGAAAACGTAGAAAAACGGACAAAAACATAAAAAAAAGACCAAAACGTAAAAAAAGACTAACGGTGCAAATAGAGTTAACCCAGAGGACTAACAGTGTAAATATTTTCTATCTCGTTAGGAGATAACGGAGAAATGATTTGCGCCGTTTGTCCATATTTTAACGGAGGGATGTATATAGGTTAACTTTTACTAACGGAGGGATGTATATGTTGCAAAAAAAAAAAAAAAAAAAAAAAAAAAAAATTGGATGTATGATGCGAAATTGGGTAAACTACATGGATGTATTTTGGAGTTTACTCTAAAATAAATGATTAAACAAATGGGGGTATATATGTAATTTCAGTATTTAAACGCTTGGAACAATTCTGGAAAGCTCATTCAAGAAGCATTTCATTTTGGAGAGGTTAAGATAGTTTCAACCGCTATTAGAGATGTTGCCAAACAAGCTTTTCATCTAAATGCTTACCGCTTACCGCTTGTCGCTCCTAAACGTTTCCTTAACGCTTGTTGCCAAACATGACCATAGATGGTGTTTTATGTATAAATGTCTAAGGACAAGTTGCCAAAATTAGCCCCCTTGAGCGTGTTTTTGATAAGATGATGAGCTCATTATATCTTGATCACACGGTTTCATGAAGAATTTATAATTCAACGTATCTGTAACCAATATAGTTTGTGCCCAGTCAAGTCGCTTTAGTTGACGTCTATTAATTATATAAATATTACAATTCTCAATGGATCGGATCTCAATACGTATATAAAATAATACTTCTGTCTATATACTACTCGTATTATATTGTCTATCTACTATTATAGAGCATGTATTTTCTTACCAAGTCTCGAGCGAAGAGCCATCATTAATAAAAAAATACAAATAAAAAATGAAAAATTCCACCTGTTTCCCGAAACTAAGAGGTGCTTGGTGTAGGCTCATATGGCATAATCAATGGCAAAGATAATGAATGATGGTGCTTGGTGTAGGGTAATGTAATGACCTATTACCCACTAGTGGGTAATGGGGCATTACCCAATAAATTGAGGGGAAAGGGAATGAATTGCTTTGCATTCCCTTTGCATTCCTCACCATTTGAACCAAGCGGGCCCTAAGTTAAAAAAAGTATTTACAAATAACACCCTCAACTTCTTGCTATTTACAATTATTTTTATTCAACAAACTTTATTTACCAAGTATTTATCAGATATTTCGCGATTTCTTGAACAAAAAAAATACCGACAAAAAGGTCTCTCGATAACGAATAAAACAAGTCAAATATTGATATGCTTTTGACGTACGTACGATTTTATAAAAACAAAGTTGAAGTTTAATATATGTATATTTTTAAATAAAAGAAATTTCAAAAATACACCATTAACATATCAAATAACTTTAAAAATTATCTTAAACTTTTTTAAAACTATAAAGGCTAAAGACTTGCAGCTCTATAAAAGTTTATATATAATTCTTTTGTTTATATAGCAACGTTTATTTATCAAATATATAATAAATATCTAACGATTTACACCGTAGAAACGCCTCCGTATTATAAAAAAATATATCTAATATTAATATACTTTTGACACACTTGTGCTTTTATTAATTAAAAAAAATTGAATATATTTCTTTTACGAAAAAACATAGATATCTAACAATCTTTTAATAATAAACATATAACCAAACATGCAACAATATTACAAACAAAACGAGCCAGAAAATTTAATCGAACAACGACATATCGAGTTTAAAAAGAGTTTGTGAAATTTGGTGCAAATCGGTAAAAATCATTTCCCTTTCATTTTTATTCCGCATTACAAGTTCATGCAACAATATTATAAATGAACTGAACGTTCAGTGAATATTTCATGAACCAATCGGTAAAAATTTCGTTTATTTTCCTTTATTTAATAAATGAACGAACATGAACAATATTTTACGATCGTTTAGTTAAATGAACGAACATGAACAAAAGTCACGTTCGTACGTCCGATTATGCGTTCGTTTATGTTCATTTATTTATTTATGTTCGCATATCATATATTTTAATTGTAAAACTATAAAATTAGTTTGTTTAAACAAAAAAAACACTTATAAAATAATATTAGATAAATTTAATAAAGTTTATGTTATTTTGTCTATATTCATTTATGTTCGATCGTTTATGTCTGTTTAGCTATCGTTTATGGCTTAATGAACGAACATAAACAAACACGAAAAACTCATTTTTTTTAATAAACGAACATGAACAAGAAAATTCGTCCGTTTAAGGATTCGTGTTCGTTCATTTGTCCGGTTAAAATTAAATAAACGAACATGAACAAGGCCCCGTTCGTATTCGTCCAGTTCGTTTACAGCCCTAGTATCTGAGACTTGACCTCGATTCTGTTACCTAACCGTTTTAACTACTTTAACGGTTTTTCATAACTACTTTGTTCTTGAGTCGTCTTCTTCCTCTTTCACTGTAACTTTCTTGATTCAATTCACAGTTACATAAGTATTACAATGGCGGCTTCGAACAGTAACCCTATCCCAAACAATTCTTTCAATCTCAACAATACCATCATTAACAACACAAACACCATTAATGATCCTTTACACATTGCTAGTTCTGATCATCCAGGAATGTCTTTAACAAACACACCTTTTAATGTGGGAAACTTTATTGGATGGAGTAGGAATGTGAAGATGGCCTTAGGAGCCAAGTTGAAATCAGGGTTTATTGATGGTTCTTTTCCTAAACCTGCAATCACTGATGAGAATGTCCAAAGATGGGTCAGATATGATTACGTGGTTACTTGCTGGATATTGAATTCTATGGTGAATGAGTTGTCAGAGGCTTTTTTGTATGCACAATCTGCTTATGAGTTGTGGAAAGAAATAAATGAAAGATATGGACAAAGTAATGGTTCTTTGATCTATCAATTGGAAAGAGAATTAAGCAAGATCACACAAGGTAATCTCACTATTGCTGCATTCTTTAACAAATTGAAGAGGTGTTGGGATGAATTGCAGAATTTGAATGGATTACCAGTGTGTGAATGTGGGAAAATGAATGAGTGTACTTGTTCCATTTATGCAAAGTTTCTTGAAAGGGACAGTCACTTGAAGTTGATTCAGTTCTTGATGAAGTTAAATGATGATTATGAATTTGATAGAAGTAAAATCTTGGCTATGAATCATCTTCCTAATGTGAACAAGGCTTACTATATTGTGCAACAAATTGAGAAGCGAAAGCAAGTTACTCATCCTGTTTTTGATCCTTCTGCATTCTTTGCTAACACTAACAATAACATGCAAAGCAATAATGGTAGAAGGAAGATCAGGCAACCAAGAAATGATGGAAGAAATGATCAAAAAAGGACTTGTACTCATTGTGGCCAAGAAGGGCATGTTTTTTAGCAGTGTTTTGAGAGGATAGGCTATCCTGATTGGAACAAAGGCAAGAAAGTAAAGAAAGGTGCTAGAATAGCTACTCATGTAAATTCTGGTTTGGATGATATGGTTTGTGGTGAAACTCCTTTTGATATGGGGGCTGAGAATGAAATTGGAATGGGGCAAACTGGCAATGTTGATCAGAAGCTTGTGGCTGCAGTTTTCAAGAGATGATGAAAATGTTCAAAGGAAAGGGGGTGGCAGAGGAAAATGGAAGTTCAATGAGGAATTTTGCTAGTACTTCTGCTCATGTAGGTATCCTTTCCTGTTTGACAGTTTCTTTTGCTTTATTCTGTCATCCACAAATGGATATAACCAAAGATTGGATTACTAATATTGGTGCTTCAGATTACATGACCCCTCATTTTCATTTATTCATATCAGTGAAATACTTAATTCACCCAATTATGGTTCATTTACCTGATGGAAGATCACTTAAGGTTACTATTGTTGGTGAAGTAGCCTTGACAACATCTTTGATCCTTACTGATGTGTTTTATGTGCTAGAATTTCAACTCAATTTGTTGTCAGTTGGCAAACTTATTCAAACCAAAAACCTGACTGCCCAATTCTTTCCCGCTGCCTTTATGTTTCAGGACCTTACCACTAAAGAGATAGTTGCAGTTGGAAAGGGTTCAAGATGCTTGTACATCTTCAAACCTATATCCGATGCAGCTACTTTCTGTGCAAGTGTCCTTGAATTTCAGGAGTCTCATAAAAATTTACTTCCTGTTTTTAGTTTGAATAAATCTGCTTTTAGTAAAGTTGCAAGCAGTAAATCTACTCTAGATATTCATACCTTTCATGCAAGACTTGGTCATACTTCTGTGTCCAAGCTTGTTCATCTGTCTAAAACCCTTAATGTATCAAAGTTTCATTGTGAAAGTTGTTTGTTGTCAAAACAACGTAGACTCTCTTTTCCTATAAGCAAAACTATGCATATTGTTCCTTTTGAGTTAATTCATGTGGACTTATAGGGTCCATACAAACATCCTGCTTTGAATGGAGCACATTACTTTTTCTCTATAGTGGATGATCATACAAGGGCCAGTTGGACTTATTTGGTGCATAGTAAAGATTAGATACCAGAAGTGTTAGCTACTTGTCTTGCTTATATTGATACTCACTTCAAAGGAAAGCCTAAGTTTGTGAGGTCAGATAATGGGATAGAGGTGGTTATCAAAATTTTTGCAACCCTTTTTAAGGAGAAGGGTATTCTCCATCAAAGATCAATGGCTTATTGATGAACTCAAACAAGTACATTTTATTATCATCATTTATCCTATTTATTTGACTTGTTTTATTATATTATTTATGAGAATCGATACTTAATTGTTTACTTTAGTAATTCTCATGTAAAAACAAACAATTGGTGGAACTTAGCGATTTTGGATGAAATATGGAGCAAACCTAGCACGGAGTTGAGATCCATGAAGAACCCATACATGCCATAGAACCTATCAACCAATCATAGCCACCCATTTATATTTTCTACCTTTTTTTTTCAAAACAACATATCTTGCAAACGGTAAATCTTCAAGCTACAAAAAAATACCATCACGATGAGAATTAAATGATCTTTCTATAGATATGCATTGTTATATACTTTCGACAAACTTTTTTTTTTAATTTCTGCCCAGAAAGAATCATATATGATTCGTCAAAATCATATATGATTCGTAAAAAATCATATATGATTCGATTCTTATGAATCATATATAATTTTTCTGGGCGAAAAAAAAAGTTTATCGAAAAAAAAGTTCGTCAAAAGTATATAACAATGCATGTCTATAGAAAGATAATTTAATTCTCGTCGCGATGGTATTTTTTTGTAGCTTAACGATTTGCGGTTTGCGAAATATTTAAGTTTTAAAAAAAGGGTGGAAGTTTATTTTTTATTTTGATAAAAAAAAAATGAGTGGTTAAGATTGCTTGATGGGTTCAATGGTAAAAGTTAGATCTATAAAGAAATTTTGGCAACTAGCAAGATGTCAAAAGTCTACTGAAACCCAGAAGATGCGCTGTATCTCTCTCAACAGATACGCCGCAATATCATACTTAGATGAATTCGAAGACCATTGCCTGACTTTGAAGAATGCGTCGCATGCAATTCTATCATGCGCCGCATATGAAACTTTGGTCAACGAAGAAGATCAAGCTTGTTATACTCCAGATACGCCGCATCATACTTCTGACATATGGCGTATCACTATCAAGACTTCACCAGAAACAATCCAAGACACTGAAGGACATGCGCCGAATACAAGAATCAAGTTACGCTGCATCTGAAGACGGTATACGAATACTCCAGAATATATTAATCTTGGACCCCACGCAATGTTAAGTCAATGCGCCGCATCTACTTACTCAATGCGCCGCATCGAACCCTTAGACAGAAACTATAAATACCCCAAAGACAGACGAATTTTGTGTGCCAAATAGAGAAGAGAAACCCTAAGGAGAAGAATTCAGTCGAAGAAGCTTCACAAGGCACACTCCAAACAAAGATCTTAGAGCTGTAAGAAGGTCCTGCATGTATTTAATTCATTAAGTAGTTTTGTTTTATTGTAATAGTACGCTTTAATTCATCAGGATTGATGGGCTTGTGGCCACCATACTGCTCCTCTTAAAATTGCTTTCCCATCAACTAAATTTTATATGATGATGTTTTTGGTGACTTGTATTAGTGCTTTGTTAACCTTTGTGTCTAGCTGATCCCGTGGGCTGCCATACCTGCCCCTCGCCTACTTAAGCTAATGTCTTTAGATAAGTATGATAGACATAAGTGATCATTAAGGGTCTACTCGCCGATATAATACGATCCAACGAGACAGATTAGATTACGACACTACTACACAAAAGGCTATAAACACCTCCGAATAAAGACCGGTTATATGAAAGCCTATTAATATGATAAAAAACTAGCGGGAATGAAAGAAACTGAGACTCGTTTTCTTGAAAAAACGTATTTTCATAATACAAAACGCATGAATAATGGGTTTATAAAACAGTCTTTTTACATGATCAAAAACACAAAAAACCTTAGGCGGTTCTTTAAAATGAAACCAAAAAACCTTAATTCCTTTTGGGCACTTTATTTCCCTCCCAGGTTTTCATTACCTTCATAAAACCTTAAACTATCCCCCCTCCCTTTCACTTTTTCAAACCTTAACCCTCTAACATTCACTGTCGCTCTCCACCACCACTTAACCACCATCACGCACCACAACTGTCACACACCATTGCCATCACAGGCCACCTTCTTGACGCAACCAAGCCAGCAGCAGATTAATCAAATTATGAGGTACCAGATTGCTATAATTGATGTAATTGTTCAATTAGCCTTTTTAATATCTCACTAATGTTGTTGTTAAGTTTGATTCTGGAATAAGTTGTGGCTCATCTAAAAGTTTGAGGTTGTTATTAGTATTTTGATATAACAAATTAACTGCTAAAACATATTACATAGATTTTATTCATTATTCCATTGCCTTTAAGTTTCTATATAAAACCATAGAAGTGTCTCAGTATGAATTTAGGCATTTTCACAAGCATAACCAGTTAAAATATTGATTTTTGAATGAAATTGTTGAAACTGATAAGTTTTTTAAGCTCTGTATGGGTTTTAAAATTATATGATACTAAAATATATATTTATTTTCATTATAGAGACAATATAATCAGTTGTAAATGGCTGTTTTGCTGTGATAAATAGGTGTTTTGGTTGTGCTATTTCCCGTCATAAATGGGGTGTTTGGTCAAACTATTTTGCTCTCCCAAACAGGGTGTTTGAACCTACTGTTAGCTTATTTTGTCAAAGCTGGCCAATTGTAGTGTTTGGATAAGCTAAAAAGATCAGGCGTGTGGGCTTATTTAAGGTTTTGAATAGGCTAATTACTCCGTATAAGCTAATCCAAACACTTAGCTTATAAGCTTATTAATCATAAGCCACATTCTTCTTATTGAAAATAAGCTTAAACCAAAAAGATAGGCTTACAGAAAGACCCCTTCAATGTTTGATTTAGATGCAACTCCTGGTACAAGAGTTCTAGCAGGTGTATGTCTTTTAGTGCATATCTTTTTGTTGACATATGAGCTAAACATCTATTTTAACTTGGTAACTTTTGGCCTTGTGTTGCATATTTTAGGAAATATCCAAGGTGGCATAGGAGATCAGAAATTAAGGTATCTTGAACAAAAACGAGCAGGAGAGTTGGCTCAATTTCTGTAACATCAATGAGTGGATGGTACCAACATATTATAAAATTTTGCTAGAATGACAGTTGAAGATTCAAAAAAGTTGCTTGCCCCTGAATTCTACCCTTCTTGGGTTGTTTTCTCACAAAGACAGGAGGCTAGTTTTTTTTATTCTACCCTTCTTGGGTTGTTTTCTTCGGACTTATTGTTCTTCTTGTTTTTTAACTTTTTTTAGTTGACCTGGCTTAATGCTCATCTCACAAAGATCTGGCCATATGTTGACGAGGTCAGTTTAGCAAAGCTTGTTTGTATTTTGTTCCTTATTTATCTACTTTGTTTTATGTGCCGAAGTGAACCCTTGTACTTTTTGGAGGTAATATATTAGATCAACATTTTTCTGACCTACTTAGTAAAGTGTTGACTATTTAATCGATGCTTGACACTGATACAAAAACCAATAATTTCTAATGGCCAACTGAACACCTAGGTTCCTCAAAAACCTATTTTGGTTCTCTTATAAAGAGTCCATGTTTACTGAAATAAGAATTAAAATTGTAGCATCCAGTGTTTTTTTTTTGGTAAAAGGTCAACGACCCGGTAAATATATTATCCAAAAAATGTTTAAGTACAAATGGAATGTGGCTGAAGTACCACATTAACCTCAAGCACAGGCGCTTGATAAACAAGTGTTTATGACAGGCCATAAACACAAACCAAACCTAGCTAATTACAAAGTATCAAACTAGGTATACTAACAAGACAAACATGAGATGCGAGCATCCCACTTCCACCCAGCAGCACGAAACATTGAAGTATCGTAAACATGCGAACTCAATGGTAATGAGTAGTCAAAACAGGTCGAGACATAGAGTATAACAACTCCAAACTTCCATAACCACATCAAACAGATCAGAAACATAGAGAAACAACAGCAGCAGGATCCAAACATGATGTAGCTAAAACAATAACACATACATCCCTCTCTTTAACCCACGAACATAAAATAACCAGCATATACATAGCACGCAACCAGCATACACACCCTAATAAGGGATATCCAGCAGCATCATAAATCATAAGTCGAAACCCAAAAAAAGTTTCTTAATCGATGAAGAGCAGCGAGCCCAACCAAAACACGCCTCAAATAATGTTATGATAAGCTTCATGAGGAGCACACCGAACCATTGATAGATCCAAACCCAAACAGAAAAAAACGATACACCTAATAGATAGGGATATCGATTGCAGCAAAACTTATAGGGTTTATAAAAGATCGACCCTTGAATCAATTCAAAACCCTAATAATATATCACCAGGATTGAAAAAAAGATTAGAAGAGAGGGTTTTTTAGCAGCATGCCACCCCAAGAAACAAACACAACTCTAAAAACGATTGCATACCAAGATACGAGGATCGTGTAATGGTAGAGAGGCGTGTTTAGAGAGTGATTTGGCCGGAAAAGAAGTGGGGGTAGCGGCTGGAATGGCCAAGCTTGTAGCATCCAGTGTGACAAACTTATTTTATCTCCATTGTAAATGTGCCATATGCTAATGGATATGTATACAAAGAGTTGTAGTTATGCGTGAGCTTCACACAAATGGATCTTAATAAAAGTGTTGTATGTTGTGTTTGCAGGGAAGGACAAGTCAGTTGTTTTATGGAATATCCATGATCATATATCTACTTTGGCAACACAACCGGGGATAACAAAGATTGGTGGGTCTGATGATAAACCAACTGAGAGTCCTGTTATCCAAGCAAGAGGTGTATTCCATGGGCATGAGGATACTGTTGAAGACGTTCAATTCTGTCCCTCTAGGTATTTGACACCATCTTCATGTTGTAAAAGCATAATTTTATTTCTCGAGTAGCTAGTAGAGGTGAAAAAATAGCCAGGTTGGACTGTTTGCTAACATGTCAAAATAGGTTTGTGTCGAGACAATAATTTTTTGGTACAGTTCAGGCCAGCTTGGGATCACACCTAAACTTTCTTTTTCCATTTTTTATTGGGTTGTATGCATATAATACCAACTAGGGGTGTCAAACGGGTTATCGGGTCAGGTTTATGGCTTATCGGATTTTGGAAAATTAAAAACTAACACGCAACCCGACCCTATAAGGTATCGGGTATATCGTGTTCGGCTCTATCGGGTTGCGGGTTATCGGGTTGGGTCTATCGTGTTATCGGGTTATATGCTAATCTCATCCCCCAATTTGTTTCATCTATTTTTTTGTTGTGCAGATTTGTTTCATCTATTAAAATACCACCTAACTAGTATTTGTTAATGGATAATTAGGCCCAAGCCCGGTTTGTAGGTTTTGGGTATTAGGGTTTCACTATTATATATAGTGCTTAATAATAAAGTTATACCTACGGGCAATTATGTAGTCTAACATGGTATCAGAGCCTACCTAAAACACATCGATCCAAAAACCCTAAATACTCACTCGCTTTATTTTTCTTTTAAACCCTAAATAGTTTTTTCTTCCGCTGCCAATCGGTGAAGACACTTTTCTCTTCATTTACCTCTTCAAACCACCAGCAACCAATCACGTAACTTTTCTTTCATTCCTTTTTGTTGAATTATTAGACCACCAATTGTGTGGAGCATTTGTTTCCACGTACTGTTCTCTTAAGTAGCATCCACGATCCCATATTTAATTAATAGCTATTAAATTCATCTTTCCACCGTGTTAACCCAAACATGTGTCAAGGAGGTGATTTCACAAGAGGTAATGGTACTGGTGTTGAAAGCATCTATGGAAACAAGTTTGCTGATGAGAACTTTGTGAAGAAACATACTGGTCCTGGGATTAGTGATGGTGGATCTTTCTTTGATTTTTTAGTTATTAAGTTTACTTTTCTTTTCACATAAAAAAAAGTATTAGTTATTTAATTGTGTGTTTTTGTTTTTTTATGTCAAATCCAGGGTATAAATTCCCGAGACGACTTTTGTTGGTGTTGAATCCAAGGTATAAATTCCCGAGACGACTTTTGTTGGTGTCGAATCCATGGTATAAATTCCCGACACGACTTTTGTTGGTGTCGAATCCAGGGTATCAATTCCCGAGACAACTTTTGTTGATGTCGAATCTAGGGTATCAATTCCCGAGACGAATTTTGTTGGTGTCGAATCCAGGGTATTAATTCCCGAGACGACTTTTGTTGGTCTTGAATTTGCTTTCTTTCGCCGCTCGAACTGCGGGGGAGTGTTAGTGGATAATTAGGTCCAAGCCCGGTTTGTGGGTTTTGGGAATTAGGGTTTCACTATTATATATAGAGCTCACTATTATATGTTAGTGGATAATTAGGCCCAAGCCCGGTTTGTGGGTTTAGGGCATCTAGGGTTTTACCATTATAAATAATGGTCAATAATAAAGTAATACCTACGGGCAATTATGTAGTCTAACAGTATTTACCCAATACTTAACGAAACAAACAAGCATATTACAAGTAGGCATTGAATTTTTCTGGCAGTCGGGCATGTTGTTTTTTGCATCAGTAGCAGCAAAATTATAAAAAAAGGAAAGACACCATCAGTTTCTTGTTAAAGGGCAATACCCTTCACTGAATATTGTTATTAAAGGCTGCATCATGTGCATTCAGTCATCAGTTTTTTAGTTAAAGGGCCTATACAATGATTTTCATAAACACAAGTAAAATTGATACCTTTTACTTTCAATTCAAATTAATAACAATCTCTACTGATGCATCATGCATGGCACTAGAACCAAATTTAAATATGTAGTATATCATATTTTGTCTATCAAGCTTGCTGTTTAAAAAACTATGACTAAAAGACTATCCAAAAAAGGAATTTAGTCTAAAAAGTATCAATTTTTAATGGGACACTATAGCTTATCGGGTATATCAGGTCAACCTGATAACCTGATAACGAACTAATTAAGACCCTAACCTGACCCTATTAGGCTATCGGGTTTATTGGGTTGATCCGATAAACTCGATAAGCTAAGTTAGACCCGAATCAACCCGACCCTATAAGGCCTTATCGGGGTCGGGTCGGGTCAACCCATTTCACACCCCTAGTTACAACACACTTTTTCATTTGTCTTATTTTAGTCAATTTCAGTCATTGAAAGTTGGTTTTGTGCCTAGTTTTAGTCATTTTGGAACTTGTAATCTTAACTTTTTTATAAACATATAAAATTATATATAAAGTTAACCTTTTTATACACATATATAACAGTTTTTCCAAAAAGTTATCATATTTAAAATTCTGTTTTTGAGGATCTTTTGCTTACAATATAACCCAATCAGGACACAAGCATCTCATACTTATGTAAAGAAAAATACTATGACTAAAAGATAAATGATGAAGCACCTTGATATTTTATGCAATTATTTCTAGTATATATTTTGTACAAACAGTTCATGCACTATATCTGATTACTAGATATTAGTGATTATAATAACTATTTACAATTTGAATAGAATGTTATATGCATAACAGAATAGCACGAGCAATATTCGACTCAGTTGACCCATTCTTTTTTATAGCTAAAGTTTTTACTAATAAATGAAAATTGCTTGACTACTGTCATCTTTTGTGAAGTGGACAAGAATTCTGTAGCGTTGGTGATGATTCTTGTTTTATCGTACGGGACGCAAGAATAGGTTCTTCTCCAGCTGTTAAGGTAAATTCATGTCTTCTTTATTTCATGTGGAATGGTTAGTTTTACATAGTGACTTTGTTTAAATTTGTATTTATCGTCATAATAAACCAATCGAGTAATGTGGCTTTAATATTTGATGCCTAGCAATTATTACAGTCTTCATATCTTCATCAATTTTGAGACTTTTAGCACATATAACATTCATCCATATGTGGTTCAATGGTAAAAATGTATAGTTTTTTTTTCTTTATGGCTCTTTTGCAGGTTGAGAAAGCACACAATGCTGATCTACACTGTGTGATTGCAATCTGATTGATGAAAATCTTATACTGACGGGGTAATAGTAACTAATAAGCATATATGAATATATGATGTCGAATTGACCCATTATTAAGTGGGTCGAAAATGATATCTTTAAATGAAGCAGTTGTTAAGTTCCACTGAATCATTTCCTTTTCAGGTCTGCTGATAACACTATTTGCTTGTTTGATCGTCGGAATCTCACTACTAATGGGATTGGATCACCCATCCATATATTTGAGAATCACACTGCTGCTGTTCTCTGTGTCCTGGTTTAACTCACTAGTGTTTTTTGCGTCTTCTATGTTTTTTTAAGTAAATATCTGGATGTTGACAATTTATTCATTTTGTAGTGGTCTCCAAAATCGTCTGTCTTTGGAAGTTCAGCAGAGGATGGAATGTTGAACGTCTGAGATCATAACAAGGTACATGGCTTATTTTATTGTATACTCCTTTTGTTTAGTACTTAAAGGTGGCCATTGTCTTATTTGGGCCAAGTGGAAGTGTTAGCTAAACGGGTTGAAAGTTGCATTAAGTCTTGTAGTCTCATAAGTCAGAAGTTGACGTTATCTTATACTAAGATTTAGAGTATTGTTGCAGCTATATTATTTTCGTGATCATTGTAATACATTAATCTATACTACTATATAATGCGTTTGGGACTACTCTATAATTAGAAAGGCTTAAAATTCAGACTTTTTTCTTGCTTATTATGGAAAGATTTCAAAATTAATTAGTTAGGAAGCAAGTTGGTTAGGAAGTTTGTTAGGAAGCGGTTGGTTGTTCAAACAAAAATTATGTGGCTTAACTATCTCTAATATTTCAACTTATAAAGCATGAATACAACTAAACGTGTAACCAAATAACGCAAAATATAATCACACGGTACCCGCCGCTGCATTGCGCGGGTACCGTTCTAGTTTCTATAAAAAGATAAAATGATAAACAAAAAAAGTGTTTGCGGCTGGGTTATTACACAAAAAAGTTACTAAAGTTTCCCAAAAATTTGTCCTAAGTTACTAAAGTTTCATTTTCTTCACCCAGGTTACTGAACTTTGAAACTTTATTCACTCAGGTTACTGAACTTATAAAAATATACATTCAAGTTACTGAACTTTGACACTTTGTTCAATCAGTTTACTGAACTTATCAAAAAATATACGTTCGGGTTACTCGGACTAACACTGAATTTATCGAAGTGTATGCTCCCAAAAATTCAGTAACCTAAGTGAACAAAAAGAAACTATAGTAACATAGGATAAAATTTTGAGAAACTTTAATAACTTTTCTGTATAATAACCCGTTTGCGGCTTAACACAACTTCACCTGGCTCATTTTGACCTATACAAAAATTTGCCTGTTTCAACTTTAATCTATATTTGACCCGTTACCATCCCATCCATGATTCATCCCCACATCTTGCCACCTTTAATGTTACCTTATTTTCTTCTTTTGCTCATCATTTAAAGCATTTTTGTTCTTGACCACATTGGTGAATCTTCTGGTCCAGCCTCAAAAGCTGCACAGGGCTTATTATTCCACCACTCTGGGCACATGTACAAAGATCATCACTTGCATATTTTGTTTTGTTTTTGTTTTTTTTTTTGGTGAAAAATGGTTATCTGATTTCGGTTATTTCTATAAGATAATCATTCTCAAAGTATTGTGCCAAGCACCCCCTAGGAACATGATTGTTTGGACACTTGAATTTATCCAAATCATTAGATTATTATCTATGTTTTTCTTCTTGAATAACTCACTAGATGTGCAATAGTTTCATCCTTTCTAGAACTTTTTGTTTTTTAGATTGTTGATGTTTTTATTGCATTAATTTACATATAGGTACCTTGGAGTGACGAACGTTCATTAGAGAACAAAGAGCTAAATTCCAACATTGGTGCATGGTTTACATTGTAGCGTGATTGATCCCAGATAATTTTGTTTAGTTATATTGAAATATACTGTTTTTCTTTATAGTTGAATTCTAGTGTTTCAAGGATTTATGTTTTGATGAGTTGAAGTATTATCTTAATTTACTTGTTGATTTCGACGTTTTTAGTATATTTAAATCACTTTATGTATATATTTGTTGCATTTATATTTCTTTATTTTGGTAAGTCAAATTGTAGATTATGGAATTTCAAAAAATTGGAAAATTTCAAAAACATTCTAAAAAATATAAAATAAAAGAGATGTACAAAAAGACAGGTTTTGATATAAAAACATATCTTTTTACTCTATATAAAGACAGATTGGATGTTTCTATAAAGACATGTTTTTGGAGAACCAGTGTCAATGTCCAATAAAAACATGTGTGTTTACTATACTATGGAGACCGATTTTTAGCAGAAAACAGGTGTCGATGCTTCTAACAGAGACAGGTTGCAAAACCGGTTTCTATATGTTTCGATCATGGAGATTGATGAGGCGAAAAGTGTACCGCTTTTAAGGGGTCATTTAAGCCCGAATTCGTGATTATTTAATCAAATATTGCCCTAAATCGTTCCTTTTGTTATTTTAGGTACTTTTGAGGATAAATCTGGAAAAGGAAGCGTTTTGGACGTTTTTGGAGCATAAAAGTGAAGAAAACGGCAAAGTCTCAAATTTCTTGCTGGGAACAGTACCTGACGACATCAAGACATTACACATGATGGTGTCAAGAGTGACAAAAGAGGTGGATGTGGAATTTATAACGTGACGGCCCAGAAAAATTTCTTTGTTAATGGCCTGACGGCGTCACCAAGGCCGTCAGGGTCCAAATACTAGTGATGGCCCAAAGCTTATTTCTACATGACGGCGTCAGAAGTGGATCTAGGCAATACGAATTTCAACTTGGCGGCGAGTTGACGGCGTCAGAGGCTAACACATGACGCCGTCAGGATGCTTAGTCTATATATATTTTTCTAATTGTTCATTGTAAAGTGTGGAACAAGTTGTGGATTATCACACACAAACCCTAGGTCGAATTTCCTGCATATTGAAGGGGTTTTAAACCCTTCTTTCTTCCATGTTTTAATAAAGATAAGTTCTCCAATAATCATTCAATATGTCTATGTATTGTTTGATTCTATCTTATGCTTCTCTTTCTTATAACATGTTAGGCTAGGCTTTTATTGTGTTTGCTTAGATGTAGTGAAACCTAGATGTTGATTATTGGTTGATTGTTTGTCTATAATTGTTACGGATGATTGTATTCGATGTTAGGCTTAAGAAAACTGGCAGACTTCCATTGGTAACTTGCTTGAACGTCTTAAGAAACATGATCGGAGGTGTACTACAATTTTTGGTTGTATTTAATGCATAAGTGAATTCTAATGATCCTATGTTAGGAGCTTTTAATCGGCTCGACATAGGAGTGAAGTAGGATCTTATAGAGGTAGGGAATATTGTACACGGCCCTACGACTAGTATTAAGGAATATAACCCGTCATCCATTCAATTGTAACAAGTTAATCAACCGGTAAAAGATATCTAAGGAGTAATGAAATCTAAGTAAACACAACTTTTCTCATTATTGTTTCCACCACATTAGTAAATTAGTTTAATTTTCATTTATTTTATTTTATTTTGATTGCATCTTTAGTTAATTGGGTTAGTTGGCTAGCAACTAATTCCGCCCACTCCTTCAAAACCCGAGATTTTACTTGCTTTCCAAAAAATATAAAAATACAAAAAGAATCATCCCTCACTTCTAGACCTAGTTTAGTAGGCTTTCTAATCCTAGCGACACTATTCCTGAGTTGAACGATCAATCCCCCGGTACTTGTCACTATACTATACTACAACGATCAGGTACACTGCCTGGTGGGGGTTGTAAGCTTCTCAAGATCCCTTGAGAGGTAAAACCTGTTGCGAGGGCGCAATTTCCACGTTTCAGAGATACCCCCTTAAGAGAGTGGTTTCAAAACTACTCTTCATGGGCCATTTTAACCGGTTTCTTTGAGATTTTTTGTAGTAGTGCGATACACTTCATATAAAACTAGCAATAAAATAATTGACAAGCTACTTAATTATCAGGATAGGTCTTCTTGTAGTCACTATTATCTATCTGTGTACGTGTTGCTATTCACTGATTTGTGCTCATTAGTTTAATTTACTGTCTAATAAAACCAAATATGTGCTAGTCTCTCAGACTAAAACCCCTTTGTGTTAAATTAGATTGTAAAACTAACATAGGCTATTAAAATACTGATAGACAAACTAGGCTTAACGTTCCACTCTTAGTGATCGACACTCTGCTTACCACTATATACATATTGATCGGATACACTGTCCGTTAGTGTGTGTGTGTTATATGATAAGTTGGTTAAATATAAATGTAAAACTTGAAATAGGCAATCACCCTATACTACACCGTGACACGCTGCACACATCAAGTTTTTGGCGCCGATGTCGGGGAGTAAATTGTTAAAATTTGTTTATCTGTTAGTATTTTAATTAGGTTTTCTAACTTTTTGATTTTTAGATTTTTTAGATTTTATTTTTACTAACCCTTTTGTTTTGTTTGTTTGCATTCATTGTATATTTTGCATATTTTCTGTTTTTGTGTGTTTTGTTTGTTTTTCTGCATAACTGATGTCGTTTTATTCTGCTGATACAAACGATACGGCACATCTATTTTCCAGATACGGCGTATGGCGTTTTAATTTTTATATACAGTGCATTAATAATTCGAGTACGGCGCATCTATCTTTTAGATACGACGTATTTAGTTTTTAATCAGAAATTTTTTAAAACCCTAACCGACATACGACGCATTTAATTTATTAATTGCGACGTATTGATTTTCTGAATAAAAGTTTGATTTATTTTTAACGATTAAGATACTGCGCATCCTATTCTTAGGATACGTCGCATCGTCAGCAGATATCAGCAATTTTTATTTTACTTTGATTGTTTCACTCTTCTTTTGCACGAGTAAGTTTTATTTTCAAAATAATGGATGACTCAAGCATCATTATGGAAGATTACATTCTGAACCTAACTGGAGAAGCTTGTTGGAATGATCAAATCTTCGATAACTAGAAACTCACATTAAAAGGTAAGACTAGGAGAAAACTCAATGCAGATAACATTTAGTATCTTCAATTATTTTAAATTAAATTTCCAGCTATCATATATGATGATTCACTCTGCTATAAGGAAAGTCCTTTACAAAACCCTTCACAAATATTTAATGATAAATGTGAATTATCTTTACCTAATACTGATTATTGCATGTACATGTCTGAAAATAAAATTTTTAAGAAACGGTTTGCCAAAAAGGAGAAGTTTGATATATTAAAAATTGATACAAACCTCTTTTCTTATGAATTACCTAAATTTGAAACACCAAAATCCACAACAGAAGTTATGATTTCGGTAAAGATTACTTAGACATTGTTCTATGCAATACAATATCTCTTGATTATAATCACAATTTTGATAAGCTTAAAATGTTATTTGTTTCTAACCACGAAATAAATTATTATTCACTAAACAATGAGATTATAATTCATATTAAAACGGTTATACCTATTATGCTTATGTTGAATTTATATATACCGTATGGTATACCGTTTTGTTAGCATTAAAATATTTATATATAGAAATGATGGTCATTCTCATATTGTAACTTTGTGTCGTTTGTTAAGATTAGTAATAGTTTAGTCATTGGGCATTGGACTTGGCAAGCTAATATGTCATGTGCTATGTTTCATAAGCCTTGTTATCTAAACCATGTAACCAAGTCCAAGCCCAAGTCCATTAGAAAGCCCATGAGGCCTTTCTCTCTAACTATATAAGGTACCTTACCTCTCATTTGTAAGGTGTGCTTGTGTGTGTATTGTGTGTGTTTTAATAAAAGTTCTCTTCATCTATTATTACTCTTTTTCATATAATCTAACGCCACACATATCTCATCAAGTCACCATCTTTCCTTCTTCTAGTGCTTATATTTGTGTTAAAGTTGATATATCTAAGGTCCTACAAGTGGTATCAATCGCCTAACAATGATTTAGGAGTGTTTTTATCAAGTTTTTTGTTAAAAAGTTGCATTTTTCATTCATTTGTGCACTTTTTCTTCAAAAAGTTTCGATTTTTACAAGTTTTGGTGTTAAAGTTGTTGTTTTTATTGAAGTTTTAGTGATTCTAAGTGTTTTGGGAAAGATTTGATCATTAGAAACAAGTGAAAAAGGAGTTTTTGGGTGAAAAAAATCGTATTTTTGAAGTTTTCTGGTCATCCTACGCGTAAGTTGGGTGTATAGTACAAGTTACAGCTGTCTACAGTACTATCTGCGCGTAAGTTGAGGTCAAAACCCTTTTTCTACGCGTAACTCTAGTCAAAACCCTCTTCTTACGCATAAGATTGATTTTCTACGCGTAAGTTGAAGTCTACGCACAAGATCCTACGCTTAAGTTCAGTTTCTACGCAGAAGTTTGTTCTTACGCATAAGATTAAATCTTACGCGTAAGTTTCAGAAATCTACGCATAAGTTTCTTCAAAGGTCTTCTCTTAGTGCATCGGTGACTCAGTACGTCCCTGACTTGGATAAGTTTGTGGAATACTTCGACACGGGATATCTTTCAAGCTTGGATAAGTTTGAGAGATCATTTTGGTTTGTAAACCTTACGCGAAAAAAAAATCTTACGCATAAGCTAAACCTTACGCGTAACATATCTTACGCATAAACACTAAGCTTACGCATAAACTACTAATCTTACGCATAAGTATTTTTCTTACGCATAAGTTTACTGTTTACGCATAACTTGTTGTTTACGCCTAACATTCGTTCTACGCATAAGTTTCTGTCTACGCGTAAGATTCACTGTTTACGCATAAGATCAAGGTTTACGCGCAAGTTTTTGACTTTTGACAACCAAACTTCAAACGGCCATAACTTTTGAACCGTAACTCCGTTTTCGACGAATCAGCTGTCAAAACGACCGTAAGACCGAGAAGAAGGACACGTTGAATAACCTAAAGATCATTCAAGCCAAGCTTCGAGGCCCAAATCCACTCCGAACGGAAGTTATTGAGGTTTTAAGGTTTCAGATCAAATTTTTCACCATAAAAACTTGCATCAACTTACACTAAACACAACTCCTACTTCGTTGGAACGATCCAAGAATCAACTTTATCAATCTACACTTCATCAATGGCAACTCAGCAAGACATTCATGCTGCCGGTGCGGAAAACCGACCTCCAATGCTTGAAAAAGGTGGATATCTCCCATGGACAAGCCGCATGCTTCGTTACATCAAAACAAAGCCTGATGGTAAATTAATGATCAACTCCATTACAAATGGTCCATTCAAGCCAAGACAAGTTCAAATTGAAGGTAATCCAAATACAACACCTCCTACTCAACCATTCGTGCGTGAACAAACAGAAGCAGATTACACAGAGGAAGACAAGAAGCAGATCGCCGCGGATGATATGGCAATGCATTTAATCCAACTTGGATTACCACGGGAGATCTTTGCTGCAGTCGACAGCTGTGAAACTGCTTATGCTATGTGGGAACATGTTAGAAGGATATGTCATGGAACAGAAATTGGACAACAGGACGTTGAGAACAAACTTCTTACTGAATGGGAGAATTTCACATCCACTAAAGGTGAACAGATTGAATCATACTACACAAGGTTTTGCACTTTGATGAATGAGTTAATCAGAAACAAGTTGACACCTCAAACAATTGCAACAAACATCAAATTCATCAATAACCTTCCAGAAGAATGGGGTCGTTATGTTACAATTGTCAATCAAACAAAGGACTTACATAAGGTGAATTATGATCAACTCTATGACTTTTTGAAGCAAAACCAAGCTGAGGCTAATGAAGTAAGGAAAGAAAGATTGGCAAAGAATCATGATCCTCTCGCATTAATTGCTACTACACCAACACCGCTACCAGTGAACACACAACAACCATCATCATCTTCCACTCACAACTACATGCAACCTTCATACATTCAACAAACAACACCGGTCTACCAACAACAGTTCTACCCACAGCAACAACAAGATGCTATTCTACAACAGCAATACCAACAATTCCAAGAACCAGAATTCACTGAAAATGATGAAGCTACTGCAGCATTGACCCAAGCGTTTGCTTTTCTGTCTAAGGCATTCCAAGGACGTTATTCTACACCAACAAACAACAACCAAAGGATTTCATTGAACACTCGCAACAAGCAGATTGCTCAGCCGAGTTTCAATATGGGCAACGGAGGCCAAATGGTTGGAGTTTATGGGAATCAGCAAGGATATGCTACTGGAATTAACATGGGGAATCAGAGTATGCTGAATGCAGGGAATCAGAATACAGGAAATCAGTATGGTCAGTATGCAGGGAATCAGTTGTGTCAGTTTGTTGGAAATCAGAGGGGTCAGAATGTTGGTAATCAGGCGATGGGTAATCAGAATAGAAATGTTGCAGCTCCAGTAGTTGGGAATTTGGGAAATGTGAATCAGGGTAATCCGGTTAAGTGTTTCAACTGTCAGGGTGTAGGTCATATGGCAAGGAACTGTCCCACTAAGCCGAACAAGAAAGATCTCGAGTACTTGCAGAAAGCAGTGATGTTGGCACAAAAGGTTCAGGCAGGGTTTCAGTTAAACGCAGAGGAGAATGATTTTATGGCTCTTATGGATGACATGGAAGATAGAGAGGATATCGATGCAAACTGCATATTCATGGCGAATCTTCAGGAAGCTAAGTATGACACGGATTCTGACACACTTCCTGTTTATGACACCAATGCACCATCTGAGGTATCAAATTTCAACACATGTCACAATAATGATATATTTGATATGTCTCCTCATGAGGAACATCATTTTGAGAAGCAAGCACCCACTTATGATACATACCTGGACACGCCAAGTAGTAGCAATACTCCTTCAGTAACTCCAGATGTGAATCATAATGGAGGCTTCGTTTCACAGCATGCTGAGAATGATGAGGAAACACGTGCTTTATTTGAATCATTATTGAATAATTGTCGTATTGAAATTGAGAATGTGAAAAAGGTCAATCGCGATGTTAAGGCCGCGAATGTTAAATTGACCGCTGAGCTTGAGAGTTACAAAGAAAACGTTAAAGCTTTTGAATTTCATAACAAAAGATTGTCTGAATTAGAAACTGGTTATCAAAATTCCATTTCAAGGGAAAAACAATTGCAACTCAAGTTTGATACACTTGATGTTAATTCTTTCAAAAAGATAAAATCTTTAAACGCGGAAATTTCTGATTTACAAAACCAACTTTCAAAACAAAAATCAGCTTATACCAATCTTGAAAAAGAAAGGGACGAGCTGAAAAAGGACTTTGCAAAGAATGAAGACAAACTTTTGGCCGAAATCGTAGAGTCAGAACACATGATTGCACATTTAGAAGAATTAGTGGTTAAGTCGGGTCAGTCAAGTCAAACAATGAAAATGATTTCAAATCAAACTAATCCGATTTACCATACGAAACATAAAGTGGCTCTTGGTAACAACACCCCCAGTAATCTCAAGAAAGCTCAGCAAGAACAGAATGTTTTGTATAATGGTAATATGATTTACACCAAACATGATCCTCCCGTCGTTCGGGATTCTGTGCAAACGATAGAACATGTCGAAGAGAGCATTACTAAAATGAAACAAAAGGATTTGAAACCCATTGATTACAACAAATTGAACAAACTTTCGGGAATTACTTTTGTTCCACAAAAAGAACCATCTGTGTTTTCCATAAAACGACCATTCTCAAAAATGTTTTCTAAGAAAGTAATTGTTTTCAAATCTCTTTCAGAAATGGAACAAATTTCTTCTAACAACACTTTTAATACAAGTGAGGCTAGAGAAATTTTTGATGACGTTAAAAAGAGAATTCAAGAACTTCAAAATATTGTTGCTTCTAAAACTACAATCAATATTAACAACTGGCATTCTAGTTTTCATATTGAGCAGAAAAAAGTTTTTGAAAACGAAATTACTATCCCACTGAATAACATCAGTGCGAGGGTAATCCATTTTGAACAAGCTTTCTTAAAAGAAACGGCCGACTTTATCAAGGACCACAAATCCCTGGTAAACAAAGCTAATGATACTCGTGAAAACATGAATGTTTTGGAAAACCTAAATGATTCTCTCTTCGAAGCTGTTATGACCACTGACATTATGTCCATCATTTTACAAACATATTCTGTTCAAGACGATGAAAGACTGAGAGCTGAGACCTCCGAAATTGTTTCAAAATATGAAAATGCTCTTATAAAGCTTGAAAAAGAAAATGTGTCATATTTGAAACAACTTGATCGAAAAAAGAAAGAATGCAAGTATGACAAATTGTCGTATGAGCGTGCCTTAAAGAATATGAAAGAGCAAAATGATCATTTGAGGGCTCAGCTTGAAAGTCAAAAAGGAAAGGGTGAGGAAACTAAGTTTGCAAAACCATTGACTTCGGAAAAACCAAATGTTTCAAACACGGTTCAAAAACCAAAGATGTCAATTTCAAGGTTTGCTCCAAAAGTCGATGAGAAAAAGAATTTGACAAAACCAGTCACTCCAACACCCTTGCCCAAGAAAAGTGAAAATGATAAGATTGTTGATAAAGGAAAAGCGATTGTCGAAACACCAAAAGTGATAGCACCTGGCCTTTTTAGGATTAGTCCCACTAATGCGTCTGCCTCAACATCTAAGACAAATGACAAGTGCATAAAGGCTAATTCTAAAGAATCTAGGGATGCTAAAACGGACAACAATATAAATCCTAATGCGTGTGCCTTACCTTCTACAGGATTAGAAAGCCCCTCTAGGAGCAGCAGACTAAAGCCTAGGAGCAATACAAGGAACAATAGAGTCTCGTCTGCCTCTACGAGTAGTAGCAAGAATAAAGTTGAAGAAGTAGAAGAACACCCTAGGAATTTATCGCTTTGTAATAAGAAACATGATTCATCTGAATGTAATGTCGAAAGTACTGGTTCTAATGCATGTAATGACTCTGTTTGTTTAATATGCAAGAAATGTTTAATTAATGATGTTCACGATGAATGTGTTTCTAAGAATGTGAATGTTACGCCTAAACAGAAGTATGTTCCAAAGGGAACTAGTGCTAGATCTAGATCTATAGAAAGATTAGTTGCACGCTTTAGGTCTACCACTAGTAGTCGAATGCCTAGGAACTACCTTAAGTTTTGTATGTGGAAACCTACGGGTAGAGAATTCATTCTTCAGGATGGCAAATTGAAAGTTGTTCAAAATGGACAAGTAGATACCTTCTATGAATGTGATTCAGATTTTACCCCTAACCAAATGGAACCAAATTTCAAACGGTTTCCAAATACAAACTCTTCTGTTCTTGGCAGGTTATCGAAATATGTCTTTGGATCGTCGACTCGGGTTGCTCCAAGCATATGACCGGGAATTTAAAGCTGCTGATCAATTTCGTCTGGAAATTCATGGGAACTGTACGCTTTGGAAATGATCATGTAGCAGCTATTCAGGGTTATGGAGATCTTCGATTTGAGAATTTTTTGATCACTCGAGTTTACTACGTCGAAGGGTTGGGACACAACTTGTTTTCAGTTGGGCAGTTTTGTGATGCAGATTTAGAAGTTGCATTCAGGAGAAACACGGTTTTTATAAGAAATTTGGTTGGTGATGACCTTTTAACTGGTAATCGTGGTACAAATTTGTATGCTATCGACATCAACCAAATGGCTTCTACATCACCAATTTGTCTTATGACAAGGGCAACCGAAACTAAGTCCTGGCTGTGGCATAGACGTTTATCCCATCTCAACTTCGACACGATCAACAAGTTAGCCAAAGACAACATCGTCACCGGTCTTCCTAAGTTCAAATACACCAAGGAACACCTATGTCCATCATGCGAACAAGGAAAAAGCAAAAGAGCATCATATAAACCCAAAACCGTGCCTAGTTCGGAAGCAAGGTTACATATGTTGCACATGGACTTATGTGGCCCAATGAGAGTTGAAAGCTTTAATGGGAAGAAGTATATTCTTGTTATTGTTGATGATTATTCAAGATATACTTGGGTAAAGTTTTTGAGATCAAAAGACGAAGCACCAGGTACCATCATCACCTTTCTGAAGCGTATCCAAGTTCTACTTCAAGCTCTAGTAAGGATTGTAAGAACAGATAATGGCACAGAATTCACAAATCAGGAGTTAAGAACCTATTTTGAAGATGTTGGAATCACTCACCAAACATCAGTTGTTAGAACTCCACAGCAGAATGGGGTAGTTGAAAGAAGAAATAGAACTCTTGTGGAAGCTGCTCGCACAATGCTGATTTTTTCTAGTGCACCACTATTCTTATGGGCAGATGCTGTAGCCACTGCTTGTTTTACTCAAAACCGATCCCTAGTCCATCCGAGATTCAATAAAACCCCATATGAGCTAGTGAACAACCGTAAACCTGACATCTCTTACCTTCACGTGTTTGGCGCTTTGTGCTATCCGACGAATGACAGAGAAGATCTAGGGAAGTTAAAAGCTAAGGGTGATATTGGAATCTTCATTGGATATTCAGAAAACTCGAGGGCGTTCAGGGTGTATAATAGAAGAACAAAAAGGATAATGGAGACGATGAATGTGAAGTTTGACGAGATTTCACAAATGGCTTCTGAGAGATACGCTCTAGAACCCACGCTTAATCCAATGGCTTCTAATCAAAACGGATTAGGACCCGCACCAAACATGCAGACTTCTGGACACATCAGTTCAGGACTCGTACCTCAAGGAGCTCAGTCAACAAACACGGATAAACCTTCAGAACAAGAACTGGAAAACTTCTTCGAATTAATGTTTGATGAATATTATGGTGGAACTTCGACTAATGCATCTCAACAACATTTCGCTGCACCCGCTCAAAACCATCAACCACCACCACCATCACAAGATGCATCCACCACAATCGAAGCTGAAGCACCAACCACATCAACATCATCTACATCTACTCAAGCAACTCCAGTACTTGAAACTGTTCTACCAAACATTGATGAGCAAAACCAAAACACAAATTTTCAAGAAGAACCAACAAATAATTCAAACGATGTTGCGTTAGAAGAAGAAGAAGAAGTATTTGAAAACCCGTTTGCATCAGACTCTGCTGAATCTTCTTCAAGGTTACAAGAACCATCTAACACACATTCGTTCAACCAAAGGTACCCTTCTACGTTTCAATGGACAAAAGACCATCCGTTAGTACATGTTATTGGTGATCCTTCAATGCCAGTTCAGACGAGGAGACAACTTGCCACCGATCTCGAATTGTGCATTTACATTTGCTCAATAAGCACCAAAGTACCTAAGAACATTCGGGAAGCAATGGCAGAAAACCCACGGATTGAAGCGATGCAGGAGGAATTTCTTCAATACCTGTTACATGACAGTTGGGAACTTGTTGAACGACCACTTGATAAACGAGTTCTTGATCTCAAGATGTTGTGGAAGAACAAACTGGATGAGGAAATGACTGTCATTCGCAACAAAGCTCGTCTCGTGGCTAAAGGATATCCACAAGAAGAAGGGATAGATTTCGAAGAATCATTCGCGCCTGTAGCTAGACTAGAAGCAGTCTGGATTTTCTTAGCCTATGCCGCTCACAAAAATATCACAGTCTATCAGATGGATATTAAGACTGCCTTCTTAAATGGAACTCTGAAAGAAGAAGTGTATGTGAGTCAGCCAGAGGGATTCATCGACAGAGATCATCCAGACTACGTCTACAAGCTTAAGAAAGCAATTTATGGCTTAAAACAAGCTCCAAGAGCGTGGTATGACGAACTATCATCTTTCTTGCTCAAAAACAATTTCTCAAAAGGAACGGTTGATGACACCTTGTTTATCAAAAAGTTCAAAGATGACATTTTGATCGTTCAAATTTACGTGGATGACATTATTTTTGGATCAACCAATCCTAACCATTCAAAACATTTTGAAAATCTCATGAAAAGTAAATTTGAAATTTCCATGATGGGGGAACTAAAATTCTTTCTTGGTTTACAAATCCATCAATCCCCTCGTGGTATTTTTATCAATCAAGCTAAATATACAATAGAGATTTTGAAAAAACATGGAATGGAAAACTGTGACTCTGTTGGTACACCAATGGTCACTTCACCAAAAATAGGTGCTGATTTGTCTGGAAAACCCATCGATCCGAAAAAATATCGGAGCATGATCGGTTCTCTCATGTACCTAACTGCTAGTCGACCTGATATTCAATTTGCTGTATGTTTATTAGCACGGTTTCAGGCAAAGCCTACCGAACTTCACCTCAAAGAGGTTAAAAGGATCTTTCGGTACCTACGAAGCACCATTAACATGGGACTTTGGTATCCGAAGGATTCGGAGTTCAATCTAACAGCATTTTCAGATGCAGACCATGCTGGTGATCAAGTTACAACAAAGAGTACATCAGGTGGAGCACAATTTTTAGGTGAAAAGCTTGTAAGCTGGTCGTCAAAGAAACAGGATTGTACTGCGCTATCAACCGCCGAAGCCGAGTATGTGTCTCTATCTGCGTGTTGTGCCCAAGTTCTTTGGATGCGGACACAGCTCACAGATTATGGCTTTACTTTTGACAGAATACCTATGTATTGTGACTCAAAAAGTGCCATAGCCATCTCGTGCAATCCCGTACATCACTCTAAGACGAAGCATATCAAAGTCCGCTACCATTTCATCAAAGAACACGTGGAAGAGGGTACTGTTGAATTATTTTTCGTTAAGACTGATTATCAACTCGCCGATCTATTTACTAAAGCCCTTCCAAAAGAACGGTTTGACTATTTAGTTCGACGAATTGGCATGCGAAGCCTAACTCCTGAGGAGCTAGAACGTCTTCTCGAATCTTCTTGAAAAATGTTTCAAAATCGCTTCGCTGTAAATATTTTTGAAAAACAAAATACAAAATTTGAAAAACCAACAAAAACAAAATACAAAAATATAAAATTTCAAAAAATCCAAAAACAATATAAAATCAAAAAATCCAAAAATATTCTTCTCACGACATGTCTCTCGTATAAATCAATATTCTGTACGTTTCTAGAAATGTCATTCAACAATGATACGGACATGTACAGATGCTTGAGCGGGAGTTCTTTTTTAATGTTTTTCTAAAACATGTCGTTTCTCAAAAGTTTCTTCACAATGGCTTTCGTATACATCAGTACGAAACCCGTACGTTAAATGATGACTTCTGATTATATTTCAAATCAAGGACTCGTACGTTCAATGACGAACTCTTTTTCAAAAAGTTCGAGTCTAAACAAACGAAAAAGATTTCAAGCATAAACTCGTTTTCCAACAAAATTCTTGAGCACTTTTTCAAGATTGTTCAAAAGATTTCTCAAAATCTCTCAAAATTAGTGCTCAAGATAACTCCCTCAAAACCCTTAATTAATTTTAAATATGCTATCATTAAGGGGGAGTACAAAAAGAAAAATGTTCCAAATTCATGCAGAATCTGTCTTTCTCTCCAACAGCTTTTTCTTAATCTGTTGATATCAAAAATATCACGATATGCTATTTTTGTGGAGGAGAAGACATGATTAAATGTGATCAAAGATGTTTAAAGTTTGTGACGGAATCTCAAAAGAGCTCGACTCAGAAAGTACCAATGAATTGACGAAGCTTAAAATGTTAGTAATAAAAAAGACTTATCCTGGACGGGTAATAATTTCAAGCTAGTCTAACTAGTGATGTAAGCGTGTCTCGAATAGGACTTGTCTGAGTAGAATGTACCGTATCGAGAGACTTTCTTTGGACTTGACCAGGACGGGTAATAATTTCAAGCTAGTCTAACTAGTGATGTAAGCGTGTCTCGAATCGGTCATGTTCGCTGAAAGTGGATCAATTCAAAAAGTGCAAACTCCTCACACATGTGCAAATTTCTTAAATATTCATGAGCACATGTAAAGGGGGAGTCCTTCAAAAGAAATGCAAAACTCTCGAAGTGTCAACAATGTGTTTTATTATCATAAACACTTTGAGAGATTTTTCATATGAATGGTTTTATGGTAACAATAGGATAGTCATGGAGTTATAAGGTGACTAAGGTTAGGAAAAACCGTCCTATGATCCGCCAGAGCCGGAGGGATCTACCCAAGGACAAATCCAATAGATTAGAATTAGAAGTCCTTAGGTATGATTGAAAAAAGGAGAAATGAGAAAGGAGAAAGAAGGGGTTGAAGAATTAAAAAGAAAAGTTATGAAAAAGGGTGAAAAGAAATAGCCCTCCAAATGTTCAACCTTAAGGTAGACACCGGGTACAATTCATATGCTACTGGTTGTTACTAAGGTGACACCGGTATTGAAGACAAAGACGTCATGGACCCAGTGACGCACTGCACTAAACCTTCTTAACCACTCGGGTATCTCTTAAAAGGTACTTGTTTCATTCTCACGGGGAACCGGTGTAATCTATCGACCTGTCTCTTAGAGATGGTTGATATTGAAGCAGGAGACCTCTCCCTAATCTCCACATAGGAAACCAAATGTGCACTTATCGAGTCTAGAGCCCCGAGATTCATCAAAAGATCTCATAGGAACACATGATATTTCTACACTGGTTGTTCATCATTAAGGACGCTAGATGTAAACTTTAGAGTCCTACGCAGATCTTAACAATCTGCCAGAACATTTATGAGAGGATTCACTTTCGTGATTATCAATGATTGAATGGAAATTCCTGCCAGGGTCAACATCAAACAGCCCTGACAGCAGGTCACTTCGGTAATTCTTTATGGGTTACGCTTAGTGTTCGCGGTGGTTTCAAACGGTCTACAGTCGTGGAGTGATCCCCAGCGACTCACCCAATCATTGAGCTACTTAGTAGGTCTCGTAAGCTCTCTCGAGAGTATCTGACATGGGAACGGCCTTGGTAAGGGTTAGAAGGAGTCTTCACACTATGCTGTTGATGATCTCTAATTCTTATCTGTAAGTACCGGATGTTTTATTGCTAACTGTTTATATGCAGGGACACTTCATCTCCGTGGCGACAGATTCCACGTGCTCATACATACATCTGGAAGTTAAAGAAAGCTCCCTCAAAGATCTATACAACACAAAGTTCAAAGAAAGATTCTACGCCAAAAAGAATAATCTACAAAGTATAAAGACTAAGGATCAAAGTGAAAGAAAGGGAACTACGTGCATATGAATATCAAAGTCCAAAGATGTATGAGCATGTTGGAATGGCGAACAACCACCACAGACGCAGAAGTGACGAATGGCAGATAACTCCACATCACAAAGGAACAAAGAACAATGAAAAATCAGTTATCAAAGATCACAAAGCATGAAGGAACAAAGACTAAAGACTATTCTACAACGACACTTAAAGTTAAAGACAAAGAACACGGAAGACCCACTCACGTGGAGCATCATTCGAATGACCATCCCTTAGGGGGAGATTGTTAGCATTAAAATATTTATATATAGAAGTGATGGTCATTCTCATATTGTAACTTTGTGTCGTTTGTTAAGATTAGTAATAGTTTAGTCATTGGGCATTGGACTTGGCAAACTAATATGTCATGTGCTATGTTTCATAAGCCTTGTTATCTAAACCATGTAACCAAGTCCAAGCCCAAGTCCATTAGAAAGCCCATGAGGCCTTTCTCTCTAACTATATAAGGCACCTTACCTCTCATTTGTAAGGTGTGCTTGTGTGTCTATTGTGTGTGTTTTAATAAAAGTTCTCTTCATCTATTATTACTCTTTTTCATATAATCTAACGCCACACATATCTCATCAAGTCACCATCTTTCCTTCTTCTAGTGCTTATATTTGTGTTAAAGTTGATATATCTAAGGTCCTACACGTTTGACCCCAAATTGGTGTATAAGGAAAAGTGTTGCAGAGGCCAAGGTACGTTCCCTATTTAAATTTTGTTCACTGGCACAACAATACGGCGCATTTCAGTATTCTAAACGTCGTATCTCTGACTTATTAAAACTTATTGACCAGTCAACGAATTTAGATAAATACGGCGCATCACAATTATGTAATACGCCGCATTGAATTTACCCTATATAAACAGAGAGGATGCGCCGGATTTCGATTTATTACCAAATGTTTACACATAGTAAAACGCGCATCCCTCGATTAATTTTCCAAAGATTTCAATCAAGACCATTGAATCATTTTCCAAGGTCAATTACTTGCTAAATTGAGGTACCAATTGCATCTGTAAGTGGTTCATATGGCCACATAAGTTTTCCCTATGCGGCGAATTGAATATTTTTACCTAATAATTATTCTTGACCTTGTTACACCGTTGATGCGTGGGAATCGCAACAGGCTTTACCTCTCGAGGGATCTCGAGAAGCTTACAACCCCCACCAGGCAGTGTACCTGATCGTTGTAGTATAGTATAGTGACAAGTACCGGGGGATTGATCGTTCAGCTTAGGAATAGTGTCGCTAGGATTAGAAAGCCTAATTACTAGTTCTAAAGGTGAGGGATGATTATTTTTGTATTTTTATATTTTTTAGAAAGCAATTAAAATCTCGGGTTTTAGAAGAGTGGGCGGAATTAGTTGCTATTCAACTAATCCAAAACTAAGATGCAATCAAAATAAAATACTAAAAATGAAAATAAACTAAATTATACTATAGTTGTGAGCAGTAATTGGAGAAAATGTGTTTACTTAGATTTCACTACTCCCTAGATATCTTTTACACGTTAATTACTTGTTATAATTGCATGGATGACGGATCGTATTCCTTAATACCATTCATGGGGTGGCATACATAACTCCCCAATTCTATGAGCTCTTATCTCCTCCTACACCATGCCCAGCACAACTACAAGGATTGTAAACAGTGGCTAATGCATTAAATACAACCAATAAAGACCTAGTACGCCTCGGTTCATGTTTCTTAAGACGTTCAAGCATGTTACCATTTGGAGATCTGCCAGTTTTCTTAAGCCTAACATATAAATCATTCATCCAAGACAAGAATAAACAAGTAATCAACACATAATCAATATCTAGGTTTCATTAGATCTAAGCAAACACAAAAGAGATCTAGCCTAGCATAATGGAATTGAGACAAGAACAAGATATAGACAACCAACACATAGACATATTGATTGAATTAGAAGAACACTTATCTCAATTACAATGTAAGGTATCAAGGGTTTGGAACCCTTGAAAAACCTGTAAAAGTTGCACCAAAATCGTCTTTAGGGTTTCTCCAAAACTTCTCTCTTAAATGTGAAAAACTAGAAAACTACATATAGGAAAATAGGGGTGACGGCGTCAAGACAAACAATGTGACGCCGTCACCTCGCTGCCAAATACTTCCTCGGACGGCCTTGATCTACTTCTGACGCCGTCAAGGCCTAGGCCGTCACACAAATTACTCTTGATGCCCTGTGTGTGACGGCGTCATCAACTACGGATTTTAATTCTTGGGGTTTTGACGCCGTCAGGAAAACTCTTGACGCCTTCATGAACTACGGATTTTAATTCTTGAGGTTTGACGCCGTCAGGGAATTACTCTTGACGCCGTCACCTACTGTTCCCAGCATGGAAAATTGAGACTTTGCCGTTTTCTTCACTTTTATGCTCCAAAAACGTCCAAAATGGCTTCTTTACCAGAATTCACTCTCCAAGTACCTAAAATCACAAAAGGAACGATTTAGGGCAATATTTGATCAAATAAATTCGGATTCGGGCTTAAATGACCCCCTAAAAACGGATAATTTTTTGCCTCATCAACCGTTTCTCAACTTTTAGATATGGAGTAAAGTCATTGCGCCGCATCTTCCTTGTCAACTACTAATATTCTTTGTTTTTGAGAATGGAATTACTCGTTGCAGCACGAAGGCATGCGTGGCTACGTTTTGAGTTAATGGAGTTGACTCAAGGTGCTGAGGATGATTAACTCATGAGACTAAGGAAATTTTACCAAAGGAAGGTATTTAGTGTGCCTGTTCTTGACTTTGCGAGTGTAGGGCAGGTAGATGGGGAAATGCTTCAGCTAGATTGCATGATAGGGTATAAACAAATGACGATGATGCGAAGAAGGGAATCGAGTGTCCATACCTAATGATGAAAGGATTCCACAATGGTGTACTCAATTTGGGACCAGAATACGTCCGTGATGAAGTAATTAGCAACTATATCACGCACGGACATGTGGGGATCAATCGAACGAAATAGGAGCTGAACGTGAGTCTAACTTGAAGACTCTGGAATAAATAAAAGTGCTCACCGGGAGACAACCCGGATCAATCCTTTACTGTTTTTCTGTGTCGAGTCTGTCAGATCTACAGTAGATGCGGCGCATCTCATCCAATGGATGCGGCGTATCAACTGAACAGATCATATATTTTATTTTCTGCATTTTATTTTATTTTTAGACTTTAAAACATTCTGTCAGTTTATTTAATGCGGCGCATCGCTGTTTAAGGATGCGACGCATCTTATTCTCTGATTCGTATTAATTTCAGGCTCAATACGGCGCATCCAATCTAATGGATGCGGCGTATCGACTGACCTGATGATTTCTAGAATTTTTAAATTTTCAATTTTAGGTTTTGTTTTCGCTAACTACTAATGAATTACGTGCGAGTAGTTACTTTCTTAATTTAGGTGTGTTATTTGAATGAGGGTATATATACATTTCTGTACTTTCTGTGGAGACATCATTCATGGAGGCATGAACGCCTTTTCACCCACAAGAAAGTAGATTTTACTTACAAACGCATAATGGAGGATCAAACCGAGCAAATCTCAGGGGAGTTCTCCGTTCTAATTCTTTTTATTTCCTGTTTTTAACTTTTATTACAAACAACGAGGACGTTGTTTAACTTAAGTGGAGGGATGGAGAATTAATACGCTTACTTGTCCTAAAATTTTAAAAATATGCTTAATCTATACTTAATATATCAATTTTTTTTTTTAAATAGCATTTTTTTGTTAAATGTAAGTTGCATAACCGCACACATAACTTTATTTGCTAAAATATTTTTTTGCGTGTGACTAGTAAAATTTAGAACTTGGCTCGCATACTATTTGAGTCCACCATAATGAGCATAATAGTTAATAGGAATGACCTTTCTAACTCGGTAAATTTCTAGGATTGCACCCAAATAGCCTTTATATGTTATGTTTATTAACTAACTACACTGATTAGTTAACCCCCGTGTAAAAACCCTTTGTTAATCTCATTTTTAGAGTAAGATACCCCTAGAATAACCGTCAGAGTCATTCCTTTCGTTTCACATACCTTTGTTAATTGTTTCGTTACACCTTAAACCTTAGCCTACCCTATAGATTAATGTCCGTGGTTAGTTGCTTTAAGATAAAGTGTGTTTCCTTGCGTTACCTGTGTTCGTGTGCATCAATTCATTATATATGGTTAGGTCGGGAAATTGCACAATGCAATTGGAGTGAAAGTACATATTGTATAATTTTTTGAGTCGTATTATTTTTCGTGTGTTTTCTACTTTCACTATTCCCGTTATTTCTGAAGTTATGAAAAGTATGAAAAATATTATCCAGAGTTATCGTTATAAGTGATGTGAAATTTTACACATCGTAGTTTATTTTTATGTAAAAAAAAAAGAAAAATCGAAAAAAATGAGAAAAGAAAAAGAAAGAAGAAAGTTGGAAGTTTGTTTTAACCAACTATTGTAAAGTTTTGTATTAAGTGGCTGAAATCGCCACTATTTGTTGTTGTATTATATTTATGGATTGATTGGGAGTTGGCTGTTATGGGAACGCCAATTAAGGTTTATTCTTTGATTAAAAGTTTATTGAGTATAATTCGTGTCTACTTAAAGCGTGAATTACAAGTGTCAAAAGCGTGAGTTATTCAATAATATGAGTCTTATTCATGGGATGGTTGGGAAAGTGATTAACCACACTTAGGACTTAATCTATTTGTTTGTTTATTTTTTATTTTACACCAATTTTTATATCCTAAATGTTATCCCTACCCAACCGTATTTTTATATTCGTTGTTAGCTTTCGAGCATCCAGATATAATGATGGCCAAGTAAGAATATTAAATGCGTGAATAAGGTAGTGACCATCCGAGTATTAGATTAATTGGTTAACGCGCTAGCGATCTAGTGTATGAATTGGTGGCCATCTGTTATGCAAATAACGCGCTAGCGATCCAAGGAGTGCGTTAGTGACCATCCGTTAGTTGAAGCGTCGAGGACTCGCGCTAGCGATATACTAAGTTTATGGAGGAGATGTTTGAAAGAAGCTAGGTTCAACCCTTAAGCCTCAAAACCCTTTTTACCGCTTTAGACGTGTCATTCCTTAGCTTTATTGGAGGAGATGCGTATGATTGCCAAGCCTATGATAGAATATTCGTCACAACTAAACAATTAGACGATTAGATCGGTCTTAATTGAAATTTTTAATTTTGTTTCTAACTCGTTAAGTGTTTGGTTGTGCGATTATGATAAAACGAATATGTGCTTAATGATACAAATAAATACTAATACCTTTTATGTAACACCCCCAATTCAATGATGCAGCGGAATTCAAACTGGGTGTTACTCGACGGCACAACAGTCATAATAACAGAAAACGATCTCTAATTGAGTCGTTTTAAAAGATTTATCATTCAAATTATATAAATATCAGAGATTACAAAATGAGGTCCCAGATGGTTCCATGTTTACAAATTACATTAGATGAGTTTTCGAATGATAATAAAATTTATAGCCCTCTTGAATATCTGTGCCTTTCCGTGCCATCCTTGATCATCATGGAATTGAAATACATGCTTAAGAGGTCAACACAAAAGTTGAGTGATATTCATAGAGTTTGTTTAATGGTTGAACACAATATGTTGGTAGTGTGAGCTATAGACTCACACCAATGGTTGGAAAACAAAACAGTTATTATTATTACACTAAGCTTATTACACCAAAACGTTAATGGGTACCAATATCAATCGGCGGAGTTATCCCAGTAGGTACTTTGCCGTCATACCTATGTTTCAAATATTAATTCATTTGTTTGAACTTAGACAATACAAATGGGATTCGTCAATCCCAATAGGCCTATTCACAATATTCGCGCTCACTATTACTAGTAATTAAATGGTTCATAATAAGGGATCTTGGATTGGCAAGGATGGTACTTAGTGATAATAAAATAATGAGGCAAGCATTCAATTGAAAAGCATTGTGTTCAGTTGAAAAATGATAGCATGTATTCCCCCCAAGGGTTTGTAAAACAATTAAGTAATGGAAAGTGGGGCTATGAACTCACCTTAAGTTATGTAGTAAGTAGCGAAAATGATGGTCGAATCGCGAAGGTTTCTACGAGCATCCTATAATAGAATGTTGCGACTTAGGATTGGAGTAAAGAATATGAAGAATTGCCGATATATATCTCGCATTTAGTCCATGATGTAGTACTTAGTATAGTGTAAGTCTTTGAACAAAAATGGTTTGTGAAACATGTATAGTTTGTATATCGCTTACTACCGTTCGGGCCAACATAATTCAGAGATCATGTAGTAAACGTTCGAGGAGCTAGGACACTTTAATTCGTAAATCCACAACTCATCTCGACGGTTTACTTTAATGAACCCCTCACATGAGGCTCCTTACTATTGTAGTATTTGATAACATATATATATATATATACATACATATATATATATATATATATATATATATATATATATATATATATATATATATAAGTTTTTGATCCAAAAAGTTACATGTTCAAATAATTGAATAAACTTAGGAAAGTTTATTTTTGGATGAAGATTGTTATTACAATGAGTTTCTTGAGTCTAGTATGAATATTACTTGTAAAGTTTCATGGTTGTTTTGATGGAGTAGATCCAAATTGGATGTTTATGTTGCCATTAACTCTCTTTAGTTCATCTTTTCGTCTTGGTAAGTTTATATGGTCTTTAGCCATGGCTTTGCCGTGACCTTGGTCGTTGTTACCATGGGCTTGAGACTCAACCTTGGCCTTAGCCATGGTTGTGGTCTTGGCTTTAGGTCATTAGACCTCTTGGTTATAACTAACCATAACCATTATATAGTTACTTGGGTATTTCAAAATAGCTGTCAAGATTTTGAAGAAAAATATCACTCGTTAAGCGTTTTCAGGGCTCGAGCTTCTTAAAACCTGAACGAAAACGTCGTTCCGGACAACTTTTGTGTTTTAACTTTTTGATGAAACGGAACAGAAGGGCCACTTTCAAAATGGTCAGATCGTTAACAGGTTGTTTTAGGCAGTTTCGGCGTTTTGGTTTCGCTAACTTCTTTTGGCCATAACTTTTGACTCATGTACTCGTTTTAGGTGGTTCAAATTGCTATGTTTTCCTTTTTAAGTCCTCTATAACAGTAGGTAAGTGTTTCATATCATGGTTACTCTATTTTGGACGTGGTTCTCAATATAAGTCACTAGTTTTCTTGTTTACTTAATATAAGTTAGCATATATTTACCATAACTTGTTTTACCAATTTTTATACATCATGAGATCAATATAACAAGACATATATAGCATATAGAGCTTATGAAAACATAGTAAGGATGATGAGTATAAGTTTTCTTACAACTTTTGGCCTTGTAAAAGGGAAACATGAACTTGGACAAGAACTATACCCTTCAATCGAAAACCCTAGCTTCTAATCCTTCACCACAACTCTTGTAAACATTGCTAGCCTTGATATAGACCTTGTGAAAAACCTTCTTAGCTCAACCCTACTACCCTTGTGTAGCTCCTAATTCAACCATGGAATCACCAAATAAACACTAGTTTCATGTAGAGAATAACTAGGCCTTGAACTTTGTTGTGTAACTTGTTGCTTGAAGATCAAAAATGAATGGTGATTGGTGGTTTGTGGTGTTCGGTTATGGAGGAGGGATAGGAAGAGATGAGAGTGTTTTCTTGACTTTTCTACTTGTGGTGAAGATTATGTAAGTAAATATCTATGTATTATAACTTATGAAGACTTATGTGCTAAGTTACTACACTTGTAATCATCTAAACTCATCAAGGCTTATCACAAGCCAACAAGGCTTGTGACTTAGCATAAAATTTCGTTCTATGTCTATCTTGGATGACTAGATATGAGTTTTGATATTATCTTACTTTTACGGAGGTAGTTTTGGTCCCGTTATTTGCTAAACTGTAAGTCACAAAGTCATGAAACTTAAAAACCGGGTATCCTAAAAATATGAAACTTGTAGGAATGATTAAACTTGTCAATATACTCCATAATAAAATATAAAATGAGTGGTAGGTTTCATTGGGGTGCTCAAACCCTGCTAAAACTGAAAACACGGGTCTAAAACGCGTAATACGTAAAATGTATAAAAGTTGCGTAAAATTGAGAATAGAAAAATGTAATTTTTCTAATATGATTATAATGAATTAAAATAGCCTATAATGTCTAGACCGGGCTTAGTATAGTGTCGGTTGGTATTTAAGGTGTTTTAGACATATAACCGTAAGCCTAAAAATCAATGAATGATTTATAATATCAAGGAATGATTTTTGGTCAAAGGAGGAGGGAAAAATATGTTGACTTTTCCAAAAATGTGAAAACTCAAATTGTCTTAGAAATGCGGTGCAGGTATAGGCTAAGGTTACGGCTAAGTAAAAGTGCTTAAAAACATAAATTTATGTTTCTCACGGTCCAGGGTCTATTTGGTAACATTTTTCTCAGTCATGATAAATTATCTAATTAATCATGAGTGTATCAAACATTTTTCTGATGCGGGGAAAATTGACGCAGTTGAGTTTCGTTGTGCGTAGGATTTTTAAATGACGTTTTAACCTAAACGTGTAGTTCCTTAATAACTTTCGCGAAAATGATCTGATGAGTGTCAAACTTTTATTTTGCCATTGAAATGATTTATCACATGAGAATATGAAATAAAAATTAAATTTCGGAAAATGAATAGTGAAAGTGAATAGTAAAAATGAATAGTGAAATTTTCGGGAATAGAAGTTAACCTGAAAATGCGAATTGTTACAGTCTCTACCCCTTAAGGGAACTTCGTCCCGAAGTTCTATGTGTGTTATATGTTGGAGTGGTGTCGATGAAGAGGTGTGGTTACTTATGAGGACTAGAGTCTAGAATTACTAGTGATGTAGTTTGATTTGTCTCAGAATACGGTGTGTCAATAGAAATTGATAACATAGTTGAATATCAGTAGAGATCCATATAATAGTCGAATATCAAAGGAAATTGATATAGCAGTCGAATATGAATAGAAATTGATATAGTAGTTGTACAGAAATTGATATAGTTGAATATCAAATAGAAATTGAAATAGTTGTCAAGTATCAATAGCAATTGATATAGTAGTTGAACAGCAATAGCAATTGACATAGGAATCGAATAAATGGAAATTGATATAGTAGTCGAATATCATTAGTAATCGATATAGTAGTCGAATATCAATGGAAATTGGGATAGTAGTTGCAATCATAGCCTAGTAGGTAATCTGTTGTTGTACCTAGTGTTTATTGACTTTATACTTATGTTACTTCGGATACTAATAAGCCCACTTGTTTATAATTCTTTATTTACATAGAGAGGCATCCCAAACAATGTAAATAAAGGAATATAAACTTATGGTTCGGTGATTTACAATTTCTTTATTTAAATGAAAAGGCATCCCAATCCATTCAAATAAGGACATTATAAATCATCCTACTTAAGAATTCCCAACACAACATTCATACTTAGCCCGTGAGTTACAAGGTAATGTATTACGAGATGATACTAGTGTTCCAAAAGTACAAAATGAATATTCAATCTTGTAAAGCTGATGAGGGTGCTTGTGGTGTAACTAAGGATGATTTGAGCTTTAAAAGTGCATCAAGATTTGTTAATGAGCTTGTGGTTGCAACGGTTGTGAAGATAATGATGTGATATGTTGATGAACAAAAGTGTGTAGTGTATGCTTAACATTAATATTGGTAGAGATGTCAAGTTTGCTTTAAAATTTTAAGAGATTTTAAAGGTTTATGACGGAATGGTATCCTTAGGACCTAAACAAGATAGTACTTCTACGGGATGAAGAGAAGAATTGATAACTATCCCAAGATAGTAGTTCGGATTATCTTATAAATAAAAACTTTCAAGAATGAAATTAGATAGTACAAATAAGGTGTTAAGATCTTGCTGAGTGGTAAGGCACTATCGTGTCTCTAGATCGTTTTAAAGTATTCTGGTGGTTTATTGAGTTCAAGTAGGAAATTAATCTGAACATAACCCTAGTACAACTATTCTCAGTATTTGAAAATTTTAAGTCGAATATAGTTAGTCAGACTATGTTCCACTGTCCCTAGGTTAAATATAGGTGACTAGTCTATATTTAGCCAAGGTTCGATAAAATTTTCAAATACCTAAATTAGGTATACTTGTGATATGTCCGTTGCTTTTGAGAAACTGTCCACTAAACAAAGGCGATGTCAAACCATTCAGTTGCAAGTCTTGCCCATACAAGACTTATAACCTATGTTTTCACATTCCATTGCATAGAAGATAGTATGGGTAGATACGTGTGGAAAGGAAGTTTTAAGTAATTCTAAAACAGTTCATACTTGGCCAGGATCACGAACTTTTAATAATGAAGGTTTCAGAAGAAAACTTTGATGAATGTAGAGAAAGTTGTTGAACTTTGATGAATGTAGAGAAACTTCAGCTTTTGTAGATGATGGATTAGTTTGTCCTTCAGAAATCTCATATCTTGTGTTTCCATTTAGGAAAATCGATAGACTGTGACAGGTTTTATGTAAAATAGTATCATGTAAGGTTTATAAGATAATTTCTAGAGACTATTAAAATGTCTGAGAAATGGGAGAGACGATTGTGTAGTTCACAATGTTTGGGAAGTAGGATAGACCATTGTGTGATTCAAAACATTTGAGAATGATTAAGACCATTGTATCATACAATGTCCGGGAAATAGGAAAGATCATTGCAATTAGTTACAATGTCTTGGACATAAAATGTTGGAGTAGGAACATGATTGGGAGAATGTGGTTGTGCCGAAATGCCCTAGAATAGGCATGTGCAGATATGTTTAGTCCATTGTTTAGATAAAATGATTGAAAATAAATCGAGTGTATATATCAATATACTTATATATGTTCGTGTAGTGTAAAATGCCTAGTATGTATATATCAATATACTTATATGTTCATTTAACATAAAATGCTAACGGGAAAATGCTCAATTATGTTAAGGGTACATATATCAATATGCAATTATGTTTGTGTAGCATAAAAATGTCTACGGGGAAATGCTCAAAAAATAAAAAGGGGTATATATCAATATACTGATATGTTTGTGTAGCATAACATGCTTACGAGAAAATGCTCAAATGTGCTAAGGGTACATATATCAGTATGCTAACATGTTTCTGTAGTAAAAAAAAAATGCCTAAATGTCCCATAATCGTCTAGAGGATGGAAGACACGGAGAGCGTAAGGCTATAAAATGTTTTTGCTTGTAAGTGTGGTTATAGTTTAGGTCTCAATTAGACTCGTTTCTCTATAACCATGGCTCTGGTACCAATCTGTAACACCCCCAATTCAATGATGCAGCGGAATTCAAACTGGGTGTTACTCGACGACACAACAGTCATAATAATAGAAAACGATCTCTAATTGAGTTGTTTTAAAAGATTTATCATTCAAATTATATAAATATCAGAGATTACAAAATGAGGTCCCAGATGGTTCCATGTTTACAAATTACATTAGATGAGTTTTCGAATGATAATAAAATTTATAGCCCTCTTGAATATTCGTGCCCTTCCGTGCCATCCTTGATCATCATGGAATTGAAATACATGCTTAAGAGGTCAACACAAAGGTTGAGTGATATTCATAGAGTTTGTTTAATGGTTGAACACAATATGTTGGTAGTGTGAGCTATAGACTCACACCAATGGTTGGAAAACAAAACAGTTATTATTATTACACTAAGCTTATGACACCAAAACGTTAACGGGTACCAATATCAATCGGCGGAGTTATCCCGGTAGGTACTTTGCCGTCATACCTATGTTTCAAATATTAATGCATTTGTTTGAACTTAGTCAATACAAATGGGGTTCGTCAATCCCAATAGGCCTATTCACAATATTCGCGCTCACTATTACTAGTGATTAAATGGTTCATAATAAGGGATCTTGGATTGGCAAGGATGGTACTTAGTGATAATAAAATAATCAGGCAAGCATACAATTGAAAAGCATTGTGTTCGGTTGAAAAATAATAGCATGTATTCCCCCCAAGGGTTTGTAAAACAATTAAGTAATGGAAAGTGGGGCTATGAACTCACCTTAAGTTATGTAGTAAGTAGTGAAAATGATGGTCGAATCGCGAAGGTTTCTACGAGCATCCTATAATAGAATGTTGCGACTTAGGATTGGAGTAAAGAATATGAAGAATTGCCGATATATGTCTTGCATTTAGTCCATGATGTAGTACTTAGTATAGTGTAAGTCTTTGAACAAAAATGGTTTGTGAAACATGTATAGTTTGTATATCGCTTACTACCGTTCGGGCCAACATAATTCAGAGGTCATGTAATAAACGTTCGAGGAGCCAGGACACTTTAATTCGTAAATCCACAACTCATCTCGACGGTTTACTTTAATGAACCCCTCACATGAGGCTCCCTACTATTGTAGTATTTGATAACATATATATATATATATATATATATATATATATATATATATATATATATATATATATATAGTAGCCGAGTACCCGCGCCTAACGGCGGCGGCATCTTGTTTCTACGTAATTTCGGCGGCGAACAATTTTCGTTTGAAATACTATAGTTTTAGCGTTAGGAAGTTCTTTGTTTTGAAGAACTGTTTTTCGATGACAAAGTTGCATACCGACGACAATGTATTTTGAAATAATAATATATTCGAGTATCGTATTTAATAGCGAGTATTCGGTGCATTGTTTTTAATAAAATATAGTACTGTCTTTTTTCTTGGTGTCTTGTATGTGCTTTTTTTTCTTCTTCTAATTGTGTTCATCAAATTTTCTACTACCATTCAAATACTATTGTGGGCTTGTGGCTAGGGGTGTCAATCGGGTCGGGTCGGTCGGGTTCGGGTCAATTGGGTCGGGTCAAAGTCGGGTCAATGCTAAAAAAACATACCCGAACCCGACCCTATTTGAACTCGGGTTGGTCAGGTTCGGGTCAACTCGGGGCGGGTCAAGCCGAGTTCGGGTATGTGCCATTTATATAATCCCAAAATTTAATTTCTTAAATTTAGTTTTAAACTTGCCATCACGCTCATTTTCTCTTTTCAAAAAATTTAACTATTTATTAGACATGATGTAAACTTAAGCAATCCTTGACCTTGACTTGTACTAAACAACAGATATCGATTCCAATATAACGAATACATTCATAATCATCATAATTTCCATCATTTGTCACAAGCATTTTCTGACCATTTAATTTGGCAAAATTGTATTTCATTACCTAGTCATGTACCTAACCTGGTATAACCAATAACTAACCATGTCAACAGCCAAAGAGCCGTCTTGTTTTAAATTTAAAGAAACAGCTGTTAGTAGCAAAACAACATTATTTTACATCAAATGGTAAGAAAAAAGAGGGTTTGTTACTTTGTTGCATACAATGACAGACACGCGAAATATGCTTGCATGCTGATGCAATTTTCCCCAATATTAACCATAATCTTAATCACAAGATCAAAATCCTAAAAAACATATTTAAAAAGAATCCAAAACTAAGACATGCTTTCACACTAACTTGGGCCTATAATAAATAAAAATTGAGTACAGAAAAAAAAAAAAAAAAAAAAAAAAAAAAAAAAAAAAAAAAAAAAAACCTCAGGTTAGTCGGGTTGACCCGAACCAGAATAGGCAAGTATTTTGAACCCGATACCCGACCCTAATTCGTAATCAGGTTAATCGGGTTAACCCGAGTTAGATTTTGGACCCGATTAACCTTATTCGGGTTCGGGTCCAGGTCGGATCAGGATTTATGGCACCCCTAATTGTGGTAACAAAGAGTTGATTTTTTTCTTACTTTATTATTGGCTCTATCTGTCCTTTTAAGAAAGATCCAACTTTACTTAGTTTGACTAATTCTCAAACTCAAAGAAATCATAAACATTAAGAAAAGTTCGATAAACGTCTTGTTAGAAAAACTTCTAAAACAATATGAGTCAACACATTGAAAAGTGATATAGGTTTTAAACTTTTAACAGTAGTTCTACCATCACCACACATAAATTATTCAATAAATATACTTTTCAAAACTTTACTCACAAAGATGAATACTTCGCATTACATATCAATTTATCAAAAGAACCAATGAACCATAAAGCCACAAAGATGTTAAAAAATAAGAGTCCAACATGCTCTTTTGGGGTATGAACTTGAACACTGATGTAACCACGTTTCGTTATGAACCTTGTTTTGTTAGATTTCCACAACTATGGATGCAATTATGCTTAGTTATATATACTTGAACACTTGAGAGAAGCCTATAATTTAGAGCTAGTCACATGATGCTTATCTACTCCAAAGTCCGGTCAAACACTTGAGAGAAGCCTATAATGTACAGCTAGTCACAGTCACATGATGCTTATCTACCCCAAAGTCCAGTAAAATTTTTTGAATTACTGTATTTTTTAGGCGGGGTTTTGTTTTTTACAAAACATAGTTGCATAAGTTTTACTCCCTCCGTCCCATTTAAAGTGTCCATAATGGAATCTTTGCATGTCCCATTTAAAGTGTCCACTTGTACCTTCCAACCAATAAGATGAGAGTTTAGTGGGTAAAAGTAATATTTGATTGGGACGGGAATCTCCTAAAACTTTGTGCATTATGAAAGTGGACACTTTAAATGGGACGGAGGTAGTAGATAACAGTAGTATTTTGTGTGTCAATTTTGGTTTTCGAGACAATCATTATGGCGACTGTTCATCGATGAATAATTCTGGTCATTCGGAAATACTTACTTCAATTATGCGTCCTATCATTAAGATAATGTGCATTTAGTGTCCGTTCATTGGAGTTTTTTATTCGACCATTGTAATTAGCAAAAATATATACACAAAGGTAGTAGATTTAGAAATAATTACGATATACTATACTTTCCACCTAGCTTCTATCCTTTTTACACGTATCTTTAAAGCCAAACCAACTAGTCGTCATTATCAACCATTTTATTGTCTCACTATTTGGTCTCTATCCAATCCATGTCCCGCCATCAGCTCCATAGATCATCGTTTCTTCAATGTTGTGCTGCTACCCTCCTGTGATCGTTATATCTATGACTAGCTTTGCGTTTTTGTTCTTTTCATCTTCTGTTTACAGATTAATAAAAGTTGTGTTCCAACCAAACAGATATAGCGTTGTTGTGTTCCAACCGAACATATATAGCGTTCTTCATATCTTAAATCCCTGTCAAATACATAGAACGGGAATCATAACCTTTACTTTTTGATTGTATATATGCTTACATGTATATGTATTGAACATCGAGAAATGAAGTGTTATTAATTCTCGGTGTTGTCATGCGCCAAAAAATTTGAGTCTTTATAAAAATAATAATAATAATAATAATAATAATAATAATAATAATAATAATAATAATAATAATAATAATAATAATAATAATAAATAAAAAAACTTTTCTTCTAATTACACGTCGGGCTTGTGATTTTTGATGTCAGGCACTTATAAAAAGTTGTGAAATCGGAGGTTATAGAAGTCGATCTTAAAATTAAAATCTTTGTAAAACTCGTAGCTTATGTCTCACCAAATTCTCAAATCAGACTAACTATTTCTACCAAACAAACTATTAAAAAATGGTATATATAGTTCGGATTGTTTGAGAGTTTCAACTGGACGTACTGTCTACACTAAAAATACGAATTACATCTTGTTCCAAACTATTTTTATATATGTATTAAAAGTATACGTTCTGGTTTGTGCAACTGTTATGTAGTGTTCGAAGGAAAAAAAAATGCTTACATTGGTTTTCTGTTGGTGTGCAAGTGTGGAAAGAGAAAAAAATACTCATGATGTAATTATATTTAGAAGTACAACATTTGTGTATATAACTTTTTTAAGTACAGTAGTCTAGCATAAAACTCCCGTTCATTGTGGTCGTGGGATTGGAAATGAGTTTTGGATTGAAATAAGAAAAAGATACATAAAGTGAATAATCGTTTAATCTTTTGCTTGATTGTGGTCGTGGCAAGGGTTATTTTCGCGTTAATTACTACACTCAAACTTTCACAAACGGTTACATCATCCAATGTATTCTTTTTCTTTTTTATAGAGATTGATACTTGCTCCATTTTCCTTTTTCTTTTTACTACGAATGGAACGCAATTTAAAATGTTTGGTTGCTTCAAACATAAAAATTAGAAAGTACTCCTTCCACTCTTAAAACAAACGTTACAATTTCCCATTTCAAACTTTTTAGTTACTCTATTTTGTAGTTCCACTTTTTGACAGCTTTTTACACTATTGTCCAGCATACTTTCTGATATTGTACAAGATTTGCCAAAATTTGAATTTAAACCATAAAGATCATGTAATGGTGTGCCTCGAAATTGACTGAGTGCTATTTTTGCGATTCCAATTGTACTTTAACATTTCTTGTTGCACATCCAGAATAGCTTGACATCAACTATATGCTCATAATAAACTTTTTAATGTCTTTCTCACACTCATAACTCTATAACATCCACATGATGAAAGTTTATTTACTCAAATTTTCCTATCTCAGTATGTGAAAAGAACTACAAATGTGAATACAAAATTCGTACATAAAGACCCAAAAACCCCAACCCAAAATGACCATATTTGTACATATTACTCTCGTTAACAACCATTTAGCAAACTCGGATTTGCAAATCTCGTTAACTTTGAAAGTAATTTCTAGGCAACAAAATTAACGCAACAAATTTCTAGGCAACAAATTTTTTCACAGTTTAACAACACATCTTGCAATATGGTTTGTACAAATTTACAAGACATATATGCTTCCACTATCAAATTTTTATCACTACTTCGAAGTTCAAACACTTAAAAGAAACAAAAATAAAAAGCAAATTTATATAAACAACATTAGACAACAAATCTATAACTCTGTATATAACAAATGTATAAAAAAACACCTTTAAAACTAATAGTTACACATCAGCGGCTGTACTTTCCGGCGTAGCAACAATTACCGGCGGCGACAGAAAATTTCCGTCGAACAACGGCTGCTTCGGCAAATTTTTCCGGCAAGCTAATGGCGGCTACAGCGGCGGCACTAACAAAAAAAAAACCAATAAAGTGAATATACGTGGATCTACAACAAAATCTTTAGATCTATAACTAAAATCCATAGATCTACAAAAGAAAGGTATAGATCTACAATAAAATCTTAAGATCTACAAAAAAAAAAAAAAAAAAAAAAAAAAAAAAAAAAAAGAAGAAGAAGAAAAAAAAAGGAAGAAAAAAAAGAAGGAAACTTTCAAAACTTTATTAATATAAATAGATCTATAACAAAAACTCCAAAATATACCTCAAAACTTGAAAACCCTATGAGTCTTGGTGGTTCCGGCGTAAGTACACAGTGAGGGTGGATTTCGGTGGTGGTGATGGCGTTGGTTTCTGTTGCGATGCGTCGGGTTGGTGGTTGCATCAGGTTGGTGGCTGCGTCGGGTGTTGATGGTGTTTTGGGTGGTTGTGGAAGAAATAGGCGGTGATAGAGAGAGTATTTTGTGTGTGTGTAGGTGTTTGTGTAGTGTGAGTTGGTTTAAAGATGAGAGTATTAGTGTGTTTGTTTGTTTGTAAGTTTATTTTGGTTTTGTTGGTTTGGTAATTTTTAGGTTTGGATGTTGGTTTGGTGTGTGTAAATTTAGGCTTTGATGTTGGTTTGGAAGTCTGAATCTTAATTTTTAGGTTCGGAGTTAGGAGTAGGATATCCATGCTTTATAAGGGAGTATAGATATATATATATATATAAGTTTTTGATCCAAAAAGTTACATGTTCAAATAATTGAATAAACTTAGGAAAGTTTATTTTTGGATGAAGATTGTTATTACAATGAGTTTCTTGAGTCTAGTATGAATATTACTTGTAAAGTTTCATGGTTGTTTTGATGGAGTAGATCCAAATTGGATGTTTATGTTGCCATTAACTCTCTTTAGTTCATCTTTTCGTCTTGGTAAGTTTATATGGTCTTTAGCCATGGCTTTGCCGTGACCTTGGTCGTTGTTACCATGGGCTTGAGACTCAACCTTGGCCTTAGCCATGGTTGTGGTCTTGGCTTTAGGTCATTAGACCTCTTGGTTATAACTAACCATAACCATTATATAGTTACTTGGGTATTTCAAAATAGCTGTCAAGATTTTGAAGAAAAATATCACTCGTTAAGCGTTTTCAGGGCTCGAGCTTCTTAAAACCTGAAAGAAAACGTCGTTCCGGACAACTTTTGTATTTTAACTTTTTGATGAAACGGACCAGAAGGGCCACTTTCAAAATGGTCAGATCGTTAACAGGTTGTTTTAGGCAGTTTCGGCGTTTTGGTTTCGCTAACTTCTTTTGGCCATAACTTTTGACTCATGTACTCGTTTTAGGTGGTTCAAATTGCTATGTGTTCCTTTTTAAGTCCTCTATAACAGTAGGTAAGTGTTTCATATCATGGTTACTCTATTTTGGACGTGGTTCTCAATATAAGTCACTAGTTTTCTTGTTTACTTAATATAAGTTAGCATATATTTACCATAACTTGTTTTACCAATTTTTATACATCATGAGATCAATATAACAAGACATATATAGCATATAGAGCTTATGAAAACATAGTAAGGATGATGAGTATAAGTTTTCTTACAACTTTTGGCCTTGTAAAAGGGAAACATGAACTTGGACAAGAACTATACCCTTCAATCGAAAACCCTAGCTTCTAATCCTTCACCACAACTCTTGTAAACATTGCTAGCCTTGATATAGACCTTGTGAAAAACCTTCTTAGCTCAACCCTACTACCCTTGTGTAGCTCCTAATTCAACCATGGAATCACCAAATAAACACTAGTTTCATGTAGAGAATAACTAGGCCTTGAACTTTGTTGTGTAACTTGTTGCTTGAAGATCAAAAATGAATGGTGATTGGTGGTTTGTGGTGTTCGGTTATGGAGGAGGGATAGGAAGAGATGAGAGTGTTTTCTTGACTTTTCTACTTGTGGTGAAGATTATGTAAGTAAATATCTATGTATTATAACTTATGAAGACTTATGTGCTAAGTTACTACACTTGTAATCATCTAAACTCATCAAGGCTTATCACAAGCCAACAAGGCTTGTGACTTAGCATAAAATTTCGTTCTATGTCTATCTTGGATAACTAGATATGAGTTTTGATATTATCTTACTTTTACGGAGGTAGTTTTGGTCCCGTTATTTGCTAAACTGTAAGTCACAAAGTCATGAAACTTAAAAACCGGGTATCCTAAAAATATGAAACTTGTAGGAATGATTAAACTTGTCAATATACTCCATAATAAAATATAAAATGAGTGGTAAGTTTCATTGGGGTGCTCAAACCCTGCTAAAACTGAAAACACGGGTCTAAAACGCGTAATACGTAAAATGTATAAAAGTTGCGTAAAATTGAGAATAGAAAAATGTAATTTTTCTAATATGATTATAATGAATTAAAATAGCCTATAGTGTCTAGACTGGGCTTAGTATAGTGTCGGTTGGTATTTAAGGTCTTTTAGACATAAAACCGTAAGCCTAAAAATCAAGGAATGATTTATAATATCAAGGAATGATTTTTGGTCAAAGGAAGAGGGAAAAATATGTTGACTTTTCCAAAAATGTGAAAACTCAAATTGTCTTAGAAATGCGGTGCAAGTATAGGCTAAGGTTACGGCTAAGTAAATGTGCTTAAAAACGTAAATTTCTGTTTCTCACGGTCCAGGGTCTATTTGGTAACATTTTTCTCAGTCATGATAAATTCTATAATTAATCATGAGTGTATCAAACATTTTTCTAATGCGGGGAAAATTGACGCGGTTGAGTTTCGTTGTGCGTAGGATTTTTAAATGACGTTTTAACCTAAACGTGTAGTTCCTTAATAACTTTCGCGAAAATGATCTGATGAGTGTCAAACTTTTATTTTGCCTTGGAAATGATTTATCACATGAGAATATGAAATAAAAATTAAATTTCGGAAAATGAATAGTGCAATTTTCGGGAATAGAAGTTAACCTGAAAATGCGAATTGTTACATTTTAGGATACATTTTCATAATATATAATCTAGAGTTTACTTGGGGACAAGTAAAGTTTAAGTGGGGGAATATTTGATGAACTCAAATAAGTAAATTTTATTATCATCATTTATCCTATTTATTTGACTTGATTTATTATATTATTTATGAGAATCGATACTTAATTGTTTACTTTAGTAATTCTCAGGTAAAAACAAGCAATTGGTGAAACTTACCAATTTTGGACGAAATACGGAGCAAAACTAGAAAGATTTCAAAAGTCTACTGAAACCCAGAAGATGCGTCGTATCTCTCTCAACAGATACGCCGCAATATCATACTTAGATGAATTCGAAGACCATTTTCTGACTTTGAAGAATGCGCCGCATGCAATTCTATCATGCGCCGCATATGAAACTTTGATCAACGAAGAAGATCAAACTTGTTCTACTCCAGATACGCCGCATCATACTTCTGACATATGGTGTATCAATATCAAGACTTCACCAGAAACAATCCAAGACACTGAAGGATATGCGCCGCATACAAGAATCAAGTTACACCGCATCTGAAGACGGTGTACGAATACTCCAGAATATATTAATCTTGGACCCCACGCAATGTTAAGTCAATGCGCCGCATCTACTTACCCAATGCGCCGCATCGAACCCTCAGAGAGAAACTATAAATACCCCAAGGACGGACGAATTTTGTGTGCCAAATAGAGAAGAGAAACCCTAAGGAGATGAATTCAGTCGAAGAAGCTTCACAAGACACACTCCAAACAAAGATCTTAGAGCTGTAAGAAAGTCCTACATGTATTTAATTCATTAAGTAGTTTTGTTTTATTGTAATAGTACGCTTTAATTCATCAGAATTGATGGGCTTGTGGCCACCATACTGCTCCCCTTAAAATTGCTTTTCCATTAATTAAAGTTTATATGATGATGTTTTTGGTGACTTTGATTAGTGCTTTGATAACCTCTGTGTCTAACTGAGCCCGTGGGCTGCAATAGCTGCCCCTCACCTTCTTAAGCTAACGTCTTTAGATAAGTAGGATAGACATAAGTTGTTGATATAAATAATGCCTAAAAACGTTATTAACATTTATCGATATCTCTATGTTTTGATAATCACAAAACGTAAACTCATTGAAGTATAAATTATGATGTAAACAAGTATTCAGTGATAAATATTCATTTTAATATCCAAATCACTTAAGGTATAAATGAACAAAATGTTTAATGTATTTTATGATCAAAGGAATTTTTATTTTTACAAACCTTACATTTTTAAAAAATGGGACAAACATTTTTAAACTTATACAAAATGTTTTTGTATTTATAAAAAATGTTTTATTCAAAATAAATATTTTGAATTCAAATTTCAACCCAAAAAACGGCTAGATTTTTCAGATAAAACTTTCCCCAAAAAAGAACAAAAAAATTCTGAAGAAATTTTTTTTACTAGGCGGCCCCCTTAATTAATTAAGGGGACCGCTAGTAATTAAGGGGCCGGCCCCACAATTAAGGGGACCGGCCACGCCCCAACAGTAACTTTTTTCCTATAAATATTGGGCTTTCTCTGGACTTTTTCCTCACCTTTTTGCACTAAAACCTTCTGTCCAAATCTCTCCTAATCTTTCTAATAAATCATTTGGTCATATAATTATAAGCTTTTGTTTCAAGTGATCCAAAGCTTCTACCATTCAAGTGCAAGAGAAGAATACTTCTATCCTTCAAGACACTGGTACAAAAAGTTGTATTGGCCATGCCAAAAATGTGTGACGATATGCCTATTGTCACACACGTTTTTTTCGTTGTGTGTCACTAAAAGTCCCGCCACCGTAGGTGGCATATGGTCACATTGTTGAGTTCGTGGCCTTTTCCATCGAAAAAGAGTGACCAAAACCCCGAATATGTGTGACAAATTAGACACAAGTTTTGTTGGATTAGTCATTATCAGTGACCGTAAACAACTTATAGTCACACGAATGTTTTTTAAGAGTGACAATTGTTCGTCCTTTGGCCGCATAAATATATAATATATCTGACATTTTAGATGATATATTCAAGTAAATGTGTATTTTGTGTGACTATTGATAATCCAATGGCCACATGAATATACAATAAATGTGACGTTTGTGATGATTTAGTCACACAATGGGTGTTAGTTTTTTGGAGTTAGTCACATACAATTTAACACAAAGTGGTCAAAAGTGTGAATAAGTGTGACCATATGCTATTTAAAGTGAAGAAATGTGTATTTTGTGTGACTATTGATCATCCAATGGCCACATGAAGTTTATGTTTGCGTGGCCTTTTGTAATATTTAGTCACACAAAGCATGTTTGTTTTGGGTATTTAATCACATACCATTAAGCAAACAGTAGCCAAAAGTGTTAATAAGTGTGACCATATGCTGTTTAAAGTGAAATGTGTATTTTGTGTGACTATTGATCATCCAATGGCCACATGAATTTTATGTTTGTGTGGCCTTTTGTAATATTTAGTCACCCAAAGCATGTTTGTTTTGGGTATTTAGTCACATACCATTAAGCAAACAGTGGCCAAAAGTGTTAATAAGTGTGACCATATGCTATTTAAAGTGAAGAAATGTGTATTTTGTGTGACTATTGATCATCCAATGGCCACATGAATTTTATGTTTGTGTGGCCTTTTGTAATATTTAGTCACACAAAGCATGTTTGTTTTGGGTATTTAGTCACATATCATTAAGCAAACAGTGGCCAAAAGTGTTAATAAGTGTGACCATATACTGTTTAAAGTGAAGAAATGTGTATTTTGTGTGACAATTGATCATCCAATGGCCACATGAAGTTTATGTTTGCCTGGCCTTTTGTAATATTTAGTCACACAATGAACTAAGCAAACAGTGACCAAAGTGTTAATAAGTGTGACTATATGCATCTTTTAGTCACATTTAAAAAATCAATATATATCAAAACAATTCAAATATATATCAAAACAAATTCAAATACAATAAAATTGGAATGTATATAACTGAACCAAATATAAAATTGGACATCCTTTTATACACCAAGGAGTCCTAGTCGGCTTACAATAGTTTCCTAAGTATCTATAATCTTCTCCATAAGCAACTAGCAACTTCGAGCGGTCTTAATCTCTGAGCAGTACCAACTTTCACTAGCAGTCGTAACTTTTGTACTAGCAGTAGTAATTACTTTTGCACATCTTCTTTGAAGTTCATGAGCAGAACTAAATCCATCTAAGCAATATTAACACAAACATGATCAGCAGTAATTCAAACAACATCATGAAGACTTTTAATCCAAAACAATGAACATAATAATAAAATTTGTAGTTAAACTTACAAGTTTTTCTCCCACTGATCTAATCTCATCATCTGGATATAAAAGCCTTGAAAACGTAGGCTGCTGCATATCAACAATAACCACATCAGGATTAGAGCAGAACTAGAACATGTCAAAGCTCACAACATAACAGAACTAGATGAGCAGACTGGAATAAAGTTCTTGATTAGATGCTAGAAAACCTTCCTCTGTAAAAAGTATGTGGTTATATATATTGTTGATGGGTGCATCTATTTCTTGACATTTGACAGACACACTATTGCTTTGTCTTTTGTCAGGTGCATCTAGTTTGTTAGGCGCTACTAGTTCAAATATCTGCTGTTTTTCTGGTTTTGAGTCGCTTGATTCGCCACTGATTCAACTATCTGCTTTGGTGGTTTTGAGTCGCTTGACTCGCCACTGATTCAACTATCTGCTTTGGTGGTTTTGAGTCGCTTGATGCGCCACTGGTTCAACTATCTGCGCAAACACGATAGGAATAAAACGCATATCAGATCTTGTAACTTTGTCCCAACCACCCAATTAAAAATAAGGTATAGATTAAACTCTAGGAATGGTTTAAAAAGGTACAAGTAACTTTGTCCCAACCACCCAATTAAAAATGGAAAAGATAAGCTGAAAAAATCAAATAGACCAACGCAACTACTTGATTAGAAACAACTATATTTTTTGATAATCAGATCTTGGTCTATTTCCGATTTTAGGCTTTCTTACAATCGATTCTGCATCTTTTATTTGTAACTTTTATTCAACCTTCCAAAGCTATATACATTTCAGATTATTTTTTTCAAACTAGAAAAAAGTAAAGATTCCAAGGTAGCATTTGCTTTTGGCCAGTTTGGTTATGGTCAATCTAGTTTTTAAATCAGTCCCCGCATAATGGGTGCTTAAAAACATCTAAAAGATGAATTCAAGGATAAAAAACCATTTCAGATGTGAATGCACTTTCAAAAATAATAAAAGATAATACCACATAAAAATGGCGGGCTGGGTAACATGTCATGAAAGACATTTCGAGTTGTTTTGCAACCTGATGATGTATTAATAAATTAAGGACTAAGATATGCACCAGATAAAGATGCCTGAATGCATCAGAAGTGTGTAATCAAGTATTCACAAAAAATATTGTAATTATAAGATATCAAGGCGGTATACGAATCTTGAGATTGTTTCAAAGCTTCATTGACAGCATCATCATATCAACCCGGTTGTAACAATTCGCATTTTTGGATTACTATTCATTTTTACTAGTCACTATTACTATTCACTTTTTACTATTCACTCCCAAAATTTTTATTTTATATTCTCGTAAGTTAAACTATTTTAATGATAATCCGAGAGTTTGACACTCGTCGGACCATTTCTGCAAAAATCACGAAACCGTGTCCGAGATTTACTTTTAGGTTTAAACGTCATTCCAGCATCCCGATATGTCCATAAAACACTATAAACAATAGAAATATGATTTTCTCTCATTTTACGACAATTCCAAAAGTTTTGGAATTTTACGTTTTCCAGTTCAGTGTTTTACGCGAATTACGCGTTTTAGACCCGCGTTTCCAGTTTTAGCAGCGTTTAAGCAACCCGATAGAACTTGTCACTCATTAAATATGCTAAGATAGGTTATATTAATAAGTTCTAACATTTTTATAAGTTTTATATTTTTAGGATACCCGATTTTAAGTTTCATGACTTAACGACTTACCGTTAGCGATTACCGGGACCAAAACTCACTCCGTAACTTAGATAATACCATGACTACTCATCTAGTCACCCTAGACCAGCCTTAGCCGACTATAGGGAGGGGATTCATCACCAATGTGGCTTAATCCTAAGTCTTGATCTCCTAGATGCATAACATGTGTATTTAGGAAGCAAATTTGATAACTACTACCTAAAATATCCTAAGTCTTTAACCTCCTCAAGGAAACTTCATAGGCACCTTCCTAACCTCCTCTTCATGCTATAAATACAAGGCTAATCCCTTCCTTTCTCTTCATTCCAAACACCCAACAACAAATCCATAAACCATGATCCTTTGATTTCTAAGTTATAAGTTACATACCAAAGTTGAAGGCATAGTTAGTCTCTACATAAATCAAGAGTTTGTTTGGTGATTCCATGGTTGAATTAGGAGCTACACAAGGTGATTAGGGGCTGATTTAGAATTTTTCTTGTAAGATTAGCTCATGTCTAAGAAGGGTTAGCAAGGTGTATAAATGATTAGAAGCTAGGGACTTTGGTTGAAAGGGTCTAGGATTTAGTGATCCTAGTTCATGGTTCTAGTTAATTTCATCACAAGTATTGTAAGCAAACTCCTATGTTTACCTTTGATTTATGTAAATATTCGTATTTCATATATGTAATATGTTTTATATGCTTATTATTGTTGATTGTGGTTGGATAAATCGGACTAAAACACTAGAAACATCGTAAGGACTATGTTTGCAAAACAGAAACTGAACAGGAGGGTATAAATGGAAATACTGGGAAAAATTCGTGGACTGATAAGCTTAGGTGAAAACATAGAGAGTTATATCAAAGTCTTTTTCCGGGAGGCTCGTGCCGTAACTCATCCTGATGATTAAACTAGAGCTAAAACGGTAAAATATGTCAAAATCTGACTAACAGATTTCATTGGACAAAAAGGGACAGTTCTGGCCATTTTTGGGACTTGTCGTAGTTTTATGAAATGTAGCTAAGACATAAACTTAAACGTAGGAAAAAGCCTCGCATCCTAAAGTTTTGTAGAACTCAAAATACGGCCTTTGCCTCGGGACTTCTGAGTGCTGTCTAAATTTCTGTATTAAAACGCAAGTGTAAATTTGTAAATTGAATCATGTTATGATGTAAATAAGGATGTAAAGTCACTAAAAATTATATATACATTCAAATAGAATTTCAAAGACATAAATTAAGTTGGAAATACTAAAATAACTAGGAACCCGTAACGTGACGAATATTAATACTTGACCACTTATACTTACAAACGTTAAACATCCAAGCATAATTAATGTAATAACTATATAAGGCATGTTTATATATTCACTTCGTTGTTTTAGAACCTAAGACATGACATCATATTCTAGGTTACGCATAGAGACTTCCCGGCTTATCTATCGATTCCGTTATACGTTTTGATATCATTAGTTCAAGGTGAGTCATAGCCCCTACTCTTTTTATACTTGTTTTAATTCTTTGGGGGAGATACATGCTCGACTACTTGCTTACTTGTACAAATACTCAAAACATTTATACTTGATTGTTTTATACTTGATGGTCTTATACTTGATTGCATTATACTTGATTGCATACATACATGACTGTGTTATACTTAATTGCGTTATTCTATTTAGTGGCTAGTAGTTATCTTTGGGAATTGGCTCCCAGTTGTCTTTGGGAATTGACTCCCAGTTGTCTTTGGGAATTGGCTCCCAAGTGAGGTCTTCGGAGATGAAGTAGAGACTCACGACTAATTGCTTAATTGTTGTGATGAACTTATACATGCCTTTATCATACTATATTTTAGCAGTGGGTTGTGAACACACAGGTTGCAACTGTTGTTATGGGCGGGACTTGAAACTGAGTGGATTCACAATGCCTTTGCTGTGTGAACATTCTTTAAAGAATTTTCAACTATTTTAAAACAAACTCTATGAACTCACCAACCATTGTGTTGACACTTAAGCATGTTTATCTCAGGTTAGTAAGACGATAGCTAGTGCGTGGAACTTAGAGTCAAGCTGCATATTCTGAAGACTTACGCTTTTTATCATTTAGCATTCAAAACATTTTGTATACATTTATGTATAATACTTTGGAATCTCATGTTTGTAACTTTGAATTCATTAATCGAATGGTAACTTTTCAAAACGTCTCATTTAGAGGTCGTTTTCTATAACTTGTACTTTGTATTATGAAGTAGTACCCCCAGTGACACAGTCTTCCGCTGCGGTATTTTGGGGGTGTTACAGATTGGTATCAGAGACTTGGTTATAGAGAACTAGGTTGCATTTAGTGCCTAGACTATAACTGCTATATACGTTAAGACTCTCCTCTTTATTTGCCTTACACACACTACATACACATATACTTTGGTTAGTTGTTTGTTTAGTTCCACGTTGTTAGATGATAGGACTTTAGTATTATAAGAAACCCCAGAATTTAGTCGAGTCATTAAAAATATGGAGCTCAGTAATAACTAATTGTTTAACTTGATCTTATGACAGTTCTTGTTTAATGAGACATAAGGTTTGAGTTAAATAATATTATTACTTAGCATTAGGGATTTGTTGACTTGGTTATCTTACTATCTGTCTCAGAAAGCGATTTTTGTCAGAAATTCTTAAGTAGGATGATTTAGAATCTCCTTATTTAAATGGATTGGGACGCCTCTTTATTTAAATAAAGAAATTGTAAATCACCGAACCATAAGTTTATGATCCCTTACTTACATAAATTTGGACGCTTCTTTATGTAAGTAATGAGTTATAAATAAGTGGGCTTATTTTCATCCGATACGACTCCTTAACTACAATCTTAGATGAATCAGAGTGAACACCACTATATTAGAGATCCCGAATTCTCTTAGACACACCGTAAGTAGTTAACATTAACTGAACTTCGGGACGAAGTTCTCCTTAAGGGGTAGAGACTGTAACAATTCGCATTTTCGGATTACTATTTATTTTTACTATTCACTTTCACTATTCACTCCTGGAATTTTTATTTTATATTCTCGTAAGTTAAACTATTTTAATGATAATCCGAGAGTTTGACACTCGTCGGATCATTTCTACAAAAATCACGAAACCGTGTCCGAGATTTACTTTTAGGTTTAAACGTCATTCCAGCATCTCGATATGTCCATAAAACACTATAAACAATAGAAATATGATTTTCTCTCATTTTACGACAATTCCAAAAGTTTTGGAATTTTACGTTTTCCAGTTCAGCGTTTTACGCGAATTACGCGTTTAAGACCCGCGTTTCCAGTTTTAGCAGCGTTTAAGCAACCCGATAGAACTTGTCACTCATTAAATATGCTAAGATAGGTTATATTAATAAGTTCTAATATTTTTATAAGTTTTATATTTTTAGGATACCCGATTTTAAGTTTCATGACTTAACGACTTACCGTTAGCGATTACCGGGACCAAAACTCACTCCGTAACTTAGATAATACCATGACTACTCATCTAGTCACCCTAGACCAGCCTTGGCCGACTATAGGGAGGGGATTCATCACCAATGTGGCTTAATCCTAAGTCTTGATCTCCTAGATGCATAACATGTATTTAGGAAGCAAATTTGATAACTACTACCTAAAATATCCTAAGTCTTTAACCTCCTCAAGGAAACTTCCTAGGCACCTTCCTAACCTCCTCTTCATGCTATAAATACAAGGCTAATCCCTTCCTTTCTCTTCATTCCAAACACCCAACAACAAATCCATAAACCATGATCCTTTGATTTCTAAGTTATAAGTTACATACCAAAGTTGAAGGCATAGTTAGTCTCTACATGAACCAAGAGCTTGTTTGGTGATTCCATGGTTGAATTAGGAGCTACACAAGGTGATTAGGGGCTGAGTTAGAGTTTTTCTTGGAAGATTAGCTCATGTCTAAGAAGGGTTAGTGTTGGGAATTCTGTTTAGTAAGAATTCTGCTGACTGTTACTGCTGAAGGTTACTGCTGAAGAGCTGGTTCCTGCTGAAGCAATGTATCTGCTGAAGACTAGTTTCAGCATTATTAGTTTCTGCGGATATAGTATTTCCGTATTTTATGTATTATAGTTCGGATATGCATGAGTTTATTTAGGAAGTGATAATGCATATCTTTTAGAAGTTTTAGAATATACGTTTCTTGTGAAACGGTTTAGGGTTCCTTGTGTATAAAAGGAACACACGATTATGAATTGTATTATGTTTTTAGAAAACACTCTTATTATTATTAAAAGATCCATAGAGGATCAAGAGTTCTTAGTATTACACTTGTATTTGTTTCCGCTTTAAAATACAAGATACAGAGATTGTCTATTAGTGTGTTATTGATTACAGTAACATAGCTAACGATTATAGAGTGCTCAAGAAGATCTATCAAGGTCTTATATTTCAACAAGTGGTATCAGAGCCTCGAGAGAGTCTATGTCATACTAAGAAACACAAATCTTACACCTTAAGAATCCAAACAAATCAACAAACATGCCTGGATCTGATGATGAAGTTGATACAACCCAAAACCTTAACACCACTTCTCTTCAACAACTCAACCTCTCCAACAGTAATGCTAAGTTTCCATACTTGAAGAATGCTGAAGAATATCATCTGTGGTCCATGAAGATGCAGAACTGGATCACAAACATAGACTGGAATCTGTGGGAGGTTGTCAAAAAGGGGAATAGCCTGAAGAAGCATGTTACAGATGCTGATGGGGTTGTTACAATTGTAGGTCCCAGAACTGCTGAAGAGATTCTGGCTGTGCAAAGGGAGAGTAAAGTAAGAACAATTCTGCTCCAAGCTATACCAGATGACCACATGGGTGACTTCCACTTCATGGAGGATGCTAAGGACATTTGGATGGCTATAAAAGCTAGATTTGGTGGGAATGATGAATCAAGAAGGTTGTAGAAGTCTATGCTGAAGCAAAAGTTCCAAGAGTTTCAGATATCTGAAGAAGAGGGAATTCATAAAGGCTATGACAGGTTTCATCGGATCTTAAGTCAACTTAATCAGCTGAAGGCTAGACTTGACAATGAGGACTGCAATGCTAAGTTTCTGAGATCTTTGCCGCCATCTTGGTTGCAAGTCTGTATTGCTCTCAAGACCAAGGGTGGGTTGGACATGATGTCCTTTGATGACCTCTACAACAGGCTTAAATCACTTGAGCCTGATGTTAGAAGTCCCATTTGTCCATCCACTCATTCTGCATTTGTTGGCGCCTCTACAAAACCTGTGCATCAAGCTTCAAGCTCTTATTCATCAGGAGCATCTTCTCAAACCCATACTCAATCTGCTCCTAAATCAAAATCCAGTAGTGTGTTGGATGATATTGTTCATTCATTTGTGGCTGAATATGAACATCAGCAGTTTCTTGCTTATGAGGATTTTGAACAGGTGGATCCATTGGAGATGGAGTAGATGCACTTAAAATGGCAGCTTGCAATGATCTCCATGAACATTAAGAGGTTTGAAACCAAGTCTGGAAGGAAGTTTGGTTTTAATGGAAGAGAGGCAGCAAGGTTTGATAGAAGGAAGGTTAAATGCTACACTTGTGGTCAAGTGGGACATTTTTCAAGAGAATGCAAGGAGAGAAAGTCTGGAGATGAAGTTAGATATGGCTCTTATCCAGTGGAAGCAGGGAATACTAAGGCTGCACCTTCAAAGGCTATGGTGACTCTGGATCACCAAATTGATTGGGCTGAACATGAACCTGCTGGAGAGGAAGCTTCTACTTCTTCACAAATGAATCTGCTAGCATACTCACCTTCAGAGGACAAGAAGGACCAAGTCTCCTTGATGGGAATCTCTCAGGATCATCCTTTGAAAAGTACTGAAGTAGGAATAGTTGATAGTGGTTGTTCTAGAAGTATGTCAGGGAACAAGGAAAAGATGCATGACTTTGTGCCCATAGAAGGAGGAGGCACTGTAACTTTTGGTGGTAGTGATGGCAAAATTACAGGGAAAGGAACTATTAAGACACCCTTGTTAGATTTTGAAAATGTTTATTATGTGAAGGAACTGGAGCATTTTAATCTATTCTCTGTATCACAAATTTGTGACACTAAGAATAAGGTTTTCTTCTCTGAAGATGAGTGTCTTGTACTTTCCAAGGACTTAAAACTTCCAGAAGACACAACTGTTTTGCTGAGAGTTCCTAGAACCTTCAACTTGTACACATTCAATCTGAATGATGTCAAGCCAGAAGGTGATCTAACATGTTTGGTGGCCAAAGCTTCCCTGGATGAATCTACCAAATGGCATAGGAGAATGGCTCATGTGAATTACAAGACTATCAACAAGTTGTCTAAACTTGGTCTTGTTCAGGGCCTTCCTTCTAAACTCTTCACCAATGAACACAATTGTATTGCTTGCAACAAGGGAAAGCAACACAGAGCCTCTTACAAAGCCATCAAAGCTATGAGCACCATTTCAGAACCTCTTCAGTTGCTGCACATGGATCTATTTGGTCCAACTCCTATCCGAAGTATTGATCACAAGTACTTCTGCCTGGTTATCACAGATGATTTTAGCAGGTTTTGCTGGGTATTTTTTCTAAAAACTAAAGATGAAACAACTCCTATTTTGAAAGAATTCATCACTTTAATTGAAAACCAGCTTAATAAAAAGGTTAAAGGGATTAGGTGTGACAATGGGACAAAATTCAAAAATGTTGTTTTCATAGAATTCTGTAAGTCTAAGGGGATTAGAAGGGACTATAGTACTCCAAGGACCCCACAACAAAATGGGGTTGCTGAAAGAAAAAATAGAACCCTTATTGAGGCAGCAAGATCAATGCTAGCAGACTCCAAATTACCCACAATGTTTTGGACTGAAGCAGTAAGTACTGCTTGCTATGTTCTGAACAGGGTATCCATCACTAGACACCATGTCAAGACACCTTATGAACTTCTCACTGGGAAAGTTCCAGACATACATTACCTTAAGCCTTTTGGATGCAAAGTGACCATTTTAAATACTGCTGATATACTGGGTAAGTTTGATGGGAAAGCTGATGAGGGATATATAGTTGGTTATTCAGCTCATAGCAAGGCCTATAGGGTTTATAATCTGAATGCCAAAAGGATAGAAGAGACCCTAAATCTTAGATTTCTTGAAGATCAGCCTAATACTCAGGGACAAGGCCATTCTTGGTATTTTGACCTAGATTATTTGACTGACTATTTGGGTTATACTAGACATGCTTCTAATCCTAATGCAGGTACCAAAGATCCAAACTCTAACCCTGCAGGTTCCATGCATGATGACTCAGACTGTGAATCTGAGCCAGATGAACATACCATTGTTGTACCATCTTTTCCACCTAACCATTTTGTAGGTAATCACTCTGCTGCTGAACAAGATAATGAGTCACATTATGCAGAGGATCTTGCAAGACTGCAGAAGCAAGAACATGCTACTACTAAGGAAGCTCAGAAACTCAATGAAAAGGTTACACAAGAGACTGAAGCAATCCTACATCAATCAGCACAAGCAGTCAGTGGAAACAAGGATACTGCTGACGATTCTGCTGACGGCACCCCTATTCTCACTGATGAGGTCAAAGATGCTGCTGCTAATGATGCCCACTCTCCCCTTTCTACTGAAGTGTCTGCAGACTTTGAGAAGCCCTTTACAAGTTTTCCAAGTCCTTCTGATCTTGGGAATTATCAGCCAAAGCCTGGCCTATTTCACTCAGCTTCTTATGATACTGAGTTTGGGCCTACAGTCAACAACCTTGATGCCACACTTGATGTTCACCCTACATCAACTAAAAGGATTCATAATGCTCATCCCCTATCAAAGATTATTGGAGATCCAAAAGATCCTGTTAGAACTAAAAGCACTGTAAAGAATACAAAATATGGTGAAGTTGCTTTCATCTCTTATGTCTACAATCAAAAGAGGAACAATCACACAGACTTCAAACATTGTCTGTTTGCATGCTTTCTTTCTCAGATTGAGCCAACTAGTGTTCCTCAAGCACTGGCTGATTCAAGCTGGCTTGAAGCAATGCAAGATGAGATACTGCAATTTAAGAATCAGCAGGTTTGGATATTGGTTCCTCTTCCTGATGGTAAATATGCCATTGGGACAAAATGGATTTTGAAGAATAAAAGAGATGCCAGGGGGATTGTGGTGAAGAACAAAGCTAGACTGGTGGCTCAAGGGTTTAGACAAGAGGAAGGCATTGACTATGATGAAGTCTTTGCACCAGTGGCCAGAGTTGAAGCAATTCGGATATTTTTGGCCTATGCCTCTTATATGGGCTTTATGGTTTATCAGATGGATGTTAACGGTGCTTTCTTATATGGTGAGATTGAAGAGGAGGTTTATGTGACTCAACCCAAAGGATTTGAAGACCCTGATCATCCTGAGTATGTGTACAAAGTTGTCAAAGCTCTCTATGGACTTCATCAAGCTCCCAGAGCTTGGTATGCTAGACTTTCCACATTTCTGCTGAAGCATGGCTACAGAAGAGGTGCCATTGACAAGACTCTATTCCTCAAGAAAGATTCAAGGGATATTATTCTTGTGCAGGTGTATGTGGATGATATAATCTTTGGTTCCACCAAAGAAGCATGGTGTAGAGAGTTTGAGGATCTGATGAAGGGAGAATTCCAAATGAGTGCAATGGGAGAACTCACTTTCTTTTTGGGTTTACAGGTTCAGCAGAAACCTGATGGTATTTTCATTCATCAGGAGAAGTATGTAAAAGATATGTTTTCCAAGTTTGCTATGGAGAATGTCAGGACTGCCACTACTCCATATGAGGCTCCCAAACCAAAGAACAATCTTGATCCTAATCTCCCTGTGAATGTTCATTTATACAGGTCAATGATTGGTTCTTTGATGTATTTGACTGCCTCAAGACCTGATATTACATTTGCTGTGTGTGCTTGTTCAAGGCACCAAGTCACTCCACTTACCTCTCACTTGAATGCTGTCAAAAAGATTTTTAAGTACCTAAAAGGCCAACCTAAATTAGGTCTTTGGTATCCCAAAGAGTCTCCATTTCAGCTAGCAACTTATAGTGATAGTGACTATGCTGGTGCAAATTTGGATAGAAGATCCACAACTGGAGGTTGCCAATTCCTTGGAAGAAGACTGATTTCTTGGCAATGCAAGAAACAGACCATTGTTGCTACCTCTACTACTGAAGCAGAGTATGTTGCTGCTGCCAATTGTTGTGGACAGGTTCTATGGATTCAGAATCAATTGCTGGATTATGGGTATAACTTTATGAATACTACCATTTTCATTGACAATCAAAGTACAATTTGTATTGTTAAAAATCCAGTTTTTCATAATAGAACCAAACATATTGAAATCAGGCACCACTTTATCAGGGATGCTTATGAGAAACATTTAATTAAAGTGGTAAAAATTCACACTGATGAGAATGTGGCAGATTTGTTAACCAAAGCATTTGATGGACCAAGGTTTCAATATTTGGTGGTCCATATTGGAATGCTTAACCCTTAACTGCAAAGTTTCAGGGGAGGCATAAGCCTCAGGGGAGGCATATGCCTCAGGGGAGGATTGTGAGTGTAAACTTTGTAGATGTGTATAATTTGTATACTTTTTGAGTTTTTAACACTAACCCACTAATATGTTTGCAAGTTGTTTGGTGTATTTGCATGTTTTTATGTCTGTTTTGCAGATGTTTTGAGATTGTAAGTTGTATGTAAAAGTCACCAAGAGCTGTAGTCAAAGGAATGTGGTCTAGTATGCTGAACATGGTTTCTACTGATTAGTTGATTATGCTGAAGGTCTTACACAATTGATTAATAAAGAAGATCTTTTCATTCATTCATAGAAACAAGTTACAACTTACATTCAAAGTTCCAACTGAATTACAAAGACCATTCCTAAACATTTGGCTAATTAAGTACTACTAGCTTCTATCACTTATTACAAAATACTTGAGGCTATGACAAGTACAATGATGAAGCTGAAGATGAAAATGGAAAAAGAAGAGAAGGAAGACTGTGAAGATGCTCAAGTACCAAAGTCAAGAAAATACTCAAGAACTTTGGTCCATGGCAACATTCCTCAATCATCTACTTCAGCTTCTCCTTTCCCTTACGTATGATCTCAGCCTTCTTGCTCTGTCCAATATGTTCTTGATGAGGAAGACCAGGTCCTGGAGCAGGAAGATCCAACACCAAATGTTGTGATGTTGGAAGAGATGGATCTCTCTTACTTGATCTTGGTTGGGATCTCTCTGGTGTGGAAGGAGGAAGAAAGGTTGGATCTTCATTTTCTTCCTCTGAAGAGTCTTCATCAGAGGTATAGATGAAGGGAGAGACAAGCTCTCTCTCAGCAGGAATGGGTACATGGCTTGGTTCACCCTTCCTATGAGCATTCCATTGTCTTTCTTGTGCATCCCATCGTTTCTCCAGTTCTCTTTCATAGTCGGAATCATCAAGCTCCCATGGATATGGTGGTAAATCTTCTTCTGAAAATGAAGAAGAGGAATTGTGATCTGAGGTTTCTGGGTTTGATGACATGGTTTTGGTAGAGAATTGGGTTTAATTGGGAAATTAGGGTTTGAAAGATGATTTGGGGAAAATTGGTGACTGAGATGTGATTTGGGGGTGATTAAATAAGTCAAGTTTAGGCTTTACGATAATTAATTCGAGTTGGGTGGCACAGTAAAATCAAGATATTCACCGAAGATATTTTTACATTTGCTTGGTTTCTGCTGATGTTGACCATTCTTCAGCAGATTTGACTTTCAATTCTGCTGAAGGGTAAATTTTCAAATTGGAAGTTTTTGAATTACACGTCAGACTCGGTCAATAATTATTTCCGATAATTTTGACCACGATTGGGGAACTTCCAAATTTAACCCACTTTGCATATCTCTTCTTAAACAACATTATTCGCTTATCACTCCACTTAAACCCATTATTCTCTGTGTAATTCATAACCATCTCACGCAAGTTCATTCAAATGGCACAACTTGAATTGAAAGGCGATCATAACAAGTATGCTATTCTGAAAAAGGCAAAGGGATATGAAGAATTCGATTTAATGGTGGAGTTTCTACAAAGGTCGAAGATTCATTATGCTCTGACACATAGTCCCAATTTGGTTTGTGAATCATTGGTGAAGCAATTTTGGGCATTTGCTACTAAGAGATCTGACACAGAGATTGTAGCTGAGATTGATGGTGTAGAGTATGTGGTGACAGAAGGGTTGATTAGGACAAAGCTTCAGTTGGATGATGAGAATGGTGTGTATCATTCCAACACTGCAGAGATTCTTGCTGGGCTAAGGGAAGCTGGATATCAAAGTACTGATACATCTAAATGGCACAAGAATCAATTTTGTCCTAAGTGGAGATATTTGGTGCATTTGCTGCTGCAATGTATAAGCAACAAGTGTGGTGGATGGAACCAATTCTCTCTGCAATTGGGTTGTGGTATTGTATGTCTTTCTAAGGGTCTAACTTATAATTTTTCTAAGTTTATTTTTGATAATATGCTAGAAAATATTGATAAACAACAGCATAAGTTTTTAATGTACCCTAGATTCTTACAAATAATTTTAGACATAACCACTGAAGATAGAACCCATGTGCCTATTAAAAGTCTTCGTTCTAAGTTGTTTGCCTCAATGAAAACTAATTATATTGGGGAACATCATCCTATGTTAGAAGCTATGTTGCCACATGGCAATGATAATGTAGTTGAGGGTGATGATGCTGGTAATGTGCCTGCTCATAATGCTGCTGATGATGGTAATCCATCATCTTCATGTGTTGCTGCTGATGGTAATCCTTCAGTGGTAATGGAGGAAGAGCCAGCTACAACTGCTGAACCATTATGTAACACCCCCAAAAGTCGTTAATAACAGCGGAAGACTTAACATGTTAGCGGAAGACTTTCGGGGTATTACTTCGAGGATCTTTGTCACAATTATAGTAGACAACACAAAGTGAAGTATTAAAGTTTAATTTATTTCAAAATACCAAATATCTGGGATACAAAACATTATTAAGTTAAGAACGCGTTTTATTTCTGAAGGAAAATAAGTAGTTTATTATGGTTCTTGTCATGCTTTTGCCCACTCTGTGCCATCCAGATCCGTCTTGTTTAGTTACATGAGATAAACATGCTAAAGTCAACATAAAGTTGAGTGATATTCATAGGTTTGAGTTTAAGAGTTTGAATCACAAGTTAAGAATGTATTGTAATCACATACAATCAATATGTTAAAAAAATCAATGTTCCTGTTATTGCCTTAAGCTCATGATACTCAACGATTAACAGCCAATCATAAATGTGAATTATGATGGTAAGTAGTAGGCCCCCAAAGATAGGTATTTGTCAATAACCTATTTATAAGAACAATAAAGTGCGCCTGGTGTTTTCTCCAACAACCAAACGAGGATTGTCAATCACTAATAGTACTATCCACAATTATTTACGTTCACCCTTCAAGTGATTAAGGTTCATGATCGAGGGACTTCTGACAATAGTAACTTAAGCAAATAACATTGGCCTGACGGTATTTCAATACCCGGTAAAAAGACTTGTGTTCGAGTTTTAAGCATGTATCCCCCCCCACGGGAAAATAGTTAAAGAGTGGGCTATGAAATCACCTTAGTAGTACAGTGGTATCGTAGTCTCAACAAAGCAAGGAAACGGCTTCACACAACACAACCTAAAAGATAATGCAAGTTTCAGTTGATAGTCTAAATCTGGTTTTATCGCGAATATTAGTCATTCAGTTTGTTAATAAAACTCGTGTTCGTTTAAATGTTTAAAGTTCAAAAACAAAGTTATATATACATATAACTTGTAAGTAAAAATGATTGATGATTGATATAAAGTTAGTTTTTTTATAACGGAAATAAAATAAACGTATTGTTTTACAAGAAATAAATAATGTATCGTTATATCGTTTAATTATAATTACGAATATATATCGTATATATATATATAAGTTTATGTTTATATAAGTCTTAGTTTAATTATATGTTTATATATGTAAAAGGTTGATATTATTTTTATAAAATAATATTTACTGAAAATTCCTTTAAGTTTCCAAAATTTACATTTTTAACCCTAACGATATATATTTTACACCGTTAGTCCAAAAATATATATAATTTACATTTTAGGTCAAAAAGTGTCAATATTTACATTTCTCAACTCCAAGTTTCAATATTTACTGTTTTTAACTCAGAAAACTCAGATTTACAGTTTTGACCCAAAGTTTACAACTTTTGCATTTTTAGTCCCCGGTTTAAGAAATTTTGCAAATCTAGTCCAAATTTCACCAAACTTGGAATTTAGTTTTTATACTTTTTCAATAAGCTCAGAATACTCAAAGTAACTTAATTCAACTGCTTATTAGCTTATAAAGTGCTTATTTTTGATAAATGGGCCTTAACGAGACTATTACAAGGCCCGTTAATAATTTGAGATCCATTGGGCTTACGAGACCTTTGGGCCTGACCTTGGACTCATTTTTATAGTACAAAAATGTTGCAAACAAGCTTGTGTGACCAGCTTATCACATAAGCTCAAAATTAGCTTAACGGGCTAACAAGCCCACTTGGCTTATTTAGTTTCATACGAAAACTGTTTTAGGCAGGTTCAAAAAGGGGTCTCGTATTCTGCTTATATAAGTTCATGGGGTCGAATGAAAAGTGTTTACTAAGTTAATAATGAGGTCGAACTATAAAAAGTGTGGGTCGTGTGTTTACATTTCGAATTAATGAGGCCAAGTTCATGTATGAAATTCATTATGAAAACTGCTCAACACTTAGAAATATTCTAAGTGTTGAGACCTTATTCGAAAAGTTCAATGGGTCTCAAAAGGGGTCGAGTACTTTGAGTATCCGTTATTTTTAGACTCGAAACTCTTTACATCTCATTTGACAACGTTCCAAATAATTAGTATCTCCAAAAATAATAATATGTTACGTTCGTATATTAAGAAATAATCGAGGTAAAGTGTTTGTACAAAATTAATTATTGAAACTGTTTTCCAACACTTAGAATTATTCTAAGTGTTGTGATTTTATGTGAAAGGGTCAAGGTGACTATCAAACGTGACATTTTCTCATGATTATTATGATCGAATCTTTATACCACTAGTTAGACAACATGTCAAAGTTTTAATATGTCGAATAAAAAGAGTAGGTTGTGTTTTTATATTTCGAATAAATGAATCAAAATGAACGAGGAAAAATCAAAAATAACGAAATGAAAAAATATATAACAAGGGTGCTCCAAGAGCTCACCTCACCACTTGGGGTGGAGTTCTCGTAGCGTATGGTTCGAATGGGTACGTGGGATCAATGGTACAATGGTTCACTCCTAGCAAGGTTCACAACGAGCTAACTAGGTTCTCCTTGGATCACTTCTACACTTCGAGCTTGTTGTCAACTTCTCGTCCCAAACTTGACACTAGTACTTCACGAATATGTAACTATGATACGTTTGAGGGTGTGGGATTTGTTAGGGTTGCATGGGATGCTTATATAGTGAGTTTTGAGAGTGAAGATAAGCACAAGAGATTTACAATGCATGTGTTGGCTCGTTTGCATGGGGTGGCACCACAAGCTTGACCAACCGAGTTCTAGCAACAAGAAGGATATGTAAGACTGAATCCTATTCATTCCTGACATCAAATAATGAGTATAGTGTTTGAATTGATGCAATTGGTGTGATAGAGAGGTGCTAAGAAATGTTTGGCCACGTTTTTGGTATTATTGTTCACATGGTTTCGTTGATTTGTTTTGGCTGAATTTAGTGTATCAAACGAGCGAGTTATTTAATAAACTTTAACATTCCTAGATCCTTGCTAGGTCGTCAATTGAGACATGTAAAGATTTGATAGGGTTGTGTGTCGAAATAAAAAGAAACGAGGGGGTTTTGGAGGTGTGTCGTGGCTGCCAAAGAAGAAAGAAAAGAAGAAAAGAAAAAAAAATAATAAAGGGGTTCGTTTGGGCTTATAAGCTCTTTTGGGCTTGGGGTTTCGTTTGGCCCAGCAGAAAAAGAAAAACAAAATATATAAAAGGGTCCGTTTGGTTTGTTAGTTGGGTTTAAGGCCCAATGGGTCAACGGGGCCCACCTGGTGTGTTTTGAGAGTCGGGTTACGATCAAATAATATTAATGAGTAGTCTCGAGAATTTTCGTAGGCTCCGGGAATATATAAATATTGTATGGTAAATATACGAAACGTATATTATAAAAATATAAACGTTTAAAATATATATTCGCGATAATTTAGACTATCTAGGTTTGTGTGCAAGCGACGTTTCTAAGCAAAAGACAAATCACAATTTACTGTTGTGATTTATATATCAAGTCTAATATATATAAAAAAAAATTTGTCATTCGTAAAAGTGGGTATTTAAATAACGTAATATCTTGTAAGTATTTACTAACCGTTGGGAAAATTACGAGAGGCTACACATTACCTGGTTCTACTGACTTACCACCACCTATCCCTGTACATATGTCACCTAGTCCTACCATTTCACCAGCTCAGGATGCTCCATCTGAGAAAATTCATGAGTTTGAAGATAACTTTCAGCCTCTTGAACCTGAGCTTACTAGACTACCTACATCCAGCCCTATGAGAGAGCCAATTAATGAAGGCTTTCCTAATGTTGTACATGAGTCTGTTTCTTCTGCTGGGTTCAATGAAGCTCCTCTTACCACTGAGCAATCAGCTGGTAGAGCAGAGGACCCTATTACTCTCACTTTTGTATATGATTCTCTTAGCAGGTACATGAAAATGACTGATGACCTCCAAAAGGAGCTTGCTGATACCAAGACTACTCTTGGTAATGAAATTGAAAGGTTGAAAAGTAAGGTTCAAGATTTGGAGGCACAGCTGAATCAGCAGAAGCAAAGTAAGGATGGAGTGGATACTACTGAAGTTGCTCAGGAGGCAAATTTGGATTCTCTTGAGATTCTAGCTGAAGTTGCTAGACAGTCTCATGTTGTTCCTCCTAAAGCTGCTGAATTACCTAAATCTAAACCAAAGATACTAGTCAGCAGAAGAAGAAGTACAAGACAGTATTTGGCAAGGAAAGCTGCTGAGTCTTCCAAAAGTGGTGATGATGATGTGCTCATGGCTGAAGTTACTGATCCTTTTCAGAAGAAACAATCACCAAGTGGTGTTGCTGCTGAAAAATCTGCTGATAAAGGTAATACATCAGGAGAAGCATTCTTTGTAGCAGGGAAAGAGTATTTGAATTCCTCTGTTCATCATTCTTCTGAGAATCAACAAGTTTCTCCTGATAGAGAGGTTCAAGATGTACATGATGAACCTATGGAAGATTTGAATATTCCTCATGATGAACTTGCTGAAGGAACATATGTGGATTTAGATGAGCTTGTTACAGCTGAAGATAGAGATGCACAAGAAAACCTCTTCCAAGTATGGGAAGATTATAAGAAGAGTGCTAATATGGCTGAGGAACAGCAAGCCAAGATTGATACAGTATATGAGTCTGTAACTCAAAGATATGTTTCTACTTTGCCTATTGAAAGACAAAGAGAATTGGATGCAGCTGTTCAAGAGTTTGATGAGTCAGATTGGCAGCAGATTGGAAAACAAGTGCTTGATAATTCTGATTTAGCTACAGACATTCTTGGTAAAAGAGTGGAGAAGCAAGACTGGGCTTCTGAAATTGTTAAAGTGCTGAAGTTGAGGAAGAAGGTGGCAGATGAGTTAAAAGCCAAAGCTAAAAGAGATAAACCTATGACTCAAGCACAACAGAGGGATTATATGAGAACATATGTGAAAAGTCAAAGCAGTTCATTGTTTAATAATGCTTGGTCTAAGAAACAAGTGTGGGAACTTCCATTTGACAAACTGGTTGAGATTTATAACAGAATCAAGGTTAGAAATGACAAAGCTGGAGTGGGTGCTTCTAAGAATATTCCTTTACCTGATATTTCTGCTGATATACCACATGTTGCTGTTTCATCTTATGTGGATAAAGGAAAAGCTAAAGTGATAGCAGAAGATCCTCCATCTAGAAAGAGAACCAGAAGACAATTGGAGCAGGAAAGATTGGGTGAAGAGGCTGCTAAGAGGTTAGATGAGGAACAAAAAGCTGAACTTGCAAGATTTCATGAGCTTAAGGTAAGAGAAGTTGAACTTCAAGCTGCTAGAAACAAACAGATAAGGAAGGCTATGGATGAACAATATGCATCTGCTGCACTTGAATCTTCTCAGGATTCTACTGATGAACACTTGGATACTCCATCAGTGGAAACTGATGCTACAGAAGGTGAATCTGCTGAAGCTGAAGCTCATGCTGCTATTTATGTTCCTGGAAGAAGAGTAAAGAGAATGGCTAGAGTCAGAACTTCACATTCCAAACAAAGCCTAATAAATGTGAATGCTTCTGATGCTTCTTTTATAAGAGAAGGATCCCCTGATGATTGGTCTGAGGGAACTAGAGATGTTTTGGTTCACTGGGAGTTAACTGAAAATGGTCAAGTTAATACCATTTACAGATTGGATAAAACTTTCATATCCTTTACATTTCTTCAAGAGATTTTACATCTTGTGGATCTTAAGGATTTGGTCACTCTATATGAGTTGGTTCTAAAGTATTATGCAACTCATACTCCTCATGGGTCTAGATTGTATTTGTTGGGTGATCTAAAAGTGTTGTTTGATTCTTCTACTCCCACTGGTGCTAGTTATGACATATGGAAGAACAATCAGAGATGGAAAGTTCAGAGTTGGAAGTTCTGTCCTATGCCTTATGTTCATGTTTTGGAAACTACAACTGGTTTAAGGCTTATTATGGATATAAGCAAAAGATATCCTCTGAAAGTGTCTCTGATGGAGAAAATGCTACAACAAAAGTTGGAGATTCCTCCTGATCCAGTTGGGAATGCAAGGTTGTTTGCTGAATCCTTAGTGAAGGTTTTCAAACAAAGGATTAAGACTTCCAGAGCAGCTTCTGTTTAAGGATATTTTGTTGTATATTTGTTTTTGTTTCTTTCTTAGAATTAAAAAAAAAAAAAAAAACTAACAGTTTGTTGCTTAGTATTGTATCTATTGTATGCAGGTTTGGTTATCAACTTACCTGATGTTGACTATTCCATCACAAAGTTGGCTAGTCCAAAGGGTACAGCTTTGGTAAAGACACATCAAATCTGTTGATAGCTGTAATGGTTTGCTCAAAACCATAGGGTTTTCAACTCACCCATGCTTTGTTGCTGAGTAGTTGAAATGGTTGTCAATTGACCATGGATTTTTCCTTTATGGATTCTGAATAATTGGCTAGCCCACATGTATATGGCTTGTGGTAAAGGCAGTGGAAAACCATATTTGGTAATCAGTTAACCAAGATGATTTTCATCAAAATAATTGGCTAGTCCTGCGCATACGGCTATAGGTAAAGACATCTCAAATCCGTTTATAGCTGATGATTTGCTCAAAATCATGTGGTTATCAGTGTACCTTAGAACACTTGGCTACTCCAGTAGTAATGGCTATTGGTAAAGAGATATCAAATCTATTATTTTCAATGATTCACCTCTCACAAGAGTTAACACACCTGGAAGTGATGAGAATAGTATGAAACTAATTTGTTTTGATGTACATTAAGTCATTTGTTGCTGCAAAGAATGGAGCTTTCAAGTATTTGTTGATCATAGAGATTCTGCTGAAGATGATTCTTTGCTGGTACTATATTATTACAATCCTCTTGGTATGTTATTTCGAAGATCTATCAAGAATCTTGAACTTAACCAGGTCAAATTCAAGATTAGGGGAGGATTGTTGGGAATTCTGTTTAGTAAGAATTCTGCTGACTGTTTCTGCTGAAGGTTACTGCTGAAGAGCTGGTTACTGCTGAAGCAGTGTATCTGTTGAAGACTAGTTTCAGCATTATTAGTTTCTGCGGATATAGTATTTCCGTATTTTATGTATTATAGTTTGGATATGCATGAGTTTATTTAGGAAGTGATAATGCATATCTTTTAGAAGTTTTATAATATACGTTTCTTGTGAAACGGTTTAGGGTTCCTTGTGTATAAAAGGAACACACGATTATGTATTGTATTATGTTTTTAGAAAACACTCTTATTATTATTAAAAGATCCATAGAGGATCAAGAGTTCTTAGTATTACACTTGTATTTGTTTCCGCTTTAAAATACAAGATACAGAGATTGTCTATTAGTGTGTTATTGATTACAGTAACATAGCTAACGATTCTAGAGTGCTCAAGAAGATCTATCAAGGTCTTATATTTCAACAGTTAGCAAGGTGTATAAATGATTGGAAGCTAGGGACTTTGGTTGAAAGGGTCTAGGATTTAGTGATCCTAGTTCATGGTTCTAGTTAATTTCATCACAAGTATTGTAAGCAAACTCCTATGTTTACCTTTGATTTATGTAAATATTAGTATTTCATATATGTAATATGTTTTATATGCTTATTATGGTTGATTGTGCTTGGATAAATCGGACTAAAATACTAGAAACATCGTAAGGACTATGTTTGCAAAACAGAAACTGAACAGGAGGGTATAAATGGAAATACTGGGAAAAATTCGTGGACTGATAAGCTTAGGTGAAAACATAGAGAGTTATATCAAAGTCTTGTGGTCATTTCTCCGGGAGGCTCGTGCCGTAACTCATCCTGATGATTAAACTAGAGCTAAAACGGTAAAATATGTCAAAATCTGACTAATAGATTTCATTGGACAAAAAGGGGGAGTTCTGGTCATTTTTGGGACTTGTCGTAGTTTTATGAAATGTAGCTAAGACATAAACTTAAACGTAGGAAAAAGCCTCGCATCCTAAAGTTTTGTAGAACTCAAAATACGGCCTTTGCCGCGGGACTGCTGAGTGCTGTCTAAATTTCTGTATGAAAACGCAAGTGTAAATTTGTAAATTGAATCATGTTATGATGTAAATAAGGATGTAAAGTCACTAAAAATTATATATACATTCAAATAGAATTTCAAAGACATATAAATTAAGATGGAAATACTAAAATAACTAGGAACCCGTAACGTGACGAATATTAATACTTGACCACTTATACTTACAAACGTTAAACATCCAAACATAATTAATGTAATAACTATATAACGCATGTTTATATATTCACTTCGTTGTTTTTGAACCTAAGACATGACATCATATTCTAGGTTACGCATAGAGACTTCCCGGCTTATCCATCGATTCCGTTATACGTTTTGATATCATTAGTTCAAGGTGAGTCATAGCCCCTACTCTTTTTATACTTGTTTTAACTCTTTGGGGGAGATACATGCTCGACTACTTGTTTACTTGTACAAATACTCAAAACATTTATACTTGATTGTTTTACACTTGATGGTCTTATACTTGATTGCATTATACTTGATTGCATACATACATGACTGTGTTATACTTAATTGCGTTATTCTATTTAGTGGCTATTAGTTATCTTTGGGAATTGGCTCCCAGTTGTCTTTGGGAATTGGCTCCCAAGTGAGGTCTTCGGTGATGAAGTAGAGACTCACGACTAATTGCTTAATTGTTGTGATGAACTTATACATGTCTTTATCATACTATATTTTAGCTGTGGGTTGTAAACATACAGGTTGCAAGTGTTGTTATGGGCGGGACTTGCAACTGAGTGGATTCATAATGCCTTTGCTGTGTGAACATTCTTTAAAGACTTTTCAACTATTTTAAAACAAACTCTATGAACTCACCAACCATTGTGTTGACACTTTAGCATGTTTATCTCAGGTTAGTAAGACGATAGCTAGTGCGTGGAACTTAGAGTCAAGCTGCATATTCTGAAGACTTACGCTTTTTATCATTTACCATTCAAAATATTTTGTATACATTTATGTATAATACTTTGGAATCTCATGTTTGTAACTTTGAATTCATTAATCGAATGGTAACTTTTCAAAACGTCTCATTTAGAGGTCGTTTTCTATAACTTGTACTTTGTATTATGAAGTAGCACCCCAAGTGACACAGTCTTCTGCTGCGGTATTTTGGGGGTGTTACACCGGTTTAATATCTGCACACATTACATATAGCTTTAGTGAAATCAAAATCAAGGAGCTTGAACCACGTAGCTCAATAACCATGTAAAAGCAAAGTACCAATCAAGAACATGGTAAAGTTGGAGTGTTCCTCGCCAGTAATTAAGATCAACCAAACCGGTGAGCTGAATACCGAGCCGGAATGGACCGACAAACATAGTGACCTGAATACCGAGCCGGACTGGACCGCCAAACATGTCATTGGATCGGGCCTTAGCGGTGGTCTTGGTGCGAGTGTGGTGTTGGTGTGAGCAGTGGCGTTGGTGAGGAGAGTGTCGAGGAGATAGAAGAAGACCAGATCTAGATTTTGTGGATATTAATTGGGAACGAGTATTGAAAAACATGGGCGGGTCAATGAAATATTTGGGTGGAGGGCAATTTAAATTTTGGGAAAATTTTAAGCGGGTTGGGGAAAAGTTAAAATTTGGGATGAATTCAAGGAAAATTTCAGATGTGAATGCAATTTCAAGCTGAAGAGTCAAGCCTATCAAATGAACTGGTAATTATTTAATGAGTTGAGCTCAACCTTATAAAAGTTCGACTCGAGTTATTGTTGAGTTTTCGAGCTTGTAAATGATATAGCATTATATATATATTTATATATATATATATATATATATATATATATATATATATATAGTATGTAAGCGTACTAAGTGTAAATAGTTAATTATAAATGTATCAAGCATGGTTGTCAAGATCCCGATCCTGATCTTAATCTTATGATTTTACGATACTGCAAAGCAAAAACGATCCGGATTTATGTATAATAGGATCTTTGAAAGCTTAAGATCGTATAGGAACCCGATCCTGACCATAGAATCTTAGGATCTAATCCGATTCGATCTTACTTTTCTCGAACTAGCAAACTAAAAAACTACAAATTTATGAATTGTGTTTTGTAAAATTGAAAAAACAACATGTTATAATCTTCTTATACATTTCATAACCATAATTTAGGACAACATTTCAATGAAACATTTATATAATTTTGTGTTTATGTATATAATAATTTATAAATTTGTATAATATTACAAAAGATACTTAAAAAATGCATTATGGTAGGATCTTAAGATCCCGATCTGATCTTACGATCTCGATCTTGCAAAGACAAAATCGATCCTAAGTAGGATATGATCCCGATCTTGAAAACCTTGGTATCAAGATTTTCGAGCCGAAGGTGAACCGAATTCGATTATTAGATTATATTTCAATTTTAATTTGTGTCAGACAGACACCTTTACAAATAAACCGAGCTTTTCGAGTGATCAAGCTCAAACCGAGTTCAAACTTTCTCGATCCCTGATAACATGATCGATCGGGAGGTCCTTGCATACTTGCTTCTTATTAGTTTCTGTGACAAACGGTACACCTACCAAGCCGGTGTAACCCATGCATGACCGACTTTAATAACTTCAAATACAATTCATATAACATTCAATTCACACTATATATAACTACTATACACCTACCAAGCCGGTGCAACCCATGCATGACCGGTGATAATGGCTAATTCACATGGGTCATGGGTCATATGCATTGTTGTCACTGGTCACATTCAATAATGGGTATTTGACATCGATCATATGGGTCATATGCATTAGGTTATCACTGGTCACATCCATGAGTATTGATGAGTGTTGATCATTGGGTAATTAACATGGGTAACGGGTCATGTGCATTAATATTGGGTTGTAGTGGCATGTCACATATGTTATCGACCAATACATGATTGGTGATCGACAATGGGTAATTAACATGGGTCATGGGTCATGTGCATTGGATTTCGTTAAATAAGACAAATACTATACAACATTTTATACGTTTTGTATTTTTTTTACGTTTTAATCCGTTTGTAACGTTTTTCGTCCCTTTTTTACCATTTTCAATCGATTTTGATCGATGTCGCTAGTTTTCGACCGACGTTGACAATTTTTGACAGATTTCGACGGATTTAGACCGTTTTAGTCCGACTACGACCGATTGCGACCCTTTTCGACCGATTTCATCCATGTTGAATGTTTTCGGCAATTTTCGCTCGTTTTCATATGTTCTAAGCTTTTCTGAATGTTTTCCTCTGTATTAAAACATTATGAAACGTTTATTACGTTTTCGTACATTTTTGTACCATTTTTCCATTTCCATACGTCCTTCTCCTTTTTATTCGGGTGATTCGGGTTGAAAATATTTGGCTAACTCGGGTATGGTGTCGGCCCGATTGACCCGAATAAGGATTAATGGCCGTCAATTTTTGATCTTCTGTTATACATACGGCTAATGATTTGCACACTCAAAAAAGTTATTTGCACACTCAATGTACAAGCGGTTGAAGCAGTGTGTTTAATACTGTACAAGTATTTAATGCACAGATGGAGTGTCCCAAACAATTTATAAAGTGTGCAAATCAATTCCCTTTCACATAAACCCTAATTTAACACACTCAAAAAAATCATAACAAATCCCAAATCAAAATCAAACTAACTCATGTCGTTTTATCTTTTTGAAGATAACTGCAAATGTGAGAGGCCAGCAATGGTGGTAACATCTTGGACACCATTCAACCCTGCTCGACGTTTCATTTGCTGCCAAAATCGATGGGTAAGTTATCAGATACGTTTAGTTTAAAGATTATTAAGTTTAATGTTTAATATACTACGTTTTTTTTTATTTTAGAAACCGGGTACGAAGAAATGTGAACAATTTGATTGGTATGATCCAGAGGAGGAATGTGATTGGTACAAGATGCATTTGTTTGAGATGTATAGCAAACTTAATCCCAGACAAAGGCGTGAGGTTCAAATTGAAGTTAATCGTCAAAGAAGGATTGAAGAATTGGAGGCAGAGTTGACAAATGCCTTAAAGAAAGTAAGTTTTTGGAAGTCAACACTTTGTGTTTTTGCAGTTGTGGTTTCTTTGGTACTTGCACTGAAGTAGTATAGTGTTTATGGCTAGATTGTGTGGTTTGTAGTGGCTCATGTACCCCATCTTTATAGTGAATGGTTAAGTTTTTGCTTGTAAATTTAACTGATCTTGATCTTTTGGGTACTCGATATCTTTTGGCAGTAATTACCCAAAATGGCACAATTTGACTATCCTGTTTGACCTTATGCAAATGAATGTACAAGCACAAAACTACCAAAAATTACCCAAAGTGACAATCATGATTGGCTATTAGTTATCTTTTGATAGTAATTACCCGGAATTGCCCAAATTCACTTGGAGACTCTTTGACTTTTGCACATAACAATCAAGTTTGACAATCTTTGTTTGACTTTTAACAAAGCATCATAATATAGTAATCGATAACTTGATTAACAAAGAAACATAACATAAGTTTTCTTTGAACACAAAAACTTTAAACTTCAAAGAAACATAACATAAGTTTTCTTCGAGTCACGGTCAAACTTTTATTCCCTCGGGTCAAAACCCGATCCCAAATCATTGTTAGAAATATTTAGTTTGGAAGTTTATTATTCATAAAGCATGAGATACAAGTAGTTATTGCATCAACTCATTGAACTTGGTAAGTCAAGAATTGGTAAAAGGAAAGTGGAGACAGTCAATTCCTTATCTTTAGGAACAATTTTAAAATATCTTCAATTCACAGTATGATTTAGGCGCCTTTGGTCGATCCTTTTTCCCTCCAAAAGTCTTGGGAACCCTTCATATACCTCTCCAGCCTATTTATACCTCTCTATTGTATATACCAAATAACACACATAAACACATATTCACTTTCAAAGAAAACTTCAACAATGGCAGCAAATGGTAAGTTTCAAAATGATGTAGAAGAGTACGAGTGGGTATTAAACAACAGTTTGCTATGGGACGCAGTGTTTAATCATTTCGGGTATGATCCCATTTACGAATATGGGTCGTATAGGCAGGTAGATACGTGGATGAGGTCAATAATTTTGAAATGGTTGCATAGACAAGACTTTTACTGGGATGAGCGTTGGGGACTGAATGATGTGGAGGTGGAGGAAGAAGATGAAGAGGATGAGGAGGATCAACAGGATGCGTAGAAAAATGTGGTGGAGCAGCAAAATTAAGAGGATGTGCAGCAAAATGTGGTGGAGGAGCAAAATGAAGAGGATCAATAGCAAAATGTGATGGATCATCAAAATGTGGTGGAGTATCAAAACCAAGGGGGTCAACAAGATGGGTTTGCATTTGCAGACCCGTTAAATCTGGAAAACAGGATTACTGATCTTGAAATTAAGTTTCAATATCTCTTGGAAAGGAAAAGGATGCAACGCAGGGAGTAGTTTTTAATGATGATGTTTTTATGTTTCTAGTATCTTTAATATTTATGTAGGATAATTAATTATGTTTATGTTTGCAGCTTTTATGAATGGTTGTATCTTTGAAAAAATATCAATGAAAATTTTGAGACCTTGTATGGTTGCTTGTGATGTCAAACTGTCAAAGGTGTGTTTGGTTTCTTGGATAAAAGCAGTATGTCAAATTGTTAAAATCCATAAATGATTTGTTAATGTTGCTACTTATAAATAGTATTGCTAAGTGTAATTGATGATGTGATTATTGTGTATTCGGGTAATGAGTTAGGTTTTGTGTTTTTGGGACTAATATTTTGCAGGATAAGCTGAGAAAAGTGCTGGAGTCCTGAAAAATAAGCCGTTTCGAGTGGAAACTGACTTAGTGTTGCTAGGCATATTTTAGTGCTGCTAAGCCTAACTTAGTCCGGCTAAGGGTTGTTCTGCTATTTTTGAGAGTGCAGGGTAGTGTTTTAGAAATATGAACGGTTAAGGGTTTGTACACTTCAGTCATTCACAGTTTCACACAAATGTTGTTATCCGATCAAAACTCTATCAAACATAAAACCACTGCTTGATTTTATCAATTAATTGCAATTCCCAGCAAAACCCTACACAAATTTTCAAATTTCACAATGTCGACTCTGTCTTTTTCCAACAAGCATAACATGATTGCATTCTTGCAAAAGCCCACCAAGGAGAATGAAGAGTTCACTGAAGTTGTTGATTTTCTCAATGCTACTCATATTAGGTATGCATTAATAGTTAACCCTAATATATATGTTTCTAACATCAAACAGTTTTGGGCTACTGCAAAGGTCAAAACTATTGATGAGGAAGTACAGATTCATGCCCGTGTGGATGGGCAGAAGATTATTGTTACAGAGGCATCTGTTAGAGAAGTTCTTCATCTAGGAGATGTTAATGGAATTGAGAATCTTCTAGACTCCACAATTTTTGAAAACCTTCAAGAGATGGGGTATGTAAGAAAAAATGAATCTTTGAAATTTAATAAAGGTGGCTTTCCCCCACAGTGGAAATTCTTAATTCACACTTTGTTACAGTGTCTTAGCCTAAAGACTACTGGTTGGAATGAGTTTAGTAGTAACATGGCTTCTGCCCTTATATGTTTGGCAAAAAAATAAAGAAAAATTCAATTTTTCAAAATTAATTTTTGATCATGTGGTTAAAGCTTTGGATAATTCTTCAAACCAACATTACTTATATCCAAGATTTCTGCAACTTCTTATGGACAAATAGTTTACAAATAAGAAAGTTAAGGACAAGGTTTATCCTGTTCACTCTCATATTAAAAAGGTCTTTTCTAACATGAAGAGAAAGGGTAAGGACTTTCCTGTCATAGGTAAACCATTGTTTCAAGCAATGTTGGAACTAGGTCAACATAAGAAGGGTGAAGGTTCAAGAACTTATAATGAATCAAGTTCCAATGGAACTGATTCAGGTGAAGGAAACCGCAGGTGCCAAGAAACCAAGGGGGACAATGCTAGTGATGAGGATAAAAGTGGTAAGGAAGAGATGGAACTTGTTAGAGAATTGATGGTTAAATATACCAAACGTAAAGAAGAGGTTCTTAGCCTAAAACAAATCACAGATACTCAGGGGGATGTAATTATAGGTTTGAAGCTGAGGGTTAAGCAATTGAGAGGTCAGAAGGGGTCAAGAACCAGGTCATTCAAAAGACGGAAAAAAGTGGGCACACGACAAAGGATTAGTTCATCTGAAAGTATAAGTTTGGGGGAGTATGATCCCAAACAGGGGAGGAATGAAACCAATGATTCAAGGGAAGCTATGGAAAATTTTGATAGTACTGCTACTGGTGATGACATTGGTGTGGTTATGGATGTGGATTCTGCTGAGAATGATGATGAGTATATGGTTGCTGATAATCAAGGTAATGAGGTTGTTATGGAAGCAGCAATCAAAGGCATGGGAGATTCTACTGCTGGTGCAACTGCAGAAATTGCCAAGGAGGATACTACTACTGAGGAAAATGTTCCTATTGCTAGTGATGATGAGGAAACTTTGGCCGAAGCAATGACTCTATTGAAGACACGATTTAAACAAGCAGTGCCACAATCACCACTACCAACAGAACAATCACAACCACAACCACCACCACAACAACCAAGAGTACCTGTCAAAGGTGTGGTGATTAGAGAACCAACTCAACAAATCAAGAAGAGTGTACAAGAGCCAAGTTATAAGGGCAAAGGCAAAGGTATTATGGTTGAAGAGCCTAAGCATGATCCTTTAAAGGATCTTCCTTTTGTGTACTGGCCAAAACCCAAGCAACTTGAAGTAGATGGAGCTGCTACAAGAAAATTGGCTGCTTTGTTTGTAGAGGAGAATCAAATGGTACTTGAACAAAGAAGGAAACACGCTGAAGCTGAGGCCAAGACAAAAGCACTCTTGGATTCTTGGGATGAAGAAATGATTAAAGGTGATGCTGATATTGCACTGATGAAACAAATAAAAGAAGAAATGCAATAGTACACTCAAGAACAAAAAGATGAATGGAAGAGGAATTATGAAGCTGAGAGGAAGAAATTTTATCTCAATCAAATAAAGAAGAGAAAAGTGCTCAGGCGTCCAACAGTTAAGAAAAAGAGGAAGTACTATGAGTACTATCTAAACAATATGAAGGGTTAGAAGCTTGTTCAATTAAAGCGATACTCAGATGATGAGATCTTCAAAATGTATGGAAGAGCCAAAAACTCAATGTGACTATTTTGAATGTATTGGTCACATATAATACCCTTATAATGTGGCCATAAACATCATTTAGATACACATTTCTGATATGGTGTGACTATTGTAAAGCCTATAGTTACAATGTGACTATTTATTTATTTATTTTTATTTTTATGTTTTTTTGTAAAGCCTATAGTCACATGATCGTGATTCAATTAAGTGTGACTATACACATTAGGATTTGGCAAGCAAACACACACTAAACTTTAGACACACATATTAACTTACGTGACCATATGTATCGAATTTTCATTACACTTAATCATGTTTCTATGGTTTAGTGTGACCATATATGAAATTTGGTCACACTCGTCAAGTGTGTGACATATATATTTGTCACTATTAAATGCATATCGTGACTAACGCTTCAAACTTACTTTTCAGTTGTCACACATTTCAAATGCTATGTGGCAGCAAAGAATAGCAGTCACGTTTAAATAATGTGTGACAAACTTGACTATATAATTTAGTCACATACACAATTACTTCATGTGACCATATATCTATTTTGGTCACACCCTTCAATTGTGTGACATATATTTGTCACATATGTATATCTGTAGTGTGACTAATGCTTAAAGCTGATTTGTATCGGTCATACGTCCCAAATTAAACGTGACTAAATGATCAAAAAATATTTACCAGCTACCCTCTAGTCACATAAATACACAAATGTGTGACATATATCTTCCGAAATGGTCACACAAGTCGGATCGAGTGTGGCTGTTTATTTTATTTTCATACATTTAGTCACGTAAATATGTTACAGTGTGACCGTTTGAAATCGACCATGTGTGACGAAAGGCCATTTTTGTACCAGTGAGAAAAGAAGTATTACAACTTGGTGTGACTCAAACTATCCAAGTTGTTAGTGTATCATACTTGTAAATCATTCATTCATTTGTGCATAAGTTCTGTATATTAGTTAGATAGGTGTGAATATAATTGATTAGGTTAGTGTTGTATATAAGTAGTGAAGTTGTAAAGAAGTTGAGGAGTGTAAGTAGTGAAGGTGTGTGTTAGACCTAAGACCTTGATAGATCTTTGAGCACTCGTGGATCGTTAGTTATGTTAATGTAATCACTAACACACTAAAAGAAAATCTCTGCAACTTGTATTCTAAAGCGGAAACAAACACAAGTATGAACAACTGAATACTAAGAACACTTGATCCTCTATGGATCTTTTAATTATACTGAAAGTGTTTTCTAAAAACGTGTACTCAATACATAATCGTGTGTTCCTTTTATATACAAGGAACCCTAAACCGTTTCACAATAAACATATATTCTAAAAACTTTAAAAGATATGCATTATCACTTCCTAAATAAACTCATGCATATCCTAACTATATTACATAAAATACGGAATATCTATTTCCGCAGAAACTAATAATGCTGAAACTAGTCTTCAGCAGATACACTGCTTCAGCAGGAACCAGCTCTTCAGCAGTAACCGTCAGCAGAATTCTTACTTAGCAGAATTCCCAACAATCCTCCCCTAATCTTGAATTTTACATGGTTAAGTTCAAGATTCTTGATAGATCTTTAAAGTTACAAACCAAAAGGATTGAAGTCGAACAGTAGCAGCAAAGAATCATCATTAGCAGGATCTCTATGATCAGCACAAACTTGAAAACACCATTCTTTGCAGCAACAAATGACCAATTGTACATCAAAACAGAGTAGTTTCATACTATTCTCATCACATCCAGGTGTGTTAACTCCTGTGAGAGGTGAATCATTGAAAATAATGGATTTGATGTCTCTTTACCAATAGCCATCACTACTGGAGTAGCCAAATGTTTAAGTTCGAAAACTATGGTACACTGATGACCATATGATTTGTAGCAAATCATCAGCTATAAACGGATTTGAGTTGTCTTTACCTGTAGCCGTTTGCTCAGGACTAGTCAATTATTTGGTTGATTTAATCACCTTGGTAAATTGAATACCAAATATGGTTTTCCACTGCCTTTACCACAAGCTATAAACTTGTGGGCTAGCCAATTATTGGGAATCCATAAAGGAAAAATCCATTGTCAATTGACAACCATCCAACTCTCAGCTGTTAAGCATGGGTGAGTTGAGTACCCAATAGTTTTTAGCAAACTATTACAGCTATCAACAGATTTGACATGTCTTTACCAAAGCTGTACCCTTTGGACTAGCCAACTTTTTGATGGAATAGTCAACATCAGGTAAGTTGATAACCAGAGAAGGTGTGGAAATAACCAACACCAAAACCTGCATACAACATACACAATACTATACAAATATGTTAGTAGTTTTTTTTATTATTATTTATTATTTATTTTTTTTAAGAACAAGAAATAAAGAAATATATAACAAAATACCATCAAGTAGAAGCAGCTCTGGAAGTCCTAATCCTGAGTTTGAACACTTTAACCAGAGATTCAACAAACAACCTAGCATTCCTAACTGGATCAGGAGGTATCTCCAACTTCTGTTGAAGCATTTTCTCCATAAGAGGCACTGTCAGAGGATACCTTTTCCCAAGAACCATGAGAAGCCTGAGTCCAGATGTAGTTTCCAACACATGAACATAGGGCATAGGATAAAACTTCCAACTCTGAACTTTCCACCTCTGATTGTTTTTCCACACATCATAACCAGCACCAGTGGGAGTAGAAGAATCCAAAAGCACTCTGAGATCACCCAATAGATACAATCCCGAACCTGTAGGAGTATGAGTAGCATAATATTTGTAAACCAAATTATTTAGAGTGAGCAAGTCCTGATTATCCACAAGATGTAGTATTTCTTGTAGGAATGTGAATGATAGAGAAGTTTTATCAAGTCTATAAATGGTATTGATCTGACCATTCTTAGATAATTCCCAATGAACCAAAACATCTCTAACACCCTCTGGCCAATCATCAGGGAACCTTCTTTGATAAAGGAAGCATCAGGAGCATTAACATCTACTAGTTGTTGTGCTGAATGTGAAGTTCTCACTCTAGCCATTCTCTTGGCCCTTTTGCCAGGAACAATGTTGCAAAAATCGTGAATCGGTCCTGAGGCGGTCGAGGGCCGAGTAGCGTTTTTTAGCCGATTAATCGACCCTAAACCTTGTAATCGCCGATTAATCATCCGATTTCCTTGTAAATCTCTCTGATGCGTGGGAATCGCAACAGGCTTTACCTCTCGAGGGATCTCGAGAAGCTTACAACCCCCACCAGGCAGTGTACCTGATCGTTGTAGTATAGTATAGTGACAAGTACCGGGGGATTGATCGTTCAGCTTAGGAATAGTGTCGCTAGGATTAGAAAGCCTAATTACTAGTTCTAAAGGTGAGGGATGATTATTTTTGTGTTTTTATATTTTATGGAAAGCAATTAAAATCTCGGGTTTTAGAAGAGTGGGCGGAATTAGTTGCTATTCAACTAACCCAAAACTAAGATGCAATCAAAATAAAATACTAAAAATGAAATTAAACTAATTTATACTAAGGTTGTGAGCAGTAATTGGAGAAAATGTGTTTACTTAGATTTCACTACTCCCTAGATATCTTTTACACGTTAATTACTTGTTATAATTGCATGGATGACGGATCGTATTCCTTAATACCATTCATGGGGTGGCATACATAACTCCCCAATTCTATGAGCTCTTATCTCCTCCTACACCATGCCCAGCACAACTATAGGGATTGTAAACAGTGGCTCATGCATTAAATACAACCAATAAAGACCTAGTACGCCTCGGTTCATGTTTCTTAAGACGTTCAAGCATGTTACCATTTGGAGATCTGCCAGTTTTCTTAAGCCTAACATATAAATCATTCATCCAAGACAAGAATAAACAAGTAATCAACACATAATCAATATCTAGGTTTCATTAGATCTAAGCAAACACAAAAGAGATCTAGCCTAGCATGATAGAATTAAGACAAGAACAAGATATAGACAACCAACACATAGACATATTGATTGAATTAGAAGAACACTTATCTTAATTAATCATGCAAGGTATCAAGGGGTTGGAACCCTTGAAAAACCTGTAAAGTTACACCAAAATCGTCTTTAGGGTTTCTCCCAAAACTTCTCTCCTTTAATGTGAAAAACTAGAAAACTATATATAGGAAAATAGGGATGACGGCGTCAAGAACAAAGGTGTGACGCCGTCATCTCGCCGCCAAATACTTCCTCGGACGGCCTTGATCTACTTCTGACGCCATCAAGGCCTAGGCCGTCACACAAATTACTCTTGACGCCCTGTGTGTGACGCCGTCATCAACTACGGATTTTAATTCTTGGGGTTTTGACGCCGTCAGGAAAACTCTTGACGCCTTCATGAACTCTCGGATTTTATTATTGAGGTTTGACGCCGTCAGGAAATTACTCTTGACGCCGTCACCTACTGTTCCCAGCATGGAAAATTGAGACTTTGCCGTTTTCTTCACTTTTATGCTCCAAAAACGTCCAAAATGGCTTCTTTTCCAGAATTCACTCTCCAAGTACCTAAAATCACAAAAGGAACGATTTAGGGCAATATTTGATCAAATAAATTCGGATTCGGGCTTAAATGACCCCCTAAAAACGGATCATTTTTCGCCTCATCATATACCCTTACACTTGAGATTTGCTTGTCCTCAAGCAAATGCGCTTTTATTCTACTCAAAAGACAAGTTAGGGGTCATTTAACACTAATATAAAAGTAATTACAACAAATAATCGTTCCACTAAAGTCCAAAGACAAGCACGGAGGTCATATACAAGCACCTCACAAATAGTGTTTAGATACTCACATCTCTCGGGTGTAATAAAGTGTAAATTACAATATGGAAACGGAAGATATCTCTCACTACCTGTCATAGCAAAATAGATTACCATAGGCTTGGGAAAGGATCAAACCTCCACCACATGGCGTAAGCACATAGGATAAACTATCAAAGAGGTCTTTTAAAGGGTTGTAACGTTAGGTATAGGGATATGAATTACACGGTTTTGTTGGATAAAGGACGTTTTACTGGTGGCGAGTTAACAATCTTGGTCAATTACATGTACAATATGGCGTTGCTAAGCCAAGACTAGACTCGACTTAAGCTAATAAATGAAAAATAACAAAAACATAAAATGAACATAGAATGAAACGGGATGGTAGTCCGTATGTTTTTTCTCTTTTTCTTTTTCTATTTTTTTTTCTTTTTCTTGATTTTTTTTTTTTTCTTTTTTTTTTTTTTTTTTTTTTTTTTTTTTTTTTTTTTTTGCATACACTCTTACCCTACCATCCAAAATAATACATCATAGGGAATGAACATTTCCCTTACACTTGAATCTTTACATACTTTACATTTAACTAATCTAATGACTCGAATTAAGAAAATCAAAACACTTGGAGCACTTTTAAGATTAACGTACATATGGGGGTAATAAATGATCTTCTTCCCCATTACTCCATAAAATAAGTACTTACCCATGAGTCCCAATCGTCCCAAAACAATATGTACAAAGATATGACTTGACTTAGCAACCATGTAATCAATTAGAAAGTTAACTTAGGGTTTAACAAATAACAATAATGTACTAAAGATGAGCGCATACACGGAAGGCTAAGGCGATTTGGGTGTACATTTAAGTGGGATGTAACAAATTCTTCCTTTAAGTAAAATGCTTAAAGTTAGAAACGAAAAGATAGGCTCGGAGGGGTGTACTAGGGGTTTCGTGTACTAAAAATGAGTACAACGCTAAGGGTGTGGGAAAAATTAGTTGACTTAACTAGCCAAGTAATATGACATAAATGGTCAAGTAATTATAATACGGGTTTAACACAAGGGTGATCCTAATGCCTCTTATCATGTAGTAAATCCTACCACACGAATGTAGTCTCACTAGCGGTCTCGGGATGCATCACTAACGCAAGTTCTAGAATCTAAATGCTACCGGTACACTCATAAGCACTAATAATGAATGCTTTTCCTATCAAATCTAAAGGCGAACCTCACATATTTGGGTGGAAAATTTTTCTGAATATACGGTTATGTGCTAGTCATACAATCTCCTATCCATGAGACGCTTGCTATGGCTAAAGTTTCACTCCTAAATGTTGTAAAAATTTTTAAATTTGGCGCTAAAATTGCACTAACAAGTATTTCTCATAGTTTTATTACACATCTACTATCAAACAAAACAAACTCAAGTGAAAGTGCATATGTAAGGTATCATCTTTTTACCCTCCCCTTACACTTAAGATGAACATTGTCCCCAATGTTCAAGTAAGGAATGTAAAAGTGAAAAAGTAAAGAGAATGAAATCAAATACTCCCCTGATTCGCTTGGTATGGATTATAGGTTGGCCAGATTAGATCTTCCTCCAAGAAAATGAACAATCAAAGCTTCCCTTCCAGAATATAAATCATCTCCTTGTCGAACATAACCTATAAATCCTGACAAAAATAGTCAAGACAACCTCGCGTAAAATCGGCGGCATCCTATATAAGTTTCTAAATCCTAGAAAACAAAGTAAGATATAATGCTTGTGGAATGAAGTTTGCAGATTTCCTGGAGATTATAAAACTTAATAATTCACAAAAAACCATATGAATCCGTTAGAAAAACAAAACTGGTAAAATTTCCAGATTTTAACTCCTGACGCCGTCAAGAGTAAAACTCTGACGCCGTCAGAATGGACCTGCAGAAATTCTTATGTTAAGTTTCCGGAAAATTTCTGGAAAAACTTGGTCCTACTTCCTGGAAAATCCTACAAAACTTCATTATGACTCAATACAAGCATTTGACTCTAACAAATACGAATATACATGTTCATTTAATATTGTGGAGAATCATGATCGGTTTGTTTCTTAAAAACATATTTGGGGTTTCCCCTTACACTTATCTTTTGCAAAAATACTTCTAGGTGGAGTTAAGATTAGGCCAAAACAACAAAGTAAAGTATTTCCACATTTTAATTGAGAAACATGATCAACCAACAATAAAAACTAAACATGCATACGGAAGCAAATAACAATCAAACAAATAAAATCACACAAAACATGGGTTGCCTCCCAAGAAGCGCTTTTCTTTATTTACGAGTCTTGTAGCTAGACTCAAAGTCATGGGTTACTACGTGATCTCATCATTTGAAATGATATACCCCATGTAGTTGCGATCATTACTATTATGGTGGTAGTGCCTCAACCTATCGATACTCGCAATCACCATTCCACCTAATTTGCTTCTCAATTTAGCTACCCCATCTTGGCTCAATCCTTCGATTGTGAATGGCCCATACCACCAAGGACTTGGTTTATCGGGTGGTATTGTTGTTTCCAAGTGTCTCAAGAGCGCCAAGTTCCCTTCCTCAAATGGTGTATGATTTTTTTCGTGTCGAGTATGTTCTAGTTCAACCTGAACCTTACTGCTTTTTCTCCTTTCATCCTTAGCTTTCTTATAGCTTTTGATTCTTGCCTCCCATGCAAGAATCTTATTCTGAACACGAATGGGTGTCGCGCCAATGTTATTTTTGATCATTCTCCAACTCAAATTCTCATGCCCACTTCGCGGGGTTATGGGGAAGCTAATCCTTCTTTTTCCAGATTTAAGCTCAATCTTCCTACCTTCATACTTAATGACAGCCCTAGCGGTAGTGAGGAATGGTGCCCCAAGGATTATTGACATGCATCCATCCCCTTTATCATCGATGATCATAAAATCAACGGGGTACATGAATCCTGCAACATTAACTAATACATCTTCTGCGATTCCTAGGGGGTATAAGTACGAGTGTCCAACAAGGGATAACCTAACACGAGTAGGTGCTGGCATTTTTGACGTTAGTTGGATGTAAATAGTTAGGGGCATAAGATTTACTTACGATCCTTGGTCGGCGAAAGCTCTAAGATGTTTCAAGTCCCCGATGCTCGTTGGTATTTCAAAGTTCCCACATGCTACCTGCTTAGTAGCCACTTTCTGTACCAGTAACCTCTCGAATACTGATCCTCCAGGAAGCGTATCATACTCATCTTCCTCTTTCTCAGGAATCTGTCCGGAGGATTGGTTACGCCCATCACCCTTAATCCAATTTGTTATGGTGTTTTTGTTTATATCATGTTTCAGGTAGTAATTCAAAGGTTGGGATTCTGGTGGTTTTTCTAAGGTCTGTTTAGCAGGAGTTTCTACCTTCTCGTTATATTTATGGACAATGGTGATGGAGTTAACAAACTGGGTGGTGGGAGTGACGCTTCCTTTCCTTAGTAGTATTCGTTCGGGGGTTCTCTGGTTGGCATACTCCTCCAATAGACTCAACATCTCATTCATTTTCTCCTACATCTCCTCTTTTTGCTTATAAACTGCTTCTTCGAATCTAGCAAGCCGATCTGAGTGAGTTGCCATATATTCTCTCATCCTAGCCTCAAACTCCGAGCTAAGTTCCTTGGGAGGGGAACAAGGTGGGGTGCACCTTTGAAAAGTCTCGACATGTTCTCTAGAAGGTGACTCAGATAATGGTGCCGAAGTTGGTTTTGAGATAGAATTGACAGTGGCTTGTCTAGGACTTAAAGGTCTCCTTTGCCTTTCCTCAAAATAGTCAACTTTTGCCTCAAGTTTACATAGGAGTTCATCGGGGATTTTGGTGGTTCCTCCAGATGTCGAGACTGCATTGATGGCCGCTTCTATCGTATGTTTAAATTCCCACATCTCATGATTATCAACAGCGAGCTCTTCGATAATTGCCCAAGACTCCTCGGCGTTCTTATCACGCAATTTACCTCCCGCGGCCCTGTCGATGGTGCGCTTAGTATGATAGTCAACATGGTCGTAGAAAATTTGGACTAATAACCAAAGGTTTATGCCATGATGAGGGATCTTGTGGAGGAGATCCTTAAAACGGGCCGAAGCCTCGTAGAAAGTTTCACCCCGCTGTTGCTCAAACATCAAAATGTCCCTTCTAAGCATTGCAGTCTTTTCCGGCGGAAAGAATTGGGTAAGGAAGCGATTGGCGAGATTGTCCCATGTAGTGATGGATCCCGCGGGTAAATACTCAAGCCATTGACTAGCTTGATCCCGTAGAGAGAATTGGAATAGGCGTAAACGGGTAGTCTCTCTAGTTGCAACATCTAGGTCTATGGAATCTACGATTTTGAGAAAGTCCTTAAGATGTTGGTTTGGATCTTCGAAACGAAGTCCATGGAATGCACATCCGCTTTGCACCAACCGGATGGTGTCGGATCGCAAGGGGGTCACATTGGCTCCGGTGAGCTCAATGGTGTTTCGGTAGCCTTGGTGGCTAGGTCGGGAATACTCTCCTAAGGTTCGGGGCCTAAGGGGTTCTAGTGGTGGGTTTTGTTGTGGTGGGATGACGGGTTCAAAGATGTTACCACCTTCCATGATGTCGGATGGTAAAGAGTTACGAACAAAAGCACGAAGAAATAAGATAGACTAAAGAAGACCTAAAAATAAAAATAAAATCTTACTAGAAAGGAATCTAGCAAGTAGACCTAATAAAAAGAAATCCTAACCTAGACAATAACTATTCCCCGGCAACGGCGCCAAAAACTTGATGCGTGGGAATCGCAACAGGCTTTACCTCTCGAGGGATCTCGAGAAGCTTACAACCCCCACCAGGCAGTGTACCTGATCGTTGTAGTATAGTATAGTGACAAGTACCGGGGGATTGATCGTTCAGCTTAGGAATAGTGTCGCTAGGATTAGAAAGCCTAATTACTAGTTCTAAAGGTGAGGGATGATTATTTTTGTGTTTTTATATTTTATGGAAAGCAATTAAAATCTCGGGTTTTAGAAGAGTGGGCGGAATTAGTTGCTATTCAACTAACCCAAAACTAAGATGCAATCAAAATAAAATACTAAAAATGAAATTAAACTAATTTATACTAAGGTTGTGAGCAGTAATTGGAGAAAATGTGTTTACTTAGATTTCACTACTCCCTAGATATCTTTTACACGTTAATTACTTGTTATAATTGCATGGATGACGGATCGTATTCCTTAATACCATTCATGGGGTGGCATACATAACTCCCCAATTCTATGAGCTCTTATCTCCTCCTACACCATGCCCAGCACAACTATAGGGATTGTAAACAGTGGCTCATGCATTAAATACAACCAATAAAGACCTAGTACGCCTCGGTTCATGTTTCTTAAGACGTTCAAGCATGTTACCATTTGGAGATCTGCCAGTTTTCTTAAGCCTAACATATAAATCATTCATCCAAGACAAGAATAAACAAGTAATCAACACATAATCAATATCTAGGTTTCATTAGATCTAAGCAAACACAAAAGAGATCTAGCCTAGCATGATAGAATTAAGACAAGAACAAGATATAGACAACCAACACATAGACATATTGATTGAATTAGAAGAACACTTATCTTAATTAATCATGCAAGGTATCAAGGGGTTGGAACCCTTGAAAAACCTGTAAAGTTACACCAAAATCATCTTTAGGGTTTCTCCCAAAACTTCTCTCCTTTAATGTGAAAAACTAGAAAACTATATATAGGAAAATAGGGATGACGGCGTCAAGAACAAAGGTGTGACGCCGTCATCTCGCCGCCAAATACTTCCTCGGACGGCCTTGATCTACTTCTGACGCCGTCAAGGCCTAGGCCGTCACACAAATTACTCTTGACGCCCTGTGTGTGACGCCGTCATCAACTACGGATTTTAATTCTTGGGGTTTTGACGCCGTCAGGAAAACTCTTGACGCCTTCATGAACTCTCGGATTTTATTATTGAGGTTTGACGCCGTCAGGAAATTACTCTTGACGCCGTCACCTACTGTTCCCAGCATGGAAAATTGAGATTTTGCCGTTTTCTTCACTTTTATGCTCCAAAAACGTCCAAAACGGCTTATTTTCCAGAATTCACTCTTCAAGTACCTAAAATCACAAAAGGAACGATTTAGGGCAATATTTGATCAAATAAATTCAGATTCGGGCTTAAATGACCCCCTAAAAACGGATCATTTTTCGCCTCATCACTCTCCAAGTTCCAGGGCCATTTACCTTGTAATCGGTGATTACAAGGCCGAGTAGGCCTTTTTTTGCAACATTGGCCAGGAATATAAATAGCATCATTTGGTAAAGAAGATTCCTCAGGAGCTATATCCTCAGTAGATATATCTTCTGCAGCATTAGTTTCCACTGATGGAATATCCATTTGTTCATCAGTAGAATCCTGAGGAGATGCAAGTGCATCAGATGCATATTGTTCATCCATGGCCTTCCTTATCTGTTTAGCCCTAGCAACTGCAAGCTCTACTTCTCTTTCTTTAAGCTCATGAAATCTAGCCATTTCAGCTTGTTGATCATCATCTAACCTTTTTGCAGCCTCTTCACCCAACCTCTCCTCCTCCATTTGTTTTCTGGTTCTCTTTCTAGAAGGAAGAGCTTCTGCTACAACTTTGGCTTTACCTTTATCAACAATAGATGAAGTAGCAACAGTTGTCACATCAGCAGAAATATCAGGTAAAGTTACTTGATCAACAACAGGAACATCCACATCCATAGTAGAAATAGCATCAACAGACAATGATGGAGACCTAGTAGTCACACTAGAAGAAACAACTTCATCAAGGTGAACTTTCTGAGAAGATGGTTCTGCATCATCATTAAGAATGGTAGGAACAAGCTTAGGATCATTCATTCCATCCTTTTCACATCTAGACTTGATTCTATTATACATAAGAACCAATTGTTCATCTGAAAGAGCCCAAACTTGTTTCCTAGTCCAAGCATTATTATAGAGAGCACTGCTTTGACTTTTCACATAAGTTCTCATATAATCCCTCTGTTGTGCTTGAGTCATTGGTTTATCCCTTTTTGCTCATCTGCTTCTTTCTTTCTTAATTTCATCTTCTTCACTATTCCAGAAACCCAGTCCTCCTTATTCACATCATTTCCAAGAATTTCTGCAGCTAAACCAGGTGTAGCAATCACTTGTTCTCCAACATGCTGCCATTCGGATTCATCAAAATTTGAGATAGCAGCATCCAATTCTCTGTGTCTTTCAATAGGCAAGGTAGAAATATATCTCGATGTAGCAGATTGATATTCTGAATCATATTTGGCTTGCTCTTCCTTTGCCAAGTCTATACTCTTCTTATAATCTTCCCATTCTTTTCAAAGTCTTTCTTGCTCAAGTCTTTCCTTTTCTGAGATGAGATCATCAGTACATACTTCAGCAGCTTCATCAGAATCAGCATTAGGAATGACTATCTCTTCCATAGGATCAGCAGGAATATCTTGAACATCAAATTCAGTTAGATTATCAGCAGATCCTGTAGCATTAAGAGTTGCAGTGGTGTCTTCATGAGAAACTTGCTCAGGAACAGCTGGATCAGTTGTAGGTGAATCCATATACTTTTTACCAGCAACAAAAATTGTAGCTACTGATGCATGAGCCTCATCAGTAGGCGTTTCAGTAGCAATGTCACTAGTTGGTTGTTTCTCCTGAAGAGTATCACCAGCTTCTGCCATAAGAATCTCATCACCACTAGACACCTTAGAAGATGTGGAAAACTAGAAGGGGGGGGGGTTGAATAGTTTTATGTCCTTTTAAATTTATTTCCAAAATATTTTGTAGGTTATAAAAACTTTCGATTCGATCTTAAGTGAGTTCAAGCAACAACCAATATAAGCAAGTCTAAACTAATATTGAAAGTATTGAAATATAATGAAGAAAAGATAGAGTTAGAAAGATCAAACCACAACACGTGAATTTATAGTGGTTCGGCTACAAGGACACCTTCCTTGCCCTACTCCACTCCCCGAGTACCACACTCGAGAGTTTTCTTCAATATGTCAACAAACTCCTTATGGTGGAGAAACCTTACACACCTTGGCTTACACAAGTTAACGACACTAAGCTAAATGTCGAGTTCTAATCGTAGCTAGAACCAATCTCACACCAAATATCACACCACGTGATCTTCACACCTTTACACCTTCTTCAAGACTTCACACCGTCTTCACACCTTGTCAATCTTCACACCTTCTTCTATGCACAACTAAGTCACAACTACTAAACTAGTTTACAACACACCAAGATTCTACAATCAACAAATATACACAACACCTTAACAAATAACTATCACTAGTACTATATGAAACTAGCTATACACAACACCACTACAATAAGATGGATGTAGAGAAGTGTTCTTCTTCTTGCACTTGAATGGATGAAGCTTTGGATCACTTGGAAACAAAGACTTATGAAATATATGATCAAAGGATTTTAGATCTAGAGAAGAAGATTGGATCAGAAAGTTTATAGTGCAAAAAGGTGAGAAAAATATGTGGAATGATCCAATATTTATAGGGCCAGATTTTACTGTTCGGAAGCGTGCCGGTCCCCTTAATTGTAGGCCGGTCCCCTTAATGATTAAGGGGGCCGCCTAGTAAAATTAAGGGGGCCGCCCTCCTGAACGTTCCAAAAGTTTTTCTGGATAAAATTTGCCCTTTTTGGTTGGAAATTTGAAATCATATTTTTGTAGTTTAATAAAGCTTTACCAAAAATGATTTACAAATATATATAAAATGTTAAAATCATTTTATATAATGTTATGTATTAATATAAAATTTCCTTTGATCATGTAATGCATAAGTTACTAAGTTTATGCATACCTTGAGTGATATAAGATGTAGAGGTAAATATTTGTCACCAAATACTTGTTTATGTCTTATTCTTGACTTAATTTGATTTAAGTTTTGTGATTATCAAAACATAGGTTTATTGAGAAATATTAATAACATTCACAAACATTATTTATATCTACAATCTCCCTCTTTTTGATGATTACAAAACTTAAACTCATTAACTCAAAAATTAGTTTTTAAACAAGTATTTTAGTGAGTTTATATGTACTTCTCCCCCTTTTTGTAACATCAAAAAGGTTATGCCGACAAGTTTTCATTCGTGAAAATTTTGACGGGTAGAAACTCCCCCTTGATGTGTACTCCCCCTCGTTTGGGGGCACCAAGAGAACGAGCTATGGAATGCTTGCAAAACAAAAATATTAGAAGCACAAGTATATACATGTACACAAATATAGGGTGATGAGAAAAGAAAGAAACATTCATATTAGAGCAATAGTTGTGTTAAGACACAACAATACGAGTACATAAGCTAACAACATAATAGCAAATACATAAGCCAATTAATCAAGAAAGATACATCATCATGCAAAAGTACATGGACTTCATAGAGCTTGCAAGCAAAAGGGGTGGCAAAGACTTTATTTATTAAGCATATCAAATGCTTAATTTGGAGAGCATGATGGTGATGGTGGAGGAGTGGATGAGAATTGTGGTGGAGGAATTTTAGGAGAGGATGGTGGAGTTGGAGGTGGTGGTGGGTTGGTAAGCAAATGTTCAATATATGAAAACATATATTGAATTTCATCTTTAAGGCCAAAGATGATGGTTCGGTTGTGGATACAACAAAGGCAAGTATCACCATGTGATTCAAGCATCCTCCAAGGTACGGGATTGGCAAAGTATGGTGGTGTAATTTGTGGAGATGAGAGTTGAGTATCAAGTGGTGTTATTGGTGAAAGTGAGATTGTAAGATGGGTGGATATAGGTTCTTTTGTGGGAAGTGGTGATGATACTTATGGTGACAAGTGTGAATTGATGTAGTCATTGATTGATGAGGTTGAGGGTAAGGAAGATGAGGAAGTTCCATGAGTGGAAGGTGTTTTGGATGGTGCATTAGGTGCACTTGGAGAGGAGCATTTTGGTGGAGGTGATGGGGTTATGTTGTCTTCATTTGTTAAGTCAATGAAGAGTTGTTTTGGAGGAATGACCACAAGTTTTTGTTTCTTGGAGGTTTTGGAGTTTGAGGTGCTTGGAGGAGTCATGATGATATGATGAATGATGAGATGAAGAATGGTGATAATGGAGGGAATTTATAGTATGGAAATGGGTGATTTAGGTAAATGTTTGAAATGGTTGAAAGAGATTCTAAAATCAGTTGGGTCAAAATGGGAAATGGCAGCTGAAACTAGAGAATGGATTCACAAGATGCAAAAGAATACAGTAAACCCAGTTCCAGATGGCCGGTCCCCTTAATTGTATGCCGGCCCCCTTAATCATTAGGGGGACCGCCTAGCGAATTAAGGGGGCCGCCCATCTGGTGTTTTCCCAGATGACCAGAAACCCAAAATTTGCAGAATTTGGCCATTTTTCAAGTTTGTTTTTCCAGCAAGCTCTATTAGAATCATATGCACTAGGAATGATGATATATAAACATATATGTATAACCAAATTTTGCATACAAATTGACATATTATAATCCATATGAAAAGAGAAACATAGCATATCATATAATTAAGATTGTAGCATGATAATTATTCAAAGGCTAAAAATCATCCAAGAGATAAACATGAGCTAACACAAGTACTTCCGAACACGTCAGACAAATATCAAGCCATACATATGTCAAATAGAAACAAATAATAACAAGTAGCAATACATCAATAGTTCCTACTTCTTTTTCTTCCCAAGCATCTTCCTAAACATCTTTCCCACAGATTTGAAGCCTCCTCGCATCTCTTCATGCATTTGTTGTTGTTGATTGATGATGGAGGTTTGGCGAGTGAAGAGAAGTTCATCGGTACGTTCGTGAGGAAGAGGAACTGAATATTCAGAGTAATCAAGATCAGGAAGATCATCAACAAAGGTCGTGGGGGATGGAGTACTAACACGTGAGGTGTTTTCATCCTCATCATCATCGTCATCACAATGAGATGTAGAACCACAACCCCTAGAGTACAAAGATAAGCCAAATTGTAAGGAAGATTGGCATTTGGGGTGTTTTTGGCGGACATGATTCGATGAACAAAAAGATAAGCCAAATTGTATTGCTCTTCAGCAATAACACAATAAAGCATGTGGGCAATGCTCGCCGTGACATGATCACGGTGACCACCAGTACCAAACGCATTCTCTCGAATGAGTTCTTCCCACTTCTTCATATCTTGGCTTAGCTCTTTGAGGAGGATTTGATTGGCATGAATATCGACATTCTTCGACTTGATTACTCGACTAGTTGTACGACGTTCTAGTTCAAGCATTCGACGAATGTCTTCAGGACTAGGAATCTCAGAATAGTAGGGGCCATCCTGAGGACGATTTCTTTCAAGAGTGGAAAGATCCCATTCATTTGAGAAAATGGCTTGGCCGTTGAATGGGATTCTAAGAATTTGCCCAAATTGAGCAAGAGTAAGAGTGATGAATTGATTTTGAATCATGAAGGAAATGAAGAGATGACCATAGGGATCGGTTTGCACCGTCACTTGGCTATAGAAGTCGAGGATAAAACGAGGAATGATAGGTTCGTTGATTTGGAAAAGACATTCAAAACGAATATTGGTGAACATTCGTTCGGTTTGATCATTTTCATAGAAAGATGGATCGACAATTCGTCCTTCGTGAATGTTTCTATTTTCAATAGGACGATAGAAACATGCAACTGAAGGAGACATGCCGGGAGTAGAAGAGACATTTGGAATGTATTGTTTGGTTTTGGATACATCACCAACCGTGGTCTTAGGCATTTTCACCTAAACAAAATAACAACAAGAATAGAATTAATATAAAAACAACTATCATGCATATATTATATATATATATATATATATATATATATATATATATATATATATATATATATATATATATATATATATATATATATATATATGTATATATATATAATTATATGCAATATATGTGGAACGAAATTCTACTTCGACACAAAAAAAATATTCAATGAAGTAGTTTCATGATGTTCCTTTTATTTTGATTTTAAACTCGTTTAGAATGTATAATATCAAAAGGGTATGATATCATAATTCATTTCGAAATAAAGCTAGATACATATTAGATTATATATCTTCCATTTCGTAAGAGTTTGACACAACATAAGCTTGTTTAAAAGATTGAAATGCGAATTTTAGTTTTCAAAAATATCATTTTAAAGACAAACCAAACGCTCCCTTAACTAGATAACAATATCCTAAAAATATCAATATATATATTGATTATATATCTTGATGACCTCTATTGATTCTAGTATTATTAACAAAACTTATAAGCTAGTTTTAGGTTTCAAATAACTTCATATAGTTATGGTTTGTTCATGAACCAAACGCCCATGTTGTCTTCATGAACCATTTAACAACAACTTGAAAAGTATGCTTTGATTGTTTAGAGTGTTAAAACAATGTAATGTAGTAAGTTTTACATGGTTTTTAAGAGTTATATCAACAATGTGCCTTTTGAAAAATAAAATTCGACTAGGGTTTATGGGCGATTAATGATTTTGACCAGATGATATGTTATACTAATTTTGAGTTGCAAAACATCATCCTAATCCTATGGGGAGCATTTGGTAGTTCAATTTCTAGCTTCAATAACACTTAAAATCGAATTAAAATGAATTTTAATAAAATGCATAATTATTGATTAGACACCAAATCAAATGAAATGTGATGAAATGCATGTTGGAAAACTTACAAAAGATGTTGTTATATGTTTGGTTGATGTTTGCCCCTTGCGAAATAACCCCGGATTGGTGATTTGGTGAAGGATTTTGGTGGTTTTGGAGGTTTAGTTTCGTTCACAGCAGTATAGGGGAAGAGGTAAGTGAGTAAATGGAGTGTTTGGAAATGGAATTAAGGAGGAAAACGATTTTGGAAGTGTCAGATGGCCGGCCCCCTTAAACATTAAGGGGACCGCCCTCGATAACAAGCCGGTCCCCTTAATCATTAAGGGGCCCGCCTTTGAAACTTTCCAAATTTCGCGGAATTCGTTTCTGGAACAAAAATATTTATACGTATATAATTAGATTTATAATATATCAAAAATACGTAAACGTCTATTGGCACGATGATAAAATTCTTAACAATTTTTAATTACCGTTTTGATAATTAAAATATACCTTTGACAATTTTTGGATAAAATGATCAAAGTGTTAAGTTGATGAAGGGTTTGAGGTGTGTTCGGGAATATGTGAATAAGTGTATATATATATATATATTGTTTATATATAAGTATAAATGTGATTGAAAGATGGGTTGATGAGTGAGATTTGAAGGATAGTAGCGGAGATAGGATATAGTTGGCGAGAGGAGTTTGTTTCATCCATAGTGTTCACGTGCCAAGGCGTTCTTGCATTATAAAAGTCCACTTGACTCATATCCCTTCATCATCATGAGTCTCCTAAAAGAGGACTTACTAGAATAACGTGAGGGGGGGAAAGAAAGGGTTCGATAAAGAGCGATTTCTTGGAGTTCTAGAAAGTCAACAAATGACGTATCTAGGTTATGTACAAGTGAATATATATATATGTATAAATATATTTAATATATTACGTATAATAGTATATATATGTATATATAAGTATATATGTGATTCTAACAAATAGAAGACAATAAAAAATTATATCTAAATAATTGACGAAATCAAACAATGCATATTTATCTAAGCATGGCAATGAGTTGTGAAAGAATGGCGTACCCGGTGGTCTTCAAAAGAAATCTTCAACATCATCAAGATGAAATATAGACTTTGAAAAAGTCTATGTTGAGAGAAAAACCAAGATTGCCTCAAGGAATGTTCGTCTAGCCATTTGATCTCCATTGTCCTTTTGGTTCAAGGTTGTTTGGTCCAAACATGTTTAACATTTGACTCGGGTGCATGAAAGGTGGTAGAATGCCCCAAGGATTGTAGCTTTGTTGGTAGTTCCACATTTGATTACTATTGTTATTATAGTTTTGTCTATTTTGATTTCTTCTTGGTTGAGGTGTTTAAACCTAGGATGAGAATTATTTGGTTTTCTAGGTGGTGGAGTTTTAGATCTTATTTTGGGTTTAGAAGATCCTACTTCGGTCTTTAAAGACGGTTTATAAAAATCTTTAACTTCTTCATCGTTGGCAAGAGGTATTTTCTTATCATTAATAAGTATATACTTAGGATTAGATTTTAAAGGTTTTTGTTTGTTGAGTTCACTTTCAAATTTTACATTTTTAATCTCGCTTGTTGAAGCCTCATTTGAATTAAATCCTAAGACGGTTTTGTCTCCGGATGTTCTTTGAATACTTATTATTTTACTAAGTGATTGACTACTATTTTCAAATTTGTCAAGTTTGCGAATTTCTTCCCTAAGTATTTCGTTTTCACCTTTAAGCTCTTGACATGATTTACATTCTTCAAAAATTTCTTTACCTTTTTCTAGTTGATGTATTTTAATTTTTAGTTCAAGTACTTCACTTTCTAATTGATTGTTAATGTATCTTAGTGATTTGTTTTTGGCCATTACTAGTTGTCCTAATTTGCATAGTTTAATATATTCATTATCTAGATCTTTTTCATCTAATGATATACTTTCATCACTAAAATATTCGGTTTCGGAACGTACCTCATTTGGTGTATTCGCCATGAGACATTTTTCTTCCTTTGTCGTTTCATTCTCATCATCATCACTATCACTCCAAGCACCTCCAACAAATGCTATTTGATTTTGATCTCTTGTCATCATTGGACATTTTCCAATAAGGTGATTTGGATCTCCACACTTGAAACACTTTCTTTCAATCTTGTTGTTCTTGTCATCTTTACTCTTTTGAAATGTTTTCTTTTCATCATACGGTTGTCTTACGAATCTTCCTCGCCTTTTGAAGAATTTCTTGAAATCTCTTACGGCCATGGCGTATTCTTCGTCATCACTTTCGGAAGATGAGCTATCTTCGATACTAGATTCCTTTCTAGCTTTCAAGGCGATTGACTTGCTTTGCTCTCGTTTTTCCTTGACCATTTCGGAGTCCTTCTTAATGATGACTTCGTAGACTTTTAGATTTCCAATTAATTCGTCAAGTTGCAAAGTTGACAAATTCTTCGATTCTTCAATAGCCGTCACTTTAGCTCGCCATTTTGGATGAAGAGCCCTAAGAAACTTCCTAACAAAATTCTTACTAGAAAAATTCTCATCAAGTGCTTTTAAACTTGTGATGATAGTGTTAAATCTAGCAAAAGCATTGTCAATTGATTCCTCTTCCGGAATCGTGAATTGCTCGTATTGTTGAACAAGTAGATCTATCTTATTATCTTTGACTTGACTATTACCTTGGTGAGTTATTAGTAAAGAGTTCCAAATTTCTTTTGCGGTTTCACACATAAAGATCCTTTCGTACTCTTTACGTGGTAGCGCATTATAAATAACCATTTTTGCTTCATTATTTTTAGCAAGTTTTCTTTTTAAATCATCATTTTGTTTTTCAAAAGGTACGATTTCATCTTTCTTAGTTTCCGGGTTATTTTGAATAGGTAAAAAATCACCATTAGTAATAACATGCCAAAGATCTAGATCTTTTGACTTCACATAAGTTTTGAATCGATTTTTCCAATATAAAAATCCATCACTTTCAAATAGTGGTGGTCTTTGCATAGATTGCCCTTCTAAATATTTTTCAGATTCCATAGATCGTTACAAGTTTTAAAATACAATATATTTTAAAGATCTTGCTAGACGTGGCTCCTGATACCAATTGTGGAAAACTAGAAGGGGGGGTTGAATAGTTTTATGTCCTTTTAAATTTATTTCCAAAATATTTTGTAGGTTATAAAAACTTTCGATTCGATCTTAAGTGAGTTCAAGCAAAAACCAATATAAGCAAGTCTAAACTAATATTGAAAGTATTGAAATATAATGAAGAAAAGATAGAGTTAGAAAGATCAAACCACAACACGTGAATTTATAGTGGTTCGGCTACAAGGACACCTTCCTTGCCCTACTCCACTCCCCGAGTACCACACTCGAGAGTTTTCTTCACTATGTCAACAAACTCCTTATGGTGGAGAAACCTTACACACCTTGGCTTACACAAGTTAACGACACTAAGCTAAATGTCGAGTTCTAATCGTAGCTAGAACCAATCTCACACCAAATATCACACCACGTGATCTTCACACCTTAATCACACCTTTACACCTTCTTCAAGACTTCACACCGTCTTCACACCTTGTCAATCTTCACACCTTCTTCTATGCACAACTAAGTCACAACTACTAAACTAGTTTACAACACACCAAGATTCTACAATCAACAAATATACACAACACCTTAACAAATAACTATCACTAGTACTATATGAAACTAGCTATACACAACACCACTACAATAAGATGGATGTAGAGAAGTGTTCTTCTTCTTGCACTTGAATGGATGCAGCTTTGGATCACTTGGAAACAAAGACTTATGAAATATATGATCAAAGGATTTTAGATCTAGAGAAGAAGATTGGATCAGAAAGTTTATAGTGCAAAAAGGTGAGAAAAATATGTGGAATGATCCAATATTTATAGGGCCAGATTTTACTGTTCGGGAGCATGCCGGTCCCCTTAATTATAGGCCGGTCCCCTTAATGATTAAGGGGGCCGCCTAGTAAAATTAAGGGGGCCGCCCTCCTGAACGTTTCAAAAGTTTTTCTGGATAAAATTTGCCCTTTTTGGTTGAAAATTTGAAATCATATTTTTGTAGTTTAGTAAAGCTTTACCAAAAATGATTTACAAATATATATAAAATGTTAAAATCATTTTATATAATGTTATGTATTAATATAAAATTTCCTTTGATCATGTAATGCATAAGTTACTAAGTTTATGCATACCTTGAGTGATATAAGATTTAGAGGTAAATATTTGTCACCAAATACTTGTTTATGTCTTATTCTTGACTTAATTTGATTTAAGTTTTGTGATTATCAAAACATAGGTTTATTGAGAAATATTAATAACATTCACAAACATTATTTATATCAACAGAAGATTCAACAGCTTTCTTTGCTAAATATTGTCGTCTACTTCTTCTGCTGAAATGAATTGTCTGCTTGGGTTGTGAAACTTCAGCAACTTTGGGAGAAGAAGCATGAGTCTGTCTAGCAACTTCAGCCAAGATTTCCAGGGAATCCAAATTACCCTCCTTAGGCACTTCATCAGCATCTATCACTATCTTTCTTTTCTTCTGCTGAGCAAGTTGTGCCTCCAATTCCTGAACCTTGCTTTTCAGCATTTCAATTTCACCACCAAGAGTAGATTTGGAATCTGCAAGCTCCTTTTAAAGAGTATCAGTCTTTTGAATATACCTGCAAAGCATATCATGTACAGAGGTGAGAGTAACAGGGTCCTCTGCTCCACCAACAGATTGCTCAGTGGTAAAGGAGCTTCATTGAACCTAGCAGGAGAAACAGACATATGTACAATATTAGGAGAGCCTTCATCATATGGCTCTCTCACAGGACTAGGTGTAGGTAATCTAGTAATCTCAGGCTCAAGAGGTGTAGGTACTTGTGTACCAAGAGACTGAATTGTCTCTTCAACCTCAGGAGTTAGCTCAACAGGAGCAACCTGAGATGGTGATGGAACAAGACTAGGTGACAGAGGTAAAGGGGAAGGTGGAGGTTGGTCAGAAGAAACAGGTAATGGTTCAGCAGTTGTAGATAGCTCTCCCTTATTTACCACTGAAGGATTACCATCAGCAGCAACACCAGAAGATGATGGATTACCATTATCAGCAGCATTTGGAGAGGACATATGACCAGTAGCATCACCCTCAACTGCATCATCATTTCCATGTGGCAACATAGTAGCTAACAGAGGGCGATGTTCCCCATTATTGTTAGTTTGCATAGAGGCAAATAACTTAGAACCAAGACTCTTAATGGGCACATGAATTCTGTCTTCAGTAGTTATGTCTAAAATAATTTGTAGAAACCTAGGGTACATTAAAAACTTATGACTTTGTTTCTCAATATTTTCTAGCATATTAGCAAAAATAAACTTTGAGAAATTATAAGTTAACCCTTTAGAAAGACAGACAATACCACAACCCAATTGGGCAGAGAACTGATCCCAGGCACCACACTTATTGCTGATACATTGGAGCAGCAAATGCACCAAATACCTCCACTTGGGACAGAACTAATTCTTCAGCCACTTAGTTGTGTCAGTGCTTTGATAACCAGCTTCCCTCAACCCAGCAAGTATCTCTTCAGTGTTGGAGAGAAAAACACCATTCTCATCATCCAAATGAAGCTTTGTCCTTATCAAACTTTCAGTCACCACATACTCATTACCATCAATGTCAGCCACGATCTCTGTGTCAGATCTTTTCCTAGTAGATGCCCAAAATTGCTTCACCATAGATTCATATATCACATTTGGAGAATGTGTTAAAGCATAATGAATCTTTGAACGCTGTAGAAACTCCACCATTGAATCATACTCTTCATGACCCTTAGCCTTTTTCAGAATAGCAAACTTGTTATGATCTTTCTTGAATTTAAGTCTTGCCATATGAATGATTTGCGAGAATCGGTTATGAATTATGCAAAGGAATGATGGGTTTAAATTGAGGGATGGAGGAATAATTTAGTTTTGGCGAAGATATGCAAAGTAGGTTATAAAAGGAAGTTCCCCAATCGTGGTCAAAAATTATCGGAAGAAATCGTTGACCATATCTGACGTGTAAAGTGGATCCATCCAATTTCAAAATTACCCTTCAGCAGAAATGAAAAGTCAATCTGCTGATGGATGGTCAATCAGCAGAAACCAATCAAGAGTAAAAATATCTTTAGTGAATATCTTGATTTTTACTGTGCCACCCAACTCGCATTAATGATCATAAAGCCTAGACTTCGCCTATTTAATAACCCCCAAATCACACTTCTCAGATATCAATTACACCCAAATCATATCAAAACCCTAATTTCACAATTAACCCCAATTCATCACCAAATAATGTCTTCCAAACCAGAAATTATTGACCTAACCTCCTCCTCTTCCTCATCAGATGATCTTCCACCTTATTATTCTGAATTAGATGATTCAGATTATGCTAGAGATTTGGAAAGGCGATGGAATGCACTGGAGAGGGGTAAACCAAGCAATGCCTCCATTCCTGCTGAGAGGCAATATGTCTCTCCTTTCATCTTTACTTCTGATGAAGACTCTTTAGAGGATGAAGATGAAGATCCATCATTCCTTCCTCCTTCCACACCAGAGAGATCCCAACCAAGGCCAAGGAAGAGTAATCCTTCTCTTCCAAAATCACGGGGTATGGTGTTGGGTCTTCCTGCTCCAGGATTTGGTGCTTCATACCATGGACACAGGGGAAAGGGCAAGAAGGCAGAGGTGGTGGGTAAGGGGAAAGGGAAAATGGAGTAGTTGATGATGGGATGTTGCCAAGGACCAAAGATGTAAAACTAGGTTCTTGAGCATCTTCTTGCCTTGAACTAAAGATAAAAAACTCGGTTCTTGAGCATCTTCGTCGTCATCATCATCATCATTCTTCTCTTTCCATTTTCACCTTCAGCTTCTTCATCATACTGGTCATGCATATCCACCAGCCCTTTTGTAATAGATGATAGAAGCTTAGTATTAGTTTGCTAGACTTAGTGTAGGAATGGTCTTTGTATTCCACTTTGAAATTGAATGTAAGCTGTAAATTTTTTCTTGAATAAATTAACATCTTTCCTTATTTGTCAATTCTTGTGTATTACCTCAGTATAAGCAATGTGTTTCAGTATGATTGCCTCTTCATTAGAAACAATGCTCATCAAACGTGATCACATTCCTTTAAAAAAAAAACAGCTCTTGGTGAAAGACACATAAAACTCAGCAACTTCACATCAGGACATTCTGCAATATAGACACAGAGTAACAAGACAAACAAATCTTACAGAAACTGATGAGGCAAAAAATGATCCGTTTTTAGGGGGTCATTTAAGCCCGAATTCGAATTTATTTGATCAAATATTGCCCTAAATCGTTCCTTTTGTGATTTTAGGTACTTTGGGAGTGAAATCTGGAAAAGGAAGCAATTCGGACGTTTTTGGAGCATAAAAGTGAAGAAAACGCCAAAGTCTTAATTTTCCATGCTGGGAACAGTAGGTGACGGCGTCAAGAGTAACTCCCTGACGGCGTCAAGAGCAAAATTCCATGACGACCCAGTACAGATTTGACGGCGTCACGAAGGTAGGGCGTCAAGAGTAAAAGTCATGACGGCCTGGAAATGATTAAGTCTTGACGGCGTCAAATGTAGATCAAGGCAGTCCGAGAATAGTTTTAGCGGCGAGGTGACGGCGTCACAAGCTTTGTCTTGACGCCGTCAGACCTCTTTTCCTATATATAGTTTTCTAATTTTTCACATTTAAAAAGAGAAGTTTTGGAGAAACCCTATGTACGAACTTGGTGCGAATTTTACAGGTTTTTCAAGGGTTCCAAGCCCTTGATACCTTACATGTGTAATTGAGATAAGTGTTCTTTTAATTCAATCAATATGTCTATGTGTTGGTTGTCTATATATTGTTCTTGTCTTAATTCCATCATGCTAGGCTAGATCTATCTTGTGTTTGCTTAGATCTAATGAAACCTAGATGTTAATTATGTGTTGATTACTTGTTTATACTTGTTTTGGATGAATGATTTATATGTTAGGCTTAAGAAAACTGGCAGATCTCCAATTGGTAACATGCTTGAACGTCTTAAAAAACATGAACCGACGCGCACTAGGTCTTTATTGGTTGTATTTAATGCATGAGCCACTGTTTACAATCCCTATAGTTGTGTTGGGCATGGTGTAGGAGAAGATAAGAGCCCATAGAATTGGGGAGTTAAGTGTGCCACCCCATGAATGGTATTAAGGAATACGATCCGTCATCCATGCATTTATAACAAGTAATTAACGTGTAAAAGATGTCTAGGGAGTAGTGAAATCTAAGTAAACACATTTTCTCCACTTATTATTGCTCACAACTTTAATATAATTTAGTTTATTTTCATTTTTAGTATTTTATTTTGATTGCATCTTTAGTATTGGGTTAGTTGATTAACAACTAATTCCGCCCAAATCCTTCAAACCCGAGATTTTTAATTGCTTTCTAAAAAATATAAAAACACAAAAATAATCATCCCTCACCTTTAGAACTAGTATTTAAGCTTTCTAATCCTAGCGACACTATTCCTAAGCTGAACGATCAATCCCCCGGTACTTGTCACTATACTATGCTACAACGATCAGGTACACTGCCTGGTGGGGGTTGTAAGCTTCTCGAGATCCCTCGAGAGGTAAAGCCTGTTGCGATTCCCACGCATCAAGTTTTTGGCGCCGCAGCCCGGGGAATAGTTATTGTCTAGGTTAGAATTTCTTTTTATTAGGTCTACTTGCTAGATTCCTTTCTAGTAAGATTTTATTTTTATTTTTAGGTTCTCTTTAGTCTATCTTATTTCTTTGTGCCTTTGTTCGTAACCACCCGACATCATGGACAACGGGAACATCTTTGAACCCGTCATCCCACCACAACAAAACCCACCATTAGAACCCCTTAGGCCCCGAACCTTAGGAGAGTATTCCCGACCTAGCCATCAAGGCTACCGAAACACCATTGAGCTCACCGGAGCCAATGTGACCCCCTTGCGATCCGACACCATCCGGTTGGTGCAAAGCGGATGTGCATTCCAAGGACTTCGTTCCGAAGATCCAAACCAACATCTTAAGGACTTTCTCAAAATCGTAGATTCCATAGACCTAGATGTTGCAACTAGAGAGACTACCCGTTTACGCCTATTCCAATTCTCTCTACGGGATCAAGCTAGTCAATGGCTTGAGCGTTTACCCGCGGGATCCATCACCACATGGGATGATCTCACCACTCGTTTCCTTGCTCAATTTTTCAAAACCCTTGGGTTGAGTCACATAAACCTCCTCTTCAATCTCACCATACAGAAAAGCACCTTTTACATCCATCTGATATACCATACCCATATAAGATGCATAGGCCAAGAATATCCTGATTGCTTCAACTCTAGCCACTGGTGCAAAGACTTCATCATAGTCTATGCCTTCCTCTTGCCTGAACCCCTGAGCCACTAACCTTGCTTTGTTTTTCACCACAATACCCCTTGCATCTCTTTTATTCTTCAAAATCCATTTTGTCCCAATTGCATATTCACCATCAGGAAGAGGTACTAGTATCCAAACCTGCTAATTCTTAAATTGCAGCATCTCTTCTTGCATTGCTTCAAGCCAACTTGAATCAGCAAGTGCTTGAGGAACACTGGTTGGCTCTATTTGAGAAAGGAAGCAAGCAAACAGACAATGTTTAAAGTCTGTATGATTGTCCCTTTGTTGATTGTAGACATAGGAAATGAAAGCAACTTCACCATATTTATTGTTCTTCACAGTACTTCTAGTTCTAACAGGTGCTTGAGGATCTCCAATAACCTTTGATAGGGGATGAGCAATATTGATCCTCTTTGTTGTTGTGGGGTTGACATTGATGGTGGTGTCAAGGTTGTTCACAGTGGGTCCAAACTCACTGTCATAGGAAGAGGAGTTGAAGATGCCAGCTTTGGGGTGGTAATTGCCAAGATCAGAAGGACTTGGAAATCTTGTGAATGGTTTCCCAAAGTCTATAGACACTTCAGTAGAAATGGGAGATTGTGCAGCAGGACTATCAGCAGTTTTGAGCAAATCAGAAGGAACAGGAGAGCCTTCAGTAGAACTATCAGCAGCATCCTGGTTTCCACTGACTGCTTGTGCTGATTGTTGGAGTAAGGTCTCAGTCTCATTTGTAAACTTGTCACTGCACCTCTGAGCTTCCTGAGTGGCTGCATGTTCTTGCTTCTTGAGTCTAGCAAGATCCTCTGCATAATGTGACTCATCATCATGCTCATCAGCAGAATGAGTACCTGCAAAATGGTTAGGGGGAAAAGAAGGCACAACAATGGTTTGTTCATCTTTCTCAGAGTCACTCTCTGAGTCACCATCCAGGGTACCTGCAGGGTTAGTAGGAGACTCTTTTGTACCTGCAAATTGGTTAGATACATGTCTAGTATAACCCAAGTGATCAGTTAATTAAATAATCCAGGTCAAAATACCAAGAATGACCTTGTCCTTGAACATTAAGCTGATCTTCTAGGAATCTTAGGTTGAGGGTCTCCTCTATCCTTTTAGCATTTAAATTGTACACCCTGTAGGCCTTGCTATGAGCTGAATAACCCACAATATATCCCTCATCAGCTTTCCCATCAAACTTTCCCAGTGTATCACCAGTAAACAAAATGGTCACTTTACAACCAAAAGGTTTCAGGTAATGAATATCAGGAACTTTCCCAGTGAGAAGTTCATAAGGTGTCTTGACATGAGGTCTAGTGATGGATACCCTGTTCAAAACATAACAAGCAGTGCTTACTGCTTCAGTCCAGAACATAGTGGGTAACTTAGAGTCTGTAAGCATGGATCTTGCTGCCTCTATTAAGGTCCTATTCTTCCTTTCAGCAACCGCATTTTGTTGTGGGGTCCTTGGAGTGCTGTAGTCCCTTTTTATCCCTTTAGACTTATAGAGTTATATTAAGATGATATTTTTGAACTCAGTCCCATTGTCACACCTAATGCCTTTAACCTTTTTATTTAGCTGGTTTTCAATCAGGGTTATGAAATCTTTTAAAATAAGAGTTGTTTCATCTTCAGTTTTCATAAAGAATACCCAGCAAAACCTGCTATAATCATCAGTTATAACTAGGTAGAAGTACTTATGATCAATACTTCTGATAGGAGTTGGACCAAAGAGATCCATGTGCAGCAACTGAAGAGGTTCTGATATGGTGCTAACAGCTGTTATGGCTTTGTATGAGGCTCTGTGTTGCTTTCCTTTGTTGCAGGCAACACAATTATGTTCATTGGTGAATACTTTTGAAGGAAGTCCCTGAACCAGACCAAGTTTAGAAAGCTTGTTAATGGTCTTGAAATTCACATGAGCCATCCACCTATGCCATTTTGTAGATTCATCCAGGGAAGCTTTGGCCACCAAACATGTTAGATCACCTTTAGGTTGGACATCATTCAGATTGAATGTGTACAAATTGAAGGTTCTAGGAACTCTTAGCAAAACGGTTGTATCTTCTGAAAGTTTGAAGTCCTTTGAGAGCACAAGACATTCATCCTCAGAGAAGAAAACTTTATTCTTGGTGTCACAAATTTGTGATACTGAGAACAGATTGAAGTGCTGAAGTTCCTTCACATAATATACATTTTCAAAATCTAACAGAGGAGTTTTAATAGTGCCTTTCCCAGTGATTTTGCCATCTTCTCCACCAAAAGTCACATTGCCTCCTCCTTCTATAGGTACAAAGTCATGCATCTTATCCTTGTTCCCTGACATGCTTCTGGAACAACCACTATCTACTATGCCTACTTCAGTACTCTTCAGGGGATGATCCTACAACAACAACAAAAATTATACAAAAATTAGTACACATTGGAGACTCAAGTCATTGCTGACTTGAGCCTGCCTTGTGGATCATAAGAGTTAGGCCATGTAGATGTATTAGATCCACCATTGTTCTTGGGCCTGTATTGAAAATTAGGTCCCTTCTTTGTCCAAGAACAACCTACTGAGGGCTTCACAGCAGTATCACAATACCCTCCACCAACAAACATAGAGTCAAAATGTCTAGGTCAATAACCATTATGAAAGTAAGAACTAGTGGGTTGCACATAAGGTCTAGTACCAGTTCTTCTCCATGAAGAATGTTTTTCAGCAGAATTATGTTTCTGCTGATGTGGAACAAAAGATGGTATTACATTAACATTTTTCCACATTTGCCTAGATTTCCTTTGACTAGCACATACACCCATTCTTTGCTCATGAAAAGTACAATCCTTAATCAAATGAAATTTACTTCCACACACAAAGCATTTCTTCTTTTTAGAAGATTTATTCAAAGTGAAATATGTTCCATAACATGAAAAAGAATTCAAACCACAAACATTAACAGAATTGTTTTTAACAGAACTAGAAACATTGTTTTGCAAAGAATTAAATAACAAGTCTTCAGAAGAAACTGTCTTGGTATCAGCAGTAACTCTAACAGGCTTGTAGGGAGTCTTGGGTGATGTCTTGGGTGTGGTCTTGGGAAGGTCTGACTTTTCACTTGAATCACAACTGGTATATGAAGTAGACCCTTGGTCAGAAGCCTTGTCACTGTCAAAACAAGAGACAAAGTCAGTAGATTTAGTATTAGGGCCTGGCAAGTCAATTGACTTTTTACCATAAATATGGTGTGATCCATCAATGTCAACAGTTATGGAAAGGTCTGTGGGCATGTGTTCTCCTCTAATAGGTCCAGGTACAACATTCATTCCCCCTTCCTTAACATATTTTACAGGTTTTTGAAATTCTAGGACAGGTTCAGGGTAAAAAACACTGGATATATCAGGGTAAGTTAATTCCTCTGGATCTATATATTTATCATACCCTAATGCTCTTCTAGACCTAACAGATTGACTACTATCAATCAATTTATTTAAATGAGAAGACCCTTCTTGCCACTTCTTACGACTAGCCACTTCATTATCAAAGTTTACTTGCAATTCTTGTTTCTCTAGTTCTACATTAGATTTTTCTTTTTCAGTACACCTTAAATCTATCTTTGCACATTCTAAATCACTTTCTAAAACTCTTATCTTTTCTTCATATTTAAGCTGATTCTTTTGAAACCATACCTTTTGTCTTTCTAAAGTTTTTAAAGCCTTTTTATAAGCCTCAACTTCTACATAACATTCATTATATTTAGGTTTCAATTCATCATATTCTTTTTTAAGTTCATTATATCTTACACTACATCCAAAAATACAGTTATGTACCTGAGAGATTCCCATTAAGGAAACTTGATCCTTCTTATCCTCTGTAGGGTAGTATGCCAGCATATTCACTTGCTCAGAACCAGAAGCTTTCTCCTCAACAGGCTCATGAACAGTCCAATTGACATGTTCATCCACAGTCACCAAAGCTTTGGAATTTCCAGCTTTAAAAGTTCCTGCTTCCACTAGATAGGAGCCATATCTAACTTCATCACCCGACTTTCTATCCTTGCATTCCCTTGAGAAGTGACCCATCTTTCCACAAGTGTAGCACTTAACCTTCCTTCTGTCAAATCTTGCTGCATCTCTTCCCTTGAAACCAAACTTTCTCCCAGACTTATTCTCAAACCTTTTGATATTCAGAGAAATCATTGCCAACTGCCATTTCAAGTTCATCTTTTCCATCTCCAATGGATCCAACTGTTCAAAATCCTCATAGGCTAGAAACTGCTGATGTTCATATTCAGCAACAAAAGAGTGAAGTACCTCTTCCATTATATTACTGGATTTTGATTGAGGAGTTGGTTTAGTGTGGGTATGAGAAGAAGATGCTGAGGTGTAAGAGCTTGAGGCATGATGCACCGGATTGGAAGTGGTGCTAACAAAGGCTGAGTGAGTGGATGGACGAATTGGACTTCTTACATCAGGCTCAAGAGATTTAAGTTTGTTGTAGAGGTCATCAAAAGAGATCATGTCCAATCCACCTTTAGTTTTGAGAGCAATGCTTACTTGCAACCAAGATGGTGGCAAAGATCTTAAGAACTTAGCATTGCAGTCCTGATTATCTGGTCTAGCCTTCAGTTGATTGAGTTGACTCAAGATCTTGTGGAACCTGTCATAGCCCTTGTGGATTCCTTCTTCCTCAGATATCTGAAACTCTTGAAACTATTGCTTCAGCATTGATTTCTTCATCCTTCTCGACTCATTATTCCCACCAAATCTAGCCTTGATGGCCATCCAAATGTCCTTGGCATCTTCCATGAAGTGGGAGTCACCCATGTGGTCATCTGGTATAGCCTGAAGGAGAATTGTTCTGACTTTATTCTCCCTCTGCACGGCCAGAACTTCTTCGGCAGTTTTAGGACCTACGATGGTAACCACCCCATCAGCATCTTTGACATGTTTCTTCAAGCTGTTACCCTTACGGACAACTTCCCAAAGATTCCAGTCAATGTTTGTGATCCAGTTTTGCATCTTCATGGACCACAATTCATACTCCTCTGCATTCTTAAGGTATGGGAATTTGGCACTACTGTTTGAGAGAGTGAGTTGTTGGAGAGAAGTGGTGTTTTGGTTCTGAGTTGCATCAGATTCATCATCTGTTCCAGGCATTGTTTTTGGATGTTTATGAATGAGATGGTGTAAGATTGATGTTTCTTAGTATCACAGAGACTCTCCCGAGGCTCTGATACCACTTGTTAGACCTAAGACCTTGATAGATCTTTGAGCACTTGTGGATCGTTAGTTATGTTAATGTAATCACTAATACACTAAAAGAAAATCTCTGTAACTTGTATTCTAAAGCGGAAACAAACACAAGTATGAACAACTGAATACTAAGAACACTTGATCCTCTATGGATCTTTTAATTATACTGAAAGTGTTTTCTAAAAACGTGTACTCAATACATAATCGTGTGTTCCTTTTATACACAAGGAACCTTAAACCGTTTCACAAGAAACATATATTCTAAAAACTTTAAAAGATATGCATTATCACTTCCTAAATAAACTCATGAATATCCTAACTATATTACATAAAATACGGAATATCTATTTCCGTAGAAACTAATAATACTGAAACTAGTCTTCAGCAGATACACTGCTTCAGCAGGAACCAGCTCTTTTGTGATTTTAGGTACTTTGGGAGTGAAATCTGGAAAAGGAAGCAATTCGGACGTTTTTGGAGCATAAAAGTGAAGAAAACGCCAAAGTCTTAATTTTCCATGCTGGGAACAGTAGGTGACGGCGTCAAGAGTAATTTCCTGACGGCGTCAAGAGCAAAAGTCCATGACGACCCAGTACAGATTTGACGGCGTCACGAGGGTAGGGCGTCAAGAGTAAAAGTCATGATGGCCTGGAAATGAGTTTGTCTTGACGGCGTCAAAGGTAGATCAAGGCAGTCCGAGAATGGTTTTGGCGGCGAGGTGACGGCGTCACAAGATTTGTCTTGACGCCGTCAGACCCCTTTTACTATATATAGTTTTCTAATTTTTCACATTTAGAGAGAGAAGTTTTGGGAGAAACCCTAAGTACGATTTTGGTGTAACTTTACAGGTTTTTCAAGGGTTCCAAACCCTTGATACCTTGCATGTGTAATCAAGATAAGTGTTCCTTTAATTCAATCAATATGTCTATGTGTTGGTTGTTTATATCTTGTTCTTGTCTTAATTCCATCATGCTAGGCTAGATCTATCTTGTGTTTGCTTAGATCTAATGAAACCTAGATGTTAATTATGTGTTGATTACTTGTTTATACTTGTCTTGGATGAATGATTTATATGTTAGGCTTAAGAAAACTGGCAGATCTCCAATTGGTAACATGCTTGAACGTCTTAAGAAACATGAACCAACGCGCACTAGGTCTTTATTGGTTGTATTTAAAGCATGAGCCACAATTTACAATCCCTATAGTTGTGCTGGGCATGGTGTAGGAGGAGATAAGAGCTCATAGAATTGGGGAGTTATGTGTTCCACCCCATGAATGGTATTAAGGAATACGATCCGTCATCCATGCAATTATAACAAGTAATTAACGTGTAAAAGATGTCTAGGGAGTAGTGAAATCTAAGTAAACACACTTTCTCCAATTACTGCTCACAACTTTAGTATAATTTAGCTTATTTTCATTTCTAGTATTTTATTTTGATTGCATCTTAGTATTGGGTTAGTTGATTAGCAACTAATTCCGCCCAAATCCTTCAAACCCGAGATTTTTAATTGCTTTCCATAAAATATAAAAATACAAAAATAATCATCCCTCACCTTTAGAACTAGTATTTAGGCTTTCTAATCCTAGCGACACTATTCCTAAGCTGAACGATCAATCCCCCTGTACTTGTCACTATACTATACTACAACGATCAGGTACACTGCCTGGTGGGGGTTGTAAGCTTCTAGAGATCCCTCGAGAGGTAAAGCCTGTTGCGATTCCCACGCATCAAGTTTTTGGTGCCGCAGCCCAGGGAATAGTTATTGTCTAGGTTAGAATTTCTTTTTGTTAGGTCTACTTGCTAGATTCCTTTCTAGTAAGATTTTATTTTTATTTTTAGTTTTTCTTTAGTCTATCTCATTTCTTTGTGCCTTTGTTCGTAACCACCCGACATCATGGACAACGGGAACATCTTTGAACCCGTCATCCCACCACAACAAAACCCACCATTAGAACCCCTTAGGCCCCGAACCTTAGGAGAGTATTCCCGACCTAGCCATCAAGGCTACCGAAACACCATTGAGCTCACCGGAGCCAATGTGACCCCCTTGCGATCCGACACCATCCGGTTGGTGCAAAGCGGATGTGCATTCCAAGGACTTCGTTCCGAAGATCCAAACCAACATCTTAAGGACTTTCTCAAAATCGTAGATTCCATAGACCTAGATGTTGCAACTAGAGAGACTACCCGTTTACGCCTATTCCAATTCTCTCTACGGGATCAAGCTAGTCAATGGCTTGAGCGTTTACCCGCGGGATCCATCACCACATGGGATGATCTCACCACTCGTTTCCTTGCTCAATTTTTCCCACCGGGAAGAACTACTAAGCTTAGAAATGACATCTTGATGTTCCAACAACGTCAAAATGAATCTCTTTATGAAGCATGGACTCGTTTCAAGAACTTACTCCAAAAAGTCCCTCATCATGGCATAGATCTTTGGCTCCAAGTCCAAATTGTTTATGACCATATCGACATCTCCACGAGGCGAACCATTGACCAATCGGCCGGTGGTAAGCTACGTGATCTTAGTGTGGAACAATCATGGGAACTCATAGAAGATCTTGCTCTCTATGACAACGAAAGTTGGAATGATCCCCGTGACTTGAACAAAATGGTCAAGGCAATATCTTTGCCTTCGAACAATTCTATCACTCCCGACCGTAGGATCATGGAACTTGAAGGTCGAGTCAAGTCTCTCATGAAATCTTACGAAGCTCAAAAACCTTCAAGCCAAGTAAGCAGAATCGTTTCTACATGCAAATTATGCAATGGCCCTCATGAGACTCATAACTGCATGGAACTTCCAAAACGTGCTTATAACGAATTCACATCATCACACGTAGGTCAGGGTCCTCAAACTTCTGGCGAGGCCTATGAGGCATGGAAGGATAAACCTAACTTCAGAGGGTACCAAACGCGAAGCGTATCCTTCAATGACTCCTCACCACTCACTTGGTCCGAGAATTTTCCGTCACAAGGCATTCCCAGGCAAAGCTGTGAAGATACCCTAAAAAAATTCATTCTATCTCAAGAGTTACAGCTCTCTACACTCGAGGCTAAATTTAAACAACAGCAGGCTGATGTGAACAACAAGATTTGTGATTTGTTAACTGCTATCAAAGAGCATGTTGTTAATAAGCCCATTCGCGTTGATGAGGTTAAATCTGCTACCGTCATGAGTCGACCAACCTCCCCTGTGAAAATAAAAAGTCCTAGCAAGTTATTCAAACATCTATCCCCTAAAGAAAAAGAACCTGTCAACTCCCTAGGACCAACCCATTTCGTAAACACCATCACCACGATATCTGCTTTTACACCCAACTCAACCCAGCAACAAACTAACAAATTTGGTCATATAGCTAAAGATGAGACCTTAAGGGTAGACCATGATTCAGCCAGAAAACCTACCAACTCACCGAGCAATACACCGCGCAAGAATCCGGCAAAACGGATGAAGAGAAAGAGAGATCGGAAGAGCATGAGAGAAATCCAACCATTTTGGGCAAATCTATTATAGAAGAACCCGAGAGAAAAATGGAGGATGTTATTAGTGGGAGTAGCGATAGGACTAAGGAAGATAACCATAAAGTTTTCAAGATCTCCTGCACCATTAAGGAAAAGCTCCTAACCGATAGTCATATAAATCCTAGCTCCTCAGTCAACCTAATCCCCCTTTCCTTATACCATGAGACCTTCCCAAAACGCATTGCGAGCGAAAGGGTAATGAATAATCTATCAATCAGGGTCGGAGAGCTTGTTTACAATACTGACCTCACCGTGGTCGATGACGTAGACTCTCTCACCAATCAAACTTTAACCAACCTTGTTCTTGGGAAGCCATTTATCAATGAATTGGGAGTGATTCTTGATGAGAAAGATGGTAGTGCATTATTCACCAATGGTGTTAAGAAGGTAAATTTTCGTGGGGGTAATGAGGAGGTGTACGAGTATCGTCCTTCCCTTGAGGGGAATCTATATGGGTCAAAGGATGGAGAGTCGGGGAAGATAAGACGGCGTGATCCGAATAATCTCAAAATCCCCTGCATGATCGGTCATAAGTACTTCGATAACATCTATATTAATGTATTCCTGCCAAAGAATTTTATGTCATTGTTCCATTATAACAATATCTGCAGATGGGGGATGATTTACAAGGGAGAGAAAGTGGTTGGTAAGGATCATGAAATCCAGGTGTTCGTAGGAAATATGACATTCACTATGGAATTCACGATTGTGGATAACATAGAAGACTATGTCGACCCTAGGTTATCACAAGTCGTTTTTGGAGCACCCTTTTGTGAAATCACTAATTTGATAGTGGATGACTTGAACGGAATCATGACCTTCACTGATGGGGTTAGGAGGATTTCATACCAAACGCCATACAAAAGAAAAGACCTTAAGGAAATCGATTGTGACGGGCTTGATAAGATAAGCTCCCAACTTATCTTGTGTGATGAAGATGTTCGGAGAGGGTGTAAGGGACACTTCCGATCTATCGTGTGGATTCTTTAAGGATGTTAGTAAGCTTGGTTCTAAATATCAAAAAGATATCTTCGAGTTCGAAGACCCGAAGTACTTACGCTATGAAAGCGATACTAGTTTAGAAAACGACCTAGAGAGTGGAACCAATGATGAGGTCACGTAGTAACCCATGACCTTGAGTCTAGCTACAAGACTCGTAAATAAAGAAAAGCGCTTCTTGGGAGGCAACCCATGTTTTGTGTGATTTTATTTGTTTGATTGTTATTTGCTTCCGTATGCATGCTTAATTTTTATTGTTGGTAGATCATGTTTCTAAACTAAATAGTGGAAATACTTTACTTTGTTGTTTTGGCCTAGTCTTAACTCCACCTAAAAGTATTTTTGCAAAAGATAAGTGTAAGGGGAAACCCCAAATATGTTTTTAAGAAACAAACCGATCATGATTCTCCACAATAATAAATGAACATGTATATTCGTATTTGTTAGAGTCAAATGCTTGTATTGAGTCATAATGAAGTTTTGCAGGATTTTCCAGGAAGTAGGACTATAACACCCTCAAAATCGATCAATACAGCGGAAGACTTAAAATGTCAGCGGAAGACTTTTGGGGTATTATATTGTGGATCTTTCGTCACAATTATAGAAAACGATTCAAGTGATCGTTTTAAGTTTTATTGAAAATACCAAATATTTATAATTCCAAGAGAATTCGTTATTCAACAACAAGTTTTATTTAAAGAGAAATAAACGTTTCTTTATTTGCCCACTTCGTGCCATTGCCATCCATTCCTTTTAGTTACCTGAGATAAACATGCTAAAAGTCAACAAAAGTTGAGTGAAATTCATAGGTTTATAATTTAGAGTTTGAACACAAGAGATAGATGTTTATTGTAATATCGATACAAATAAACAAGTTAGAAATCACATTCATTATTGCATTAAGCTCATGACACTCAACGATTCAACAGACATCAATATTTTCATAATAATGATGTAAAATATATATATAGCCCCCAAGATAGGTATTTGCCAGTAACCTATTATATTCAAATAACGTGCATTTGGTGACTTTCCTCTAGCAACCAAATGGGGATTGTCAATCCCTAATAGATCTATTCACAATTATTTACGTTCACCTTTCAAGTGATTAAGGTTCATGATCGAGGGACTTTTGGCAATAGCTACTTAAGCAATAATAAGATCAGGAAAAGACTTGTGTTCGGTTTTTGAGCATGTATCCCCCCCACAGAAATCAGTTAAGTGTGGGCTATGAACTCACCTTAGTAGGATAGTAGAAAAAACGTAGTCTCAACGATGCAAGGCAACGACTTCACACACAACCTATAAGATATGGCACGTTTCAGTTCTTAAGTCTCGTTTTATTGCGAACGTTTATTCTTAATTATGAGAATTCGATAAAGTGCATACGTGATGTGTTACGTCGTATAAAAATAGATAATTGTTACGTATTGTTTTATTCGTCTAAATTTATTTATCGTTATATAAGTTTCATCCGTATTATATATATATATATATATATATATATATATATATATATATATATAAATAAGTTAAGTTTATTATTTATCGTTTTAATATATATTCAAATATATATATATATATATATATATATATATATATATATATATATATATATATATATATATATATATATATATATATATATATAAGTATAAACTTTTTATTAAAAATCAATATTATTATTCAATCCCTCATGTTTCTCAATTTTACACTTTTTACCCTTAACGGAAAACATTTACGCCGTTAGTCCAAAAATTATATATATTTACATTTTTAGTCCAAATATCAAATATTTACATTCTTAGTCCAAATATCAAGTATTTACAGTTTATTCCCTTTAGAAAAATAGTTTTTATACTTTTCACCCAAGTTTACGAACTTTACATTTTTAGTCCCTAACCTTCGAACATTTGCAAAAATGGTCCAAACATTTCCAAATTTAAAACTTAACATTTTTATTATTTCAATAAGTTCAGAACATTTAGAAAAGCTTAATTCGACAACTTATTAGCTTATTATTAGCTTATTTCATTTAGTGGGCTTAACGAGTCCAAAATAAGGGCCCGTTAAGGTTTTATGATCCAAGGGGTTTGGGGGAATACTAGGTTTATAGAAATCCATCATTTTAAGTTATAAAAACATTTCAAAACAGCTTATACACTCAGCTTATCGTAATAAGCTGAAATGAGCTTTTTGGGCTTTTTGGCCCACGTAAGGTTTTTAAGTTTCTGAGAACAGTTCTAATGTCGGTTTACTTTGGGTCTTGTTTAGTGATCAAACGAAGTTATTAGCTCCAAGTATTTATCATTCCCGTTTCTTTACAAGCTAGGCTAATAGATAGTACAAAAATATTAACGGGTCGTGTGTTGAAATTTAGAATGGCGAGGCCAAAGTACACGGTCAAAACTCAATACGCAAAAACAATAAAACTCAAAATAATTCTAAGTGTTTTAGTATATTACGTGCATGTCCATATGACTTAGAATCGTATGATTTTTAGTGTGTATACGTTATTATAAGTTCAAATCTTTAATAGGTTCTCGTTAATGACATAACCAAATAATAGTATAACACATAAAACGTATATGTCATTTTTAAGATTTACGATTTATAAGTTCCAAGTGAATGTGCATATCATAAACATACGTATATATATATATATAAATAGAAATAAGGTTCCAAGGTCTCACCTCACCTATCAAAGGTGGCGTAAAAACAAGTGTAAGGTTCGTGTAATGGTTCAACAGCTCCGTGGTTCACTTCACGTTGTTCCAATGGTCCAAGAGGCTCCAAGCTTTGCGTCCTAGGTTCGTTGTGAGATGTGGTTCTCCTAGCAATCCGTTCGTCCCTCCATTACTTCTTCTCGTTGGTATTTTATGTGTAGTGGTGTGTTTAAGTGCATGTAACGTCCAAGGTTGCATGGGAGGTCTTATATAGGCAGTTTTGAAGAGTAGAAACGAGATAGGCTCGTAAGAGTTGGTAGATGCATGTGAGGGCGAATAGTGTTGCCACAACCATGGCCAATCGAGTGTTTACATAGCTTAGATTGTGTAAGATCTTCCCTATTCATTCCTGACATTTCCTTGGATGCATAATGTTCATTCACTCGCTATAGGGGAGGAGGGGAGGCATGGAAGAAAGTTTATGACACATTTTGTAGTTATCTCCTTGGAACGTTTGGTGATTTGCTTTGGTCATTTCTAAGGTAGTAAACAAGTCAGTGAGGGTGTAAGATTTATCATTTCTGTATCTTGGGTACTAGGTGAATCATAATGTGTAATAAAATTGGTTCGTTATGTGTAGAAATCGTAAAATACTAGGGTGCGTTTGGGAGTGTCGCAACTGGCAGAAACAAAAACCAAATAACAAAAGGGTGCGTTTGGGCTTGGCCTGTGGGCTGCTGGTGGTGTCGGCCCAAGCAAAAGAAAGAAAAATAAAGGTGTCCGTTTGGTTTAGTAATTGGATTCGTGGCCCAAAGGGTGTTGGGGGCCCACCTGGGGTGTCTCGATTATCGTGTCGAAGTTCAAAAATATTAGTGATTGTTCTCGGGAAGTTTCGTAGGTTCGGGGAATATATAAATAGTATACGTTATTTAGACGAAACATATTATTAAATATAAACGCGTTATATAATTATTTATCGTTCGCAATAATTGTAGGCAACCTAGGTTGTGTGTAAGCATCGTTCCTGGGTAAACGGTCAATCACAGTTATCGTAGTGGTTCAACATCAAGCCATATCATAAAAAAAAAATTTGTTACCCGTAAAATGGTGTTAATTTCTTGTAATATCGTTTTATGTATTCGTATGCATTTACTAATCGTATGGGAAATTTACGAGAGGTTACAAGGACCAAGTTTTTCCAGAAATTTTCCGGAAACTTAACATAAGAATTTCTGCAGGTCAATTCTGACGGCGTCAGGAGTTTACTCTTGACGGCGTCAGGAGTAAAAATCTGGAAATTTTACCGGTTTTGTTTTTCTAACGGAGTCTTATGGTTTTTGTGAATTATTAAGTTTTATAATCTCCAGGAGATCTGCAAACTTCATTCCACAAGCATTATATCTTATCTTGTTTTCTAGGATTTAGTAACTTATATAGGATGCCGCCGATTTTACGCGAGGTTGTCTTGTCTATTTTGTTAGGTTTTACAGGTTATGTATGACAAGAAGATGATTTATATTATGGATGGGAAGCTTTGATTGTTCATTATTCTTGGAGGAAGATTTAATCTGGCCACCTAATTATCCATACCGAGCGAATCAGGGGAGTATTTGATTTCATTCTCTTCACTTTTTCACTTTTACATTATTTACTTGAACATTGGGGACAATGTTCATCTTAAGTGTAAGGGGAGGGTAAAAAGATGATACCTTACATATGCACTTTCGCTTGAGTTTGTTTTGTTTGATGGTAGATGTGTAATAAAACTATGAGAAATACTTGTTAGTGCAATTTTAGCGCCAAATTTAAAATTTTTTACAACATTTAGGAGTGAAACTTTAGCCATAGCAAGCGTCTCATGGATAGGAGATTGTATGACTAGCACATAACCGTATATTCAGAAAAATTTTCCACACAAAAATGTGAGGTTCGCCTTTAGATTTTATAGGAAAAGCATTCATTATTAGTGCTTATGAGTGTACCGGTAGCATTTAGATTCTAGAACTTGCGTTAGTGATGCATCCCGAGACTGCTAGTGAGACTACATTCGTGTGGTAGGATTTACTACATGATAAGAGGCATTAGGATTACCCTTGTGTTAAACCCGTATTATGATTACTTGACCATTTAAGTCATATTACTTGGCTAGTTAAGTCAACTAATTTTTCCCACACCCTTAGCGTTGTACTCATTTTTAGTACACGAAACCCCTAGTACACTCCTCCGAGCCTATCTTTTCGTTTCTAACTTTAAGCATTTTACTTAAAGAAAGAATTTGTTACACCCCACTTAAATGTACAACCAAATTGCCTTAGCCTTCCGTGTATGCGCTCATTTTTAGTGCATTATTGTTATTTGTTAAACCCTAAGTTAACTTTCTAATTGATTACATGGTTGCTAAGTCGAGTCATATCCTTGTACATATTGTTTTGGGACGATTGGGACTCATGGGTAAGTACTTATTTTATGAAGTAATGGGGAAGAACATCATTTATTACCCCCATATGTACGTTAATCTTAAAAGTGCTCCAAGTGTTTTGATTTTCTTAATTCGAGTCATTAGATTAGTTGATTGTAAAGTATGTAAAGATTCAAGTGTAAGGGAAATGTTCATTCCCTATGATGTATTATTTTGGATGGTAGGGTAAGAGTGTATGCAAAAAAAAAAAATATATATATATAGAAAAAGGAAAAAGAGAAAAAACATACGGACTTCCATCCCGTTTCATTCTATGTTTATTTTATGTTTTTGTTATTTTTCATTTATTAGCATAAGTCGAGTCTAGTCTTGGCTTAGCAACGCCATATTGTACATGTAATTGACCAAGATTGTTAACTCGCCACCAGTAAAACTTCCTTTATCCAACAAAACCGTGTATTTCATATCCCTACACCTAACGTTACAACCCTTTAAAAGACCTCTTTGATAGTTTACCCTAGGTGCTTACGCCATGTGGTGGAGGTTTGATCCTTTCCAAAGCCTATGGTAATCTATTTTGCTATGACAGGTAGTGAGAGATATCTTTCGTTTCCATATTGTAATTTACACTTTATTACACCCGAGAGATGTGAGTATCTAAACACTATTTGTGAGGTGCTTGTGTATAACCTCCGTGCTTGTCTATTGGTCTTTAGTGGAACGATTATTTGTTGTAATTACTTTTATGTTAGTGTTAAATGACCCCTAACTTGTCTTTTGAGTAGAATAAAAGCGCATTTGCTTGAGGACAAGCAAATCTCAAGTGTAAGGGTATATGATGAGACGAAAAATTATCCGTTTTTAGGGGGTCATTTAAGCCCGAATTCAACTTTATTTGATCAAATATTGCCCTAAATCGTTCCTTTTGTGATTTTAGGTACTTTGGGAGTGAAATCTGGAAAAGGAAGCAATTCGGACGTTTTTGGAGCATAAAAGAAAAGAAAACGCCAAAGTCTTAATTTTCCATGCTGGGAACAGTAGGTGACGGCGTCAAGAGTAATTTCCTGACGGCGTCAAGAGCAAAAGTCCATGACGACCCAGTACATATTTGACGGCGTCACGAGGGCAGGGCGTCAAGAGTAAAAGTCATGACGGCCTGGAAATGAGTTTGTCTTGACGGCGTCAAATGTAGATCAAGGCAGTCCGAGAATGGTTTTGGCGGCGAGGTGACGGCGTCACAAGATTTGTCTTGACGCCGTCAGACCCCTTTTCCTATATATAGTTTTCTAATTTTTCACATTTAGAGAGAGAAGTTTTGGGAGAAACCCTAAGTACAATTTTGGTGTAACTTTACAGGTTTTTCAAGGGTTCCAAACCCTTGATACCTTGCATGTGTAATCAAGATAAGTGTTCCTTTAATTCAATCAATATGTCTATGTGTTGGTTGTTTATATCTTGTTCTTGTCTTAATTCCATCATGCTAGGCTAGATCTATCTTGTGTTTGCTTAGATCTAATGAAACCTAGATGTTAATTATGTGTTGATTACTTGTTTATACTTGTCTTGGATGAATGATTTATATGTTAGGCTTAAGAAAACTGGCAGATCTCCAATTGGTAACATGCTTGAACGTCTTAAGAAACATGAACCAATGCACACTAGGTCTTTATTGGTTGTATTTAATGCATGAGCCACTGTTTACAATCCCTATAGTTGTGCTGGGCATGGTGTAGGAGGAGATAAGAGCTCATAGAATTGGGGAGTTATGTGTGCAACCCCATGAATGGTATTAAGGAATACGATCCGTCATCCATGCAATTATAACAAGTAATTAACGTGTAAAAGATGTCTAGGGAGTAGTGAAATCTAAGTAAACACACTTTCTCCAATTACTGCTCACAACTTTAGTATAATTTAGCTTATTTTCATTTCTAGTATTTTATTTTGATTGCATCTTAGTATTGGGTTAGTTGATTAGCAACTAATTCCGCCCAAATCCTTCAAACCCGAGATTTTTAATTGCTTTCCATAAAATATAAAAATACAAAAATAATCATCCCTCACCTTTAGAACTAGTATTTAGGCTTTCTAATCCTAGCGACACTATTCCTAAGCTGAACGATCAATCCCCCGGTACTTGTCACTATACTATACTACAACGATCAGGTACACTGCCTGGTGGGGGTTGTAAGCTTCTTGAGATCCCTCGAGAGGTAAAGCCTGTTGCGATTCCCACGCATCAGTAACCGTCAGTAGAATTCTTACTTAGCAGAATTCCCAACAGTGTAAAGAAGCAATAGTGTGTAAGTAGTGAAGGTGTGAAGATTCTAAAGTGTTGTGAAGTTGAAGAAGTTTTGAAGCTAGTCGTGAAGAAGTTGTAAAGCTAGGAATGAAGAAGTCGAGAAGCTAGTTGTGAAGAAGTTGTGAAAGAAGCCGTGAAGAAAGTAGTGAACAAGTTGTGAAGAAGGCGTGAGATTGGTTCTAGCTACTATTATGACTCGACATTTAGCTTAGTGTCGTAAATTGGTGTATGCAAAAGTTGTGCAAGGTTTTCTCCGCCATAAGGGAGCTTGTTGACATAGTGAAGAAAACTCTCGAGTAGGTGACTCGGGGAGTGGAGTAGGGTAAGGAAGGTGTCCTTGTAGCCGAACCACTATAAATCCATTGTGTCACGGTTAGATCTTTCCATCTCTTTACTTTCATTACTTTATTTACATTGTCATTACTTACTTACATATAATTGTTTATAGTGTTCAAAAGTTGAATTCACATAAAGATCGAACTATGTTTTTAAAAGTAAACAAGGTTTTAAAACTCAACTAAGTTTTCATAATAAAATTAAAAAGACGTAAAACTATTCAACCCCCCTTCTAGTTTTCCACATTTGGTATCAAAGCCAGGTTAAACAAGATTTTTAAAATATATTGTATTTTAAAACTTAAAACGATCTATGGAATCGGAAAAATATTTAGAAGGGCAATCTATGCAAAGACGACCATTGTTTGAAAGTGATGGTTTTCTTTATTGGAAAAATAGATTCGAAACTTACGTGAAATCAAAAGATCTTGATCTTTGGCATGTTATTTCCTTTGGCGATTTTCCCCCTATTCAATATAATTTCTAAACTAAAAAGGATGAAATTGTATCTTTTGAAAAACAAAATGACAATTTGAAAAACAAAACTATCAAAAAATAATGAGGCTAAAATGGTTATTTATAATGCGTTACCACGCAAAGAATATGAAATAATTTTTATGTGTAAAACCACAAAAGAAATTTGGGACTCTTACTAATCACTCACCAAGGTAATAGTCAAGTTAAAGATAACAAAATAGATCTTCTTCTTCAACAATATGAACAATTTACGATTCCGGAGGAGGAATCAATAGATAATGCTTTTGCTAGGTTTAACACTATCATCACAAGTTTAAAAGCACTTGATGAGAATTTTTCTAGTAAGAATTTTGTTAAGAAATTTCTTAGTGCTCTTCATCTAAAATGGCGAGCTAAAGTTACGAAGATTGAAGAATCGAAGAACTTATCAACTCTTCAACTTGATGAGTTGATCGGCAACTTGAAAGTCTATGAAGCAATAATAAAGAAAGTGTCACAACTCACCATTTCAGGTCATTTCAGGTCATTTCCCGAACTTTGGAAAAACACTATTCATCAAACACTATTCATCAAAACACTATTCATCAGTTTACTATTCATCATTTTTGGTGTCAGTTTGACATTCAGAGAAGCATTCAAAAATTTTACTATTCACGGAACACTATTCATTGCGGGAAAAGATTTCATCATTCACGTGCATTACACATTTCATCGTAAATTTAGTTTACGGGTATTCAAATTCGCGTAACCGTATTGGTTCAGGTGCGAATTCATGCATTATCAGTAAAGACATTTCATACGGACTGGAGATAGTCTGCATATCATCAGTAGGTCATTTACATGTTATACCACTCTTAGGATTTTCAAATTTATATATTTGATACATTTAACGTTTTCCTTATAATTATTTATAAATAAACGTTAACACCCGGTTTATACACGACGAATATATCTAAATATTCCCACAATGGTCCCGACATATTTTTATATCTATTATAACATCATAAAAGTTATAACATTCAGTTACCCAGTATTTTGGAAATTTATTTTATTTATAACGTACGCGTATGAATATAACGACGGTTTTCGTGAAAACTAAACAATAATCACCCGATCACTCAGTAAATGTACCCAACATATTTTTAACATATTTTCAACATTATTATGACTTTATTTCATCCCGGTTAACTTCGTGAACAATTATTTCTATTAAAACCGGTACCCGATTGTAACTAAAAACACAAAATAGCACAAAATTCATGCAAGGTTTTCTAATTAAATCACAAGCACCCTACCCCCCCCCCCCCCCTTCACCCTTTGAAAACCGGTCCATGACCACCCCTTTTAACCTCTAGCATTAATTTCCTAATACTTAACTAATAAACCCCTAAAACCTAACTTTACCAAATTTCACAAATCATAATCTTCACTTTTTTAGTAAGAAAGAAATTCATCTTATCTTCCCCTCTCTTGCAAAACCCACGACCAAAACCAAACCACATGATCCATCCATGGTTTTTCAAAAGCTAAAGCACCAAAGTTGTTCCTTTTACTTGCCTAATCAAGAATCAATCAAGAAAAACACAAGAAATCCAAGCATAATCATCATCTAATCATCTCATTTTATCAAGTAAGTTATCAACTTTATTTTTACATGGATCATCTTATATTTACATGTATTTCATGAGTATCATGCTAAAAACCATGTACAAGTAGCTATACCACCCTTTATTTTGTCTAAAATGAAACATACAAACCCTAACTTTTTAGTTATGAATCCCCTTGCTATAATAACTTGGTTAGGAGTCCATGGCACCCTAAGAAGGTGTATGGTAGGATTAGATTAGCTATGTGGTGATTACAAGAGGTTTGGTGATGGTAGAAATTAGTTTTAAACCTTAAAAACTTGATTTGGAACCTATTTTAGACATGCTGTCCCATTTTGTGAAAACCTGGAAAATCAGTAAACACCAAGGGAACTTTGGCAAAATTTTTAGAAAATACTTTCAAAAACGAATCCGTAGACGAAAGAACGGATTAAAAAGAGTTAATAACGAAGAAGTTATGATTTTTGCAAGATTGTTGACGAAAAGTATTTTCTGGAAATTTGTTGCTGTTGGACGTTTTTCATTGGACAAAAAGAGACTTTAGACGTAACCCGGAGGAGCCGAGCTTTCCAAAATATATTACTACATACTAAGACGTAACCGTGGATATAAAGGACAAGTAAAACGGACAAGTAACGACAAAGATATTCACGTTTGAATATCGGCTAAAACCATTTTTTTTATTTGACAGCTTTTAATAAAAGTGACACAAAAACTACGAAGTACTTTTATAAGCTAGAAATAATATTATGTACCAAGCTTTATAACTAATGTAGTATTAGTTATTACAAGTATATTTTCATCATTTCAAGGCGATATTTCAAGGATTACAACCCGAGTATTTCAACACTAACATGGAAACATACGATATATATAAGTATATATATATTGCAACTAGCTTATTATATTTTCTAATAGCAATATTTTTCCAAATTCTTGGATTATATATTTTGATAACACAAGTGTTTTTCAAAGAGTAGAGTGGTATAGGAAACATGTGCATGGACATTCATAACATCATTTGGTGATCTAAAGTAGATCGATCATCATTCATATTAGGTTGCGGCTAGTGTGCGCGCCTTGTTTTTCAGCTCATTACATGTTCATGGTACCATCATATTGGGTTGCAGCAGCAAATTGTTCATTGGTGTTCATTTCATTTCATCACAGTTTCATCAGTTGAGGTGAGTTTTCATAGCCCCGTTTTCAATTCAACATTTTTGATTGTTTTCAAATCCCACGGGGGGAATACATTGCATCAATCATTTTAGTACGAGCCCAAGTATTCAAACATGTACATAGCTTAAGTTACCTTGCCATGTGATAAGTCCCCTGTAACATCATGAACCGTTAATTTACCGTTAAGCGAGAGTGAGTGGATAGATCTATCGAGGGTGACGCCTCCATCCGTGGTAGTGATTACCAACAGTAAGCGGATGCATGTCATGTCTTTTACATTTGAGTGTTTCGGCAGAACATTCGGGAGGGGCATAGAATTTCATCAGTCATAGCTTCGGTGTCATGAGCTTAAGGCTATTGTACAATTTTCATGAGATTTTTATCTTGCACTTTTACTTGTGGTGGCCGTACATCATTACATTTTACAAACCTATGGAATTCACCAACATTCGTGTTGACGTTTTAGCAATGTATTTCAGGTTATTAAGGTAGCTCATGTGACATGCATTTGGACCTTCATGGAGTCGCGGAGTCGACACGTCTCACCATTATTTCATGCACTTATGTAAACGTTTGATCTATTATGACTTGTTTTCAAAAACTTGCAACACATTTTGGGGACCTCATGTTGTAAACTCTGAATTATTTCAATGATCAAATGCAGTATTTTCCAAACGACACTTTAGGTCGTTCAATGTAACTGTAACTGTGGTGCTATGACAGACACCCCCAGGTATTCCATTCCGCTGCAAGTCAGGTAAATTGGGGGTGTGACAGATTGGTACCAGAGCTAAGGTTATAGCGAACTAGGATGTATCTTGGACCCTAGACTATAATCGCATCATCATAGCATCTCATCATTTCATCATAAGTGCATAATCATGATACATGTTGTTTCATACATACCCTGTGCGAGTTATTTATACTCATATCCGTATATGTATATCATTTTATTGACCTGGTTCACAAGTGACATGTCTTCAGATACTCACCCTGACATCCTTTTATCGGATTCCGACATTGAAGATGCCTTGTCATCTTCCACTACCATTATACCATCAGTTGCACTTACACCACCATTAGTACTATTGATTTGCCATAGGAACAGGGTTTTCCTATCATTCAGCCCGTACATAGAATGCCTTTTGGTAGTGTATTCAGAATTAATCTTAATGGACTTATTAGGATGCTTATTGCAAGGAAGATAGTGTGTTTTCTTTCCATCACTAGTAGGGCACTTACTACTCAGGTACTATCACCACCATCAGTTACTTATTACACTATTGGCCTTCCCACAGTGTGTACTTTAGTTTTACCTTTTGGATGTCACGAGGTAGCGCGAAAGAGGGTAGTATTCCATTCACTAGTACCATCATTGTCATTTCCTTTTCCATTCCCATTTGCTCAGACTTCAATCGTTTCGCAACATTTTAGCATTGTCTCATCAGGAATTAGGTTGATTTCGTTTTTGACGAATTAGTAGACTATTACCATTCGACAAGATTCACCCACGTATCCAATACACCATTCAAGTTATTTTACTATATATGGGGAAACTGTTTTACAGAAAAATTTCTGAAGTAAGCTATTTTATTTCCATCCTATAAATTGATTTTTCTGTCATTACACCAAGTATTTACTATTATTACGCGAGGCAATTTTTATGTTATTTGAAAGGAAACATCAGGATACCATTTTAATAACAATGCGTTGAACACCATCTAAAACTTTTGAGAAAAGTTATGATATTTTGACAAAATCCAACATCGCATCATTAGTCCTCAATTGTACATAGCCTGATCACCTATGTACAATTCAGGAAGGATTATGCCATGAAGGAAATAATTACCTTTTCAAAGGATTGTTAATAACAATCTTCATTCGAAAGCTTTGTAAACAAAGGAACTCTTTCATAAACATCCCTTTTGCTGAACTATCTCTGGATACTTACCCCACCAGTCACTCATTCAGACATTAAGTTGGATTTTCCCATTGACTTCCCTAGAAGAGACTTTCCATATCAATTACATGCAGGATTCCTTTATACAATAAAAGCAATGAAAGGATTACAGAACTACTAACCAGAACTAGAAGTATATAGAGAGAGAATTCATAACTCAACAACAATCCTAAGATACTGTGAGACCATCTGAATCACCATCCCTGACTTAGTTGTCAAATTCTATCATTTAAAGGTACTAGCTAGACTGAGCTACAGGATTGAACTCAATATAGATGTCCGCAGGACAACACAATAGAAATAAACCAAGTTTTTAATTGAGACTGTAGAGCATTTCATTTGAACATGGCCTCATCCATACATGAACTTTCATGCAGTAAGTTTTCACAAAGTACAATTGTTTGAATCAAGAATATCGATGTAGATTCCTTTAAGGCATTATGTCTAGAAATTTCAGATAACCTCACCTTCATACCAAGCAAGGGATCAAACCAGAACATATCTCCTCATCTACATGGGAAAACAGAATAGACATTCATCGACACAACATCAAGTGATACCTTCGTCTTGCCAATTACAACGATAAACTATTTCAGGACTTAAGTTAGTCTAAATACCTATGCTTGTAAGTTATGCCAGATAACCATCAATAGACATTATCCAACTTCAGGAACTAAGTGTTAGACATCTATGCATTTAAGCGAACATTTCCTATTCTACCATTTTATCCTTGTTAGTGTTTTCACTTTTAAATAAAGTTGATGCGTTTACATAAATCACATACCTTGTGGAAAAATGATTTCTGAAATTCCTATTTTGAACAAGTACGATCCTCTTTGGTCAATCTTTAGCAACACTATGGTACAATGAGAAATATACATAAACATCAAACTTTGGTAAGCAGTCTTAATCACAACATGTTTGAAAACATTTTTCTACTTCATAACTACTGAAATTTTGAATCCTCAGGAAAAATATTACTTAGTAAATCATTTGCTTCATTTTTCTAAGTTCGTTTATTCAGAAAAAGATTTCAACCAAAACTCACAATCGCGAGACAAATATCCAGAACCAACTTCTCTACAACATCGCTTATGCATTTAGGATTTGTGACTGGACAATAGAGAATATTTGGAATATGTGATGAAGGAATTAGGAGGAACATCACAAATTGATCACGAACTTCAGTAGTGAAGACCAAACCCACTAGACAACGAAGGACATATGTCTTATCATCCGTTGGAACAAAACACAAGGAATCAAATTGTTACCTATATTCTATCCCTTCAGATAACGCCAAGTTCGAAGGACCGAACGTTATGGAATTAGTCACAAAGGTTTATTGTACCCATTTCAGTTGTTCCTGTTAAGAAAACCGAATTCACCGTGGACTTCAGGTAATCATTTCAGGATTTCCTTCAGAAACCCATTTAGATGTGAACATCACCTATCACCCTCAGAACGATGGTCAAAGCGAGAGAACAATTCAAACATAGGAAGGTATGCTCAGAGCATGAGTGATTGACCCTGTAAACGGTTGGACTAATCACTCAACATTAATCAAATTCATCTACAACAATAGTTATCACACCAACAACGGGAAACTGGCAGAAGTTAGGTTGGTACATAACACACATCATTTGGATTGGATATCCTGAACAACAAACCATCCAGATTCAAGTGGGAGAACAAACTAAGTTAAAAGCTTTGCCTTGGATTGGCATGATACAAATTGGATAACAAGAAAGGTTGAACCTTTAGCAGATTGGACCATTTAAGATTCATTTTAGAATCGACCAACTAGCATACAAACTTGAGTTCTGGCAGAATTCAGCAGTATATATTACCAGTACCACATTTAAAACATTAAGAAGCGCAGACCATCGATTGATGGGCCAAACTCAGAAAAAGCTCAACTCACTAGTTCAGTAGGCATTCATGAGATAACCAGAAATTTTCTACAAGTCAAGAATCAGTTACAAGTTCAATAAGTCGTAAACCATTAAAACTTCAAGTTCTGCAGAGTTATGCAGAAAGTTCTGACTAGGAAAGGCATGTTATCATTCAGAAAACTTGGAAAGTTACACCAATATACACTGGACCATTTATATTTCAGACAGGGTAGGCCTAGTGGCCGTCAGATTTGAACATTGCCAGAGAACAACAGGATTACACGAACATATTTCACATTTTCAGATCCCCAGAAATGACTTACAGATGAGTCACTCATGATTTCATTGGAAGGGATCCATCCCAAATGACAATCTCAGACCATGTTAGGAGAACAAACAGAAATCATGGACCGAGTGGTCGAACAGTTGAAACAGAGTCGAATTCCTATCGTTAGAGTTCGCTGGAATTCTCGAATATCATCACCTTTTCACCAATATGTTTTCAGAGACCAACATAAACTGAACTTCGGGACGAAGTTCCATTTAGAGGGGAAGACTGTCACAACTCACCATTTCAGGTCATTTCAGGTCATTTCCCGAACTTTGGAAAAACACTATTCATCAAACACTATTCATCAAAACACTATTCATCAGTTTACTATTCATCATTTTTGGTGTCAGTTTGACATTCAGAGAAACATTCAAAAATTTTACTATTCACGGAACACTATTCATTGCGGGAAAAGATTTCATCATTCACGTGCATTACACATTTCATCGTAAATTTAGTTTACGGGTATTCAAATTCGCGTAACCGTATTGGTTCAGGTGCGAATTCATGCATTATCAGTAAAGACATTTCATACGGACTGGAGATAGTCTGCATATCATCAGTAGGTCATTTACATGTTATACCACTCTTAGGATTTTCAAATTTATATATTTGATACATTTAACGTTTTCCTTATAATTATTTATAAATAAACGTTAACACCCGGTTTATACACGACGAATATATCTAAATATTCCCACAATGGTCCCGACATATTTTTATATCTATTATAACATCATAAAAGTTATAACATTCAGTTACCCAGTATTTTGGAAATTTATTTTATTTATAACGTACGCGTATGAATATAACGACGGTTTTCGTGAAAACTAAACAATAATCACCCGATCACTCAGTAAATGTACCCAACATATTTTTAACATATTTTCAACATTATTATGACTTTATTTCATCCCGGTTAACTTCGTGAACAATTATTTCTATTAAAACCGGTACCCGATTGTAACTAAAAACACAAAATAGCACAAAATTCATGCAAGGTTTTCTAATTAAATCACAAGCACCCTACCCCCCCCCCCCTTCACCCTTTGAAAACCGGTCCATGACCACCCCTTTTAACCTCTAGCATTAATTTCCTAATACTTAACTAATAAACCCCTAAAACCTAACTTTACCAAATTTCACAAATCATAATCTTCACTTTTTTAGTAAGAAAGAAATTCATCTTATCTTCCCCTCTCTTGCAAAACCCACGACCAAAACCAAACCACATGATCCATCCATGGTTTTTCAAAAGCTAAAGCACCAAAGTTGTTCCTTTTACTTGCCTAATCAAGAATCAATCAAGAAAAACACAAGAAATCCAAGCATAATCATCATCTAATCATCTCATTTTATCAAGTAAGTTATCAACTTTATTTTTACATGGATCATCTTATATTTACATGTATTTCATGAGTATCATGCTAAAAACCATGTACAAGTAGCTATACCACCCTTTATTTTGTCTAAAATGAAACATACAAACCCTAACTTTTTAGTTATGAATCCCCTTGCTATAATAACTTGGTTAGGAGTCCATGGCACCCTAAGAAGGTGTATGGTAGGATTAGATTAGCTATGTGGTGATTACAAGAGGTTTGGTGATGGTAGAAATTAGTTTTAAACCTTAAAAACTTGATTTGGAACCTATTTTAGACATGCTGTCCCATTTTGTGAAAACCAGGAAAATCAGTAAACACCAAGGGAACTTTGGCAAAATTTTTAGAAAATACTTTCAAAAACGAATCCGTAGGCGAAAGAACGGATTAAAAAGAGTTAATAACGAAGAAGTTATGATTTTTGCAAGATTGTTGACGAAAAGTATTTTCTGGAAATTTGTTGCTGTTGGACGTTTTTCATTGGACAAAAAGAGACTTTAGACGTAACCCGGAGGAGCCGAGCTTTCCAAAATATATTACTACATACTAAGACGTAACCGTGGATATAAAGAACAAGTAAAACGGACAAGTAACGACAAAGATATTCACGTTTGAATATCGGCTAAAACCATTTTTTTTATTTGACAGCTTTTAATAAAAGTGACACAAAAACTACGAAGTACTTTTATAAGCTAGAAATAATATTATGTACCAAGCTTTATAACTAATGTAGTATTAGTTATTACAAGTATATTTTCATCATTTCAAGGCGATATTTCAAGGATTACAACCCGAGTATTTCAACACTAACATGAAAACATACGATATATATAAGTATATATATATTGCAACTAGCTTATTATATTTTCTAATAGCAATATTTTTCCAAATTCTTGGATTATATATTTTGATAACACAAGTGTTTTTCAAAGAGTAGAGTGGTATAGGAAACATGTGCATGGACATTCATAACATCATTTGGTGATCTAAAGTAGATCGATCATCATTCATATTAGGTTGCGGCTAGTGTGCGCGCCTTGTTTTTCAGCTCATTACATGTTCATGGTACCATCATATTGGGTTGCAGCAGCAAATTGTTCATTGGTGTTCATTTCATTTCATCACAGTTTCATCAGTTGAGGTGAGTTTTCATAGCCCCGTTTTCAATTCAACATTTTTGATTGTTTTCAAATCCCACGGGGGGAATACATTGCATCAATCATTTTAGTACGAGCCCAAGTATTCAAACATGTACATAGCTTAAGTTACCTTGCCATGTGATAAGTCCCCTGTAACATCATGAACCGTTAATTTACCGTTAAGCGAGAGTGAGTGGATAGATCTATCGAGGGTGACGCCTCCATCCGTGGTAGTGATTACCAACAGTAAGCGGATGCATGTCATGTCTTTTACATTTGAGTGTTTCGGCAGAACATTCGGGAGGGGCATAGAATTTCATCAGTCATAGCTTCGGTGTCATGAGCTTAAGGCTATTGTACAATTTTCATGAGATTTTTATCTTGCACTTTTACTTGTGGTGGCCGTACATCATTACATTTTACAAACCTATGGAATTCACCAACATTCGTGTTGACGTTTTAGCAATGTATTTCAGGTTATTAAGGTAGCTCATGTGACATGCATTTGGACCTTCATGGAGTCGCGGAGTCGACGCGTCTCACCATTATTTCATGCACTTATGTAAACGTTTGATCTATTGTGACTTGTTTTCATAAACTTGCAACACATTTTGGGGACCTCATGTTGTAAACTCTGAATTATTTCAATGATCAAATGCAGTATTTTCCAAACGACACTTTAGGTCGTTCAATGTAACTGTAACTGTGGTGCTATGACAGACACCCCCAGGTATTCCATTCCGCTGCAAGTCAGGTAAATTGGGGGTGTGACAGAAAGAATCCGAGATGGTAAAAGGAAAAAGAGAGCAAAGCAAGTCAATTGCGTTGAAAGCTCGAAAGGAATCTAATGACGAGGATATCTCAACTTCCGAAAGTGATAACGAAGAATATGCCATGGTCGTAAGAGACTTTAAGAAATTCTTCAAAAGGCAAGGAAGATTCGTTAGACAACCGCATGATGAAAGGAAAGCATACCAAAGAAATAAAGATGACAAAAATGGCAAGAGTGAAAGGAAGTGCTCCAAATGTGGTGATCCAAATCATCATATCGGAAAATGTCCAATGATGTCAAGAGATCCAAATCAAAAGGCGTTTGTTGGAGGAGCTTGGAGTTATAGCGATCACAAAAGAGGAGAAGTGTCTTATGGCTAAGACATCAAGCGAGGTACGTTCCGAAACCGAATACTTTAGTGATGAAAATCTATCATTAGATGAAAAAAATTTAGATAGTGATTATAATAGACTATGCAAACTAGGACAAAAAGTAATGATTAAAAATAAATCACTAAAACGCATAAACAACCAATTAGAAAATGAAATACTATAACTAAAAACTAAATTAAACCATTTAGAAAAAGTTAAAGAAATTTTTGAAGAATGTAAATCATGTCAAGACTTTAAAAATGAAAACGAAATACTTAAGGAAGAAATTTGCAAACTTGACAAATTTGAAAATAGTAGTAATTCACTTAAGAAAATAATAAGCATTCAAAGAATATCCGGAGATAAAACCAACTTAGGATTTAACTCAACCGAAGCTTCAACTAGTGAAACAAAAAATGTTACGTTTGAAAGAGAACCTAGTAAACTAAAACCTTTAGAAGCAAATCCTAAATATATACTCCTAAATGATAGAAAAATACCTCTTGCTAGTGATGAAGAAGTAAAAACTTTTTGAAACCATTCTTAAAAACCGAAGTAGGATCCTCTAAACCTAAATTACGATCTTAAACTCCACCACCAAGAAAACTAAATAATCATCACCCTATATCTAAAACACATCAACCTAGAAGAAACCAAAATAGATAAAACTACAATAACAATAGTCATCAAATGTGGAATTATTAACCAAGTTACAACCCTTGGGGAATATTACCACCATACATGCATCCTAGCCAAATGTTAAATATGTTTGGACCAAACAACTTTGGACCAATGAGACAATGGGGACCAAGGGCTAAGTTTTCACTGTTCGAATAAGTTGGAATCTCATCTACAAATGACTTCTATAAGTCAACATGGTCACTTGAAGCGCTTGAAGATAATCCATTGAAGACTTAAAGGTACATGTTTATTTTAAGTTCATTGCTATAATTTGCATGCTTAGATAAATGATTGTAACTCTTATACATGTATACGTACATAATAGCTTATATACTTATAACCTAGAAACATCATTAGTTGACTTTCCTAGGAATATAATGAATGTTCATTGTCGAACAAAATAGAAAATGGAAATCTTCTATATCCACTATTAGCAAACTCATGGTGATGAAGTGAAATGAGTTAAGTGGATTAATCGTTAATATAGAAGTAGGATTATATCCCTCGTGTAAGAAAACTGTGAATGAAACAAGCTCTCGTAGACTATGGCATTAAGTTAGATAAGTGTGCAACAACAAATGAGCTATAGATGTTAGGATATACCTCATTCAATACTCTCACATCAAACATGTAGAATTGCGTCATCACTCACTTATGATCATAACTTATGTAGAAAAGGATAGCATGTTAAAATAGGCTTAACCAATCCTCTTGAGCATGAGATCTTTAATAAACATCTTTTAAAATCTATGATTAATGCTATTTGTTGTTAAAAATCTAATATCTGCAAAAATATGCAAAAACCTCACATTTTGGAAAATAGTTTTTCAAATGACTATCCCACTTCTTAATAACATGTTTTCACTATCAATATCCACAATTTTGTTTTGATCAAACCCAAAGATTGGGAAAATTTTCTTTACCTTTTATTTACACACTTTGAAGTAAAACCCAATCTATTTTATTCAAATATACGTACAAACCTATTTCCAAACATATGAAAACTATTTTTTTTTTGGAAACACATGAAAATGAATTTCTTACATTGTTGAATAATGCTAAAAACGTTTATTTGAATCATGCATGACGATCTCATATTTGTCATCTATACCTATGTACATGACACTTATAAGAAAATCAAAACAAATCAAGAAGACCATAGTTTGTCTATTTAGATTTTGTTTGTAACAAGTCTAGAAGTCCATGCTATCTTAAGTTCCCATTTACTGCACATAGGCACACATTAGGATCCATCAAATAAGTCATTAATCTTCCTAATCATATAATTAAGAAAATACTTGGTGTAGTTTATTGTTTCCTAGTCCTTATATGTTACTTGCTTGATATATATGTTTGCATGCTAGATGAAATTGCTTATTTACTTAATCTCTTTGTTTAACATGCTTTGCCTACATAATTAGTATATGATTAATTGCCTCAAAAAGTTGGACTTGTTTGAAACCAAACCTAAAAACACAACCCTTTCTACAATTTTCTGCCAAAAACCCACTTCTTGTAATCTGGAATCCTCCAGATGGGTGGCCCCCTTAAATCATAAGGCGGACCCCTTAATATTTAAGGGGACCGGCCATCTGATTGTCGGGATTTCAGAAGCTTTTCATTTTTATAGCCCATTTCATCCTACACTTCCCAAAATTCACAAACCTATTTTATCCTAAACCTTCCATCAAAGTTTATCCATCCTTGATCCCATCAATCCTACACTATAAACACTCCCATTCCTCACAATCTCCACTCATCACATCATGTCCTCTCCTATTAAACCAAAACAAAAAACCTCATAACCTTTACACACTCAAACCTCATAACCTTTACTCATCTCAACCTTAAATATCTTCTCCTAGTGCACCTAATGCACCATAAAAAACACCCTCCTACCAAGAAATTCCTTTCATGAACATTGCTCTTTTACTCTCACCAATCACACCACTTGATACTCATTTCCCATCTTCGCCAACAAATCCACATAATCATCCTCACAAAAAGATTCAACCATGTAATCATCCCCAACACTCTACACAGTGTGTCATCACCACTACAACTTAACCCATCAAAATTTACCTTCCTAAAACAAGTTATCCTTACACTATAAATATCTTTCCTCTATCATAAATGCTCATCACCCAACCTTCATCTCCAAACTACCCAAGATCCAAGTCTTCAAGAGTTGCCAAGATCTCTGTAAGACCCGTTCGGAGGAGAAAGATTGACTCTTGTCATAACTTAAGTGATGTTGTTCCTAACCAACACCTAAACCCCATACTCACACAAATGAGCCCTCTTACAAAAATAACCAATCATCCATCCTTGCTCCCAAAAATATGCTTTCATCTCACCCATTTAATTCATATGAAGAACATGCTCAATCTCAAAACAACAATCCCAATCTCATTCCCAACACCTCACATTTGTTCAACCAACCAATCCACCATCCAAAACATCCTCCACTCATGAAACATCCTCTTCTTACATACCTTCATCCTCATCAATTCATGATTACCCAAACTCACAAATATCTCCATCACCAAGAGTATCACCACCACCTCCTACCAACACACATGCTATTCTCATGTTGCATGTCCAATCATCCATCCCTAATAACAACCATACTTCACCATCATCGCCTTCTTCCGAAAACTTGAAGTTCATTGAAGAACTCAAGGAAGTCCATGAGCTTAGTGCTCTTCTTTCATTACACCTTGATCAAAGCAACTTGGAACAAGCTCTCTCTAGCTCTCCTTCATCACCCCATAACTTGAATCAACCTCTCTCTAGCTTTCCAAAAACAAACCATTACATTGAATGAACACTTCACTTGGATTGAGTACCTTCTCACTAAATCTCATCCAATACCCTCGCTTGAACAACATCCAAACTTTCAATCAACCTCGTTCGTTCCTAACTCTTCACCTCCAACATCCATGCACCCAAATATATACCTCCCTTAATCCAACAATCTTATCCTAACTCAACTACTTTCATTTAAAACACTCCATCATCAACCATCTAAGCATACTATATGCTTATGATTTTCACATTCATATAAGAATCAACCAACCTTTTGTTGCAAGCAAGTCCGATGGCTCTCTTTGGCATATTAGGATCTTTTACTCATTACTTTGAATTAATGAATGTATTGCTATGTGACCTTAATATTTGTTTGTTATGCTTGTTGTTTTCCATATTCTGCTATCTATGCTTGTGATTCTAATATTTTTCTTGCGAGAATTCCATATCTCGATTCCTTGGTGCCCTCGAACGAGGGGGAGCACACATCAAGGGGGAGCTTTCTACCCGTCCATCTTCATTTATGAAGCTAGTCGGCATAACCTTTTTGATTCTACAAAAAGGGGAAGAAGTGAATATAAACTCACTAAATACTTGTCTAAAAATTAATTTTTAGACTTAATGAGTTTAGGTTTTGTAATCATCAAAAAGGAGGAGATTGTTGATATAAATAATGCCTAATAATGTTATTAACATTTATCGATATCTCTATGTTTTGATAATCACAAAACGTAAACTCATTGAACTATAAATTATGACGTAAACAAGTATTCAGTGATAAATATTCAGTTTAAAATCCAAATCACTTAAGGTATGAATGAACAAAATGTTTAATAAATTTTATGATCAAAGGAATTTTTATTTTTGCAAACCTTACATTTTTATAAAATGGGACAAACATTTTTAAACTTATACAAAATGTTTTTGTATTTATAAAAAATGTTTTATTCAAAATAAATATTTTGAATTCAAATTTCTACCCAAAAAACGGCTAGATTTTTCAGATAAAATCTTCCCCATAAAAGGACAAAAAAATTCTGAAGATTTTTTTTTTACTAGGCGGCCCCCTTAATTAATTAAGAGGACCGGCTAGTAATTAAGGGGACCGACCCCACAATTAAGGGGACTGGCCACGCTCCCGAACAATAACTTTTTTCCTATAAATACTGGGCTTTCTCTGGAATTTTTCCTCACCTTTTTGCACTAAAACCTTCTGTCCAAATCTCTCCTAATCTTTCTAATAAATCATTTGATCATATAATTATAAGCTTTTGTTTCAAGTGATCCAAAGCTTCTACCATTCGAGTGCAAGAGAAGAATACTTCTATCATTCAAGACAAGAAGTATTATAACTTGGTGTGACTGAAACTATCCAAGTTGTTAGTGTATCATACTTGTAAATCATTCATTCATTTGTGCATAAGTTGTGTATTTTAGTTATATAGGTGTGAATATAATTGATTAGGTTAGTGTTGTGTATAAGTAGTGAAGTTGTAAAGAAGTTGAGGAGTGTAAGTAGTGAAGGTGTGAAGAAGCTAAGGTGTTGTGAAGTTGAAGAAGTTGTGAAGCTAGTCGTGAAAAAGTTGTAAAGCTAGGAGTGAAGAAGTCGAGAAGCATTTTGTGAAGAAGTTGTGAAGAAAGTAGTGAACAAGTTGTGAAGAAGGTGTGAGATTGGTTCTAGCTACAATTAGGACTCGACATTTAGCTTAGTATCGTAAATTAGTGTAAGCAAAAGTTTTGTAAGGTTTTCTCAGCCATGAGGGAGCTTGTTGACATAGTGAAGAAAACTCTCGAGTAGGTGACTCGGGGAGTGGAGTAGGGCAAGGAAGGTGTCCTTGTAGCCGAACCACTATAAATCGTTCGTGTCGCGGTTAGATCTTTCCATCTCTTTACTTTCATTACTTTATTTGCATTGTCATTACTTACTTACATATAATTGTTTATAGTGTTCAAAAGTTGAATTCACATAAAGATCGAATCTAAGTTTTTAAAAGTAAATAAGGTTTTAAAACTCAACTAAGTTTTCCTAATAAAATTGAAAAGACGTAAAACTATTCAACCCCCCTTCTAGTTTTCCACATAAGTGATCATTAAGGGTTTACTCGCCGATATAATGCGATCCAACGAGACAAATTAGATTACGATACACTTCATATAAAACTAGCAATAAAATAAATGACAAGCTACTTAATTATCAGGACAGGTCTTCTTCCAGTCTCTATTATCTATCTGTGTACGTGTTGCTATTCACTGATTTGTGCTCATTAGTTTAATTTACTATATAATAAAACCAAATATGTGCTAGTCTCTCAGACTAAAACCCCTTTGCGTTAGATTAGATTGTAAAACTAACATAGGCTATTAAAATACTGATAGACAAACTAGGCTTTACGTTCCACTCTTAGTGATCGACACTCTGCTTACCTCTATATACATATTGATCGGATACACTGTCCGTTAGTGTGTGTGTGTGTATGTGTGTGTGTGTGTTATATGATAAGTCGGCTAAATATAAATGTAAAACTTGAAATAGGCAATCACCCTATACTACACCGTGACACGCTGCACACATCACTTATACTCCTCAACAGAATGAAGTAATTGAGAGGAAGCATAGACATTTGTAGGAGACTGCAAGGTCTATTATAGTGCATGCTAATATTCCTATCAAGTTCTGGGGAGAATGCATTCTTGTAGCAACTTATTTGATAAATAAAATGCCCATGAAAAAGTTGAACTAGAGGTCACCATTTGAAGTTTTATATGGTGAGCCACAAAATTTTGATCATTTGAGAGTTATTGGATGTTTATGCTATGCTGCAGTAACAAAGCCTGACAAAGATAAATTTGAGAACAGGGGAATTAAATGTGTATTTTTGGGGTATCCTTCTAATCAAAAAGGTTATAAGGTGTACAGTTTGGAGACTAAAGAAGTGTTATTGAGCAGAGATGTGCATTTTGAAGAAACAGTTTTTCCTTTTAAGGCAACAACTGAACCTATTCAGGAGCCTGAAAATGTTACTTTTCATGTGTTAGGAGATGTTGAAGCAGAAGAAGAACCTTTAGCTCTTACTAGTGACAATACACCACCTATGCCAAACACACCTTCTACTGATGATCCTCCCATCTCAAGTACTTCTACTCCTCCAGTCATAAGCACAGAATCATCCAATGCTTCTCATACTAATCAACTTTTGCCTTCTAGAAAGTCTACTAGAACTTCTACAAAGACTGCTTAGTTGAAAGACTTTGTCATAACAAAATCTGCAGCAAGCACAACCAATTTTTGTTCTACTCAACCTTAGCATCCACTGTTTGGCAAATCAGATTTCAAAGATGTTCCTCCTCCTTTCATAGCATTTCTGGCTAATGTTTTTACACAAACAGAACCTACAAGTTATAATCAAGCTTTTAAAGATAAAGGTTGGGTTGAGGCAATGGAAAAGGAACTTACAGCTTTGGAGTAAATAACACTTGGGAAGTTACAGATTTACCAAAAGGTGATGAGGCGAAAAATGACCCACTTTTAGGGGGTCATTTAAGCCCGGAATTGAATTTATTTGATCAAATATTACCCTAAATCGTTCCTTTTGTGATTTTAGGTACTTTGGGAGTGAAATCTGGAAAAGGAAGCAATTCGGACGTTTTTGAAGCATAAAAGTGAAGAAAACGCCAAAGACTTAATTTTCCATGCTGGGAATATTGTATGACGGCGTCAAGAGGAAGTATTTGACGGCGTCAAGAGGACGTATTTGACGGCGTCAAGAGTAAAGTCCATGACAACCCAGAAGAAACCTGAAGGCGTCACAACAAGAGCGTCAAGAGTTAAATTCATGACGGCCTGCATAAGGTGTACACATGACGGCGTCAAATCCAGATCTAGGCAGTCCAAGGAATTATTGGGCGGCGAGATGACCGCGTCAGACATTTGTTATTGACGCCGTCACCTTCCAAAATCTATATATAGTTTTCTATTTTTCATTCATTAAGAAGAACTTGTGTGGAGAAACTCTAGGGCCGAACCTTGTACGTATTTTACAGCTTTTTCAAGGGTTTTCACCCCTTGAACCCTTTCATGTGCTATTAGGATAAGTCTTCTCTTAATTCAATCAATATGTCTATGTGTTGGTTGTCTATATCTTGTGCTTGTCTTGATTTCAACATGCTAGGCTAGATCTATCTTGTGTTTGCTTAGATCTAATGAAACCTAGATGTTAATTATGTGTTGATTACTTGTTTATGGTTGTATTGGATGAATGATTTCAATGTTAGGCTTAAGAAAATTGGCAGATCTCCATTTGGTAACATGCTTGAACGTCTTAGGAAACATGAACCGATGTGTACTAGGTTTTATTGGTTGTATTTAATGCATGAGTAAATTATAATGATCCCATGTTAGGAGCTTCTTAGCCGGCTCGACATAGGAGTGAAGTAGGCACTCATAGGATTGGGGAAGTAAGTACGCCACCCCATGAATGGTAATAAGGAATACAATCCGTCATCCACGCAACTATAACAAGTAATTAACATGTAAAAGATATCTAGGGAGTAGTGAAATATAAGTAAACACATTTCTCCCACTTATTGCTCACGACTTTAGTTTAATATAGTTTTATTTTCATTTTAGTATTTTATTTTGATTGCATCTTTAATATTGGGTTAGTTGACTAGCAACTAATTCCGCCCAAATCCTTCAAACCCGAGATTTTTACTTGATTTTCTAAAAAATATAAAAATACAAAAAGAATCATCCCTCATCTCTAGACCTAGTCTTTAGGTTATCTAATCCTAGCGACACTATTCCTAGCTGAACGATCAATCCCCCGGTACTTGTCATTATACTATACTACATCGATCAGGTACACTGCCTGGTGGGGGTTGTAAGCTTCTCAAGATCCCTTGAGAGGTAAAGCCTGGTGCGATTCCCACGTATCAAGGTTTTGGCGCCGCAGCCCGGGGAATAGTTATTATCTTGGTTAGAATCTCTTTTTATTAGGTCTACTTGCTAGATTCCTTTCTAGTAAGATTTTATTTTTATTTTTTAGGTTCTCTTTAGTCTATCTTATTTATTTGTGTTTTTGTTCGTAACTCTTCACCACCCGACATCATGGACGATGGGAACATTTTTGAACCCGTCATCCCACCACAACAAAACCCACCACTAGAACCTTTTAGGCCCCGAACCTTAGGAGAGTATTCCCGACCTAGCCATCAAAGCTACCGAAACACCATTGAGCTCACCAGAGCCAATGTGACCCCCTTGCAATCCGACACCATCCGGTTGGTGCAAAGCGGATGTGCATTCCATGGACTTCGTTCCGAAGATCCAAATCAACATCTCAAGGACTTCCTTAAAATCGTAGATTCCATAGACCTAGATGTTGCAACTAGAGAGACAACCCGATTACGCCTATTCCAATTCTCTCTATGTGATCAAGCTAGTCAATGGCTTGAACGTTTACCCGCGGGATCCATCACCACATGGGATGATCTCACCACTCGTTTCCTTGCTCAATTTTTCCCACCGGGGAGAACTACTAAGCTTAGAAATGACATCTTGATGTTCCAACAACGTCAAAATGAAACTCTCTATGAAGCATGGACTCGATTCAAGGACTTACTCCAAAAAGTCCCTCATCATGGCATAGACCTTTGGCTCCAAGTCCAAATCTTTTATGACTATATCGATCTCTCCACGAGGCGAGCCATTGACCAATCGGCCGGTGGTAAGCTACGTGATCTAAGTGCAGAACAATCATGGGAACTCATAGAAGATCTTGCTCTCTATGACAACGAAAGTTGGAATGATCCCTGTGACTTGAACAAAACGGTCAAGGCAATATCTCTGCCTTCGAGCAACTCTAGCACTCCCGACCGTAGGATCATGGAACTTGAGGACTAAGTCAAGTTTCTCATGAAATATTACGAAGCTCCTAAGCCTTCAAGCCAAGTGAACAAAATCACTTCTTCATGCGAATTATGTAGTGGTCCCCATGACACTCGTGATTGTGTGGAACTCCCAGGAACAGCTTTTGCGGACTACGCATCCTCGCGTACCGACGAAGCGGGAGATAAGTGGTACACTTTCAAACCCGAGCCAAACCCTTACGGTGATTCATACAACCCCTCTTGGAAAAATCACCCAATCCTTATGTGGAAACAAAATCAAGCCAATTCTTCCAATCCGCCTAATCGTTACCAACCAAACGGTCCACCCTCCAACCGTACTTTCAACAATAATCCTTCTAACAACTATGGTAGTACCAACAATCTTGAAGGATTGATTTCCAAGTTCATGGCATCTCAAGAAGCTCGCATAGCTAGGTTTGAAACCGAATTCAACCAACAACAAACGGAGATGACCAACAAGATAGACAACTTATTGAAAGCCCTCAACAACTAAGCGTTAACTACACCTAGGAAGGACACTAGGGACGCCAATAATGGAATCCAAATTAAGGACCCCTCATCATCCAAACATGACCACTTTGCCAATGTTGTCACCATTAAGCCAATAGATAAGAATATAGAGGAAAGTGACAAAGATGAAGTTGGAGTCGAAACAGAGACTAGGGATGAAAGTAGGGAAGTTGAGGTTAATAGGGGAAAGGAATTAGAGGAGGTAAAGACTATAGAAAAGCACTTTGATAAGTTGCCCACCAAGAAAGAACGGGAATACCATAAGGATTTATTCGATGGCCCCGAGAGACCATATATCCTTGGCACACCCCTTATCAAAATGGGAGACCCCTCTAACATCAACATACCATGCAACATCGGGCATATGCATATATGGAAAGCTTATATCGATCCTAGATCTCCTGTAAACATTATGACTAGGACCTATTACAATTGGGTGATGAAGAAGCAACTTGATTATAGGATGATGCCCAATAAGAATTTGATAAGTAATTTTGTAGGAAGAGTGAAGGGATTGCATGTGATTATAGGTAATTTCACCTATGAGATCGATTTTATGATAGTAGAAGACACTCGTCCGGTGATAGATGATTGCCTAAGCCAAGTAATATTCGGAAAACCATTTGTTGAGGCCACTAGGATGAGTTATGATCCGACTTTAGGGATAGTTAGGTTCAAGGAAGAGAATGATGAGATTGCCTATCAAATACCCTACAAAATTGAGCAATACCGCCTTCTCTCTAATATAGAAAAGGAACACAAGCAAGCGGCTTATTATAGGAATGATGAGGATAGACGTAGAGGAGTAGAGTATGTGAAGAATAGGATGCTTGGTTTCTACAAAGAATGCTTGCAACTAGGTCCGGAGTACAAAACTGGTTCAGAAGACGACCTAGAGAGTGAAACCAACGATGAGGTCACGTAGTAACCCATGACCTTGAGTCTAGCTACAAGACTCGTAAATAAAGAAAAGTGCTTCTTGGGAGGCAACCCATGATTTTGTGTGTTTGTTATTTGCTTCCGTATGCATGCTTTATTTTTATTGTTGGTAGATCATGTTTCTAAACTAAATAGTGGAAATACTTTACTTTGTTGTTTTGGCCTAGTCTTAACTTCACCTAAAGGTATTTTTGCAAAAGATAAGTGTAAGGGGAAACCCCAAATATGTTTTTAAGAAACAAACCGATCATGATTCTCCACAATATTAAATGAACATGTATATTCATATTTGTTAGAGTCAAATGCTTGTATCGAGTCATAATGAAGTTTTGCAGGATTTTCCAGGAAGTAGAACCAAGTTTTTCCAGAAATTTTCTGGAAACTTAACATAAGAATTTCTGCAGGTCACTTCTGACGGCGTCATGAGTTAACTCTTGACGGCGTCACGTGTAAAAATCTGGAAATTTTACCAGTTTTGTTTTTCTAACGGAGTCTTAAAGTTTTTGTTGAATTATTAAGTTTTATAATCTCCAGGAAATCTGCAAACTTCATTCCACAAGCATTATATCTTATTTTGTTTTCTAGGATTTAGTAACATATGTAGATTGCCACCGATTTTATGCGAGGTTGCCTTGTCTGTTTTCTCAAGATTTACAGGTTATGTATGACAAGAAGATGATTATTTTTCTGGAAGAGAAGCTTTGATTGTTCATTTTCTTGGAGGAAGATCTAACCTGGCCACCTTATTATCCATATCGAGCGAATCAGGGGAGTATTTGATTTCATTTGTTTTACTTCACTTTTACATTCTTTACTTGAACATTGGGGACAATGTTCATCCTAAGTGTAAGGGGAGGGTAAAATGATGATACCTTACAAATACACTTTCGCTTGAGTTTGTTTGTTTGATAGTAGATGTGTAATAAAACTATGAGAAATATTTGTTAGTGCAATTTTAATGCCAAATTTAAATTTTTTTACAACATTTAGGAGTGAAACTTTAGCCATAGCAAGCGTCTCATGGATAGGAGATTGTATGACTAGCACATAACCGTACCATTCAGAAAATTTTCCACCCAAATATGTGAGGTTCGCCTTTAAATTTGATAGGAAAAACATTTACTATTAGTGCTTATGAGTGTACCGGTAGTATTAAGATTCTAGAACTTGCGTTAGTGATGCATCCCGAGACCGCTAGTGAGACTACATTCGTGTAGTAGGATTTACTACATGATAAGAGGCATTAGGATCACCGTTGTATTAAACCCGTATTATAATTATTTGACCATTTATGTCATATTACTTGGCTAGTTAAGTCAACTAATTTTCCCACACCTTAGCGTTGTACTCATTTTTAGTACACGAAACCCCTAGTACACCCCTCCGAGCCTATCTTTTCGTTTCTAACTTTAAGCATCTTACTTAAAGGAAGAATTTGTTACACCCCACTTAAATGTACACCCAAATCGCCTTAGCCTTCCGTGTATGCACTCATTTTTAGTGCATTATTGTTATTTGTTAAACCCTTAGTTAACTATCTAATTGATTACATGGTTGCTAAGTCGAGTCATTGGGACTCATGGGTAAAGTACTTATTTTATGGAGTAATGGGGAAGAACATCATTTATTACCCCCATATGTGCGTTAATCTTAAAAGTGCTCCAAGTGTTTTGATTTTCTTAATTCGAGTCATTAGATTAGTTATTTGTAAAGTATGTAAAAATTCAAGTGTAAGGGGAATGTTCATTCCCTATGATGTATTATTTTAGATGGTAGGGTAAGAGTGTATGCAAAAAAAAAAAAAAAAAAACAAAAAACAAAAACAAAAAAAAAAATCGAAAAAACAAGAAAAAGAAAAGAAAAAAAATAGAAAAAGAAAAGAGAAAAAACATACGGACTACCATCCCGTTTCATTCTATGTTCATTTTATGTTTTTGTTATTTTTCATTTATTAGCTTAAGTCGAGTCTAGTCTTGGCTTAGCAACGCCATATTGTACATGTAATTAACCAAGATTGTTAACTCGCCACCAGTAAAGACTGCCTATATCCAACAAAACCGTGTATTTCATATCCCTACACCTAACGTTACAACCCTTTAAAAGACCTCTTTGATAGTTTATCCTAGGTGCTTACGCCATGTGGTGGAGGTTTGATCCTTTCCCAAGCCTATGGTAATCTATTTTGCTATGACAGGTAGTGAGGGATATCTTCCATTTCCATATTGTAATTTATACTTTATTACACCCGAGAGATGTGAGTATCTAAACACTATTTGTGAGGTGCTAGTGTATGACCTCCGTGCTTGTCTTTGGTCTTTAGTGAAACGATTATTTGTTGTAATTACTTTTATATTAGTGTTAAATGACCCCTAACTTGTATTTTGATTAGAATAAAAGCGCATTTGCTTGAGGACAAGCAAATCTCAAGTGTAAGGGTATATGATGAGGCGAAAAATGAACCACTTTTAGGGGGTCATTTAAGCCCGGAATTGAATTTATTTGATCAAATATTACCCTAAATCGTTCCTTTTGTGATTTTAGGTACTTTGGGAGTGAAATTTGGAAAAGGAAGCAATTCGGACGTTTTTGGAGCATAAAAGTGAAGAAAATGCCAAAGACTTAATTTTCTATGCTGGGAACAGTGTATGACGGCGTCAAGAGGAAGTATTTGACGGCGTCAAGAGTAAAGTCCATGACGACCCAGAAAACCTGAAGGCATCACAACAAGAGCGTCAAGAGTTAAATTCATGACGGCCTGCATAAGGTGTACACATGACGGTGTCAGATCTAGATCTAGGCAGTCCGAGGAATTATTGGGCGGCGAGATGACGGCGTCAGACATTTGTTCTTGACGCCGTCACCTTCCAAAATCTATATATAGTTTTCTATTTTTCATTCATTAAGAAGAAATTGTGTGGAGAAACTCTAGGGCTTAACCTTGTACGTATTTGACAGCTTTTTCAAGGGTTTTCACCCCTTGAACCCTTTCATGTGCTATTAAGATAAGTCTTCTCTTAATTCAATCAATATGTCTATGTGTTGGTTGTCTATATCTTGTGCTTGTCTTGATTTCAACATGCTAGGCTAGATCTATCTTGTGTTTGCTTAGATCTAATGAAACCTAGATGTTAATTATGTGTTGATTACTTGTTTATGGTTGTATTGGATGAATGATTTCAATGTTAGGCTTAAGAAAACTGGCAGATCTCCATTTGGTAACATGCTTGAACGTCTTAAGAAACATGAACCGATGTGTACTAGGTTTTATTGGTTGTATTTAATGCATGAGTAAATTCTAATGATCCCATGTTAGGAGCTTCTTAGCCGGCTCGACATAGGAGTGAAGTAGGCACTCATAGGATTGGGGAAGTAAGTACGCCACCCCATGAATGGTATTAAGGAATACAATCCGTCATCCACGCAACTATAACAAGTAATTAACATGTAAAAGATATCTAGGGAGTAGTGAAATCTAAGTAAACACATTTCTCCCACTTATTGCTCACGACTTTAGTTTAATATAGTTTTATTTTCGTTTTAGTATTTTATTTTGATTGCATCTTTAGTATTGGGTTAGTTGACTAGCAACTAATTCTGCCCAAATCCTTCAAACTCGAGATTTTTACTTGCTTTTCTAAAAAATATAAAAATACAAAAAGAATCATCCCTCATCTCTAGACCTAGTCTTTAGGTTTTCTAATCCTAGTGACACTATTCCTAGCTGAACGATCAATCCCCCGGTACTTGTCATTATACTATACTACATCGATCAGGTACACTGCCTGGTGGGGGTTGTAAGCTTCTCAAGATCCCTTGAGAGGTAAAGCCTGGTGCGATTCCCACGTATCAAAAGGCCACACCAGTTACTTCTAAATGGTTGTTTAAGATTAAATACAAAGCTGATGGTTCTCTTGATAAACTTAAAGCAAGTTTGGTGGTCATAGGTTTTGATCAAAAAGCGGGTCAAGATTATAAACACACTTTTTCACATGTTGCTAAATTGGCAACTGTGAGAGTGTTAATTGCTTTGGCTACTGCAAAGGAGTGGGATTTACATCAACTAGATGTAAACAATGATTTCCTTCATGGGTACCTTAATGAATAAATTTATATGTTGCCTCTAGAAGGATACAAAAAGGCTGGTCCTAATCAGGTATGCAAGCTCAAAAGGTCTTTATATGGTCTGAAACAAGCCTCAAGATAGTGGAACCAAGAGTTGACAAAATTTTTGCTAAGCATGGGATATGTTCAATCCAAACATGATTACTCTTTGTTTGTGAAAGATGTGAATGGCCAATTCACTGCTGCATAGGTATATGTTGATGATATCTTAATCACAGGCAATTGTTCATATGAGATTCAAAGTCTTAAGCAAGCTCTTGACACAAAGTTCACAAATAAAGATCTTGGTATCGCTAAGTATTTTGTTGGGAATTAAGATTTGCAGAACCAATACAGGCACTTATTTGAATCAATGGAAGTATATTTTGGATTTGCTAACAGATGCGGGTTTGACTGCAGCAAAACCAAAAGAATTTCCTATGCCAACACAACTTAAGCTATCTTTTAATAAAGGTACTTTGTTGAAAGTTCCTTATTCTTATAGAAGGTTAGTTGGGAGGTTACTCTATTTGACCATGACAAGACCAGACATTTCATATGCTGTGCAACATCTTAGTCAATTTGTGTCCACTCCAAGAGATGCTCATATGCAGGCTGTTTTACATTTGCTCAAGTATCTAAAAGGCACAGTTTTTAAAGGGCTTTTCTATCCTGTTCAATCACATCTCAAGCTCACTGGTCTCACTGATGCAGATTGGGCTTCATGTTTGATGACCAGAAGATCTTTAACAGGCTATTGTATTTTTATGGGACACTCACTAGTGTCTTTGAAGACAAAGAAGCAACCAACTGTCGCCAGATCCAGTACTGAAGCTGAATACAGGAGTATGGCTGCTACTATTTGTGAATTACTGTGGCTTAGTTACTTATTGAATGATTTGAAAATCAAGGTCCAGTGTCCAGTTACTCTTTTCTGTGATAATAAATCAGCTCAACAAATTGCAGCAAACCCTTGTTTTCATGATAGAACAAAGCATTTGGATATAGATTGTCATTTTACAAGAGATAAGATTCAAGAAGGGTTCTGCAAACTGCATACATTCCTACTCACTCTCAAATTGCTGATATCATGCCTAAAGCTTTGGGAAAGTTCAACACTCTTATCTTGCTAACAAGTTGGGTCTTGCAAACTTTCCAACTTGAGGGGGGGGGGGGGGGGGGGGGGAATAAAGAGTTATATACTAGTGTCAAGTTGTAAATAGTTGAAGGGCCTTTTATGTAAATATTTTGTATTTCTGTTGTAGCAGTTAGTTAGGCGCCAAGCCTATATATACCTTGTATCTCTTCCATTCTTTAATTAATGAAATCATTTCCCTTTCATTTTTATTCCGCATTACAAATTCTATAGATACCGAAAAGTAGACCTTTTCAATTCAGGGAATCGAAAGATGGTTAATTGGTCATGCACAAACGACTATGCACAATTAAGCTAATTGGTTAACATGGTCAATGGTGGTCAATGGTCAGGCAATTACACTTCTTTGTGTGTGTGTTTGCTGCGAATTAAATATTCGGAATTTACATCTAGCTATGAACAGTAGAAGTACTTTTTTATTAAAAAAGTAATAAAAAAAAACAAATGATAAAGAAAATTATTTTCACTTTAAGGGTTGAACAAGTATACACTATTTTACTTCTGAAAATATATAATGAGTATCAACATCTAAGTCTGTGTGTATTTATTTACATTTATCACTAGGGCTGTAAACGAACTGAAGGTTCAGTGAACATTTCATGAACCGTTCGGTAAAAAGTTCGTTTATGTTCGTTTATTTATTAAATGAATAAACATGAACAATATTTTACGTTTGTTTAGTTAAATGAACGAATATGAACAAAAGTCGCGTCCGTTCATTTGTGTTCGTGAACGTCAGATTATGCGTTCGTTAACGTTCGTTTATGTTCATTTACTTATTTATGTTCATATATCAAATCTTTTAATTGTATAATTCTTAAATTAGTTTGTTTAAACACAACAACACTTATAATGCAATATATTGTGCGAAATTTAATAAATTTTATGATTTTTTTCTATGTTTATTTATGTTCGATCGTTTATGTTCGTTTAGTGTCTTAATAAACGAACATGAACAACTCATTTTCTTAATAAACGAACATGAACAAGAAAATTCATCCGTTTAAGCGTTCGTGTCCGTTTATTTGTCCGATTAAAATTAAATGAACGAACATAAACAAGGCTTCGCACATATTCGTCTGGTTTTTTTACATCCCTATCTATCACCATCAGCCATTATTAACTACTTTGTATATCTATACTACTTATAATGGAGGAAGGACTCTTTTTCCAAAAAAATTCAGACTTACAACACTTTATACATGGTATACAACACTTTAATGCACAAAATTTTTAGACTTACAACACTTTAAGCATAATGTACAACACTTTATGCTTGGAGGCAAATTAAGACCAAAATTCTATCAATTCTACATTAATAGCATTAAAAACACCCCTACACCAAAAATTACAAGCATTTAAGCATTATTTACAAGTACTTAAAGTACACATAAAACTTAAAAAACACTAATTTAATACAATTAATACACTATTAAAAAGACACATTCACCAAAAAATACAACAATTTAACCACAATGTATAATATAATTAAGCTTCCAAAAGAAAAATCTGAGAACCATCACCAAAACAAAAATTCGAGATCCAGTGACAATCTACATCCTACTTCAAACAAGAACAAAACAACCCGGTGTGCGGTGTGTTGGCCCAATTTTTTTTTTTTTTTTGCCGGACGTTTTATTTACATTGCCGTTATTTTTTTCTCCCAAATCCGTCTCACGTTAACATCAAATAACCACAACCTGTAGAACTTTTCAAACAACATCATATGTTGTCCTAATCGCACCCTCCTCAAGACACAATCTAACCACACGAAGACTCGAAAAAAATAAAAAATAAAACAGAGATCTCAGTTTTATCTATGAGAAGTTCAACTTTTTTTTAATTTTCGAAACTTATAAAGAAATAACCAAACAAATTTGTTTAAATATTTATTTCGTTCGTTCATCGAAAAAAACAAGAACAGAAGATCTAGGGTTGTTATTTAGTTTCAAGAACAGATCTTTAAAGATCTCTACAACCCATCATCGACCTTAGAAAACGGAAAAACAAAACAAAGGAAAACTACCTTGGACCTTTGTTATAAAAGATTTTGAAGCTACTGGAACTTTGTTTGTCATTCGGTTAAGAAAGAAAGAAAAGAGGGTGAAGTTTGGTGGAGTGGTTGGCATTGAATTTTACAAAAGGAGAAGTGGGGTGGCTTTGTTTTGTGGATTTAGGGTTGCAAGTATTTAGGAGATATAGGGTTAGTAACATTGGTTAGTAGATTGTTTTTTTTTTTTTTTTTTTTTTTTTTTTTTTTTTTTTTGTATAAACTGGTTTTGGGCTAAGCAAAAATACTATCCGAATTCTGGCCCAAGAAAAAACAAAGAAAACTCTGAAGCCGAAAAAACTCTCAAGCTGAAAAAATGCCGAATATAGTTATTTTAATTAAAAATTATCATTCTCATAAAATTATTGTTAGAAAAAACGTATAAACAAATGATATTTGCTTGCCACAAAATTTAGTTACAGGGTACCCGCCGTCGCATTGCGCGAGTACCCTGCTAGTTACTTCTAAATAACGCTTCAAATTTTATTGACGGCTCTAATGATGTAATACATTATCTGATAGTTATAGATCATCAAAATTCTAAAACTCTTAGTATATTAATTTAAGTTCAATATTTTAATAAAATAAAGGGTAATGAATTATTAAAATAAATAAATAAATAAATAATAAAATAAATTAAAAATCAATTTAGAAAAGGCGCCTAATACATATTTTTTATCTGGTTCCGGAGACTAAACGGTTCAGACCTCGTTTCCATTTTGCACAAAATCATGTTTTTACTCATTTGATGATTTGAATAATGCTTATGTTGCTTAACCCTCCTCAATCATCCATCTGCTTTCAAAATTGGCCACTTTATATAAAAAAAAAAATACAAGGCTTGATAATGATCAACACTCAAAAGATGAAGATTTTGCATTGTAAAACAACACAATTATTGATAATCAGACAATCGTTATATCCTAGCTTTATTTAAATGAATAGCTTACTTAAGAATTGATTTATTAGTTACTACTCCCATCGTCCTAAAATTATTGTCCCATTTTGACTTTTTCGATCTTTACTTTTCAACTTTGACTTTAAATATTTTTATTTATATATTACACAATACTTGATACAAAATATATGAACGGATTAAGTTTTAGATGTATTTTCATTTAGTATAATTTTTATCAAAAATTATGTAACACAAACGAAAATATTTATAGTCAAAGTTAGGAAAGAAAGACCGAAAAAGTTAATAGGCGACAATAAATTTGGGACGGGGGTTTTGGATTATATTGTCACTAGCATTTTAAGAGGAGTTGCAGATTATTTCTCTCTGACTATCTAAGAAGAGTATCATTTTATTGAACACTATCTTGTGTTTAAGCCAGATACAATGATATTAACAGAATGTATCTTCATCACCAAAGTTGCATCAAAGAATGACCTAGTTTATGTACTATGGTGTATCTTATTCCTCTATACTTTTTATTTATTTATTAGAGTAGTTGTTAGGCCATTTCGGAGCCAAGTGATCTTCAACATGGATTTGAACATAAAATACATTAAGTGTAAATGAAGTCCTTGTATGATAGTAGAACATTCAGGGAGTCATCTTCATAGTTCTTGAGTTCTTCAGAGACTAAAGGAGTCATCATTTCCTGAGGCGGAACTCAACAAGTAAAGCTTAAACCTGAAAGAAGATGATAGAGTCAGTGAGTAATAACAATAACTCACTAACTCTTCTTGATCTCCTCAACATATCAAGACATTCTGAAACTTGATATTTAAATAAAAAATCTATGTCTCTAAAAGAATAGGCATGAAGTTTCTTAGAAAGATAAGTGAAAAGCATTTATCAAAGAAAATCAATGAAGTACAAAAGTTACTACAAAAAGGGAAAACAGTTGTCAACAATTTATATCTATATCTATATCTATACTACTTATAATGGAGGAATTACTCTCTCTCTCCAAAAAATTAAGATGTACAAAAAAGGATGCAATGTTTACAACACTTTAAAGTAAGGAATTTTCATAATTACAACAAGCAAAGCATTGTGTACACAAAAAACAAGCACGAATCGAAATTCAGACCAAAATTCTTAGAATTATACATTAATAGCATTAAAAACACCCCTACACCTAATATTACAATTATTTAAACATAATATACAACCCTCCATATAATTCACATCCATATTTAATTCCCTATCACCAATGCATACAACTAGCTAAGCACAATGTACAATACAATCAATAGTTTAACAAGCTAAGTTAAAAAAAAAGGAAAAAGAAAAAAGAAAAAAGAAAAAAAAAAAAAAAAAAAAAAAAAAACCTATTCTTAACAATTTAGCCACGTTAAAATTAATAACTAAAATCTTGGCTCACTAATGACTTAATATTTCAAGCTCCGTCAATGAATCTAGGTGGTCCACAATAACCAATAGACGTTTACAAACATGAAGGATTATTTCTCTATATTAGAGCATCCACTATGATAAACCTTTTACAAAGGTTTATACATTAATGTATCAATAAATTTTAGACCTTTTGATTTTTTAAATCTACATTCACTATGGTATAAACCTTTGTAAGTTCATAAAATGTCTCTTTTAACAAATGTATTGAATTTATAAAGAGGTTCAAGAATTAGGACCTCTTCATGCCACATAGACATGAAATGAGTGTCCACTATAGTTGAAATAAACATAAACCTTTTCATCTTTCTTAAACCTTTTCATAAACCCACCATAGTGGATGCCCTTAGACGCTGATTGAAAATGTTTACATAGTGCTATTATGAGAAGTTTGAATTGAATTCTTACACGTACTCAACCATATAAGCCAATTTTTCTTTTTTTGTTTTTTCATGGTTGCAAAAATAGTAAACCAGATGACCATTTGTATGGTTGTGGTCATGATTGTGGTCAAGGTGGTGGCGGCGGTGTGATGTGGTGTATGGTGGTGGTCGCTTTTTGGCGGAAATGTGTCCGGAAATAGTTGTGGGTGGTGCGGCTACAAGAAGAAGAAGAAAGGGTAAAAACCCTAGGTTTATTATTAGTGTTGTATTTATATGGTCACATGGGACTAGCAACAAACCCTAGCGCGCCCTCAAGGACCATTTCTGCCAATTTTACTTTATTTTTAACAAAACTTTAACGGAACAAATAAAACGCGTTATAACTATTTCCCGAGCACCCGAAACTATTACCATTAATCTTAGAATCGTCTTTTCGTAAACTTTGACTATATATCGTTTGTTTAACTAAATATTCACGTTTTCATTTATTTATGTGCAAAGACTCGCAATGGTACATACTAGACCACGGGGAATGCTTACGAATTATGAATAGAAATATATGAAATAGAATCAATAGTAACCTTTAAAAATCATAAACTTAGAAATAACTGTTACCATAAAACTTAAAATAGATTTTTAAGAAAATACAAATAAATAAGCATAATTTATAAGTATTTAAAGAACAAATAAAACTAAAAAAAATACTATTCAACACGTACAATTAATACACTATTTAAATCCCTCGTTCATCAAAATATACAAACATTTAACCACAATGTATAATCTAATAAAGCTACTAAGCCAATCACTTAAAAAAAAAAGCCATTAGGATGCCCGCAGTGGTTGGTCAACCGGTTCGGTCGCCGCCATTATAGCATGAGAGTCGAACTGGGTCGGTCGGCTTCAAAATTGACGAAGGGTCCGTCTTTTCGACCGATATAGTCACAGGGTACCCGCCGCCGCATCGCACGGGTACCCTGCTAGTGTACCCTAAAGTGGGGTTAGACACATTCGAAGAATACAACCATTTAATGCAGTAAGGTACCAGCGTACCTTGTTATTTAGATGTTTGACACGTCGCTATTACCTCACTGGTATCCACCTCGAGTTTGCCTATATAAGAGAATGTTCTAATGGAGTAAATGTTACCACGTACGATTAGTGTGATACACATTTATGAGAGCATTTACTCCTCCTGGAACTAAGTCCATGAATTCATTCAATGTGTTAGCATAGTTGTTATTTAAACACATACTATGGTTTGTGTTTAAGAAAGTGAGGAGATCACTATACTTTGTCATTCAACTTTGATTATTGTACCCAAAACAATCATAGTAAATTCATTGATTCATTTCTAGTTAGATTTTAAACGTTGAGAAACTTTGTTTAAACTGATTTACGTATTCTTGTTTAAAAATGGTTTAAACAAACATCACATTACATATTACTTAGAGAGTGATTTAACTTAGTTATCATAAGTTTATATCACTCTAGAGGGATCAACAATAGTATCACATAAAAGTAAAATAAGGGTAAAGATAAGATTATTCCATGGAAATTCGGCTCAAACTTATTTCATCACAACCAAACAAAAAAATACTAAAGAAATTGAAGATGAAAACCTACAAAGTTTTTTTTGGAAGGCGACTTTCAATTTTTTGGTTTAGAGTCGCACCCGCCACATTGGCAGGCCCTCATCCACAACATACCCAGACTATGATGTCTGAACCGAGTCCACGCTGGTGTAGTGAGGATAATAAACGGCTTCCGCCCGGAAACCGTACCGCCTCCACACGAGTTTTCTCGCTGGAGTAACGGTCGGATGAAAAATGGAGCTGGCTTGAATTCGAACCTGCGCAATTAATGTCTCACAGGCTCTCCTCTTCATTGCCTAATATCTTTAGAGCTTGTGGTCCTCAAGTGAGGACTTCCCGGTCGGTCACCCAAACCGGTATTACTCTCGCCCAGGCTCGCTTAACTGAATAAGCTTTACCCATTGGACCACAAGCCCCATGATGAAAACCTACAAAGTGATGGTGTTATGTTTAGTGTCAATTCTTTTATGTTGATAATAATATAAAAGAAAACAAATATAAACACCCGAGTTGTTGATTATCTAAGACTATTGATCAAATCTTCCTTCACAAATCATCAACGATCATTCTAGTCAAATTTAACTTACAATCAAAGACAAACAAACAAAACCTGAAATTCTTTTATGTTAAAGATGACGTCTTAGTCACATTTAGTGCACACAAAGTGTTTGATAAAATGATTAAAAGAGATTTTTCATATAAAAATACATTTAAATGCATTAATTGGTCAAGTTATTTTTAGTTTAACAAAACTATCAGTTTGTTTTGCTAAATAGAATTGATGAACCCCAAACATTTGATCAAATTGATAAACCTGAAAAGAACTGTGATCAATTTGATGAACCCAAACATTTGATCAAATTTGATGAACCTGAAAAAATTGATGAACCTAAAATTTTATGAACCTGAAAAAATTGATGAACCAAAACATTTGATCAAATTTGATTAACCTGAAATAGATGAATCTGAAAAAATTGATGAACCTGAAATTGATGAACTAAAGTAACTGATGAACAAAATGTCATTTTTAAAAATCAGTTAATAAGATTCATCATTTAATATAGGTTCATCAGTTAAAAAAAAAAAAAAAAAAAAAAAAAAAAACATTTTGAATCTTACATTAATAAAATGACTAAAGGTTCATTGTTGTACAAAAATTAGTGCATTTAACTCGATTTTAAGACAAAAAATCTAAGCTAAACATTTCATCAAACACGTTGTGTGCAACAAATATGACTAAAATGTAATCTTTAACGTGCGATATCTCACTCATATGATATCGGATTTGAGTGATTCAAATTTCTGGGTAAAGAGTGAATCAAAATCTACAACTTTCGTGTTTCAAGTATTTTATGATTCGGCAATTTTTAAGGTAAAAAATAAGGTCGAAAATAGCAAAAATATCAAGAAAATCATGATCCAATGAATATGTCAAAAAGAAATCGAAAAAATGAAAAAGATTTATACCAAATTAAAGAGGATTAAATTTTAAAAATTATGGTAACATCGGTTTTTTCTAAAAGTTTGTCGTTTAAGAGATATATGCGTTTGAAAATTGAGGTGGAAAAGAAGAAATGGGTAAAAAGATCATATTACCCTTGGGCGGATTTTATATATAATTTAGAGTGGGGACATGTGTCACACTATAAATGACTTTCTACACTTTTTAATTTTTCTCAGTTTTAAAGGATCGACCTTCTGTGGGTGATAGTTGCAATAAACACCGTAAGGCTGTAAATATGCTACGGGAAGGAAAAATAAGGTTTAAAAGTCACACCTAGAGAGATATTCTAGTTCCCTCTTTTTTATTTAGAAAGGCATTCTAGTTCCCTCTTAACCTGATTGAAAATGGTTGACGGACTAACAGTCTTTACGATAGGTAAGCCTTCTTTGAGATACATTACGAGAGTGTCAATCATTCCTACAGAGCTATTATCGCTCTAATCAACCATCTCGCAATCCTTCATATAAACAACCTCCTCTTCAACTTGGTCATCATCCCCAAATTTCAGCTTCACACCCATTATAAACATCCTTGTGTCTTATATTTATCTTATGAGTATAGCAATCCAAAGTATATTTACTTTTCTTGGCATTTTCTGCTCCTACCCTGAATAAGTCATCCAATATTTCTTCTAAGCTTAAATCCTCGTCATCTGGTAGAGGATTTGGTGGGCACGGTGATTGATAACAATATTGGGATGTATAACCATAAGTGAGATCCTACAATCCACTTCTCTTTTCGCCATTCTCTGCTATGTACAAATTCTACTCCTCCATAGTCATCTGGCCAATATCGACATAACAACTTTGGTTTTGGGATTTTTTTTCTAACTCATAATCCTCCCATTCTTCCATTGTCATGTTATCATCGATATCCACCTCTTCGTTCTCTTAGTATGAAGACAATGCGGAATTAGTAGGTGAATGATGATAATGAAAACTTATAGGAATTTCCTTGGAAATTTCACTTCCTATCATGCGATGAACCTTATCTGCTTCCTACCTCGTAAATGTCTTTCTCCATCTCCATTTTAACAAGGAAAATAAAAAACCAAAAGAACAAAGCAAAAGAGAGAAGGAAATAAAATACAAAAATTTACAAAGGACAAAAAACTAAGTACAAAATACAAAATAGAAAAAAATTGTTGCAAAAGAAACTATATATGCCGTATACAGTTTCAGTAAATGTTTTTTCAATTTAATAAAAACAAACACACAATAACAAAACACTACCAAAAACTAATAAATAATAATAATAGCACAAAAAATTAATAGAACAAACATAAATCAGAACCGTGCATCGGCAGTGGTGCTATAAACTTGATGTGTGAAATCTCGTTTATAATTTATAATCCGAGTTTAACAAACAAATACCAACACTCTCGGGCTCTGTACCCAATCATGTATAGTATAGACTTGGTAACACCAGGTCTTTGCAGGAGAGGTGAGTTTGTTTGTAACGTAAAGGATAATAATCAAAAGGGGATGTCTAACCAATGCCCTAAAGGCATTGGATAAAAGGGTAAGGACCCACATAGAAATCACTTAAAGACAAAAAAAAAGGACCAACAAAAATTTTTTAAGTTAAAAAAAGACAGGGGCTCACGTAAAAACCAACAAAAATACAAATCTTATCCAATGCCCTTAGGGAATTGGTTAGACAATCCCTAACCAAAATACAGAAAACAGTAACCAGGGTTTTTTTTTAGATCCAAGTGATCATTGTTAAAAGAAAATCTAAATAAAAAACAATAAAACAAATGGAAAAGTAATTAAAACAAAGATAAATCAATAAGAGACAAGTAGTGTTCACCTAGTTATTCCTTAATATGCTAACGCCGTGATCTATAAGTGCAATGTCTAACCATTTCTCTAATTGGTGACTCGGATGAAGCGTAATGCCCAGTAATGGTCAATAGTTCCTACACATATGCCCTATAAGCTTCTACCTCTATGTTAGTGGACGATATCTAGTTATATTACATTTAATAAGTCTGCCAACTAATATATATGACTTGTCTATGAAGTTATTTTACTGACTACACGTAATTACTTTGTAAAGGGTTGTTTACTTTCAATAATAATTTAACATTATAGTCTACGACTTTTAAACTCGTTTGGTTAATGGTCCTAACTCTAACCACAAATTGATATGGTTGTATGTTTGTGAAGAAAGCTTTTAACTTTAGTTGGTCTCCTACTAATTAATTGCTATCAATTAGATCAATTATAGCATACACAAAGTCGCGACAAGCATATAAACTATCCAATAAAAAAACTAATTAAATGAAATAAATAATGTTATTAATTTAAAAGAATAATTACTAGGCAAACATTAAGATGTTTAGCCAACAAATCTCAAAAAACATAGCAATAGAGATAGAAAATGATATACAAATAGAATTCATAAAAAATCGATTTACAAACCGAATTGAATCCAATGTTTATGATGATCCTCCTTCCTACCATGATGTTTGTAGCTCCAAAAATGGTATAATAAACCATAAAAACGTTGCGAAGCTGAATGCGAAAGTTGGGGCCTAATTTAGGTCAAGTCAGGGTTTGTATTTAAAACCATATTGCCTAACCGACCTTGTTTACAGTGTAGAGGGTCAGGGCCTATACGTCATGACACTCTCGAAATTGCATTAATTCGGTTGATTTTCAGGCTTAGCACAAAACACAAATTTTGTATATATCTTTTTTCCCTTCACGGTTGCTTGAATCACCTAAAAGGGAGGTAGTATGAAGTTATAGCCAAAATACTACAACACCTTTTACAGACATCACGTAAAACTTGATTACACCTTTCGGCTCTGTTTCTTCACTTGATTATTTTACGAGCAATCTATAATCAATTTTTAATCACAAGTTAATTCTTCCTTAAGTATTTCACCTTACAAATCCTCTAATGGACTTGCATTCTTTTCATTATTTTCTCCAAAAGTCATCATCCAAATTTCATCATTTTGCATCATTACTTGTGTGTTTTGGTGTCTTTTCGGCTAATGCTCCTTTTTAAACCCAAAACGAAAATAAATAGCAATTAATTGCCAATGCTACACAAATGCAATGAGTATGAGTAGTAAATGCGAGATAATGATACTCGAAATATGTAAATATTTGATGTTATCAAAGACAAAGGTTAAAAATTAGAAACCCAATCAAAAAGAAACTATCTAGCCGAAACCTACTTATCATATGTAGTGTGATGGAAATAATGTAAGTAGACTTTACACTTTTACATGTTCATATTAAAATAATTTTCAAAATTGTTGCAATTACTTCACATTTTATTTCTGGTATATAGATAGGACATGAAAGATAGTACTAGCTATTTTTATGCCCTAAACCCTTTGTTTTTCTCATTTTTAGAAAGAAGCAAGTTAATCTTACCATTTATCGATAAATAGTCAAGAATTAAACCTAAAAAGGAAAATGGAGCATTTCAGGGTGTGCTTAGTTGGTGCCGTGGAGAACCAGTAGAAATAGTAGAAGTTTGTTAGATGAATTTAATGGACATATATAAAAATTGTAATCTGTACATGTCAATAAATTGTACACCTTAGGAATAGTGCGTGTTCTTTTTAGAACATTAAATTTTATTTTTATTTTTTACTTTTGTTTTAATAGCAACAGTCAACAATCATATGGTATCTTGTTTGGGATACATATGAGTCATGACCATGGTATTCTTATATATAAGATGTATTTTCGTCAAGTTAACGAGTAGTTTGTTGGTGGTTATTAGCCCAGAACAGGGTGAATACAATCAATGACCTAACTACGTACCAATGAATGGTTACCGGATATCACTTGAAATCGTGTTATCACTTTTTAAAGTAAACTATTCGACCCTAATGCCTAGGTATCACGAATATCTACTTGGGATAAGACCAAATGTTTGTTATTGAATTAGACACAAATCAATAACCCTTTGTGTTTAAGTGTTATATGTTTTCGTGTGTCTTTTTCATGCATAATCTGATTTCCTCTTAAATAGGAGAATACTCATAGCTAGTCAAATGGAATTATGAGAATTAATCGGCCCATTAATCTCCACATAATTGCCCCCATTATAGCCAAAAATTGTGGTTACATGACCAATTAAACGTGGTCAAAAGTGTAGATATAACTGTCATTTGAATAGGTCAAATCAGGTACATTCTCATCAGTAGAATCTGCTTAGCACTAGCAGCAGAATCACTGCTCAGCAGCAGAGTCATACTGCTAGCAGCAGAACCACTATCAGCAGAATCTTAATGCTAGCCGTATGATCCACTATCAGCAGAAACCAATACTAGCAGCAGAATCCTGCACAGCCACTATTGAGTCAGGGTAATCAGGGACTTGATGGGTGTACACTCCGTACCTCCAAACCCATTCCCAAGTATGATTTGATCCCTCAAGTGCACTAAATTTTCCAACAATCCTCCCCAAATTTAGTTCACTTTCTTTGCATATAAATAAAACATTAAGCAAAACGTATGCATAAACGAAAATATCCTGAGGATTGAATTTCCATCTTAGTACATTACACGTTCAAATATTCGAGAATCAGGGTGTTCTAAGAATTGAACCCTTCAACCCATTTGAATACCTGAAGATAAAATACACATACATTTCCAAACACTTAAACACTCCTGACACTATACAAGCTATGTGTTCATATCCAATTCATAAATGTTGTAAAAGCTAAAAGTCCATAGCTTCCAGAAGCGGCAAAACTACAACATTCACATAGGTGGTTCCTCTTTATTCATGCTCTTGCCAAGCACTTTTTCAAAGAAAATTAACCATTAAGAAGTAATGACTTCATCCTCCTTTCCAGCAGGTTCAAGCACAAACCTTGGGATGTTTGTAAAACATGTGCTTTAGAACACTGAATGTTTAGCTTCCCACATTGAACTCAGCTCCCAAGTTTCCTCAGGAGGGAGTTGGGTGTCTTAGCATTCAGTGACTAAGTTGGACTTTAAACCCATCCATTTAGCAGACTTTAAAACCAAGTCTCTAGCCAAGCCCTTCGTCAAGTGATCAGCTAAATTTTGTTTAGATCTAACAAAATCTATAGATACTACCCCATTCATGATAAGCTCACGAATCATGCTATGCCTGACACCTAAGTGTCTAGACTTTCCATTGTACATCTGGATATAAGCCTTTGCCAATGTAGCAGCACTATCACAACGGATAGAAATAGGTGCTATAGGTTTAGGCCACAATAGAATCTCAATAAGCAAGTTTTTCAACCATTCAGCTTCTTTACCAGCAGCTGCTAAAGCTACAAATTTTAAATTCCATTGTTGAACTGGTTATGCAAGTTTGCTTCTTGGAAGCCCAAGAAATTGCACCTCTACCAAGTAAGAATACCCAGCCACTGGTAGACGACTTGTCTTCACTGTTACTGATCCAACTTACATCAGTGTACCCTTCTAACACTGAAGGATAACTAGTATATGAGAGACTATAATCCATAGTCCTCTTCAAATACTTCAGTACCCTCTGAATTGCTTGCCAGTGCTGAGCACTAGGATTACTAGTGTACCTGCTCAGTTTACCCACTGCAAAGGTAATATCAGGCCTTGTACAAGTCATGGCATACATCAGGCAGCCAATCACCCTAGAATACTCAATTTGAGATACAGTTTTGCCAGTATTAGGCATTAGCTTCTCAGTTGTATCCATAGGAGTACTCACTGGAGTACAATCAAAGTAATTAAATTTCTTCAGTACCTTCTCAATATAATGAGACTGAGAAATTGATATACCATTACTTTCATGTTTGATCCTTATACCAAGGATAACATCAGCCTCCCCCATGTCCTTCATGGAGAATCTTGATGACAAAATTTCCTTTGTCAAATCAACCTGATTTTGGTCAGTGCCAAAGATTAGCATGTCATCAACATATAGACAAATGATGACTCCTTTACCAGATTCATCAAATTTGCTATACACACATTTGTCAGCCTGGTTAAGAACATAACCATTAGACAAAACCACTTCATCAAATTTTTGATGCCATTGCTTAGGTGCCTGTTTTAGTTCATATAAGGATTTAATCAGTTTACACACCTTGTTTTCATTGCCAGGCAAGATGAAGCCCTGAGGTTGGTTCATATAAACCTCCTCATCCAATTCACCATTCAAGAAAGCTGTCTTCACATCCATCTGATGAATAATCAGATTGTGAATTGATGCCAAAGCAATCAACAATCTTATGGTACTGATACGTGCCACAGGGGCATAAGTATCAAAGTAGTCTATCCCTGACTTTTGTCTAAAGTCCTGAATGACTAGTCTAGCCTTGAACTTTTCAATAGTTCCATCTACCTTCATTTTCCTTTTGAAAATCCATTTGCAACCAAGAGGTTTGCAACCTGGTGGTAGATCAACCAACACCCAAGTGTTGTTGCCCATGATGGAGTCAATTTCATCATTTATTGCTTCTTTCCATAAAGCAACATCCTAGGACTTCATTGCTTCTTCAAATGTTTTGGGATCTTCCTCAACAGTGAAGCAATAGGAGTATTGGTCAGATACCTCATCCCTTGTACCTTCAATTAAGTATAATTGAAACTCAGGTCCAAATGATTTTGGAGTCCTGACTCTTTTGCTCTTTCTGAGCTCAGGTTCAGGTTGTTGAACCACAACCTGATCAGTGGCCTAAGATGATAATTCATCAAGGACCTCTGATACACCAATGTCATCAGTTCCATTTGGAATCCTTTGACTTGGTCTAGGGACTGATGAGAATCTATTCTCATCAAATAGTGCATCCCTTGATTCAATTATTGAATTAATTGAAACATATTCATTAGGTTCAATAACATAGAACCTATAAGCCTTGGAATGCTCAGCATATCCAACAAAGATGCATTCAATACCTCTTTCACCCAAAGTTTTCAATTTTGGATCAAGGAGTTTGACAACAGCCCTACAACCCCATACCCTGAGATAATTCAGGTTGGGTTTCTTTTTAGTCCAGAGTTCATAAGGGGTGACTTTGTTCCTTTTGTTATGAACCCTATTTAATAAATAGCAAGCTGTTAACATAACTTCACCCCAGAACCCTTGACTCAGTCCTGAGTAAGACAACATGGAATTAACCATCTCCTTCAGTACCCTGTTTTTCCTTTCAGAGATACCATTTTGTTGAGGAGTATAAGGAGCATTCGTTTCATGGATTATACCAACAAACTGAAAATACAGAGTATCCATGTACTCACCTCCCCTATCAGTCCTGAATCTTTTGATCAGGGACCCAAGTTGCAACTCGACTTCAGTTTTAAATACTTTGAATTTACCTAATGCTTCATCCTTGGTATGTAATAGATAGACATAACAAAACCTAGAAGCATCATCAATAAATGTCACAAAGTACTTCTTATTCCCTAAAGAGGGAGTGGCATGCAAGTCACACAGGTCACTATGTATAAGCTCCAAGAGCTCAGTCTCACGTTTAACACCCTGAAAATGTTTCTTAGTAATTTTGGTCAACATGCAAGTTTTGCATTTTTCAGTGTCTATGTCAAATGATGGGATTAACCCATCCTTAGACATATCTTGCATCTTTATAAAATGTACATGGCCAAGTCTAGCATGCCACAAGGTAGAGTCATTCAGTTTAGAGGTTGACACGAAGGCTGAGTTAACAATGTCAGTGACAACATTTAGCCTGCACATTTGATCACACAAATAGCCAAAACCAATAAACACACCATGTTTAGACAAAATAAATTTATTAGATTCAATAACTTGTTTATATTCATAATTATTCAAAACACTACTTGAAACCAAGTTCTTCCTTATATCAGGAACATGAATAACATTAAACAAAGTTACAATCTTTCCAGAACTAAAATTAAGATCTACACAACCACGACCATGCACCAAAGCTGTTGACTCATTTCCCATGTGAAGAATAGAACCATCATTCAGTGACTCATAAGTCTTGAACCATCCTCTATCTTTGCACACATGAACAATTGCTCCAGAGTCAACCCACCACGCAACATCATCATCCTGCACATAATTAGATTCAGATACATATGTAACATAATAAACCTGAAGAGACTCATTAAACATATTCTGACCTTTCAGTGAGTTGGCAGAACCACCACTCCCTGAACCACTAGTGACTGAACCATTGGTTTTACCACCAACCTTAACACCTTTGCAATCCTTTTAAATGTGACCAGATTTGCCACATTTCCAACAAGTAGGTGTTGCCTTCTTGTTAGGATCAGCCCTTGTGTTATCCTGATGTTTACGTTTGCCTTTATTGTCATTGTACCTGGTGGAATTGTTATGTTCCACCATATTGACAACAGATGCACCAGTAGCATTGCTACTCTTTGGCTTGTCATTATCCTGTCCCCTGAGGGATTCCTCAATGCGCAAATGACTACCTAACTGAACAAGTGTCAGTTCTTCCTTCTTATGTTTCAAGGTATGCTTGAAATCTTTCCAAGAAGGAGGGAGTTTGTCAATGATACAAGAGACTGAAATAGCCTCATCCATGTTCATTTTATGTTGTGTAAACCTTCCAAGTATTCCAAGAAGTTCATTGTATTGTTCCATGACTGGTCTTGAATCAGTCATTTTGTAATTTGTGAAATTACTTACAAGAAACTTCTTACTTGAAGCATCCTCAGCCATATATTTGGAATCCAAGGAATCCCAAAGTTCTTTGGAAGATTCAACATTCTGATAAATGTCAAAGAGAGAATCAGACATACCATTGAGGATTAAACCTCTGCAAACGTAATCATCATTCTCCCATTTGCTTCGATTCCTTATCTGTTCCACAGTAGCATCATCCCCATGATCCTCAGGAATGGCAGTGCTTAAAACATACACCACAGTCATGCTTGACAGCAAGAAGTGCATCTTCTTCTGCCATCTTCTGAAATCAACACCTTCAAACTTTTCCAATTTGGAAAAGTTAGCAGCCATATGCCTCATAGCAGCAGCCATTGATTATCACAAAATAGTTTACTTTGATTGTTGGTGGTTATTAGCCCAGAACAGGGTGAAGACAATCAATAACCTAACTACGTACCAATGAATGGTTACCGGATATCACTTGGAATCGTGTTATCACTTTCCAAAATAAACTATTCGACCCTAATGCCTGGGTATCACGAATATCTACTTGGGACATGACCAAATGTTTGTTATTGAATTAGGCACAAATCAATAACCCTTTGCGTTTAAGTGTTATATGTTTTCCTGTGTCTTTTTCATGCATAATCTGATTTCCTATTAAATAGGAGAATACTCATAGCTAGTCAAATGGAATTATGAGAATTAATCGGCCCATTAATCTCCACATAATTGCCCCCATTATAGCAAAAAATAGTGGTTACATGACCAATTAAACGTGGTCATAAGTGTAGATATAACTGTCATTTGAATAGGTCAAATCAGTTACATTCTCATCAGCAGAATTTGCTTAGCACTAGCAGCAGAATCACTGCTCAGCAGCAGAGTCATACTGCTAGCAGCAGAACCACTATCAGCAGAATTTTAATGCTAGCAGTAGGATCCACTATCAACAGAAATCAATACTAGCAGCAGAATCTTGCACAACCACTATTGAGTCAGGGTAATCAGGGACTGGATGGGTGTACACTCCATACCTCCAAACCCATTCCCAAGTATGATTTGATCCCTCAAGTGCACTAAATTTTCCAACATAGTTGTAGTAGTTAGTCAACACAAAACGATCCACCTTTGATGTTGTAAGATCTTGTTATGGAATTCGGACAATGAACTTGCATCTTTTGTAGACAAGACTAGTTTTGAATCAAATTCGAAACCCCAAACAATCAATGCAAACCACAATATATGCGGGGACTATTTGTATACTTTACTCTTATGATAACATACTATAGTTTTTGTAATATATTTATCATGTTTGTTATGTACAAAGCAAATAAATTAAAATGTATTGCGCCGATAACCCCAAACTCAAGATAGTATCATAATCATTCATGCTGTTTAGTAGACTATGCCTTGGATAAAATTACTGAAGCCACCTACACCACATGCAGTAGCCAAGCCGCAAAGCGTGGGCCATAGGTAGAAGTGTTGGATTGTTCATTGTTGAAGGCAGTTAGGCTAAACACAGTGGCAAGGTCATGAGAGGGTCGACCGATCGGTCGAGGTCGGTCATCCCACTGTGGCGGCTAGGTCTCGATCGGTCGTTGGACGAAATTGTGAGGAAGTTGGTCGCAGACTCGACCGAATTGTAACACACATAAAAACAAAAAATATAACCATTGTGGACATGTGTTTCACACATACAAGACAATATCAACAACAAAATCCGTTGGAGTTATGAAGAAAATAAGATTGTTGGTTCGGTATCACAATAGCTGAATCAGCTTGGGCTAGATGCATCAACTTCAGCTAATGCGCATGGATTTATTGAGCAACAACATTATCAGTTTATGGGGTATAAAGACGAGGCAGTTGATGAGCATGGCTTAACTGCGAGCTAGCATTATGAAATTATGTGTGGCGAACATGTATTAAGAGTCGTTGAAGCAGAGCAAGCGAGGATTCAACAAGAGTGGGAGGAGAAACTTAGGATAGAAGAAGCAGAAACGGCTGCGTACAGGTCGGAATTTGGATATGTGGAGTCTCTTGGGTATGATTCTGCAGGGAGCATTCAGATTAAGCTATATTTCTATGTATTTCATATCGGATCGTATTTTAGTTCATATGTTATTTGAATAATTTATGTATTGTTTTTATTATTAATAAAGTTTAAATCTGTTGTTTAAAATATTTGAATTTAATAAATAAATAAATAAATAAGATAACTTGGTCGCAACTTGGTTGTCGTCACGTTGCCGGATAGAGAAAGCTGACGTGGCAGGGTTGAGTGTGGTCACCACTGTTCAGCCTTATAGTCATAGATCAAAGATCGCCGAGAGTTTTTTTTTTTTTTTTTTTTTTTTTTTTTTTTTTTTTTTTTTTTTTGAATCGGATTTACATTGTGAAACTACACCATGATTGATAGCTCAAAGGAAATTGATTCAACATACATTTCATCACAACAAAATAAAACTAAAAACAAAATTAAATTGTTTACAATAAATTCTTCTATATGGGTCTAAATTCAGCGTCGCGCACTTTAAGTCCTTTAAGTGCTGATTTATCGTAACTGGACAATTCACGATGCATAACAATTTTTGCAGCGTCTTCCTTGGTTTTAAATTCCTATATTTGTACTTCCATCCAATTATCATTCCTCGGTTTTGGAAGGCCTTTCATTTTGGGTCTGTGTGATGGGTTATAACTTTGTTTGTCAACGCTCTTTTTAATAGCGTTTGAGGAGTACATAAATAGATATTGCAAGGTTCTCAGGAACGCAAATTTACATCTTTCACTTGTGCTGGACGAGGCTGATCAGCATTTTTGGATTCTTGTTTATAGATAAGGAAAGTAGCATATGTTGAGTCAGGTGACAGATTTTTAGTTTCGAATTCGCTGGTAATTTTATATTTGAGTGAACGATCAGAAGCCACTTCTTCTTCAAAACTACGAAAAGACATAGTATATGTTTTGCAGAAATGTTAGAATTGGCCAAGAACAACATACCAAAATCTATTTGAAAGGATATACAAGGATTCCATCTATTAAAATCCATCTCATGGTATGTGATAATTATGCACATGGGGACTTTGTTAATTATGATATTGATTCATGAAAGAATCATATTAGAACTTGATATTTTAATAAAAAAAAAAAATTCAACCATAACATAATGGCTATGTTGTTTTGATTCTCCTTTTGTAGTCATTATAAAACATCTATTGTTTTTGTAAATTACATGAGATTTTGAAAAATTAACAATATAATATAACATAATTCTCGTTATGTAATCACAATAGAACATTTGTTGTTCTTGTAAATCACAATAGAGTTTAAAAAAACAAAAAAAAAATAAGATACTACACAACTTTAAGTGAAGTAACAAATTAACATTACAATGTTAATTGGAGACAAAATTAATAACAATAGATAGCAAACACCACTTTCATACATGTGTCATGTTTTAAGCTCATAGAATCAATAAAAATCACTACGTATGATATATTCTATCAACCAGTTTATGACAATACATACAATTGAATAAACACATATTAATTACCGCATAGCAATTTATTCAATTGTTTATGATATATTCAACGATTAGATGCTTTGAATCAATTTATAAAATACATGCGCACATTAATTACCAATATAGCAAGTAGTAGGGTTCAAGATTTACCTTTTGAAACACTGTAACACACAAAGTCTACCTATTATTGATCGAGTATATTATATTGATTGTATATTTGAATAGTCTTGAGTGTGCATCAATTTATGGTGTGTCTTGTTTACTTTAAATAAAATAATAAAAAAAAATACGAACAATATTAAGAAAAAGGAACGAAGACATACATACCACTAATAATCAAAAGAAAAAAAACTTTAGAGCGTGCTAATAACGTATTGTAAATATGAAAGAACAAGAACATAAAAATAAGAGAGAGGGAAAAACACCACTTTCATACATGTGTCATGTTTTAAGCTCATAGAATCAATAAAAATCACTACGTATGATATATTCTATCAACCAGTTTATGACAATACATACAATTGAATAAACACATATTAATTACCGCATAGCAATTTATTCAATTGTTTATGATATATTCAACGATTAGATGCTTTGAATCAATTTATAAAATACATGCGCACATTAATTACCAATATAGCAAGTAGTAGGGTTCAAGATTTACCTTTTGAAACACTGTAACACACAAAGTCTACCTATTATTGATCGAGTATATTATATTGATTGAATATTTGAATAGTCTTGAGTGTGCATCAATTTATGGTGTGTCTTGTTTACTTTAAATAAAATAATAAAAAAAAATATGAACAATATTAAGAAAAAGGAACGAAGACATACATACCACTAATAATCAAAAGAAAAAAAACTTTAGAGCGTGCTAATAACGTATTGTAAATATGAAGAACAAGAACATAAGAATAAGAGAGAGGGAATTATTATTCACTTATGTGTATCCAAGAGATTACAATTATGAAGTATTTATAAGGAAGATAAATACATGTAAAACCTAATGGGCCGGTTGAGATAATGGTGAATATACATAAGCCCATAATATTTACAACAAAAACTATTTTTTTTAAACTTTACCACTTTTACAACATTGTAAATAAGCCACTTATTTCCTCATTTCATTCACAAATTCAAACAACAATTCTTTCAACACATTCAAACACATTTAACCCAAACACTATCATGGCTTGTCGTCTCCCCCATTACATCGAATAAATGCAAGCTTATATTAAAAAAACAATGCGATCAAGATGATGTGGCTCGACAAAAGGTTATTGTCGAAGTTATCAAGCTGTTTGAGCTCGCAAAGGCAAAGAAATAACGTTTGAGACAACGATACGTGAAATGTAAAGACATTTAGCCGGAACGACAAGCTATGATCAACAAATTTTTGAGCGATGAAGGCAAGAAAGATGTCGCCATTAGTGAAACGTTGTGGACGTGTGTTTCACAGATACAAGACAACATCAGCAAAAAAATCCGTTGGAGATATGAAGAAAACAAGATTGTTGGTTCGGTATCACAACAGATGAATCAGCTTGGGCTAGATGCATCAACTTCAGCTAATGCGCATGGATTTATTGAGCAACAACATTATCAGTTTACGGGGTATGAAGACGAGGCAGTTGATGAGCATGGCTTAACTGCGAGCCAGCATTATTATGAAATTATGTGTGGCAAACAGGCATTAAGAGAAGTTGAAGCAGAGCAAGCGAGGATTCAACAAGAGTGGGAGGAGAGACTTAGGATAGAAGAAGCAGAAACGGCTGCGTACAGGTCGGAATTTGGATATGTGGAGTCTCCTTAGTATGATTCTGCATGCGGGGAGCATTCGGTTTAAGCTATATTTCTATGTGTTTCGTATCGTATCATATTTTAGTTCGTATGTTATTTGAATAATTTATGTATTGATTTTATTATTAGTGAAGTTTAAATTTGTTGTTTAAAATATTTGAATTAAAAAAAAAAAAACAATAATAACTTGGTCGCAACTTGGTCGTCGTTAGGTCGCTAAAGAGAGAAAGCTAATGTGGCAGGGGTAGAGTGTGGTCACCAATGTGTTCAGCCTTATAGTCATAGATCAAAGATCGACGGGAGTCTTTTTTTTTTCTTTTTTTTTTTTTAATCGGATTTACATTGTGAAACTACACCATGATTGATAGCTCAAAGGAAATTGATTCAACATACATTTCATCACAACAAAATAAAAATAAAAACAAACTTAAATTGTTTACAATAAATTCTTCTATATGGGTCTAAATTCAGCGCCGCGCACTGTAAGTCCTTTAAGTGCTGATTTATCGTAACTGGACAATTCAAGATGCATAACAATCTTTGCAGCGTCTGCCTTGGTTTGAAATTCCCATATTTGTACTTCCATCCAACCATCATTCCTCAGTTTTGGAAGGCCTTTCATTTTGGGTCTGTGTGATGGGTTGTAACTTTGTTTATCAACGCTCTTTTTAATAACTGGAGTTTGAGGAGTACATAAATAGATATTACAAGGTTCTCCGGAATGCAAATTTACATCTTTCACTTGTGCTGGACGAGGCTGAGCATTTTTGGATTCTTGTTTATAGACAAGGAAAGTAGCATATGTTGAGTCAGGTGACAGATTTTTAGTTTCGAATTCACTTGTAATTTTATATTTGAGTGAACGATCAGAAGCCACTTCTTCTTCAAAACTGTGAAAAGACATATATATGTGTTGCACAAATGTTAGAATTGGCCAAGAACAACATACCAAAAACTATTTGAAAGGATATACAAGGATTCCATCTATTAAAATCCATCTCATGGTATTTGATAATTATGCACATGGGGACATAGCAGGAAAAAGTTATGCCATAAATTTCTCATTCTTAGGGACAACTAAAACAATTTGATGAGTCATATATAGAACAGTGAAGAGATATCATGTGTGCAAGAAAACACACAACTTCATATTGGGATAAATTTTGATCTCAAATGGATAGAAGGGGAATGTGACTGGCCAACAAAAAAAGTTTGTGCCATGTGTACATCATTGTAGTAGAGTTGAGATCCATGAAGAACTCATACATGTCATAGAACCTATCAACCAATCATAGCCACCCATTTATATTTTTCACATTTTTTTTCAAAATAACATATCTTGCAAACGGTAAATATTCAAGCTACAAAAAAATACCATCGCGACGAGAATTAAATGATCTTTCTATAGATATGCATTGTTATATACTTTCGACGAACTTTTTTTTTTTAATTTCTGCCCAGAAAGAATCATATATGATTCGTAAAAATCATATATGATTCGTAAAAAATCATATATGATTCGATTCTTACGAATCATTCTTACGAATCATATATGATTCGTAAGAATCATATATGATTCGTAAGAATCATATATGATTTGTTAAAATCGAATCATATATGATTTGTTAAAATCGAATCATATATGATTCTTACGAATCATATATGATTTTTCTGGGCGAAAAAAAAAATTCATCGAAAAAAAAGTTCGTCGAAAGTATATAACAATGCATGTTTATAGAAAGATAATTTAATTCTCGTCGCGATGATATTTTTTTTGTAGTTTGAAGATTTACGGTTTGCGAAATATTTAAGTTTTAAAAAAAGGGTGGAAGTTTATTTTTTTATTTTGTTAAAAAAAATAAGTGGCTAATATGCTTGATGGGTTCTATGGTAAAAGTTGGATCTATAAAGACTTTTGGCCATTGTAGTATCTTACTCGTATTATACAATATGTACCATGTTTTGTTCTGTGTCAGATTTGGTTTTTGTAACTTTAACATGCATGCCATTTGAAGTTGCTTATCCCGTACCGAGTTTTCTGGGCTCATATGTAGTGTGTCATGAAAACCAACTTATTTGGCTTAAATTAGTCGAAAAGATACTGGAAAGCAGGAAACTAACCTTGTTAGAAACTCCAATCTACATCTATCTTCTTTCAAAGATGCTCGTGTTGGCAGCATAAGACCTTTCTTCCCATCTCTAAGATTGCTTGGCTTGTTGTCATTCCAATATGTGTCTGACTCTGATATGTCTTGTGTATTCACCTTGTCATCTTTTAACGCTGTACGTTCTACCTAAAAAACATAAACAAATTGTACTATGAACCACTGTAAAAGATAATATTACTCTCATGGCTGACTTACCTATTTTTGCCAAAGATTTAAAGGACTAGAAAGATCACATAAAGATGATGTAAATTAATTGACCAGTATATTAGTCAACTTACTTCCTCCATCGGTTGAAACTCAATGCCTTCTATTAGTAAAGTTGGACAGTACTTTAGATCAAACAGAATTTGAAGATCAACAGTTCTTTGGTCACTTTTAAACTGATATAGTTCTGCAGTGAACCATCCATCTTCTCTAATATCTGAAACGAATGAGTAACATTTCTTTCCCCCTTCTAAATTGTATTCAAGGCCTATGTATCGTTCTTTGGGCTTCTTATTTTTAAAAATAAGGTTCACAGTGTATGTAGTAAGAGGCGACAGAAATTTAGTTCTAACTTTGGTTTTGAATTTCAGTTTTGATGCTTCATAGAAGCCCCCTGTAAATCTGCATGTAGAAGCAGCAAAGAATAATACTGTAATTTACTATATTTGTATATATATGCTTGTGAAATCATCTGAAAAACTAGAATCAAAAGGAAGAAGAGGAGAAATTACCTTGATTTGTAACTTTCAGACTCACTTGGAATCAAACATTCTGCTATGGATATCATTTCACAATGTTTTTTATCCTTATTTACCGAAAACCACTGTGCATAAAACAAGTGCAAGTTAGTTCCACTGATGTGGGATGAGTCTAGCTTGCAGCCAAGAAAAACCCATTTAAAAGAAAAAGAAAATAAGTGTGTGATAGAGGCCATAGATATGAAGTTCCGGATGAACGTGCTAGTGTGATGGAGATTGGGAATGGCTGTAGCATGGTTTCTGTGTTTGATATGCTGTTGGTTCCCCTATTCATTTGGTATCAATCACATGTACCATTCTAAGAGTTAGAAACAAAAAATAAATGCAATCTAGTTGTTTACCGTTTTTCCATTGTTAATGAGAATCCCTTTAGAGAGACAATCATTCTGATGATCCTCTTCTGATATTTGCCTTTCCGCATCCGTGAGCGTCTCTTCATATTCCTGAAGTGCTAGTGCAATCTCTAGTTTTTCCACAACTTCATCCATCTTAGGCCTTTCTTCACGAGATTCCTTTAGACATCGATATGCAATGTCCAAAAATACTTTCAGAGAGCTTCGATTTCTTTGTTGCATGATCAGATTTTCACAAATGATGCCATTTAGGTTATGATTTGTGCAGGCCTGTGTCCACTCAGTCAGAAAATCTTTATACACACCACCCTCATATGTAAAGCATAATCTCCCACATAAAACTTCTAATAAGACAACTCCAAAAGAGTATACGTCCGACTCTTTCGTGAGCTTGTGTGTCTTTAAATACGCTGGATCAATGTACCCAAGGGTACCTTTTGGATCTGTGTAAATAAACGAGTAATGTTGATTAGCAGGGGCCATTTCTGATAGCCCAAAGTCGGAAACTTTAGCGTTCCATTTATCATCAAGTAGGATGTTAGCACTTTTAATATCACAGTGGATAACTCGTTGGTATCTCCCATCGGCATCATGAATGAAGTTTAGTCCCTTTGAGGCAGCAAGGCAGATTTTGAGACGTCGCGTCCATGTAACTGCAGCGGAGTCTAAGTGTCGATCAAGACTTCCACGAGATGCAAGCTCGTACACAAGGACCTTTTCATTATCCTCTTCGCAAAATCCTAGGAGAGATATGATGTTTTCATGTTTGCACTCGGCTAGCGTCATGATCTCTTTATTGAACTCGTTGTCTCCTTGCCCTCCAATCTCACGATTTAGACGTTTAAATGCCGCCATGCGTCCCTCTTTATCTTGAGGCAGTTCTCCTTTATATACCTTTCCATATCCACCCTTTCCGATACGTTGGCCTTCATCAAAGTCATTGGTGGCTGACTTTATATCTTCCAGTTTGATTTTAAGATGTCCAAACTCTTCCAATGAGGCCATTGTTATTTGTTACTGGAATAATAATAAGAAAATTTTAAATCAAGTTTTCTCTTATCTATCACAAGTGAAGAACTTGACAGAATTGAGTTTAATGTACACACGTAATGTAAAGTAGTGTAGAAAAATAATCAACACAAAAGGTGTTTGTAAACTTACCAACTGGCTGGTAGAACGAAACTGAAGCACTCTCTAATTCAGGTAACTGAAAGATGGGTAAGAACGTATAAGAAGGTAAATACTTCAATAAACAAAAGATGTGTTTAGGTTATTTAGTTCAATGAAAATCAACGCCTTTATGTAGAATTATACAGGGTAGAGACAGTTAAAAAAAATTGCCCCAATAACCCCACTAGCCAACTACATTCTATATAAAATGCAATACAATTAAGCTAAGCAACTGACTTGGGCAAATACTAATTAAAGTGCATAGAAGGTGTTACACATTTCAGGAGTAAGTTCGGAGAAAATGTCAATAGTCGATTCTCTATGTATATGTGTTTGTGTGTCAACCTAGATGTCTTGATCACATACTTGCATATAAAAAATTCAGCTGATCTTAAACTTTAAAGAGTAAATTGTATTTTTGGTCCCTAAGGTTTGGCCAAATTGCAGGTTTGGTCCCTAAGGTTTCGATGGTTGTCCTCATTTTGTAGTTTTTGCTGCATGTTTCGTCCCTGATCAACATTAAATGACCAAATTACCCTCGCCTTTTTCTTTTTCTATTTTCTTTTCAGTTTTTAACATAAATGGTCCATTTTTTTTCGTAAAATAATTTTTCCAAAAAAAAAATAATTCGAAAAAAAATTTCTAAGAAATTTTTTTTTCTAATAAAAATTTTCTTAAAAAATCCGAAAAAAATTCTAGAAAAAAAGTTTTTTTGCCAAAAAAACTTTTTTTACTAAAAAAATCATTCAGAAAAAAAAAATAGAAACAAAATTTCTAATTTTTTTTTTAAATAAAATTCTAAAAAATTGCAAAAAAAAAATTGAAAAAATTTCTAAAAAAAATTAAAAAAAAAAAATTTCCTAAAAAAATTCGAAAAACTTTTTTTAGAATTAACTCTTTAAGGACCGCAACTTTTTTGCTAATAAAAGTTTTCTTAAAAAATCCGAAAAAAATTCTAAGAAAAGTTTTTTTGTCAAAAGACTTTTCTTCTAAAAAAAATAATTCGGAAAAAAATTTTAGAAAAAAGTTTTCTAGAAAATTTTTTTCTAAAATAAAATTGTCAAATTTTTTTTTTATGAAAAAAATATTTTTTTTAGAATTTTTTTCGGAATTTGTTTCGCATTTTTTTAGAACTTTATTTTAGAAAAAAAAATATTTTTTTTCCGAATTATTTTTTTAGTAAAAAAAGTTTTTTGACAAAAAAACTTTTTTTTTTCAGAATTTTTCGGATATTTTTAACAATATATATTGTTATGATTCATATACTTTTTGTTAATAATATATTCTAAACTGTGTTTACATGCATTAATATTTTATCAATGTCATGCAGATACATTGCTTTCATATTTGGAGTTTACTATGGGAATCACCGAAAAAAACAACGAGGATGGAGTAATATATAAAAAAGAAACTGTCAATGATTGCAACTTAAAGCCTTTTGATTCTGATAAGAATATTGGTCGTTTTGCTGATGTATCAGTTGTTGATGCGGAGAAAAAAGATGGTGCAGACAAAAACGATATTGGTCCTTTTTCTGATGTATCGATTGTTGATGAAGAGGAAAAAGAAACGAAAAAAACGAAAACATCCATACTATGAGCCTTATGATGAAATGGATCCATATCTACTTAGAAATATATTGGAGGAATGTTGTTGATGTCCTGTTTGTTGCGAAACTTGCAAATGTCCACCTGGAAAATATGAATGCTCTTATTGTTCACCTTCCACACCACCTTCCACACCATAATTATGTTGAATTTTGGAATCTCTCTATGTTTTGGTCATTATTTTGAATTGCTTATGTATTTTTATCAGAAAGTACTTTTTGATCATACAAACCAAGTATTAAATAATTATAATATATTCAAGTTTCTGTTACACTTAAATCTGATATAGCAACGTCACGTAAATAAAATATTATGTTAGAAACACATAAAACGCAACTGATTGGTTTATCAAATCACTCAGGTCGGACAAAAGTGAAACAAAATCAGAAAAATATGGTGTGAAACCATGTTTCTGATGTATGTGATATAATTCTTTAGAATTCAAAAAAACACATGCCCATATAAAGTAAACTATATATCTATATAATATAATTATGCACAAAGGTGATATTTTCTTCTGATGAGACGAAGACATGTTTCTGATTCATATGAATATGATATTCTAATGTTACGTGAATAAAGCATTGTATAAGAAATATATTTGATTATGATATTCAAAGGAAAACACATGTTGCACAAATCAAAAACTAAACATTCTGTAGAAATTAAAGATTAATTTCCAAACGCGATAGTTTCTTCAAAAAACCTCTTTGTAGATGTAAATTCTAATAAGGTTGTTCGTATGGTAATAGTAGTATCTTAACGATAGTTATATAACAAAAAGTAAAACCGTCAAAAAAACGATAGTTATTTTAACGATATCTTCTCTATATTAAAAGAATTACAGCGAAAGGATTGAGGAGATATTGGCCAGGGTTGACTAGAGGCATGGAATTATGCTTGAGCTGAAGAAATTTGTGGGCAGTCATTTTCTGGATGAAGCGTTGGCAGATTTGAAGGATGCGGAGCAAGAAGACTTTGCAGAAATAGGTCGTTTGTTGCAGATGGGTCATGCTGCTTTCGTATGGTAATAGTAGTAGGGTTAAAAAGTCACGGTTGCATCATGTTAATTATTTGAAGAAGTATATGTGTTTCTTATGAAGTATTTGATATAATGAAGTATTTGATATAATTATTATACAAACTATATAATTATTATATAAACTATGAGAACTCACTTAACTTATTTAAATTTACCATTTAACTTGGAATGGGTAAAAATACATAAATGATTAGACAACTCAATGGGAAGTCATACCTAACATAGTGGATTATATGTGGGGGCCCAAATGTGGATCATATGATTTTTGTATCATTTATGATATGAACATGTGAAATAAAGAGTAACATTTTTTTTAATATCCAAGTAATATTTTGTTTTTGTATATTTATGTTTTATCTTTGTGTATTATATTAATCTATAATGTGTCATACATCAAAATTATTCAAATACAATTATTTCAATACAACATCGTATTTTTAAACAAATAACTAATACAAAAAAAAGTAGAATGAAAGCCCTCTGATATATTTTTGAACCTAAAGCTAATCTAACAAAAAGTAAACCCAAAGCCCCGTACGTGCACGAGGATCTAATACTAGTATATATGTTGAGCAGGGCCGTCTCATGGATTTCGGTGGCCCCGTGCTATCACCACAAAGAGGCCCTTAAATACACATACAAAATACACATGTATCACTAGTGTGTGAACTAATTAAACTCAAGCCTCATGTTGTGTATATACATATATTAAAGTGTATGAAATTTTGTGGTTCTCGTTAAGCGGTGACTCTGTGCAATTGCACCTCTTGCACTCCCTTAAAGCCGGCCCTGATGTTGAGCAATATGATGAAGTTGTAAACTGAGATGTTAGATACTATGTATATATAATAAAATAGAGTGGGAATGTTCTCATATCTCTAACCCAAATAAATACGTTGTTGACTCAGCTCGTTGCTTAAACCCTAGTCGATAATGCAAGCAATTAAGAACCACATGCTTATTTCAAATAAGTTGCCTCAATGAATTAAAGACCACATCCACTTTTGATCTAGTTGTCACACCATTGTATTGAATGTGGTCCAATGCAAACCATAGTAAAGATAATGCTAATACAAAACAAAAAAATTTAATTTATATCGAACAACACCTTCGTGCGTACAGGACTTGGTCAAAGCCTTCATCTCATGCACATGGGGAAGGAGGGATTTTTTATGATTTTTAGAAACTATATTATTGAAATCACTTTAAAAATATAATTTTGTTAGCAAAAGACTTAATTTATTGAATAATCGAATATAATTCTAATATGACAATCGTTTTTATTATACTTTCGACCAAATTAAAAAATTGAAAAATAAAATAAAATAAATAAAAGAAAAACAACAAAAAAAAATTAAAAAAATAATAAAATAAAATAAATAAAACTAATATCATGTCGTCCTCTTAAGACAAAAAAGTTTCTTTCAAAACTAATGACCCGAAAAATTTCTTGGTTCCGTAACCTAAAAATTCTAAACCTACACTCTCAATACCGATATGCCTTTCAAAACTCACATAATAAAGCGCATGTAATTTGTAGTATAAAAATTTCATTACTTACAGGAAAACATAAAAGAGATGTTTTTCAAAATTGTATCATAATAATGCCTCTTTACTAAACTTTAAAAAATGCATCTGAAGATAGTGTAATTTAATATGTTTAACGATTAACCATATAAAGTCGATCTACTATAATAGCTTTTCAAATATAGCTAAAAAATATTGAAGATGTTTAATTACAAATATACTACGCCTTCTATCCAACCTTTAAGCAAAGCAGGCCCGGATTTAGGCACGTGCAACCTGTGCAATGGCACAGGGCCTCATTTTTCTTAGGGCCTCCAATTTCTAGATCTTAATGTTGGTATATAACTCAGTTTTAGATGTTTTAATGTAAGTAAACGACAATTTATGAAGAAAACATGTTTCAAAATGTTAAAAAACTTGTAACTTGAGACACAGTAGTGAAAGATAGGTCCTATTTTGTTGTTAACGAAGTGATGGAAACAGGGTTTTCTACCGGAGAAGATGACACAAAGTGACAAAAACCAAAAATCTTGTTTTTTTGGTAAATTTCAAGTTTAGTCCTTCTAGTAGTAATTTGACAAATAAGCCATAATTTTAAAGTAATTTGTTTAGTACTTTGTGTTATTTCATTGAAAAATAAAAAGCAAACCAATACTAAAATAAACTCTGTATTTTCTATCTTGACATATTATTTTGATACAAATTGCCGTTTTTTTTTTATATGTTATAACAAATATTTTGAAGATATGAATATATTTCGCAAAACACCACAAAACCTTATAGTTAATCGTTGAGACTTCAAAAATATTTTTAAAATTTCACAAAATTTAAATGCATTATATTGGGAAAAAAAAAAAAAAAAAGTGTATCCAAATCTGAATAAAAATACTACATAAGTTACTAGTGACTTAACTATATGATATAATGGCATAACTAAATGATTAATTATCTAATGGTGTAAATGCATACTAATTTTGAGTTAAATTAAAGTTTTAGTATATTCAAGGGCCTATAACGTAAAATGGCACAGGGCCCCCGAAATCCACGAGACGGCCCTGAAGCAAAGATACCCGACTTGCTTCCAGACACACTAAATGTCAAAGGCGTGTTTCGTGAAGTGTGGGACTAGTAGGTTTTTGTATGACCAAGACATTCAAAGGAATTAATTGATGAGTTGAAAATTCAATGATATACAGTATTTGATTGCTTTTTCATCTAATATCAAAAGTGTTCTCCATTGTATAAACTATCAGGTGTTTATTTAGTCTGGTAATCGAAATTTCATGCTTACACCAAGAGTTTAGCTTTTAACATATAATCACACTTTATTTCAAACATACCGCGATGTGAATAAACATGCAGGTTTTATAAAATATGAGTCAATACGAATCGGTAATCAAATGGGAGGTTGTTTGGCTTGGAAAAGAATGCGTTCTAAAAGATTAATGTCTCAAGTTTACCCTTTCCTAAGGCAGAGAGCTGATAGTTTAGCTTTAACCAAGAATTACAATTTACATACACACTTTCACCAAGAAAATTGAAGTGTTTAGGTGAATTCATGCACGCTTTCACCAACAATTGGATTGCCTAATAACAATTGTTTAACGTAAATAATGATTATCTGTTGGGCTATTTCTGCATCCAAGAGTCTGTTAATATATTTCAATATAAGATAGCTTTAGTATAGTCGTTGAGTATTATTTAGCATAACTCCTTCTGAGTTCTTGAATACAAAGAATCTTCACTTCGATGCCGATGCAGTTACGGAAGTACAAGTTCTAAAGAAAGTTCAGTGAGGTCTGACAAGCCTCACTCCTCATGACCGAGAATAGAATCTTAAGCATCTAGAATATTAGGGTGGTGGCAACGTGCCTCGGCAAGGCTCGGTGTGCCTTGGCAAACCTCGGCATCACCAATGCCAAGGGCTCGGCATAGCCTTTTCGGCATCACATTCGGTAACTATTACCGATTCGGTGAGATGAGGTAGCATTAAATAATTTCGAACGTTGCATATTTATTGTTGTTACCGTTAGTTGGTTTAAAAAAAAAAAAAAAAAAAAAAAAAAAAAAAAAAAAAATCCCATTTAAATATTTACAATCACAAAAATGAAACTTTAGGCATGTTTATGCATGCTTAGTCATGACATTGCCACTAAAAATGAAACTTTAGTCATTTTTAGGCATGAAATGTGTTGCCTTCTCTTTATTGGTCAATTTAAATAAAACTTGATAAACCCTTAGGCAACAATGCCACCACCCTTAAAGACGGAAAAATCAACAAAAACATAAAGGGATAAAGCAAGTTCTCATGGATTCAGCACCTTTCTAGAATTGGTATAAATGTGCAACAATTGTCAACATTATTTCTTAAAGAAGAGTATATCTCTTACCTAAAGTAAAAACATTTAATGCATACCTTATCTAACCATTGAATACTCAACATATATTAAGTAAAAGCCTTTAGAGACCTGAATTCTTTGTTATAAAAGAGAATATTTGTAGTAGAGTAAATGGTATCTCTTGCGACTAATATGAAACACATTTAAGAGTATTTACTCTTCGAATTGAACTTAAGCCGCTGAACTTTTTAGCGAGTAAGTGCAAGTTCATACTTAGACCTCAAGTTAGATTTTTTGTTTGAGTTATAGAGGTGATCACCCCAATTGTCATGTTAAAATTGTTATTCTGCATACAATCTTTGCCAAAACAAATGTAGCCCGCCAAAACCTTTAGCGACGACACATATTGTTACTAAAACTTTATATCAATTAAATAATAATTATTTTCAGTTTGATATTTTTTTGGTAAAAATGAATTAAAAAAATGATTAATTTTTTAATAGGATATAGTTTAGTGAAGACGCGGCCCAAATAGTTAAAATTTAAATATAATTATTAAAATTAATTTAAAAATATATAATTTGTTTATTGACAAAAGTAATATTTAATAAATTATTAAAATTATTTTTGTAGTAAAAATGTGTTTAAGTTGTAAAGGCAGATAATTACGAAGACGGCAGTACATCATTTATTGTCGATACTTACATATTTGAACTTGCATAATTCAAAAGATGTTCTTCCGTATATGCGTTGTCTGTATTATTTAATGAAATGTGATGATTTTACTCGATTGAATGTGAATACACTTGGTTGGTTCGCATATCTCGATCATCATTTATTCTCGAATGTGGTAGCACGTGCTTATGAACATCGATACTCGTTCTATTTGACTTGTGTCATTCAAAAGATGTTGTTTCGTATAAGAGATATCTATGTAATAGAATGTAATATGATAATGCAACTCGATTGGATATAAAGACACTTGGTTGGTTCACATATATCGATCATCGCTTAAATATTCTCGGGTGTGGTAACACTTGTGTATGAACATCCATACTCGTTGTATTTGACTTGAGTCTTTCAACCTCATAAGTGCGATCAATATAATAGAATGAAATGTGATGATTTCATTCGATTGAATATGAAGACATTTGGTTTTTTCACATATCTCGATCATTACTTGAATATTCTTGGATTTGGTAACATTTACTTATGAACATCGATACTCATCGTATTTGACTTGTGTAATTCAAAAGATGTTGTTCCATGTAAGTGCTATCAATATCATAATTCAAAAGATGTTGATGCATAATATGGCGCGAGCTGGATCCAACGACTCTCCTTGGGCCGTTCTTCGTTTTCTTTAGCCCTGAGCAGACCTGTCAACAAAGATAACTCGTCAAGAGTGGACCCGAGGCCGTAGCCCCGGGATCCACCTCCGACGGTCAAGTTAGTGTTGATGCGATGTAGCATATAGAAGTTAGGTTTAGAATAACCTGTTGTGTTGTGTTGTATTATCCTCTTAGAAGGGTATCCCAACCGTATATTTATAGGGCATGGAATAGGGTTTAGGCGTAGAGTGGGCCGCTGTCTTCCGGGCCTGGCCCATTCCTGGTCTAGTCCAGAGTATACGTCCACAAGCCCCCCAAGTCTAGTGTGACATAGTGTGTGGCTATGTTATGCTCGACTTAAGTTCTGTTCATGGCCACGTAGGCCCAATCAATCGTGACGGCATGACCCATGTGTGCGTAACTCAGGTGTGCGCATGGGACGGACTATACTGCTCAGCCCAAATGCAACAGTGCGCACTGGGCCCATGGCGCAGTCCTGTTTAGCCCATTAGACTATATCCAAATCCGCGACCTTGTTGGCACGTCCGTGGTAACCTGAGTAACACCCGTTCTTACATGACGGGGAGGGATGCGCATATGTTAGGTTTCCCGCCACCATGTGACAGTAAAGACCCCGTAAGAAGAACACGTAGTTCTATAGTTGGGGTAACACTGACATTGCGATTGTGATTGTCTCACAATGGTGAAGGTGGATCTCGTTTGCTGCATCCTGGGTAAGGGCGTACCTTTTGTACCAATAGTGATGCAGCATGGTGCGACAGAAGACATGCTTCTGTGGCAAAGGTGCGCGCTGTGCGCGACAAGGTGTTGCGAACATTACATCCGTCTTTAAAATCGAGACAGAGGACGTCTCCCCTGAATGACGAGTACAGAAACAATGGTATCTTGTTGATACCCTGGTAGCCCCCAAGTTGGATGGTGCTACTCTTGTAGGAGCATTAAACTTAGTTATTCAAATTCTGAAAAACACTTAATGCAAACATTAAAAGTATATGCCGCGAATCGCGACATATAAAACCTAATGAAGTAAAAGAAGAGCGCGAAGCAAAAGTATAGCACATAGCATGTGAATTTAACATATAAGAGAAGTAGTAGTGCGAATTACACCTATCGTGAGGTTTTACAAATTATATAAATAATGAAGTGTTGTTTCAATCGCACGGTGACCGTGACTACGACTAATAGTTACTTGCGCACGCACAGACGCAGATGGATGTATCGTGACCACATAGACCCGAACGTGTTAGGATGACCGCATATTGCGGATTGATATCGTGACCAATCGCGCGCGCAAACGCATGACCGCGGCTTTTTTCCAGTGCGCTCATGGCGATTGACTAGCATCGTGGTGCCTGTTCGTAGCTAATATGCGAAGATGTCTGAATGCACGGCCTAACGCGGGTAGATTCATCGTGATTGCGTTGTGCAAACGTGCAAACAAGCATACCAACCGTAAAACATTATGTGCGCGAATTTATTCGCGACGAAAAGATAAAGTAGGTCCGATCATGCGGACTTAGTGCGACTATAGATAAAATCGTGTTTACCAAGTTAAAAGATTTACATAAAATCTTATGAATATTTAAAGTTACCGGCTTTTGAACTCGATGATTGCTTTCGGGTGATGTAAGAGCACGAAACTTGTCGTAGTCGGTCCCACGGATGACGCAAACTTGTTGATGCATAATCTGGTGCGGGCTGGATCCAACGACTCTCCTTGGGCAGTTCTTCTTTTTCTCTAGCCCTGAGTAGACCTGTCAACAAAGATAACTCGTCAAGAGTAGACCCGAGGCCGTAGCCCCGGGATCCACCTCCGACGGTCAAGTTAGTGTTGATGCGATGTAGCATATAGAAGTTAGGTTTAGAATAACATGTTGTGTTGTGTTGGATTATCCTCTTAGAAGGGTATCCCAGCCGTATATTTATAGGGCATGAAATAGGGTTTAGGCGTAGAGTGGGCCGCTGTCTTCCGAGTCTGGCCCATTCCTGGTCCAGTCCTGAGTATACGTCCACAATTTGACTTGAGTCTTTCAACCTCATAAGTGCAATCAATATAATAGAATGAAATGTGATGATTTCATTCGATTGAATATGAAGACATTTGGTTTTTTCACATATCTCGATCATTACTTGAATATTCTTGGATTTGGTAACATTTACTTATGAACATCGATACTCATCGTATTTGACTTGTGTAATTCAAAAGATGTTGTTCCATGTAAGTGCTATCAATATCATAAATTAAATGCGATGATTCCATTCGATGGAATATGAAGAAACTTGGTTGGTTCACACGATTCGATCACTTAAATAATCTTGGACGTGATAACACTTGATTTCTTTTTGACTTGCGTCATTCAAAAAAGATGTTATTCCGCAAAAGCATTGTCAATATAATATAATGAAATACAATAATGCAACTCAATTTAATAGGAAGACATTTGTTTTTCATGACTAGATTACTTGAATAGTTTAGAATGTCATTAAACTCGATGATTCACACACCATACTTTCTTATTTAACTCACTTAAAAAGTTATTTATCTAAATTTTAGAGAATAATTCATTTATATTTTTACTCTACATTTTAATTAAATACTTTGAGTTTAATTATTATTATTATTTAAATACCAAAATTTTATGGAAGAGAGTTTTAGAGACGACGTATATAAAAGTATCTAGTCGTCGCCAAAGCCCCCTTGAAAGATTTCGTTCCCTTCCAACATTTTCTTTATCCCACCAACAGTACGATGAAGGCAATCTTACTATATAGTAATAAAATAGAGTGGGAATGCTCTCATATCTTTAACCAAATTCATTTGTTGACTCGTTAAGTTGCTTCCGCTACTCAATAAATAATGCAAGCAATTTAGAACCACTGCACATGCTTATTTCAAACAAGTTGCCTCAATGAATTGAAGACCACATCCACTTTTGATCAAGTTGCCACACCACTGTACTGAATGTGGTCCAATGCAAACCATAGTAAAGATAATGCTTATACAAAACAAAACTTTTAATTTAAATCAAGCTAGTTTTTAAACCCAGTGTCTTCCTATGGTTTGAAATTATGATATTAGGATCACCTTAAATTAATATAAGATAAAGTACTAGTAAAAGGCGAGATAATTCACACCAACACATAAACTAAGTGCAGTATTGAGTAAAGTAAAATTCCTTTGAAGGAAATTGGGTTTAAAATGCACTTCATCATAAATGATAAAACGGTATATCTATACAGGTCTAAATTCAATGCCTTGCACTTCAATCCCTTCGAGCGAGTCATCATAACTAGACAGTTCAAGACGGACAGGAATGATTTTGTTGGTAGTACGGAATTCCCATATTTGTACTTCCATCCAATCATCACTTCTCTGTTTTGGAAGGCCTTTTATTTTTGGCCTATGTGATGTGTTGTACGTGTTTTTATCGACATTCCTTCCAATAACCGGGGTTTGAGGAGTTTGTAAATAGATATACCGAATGTCTTTTGTATCCGAGTTTTTATCTCTCACGTGTGCAGGCCCAGGCTGGACACGGTAGTGGCGTTCTTGTTTGTAGACTAGGTAAGTAGCGTATGTTGTTTGACGTGGCAGTGTATTTAATTTGATTTCGCATGAAATTTCAAATTTGCGTGAAGAATTATGAGTCACCTCAAATCTGGAGAAAAAAGATAAATAAATAAGGATTTGATTATTTATATGGGAAGACATGCTCAAATTTCCAAAAGTGGACCAAATTTCTATCATAAATTTTTGCATTGGAAAAACAGAACAATTTTCTCATTGGAGGACATGTGTGTGAGAATATCACACCAACTTCAAATTATAAGGGTTCCTGGTCATTCTAGGCGTGAGTAGTTTATCTAGTAGTTTTTCATAAGATTGGTTTGTTTTTCTTATGATTGGTTTGATTTGAAGCACAAATGGTGCATTTGTATTTCGCCTTTAAAATGGGCTGCGATGTAAAATTCACTCACATTTAATGTACTTAACTGTTTTTGGAGTAATAAATTTACGTGTAACAACCTTTTATCAAAAAAATAGTTAAAAAATATTATATATTTTAGTGCATTAAGGTTATAAGTTACTGTAGCATAGTTGATGCACTAAACTATTAACTATGATGCAGTAACTTATAATAAAGATGCACCAACACTTAAAAAAGAATCGTATTTTAATTGTGATGCAGTTACATACATATATGATGCAGAAAACTTATGATAATGCAATTTCTTATAACTATAATGCATTAACTTTATAACCATGATGCAGTAACATTAAAACCATGAATGCAGTAACCGTGATGCAGTAAAATCATAATTGTGATGCAGTAAACGTGATGCAGTAACTTTATAACCGTGATGCAGTAAAAATTTTTGGTGGGAAAAAAAAATTTTTTTTGCCCAAAATTTTTTTTCGGGGGGGGGGGGGGGGGGGGGGGTTGACACGTGTCATATGATGTGGCATGGGGGTGACACATGTCACTCCCACAATCCTTCCTACACTTTTTATTATAAGGGTCTTTTTAGAATAACCCCACCATATATATATATATATATATATATATATATATATATATATATATATATATATATAGGGCTTTATTTTCAGAACCCTGTTAAGTGCGGGAACTGCGAGAACTCCAATTTTGCATTAGAAAACATGCATGTTCATATAAACATGTATGTTTTCTTACATACACCTTAGTATAAATATCTGCTTAACATACATGTTCATATAAAACCATTTTATATTGATATGTTGCACTTAACAGGGTTTTATATGAACATGTATGTTACGCAGGTATGTGTATTAAGGTGTATGTAAGAAAACATACATGTTTTATATGAACATGCATGTTTTCTAATGCAAAATTGGAGTTCTCGCAGTTCCCGCACTTAACATGGTTTTGAAAATAAAGATACAATATATATATATATATATATATATATATATATATATATATATATATATATATATATATATATATATATATATATATATAAGGGGACTTTCTTGAGAGAACCACCTTATCTGCGAGAACTGCGAGAACCACCAAAAAACATACATGCACACCCTTTAAAATCAAAACATTACATGCAAATAATCAATAATCGTTTTGATTTTAAAGGGTGTGCATGTATGTTTTTTGGTGGTTCTCGCAGTTCTCGCAGATAAGGTGGTTCTCTCAAGAAAGTCCCCTATATATATATATATATATATATAGTGTCTCTGATTGGCCAAGTTAAAAGGTCTGTATCCATAAATTTTTGTTTTTATATCATATGTGCGTAGAAAGTTTTATTGTAGGTCCTTTGTTGGTGTTTTCTGTATTAAAAACAAAGGCCATAGATTTCTCTAATGGATACTGAGTTTTCTGGGATGAACATCCAGTTTCATGAAAACCAACCTATGCTGCATAAATTACTGGAACAGAGGAATTGGAAATAAGAAAGAACCTTGTGTCAGGTAGAGACTTCCATCTCCATCTATCGCCCTTCAAAGCCGCTCTTGTTGGCAGCATAAGACAGTTCTCCCCATCTTTTTCATCACTTGGTAGGTTTTCGTTCCAATACGTGTCTGAATCTAATATGGGTTGTGCCTCCTCATTTTGATCCTTTAAAAAAATACTACCAGCTTAGACTTTGGTCGACTATGAAAGATAATATTATATTCTCTAAACATGTTATATTTTAGGCCATGGAATTTTTCCCCTGAGAATTAAGCGATACGCATTACCTTACATTGATAATATTCTTGCGCCTACTTACCTATTTCTTATGAATGTTCGCAAGACTAATAAGATCATACAAAAAAATGACACAATTTAATAACTGGTGTTTGACAACTTACTGCTTCATCCAGTGGTTCAAACTCGATGCCTTCTACTAGTAAAGTTGGACAGTGCTTCATGTCAAAGAGAATTTCAAGATCAACAGTTCTTCCATCGCTAGTAAGCTGATATAATTCTGCAGTCAGCCATGCATCTTTTCTCTCATCTGCAAGGAATGAATAAGATTTTTTTCCATCTTTTAATTTGTATTCAAGGCCTATATAACGATCTTTAGTCTTCTTATTTTTGAACACAAGGTTCACGGTGTATGTGATTCCTGGCGACAAGAATTGAGTTCTAACATGTGTTGTAAATATCAGTTTTGATGGTTCATAGAAGCCACCTGAAAATCTGCTTGAAGAAGCAGCAATGAAATATACATTAGTTTAAAGTTAATTTTCAGAAATAGTATCGTGATCTTAAAAACAAAAGGAATAAGGAGGAGGACAATCACCTTGAGTTGTAATTAACCAAACATTCTGATATAGATATCATTTCACAATGTTTTAGATTCTTGTTTATTGACAACCACTGAGAATAAAAACAAGCAAGTTAGTTCGGTTGATGCAGGGATGAGGGGTGTTAGTCTGGTCGGGTTGGTCGGTTTCAGGTCAATTCGAATCGGATCAAAGTTGGTTTGAGGCTAAAAACCATATCCGAACCCTAACCTATTAAAATCTTTGGTCTATTCGGGTTTGGGTTAACCCATATATGAGTAAAATGATTAAAAAATTTGCCTTATTCATTAATTACATATATAATTCATTAAAAATATATCAACAAAATATTTAAAAAAAAAAACCCATATTCGGGTTAATCGGGTCAACCTGAATCCGAGTTAGCCTAATATTTTCAACCCGATACCCAACCTATTTAGCATTTGTGTTACTCGGGTTGACCCGAATAAAATTATTGACCCGAGTAACCTGACCCGAATAGGCTTATTCGGGTTTGGGTCCGAGTCGGGTCGGAGCCAGTATTTACGTAATTTTTTTTTGTAATACTTATGTGGATGTAGAATTCCTCATAAAATATATCAACTTTTTCCCGTTCTCAAAACTCCTACAAACATTATCATAAGTAACAGAAATAGTTACCGTTTTGCCCCCATTGACGAGGATCCCATTGGAGAGGCGTGCATTCCGCTGATTCTCTTCTTCTGATCTGTAGATTCCACGAGGCACCGTATCCGTAGGCATCTCTTTGTATTCCTGAAGTCCAAGTGCAATCTCAAGTTCTACAACAACATCAGCCATTGTTGGCCGCTCTTTGGGAGAATCCCTGAGGCATTGATATGCAATGTCCGAAAATGTCTTTAGAGCACTGGGTTCCATTTGCTGCTTGGTCAAACCTTTGAAGATGAAATTATCAAGGTTCTTGTTTTTTTGGGATTCTTTCCACGTGGGCACAAAATTCTGAATGACACGGCCATTTTTATATGTACAGCATAAGGTCCCACATAGAACTTCAAATAAGACAACTCCGAAAGAGTATACATCCGATTCTTTCGTGAGCGTGTTCGTCTTTATAAACTCTGGATCAATGTACACAGGGGTACCTGAGGGATTTTTGTAAACTGACGAGTGCTGCTGATTAGCGGGGGCCATTTCTGATAGCCCAAAGTCGGAAACTTTAGCATTCCATTCGTCATCAAGTAGGATGTTAGCACTTTTAATATCACAATGGATAACTCGTTGGTATTTCCCAACGGCATCATGAATGAAGTTTAGTCCCTTTGAGGCAGCAAGACAGATTTTGATACGCTGCGTCCATGTAACTGTGGCAGAGGGTAAGTGGTGATTGAGACTTCCACGAGATGCAAGCTCGTACATAAGGACCTTTTCATTATCCTCTTCACAAAATCCTAGGAGAGAGATAATGTTTTCATGTTTGAAACGGGCTAGCGTCGTGATCTCTTTTTTGAACTCGGTGTCTCCTTGTCCATTCCGAGGATCTAGACGTTTGAAAGCCGCCATACATCCGTCTTTAAATTGAGGCAGTTCTCCTTTATATACCTTTCCATATCCACCATCTCCGATAACTTGGCCTTCATCAAAATCATTGGTGGCTGACTTTATATCTTCCAGTTTGATTTTAAGATGTCCAAACTCTTCCAATGAGGCCATTGTTATTTGTTACAGGAATAATAATGAGAAATTTTTAAATCAAGTTTTCTAATCAATCACAAGTGAAGAACTAGACAGAATTGAGTTTAATGTACACACGTAATGTAAAGTAGTCTAGAAAAACAATCAACACACAAAAGGTGTTTGTAAACTACCAATTGGACGGTAGAATGAAATTTAATCACTCTCTAATTCAGGTAATTGAAAGATGGCTAAGAAGGTATAAGAAGGTAATACTTCAATAAACAAAAGATGTGTTTAGGTTATTTAGTTCAATGAAAATCAATGCCTTTATATAGAACTATACAGGGTAGAGACAGTTAAAACAAATTACCCCAGTAACCCCACTAGCCAACTACATTCTATATAAAATGCAATACAATTAAGCTAAGCAACTGATTTGGGCAAATACTAATTAAAATGCATAGAAGGTGTTACACATTTCAGGAGTAAGTTCGGAGAAAATGTCAATAGTCGACTCTCTATGTATATGTGTTTGTGTGTCAACCTAGATGTCTTGATCACATACTTGCATATAAAAAATTCAGCTGATCTTAAACTTTAAAGAGTAAATTGTATTTTTGGTCCCTAAGGTTTGGCCAAATTCCAGGTTTGGTCCCTAATGTTTCGAAAGTGCAATGGTTGTCCTCATTTTGTAGTTTTTGCTACATGTTTCGTCCCTGATCAACATTAAATGACCAAATTACCCTCGCCTTCTTCTTTTTCTCTTTTCTTTTCAGTTTTTAACATAAATGGTCCATTTTTTTTTCGTAAAAAAATTTTTCCAAAAAAAAAATAATTCGAAAAAAAATTTCTAAGAATTTTTTTTTTCTAATAAAAATTTTCTTAAAAAATCCGAAAAAAATTCTAGAAAAAAAGTTTTTTTGTCAAAAAACTTTTTTTACTAAAAAAAATAATTCAGAAAAAAAAATAGAAACAAAATTTCTAAAATATTTTTTTCTAAAATAAAATTCTAAAAAATTGCAAAAAAAAAAATCGAAAAAATTTCTAAAAATTAAAAAAAAAAAAAAAAAAATTTCCTAAAAAAATTCGAAAAACTTTTTTTAGAATTAACTCTTTAAGGACCGCAACTTTTTTGCTAATAAAAGTTTTCTTAAAAAATCCGAAAAAATTCTAAGAAAAGTTTTTTTATCAAAAGACTTTTCTTCTAAAAAAAATAATTCGGAAAAAAAATTTAGAAAAAAGTTTTCTAGAAAATTTTTTTCTAAAATAAAATTCTCAAATTTTTTTTAGAATTTTTTTGGGAATTTGTTTTGCATTTTTTTAGAACATTATTTTAGAAAAAAAAAATTGATTTTTTTTTTCCGAATTATTTTTTTAGTAAAAAAAGTTTTTTTGACACAAAATCTTTTTTTTTGATTTTTTCGGATATTTTAAGAAAGTTTTTATTATATTTTTTTAAAAAAATTTTTTCTTAAAAAAAATTTTCGAATTACTTTTTTGGGAAAAAAAATCGAAAAAAATACAGACCATTTATGTCAGAAAACTGAAAAGAAAATAGAAAAAGAAGAAGGCGAGGTAATTTGATCATTTGATGTTGATCAGGGACCAAGCATACAGCAAAAACTTCAAAATGAGGACCACCGTTGCACTTTCGAAACCTTAGGGACTAAAAATGCAATTTACTCAACTTTAAATGCTGCTAAACAATATAATGCAATTAATTCCTTCAATATGGCCAAAGGGCACACAATGTCGATCGACCCTTTGTTTGTGTGCCAGCTCAGATGTTGTAATCACATAATTTATTTATTTTTTCGTAATCACAGAGATGCTTAAAAAAAATTATGGTAGCATAGAAGATCAGGGAGTGGCTAAAGTTTAATTGACATTAGATACATTACTATTTAACTGTTAGCAGCTAAACAGAATTTCAAAGAAATTGCATTTGTCAAACACGAAAGTGGATGATAATTTACCTTTGAAGCAGCAAATTAAGTAGAATTTTACGTAATTATAGATACTAGCATAAAAGCTAGAACAACAAATTAAATTACATCTAATGGTATTCTGGAGCTTGAACAGATGAAGGAGACAATTAGACAAATAACGGTTAATGAGTCGCCTGTGTTAAAAGCCTATTTTCATATATATATTTTAGGAGGTGTAAGGCTAAAAATGAAAAGACAAATATTCGTAATAAACATAAAAAGAATTCAAAAGATAAAAGGTTATTAAAAATCCCAAAAAAAGTATCACAAGATAGGAGATGTTGGTGGATAAAAAAATTATGAAGAAAGTTTTTCTGAAAATGTATATTTTGATGCAAAAAAATCGTGAAAAGGTAATTTATGCATTAAAATTTTGTAAATCGTTTTTCTGTGCATCAAAAATTCATTTTTGCATCCAACTTCTTTTTAGTGTATGTATTAAAAATTTATTGTGCATCAAAATACAAGAAGATGAAAATTTTTTCCAACAAAAAAAAAAATTTGTGCATTAAAATTTTATTTTTTGTGTATTAAAAAAACGTATAAAAATTTAAAATTAGAAAAACTACTTTCATAATTTTTTTTATGCACCAACATCATCTATCTTCAAGTAAAATTTCAGAATTTATCTAGAAGTTTTTGTTTTGAGTAAACTACAAAAAATGTCCCTAAACTTTTTGAAAATTGCAAGAAATGTCCTCCAAAAAAATGTGCGAGAAATGTCCCTAACGTTTCATTTTTTGCGAGTTATGTCCTTGAAATGTTACTGTAGTTGCAAAAACCCGATTTTGGCTAATGCTCGTTAGTTTTTTCACGTTAGTGGCATATGAAATGACTATTTTACCCTCGCCTACTACCGGGACATTTTTTGCAGGAACATTTTTTAAAGTTTACTATTGATTTTACTTTTAGTTCCCACCACCACCACACAACCACCCTTTACCATTCATCTTCATCTTCTCCGGTGGCCGAACCCAGATTCCGGTCACTTTTTTTTTTTTTTTTTTTTTTTTTTTTTTTTTTTTTTTTTTTTTAAAAAAAATTCTTCTTGCTCTAACCCCTTCTGTAAGGAATTATTGAAGTCAGAATTTGATACTGCTGACGGATACTGCTGACAGGTTCCTGCGGAAGCTTATAGTTGTTTCTGCTGAAGACTAGTTTCTGCGGATGTAGTTAATCCGTAGATAGACATTAGTTATTTATAGATAAGATATGTAGAATATCTTTTAGAATATTATGAATATACGTTTCTTGTAGAAGAGATTAGGGTTTCCACTAGTATAAAAGGAACCCTAGGTAATTGTATTATGTACGAGTTTTTAATAACAATATTAGTGAAGTATATCGATCCATAGAGGATCAAAGTTTAGCATACAGTTTGTATTTATATTCCGCAATAAATATAAGCTAACAGAGATTATCTATTTAGTTAACTAGTGATTACGTTAGTAGGCTAACGATCTATTGGCTCAAGATCTATCAAGTATAGATTCTACAAGTGGTATCAGAGCCACGAGATACTCTCTGTAATCAACTTTCAATCAAATACCTTTTCACTTAGTACCAATGGGAGATACATCATCTACTGATGTCACTGTCACAGACACCAATACTCTTACTCATCAACTACAACAGGTTGCTTTCTCAAACAGCAACGCCAAGCTTCCCTTTCTCAGGAAGGACGAGTATGAGATTTGGGCCATGAAGATGCAAAACTGGATTGCAAGTGTCGACTTCAACCTATGGAATGTGATTCTAAATGGATGCAGTCCAAGAAAGCAATGAAAAGATTCTAATGGTAAAACTACTACTTTTCCTCCATCATCTGCTGAAGAGCTCCTTGTTGTACAAAGGGAGAACAAAGCAAGAACTATCTTGCAACAAGCAATTCCTGATGATCACATGGGAGATTTTCATTACCTGACTGATCCAAGAGAAATCTGGTTGGCTATAAAGGCAAGATTCGGGGGTAATGAGGAATCAAAAAGGATGAGAAAGTCTATGCTGAAACAAAAATTTCAGGAATTCAGAATTACTGAAGAGGAGGGCATTCACAAAGGCTATGATAGGTTTCAAAAAATACTCAGTCATTTGAATCAGCTTCTAGCCAGACCTGACAATGAGGAAGTGAACTCTAGGTTTTTAAGAGCCTTACCTCCCTCATGGTATCAAGTCAGCATATCCTTGAAAACCAAAGGAGGATTGGATTATCTATCGTGTGATGACTTGTACAACAAGCTCAGAGCCTTGGAACTTGACATCAAGGGACATTCTTCATATGCAGCATCTCCTTCAAACTCTGCATTTATCAGCACTAATTCAAACTATATGCCACATTCTTTCACAAGTCCTTCCACTTCAAGTCCAAGTCCTTCCACTACAACATTATCCTTCACAACTGCTAGTCCAATGAGTCATCCAAAGATTAGTAATGTGATGGAAGATGTACTTCATTCATTTGTTGCTGAAGTGGATAAACAGCAACAATTAGCTTATGAAGACTTTGAGCAGATTGAGGAACTAGCAATGGAAGAATTGGACTTAAAGTGGCAAATGGCAATGTTGTCTCTCAAAGTCAGAAGATTTGAGCAAAAGGCTGGTAGGAAGCTCAATGTTAATGGAAGAGATGCAGCTCGTTTTGACAGAAGAAAAGTGAAGTGCTATACATGTGGAGAGATTGGCCATTTTGCAAGAGAATGCACGACCAAGAAGGGTGAAGATAGTACAAGATATTCAGCCTACAAGAAGAAGGAGGTGGAGGCTGGAGAATCAAAGGCTTTGGTGACTGCTGTAGATGCTTACATTGACTGGAATGAGCATGATTCTGAAGATGCTTCAAGCAGTTCTCCTCAACACATCTCCTGCGTGGCTAGTTGTGATGCTGACTTCTCCTTCATGGGAATATCTCCTCAGGTATCTGATTGTGTTTTTGGGTGTGATACTAAATATAATACTCTTAAAGATGCTTATGATAATTTGGAATCAAAATATATACCAGGTTTATTGAAGCTCAAGCTTTTAAAGAAGCTGTTAAAACCTTAGATAAACAGAAAGTGTGGTTTCAACAAAATCAATTGGCTTATGATGATAAGATAAGAGTATTAAAAAGAGATGTAGAGATGACTAGCAATGAGTTAAAATTTTCTGAAAAAGAAAGAGCTAGAATTGAATCAGAAAAAGAAGTTGTGCAAGATAAGTTGGATAAGGAAGTGACTAGGCATAAAGAATGGTTAATTTCAGGGGATGAGTTAGCTAGTTTTCTCTATAGTAGTCAGTCTGTAACATCTGAGTTTGGTTTAGGTTTTTAGAAATATGTTGGTGTAGAGGCAAATCATTATTTAGATAAGAAAAGTAAAAATAACCCTGCACCTGTAAATTTCTTAAAGGAAGGTGAGATGCATGTTGTACCAGGACCAATTAGAGGTGAATTCATGCCTACCTCAAAGACCACAGACTTTGATGGTTCACACCATCTGTATGGCAAAAAGTCTACTGACTTGCCAAACCGTACTTGTAAAACTGGTACCTCTGACTCTCCCGCTAACTTAGGCAACCCTAAGCCCACATCCCATAATTTGGACTTACCAGAATCACAGATTCACACTGGCATTAGGATCAATGACTACCCTGACTCTAGAAGTAACTCTAGTGATGATTCTAATGAATATGTCTCGTGTTCTTTCAGGGACAAATCCTCAGAGACCTCTAGTTATGCCAGCTGTGAATCCAAGACCCAGTTAGACTCACCCAAGTCCTCATCAAAGCTTTTTGTCAAGTCATCTTACAAGTCTGTGGACTCTGAAGTTGCTGCTAATGAAGTTATTTCAAAGACAACCTCTTCTGAAGACTTGTTATTTACTACTTTTGAAAACATTTCCTTTCAGTCTTTGCAAAACAATTCTATTTCTGGTGGTTATTTGAATAACTCTGTGTTTAATAAGACATCTTTAGGTTTCAATAAATCTTCTAAGAAGAAAAAGTGTTTTGTTTGTGGTAGCAAAGTGCATTTGATTAAGGATTGTGATTTTCATGATAAGAGGATGGGTGTTTTTTTTGCTAACAAAAGACCTAGACCAATGTGGACCAATGTTTATTCCAAACCCTCATGTGTTCCACAGGCACCTTGCACCACCAGCAGAATCAACACTGTTTCTGCTGATAGGTCTGTTCCTGCTGATGGGTCTGTTTCTGCCAGTAGATATTTTACTACTAATAGGAATAAATATGTTGCTAGACCATTTTCTGGATATAATCATACTTATTTTCAAAATGGTTATTGGTCTGAATGCTATGACCCAATGTTTTTGGGAAGGGCAAATTGGGATTCTGTTGTAAAGTCCTCATCAGATTGTTCTTGGAAATCTAATAGACCATATATATACAGGGGTTCAAGGAACAATGGTGGATCTAACTCATCTACATGGCTTCATAATAATGATCCACAAGGCAGACTCAAGTCTTTCATGACTTGAGTCTCTCCATATAACTCATGTTGTTGTATAATTTTGTATTTGTAGGGACATCCTCTTTTAAATAAAGACTTAGGTATTGTTGATAGTGGTTGTTCAAGAAGCATGTCTGGGAATCAGGAGAAGCTACATAATTTTGTGCCTTGTAATGAAGGCATAGTGAGATTTGGAAGTGAACAAGGAAGAATCACTGGTAAAGGAACCATCAGAACTCCAAAGGTGGATTTTGAGAATGTCTACTATGTGAAGGAGCTACAAGGTTTTAATTTGTTTTCAGTATCACAAATCTGTGACAAAAAGATTCCTGTGTTTTTCACAGAAGAGGACTGTCTCATTCTTTCACCTGACTTCAAAATACTTGATGACAGTCAAGTATTGCTAAAGGTTCCTAGAAATCATAATCTTTACACATCCAACTTGAATGATGTCAAGCCAGAAGGTGATCTTGCATGCTTGGTGGCCAAAGCATCCTTGGATGAATCTACAAAATGGCACAGGAGGATGGCACATGTTAACTTCAAAGTAATCAACAAGCTTGCTAAAGATGGACTTGTTCATGGACTTCCTTCCAAGATATTCACTAATGAACACAACTGTGTTGCATGTAACAAAGGAAAGCAACACAAAGCTTCTTATAAAGCCATTTCTGCTATGAGCACAATCTCAGAACCTTTGCAGCTGCTCCATATGGATCTTTTTGGTCCAACATCTATCAGAAGTATTGACCATAAGTATTTTTGTTTGGTGATCACTGATGCTTTTAGTAGGTTTAGTTGGACATTCTTTTTGGTGACTAAAGACCAAACCTTTCAGACACTTAAAGAATATATGGCACTCATTGAAAACCAACTTAACAAGAAGATCAAAGGCATAAGGTGTGACAATGGGACAGAGTTCAAAAATGCCAATCTTATTGAACTCTGTGGGTTAAAGGGTATAAAAAGGGACTATAGCAATCCTAGGACTCCACAACAAAATGGTGTTGCAGAGAGGAAGAATAGAACCCTGATAGAGGCTGCAAGATCTATGCTTGCTGACTCTAAACTTCCCACTATGTTTTGGACTGAAGCAGTTGGTACTGCTTGTTATGTGCTTAATAGGGTGTTGATTACTAAACCTCTTAATAAGACACCCTATGAGCTTTTGACTGGGAAGAAACCTACCATTGTGTACTTGAAACCTTTTGGATGTCAAGTGACTATTCTGAATACAAGTGATCACTTAGGCAAATTTGAAGCAAAAGCTGCTGAAGGGTATATTGTTGGATACTCCGCTCATAGCAAGGCCTACAGGGTATATAATTTGGCTGCAAAGAAGATTGAAGAGACACTTAACCTGAAATTTCTAGAGGACAATGAAAATGCTTAGGGCAAAGGTTATGAATGGTATTTTGACCTTGACTACTTGACAGATCACTTGGGATACACAAGATTTAAATCTAACCCCTCTGCAGGTACACAAGTGTCACCTACTAACATTGCAGGTACCCTAGAAGATGAATCAGACTGTGATTCTGATTGTGATGAACCCACTATTGTTGTTTCTTCTCTCCCTATTCATGTTACAGATCCTCCTCACAAAGAAGCCTCTGATGCCAAATCTGCTGATGATGTGGATAACTCAACTTATGCAGAAGATCTTGCTAGACTTAAAAAGCAAGAGCATGCAGCTGATGAAGAAGCTAAAAGGCTTGGTCTTGAGTTTGCTCAAGACACTGAAGCACTCTTGAGACAAGTTGCTCTTGATGCCAGCAGAAAATCCATTTCTGCTGATGGATCTCCTATTGCTGCTGATGTCAATTCTCCTGATGGCATTTCTGCTAATGTACCTGTTTCCACTGTTACATCCACAAGTTTAGATGAACCATATGGTAGGTTTCCTACCCCCTCAGATCTTGCCAATTTTGAACAAAGTGATGGCATTTTTCAATCAGCTTCCTATGATGATGACTTTGCTCCAACACTGACCAATCTTGAAACCTCTGTTGATGTTAATCCTGTTACCATTAAAAGGATCAACACCATTCATCCTCAAGATAATATACTTGGTGATCCAAATGCTATGGTTCTAACCAGAAGTGCAATTAAACAGACCAAGTTTGGACAATGTGCATTTCTGACATATGTGTCTACACAGCAAAGGGACAATCATACAGATCAAAAACATTGTCTGTTTGCTTGTTTCTTATCACAAGTAGAACCAACAAGCATTAAACAGACTTTAAATGAACCTAGTTGGGTAGAAGCAATGCAAGAAGAGATGCAACAATTCAAGAATCAAGATTTATGGATACTAGTTGATCTTCCTACAGGGAAAATTGCTATTGGAACCAAGTGGATATTAAAGTGCAAGAGGAATGCAAGAGGCATAGTGGTAAGAAATAAAGCAAGATTGGTGGCTCAAGGTTTCAGACAAGAAGAAGGGATTAACTATACTGAAGTCTTTGTACATGTTGCTAGGGTTGAGGCAATTAGGTTGGTTTTAGCCTTTGCCTCATACATGGGATTTGTGGTATATCAGATGGATGTAAAAAGTGCCTTCCTCTATGGCAAGATTGAAGAGGAGGTCTATGTCACTCAACCACAAGGTTTTGAAGACCCACAAAATCCTAAGAAGGTGTACAAGGTTGTCAAGGCACTATATGGACTTCATCAAGCACCAAGAGCATGGTATGCTAGGTTATCTACATTCCTTTTGGAGCATGGCTACAGAAGAGGATCTATTGACAAGACTCTCTTCATCAAGAAGAACTCAAGGGATATCATTCTGGTACAGGTTTATGTGGATGATATCATTTTTGGCTCCACAAAGGAAGCATGGTGCAGGGAATTTGAAGACTTGATGAAAAGTGAATTTTAGATGAGTGCAATGGGGGAATTGACATTTTTCTTGGGGCTACAAGTCAAACAACAACCTGAAGGGATGTTAATCCATCAGGAGAAATATGTAAAAGACATCTTGAAGAAGTTTGACTTTGAACTTTTGAGGACTGCAACTACTCCCTATGAACCTCCCAAGCTTAAAAATCCAAATGAACAAGATGAGGCTGTCAATGTACATCTATATAGATCCATGATTGGCTCACTCATGTATCTCACAGCTTCAAGACCTGACATCACTTTTGCTGTCAGTGCTTGCTCAAGACATCAAGTCACTCCATTGACTTCCCACCTTAATGCAGTGAAGAAGATTTTCAAATACCTTAAAGGCCAACCCAATTTAGGTCTTTGGTACCCAAAGGATTCACCATTTGTGCTGGAAGCATACAGTGATAGTGACTATGCTGGAGCTAATTTGGACAGGAAATCCACAACAGGAGGTTGTCAATTTCTTAGTAGAAGGCTAATTTCTTGGCAGTGCAAGAAACAAACTGTGGTGGCCACCTCTTCTACTGAAGCAGAATATGTTGCTGCTGCTAACTGTTGTGGTCAGGTACTTTGGATTCAGAATCAAATGCTGGATTATGGGTTCAATTTCATGGACACTAAAATCTATATTAATAATCAAAGTACCATTTCTATTGTTAAAAATCCAGTCTTTCATCAAAGAACTAAACATATTGAAATAAGGCACCATTTTATAAGAGATGCAAATGAAAAACATTTAATACAGGTGCTTAAAATTCATACTGATGATAATGTGGCTGATTTGTTAACAAAGGCATTTGATGGACCTAGGTTTAACCACTTAGTTGTCTACATTGGGATGGTTAACCCTTGACTGCTATGTTTGAGGGGAGGCATAAGCCTGAGGGGAGGCATATGCCTCAAGGGAGAATTGTATCTGATGTTGTACTCTGTGTATATTATTGTGTATATTATTGTCTGATAACACTAACCAACTTATGTATTTGTTAGTTTTGTTTGGTTTGTTTTCTTCTTTGTGTCTGTGTTTGCAGAATGCTCTTATAAGTAGTTGCTGATTTTAAGCTACAAATTCACCAAGAGTTGCATCAATTGGAATGTGGTCATATATGCTGAGAAGTTGATTCTACTGAGGAATCAAGTATGCTGAAGAATTGTTTCTACTGAAGACTCACATATGCTGAAAGTCATTGCTTCTACTGAAGTATACTAACAGAGTTGACAATTGAGAAATGCTTTTCATTCATTCAAGAAACAAGTTACAGCTTACAATCAACTTCACAAGTGGAATACAAGATCATTCCTATACTATGTCTACCTAACTATTTCAAGCTTCTATCATCTATTACAAAAGACTGGTGGATATGCTTGACCAGTACGATGAAGAAACTGAAGGTGAAAATGGAATGAAGGGAATGATAATGATGACGACGAAGATGCTCAAGAACCTAGTTATATATCTTTAGTCCAAGGCAAGAAGATGCTCAAGAACCTAGTTCTACATCTTTGGTCCCTGGTAACAATCCATCTTCATCTACTCCACCTTTCCCTTCCCTTTACCCATCTCATCTACCTTCTTGCCCTTTCCCCTAGGTCCATGGTATGAAGCACCAGATTCTGGAGCAGGAAGACCCAACACCACATCCCGTGATGTTGGAATATATGGATTCGTCTTCCTTGGGCTTGGTTGGGATCTCTCTGGTGTGGACGGAGGAAGGCATGTTGGATCTTCTTCTTCATCCTCATCCTCTGAAGAGTCTTCATCAGAAGTAAAGACAAAGGGAGAGAAATATTGTCTCTCCGCAGGAATGGGGACTCGGCTAGGTTCACCTCTCACCAAGGCATTCCACCTTCTCTCCATTTCTCTCTCGTTCTTCTTTGGGTGTTCCCCTGGTGGAAAGTAATCACTCCAACCATCACTGGCTGATGATGAGGAGGAAGTGGAGGAGGCGAGATTAATTATTTCTGGGTTGGAAGACATGATTTTGGTGGAGAATTGGGGTTAATTGAGAAACTAGGGTTTTGATAAGAATTGGGGGTAATTGATATCAGTAAAATGTGATTTGGGAATAATTAAATAGGCGAAGTCAAGGCTTTGTGCTAATTAATGCGAGTTGGGTGGCACAGTAAAACTCAAGATATTTTTACTCTTGAGTGGTTTCTGCTGATTGACCATTCATCAGCAGATTGACTTCTGTTTCTGCTGATGGGTTAATTTTGAAATTGGATGCTGCCGCTATACACGTCAGATATGGTCAACGATTTGTTCCGATATTCTTGACCAAAATTGGGCAACTTCCATATATAACCTATTTTGCATATCTTCGCCCAAAACTTACTTATTCCCTCATCAATCACTTAAACCCATCATTCATTTGCATAATTCATAACTGTTTCTCACACATCATTCAAATGGCAACACTTCAATTCAAGAAAGATCATAATAAGGTTGCCTTTCTGAGTAAGACAAAAGAACATGAATTGTATGATCCTATGGTGGAGTTTTTGCAAAGTTCCAAGATTCATTATGGTCTAACACATTCTCCAAATATGGTTTATGAATCGTTGGTGAAACAATTTTGGGCATCTGCTACTAAAAGGTCTGACACAGAGTTAGTAGCTACTATTGATGGCAATAAGTAAGTGGTGACTGAATCATTGATTAGGACAAAGTTGCGTTTGGATGATGAGAATGGTGTTTTTCACTCCAACACTGAAGAGATACTTGCTGGATTGCGGGAAGCTGGTTATCAAAGCACTGACACAACTAAGTGGCTGAAGAATCAGTTCTGTCCCAAGTGGAGGTTTTTGGTGCATACTTTGCTCCAATGTATCAACAACAAGTCTGGTGGATGGGATCAATTATCTACCTAATTGGGTTGTGGTATTGTATGTCTTTCCAATGGGTTAACTTATAACTTCTCAAAGTTTATTTTTGATAACCTGATAGAAAATATTAAGAGGAAAAGGCATAAGTTTTTAATGTACCCTAGGTTTTTACAAATAATCTTAGACATAACCACACAAGACAGAGTCAATGTTCCCATAAAGAGTCTTAGTGCTAAATTGTTTGCTTCTATGAAAACTAATTATGATGGGGATCATCACCCTCTGTTAGCTTCTATGTTGCCAAATGGTAATAATGTTGCAGATGAGGGTGATACTTCTGGTGATATACCTTCTCCAAATGCTGCTGATGATCGTAATCCATCATCTTCTGGTGTTGCTACTTATGGTAATCCTTCGGTTGCCCATGATGGAGAGCCATCCACAAGTGCTGAAGCAATACATGTTTCTACTGACCTGCCTCCACATTCACCTGTACATGTGTCACCTAGTCCAGGTTTATCACCTTCTCATGTTGCTCCTGATGAGCATGTTCCTGAGGTTGAAGAGACAATTCAGTCTCCTGGTACTCAAGTACCTCCACCTCTTGAACCTGAGATCACTAGACTACCCACACCTAGTCCCATAAGAGAGCCAATTAATGAAGGCTCCCCCAATGTTGTACATATGTCTGTTTCTCCTGATAGGACCAATGATCATTCCAATACCTCAGATATCCCTGTTGGTGGAACTGAAGGTCCTGTTACTCTCACTTCTTTGTCCCTTTTATTGAACAGGTATGTGCATAAAGTGGATGTCATGGAAAAGGAACTTAATCTCACCAAGAAGACTCTTGGAGAAGCAGTGGTGACTCTAGTTACAAGAGTCAAGAAGTTAGAGAATAAGCTCAAAACCAGGAAAATAAAAGGTGATGTGATTGACTCAGATGAAGAGGTTACTGCAGAGTCTGAGAAAATTGACTTGGATGGACTTCATCTTCTTGCTACTACCATCCTAGAGGATGTTCAGGATGATGCTAATGTTTCTAGGCCTGAACCCACTGTTCCTTCTGCTGACACATCTACTTCACAAGCTCCGAAGGTGATTTATGTAATAAGACAGTATTTGGCTGCACTTCCCAAAAGGAAAGCTGCTACTTCTTCTGTGGATATTGTTATGTCTGATGCTCCTGCTGCAAAGACTCCTGCTGATGCTTCTCAATCAGGAGTTACATTTAAGGAAACATCTAATGATCCAATGCCAAATGTGGTTACTCCTGATGCATCAGCAGATATACATGTTGAGTGTCCTGATGTTTCTCATGCAAAGGATTCTACTGATCACCATTCAGTTCCTCCTGAAGCTGTTTCGACTCAGTTGGATAAAGGGAAATCTGTTATGGCTCCACAAGATCTTCTTTCTAGACAGAAATCTAAACTGGAACTAGCTAATGAGAAGATCAGTGAACTTGTTGCAGCACAGTGGCAAGCTAAAGAGGATGCTGCAAAGACTAAGAGGGATTTAGATATGAAGGCATATGAGGAACTTGCCAGGAAGATACAGGATAATTTAGATAGAATGGTTACACCAATCACTTATACTCTACCTACTGAAAGACAAAGGGAGCTAGATGAAATTGCTAAGCATTTATCTACTGAGCAATGGCACACTTTGGCTACTCAAGCCTCTGCTAAACCTGATTTGGCAAAGTCTGTTCTTGGAGCTGATTATCATGAGAGTGATTTTGCTAAAAGGATGGTTGAAAATGTTAAACTACAAAATAAGGCTGAGGCAGAGAAAAGAGCTAAGGAGATGAGAGAAAAACCGTGGACAAAAGTAAAGATTCGAAATTACATGAGGACTTTTGTCAAGAATCAAGGATGTGCTATGTATGGATCAGGATGGACTCAAAAGAAAGTTTGGGGGCTTTCAGACACTTAGTTAACCACACAGTACGATAAGCTCATTTCTATTCTTCAGTCATCTGGCATTAATGTTCCAGATATGTTAGAGAAGCATGGCAGACTTTTGAGTGAACCTACAACTAAGAGGCTAAGGTTTGCTGATTCTGCTGATGTTTCCAAAGACTCTTCTGATGCTGTTCCTTCATCATCTGCTGATATTGCTGCTGATGTTGATATAGAGCTTTCTGAACCTACAGATGTTGGTGGCTCTACTTCTGATCCTGTTGATGCTTCATCAAGTGTTCCTACAGTTCCAGAGTTTGTATCTACTGAAGCTACTACTACTGAACCTGTTATTACTGATGATCAAAAGAATGTTTCTCCTGATGCTTCAGAATCAGTTCCTACTGCACAGACTTCTGGTGGTCCTCCACTTCATACTTCTTCTCCATCTACCCCTGGTAATAGGAGGAAGACTTTTGCTAAGAAGAGGAATGCTTCTAGGGGTGAATCGCCCAAGGATAGTACATTCATTGACTTTGATTCTGATGATGAAGATCCAGTTGTTTGGGAAAGAGTGGTTAAATGGGAACTTATTGACTCTCCCACTGGTCAAGGACAAGTCAATGTGCTTCACAGACAAGATGAATCCACCAAAGAATTTACTTTTCTGAGTCAAATTTTACATATGGTGGATAGGCAAGATATTCTTTCCTTATATGGATGGGTTGTAGATTATTATAAGTCTCATCAACCTGAGGGGATTGGTATGTTTTTGCTGGGAGACTTACATGTGCTCTGTGATTCTCATCTTTTTACGGGTACTGGATTTCATGTTTGGAAGGGCCAGAAGAATTGGGAAGTTGATTCATTGAAATATTTTCCTCTTCCTAATGTTCATATGATTACCACTACCACAGGCAAAACCTTATATTGTTGGGCAGATGTGATATATCCAATCACTATAGATGTGATAAAACAAATGCTGGAGGTGAAACTCACTGTTCCTCTGGATATGATTGGGAATGATATGCATCTTGCTGAACAATTGATTCGGGCTATCAGAAGAAGTATTTTGGTTAAAATGGAGTTGAAATCTCGGCATGGTGTCCATCTTGAAACTTATCTGAATTGATTGGGTATGGTATGGTATTTTGTTGTATATTTCTTTCTTTTATTAAAAAAAAACAACTAACTAACAGATTTGTATAGTGTTGTGTATGTTGTATGCAGGTTTGGTGTTGGTTATTTTCACACCTTCTCTGGTTATCAACTTACCTGATGTTGACTATTTCATCAAATAGTTGGCTCTTCCAAAGGGTACAGCTTTGGTAAAGACAAGTCAAATCTGTTGATAGCTGTAATAGTTTGCTAAAAACTATTGGGTACTCAACTCACCCATGCTTAACAGCTGAGAGTTGAATGGTTGTCAATTGACCATGGATTTTTCCTTATGGATTCCAAATAATTGGCTAGCCCACATGTGTATGGCTTGTAATAAAGGCAGTGGCAAACCATATTTGGTATTCAATTGACCAAGGTGATCTTATCATCAAATACTTGACTAGTCCTGAGCAAACGGCTACAGGTAAAGACATATCAAATCCGTTTATAGCTTATGATTTGCTAAAAATCATATGGTCATCAGTGTACCATAGTTTGTGAACTGAAACATTTGGCTACTCCAATAGTAATGGCTATTGGTAAAGAGACCTCAAATCCATTATTTTCAATGATTCACCTCTCACAGGAGTTAACACACCTGGAAGTGATGAGAATAGTATGAAACTTATGTTTTGATGTAAATTTAGTCATTTGTTGCTGCAAAGAATGGTGTTTTTCAAGTTTTTGCTGATCATAGAGATTCTGCTTCTGAAGATTCTTTGCTGCTGAAGTTATTCCTTAATCCTCTTTAATTGGGCTTTGAAGATCTATCAAGAATCTTGGAGTTAACCAGGTCAACTTCAAGATTAGGGGAGGATTGTAAGGAATTATTGAAGTCAGAATTTGATACTGCTGACAGGTTCCTGCGGAAGCTTAAAGTTGTTTCTGCTGAAGACTGGTTCCTGCTGAAGACTAGTTTCTACGGATATTGTTAATCCGTAGATAGACATTAGTTATTTATAGATAAGATATGTAGAATATCTTCTAGAATATTATGAATATACGTTTCTTGTAGAAAAGATTAGGGTTTCCACTAGTATAAAAGGAACCCTAGGTCATTGTATTACGTACGAGTTTTTAATAACAATATTAGTGAAGTATATCGATCCATAGAGGATCAAAGTTTAGCATACAGTTTGTATTTATATTCCGCAATAAATATAAGCTAACAGAGATTATCTATTTAGTTTACTAGTGATTACATTTGTAGGCTAACGATCTATTGGCTCAAGATCTATCAAGTATAGATTCTACACCTTCAAAGCTGCAAGCTTTCCAATGACCTGCACAAGATCGAAGAAATTAATGATGATCACACACAGCAGTCGCTTGTGGATAAACTAGTGCAAGGGTTCTAAAAGTGAAGGAAAGATTTGAGAAAAATAAGAGCTTAGATCAGTTACCAAAATAAAAATATATTAAGAGAAAAAAAAAATAAAAAAATAAAAAAAACCTCTGTTGCAACTTGCAACTTGCAAGTGTGCTGATGGTTGTATCCTTCACATCTCTCAGCAAGTGCTCCACTCCTATAGAAATAGAATTGCAAACATCAGTTACCAAAACTATATGGCATGCCGCATGCCTGCATTTCCTATGTCCTTTCAGCCGATAAAGCTAAAGATCCATACAAAATAAATCGCAACTGAATCTTACCAATTTCTTCCACTTCGTGAGCAGCAATATATTTCAGAGGGCACATGAACAAAGACCTTCTGGCTTTCTGAGTAGCGTTCTGCATAAAATATCCAAATGTAAGTCACGTGAATAAACAAATTAATGTGTGATAAGATAGTTGCTTTGGGGTTTTGGGTGTGACACATATGACAACAGATTGATTTATTACCAAAAATGTATACATGTATAAAATGAAGGTCAAACACCATAAACGATCTCCTAATTAAAATGATTGTACCTATTTAAACTCTTCAATAGCATAGTAAGCTTTGGTGGGTATTCCCAATTCGGTTGGACATCTATTATCACCAATACAGGATTTGGAACATAGCTGTAGCAACAAGATTCACCGGTCAAGACAAAACTTATAGTTACAGAATCACAGGACTACAATTAAAAAATGCATATATCGAACTCATAAGAGAATGTAGAGAACGAGAACTAGAGATGAAGGACTACTACATAGATTTAAAGTGAACAAGTATTTGCGTTAAACATCAGGAATAAGCCCATAACGGGAAGTTTGCGTAGATAGAAACGAACTTCAACGTCATATTGTTAGCACATCTGACCATGTAATAAAAGAACATATCAAACAACTCCGAAGTGAACACCCATCTTTTATTACAATAGAGCAAGAAGAAACAATTTTTTTTAATGTTTAATTACAAAAAAAGTGACCAGAATCTGGGTTTGGTTACCAGAGAATATGAAGATGAAGGGTAAAGGGTGGTTTGTGTGGTGGTGGTGGTGGAGGGTGAGGGTCGTGGTGGTGGGAACTAAAAATAAAATCAATAGTAAACTTCAAAAAATGTTCTTGCAAAAAAAGTCTCTGTAGTAGGCGATGGTAAAATAGTCATTTCACAAGCAACTAACGTGAAAAAACTAACGAGCATTAGCCAAAATCGGGTTTTTGCAACTACAGTAACCCTTCAAGGACACTAGCAGGGTACCCGCGCGGTGCGGCGGCGGGTACCTTGTGACTATATTTTTTGGCAATGTGATGTTATGCGACCATATTTTTTAACAATTAATTTACAAATAACAATTAATTTACAAACGTGTGCATTATTCCTTTATCGAGCCGGCACAACCTAGAAATCATGAAACGAATCGAATTTGTCAAATAAATTGACTTCGAGAAAGTTATGGGTATTTATATTCGTTTTTAATGGAAAAAATATTTCGAGAAAGTTATGTGTCCATATCCAATTCATAAATGTTGTAAAAGCTAAAAGTCCAAAGCTTCCTGAAGCGGCAAAACTTCAACATTTACATAGGTTGTTCCTCTTTATTCATGCTCCTGCTAGCACTTTTTCAAAGAAATTAACCATTGAGAAGTAAAGACTTCATACTCCTTTTCCAGCAGGTTGTGACCATAACCTTGGGATGTAATATAAAACATGTGCTCCAATCCACTAAATGTTCAGCTTTCCACATTGAACTCAGCTCCCAAGTTTCCTCATGAGGGAGTTGGGTCTCTTAGCATTCAGTAACTAAGTTGGACTTCAAACCCATCCCTTTAGCAGACTTCAAAACCAAGTCTCTAGCCAAACCCTTCGTCAAGTGATCAGCTAAGTTTTGTTGAGATCTAACAAACTCTATAGATACCACCCCATTCATGATAAGCTCACGAATCATGCTATGCCTGACACCTAAGTGTCTAGACTTCCCATTGTACATATGGTTATAAGCCTTTGCCAATGTAGCAACACTATCACACCGGATAAAAATATGTGCTATAGGTTTAGGCCATAATGGAGTCTCAAGAAGAAAGTTTTTCAACCATTCAGCTTCTTTACCAGCAGCTGCTAAAGCCATAAATTCTGATTCCATTGTTGAACTGGTAATGCAAGTTTATTTCTTGGATGCCCAAGATATTGCACCTCCACCAAGTAGGAATACCCAGCCACTTGTAGACGAATTGTCTTCAGTGTTACTAATCCAACTTGCATCAGTTATCCTTCTAATACTGAAGGATAACCGGTATATGAGAGATTATAATCCATAGTTCTCTTCAAATACTTCAGTACCCTCTGAATTGCTTGCCAATGATGAGCACTAGGATTACTAGTATACTTGCTAAGTTTACCCACTGCAAAAGCAATATCAGGTCTTGTACAAGTCATGGCATACATCAAGCAGCCAATCAACCTAGAATACTCAAGTTGAGATAAAACTTTGCCAGTATTGGGCATTAGCTTCTCACTTGTATCCATAGGAGTACTCAATGGAGTACACTCAAAGTAATTAAATTTCTTCAACACCTTCTGAATGTAATGAGACTGAGGGATAGAAATTTTGTTACTTTCAAGTTTAATCCTTATACCAAGGATAACATCAGCCTCCCCCATATCCTTCATGGAGAACTTTGATGACAAAAATTCCTTTGTAAGGTCAACTTGATTTTGGTCAGTGCCAAAGATCAACATGTCATCAACATATAGACAAATGATGATTCCTTTACCAGATTCATCAAATTTGCTATATACACATTTGTCAGCTTGGTTAAGTAAATAACCACTAGAGAAAACCACTTCATCAAAATTTTGATGCCATTGTTTAGGTGCCTGTTTTAGTTCATAAAGAGACTTAATTAGTTTACACACCTTGTTTTCATTGCCAGGCATGATGAAGCCCTGAGGTTGGTTCATATAAACCTCCTTATCTAAGTCACCATTCAAGAAATCTGTCTTCACATCCATCTGATGAATAACCAAATTGTGAATTGATGCCAAAGTAATCAGCAATCTTATGGTACTGATACGAGCCACAGGGGCATAAGTATCAAAATAGTCTATTCCTGACTTTTGTTTAAAGCCTTGAATAACTAGTCTTGCCTTGAACTTTTCAACAGTTCCATCTACCTTCATTTTCTTTTTGAAAATCCATTTGCAACCTAGAGGTTTGCAACTAGGTGGTAGATCAGCCAACACCCATGTGTTGTTGCCCATGATGGAATCCATTTCATCATTAATTGCTTCTTTCCAGAAATCAACATCCTGGGACTTCATTGCTTCTTCAAATGTTTTGGGATCATCCTCAACAATGAAGCAATAGGAGTATTGGTCAAAGACCTCATCCCTTGTTCCTTCAATCAAATATAATTGAAACTCAGGTCCAAATGACTTTGGAGTCCTAACCCTTTTGCTTCTTCTGAGCTCAGGTTCAGGTTGTTGTTCCATAACCTCATCAGAGATCTCTGAAACACCAATGTCTAGTTCCATTAGGAGTCCTATGACTTGGTCTAGGGATAGATGAGAATATCTTCTCATCAAAGATTACATCCTTTGATTCAATTATTGAGTTAATTGAACCAGATTCATTAGGTTCAATAACATAAAACTTATATGCCTTGGAATGCTTAACATATCCAACAAAGATGCATTCAATGCCTCTTTCACCCAAAGTTTTCAGCTTTGGATCGGGGAGTCTTACAACAGCCCTACAATCTCAAACCCTGAGAAAGTTCAGGTTGCGTTTTCTTTTAGTCCAGAGTTCATAAGGGGTTATCTTGTTCCTTTTATTGGGAACCCTATTTAATAAATAGCAAGCTGTTAACATAGCTTCACCCTAGAACCCTTGACACAGCCCTGAATAGGACAACATGGAATTAACCATCTCTTTCAGCACCCTGTTTTTCCTTTCAGAAATACCATTTTGTTGAGGAGTATAGGGGCAGTTGTTTCATGGATTATACCAACAGACTGAAAATACAAAGTATCCATGTATTCACCTCCCCTATCAGTCCCGAATCTTTTTATTAGGGACTCTTGTTGCAGTTCAACTTCAATTTTAAATACTTTAAATGTATCTAATGCTTCATCCTTAGTATGTAACAAATAAACATAACAAAACCTAGAAGCATCATCAATAAAAGTCACAAAGTATTTCTTATTCCCCCAAGAGGGAGTAGCATGTAAATCACATAGGTCACTATGAATTAGTTCCAACAGTTTAGTTTCACGTTTTACACTTTGAAAAGGTTTCTTAGTTATTTTGTTCATCATACAAGTTTTACACTTTTCAGTGTCCATATCAAAAGCTAGAATTAACCCATCCTTGGACATATCTTGCATCCTTTTAAAGTGTACATGGCCAAGTATAGCATGCCATAGGGTTGAATCATTTAGTTTATAGGTTGACATAAAAGCTGAATTACCAATATCATTAACAATATTAAGTTTGAACATTTGATTACACAAATAGCCAAAACCAATAAACACACCATGTTTAGATAAAACAAACTTATCAGAGTCAATCACTTGTTTATAACCACAATTATTCAAAACACTACTAGAAACCAAGTTCTTTCTAATATTTGGAACATGTAAAACATTAAACAAAGAAACAATCTTTCCAGAACTAAACTTTAAATCCACACATCCTTTTCCATGCACCAGGGCTGTTGACTCATTTCCCATATGAAGAATAGAACCATCATTCAGTGACTCAGAGGTCTTGAACCAGCTTCTATCTTTACACACATGAATTGTTGCTCCAGAGTCAACCCACCACGCAACATCATCATCTTTCACAAAGTACACATCAGATATATATATATATATATATATATATATATATATATATATATATATATATATATATGTAACATAATAAATCTCCAAAGACTTGTTAAATATATTCTGACCTTTTAGAGAATTGGTATTACCATTCCCTGATCCACTAGTGCCTGATCCATTGAATTTATTGCCAATATTAACACCTTTACAATCCTTCCTGAAGTGTCCAGGTTTCCCACACTTCCAACAAGTCACTTTTGGTTTCTTGTTAAGATCAGATTTGGTGTTATCCTGATGCTTACGTTTTCCCTTGTTGTCATTGTACCTGTAGGAGTTGTTATGCTCCACCATATTGACAACTGATGGACCAGTAGGATTGCTACTCTTTGGATTTTCAATGTCTTGTGCTTTGAGTGATTCCTCAATGCGCAAATGACTGCCCAACTCAACAAGAGTTAACTCCTCCTTCTTATATTTTAGCATATGCTTGAAATCTTTCCAAGAAGGAGGTAGTTTATCAATGATACAAGAGACTGAAATAGCCTCATCCATGTTCATCTTGTGTTGTGTGAATCGACCAAGTATACTAAGAAGTTCATTGTATTGTTCCATGACACATCTTGAATCGACCATTTTGTAATTGTTAAAAATACTTACAAGGAACTTCTTATTTGATGCATCCTCAGCCATATATTTGGCTTCCAAGGAATCCCATAGTTCTTGAGAAGATTCAACATTCTGATAAATATCAAATTGAGAATCAGACATACCATTGAGAATTAAACCTCTACAGACATAATCATCATTCTCCCATTTGCTTCTTACCCTTATTTGTTCCACAGTATCATCATCCCCGTAATCTTCAGAAATAGCAGTAGTCAAGACATACACCACATTCATACTTAACAACAATAAGTGCATCCTCTTTTTCCATCTTCTGAAATCAACACCTTCAAACTTTTCCAGTTTGGAAAATTTAGTAGCCATATGTCTCATAGCAGCAGCCATTGATTATCACTAAATAGTTTCTATTGATTGTTCGTGTTTTTAGGGTTTCCCAGATCAGGGTATAGATAATCAATGATACCGGATATTCATTTGAAATCGTGTTATCACTTTCCAATAGAAACTATTCGACCCTATGCCTGGGTTACATGAATATCTCTATGGGATAAGACCAAGTGATGTTCTTGTTTTAGGCACAAATCAAGAACAAAATAGTATTCAAGTGTTTAGGGTTTGTGTGTTGTATATCTCCATGCAGTTATGTTATGACCTCTATTTATAATAGATATTACTCAAACCCTAGCCCATGGAATTATGTATAATTAACGGCCCATTAATTATATCATAATAGTTTTCAAAATAGCAGGAATCAGTGGTTAAAACGAGCAGTACAGTAGAACTGTTAGTATTAACACTACCAGCATAAACGTAACACTACCAGCAGAAACATAACACTACCAGCAGAAACGTAATATTACCAGCAGAAACGTAACACTACCAGCAGAAACTCTTAATACTACCAGCAAAAACACTAGCAGTAGAAACTCTGCATAAGCACTATTGAGTCAGGGTATTCAGGGACCTAATGGGTTTACTGATAACGTCAAATTTCCCCATGATTTAAGTGTTAATTTCCCCTGTAATTGCTCATCTTTTCTATTCATATGTAGGATATATACTCTTATTTGTTTATATTCTGGTTTCAGGGCAAAGATGAGCAAAAGAACGAAGAAACGCGGAAATGAAAGGACTTAAGTGAAAATACATGAAAAATGTGGATTCTGCACTAACTACGGCATAGAGGTTCATCTACCTACGCCGTAGCAAAGATTTATGAAGACTACGGTGTAGCTCACTCCATGACTACGGCGTAGAGATTTGCTAAAGGGCACTACGGAGTACCAACTCTCCACCTACGGCGTAGACCCTAATTTGAGGCAGTAAAGAACTCACGAGGCCAAAGAAGAAGTTACAGCGTAGTTACCCTAGCAACTACGCCGTAGAAGCATCCAATGAAGAAACTACGATCGTAGCACTTGATCAAGCTACGGCGTAGTCCAGATTTACAAAGGATACGGCATAGCAACTCAATCAGCTACGCAGTAGCAAAGTCGGGCCTATAAATACCAGCCCTAATTCCGAGTTTATTCATTCACTTTTCACCAAACAGAAGTTGGGAGAAACTCAGGGAGCAGGAGGAACGAAGTTCTAGCCACATAGAAGTCATTTCCAAGGGAGGATTCACACACCAATCATAAGTTTATCGTTTCCTTTGTCTTGTATTCGATTCATGTTTACATTTGTATTAATTCAACATTGTTTTACTGCAATTATGAATATGAGTGGCTAAACACCTCTTGGTGTTAGCCTAGTTATGAAATTGTTGTTGTTATGATTTAGTTTTCTACGCATCTATTGTCTATTGTTTGTATACTTTCATGGCAAGTCTTAAGACACTCTAGTTCTGGTAGTGTTGAGCATTGGTAGTTCCTTGGAGGCTTGGGGAATTAACCCTAGAAACCAAGCCGATAGGGATGTGACTTGGTGATAGCAATACAACCATACATGTGCGAATTAACCCTAGGACCACCTACCAATGCGATACGCTTAAAGGAGTTAGAGGAGGTGTAAGATCTGACCATGCCACATCCCGCTAGATTTTTCCATGTTAGTAGAGGTACTTAATGACTCTTACATCTTCGTAGGTTCACGCCGCCCGATGAACCTTCGGCTTTACAATAGCCGTGGATAGGACAAGGTGTAAGATAGATTTAGGTGATTTAACCCTCTGATCCTGAATGAATATAACCTCCAGACGATATGATAGGATGCACTTATAGAAAACTAATCATAATAATAACAAGAGTAGTAATTAGGTTAGCACTATCTCTCTTTATTGACTTCCTTCTATTTACTTATTTACTTTGTCATTTACATTTCCTAGTTAATCAATCTTTTCAATCATAAAATCCCTTTTACACGTGACACTAAACTTAGATAAACTCCACATACATAGCTCTTGGGAAGACCTCAGATTTATCATCTAGCTATACCTCAAACGACCGGGTACACTGCTTGATAATGCATTAGGTAGACCTTAGGTAAACGAGACACTTTATAAATATTAAAACCTGGTCGGTAAAACCTGCATCAAGTTTTTGGCGCCGTTGCTGGGGAGCTATTAGGAGTTTATTTAAGTTTACATTATTTGTTTTCTCTTCTTATAATTACTATGTCAGGATACAAGACTCGAAGCGCTAAACCTTTTTTAGCAACACCATATGATAATCCCGAGAGACAGTTTCAAACAAAAGGAAATAACACTCCTATTTCTATTCATAATCGTTTTTCTTTTTGTGAACATTCAGATTCAGATACGGACGTTAATGAGGGGAATAACATTGACGCCCTCAAAATGGAGCAATACATGGATAGAACCAATGAAGAGTATGATAGAGGGGTGAATTCGGAACCTGAAACAGTTAAGTTCGAAATTAAAGGACAAATCATTGAGGAAGTACAAGATAGACAGTTTTCAAGAGAAAGTGATGAAGAGGACGCACAAGAACATGTGGAGGAAGTTTTGTACATTGTGAGCACTTATGAAAGTGCTAATGTCTCCACATATAAGCTTATGCCAAAAGTTTTTCCTATATCCCTAACCGGTCAAGCAAGGAAATGGTTTAATCGCCTACCTCGTGAGTCTCAAGCAACATGGGAAAATTTACAAAAGGTATTCATCCAAAGATTCTGTCCACCGACTAAACTAGCTGCTTCATTAAGGGAAATATACAGGTTTGTGCGGATTAAAGAAGAAACACTATACCAAGCATGGGAACGATATAACGAACTCCTTTATAGATGCCCAACGAATGACCTCAAGAACCAAATAAAGGTTTTCATCTTCTATAGAGGGCTTGATGAGTATACCCGCAAAATTCATGACTCGCAAAGACCTATTCCTGGGCTAACTCCAGAAAAAGCTTTCCAAGCTATACAAAGAACAGCTGAACATGTCCATAAATGGCACTTGGAAACTGGATATGGACCCATCGATAATTTCAAACATAAGGTAATGAAGACCTTAGTAAGAAATGATGGTGGATACGCAGCAAAATTTGAAAGATCAAGAAAGAAAATAAATGAAGCTGAGAGGAACCAGCCAAGTGAGGAGGTGAAAAGCCTGGTTGGCAGAAGCAGGAGTGAGAGTTTGGAGGAAAAAGTGCAAAAGTATATAGCGGAATCCATCAAGAGGCAGGAACGAGAAGAGGAAATGTTAAAAAAATTTGTTGAAAGCACAGTTTCGTCTCTTAAGGCTCACGACATTGGAATTAGGACTCTTGAATTAAAAGTTGAGCAATGTACCAACATCATTAAGGAATGCCTAAAAAGGGACGCTAATACCAATGTGGTACCATCGCCTGAAGAAACTAACGTGATGACTACCGATGAAATCAAACCCAAGACATTCTCCGAGAAAGTTTAATTGAGAATCGATAAGGAGCAATTATTTCTTAATGAATTGGAATCCCTTCCTATCAATGCACCTCTTGTCAAATCAATTAAAACCGAAACTTACAATCTTAAACATTTGCAGGGATTTTTGGAAGCAAAAGATAAACTGGATGGAGTAAACTCGGTAAAGCTTAATGAAAGATGCTCGACAATTCTAAGAAATGAGTTGCCACCAAAAGAGAAAGATCCGGGAAGCTTCACTCTACCATGTTTAATGTTGGTAGTTATGAGCCCAAAACAGGGTGAAGATAATCAATAGCCTAACTACGTATCAATTAAGGTTACCGGATATCACTTGGAATCGTGTTATCACTTTCCAAAGTAAACTATTCGACCCTAATGCCTGGGTATCATGAATATCTACTTGGGATAAGACCAAATGTTTGTTATTGAATGAGGCACAAATCAATAACCCTTTGCGTTTAAGTGTTGTGTGTTTTCTGTGTATCCCTCATGCATGATTTGATCTTCCAATTTATAGGTAAGATTACTCAACCCTAGTCAATGGAATTAAGAGTGATTAATGGCCCATTAATCCCACTTAATTTCCTTCATAATAATAGGTATTAGTGGTTACATGACCAATTAAACGTGGTCATTAATACAGTTATAACTGCAAATTGAATATGTCAAAGCAGTTTGTTAGGAATACAAATATTCCTCTAAAAGTCTCGGTCACCTAATTATTGTAATAGCATTAAGCATAGCTCGTAGTTAGTTTAGTTATTAGTTAGAATTAGTTTAAGTAACATTGTGGAAGAAGGACGGGTCTTTACCCACTGTATGCCTGATCCACAACCCGGGTGTGGGCGTTTTATCTTTTGTTGTTAGGAACTATAAATACCCCTCTCCACATGTGGAGAGGGTTGGACCTTCTCATAATTCTTAATCTAACATATTACTTTCTCTCTGAAGGTTCCAAGTTCTCTCTTGTCCTCCTACTTCTCTTAAACCATACGTCACATTAATCTCAAGTTACACCATGTTTGTGACTTAGTTATTATCCTACAATTGGTATCAAGAGCCAAGGTTTCATCTTAGGGCCTTGGTGAATCTTATTTGGTGTGGTTTTGTGAGTTAGTTATGTTTATATTGAAAACATCTTGGTGTGAATTATCTAGTGTTAGTTGACAAGTTAGAGGTGTACTTATATGATCATTTGTGGTAGAGTTACATTATTTCTCAGTTGGTTTTGCAATTTCATACGTATTTTTGATGATTGGATTGGGTTTAGGTCGAATTTCTTAGTTGCGATTAGCTCCACTGTTTCATTGCTTATATGCGGTTTGCTCCTGATTTCTGTGGTTAGCTGTCTGCGATTACTATTTTGAGTTAACGGACAAAACGCAAGGATAGTGACAATTTTGGACTATTGTAGACTGCGACTATTGTAGACTGCGACTAGTTCCTGCGGTTAGGTGGTCTGCTTTTAGTATCTGTGGTTTGCTGACTGCGACTAGCTCCTACGGTTAGGTGGTATGCGTTTTTGTTTTTGTGGTTTGCTTCTCGCTGTGGTTAGTGCCTTGCGTGTAACTCACCTTGTGGTTTGTTTACTATGCGGTTAACTCACCTTGTAATTACCTCTCCTTGTGGTTACCTATTATGTGGTTAACTTTCCCTGCGATTTGCTCACCTTGCGTTTAACTCCTCCTGCGATTTGTGCATCTTGTTGCGGCTAACTCCTACGTTGCGGTTTGGTACTTTAGGTTGCGACTTTCTCAAACTTTAGCAATTAACTAAGTGGTGAGATTCGTGTGATAGGTTAATCATTTTGCAATTCGTGAATTGTTGTTATTAGTCGTTTCAATTAATCTAATTGTGATCTGAAGTTGTGAGTTCATCCTTACAACTTGACTAATCTCAATTGGATATATTGAAACTTGACTTGTCACAACTTAACACTTGATGCAAACTGTGACTCATCCGGTTTCTCTCTATTAGTTTTACTTGCTGAGTATATCTTCCGGTTTCTTTTGTTGACTTTGGTGAAATCCCTAGAAAGAATCATTTCTCGGTTTAAGTCACAAAAGTTGTAAAATCCTGTTTGAAGAATTTGAGATGGCAACTGCTTCGGATGACATTCAAGCTCCTGGGTCCGATACCCGACCTCCTATGCTAGATAGGACAGATTATGAATCGTGGGCACAAAGAATCAGATTGTATTGATTGGGTAAAGAAAATGGTGAGAACATTCTGCGATAAATTGATAAAGGTCCTATGCAGATAGGTACTACCAGAGATGTTATCTCCACAGCAGAGGATGGTTCTGTCACCCATGAAAATTAACAAACCACGTACTTACCATGACCTTAGTGAAGCGGAAAAGAAGCATTATGATGCTGATATTCGAGCCTCTAACATTGTGATACAAGGGTTACCCAAAGATGTGTACAAGCTAATCAACTTCAATACCGATGCTAAAGCTGTTTGGGACAATGTCAAAATGCTTTTGTCTGGATCGGAGTTGACCAAAGAAAACCGTGAATCTCAGCTGTACGATGAATTTGAGCACTTCAAAATGAATCCTGGTGAAAATATTACCGACTACTATGTCAGATTTCACAAGTTGGTTAATGACATGAGAATGATCCGAAGGACAATGCCAAACATCCAACTCAATTCTAAGTTTGTTAACAACATGTTACCTGAGTGGGATCGTTTCTTGACTGCCTATGAACAGTTGTTTGCATACCTACAACAACATGAGAAGCATGCAGTTTTTGATCGACAATTAAGAGAGAAGCTCAATCCAACTGCTACCAATGACTCACTTGCATTCTTGACTAATATGCTGCCAAATGCTCAACCTGGGTCTTCAGTGGATCACTCATCTCTACAGTCACCTGTTGCCATGAATACCCATCTTGACTTAGGATACTCTCATACTGACAAGATGAATGACAACCTTTCCAACCAAGTTTCTCTACTCGTTCAACACTTCAGAGCTGCTCTTCCACCAACCAACAATCAACTCAGAGCTTCCTCAAATCCACGTACTCAGGCTGTTGTGGAAGATGGAAGAGTGATGGTGCAAAATGTTCAAGGCAGACAAAATGGGAATCAGAGGAATGTTGCACGGGGTAACTTGCAGAACAGGGTTGGTAATGTAAATCTAGGACAAGGAAGGCAACCAAAATGTTACAACTGTGGCGGGTTAGGTCACATCGCCAAGAACTGTAATCAGCCAAAGCGTCCTCAAAACTCTGACTACTTCAAGGATAAAATGCTGCTCATGCAGGCTCAAGAGAAGGGAGTTATCTTAAATGAGGAAGAATTGGCGTTTATTGCTGGGGATGAGCAACCTATTCAGGACTTAGCTCTTAACGATGCAAACATCTTCCAAGCTGAAGATTGTGATGCTTTTGACTCAGATGTTGATGACGAACCCACTGCTCAGACAATCTTCATGGCCAACGTATCATCAGTTGCCTCACCATCACAACTTTCTGGTCCCTCCAATTCATCCATCATATCTGAGGTCGTACAAATCGTCCTGTGGTATTTGGACTCAGGCTGCTCAAAACGTATGACTGGGGATCGCTCTCGGCTCAGAAATTTCGTGAAAAAGTTTATCGGGACAGTTAGATTCGGAAACGACCACTTTGGAGCTATAATGGGGTATGGTGATTATGTGTTCGGATATAACGTGATTTCTAGAGTTTACTATGTGGAATGACGTTTGGACACAACGGTTCATGCCTCGTTCTTCAACATAATGGCATCTGTAGACAGCACTTCAGGCCCCGTTCATCAAAGAAAAGAAAAGTGTACGATTCAGTGCGCTTTATCTTTGGAAGAAGAGAAATCTTCTTGTTAATGACCATTCTCATCAACTAGCTTCATGCTTTTCCCTTGCTCCTTCAGTCAGCAAGTGGATCAACGTACATTGGATTATATTCTTACTCACTTGTTCAATCAAAAATGGCAGTCATATGCAATTTTTGAGGGGGAGAAGGGCGAATAAACTAAATGTCAGTCATCAAGTGGATCTACTTACCGTTGATTGTACTCTTATTCACTCGTTTAGTCAAAAATGGCAGTCATATGCAATTTTTTAGGGGGAGAAGGGTGAATAAACTAAAAGTGGATCTATTTACCGTTGATTGTATTCTTAATCACTCGTTCAGTCAAAAATGGCAATCTCATATGACATTTTTTAGGGGGAGAAGTGTGAAGAAACTTCTTGTCGATTGATTTTGGGTCTATCAACATCTTCTCACAGGCTGATATTATTAGTGATGAGGGGCTTCCAATTAATGCTTCATGTACACATCATTATGATGATTCCGATTAATCGCAACCATCAGGGGAGAGATATGTGTGCATCAGGGACGCAAAACAGGTTCACGTGATTGGGCTTAATCATTTATTCTGGAGTTGATATCCGTAGAGATGATCAGTGCTTCAACCTATTACTTTGGTGTTATCGTCTCAACTTGTGTTGGGTACATATGTACGTCACGGGCTGATTAATCATAACCATCAGGGGAGAGAAATGTGTACATCAAGGATGCACAACGAGTTCACGTGATCGGGCTTAATGTCTTATGAAACAAATTAAAGATGATTAGTGGTTCAACTTGTTACTTTGGTGTTATCATTTCATGTGTACGTCACGAGCTGATTTGGTATATGTAATATAACTGGAAGCGTTTGGTGAGATGAAGATGTTGATATTATGTTCCCCAAATGGACAATCTTGAAGAAGGTCGAGTCTACAGTCTGTTCTACATTTTCCGCTGTGTGTTAGAAGACTAAAGACGATATGCATTTAACTATCAAAAGACTTCTTCATATTCAGGGCATTCATTAGAAAGGTTGTCAGTTTGGGGGAGAGCACTAATTAGGGGAGAGTGAAAAGTCAGAATTAATCCCTAATTAGATTTGCTCACATTGTTCTCCAGCAAGCAAAGTGATGGCAGCTGAGAAGAGTCAGGAAGCTGAAAGATGCAATGAAGTTGGAAGACCACTCTCGAAACTGTTGCATCAAGTGTTTCACCGTTTATGAAGATCTATGATATAATGTTTCAACCATTGGTTTGAAGAATACTTTCAGCCTGTTCAAGTGTTCAAGAAGTACCATCTGTTAGTACTTCTCCAACAACTCATGAAACTATATCTTTGGTCATTTATCAAGGTGTTGAAGAACAAATTCTTGGAATTCAAGTTCCTAAGATCCAAGGATGAAACACCCGATATCATTATCAAGATCATCAAGCAGTTGCAAGTAAGGCTCAACAAAACTGTTAGAATCATTCGCACTGACAATGGAACTGAGTTTGTTAATCAACAACTCACACAATTCTATGAAAGTATCGGCATCAGTCATTAGAAGAGTATTCCTCGAACTCCTCAACAAAATGGAGTTGTTGAAAGACGGAATCGCACACTAGTTGAAGCCGCCCGCACTATGCTGATATTCTCAAAGACACCAATGTTTCTATGGGCTGAAGCTATTGCTACAGCATGTTATACTCAAAATCCATCTTTGATTCATCCTCTTCACAACAAGACACCTTATGAGCTGGTGCATCTCAAAAGCTTGATCTCTCTTTTCTTCGAGTGTTTGGTGCCCTGTGCTACCCAACTAACGATAGTGAAGACTTAGGGAAGCTTAAAGCTAAGGCTGATATTGGGGTATTCGTCGGTTATGCGCCAGATCGAAAAGGGTACCGAATCTACAACAAAAGAACTCGACAAATCATGGAAACAATCCATGTCACGTTTGATGAGCTGACAGAGCATACGGCTTCAGGACACACCAGTTCTGGACCCTCACATAATCTTTTATCTCCTGGACCAATAAGTTCGGGACTTGTACAGAACCCCAACCATGACACTCCCTATGTTCCTCCTACGTGTGACGAATTAAAGACGTTATTTGATCCTATGTTTGACGAGTTCTTCGAGCTACAACCACCTCATCAACCGGTTCATCCGTCTATTGAACCAAATGTTATGGCTGCAGATGCACCTCATGACACAAATGGTCCATCTACCTCCATCTCTCTGGATCTGGATGCACCAGAATGCAGCAACTCTCAAAATGAATCAAATATTCCATCGTCTTCTGAACGCCAAGGAGTGGCATCTGACTACTCATGGGAAGTCAATCCTTTTGCACCACCTGAGGAAGAACCATTTGAAAATGTTTTTGCACCTGAATCATCCAACGAAGCATCTTCCTTAGAAGAGTCAAACAATACTTTATCGGTTCACTATCCTCAACCTCATGAACATCTCAGAAAATGGACAAATGATCACCCTATTGACAACATCATAGGAAATCCCTCGCGACATGTGTCCACCAGAAAACAACTTGCCACTGATGCCTTGTGGTGCTTCTTCAACTCCGTCTTATCCAAAATTGAACCCAAAGACTTCAAGAATGCTCTTACAAAAGTATCTTGGTTCACCGCGATGCAAGAAGAAATCCACGAGTTTGATCGTCTTGATGTATGGGAATTAGTACCACCACCTGAATGCGCAATGATCATTGCTCTCAAATGGATTTTCAAAGTTAAACTTGATGAGCATGGAGATGTGTTGAAAAACAAGGCTCGATTAGTTGCAAAGGGATATAGTCAACAAGAGGGTATTGACTTTGAAGAATCGTTTGCTCCTGTCACTCGTATCGAGGCCATTAGAATCTTTCTTGCCAATGCTGCCAGCAGTAACATGATTGTTTATCAAATGGATGTTAAAACTGCCTTCTTGAATGGGGACTTAAAAGAAGTAGTATATGTTACTCATCCTGAAGGATTCGTTGATCCTGAATGACCAAATCATGTCTATCGTTTGAAGAAAGCATTATATGGCCTAAAACAAGCACCTAGAGCTTGGTACGATACGTTGTCCAAATTTCTTCTTGCAAATCGATTCACAAAGGGCGTTGTTGATCCAACCTTGTTTACTAGGAAGACTGGAGATCATCTGCTTCATGTTCAAATTTATGTAGATGATATCATCTTGCGTCGTCAGATTCCAATGAATGTGACCTATTTGCTAAAGAAATGAGCTCCATGTTCCAAATGTCTATGATGGGTCAAATGTCATTTTCTTGGGGTTACAAATCTCACAAAATCCAAGTGGCATCTTCATTAATCAAGCCAAATATGCTAATGAAATTTTGAAGAAATTTGGATTTGATTCAAGTGACTCGGTTGACACTCCAATGATTGAAAGATCCAAGATTGATAAAGATCCATCGGGCTTACCTGTTGATCAAACCAAATACAGAAGTATGATTGGATCTCTTATGTACCTCACAGCAAGTAGGCCAGACCTTCTTTTGTCAGTATGCATGTGTGCTAGATATCAATCCAAGCCCACCAAAAAGCACTTGGAAGCTGTCAAGAGAATCTTCAGGTATCTCCAAGGGACCATTCACATGGGTATCTGGTACCCCAAATACAATGCAATGGCTCTTACGGCCTACTCAGATGCTGATCATGCGGGGTGTCAAGATACTCGCAGAAGTACTTCAGGAGGTGCTCAATTCTTGGGTGAGAAACTTGTAAGCTGGGCATCCAAAAAGCAGATGTGCACTTCGATATCATCCACAGAAGCTGAATACATTGCCATGTCCTCGTGCTGTGCTCAAATTTTGTGGATGAGATCGCAGCTATCAGATTATGGGTATGACTTCAACCAAATCCCAATGTATTGTGATAACAAAAGTGCCATTGCCCTGTGTTGCAACAATGTCCAGCACTCCAGAGCCAAACATATTGACATTCGTCATCACTTCATCAGAGAAGAAGTGGAGAAAGGGATAGTGGAACTCTACTTTGTGAGAACAGAGTTTCAGTTGGCTGATATATTCACTAAGGCTCTTTCTCGAGAAAGATTTCAGTTCATTCTTCCTCGTCTTGGGATGAAGAGCCTCACTCCATAAACTCTTAAGTCACTCCAGGAAGAGAATGATGATTGAAGGATTGACTTCACATATCCTTTGTACATAGCTTAAAACAAAAAGAAAATAGAAAAATATAAAACCTATAAAAACCATAAAAATCTGAAAAATCATAAAAAGATACAAAAATATTCTTCTCTCGACATGTCTCTTGTGTAATCAATATTATGTATGTTTCTAGAAATGTCATTCAATAATGACACGGAATCATACATATGCTTGAGCAAGAGTTTTTCGGTTTCAAATAAAGTTTTTTTCTAAAACATGTCGTTTCTCAAAACACTCTTAGAAATTATGGCTTGCAGTCATTTCAGGCTGTAACCCGGACTTCAAAATTATGGCTTGCTATTACATCAGATAGCAACCCGTTTTTCAAAATGGGGAAAACACGTCGCCAAAAAGACGGTTCTTCCTTTTACCGGGTGATGTTCACCTGGGCATGGATTACTTTATATCCATGTTTCTTCGGAATAATGTACGCTTCAGTGCATTATTTCTTGATAAAGAAGAGAAATCTTCTTTTTATCGCCAAATACTTTCCCTTCTATGATTTTTCCGGAAAGTATTTGAGCAAAACTTGGTGGTACCATGAGACTTTGAGTGAAAATCAAATTGAATCTAAATTTTGATAAATTTTTTTCACTCAATCAATGACGTTAATATTTTATGAAATTATTTCCGTTTTAATATCCGTCATTGATTGAGGGGGAGAGTGATTTCTCAAAATTTTATGTATCATCAAAACTCTCCACTCTTTGTACAAAAACCTTGCAACAAAACGATTTGTGATGGTTATGTGTCAGAATGAGAACATTTTCAAAGAGTTTTCATTAAAACTTCAAATCCTTTGTAAACTCATCAAATCTGAAACATAACAACCTCCCTCACAGATTGAGGGGGAGCAAGAAAAAGGTTCCTTTTATTAGAAAATATTAAAACGAACCGCATTTCTCTCCTAAAAACATCTCCTAACTTATTTAAATCAATTGAGATCCAAAATCTCGAAAGATTTGAAATTTTTGATCGGGGGAGAGAATGTGATTTAAATATGAAATCTGATAATCAAACGTGATCTTTTGGACACAATAATAGGCTCCCACATATGTGCTAAACTCCTTCGAATATCGATGCACATATTGAGGGGGAGCAAAAGGTGTTTGTGGAAGTAATACCAAAGACCGACCAGTTATCTTTATGCACGGAGTTATAAGGATGGTTAAGGTTAGGTATGAGTTCCCATGATCCACCAGAACCAGAAGGATCTTCCCAGGGACAATCCTCTAGATAGATTAGAAGTCCTTAGTAATGATTAAAAAAAAGGAGAAAAGTGAGATAGGGAAGAGTGCCAACTGAGATAGAGCTAGGACTGGATTAAACCCAACAAGGTTCTAGTGATGAAGTCTCGGTAAGCATTGAAGGGGTTGAAGAATGAAAAAGAAATGAAATGAGAAAGGGTGAAAAGAAATAGCCCTCCATATATTCAACCTTAGGGCAGAAACCGGGTTCAACTTCATATGCTACTAGTGGCTACTAAGGTAACACTGGTATTGAAGACAAGACGTCATGGACCCAGTGACGCACTGCACATAACTTCCCAACCACTCAAGTTCTCTTTAAAGAGCTTGTTTTATTCTCACGGGGAACCCTGTGCAATGTATCGACTGCTCATTACGAGCTATGTTGATACCTAAAACAGGAGACGCCTCCCCAGTCTCCAGGAGCGGATCAAAACGCACTATTGAGTCTAGAGCCATGAGATCATCCATAAATCTCGTTAGGACACACTTCCAAATATGCTTATTGTTTCACACAATGTGGAAAATAAGATAAATATTTAGAGTCCTACGCATTATCCTTGTGGTATTGCCAGAACATCCGAGTGATAAGCAATTATTCACAAAGACGATGGAAATCCTTCTAGGGCGAACATCTTTCAAGCTCTTGGTAGGTGACATGTGAGATCCATCTTGGATCAATGATCAAGTGACAACTGGAAAGCAACAATGGTGCGATTCAACTTTGAATCAAACTTGTTCCAGGATATGGATTGACGGATACTTTTGTAAAAACCTTTCAATGTGCTCACAAACTAATTTTTCGAGCACATTGATTGTGTAAAATCTTTCAAACAAAAGTATTTTTGATGGAAATGTGATTCTAAGTATAAAACTCTCGTCGTGTCTCAAAAATGTTTATTATGTGACACGCGAGTGATTTCTATAAATCTATTTCTCATCAATCAGTGAATATTTATTCTCCGATTCACTTTATCGTGCTGTCTGCTTTGAGACGTTCCGGTATGAGAACATGCTAAGTATGAAGATTCCGAAGTGGATTCTTTGGAAAATTCATTACTACAAGCTGAAAATTCCTGTCAAGGAGAGTCTTCTCTTAAAGAGACTCTATCTGATCACAGGTCGGTTTTCACAAAACCGGAGGGTAGTCCATCCTCGCAGAACGAATGACAAAGCCATATTCGTTCTCTATCTTTATTGCTAACTGTTTTATTTCAGGGACACATATAAAGATGGTGTTGATGGTTCCTAATTCCAGCTGAATCGGGTCAATCCATACCTCATGCTCACACATCCTCCTCACTATCAAAGATGATGAGAGACTTTCTACAACGAATGTTGAGAGACTACCAACAACGTTTCCGCAACTCTGATGAAAAGTCTCCTGATCCGCAACTCTGATGTTAAGTCTCCTGATCCAGAAGGGTGTGAGCATGACTGTCCTTAAGTCACTACATCACATGAAGGCGATATTACTATGGATGAGCTTGGAGATTTACTGTGGCTGATGATCTCAAAGAAGCTCAAAGATCACACATTCCAAAGGAACTCCAAATCACATGCTCATTGCTTGAAGTACAAAGTGTGGAATAGTGAAGAATCAGAACCTACGAGCTACTAAGACTAAAGAATGCTTCAAGATCAAAGAGCAAAGAGCTTAAGTTCCAAGGTGACCTCGCTTAGGGGGAGATTGTTAGGAATACAAATATTCCTGTAAAAGTCTCGGTCACCTAATTATTGTAATAGCATTAAGCATAGCTCGTAGTTAGTTTAGTTATTAGTTAGAATTAGTTTAAGTAACATTGTGGAAGAAGGACGGGTCTTTACCCACTATATGCCTGATCCACAGCCCGGGTGTGGGCGTTTTATCTTTTTTTGTTAGGAACTATAAATACCCCTCTCCACATGTGGAGAGGGTTGGACCTTCTCATAATTCTTAATCTAACATATTACTTTCTCTCTCAAGGTTCCAAGTTCTCTATTTTCCTCCTACTTCTCTTAAACCATACGCCACATTAATCTCAAGTTACACCATGTTTGTGACTTAGTTATTATCCTACACAGTTACAACCAAGTTTGAATTCAGTCCAGTGAGTTCGTTATACTCACTGATGAGCTAGTCCCTGAGGACATCAACTCCCTGATGAGATCCTTCAGCCTGAGCTGAACTCATCATCCTGATGAATACCATTCAGTCTGGAGTATCACTCCCTGAAAGAGTGAACTCACTGAACTTCATCAGACACTGAATAACACTTAACCGCTATATGAGTCAGGGTGTTCAGGGACCTGATGGGTGTACACTCCGTACCTCTTGACCCATTGCCAGGTTTGAACTGAACCCTCAAGTGCACTAAATTTTCCAACAATCCTCCCCAAATTTAGTTCACTTCCTTTGCATGAAAATTAAACATTAAACAAAACATATGCATAAACGAAAATATTCAGAGGATTGAATTTCCGTCTTAGTACATTACACGTTCAAATATTCGAGAATCAGGGTGTTCTAAGAATTGAACCCTTCAACCCATTTGAATACCTAAAGATAAAATACACATACATTTTCAAACACTTAAACGCTCCTGACACTATACAAGCCATGTGTCCATATCCAATTCATAAATGTTGTAAAAGCTAAAAGTCCATAGCTTCTTGAAGCGGCAAAATTTCAACATTCACATAGGTGGTTCCTCTTTATTCATGCTCTTGCCAAGCACTTTTTCAAAGAAAATTAACCATTAAGAAGTAATGACTTCGACCTCCTTTCTAGCAGGTTCTGAGCACAGCCTTGGGAAGTTTGTAAAACATGTGCTCCAGTACACTGAATGTTCAGCTTTCCACATTGAACTCAACTCCTAAGTTTCCTCAGGAGGGAGTTGGGTGTCTTAGCATTCAGTGACTAAGTTGGACTTCAAACCCATCCCTTTAGTAGACTTTAAAACCAAGTCTCTAGCCAAGCCCTTCGTCAAGTGATCAGCTAAATTTTTTTGAGATCTAACAAACTCTATAGATACCACCCCATTCATGATAAGCTCATGAATCATGCTATGCCTGACACCTAAGTGTCTAGACTTCCCATTGTACATCTGGCTATAAGCCTTTGCCAATGTAGCAGCACTATCACAACGGATAGAAATAGGTGCTATAGGTTTAGGCCACTGATTCGCCTCAAACAGTCAGATAATTATTGATCAGCCACTTGTGAATGGCCAACTATAATAGTCAAACAATCAAGGCAAATGCTTCCGTGAAATACAGTGTTTTCCCGGGTCGTAATGTCCCAACGAGGTGTGCGATGTTTTATTATAAACAAATATGTGATCAGTGAATGTGAACAGGAAAGGTATAAAGTGTGTGTGTGTGATTTAAACTAGGGTTTTATAACTTAAAATAACTATGGAAAACTAAATTAAAGATTACGTGAAAGCTAGGTATTAAAAACGTACACCAATTTAAAATCAGACGCGACTGCGTACTGAGAAAAAGGTGAGTTTTAAGAAAAATAAACTATAAGGGTTAAAAATGAAAATTCTATAAACTTAAACTTAAAATAAAATTAAACTAAAAATAAAACTATTTTTTAGATTATTATATTATTTATTATTAATTATTTAAATAAAAACTATTTAACTATTTAATTAGAAAATTATAAATACTACTAATTAAACTAAAAACTTATAAAAATATTTTGTAAACCTAAAATAGAACTTGAAGAAAGTATAAAAAATAAAAATAAATGTTTTTGTCTTTTTATAGATTTTCTATTAATTAAAAACTATTTATATTATTTATACTAGTTAAACTATTTTAAATTACAAATAATACTAAAACAACTTAGAAAATTATGAAAAAATTTATAAATCTAATTAACCATCACAGGAATCCTAAAAAATTATAAAAACTTTATTTTATGTATTTTTAAACTAGTTTACTAATTATTATTCTATTTATTATTTAATTACTATTTAAACTATTTAAATTATAAAAACTATTAAATGAACAGTATAAATCACAAGAAAATTTCTAAAATTATCTTATGACTTATAGAAGCTAGGAAAAATATAAAATATAGGTGTTACTATATAAAAACTAATTATGCTAATTAAAACTTATTTATTGATTAATTACTAATAAAACTATTTTTAATTCTAATAAATATCAAATGACAATATAAAAATCTAAGAAAATTATTATAATTACTTTAAACTATTAGGAAATTAATAAAAATATAAAAACACAGATTACTTAATTAAAATCTAAAAATGAAAATTAAAATTAAATTAAATTAAATAGAAACTATCACTTATTTTTATGTTGTCTTTTCTTGATTTTTCTTTTACAAAACTATGTTATACATAAAAACAAGTAACTTTTGTGAAAACAAATATTTTACAACTCAAAAATAAGTTAAATATAAGCTATCAACCCTAACAGTTGACTTATGTTGACTGAGATGGAAAATAAGCTCAAATGAGCTTGTGTGGGACCCACCTTGGTGTTTTCTGGTTCTAATAAGTTATTTGGATTTGTCAAAGCTAAATTTAGCTAAATAAGCTCAGTAGATAAGTTAATAAGCACAATTAAGCTAATCCAAAAACTGAAATGCAACACAGAATGGGACAAAGTTTATGGGCTTATTTAGGTGGGGTCCACAGTGGCATAAGTCAAACAAGTGGTCAATATTTATAGCCTACTAGGAGGGGGGTTGGGAGAACTTAATTGAGACTAATGGGGCCCACTATTAAGCTCAGTATGAGCTTGTGAAGGTGGGTGAGTAGACTGAGTACTCAGATGTACTCAGTGAATGAGACAAACCAAAGGCCTTATGCAGCCTTGCTAAATAAGCTGGAAAATGAATAAAAAGCACTGGACCCTTTTGATGTGTTGCTTGGCTTCCCAAAAAGCCAAAGAACTCAGGGTGGGGTCCACTTTTAAGCCCTGAGTGAGCTTAAGAAAATGGATATAAAGCTGTGCACAGGGGAGCTTTTTGCTCAAAGGGTCAACTTTGAGGCAGCTTATTAATGAGCAAATGAAATCCAAACTAAGATTTTCTTTTTGAAAAATGTTAACTACCCACTAAATAACACAAATCCACAAAGACCTTGGATTTCCAATCTATATTAAACCCTAAGGATCACAAAGAAAATCTGTCCAATTTGTCAGTTTAGACTTTTTGACTTTGTGAAACTTTGAGAGACTTTGACTTTTATGAAATTCTAAACTATATTACTGATTGATTAAGATGTTATAAGTTACAAGAGACCTAAAATGAGCTAAAACTATAACTAATAAGGTAATGGTTTGGTTTGTGGATCACAAATCCCTCACAGTTAACTGTGAGGGGTGATCAAGTGGTTCCTTGACTTTCTAGCTAATGATGGTTGGGTTTTATGATTGTTCTAACTGATTGAGACCTAAAGTGACATATATAGACCAGAACTAACAACAATTGTAAGCTAGAACTAATGGTAACAAGTTAATCCAAACAACCTCTTAATGGCAGATTTCAAGGGAAATCAAAACTTAAGCTTGTACAGATTGAACAAAGACTTAAACTAAATTAAATAAGCTAAAACAAGCATGAATAAACTAAAATAAACACTTAATAAGCTGAGATATAATGAATTACAAAAATGTGATATTATAACTTACAAGTTAATCAAGCATGAAGCTGATGAACCAGAGCCCAAGATCATACCTAACAGCTTCCAAACAAGCTTCTAATACCAGAACACTTCAGATCAAACCCTGCTGAATCCTTCTTCTTGTTCTTCCTTCTATTTTTTATTTTTCTTTATTTAATTTGATTTTCTAGTTTTTTTTCTAAGTAAACTGAATTGTAACTTTTCTAGATGATCTAAGAGCTTATAAAAGCTTTGTCAGAGCTTAAATGAACCTATGAGATCATATAACAATAACAACTAACAACAGACAACTTTTGAGATTTTTGATTAAACTTTGAAAATGCATAAAGTGATATAGTAACTGAAACTTGAAATTAACTTAGAGTAAAGATTGTAATACATGAGAATTAACTAAGACAAGCTGTTTTAATTGAAATTACAACTAATTTAGTGAATTACAATACCTACGATTAAGCTAAACTAAACCTAAACTAATAATCTTTCATCACAGCTTCCCATCTCTTTTGTAGCCCTTTTCTGAGCTTGTGGGACCCACTGGGTTGTTTCCCACCACTTCCTAGCCATTGATCAGGTCTGATTGATCCACACCATTCAAAATGCTTTTTGGCGCCTTTTTTCTATGTTGTCAGATATGTTGCGTGTGAGGGTTTTTAGGGAAGTTTGGAATGTTGTGTGAGGTGGAGGAGAGGTAGGAGAGGAGTGGAGAGCAAGTAGTTGGACAGGTGGGGGTGAGGTGGATGGTGGTATTGAAGCAGTGATGGTGGTTTTGAAGCAGGGGAGTGGGAGGGAAAACGGGGGTAAAAGGGGTGGTTTAGTTTTTAGGGGTGTTGACCGGGGTTTGACTAAAAGGGTGGACTGGGCTTTGTGGATTGGGCTGGAAAAGGGAGTGGGCTGGGGTTAGTTTGTAGGGTTTGTTTGTTTGTATTATTTTTGGTCCGGTTTGGTAATATTAACACAAGGACCAATTATGTAATTTAAGCAAAGATGAAGGGCTGGTTTTGTAAGTTTCCAAAGTTTATCATAAGGACTAAACTTGCCATAAATAAATAGTACAAGGAAATTTTTGATGTTTTTCATATTTTAAATATTCGAGGACTATTTTTGCCAAACTTGCAAAGTTGAGGGGCCTTTTTGCAATTTCTCCAAACTTTTCACCCAAGGACCATTCCTGCAAAAGATTATTAGTACAAGGACCAAAATTGAATTTCTCAAAGTTTTTACATCCCAGGGACCATTTCTGTCAATTTCCAAAGTTGAGGGACTAAACTTGTAATTTTATGAAACTTTGCACCAAAGGACTAAATATGTAACTTTATGATTAAAAAGGACCTTTGGTGATTTTTTCATGTTTTTAGAATTACCAGGGACTAGTTTTGCCAATTTATGAAACTTGAGGGACTGAAACTGCCAATTATGCAAACTTTGTACGTTTTTCATCTGTTTTTGCATATTTTGCATTTGAAACATATAAAACACACCTTTAAGATATTTTAAGTATTTTGATACATATTTGAGTGTTTTTGTATGTTTTGGCAGTTCAGATTAGTATAAAATGATGAGTATTTAGACACTCATCAATCCCCCACACTAAACTATTGCTAGTCCCTAGCAATCTATTTGAGAAAAACTTAATGGATTTGAAAAACTCTTTACCAAAAGCCATCTCTTCTGGAGTAGCCAGGTGTAAGAACTGTGGCACACCTGATAACCGTGTGATTTTGAGCAAACCACCAGCTGTCAACGGATTTGATTAGTCTTTACCAAAAGCCGTTTGCTTCTGGACTAGCCAACTCTTGATGGAATAGTCAACATCTTGGTGAGCTGATTACCAATTATGGATTTTCCACAGCCTTTACCACAAGCCATAATCTTGCGGGCTAGCCAACTCATTAGCTTTTGAGGATAATGGGGAGTTGAGGAACCATGCAATTTTTGGCAAATTGCAAGCCATAAACGGGTTTGAGTTATCTTTACCAAGAACCGTTTGCTCCTGGATTAGCCAATCCTATTGTGGGTTAGACATGGAGGATTGATACCATTTATTGCGTTCTAAGTGAGAAAAAATTTTAAAATTTTGGCTAAAACGGGGGTTCTTGGTGGAACATGTGTTTAAATTCGTTAGAATAACGAATCTCCCCCCACACTTAGAACTGAATATTGTCCTCAATATTCAAAGTACCGGGTGTTAAACCGAACTTAGAACGTAAAAAGATAATATTCCATAGCCTTTATTTATTTAAGATGTATATACATACAATTATTTTTTAGATAAAACTTCTTAAATAGAAGCTATCACTATATGTACATTTTTTTTTATTTATTATATATATATATATATATATATATATATATATATATATATATATATATATATTTTTTTTTTTTTTTTTGAGGATATATATATATACAACATGTGGGGCATCTGCCCCACACTAGGGTGTTACACACGGGTGACAACCTATATACATGCTAATGTTTTTGATTACCGAGTCACTAACTTAACTCGACCCCGAATTCATTTGTCCATGGGGAAGTATGATGTGGAAGAGACAATCTCAATCGGACTTTCATTCAAGATGTTTGGATAAACATTTGAAGCACGTGAAAGTTCCACACCGATGAGACAAGTAACCGGCTCATAATTTATAAATGATAATGCCGGGATCAAAGATAATGTCTTCACTCCCGAAAGAGTGAAGAATAGGATAAGCCACGGGATATATGAAGAAAAGAAAGAAGGTCATGATGAAAATCATGATTAACTCCTCATCTTCAATAGGAGAATTCATTGGTTCATGAATCTCCTCATTTAAGCTCGTTTGATCAAGACATATTATGGGTATGTCTAGATCAAAATAGAAACTATCATACTCCGGTAGAGATATGATATGAGTGAGTTCACAGGAGAACTCCTCAAAGGTGAATGATTCGTATTCGGGATTGATTTGAGTGAGTTCACTGGGGAACTCCTCAAAAGTAAATGATTCATAAACGGGAAGAGAATTATAAGAATGAGAAGTGGTGATACCACTTATCTTCTCTTCCGTTTGATCAAAATGGAACGTTTGCAATTCAGGAATAGAATCATTGATCAAAACCTCACTATCCTTGACGGGGATAGGAGATGAAATAGGCTTTTCATTAAAAGCCTCGATTCTAGAAATGAGAAGATTAGCATTTAATAATGTAAGATGAAGAGATTCGTCTTGGATGATTTCTTCCTCATTCTCTTCTTCTGAGTTGACAAGCTCAGAAGGTAATTCCCCCACATAACTTATGTCTCCACAAGATAAAGAATAGTTCTCATCAGAATCAGAGAACATCTCAGTATGATTATTTGGAAAGACAAGAGGGGGAGGAATATCACACATATGTTCAAGAATTCCCTGTGACTCTCTTGGGATTGAGACAAGGTTCTCAACACTAGACTTTATGAATTCGTCCGATTCCTTTGCAGGAACAGTGTCAAGATGCTCGTCCCCCATGTTCAGAGAGTGAGTGGGAACCTCGGGTGTGATAACATCATACTCAGGGAAATGAGAAGGACTAGCAGTAATGGAGTCTACAAGTTCCATTATTTCTACTGATGGTGATTCAGTTATATTCTTTTCTCCCTGTATATGCATGGAAGAAGTCTCAACTGATGAACTTGATGAGGTATCATCACTTTCATCATCTTCATCGAGAAGAGCAGCATTTTGAAATTTAGTACGTGTTATAGCTGCTTGTTCTAAGACTAGTAATTCTTCCATGCTTCTTTCGTCTCTAGCAGCATGTTTTTCAGCAAGTAATTCCGTGTTAGATTTATCACGAGAATTTTGAGTGAGTGGAGACTGTGGGGGTGTAAATGTGTCAAAACCGGATGTATTAGAACTAGAACAATGTTCAGGTTTATAATACGGTTGACATTTAAAATCATCATGAGGACCCCCACAATATACACAAGAAGAACTTGGTGCATTGTGAAACGACATATTAGCTAACTCCTCCTTAATGTTTTTAAGTTTCTCAAGAACCTCTAGACAAGGATCTTGCTGGTTTTGAGGAGTTGCTTGGTTCATTTGGTACTGTGGAGGTGGGTCTTGAAACGAATAGTCGTAATTGTTACAAGGAAATGGATTCCTTGTTTGACAATCAGAGCTAAAATGTGGACCTCCACAGTACTCACAACAGTAAAACTGTTGAGTCTGGCTTGGTGTATTTTGATACGAAGCATCATTGATATTTAGATAATATGATTCTTGCTCGTATGAATGTGATGGGTAGTTGGAAAAATTTGAGGAGTCGTTGAATGAGTTTTGATTAGGATCATAAGCAAATGAATTACTCGATCCACAAAACAAACAACTCCCGTTTTGGATATCATTACCACATTGTTCACATGTACACCAATGACATGGAAAACCGAAAAGCGGCTCACCACAACCGTCACAAGGAACAAAATCTGGAGGTGGGACAAGTGGTGTGCTCTTAGAGCTAGGAATTTCCACCACTTCCGTTATGGTCTCGGATTTTGGTTCTTGATAAACGTGAAGGTTAGGTAAGTCGTTCTTTTCAGTCACTGCCCTAAGCTCTGTACGTTTTCTTGACAAACTTTTAACCGTAAACCGTGAAAGATCAAGATTGATTTTTGAAGGTTTAGGAGCATTTGGGAGCTCAGGTTTTTGGACAACCGTGGTTTGGACGTATTTAGCACCTCCATCGTCAGAGGAAAGTACAAGGTCCTTTGTCACCTCGGTTTCATGATCTCTTTCCCTCACCGGAGAGGGAATAGGAATCGAAAGTCCATCATAAGCAACATGACATCTCGATATTTTTGACAAGGCCATAAGTTTTTCAACTTCGCTTTTAAAGGCCCTTTGTTTAAAGAAATCGTCATCGAGAGATGCCATTAGAATCAATTATGAGATAAGTAGAAGAAAGTAGAATCAAAGGGTTTTGGGGATGAGAAATGAAGAATCAAATAGGTAGGGATGTAAAGGTGAATATTTTTGGTGTTTTTGAAAATTTTTGTAGTACTAATAAGAAGGAAAATGTTTTTGGTTTTTTGTGTTCGTTGAAAACTGATTTTAAAAAGTTTTCGGGAACTGTTTTTGGTTTTTATATAATAATAATATGAACAAGGATGGATAAATGTACAATGAACGTGTATTCAGGTTCACAAATACGCAAAATCGTTTAGAATAAGCGCACAACCTCCCCGGCAGCGGCGCCAAATTTTGATTCGCCTCAAACAGTCAGATAATTATTGATCAGCCACTTGTGAATGGCCAACTATAATAGTCAAACAATCAAGGCAAATGCTTCCGTGAAATACAGTGTTTTCCCGGGTCGTAATGTCCCAACGAGGTGTGCGATGTTTTATTATAAACGAATATGTGATCAGTGAATGTGAACAGGAAAGGTATAAAGTGTGTGTGTGTGATTTAAACTAGGGTTTTATAACTTAAAATAACTATGGAAAACTAAATTAAAGATTACGTGAAAGCTAGGTATTAAAAACGTACACCAATTTAAAATCAGACGCGACTGCGTACTGAGAAAAAGGTGAGTTTTAAGAAAAATAAACTATAAGGGTTAAAAATGAAAATTCTATAAACTTAAACTTAAAATAAAATTAAACTAAAAATAAAACTATTTTTTAGATTATTATATTATTTATTATTAATTATTTAAATAAAAACTATTTAACTATTTAATTAGAAAATTATAAATACTACTAATTAAACTAAAAACTTATAAAAATATTTTGTAAACCTAAAATAGAACTTGAAGAAAGTATAAAAAATAAAAATAAATGTTTTTGTCTTTTTATAGATTTTCTATTAATTAAAAACTATTTATATTATTTATACTAGTTAAACTATTTTAAATTACAAATAATACTAAAACAACTTAGAAAATTATGAAAAAATTTATAAATCTAATTAACCATCACAGGAATCCTAAAAATTATAAAAACTTTATTTTATGTATTTTTAAACTAGTTTACTAATTATTATTCTATTTATTATTTAATTACTATTTAAACTATTTAAATTATAAAAACTATTAAATGAACAGTATAAATCACAAGAAAATTTCTAAAATTATCTTATGACTTATAGAAGCTAGGAAAAATATAAAATATAGGTGTTACTATATAAAAACTAATTATGCTAATTAAAACTTATTTATTGATTAATTACTAATAAAACTATTTTTAATTCTAATAAATATCAAATGACAATATAAAAATCTAAGAAAATTATTATAATTACTTTAAACTATTAGGAAATTAATAAAAATATAAAAACACAGATTACTTAATTAAAATCTAAAAATGAAAATTAAAATTAAATTAAATTAAATAGAAACTATCACTTATTTTTATGTTGTCTTTTCTTGATTTTTCTTTTACAAAACTATGTTATACATAAAAACAAGTAACTTTTGTGAAAACAAATATTTTACAACTCAAAAATAAGCTAAATATAAGCTATCAACCCTAACAGTTGACTTATGTTGACTGAGATGGAAAATAAGCTCAAATGAGCTTGTGTGGGACCCACCTTGGTGTTTTCTGGTTCTAATAAGTTATTTGGATTTGTCAAAGTTAAATTTAGCTAAATAAGCTCAGTAGATAAGCTAATAAGCACAATTAAGCTAATCCAAAAACTGAAATGCAACACAGAATGGGACAAAGTTTATGGGCTTATTTAGGTGGGGTCCACAGTGGCATAAGTCAAACAAGTGGTCAATATTTATAGCCTACTAGGAGGGGGGTTGGGAGAACTTAATTGAGACTAATGGGGCCCACTATTAAGCTCAGTATGAGCTTGTGAAGGTGGGTGAGTAGACTGAGTACTCAGATGTACTCAGTGAATGAGACAAACCAAAGGCCTTATGCAGCCTTGCTAAATAAGCTGGAAAATGAATAAAAAGCACTGGACCCTTTTGATGTGTTGCTTGGCTTCCCAAAAAGCCAAAGAACTCAGGGTGGGGTCCACTTTTAAGCCCTGAGTGAGCTTAAGAAAATGGATATAAAGCTGTGCACAGGGGAGCTTTTTGCTCAAAGGGTCAACTTTGAGGCAGCTTATTAATGAGCAAATGAAATCCAAACTAAGATTTTCTTTTTGAAAAATGTTAACTACCCACTAAATAACACAAATCCACAAAGACCTTGGATTTCCAATCTATATTAAACCCTAAGGATCACAAAGAAAATCTGTCCAATTTGTCAGTTTAGACTTTTTGACTTTGTGAAACTTTGAGAGACTTTGACTTTTATGAAATTCTAAACTATATTACTGATTGATTAAGATGTTATAAGTTACAAGAGACCTAAAATGAGCTAAAACTATAACTAATAAGGTAATGGTTTGGTTTGTGGATCACAAATCCCTCACAGTTAACTGTGAGGGGTGATCAAGTGGTTCCTTGACTTTCTAGCTAATGATGGTTGGGTTTTATGATTGTTCTAACTGATTGAGACCTAAAGTGACATATATAGACCAGAACTAACAACAATTGTAAGCTAGAACTAATGGTAACAAGTTAATCCAAACAACCTCTTAATGGCAGATTTCAAGGGAAATCAAAACTTAAGCTTGTACAGATTGAACAAAGACTTAAACTAAATTAAATAAGCTAAAACAAGCATGAATAAACTAAAATAAACACTTAATAAGCTGAGATATAATGAATTACAAAAATGTGATATTATAACTTACAAGCTAATCAAGCATGAAGCTGATGAACCAGAGCCCAAGATCATACCTAACAGCTTCCAAACAAGCTTCTAATACCAGAACACTTCAGATCAAACCCTGCTGAATCCTTCTTCTTGTTCTTCCTTCTATTTTTTATTTTTCTTTATTTAATTTGATTTTCTAGTTTTTTTTCTAAGTAAACTGAATTGTAACTTTTCTAGATGATCTAAGAGCTTATAAAAGCTTTGTCAGAGCTTAAATGAACCTATGAGATCATATAACAATAACAACTAACAACAGACAACTTTTGAGATTTTTGATTAAACTTTGAAAATGCATAAAGTGATATAGTAACTGAAACTTGAAATTAACTTAGAGTAAAGATTGTAATACATGAGAATTAACTAAGACAAGCTGTTTTAATTGAAATTACAACTAATTTAGTGAATTACAATACCTACGATTAAGCTAAACTAAACCTAAACTAATAATCTTTCATCACAGCTTCCCATCTCTTTTGTAGCCCTTTTCTGAGCTTGTGGGACCCACTGGGTTGTTTCCCACCACTTCCTAGCCATTGATCAGGTCTGATTGATCCACACCATTCAAAATGCTTTTTGGCGCCTTTTTTCTATGTTGTCAGATATGTTGCGTGTGAGGGTTTTTAGGGAAGTTTGGAATGTTGTGTGAGGTGGAGGAGAGGTAGGAGAGGAGTGGAGAGCAAGTAGTTGCACAGGTGGGGGTGAGGTGGATGGTGGTATTGAAGCAGTGATGGTGGTTTTGAAGCAGGGGAGTGGGAGGGAAAACGGGGGTAAAAGGGGTGGTTTAGTTTTTAGGGGTGTTGACCGGGGTTTGACTAAAAGGGTGGACTGGGCTTTGTGGATTGGGCTGGAAAAGGGAGTGGGCTGGGGTTAGTTTGTAGGGTTTGTTTGTTTGTATTATTTTTGGTCCGGTTTGGTAATATTAACACAAGGACCAATTATGTAATTTAAGCAAAGATGAAGGGCTGGTTTTGTAAGTTTCCAAAGTTTATCATAAGGACTAAACTTGCCATAAATAAATAGTACAAGGACATTTTTGATGTTTTTCATATTTTAAATATCCGAGGACTATTTTTGCCAAACTTGCAAAGTTGAGGGGCCTTTTTGCAATTTCTCCAAACTTTTCACCCAAGGACCATTCCTGCAAAAGATTATTAGTACAAGGACCAAAATTGAATTTCTCAAAGTTTTTACATCCCAGGGACCATTTCTGTCAATTTCCAAAGTTGAGGGACTAAACTTGTAATTTTATGAAACTTTGCACCAAAGGACTAAATATGTAACTTTATGATTAAAAAGGACCTTTGGTGATTTTTTCATGTTTTTAGAATTACCAGGGACTAGTTTTGCCAATTTATGAAACTTGAGGGACTGAAACTGCTAATTATGCAAACTTTGTACGTTTTTCATCTGTTTTTGCATATTTTGCATTTGAAACATATAAAACACACCTTTAAGATATTTTAAGTATTTTGATACATATTTGAGTGTTTTTGTATGTTTTGGCAGTTCAGATTAGTATAAAATGATGAGTATTTAGACACTCATCAGCCACAATGGAATCTCAAGAAGCAAGTTTCTCAACCATTCAGCTTCTTTACCAGCAGCTGCTAAGGCCACAAATTCAGATTCCATTGTTGAACTGGTGATACAAGTTTGTTTCTTGGATGCCCAAGAAATTGCACCTACACCAAGTAGGAATACCCAGCCACTGGTAGACGAATTGTCTTCGGTGTTACTGATCCAACTTGCAACAGTGTATCCTTCCAACACTGAAGGATAACCAGTATATGAAAGACCATAATCCATAGTTCTCTTCAAATACTTCAGTACCCTCTGAATTGCTTGCCAATGCTGAGCACTAGGATTACTAGTATACCTGCTCAGTTTACCCACTGCAAAAGCAATATCAAGCCTTGTACAAGTCATGGCATACATCAGGCAGCCAATCACCCTAGAATACTCAAGTTGAGATACAGATTTGCCAGTATTAAGCATAAGCTTCTCAGTGGTATCCATGGGAGTACTCACTGGAATACAATTAAAGTAATTAAATTTCTTCAGTACCTTCTCAATATAATGAGACTGAGAAATTGATATACCATTACTTTCATGTTTGATCCGTATGCCAAGGATAACATCAGCCTCCCCCATGTCCTTCATGGAGAACCTTGATGACAAAAATTCCTTTGTCAGGTCAACCTGATTTTGGTCAGTACCAAAGATCAACATGTCATCAACATGTAGACAAACGATGACTCCTTTACTAGATTCATCAAATTTGCTATATACACATTTGTCATCATGGTTAAGAACATAACCATTGGATAAAACCACTTCATCAAATTTTTGATGCCATTGTTTAGGTGCCTATTTCAGTCCATATAAAGACTTAATCAGTTTACACACCTTGTTTTCATTGCCAGGCAAGATGAAGCCCTGAGGTTAGTTCATTTAAACCTCCTCATCCAATTCACCATTCAAGAAAGCTGTCTTCACATCCATCTGATGAATAATCAAATTGTGAATTGATGCTAAAGCAATCAACAATCTTATGGTACTGATACGTGCCACAGGGGCATAAGTATCAAAGTAGTCTATCCCTGACTTTTGTTTAAAGGCCTGAATGACTAGTCTAGCCTTGAACTTTTCAATAGTTCCATCTACCTTCATTTTCCTTTTGAAAATCCATTTGCAACCAAGAGGTTTGCAACCTGGTGGTAGATCAACCAACACCCAAGTGTTGTTGCCCATGATGGAGTCAATCTCATCATTTATTGCTTCTTTCTAGAAAGCAACATCCTGGGACTTCATTGCTTCTTCAAATGTTTTGGGATCATCCTCAACAATGAAGCAATAGGAGTATTGGTCAGAGACCTCATTCCTTGTACCTCCAGTTAAATATAATTGAAACTCAGGTCCAAATGACTTTAGATTCCTGATCCTTTTGCTCTTTCTGAGCTCAGGTTGTTGAACCACAACTTCATCAGGGGTCTGAGATGATAATTCATCAGGGACCTCTGATACACTAATGTCATCAGTTCCATTTGGAATCCTTTGACTTGGTCTAGGGACTGATGAGAATCTATTCTCATCAAATAGTGCATCCCTTGATTCAATTATTGAATTAATTGAAACATATTCATTAGGTTCAATAACATAGAACCTGTATGCCTTGGAATGCTCAGCATATCCAACAAAGATGCATTCAATGCCTCTTTCACCCAAAGTTTTTAATTTTGGATATGGGAGTCTTACAACAGCCCTACAACCCCAAACCCTGAGATAATTCAGGTTGGGTTTCTTTTTATTCCAGAATTCATAAGGGGTGACTTTGTTCCTTTTGTTGGGAACCCTATTTAATAAATAGCAAGTTGTTAACATAGCTTCACCCCAGAACCCTTGACTCAGTCCTGAGTAGGACAACATGGAATTAACCATCTCCTTCAGTACCTTGTTTTTCCTTTCAGAGATACTATTTTGTTGAGGAGTATAGGGAGCAGTCATTTCATGGATTATACCAACAGACTAAAAATACAGAGTATCCATGTACTCACCTCCCCTATCAGTCTTGAATCTTTTGGTCAGAGACCCAAGTTGCAATTCAAATTCAGTTTTAAATACTTTGAATCTATCTAATGCTTCATCCTTGGTATGTAACAGATAGACATAACAAAACCTAGAAGCATCATCAATAAATGTCACAAAGTACTTCTTGTTCCCCAAAGAGGGAGTGGCATGCAAATCACACAGGTCACTGTGTATCAGCTCTAAGAGCTCAGTCTCACGTTTTACACCCTGAAAAGGTTTCTTAGTGATTTTGGTCAACATGCAAGTTTTACACTTTTCAGTGTCCATGTCAAATGCTGGGATTAACCCATCCTTAGACATATCTTGCATCCTTTTAAAATGTACATGGCCAAGTCTAGCATGCCACATGGTAGAGTCATTCAGTTTAGAGGTTGACATAAAAGCTGAGTTAACAATGTCAGTGACAATATTAAGCATGAACATTTGATTACACAAATAGCCAAAACCAATAAACACACCATGTTTGGACAATATAAATTTATCAGATTCAATAACTTGTTTATATCCATGATTATTCAAAACACTACTTGAAACCAAGTTCTTCCTTATATCAGGAACATGAATAACATTAAACAAAGTTACAATCTTTCCAGAACTAAAACTAAGATCTACACAACCACGACCATGCACCAAGGCTGTTGACTCATTTCCCATGTGAAGAATAGAACCATCATTCAGTGACTCGTAAGTCTTGAACCATCTTCTATATTTGCACACATGAACAGTTGCTCCAGAGTCAAACCACCATGCAACATCATCATCCTGCACATAGTTAGATTCAGATACATATGTAACATAATAAACCTGAAGAGATTCATTAAACATATTTTGACCTTTCAGTGAGTTGGCAAAACCACCACTCCCTGAACCGCTAGTGCCTGATCCATTGGTTTTACCACCAACCTTAAAACCTTTGCAATCTCTTTTAATGTGACCAGATTTGCCACATTTCCAACAAGTAGGTGTTGCCTTCTTGTTAGGATCAGCCCTTGTGTTATCCTGATGTTTACGTTTGCCTTTGTTGTCATTGTACCTGGTGGAATTGTTATGTTCCACCATATTGACAACAGATGCACCAGTAGCATTGCTACCCTTTGGCTTGTCATTGTCCTACGCCCTGAGAGATTCCTCAATACGCAGATGACTACCCAACTGAAAAAGTGTCAGTTCTTCCTTCTTATGTTTCAAGGTATGCTTGAAATCTTTCCAAGAAGGATGGAGTTTGTCAATGATACAAGAGACTGATATAGCCTCATCCATGTTCATTTTGTGTTGTGTAAACCTTCCAAATATTCCAAGAAGTTCATTGTATTGTTCCATAATTGGTCTTGAATTTGTGAAATTACTTACAAGAAACTTCTTACTTGAAGCATCCTCAGCCATATATTTGGCATCCAAGGAATCCCATAGTTCTTTGGAAGATTCAACATTCTGATAAATGTCAAAGAGAGAATCAGACATACCATTGAGGATTAAACCTCTGCAGACATAATCATCATTCTCCCATTTGCTTCTTTTCCTTATCTGTTCTACAGTAGCATCATCCCATGATATTTAGGAATAGCAGTGCTTAGAACATACACCACATTCATGCTTGACAGCAAGAAGTGCATCTTCTTTTGCCATCTTCTGAAATCAACACCTTCAAACTTTTCCAATTTGGAAAAGTTAGCAGCCATATGCCTCATAGCAGCAGCCATTGATTATCACAGAATAGTTTACTTTGATTGTTGGTGGTTATGAGCCCAAAACAGGGTGAAGATAATCAATAGCCTAACTACGTACCAATTAAGGTTACCGGATATCACTTGGAATCGTGTTATCACTTTCCAAAGTAAACTATTTGACCCTAATGCCTGTGTATCACGAATATCTACTTGGGATAAGACCAAATGTTTGTTATTGAATTAGGCACAAATCAATAACCCTTTGCGTTTAAGTGTTGTGTGTTTTCTGTGTATCCCTCATGCATGATTTGATCTTCCCATTTATAGGTAAGATTACTCAACCCTAGTCAATGGAATTAAGAGTGATTAACGGCCATTAATCCCACTTAATTTGCCTCCATAATAATAGGTATTAGTGGTTACACGACCAATTAAAAGTGGTCATTAATACAGTTATAACTGCAAATTGAATAGGTCAAAGCAGTTACAACCAAGTTTGAATTCAGTCCAGTGAGTTCGTTATACTCACTGATGAGCTAATCCCTGAGGACATCAACTCCCTGATGAGATCCTTCAGCCTGAGCTGAACTCATCATCCTGATGAATACCATTCAGTCCGAAGTATCACTCCCTGAAAGAGTGAACTCACTGAACTTCATCAGACACTGAATAACACTTAACCACTATATGAGTCAGGGTGTTTAGGGACCTGATGGGTATACACTCCGTACCTCCTGACCCATTGCCAGGTTTGAAGTGAACCCTCAAGTGAACTAAATTTTCCAACATTTAATAGGTAACTTAAATATTAGTAATGCTTTGGCTGATTTAGGGGCAAGCATTAGTATTATGCCTTACTCTATGTTCACTAGATTAGGGGTAGGAAAGTTAAAACCTATTAAAATGGGCATCGAAATGGCCGATAAGTCTATGCAAACCCCATTGGGGGTTGTTGAAAATGTTTTGGTAAAAATTGATAAATTTATCTTTCCGGTAGATTTTATCATTTTAAATATTATTGAAGATAATAAGATTCCAATAATACTAGGAAGACCTATGTTGGCCACAGCACACGCTAAGGTTGATGTGTACGGTAAGAATTTAACCTTAGAAGTTGGAGGGGAGGAAATCACTTTTAACGCTAATATATTAAGAATTACTCCCGAAAAGGGTAGTGTTTGTGTTGTTGATTATGTGCAGGACAAGGACGAATTCGACTTTGAAGAGTTTCTGAAAGGGGATGAAATGCATGAAACTCCTCTTAGCAACAATGACAGCTCCCCCATTGAAAACTTTGATGTTTTCATTGATTTTGAAGAGAATAGTCATGGAATCGAAATGGATAGTGGGGAAGGACATCATGAAATCAACTCTATGGATGTGGTCCTACAAAGAATGGATGAAGAAGGTGCTCTAGCCTTAGCAATGCAGCATAGTTTCCGCGAAGCAGGAATTAGACTACACCATTCCAATCCTTACACATTGCAACTCACATGCAAAATAGGTTTTGTCGATTTTCATCCTTTCATTAATATTTGCTCCCTCATTAACCTCATGTCTAAAGGAAGTTATAATAAAATATGTAAAAGGGAGCTTGAACATCTAGGAAATAACTTCCTCGGCGAAGTCAAAAATGTTAGTGTATTTGTGGGTACCTATACCTTTTTGGTCGATTTTATGATCTTTGATGATGTAACTGAATTTGTGGAATGTGGTTTAGAAGAAATAATTCAAGGAAAACCATTCCAAGACTTATCAGAGATTAAGGTAAATACTATCAATGGAGTAGTGTGCTTTCTAATGAAAATGATGTTACTATTTTTAAGATGCCAAGGATGGTAGAAAACTTTAAACATTGGAATAGAAAGCAGTTAAGTAAATCCAAGCCCCTCCTCGACATTAGCAATAAAGATAAAGAGAATGGATACAACTATCCATATCAAAAAATTAAAGATTTTTACAAGGGATGTTTGGATCTGGGTGATGCTTACAAAAGGGATGAGCGGGTCATCGATATGCTAGGACGCAAGTACACTAACAAACATGAAATGACCAATGGACACTACTAACGTGGCAGTAAGTCTAACTAAAAGACTCGATAATAAACAAAAGTGCTCTTTCGAGAGACAAACCAAATTATCCTTTTCCTTTTATTTTCCTTTATTTTGTTTGTTTGTTATGCTTTGTATTGATAATTTGCAGTAGGGATGTCAAAAGCACCCGAAACCCGAACCGGTTGGGTCGGGTTCGGGTTCGGGAGCGGGTTGGCGGGTTTGGGTGCGGGTTTTGCTAATACCCGCCCGATTACCCGTACCCGTATCCGTTTACCCGAATCCAAATCCGCTTTATTAGTATTCTAATTAATTAGAGTATATATATATATATATATATATATATATATATAAATTAAATTTCTTTCATTATAATTTTTATATTAAATATCTCTATTATCTAACACATTTAGATATTGTACATGAATCATTCGAAAGTGTTAACCGCTTTATACAATATTCATATTCTTTAACTATAAAACAAATATAATATATTATGGTGTGTTGTTTTGTTATGTCGATGGGTTTTAGTGTGACTTTATTTTCATATCTTCCATTTTGTTCATCGAATATTCGGTTGCGGATGCCCGATACTTGCGGGGAAACTCGAAAAACCGATGGGTAATATTAACCGGGTACCCAATGGGTAATGGGGCGGGTACGGGTCTGGGTACTATAAATGGGTCTGGGTACTATAAACGGGTTCGGGATCGGGTACACTAGAACCCGACCCAAACCCGACCTGTTGCCATCCCTAATTTGCAGATCCTAGAGGAAGCTTTGCGTTGGGGAACTAATTTTTGGACTTTTGCACCAAGAAAAATCCCCCAGGACTTAGCTACGGCGTAGCTCCTACCATGACTACGTCGTAGCAACCCCCAGGTGTCATTCTGGAAATTTTTAGCAACTACAGCGTAGCAACCCATTTCAGCTACGCCGTAGCTACCTTCTGAACCTTAAAAGCTTATTATTTTTTACAAATCATTACTTAAACTTTTATTAGTTTTTAAATGAACTTTGTGGGTCTGTTCCCTGTAAACCCTCACGAGACTTCACTCGTCCACTTGGGACACCAAGTGGTTTAAAAGGCTTGTTGCATACGCTAAATTCAACCGTGATTCCTACGGAACTGAGTTAGGTTTTTATTTTTATTTTTCTTTTTTAGGTTTTATGCTTTTGGTAGTTGTGTGATTTCAGGGAATTGAAGTTTGCTCATTAGGCAAAGAGAAGGCACGTTTTTCAACATGATCCTTCTATCTTTTTCAAGAGCAAATTTCAGGGAAGTTCTCGTTCTAATTCTACCTTACCTCTGATACGCGGGATTGCGCCCTCGCAACAGGTTTTACCTCTCAAGGGATCTTGAGAAGCTTGCAATCCCCGCCAGGCAGTGTACCTAATCGTTGTAGTATAGTATAGTGACAAGTACCGGGGGATTGATCGTTCAACTCAGGAATAGTGTTCGCTAGGATTAGAAAGTCTACTAAACTAGGTCTAGAGGTGAGGGATGATTCTTTTTGTATTTTTATATTTTATAAAAAGCATGTAAAAATCTCGGGTTTGAAAGAGTGGGCGGAATTAGTTGCTAGCCAACTAACCTAATTAACTAAAGATGCAATCAAAATAAAATAAAATGAAATGAAATAAACTAAGATAAATGTGTGGTGGAAACAATAATAAGAGAAAATGTGTTTATTTAGATTTCATTACTCCCTAGATATCTTTTACCGGTTGATTAGCTTGTTACAATTGCATGGATGACGGGTTATATTCCTTAATACTAGTCGTAGGGTCGTGTACGATATTCCCTAACTCTATAGACTTCTACTTCATTCTAGGTCGAGCCGACTACTAGCTCCTAACGTAGTATCACTAGCAGTTGCCTATGCATTAAATACAACCATTAAATCGTAGTACACCTCCGATTATGTTTCTTAAGACGTTCAAGCAAGTTACCAATTGGAAGTCTGCCAGTTTTCTTAAACCTAACATTGAATTCATTCATCCATAACAATTATAAGCAAACCATCAACCAATAATTAACATCTAGGTTTCATTACATCTAAGCAAACACAATAAAAACCTAGCCTATCATGTTAAAAAGAAGACAAGCATAAGATATAATCAAACAACACATAGACGTATTGAATGATTTGGTAAAGTACTTATCTTCAATTAAGCATGGAGGAATCAAGGGGTTGAAACCCTTGAAAAAGCTGTGAAATTCGTCTAGGGTTTTTACAAATAAAACTCCACCCACAAGAATGAAAATTTGGAAAATTATATATAGATTTTACATCTTGACGGTGTCACGTTTTAGCTTGTGACGTCGTCAACTCGCCGCCAAATTAAGGGTCGTATTGCCTAGATCCAATCTTGACGCCGTCATGTTGAGAATAAGCTCTGGGCCGTCACGTATAAGTTGATCCTGACGGCCTTGGTAACGCCGTCAGGCATATTTGCCTTGAAATAGTTCTGGGCCGTCATGTGTATTCTCCATATCCACCTCTTTTGCCAAGTTTGACGCCGTCACATGCATAGCCTTGACGCCGTCAGGTACTGTTCCCAGCAAGGATTTTGAGACTTTGTCGTTTTCTTCACTTAATCGCTCCAAAAATGTCCAAAATGCTTCCTTTTCCAGATTTCTTCTCAAAAGTACCTAAAATGACAAAAGGAACGATTTATGGCAATAATTGATCAAATAATCACGAATTCGGGCTTAATTGACCCCCTAAAAGTGGTACACTTTTCGCCTCATCAACCTCTTTATATTTATTTTATGTATAAAAGGGACTTTGTACAACTCAAGTGGGGGGGACGGGAGTAGAATTATTTACTTGAACTTTATGTTGCCCCCATTTTTTCTAGTTTATTTTGAAAAATTATGCCAATTTAAAACTTTTGACATGTTTTTTCCGAACCTAACTAGAATAGACCTTAGGCGAGCACATTAACCCTTAATACCATGGTGAGGTTTAGCCTATTTCAGTTTCCCCTGTTTTACCCCAAATCCACCTAAATTATGAATGTGCCGGTAGTTTGTAAACTTTAGAACTTGGCCTTTACATCATTTTGAAACCATAGACGAGTAGTGTATTGAGATTTCTTGATACATTTGGAAGAAACTTTTTAAGAAGGCAATATTTTACGATTATCACCCAAATAACCTTTATGTGTGTGTTTATCGATTAGTCACATTGACTATTCGACCCCCGTGTTAAACCCTTTGTTGCACTCTGATGCGTGGGAATTGCACCAGGCTTTACCTCTCGAGGGATCTCGAGAAGCTTACAACCCCCACCAGGCAGTGTACCTGATCGTTGTAGTATAGTATAGTGACAAGTACCGGGGGATTGATCGTTCAACTCAGGAATAGTGTCGCTAGGATTAGAAAGTCTAAAAACTAAGTCTAGAGGTGAAAGATGATTCTTTTTGTATTTTTATGTTTTATAAAAGCAAATAAAATATCGGGTTTTGAAAGAGTGGTCGGAATTAGTTGTTAAGCAACTAACCCAATAACTAAGATGCAATCAAAATAAAATAACAGAAATGTAAATAAAACTAAATTAAACTATTGGTGTGAGTAATATGTTGGAGAATTGTGTTTACTTAGATTTTCACAACTCCCTAGATATCTTTTACAGGTTAATTACTTGTTATAGTTGCGTGGATGACGGATTGTATTCCTTAATACCATTCATGGGGTGGCGTACTTACTTCCCCATCCTATGAGCGCCTACTTCACTCCTATGTCGAGCGGGCTAAGAAGCTCCTAACATGGGATCACTAGAATTTGTTCATGCATTAAATACAACCAATAAATCCTAGTACACATCGGTTCATGTTTCCTAAGACGTTCAAGCATGTTACACAATGGAGATCTGCCAGTTTTCTTAAGCCTAACATTGAAATCATTCATCCAATACAACCATAAACAAGTAATCAACACATAATTAACATCTAGGTTTCATTAAGTCTAAGCAAACACAAGATAGATCTAGCCTAGCATGTTGAAATCAAGACAAGCAAAAGATATAATCAACCAACACATAGACATATTGATTGAATTAAAAGAAGACTTATCTCAATTGAACATGAAAGGATTCAAGGGGTGAAAACCCTTGAAAATACTGTAAATACGACCTAGGGTTTACAAAGTTCGGCCCTAGTTTTCTCCACACAAGTTCCTCTCTAATGAATGAAAAATAGAAAACTATATATAGATTCTAGGAGGTGACGGCGTCAAGAGTAAATGTCTGACGCCGTCATCTCGCCGCCAAATAAATTCTCGGATTGCCTAGATCTAGGTTTGACGCCGTCACGTGTAATGCTTCTCCAGGCCGTCACATAATTAACTCTTGACGCCCTTCTTCTGACGCCGTCAGGTTTCCACTGGGTCGTCATGGATTTTACTCCTGACGCCGTCACAGATTCCTTCTTGACGCCGTCAGGTACTGTTCTCAGCATGGAAAATTAAGTCTTTGCCGTTTTCTTCACTTTTATGCTCCAAAAACGTCCAAAATGCTTCCTTTTCCAGAATTAACTCCAAAAGTACCTAAAATCAGAAAAGGAACGATTTAGGGCAATATTTGATAAGTTAAATTCAAATTCCGGCTTAAATGACCCCTTAAAAGTGGTTCTTTTTTCGCCTCATCATATACCCTTACACTTGAGATTTGCTTGTCCTCAAGAAAATATGCTTTTATTCTAATCAAAAGACAAGTTAGAGGTCATTTAACACTAATATAAAAGTAATTACAACAAATAATCGTTCCACTAAAGACCAAAGACAAGCACGGAGGTCATACACTAGCACCTCATAAATAGTGTTTAGATACTCACATCTCTCGGGTGTAATAAAGTAAAATCACAATATGGAAACGGAAAATATCTCTCACTACCTGTCATAGCAAATTTGATTACCATAGGCTTGGGAAAGGATCAAACCTCCACCACATGGCGTAAGCACCTAGGATAAACTATCAAAGAGGTCTTTCAAAGGGTTGTAATGTTAGGTATAAGGATATGAATACACGGTTTTGTTGGATATAGGCAATCTTTACTGGTGGCGAGTTAACAATCTTGGTTAATTACATGTACAATATGGCGTTGCTAAGCCAAGACTAGACTCGACTTAAGCTAATAAATGAAAAATAACAAAAACATAAAATAAACATAGAATGAAACGGGATGGTAGTCCGTATGTTTTTCTCTTTTCTTTTTCTATTTTTTTTCTTTTTTTTCTTTTCTTCTCTTTTTTTTCGATTTTTTTTTTTTTTTTTTTTTTTTTTTTTTGCATACACTCTTATCCTACCATCCGAAATAATACATCATAGGGAATGAACATTCCCCTTACACTTGAATCTTTACATACTTTACAATAAACTAATCTAATGACTCGAATTAAGAAAATCAAAACACTTGGAGTACTTTTAAGATTAATGCACTTATGGGGGTAATAAAATGGCGTTGTTCCCCATTACTCCATAACATAAGTACTTTACCCATGAGTCCCAATTGTCCCAAAACAATATGTACAAGGATATGACTCGACTTAGCAACCATGTAATCAATTAGATAATTAACTAAGGGTTTAACAAATAACAATAATGCACTAAAGATGAGTGCATACACGGAAGGCTAAGGCGATTTGGTTGTACATTTAAGTGGGGTGTAACAAATTCTTCCTTTAAGTAAGATGCTTAAAGTTAGAAACGAAAAGATAGGCTCGGAGGGGTGTACTAGGGGTTTCGTGTACTAAAAATGAGTACAACGCTAAGGTGTGGGAAAAATTAATTGACTTAACTAGCCAAGTAATATGACTTAAATGGTCAAGTAATTATGATACGGGTTTAACACAAGGGTGATCCTAATGCCTCTTATCATGTAGTAAATCCTACTACACGAATGTAGTCTCACTAGCGGTCTCGGGATGCATCACTAACGCAAGTTCTAGAATCTAAATGCTACCGGTACACTCATAAGCACTAATAGTAAATGCTTTTCCTATCAAATCTAAAGGCGAACCTCACATATTTGGGTGGAAAATTTTTTCTGAATAGTACGGTTTTGTGCTAGTTATACAACTCCTATCCATGAGACGCTTGCTAAGGCTAAAGCTTCACTCCTAAATGTTGTAAAAAAATTTAAATTTGGCGCTAAAATTACACTAACAAGTATTTCTCATAGTTTTATTACACATCTACTATCAAACAAAACAAACTCAAGTTAAAGTGTATCCTATATGGTATCATCATTTTACCCTCCCCTTACACTTAGGATGAACATTGTCCCCAATGTTCAAGTAAAGAATGTAAAAGTGAAATAAGTAAAACGAATGAAATCAAATACTCCCCTGATTCGCTCGGTATGGATAATAAGGTGGCCAGGTTAGATCTTCTTCCAAGAAAATGAACAATCAAAGCTTCCCTTCCAGAATATAAATCATCTTCTTGTCGTACCTAACCTGTTAAATCTGAGAAAACAAATGTAACAACCGTCGTTTTAGCAGGTCAGTTTGACTGATAGTCTTGACTCGGTTGACGGTTGTTTGGTGTGTATTAGGTCTGTGAAGTGATATATGAGTGATATAGGTGAGTTTTAGCACTAAATCCCTTTGTGTAAATGGTTTTATTGTGATTTGAAAAGTTTGGAATTTGGAAAAGTTCATTTTGATCACCTTTGTGGTGTAGAAATGACTTGTGTAGTTTTGGTGTTTTTGTGTTTTTGCGTAACGAGTCTTCGTTCAAGTATTTGAGCATTAGCAAGTTACGAGGAGTTTGTTTTTTTATGTGTTATGCTTATAAAAGAGTGTGAAAATCTATTTTTGGAAACTTTATTTTGAAAATGATAATTTTCCGGTTGGTCGTAAAATGTGAGGTTTATCGCGAAAGACGTCAGGATTAGTTACGGGTATTTATAAAATATGAAAAGTATGAGGTTTTTGGTGTAATAAATTAATTTAAAAAAAATATATAAATATATATATATATATATATATATATATATATATATATATATATATATATATATATATATATATATATATATATATATATATATATATGTAAGGAAAATCGATTAAGGGGGGATAAGGGGAAAAGGAAACCAAATTTGAGTCCAATTAAAACACCTAATGATAAGGATTATCCATAAATAATATATAAACAAACCCCAACACCCCACAAACGTTTTTTTTGAGTTCTTGGTCGTTCATGGGAGGCCAAGGAAGAAGAAAAAATTAGGGTTTATAATTTAGAAGCAATAATCAAGAATCAAGGTAAAATCTTTAACCATTATGTGTAATTAATCAATTATTATTATAATTCATGTAATATTAAGTATGATGGATTAGGGTTTGGGTTAACTTCTGTAAATTAATGTTATTAAACATGTTGGGATCAATTAATGATAATAGTATGATGATTGGTTAAGGGAATTGAGCGTTAAACGCGTTAGATTATGTGTTAGGGTTTGGATAGATTTGTAAGGCTGTAAAGATGTGAGTGTATATAACAGATGGTGATGAGTTAAGTCACGAATTTTAAGTCTAAATTGAAGTATAATGAAAGATCTTTCCAAAAAGTCCAGCCACGATCAATTTTGAGGTCGGGAAGTCGGTCTTTTGATTTTTCTTTGTTAAGGTGTCAAAGCTGTCAAACCGGGACAGATTTTGGGTAAAAGTTTGTGTTTGGCATGTGGTTGTAAAAGTGGTATTTTGACTTGGTCTTCTGGAATAGTTAATTTTTAGTTTATATTAGACTACCACGAAGAGGATTCGCGATAAGAACTTGTGGAAGTAATTATTAAAAATCAAAACTTTTTGGTGTGCGTTCAGTTCCGAATTTGAGTAGTTGTCAAGTTTGAATTTCTTGTGAGTACTTGTGTGTGTTATTGGTCCATGGCCTTCTGGGATTAGCTTCTATGCTTATGAGAGACCATGGTAAATGTTTGGTGTGAGTTGTTGAGCTTTATTTGTCGTGATTTCATGTGAGTGAATGTACTCAAAAATTCTGCGTTTTCTGAGTTTTAGAGTGCAAGGGATTTAGTGAGTGTTAGGTTATGGTGGTGGTTAGTATGGTGTCTAGGAGATTCATGGTGGGTCATATGAGTCTTAGACATCCATCATATGAGTATTACATGGGTTGTAGCTTTTAGCTTGACCTTGTGTAATGTGGATTATTTTTGTGTATTATAGATTGTGTATTGTTTTGTGGAGCTGCGGAGTTTAAGGTGAGTTCATAGTCCCATATTTTTACTTTGTTTTAAACTTAGGATGGGAATGATGCTTGTCTTAAATGTTTTGGTTTACTGTGATTATGTGTGTGATATTAAAGAGCTTGGACTAATAATGTTATTGTATGTATGCTATGTGTGATTATTTGCTTGCGTGGATGTTTTGGGATTCAATTAGGATAGCGACCTAATTGATGATATATTTTTGGGATTCAATTGGGAGGGTGCTTACCCTGTTGCTCGCGCATGCGACCTAATTGATGATATATTGATGGGTACTACTTTGGATCGGTGGGCACGTTCCGCCCAATGGGTGCCTTATGAGTGTTGTTGCCTTTATGTGTGGATATTAACTTGCAAATGCATGTAGCAATATGATAACTATAATTTATTTGTCCAGCTATATTTTGTAATCACAGTAAATTCGGTTGCCTTGTGTGTTGAGTCTTAAACCTATGAATCTCACCAACATTATGTTGATGTTTTAAGCATCATTTTCAGGTGAGCTTTCTAAGGATAAGATAGAAGGATGTGGATAGACGAGACCTTAGTTGCATTGGAAGTGGTTTATCATCTATGTTTGGGTTTATGTTTTGTTTTGGTTATTTTATTGTGGGGTATTGTTACAACACTTTGTGTTTGTACATTGCTCTATTTATGTGCATGTAGTTGTTCTCTATGTTGACACCAGGTGTTGTGATGATATCCATGAAGTTACACCCGCGCGTTTCCGCCGTGGCGGGGTGTGACAGATTGGTATCAGAGCCTTGGTTATAGAGAATTAGGTGGTTTAACCTAGACTATAACTTAGGAGTCCCTCATATAGTTGCATTTAGGATCTATGTTTAAGTATAGTATTTTATATGTCTATTTTCCTATATTTATGAGATATTTTATTGAGTTTCGGACGTCTATTCTATCCCCTATACGTAGTATTATATATATCGACTTATTATATCGCCTTCCGCATGTAAAATGCTTCGTTGGACTACCATTGTCGCTATCGGATGCGAGAGAAGTGGTCGGATGAAACGGACTAACCGCAGAATCCGAGTTCCCGATAACATGTATCTATGTTCGGACAAGGAGAGGACGTTTATAGGAAAAGTTGGTGGAGAAGAAGTGGAGAGGTTTGGAACCACATGTGGAATTGGAGATGGAGCCATTACCAAATACCATTGGTAGTGTCCTCACTTCACATAGGAAGGAGATGTGGTTTAGTCTAAACCTCGTGATATGTATGCGCTTGTGAATCATGTGGAATTGGAAGAAAATAATAGAGATGGTTTTGCATGTTGTCGACTACCTCAACATGTAGGAAACATGAATGGTTGGTTGAGTAGAGATGAAAGGGAGTTAGGATGGAATGGTGTGGATTCGGATCTAGAGTCCACAGCGAGTAGTAAGTTGAATTGATCTGAGTGGGGAGATAAGTGCGAGAGTGGAGTTGAGCCATTATGCGACGTGTTTTGTTTTGTGTTATGTTTTGAACTTTGTATATTGTCTTTTGCCGTCTGGAGCCATGTTGGAGCGTGATTACTCTTGGATATTGGATCGACCTTATCCAAGTAATTTTGATTATAGAGTTTACGTGATCGTTGGAATTGTTCCATGCGAGATGATTGTTTGCGATGTCTTTAGTTTTTGTTTGCATGTTTGTTTGCATGATGTGTTGTCATAGGAGGGAGTACACTTATGAAAGGGGGAATAGATAATTATGGTGGCCAACATAATTATACATGCGTCACAACACAAGTGGACTTGCAAGTATGATAGCATGGATTGCATAGTGTATTAGGTGCTATGTGGTATATGTGTGTTATCATTGAGATGCGTGGTTTTGGAAGTAAGTATGCGTGTGGAATAGGCTTATAACTATGGTCGCGAACATAATTATAAGGGTATTACACACGTGGACTTGTGACCATTATTGCATTGATTTATGTTTGTTGTTATATGTTGTGGTAGATGGTATGTGATATCATGATCGGTGATGGCTGTATGGTTAGAGAAGTATTCTCTTAACCATTTGGGCAGTCATTATATGTTGGGGTGTGTAGGTGGTACGATTCCATCCTACCTATCATATGTTGATACCTCAAATATCGGTGGGTACTTATGTTGTGGTATTTAAGTTGATTCGTTTGCTAGATGCTCCGTTTGTATACCTGATTCTTTGGTTGGCATTCCTATTCGTACCATGATGGTACATATGCCATATTCTTTCTATTCGACATCGTGATAGGTGTTGGGTAATCGAATTCGTTTTTGTTGGATACTGGTTCGTTTCTTTGGTTATTCCATACATTCATTCCTCGGATGAATGTTATGCTATTCTTCAAGTATTGTTGGTTCGTGACGAGTTGGTGTGGATCTTTGATCCCTCATTTACACACATCAATTGAATTTCGTGACATATTTTGTGACCTGTTAGCATCGGTGTTTTTCCATGATTTTGGTTTGATTGTTGTACTAATGAGTCTTTGCGTTTTTCGCTTGGTTTGCAATGTATTTGCGTGAGTGTTCACTGGTATGAGTTCGTTTGATAATTATTTTGATTACGTGATTCCTCCATGTTTTCCGCATTCGTATAAGAGGTTGAGTTAAAGTCCTTATGGTATTTTAAAATTCGTTTTGGGTATTTCAAGGTCATTTATTGGAAACTAATATTTCTATGTTGAAAATGAAGTGTGAAAAAAAATGGTTATGTTGATGTCTTACATAAAAAGGTTTATATATATTTTATTAAAAAAAATGTATAAGTTTAATATATGTCTTGTGAAAAACGGTGTTCATTTGTTTTTGGAAGGTCGAGTAAGGGAATAAGAACTGTCTATGGTTCTCATTTGCCAAACTTGTTATGTATTTGGTTCATCGAGTGTTTCTTTCGCTGAGTTGCGCTTGTGGATGTTTTATGGGTATGTGCATTTTCTTTGTATGGGTTTTCATGAACATTTTATCCGTGTCTACTTCTATTGGGGGAAAATTTCTCATTGTGTTTTGTAGCTTTGATTTTGATGTTTGTTACTTCGCTAGTCGGTAATTCGTACCCCTTTTGAGTTCGTTGATATACGTTTTAGTTCGACCGGTTTCATGGTTCGCGTGTCGTTTACTTAGGATAGATTGTCGTTTTGATTATCAATTTGTTCGTTGAAGAAGAAGAGGATGTTGCCAAGTCTCCAAGTGAGAAGTTCAGCTTCAAGATGTACGTTCTTCAGGCATCGCGGAGGTAGAAGAAACATATGAGGAACTATGTGATACGTGACTTAGAGTTAGGGAGTAGAACTTGGAGATGATATTGGTATGGAGCAGAAAGTGTTGTTTACACAGATCATAAGAATCTTTAGCATACATTTGACAAGAGGTTAATATATGTTGAAGAGAAGTTGGGTGTGGAATTTCTCAGTGACTACGATTGTCTGATTCACTATTGTCAAAGAAGGGAGGACATCGTGGTAAGAGCGCTGAGCGGGAGTGAATGAGTGAAACTTAGATGTTTGTGAGCAATGATTATGATAATTCAGTTCGGAGTTAGGAGGATGATATTGACAGCCTGGGGAGAGAGGTTCAAGGATGAGAACAGGTAAGAAGAATGATTACTTGGTTTAGACTAGTAAATGGAGAGGAACGAAGATGGAGGAGTGTATTTTGCGGACCGCTAATGATTTTGTGGAGAGGAAGCTTAAGGACATCGATCATGCAAGGTATAAGATACATCCGAGAATGGATAAGACGTATTATTACCTTAGCAAGTGGTGATACGCTTGAAGGTGAGTGTTGATGTCAATGATTATTATGGTGATATTGTGAGGTTAAAAGTATCTCCTTGGAAGGGTGTTGTGCGTTTTGGTAAAAAAGGCAAGCTAGCACCGAGATACGTAAGACCGTTTGAGATTTATGGAAAGGATTGGAATTGAGACAGATCGGTTGAATTTGCCTGAGGAGTGAAGTAGAGTGCATGATACGTTTCACGTATCTAATGGAAAGAAGTGGTTGGCGGATGCTAGTCTGCATGTGTCATTAGATGAATGTAAGGTTGACAAGACTGTTTGTTTTGTCGAGAAACCTGTTGAGATTATGGAATCAAGATGTTAAGAGTTTGAAGTGTGGTGAGATAACGTTGGTAAAGGTATGGTGGGATTCTGAGCGTGGTCCTGAGTTTACTTGGGAACGTGAGGATCCGATGAAATTTAAGTACTCAAATTTTGTTTGCTGAAGTGGTTGGTGAAGTAGATCGTTTGTAGTTGGATTTTAGATCGTGGAAGTTTGATGCGGGGTGTTCATAAATGCTTTGTTTTATGGGTATTTGTTATGTCTGAGTGCGTCTTGCGGTTACCATTCGGGTTTTCATTTGGTTCGAGGGTATCGTACCTACCTGTGAGAAGTCGTTTGGATCATTGGTGTTATTGATCGGTGTAGTGTATCTATTTTCGTGTATCGTTGGAGTATCGGAGTGTTTTCTATCGTGTGAATTCGAGTATTTATTCGGTTCACATTTTTGCGATTCTTTCTCTGTGAGTTTATGGGGTGGTATTTGTCCGCTTAAAAATCCATAAATTCCCTTTTGCTGTTGTGAGTGGTGACTGTAGTAGTTGAAATCTCGGGACGCGATTTCCCTAAGTGGGGGATGATGTAACAACCGTGGTTTTAGCAGGTCAGTTTGACTGATAGTCTTGACTCGGTTGACGGTTGTTTGGTGTGTATTAGGTGTGTGAAGTGATATATGAGTGATATAGGTGACTTTTAGCACTAAATCCCTTTGCGTAAATGGTTTTATTGTGATTTGAAAAGTTTGGAATTTGGAAAAGTTCATTTTGATCACCTTTGTGGTGTAGAAATGACTTGTGTAGTTTTGGTGTTTTTGTGTTTTTGCGTAACGAGTCTTCGTTCAAGTATTTGAGCGTTAGCAAGTTACGAGGTGTTTGTTTTTTATGTGTTATGCTTATAAAAGAGTGTGAAAATCTATTTTTTGAAACTTTATTTTGAAAATGATAATTTTCCGGTTGGTCGTAAAAAGTGAGGTTTATCGCGAAAGACGTCAGGATTAGTTACGGGTATTTATAAAATATGAAAATTATGAGGTTTTTGGTGTAATAAATTAATTTAAAAAAAATATAAAAATATATATATATATATATATGTAAGGAAAATCGATTAAGGGGGGATAAGGGGAAAAAGGAAACCAAATTTGAGTCCAATTAAAACACCTAATGATAAGGATTATCCATAAATAATATATAAACAAACCCCAACACCCCACAAACGTTTTTTTTGAGTTCTTGGTCGTTCACGGGAGGCCAAAGAAGAAGAAGAAATTAGGGTTTATAATTTGGAAGCAATAATCAAGAATCAAGGTAAAATCTTTAACCATTATGTGTAATTAATCAATTATTATTATAATTCATGTAATATTAAGTATGATGGATTAGGGTTTGGGTTAACTTTTGTAAATTAATGTTATTAAACATGTTGGGATCAATTAATGATAATAGTATGATGATTGGTTAAGGGAATTGAGCGTTAAACGCGTTAGATTATGTGTTAGGGTTTGGACAGATTTGTAAGGCTGTAAATATGTGAGTGTATATAACAGATGGTGATGAGTTAAGTCACGAATTTTAAGTCTAAATTGAAGTATAATTAAAGAGCTTTCCAAAAAGTCCAGCCACGATCAATTTTGAGGTCGGGAAGTCGGTCTTTTGATTTTTCTTTGTTAAGGTGTCAAAGCTGTCAAACCGGGACAGATTTTGGGTAAAAGTTTGTGTTTGGCATGTGGTTGTAAAAGTGGTATTTTGACTTGGTCTTCTATAATAGTTAAGTTTTAGGTTATATTAGACTACCACAAAGAGGATTCGCGATAAAAACTTGTGGAAGTAATTATTAAAAATCAAAACTTTTTGGTGTGCGTTCAGATCCGAATTTGAGTAGTTGTCAAGTTTGAATTTCTTGTTTGTACTTGTGTGTGTTATTGGTCCATGTCCTTCTGGGATTAGCTTCTATGCTTATGAGAGACCATGGTAAATTTTTGGTGTGAGTTGTTGAGCTTTATTTGTCGTGATTTCATGTGAGTGAATGTACTCAAAAATTCTGCGTTTTCTGAGTTTTAGAGTGCAAGGGATTTAGTGAGTGTTAGGTTATGGTGGTGGTTAGTATGGTGTCTAGGATATCCATGGTGGGTCATATGAGTCTTAGACATCCATCATATGAGTATTACATGGGTTGTAGCTTTTAGCTTGACCTTGTGTAATGTGGATTATTTTTGTGTATTATAGATTGTGTATTGTTTTGTGGAGCTGCGGAGTTTAAGGTGAGTTCATAGTCCCATATTTTTACTTTGTTTTAAACTTGGGATGGGAATGATGCTTGTCTTAAATATTTTGGTTTACTGTGATTATGTGTGTGATATTAAAGAGCTTGGACTTATAATGTTATTGTATGTATGCTATGTGTGATTATTTGCTTGCGTGGATGTTTTGGGATTCAATTAGGATAGCGACCTAATTGATGATATATTTTTGGGATTCAATTGGGAGGGTGCTTACCCTGTTGCTCGCGCATGCGACCTAATTGATGATATATTGATGGGTACTACTTTGGATCGGTGGGCACGTTCCGCCCAATGGTTGCCTTATGAGTGTTGTTGCTTTTATGTGTGGATATTAACTTGCAAATGCATGTAGCAATATGATAACTATAATTTATTTGTCCAGCTATATTTTGTAATCACAGTAAATTCGGTTGCCTTGTGTGTTGAGTCTTAAACCTATGAATCTCACCAACATTATGTTGACGTTTTAAGCATCATTTTCAGGTGAGCTTTCTAAGGATAAGATAGAAGGATGTGGATAGACGAGACCTTAGTTGCATTGGAAGTGGTTTATCATCTATGTTTGGGTTTATGTTTTGTTTTGGTTATTTTATTGTGGGGTATTGTTACAACACTTTGTGTTTGTACATTGCTCTATTTATGTGCATGTAGTTGTTCTCTATGTTGACACCAGGTGTTGTGATGATATCCATGAAGTTACACCCACGCGTTTCCGCCGTGGCAGGGTGTGACAACAAACAAGCAACCTCGCATAAAATCGGCGGCTATCTGTGTATGCTAACAAATCCTAGAAAACAAAGTAAGTGATGAGGCGAAAAATGAACCACTTTTAAGGGGTCATTTTAGCCGGAATTTGAATTTATCTTATCAAATATTGCCCTAAATCGTTCCTTTTATGATTTTAGGTACTTTTGGAGTGAATTCTGGAAAAGGAAGCATTTTGGACGTTTTTGGAGCATAAAAGTGAAGAAAACGACAAAGACTTAATTTTCCATTCTGAGAACAGTACCTGACAGCGTCAAGAAGGAATCTGTGACGGCGTCAGGAGTAAAATCCATGACGACCCAGTGGAAACCTGACAGCGTCAGAAGAAGGGCGTCAAAAGTTAATTATGTGACGGCCTGGAGAAGCATTACACGTGACGGCGTCAAACCCAGATCTAGGCAATCCGAGAATTTATTTGGCGACGAGATAACGGCATCATACATTTACTCTTGACGCCGTCACCTCCTAGAATCTATATATACTTTTCTATTTTTCATTCATTAAGAGGAACTTGTGTGGAGAAAACTTGGGCCGAACTTTGTAAACCCTAGGTCGTATTTTACAGTATTTTCAAGGGTTTTCACCCCTTGAATCCTTTCATGTTCAATTGAGATAAGTCTTCTCTTAATTCAATCAATATGTCTATGTGTTGGTTGATTATATCTTTTGCTTGTCTTGATTTCAACATGCTAGGCTAGATCTATGTTGTGTTTGCTTAGACTTAATGAAACCTAGATGTTAATTATGTGTTGATTACTTGTTTATGGTTGTATTGGATGAATGATTTCAATGTTAGGCTTAAGAAAACTGGCAGATCTCCATTGTGTAACATGCTTGAACGTCTTAGGAAACATGAACCGATGTGTACTATGTTTTATTGGTTGTATTTAATGCATGAGCAAATTCTAGTGATCCCATGTTAGGAGCTTCTTAGCCGGCTCGACATAGGAGTGAAGTAGGCGCTCATAGGATTGGGGAAGTAAGTACGCCACCCCATGAATGGTATTAAGGAATACAATCCGTCATCCACGCAACTATAACAAGTAATTAAACTGTAAAATATATCTAGGGAGTAGTGAAAATCTAAGTAAACACAATTCTCCAACATATTACTCACACAAATAGTTTAATTTAGTTTTATTTACATTTCTGTTATTTTATTTTGATTGCATCTTAGTTATTGGGTTAGTTGCTTAACAACTAATTCCGCCCACTCTCTCAAAACCCGATATTTTATTTGCTTTTATAAAACATAAAAAATACAAAAAGAATCATCTTTCACCTCTAGACTTAGTTTTTAGACTTTCTAATCCTAGCGACACTATTCCTGATTTGAACGATCAATCCCCCGGTACTTGTCACTATACTATACTACAACGATCAGGTACACTGCCTGGTGGGGGTTGTAAGCTTTTCGAGATCCCTCGAGAGGTAAAGCCTGGTGCAATTCCCACGCATCAAGTTTTTGGCGCCGCAGCCCGGGGATTAGTTATTGTCTAGGTTAGGATTTCTTTTTATTAAGTCTACTTGCTAGATTCCTTTCTAGTAAGATTTTATTTTTATTTTTAGGTTTTCTTTAGTCTATCTTATTTCTTCGTGTCTTTGTTCATAACCTTTACCATCCGACATCATGGAAGGTGGTAACATCTTTGAACCCATCAACATACCACAACAAGACCACCCACAAAACCCACCTCTTAGGCCCCGAACCCTAGGAGAGTATTCCAGACCTAGCCACCAAGGCTATCGAAACACTATTGAGCTCACCGGAGCCAATGTGTTACCCTTGCAATCCGACACTAGAGAGTCAACCCGATTACGCCTATTCCAATTCTCTCTACGTGATCAAGCTAGTCAATGGCTTGAACGTTTCCCCGCGGGATCCATTACCTCTTAGGATGATCTCACCACTCATTTCTTTGCCCAATTCTTTCCACCAGGGAAAACTGCGACGCTTAGAAATGACATCTTAATGTTTGAACAACATCAGGGAGAAACTTTTTATGAAGCGTGGGCTCGTTTCAAGGATCTACTCCACAAAGTCCCTCATCATGGTATAAATCTTTGGTTATTAGTTCAGATCTTCTATGACCATGTCGATTATCACACTAAACGTACCATCGATAGAGCCGCAGGAGGTAGATTGCATGATAAAAACGCCGAGGAGTCTTGGGCAATTATTGAAGAGCTTGCCGCCGATAATCATGAGTTATGGGAGTTTAATCACACTATAAAAGCGGCCATCAATGCGATCTCGACGCCTGGAAGGACTAATCAGATCTCTGATGAACTCCTTTACAAACTTGAGGCAAAAGTTGACTACTTTGAGGAAAGGCAAAAGAGACCCTTAAGTCTTAGACGGGCTACTGTCAATTCTGTCTCGAAAATGGCTTCAACACCATTATCAGAGTCGCCCTCTAGAGAGAATGTTGAGACTTTTCAAAACTATGCCCCACCCTACTCTCCTCCTAAGAAACTTAGCCCGGAATTTGAAGCCAGAATGAGGGAATATATGGCAACCCATGCTGAGCAGCTTGCTAGATTCGAAGAAGCAGTTTATAAACAGAAAGAGGAGATGCAAGAGAAAATGAATGAGATGATGAGACTAATGGAGGAGTACGCCAACCAGAAAACCCCTGAAAGGATGTTACTAAGGAAAGAAAGCATCATCCCCACTACCCGGTTTGTTAATTCCATCTCAATTGTCCACTCGGATAATGAGAAAATAGAAACCCCTAGTGAACAAACCACAGAAGAACCGCCAAAATCCCAATCCTTAAGTTACTACCTGAAACATGATATAAACGAAAGCACTATAACAAATTGGATAAAGGGTGACGGGCGTAACCAATATTCTAAACAGAGTTCAGAGAAGGAGGAGAAAATAAATGATGAGTATGATACCTTACCTGGGGGACCGATATTCAAGAAACTATTGGTACAAAAAGTGGCCACTAAGCAGATGGCGTGTGGGAACTTTGAGATACCGGTCAGTATCGGGAAGTTGAAATATCTAAACGCTTTCGCCGACCAAGGATCGGAAGTAAATCTTATGCCCCTAAATATCTACACCCAACTAATGTCAAAAATACCAGCCTCCACTCGTGTTAGACTATCATTCGCTGGACACTCCTACGTGTATCCCCTGGGGATCGCAGAAGATGTGTTGGTTAATGTCGCAGGATTCATGTATCCCGTTGATTTCATGATCATCGATGATAAGGGAGGTGAATGCATGCTAATAATCCTCGGGGCACCATTCCTTACCACCGCAAGAGCTGTTATTAAGTATGAAGGTAGGAAAATTGAGCTTAAATCAGGAAAAAGAAAGATTAACTTTCCCATGACCCCGCGATTTGCACGAGAGAGTTTGATGGGGAGAAAGCTTAAAGACAACATTGACACATCACCTATTCATGTTCAGGAGAAGATACTTGCATGGGAAGCAAGAGTCAAAAGCTACCGAGAAAGTAAGCATGAAGGGAGCAAAAGCAAAGGCAAAAGCAAAAGCATCAACGTTCATGTCGAGCTTGAACATAGTCAACCAACGATGAACCATATGCCATTCGAGGAAGGAAACTCAGTGCTCTTAAGACACTTGGAGATAACAATACCTCCTGATAAACCAAGTCCCTGGTGGTATGGACCTTTCACAATCAAAAGCATAAGCCGAGAAGGGATAGCTACCTTGAGCAGTCAATTCGGGGGAGAGAAGATTGCGAGTATCGATCGGTTAAGACATTACTGCTACGATAGTGAGGATCATAACTATATGGGATACGTCATCTCAAGAGATGAGGTTACGTAGTAACCCATGACCTTGAGTCTAGCTACAAGACTCGTAAATAAAGAAAAGCGCTTCTAGGGAGGCAACCCATGATTTGTGTGATTTTTAATTGTTTGATTGTTATTTGTTTCCGTATGCATGCTTTAATTTTTATTGTTGGTAGATCATGTTTCATACTAAAATGGTGAAAATACTTTACTTTGTTGTTTAGCCTAGTCTTAACTTCACCCAAAGGTATTTTTGCAAAAGATAAGTGTAAGGGGAAACCCCAAATATGTTTATTAAGAAACAAACTCGATCATGATTCTCCACAATAATAAATGAACATGTATATTCGTATTTGTTAGAGTAAAATGCTTGTATCGAGTCATAATGATGTTTTGTAGGAATTTCCAGGAAGTAGGACAAAGTTCTTCCAGAAATTTTCCGGAAACTTAACATAAGGATTTCTGCAGATCACTTCTGACGGCGTCACGAGTTCACTCTTGACGGCGTCACGTGTAAAATTCTAGAAATTTTGCTAAATTTGTTTCTCTAACGGAGTCTCTAAGTTTTTGTTAAATCTTCAGTTTTATAATCTCCAGGAAATCTGCAAACATCATTCTACAAGCATTATATCTTACTTTATTTTCTAGGATTTGTTAGCATATATAGATTGCCGCCGATTTTATGCGATGTTGCTTGTTTGTTTTCTCAGATTTAACAGGTTAGATACGACAAGAAGATGATTTATATTCTGGAAGGGAAGCTTTGATTGTTCATTTTCTTGGAAGAAGATCTAACCTGGCCACCTTATTATCCATACCGAGCGAATCAGGGGAGTATTTGATTTCATTCGTTTTACTTATTTCACTTTTACATTCTTTACTTGAACATTGGGGACAATGTTCATCTTAAGTGTAAGGGGAGGGTAAAAAGATGATACCATATAGGATACACTTTCGCTTGAGTTTGTTTTGTTTGATAGTAGATGTGTAATAAAACTATGAGAAATACTTGTTAGTGTAATTTTAGCGCCAAATTTAAATTTTTTTACAACATTTAGGAGTGAAGCTTTAGCCTTAGCAAGCGTCTCATGGATAGGAGTTGTATAAGTAGCACAAAACCGTACTATTCAGAAAAATTTTCCACCCAAATATGTGAGGTTCGCCGTTAGATTTGATAGGAAAAGCATTTACTATTAGTGCTTATGAGTGTACCGGTAGCATTTAGATTCTAGAACTTGCGTTAGTGATGCATCCCGAGACCGCTAGTGAGACTACATTCGTGTAGTAGGATTTACTACATGATAAGAGGCATTAGGATCACCGTTGTGTTAAGCCCGTATCATAATTACTTGACCATTTAAGTCATATTACTTGGCTAGTTAAGTCAATTAATTTTTCCCACACCTTAGCGTTGTACTCATTTTTAGTACACGAAACCCCTAGTACACCCCTCCGAGCCTATCTTTTCGTTTCTAACTTTAAGCATCTTACTTAAAGGAATAATTTGTTACACCCCACTTAAATGTACAACCAAATCGCCTTAGCCTTTCGTGTATGCACTCATCTTTAGTGCATTATTGTTATTTGTTAAACCCTTAGTTAATTATCTAATTGATTACATGGTTGCTAAGTCGAGTCATATCCTTGTACATATTGTTTTGGGACTCATGGGACTCATGGGTAAAGTACTTATGTTATGGAGTAATGGGGAAGAACGCCATTTTATTACCCCGATAAGTGCATTAATCTTAAAAGTACTCCAAGTGTTTTGATTTTCTTAATTCGAGTCATTAGATTAGTTTATTGTAAAGTATGTAAAGATTCAAGTGTAAGGGGAATGTTCATTCCCTATGATGTATTATTTCGGATGGTAGGGTAAGAGTGTATGCAAAAAAAAAAAAAAAAAAAAAAAAAAAAAAAAAATCGAAAAAAAAAAGAAGAAAAAAAAAGAAAAAAAAAGAGAAAAAGAAAAGAGAAAAACATATGGACTACCATCCCGTTTCATTCTATGTTTATTTTATGTTTTTGTTATTTTTCATTTATTAGCTTAAGTCGAGTCTAGTCTTGGCTTAGCAACGCCATATTGTACATGTAATTAACCAAGATTGTTAACTCGCCACCAGTAAAGATTGCTTATATCCAACAAAACCGTGTATTCATATCCTTATACCTAACATTACAACCCTTTGAAAGGCCTCTTTGATAGTTTATCCTAGGTGCTTACGCCATGTGGTGGAGGTTTGATCCTTTCCCAAGCCTATGCTAATCTAATTTGCTATGACAGGTAGTGAGAGATATTTTCCGTTTCCATATTGTGATATTACTTTATTACACCCGAGAGATGTGAGTATCTAAACACTATTTGTGAGGTGCTAGTGTATGACCTCCGTGCTTGTCTTTGGTCTTTAGTGGAACGATTATTTGTTGTACTTACTTTTATATTAGTGTTAAATGACCTCTAACTTGTCTTTTGATTAGAATAAAAGCATATTTGCTTGAGGACAAACAAATCTCAAGTGTAAGGGTATATGATGAGGCGAAAAATGAACCACTTTTAAGAGGTCATTTAAGCCGGAATTTGAATTTATCTTATCAAATATTGCCCTAAATCGTTCCTTTTGTGATTTTAGGTACTTTTGGAGTGAATTCTGGAAAAGGAAGCATTTTGGACGTTTTTGGAGCATAAAAGTGAAGAAAACGGCAAAGACTTAATTTTCCATGCTGAGAACAGTACCTGACGGCGTCAGGAAGGAATCTGTGACGGCGTCAGGAGTAAAATCCATGATGACCCAGTGGAAACCTGACGGCGTCAGAAGAAGGGCATCAAGAGTTAATTATGTGACGGCCTGGAGAAGCATTACACGTGACGGCGTCAAACCCAGATCTAGGCAATCCGAGAATCTATATATACTTTTCTATTTTTCATTCATTAGAGAGGAACTTGTGTGGAGAAAACTAGGGCCGAACTTTGTAAACCCTAGGTCGTATTTTACAGTATTTTCAAGGGTTTTCACCCCTTGAATCCTTTCATGTTCAATTGAGATAAGTCTTCTCTTAATTCAATCAATATTTCTACGTGTTGGTTGATTATATCTTTTGCTTGTCTTGATTTCAACATGCTAGGCTAAATCTATCTTGTGTTTGCTTAGACTTAATGAAACCTAGATGTTAATTATGTGTTGATTACTTGTTTATGTTTGTATTGGATGAATGATTTCAATGTTAGGCTTAAGAAAACAGGCAGATCTCCATTGTGTAACATGCTTGAACGTCTTAGGAAACATGAACCGATGTGTACTAGGTTTTATTGGTTGTATTTAATGCATGAGCAAATTCTAGTGATCCCATGTTAGGAGCTTCTTAGCCGGCTCGACATAGGAGTGAAGTAGGCGCTCATAGGATTGGGGAAGTAAGTACGCCACCCCATGAATGGTATTAAGGAATACAATCCGTCATCCACGCAACTATAACAAGTAATTAAACTGTAAAAGATATCTAGGGAGTAGTGAAAATCTAAGTAAACACAATTCTCCAACATATTACTCACACCAATAGTTTAATTTAGTTTTATTTACATTTCTGTTATTTTATTTTGATTGCATCTTAGTTATTGGGTCAGTTGCTTAACAACTAATTCCGCCCACTCTCTAAAAACCCGATATTTTATTTGCTTTTATAAAACATTAAAAATACAAAAAGAATCATCTTTCACCTCTAGACTTAGTTTTTAGACTTTCTAATCCTAGCGACACTATTCCTGAGTTGAACGATCAATCCCCCGGTACTTGTCACTATACTATACTACAACGATCAGCTACACTGCCTGGTGGGGGTTGTAAGCTTTTCGAGATCCCTCGAGAGGTAAAGCCTGGTGCAATTCCCACGCATCAGTAAGATATAATGCTTGTGGAATGATGTTTGCAGATTTCCTGGAGATTATAAAACTGAAGATTTAACAAAAATTTAGAGACTCCGTTAGAGAAACAAATTTAGCAAAATTTCCAGAATTTTACACGTGACGCCGTCAGAAGTGATCTGCAGAAATCCTTATGTTAAGTTTCCGGAAAATTTCTGGAAAAACTTTTGTCCTACTTCCTGGAAAATCCTGCAAAACATCATTATGACTCGATACAAGCATTTGACTCAAACTATTACTAATATACATGTTCATTTAATATTGTTGTGGTTCATGCTCAATTTCGTTCTTATAAACAAATTTGGATCTCCCTTACACTTATCTTTTCCAAAATACCTTTATATGCAATTAAGACGAAGTTAAAAACAAAATAAAGCATTTTCACAATTTAGTTTGAAACATGAACCACAAACAATAAAAATAAAACATGCATACGGAAGCAAATAACAATCAAACAAATAAAAATCACACAAACAAACAAACAAATAAATAAAAACACACAAACAAACAAACAAACAAACAAATAAAGCTTGGGTTGCCTCCCAATAAGCGCTTGTTTTTGTTCGAGTCACGAGCCTGACTCTACCCTTATTTAACGGAAATAGGGGAGGTTTTCCCTACACTTAGGATTAAGTGCGGGTGAAAGTAGCGATACACACCCTTAGGGTGGAAATATGCCACGTGAGGTGAAGGGGGTGACTGAATGGTTTCCTTCATCCTAAAACTACCCGGATAATATTGGTTGATGGGTGGGTCGGTTCCTCTTTTGTCTCCTAGAAATATATCTAAGGATGGAAAGGTGTGTAAAGATTGAGGTTCTGGTTCATCAACAATAGGAAATTCCCTAGAACTAGGAGTAAGGTTATCACTACAAGTATTCAAACCTATATCCTTAAGTGGTGCTTGGTCCAAGGGTTCTACCTCCATTGGGATTCCTAAAGTTTCTTCTACTTCTTCCGGGTAAGTCACAGGCGGTGTGGGTGCCTCAAATGATGGTAGGACTTGTGGGGTATTTAGCGGGCTTAGATTTTCAACTCTATCCTCAATCTTATCAAGATTACCAATGTGCTCAGCTTGTATTGTGGTGAAATCAAACCACTCCGTGTACCCAGTTATCTCATCTATTTTCTTATCCCCAAACAACCTTCTTGCTTGTTCCCTCAAACTTGCTATCAATTGATCTGTAACAACGCTTGTTGGGTTGTCCATTTTTTTTGGCAAGTTGGGCACAATTCTCTATGGTTTCCCATGCTTCATCAGCACTTAATCCCCAAAGGTCCCCATCTGCGGCATGGTCAATATCCATTTTGGTATAGTGGTCGACACGATGGTAAAATATTTCAATTTGGGACCACAGATCGAAATTATGATGAGGGACTTTTCGGAGTAAATATTTAAAACGAGCCCATGCATCATAGATAGGTTCATCTTCATGTTGTTTAAACATTAAGATGTCATTAGGAGTGGGTGAATTTTGTGGTCGGTAGTATGGTGGATTCGCGTTCTACATAATGGTGAACGGAATAGTCAATGAAAATTACGAACAAACATAAAAAGAAAAAGATAGACTAAAGAAAACCTAGAAATAAAAATAAAATCTTACTAGAAAGGAATCTAGCAAGTAGACCTAATAAAAAGAAATTCTAACCTAGATAATAACTATTCCCCGGGCTGCGGCGCCAAAAACTTGATGCGTGGGAATTGCACCAGGCTTTACCTCTCGAGGGATCTCGAGAAGCTTACAACCCCCACCAGGCAGTGTAGCTGATCGTTGTAGTATAGTATAGTGACAAGTACCGGGGGATTGATCGTTCAACTCAGGAATAGTGTCGCTAGGATTAGAAAGTCTAAAAACTAAGTCTAGAGGTGAAAGATGATTCTTTTTGTATTTTTATGTTTTATAAAAGCAAATGAAATATCGAGTTTTGAGAGAGTGGGCGGAATTAGCTGTTAAGCAACTAACCCAATAACTAAGATGCAATCAAAATAAAATAACAGAAATGTAAATAAAACTAAATTAAACTATTGGTGTGAGTAATATGTTGGAGAATTGTGTTTACTTAGATTTTCACTACTCCCTAGATATCTTTTACAGGTTAATTACTTGTTATAGTTGCGTGGATAACGGATTGTATTCCTTAATACCATTCATGGGGTGGCGTACTTACTTCCCCAATCCTATGAGCGCCTACTTCACTCCTATGTCGAGCCGGCTAAGAAGCTCCTAACATGGGATCACTAGAATTTGCTCATGCATTAAATACAACCAATAAAACCTAGTACACATCGGTTCATGTTTCCTAAGACGTTCAAGCATGTTACACAATGAAGATCTGCCAGTTTTCTTAAGCCTAACATTGAAATCATTCATCCAATAGAACCATAAACAAGTAATCAACACATAATTAACATCTAGGTTTCATTAAGTCTAAGCAAACACAAGATAGATCTAGCCTAGCATGTTGAAATCAAGACAAGCAAAAGATATAATCAACCAACACATAGACATATTGATTGAATTAAGAGAAGACTTATCTCAATTGAACATGAAAGGATTAAAGGGGTGAAAACCCTTGAAAATACTGTAAAATACGACCTAGGGTTTACAAAGTTCGGCCCTAGTTTTCTCCACACAAGTTCCTCTCTAATGAATGAAAAATAGAAAAGTATATATAGATTCTAGGAGGTGACGGCGTCAAGAGTAAATGTCTGACGCCATCATCTAGCCGCCAAATAAATTATCGGATTGCCTAGATCTGGGTTTGACGCCGTCACGTGTAATGCTTCTCCAGGCCGTCACATAATTAACTCTTGACGCCCTTCTTCTGACGCCGTCAGGTTTCCACTGGGTCGTCATGGATTTTACTCCTGTCGCCGTCACAGATTCCTTCTTGACGCCGTCAGGTACTGTTCTCAGCATGGAAAATTAAGTCTTTGCCATTTTCTTCACTTTTATGCTCCAAAAACGTCCAAAATGCTTCCTTTTCCAGAATTCACTCCAAAAGTACCTAAAATCACAAAAGGAACGATTTAGGGCAATATTTGATAAGATAAATTCAAATTCCGGCTTAAATGACCCCTTAAAAGTGGTTCATTTTTCGCCTCATCACACTCACCTTTAGTGCAAGATACCCCTAGATACACCCTTTTGAGCCTATCCTTTCGTTTCTTACCCATATTATTGTTTCGATACACCTATACACCTTAGCCTACCGTGTAGTCTTGGTTTATGGTTGGGAAGTTGCCACTTGTTCTAGTTCTAGGTTCAAGTCAATAGATTCAAGAATCACACCTACATTGAAGACAAATCCTTGAAGATCATGAGAAACCCATTACTGTACATGTATAGTTCATCCCAAGTGGGGGGATATATTTATTTCTTGTATTAGTTATGAAAAAAAATGTGAATTTCCATATGTAGATATGTTATCTTTGGTGCAACCTTGTATAGCACCGTAATATGAGCTTTGAAAGAATTAGTATCGAAGAGGCCACTTCGGTCATATTTGAAGAATGAAGTTGTTGGTTCTTAATCACCAACATGAAGACCAAGTGTGATGCCCATCATGACGTCCGCTAATGGCACACACTTGTTACATGATCCAATTTTTGCGTTTTGAAGCTTGGACTTTGGATGAACAGCAAGTGGTAGCAACTCGGTTATAGGCTAAGACTATTTGCTTTATTTTTCCTTTTACACCATTATTGTGCATCTCATGTCTTATCCTACCCTTTTAGTTGTGAATCATGCTTAGGTGAAGGATTTGAGCAGTCATTGGTGTCTTGCCCGGCGTTCCGGTCATGTACCATTGCCTTTGTCGCTTTTGCCGTAGTATGTTAGTAACAACACTACACCCACAAGCCAATCATATGTGTTCACCCAATGTTGCCTTTAAAAATTGTTTCGACCTTAGCTCTAGTGGTAGAGATTTGTGTAACTGCCAAGCCTATGATAGAATACATTCTATGATTGTGCGTTAAGTGATCACCCCGAAATTAACACTTAGATTAGGAGAGAGAGATGAGTGTTTGTTCTAGTTTCGTGAGGTGTTCGGCTTTGATATATTCTAGCATAGGAAGTTTTTAGACTAATATTTTCCAGTTTCTCAGGAAATATCTTTTTAAAAAATATTCTAATAAGTTCTACTTGAGGGCAAGTAGAGTTCAAGTGGGGGGATATTTGATAACGTCAAATTTACCCATGATTTAAATGTTAATTTCCTCCTTAATTGCTCATCTTTTCTATTCATATGTAGGATATATAATCTTATTTGTTTATATTCTGGTTTCAGGGCAAAGATGAGCAAAAGAACGAAGAAACGCGAAAATGGAAGGACTTAAGTGAAATACATGAAAAATGTGGATTCTGCACTAACTACGGCGTAGAGGTTCATCTACCTACGCCGTAGCAAAGATTTATGAAGACTACGGCGTAGCTCACTCCATGACTACGGCGTAGAGATTTGCTAAAAAGCACTACGGAGTAGCAACTCTCCACCTATGGCGTAGACCCTAATTTGAGGTAGTAAAGAACTCACGAGGCCAAAGAAGAAGTTACGGCGTAGTTACCCTAGCAATTACGCCGTAGAAGCATCCAATGAAGAAACTACGCCCGTAGCACTTGATCAAGCTACGGCGTAGTCCAGATTTACAAAGGCTACGGCGTAGCAACTCAATCAGCTACGCCGTAACAAAGTCGGGCCTATAAATACCAGCCCTAATTCCGAGTTTATTCATTCACTTTTCACCACATTGAAGTTGGGAGAAACTCAGGGAGCAAGAGTAACGAAGTTCTAGCCACATAGAAGTCATTTCCAAGGGAGGATTCACACACCAATCATAAGTTTATCGTTTCCTTTGTCTTGTATTCGATTCATGTTTACATTTGTATTAATTCAACATTGTTTTACTGCAATTATGAATATGAGTGGCTAAACACCTCTTGGTGTTAGCCTAGTTATGAAATTGTTGTTATGATTTAGTTTTCTACGCATCTATTGTCTATTGTTTGTATACTTTCATGGAAAGTCTTAGGACACTCTAGTTCCGGTAGTGTTGAGCATTGGTAGTTCCTTGGAGGCTTGGGGAATTAACCCTAGGAACCAAGCAGATAGGGATGTGACTTGGTGATAGAAATATCACCATATATGTGTGAATTAACCCTAGGACCACCTACCGATGCGATACGCTTAAAGGAGTTAAAGGGGTGTAAGATCTGACCATGCCGCATCCAGCTAGATTTGTCCATGTTAGTAGAGGTACTTAATGACTCTTACATCTTCGTAGGTTCACGCCGCCCGATGAACCTTCGGCTTTACAATAGTCGGGGATAGGACAAGGTGTAAGATAAATTTAGGTGATTTAACCCTCTGATCCTGAATGAATATAACCCCCAGACGATATGATAGGATGCACTTATAGAAAACTAATCATAATAATAACTAGAGTAGTAATTAGGTTAGCACTATCTCTCTTTATTGACTTCCTTCTATTTACTTATTTGCTTTGTCATTTACATTTCCTAGTTAATCAATCTTTTCAATCATAAAACCCCTTTTACACGTGACACTAAACTTAGATAAACTCCACACTTATAGCTCTTGGGACGACCTCGGCTTTACCATCTAGCTATACCTCACACAACCGGGTACACTGCCCGATAGTGCATTAGGTAAACCTTAGGTAAACGAGACACTTTATAAATATTAAAACTTGGTCGGTAAAACCTTCATCATGTACACTCCGTAGCTCCAAACCCATTACCAGGTGTGAATTGATCCCTCAAGTGCATTAAATTTTCCAACATTAATATGGATGGGTTTTAATGGAGGGTTGTACATTGTGCTTAAATGCTTGTAATTTTTTGTGTAGGGGTGTTTTTAATAGCATTAATGTATAATTCATAGAAAAGTGGTCGTTCATTCCACGCTATTTTTTGTTGTACACCATGTTTTGGTTGTTGTAATTATGAAAATTTGTTGCTTTAAAGTGTTGTAAACCATGCATCATTATTTGTAAATCTGAAAATTTTGGAGAGAGAGTGCTTCCTCCATTATATGTAGTATAGATAACTCGCAAAAAATGAAATGTTAGGGACATATCTCGCACATATTTTTTTGACGGACATTTCTTGCAATTTTCGAAAAATTTAAAGACATTTTTTAGGGTTTACTCTTTTGTTTTTTTTACACTTCTCACAAATATTTGGTTGTTTATATAATCTTTTCCCTATGATAACGTATAGCTAAAATATATGTAGAGTTGTTATCAAGTCCCTTGGTTACGTTTAATTAAAAATGAAATCAAATTAAAAAGTCTAAAAAGTAATTATAGCCGTCGGATCAAAACTTTAGATCACACTCTTTATATAATCTCTTCAGAAGCATACTTTGTTCATCAAAGTTTTTCATCATCAACTTGCATCTACGCCATGAACAAATTTCCACAAACTTTTATTTGGCCTTTTATTTTTTTCACAACTATTTCCAATAATAATAATAATAATAATAATAATAATAATAATAATAATAATAATAATAATAATAATAATAATAATAAGGAGGTGTTTTATGTGGGCGATTTGGGTGACCTACTAGTTCACCTTTGTCCATGTTCCATCGTCCAGCTGTGAACTTCCGATTCAACACTGCTTGTTGGATTGGGGTTTTAGAGTCCCTCTATTTGCTTTATTTTCTTGTTTCTAGGGAGTGTGTGTGTCTTGTGCTTTCCTCCGGGCTTCGGCGTGTGTCCCTATTCCACTGGATCCCTACTGCTCTCCCTACTCCTCTGCTGGCCGGCGTACGTGGAAGAAGAATACCAACCTTGTGTTCTGGGTTGGTTTCCTTTTGGGTTAGCGGTGAGGTATTGTGTAGCGGTTTGATCCCTTGGTGTGTTTCATATAGCGGTTTGTATTTTTAAGTTTAAAAAAAAAAAAAAAAAAAAAAAAAAAAAAAAAAAAAAAAAAAAAAAAGGATAGCGGGTTGTTTTCATATAGCGATTGTGTTTGGCTGTGGTTAGCGGTTTGTGGCTTTGGCTATTATCCAGGAGGGACCCACCCGCTGTATTTTCTTGTGGTGGACCCCACCATTGACGAGATATAAAGGTTATAACCAGTGAGTTGGGTATTTGACAGGCGGGCCGCTCCTTTTTTTTTTTTTTTTTTTTTTTTGATTTCCTAGTGGGCTTAATTGTTTTGGATTGTTTACCTTGGATTGATATACTTAAGCTTTTTTTTTTTTTTTTTTTTGGGGGGGGGGGGGGGGGGGGGGGCTTTAAGGGTGGACTTTTGTTTTGGGCTTTAAGGGTATTGCGTTTAGGCCCAGGAAATTAGGCCTTTTGGTTTGATTTACCTTGGCTAACGGTCTATTCCTTATTATGACTAGCCTTGATGCTTTTCGGATATCATGCCCGTTACAAGGACACGAGGGGTGCAGGGGTGGTCATGAGAAGGGGTTTACTAAGAAATACTTTATTGACCACTTGGGCACCCGCCATTTTAAGACTGATGCTTTGAAGGCTTCTCACAAAACACGTATTGCGAGTGACTTCTCCTTATTTACTACTCTTGACCAGGCACTTCATCAAGCGGGTATTTGGCTTTGTGGGAAATGCTTTTGCACTCACACTTTCAGTAAGAATTGTAAACATGCCGTTGGTGATATGGTTCCAGCACCTCGTTTTGACGAAATTGCGATCTATGGTATCCCTGTGCCTCTTAGGCCGGCCCTGAATGTAGTCGAGGAGAAGGTAGCTGGTGAGTCTGATGGTATTCCCACTGTCGATAGGGTTATTGAGGGAGCTGCTACTGGGATGCCCTCTCTTGATGTTGAGCCCACTTAAGACCTCACCCTTCTTGATCGGTTTTTCGCAAAGAAGCTACGCACGGTTAAATGTATCCATCCCAGAGCACGGCTTGGATTTGCTAAGCTTTTCTGCGGAGCATTGGATAAGGTTCTAGCGTGCCCAAGGGACTTATCTGCATGGGTGCAACTCCTTATTCTACCATCCTGTGTGTTGACCACTTTTGTGCCAACAAACAGAGCTCAACGACGTTCCGGCGAGAGAGAACGATGCCAGCTTGACAGTATTTCTCGTGCTATTCTCAGATGGAGGGATCCCGTTGACAGGCTTGGTCTGGTGATGGATCAGTTAGCCGTAGTGCCTCCATCTGTCAAAGGGGTGACGAAACTAAAGGATCAAGATGGTGTCAACCTGGGTCAGTGCAAGCGTAAACTTGGGGACGGGCATTTTACTGCTGCTATTAAGGTGCTCACGTCCTCTGGCATCACTCCATCCACGCCTGACACTCTAATTGGAGCTCGAGGCCAAACACCCCTATGCCCCCCCCCCTAGTCGGCCCCGTCCTCTTTTTCACTTGATGAGGACGCCCTTTCTGTCGACAAGGACATGGTACTCAATAGGATCCGCAGCTTCCCCAAGGGGACGTCATGTGGTCGTGATGGGCTACGGGCACAACATCTGATGGATATTTTGGGAGGGGCGGCGTCTGCTATTGCTGATGACTTGCTTGGGTCCATTACTGGAGTTTTTAATCTGTTCCTTAGTGGAAAGTGCCCTAGTCAACTGGGGGAATATATCGCTAGCGCCCCCTTGACTCCCTTAGTCAAGCCTGGCGGCGGTATACGCCCTATTGCTGTTGGCACTGTTTGGCGTAGGCTTGTGTCAAAGGTTGCCTCCTCTTCGGTCGGTGATTCCATGAACTCTTTCTTGTAGGATTTTCAATTCGGGGTTGGAGTCCCGGGGGGATGCGAGGCTGTCCTCCACTCTGTAAAATAGGCTCATTGAGTCTAAGGGGCGTGAAGTTGGACTTTCCATGCTTTTAGTGGACTTTAAGAATGCTTTTAATCTTGTTGATAGGAGTGTATTGCTTCAGGAAGCTAGGGGGCGATGCCCTTCTATTGCCCCGTGGGTTGAGTTCTGTTATGCGTGCCCTGCCAGGCTCTATTATGAGGACTCCATCCTTTGGTCATGTCAGGGTGTCCAACAAGGTGATCCGTTGGGCCCTTTGTTGTTTGCCCTAACTTTGCACCCTTTGATTCATGCTATCAATCAGTCATGTGAACTTACCCTTCAGGCGTGGTACCTCGATGATGGTACTATTGTTGGAGATACGCTCATGGTCGCCAAGGCACTTGACATCATTAGGATAGAGGGCCCCGCTCGTGGTTTGTTTTTAAATGTTGACAAGACTGAACTCTTCTGGCATGCCGAAGACCCTAGAAGCAGAGTGGATGGCGTGTTTCCAATAAATATCGCTTGCCCGCTCAATGGTGTCAAACTTCTTGGTGGTTCGGTTAGTTTGGACGAAGGTTTCTGTCAGGATTTTGCGTCCAAAAGGGTCTCCAAAACCATACATTTAATCGAGGCAATTAACAAACTCAATGATCCGCAATGTGAGCTTCTCCTTTTGCGTAATTGTGCAGGAGTTTCGAAATTATCTTATGCTTTGAGAACATCCTCCCCCTTGCACTTATCAGAGGCCCAAGCTCAGTTCGATCAGACGTTATGTGCCTCTTTGGAGAAAATTGTTACTGCTTCGGGGCCAGGGTTTTGGTGATTGGCAGTGGAGGCTCGCCACTCTTCCAATAAAGCTCGGTGGTCTTGGCATCCTTTCAGCGGGGGATATCATCCAATATGCTTTCCTCGCTTCTCGGATGCAAAAGAACGACTTACAGGATAAGATACTCACCAAAATGGGTATTGTTACACATGGCCCTTTATTCCAGCATGCTTTGGACATATTCAATGCTACTTGTAACACCGACTTCCTCACTGTCACCGGGGGTGTTTCTGCCCCCCAAATGAAGAAAACCTTGGCAAAGTGTTATTTCGGTGTCATTGAGAAAGACCTTGTTTCCAAGTACTCACTAAGTCCAAGGCAGGTGGCTATACTTAGTAGTATCCGCGCCCCACATGCGCAGGACTTCCTCTTCGCCATCCCTATTGACGGTCTCGGACAAAGGATGAATCCTCGCCAATTTCGATCGGTGTTATGCTACAGGCTTGCGGTCCCTATGTTCTCTGAAGGCAGCTTATGCCCGAGTTGCAATGTACACCGTATGGACCAGTGGGGGGATCACGCGGTTCACTGCGCTAGCGAAGTGGGTGTTAAGTTCGGGCATAATTTGGTGCGTGATATCCTTGTTGATATATGTTCCAAAGCCGGGATTATGGTACGTAAAGAGGCTCCAATGGGATTTCTTTCGGAGGAAGGGAGAGAATTACGTCCTGCAGATGTGCTATTGTTTAACTGGTTCCAAGGTAAGGACGCATGTCTGGATGTGACTGGGGTCTCCCCGTTTGCTGGGACTGGGGTAACGACATGGGCTCCTGGCGCTGCTTTGAGTAATGTTGTGGAAAAGAAAAGGAAGAAGTATGCGTCCAAGTGTGAAGACAATGGATACAAGTTCGTCCCTTTTGCTTTTTCCACGTTTGGGGAACTTGATGTGGAAGCTTTGAATACACTTTCGCGTGTCGGAACTATTGCCAGCAGCCACTCTAACAACGTTAAGAGCGGTGCTTTTATTTTTCATCGAGTTAGTTTGTGTATTCAAAAAGGAGTGGGAGCACAGATTGTGTCTAGACTCCCCTCCAATTTCATGTAATTTCCTTGGTTTCAATGAAAAGTGACGATAATAATAATAATAAAAAATAATAATAATAATAATAATAATAATAATAAATAAATAAAATTGTCCTACATAAAAATATCTTTCGCCAAAATCTTTATCAGTTAGTCTTGTTCATAAGTTTTTTTTTATCAACAATAAATAAAAATATATTGTGGTAAACCAATTAGTTTATTTAAATGTACTTTTACCTCTTTTAGGAATTTTATTAAACACATTGTGTGCACTAAATATGTTTAAAATGTCATTTTCAAAATGTGATATCTCACTCATATCATATCGGATTTGAGTGACTCAAATTTCTGGGCAAATAATGGCCAAAAACCTACAACTTTCATGTTTTAAGTTTTGCGTAATTTAGTTTTAAGTTAGACAAAATTAGGGTCGAATATGTCAGAAATTTCAATAAAATCAATAAAACTTAAAAAATAAATATATAAATAAATAAATAAAATCGATGTATATATCAAAATTCAAACCAAATTAAAGAGAATTGTATTCTGGAAATTAGATAAAATCGATTTAGTTAAATGAACAAAAATGAACAAAAGTCTCGTTCGTTCATTTATGCTCGTAAACGTCCGATTATACATTTGTTAATTTTTATTTGTGTTTTTTTATTTGTTTATATTCATATATCGTATAACTTTTTTATTATATATTATAATAATCGGTATAAAAACCAAATGAACACAAATAAATCACAATAATTTTTTTTAACATGCATTAATTTATGTTTGTTTATTTACGTTTGTTTAATCTCTAAATGAACGAACGTAACAAACATGAACAACCTCATTTTTAATGAACATGAATAAGAAAATTTGTTCGTTTTACGTGTTTGTGTCCGTTCATTTTTCGGTTAAAATTAAACGAACTTGAACAAGACTCCGTTTGTATTCGTCATGTTCGTTTACGGCCTTATGTCTCTTTAGTTAATCAGATTAAGGTGTGTGGACAATTCAATTCTTATTATGAGCCACTATCAGTAACTCAAGACTTAGGTGAATCGTGGACTTGTTGGAAAATTTAGTGCACTTGAGGGTTCAGTTCAAACCTGGCAATGGGTCAGGAGGTACGGAGTGTACACCCATTAGGTCCCTGAACACCCTGACTCTTATAGTGGTTAAGTGTTATTCTGTGTTTGATGAAGTTCAGTGAGTTCACTATTTCAGGGAGTGATACTCTGGACTGAATGGTATTCATCAGGATGATGAGTTCAGCTCAGGCTGAAGAATCTCATCAGGGAGTTGATGTCCTCAGGGACTAGCTCATCAGTGAGTATAACGAACTCACTGGACTGAATTCAAACTTGGTTGTAACTGCTTTGACCTATTCAATTAGCAGTTATAACTGTATTAATGACCACGTTTAATTGGTCGTGTAACCACTAATACCTATTATTATGGAGGCAAATTAAGTGGGATTAATGGGCCCTTAATCACTCTTAATTCCATTGACTATGGTTGAGTAATCTTACCTATAAATAGGAAGGTCAAATCATGCATGAAGCATACACAGAAAACATATAACACTTGAACGCAAAGGGTTATTGATTTGTGCCTAATTCAATAACAAACATTTGGTCTTATCCCAAGTAGATATTCGTGATACCCAGGCATTAGGGTCGAATAGTTTACTTTGGAAAGTGATAACACGATTCCAAGTGATATCAGGTAACCATTCATTTGGTACGTAGTTAGGGTATTGATTATCTTCACCCTGCTCTGGGCTCATAACTACCAACAATCAAAGTAAACTATTTTGTGATAATCAATGGCTGCTGCTATGAGGCATATGGCTGCTAGCTTTTCCAAATTGGAAAAGTTTGAAGGTGTTGATTTCAGAAGATGGCAAAAGAAGATGCACTTCTTGCTATCAAGCATGAGTGTGCTGTATGTTCTGAGCACTGCCATTCTTGAAGATCATGGGGATAATGCTTCTGTGGAACAGATAAGGAAAAGAAGCAAATGGGAGAATGATGATTATGTCTGCAGAGGTTTAATCCTCAATGGTATGTCTGATTCTCTCTTTGACATTTATCAGAATGTTGAATCTTCCAAAGAACTTTGGGATTCCTTGGAAGCTAAATATATGGCTGAGGATGCCTCAAGTAAGAAGTTTCTTGTAAGTAATTTCACAAATTACAAAATGACTGATTCAAGACCAGTTATGGAACAATACAAATATACAATGAACTTCTTGAAATACTTGGAAGGTTTACACAACACAAAATGAACATGGATGAGGCTATATCAGTCTCTTGTATCATTGACAAACTCCCTCCTTCTTGGAAAGATTTCAAGCATACCTTGAAACATAAGAAGGAAGAACTCACACTTGTTCAGTTGGGTAGTCATCTGCGTATTGAGGAATCCCTCAGGGCGCAGGATAATGACAAGCCAAAGAGTAACAATGCTACTGGTGCATCTGTTGTCAATATGGTGGAACATAACAATTCCACTAGGTACAATGACAACAAAGGAAAACGTAAACATCAGGATAACACAAGGGCTGATTCTAACAAGAAGGCAACACCTACTTGTTCGAAATGTGGCAAATCTGGTCACATTAAAAGGGATTGCAAAGGTGTTAAGATTGGAGGTAAATCCAATGGTTCAGGCACTAGTGGTTCAGGAAGTGGTGGTCCAGCCAACTCACTGAAAGGTCAGAATATGTTTAATGAATCTCTTCAGGTTTATTATGTTACATATGTATCTGAATCTAACTATGTGCAGGATGATGATGTTGCGTGGTGGGTTGACTCAGGAGCAACTGTTCATGTGTGCAAAGATAGATGCTGGTTCAAGACTTATGAGTCACTGAATGATGGATCTATTCTTCACATGGGAAATGAGTCAACAGCCTTGGTGCATGGTCGTGGTTGTGTAGATCTTAGTTTTAGTTCAGGAAAGATTGTAACTTTATTTAATGTTATTCATGTTCCTGATATAAGGAAGAACTTGGTTTCAAGTAGTGTTTTGAATAATCATGGATATAAACAAGTTATTGAATCTGATAAATTTATATTGTCCAAACATGGTGTCTTTATTGGTTTTGGCTATTTGAGTAATCAAATGTCCAGGCTTAACATTGTCACTGACATTGGTAATTCAGCCTTTATGTCAACCTCTAAACTGAATGACTCTACCCTGTGGCATGCTAGACTTGGCCATGTACATTTTAAAAGGATGCAAGATATGTCTAAGGATGGGTTAATCCCAGCATTTGACATGGACACTGAAAAGTGTACAACTTGCATGTTGACCAAAATCACTAAGAAACCTTTTCAGGGTGTTAAACATGAGACTGAGCTCTTGGAGCTTATACACAGTGACCTGTGTGATTTGCATGCTACTCCCTCCTTGGGGAATAAGAAGTACTTTGTGACATTTATTGATGATGCTTCTAGGTTTTGTTATGTCTATCTGTTACATACCAAGGATGAAGCATTAGATAAATTCAAGGTATTTAAAACTGAAGTTGAATTACAACTTGGGTCCCTGATCAAAAGATTCAGGACTGATAGGGGAGGTGAGTACATGGATACTCTGTATTTTCAGTCTGTTGGTATAATCCATGAAACGACTGCTCCCTATACTCCTCAACAAAATGGTATCTCTGAAAGGAAAAACAGGGTACTGAAGGAGATGGTTAATTCCATGTTTTCCTACTCAGGACTGAGTCAAGGGTTCTGGGGTGAAGCTATGTTAACAGCTTGCTATTTACTTAATAGGGTTCCCAACAAAAGGAACAAGGTTACCCCTTATGAACTCTGGACTAAAAAGAAACCCAACCTGAATTATCTCAGGGTTTGGGGTTGTAGGGCTGTTGTAAGACTCCCTGATCCAAAATTTAAAACTTTGGGTGAAAGAGGCATTGATTGCATCTTTGTTGGATATGTTGAGCATTCCAAGGCATACAGATTCTATATTATTGAACCTAATGAATATGTTTCAATTAATTCAATAATTGAATCAAGGGATGCACTATTTGATGATAATAGATTCTCATCAGTCCCTAAACCAAGTCACAGGATTCCAAATGGAACTGATGACCTTGGTGTATCAGAGGTCCCTGATGATTTATCATCTCAGGCCCCTGATGAGGTTGTGGTTCAACAACCTGAACCTGAGCTCAGGAAGAGAAAAAGGGCCAGGACTCCAAAGTCATTTGGACCTGAGTTTCAATTATACTTAATTGAAGGTACAAGGGATGAGGTGTCTGACCAATATTCCTATTGCTTCATTGTTGAGGATGATCCCAAAACATTTGAAGAAGCAACGAAGTCCCAGGATGTTGCTTTCTGGAAAGAAGCAATAAATGATGAGATTGACGCCATCATGGGCAACAACACTTGGGTGTTGATTGATCTACCACCAGGTTTCAAACCTCTTGGTTGCAAATGGATTTTCAAAAGGAAAATGAAGGTAGATGGAACTATTGAAAAGTTCAAGGCTAGACTAGTCATTCAGGGCTTTAAACAAAGGTCAGGGATAGACTACTTTGATACTTATGCCCCTGTGGCACGTATCAGTACCAGAAGATTGCTGATTGCTTTGGCATCAATTCACAATCTGATTATTCATCAGATGGACGTGAAGACAGCCTTCTTGAATGGTGAATTGGATGAGGAAGTTTATATGAACCAACCTCAGGGCTTCATCTTTCCTAGCAATGAAAACAAGGTGTGTAAACTGATTAAGTATTTATATGGACTGAAACAGGCACCTAAGCAATGGCATCAAAAATTTGATGAAGTGGTTTTGTCCAATGGTTATGTTCTTAACCAGGCTGACAAATGTGTATATAGCAAATTTGATGAATCTGGTAAAGGAGTCATCATTTGTCTATATGTTGATGACATGTTGATCTTTGGTACTGACCAAAATCAGGTTGACCTGACAAAGGAATTTTTGTCATCAAAGTTCTCCATGAAGGACATGGGGGAGGCTGATGTTATCCTTGGAATAAGGATCAAACATGAAACCAATGGTATATCAATTTCTTAGCCTCATTACATAGAGAATGTACAGAAGAAATTTAATTGCTTTGATTGTACTCCAGTGAGTACTCCCATGGATACCACTGAGAAGCATATGCTGAATACTGGCAAAGCTGTATCTCAACTTGTGTATTCCAGGGTGATTGGCTGCCTGATGTATGCCATGACTTGTACAAGGCCTGATATTGCTTTTGTTGTGGGAAAACGGAGCAGGTATACTAGTAATCCTAGTGCTCAGCACTGGCAAGCAATTCAGAGGGTACTGAAGTATTTGAAGAGAACTATGGATTATAGTCTCTCATATACTGGTTATCCTTCAGTGTTGGAAGGATACACTGATGCAAGTTGGATCAGTAACACTGAAGACAATTCGTCTACCAGTGGTTGGGTATTCCTACTTGGTGGAGGTGAATTTCTTGGGTATCCAAGAAGCAAACTTGTATCACCAGTTCAACAATGGAATCTGAATTTGTGGCTTTAGCAGCTGCTGGTAAAGAAGCTGAATGGTTGAGAAACTTGATTCTTGAGATTCCATTGTGGCCTAAACCTATAGCACCTATTTCTATCCGTTGTGATAGTGCTGCTACATTGGCAAAGGCTTATAGCCAGATGTACAATGGGAAGTCTAGACACTTAGGAGTCAGGCATAGCATGATTCGTGAGCTTATCATGAATGGTGTGATTTCTATAGAGTTTGTTAGATCTCAACAAAATTTAGCTGATCACTTGACGAAGGGTTTGGCTAGAGACTTGGTTTTAAAGTCTGTTAAAGGGATGGGTTTAAAGTCCAACTTAGTCACTGAATGCTAAGACGCCCAACTGCCTCCTGAGGAAACTTGGGAGCTTCAATGTGGAAAGCTGAACATTCAGTGTACTGAAGCACATGTTTTACAAACATCCCAAGGTTTGTGCTTGGAACCTGCTGGAAAGGAGGATGAAGTCATAACTTCTTAATGGTTAATTTTCTTTGAAAAGGTGCTAAGCAGGAGCATGAATAAAGAGGAACCACCTATGTAAATGTTGAAGTTTTGCCGCTTCAGGGAGCTTTGGATTTTTGGCTTTTACAACATTTATGAATTGGATATGGACACATGGCTTGTATAGTGTCAGGAGCGTTTATGTATTTGAAAATGTATGCGTATTTTATCTTCAGGTATTCAAATGGGTTGAAGGGTTCAATTCTTAGAACACCCTGATTCTCGAATATTTGAACGTGTAATGTACTAAGATGGAAATTCAATCCTCAGGATATTTTCGTTTATGCATATGTTTTGTTTAATGTTTAATTTTCATGCAAAGGAAGTGAACTAAATTTGGGGAGGATTGTTGGAAAATTTAGTGCACTTGAGGGTTCAGTTCAAACCTGGTAATGGGTCAGGAGGTACGGAGTATACACCCATCAGGTCCTTGAACACCCTGACTCTTATAGTGTTTAAGTGTTATTCAGTGTTTGATGAAGTTCAGTGAGTTCACTATTTCAGGGAGTGATACTCTGGACTGAATGGTATTCATCAGGATGATGAGTTCAACTCAGGCTGAAGAATCTCATCAGGGAGTTGATGTCCTCATGGACTAGCTCATCAGTGAGTATAACAAACTCACTGGACTGAATTCAAACTTGGTTGTAACTGCTTTGACCTATTCAATTAGCAGTTATAACTATATTAATGACCACGTTTAATTGGTCGTGTAACCACTAATACCTATTATTATGGAGGCAAATTAAGTGGGATTAATGGGCCGTTAATCACTCTTAATTCCATTGACTATGGTTGAGTAATCTTACCTATAAATAGGAAGGTCAAATCATGCATGAAGCATACACAGAAAACATACAACACTTAAACGCAAAGGGTTATTGATTTGTGCCTAATTCAATAACAAACATTTGGTCTTATCCCAAGTAGATATTCGTGATACCCAGGCATTAGGGTTGAATAGTTTACTTTGGAAAGTGATAAGACGATTCCAAGTGATATCAGGTAACCATTCATTTGGTACGTAGTTAGGCTATTGATTATCTTCACCCTGCTCTGGGCTCATAACTACCAACAGGACTTACCTTAAATTATAATCTCTTTCTCTTACGAAAGACGTATAGTTGTATTTTGTTAGGGACATGCATTCTAGATGGGTGCCAGCAACAAATTACAATGAAGAGCACCGGGTTTTATGGTTTAAAAGAGCAGTGTCGTCTCATAATTTTTTGTGGCCCTAGCCAATTACAACAAAGATTCCTTATTATACTTGTAAATTAAAAAAAGAATGCATATAAATTTGAATTATATGACTTAGATATATTTAATATTATACATATTTATATGCAAAACTAATAAAAATGTGGCCCTTTTTAAGTGGATACCCTGTGCGTCGACACCTATTACACACCCCTGTGAGACCTCTCTGTCAAAGAGAGCATTAAGCCACCATGATAGGCGCCATATGACATCATTAGTTGCGCTAAGAGGCAGACGTCAATTGGTTGGCGGGTGTTATAACACTTTTTTTTTATTGTTTTGGTTTTGGTTTTGCTAAAATTTGTGGGTTTATATTGTATTTTTGTTTATGTTTCATGTATTTGAAGCGGACTTAAGATCAAAAGAGAAATTTAAGTAAGATGAGAACAATGAGAAAAAACCACAAGCACAAATTTAAGATGCACCTACAAAACTATATGCAATTCCTTATTATTTCTCCTTTCTTATTTGAAATATGTTATTAGAATTTCTTCTCACTCTTCTCACTAGATCTATTCTGGTCTTAAATCGGTTAAACTACCAGACATAATGATCAAGAGACCAAATCCGTAATGGGTCAAAACCATAGAAAAGGGATCTGGAAAAAAAAGAAAAAAAAGGGTCTAAGTACTAAATATGTGATACCCGACAAACCATAATGACCTTTTGTTCAATTAACTCTATTTTTATCAATAAGCGGTGTTAAGGACGATATAAGGTTATTGAAATAAAGACAACATCACAATGGTTTTCCAAAAAAACCGTAACTTTACATTTTTAAATTGCATTGGGTGGCAATGTGGCATGATCGACTTGGGTTATAATCGATCCATTTTTAAACCGCAACATCACATTGAGTTTTATGCACTTAGGTGAGCCGATTGACCATGTGCCCAATCAATTTACACACACCCAATAATTTAATGAATCATCCTCACATTTAGAAATAAGAATTCTTTCTATGAATATCCATTTTGCATCTCCTAACACTTATTATAACTTAACTAGGCGAGTACCCGTGCATAGCAACGGAATTCCTAGCGGCAGATAATTAACGATTTGTGATATTGTGGTGAGTATTTTGTGTAGAGTTCAAAATAGAACGTGAACCGATCAGAATGTAATTGCAAACGGTTGTACTACACGATAACTAAAGTATAGAAAAATTCTTAACATCTATCAAACAACATATAAAAACATTTAATGAAATTGAAAGTAAAACATTACATCAGTTATGAAATAAAAACTAACAACACACGTTACTATTCGCGTAAAACTTCTTGATAAACGTCATTCGAGGTGTAGATTCCTGCTTGACGGAACTCTTTGACTGGATTAACCAATACCTTTGTTGTTCTACGGTAAATCCCTCTAGACAATGCCACATAAAGCTGGCCATGGGAGAAAACAGAGTTAGGAAAATAGACACCCACATTTGGAATTGTTTAGCCTTGAGCTTTATTAATAGTCATCGCAAAGCTAAGGCGAATGTGGAATTGTGTTCTCTTTAGTTTGAAAGGGAACATGTCTTCTTCAGATGGAGCAAGAGGAATTCTTGGCAAGAGCACTCTAACTCCAGCGTGTTGCCCGATAGCAATCTCGACTTTGACGACATTAGGGTCAAAACGTTTACATATCAACCTCGTGTCATTACATAATCCATTTTCCGGATCGAGATTCCTTAAAAGAATAATTGGTAAGAGTATTAATTGGTCGAGATTCCTTAATTCCATTGCTTTAATTTGGTTGTACAATGTGAATAAATAATTGTACTTTTAAGTATTGTTGTGTTTTAATAAGAGTATTAATTACATTCCACTTTCTCTCTCATTTGACTATTGTTGAAAATTCAACATTTCACATTGACCATTTTTACGTTATATGTAGTATAGATGGTAGAGCTCAAGTGCACAAAATCAGCGATAACACTAAAAAGAGCAAAAGATGTTTGAATTTTTTCTAATATTTGCTATTTGAATCACCCAAGGGGTGCCCTTAGTGGCAAAAATATTTATGATTGTCGTCAATATAGTATGAGAGGTCTAGGTAGGGGCCGTTTGGTTTGATGATAGGAATCATAATTGGCATGAGTTTGGTAGTAGTGGTGGGCCCTTCAACAATGATAGATTCATACCATGCTCCTTGGCCTCCTTTCATGTATGGCCAATATATATGAATTTCATCATACCAATTAACATGAAACAAACAACATATATTATTCCCATACTCATTCCTTCATTCCCATAGGCTCAAACCAAACGCACCCTAACTAAAAGTGACTACAACAACTTCCTACTAAAAATGAAGTGTTACATGCGGTTTAGGGTCCGTTTGGTTTATAAGTAGGTTTAGAATATGATTTGGATTTTGTTTAGGATTTGGATTTGGTGTAGGTTTAGGAGAGAGAAATTATATTTGTTTTGTTAATTTATTAATAAAATTTGATTTAAAAATATTATTTAAAATTTAAAAATAAAAGAAGGTATAAATGTGTGAGAGAGAAAGAGTGATACTCCATATCTATTAAATCTAATAAACGTGAATAATGTACAAGCCCACTAAAGCAGCCCACTCATTAAATTTTCTTACTTGTCTTTACTCCTATTGGATGGAGATTAATTGCGTACAAGCCCTATGCTGCATCTCATTTTCGTCAAACTGCGAAGAATCCTATTTGGTAACTCATTATGTCATTGAACTCATCATTCAAACAAATCAATTCCCATTAATTTGTGTTTTGTAACTGAATCTCTTCACCCATTCAAAACAAAATCAAAACTCAATCAATTCACACAGACGGCAAACATAATTTTGGGGGCGATTGTAATTTTTTTTTATGTTTCTTATTTTATTCAATTGTTTTAATTTGATTCAATTGTTTTAATATATATTTTTGAATGATTATGCAATTGTTTTTTGATACTGCGATTGTTTTTTGAATAATTGTTTTTTATTTTTCAGGTTTAATTTAATCACGGCATTTAAACATATGTAAGTTTTAATTATCTTCCTTTGTTATGTTTGATGTGTTAAATTGGTACTTCTAAATTTTCCATTGATTATGAATATGAGTGTCGTTTGATGTAGTAGATCAAAAGATTGCTGTCATTTTTTATGTGATACATGTTTGTGCAGGAATTTGAAGATAGAAGTTCAAATGTCTGTAACTCATTTAAAGAGGGCAAGGTGTTTGATGAAATGTTTGAAAGAAATTTTTAGTAACATGGTATGATATATTTTAAACCATTTCTAAGCAAAATAGTTACTCGGAGTATCATATCTGTAATTCATGGACTTTTAGTACTTTATTTTTGTATATTTCAAGTTCTCTATATGGTGTATTCCAGTACCTTAGTTTATGTTTTAACTTATCTCTATGTAGTTTCGCACAAGTTTTAAAAGCATGTGTAGGTGTATACTTTCTTTAATATATTGTTTAGTTATTATGTGGTCAGAAATCACAATGCATAAGTTCCGGTGCGGTTCAAATGGGTCAGGTGTGTTTTGGACCACATATAGTTCTTGCCTTTCCTTCAAAGATGATGCGTGGGAATCACAACAGGCTTTACCTCTCGAGGGATCTCGAGAAGCTTACAACCCCCACCAGGCAGTGTACCTGATCGTTGTAGTATAGTATAGTGACAAGTACCGGGGGATTGATCGTTCAGCTTAGGAATAGTGTCGCTAGGATTAGAAAGCCTAAATACTAGTTCTAAAGGTGAGGGATGATTATTTTTGTATTTTTATATTTTATGGAAAGCAATTAAAAATCTCGGGTTTGAAGGATTTGGGCGGAATTAGTTGCTATTCAACTAACCCAATACTAAGATGCAATCAAAATAAAATACTAGAAATGAAAATAAACTAAATTATACTAAAGTTGTGAGCAGTAATTGGAGAAAATGTGTTTACTTAGATTTCACTACTCCCTAGACATCTTTTACACGTTAATTACTTGTTATAATTGCATGGATGACGGATCGTATTCCTTAATACCATTCATAGGGTGGCACACATAACTCCCCAATTCTATGAGCTCTTATCTCCTCCTACACCATGCCCAGCACAACTATAGGGATTGTAAACAGTGGCTCATGCATTAAATACAACCAATAAAGACCTAGTGCGCGTTGGTTCATGTTTCTTAAGATGTTCAAGCATGTTACCAATTGGAGATCTACCAGTTTTCTTAAGCCTAACATATAAATCATTCATCCAAAATAAGTATAAACAAGTAATCAACACATAATTAACATCTAGGTTTCATTAGATCTAAGCAAACACAAGATAGATCTAGCCTAGCATGATGGAATTAAGACAAGAACAAGATATAGACAACCAATACATAGACATATTGATTGAATTAAAGGAACACTTATCTTGATTACACATGCAAGGTATCAAGGGTTTGGAACCCTTGAAAAACCTGTAAAGTTACACCAAAATCGTACTTAGGGTTTCTCCCAAAACTTCTCTCTTTAAATGTGAAAAATTAGAAAACTATATATAGGAAAAGGGGTCTGACGGCGTCAAGACAAATCTTGTGACGCCGTCACCTCGCCGCCAAAACCATTCTCGGACTACCTTGATCTACATTTGACGCCGTCAAGACAAACTCATTTCCAGGCCGTCATGACTTTTACTCTTGACGCCCTACCCTCGTGACGCCGTCAAATCTGTACTGGGTTGTCATGGACTTTTGGTCTTGACGCCGTCAGGAAATTACTCTTGACGCCGTCACCTACTGTTCCCAGCATGGAAAATTAAGACTTTGGCGTTTTCTTCACTTTTATGCTCCAAAAACGTCCGAATTGCTTCCTTTTCCAGATTTCACTCCCAAAGTACCTAAAATCACAAAAGGAACGATTTAGGGTAATATTTGATCAAATAAAGTTGAATTCCGGCTTAAATGACCCCCTAAAAACGGATCATTTTTCGTCTCATCATATACCCTTACACTTGAGATTTGCTTGTCCTCAAGCAAATGCACTTTTATTCTACTCAAAAGACAAGTTAGGGGTCATTTAACACTAACATAAAAGTAATTACAACAAATAATCGTTCCACTAAAGACCAATAGACAAGCACGGAGGTCATATACAAGCACCTCACAAATAGTGTTTAGATACTTACATCTCTCGGGTGTAATAAAGTGTAAATTACAATATGGAAACGGAAGATATCTCTCACTACCTGTCATAGCAAAATAGATTACCATAGGCTTGGGAAAGGATCAATCCTCCACCACATGGCGTAAGCACCTAGGATAAACTATCAAAGAGGTCTTTTAAAAGGTTGTAACGTTAGGTGTAGGGATATGAAATACACGGTTTTGTTGGATAAAGAAAGTTTTACTGGTGGCGAGTTAACAATCTTGGTCAATTACATGTACAATATGGCGTTGCTAAGCCAAGACTAGACTCGACTTAAGCTAATAAATGAAAAATAACAAAAAAAAATATATAAAATGAACATAGAATGAAACGGGATGGTAGTCCGTATGTTTTTTCTCTTTTTCCTTTTTTTTATATTTTTTTTTTCTTTCTTTTTCTTGTTTTTTCGATTTTTTTTTTTTTTTTTATTTTGCATACACTCTTACCCTACCATCCAAAATAATACATCATAGGGAATGAACATTTCCCTTACACTTGAATCTTTACATACTTTACAATTAACTAATCTAGTGACTCGAATTAAGAAAATTAAAACACTTGGAGCACTTTTAAGATTATCGTACATATGGGGGTAATAAGTGATGTTCTTCCCCATTACTCCATAAAATAAGTACTTACCCATGAGTCCCAATCATCCCAAAACAATATGTACAAGGATATGACTCGACTTAGCAACCATGTAATCAATTAGAAAGTTAACTTAGGGTTTAACAAATAACAATAATGCACTAAAAATGAGCGCATACACGGAAGGCTAAGGCGATTTGGTTGTACATTTAAGTGGGGTGTAACAAATTCTTTCTTTAAGTAAAATGCTTAAAGTTAGAAACGAAAAGATAGGCTCGGAGGGGTGTACTAGAGGTATCGTGTACTAAAAATGAGTACAACGCTAAGGGTGTGGGAAAAAATTAGTTGACTTAACTAGCCAAGTAATATGACTTAAATGGTCAAGTAATCATAATACGGGTTTAACACAAGGGTAATCCTAATGCCTCTTATCATGTAGTAAATCCTACCACACGAATGTAGTCTCACTAGCGGTCTCGGGATGCATCACTAACGCAAGTTCTAGAATCTAAATGCTACCGGTACACTCATAAGCACTAATAATGAATGCTTTTCCTATCAAATCTAAAGGCGAACCTCACATTTTTGGGTGGAAAATTTTTCTGAATATACGGTTATGTGCTAGTCATACAATCTTCTATCAATGAGACACTTGCTATGGCTAAAGTTTCACTCCTAAATGTTGTAAAAAATTTTAAATTTGGCGCTAAAATTGCACTAACAAGTATTTCTCATAGTTTTATTACACATCTACCATTAAACAAAACAAACTCAAGCGAAAGTGCATATGTAAGGTATCTGATGAGGCGAAAAATGATCCGTTTTTAGGGGGTCATTTAAGCCCGAATCCGAATTTATTTGATCAAATATTGCCCTAAATCGTTCCTTTTGTGATTTTAGGTACTTTGGGAGAGAAATCTGGAAAAGGAAGCAATTCGGACGTTTTTGGAGCATAAAAGTGAAGAAAACGCCAAAGTCTTAATTTTCCATGCTGGGAATAGTAGGTGACGGCGTCAAGAGCAAATCCTTGACGGCGTCAAGAGCAAATTTCATGAATTTCCATGACGACCCAGTATAGTTTTGACGGCGTCACGTGAGAAGGGCGTCAAGAGTAAAAGAGTCATGACGGCCTGGAAGTGTCTAAGTCTTGACGGCGTCAGAAGTAGATCTAGGCAGTCCGAGGAGAGTTTTGGCGGCGAGGTGACGGCGTCACAAGATTACTCTTGACACCGTCAGACCTGTTTTTCTATATATAGTTTTCTAATTTTTCACATTTAAAGAGAGAAGTTTTGGAGAAACCCTAAGTACGATTTTGGTGCAACTTTTACAGGTTTTTCAAGGGTTCCAAACCCTTGATACCTTGCATTGTAATTGAGATAAGTGTTCTTCTAATTCAATCAATATGTCTATGTGTTGGTTGTTTATATCTTGTTCTTGTCTCAATTCCATTATGCTAGGCTAGATCTCTTTTGTGTTTGCTTAGATCTAATATAACCTAGATATTGATTATGTGTTGATTACTTGTTTATTCTTGTTGTGGATGAATGATTTATATGTTAGGCTTAAGAAAATTGGCAGATCTCCAATTGGTAACATGCTTGAACGTCTTAAGAAACATGAACCGAGGCGTACTAGGTCTTTATTGGTTGTATTTAATGCATGAGCCACTGTTTACAATCCCTATAGTTGTGCTGGGCATGGTGTAGGAGGAGATAAGAGCTCATAGAATTGGGGAGTTATGTATGCCACCCCATGAATGGTATTAAGGAATACGATCCGTCATCCATGCAATTATAACAAGTAATTAACGTGTAAAAGATATCTAGGGAGTAGTGAAATCTAAGTAAACACATTTTCTCCAATTACTGCTCACAACCTTAGTATAATTAGTTTATTTACATTTTTAGTATTTTATTTTGATTGCATCTTAGTTTTGGGTTAGTTGAATAGCAACTAATTCCGCCCACTCTTCCAAAACCCGAGATTTTTACTTGCTTTCTATAAAATATAACAACACAAAAATAATCATCCCTCACCTTTAGAACTAGTATTTAGGCTTTCTAATCCTAGCGACACTATTCCTAAGCTGAACGATCAATCCCCCGGTACTTGTCACTATACTATACTACAACGATCAGGTACACTGCCTGGTGGGGGTTGCAAGCTTCTCGAGATCCCTCGAGAGGTAAAGCCTGTTGCGATTCCCACGCATCAGTATCATCTTTTTACCCTCCCCTTACACTTAAGATGAACATTGTCCCCAATGTTCAAGTAAATAATGTAAAAGTGAAAGTAAAGAGAATGAAATCAAATACTCCCCTGATTCGCTCGGTATGGATAATAAGGTGGCGAGGTTAAATCTTCCTCCAAGAATAATGAACAATCAAAGCTTCCCATCCAGAATATAAATCATCTTCTCGTCATACATAACCTGTAAAACCTGACAAAATAGACAAGACAACCTCGCGTAAAATCGGCGACATCCTATATAAGTTACTAAATCCTAGAAAACAAAATAAGATATAATGCTTGTGGAATGAAGTTTGCAGATCTCCTGGAGATTATAAAACTTAATAATTCACAAAAACCATAAGACTCCGTTAGAAAAACAAAACCAGTAAAATTTCCAGATTTTTACTCCTGACGCTGTCAGAATTGACCTGCAGAAATTCTTATGTTAAGTTTCCGGAAAATTTCTGGAAAAACTTGGTCCTACTTCCTGGAAAATCCTGCAAAACTTCATTATGACTCAATACAAGCATTTGACTCTAACAAATACGAATATACATGTTCATTTAATATTGTGGAGAATCATGATCGGTTTGTTTCTTGAAAACATATTTGGGGTTTCCCCTTACACTTATCTTTTGCAAAAATACTTTTAGGTGGAGTTAAGACTAGGCCAAAACAACAAAGTAAAGTATTTCCATTATTTTGTTTAGAAACATGATCAACCAACAATAAAAACTAAGCATGCATACGGAAGCAAATAACAATCAAACAAATAAAATCACACAAAACATGGGTTGCCTCCCAAGAAGCGCTTGTTTTTGTTCGAGTCACGAGCCTGACTCTACCCTTATTTAACGGAAATAGGGGAGGTTTTCCCTACACTTATGATCAAGTGTGGGTGAAAGTAGCGATACACACCCTTAGGGTGTGAATATGCCACGTGAGGTGAAGGGGGTGAGTGAATGGCTTCCTTCATCCTAAAACTACCCGGATAATATTGGTTGATGGGTGGGTCGGTTCCTCTTTTGTCTCCTAGAAATATATCTAAGGATGGAAAGGTGTGTAAAGATTGAGGTTCCGGTTCATCAACACTAGGAAATTCCCTAGAACTAGGAGTAAGGTTATCACTACAAGTGTTCAAACCTATATCCTCAAGTGGTGCCTGGTCCAAGGGTTCTACCTCCATTGGAATTCCTAAAGTTTCTTCTACTTCTTCCGGGTAAGTCACGGGCGGTGCGTGTGCCTCAAATGATGGTTGAGTATTTTGTGGGCTTATATTGTTCACCTCATCATTCCATGTGTCAGGATCTAGCCCTAACATTCTCCCAAGTATCTCACGTGCTTCTCTAGGCATCTCAACTTCTATGTCCGAATCATAAGGATCATCTTCAATATTCTGACTGCTATATACAAATTGCCCAAGAGATTCATCATCTGTTTCTTGAGATTCATCATGATCGATCATAAAACCTAGGTCTTTTTTATCAATGTGATCATGCTCAGCTATATTCTCCATCACATCAAGGTCACCTATGTGTTCATCCTGTATTATGGTAGGGCCTAACCATGACATGCAGCTAGGTGGCTCATACGAAACTATCCTAGGTGAAGGCTCATATGGTGCATAGGTTTCACTAAGTGAGGCATTTTGAGGGGTTGATGGAGCTCCTAAGGTGAATTCATTAAAAGTCTTATGCCCTTGGCCTCTTTTCTCAAGGTACTCAATAAAATCAATATAAGATCCTGTCCTCCTCATTTCATTCGTCCATCTTGGTATATCCAAACTGGAGTAATTATATTTTTTCTGGTAAAACTCTAGTGTCGGACTTGGTGGATTCGCGTTCTCCATAATGGTGAACGGAATAGTCAATGAACTTAATTTACTAACAAAGGCACAAAGAAAAAGATAGACTAAAGAAAACCTAAAAATAAAAATAAAATCTTACTAGAAAGGATTCTAGCAAGTAGACCTAATAAAAAGAAATTCTAACCTAGACAATAACTATTCCCCGGGCTGCGGCGCCAAAAACTTGATGCGTGGGAATCGCAACAGGCTTTACCTCTCGAGGGATCTCGAGAAGCTTACAACCCCCACCAGGCAGTGTACCTGATCGTTGTAGTATAGTATAGTGACAAGTACCGGGGGATTGATCGTTCAGCTTAGGAATAGTGTCGCTAGGATTAGAAAGCCTAAATACTAGTTCTAAAGGTGAGGGATGATTATTTTTGTATTTTTATATTTTATGGAAAGCAATTAAAAATCTCGGGTTTGAAGGATTTGGGCGGAATTAGTTGCTATTCAACTAACCCAATACTAAGATGCAATCAAAATAAAATACTAGAAATGAAAATAAACTAAATTATACTAAAGTTGTGAGCAGTAATTGGAGAAAATGTGTTTACTTAGATTTCACTACTCCCTAGACATCTTTTACACGTTAATTACTTGTTATAATTGCATGGATGACGGATCGTATTCCTTAATACCATTCATGGGGTGGCACACATAACTCCCCAATTCTATGAGCTCTTATCTCCTCCTACACCATGCCCAGCACAACTATAGGGATTGTAAACAGTGGCTCATGCATTAAATACAACCAATAAAGACCTAGTGTGCGTTGGTTCATGTTTCTTAAGACGTTCAAGCATGTTACCAATTGGAGATCTGCCAGTTTTCTTAAGCCTAACATATAAATCATTCATCCAAAACAAGTATAAACAAGTAATCAACACATAATTAACATCTAGGTTTCATTAGATCTAAGCAAACACAAGATAGATCTAGCCTAGCATGATGGAATTAAGACAAGAACAAGATATAGACAACCAATACATAGACATATTGATTGAATTAAAGGAACACTTATCTTGATTACACATGCAAGGTATCAAGGGTTTGGAACCCTTGAAAAACCTGTAAAGTTACACCAAAATCGTACTTAGGGTTTCTCCCAAAACTTCTCTCTTTAAATGTGAAAAATTAGAAAACTATATATAGGAAAAGGGGTCTGACGGCGTCAAGACAAATCTTGTGACGCCGTCACCTCGCCGCCAAAACCATTCTCGGACTGCCTTGATCTACATTTGACGCCGTCAAGACAAACTCGTTTCCAGGCCGTCATGACTTTTACTCTTGACGCCCTACCCTCGTGACGCCGTCAAATCTGTACTGGGTCGTCATGGACTTTTGGTCTTGACGCCGTCAGGAAATTACTCTTGACGCCGTCACCTACTGTTCCCAGCATGAAAAATTAAGACTTTGGCGTTTTCTTCACTTTTATGCTCCAAAAATGTCCGAATTGCTTCCTTTTCCAGATTTCACTCCCAAAGCACCTAAAATCACAAAAGGAACGATTTAGGGCAATATTTGATCAAATAAAGTTGAATTCCGGCTTAAATGACCCCCTAAAAACGGATCATTTTTCGTCTCATCAAAAGACAATGTCAACTTTCGGCCTCTTGGTGGTGTTTGGTATACAATTTCGAGCTTTTTAGTTTTACTTTTGTTTTCTTCTTCTTTCAGATAGATATAATCTTCTTATCAAATGTGCTTATTTATTATATTTTCTTTAGGGTGGATGTTCAGTTTATGGAGAAAGTATATGCACCAAAAGTGTTGAAGAATCTTACTAGAATATGCATGTATGAGATTTCTTCGTTGAAAGTAATTATTATGACTTTCGCCTACATATGAGAATTTGTTTCTTCTTTCTATACATTTTTCATGGCATGTTAAAATTTATAGAAACATTTTGTAGGACTATCCATCGTTGTCGACTTCTCAGTAGTAACTGATTTCCAGCAAACCAGTTGGAGCGAATACGAGGATAATAGTTGCAACCGCAGTGTCTTTTGCAACTTCATGCATCTAAAGAAGGTTCACAGTTTGGCTTTCATCTTAAAAGCTTCTAAAATGTTACGATTTTGTAAAAAGTAAAACTATTATGCCACTAAATACCGTATATTATTGCTCGCAAATGTATGACTTTACAACAAAATCATTTATCATATGCTTCCTCTCTAATTTGGTATTTCTTATTCAGTTTCAATTCCCCAATCACTTGGTATTTTTGCTAAGCATTAAATCGATTGTAACCGCTTCTTAATCTCCAAAAATAAGTTACACTTTTTTAGTTCAAATCATATGACTGCGACGTCCACATCAACCCTAAGATCTATATGCGTTTTTCAAATCATCCCAAAAATAAGCTGCGATTTCTCCTTACACATTTGATTTGGTCTTTATCATCAACCCTATTATTATTATCGATTAGTATTGATCTTATATATTTGATGTGAGTAATTATCAATTTGTAAGTTTATTTTCAGCAGGCCTAAGCAGTGCACTAAGAATTATCAATCTCAGGTCTGATTATTTTAAGCTTTTTTGTCATATGTTGTGTGGTTTTGAGTTTGGACTAATGTGGGTTGATTTTGTTATGCAGCAAAAGGAATTGATTCAGTTGGAATTGTAAGGCGAGGTTGAAATGTGGATTTTATTCCTATCGTTAAGCTAAGATGTTGTTCATCATCCTTGGGTACGACTCCTAGCTCTTATTATTAGTCATAACTTTTAATTTAAAATTCATTGCAATGCTTGCTGAATATTAGTTTAAAGGTAAGAACATTACTTTCTTAGCTTCAAATTATCAAAATTGTCACGTTACACAGTACAAAATACAGATTACAGGAAGTTGAAGAGCTTATCGATTTTGGATTTAAGGTAACTTGCTTTTATGTTACCTGCTTTGGAGTTGGTACATTTTAGATGGCCACCTCATTTTTTTTTATTTTTTTTTGTAAATCTTAGTTGGACCTTGAAGTTGCAATTCCAACCCATTTACCGCAATATGATTTCTTTTCCAATGGGCATCTTATGCAGCGCTTGGTTGGTGTAGAGGTAAAAATAGATCTTTTAGAATGTTCATCCATATTTGAATATTTTTTGTTTAGTCATAATTTTATAGAAAATCTATTTAGTTATAAGGGCGAAAAATCAAAATAACTATAAAGTTTTGTTCTTCATGTGCACCATATTATTTTTGCTATTTCTTTTGTGAATGTTTTTGTCTGTAAGATTCTAACGTTCATGTTTCTTCGGTGATACTCTATCTTTTTGTTAACACTTTAACTTGCTCAATGCTTTGTAATACTACCAACATGCTGAATTACAATATTGTAAGCTTGTGTGAATAAATTAACAACCAACATTGCAAGCATGTAACAAAGTTTATCTCGAACACCACTGCTAATTCTCTATAATCTACAATGATGGATTAAGTGAGTGATGAAGTTTAGTGAAACTTAGAGTTAGCAAAACGGGCGGGTCAAAATGGTTTGGGTCACAACAACATATTCGCATGCTAAAATGGGTTGGGTTTGGTTGATATGTAACATTTGCATTAAGATACATAAATGTCACCCATTGACTTTTAAGGGGTGTTTGGGCTGCTACAAACTTGTGCTTCAAAGTGATATTTGGGTTTTTTCAGGGGTGTTTGGGATTGCTGCATAACTGCAGTTTCAAACGCACATCTAGGGTCATTTTATTAGGTCATTGATGAGGCAAAAAGTGTACCGCTTTCAGGGGGTCATTTAAGCCCAAATCCGAGATTATTTGATCAAATATAGCCCTAAATCGTTCCTTTTGTCATTTTAGGTACTTTTAGAGAGAAATCTGGAAAAGAAAGCATTTTGGACGTTTTTGGAGCATAAAAGTGAAGAAAACGGCAAAGTCTCAAAATCCTTGCTGGGATCAGTACCTGACGGCGTCAAGGCTATGCATATGACGGCGTCAAGCTTGGCAAAATAGGTGGATATGGAGAATACACATGATGGCCCAGAACTATTTCAAAGCAAATATGCCTGACGGCGTCACCAAGGCCGTCAGGATCAACTTATACGTGACGGCCCAGAGCTTATTCTCAACATGACGGCGTCAAGATTGGATCTAGGAAATACGACCCTTGTTATGGCGGCGAGTTGAAGGCGTCACACACTACAACGTGACGCCGTCAGGATGTATAATCTATATATATTTCTCCAAATTTTCATTCATAGAGAGTGGAGTTTTAGAGTGGAGTTTTATTGTAAAAACCCTAGACGAATTTCACAGCTTTTTCAAGGGTTTCAAACCCTTGATTCCTCCGTGCTTAATTGAAGATAAGTACTTTACCAAATCATTCAATATGTCTATGTGTTGTTTGATTATATCTTATGCTCGTCTTCTTTTTAACATGCTAGGCTAGGTTTTTATTGTGTTTGCTTAGATGTAATGAAACCTAGATGTTAATTATTGGTTGATGGTTTGCTTATAATTGTTATGGATGAATGAATTCGACGTTAAGCTTAAGAAAACTGGCAGACTTCCAACTGGTAACTTGCTTGAACGTCTTAAGAAACATGATCGGAGGTGTACTACGATTTAATGGTTGTATTTAATTCGTAGGAAACTGCTAGTGATACTACGTTGGGAGCTAGTAGTCGGCTCGACCTAGAATGAAGTAGAAGTCTATAGAGTTAGGGAATATCGTACACGGCCCTACGACTAGTATTAAGGAATATAACCCGTCATCCATGCAATTGTAACAAGCTAATAAATTGGTAAAAGATATCTAGGGAGTAATGAAATCTAAGTAAACACATTTTCTCTTATTATTGTCTCCACCACACATTTATCTTAGTTTATTTCATTTCATTTTATTTTATTTTGATTGCATCTTTAGTTAATTGGGTTAGTTGGCTAGCAACTAATTCCGCCCACTCCTTCAAACCCGAGATTTTTACCTGCTTTTTATAAAATATAAAAATACAAAAAGAATCATCCCTCACCTCTAGACCTAGTTTAGTAGACTATCTAATCCTAGCGAACACTATTCCTAGGTTGAACGATCAATCCCCCGGTATTTGTCACTATACTATACTACAACGATCAGGTACACTGCCTGGCGGGGATTGCAAGCTTCTCAAGATCCCGCGTATCAAGTTTTTGGCGCCGCAGCCCGGGGAATAGTTATTGCTTAGGTTGAATTTTATTTTGAGTAGGTCTACTCATTAGATTCCTATCAAGTGAGATTTTTATTTTCTTTTTATTAGCTTTCTCGTAGTCTATCTTTTCTTTGTGTCTTTGTTCGTAAAAACCTTTCCATTGACTCTTCCGTTCACCATTATGGAGAACGCGAATCCACCATACTACCGACCACGAAACCCATTCACTCCTAATGATATCTTGATGTTCAACCAATATCGATATGAACCTATCTATGATGCATGGACTCGTTTTAAAATTTTACTCCGAATAGTCCCTCATCATAGTTTCGATTTATGGTCCCTAGCTAAAATGTTTTACGATCGTGTCGACCTATGTGACCAAAGGTGCATTAACGATTTTGTCAATTGGGACCATAGGGGATTCAATGTTGAAGAAGCATGGGATGCCATAGAAGATTGTGCCCAATATTATTATAGAGTAGACAACCCAACAAACGTTAGTATAAGTCAATTGACCACAAATTTCAAGGATCATGAAACAAGTTTGTTTGGGGATGAGGGTAAAGTTGAGCCACCTAGTTGTATGTCATGGTTAGGCACTACCATAATACAGGATGAACACATAGGTGATCTTGACACAAGGAATGATGAGGTAAGTAACATAAGCCCGCTAAATACCCCACAAGTCCTACCATCATTTGAGGCACACACACCGCCCGTGACTTACCCAGAAAAAGTAGAAGAAACTTTAGGAATCCCAATGGAGGTAGAACCCTTGGACCAAGCACCACTAGAGGACATAGGTTTGAATACTTTTAGTGATAACCTTACCCTTAGTTCTAGGGAATTTCCTAGTGTTGATGAGCCGGAACCTCAATCTTTACACAAATTTCCATCCTTAGATTTACATCTAGGAGATAAAAGAGAAACCAACCCACCCATCAACCAATATTATCCGGGTAGTTTTAGGATGAAGGAAGCCATTCACTCACCCCCTTCACCTCACGTGGCATATTTCCACCCTAAGGGTGTGTATTGCTACTTCCACCGGCACTTAATCCTAAGTGTAGGGAAAACCTCCCCTATTTCCGTTAAATAAGGGTAGAGTCAGGCTCGTGACTCGAACAAAAAACAAGCGCTTATTGGGAGGCAACCCAAGCTTTATTTATTTGTTTGTTTGTTTGTTTATTTGATTTTATTTGTTTCCGTATGCATGTTTTATTTTTATTGTTTGTGGCTCATATTTCAAAGTAAATTGTGAAAATGCTTTATTTTGTTTTTAACTTCGTCTTAATTGCATATAAAGGTATTTTGCAAAAGTTAAGTGTAAGGGAGATCCAAATTTGTTTCTAAGAACGAAATTGAGCATGAACCACAACAATATTAAATGAACATGCATATTAGTATTTGTTTGAGTCAAATGCTTGTATCGAGTCATAATGATTATTTTGCAGGATTTCCAGGAATTAAGGCATAAGTTTTTCCAGAAATTTTCCAAAAACTTAACATAAAATTTCTGCAGGAGCATTCTGACAGCGTCAGGATTTAATACCTGATGGCGTCACATGTAAAAATCTGGAAATTTTGCGAGTTTTGTTTTTTTTCCGGAGTCATAAAAGTTTTTGTTGATTCTTTAGTTTTATAAACTCTAGGAAATCTGCAAATATTCATTCCACAAGCATTATATCTTTAATTGTTTTGTTTTTATTCCTAAGTCTGGAATTACATCTAGTTGTGAGTTTCCTTTGTTCGGATTGATGCTTTGGGTTTTTGTGATTTTTTTCTCAGGTTTAACAGGTTATATTGGACAAGAAGATGATTTATATTTCTGGAGGGAAGCTTTCAACGTTCATTTTCTTGGAGGAAGACTTAACCTTGTTACCACATTATCCACACCGAACGAATCAGGGGAGTATTTGTTTTCATTCTTTTACCTGCATTACTTTTACATCCTTTAATTGAACATTGGGGACAACGTTCAGCCTAAGTGTAAGGGGAGGGTAAATGATGATACTTTAGAGAATGCAATTATGCTTGAGTTTGTTTGTTCAATAGTAGGTGTGTAATAAAACTGAGAAAAATACTTGTTAGGGCAATTTTAGCGCCAAATTTAAAAAATTTTACAACATTTAGGAGTGAAACTTTAGCCTTAACAAACATCTCATGGATAGGAGTTGTATGACTAGCACAAAACCGTACCACTCAAAAAAAATTTCCACCCAAATATGTGAGGTTCACCTTTAGATTTGATAGGAAAAGCATTTATTATTAGTGCTTATGAGTGTACCAGTAGTATTTATATTCTAGAACTTGCGTTAGTGATGCATCCTGAGACCGCTAGTAAGACTACATTTGTGTAGTTAGGATTTACTACATGATAAGAGGCATTAGGATCACCCTTGTGTTAAACCCGTATCATAATTACTTGACCATTTAAGTCAATTACCTTGACTAGCGAAGTCAATTAATCTTTCCCACACCTTAGCGTTGTACTCATTTTTAGTACACGAAACCCCTAGTACACCTCTCCGAGCCTATCTCTTTCGTTTCTAACTTTAAGCATCTTACTTAAAGGAAGAATTTGTTTACAATCCACCCAAATGTGCAACCAAATCGCCTTCGCCTTCCTTGTATGCACTCATCTTTAGTGCATTATTGTTACATGTTTAAACCCTTAGTTAATTATCTAATTGATTACATGGTTGCTAAGTCGAGTCATATCTTGTACATATTGTTTTGGGACGATTTGGACGATTGGGACTCATGGGTAAAGTACTAGTGTTATAGAGTATTGGGGAAGAACGTCAATTATTACCCCCATATGTGTGTTAATCTTTAAAAAGTACTCCAAGTGTTTTGATTATCTTAATTCGAGTCATTAGAATAGTTTATTGTAAAGTATGTAAAAGTTCAAGTGTAAGGGGAATGCAAATCCCCTATGATGTATTATTTTGGATGGTAGGGTAACAGTGTATGTAAAAAATATAGAAAAATAAAAAGAGATCTAGTGAGAAGAGTGTAAGGGTATTTGATGAGGCAAAAAGTGTACCGCTTTTAGGGGGTCATTTAAGCCCAAATCCGAGATTATTTGATCAAATATCGCCCTAAATCGTTCCTTTTGCCATTTTAGGTACTTTTGGAGAGAAATCTGGAAAAGAAAGCATTTTGGACGTTTTTGGAGCATAAAAGTGAAGAAAACGGCAAAGTCTCAAAATCCTTGCTGGGAACAGTACCTGACGGCGTCAAGGCTATGCATATGACGGCGTCAAGCTTGGCAAAAGAGGTGGATATGGAGAATACACATGACGGCCTAGAACTATTTCAAGGCAAATATGCCTGACGGCGTCACCAAGGCCGTCAGGATCAACTTATACGTGACGGCCCAGAGCTTATTCTCAACATGACGACGTCAAGATTGGATCTAGGCAATACGACCCTTGTTTTGGCGGCGAGTTGACGGCGTCACACACTACAATGTGACGCCGTCAGGATGTATAATCTATATATATTTCTCCAAATTTTCATTCATAGAGAGTGGAGTTTTAGAGTGGAGTTTTATTGAAGATAAGTACTTTACCAAATCATTCAATATGTCTATGTGTTGTTTGATAATATCTTATGCTCGTCTTCTTTTTAACATGTTAGGCTAGGTTTTTATTGTGTTTGCTTACCTAGATGTTAATTATTGGTTGATGGTTTGCTTTTAATTGTTATGGATGAATGAATTCGCTGTTAAGCTTAAGAAAACTGGCAGACTTCTAATTGGTAACTTGCTTGAACGTCTTAAGAAACATGATCGGAGGTGTACTACGATTTAATGGTTGTATTTAATGCGTAGGCAACTGCTAGTGATACTACGTTAGGAGCTAGTAGTCGGCTTGACCTAGAATGAAGTAGAAGTCTATAGAGTTAGGGAATATCGTACACGGCCCTACGACTAGTATTAAGGAATATAACCCATCATCCATGCAATTGTAACAAGCTAATCAACCGGTAAAAGATATCTAGGGAGTAATGAAATCTAAGTAAACACATTTTCTCTTATTATTGTCTCCACCACACATTTATCGTAGTTTATTTCATTTCATTTTATTATATTTTGATTGCATCTTTAGTTAATTGGGTTAGTTGGCTAGCAACTAATTCCGCCCACTCCTTCAAACCCAAGATTTTTACCTGCTTTTTATAAAATATAAAAATACAAAAAGAATCATCCCTCACCTCTAGACCTAGTTTAGTAGACTTTCTAATCCTAGCGAACACTATTCCTAAGTTGAACGATCAATCCCCCGGTACTTGTCACTATACTATACTACAACGATCAGGTACACTGCCTGGCAGGGATTGCAAGCTTCTCAAGATCCCTTGAGGGGTAAAACCTGTTGCGAGGGCGTAATCCCGCGTATCAGTCATTAACTACCATTTCTACACTAAAAGTTTGAGACTGAACCAGTCTGATTATTATTGGTATAGTACATTAGTTACATGTAACATCTTACGACTGTTTTAGGTTTCTGATAATTCTTAATCCATCTGTTTTACTCCTCATCTAATAATGCAACATGTATATACATGACATGCTACATTATTAGACATGGCAAGATAGGATGGTTGGGCTGGATGACACATTATTATTATCATTTGTGATAGAAGCTGATATTGATATTGATATAAAGTATGCGGTTTTATATATATTTTTTAAAAGGAGCAGATATTAATATTAATAGAGATTGACCTCCTCTCCGCGTCTTGCTCCCTACATGATAATGTACCATTTATCAGTTGTTTAACGTTTTATGTACTCTTCATACATTAGCTAAGTTAATTGTAGTTTTAAGGTATAATTGGTTTGTTTGTCGTAGTTATTTATTTATTTATTATGTCTGTATTTAAAGATTTTCCTTTGGTTCTTATCTTAAATTGAACCAATGGTCCTCATCAAGTTTCATCTTTTCCTTCAAGGAGGACATTGTTCAGAATGCAATTGATTGAGGTGGTGGTTCTTATTTTAATTTAAGTGAACTCTAAACTTATAATTTGTTTGTTTGCTATATCAAAGTTTTGTAATAATTCATGATTTCATGAACTGCAATGTGCCTCCAGGTACAAGCAATTCTTTGGCCCTTGATTAGTGATATAGTTGCTTCACTTGAGTATTTGGTTTCTCAAGAGTAAATGTCTGATAACATTTCATAAGCTAGGGTCATGATGGCAAAAGTCTTTTTGCTCAATTTTCTTACTACATACAAGATTTAAAGGAGCCAACAGGATGCTTGCTTTTCTCTCAAGCACATGATAAATATTTGTTCATAAAAGTTATTTTTGTGAATTGAACGGTCTGATTTTCTTTTTCACTTGCATACATGTAATGGTTTATAATTGTTAGAATTAATCGTAATCGGATAATGAGTTGTAATAAAGTTGGCCATATGATAGTGTTTGGATGTGGTTTTGCTATATGAAGTTGTGATGTTCATATAAGAAGTTGTTTGCATGTTTGGGATAATATGATTATCTACGGAGATAAATAAACCGTAGTTGGTAAAAAAAAAATATGTGGTTAATGATATGAAAGTGTTTACAATGCAATGTCTATGATATTTGTATGTCGATACTCCAAATATTTTAGTTTAGAAAATTTATTTTTATTTTCATTATTTCTTTTTTAATTTTTATTTATTTTTTTAAACTTTACAATTTACATATACACGAATCAACAATTTCTTTTAGTTTGAACTTTTTTTCTTTTTTTCTCTTACATATTTAGGTGTTCAATGAATGAACATGCACTACTCAATTGTTTGACGTTAACTGCATGCCTTTGCTCTTTAAGACTATTGAAAATTACTCCATCTGATAAACGTTTACCTCTATAAGATCGTGAGGAAACAATATCCCATCTGATAAATGTTTTGTCTTATTTTTCTTATTTACAGTTATTATAAATCCAAAATATTCTATCACTTGCATTTTTTTGTATACTTATTAGGTGTTGACGGAAAGGAGTTTTTCTTCAAGTTTTAGAATGGTCATTACATCCATTTTGCTTCTCAAGACAAACACATTGTAGATCAAGAGTCAATCAACGTTTATTTACATAGATATTTATAACCATTGTATTTTTTTATTTCAGTCACTTATAACTTTATTGTTCCATTAAAAGAAAATTTCACATCGTTTACGTTCTTTATTCTTTCTTACTTTATTCACGTACTTACGTTTTCTTATTCAACAACCCTCTAAAATCCCGTGAATTTCACGGGTCTATAAGCTAGTGTTATAATATAAGGGCATCTTTGGTAGAGAGAAATTTAGAGAAATGAAATGAAGCAAAGATTATAAATGTAGGGAAATGAAATTGGTGGAAAATTTTTGATAAAACTCCGTTGTTTGGTTACCTCAAAGAATTTTGATCGAATATATTAAAAAGAACATCAAACTAAAACTACTTTGTGATCCAAGTATCCAACCAACTAAAATTACTTTAAACTGATGAAACCCTAACCAAAATAAAAGAGCAATACGAACATGATAAAGGCAAACTAGTAGCTTGAATATAGATAGCAAAATTGGTTAGAAAAACTTGGAAATTAAAAAAAATTGTTCCAAAACACAACCTGTTCTTTTGAAAGGGCAAATAATAAAAAAAAATGTAATATACTTGCCACAATTTCATCGAATAGGTAGTGAACTAAAAAATTTCATTTTCAGCACCATTAACTTGTCTTTTTTTCATCGTATGGGTAATATGTGACTTGTTCAACAGGTACCAAGTTCCACCACCACCCAGAAGATGAATATTTGACAAGTATAATACTTTTTTTAATAATTTGCCCTATTGGTAAATCCTTAGTTTATATATCCCAAGTGTTTAGGTCACCGGAACACCACTACCACCAACATGAACACACTACCACCATTTTCTTGATCTCTACATTATTTCCATTACTCTGGTACCCTTCACGGGCCGAGAAACATCTCTATCACCACTCGTAACTCAACCACAGCCACACACCTACCACTGAAAACATATCTCTCTCTCTCTTTCTCTCTCTCTCTCTCTCTCTCTCTCTCTCTCTCTCTCTCTCTCTCTCTCTCTCTCTCTCTCTCTCTCTCTTGTTTATACCCAACATCCAACGTATCAAGGAATGTGGGATGTTTTGGGTTGCAATTAAGGTGTTTGATGAAATGCCTTAGAGAGATGTGGGGTGTTGGAATGCGGTTATTTCGTGTTATTTACATGATGGGAAGTAAATAACGACGGCTGTTGTGGCACTGGTGGTGGTTTCAGGTAGAAATAACGGCGGCTGTTGTGATAGTGGTGGTGGTTTCCAGTAGAAATAACAGCGGCGAATGGTGGAGATGTTTGGGTTTTTTATTTTAATTATGGTTCGTGTGATGAGGAAAGAGGAAGAGAGAAGAAGGAGAAGGTGGGTCGTAGGTTGAGGTGGCCGGAGCGGCAGTAGTCGTCGGAGTGGGTGATGATAGGTAGGGCAAATTATTAAAAAAAAAGTATTATACTTGTCAAATATTCATCTTCTGGGTAGTGGTGGAACTTGGTACCTGTTGAACAGGTCACATATTACCCATACGATGAAAAAAAGACAAGTTAATGGTGCTGAAAATGAAAATTTTTAGTTCACTACCCATTAGATGAAATTGTGACAAGTATATTACCTTTTTTTATTATTTGACCCTTTTGAAAATATGAATTCTAGTTCTAAAATCAGTGAACAATAATTAAAAACAAAAGAGAAATGGTTGGTTAGCATATTAAATAAATTGAATACTACCAAATAACTTGAAATCTGGAAAGTAACTATAGAAATGAAACAAGATACCAAACTCTGTCTAGAACAAATCAATTTGTATTGGTCTTTGATTTGAAACAAAAAGTAACAACATCAATCTCTTCTTCATCAACAATACCTAAAAATGAAATAGTGGTTTGAAAAATAAGAAGTTGTGGTTCCTTGTCTTGAATCGAGCAACAAGATGGGAAGAAAGTTACGACAACTAGATGAGAAGTAAAGAGGGACAACAAGCAGAGAAGGACCACCAGCTGCTGCCAACGGAAACCACCGGGAAAAATAGACCGAGAATGATGGTGAGGATTAGGGTTTTGTTGGTTGATAAGGTGTGGTTAATGTGTGTGCATCAATAATGGATAGATATAGTGTGGTATGTGCCTCACACGTGACTTCTTCCCTTTATACCTCATTATCATTAAGCTTTAGGGCCCGTTTGGTTTATGGCTATGTTTGGCAAAAGTAGCTGTAAGCAGTAGTTGTGAGCAGTAGCAGTGAGCTGCGAGCAGTAGCTGTGAAAAATGAGCTTTCTGCTCAAAGCTTCTTAAAGAAGCATTGGAAAAATGAGCTTTTTTAGAAAATAGCAAAGCTCACTACTCTTTTGCCAAACAACACTGAAAATAAAAAAGGTCATTCTCACCGCTCATTGACCAAAAAAGCTCCGTGCCAAACATAGCCTATAAATGAGTTTGGATTCAGATTCGGATTCGGATTTGGATTTGGATTTGTGAGGAATAAATATTAAAAGAGAGAAAATATATTTTAATTGATATAATAATTAAATTGTATTTAAATATAATATTTTAATAAAAAAAAAGTGTTGTGAGAGAGGTACAATGGGTCCGACGGGTTTTACATAAAACCTACCATACTTAGTGGAATGAAAAAGTAGTGGGCCCCGCAGGTTTCAAAGTATTACTTTGTCTACCAAACACTATTTATCATCTCCTATACCTAAATCCGAATCACACACCCCTCAACCAAACGGGCCCTTATTTCTTTATTAATAAAGGGGTGAGCGTGGTTTCGGAACCGCACGGAACTGACCCGGAACCGCAAGAACCGAGAACCGAAATTCTCATAATTTAGGAACCGAGAACCGGACCGCAGAACATGTTTCGGTTACGGTTCGGTTCTCGGTTCCGGTTCGGGTATTTCGGTTCTACCCGATTGGAACCGCAATTTTTTAAAAACCGCCCAAAATTCAATATTTTATATGTGTTTGCACTAATCTAAGTCAAAATCACAAAGAACATTGAACGATTAAAGTATATTAGCATAATATTCGAGCTATGTCTTTTATAAAATGATGTTAAACAAAAATAGCCACATTTTCAAAAGGAAGAAGCGGACTTACATTCTTGTGATAGAGCACTCTGTTGACATGAGAATTATTTTTCACATATTATTATTGAAGTGATATACATGAGCTGGCTAATTAAAGTTAAGTTGCTCGTTAAAAGTAACAATGTTCTATACATACATAGTTACATGTTATATAACGAATGAAGTTTGTATTTTTCTAAACATTCCAGTACGAAGGCATAAATTTCATTCAACATGTGAATTAATATAACCCTCGCAGTAAAGGACAAGTATTAACTAGTACGAAGACATAAATATATAATCGTTAACTTAAAAACCTAAACGTTCCATAAAAATTCTATATATTTGAAAAGTCGTGCGGTTCTTCGGTTCCGGAACCGATACCCGCGGTTCCGGACCGAACCGAACCGAACTGAGAACCGCAATTTGCAATATCTAAGAACCGAGAACCGGACAGCGGTTCTAAAATGCGGTTCGGGTTGGGTCAGTTCCGGTTCAGTTCTCGGCTTTACAAATTCCCTGTGTGAGAGAGAAAACCCATCATCCTCTTCTACTTTTACTTTTGGCGGGCCCTTTTCACTATTTAAATCCTAAACCCATATAATAAACAACAACTTTCACCATTAATCCCAAATCCAAATCCAAATCCAAATTCAAAACCGACCAACCAAACGGTCCCTAAGTTTGTATGACTGTCAGTACAAATCCTATTAAATTAGTCTGCGAAAACGTAAGAAAAAAATAGTTGACCAAGAAAATATATATTGCTAAATATTAAAAAATTCAAAACCCATTTACCCCCAAATTCAAACTCACTCCTCATTCTATAGGGTTTATACCAAACCCTAAACCCCATTTCCACAAACTTAATTAAATGGGCACATTATCAATCAACAAAAACAAACGCAACCCACAATCACAACCATCACATGGATCCAATCACATTGCAAAAAAACCCAAATCATCATCATCTTCAAAACCATCAAGAAAAAGCTCGGTTTCAAGATTGCATTTATACCCAGATCACAAAACACCAATCAAAATACAAATCCAAGCTCCATCTCCTATTATATCTGGTTTTAACTCGACCCAGAAAAGATTTAGTCAAAATATGCGAAAAAAATAGAGTCTTGAGGAAAAAGGTCTGGTAAATAATTACAATCGCGCGAAAGAATTGCCTGTTGGGACTTGCAGACATGTAGAGTTTGAGAATTTGGAACAATGTGATGATGATATTGAAGTGATTGAGGTTGATGAGGAAGTAGAGGAAAGAAGAGCGAAACATAAGAAATTGAATCAGTTGAGTGATGTAGGTTCGCCTTTGCATAACTTGGATGGATCGGTTGAAAGGCGTGGTCCGAGTTATGGGTCGGGGGAAGGAGTGGAAGTAAGAGCGAAATATAAGAAATTGAATCAGTTGAGTGATGTTATGGATGTTGGTATGGGTTCGCCTTTGCATAAGAAGTTGGATGGGTCGGTTGAAATATATGGTTCGAGTTATGGGTCGGGGGAAGTAGAAGAAATAAGAGCGAAATATAAGAAATTGAATCAGTTGAGTGATGTGGGTTCGCCTTTGCATAAGAAGTTGGATGGGTCGGTCGAAAGATGTGGTCCGAGTTTAAGGAAGTTAAGGTTTGAGATTAAGTTAAAAGAATTGAGACGAGCGTCGTGTCAAAAGCCGTGTCCTGTTAAGAAAGAAGAGGAAGAAGAGGTAGATGTTCTCTTCTTGTTCATTTATCCCATTTTATAGTTATTAAAATATAAGCGCTTAAAAAAAGACGTTTTTTTTTTTTTTTTTTTTTTTTTTTTGAGCTGCAATTTGAATAACTTTGATATAAGTGTTGGTTTTATATGTAATGTGAAGGCGTGAAGCTTTATAGGAAAGTGGTAGGAATGAAATGAAATTGACCCGCACCGAACTCATGGTCATATAAAAGGGACATGGGGGCACGATTTGAACCCCCAACCTCTTTTTTATGCTACATGTCCCCCACCATTGGGCTACCATCATGAGACAAATGTACTAAAATACATTGGCAAAAAGGGGAGAAACGAAAAAGTATGTTGTATTGTATGCAAAGAAAGAACCTTGATTTATATGTTTGGTGGATGTTTCTCATAAGAAATTGATTTCCTTTTCAGGATGTAGTGCATGATCTTTTTAGTCGTCTTACGGAAGAAGAAGAGGAAATGGTTGCTAATGCTCTATCTTATTCTAATCGGTATATTTTTATGTTTGTGTGTGTTTACATTCATGTGTATATGATGCGTGGGAATCGCAACAGGCTTTACCTCTCGAGGGATCTCGAGAAGCTTACAACCCCCACCAGGCAGTGTACCTGATCATTGTAGTATAGTATAGTGACAAGTACCGGGGGATTGATCGTTCAGCTTAGAAATAGTGTCGCTAGGATTAGAAAGCCTAAATACTAGTTCTAAAGGTGAGAGATGATTATTTTTGTGTTTTTATATTTTATGGAAAGCAATTAAAAATCTCGGGTTTTAAGGATTTGGGCGGAATTAGTTGCTAATCAACTAACCCAATACTAAGATGCAATCAAAATAAAATACTAAAAATGAAAATAAACTAAATTATACTAAAGTTGTGAGCAGTAATTGGAGAAAATGTGTTTACTTAGATTTCACTACTCCCTAGACATCTTTTACACGTTAATTACTTGTTATAATTGCATGGATGACGGATCGTATTCCTTAATATCATTCATGGGGTGGCACACTTAACTCCCCAATTCTATGAGCTCTTATCTCCTCCTACACCATGCCCAGCACAACTATAGGGATTGTAAACAGTGGCTCATGCATTAAATACAACCAATAAAGACCTAGTGCACGTCGGTTCATGTTTCTTAAGACGTTCAAGCATGTTACCAATTGGAGATCTGCCAGTTTTCTTAAGCCTAACATATAAATCATTCATCCAAGACAAGAATAAACAAGTAATCAACACATAATTAACATCTAGGTTTCATTAGATCTAAGCAAACACAAGATAGATCTAGCCTAGCATGATGGAATTAAGACAAGAACAAGATATAGACAACCAACACATAGACATATTGATTGAATTAAAGGAACACTTATCTTGTTTACACATGCAAGGTATCAAGGGTTTGGAACCCTTGAAAAACCTGTAAAGTTACACCAAAATCGTACTTAGGGTTTCTCCCAAAACTTCTCTTTTTTTAATGTGAAAAATTAGAAAACTATATATAGGAAAAGAGGTCTGACGGCGTCAAGACAAACATTGTGACGTCGTCACCTCGCCGCCAAAACTCTTCTCGGACTGCCTTGATCTACATTTGACGCCGTCAAGACTAAATCATTTACAGGCCGTCATGACTTTTACTCTTGATGCCCTACCCTCGTGACGCCGTCAAATCTGTACTGGGTCGTCATGGAATTTTGCTCTTGACGCCGTCAGGAAATTACTCATGACGCCGTCACCTACTGTTCCCAGCATGGAAAATTAAGACTTTGGCGTTTTCTTCACTTTTATGCTCCAAAAACGTCCGAATTGCCTCCTTTTCCAGATTTCACTCCCAAAGTACCTAAAATCACAAAAGGAACGATTTAGGGCAATATTTGATCAAATAAAGTTGAATTCCGGCTTAAATGACCCCCTAAAAATGGATCATTTTTCGCCTCATCATATACCCTTACACTTGAGATTTGCTTGTCCTCAAGCAAATGCGCTTTTATTCTACTCAAAATACAAGTTAGGGGTCATTTAACACTAACATAAAAGTAATTACAACAAATAATCGTTCCACTAAAGACCAATAGACAAGCACGGAGGTCAGACACAAGTACCTCACAAATAGTGTTTAGAAACTCACATCTCTCGGGTGTAATAAAGTGTAAATTACAATATGGAAACGGAAGATATCTCTCACTACCTGTCATAGCAAAATAGATTACCATAGGCTTGGGAAAGGATCAAACCTTCACCACATGGCGTAAGCACCTAGGATAAACTATCAAAGAGGTCTTTTAAAGGGTTGTAACGTTAGGTGTAGGGATATGAAATACACGGTTTTGTTGGATAAAGGAAGTTTTACTGGTGGCGAGTTAACACTCTTGGTTAATTACATGTACAATATGGCGTTGCTAAGCCAAGACTAGACTCGACTTATGCTAATAAATCAAAAAGAACAAAAACATAAACGTAGAATGAAAAGGGAAGGTAGTCCGTATGTTTTTTCTCTTTTTCCTTTTTCTATTTTTTTCTATGCTTTTTCTTGATTTTTTCGATTTTTTTTTTTTCATACACTCTTACCCTACCATCCAAAATAATACATCATAGGGGATGAACATTCCCCTTACACTTGAATCTTTACATACTTTACAATAAACTAATCTAATGACTCGAATTAAGAAAATCAAAACACTTGGAGCACTTTTAAAATTAACGTACATATGGGGGTAATAAGTGATGTTCTTCCCCATTACTCCATAAAATAAGTACTTACCCATGAGTCCCAATCGTCCCAAAACAATATGTACAAAGATATGACTCGACTTAGCAACCATGTAATCAATTAGAAAGTTAACTTAGGGTTTAACAAATAACAATAATGCACTAAAGATGAGCGCATACACGGAAGGCTAAGGCGATTTGATTGTACATTTAAGTGGGGTGTAACAAATTCTTCCTTTAAGTAAAATGCTTAAAGTTAGAAACGAAAAGATAGGCTCGGAGGGGTGTACTAGGGGTTTCGTGTACTAAAAATGAGTACAACGCTAAGGGTGTGGGAAAAATTAGTTGACTTAACTAGCCAAGTAATATGACTTAAATGGTCAAGTAATTATAATACGGGTTTAACACAAGGGTGATCCTAATGCCTCTTATCATGTAGTAAATCCTACTACACGAATGTAGTCTCACTAGCGGTCTCGGGATGCATCACTAACGCAAGTTCTAGAATCTAAATGCTACCGGTACACTCATAAGCACTAATAATAAATGCTTTTCCTATCAAATCTAAAGGCGAACCTCACATATTTGGGTGGAAAATTTTTCTGGATATATGGTTTTGTGCTAGTCATACAATCTCCTATCCATGAGACGCTTGCTATGGCTAAAGTTTCACTCCTAAATGTTGTAAAAAAATTTAAATTTGGCGCTAAAATCGCTCTAACAAGTGTTTCTCATAGTTTTATTACACATCTACCATTAAACAAAACAAACTCAAGCGAAAGTGCATATGTAAGGTATCATCTTTTTACCCTCCCCTTACACTTAAGATGAACATTGTCCCCAATGTTCAAGTAAAGAATGTAAAAGTGAAAAAGTAAAGAGAATGAAATCAAATACTCCCCTGATTCGCTCGGTATGGATAATTAGGTGGCCAGGTTAAATCTTCCTCCAAGAAAATGAACAATCAAAGCTTCCCATCCAGAATATAAATCATCTTCTCGTCATACATAACCTGTAAAACCTGACAAAATAGACAAGACAACCTCGCGTAAAATCGGCGGCATCCTATATAAGTTACTAAATCCTAGAAAACAAGATAAGATATAATGCTTGTGGAATGAAGTTTGCAGATCTCCTGGAGATTATAAAACTTAATAATTCACAAAAACCATAAGACTCCGTTAGAAAAACAAAACCGGTAAAATTTCCAGATGTTTACACCTGACGTCGTCAGAATTGACCTGCAGAAATTCTTATGTTAAGTTTCCGGAAAATTTCTGGAAAAACTTGGTCCTACTTCCTGAAAAATCCTGCAAAACTTCATTATGACTCAATACAAGCATTTGACTCTAACAAATACGAATATACATGTTCATTTATTATTGTGGAGAATCATGATCGGTTTGTTTCTTAAAAACATATTTGGGGTTTCCCATTACACTTATCTTTTGCAAAAATACCTTTAGGTGGAGTTAAGACTAGGCCAAAACAACAAAGTAAAGTATTTCCACTATTTAGTTTAGAAACATGATCAACCAACAATAAAAATTAAGCATGCATACGGAAACAAATAACAAACAAACAAAAATAAAATCACACAAAACATGGGTTGCCTCCCAAGAAGCGCTTTTCTTTATTTATGAGTCTTGTAGCTAGACTCAAGGTCATGGGTTACTACGTGATCTCATCATTGGTTCCACTCTCTAGGTCGTCCTCTAAACCAGTTTTGTATTCCGGACCTAGTTGCAAGCATTCTTTGTAGAAACCAAGCATTCTATTCTTTACATACTCTACTCCTCTACGTCTATCCTCCTCATTCCTATAATAAGCCGCTTGCTTGTGTTCCTTTTCGAAATTAGAGAGAAGGCGGTATTGCTCAATTTTGTAGGGCATTTGATAGGCAACTTCATCATTTTCTCCCTTGAATCTAACTATCCCTAAAGTCGGATCATAACTCATCCTAGTGGCCTCAACAAATGGTTTTCCAAATATTATTTGACTTAGGCAAGCATCTATCACCGGACGAGTGTCCTCAACTATCATAAAATCGATCTCATAGGTTAGTTTTCCTATAATCACATGCAGTCCCTTCACCCTTCCTGCAAAATTACTTATCAGATTCTTATCGGGCATCATCCTAAAATCAAGTTGCTTCTTCATCACCCAATTGTAATAAGTTCTAGTCATGATGTTCACGGGGGATCTAAGGTCGATGTAAGCTTTCCATATATGCATGTGCCCGATATTGCATGGGATGTTAATGTTAGAGGGGTCTCCCATTTTGATAAGGGGGGTGCCAAGGATATATGGTCTCTCGGGACTATCGAATAAATCCTTATGGTATTCCCGTTCTTCCTTGGTGGGCAATTTATCAAAGAATTTTTCTATAGGCTCTACCTCCTCTAATTCCTCTTCTTTGTTAACCTTAACTTCCCTACTCTCATCCTTGTCACTCTCCTCTATCTCCTTATCTATCGGCTTAATGGTGACAACATTGACAAAGTGGACATGTTTGGATGATGAGGGATCCTTAATTTGGATTCCACTATTGGTGTCCCTAGTGTCCTTCCTAGGTGTGATTAACGCTTGGTTGTTGAGGGCTTTCAACAAGTTGTCAATTTTGTTGGTCATCTCCGTTTGTTGTTGGTTGAATTCAGTTTCAAACCTAGCTATGCAAGCTTCTTGAGATGCCATGAACTTTGACATTAATCCTTCAAGATTGTTGGTACTACCATAGTTGTTAGAAGGATTGTTGTTGAAAGTACGGTTGGATGGTGGACCGTTTGGTTGGTAACGATTAGGCGGATTGGAAGAATTGGGTTGATTTTGTTTCCACCTAAGGTTTGGGTGATTTTTCCAAGAGGGGTTGTATGAATCACCGTAAGTGTTTGGCTCGGGCTTGAAAGTGTACCACTTATCTCCCGCTTCGTCGGTACGTGTGGATGCGTAGTCCGCAAAAGCTGTTCCGGGGAGTTCCACACAATTACGAGTGTCGTGGGGACCACTACATAATTCGCATGAAGAAGTGATTTTGTTCACTTGGCTTGAAGGCTTAGGAGCTTCGTAAGATTTCATGAGAAACTTGACTTGGTCCTCAAGTTCCATGATCCTACGGTCGGGAATGCTAGAATTGTTCGAAGGCAAAGATATTGCCTTGACCGTTTTGTTCAAGTCACGGGGATCATTCCAACTTTCGTTGTCATAGAGAGCAAGATCTTCTATGAGTTCCCATGATTGTTCCGCACTAAGATCACGTAGCTTACCACCGGCCGATTGGTCAATGGCTCACCTCGTGGAGATGTCGATATGGTCATAAAAGATTTGGACTTGAAGCCAAAGATCTATGCCATGATGAGGGACTTTTTGGAGTAAGTCCTTGAAACGAGTCCATGCTTCATAAAGAGATTCATTTTGACGTTGTTGGAACATCAAGATGTCATTTCTAACCTTAGTAGTTCTCCCCGGTGGGAAAAATTGAGCAAGGAAACGAGTGGTGAGATCATCCCATGTGGTGATGGATCCCGCGGGTAAACGCTCAAGCCATTGACTAGCTTGATCCTGTAGAGAGAATTGGAATAGGCGTAAACGGGTAGTCTCTCTAGTTGCAACATCTAGGTCTATGGAATCTACGATTTTGAGGAAGTCCTTAAGATGTTGGTTTGGATCTTCGGAACGAAGTCCATGGAATGCACATCCGCTTTGCACCAACCGGATGGTGTCGGATCGCAAGGGGGTCACATTGGCTCCGGTGAGCTCAATGGTGTTTCGGTAGCCTTGATGGCTAGGTCGGGAATACTCTCCTAAGGTTCGGGGCCTAAGGGGTTCTAATGGTGGGTTTTGTTGTGGTGGGATGACGGGTTCAAAGATGTTCCCGTTGTCCATGATGTCGGGTAGTTACGAACAAAGGCACAAAGAAATAAGATAGACTAAAGAAAACTAAAAATAAAAATAAAATCTTACTAGAAAGGAATCTAGCAAGTAGACCTAAATAAAAAGAAATTCTAACCTAGACAATAACTATTCCCCAGGCTGCGGCGCCAAAAACTTGATGCGTGGGAATCGCAACAGGCTTTACCTCTCGAGGGATCTCGAGAAGCTTACAACCCCCACCAGGCAGTGTACCTGATCGTTGTAGTATAGTATAGTGACAAGTACCGGGGGATTGATCGTTCAGCTTAGGAATAGTGTCGCTAGGATTAGAAAGCCTAAATACTAGTTCTAAAGGTGAGAGATGATTATTTTTGTGTTTTTATATTTTATGGAAAGCAATTAAAAATCTCGGGTTTTAAGGATTTGGGCGGAATTAGTTGCTAATCAACTAACCCAATACTAAGATGCAATCAAAATAAAATACTAAAAATGAAAATAAACTAAATTATACTGAAGTTGTGAGCAGTAATTGGAGAAATGTGTTTACTTAGATTTCACTACTCCCTAGACATCTTTTACACGTTAATTACTTGTTATAATTGCATGGATGACGGATCGTATTCCTTAATATCATTCATGGGGTGGCACACTTAACTCCCCAATTCTATGAGCTCTTATCTCCTCCTACACCATGCCCAGCACAACTATAGGGATTGTAAACAGTGGCTCATGCATTAAATACAACCAATAAAGACCTAGTGCGCGTCGGTTCATGTTTCTTAAGACGTTCAAGCATGTTACCAATTGGAGATCTGCCAGTTTTCTTAAGCCTAACATATAAATCATTCATCTAAGACAAGAATAAACAAGTAATCAACACATAATTAACATCTAGGTTTCATTAGATCTAAGCAAACACAAGATAGATATAGCCTAGCATGATGGAATTAAGACAAGAACAAGATATAGACAACCAACACATAGACATATTGATTGAATTAAAGGAACACTTATCTTGATTACACATGCAAGGTATCAAGGGTTTGGAACCCTTGAAAAACCTGTAAAGTTACACCAAAATCGTACTTAGGGTTTCTCCCAAAACTTCTCTTTTTTTAATGTGAAAAATTAGAAAACTATATATAGGAAAAGAGGTCTGACGGCGTCAAGACAAACATTGTGACGCCGTCACCTCGCCGCCAAAACTCTTCTCGGACTGCCTTGATCTACATTTGACGCCGTCAAGACTAAATCATTTCCAGGCCGTCATGACTTTTACTCTTGACGCCCTACCCTCGTGACGCCGTCAAATCTGTACTGGGTCGTCATGGAATTTTGCTCTTGACGCCGTCAGGAAATTACTATTGACGCCGTCACCTACTGTTCCCAGCATGGAAAATTAAGACTTTGGCGTTTTCTTCACTTTTATGCTCCAAAAACGTCCGAATTGCCTCCTTTTCCAGATTTCACTCCCAAAGTACCTAAAATCACAAAAGGAACGATTTAGGGCAATATTTGATCAAATAAAGTTGAATTCCGGCTTAAATGACCCCCTAAAAACGAATCATTTTTCGCCCCATCAGTATAGTAAACCATATCTAAGTCGAGGTTGTTTTACTTGTTTGGTCGTCTGGATTTTATAGGAAAAAGGTTTTGGTCAATCATGAAAACTCAAATATGATGATCACAGGGGAAGCTTTGCAATGTTTGAGACCTCGTGCGTGGTTAAACGATGAGGTATCTGTTAACTGTTGAATTTCGAATCAAATCCACATGTATTTATGCAAAATATCACTGATGATTTCCTTATTGCAGGTCATTAAAATTTATCTTGAGTTGCTGAAAGACAGGGAACGTAGGGAGCCCAAAAAGTTTTTAAAATGTCATTTCTTTAACACATTTTTTTACAAGAAGGTAGTTAGCCCCGTAATTTTTCCATCTTATTTTTAGTCTCAAGCTAAAACAGTGTATCATTTACTTTTTATTATTTATATATGAAGTTAGTAAGTGGAATGACTAGGACCGGCTACGATTATGAGTCCGTTAAAAGATGGACTGCGCAGAAAAAGTTGGGCTACGGTCTTGATGAGTGTGACAAGGTTAGCTTTTGTATTACATGAACTTTTTTGTAACTTGTTTTCTCCATGTTTAATGATATCAGCTTTAATCAGATATTTGTGCCTATTCACAAAGAAATACATTGGTGTTTGGCTGTCATCAACAAAAAGGACAAAAAGTTTCAGTATCTCGACTCACTTGGAGGAACTGATAAGAAAGTACTGAGAGCGTTGGTATGTCAAAGTATTCTTGATACATTCATAACTTATCTGCATTTATGAAAAAGGTTTCAATCTTGCATTATGTTTTACATGATGCACATTAGTTTATATATGCGTAAATGTTTCTTATCTGCTAGAACCTTATGTCTTTAGGCTAAATATCTCACGGATGAGGTGAAAGACAAGACTGCAAAAAGCATTGATGTTACTTCGTGGGAGCAAGAATATGTCACTGACTTTCCTAATCAAGAGAATGGGTGTGTATAAAATTATCACGCTTTACTAATTAAGAAATATTAGATTATTTTGTGGTTTCAAACATTTTAAAGGAATGATTGAAGTTACTGTTTTGAGTATTTGTATGATATTTTTACATGTCACTGATTTTGATCGTCGTTTTTTCTGTGGGCAGGTATGATTGTGGTATGTTCATGATCAAGTATATAGACTTCTACAGTAGGGACGTAGGACTATGCTTCAGCCAGGTACAATATTACATTTACAGTCTCTTCTTTCTTTGTGGAGGGTGGGATTGTTTTCCTAAATGAACAATTTTTGTCGACCCATCAGAGGTTTACATTGTTTTCAAGTCTTTATGAATTTATAGTACGTAAAAAATCCGAGTAGAGGTAAATGGGTGGGCGGGCGAGTTCGGTAATGAGCTCCAGTGAATGCAGATAATGTTTTACTCCCTCCGTCTCAAAATTATTGTCGGGAGACAAAAATTACAAAGTTTAATAAAAGTGAGGCCACTTTAATTTTCAACCACACAAATAGATATTCTTTCACTTAATTCTCTAGTTTTTTCTTTAAAAGGAAAATGGACAATTAATTTGAGACATCCCGAAAAGGAAATATGGACAATAATTATGAGACGGAGGGAGTAGTTCTTTTCGCCTTTTCAGTTCACCTGGAACATAAATGTCTTTAAAAAGAACCATAAATAGTGAGTGTATAATTAGATATTATTTCAAAATTATATGTATAGCATATATAAGAATATATCATATACTTATTGACATTTTAACGTAGGATGATATGCCATACTTTAGAATAGTAACTAGTTCCGCCTTTTTTACTCTGGCTAGCTTGTTAGTCAGAGTAGTAACCTAATTACAGAGAAAAGATATTGAAGACGTTGTGCGTTTGGTATGCTCCCGTGTATCACAATGGGTATGAGTTTGATAGTAGTGGTGGGCCCCTCGCCTATGATAGAGTCATTCCTCCCCTCTTGGACTCCTATAGAGTATAGATACTATCCATGTTTCATTCCCATGTAATGTGAGCCCCTCATCTTAACCAAACACTTAGGGTGCGTTTGGCATCCGACTATGGAAATGAAACTATGACTATGAAAGTGATTAAAGGTGTTTGTTTAAGATGAGGGGGCCCACAACTATGGTAATGAATAAGAGAAATGCTCCATACTCCATATACATCAAAAGGGTAAGGTATGGATCTTTCATACCGAGGGGCCCACCACTACTATCAAACTCATTCCCATTGTGATTGATGGCGGCATACCAAACGCACCCTTAGAATCATTACCACTATGATTCCCTCATTCCCATAGGAGGATACCAAATGCACCCATATATAAGAATATATCTTATAAAACCAATTACTAAAATGAACAATATTCACACTCTCTTTACAAAAATAAACCATATTTATTCATTTTACCAAATTGAACCTAAAGTACATCTATACACTGACAAACCTGAAATGCAAAGTCAACAAAAGGTACATTGTTTTCACTGTCAACATAGATACTACAAAAGTTTTACAAAACCAAGAAATGAAAATTAAATGGAGGGTCAAGATTTACAAAAGTGAGAAATGGATATAAATGGACGATCAAGATTTACAAAACCAAGAAATGGATATTAAAGTACCTTGTTCATTCGAGTACCATATTGAATGTAGCCAAATGAGTTTCATAAATGAAAAGTGTATCACCTCGCCTAGCTCACCTAAACCCTAAACCTCGCCCAAAATACTCGCCTGAGACAATTTGGACCTCGCCTAGATCCTCGCCACAATTCAACTCCATGCTAACTACGCCCAGATCCTCGCCCAAAACAATTTTGACTCGCCCCTCACCTCGCCTAGGCCTCGCCCTAAACCCTCACCTCGCCCAGCACTCGCTTAGGCCTCGCCCATCTTTCGCCCATCTTTCTGAATCACATGTATATTGATAAGCCTCGCCCACCTTTCGCCCATCAATTCTTTATACATGTGGACGGTTAGAAAGTAATCTAGTAATAGATCTAACGGATAATATCTAAAAAGTTCATTTTGGATAATTTTGTGTGCGAGGTTTATATTCGTAAAGTAGTTGTATAAAGGGTTCATTTAAGTAATTTCCTCTTCTTTTACTTATTGACATTTTAACGTAGGATGATATGCCATATTTTAGAAAGAGGACCGCCAAGGAGATATTGAGATTGAGAGCCAACTGAAAGTCATGGTGCACTCTAGGACCTGAAACATGTTGATCCATAGTTTGCAAGGATGGGCCCACATGTACTAGATCAACGGAACGAGTTGTACTGAAAGTGCCAGTCATCAGAAAGTAGAAACTAGAAAGCCATTTTTATGCAGGGCTTTTCCTAACTTCTTGATTCTTGGTATATAGTTCTCAGTTATTCGTATGATCTTTATTGTAAATTCAGGAGGTATTTTCACTAAATATGTGGCTGTCTGAGAAAGACGCCTGTTTTGGTCTCTTTATGAGCAATTCTGTCTATATTTATACTCCCGCAACATTTGAGCAATGAAATGGTCACACTACAAAATTTATACATCAAACATTCACCAAATAGTTGAAATACCCAAATTTTTATTCAATAACGAGTTGAAACTTTAGTATAAAATTTGCGATGCGTTGCTTTTCAACAATAGGTATTATCAGGTACAAAGAGTTCATGGGGTAATGGTTAAAATGCAAGTTAAAGACATCGTTCAGCGGAGTTGTAAAACTAGGATAAGCACTTTTAATTTATCAATTTGTTCAAGAAATTGAAACATACGTTCAAATCCGATATTGGTTATTGATGTTATTAACCAACACCAGTTACATGAAGCATGAAAGTTATGCTCTTTTTCAAGTGTACTTACTCGAATGAACTTCAAGTTCAATGTGATCTATCTTCAAAAAAAATTGTTAATACAAATATCGCTTAAAAACGTTATTTATATTTTACGATCTTTGCTAAGTTTTGTTAATGACAAAGTATGAACTTTAGTTTATAGTAAAAACATCACTTTAGTCTTAAGTCTTGTATAACTAGTTTTTACATTTCTTTTTAAACATAACATTGTTTTCATTTCTTTAATAAGAAAGTGTCACATCACATCAATAAGCATTTATGGTAAGTTTATGTGTTTGACTATCCATAAGCTCTTACACATTTTGGAAGCATTCCATGTTGTTTCAATGTGTGGTTAACCAAGTAATAACTTGATGTGACTTTGGTTGGTTTGGAAAGATTTATGGCAAGTTTGACTGTCAGACCTGGCGGAACCCATTCTAGGGTTCCGCCGGATCCACCAGACTGCTAATTTGTTTTGCTATAAATACCAAGCCACTTGCTAGTTTCTCCTCATCACTTTAGGATATATATTTCATATATTCTCTCATCTAACTCAGTAACATTTAACTTGTGTGATTCTCTTATGTAGCAAAGGAGTTCACAAGTTCATCCAAGAAGTTACAAGTTTCAACTCAAAAGTTGCAAGACTTGTTAGCTTTGTTATGTATAAACTTTGGTAGTTTATACTTCATTTGTATCTTGTGTAGAAGTGATCGGTTAGTATTTTAGGCCTCAAAATACATCGTGTGATGGAAGTTGTTGTACCCTTGTAAAAGAACTAACGGGAGTGGTTGTACCCTTGTAAAAGAACTCGACATCTAGCTTAGTGTCGGAAATAGTGGATAGGCGACGTTAGGTTGGTTCTACCTTGAACTAGGACCCGGTATCTAGCTTTGTACCGGATAAAGTGTAAGCGACGATTGTAAAGGTTTCTCCACCCGTGAAAGGAGCTTGTTGACTAGTGCTTGAAACTCTCGAGTTGGAAACTCGGGGCGTGGATGTAGGGCAAGGAAAAAGAGTCCTTGTAGCCGAACCACGATAAACAATCGTGTTGTGGTTTGATCGTTTCTTTCTTTATCTTTGCATATTACATATTGTCTTTAGTTAGAATCGTTAATTACACGTAAAGCTTTTCAAAGATTAACAAGTAATTTGAGTTTAAAAGATAATGAAACGTAAAGTTTTAAAAGATAATTAAGTGAAAAAGCGGTAAACTATTCAACCCCCCTTCTAGTTTTCCACAATTGGCATCAAGAGCTACGTTACTGAAGATCTTTAAAATATATTGTATTTTAAAACTTGGATCAATCCATGGATTTTGAAAATCTCAAAGAAGGGCAACCTATTCAAAAGCCACCGCTATTTGAAAAAGAAAACTTCCTTGAATGAAAAAGTAAATTTGAAAACTATGTGAAATCAATTGATCAAGATCTTTGCAATAGTATTTCTATTGGTGTTTTCAAACCAACGAAAACAAGTTTTGAAAATCAAAATGCTTATCCTAAACTTGATAAAAACACTAAAGCTAAGATAATTATTTATAAAGCTTTACCAATGACCGAATATGAAAGAGTGTATTTTTGTCAAACGGCTAATGATATTTGGAAAAATATGTTAAACTTTCATCAAGAAATATGTCAAGTCAAAGATGATCAATTTGGTCTTACATATGAATTAGAAGTCTTAGAAAAATTAATAGATAGACATTTAGTTGAAGTAAATACATGTGCTACTAGTTTAAATGTTTTAAATGAAGGTGTAAGTGAAGATGATTACTTATGTCGAGCTCAAAGTGGCCTTGCTTACGATTCATGGAATGACACGGATGAAGATAAAGTCAACTATCCGGTTTGTGATTCTCAACAAGATAAAACATCAAGCAAGGTACAATTTGAAACCAAACACTTTTGCTTTGACACATTTATCCTAGAGTTTTCTAAACTAGAAAATGAGTCTAAACTTTTATGCAACATGGACCTAAAAACTATCTTTAACAATGAACATTCAAAATCTCTTGTGAACAATCTTGAAAAAGAAATAATGTTAGAAGATAAAATGTCTAGACTTGAATGCAATATAGAAATTGATCTAGGATGCAAAATATGTCTAGAATACAAACATGATATTAAAAGGCAAAATGAAAAAGGAAAAATGTTGGCTAAGTTTGAAGAAAGTTCAAAATCCCTTGAAAGATTGTTGAGAAGTCAAAAGTCATTCAGAGATAAAACCGGTTTAGGATTTAACTCAAATGCATCATCAACAAGTAAAGAGCAAGTAAAGTTTGTTGAGCCTAGAAGAGATGTTTAGAAATATCTCAATCTCTAATAGAAGCTTATGATCTAAGAATATCATACTTTATGTTTATCTAACCTCTTTGGATTCATGAGTAATTGAGCTTCCAAGCCTTCCATCATGACAAGATTAAACGCTTAATGATTATCTTCTTTATAATCTATTCATGAAACTCAAAAGGTACACATTTCTTCAACTTACCTTTTATTGTCTCTTCTTGTTATCTTTAAGGTTTATCGTGTGTAGGATTTGTTGTGCATACTCTATGTTGTTCTTTCTTTAGTTAGTTATAACGTAGATTAGCTTCTCCGTGTTTAAAGGATTTCTAAGTTACAATGAATAGGAGATATAAGGTGTTTTACCTCTTTAAACTTTCGGGAAAAGACACGAGAAACTCTTGAGTGAGTCTCACTTAATACTTGTCTACAAGTGAGCTGACTAAGAACCTCCTAAGTGATTAAACAACCAACACTTTTGTGATGCTTGCAAATCTAGCAAAACCACAACATTTCATAGATGTTTGTAGTACAACATCTTTTGACATTATACCTTATATTTTCAATCGTGTCTTAAATTCAACCACTCTTTTGTTAAAATTTCATATAAGACACACAAAGAAAAATAAATCATTTGAATACATTTGGATGATTGGGATAAAATGATTTATAAACATCGAGGATTTGCACATTTAATTCGACCCATAGTCTTATGATGTTGTATCTCTTGGACATTTACACTCACAGTGTTTTAAGTAAATAAACCTAAAGAGTCGAGGAGTCATTGAATTTAACATTCGATGAAAGACCACATCCTTCTAAGATATCATCTTTGGTAGATGATGACTTAGTCGAAAGTTCAACATTGATAAGACAAGTAAGTTAAGATTAATAATAAGGAAGATGAACTATTAAAAATGAAAAACAACATCTTTTCGTCTTGTTTCAAACATTGAGTCAAGCAATATTGACATGGTCATAAAAACTTGAATCATGGGTCATAGTTGTGATTAAAACAAATTTGATAAAAATAGTTTTTGGACATTAGAGTAAAGCAACAATTAAAACAAAATAGATCTTTCAAAATAGAAAATAATGTAAATCTATGAAAGACTTTTTAACAACCTAAGCAAGCTCCAAAAGCAAGGAATAATCACTCAAAGACATTCCTAGTTATTCACAAGTTCACAATGATTAAGTCTTTTATGACTTATCAAGAATGAGATTAGTGAATCCGTAGGTAAAACTAAACATAGAGAAATGTTTGGAAGTTTACTTGTTCTCACAACAAATAGATCCAACATTATGTTTAGTGCTTGTCTATGTGCTCGTTTTAGAGAAGATCCTAAAACAACTCTTTTGGAAGAGCTTGTTTGGATACATCAAAAGGTACTACACAACTAGGATTATGGTATCCCAAAAGAACGGGAATAGAAACCATAGTGTATGCCAAATGGAATTATGTCGGTAATAAGTTGATAATAAAAGCACAAGTGGTACTTGCACTTTTATACTTGCTTATCCAATGACTCTCCAAAACGCTTAAGGTTCTTAAATTGGTATCGGATGGAGAAGCACGTCAACAAGCTCCACTAGAACAAGCAAACTCGCGTCAACAACGGAATTCCTCTTATCAACATTTTTATCCCTTCAACAAAGGAAGCATCGACTTCAGCGACAATCCAATCCATTATGTTCTTAATTGACATATTGTGATCCATCATCATCGCCTTGGTAAAAATGTTCATTGAGGAACATCTCAACCAAGAAAGTATTATACGTTAACCATATTGTCGACGTTTTCACGAAACCTCTTGAATGAGAATCATTCATCCTCCCTAGACTTAGTTAAAGACTCATGAGACCTAAAACCTTAGTTTTGAACATTAGGATAAAACCACAAAAATCAAGACAAATCCTTTTTATTTTTTTCCTCTGTTGTACCCGCGGAACCTTAAGACCAAACGGGCGGAACACTTCCTTTGGTTCCGCCTGGTCCGCCGAATCTGCAGCATATTTTATCTTAAATTCAAAACCAAACACCTCTTAACTCACCACTTCAACTTACAAACAGCTATCACTCACTCACAAACACCTTACCACACGAAAATTAGGGCTCTTACTCACATCTCTTCCAATCCAATCAACTTTGTAAGTATTCTTATCATAATTGCATTTTCAATCAAAGTCTATCATTTTCATTTACATACATTAACTAGAATCTTAGGGTTTATGCATAAACTTGTTGATTCATGAAAAACCTTGTTTGTTAACTAATCATAATTTCCATTTGTTAGGAATTTTATCCTTTTTGTTATTATCATGAGTTACCAAACACACCAAATTCATTGTCTTTCAAAAATCACTAGAACACCACCTTTCACCACATTGTTAAAACAAATGAAAAACGTCATTGAAACATCACTTGCATAATGTCTCTTGAATGCTAAAGGGAATACATAACTAATATGTATTTACGGGTACATTCAAACGAAGCTATATTGAATTAGGAACGTTTGGGTTATCTTTTGTTTTGTAACAAAACTTGCATTACAAAACGTTTCAAGCATCAAAATGAGTCAAGATAACCGCACCTCCACATTGTTTTCATATAGGCACACACTAGAACATCCACATCATAAAAGTCATTAATTTAAACTTAAATTTTGTGTTTTCTAGGAATCAACATGCCTCCCGCAACATTCTCCGATTACAAGGAAACTCTTAATTACTTACCCAAACACCATAGGACCAAAGGCCTTACTAAAGATCAAGTTGAAACTTTTAAGGGTCTAGAAAAACGCTATGTTCATGAAGGAAGAACCATTGATCCATCCTTCCTAAAAGGAACTTCCATTCGTCAAAACTTTGCCGCTATCAACTTTGATTGCCTCCTAGACATAGATGAGCAAATTTTTCCTAGGTTTATTTTGGAGTTCTATGCAACTATAAGCCTTTTCTTTGATGACGATGGTGAGATCTCATTAACCTTTACAACCAATCAAGTATCAAATGTCATACCCTTGAAAGATTTTGCAAAAATTCTCGGTGTCCCTAATGTTGGTAAATGTCTCTACACTGATAAGTGGCCTCTTTAAGTCTTGATTCCATTGAGCGTTATCATCCATACGACACTCCTCTTGCTAATAAGGAAGAAATTCGTGAGCATCTCTTTGTTAGGACCTCAACAACTAGGAAGAATCGTTCGGGAAATGAGGTTAATAAGGACCCTTTTGGGATGGAACTCAATGAGCTTAAACCATAATTTAAGAAATGGGGAGAAATTCTTAGAGCCAACGTTATAAGTTCCATAGGAAATAGACATCATGTCAACACATGTCTTAGCTACATGCTCTATAGCATTTCCACCGGTCAACCTTTTAACTTAGCCTATTACCTAGCCAAAAGAATGGCCGACATATCCTTGGTAGGAACAACCGCTCTTCCTTATGGAATGCTTCTCACCCGCCTCTTTAGAGCAATCTCACCCATTCCTCCTAACAATAAGGGAATTTGCCTTGTTTACACTCTCGTTCCTCACACATTCGTCCCTCTAAGTGATAAAAGAGTCTTTAAAGTTAAGGGCAAGCGTACTCGCTCTCCTTCACCATCATCTTCTCAACCATCAAAAACTCCATCACCTCAATCACCAACACTTACACCAATGGAACTTTTCCATACACCACCAACATCACCACTACCCTATTTGGAAACCTTAGAAGACCTATCACCTAAATCATCAAGCCCTCCATCTTTGTCACTCTTTGACACCATTGCTCAAATGGAAACCCAACAACACCCAAGTGAGCAATTTGATGATGAACCCCATCAACCATCATTGGTAGAACGTTTGGCTTACCGTTATGCTAGACCCTCAATTTTTCCACAAGATCAAGGTCATACACACCTACAATCATTTGTGTTTCACCCCATTTACAAAGACTTTCATGGTAATCCTTCCGGAGAACCAAGCTTCCGCCATTATGTTCAACAACAAGAACCACAACAACAACAACAACCACCACCACAAGAACATTCCCAACACTTTGAATCTCTATTTTCTTCTTATAAGAAAATAGAAGCATCCTTATGGGAAAAATCTCCAAACACTAGTCAAGAACTCAACACTCATTTAAAACACCTTCATGCTTTCAAAAATATGGTTGACTCTCAAATCAACCATATTATGGTTTTCCATACGGCGTTACACTCATCTAGTGAAGGAACCAAAAACACCTCCCAACTATCCACATTTGCTCCTTCAATTTTAAATGATCCACCACCAACAAATCAAACCTCTCTTCCACCAAACTTTCCCCGCCATGATTGCGGACATTGCGAAAGAACCGCTCACATTAGTGAAAGGTGTCGAACGGAAATTCGCGAGCTAACCGAAGAAATGAGGTTTATCCTCAATCACATCTTGGAACATCTAGAGTCCTTGTCCCCACCTCAACTCTAGAGTCTCCAACAATAGGGACCCATTCACAACAACACCAAAACACCTCCCAACCAACAAACCAAAAGCGTTTCACTTCCACAACATTCAAAATGAAACCCGCTACATCCTCCAACACACATTTTCATCCTTAAACAACCTTAGCCTTGTTTTTTTTGGAAAATGTTTCTCATTAAATAAAATGATGGTTTTCTATTATAGATGTAGGATTTTATGTTCTTAGTTTCTTTTTATTTTATTTTTTTCTCTTAAAGTAGGATGTTATCTTCCTAATTTCTTGTCTTTGACTTTTTAAAAGTCAAATTTTACATGAAATGAATTTCATTCTACTATAAGGTATGCAATGTTTGTTGACCATTTAGGTATTGTGAGTAAACTTTGCCTTGCTATGGTAGCATACATCTATCTTGTGTTTTAGAAACTAACCTTCCTTTTTGTAGGATCATTATCCATGTATTCTTTCCTTGATACTCCATTTAGGGGAGTAATATTCAAGGGGGAGCATGAGAATTGCATTATTTCGCTTCGCAACTCTTATTTGTGTTTTAGACAAAAAGAGCTTTCATAACTTGTTCTACACTTGTCTTGTGCGGCAACTAACATTTTTTTTGTAGGTTCAAAATCCATGTCTCCTATCTTGGCACTCCTTTTAGGGGGAGTATTGTCCAAGGGGGAGCACTTGCATCATTGCGCGCCGCTTCTCTTCTTTTTGTTTCGACAAAAAGGAGGAGAATTTATATTAAACTTGTTCTCATCTCTTCTCTAACTCTTGCATATCACATCATCTTAGCAAAAACAAGTTTTAATACAAACTTTATAAGATTTAACACTAAAACTAGTGGCTTACTTATAAATAAAGTTTATGTTTTGTCATCAACAAAAAGGGGGAGATTGTTAATACAAATATCGCCTAAAAACGTTATTTATATTTTACGATCTTTGCTAAGTTTTGTTAATGACAAAGTATGAACTTTAGTTTATAGTAAAAACATCACTTTAGTCTTAAGTCTTGTATAACTAGGTTTTACATTTCTTTTTAAACATAACATTGTTTTTATTTCTTTAATAAGAAAGTGTCACATCACATCAATAAGCATTTATGGTAAGTTTATGTGTTTGACTATCCATAAGCTCTTACACATTTTGGAAGCATTCCATGTTGTTTCAATGTGTGGTTAACCAAGTAATAACTTGATGTGACTTTGGTTGGTTTGGAAAGATTTATGGCAAGTTTGACTGTCAGACCTGGCGAAACCCTCAGGGTACATAGGCGGAACCCATTCTAGGGTTCCGCCGGATCCGCCAGACTGCTGGTTTGTTTTGCTATAAATACCAAGCCACTTGCTAGTTTTTCCTCATCACTTTAGGATATATATTTCATATATTCTCTCATCTAACTCAGTAACATTTAACTTGTGTGATTCTCTTATGTAGCAAAGGAGTTCACAAGTTCATCCAAGAAGTTACAAGTTTCAACTCAAAAGTTGCAAGACTTGTTAGCTTTGTTATGTATAAACTTTGGTAGTTTATACTTCATTTGTATCTTGTGTAGAAGTGATCGGTTAGTATTTTAGGCCTCAAAATACATCGTGTGATGGGAGTTGTTGTACCCTTGTAAAAGAACTCGACATCTAGCTTAGTGTCGGAAATAGTGGATAGGCGACGTTAGGTTGGTTCTACCTTGAACTAGGACCCGGTATCTAGCTTTGTACCGGATAAAGTGTAAGCGACGATTGTAAAGGTTTCTCCACCCGTGAAAGGAGCTTGTTGACTAGTGCTAGAAACTCTCGAATTGAAAACTCGGGGCGTGAATGTAGGGCAAGGAAAAAGAGCCCTTGTAGCCGAACCATGATAAACAATCGTGTTGTAGTTTGATCGTTTCTTTCTTTATCTTTGCATATTACATATTGTCTTTAGTTAGAATCGTTAATTACACGTAAAGCTTTTCAAAGATTAACAAGTAATTTAAGTTTATATCTTTAATGAAACGTAAAGTTTTAAAAGATAATTAAGTGAAAAAGCGGTAAACTGTTCAACCCCCTTCTAGTTTTCCACAATAATATTAACTTAAAGTTTACTTGGAAGTTGGAAGTAGCATTTCGCAACAAAAAGCTGATGGGCACGGTATTTGTGCGTAGAATAAAAGTGATATGTAGGTTTGTTCATTTTTTATGGTTAACGTCAAGGTTTGATTAGTATATGATGACTACAATCAAATTCAATATATCTATCATTACACTATAACTTTGAGATCAATCCAAAAAAAAAAAAAAAAAAAAAAAAAAAAAAAAAAAACATTATTATTATAATTATTATTTTTAGTTAGTTTTGTCAATGTATTAGAGAAAAAAACCACCGCCACACATACTCAAACCAAGGAAAGCCCTCCCCTTTCAGGAGGTTGACGTGACCACTTAAGATTATTTGCACCTAGCAGGAATTGAACTTGAGATTGTTTTCAACTTCATAAATTGCGAGTATGAGTCCAAATTTTGTATTTTTCGTGGACATGAATGTACAGAGACATAGAATCCGATTGTTGATGTCTGTGAATCGCATTCTTCCTGATGCAGATTTCCTTTTATATATATAATGAAACAATAATAAAAGTCTAGTAGTGAAAGTCGAATCAGTTGAGTTCTATGTTGGAAGCTGTAATTCATCCTTACACATAAAAAAGAACAACCGCCAACACAAGTAGTTTTTATAGATACCTTCTGTTTTCTCTTTCTTTTCCACTTCTCACTATCTTCTTGTACAATCCAAATTCCCCCACAACACCTTTCAAATCCAAACACATGTCATTTTCTTACCCACACTCAAACTAACCAAATCAAATCTCCATATCGACATCTATGTCGGTTGTGCACTCATTTCTGCAACCACAAAAGTGAAAAATTTGTTGCATGAGTAAAGAAACACAAGTCAAAAGCAAAAGGTCACAACATTGACCCATTAACTTATGAATGGGTTGCCTGCGGGTATCTTTATCGATAACTGGTCCAGCAAAAAAAAGTTTAGCTTAACTAGTAAGTCGAAAGTCGTCCATTTTTTTATACTCATATATGACTCACCAATTAAGGCCAAACCAATCTTACCCATTCTGGCCCACCAAGGTCAAAGCAATAAAAGACCAAGTCAACAGGGAAAAGGTGAGCTTACAAGGCAGCTGTATCTTGTTCGTATTAACACGGTACTCTCTTACGGCTCAGAATTTCCTGCTCTTTGAGTCGGTGCTGGAATCTGGCAAGGCGAGCTTGGAGGCTAACGAGACTTGCTGCTTTGCGTGAGAGCACATAACTCAGTTGAGTCACGTAGTTATCAATAAGGCTACCTGGTTTGTCAACTTCTGCCAGTAATTTCATTTCTTGGTTTAGGGAAAGTAGGGACATTAGAGTTTTACGCATATAAAGTACAAATATGCGGTGGATCTCTACTTTAAATAGAATCTAGAGTCCATTCATTGTTTCATTCTTTGATTTACTCATACGTTACGCAATGACAATTTTTTGTTTTTTTTTTTTTTGAAAGGCTATCTATTCCAACCAACATAACCAAATACAATCTACGCAATGACAAATTAAATGCACAGACAAGTAGAAACATATAAACAAAATTTGGACGTAAAGTAGGAACAAATAAAATTTATCACTTACCTCACGCACTTTCTCCATTGTATCTTCAATCTCTTTCATGTGCGCCGCAATTAGAGCTTCTTCTTCCTACAATATCATCTGGTCAATTAACATTGCAGCTAATACCACATAGATATACAGTTGAACTTGATCAAAATACGTTAATGATATATTGACTGCCTACCTCAAGTATTTCATTGACATTCTCATCATGAAGCTGCTCAGGTTCGACTGTTTTGATGCCATGTAACTAGCATTGGAAATACTTGCTCCTTGTTGGTTATTACCAACAGTTGGAAGATCGGTTAAGTACCATCTCTTTTTTACCAACCGCTTCGCTCAGGTTTTTCATCACCATTATCCTTCTTCTGCCAGTTACTAACCTTTTCTGATCTTTCTTCTCTGTAACTTTTTCTTCGATGCGGTGATACCTTTTGCACCGTTTCTTCTGTATCGACAGAACTTGGCATCGAGTGTGTTTTCTGATTGTTTGAATGACTGAATGCACTTTTTGAATCAACTTTCTCCTTATCTAGGCCAGAAGCCTGCCCACTGTCATCCCGATTGTTGAAGGCGGAATTTGAAGAGCTTGGAGGAGGTTGTTTTTCATAATCAGATGTGGTATTGTACGAGATATTCTCTCTTTGTACCAAGGTTGCAAAAATCGTGAATCGGTAGTCGGGCGGTCAACTCCCCTGTAGCTTGTAATCGGTCTAGGCATGATTAATCGGTGATTAATCGGATTGGCATTTTCGATAAGTTTTGTATATTTTTGGCAAGTTTTAGGTATTTTCAGCAAATTTTAGGTATTACTCGCAAGATTTTTCTTTAAAAAACATCTTGAAATAGATATAAACAACAAGTATAACTTATTAAACAATTTTACGGTTAGTTTTGGGTAATTCCAGCAAGGTTTGAAGGTTTCGGGCAAGCTTGACCACCGTTGACCGTCATTAACTGTCGTTGACCACGGTTGACCGAGTTGTTTGACCGATTTACACAAATCGGAAAGGTTGAAGGCCTTTTAGTACCTAATCGGCGATTAAGGCCTTGTTTTGCTACATTGCTTTGTACAGCTCTTTTACATGTATCCATAACTTTTGGTTCTTGTTGTCGCTCGTAAATGTCATCTCCATCAGCAGAATATAACATGCTTGCTGATGAAGAGTCTTTATTAGTTGTTTGTGAACTTCCAACTTGATCTTTTTTGGAGTTTCCACTTTTTGAATGACTTTTAACTCTGTTTATTAGAATGTATTTGAATGAATTGTTAACGGGTGACCTATCTTCATGACTTACCTTCTCTTTACCATGCAGGGGTTAACTTTAGATTAATAAGTATATTGAATGAATTGTTGAATTTACCATTTTAGCAAATACGATAAATACCCAATAATTCATCCGATTTTCTTATTAAACTTTTAGTTACTCAAGATTTACTTTGACCATAGGGTTGACCTAATTAGTTGTTTAGATGTGATAGTCTTGTATGGTCTGCGTAGTTTGACCTAGTCGTGTCGTTTTGAGTCTCGTCTCGTTTCTCGTCGATTTCGCTTGTTTATTCTTCTCTTGGCGTGAGTACTCATGAGTCGTGTCTTCTCCGTCACACGAATGATGATACCCAACATATATTAAAGGCTAAAAATAGAATATTTTGGAATAGAAGCGGTTAACCATTTGGGAATATTTATAGATTTAGTTTATCATTGAGAATCTTGTATTAAGATAAGTCATATATGTAATAGATTGTGCCATTTCCGTACCGATGTTTGTCTTCTGGATGCCGTTGTGATTTAGCTAGATGCCAGTCGTGTCAGTTTTGATAATTTAGTGAGTGGTCTCAATTTATTATTAAGCTTATATATGTTGTAATTCTTTTTCTTTCTTTTTCTTTTTCTTTTTTTTTCTTTTTTTAATAGATTTTTCTATAGTTTGTCTTTTGAAAATGATAAAGATTTTTCTTTTGAAAATGATAATTTAGGATGTGGGGTTGTGATTGATGATGATGATTTAAGTGTTTGTAAGGTGTTTGATGAAATGCCTGCAAGAAGTAAAGTTGAAAATTATGTGAAAACTGATGAGGGTAATGTGGTTGAGTCTGATTTGGGATCATTGGTGCCAGAAGAGTGAGTGGAATCAATTGTGATGTAGCACAAACCGTCTTCCATTGATTATGGTTGATTTTGGTGTAGTGAAGGTTGAGGAAGAAGATGTGATATTTGAAGATGATGATTGGCATGCAATTGAGACGACGGAACTGAAGAAGAGGTTTGGCACTGTTGTAGCATTTATGGGTTCGAAGAGTAGCAGTGAGAGGGTTGGGTTGATGGATAATGATGTGAAGGTGGAGTTGTATGGGCTGCAAAAGGTTGCTAATGACGGTTCTTGTTTTGAGTCGCAACCAACGGCTCTTAAGGTGTCTACTCGTGCTAACTGGTAAGTTTCGATGTGTCATATATTACTGCTTTTTGATGCGTGGGAATCGCAACAGGTTTTACCTCTCGAGGGATCTCGAGAAGCTTACAACCCCCACCAGGCAGTGTACCTGTTCGTTGTAGTATATTATAGTGACAAGTACCGGGGGATTGATCGTTCAGCTTAGGAATAGTGTCGCTAGGATTAGAAAGCCTAAATACTAGTTCTAAAGGTGAGGGATGATTATTTTTGTATTTTTATATTTTTTTGAAAGCAATTAAAATCTCGGGTTTGAAGGATTTGGGCGGAATTAGTTGCTAGTCAACTAACCCAATACTACAATGCAATCAAAATAAAATACTAAAAATGAAATTAAACTAATTTATACTAAGGTTGTGAGCAGTAATTGGAGAAAATGTGTTTACTTAGATTTCACTACTCCCTAGATATCTTTTACACGTTAATTACTTGTTATAATTGCATGGATGACGGATCGTATTCCTTAATACCATTCATGGGGTGGCATACATAACTCCCCAATTCTATGAGCTCTTATCTCCTCCTACACCATGCCCAGCACAACTATAGGGATTGTAAACAGTGGCTCATGCATTAAATACAACCAATAAAGACCTAGTACGCCTCGGTTCATGTTTCTTAAGACGTTCAAGCATGTTACCATTTGGAGATCTGCCAGTTTTCCTAAGCCTAACATATAAATCATTCATCCAAAACAAGAATAAACAAGTAATCAACACATAATCAATATCTAGGTTTCATTAGATCTAAGCAAACACAAAAGAGATCTAGCCTAGCATAATGGAATTGAGACAAGAACAAGATATAGACAACCAACACATAGACATATTGATTGAATTAGAAGAACACTTATCTCAATTACAATGCAAGGTATCAAGGGTTTGGAACCCTTGAAAAACCTGTAAAAGTTGCACCAAAATCGTACTTAGGGTTTCTCCAAAACTTCTCTTTTTTTATGTGAAAAATTAGAAAACTATATATAGAAAAACAGGTCTGACGGCGTCAAGAAGAAACATGTGACGCCGTCACCTCACCGCCAAAACTCTCCTCGGACTGCCTAGATCTACTTCTGACGCCGTCAAGACTTAGACACTTCCAGGCCGTCATGACTCTTTTACTCTTGACGCCCTTCTCACGTGACGCCGTCAAAACTCTACTGGGTCGTCATGGAAATTCATGAGATTTGCTCTTGACGCCGTCAAGGATTTGCTCTTGACGCCGTCACCTACTGTTCCCAGCATGGAAAATTAAGACTTTGGCGTTTTCTTCACTTTTATGCTCCAAAAACGTCCAAATTGCTTCCTTTTCCAGATTTCACTCCCAAAGTACCTAAAATCACAAAAGGAACGATTTAGGGCAATATTTGATCAAATAAATTTGGATTCGGGCTTAAATGACCCCCTAAAAACGGATCATTTTTCGCCTCATCATATACCCTTACACTTGAGATTTGCTTGTCCTCAAGCAAATGCGCTTTTATTCTACTCAAAAGACAAGTTAGAGGTCATTTAACACTAACAGAAAAGTAATTACAACAAATAATCATTCCACTAAAGACCAATAGACAAGCACGGAGGTCATACACAAGCACCTCACAAATAGTGTTTAGATACTCACATCTCTCGGGTGTAATAAAGTGTAAATTACAATATGGAAACGGAAGATATATCTCACTACCTGTCATAGCAAAATAGATTACCATAGGCTTGGGAAAGGATCAAACCTTCACCACATGGTGTAAGCACCTAGGATAAACTATCAAAGAGGTCTTTTAAAGGGTTGTAACGTTAGGTGTAGGGATATGAAATACACGGTTTTGTTGGATAAAGGAAGTTTTACTGGTGGCGAGTTAACAATCTTAGTTAATTACATGTACAAGATGGCGTTGCTAAGCCAAGACTAGACTCAACTTAAGCTAATAAATGAAAAATAACAAAAACATAAAATAAACATAGAATGAAACGGGATGGTAGTCCGTATGTTTTTTCTCTTTTTCCTTTTTTCTATTTTTCTTTTTTTTCTTTTTTTTTTTCTTGATTTTTTCGATTTTTTTTTTTTTTTTTTTTTTTTTTTTTTTTGCATACACTCTTACCCTACTATCCAAAATAATACATCATAGGGAATGAACATTTCCCTTACACTTGAATCTTTACATACTTTACATTAAACTAATCTAATGACTCGAATTAAGAAAATCAAAACACTTGGAGCACTTTTAAGATTAACGTCCATATAGGGGTGATAAGTGATGTTCTTCCCCATTACTCCATAAAATAAGTACTTACCCATGAGTCCCGATTGTCCCAAAACAATATGTACAATGATATGACTCGACTTAGCAACCATGTAATCAATTAGAAAGTTAACTTAGGGTTTAACAAATAACAATAATGCACTAAAAATGAGCGCATACACGGAAGGCTAAGGCGATTTGGTTGTACATTTAAGTGAGGTGTAACAAATTCTTCCTTTAAGTAAGATGCTTAAAGTTAGAAACGAAAAGATAGGCTCGGAGGGGTGTACTAGGGGTTTCGTGTACTAAAAATGAGTACAACGCTAAGGGTGTGGGAAAAATTAGTTGACTTAACTAGCCAAGTAATATGACTTAAATGGTCAAGTAATTATGATACGGGTTTAACACAAGGGTAATCCTAATGCCTCTTATCATGTAGTAAATCCTACTACACGAATGTAGTCTCACTAGCGGTCTCGGGATGCATCACTAACGCAAGTTCTAGAATCTAAATGCTACCGGTACACTCATAAGCACTAATAATGAATGCTTTCCCTATCAAATCTAAAGGCGAACCTCACATATTTGGGTGGAAAATTTTTCTGAATATACGGTTATGTGCTAGTCATATAATCTCCTATCCATGAGACGCTTGCTATGGCTAAAGCTTCACTCCTAAATGTTGTAAAAAATTTTAAATTTGGCGCTAAAATTGCACTAACAAGTATTTCTCATAGTTTTATTACACATCTACTATTAAACAAAACAAACTCAAGCGAAAGTGCATATGTAAGGTATCATCTTTTTACCCTCCCCTTACACTTAAGATGAACATTGTCCCCAATGTTCAAGTAAAGAATGTAAAAGTGAAAAAGTAAAGAGAATGAAATCAAATACTCCCCTGATTCGCCCGGTATGGATAATAGGATGGCCAGGTTAAATCTTCCTCCAAGAAAATGAACAATCAAAGCTTCCCTTCCAGAATATAAATCATCTTCTTGTCATACATAACCTGTAAAACCTGACAAAATAGACAAGACAACCTCGCGTAAAATCGGCGGCATCCTATATAAGTTTCTAAATCCTAGAAAACAAGATAAGATATAATGCTTGTGGAATGAAGTTTGCAGATCTCCTGGAGATTATAAAACTTAATAATTCACAAAAACCATAAGACTCCGTTAGAAAAACAAAACCGATAAAATTTCCAGATTTTTAACTCCTGACGCCGTCAAGAGTAAAACTCTGACGCCGTCAGAATGGACCTGCAGAAATTCTTATGTTAAGTTTCCGGAAAATTTCTGGAAAAACTTGGTCCTACTTCCTGGAAAATCCTGCAAAACTTCATTATGACTCAATACAAGCATTTGACTCTAACAAATACGAATATACATGCTCATTTATTATTGTGGAGAATCATGATCGGTTTGTTTCTTAAAAACATATTTGGGGTTTCCCCTTACACTTATCTTTTGCAAAAATACTTTTAGGTGGAGTTAAGACTAGGCTAAACAACAAAGTAAAGTATTTCCACATTTTAATTGAGAAACATGATCAACCAACAATAAAAATAAAACATGCATACGGAAGCAAATAACAATCAAACAAATAAAATCACATAAAACATGGGTTGCCTCCCAAGAAGCGCTTTTCTTTATTTACGAGTCTTGTAGCTAGACTCAAGGTTATGGGTTACTACGTGATTTCATCATTGGTTCCACTCTCTAGGTCGTCTTCTAAACCAGTTTTGTATTCCGGACCTAGTTGTAAGCATTCTTTATAGAAACCAAGCATTCTATTCTTTACATACTCTACTCCTCTACGTCTATCCTCCTCATTCCTATAATAAGCCGCTTGCTTGTGTTCTTTTTCAAAATTAGAGAGAATGCGGTATTGTTCAATCTTGTAGGGCATTTGATAGGCAACCTCATCATTCTCTCCCTTAAATCTAACTATCCCTAAAGTCGGATCATAACTCATCCTAGTGGCCTCAACAAATGGTTTTCCGAATACTATTTGGCTTAGGCAAGCATCTATCACCGGACGAATGTCTTCCACTATCATAAAATCGATCTCATAGGTGAGATTCCCAATAATTACATGCAATCCCTTCACTCTTCCTGCAAAATTACTTATCAGATTCTTACCGGGCATCATCCTAAAATCAAGTTGCTTCTTCATCACCCAATTGTAATAAGTCCTGGTCATGATATTCACGGGGGATCTAAGGTCGATGTAAGCTTTCCATATATGCATGTGTCCGATATTGCATGGGATGTTAATGTTAGAGGGGTCTCCCATTTTGATAAGGGGTGTGCCGAAGATATATGGTCTCTCGGGACTATCGAATAAATCCTTATGGTACTCCCGTTCTTCCTCGGTAGGAAACTTATCAAAGTATTTTTCTATAGGCTCTACTTCCTCTAATTCCTCTTCCTTGTTAACCTCAACTTCCCTACTCTCATCCTTAATCTTGGCTCCTACTCTAACTTCATCCTTGTCACTCTCTTCTATCTCCTTATCAATCGGCTTAATGGTGACAACATTGACAAAGTGGACATGTTTGGATGATGAGGGATCCTTAATTTGGCTTCCACTATTGGTGTCCCTAGTGTCCTTCCTAGGTGTGATTAACGCTTGGTTGCTGAGGGCTTTCAACAAGTTGTCAATCTTGTTGGTCATCTCCGTTTGTTGTTGGTTGAATTCGGTTTCGAACCTAGCTATTCGAGCTTCTTGAGATGCCATGAACTTTGACATCAATCCTTCAAGATTGTTGGTACTACCATAGTTGTTAGAACGATTGTTGTTGAAAGTACGGTTGGATGGTGGACCGTTTGGTTGGTAGCGATTAGGCAGATTGGAGGAATTGGGTTGATTTTGTTTCCACTTAAGGTTTGGGTGATTTTTCCAAGAGGGGTTGTATGAATCACCGTAAGGGTTTGGCTCGGGCTTGAAAGTGTACCACTTTTCTCCCGCTTCGTCGGTACGCGTGGATGCGTAGTCCGCAAAAGCTGTTCCGGGGAGTTCCACACAATCACGAGTGTCATGGGGACCACTACATAATTCGCATGAAGAAGTGATTTTGTTCACTTGTCTTGAAGGCTTAGGAGCTTCGTAAGATTTCATGAGAAACTTTACCTGGTCCTCAAGTTCCATGATCCTACGGTCGAGAGTGCTAGAATTGTTCGAAGGCAAAGATATTGCCTTGACCGTTTTGTTCAAGTCACGGGGATCATTCCAATTTTCATTGTCATAGAGAGCAAGATCTTCTATGAGTTCCCATGATTGTTCCGCACTAAGATCACGTAGCTTACCACCGGCCGATTGGTCAATGGCTCGCCTCGTGGAGATGTCGATATAGTCATAAAAAATTTGGACTTGGAGCCAAAGATCTATGCCATGATGAGGGACTTTTTGGAGTAAGTCCTTGAAACGAGTCCATGCTTCATAAAGAGATTCATTTTGACGTTGTTGGAACATCAAGATGTCATTTCTAAGCTTAGTAGTTCTCCCCGGTGGGAAAAATTGAGCAAGGAAACGAGTGGTGAGATCATCCCATGTGGTGATGGATCCCGCGGGTAAACGCTCAAGCCATTGACTAGCTTGATCCCATAGAGAGAATTGGAATAGGCGTAAACGGGTTGTCTCTCTAGTTTCAACACCTAGGTCTATGGAATCTACAATTTTGAGAAAGTCCTTAAGATGTTGGTTTGGATCTTCGGAACGAAGTCCATGGAATGCACATCCGCTTTGCACCAACCGGATGGTGTCGGATCGCAAGGGGGTCACATTGGCTCCGGTGAGCTCAATGGTGTTTCGGTAGCCTTGGTGGCTAGGTCGGGAATACTCTCCTAAGGTTCGGGGCCTAAGGGGTTCTAATGGTGGGTTTTGTTGTGGTGGGATGACGGGTTCAAAGATGTTACCACCTTCCATGATGTCGGATGGTAAAGAGTTACGAACAAAAGCACGAAGAAATAAGATAGACTAAAGAGATCCTAAAAATAAAAATAAAATCTTACTAGAAAGGAATCTAGCAAGTAGACCTAATAAAAAGAAATCCTAACCTAGACAATAACTATTCCCCGGGCTGCGGCGCCAAAAACTTGATGCGTGGGAATCGCAACAGGTTTTACCTCTCGAGGGATCTCGAGAAGCTTACAACCCCCAACAGGCAGTGTACCTGATCGTTGTAGTATAGTATAGTGACAAGTACCGGGGGATTGATCGTTCAGCTTAGGAATAGTGTCGCTAGGATTAGAAAGCCTAAATACTAGTTCTAAAGGTGAGGGATGATTATTTTTGTATTTTTATATTTTTTTGAAAGCAATTAAAATCTCGGGGTTTGAAGGATTTGGGCGGAATTAGTTGCTAGTCAACTAACCCAATACTACAATGCAATCAAAATAAAATACTAAAAATGAAATTAAACTAATTTATACTAAGGTTGTGAGCAGTAATTGGAGAAAATGTGTTTACTTAGATTTCACTACTCCCTAGATATCTTTTACACGTTAATTACTTGTTATAATTGCATGGATGACGGATCGTATTCCTTAATACCATTCATGGGGTGGCATACATAACTCCCCAATTCTATGAGCTCTTATCTCCTCCTACACCATGCCCAGCACAACTATAGGGATTGTAAACAGTGGCTCATGCATTAAATACAACCAATAAAGACCTAGTACGCCTCGGTTCATGTTTCTTAAGACGTTCAAGCATGTTACCATTTGGAGATCTGCCAGTTTTCTTAAGCCTAACATATAAATCATTCATCCAAAACAAGAATAAACAAGTAATCAACACATAATCAATATCTAGGTTTAATTAGATCTAAGCAAACACAAAAGAGATCTAGCCTAGCATAATGGAATTGAGACAAGAACAAGATATAGACAACCAACACATAGACATATTGATTGAATTAGAAGAACACTTATCTCAATTACAATGCAAGGTATCAAGGGTTGGGAACCCTTGAAAAACCTGTAAAAGTTGCACCAAAATCGTACTTAGGGTTTCTCCAAAACTTCTCTTTTTTTATGTGAAAAATTAGAAAACTATATATAGAAAAACAGGTCTGACGGCGTCAAGAAGAAACATGTGACGCCGTCACCTCGCCGCCAAAACTCTCCTCGGACTGCCTAGATCTACTTCTGACGCCGTCAAGACTTAGACACTTCCAGGCCGTCATGACTCTTTTACTCTTGACGCCCTTCTCACGTGACGCCGTCAAAACTCTACTGGGTCGTCATGGAAATTCATGAGATTTGCTCTTGACGCCGTCACCTACTGTTCCCAGCATGGAAAATTAAGACTTTGGCGTTTTCTTCACTTTTATGCTCCAAAAATGTCCGAATTGCTTCCTTTTCCAGATTTCACTCCCAAAGTACCTAAAATCACAAAAGGAACGATTTAGGGCAATATTTGATCAAATAAATTCGGATTCGGGCTTAAATGACCCCCTAAAAACGGATCATTTTTCGCCTCATCACTTTTTTATTTATAAGATTATATAATCCAGATTGATAGTTATTTTCTAGGCATGATCTTAAGAGCTTATTAGTTAAATGGTGTAACAATGTGATACAATTGCACATAAACTAAATTGATAGTTATTTTGTAGCCGTGAAAAAGAGGTTGTAAAAATAGGTTGTGTGTAACTGATTGTTGTAGCCTAGGCAAGTTTTAGATCTGGATCACATGTAATTTGTTTATGAATCACATGTGATTTTTCTAAATCACATATGATTTTTTTGAATCACATATGATTCACATAATGTAACTTTACAACTTGCATTTTAACAAAGGACGTTGAAGTCTAGCTGTATAACTTGGTTCTATGAGAAATGTGGGTAACGGGTTCTTGTTTGGATGGTTCAGTTTGTGCAGCTGGATCGAAGAAAACTGTTGGAGATAAGGTGAAATTTAAGTTGAAGTTTACAAATGAAGCAGCTAAGAGGACTCAACCAAAATCAAAACAATTTGTCATACAGAAACCTCATGTCAAACCTAAACCTGCTCCTATTGAAGATCGTGAGGTTGCAGATGAAGAGTCCGAGGAAGGAGGTAAGGCTGTGGAAACATGGGTCAGCGTGAAAGTCAAGAACATGAGTATTTTCTCGATTTGGTAGTCGCTTGATGGTCGTAGTACTCATGGTGTTGATATCTGATTTTTTAGTCTTTTGATTTTGGTGTAGTTTTGATGATCGTAGTGGTAAGAACGTGTTAATGACAGTCTTTCATATAACTGATGGTACTCTTTTGATACCTGATGGTTGTAATTTGTTTATATTCATAGTTGGTTTATCGAATTATGTACAAGTTGTAATGATCTTTTTAACTGCTCTTTTTTTCTGAATTTTTTAACATGTATCTTCTTTAATTTTGCTAAATGTCATAATCTGATTGTTGTAACCTGGGCAAGTTTTAGATCTGGATTACATGTGATTTGTTTATGAATCACATGTGATTTATTCATGAATCACATGTGATTTTTATGATTCACAGAATGTAACTTTACAACTTGCATTTTTATTTAGTGTAATACCAAATCTGCTAGTAGAACATCAATGTTGATATAAATAATGCATAAAAACATTATTAATATTTCTCGATATCCCTACGTTTTGACGATCACAAAATGTAAAATCATTAAACGTAAAATCATTACGTAAACAAGTATTTAGTTACAAATATCATTCCATCCAACTAAATCACTTAAGGTATGAATAAACAAATGTCTAATACATTTTATGATCAAAGGGATTTTTATTTAGACACTACAAAATTTATAAAATGTTATAAACATTTTATATATTTTAGAAAAAACACTTTTGATAATTAAAGTAAAATGTTTAATTCATAATAAATATATGAATTCAAAATTTTAACCAAAATCAGTTACATTTTCACCAGATAAACTTTCCCCAGAAAAAGACAAGAAAACTGGCCATTACAGGAGGGTGGCCCCCTTAATAATTAAGGGGGCCGGCCACCATTTAAGGGGGCCGACACGCTCCTGTGGCCAGTATTGCTTGCCTATAAATACTGGTTCATTTCTGCAATTTTTCATCACCTTTTGCACTAAAATTTTCAGTCCTAATCCTTTCCAAACATCCTTCTAAATCCTTTGATCATAAGATTATAAGTCTTTGTTTCAAGTGATTCAATCCCTCACCACTCAAAGTGCAAGAGAAGAATACTCCTTCAATATCAAATCAAGAAGTATTGTAGATTAGTTTTGTAGATTGTGTAAATCACTTGTAAAGTTGTGTTGTGCTTGTAATAAGTAGATTTAGGTGGGTTAGTATTCAAGTTAAGTAGAAGTAGTGTTGTGAAGAAGAAGTAGTGAAGTAGTGTAAAGGTGTGAAGTAGTAGTGGTGTGTACAAGTTGTGTAGAAGTTGTGACAAGTCGTGAAGAGTTGTAAGATTGGTTCTAGCTATCATTAGAACTCAACATTTTGCTTGGTGTCGTTAAACGGTGTAAGCAAAGGTGTGTAAGGTTTCTCCGCCACAAGGGAGTTTGTTGACATAGTGAAGAAAACTCTCAAGTAAGAGACTCGGGAAGTGGAGTAGGGCAAAGAGGAACTTCGTAGCCGAACCACTATAAATCCTTGTGTTGTGGTTTGATCTTTCTAACTCTATCTTTTCATTACTTTCATATTTACATTATATTTGGTTAGTTAGTTAGATAGAATTGTTCATTTAGTGCAAGTGTTGAAATTCACATAAACTAGAATCTAATTAAGTTTTTGAAAACCAAGTCTTTATAATTTAAAACGATGTAAAACTATTCAACCCCCCCCCCCCCTTCTAGTTTTCCACAATTAAATAATTATTCAGTGTAATACCAAATTTACTAGAACATCAAACAAAATGGTATTCAATTAAAAATAGTTTAATTAAGATCCGCATGACACTTTTCCAAAAGTTTAACAAAAATATGAAAAATCCAAATCTAAACAAAGTGTTTTAGAGTTGACAGACATGTTGTAGTTGTGTTCTTGCTAGTCTTCTCTCCACTGTGTCTGCATTTCTTACTCGGCTTAGCTCTAGCTTGAATTTCTATTTTTATTTAGTGACTGCTACCCAAAGCAAAACAGCTCCAACTTTAGTAGTAATGCTTCTTATACTGTAATCATAGAACAAGAGTAATTTACGAGTTAAAAGACTATATTTTGATTATAAAATTTTAAGTAAAACAATGAGAATGGTACCTGCCAATATATGGATAGAATTTACACTTTTGGATCTGTTCATCTGTCATATATGAGGCAAGATTGAATAGGAAATAAACAATTGCAGTTAGCAGTAAACATTTTTTTTCTAACCATCATTATGATCTTAATATAGTTCAACATGTTTTTGTTTCAAAATTTTAAAATCATATGTGATTCTACTACAATCACATGTGATTTTCCTGTATAAACTACTCACAACATCATATATTGCATTTAACTAATTCTACTACAATCACATGTGAAGCAGTGTAATGATGAGACTTGTTTCCCTTGGTCACTAGAAACATCATTCCTCTCACTCCCATTGTATCAAAATGTTTTGTTTGATTTGACGTGTACTCGGTAGATTAATCCAATGGGTTTGTTGACATAAATAATGCCTTAAAAACATTATTAAGTTTTTATCAATATCTCTATGTTTTGATCATTACAAAATATAACCTCAAAGAACTAAAACTTATGACATAAACAAGTATTTGGTGATTAATATTTCTCTTTACATCCAAATCACTTAAGGTATGAATAAACAAAGTGTTTAGTGCAATGTATGATCAAAGGGGTATTTAATTAACTAATACAAAGTTTATTTAATTATATAATCGTATTATATATTTTTGAAAAACACTTTTGGTAATAAGGAAAAATGTTTTAATCATACTAAATATATGATTTCAAATATTTAACCAAAATCAGTTAGTTTTTCACCAAATAAACTTTCCCCACTAAAAGACAAAGTTTCTGGCCGTTACAGTTGGGCGGCCCCCTTAATTATAAGGGGCGGCCCCCTTAATTTTAAGAGGGCCGGCCATGCTTTAAGGGGACCGGCCACGCTCCTCTGTCAGAAACTTTTGCCTATAAATACCACCTTAAACCTGGATTTTTACCCTACCTTTTGCACTCCAGAACTTTCTGTTCTAGATCTCCATTTCCAATCTATAAATCCTTTGATCATACATTCTTAAATCTTTGTTTCAAAGTGATCCATACATAATCCATTCAAGTGCAAGAGAAGAATACTTCTATCCCTCAAGACAAGAAGTATTACAACTAGTTGTGATCTCCACATCTAAGTTGTTTGAGCATCATCATTGATTATTATTTCATAGTGTGATTAGTTGTGAATATTTGTTAGAGAATAGTTGTGAAAAAGATAAGTTAGGAAGAAGATTGGTGTGTAGAAGAATTGGTGTGTAGGAGTATTGGTGTGTAGAAGAATTGGTGTGTAGGAGTATTGGTGTGTAGAAGATTGGTGTGTAGGAGTATTGGTGTGTAGAAGATTGGTGTGTAGATTATTGGTGTGTAGAAGATTGGTGTGTAGATTAATGGTGTGTAGAAGATAGGTGTGAAAGAAGTGGTGTGATTAAGTAGTGAATTGGTGTGTAGTAGTTGTGATCTAGGTGTGAAGATATTGTGGTGTGTAATTGGTGTGTAAGGTTTTCTCCGCCATAAGGGAGCTTGTTGATATAGTGAAGAAAACTCTCGAGTAGGTGACTCGAGGAGTGGAGTAGGGCAAGGAAGGTGTCCTTGTAGCCGAACCACTATAAATCCTTTGTCTCGCGGTTAGATCTTTCCATATCTTACTTATTATCTTGCTTATATCGTTATTAATTTTGTAGACGTAGACGTATATATATAGTTGCTCATATAGTGCTAGTATTGATTTTACTTAAAGATCAAACGAAAGTTTTATTCACAAAACAAAGTTTTTACAATCAAACTAAAAAGGTTACATACATATAATTGATCATTTCGATCAAGTATAGTTTTCATACAAAATATAACTAAGGATTATAAAATAAACGATTACGTACTTATCTCTCGTATATAGCTACAATTGTTTATATTATGCATGTGTTGATTTCACATACTTAGCATACATTATTATTATTGTTTATACTTAGATATACTTGTTCATATTGTTCAAGATTTGAGTTCACATAAGATTGAATCAAAGTTTTAAAAGCAAACAAGGTTTTAAAACTAAACTAAGTTTTCAAAATAAAATTAAAAAGACATAAAACTATTCAACCCCCCCCCCCCTTCTAGTTTTCCACAATTGGTATCAGAGCCACGTCTAGCAAGATTTTTAAAATATATTGTATTTTAAAACTTGTAACGATCTATGGAATCTGAAAAATATTTAGAAGGGCAATCTATGCAAAGACCACCACTATTTGAAAGTGATGGATTTTTATATTGGAAAAATCGATTCGAAACTTATGTGAAATCAAATGATCTAGATCTTTGGCATGTTATTACTAATGGTGATTTTTTACCTACTCAAAATAATCCCTAAACAAATAAAGATGAAATAGTACCTTTTGAAAAACAAAATGATGATTTAAAAAGAAGACTTTTTAAAAACAATGAAGCAAAAATGGTTATTTACAATGCGTTACCACGTAAAGAATACGAAAGAATTTTTATGTGTAAAACCGCAAAAGAAATTTGGGATTCTTTACTAATCACTCACCAAGGTAATAGTCAAGTTAAAGATAACAAAATAGATCTTCTTGTTCAACAATATGAACAATTTACGATTCTGGAGGAGGAATCAATAGATAATGCTTTTGCTAGATTTAACACTATTATCACAAGTTTAAAAGCACTTGATGAGAATTTTTCTAGTAAGAATTTTGTTAGGAAATTTCTTAGGGCTCTTCATCCAAAATGGCGAGCTAAAGTTACGGCGATTGAAGAATCGAAGAACTTGTTAACTCTTCAACTTGATGAGTTGATCGGCAACCTGAAAGTCTACGAAGCAATAATAAAGAAAGACTCCGAGATTCTCAATGGAAAAAGGGAGCAAAGCAAATCAATTGCGTTGAAAGCTAAAAAGGACTCTAGTGACGAAGAATGCTCAACCTCCAAAAGTGACGATGAAGAGTATGCTATGGCCGTACGAGACTTCAAGAAATACTTCAAAAGACGAGGAAGATATGTTAGGCAACCATATAATGAAAGGAAGTGTTTTAAATGTGGCAATCCAAATCATCTCATCGGAAAGTGTCCAATGATGTCAAGAGATCAAAATCAAAAGGCGTTTATCGGAGGTGCTTGGAGTGATAGCGATGAGGACAAGAAAGAAACCACAAATGAAGAAAAGTGTCTTATGGCTAAGACATCAAGCGAGGTACGTTTCGAAACCGAATACTTTAGTAATAAAAATTTATCATTAGACGAAAAAGACCTAGATAGTGAATATAATAGGTTATGCAAATTAGGTCAAAAGGTTATAGCTAAAAATAAGTCACTAAAACATATTAATAATCAATTAGAAAATGAAGTACTCGAATTAAAAATTAAACTACAACATTTGGAAAAAGGAAAAGAAGTTTTTGTAAAATGTAAAACTTGCTTAGAGGTTAAAAATGAAAACGAAAAACTTAAAGATGAAATTTTCAAACTTGACAGGTTTAAAAATAGTAATAACCCACTTAAGAAAATACTAAGTGCTCAAGAAACTTCGGGAGATAAAACCGGTCTAGGATTAACTTCAACTAGTGAAAATAAAAGTATAAAGTTTGAATGTGAATCTAGTAAACAAAAATTATTAGAATCAAATCCTAAGTATATACTTACAAAAGATAGAAAAATACCCATTGCGAATGATGAAAAAGTAAAAACTTTTTATAAACCATCCTTAAAGACCGAAGTAGGATCCTCTAAACCTAAATTTAGATCTAAAACTCCACCACCAAGAAAAACTAAAAATCATCATCCAAGATCTAAAACATCTCAACCTAGAAGAAATCAAAATAGGCAATATTACAATAACACTAGAAATCAAATGTGGAATTATCAACCAAGTTACAATCCTTGGGAAATATTACCATCATACATGCATCCTAGCCAAATGTTAAATATGTTTGGACCAAACAACTTTGGACCAATTAGACAATGGGGACCAAGTGGCTAAGTTGTCAATCTTGGAAGAAGTTGGAATATCATCTACAAATGACTTCTATAAGTCAACATGGTCACTTGAAGTGCTTGAAGATATTTCATTGAAGACTAAAAGGTACGCGTTTCTTTTAAGTTCATCACTATAATTTGCATGCTTAGATAAATGATTAGTTAGATTAATGCTTAGTACATAATTGCTTATATTCTTATAACCTAGAAACATCATTGGTTGACTTTCCTAGGAATAAGATAAAATTGTTCATTGCTGAACAAAATAGAAAATGGAAATCTTCTATATCCACTATTAGGAAACTCATGGTGATGAAGTGAAATGAGTTAAGTGGATCAATCGTAAATATAGAAGTAGGATTAGATCCCTCGCGTAAGAAAACTATGGATGAAACAAGCTCTCGTAGACTATGGCATTAAGTCAGATAAGCGTGCGAAAACAAAGGAACTATAGATGTTAGGTTATACCCCATTCAACACTCTCGCATCTAACATATAAATTATCGTCTTCATTTCCTTTAGGATCATAGGATATGTAGAAACGATAGCATGTGATAATAATTGGCTTAACCAATCCTCTTGAGCATGAGATCTTTAATAAACATTCTTTAAAATATTTGATTTATGATATTTGTTGTTAAAAATCTAATATCTCTAAAAATATGCAAAAACCTCACATTTTGGAAAATAGTCTTTCAAATAACTATCCCACTTTTAAATAACATGTTTTCACTATCAATATTCACAATTTTGATTTGATCAAAACTAAAGATTGGGAAAATATTTTTTACCGTTCATTCACACATTTTGAAGTAAAAACTCAATCTATTTTATTCAAATAACTCTCACATCCAAGTGAAAACTTACTTTCAAACATTGTTGAATAATGCTAAAAACGACTCTTTTAAAATCATGCATGATGATCTCATATTTGTCATCTATATTTATATAAATGACACTTATAAGTGAACTAAATCAAATCAAGAGGACCATGGTTTGTTCATTAAGACTTTGTTTGTAACAAGTCTAGAAATACATGCTATCATAACTACCCACTTATTGCACATTGATACACATTAGGATTAATCCTCATTGTTATGTAGTTATGAAATACTTGATGTTGCTTATTGTTTCCTAGCACTTATATTTTACTTGCATGATGTGTATGTTTGCATGCTAGATAAAATTGCTTGTTTACTTAATCTCTTTGGTTAACATGCTTTGGCTACATAATTGCCTACATAATTAGTATATGCTTAATTGCCTCAAAGAGTTGGACTTGTTTGAAACCAAAAACACAACCTTTCTGCAATTCACTACCAAAAACCCTTTTCTGGCAATCTGGGAATCACCAGATGGGCGGCTGTAACAACCCGCATTTTCATGACATTTCTCCTATTCACTATTCATCGGTTACTATTCATCGATTACTATTCACCGGTCACTATTCATCATTTTACTATTCATCGTTTTCGGAGTCAGTTTGTGATTCCGAGAAACGTTCAAAAATTTTACTATTCATGTGACACTATTCATGTCCGGAAGGAAATCACTATTCACGATTGTCGTTCGTCATTTCGTAAACTGAGTTTACGAGTCTTCAAATTCGCGTAACCGGTTAGGTTTAGCTGCGAATTCATGCATCATTCATTAATGACACTTGATATAGACTGGAATAGTCTACACATCATCATCACTTGAGAACCTACACAGATATGCATTATTTTAATTTACGTATGCTTAATTTGTAATTAACGATACCACTCAGTTTTACTACTAACGTATACCCAATACTCCCGACTATGATCCTAACATATTTGCATACTCATAATAATAATATAAAAATTATATTATTAATTTACCCGGTGTTTTGAAACCAATGGCTACATTTTACGGTCGGAGCTTATTACTCCGTCGGTTTGCGTTATCTCAATACGATAATTATTTCAACACCCGATTCTCATCAGGAATAATATTTTACAACTTTTACAACTTCGTCGTATTTTATTTCACCTCGGTAACATTTATTTTTAGTTAACTCGGTACCCGATAACACCTAAAACCCAAAAGATTTAACTAATACTTGCACCATGGGACAAGCTCATTTAATGAGCTCACAAAACACACTCCTTGTCTCCCTCCTTTGTGCCACCCCATTGTCCCCCCCCCCTTGGACCAAGACCATAAAAATTTAGACCAACTTTTGACCATCTAGCTATATATATTTACACTACACTTCACCACATTCTTCATTTTCACATAAAACACCTACCAAAAATTTTCCTCTCTTCCTCCCTTTGTGTATAATCGACCAAGAAACAACCATAAGAAGAATCCATAAAATTTTCAAGATCAAGTGTTGAATCAAGTCCTAATCAAGATCTAGTTGGGGTTTTGTGGTAAAAACCCAAGATTATTAATCAATTTCTCATCAAATCACCTCAAATCTTCAAGTAAGCTTCAAAAACATTTTTGATCTTTTCATACTTTCATTTACTTTATATTTTTATGTATTTTCAAGAAATATTGGTAAAACATGCAAGTATGTAAGATCCATACCACTTGTTACTCATTTTGTTTTTATAAACACTAGATCTATAATTTTTACTAGTAATCTCATTAGATCCACCGAGATTGGTGATGTTTAGGAATCCATGACACCCTAAGAAGGTGTATGGTAGGATTTGGTATTTGTGAAGTTGATTTGAGATGGTTTGGTTAAGCTTTGAACAACCCTTGAACTAGAAAAGTTGATTTTTGACAAACTTTCGAAGCTGCTGTCCATTTCTGTAAAACGTGGGAAACTCAGGGTGTAGGGTGTAACTTTGGACCAAAGATTTAGAAAATACATTCCGAGACGAAACTATGGCCGAAAACGGGGATAAAATCCGAGTTACGACGAAAAAGATATGCTATTTTCAAGATTAACGACTAAAACTATATTTTCTGAAATTATGATTCTGTCCCGATTTTTCAAGCTAGGAAAACTGAGATTAAATGATATCTAGACTAGCCGAGACCTTGAAAAACCTAAGGTATACTTGATTACCTTCGCGGGGATATAAAGAACATAGAAAACGGGCTTGTAACGAAAAAGATACGAGTATTTGAAATCCGACGATATATATATATTTCCATCAGCTTTTTACACTAATAGAGTTTTGACGTAAACTGTCTTTGCAAGACACCACTTTCTCGGCTGTTTTTCTTTATGATCGGATCAGTTTGAGTCCGAGCCGTAGTTTTATGAAATCAAGATCTCCTAGCAAGCTTTTCAAATCAATTGGCCGTTTGATCATTGGACTCGTAACGAATAAACTACGACCTCATCTATATACCCGATAAACTTTATATTTTGACAGCTTTTACTATAATGAAATTTTTCCAAGTGTTGAACATAATACTTTCAAGTAACAACAATGAGAGTCGATTCTCTCATCGATCAAGACCCGTATAGCCAAAAGTTAAATGACACGACTTCAAGATATTGTTACAAGGTTTTCAAAAATGCCGAGCTTGACCATTAACACTTAACGTACAATATTTCGCGACTAGTTTTGCGAGGCCATTTTGGTCATATTTTCAAGTTATGAAAATGCTATTTTGTAACGAAAACCTTATTCAAATGCACCTATGGGTATATTGGTTGCATATTTGATTATTTTCTCACATACACAAATGCTTTATAAACATGCAACACACTTTATGAACTTTTGCTTTTATGCAACACACTTTATGAACTATTGCTTTTATGCAATACACTTTATGAACTTTTGCTTTTATGCAACACACTTTATGAACTTTTGCTCTTATGCAACACACTTTGTGAACTGTTGCTTTTATGCAAACACTTTTATGGACCATACTGAAACTTATGCTTTATTTAAACTATTACGCGGACTAGCCTAAGCCCTTGAATCCCACTATGCCCAAACTCATGAACCGTCAATTCCTGCTGGGAAGCGCGAATGTTATAAATAGATCTATTGGTGGTGACTCCCCCGTTCGGTTTGACCGGATAGGCAAACGCGAGCGTATAACATGTCGAATTACAAGTGTAACGGGATAAACACTTGCCGGGCCTTTTTATTTAACATGCTTCTAGAGCATGCACACTGTTATAGCTTCGGTTGCATGAACTTAGCGCTAGCGTAATAGACTATTTTTCTATGTGATATTATATTTGTTGTAATGATCACACACTCTACTCATGGTCCACAATCCTGATTTTACTGTAAGGTAAACTTTATTTTTATGACATTGTGAGTTACACAATGGTCACAAAACTCTCTATTGTACTCACAACACTATTGTTTTAATACAAACTTATGAACTCACCAACCTCGTGTTGACATTCTTTAGCATGTATTTTCAGGTTTTAAGCAATGGCACGCTACTGGAGGTTTTGGCAGGGCATGGCATGGTCATAGAAGACTCTGATATTCACTTGGGGACCGTTTTAAATTATTTTACGGGCTACTTCCGCACTACTATTAAAAATGTAAATTCAACATTTTTGATTAAGCTATTTTATTCTAAATGATTCAAGTGAAAACTATTTTTGAACTTGTGTTGTAATACCAATTGAGTTACACCCCAGCTACACGTATGCTTCCGCTGGACCCGATTATGGGGGTGTGACAGATTGGTATCAGAGCTTTGGCTATAGCGAACTAAGTGTTTTTAAAACCTAGACTATAGCTACTTTCACGAAAACATAACCCTATGACCGTCACGTGCCTGCCTGCCAAGCTGAAGCCTCATTTGTGGTTAGTTGCTGACATAGGTGATGAGATTTGTGTCTCATTATCTGATATATTATATTCATTTATTATAGTTGATTACTATAATTGTCTTTCATATAAGCATGCTCATGTATCGTATATGTCACCACGTTATGCTTTTCCTTGCATAGCTTCATAATTTGACCTCGAGTTTGGTCACTTGCTTTTGTCTTTCAGAACGTCTTGGTATTTGGGAAGGACATAGTCTTAGTATAACTGAGCTGAGTATTTCAAAATTCATGGAACCTCGGTGGAATATAGACTGGTCATCTATATTCAACCCGGGATAGTGAGATATAGGCTGACCACCTATGTCTGACTCAGAAATGAATTTTGCAATACTGAGAATGGTTATAATAAAATTCTGTCTGGATTGAATTCTCTACTCAATTTCCAAATGTTTCATTTACGTGTGTGTAAACACTCGTTGGCAGAACATCCATACTTTTCACCATCTCGTTAACCACCGATTGGAAGCACGCCAACTGGTCATTTCATCTCATGGACATTTACGTCTATGCACGATACACTTATATCACAGTATTTTCTTTTATCACAATCTCATTTTGTCGCAGTTGTCACAATCTTATCCCTTCTCACCCTCATTATCATTTCCTTTCCCCATCCCCATATATAAGGGATTAGCTAACACTCTATAGACTCTGATGTCACTTATTCCTCACTACTCCTTATATTGATAAGTGGATATCATCAATGACCTCCCTAGGAAAGACTTTCCATACCATCTATAAGGAGGATCCCTCGGTACATTGAAACTATTCAAAACTCAACAGAAATCTCAGGATTCCACAAAACCATTCGAACCACTAACACTGGCCTGATTGCCACAATTCCACCATCCGGAAAGTATTGGCTTGATTGAATTACAAGATTAGTTTCGATGCGAATGCTCACTAAGCACCACTATAGGGATACATCCAACCTCCTAACCAAGACTATAGAACCTTCAATTGAACATGTCCTCACCAACAGACTTTATTCAAACATGTTAGACACCTATGCATTTGTGCGGACATACATACCTGGCTATTTTTATCCTCTTAATACCTTCACTTTAAATGGATTTTTCTCCAAACTACCGTTATACAAAACACTTTTCTGAGGCACTTATTTTGACAAGCAAATTTCTTTTGGTTAATCTTTCATAAAACTATTGAATGTTAGGAAATTTTAAACATCAATCCTTGGTAAACCATATTATCCACCTTATGTTGAAAATTGTCCTATCTTGCATAACTATTAAATTTTGAAACATCAAGAAATACGTTACTTTAAAAAGCCGTTTGCTTAAAGTTGTAAAGGGAAGGTTTATGAATAAAACACACAATCGCAAAACAAACTTTGAAAATCAATCACTATATTACATCTCTTATACCTTTAGGAGTTTGTGATTCGATGACATATAACTTGGGGAAAATCTTAGTAATGGAGACTAAGCATTGTAGGTGGAGAAAGATTCAATCCATGACATCCTGCGGAGGATCGCAACCTTATCCTAGTCTATTATTTTCAACAACACCTTTTGACGGACTTAACCTTGTAAGTCTTTCCAAAACAAGATTCATGATATCCATTTCAATTATTTCTAATAAAAGAATTTGATTCACCTCAACTCCTAATGATTTCATTAAGATCTCTTTGGAACCACACCACCTATCATCTGTAGACCAATGGTCAGAATTTGAGAATGATTCAAACATAGGAGATATGCCCAAATCGGGTGTGATTGACATTAGAAATGGTTGGACTAACCATTTGCCATAAATCAAATTCAGTTGCAACCTTAGTTACCACACGAGTGTAGAGACTACACCATTTGAAGCACTCTATGGCCGAAGTGCCAACATCCATTGACGGATTGAAATTTGGAAAAGCCTAACTCTCTAGTCCAGTAAGCATTCATGAACCCGATATACACTGGACCATTCAACATTTCTGACAGAGTAGGCCTGGTGGCCGTCAGACTTGAACCTTGTTAGAGCTCAATAGCTCACACGATAAGAATCATCATCTTTTCACCAATACAACTTCAGAGACCAACACAAACTGAACTTCGGGACGAAGTTCCTTTTAAGGGGGTGAGACTGTAACAACCCGCATTTTCATGACATTTCTCCTATTCACTATTCATCGGTTACTATTCATCGATTACTATTCACCGGTCACTATTCATCATTTTACTATTCATCGTTTTCGGAGTCAGTTTGTGATTCCGAGAAACGTTCAAAAATTTTACTATTCATGTGACACTATTCATGTCCGGAAGGAAATCACTATTCACGATTGTCGTTCGTCATTTCGTAAACTGAGTTTACGAGTCTTCAAATTCGCGTAACCGGTTAGGTTTAGCTGCGAATTCATGCATCATTCATTAATGACACTTGATATAGACTGGAATAGTCTACACATCATCATCACTTGAGAACCTACACAGATATGCATTATTTTAATTTACGTATGCTTAATTTGTAATTAACGATACCACTCAGTTTTACTACTAACGTATACCCAATACTCCCGACTATGATCCTAACATATTTGCATACTCATAATAATAATATAAAAATTATATTATTAATTTACCCGGTGTTTTGAAACCAATGGCTACATTTTACGGTCGGAGCTTATTACTCCGTCGGTTTGCGTTATCTCAATACGATAATTATTTCAACACCCGATTCTCATCAGGAATAATATTTTACAACTTTTACAACTTCGTCGTATTTTATTTCACCTCGGTAACATTTATTTTTAGTTAACTCGGTACCCGATAACACCTAAAACCCAAAAGATTTAACTAATACTTGCACCATGGGACAAGCTCATTTAATGAGCTCACAAAACACACTCCTTGTCTCCCTCCTTTGTGCCACCCCATTGTCCCCCCCCCCTTGGACCAAGACCATAAAAATTTAGACCAACTTTTGACCATCTAGCTATATATATTTACACTACACTTCACCACATTCTTCATTTTCACATAAAACACCTACCAAAAATTTTCCTCTCTTCCTCCCTTTGTGTATAATCGACCAAGAAACAACCATAAGAAGAATCCATAAAATTTTCAAGATCAAGTGTTGAATCAAGTCCTAATCAAGATCTAGTTGGGGTTTTGTGGTAAAAACCCAAGATTATTAATCAATTTCTCATCAAATCACCTCAAATCTTCAAGTAAGCTTCAAAAACATTTTTGATCTTTTCATACTTTCATTTACTTTATATTTTTATGTATTTTCAAGAAATATTGGTAAAACATGCAAGTATGTAAGATCCATACCACTTGTTACTCATTTTGTTTTTATAAACACTAGATCTATAATTTTTACTAGTAATCTCATTAGATCCACCGAGATTGGTGATGTTTAGGAATCCATGACACCCTAAGAAGGTGTATGGTAGGATTTGGTATTTGTGAAGTTGATTTGAGATGGTTTGGTTAAGCTTTGAACAACCCTTGAACTAGAAAAGTTGATTTTTGACAAACTTTCGAAGCTGCTGTCCATTTCTGTAAAACGTGGGAAACTCAGGGTGTAGGGTGTAACTTTGGACCAAAGATTTAGAAAATACATTCCGAGACGAAACTATGGCCGAAAACGGGGATAAAATCCGAGTTACGACGAAAAAGATATGCTATTTTCAAGATTAACGACTAAAACTATATTTTCTGAAATTATGATTCTGTCCCGATTTTTCAAGCTAGGAAAACTGAGATTAAATGATATCTAGACTAGCCGAGACCTTGAAAAACCTAAGGTATACTTGATTACCTTCGCGGGGATATAAAGAACATAGAAAACGGGCTTGTAACGAAAAAGATACGAGTATTTGAAATCCGACGATATATATATATTTCCATCAGCTTTTTACACTAATAGAGTTTTGACGTAAACTGTCTTTGCAAGACACCACTTTCTCGGCTGTTTTTCTTTATGATCGGATCAGTTTGAGTCCGAGCCGTAGTTTTATGAAATCAAGATCTCCTAGCAAGCTTTTCAAATCAATTGGCCGTTTGATCATTGGACTCGTAACGAATAAACTACGACCTCATCTATATACCCGATAAACTTTATATTTTGACAGCTTTTACTATAATGAAATTTTTCCAAGTGTTGAACATAATACTTTCAAGTAACAACAATGAGAGTCGATTCTCTCATCGATCAAGACCCGTATAGCCAAAAGTTAAATGACACGACTTCAAGATATTGTTACAAGGTTTTCAAAAATGCCGAGCTTGACCATTAACACTTAACGTACAATATTTCGCGACTAGTTTTGCGAGGCCATTTTGGTCATATTTTCAAGTTATGAAAATGCTATTTTGTAACGAAAACCTTATTCAAATGCACCTATGGGTATATTGGTTGCATATTTGATTATTTTCTCACATACACAAATGCTTTATAAACATGCAACACACTTTATGAACTTTTGCTTTTATGCAACACACTTTATGAACTATTGCTTTTATGCAATACACTTTATGAACTTTTGCTTTTATGCAACACACTTTATGAACTTTTGCTCTTATGCAACACACTTTGTGAACTGTTGCTTTTATGCAAACACTTTTATGGACCATACTGAAACTTATGCTTTATTTAAACTATTACGCGGACTAGCCTAAGCCCTTGAATCCCACTATGCCCAAACTCATGAACCGTCAATTCCTGCTGGGAAGCGCGAATGTTATAAATAGATCTATTGGTGGTGACTCCCCCGTTCGGTTTGACCGGATAGGCAAACGCGAGCGTATAACATGTCGAATTACAAGTGTAACGGGATAAACACTTGCCGGGCCTTTTTATTTAACATGCTTCTAGAGCATGCACACTGTTATAGCTTCGGTTGCATGAACTTAGCGCTAGCGTAATAGACTATTTTTCTATGTGATATTATATTTGTTGTAATGATCACACACTCTACTCATGGTCCACAATCCTGATTTTACTGTAAGGTAAACTTTATTTTTATGACATTGTGAGTTACACAATGGTCACAAAACTCTCTATTGTACTCACAACACTATTGTTTTAATACAAACTTATGAACTCACCAACCTCGTGTTGACATTCTTTAGCATGTATTTTCAGGTTTTAAGCAATGGCACGCTACTGGAGGTTTTGGCAGGGCATGGCATGGTCATAGAAGACTCTGATATTCACTTGGGGACCGTTTTAAATTATTTTACGGGCTACTTCCGCACTACTATTAAAAATGTAAATTCAACATTTTTGATTAAGCTATTTTATTCTAAATGATTCAAGTGAAAACTATTTTTGAACTTGTGTTGTAATACCAATTGAGTTACACCCCAGCTACACGTATGCTTCCGCTGGACCCGATTATGGGGGTGTGACAGCGGCCCCCTTAAATCATAAGGCGGCCCCCTTAATTATTAAGGGGACCGGCCTCCAATTAAGGGGACCGGCCATCTGATGGTCGAAGGTGTTGTTTCCCTTTTCTATTTTTTTTAGCCCATTTCATCCTACACTTCCCAAAATTCACAAACCTATTTTATCCTAAACCTTCCATCAATGTTTATCCATCCTTGATCCCACCAATCCTACATTATAAACATTCTCATTCCTCTCAATCTCCACTCATCTCATCATTTCATCTTCCATTAAACCAAAACCACCAAGAAACTTGTTTGGAGAAGAAAGCCTAACTTCCTTTAAAATTTCGTCAAATCAAATGACGTTGTCAAACATCCAACACCAAATTCCTCCTATGTTTTCAAACATTACTTACCTAACACCTCACTTTCCTTCTCACCAACATTACATATCAAAAACCTTTACTCACCCATATCCTTCTACATTACACTCAAACCTCATAATCTTTTCACAACTCAAGCGATGTTGTTCATAATCAACCAACACCTAAACCTCACTCTCACACAAATGATCCATTTAACAACAAATCATCCATTCGTGCTTCGACTAATGCTCCTTCTTATGATGAGCATGCACAATCCCAAAACAATAATCCCAACCTCATTACCAACACTTTACATGTTGCTCATTCAACAAAAACACCATCCACTCATGAAGGATCTTTTCCACCCATATCATGTTTTCATGATTACCCAAGCTCAAACATGTCTCCACCACCAAGAGTATCACCACCACATCCTACAACTTCACATGCCATTCCCATGTTGCATGTTCAAACCATCACCCAAGACAACTATCATGCTCCACCACCATCACCTTCCTCCGAACACTTGAAGTTCGTTGAGGCGCTAAAAGAAGCCCATGAGCTTAGTGCTCTTTTAGCCTTACATCTTGCTCAACGCAATTTGGATCCACCTTCATCTAGATCACCCTCATCACCATACAACATAAATCAACTTGAGAAGCATGTCAACAATTGACCCTGTTGCATCTTTCTCCTAAAAACCATTGCATTCAATGAACACTTGGATTGAATATCTTCTCACTAGATCACATCCAATACCATCACTTGAACAACATCCAAAACCTCAATCAACCTCTTCCGCTACAAACTCTCCACAACCAAACTCTCCAACATTCATGACCCAAACATATACCTCCATTAATCCAACAACCTTATCCTAACTCAACCATCTTCCTTCAAGCCAAACTACACCTCTCAACCTCCAACAACTTATAATGATCCATGCAAGTTTGATGAACCATCAAACTACAATTCCAACTACTCAAACCCAACTCATCCATACCAAACCTATGATCCCCTCCACATTGCCACGGAAAAACAAAAGTTCCGTGATGAAATAAACCAAATCCATGATCTTAGTGATCTCCTTGCTATGCATCTTGCACAACGCAACAAAGGGCTACCTCCATCATCACCCTATGCAAATTGCCTTCCCCACTCTCTTAACTTGGATCAAGTTACAAATCACACTCACTTTTGCCCTTGTTGCATATTCCTTCAAAAACAAATCCTCTACTTGAGTGAAGATATTTCTTGGATTGAATATCTTCTCACTCGTAATCATCCAATACCACCCTTAACACGATACAACATCGTGAGATCCACTTCTTCCGCTCCATGCAACACCCCATATCCACCTCAATCAAACATCTAAGCTCCATGCTTTTGTTTTCCTTCAAGCAAATAAAACAAATCAACCATGGGTTGCAAGCAAGTCCAAGTGCTCTCTTAGGCAATATAGGACTATATCTTTTCTTTTGTTTTAGTGTAATCAATATGCTACAAGCATATTGAATGTTGTTATGCTAATTATTTCTATCATGCTTGAATGAATCTATTTTTATTTGCATAATTGTTGTTTTTGCATATATATGTGTGTTGCTCTCTTCAAAATATTTTTGTAGCCAAGATTCCAATTTCTCGTTCCCTTTGTGCTCTCTAACGAGGGGGAGCATACATCAAGGGGGAGTTCTCTACCCGTTTAAACTTCTTTCACGAAGATTATTCGGCCTAACCTTTTTGATTTTACAAAAAGGGGGAGAAGAGAAATGGTAAACTCTATAATACTTGTCTAATAACAAGTTTTAAATCTTTTGAGTTTAAGGTTTTGTAATAATCAAAAAGGGGGAGATTGTTGACATAAATAATGCCTTAAAAACATTATTAAGTTTTTATCAATATCTCTATGTTTTGATCATTACAAAATATAACCTCAAAGAACTAAAACTTATGACATAAACAAGTATTTGGTGATTAATATTTCTCTTTACATCCAAATCACTTAAGGTATGAATAAACAAAGTGTTTAGTGCAATGTATGATCAAAGGGGTATTTAATTAACTAATACAAAGTTTATTTAATTATATAATCTTATTATATATTTTTGAAAAACACTTTTGGTAATAAGGAAAAATGTTTTAATCATACTAAATATATGATTTCAAATATTTAACCAAAATCAGTTAGTTTTTCACCAAATAAACTTTCCCCACTAAAAGACAAAGTTTCTGGCCGTTACAGTTGGGCGGCCCCCTTAATTATAAGGGGCGGCCCCCTTAACTTTAAGGGGGCCGGCCATGCTTTAAGGGGACCGGCCACGCTCCTCTGTCAGAAACTTTTGCCTATAAATACCACCTTAAACCTGGATTTTTACCCTACCTTTTGCACTCCAGAACTTTCTGTTCTAGATCTCCATTTCCAATCTATAAATCCTTTGATCATACATTCTTAAATCTTTGTTTCAAAGTGATCCATACATAATCCATTCAAGTGCAAGAGAAGAATACTTCTATCCCTCAAGACAAGAAGTATTACAACTAGTTGTGATCTCCACATCTAAGTTGTTTGAGCATCATCATTGATTATTATTTCATAGTGTGATTAGTTGTGAATATTTGTTAGAGAATAGTTGTGAAAAAGATAAGTTAGGAAGAAGATTGGTGTGTAGAAGAATTGGTGTGTAGGAGTATTGGTGTGTAGAAGAATTGGTGTGTAGGAGTATTGGTGTGTAGAAGATTGGTGTGTAGATTATTGGTGTGTAGAAGATTGGTGTGTAGATTAATGGTGTGTAGAAGATAGGTGTGAAAGAAGTGGTGTGATTAAGTAGTGAATTGGTGTGTAGTAGTTGTGATCTAGGTGTGAAGATATTGTGGTGTGTAATTGGTGTGTAAGGTTTTCTCCGCCATAAGGGAGCTTGTTGATATAGTGAAGAAAACTCTCGAGTAGGTGACTCGAGGAGTGGAGTAGGGCAAGGAAGGTGTCCTTGTAGCCGAACCACTATAAATCCTTTGTCTCGCGGTTAGATCTTTCCATATCTTACTTATTATCTTGCTTATATCGTTATTAATTTTGTAGACGTAGACGTATATATATAGTTGCTCATATAGTGCTAGTATTGATTTTACTTAAAGATCAAACGAAAGTTTTATTCACAAAACAAAGTTTTTACAATCAAACTAAAAAGGTTACATACATATAATTGATCATTTCGATCAAGTATAGTTTTCATACAAAATATAACTAAGGATTATAAAATAAACGATTACGTACTTATCTCTCGTATATAGCTACAATTGTTTATATTATGCATGTGTTGATTTCACATACTTAGCATACATTATTATTATTGTTTATACTTAGATATACTTGTTCATATTGTTCAAGATTTGAGTTCACATAAGATTGAATCAAAGTTTTAAAAGCAAACAAGGTTTTAAAACTAAACTAAGTTTTCAAAATAAAATTAAAAAGACGTAAAACTATTCAACCCCCCCCCCCTTCTAGTTTTCCACAGGGTTAAATACCCAAAAAGGAAGATCGAGCCTCTTACCATGAGAAGGCTGCTACAACTCATCTTTTTGATGCCGACTTTGAAACAGTAAAGAACATTATATGTTTTTGTTTCGAAATGATTGTGAAGATGATAATGATAAGTTCTAATTTACTGGTTTTTAAACAACTATAGCAATTTGTTTATCATTTTTTTTGTGTTTTACCTTCTACAATGTGATTTGGTAATGACCAATGACAAACATTTTTAGAGTTTGTACTCTCAACAACAACTACTATTAGGGATGAGCATTTTGACCCGAATCCCGGAATCGAACCAGCACCGTACCGGTACGGTACCGTTCCCGATATACGGTACGGTACCGGGACTAAGAAATAAGGTGAAAAAAAATCGGGACCACTAATTCGGTACGGGACCGGTACCAAATCGGGAAATTCCCGAATAAAAACGGGAATAACCCGATTTCCCGGTACCGGTATCCGAATCCCATTCGGTACAGTACCGGTACTACTATTTATGCTCGGGAAAAAATCGGTACCACTAATTCGGTACGGGACCAGTACCGTGCTCATCCCTAACTACTACATAAAGTATGGAACTGGTAACAATAAGATGAGTGCTTACCTCTCATATGAATTAGGGGTGGTAATTTCTTACCCGACCTGAAACCAACACGAAAATTAACAGGTTCGGGTTGAGTTACATAGATTTCGGGTCGGGTTTGGGTCGCCCCATCTAACCCGTTTATTAAACATGTCAGGTTCGGGTTGGGAATAAATTAAGTGGGTCGACCCGCCAACCCGTTTAAGATTTTTTTTCTTCAATTAAAAAATATTTATATTTTATTTACATGTTAAATGGGTTAAACGAGTCGACCCGCAAACCCATTTAACCTTTTTAACTCGTGTAATGTGGCAACTTTTATATAAAAAACGGGTTAAATGTGTCAACCCAAAACCCGTTTAACCTATTCAACCCGTGTCACCTATTTAACTCGCCAACCCAAGTATATATACGGGTTAAATGGGTTAGGTTCGGGTTATGTGTAAACAGGTTAGGGTTGACATAGCTGACCCGATGATTTAAATGGGTCAGGTTTAGGTTGGAGTTTTTTGACCTGCCAACCTGACAACCCGAACCCGCCAACCCGAACCCAACCCGAATTTCCACCCCTAATATGAATTACCTATTACAGAATCATATGTGATTTTGCTTCTGAATCACATGTGATTATCGCAGACGCATTTCATCAAACACATGGTGTGCATCTGGATCATTAACAACTTCATCCATAACCTGTATTTCAGATTCCACCACACGATTTTCAACATGCATAACTTGAACAAAGAGTAAATTACAAGTGATATACACTTTTCGATAACAAAAAAAAAACGTTATTTTACCTACAATATCTTGTACATCATCTTCTAGATCTGTAATTTCTGGTTCATCATCTTCAATAACCTTTATTTCTTTCAAGTTTGTTCAATTAACTAATTTTAATCATTTTTAGATCAACAACGTACATCGGATCGACGGACGGACTTCGGATCGATGGCGGATGTCAGATCGATGGTGGGTCAAAGGCGTATGACGGTGGTGAATTGATGGCGGAGCAACGGTGGATTGACGGTTATATGGACGATCGGCGGCGGATTGATGGTTAATCGGAATTTGAGAGTGTTTTGTGTGTGTGTGTTTTGCCCTAATTTTTTTTTTGGGAAAATGAAGGATGATTTTTATTTTTTATTTTTTTTATATTTTTTATTTTTTTATATATAGTTGTCTTTTTTGCCCCTGAAGTTTAATTATCTGAGTTGATCTTAGCATTTGGATTATATTGGAATGAATAGTTTTGATGAGTTCAATGGTTCTATGGAGAAAGTTTGGTCTCTAGGGATCTCAACTCTAGAAGTACTTATGCCTAATTCTTCGTGACTGATGAGTGTCTAAATACTCATCATTTTATACTAATCTGAACTGCCAAAACATCCAAAAACACTCAAATATGCATCAAAATACTTGAAATATCTTAGAAGTGTATTTTATATGTTTAAAATGCAAAATATGCAAAAACAGATGAAAAACGTACAAAGTTTGCATAATTGGCAGTTTCAGTCCCTCAAGTTTCAAAAGTTGTCAAAACTAGTCCCTGGTTATTCTAAAAACATGAAAAAGTCACCAAAGGTCCTTTTTAATCATAAAGTTACATATTTAGTCCTTTGGTGCAAAGTTTCAAAAAATTACAAGTTTAGTCCTTATACTTTAGAAATTGACATAAATGGTCCCTGGGATGTAAAAAACTTTGAGAAAAATCAATTTTGGTCCTTGTGCTATTTATCTTTTGCAGGAATGGTCCTTGGTGTGAAGTTTGGTGAAATTACATAAATGGTCCCTGAAGTTTCACAGTTTGGCAAAAATAGTCCCCGGGTATTTAAAAAAATGAAAAACATCAAAAATACCCTTGTACTATTTATTTATGGCAACATAGGTCCTTATGAGAACTTTAGGAAAGTGGTATAATCAGCCCCCCAACTTTGAATAAATTACAAAAATGGTCCTTGTGTAACTTCTAAACCAAACGGATCCTTATGTTTATTAAAACCCAACAAAACCAAATCCATACTACACTAATATTACCCAAGCCCACCCATGATCCATTTTCATTCCCTGGACCATGTGCTACACCAGCCCAATCCACCCTTAGTTATTAAAACCGGGTCAAACAAAAGTCAAACCCCAATACCACTCCCTCCTTCTCCTTCCTCCACCACTGCAAAACCAAATACCACCATCTCACCCACAGTTTTACCACCACCTGTCCACCCAGCTCACACCTTATCCTTCCACCTCTCCACACTTCCCAATACAAATTTATGCCCTTAAATTCCTCACACGCAACCCCAACTGACCCTTGGACTAAATTGGCGCCAAAAAGTGAATTTGAACGGTGAGGATTAAATTGATCAAATCAATGGTTGGGGATTGATGGGAAAGTGTCAGAGGGTCCCACTAAAACCTAATTATCATCTACAAAAGCTAGGGGAAGCAGAAAAGAAGGATATTAGATATAGAAATAGTGTAGGTAATCGTTCTAGTGTAATTTTACATTCTAGTGTAATTTTAAGTTTTCCAGTATTGTAATAAGTGAATTAAGTGTATCCTTAAACTTTTTCATCCATTAATTTCAAGTTTCAGTTCTTATCTCAGATTATGCAACTTGCTTTTGTTTCAAGAATTATCAAAAAGCTTAGTTGTTGTTTTTAGTCTTGTTTCTGGACTCTATTAGCTCAAATAAGCTCTGACAAAGCTTCTGAAAGCTTTTAGAATTCTTGAAATCTATTTTATGTTATAATCCAAAAATATATGAAAATTACTAAAAAAATAAAAAATAAATAAAAAAATTTTGTTGCAATGAAGATTGGGCAATGGAGTATGATGGATAATGGTTTTGTTTCTTGTTTAGTACCTTTTGGGAGGTGTTAGGATTGGTTACTTGTCCTTGGTTTATTACTTCTTAGCTGAATCACATCTTTGTAAGCTTTTGTTTAATATTTTTTTCTTTCATTGTATTAGTTGGTTGTTATTGTTGATTCTGTGTTTCTTTTGTCTTACTTAATCATAAAAAAAATACTTACAAATCATTTGTATGGCCAAACTCAGTCTTTCTCTTTGAAAATCATCAAAGACAGTCCATAAGGGTGTGTTTGGTTCAGTAGGATTTGGGTTGTTCTAGGTTAATCTAGTTGTAGGTTTCTGCTGCAACATATCTTATTAGACTAATATACCACAGTGAAGCAATAAAATTAAGGGTTCTTTAGTTAAATAGTCAAAATCACTTACAAAATTTGGTTATAGCCAACTGTTACACAGTTGGTTTCCAAGAACTATCATATCATCTCAAAAGTAGTTAATTTCACTTAATTAAGTTTTATTTCAGTCTAATATAACTTAATTAATCAGTTAGAAGTGTTAGAAATCCAAATTAGTCAACTTAGTTAAGTATTACAAAAATTCAAATTGTGCTTTTGCAGAAAAACTCAAATCTTGTGGGATTTTTGTAGAATTGTGTATTAGGTTTTAGGTTCTGAAATTTCTTGGGATCATAGTCTCCCACCTCTATTTCAGTTTCCCATAGTTGTCACATTTTTAGGAATTTTCTCCTAGGTCCCACTCACCCTAATTTTTAAACCTACTCACAAAGGTTTTAAACCCTAATTTTTAAACCTACCATCCATACCAAACAAAGGTTTTAAACTTTCTTTGAGTCCAAACACATAAAAAATCCCATACCAAACGGGCCCATAGTATGAGTTATTAGTTTTATCTATACTACTTATAAAGCAAATTTGATATCCTTGAAACTTAAAAACTCTTAAAAAAAAGAGTAAAATAATTCGCCTAATCTACTTTTAATTAAAAATGGTAACAACATCAATCACTAAATTAATATTTTATATATTGTTTAATCTACAAATTTTTATCATTTTTGGTTTATAACACATAAACTATTTTCTCACAAAAACTATAAATTGAATTCGAAGTGTTGCATCAAGAGTCACACCAGAACCGGAAATTCACAAGTATAATTATTAGCCCCTATATACCGTCGTTTTGCGTGGATATTCGTCTAGTATATATGTACATGTATTTACAAGGTGGGTCTCTTCAAAATTAAGATAAAATTTTTTTTGATTATCTATCTCATTTTTTTACAAATGATAGAGTGACATGTCATTCTCAATTAAAGAATCATCATTATTTTCAAATTAAAATATCTTCTAAGCTAACTTTTTTTATAATCGAATTTCATCATTTTTTATTTTTTTTTTCTCATTAAATATCCATTTGATATACTATTTTGAATTTTTAGTTTATATTTTAGTGGTTTATTTTATTTTGATTCAAATTTTTTACAACTTTAACCTTAATTTGAATCAATACAAACTTGATTCGTCAAAATTAGATACTTATGGGGGTAGTGTTTGACGGGTAAGAGAGTGCAGATGTTTTTGTACATGTGGAATGATGATGTCAATGTGGCATTGCGGGAGAGCTACGAGAAAGCACATACAACGAACACATACTTACTAAGCGGGTAGGAAATTGCGAAGAGAGTGGGAGTGACAATGATTTTCTCGTGCTAGTGGTGAACCATGTCAGCTTCCCGCATCTTTACGATAAAAAACAATTTATTCGTTATACTTACCACCGCCGCTATGCGCGAGCGCACAACTAGTATGATACAATGCACTATTATGCTATCAAGTATTAGATGATAAATAAGGCTCAAGCCCGATGTGTGGAGTTGGGTCCATTAGGGTTTCATTATGTATTACCTATATATATCGTATCAATAAAACATATCACCTACGGGGAATTATGTAGTCCAACATCAAGTTCTCCAAATCGTCTTGACCGGTGGAACTGATTGAAACAAAAACCAATAGCATGACCGGTTCGATGTTCGGTTCAGTTTTTCAAAACCTTGAGATTTGATCCACCTTTCAACTTCTAGTTTTCAAAACAAACAAGTGAATTGTCTATCAAACCCATCCCACACCACCACTGCCGCAACCCAAAAACAAACATGCCAAATGTGGGTTCAAAGTTCAAATTAAAACAAGTCAAATATTACCCCAACTCCCCAAGTCAACAGGGTTTTAGGACCTTCACAATGTATCCCTCTTTCTTTCCCAAACCCTAAACCCCATTTCACAAAATTGATAAAAATGGGTACATTATCAGTCAGCAAAAACAAACGCAACCCACAATCACAATCTACTTCATCATCAAATGGATCTAATCACATTGCAAAAAGACCCAAGTCATCATCTTCAAAACCATCAAGAAAAAATTCAGTTTCAAGATTGCATTCATACCCAGATCACAAAACACCAATCAAAAGACAAATCCAAGCTCCATGTGCAATTATATCCGGTTTTAACTCGACCCAGAAAAGATTTAGTCGAAATATGCGAAAAAAAACGAGTCTTGTGGATAAAGCTCTGTTTTTGGAGTGTTTTCGCGCGAAAGAATCGGCTATTGAGAGTTGTAGACATGTAAAGTTTGAGAATTTGGAACAATGTGATTATGGTGTTGAAGTGATTGAGGTTGATAGTGGAAATGTGGGCGATTGCGGAAATGTGGTTGAAGTGATTGATGTTGATGATGAGGAGAGTAATGGGTCGGGTGAAGTAGAGGAAATAAGAGCGAAATATAAGGAATTGAACCAGTTGAGTGATGTTAAGGATGTTGATGTGGGTTCGCCTTTGCATAAGAAATCGGTTGAAAGATGTGGTCCGAGCTTAAGGATATTAAGGTTTGAGATTAAGTCAAAAGAATTGAGACGAAAGTCGTGTCAAAAACTGTGGCCTGTTAAGAAAGAAGAGGAAGAAGAGGTAAACGTTCTCTTCTATTTCATTTATCCCGTTTTAGTGATTATAATATGCTGGCCTAGAAAAATGATGAGCTATATTTTTATTTTTGGACTGCAATGATGATTGATTTTGATAAAAATGCTGGATTATATCTAATGTGAATGCGTGAAGCTTTATAGAAAAGTGTTAGGAATGAAAATGACCACACCGGATGGAATGTCATATAAAAGGGACACAGGAATACGATTTGAACCCCCCCCCCCCCCCCCCCCCCCCCCGGCCTCTTTTTTATGCTACATGTCCCCCACCATTGAGCTACCATCGTGAGACAAATGTACAAAAATACATTGGCATAAAGGGGACGAACGAAAGAGTATGTTTGTATTGTATGCAAAAAAGAACCTTGGTTTATATGTGCGGCGGATGTTTCTCATATAAAATTTGGTGTCTTTTTCAGGATGTAGTGCATGATCTTTTTACTCCTCTTACGGAAGAAGAAGAGAAAATGGTTGCTACTGCTCTATCTTATTCTAATCGGTATATTTTAATGTTTGTGTGTGCTTACGTTCATATGTATAGTAAACCATATCCAAGTCGAGGTTGTTTCACTTGTTTTGTCGTCTGGATTTTGTAGGAAGAAGGTTTTGGTCAATCATGAAAAATCAAATATAATGATCACAGGGGAAGCTTTGCAATGTTTGAGACCTCGTGCGTGGTTAAATGATGAGGTGTCTTAACTGTTGAATTTCAGATCAAATCCACATGTATGTATGCAAGATATCACTGATGATTTCCTTATTGCAGGTCATTAACATTTATCTTGAGTTGCTGAAAGACAGGGAACATAGGGAGCCCAAAAAGTTTTTAAAATGTCATTTCTTCAACACATTTTTTTACAAGAAGGTAGTTAGCCCCGTAATATTTCAAACTTTTTTTAGCCTCAAGCTAAAACAGTGTATCATTTACTTTTTATTTATTTATATATGAAGTTAGTAGGTGGAAGGACTAGGACCGGCTACGATTATGAGTCCGTTAAAAGATGGACTGCGCAGAAAAAGTTGGGCTACGGTCTTGATGAGTGTGACAAGGTTAGCTTTTGTATTACATGAACTTTTTGTAACATGTTTTCTCCATGTTTAATGCTATCAGCTTTAATCAGATATTTGTGCCTATTCACAAAGAAATACATTGGTGTTTGGCTGTCATCAACAAAAAGGACAAAAAGTTTCAGTATCTCGACTCACTTGGAGGAGCTGATAAGAAAGTACTGAGAGCGTTGGTAAGTCGAGCATCCTTGATGCACATTAGTTTATATATGCGTACATGTTTCTTATCTGCTAGAACCTTATGTCTTTAGGCTAAATATCTCACGGATGAGGTGAAAGACAAGACTGGAAAAAGCATTGATGTTACTTCTTGGGAGCAAGAATATGTCACTGACCTTCCTAATCAAGAGAATGGGTGTGTATAAAATGATAGCGCTTTACTAATTAAGAAATATTAGATTATTTTGTGGTTTTCGAACATTTTAAAAGAATGATTGAAGTTACTGTTTTGAGTATTTGTATGATATTTTTGCATATCACTGATTTTGATCGTCGTTTTTTCTATGGGCAGGTATGATTGTGGTATGTTCATGATCAAGTATATAGACTTCTATAGTAGGGACGTAGGACTATGCTTCCGCCAGGTACAATATTACATGTACAGCTCTCTTCTTTCTTTGTGGAGGGTGGGATTGTTTTCCTAAATGAACAATTTTTGTCGACCCATCAGAGATTTACATTGTTTTCAAGTCTTAATGAATTTATAGTAGTAAAAAATCGAGTAGAGGTAAATGGGTGGGCGGGCGAGTTCGGTAATGGGCTCGTGTGAATACAGACAATGTTTTAGTTCTTTTCGCTTTTTCGGTTCTCCTGGAACATACATGTCTTTCAAAAGAACTATAAATAATTAATGTGTTAGATAATATTTCAAAATTATGTGTAATACAACAATAATCGAATAGTAACTAATTCCAACTTTTTTACTCTGGCTAGCTTGTTAGTCAGAGTAGTAACCTAACAACAGAGACATGATATTGAAGACGTTTAATGTGTATCATATGTATCTTATACTAGTTGACATTTTAATGTAGAATGATATGCCATATTTTAGAAAGAGGACCGCCAAGGAGATATTGAGATTGAGAGCCAACTGAAAGTCATGGTGCACTCTAAGACCCGAAACATGTTGATCCATAGTTTGCAAGGATGGGCCCACATGTACTAGATCAACGGAACGAGTTGTACTGAAAGTGCCAGTCATCAGAAAGTAGAAACTAAGCCATTTTTGTGCAGGGCTTTTCCTAACTTCTTGATTCTTGGTATATAGTTCTCAGTTATTCGTATAATCTTTATTGTAAATTCAGGAGGTATTTTCACTAAATATGTGGCTGTCTGAGAAAGACGCCTGTTTTGGTCTCTTTATGAGCAATTCTGTCTTTATTTATACTCCCGCAGCATTTGAGCAATGAAATGGTCACACTACAAAATTTATACATCGAACATGCACCAAATAGTTGAAATACCCACATTTTTATTCAATAACGGGTTGAAACTTTAGTACAGGTTTTATTATTAGGGATCTATTACAAAAAATTTCATTTCTTAGTATAAAATTTGTGCTGCGTTGCTTTTCAACAATAGGTATATCCGGTACAAAGAGTTCATAGGGTAATGGTTAAAATGCAAGTTAAAGACATCGTTCAGTGGAGTTGTAAAACTAGGATAAGCATGAAAGTTTTGCATCGTTCATAAAGCTGATGAGCATGGAATTTGTGTGTAGAATTAAGGTGATATGTAGGTTTGTTCATTTTCAATGGTGGTAATTGTTAAAGCTTGATTAGTAAATGATGACTACAATCAAATTCAATATATCTATAATTACATTATAACTTTGAGATCAATCAAAAAAAAAAAAAAACAAAAAAAAAAAAACAAAAAAAAAAAAAAACAAAAAACAAAAAAAAACAAAACAAAACAAAAACAAACAAACAAACAAACAAACAAACAAAAACAAAAACAAAAACAAAACAAAAAACAAAAACAAAAAAAACAAAAAAATAACACACACACACACAAAAACAAAACAAAACAAAACATTGTAATTTTTATTTTATTTTTAGTTTTGTCAATGCATTAAAAAAAAACCCACACAGGCTCAAACCAAATAAAGCCCTCCCCTTTCAAGAGTTTGACGTGGCCACTTAAGATTATTTGCACGTAGCAGGAATTGAACTTGAGATTGTTTTCAACTTCATAAATTGCGAGTATGAGTCCCGATTTTGTATTTTTCGTGGACATGAATGTACAGACATAGAATCCGCTGGTTGATGTCTGTGAATCGCATTCTTTCTGATGCAGATTTCCTTTTATATATATAATGAAACAATAATAAAAGTCTAGTAGTGAAAGTGGAATCAGTTGAGTTCTATGTTGGAAGCTGTAATTCATCGTTACACATAAAAAAGAACAACCGCCAGCACAAGTAGTTTTTATAGATACCTTCTGTTTTCTCTTTCTTTTCCACTTCTCACTATCTTCTTGTACAATCCAAATTCCCCCACAACACCTTTCAAATCCAAACACATGTTGTTTTCTTACCCACACTCAAACTAACCAAATCAAATCTCCATATCGACATCTATGTCGGTTGTGCACTCATTTCTGCAACCACAAAAGTGAAAAATTTGTTGCATGAGTTAAGAAACACAAGTTAAAAGCAAAGGTCACAACATTGACCCATTAACTTATGAATGGGTTGGCTGCGGGTATCTTTATCGGTAACTGGTCCTGCAAAAAAAAGTTTAGCTTAACTAGTAAGTCGAAAGTCGTCCATTTTTTTATACTCATATATGACTCACCAATTAAGGCCAAACCAATCTTACCCATTCTGGCCCACCCAGGTCAAAGCAATAAAAGACCAAGTCAACAGGGAAAAGGTGAGCTTACAAGGCAGCTGTATCTTGTTCGTATTAACGCGGTACTCTCTTACGGCTCAGAATTTCCTGCTCTTTGAGTCGGTGCTGGAATCTGGCAAGGCGAGCTTGGAGGCTAACGAGACTTGCTGCTTTGCGTGAGAGCACAAAACTCAGTTGAGTCACGTAGTTGTCAATAAGGCTACCTGGTTTGTCAACTTCTGCCAGTAATTTCATTTCCTGGTTTAGGGAAAGTAGGGACATTAGAGTTTTATGCATATAAGTACAAACATGCAGTGGATCTCTACCCTAAAAGTAAATAGAGTCTAGTGTACATTCATTGTTTCATTCTTTGATTTACTCTAACGTTATGCAATGACAAATTAAATGCACAGATAAGTAGAAAAATATAAACAAAATTTGGACGTAAAGTAGGAACAAATAAAATTTCACTTACCTCACGCACTATCTCCATTGTATCTTCAATCTCTTTCCTGTGCGCCGCAATTAGAGCTTCTTCTTCCTACAATATCATCTGGTCAATTAACATTGCAGCTAATACCACATAGATATACAGTTGAACTTGATCAAAATACGTTAATGATATATTGACTGCCTACCTCAAGTATTTCATTGACATTCTCATCATGAAGCTGCTCAGGTTCCGACTGTTTTGATGCCATGTAACTAGCATTGGAAATACTTGCTCCTTGTTGCTTATTACCAACAGTTGGAAGATCGGTATTAGTACCATCTCTTTTTGACCAACCGCTTCGCTCAGGTTTTTCATCACCATTATCCTTCTTCTGCCAGCTACTAACCTTTTCTGATCTTTCTTCTCTGTAATTTTTTCTTCGAGGCGGTGATACCTTTTGCACCGTTTCTTCTGTATCGACAGAACTTGGCATCGAGTATGTTTTCTGATTGCTTGAAAGACTGAATGCACTTTTTGAATCAACTTTCTCCTTATCTAGGCCAGACGCCTGCCCACTGTCATCCCGATTGTTGAAGGCATAATTTGAAGAGCTTGGAGGAGGTTGTTTTTCATAATCAGATGTGGCATTGTACGAGATATTCTCTCTTTGTACACCTCTTTTACCTGTATCCATAACTTTTGGTTCTTGTTGTCGCTCGTAAATGTCATCCCCATCAGCAGAATATAACATGCTTGCTGATGAAGAGTCTTTATTAGTTGTTTGTGAACTTCCAACTTGATCTTTTTTAGAGTTTCCACTTTTTGAAAGACTTTTAACTCTGTTTATTACAATGTATTTGAAGTTAAGGACGCAAGAGTATGCAAAAAGAAAGTGATAAATAAAAATTAAATGAAAAAAAAAACATACCTATCAGCATATCTCAAAGTATTGAGAGTGTGTTCACAAGAACCAGCATTTGGTGATATGCAGGATATCATAACAGTCCTTGAGTTTCCGACAAATGAATCACGAAGAACTTCAGTTAGCTTGCTCCCTCGAAATGGGATATGAAGCTGGTCATTGTCAAGTGCACGAATGCACTCCTTAAGAGCCAAAAGACTCTTATTAATTTCAGCACCTTCCATCCTGTAATGGACAAATATAATTCATATGAGAAATGATTGGTAAGACTAATTGGTATACCAACACACTAACCTAACAGTGTGATGATGACAAATGGCAAAATCAAGGGAGCATTTAATTGATTAACGGGTCAAAAGGGTAACATTTAAAACAAAAATTAATTAAAAATAAACTTATCTTCCATTCGTGCACATTACCGTGTTTGTCGATCATTATCAGTTGTATCAGCACCTCTTTCACTGCCAGCAAGATCAATGAAGGAGATTTTCCCGACAACCTTCCCACCCTTGGACTCGTTGGCATCATTATTATTATTATTATAATTCCGTCTGGTATCCTTTACCTCATTGTGCTTTTTCACAACTAGCTGTAATATTGCATGTGACCTTGAAGACTCCTCATTAGCCCCAGTAGAACCAGTACTTCTAGAAGCACTTCCCCTTTCAATGTATTCTTTAACAATCTGTACATCTAGAACTTCAAATTCTTGCAATCCAACAATGCAAACTTGTTGTCGTCCATCTTCTCTCATGCAAAGTTTCCTATTCATGAAACATATAGTTGAGATAAGCATCAAGTTTCAACCAAAAAAACTACAGATTTCCTGATAAAGGAAAAGAGTACCCACTTTCTATCACTTAAAAGATCATAAAGCTTTCCACCATAGATCTCAAAGTAACTAAGCCATAACTTGAACTTTTGATTACGGTAAGTTGGATGATGTAATAATCTGACAAGATCTTCTGCAGCTCTAAGAGGTAAGGGTTGCATCGTATAAGTCTTACCACTTCCTGCAAATCAAAAGACCAGTGAAACATCTTGATATCAACTGACTTATAACGAAATAAGCAAGCAGAAAGAAAAAAACTAATTAATGATTGAACTCAACCCTCCTGTTGCTAACATCATATGAAATGAATGCTGATGTACTCTAATATACCAACCTGTCTGACCATAAGCAAAGCAAGTTGCTTTGGTCCGCTGAAAAATGGTAGGAATGATCGGCTGTACAGTTTCACGATACACCTGTTTCAATTGATAGACAAATTTAAGTATATATAGGAAAAACCAACTGGGACTATTCAGCACACTCGTCAACTTATTAAAAAATAAGTACTGCACAACATCAGTTGCATTGCATGAAATGCTTATTTCGAAAAGAAAAAAAGATGATACAACTTCTAGATCATTCTGTGGAGGCATTACCTCATCATTAGTTACTTGTTGATCAAGAACAGCATCAAAACAGAACTCGTGCCTCTCCACATATGCAGTCAAGTCGACCTTTCAGAATTAAACAAGTTATTTCCTGTTATCAGGGAAAATCACAATGACTACAACTTAAAATATGCCCGAACCTTTAACTTGGGTTCATGGACGGTTAGACTGTTGTCAGACACGCTCACAACATCATCCTCCTTCCGAGAAAGTTCCTTCTTATTTAGTGGTCTTTTACGCACCTGATATAACCACCAATTTAATTAATTCTTTCTACTCCAACAAACAATTTGAACCGTGTGATACTTTCAACAAGCACTTGCCACTAAACAGATCTTATTGTAATTGCTTTACTAGTTTATTATATTAGGATGGGAGGGCAAAAAGGTAGCTAAATACTTGTCAAGAAAGGTGGCAAGTGCTCCTAAGATAGCAGAAAATTGAGATCATTCAAATAACACGAGTGGCATGTTTATCTAACAGTTTCCAACTTTGGTCTTTCCAAAGTGAAAACCATAAAATAAGCAAGATTTTGGCCATTACATAATACACTTAACAGGTATTATATCAGTATTCGATCAACTACTTTATATGTGATAAAATGCACATGTGTAGAAAATGCTATAAATGACCACACAGAAGAGGGGAGCTACTTACCACAACTCTAATCTTAGCCACATTATTTTCTCTTGAATTGCTTTCTTTTTCAAGTGTCGGCAATCCATAAGAAGCATCTACATTTGTTGGTCCACTTTGTTGCCGGTTGGGCTGGACATCATGCTCATTGTCAACTGATCTAGTAGTAGCTAGAAAAGGAGATTGCTCAAATGGCTCTGACATAACATTCTGGTGAAAGAAATCGAATAGAAGTGTTAAAAATGTGTCACCAAATGCATATAAAAAAACTATGTGAGGGACATGCATTCATACTGACAATAACCATAAATATTTATTTACAATTGTAGCTAGATAATATACCAGATTGCTATAAACTATTAAAAATAAAATAAAACAACAACAAAAAACCAGACCCCTCATGAGCAGATACATATGAACATTAAAAGGTTGTTATACCTAAGAATCTAGAAGAATGTAATTGGTTTTAACAACCATCTTGTCTGAAATGTTAGCTTCAATAGTTCAATGTATTATTAACTATTGCACATAATGTGGACAGGTCAACTGTGTTTGTAATATGTGCTTTATCTCTAACCTTACGAAGTTCTAGATGTGAAAGGGTATACTATTCCTCTTGATTCTTAATGTTTCGTTATCAACTGAAGAACAAATGGGTAAAAAAGGGAGCTTCTAAGAACATAGTGAACACAAACACGATCATCGCTCTTTATACATGCAAACATAACAGCAGTGAGCTTCTTATGGTGGCTTGGAATGGAGCACCAGCGAGTCATCAAAGTTATCATTGTGATAAAGCAGGAATCCATATAATCAGAGACTACTTAAAAATGTGTGTGTGTTTCTTTTTATAATGAATATTGTTAAGATATTTTATACCATAAAAAATGTATATATTTCCTCATCATGGTCAACACACATTATTGAGAAATTAACTTTCTAACCATAAGACTCCATAGAAATTTCCAAGGAAGCAAAACTGGTATTCTTTCACAGGATATGCACTAATGTCTGGTTCTATTAAACTAGTTACCACCACAAAATAACATGGTATTATGATTCTAAAAGGCTAATTCCAAAGAGATTATCAGGGCTCACTGAATTAAGCAAAGTAACATGATGTTAATAGTTATACTTCCAGAAATTTAGGTACAAATGCATCCTCCAATGTGAAACACAAACTGGTGGTGCCTATGGCCCATTTGAATACTAGTTCGTTCAAGTTTTATTCTCATCAGTAGAAAATCCAAAGGTCCTCAATGTACACGATAGATAGCCATAAAATTTTAACATCTAGCATACGTAAAACATTTTCTACAGAGACTCCAATCACGGTGTAATAAACTAATGCTTTCAGAATCAAGTCAATAGACTCGTAACAACTACAAGAATTATGAAAGGGAAAGCGGCCATTCTGACCCCGACATAGGTTAATTAACATAAAGCTATATATAGCAGGTAACATGAGATCCATACCTCCGTAAGAAGCTCGGTGTCATCCATAGCATGCAAATCCAATAGCCCTGCTCCAAAATCACCCCTGAAATCAGGAGAATAGTAACCATCCGATGCACCAATTCCTCCAGAACCTTGGGCTGTCGGAGAGAAAGGCTCAGAACCAGATTCACCATTAAAATTTAGGTTTCTCATTAGTTTGAAAAGCCTTTGCTTCTCTTCAGCAGATTGTGCTCCATAGCCCTGCAAACAGAAGTACAAGATGACACATTAAACATAAAACATAACCAAACAATAAAGATTCAAAAGATAACTCAAATACAGACAAAATTAGGAGTTAAAGACGGGTTAAATTAACACGTTTAATTACTTATGACATTAGACAAACATCTAAGTTCCCTTCTATACAAATCCCGCAACTTTAATGAGAAAGGAAAACACACGATAATACAATGTGCAAAGAGATTTGGTTACAAGCCCATACTCGACATCATCCAGTGAATAGTTCAGCACTTCAGCCTATGTTAAATTTCAGATATACCTGCATGAGAAGATTCGGCAGATGGCGTTGATCATTTCCATTATTTGCTGCCACAGGTGAGGCCAGATGCTGTAAACCTGCAGACTGAAGCCATCGTGCCATCACGGCATCTCCAGCATCACTAGCAGGACCACCTGCATTGTCAGCAGGTTGATCATACAGAGAAGTTGCATTTCTCTGTTGCATCTGGCCGCCCATGTGGCGCTGTGATCGGCGTTGAGGAGCCAACTTATCTTCCAATTTTACCCCTAAAAATTACTTCTGCCACAACACAATCAAACAAAACCAATCAGATACATCCCTTTAGACATAAAAACATGTAATACTAGATCCACCAAATACTTTATCATCATTCACATTCCTATTTATATGTTTGACACCATTCAATGAATTAGTGACCTTTTGTCCCGAGGCTACCCAGGAAAGTCGAGCCCTTTTTTGGCTCTGATGTACGCAGCCTAACCAGCATTCCCATGGTCGTTTCCGGAATTTTTCCCTATATTCACCCAGCGAAGTTTGAACCCGGGTCTCTTCTAAGACCTTCAAGCCACCTAAAGATGTCTTAGGACTAACATACATGCGAGCATAGCAGTTGCATTGTTTATGAATGAAGCAATTGGCGAGGGTTCCATTCTTACGCATGCCAAAAAATTTAAATTTTTCGCTACTATACCCTTCAATTTTTTTACTTCTTTTGGTTTGTTTTTGTTTAGTTAAAAAAAAGGTTACTTTTACTAGTATATAAACTGTGAATTACATTAGTGGTAACGCGTCCCAAAAGTCTCGGGTTCAAACCTTGCCGGGTGAACATTTTAGAATGGCCACATAAAAGGCTCTCCTTTCCCTACGAAGCCTCCGTTTACCATTTTTTATAAACTAAAACCAATTTAAACACGAAATTCCATTCCTACATAATTCATTCACCGCAAACAATACATACCTAAACAAACTTCAATCAATCGCATTCAGATCAAAACCTAACAATCCACAACAAAAAAATCCACAAAAAAAACCCTAAATTAAACAATGCATATAACCAACATATCAACGCAAAAAATGATCGAAATACGTACCGATTAAATACCGAAACGATCACAAACATGCAGATCAAAACCTAACAAATTACACACACAATGCAGATACAATTAAACCTATTTTTTTTTATAAAATAATCAATAATATTAACAAATCGAATAGTAATAAGGGCAAAAATGAAATAAAAAAACAAATATGTACCAATTGTAGATCTAAGAAATGAAACCCTAAAATTGGTTGATGAGATTAAAGGGGGATTATGAATGTGTGTGTGTTTGTGATTATAAATGATGGTAATGATGATGATGATGGTACCAAGATTTATTAATGGTTTTTTTTAATTTTTACAATGATTATTGATAATTATTATTGTTATAAAAGAAATGTAGTATAAGAAAGATACAGGGTTTTCTGTGATTATAAAAAAATTTCGGGTGGGGATGTGACTTGAATGAATGAAAGAGTAATTTTTAAGTTATGAGTAGTAAATACAATGCTATACATTTCTCCTAACTTTTTTTTCTTTCTTTTTTTTTTTTTTTCTTTTTTTGTTTTTTGGCAAAAATTATTGAAAAAAAATAATATTATACTTTGCCACTATTTCATCTTCCGGATAGCGAACTATTTTTTTGTTTTTTAGGGTAATTTTCTTTCAAATTCATCCTCTTAAGGTATTTTGCGAAATGTTTTGACATTTTTGTCACTCTTAGCTAATACAATTTTTTTTCCGAATGGCAAAATTGTCACATATTACCCTAAAGATGATGAATTTGAAAGAAAATTAACCTCAAAAACAAAAAAAATAGTTCGTTACCCAGAAAATGAAACAGTGGCAAGTATAATACTTTTTTTTTAATAATTTGCCCTTTTTTTTTAACTAACTTAGATGTCTCAGGTGTTTTGGTAAAAGTAGCAGTCGGCTATTAGCAGTAGCCACGGCTCACAACCCATCGCTCATAGTTTTTTAAAGAAGCATTCGAAAAAATGAGCATTTTTAAAAATCGCAAAGCGCACCGCTCCTTTGCTAAACGAACAATAAAAATAAAAAAACTCATTGCTCACCGCTCATTGCCCCAAAAAGCTTCGCGCCAAACATAGCCTTAGTACTTGAACCCGCAACCATTTTAATTGAGGAGCTTCTCACACAACAAGGGATACCCATGAGACACAAGCTCTTTGGTCTTTGATGCACACCCACCTAACTTTTTTATTTAAACTTGACGGATGCCAGCGAAAAGTGACGCTGTATAGTGGCAAATAATTATACTTGTGAAATCGTGATTTTGGTTTGACTTTTGATGCAAAGCTTATGGGTTCAGTTTGTAGTTATTGCGAGAAGAAAATGTCTATGGTTAAAAAAACAAAAAATGATAAAAGTGTAACTGTTAAACAATATTAAAAAAAAATGTTTTTTGGTCTAGTGGTACGTGAGTTGCCCACCAACTTAGTAGTTGTGCGTTCAAGCCTCGCTGGAGACATTTGTGAGATAGGTGGTATATGGTGTGAAAAGATTGTCGTTCAAAAAAACTTATATATATTTAAAAAATTAGTTTAATGGTAGATGTTGTTTCTATTTTTAATTAAAAGTATAATTGTTCATTAATATTACTTACTTTTAAGTCATTTTAAGTTTTAAGAAGGAACATACACAAGTAATAGAGATTAAAAATAATCTTTTTGGCTGGATTAAGTGAGATTGTCGCGACTACGTAAGAGTTGTTTGTTGCACATAACAGAAACTGAACATGACACATGTTGCATTTTAGTGATGACATGTTAGACAAATAAATCACTCTCTTTTATGAAAAAGTTCACATGATTGCAATGATTTTAAAATTGTTTGCGTCTAGCAAGAACTGAATTTGAGACATGTTAAGTGATTTGCACACTCCAATAATTTATTTGCACACTCAAAATTAGATGTCATGACATTTATACCCTTAATATTTGTGTTTTGATTTGCACACTCCACTAAATCAGGTAGGGGTATAAATGTCATGACACAAATATTTTGAATGTGCAAATCAAATGGTGGAGTGTGCAAATCACTCCCCTTTTAGTAACTATACTTACAAGCTTTTGACTAATAAGGCACCTTTGAACGGTTTTTGTACAAAAAAAATTTAGCATACGAAATTAGGGCATTTATATAGTAGGTGAGATGATATATCTAATCTATAATACTATAATATTAGGCCCTCTAATTTATTGTGTAGGCGTCAAGATTGCATAGAGTACAAGATAGCTAATGCTCGAAATTCAATGCAGCCTCATAATAACTATAAAATCATGAAAGGAGATGAAGTGCAAGGGTTGCCTGAATTGATCACAAGGCATTTATTATAGAATTAAAAGTCGGCTAGATGAAGTGCAAGAGTTGCGAAAGGTTGCAAGAAAAAAATTAATGATTTAACATAATTCTTGCCTATATAAACCGGTCAAAATCACATTTAGTATGTACATTTGAAGATGATTCACACATCTTCTATATCTTTGATTGTTGGTAGCGGTATGTAAATTCTCTTTTGCAACATTTTGGAGATGATTCACACATCTTTTAGATCTTTGTAATTAAGTTGGTCTTATTTTTTTCTTAATTTAGTTATCATACGCAGGTACCATGAAAATCACACAAGATCATGCATGCTCACATAAATGGAACCAAAGATTGGGATACCAACTATTTTCTTTGTTTCTTACATATTTAGGTGATTGTTATAGATAAGTATATTGTTAGCATTAGAAGTGTTGATCATTTATGTAATCAAAGGGAGATCTCAATGATTGGTTAGGAGTTTGTTGGAAATAAGGAGAAATACCAAGTTCGCCAGCACAATTAGGAGTTTGTTGGAAATAAGGTGAATGATCGGTTACCTCTCGTACAATTCGTGTGAATAGTCTGCGGCTCATTCGGAAACAATCATGGAATTGTTCATCGCCGTATGTTGGGTTAGCGCAGAAGTAAGCAGTCACTAAACGGTCATGAGCACCCACACGATCCCTATCAACACGGTTTCGTAATTCCTTATTAGGTTGTGACGCTTGATAAGCCTCCCAACAATCTTCCGCAAATATCAAAAACTCGTTACTAACTTCATTTTCATCATCCGAATCGGCAAAAAATATATCGTAAGAATTCATGGTGTGAGAAAATATATAGATTTTTTGAAATGGGATTGTGTGAATTGAAGTGCTGTTTAGTTGTGTATTTATAGGGGAATTTTTTATTATTTTTTTATTTATTTTTATTTTTTTTTAGTCACAAACGGTCACAAGCATTAAAGTGTGGGAGATTTGGATCAAAACACAACAAAATATGCAATAGCTAGTCGGTCGAGCTTGAGACCGACTTCATGTAATTGTCGCTTGTTTCTCGGTCGCGACCTTCTCCCCACACCAAGGCCGACCGACTCGACCGATTGAGACCGAGTCGGTCTCGGTCGTTATTGCATGCAGCCTTAGTAATGTGATATGGCTAGAGTTATAGGTTTAGTACTAGTTAGTACAATGCTATTTTATAATGAAACTTGTTGCTTTGACAAATATAAGGATAAAGGGAATAGTGGTGACCGGGTCTAGGGACGGAACCAGGATCAAATATAATCGGGTGTACTAATTTTTTGAAAGCAAACATAGAAACACATTTCGAAAAAATACATAGGGGTCCCGGGCACCCACGGGAATCCCCTGGTTCCGTCCCTGACCGGGTCATCATCTACATCAGCATTACATCAACTTTCTATCTCCTCTCACTTCCTCTTATTCTCTCTCAACTTTCACCCATTTTGGTCACCTTCTCATCAACTTTCATTAAAATACCCATTTTATATAAATATACCCCACTAAATATCTCACCCACACACTCACAAAACAAATAAAAAATATTTACTTTTTCGAAATAGCCCTCACGTTTTCGCACCTCACTTTGGTTAGCCGGTCACCAAACTTATGCAATTTGAGCGTGACATCTCACTTCTGTTTTGGTGATCATCAACCACTTGACACTAATGGTGAGCCGGTCACCCACCACTCCGGATGGCCTTAAGGATTAGGGATATCTTATCTTATATACTAAAAGCTTAAGTTGTCTTATAAATGCAAAGTGCTCTCCATAAATGTTTCTTGAATTGATTGTGAAATGTGGAGGCTTCATGTGTTAGTACATTGATTTAATAGTCATGCATAAGGGTAAGTACATAGAAATCGTGCACAAAAGTTTGTACGGTACAACATGTTTCAAGCCATCTCTAAACCAATAAATGTTTCATGAATTAAAAGTGAAATGTGAAGGCTTCATATGTTAGTACATCGATTTAATAGTCATGCATAAGGGTAAGTACATAGAAATCGTGCACAAAAGTTTGTACGGTACAACATGTTTCAAGCCATCTCTAAACCTCAAAGAATACAAACCAAAAATGCCATGAATGCATAAATTTAACACACCAATTAATGGTTAGTCTTTTTACCTTCCCGTCCATGAGTTACAAATATTTTATCAACTATATAATTTGTCAAAAATCACACACAACAAACCACAACTTCCTCCACACCGCGTGCACATTTGGGCTACAACTTATTATGATGTTAATGTAAGCATCATATCATCTTACTTATTTAGCATATTGATTTATATTATTTTATGAAAATTTCACGTGTATTTTGTATGTATAACAATGTAGGACATAAAGATGGTGCTTAGGAGCTTTGGTAGTAACATCATCTTCTCTAATGGTTTAAGAGATCCTACACATCGTTTTCTTATCAACTAAGTGGAACATGCACGAACATTTTTACTTTGATAGAAAATGCGATATATTGATTAACTGTATTTAAGTTACTAACGATCAACTATATCTAATTTTTTTTGTAGCGAGTCAAGAAGCATTAAAGAAAGAGATCGAGAAGTCACAAAAATAGGTTCAAGAACAAAAAATGCAAAAGGCCAATGAACAACAACGACAAAGACAACAACAACAAGAACAAAGCCACGGCCACTGGTGGGATGAATACTTAGCATTCATATTAATAGTACGTTACAAATTAAACATGCAATATTTTACTTCATGTAATACCGATAAATGGGCTAATACTATTGATTCGTTAGCAAGTAAGTTTATTAAAAATAATGTAACGAGCATTCAATTTTTAGTCAATAATTATTACTACACTTTGTTTGTGCATTTTAATATTTTTGCTCTTAATGTAGTTTTTTGTCTTGTGTTGTGTTAATGTCACTTTCTTAATTAAACGTCTTGGAATATTGCGTGACTTGATATGACTGTGTAATTATGTCAATGTTACATATTGAAAATGGTAGTATATAATAAAAATATTTTCACACTATTATCATAAAAATGAGAATCTTCTAAACCGAAGAAGTATGTAAAGGAGAAGAAAATTGTATTTGAAATGTTATCCTACACCTATCACGAGGTAAGCATTATTCATTTGAGTTTGCGATCATGTGATTCATGTCGTCATACTGTAAATACTTAGAATGAGTTACTAATGAATGCTTCAAATTCGATATTATAGTTTATGGAAAAATGTTGTAATAATGCATTAATTAAAAAATAATTTATGTAACTTACTCATATTAAAAATTACATATGAAAAGCCTCATTTAAATATAACATTTTGCAAAAAAACCTCTTCACATTAAAGAAAGAGATCGAGAAGTCACGAAAATTGCATTAAGAACAAAACATGCAAAATGCCAATGAACAACAACGACAAAGACAACAACAAGAACAACGCCACGGCCACCGGTGTCAATATAGATGAATACTTAGCATTCATATTAATAGTACGTTACAAATTAAACATGCAATATTTTACTATACGAATTATAATTTATTATACGAATTATAATTTATAATCTTTAATATACTAATTACTTTAATATTTTATGTTTTTATAGTTTTGTTAAAAAGAAAATTTGTTTTATAGTTCGCTTTTTATAATGTAATTTGTTTGAACAACGAAGTCCGTCTTTCACAAAAAAATGAGAGTTTCAAACATGAATCGAAAATTAGTCCCGAACATTACGAAAACAACAATTAGATCCAACCTGTGTGCATCGCATGGGTCCTGGGGCAGTCCAAACCTGTTTGCATTGATGAATATAAAAGGTCTCCAACATTAATGTCATCGCTTCATATTTAAAATAATTTATGTAACTTATACATATTAAAAATTTACATGTGAAGAGACTTTTTTCAATATAATATCTTGAAAAAAAATCTCTTCACATATACTCTTTTAATGTCAATAAACTATTTTAAATGTATGTCATGCTTAGAAATGTGATACCATCACAACTTAGATATATAATGACGAAAATAAGTTCCGAAGATTACGATATAAAAACTTATATACATCCTATGTGCAACTCATATACAACTAAATAAATACTTTATTCTTATAAACCTTAGAAAATGAGTAATAATATGACAACTTTTATACAACATACATACCAAATATTAAGATATAAAAACTAATATACAACCCTTAAGCAACAAAGAAAAGTCTACTAAAAACGTTTAAAGGTTAACACATTTGTGATACCATGACAATTAAAATCTAAAAAGACAAACATAAACCCAAAAAACTATACTTTGACAGCCTCTACAAAACCCGTGTGCAGCGCACGGGCTATCTGTCACAACCCACAATTTCAGGTCATTTTTCCAAACTTCGACATTCTACTATTCACAAATTACTATTCATTGATCACTATTCATCGTTTTACTATTCATTGTTTTTGAGGTCAATTTGACATTCCGAGACACCTTCAGAAATTTTACTATTCACTTGACACTATTCATTTCCGAGAGGAAACCACTATTCACGTGCATTATTCATGTCATCGTAAATTTAGTTTACGAGTTTCAAATTCGCGTAACCGTATTGGTTCAGGAGCGAATTCATGCATTATTATCAGGGACATTTCATACGGACTAGAAATAGTCGACATATCATCATTAGGGCACTTGCATACTATTCCACTCGTAGGATATTCAAATTATATTTTTAATATAATTAACGATTTACGTATGTTTATTTTGAATAAACACTAATACGCGAACTATAAATGTGACTAACACGTCCAACACTCCCGACTATGATCTCAATATATTTTTATATTCATTTTTATAATATAAAAATTATAATATTAATTTACCCGGTATTTTGGATATTTATTTTAATTATTAACTTAAGTTTATTAAAACTTCGACGGTTTTCGTAGAAATTAAACTATAATTATCTAAACACTCAATAATTTTATCCAACCTATTTTTATAATTTTTATAACTTTATTATGACCCGGTTAACTCCGTTAAAATTTATTTTTAGTTAACCCGGTACCCGGTACAATTTAAAACTACCAAATACACACAATAATACATTTAATCACAAAAATCTTACATTCATCCCCCCCCCCCTTGACTTTGCCGCCCCCCCTTGCCATTTTTCTTACAATTTTACTTACATACTCTTTGTTCATTAATGCCTTTCACTAACCATTTTATATAATAATAATAATAACCAATAATACATATATACTTTACAAGATTTTTTCCTCATTTGCAACTAGTAAAAAAAAAACATATTCTCTCTTTTCTCTACTCATACCCACGGCCACAAGGAGCAAGGAAGCAAGACCAAAAATTTTCTTAAAGATCTTAGCATAAATCTTGTGTTTATAGTGTCCTTGTTAGAGTTTTGAAATAAAAACTCAAGGATTATTAGGTTTTAATCATCTTAACTTCACTAATCTTACAAGTAAGTTTACTAAACTCATTTCATAATTTTTACAAAGTTATTACTATGTTTATACATGTTCCTTGCAAGATCTCATACATGCATTAACTTATACCACTTTATTTTTGTAAACTTTTGATCATACAAGCCCTAGAAGTGATTTTTGGTTAGATCCTTGTTAGATCTACTTGGTTTTGGTGATTAGGAACCCATGACACCCTAAGAAGGTGTATGGTAGGATTAGATTAGTTTTGTGGTGTTTGAAAGTGGTTTGATGGATGATGGAACTAGTTTGGAGACTTGGAAATGGTTTTTGAAACTTTTGATATACCTACTGTCCCTATTTTAATTTCGTGGGAAAATCAGTGGGTGATGGTTAATTTTTGACCAAAGATTTAGAAAATACATTCAAAAACGAAACTTTGGGCGAAAGAACGGATTAAAACGAGTTTATAACGAAGGAATTATGATTTTTGCAAATTTAACGACGAAAACTATTTTTGGTAGAAACTGCTTGCTGTTTGGCAGTTTTCAATGGGTAAAAAGAGGCATTAAACGTAACCTAGAGGAGCCGAGTTATCTAAAATATACTAGTATACACAAAGACGAATCCGTGGACATAAAGAACAAGGAAAACGAGCCTAAAACGACCGAGTTATACCCGTTTTAACATTATCAAAACTATATATATATATATATATATTCACAAATAAAAATAATAACGTACGTACTAAATGGTATATTTTCTAGCAACGTTACTAATGACGATATTATTAACAAACGAATACGTACGACTCAAGGGAATGTTTATACGACATGACGACGTCATTCTAAGGTTTTGATACTTGGAACATAACGCTAACTTATCGTACGAGTTAATATGACAAGTTATATACTTCTCTAAATGGAATTATTTTTCCTAAGTATGGAAACTATTTTACTATGACGATAACTAGTATTTCCAAATTACGAGTGGTATGAGTATCATGTGCATGTGCATTCATTTCATTTCGACTTGATCTTAATTAGATCGCAATTATTCATTTAGGTTGCGGCTAGTGTACGCGCCTCATTGTCCCGATTACTCTTACATCATTGTACCATCGTTGTATCATCCTTTTGAGGTGAGTTCTCATAGCCCCGTTTTAATTACTTATTTGATTTCCAATCCCACGGGGGAGAATACATTGCACAATTATTTTTGTACATGCTCAAGTATATCAAATTCCATACATTGCTTAAGTTGCCATACTACCAAGTTAAGTCCCCTTATATATATCATGGACCGTTAATTTTAGCTAAGCGAGAGTGAGTGGATAGATCTATCGAGGGTGACGCCTCCATTCGTGTTTGGGTTGCTCCAAATGGGACGAATGCATTTCATGTCTTAACGAATTGAGTGTCTGGTAAACACTCTGGTGGGGCATTACAAAGTCTAGCTTCGGGGTCATGAGCTTAAGAGCCAATGTAGCATTTTTGACATTCGTGTCGATTTACTTATTACTTGTGGCTTATGTACTTACGATTTACTTACAAACCTATGATTATTCACCAACTTTATGTTGACCGTTTTTCGCAATGTATTTCTCATGTAACTAAGGCATATCCTCATGGCATTGCATGGAGTCACTTTGTATATCAAGGATGACGCGTCACTTTTGGATTTCATGCACTTTGAACTATCGTTTGATTGTACTAAACTTGTTTCCTTAAACCTTTTCCAACTTATGGGACCAATGTTTTATAACTTTGAATATTTTGAATGAATCAAACGATGTATTTTATAAACGACACTTTAGGTCGTTCAATATTTCCTTGCTTGTGTGCTATGATCCGTTACACCCTCAGGTATTCCATTCCGCTTCCATTCAGGTATTTTGGGGGTGTTACAGATTGGTACCAGAGCTAAGGTTATAGCGAACTAGGTTGCATCATAGACCCTAGACTATAACCACACCATCATAGCATATCATCATTTCATCATAAGTGCATATTTACTTATTTTTAGGCGATGCCATTATGCGAGTTATTTATTTTTATTTCACCTTGATTATCACAGAGACATGTCTTCGAATCCCAACACTGTTGTACTTTACACTATATCCGACTCTGGTGATGAGGGCTCTATGTCCTCTACTGCTGTTTCACCACTTGTTTCTCCTACACCTGAGTTGCCACTTTTGGCATCTGATGGTGACACCGAGCCTTTCGAGGAGGAGGAGACGGCTCCTACTCCCCATGTCCATCCTACTATACCTACTGACATACCATCATCCCCTACTACTACTATCCATTCAGAGCCGAGACTTATGTTTCCTAGGGAGAAGACTTACCAGACTGCTAGGAAGAGAGTTCGTTATGCTACATGTACTTATAGGAGTCTCCCTAGTCCTACTGTGCCTACACCACCACCACCAGCCATACCCACTACCACTCCTATACCTACCTCACTCTTGCCGCTCAGGAAGCGCGCAAGGCTTACCACTCCAGATTCACCTATTACCGAGACTGCTGACCTTTCACCACCACCAGTGTACCACATAGGTGAGAGTTCTAGAGCGGCTGCAGCTAGGGATCCTACAGCTGCTACACTAGAGGATCAGTTGGATGCTCAGCAGGAGCAAGTTGATAGCTTGGGGTATAGAGTCGATGAGATTATCACCACTAGACTTGAGACCGTTGAGGAGCAGGTTGAGGATTTGATTCAGGGTAGGGTTAGTATTGATGTGTCTTACCATGGACTCGAGGCACGACAGTTGAGGCACCAGGAGGAGATTGAGCTACTTAGGGATGAGTTACCTGAGATTCGAGATAGAGCTCAGGCGACACAGGAGACCCAGTGGGAGCAGGTAGACCAGTTGACATTGCTTCGAGAGAGGGTAGTTGTGTTGGAGCGTAGGGATGCTTCTTCTCGGTTACGACTTGAGCATCTTGAGGAGATCGTGGTGGCGATGGATTGTGAGATTCGCCGCTTGAGGGGAGAGCCTGGACCATCTAGAGCACCGGGAGGAGCCTAGACGTAGATTGGTATTATATTAGCTTGTATTATTTTCCTAGTCCCGGGATGTGGGACATAGTTCAAGAACTTGTAGTCTTTTGGTTGTTGTACAAACAAATATATCAAGTGCGACTCTACTATGTGGAAATGTTGTGCTATATATTATATCGGTCCATGTAGGCCGAAATTTTCATGTATTATATTCATGTGTTGTGATTATATTTATGATGTTTCGTGGTTGCTCTTTATTATTATCGCATTTATACAGGTTATGGTTGTATATATACATGTCGTGGTTGTATTCGTACATGTTGTGGTTGTATCGACACAGGTTGTGGTTGTATATATACGTGACGTGGTTGGTGTGATTGTATATATATACTTGTCGTGGTTGTGTCTAGACAGATTGTGGTTGTACTCGTACATGTCGTGGTTGTATTTATATTTGTTGTGGTTGTATATTTATATACGTGTTGTGGGTGTATATCTTTGGTTTGATGACTATTTCTATTATGATTTCTCTCATGGTTATTTCCATTATGATTTATCAGAAATATGGCACCAAGGAAGAGTAAGACTGCACCGGAAACCCCCACTATGACTCAAGCCGCTATCCGCAAGTTGGTCAGGGATAGTATTGCAGAAGCTCTGGAGGTTGAGAGAGCTGAGGTTGCTGCTAGGGCTGCTGAGACTGCTTCTAATACAGGAACAGTTGAACCAACCGCTGCTAAGCGGGAATGTACATGGAAAGATTTCAAGATTAGTGATCCTATCAAATTTAAGGGCACTGAAGGAGCGGTTGCTTTAATCCGCTGGTTTGAAAAGACTGAGAATGTATTTCTCATGTGCGGATGCCCGGATGTCAGCAAGGTAAAATTTGCTACAGGTATGCTTCTTGATGACGCTATGTCTTGGTGGAATTCGTATGCTCAGCCGATTGGAATGGAAAATGCTTACAAGCTCACTTGGGAGGAATTCAAGAAACTGATGTCTAAGAAGTTTTGCCCGCGTACTGAGATACAGAAATTGGAAACGGAATTTTATGAGCTTGTGACTAAAGGTGATGACATTGAGACCTACTTTAGGAGGTTTCAGGAGTTGGCTGCACTATGTCCAACTATGGTTCCCGATGATGAGAAAAAGATGGAAAATTTTGTTGGTGGATTGCCTGAAAGTGTCCGAGGAGATGTGATTTCTTTTGACCCTCAATCAATGGAAGAAGCTATTCGTATAACCCAGAAACTCATGGTCCAAGTGGTCAAAGGGAAAGCTGCTGTCAACAACAATAACCGTTCAAACAACACCAACTACAACAACACTCGAAACAACAACAACTATAACAACAATCGGAACCGCAACTATCCCAATAACCGAAACAACAATCCAAACAACAATAACAACAACAAGAGAAGGTTCGATTACAACCAAGGTGGAAACGCTGTTCAGCCGCCAAGAGGCAAGAAGTGGCAAAGGCCTATGCTGCAGGACCAACTGAAAGAAGAGGTTATGAGGGTAATCTACCCAAGTGTGAAAGGTGTCAGAAGCATCATAACCCAGGACGTTGCCCAGATCTATGTGGCAACTGCAAGAAAGCTGGTCACTACACCAAAGATTGCAAGAGTCCAAACTTTGGTGGCAATCAGAAACCACCGGTAACGTGTTTTGGCTGTGGAGAACTTGGACACTTTAGGAATGAGTGCCCGAAGAAGAAGAATCAAGGAACAGGAAACCAAAATGGAATGGCTCGAGGAAGAGCTTATGTTATGGGAGGAGACGATATCAAAGAAGACCCGAATGTTGTTGCGGGTACGTTCCTCGTTAATAATCGTTATGCATCCATTTTATTTGATTCAGGAGCGGATAGAAGTTTTGTTTCTATTGCATTTGCACCTTTGCTTAACATAGAACCAACCCCATTAGACATTTCCTATATCGTTGAATTAGCCGATGGGTCTTTAGTTAACACCAACACCATTGTCCGTGGTTGCACCATAAATTTCCTAAACCATCCATTCAATATAGACCTTATGCCCGTAGAACTTGAAAGTTTCGACGTTGTTATCGGCATGGATTGGTTATCTCGGCATCGAGCGAGAATTATTTGTGATGAGAAAGTTGTTCACCTTCCTTATAACGGTGAAACTTTGGTTGTTCGCGGAGAGCGAAATGGAGCTAGACTCAGTATAATATCGTGCATTAAAACCGAGAAGTACATAAAGAAGGGTTGTTATGTATTCTTGGCTCACATCACGGAGAAGAAGTCGGATGAGAAACGACTTGAAGATGTGCCAATTGTTAAGGAATTTCAAGAGGTTTTTCCGGAAGAATTGCCAGGACTTCCGCCTACACGCCAAGTTGAGTTTCAAATTGAATTAGTGCCAGGAGCTGCACCAATTGCACGAGCACCGTATAGACTTGCACCTTCGGAAATGCAAGAATTGTCGAATCAACTGCAAGAACTTTTGGACAAAGGATTCATTAGACCGAGTTCCTCGCCTTGGGGAGCGCCGGTTTTGTTTGTGAAGAAGAAGGACGGAACTTTCAGAATGTGCATTGACTATCGTGAGCTGAACAAGTTAACGATTAAGAACCGTTATCCACTCCCAAGAATTGACGACTTGTTCGACCAGTTACAAGGTTCTAGTTTTTATTCCAAGATTGATTTAAGATCCGGTTATCATCAACTTAAAGTTCGGGAAGAGGATATCCCGAAGACGGCATTTAGAACACGCTATGGTCATTATGAATTTCAAGTGATGCCTTTTGGATTAACCAACGCACCTGCGGTATTTATGGATCTCATGAATAGGGTGTGCAAACCGTATCTTGATAAGTTTGTGATCGTATTCATTGACAATATCTTGATTTATTCCAAGAGTAAGGAAGATCACGAAGAACATCTCAGAACAATCCTGGAAGTACTCAAGAAGGAGCAATTGTGTGCCAAATTTTCAAAGTGTGATTTTTGGATACGTAGAGTTCAATTTCTTGGCCATGTTATTGATAGCCAAGGTTTACAAGTCGACCCAGCAAAGATCGAGGCAGTTAAGGATTGGGCTACGCCCAAGTCTCCTACGGAAATTCATCAATTCCTAGGACTTGCCGGATATTACAGAAGGTTTATTGAAGGGTTTTCTAAGATAGCGAAGTCGTTGACAAAACTGACACAAAAGAATGAAAAGTACGAGTGGGGAGAAAAACAAGAGTCCGCATTTCAATTATTGAAACAAAAGCTTTGTAGCGCACCGATTTTGTCACTACCTGAAGGTATTGAGAACTTTGTGGTATATTGCGATGCTTCGCATCAAGGACTTGGAGCTGTGCTAATGCAAAACGAGAAGGTGATAGCTTATGCATCTAGACAGCTTAAGATACACGAGAAGAATTACACTACGCACGACTTGGAATTGGGTGCGGTAGTTTTTGCACTCAAGATTTGGAGACACTACCTTTATGGTACTAAGTGTGTAATTTTTACCGACCACAAGAGCTTACAGCATATACTCGATCAGAAGGAACTTAATATGAGACAACGTCGTTGGCTAGAATTGTTGAGTGATTACGATTGTGAAATCCGATATCACCCAGGAAAAGCAAATGTTGTAGCAGATGCACTTAGCCGAAAAGAACGACTCAAACCTTTGAGAGTTAGGTCGTTGGGAATGACTATCATTTCGCCACTACCATCAAAAATTCTAGAAGCTCAGATTGAGGCTCTCAAAGAAGAAAACCGACCACATGAGAAGCTTTATGGTATGCCAGAAAGCGATAATGGCTTTGTAAAGAGATCAGATGGAGTGTTATGCTTCAAGGACCGAAGTTGGATACCACTCTATGGTGGAGTGCGAGAATTGATCATGCATGAATCACACAAGTCGAAGTACTCTATTCATCCAGGTTCTGATAAGATGTATCAGGATCTCAAGAAGCTTTATTGGTGGCCGAACATGAAAGCAGAAATTGCTACGTACGTCAGCAAATGTCTTACTTGTGCTAAAGTGAAAGCCGAATACCAGAAACCGTCAGGGTTACTTCAACAACCAGAGATTCCACAATGGAAGTGGGAACGTATTGCTATGGACTTTGTGACTAAACTTCCAAAGACGTCAGGAGGTTTCGATGCTATTTGGGTAATCATTGATCGACTTACCAAATCAGCTCATTTCATACCCATTAGAGAGACTTATTCCATGGAACAACTTGCTAGACTTTATGTCAAGGAAATAGTCTCAAGACACGGTGCACCAGTTTCCATCATTTCCGACAGAGATAGTCGTTTTACTTCAAACTTTTGGCGGTCATTACAAGATTCTTTTGGATCCAAGTTAGACATGAGCACTGCTTACCATCCTCAGACCGATGGTCAGAGCGAGAGAACTATTCAGACACTTGAAGACATGCTTAGAGCATGTGTGATTGACTTTGGAAATGGTTGGGCTAACCATTTGCCGTTGATCGAATTTTCCTATAACAACAGTTACCATTCGAGCATTAAGGCTGCACCATTCGAGGCACTATATGGTCGTAAGTGTCGATCTCCGGTTTGTTGGGCCGAAGTCGGTGAAGTACAATGTACTGGCCCGGAGATGGTACAAGAAACAACAGAAAAGATAATTCAGATTCGAGAGAGACTCGAAACTGCTAGAAGTCGACAGAAAAGCTACGCAGATGTTCGACGCAAACCATTGGAATTTCAGGTCGGGGACAAAGTTATGTTGAAAGTCTCGCCTTGGAAGGGCGTGATACGATTTGGAAAACGCGGGAAATTAAACCCGAGATACATTGGGCCATTCAAGATCCTGGAGAGGATTGGTCCGGTTGCTTACAAGCTTGAACTTCCGTCAGAACTTAGCAACGTACATAACACGTTTCATGTTTCGAACCTCAAGAAATGTCTTTCGGACGAATCTGCTATTATACCATTAGAAGAAATACAACTCGATGACAAGCTTAACTTTGTGGAAGAACCAGTTGAAATAATGGATCGCGAGATCAAACAGTTGAAACAAAGTCGAATTCTGATCGTGAAGGTTCGCTGGAATTCTCGAAGAGGACCCGAGTTTACTTGGGAACGAGAAGACCAAATGCGACGCAAGTATCCACAACTTTTCACCGAGCCTAGTACCGAGACCAACACTAACTGAATTCAGGGACTGAATTCCTTTTTGGATGGGCGACTGTCACAACCCACAATTTCAGGTCATTTTTCCAAACTTCGACATTCTACTATTCACAAATTACTATTCATTGATCACTATTCATCGTTTTACTATTCATCGTTTTTGAGGTCAATTTGACATTCCGAGACACCTTCAGAAATTTTACTATTCACTTGACACTATTCATTTCCGAGAGGAAACCACTATTCACGTGCATTATTCATGTCATCGTAAATTTAGTTTACGAGTGTTCAAATTCGCGTAACCGTATTGGTTCAGGAGCGAATTCATGCATTATTATCAGGGACATTTCATACGGACTAGAAATAGTCGACATATCATCATTAGGGCACTTGCATACTATTCCACTCGTAGGATATTCAAATTATATTTTTAATATAATTAACGATTTACGTATGTTTATTTTGAATAAACACTAATACGCGAACTATAAATGTGACTAACACGTCCAACACTCCCGACTATGATCTCAATATATTTTTATATTCATTTTTATAATATAAAAATTATAATATTAATTTACCCGGTATTTTGGATATTTATTTTAATTATTAACTTAAGTTTATTAAAACTTCGACGGTTTTCGTAGAAATTAAACTATAATTATCTAAACACTCAATAATTTTATCCAACCTATTTTTATAATTTTTATAACTTTATTATGACCCGGTTAACTCCGTTAAAATTTATTTTTAGTTAACCCGGTACCCGGTACAATTTAAAACTACCAAATACACACAATAATACATTTAATCACAAAAATCTTACATTCATCCCCCCCCCCTGACTTTGCCGCCCCCCCCCCCCCCTTGCCATTTTTCTTACAATTTTACTTACATACTCTTTGTTCATTAATGCCTTTCACTAACCATTTTATATAATAATAATAATAACCAATAATACATATATACTTTACAAGATTTTTTCCTCATTTGCAACTAGTAAAAAAAAAACATATTCTCTCTTTTCTCTACTCATACCCACGGCCACAAGGAGCAAGGAAGCAAGACCAAAAATTTTCTTAAAGATCTTAGCATAAATCTTGTGTTTATAGTGTCCTTGTTAGAGTTTTGAAATAAAAACTCAAGGATTATTAGGTTTTAATCATCTTAACTTCACTAATCTTACAAGTAAGTTTACTAAACTCATTTCATAATTTTTACAAAGTTATTACTATGTTTATACATGTTCCTTGCAAGATCTCATACATGCATTAACTTATACCACTTTATTTTTGTAAACTTTTGATCATACAAGCCCTAGAAGTGATTTTTGGTTAGATCCTTGTTAGATCTACTTGGTTTTGGTGATTAGGAACCCATGACACCCTAAGAAGGTGTATGGTAGGATTAGATTAGTTTTGTGGTGTTTGAAAGTGGTTTGATGGATGATGGAACTAGTTTGGAGACTTGGAAATGGTTTTTGAAACTTTTGATATACCTACTGTCCCTATTTTAATTTTGTGGGAAAATCAGTGGGTGATGGTTAATTTTTGACCAAAGATTTAGAAAATACATTCAAAAACGAAACTTTGGGCGAAAGAACGGATTAAAACGAGTTTATAACGAAGGAATTATGATTTTTGCAAATTTAACGACGAAAACTATTTTTGGTAGAAACTGCTTGCTGTTTGGCAGTTTTCAATGGGTAAAAAGAGGCATTAAACGTAACCTAGAGGAGCCGAGTTATCTAAAATATACTAGTATACACAAAGACGAATCCGTGGACATAAAGAACAAGGAAAACGAGCCTAAAACGACCGAGTTATACCCGTTTTAACATTATCAAAACTATATATATATATATATATAGTCACAAATAAAAATAATAACGTACGTACTAAATGGTATATTTTCTAGCAACGTTACTAATGACGATATTATTAACAAATGAATACGTACGACTCAAGGGAATGTTTATACGACATGACGACGTCATTCTAAGGTTTTGATACTTGGAACATAACGCTAACTTATCGTACGAGTTAATATGACAAGTTATATACTTCTCTAAATGGAATTATTTTTCCTAAGTATGGAAACTATTTTACTATGACGATAACTAGTATTTCCAAATTACGAGTGGTATGAGTATCATGTGCATGTGCATTCATTTCATTTCGACTTGATCTTAATTAGATCGCAATTATTCATTTAGGTTGCGGCTAGTGTACGCGCCTCATTGTCCCGATTACTCTTACATCATTGTACCATCGTTGTATCATCCTTTTGAGGTGAGTTCTCATAGCCCCGTTTTAATTACTTATTTGATTTCCAATCCCACGGGGGAGAATACATTGCACAATTATTTTTGTACATGCCCAAGTATATCAAATTTCATACATTGCTTAAGTTGCCATACTACCAAGTTAAGTCCCCTTATATATATCATGGACCGTTAATTTTAGCTAAGCGAGAGTGAGTGGATAGATCTATCGAGGGTGACGCCTCCATTCGTGTTTGGGTTGCTCCAAATGGGACGAATGCATTTCATGTCTTAACGAATTGAGTGTCTGGTAAACACTCTGGTGGGGCATTACAAAGTCTAGCTTCGGGGTCATGAGCTTAAGAGCCAATGTAGCATTTTTGACATTCGTGTCGGTTTACTTATTACTTGTGGCTTATGTACTTACGATTTACTTACAAACCTATGATTATTCACCAACTTTATGTTGACCGTTTTTCGCAATGTATTTCTCAGGTAACTAAGGCATATCCTCATGGCATTGCATGGAGTCACTTTGTATATCAAGGATGACGCGTCACTTTTGGATTTCATGCACTTTGAACTATCGTTTGATTGTACTAAACTTGTTTCCTTAAACCTTTTCCAACTTATGGGACCAATGTTTTATAACTTTGAATATTTTGAATGAATCAAACGATGTATTTTATAAACGACACTTTAGGTCGTTCAATATTTCCTTGCTTGTGTGCTATGATCCGTTACACCCTCAGGTATTCCATTCCGCTGCCATTCAGGTATTTTGGGGGTGTTACACTATCCCGGATACATCCATTTTAAAAAATATATATAAAGCTTAGAAAATGTGAGATACCATGACAACTTAAATATAAAATACCGAAAATAAAAGCCAACTATTACACTCTCACAATTTCTATACAGCATACGTCCCAAATATTACGCAATAAAAACTTATATACAAACCATATGCAACTCAATAAAGTATTTTAAATACGTATAAAGGTAACAAAATTTATGATACCATCACAACTTAAATATAAAATGACGCAAAAAAATACAAAAAATTACACTTTAACAACTTTTATTAAGCCCGTGTAGATCGCACGGGCAATTCTGCCTATCATAAGAAATAGTTATAACTTAGCCCGATGTATTAATATTAGTTAGTTCAAATAAAAAACGACAGAGTCAATACCAAAATAAATATACAAAAAATATTACGTGAAAAAATATATCTTCAAAAGATTATATGTCAATAAACTAGTTTACATACGTATCATGCTTACAAAATGTATGTTACCATGAAAATTTATATATATAATGACAAAAATATGTCCAGAATATAAAATGACGAAAATAAATGGCGGATATTAGACTTTCAAAACTTCTATACAACCCATGTGTATTGCACGGGCTTTCATGACTATTCATGTTTGCAAGTGTATTCAAATAATGAAATGACATGATCCCGCAATGAATACATGACGAAAATTAGTGAACATTACGTTATGAACACTTAGATACAGCCCGTGTGCAACGCACGGGTCTGGTTGCCTAGTCACTATAATTGTTATCATATATTTTTTCACATACTAAAATTTATTTTTATATTTTAGATAAAAGTGAATTTATTGTTAAATCATAAATGCCAGTATTTTCACATTTATATGGATTACTTTACTTTCATCTTGTTTAATCAAATAACTTTCTTGTGGAGTTGTGGGTGTACACATGTATAGAACTATCTGTATCATGTGATATCGTGGTCCGCTTTAACTGAACAAAAATGATAATTTTAAACATTGCTTGTTTCAGCTTTACAGCTTATATAAAAGTAGTTTATAAACTAATTTCAGCTTTACGGTTTATATAAATTAGTTTATAATCTCGTACAATCAGGAAAAATAGATATGACACTAGAGAAATGACATGGAATAGATAGGTGGTACACGAAATACAGCCATGCAGGTATGAAGTCGCCACATAAGTAGACAAACCGAATGCTACAACTAACAAACCACAATAAAATTTATCATATTTAGTACACAAAATGTGGAAATAATTAGAGACCAACACCCCTGATAGGATTACAAGGGTATGTCATGAATTTCACACTGAGTCTACATATCATCCTGGTTCCCCAAGCCTTAAAAGATGGGCTGATCGGGATCCATGGTGGATGACAATTAATTTGATAGTTATTCTGCATATCTAAGACACAGCGCCAAGGTCATTGTTTAATGAATTCTTGACTAGATACTACTACTAATACTACTTAAAAACACATATTTTCTTGCTTGCTAATTGTCGTTAGGTTAAGGTCGTGGATAGCCAGACTTCATTGAGCATCCTGAACAAGTTCTAGCTGCTCACCCTGAAGATCATCGGTGCCCATTTGTTGGTCATTTCCACCAGCCGTTAAATCTTGCCCCGGAATTTCCCCTAGTCGTTCCTGCAAAACAGATGATCTCAAAATACATTGAAGCCAACCTAAGCATTGACTTTATCTCTACAGCCATATGTACTTGAGCTATATGTAACTCTTGCTGCTTTATTTGTATATTTTTACCAACTAGAGGTGGGAAAAATAGGCGGGCTGGGCACTTGCGCATATTGGGTTATGTGCCAAAACTGGTATTTTGGTACGGTCTGGACCGGAACCGGTTAGGTTGACCCGAAACACTTTTTGTCCAAATTTATTTGTAAACAATATGTGATGATAAAACTTATTATATTGCAATAATATATAATTTTATGAATAAAATAGTTCAGGTTGTTTGAATATACACTTTGCGTGACTTACAGGAATCGGCACATTTGACTCATTTACTTTTTAGCTAAATTTTTATTTGAATCGCAGTCCCTTGGTAAAGTTTCAGTCCAAATTTATCACTTCATCTATTTGTAATCATTACAGAACTTTTATAGCATTGTCCACGACATCCTTTGTTTTGTTAAATCTGTAAGATTTTTGAATAATAGTCGAACACTCACAAAGTACAATAAAGTGCTAAGCAATATATTATAAGAGAGGTTACCATTATAGAGAGAACAATAAAAACAAAAACTCAGGGTTATAATACCTTGAGGGCTGCATTTTGAGCAAGAAGCTGTTCATAGTCACTCCTAAGGCGGCCCACTTCTGCTCTAAGAGAAGCATTCTCATCCTTTAAACCTTCAGCTCGTTGGGCTAGCTCATCACATTCCGCCTGTCCCCACACACATAACGGATATTATGAAAGAAACTGAAGAATGACCAATCAAGAAAACGGTTGTGTTTTGACTGATAATAAATTGTTTACCTGCTTCCGCAGTCTGGATCTACGAGCAGATTCCCTATTGGATTGCTTCCTTCTCTGCCTTTTTAGCTCCCTTTCATCCTGAGATGAAGCATCAAGCAATACGATTAGAAAAAAGACTTCATCACTTTATTCTCTTTGCGTTTCCTAAAAAGTTAGAACTTGTTGAGGCTGCCAGATATTGCATTACTTGCATACAAGAGCCAAATAAGATACTTGATTATTTGCTTCATATTAGGAGTCCATTTGACTTACCAGAGTCAAAATGGTCCGTACAACTTAAAAAATGATATAAACTTATGAAATTGTTCACAAATTGAGAACTACATTGAATATTGTTCGACAATGCAGAAACAGTATCTAGACCCTCCTTCTTCGCACAACTTTAAGAGCAAACGGTTTATCGATATCCAACTGACCACAAGTCACTATAGATAATACTTATTCATGAAAAGGAATATTTATTTTTCATCGAACTTCTAACAAGAAATCTTTTTAGTAATTAACTTAGAGCATCCACAATGGGTAAAGCTTTTAAAAGCTTTTTACTATTTCAAAAAGTCATTTTATGAGGTTTTTTGCATTGCCTCCAAAGACTTGGTGAACCTCAAGTCTTTGCTCAAAGCTTTAGTCATTAAATGCATTTTGCATTAAATGCAAAAAGTTTTTAAGGTTTTTTTCATTGTAGATGCTCTTAGTAGAGAAAATTTAGCTGAAAGTATTGGCTATGAAAAAGGATGCACCCAAAAAAAAAAAAAAAAAAAAGAAAAAAAAAAAGAAAAAAAAAAAAGACCACATATGGAAGTATCAGTTACTTTAGGGCCAATCCATAGCAGAAAAGTTTATAGAATTTGGGGGAATGGAAAACCGCTTGGAATGTGGAAAGTACAATGATTTTGCAAAAAGGTGTATTTAACCTCTCAGTAGAGAAGATAAATGCAATTCGTCCAAAAATGTTCAAACATCATTTCGGTCCCTAAACTTACAAAGATGCTTCCTTTGTCATATCCTTCTAAAATTTCAGTTTAGTAGTTACTATGCATGAGCATTACTTATTAAAACTTCAGGCTAGTATTAGCTCCCTAGCTTGACACAGGCTAGAATTTGGGGTTTCCATGGTTTTAGATGGAACGTTATTCCTCGACAATTCTACAACTTCAAATATACTAAATTTATAATATAATTACAGAGAAAATAAGAGCAAAAGATGTTGAACCTGTAGCCAGATCTGTGACTCCCTTGCCCCAGGGGTCATTGCCCCTGCAACTGCACCAGAAGCTACCTTCCCATGCATTGCAGGCATATTAGGCGAATTTGCACCATTCCAGTATTCCATACCAATATTTAAGTTGGTGGCTGGACCAGCCACTGTTTGGTTGACCGGTGCATTTGGTCCTCCATTTGCAGAGTTCCCATTCTGAGATCCTTCACCTGTGGCTAATAAATATGGAATGGCAGTTGCTTCAGTAACAACAAATAAAGAATAAAACTATAAACCGACTATAAGACACTCAAAAACCCAACCTTCAATAGAATCTTGCCTCGATCCTGATTTCATTTGTGAGCCCTGCAATATTTTAACACGCAATAAAAATCTAACTGATAGTAAAGTAATAAAATCAACAAAAGAAACAAGTACATAATACTTACATTTTCAGAATTCCTGTCACTTCCTTCACTTGAACCTTCACTCCCACTCTCAGCACTGAAAGTTAAAGATTAAATTTAGAACATCAAAAGGAACGAATACAAAGCAACATTCAATTGGATAGACGCATAATTGAAGTTTCATTTCGATCACTATACCTTTTGGGGTAACCTCCATTAGCAGCTGCTTTGTTTTGTTCATTTTTCTTGCCTGTAATCATATTTAGACTGCCCAGACTTCCTTTTGACCTTTTAATGGGAAGTTTTTCCTTCCCATCCGGTGACTTACCATCAACTTCCGTATTGCCAGTAGTATTACCCTGCACATAATCCACAATTCATATTAGTAAAATATTGTTTTACACATCATAACACCCGTATACTATAGTAACTCAGGCAACTCACAGAAGCTTCAGCCACTCCATTTGGAGAAGGCATTGCATATGGACCGAAAGGATAAGAACCCTGGTATGAGACAATTAGAAGTTTACAATATAATCTTTTAGGGAATAAGAAATTTAGCAAATCCAGGTTATTATTATTAACAAGATGATACCGGAGGCATAGATGGATGAGCGTAGATGCCACCGGGAGGATACATAACATATGGATGAGGAGGAGTACCATAAGGTGGCATAATATGCTGCAAATCCACAAAGAGATAAGAACAATGGACTTAACCTTAGGATGAACCAACTAAACATAGCTAATTTTTTTTCAGATATGTTTATGTTCTTCAGCCTACATGAACAACAAAGAACAAACTAAGACCTAAGAAAATGTTGACATCAACCAAAAAAAATTGCATTTCGTCCATATGAGATATTAGTCGTCTCAAGCTGAACTATAAATCAAGTAATCAAGTATCATTCAGTCCATTCTAGAACATCTCTCATCAACATCGGAAAATATTTTATGATGAAGTTATGCAATGAATCAAGCCATGATGCCAATTTTCCAAATTCTAATCATTTATTACTCACACGGCCTAAATTTTTCACAGAGTAAACTCTAACTTAGAATATCACATATCTCAGATACTGCAGAAACCAGCCCTTATGAAATGCTCAAGTATATCAACTATCAAATTGCCACATACTACAGACATCAGAAGATCTTATACAGTTGAGAAAAGATTAAGTCACCATATATAGTTGGTAAAACTGGGCAAGTAAAACTGTATTAAAGTTTTTAGAAAGTTTCATGATGCTAATTAACAGCACATAGACCAAAAAGTGGATACATAGATAGAAGATACAAACTACTCAGATTTTATGAGATGACCGTCACATTATATAATGCCGTCAAAAAGTGTAAATGTGTAACAGGCTAATAGCTTATTTAAGCTTATCTACCTAAACATCAAGGAAAATACGAAGCATACCTAGAGCCTAAATAACCATAAAACAAAGTACCTGAACCCCCCACATGTAGGGGTGAGCTTGAGGACTCGATGCCATGTACCCATGTGGAGGCATATGAGGATATGGCTGTTCAAGGTTTACATACCGCCTACGCTTAGTAAAATATCACAAAAAGAACACCAATTTGTGAAAGTTCAATTGTTTTAAGAATGCACCTGAAACCCACTCCAATCAGGATTGACTGTACCAGTCGCGGTACCTGTACCGGAAGTCTGCTCCTGAAAAAGAAAGATAAATTGCATATTAACACATTACAAGATAAAAATACAGACGCGGAGAAATGTGTACACCTAAAAAGATTTTATGAACCTAAAAGACAAAGAGAGATAAACTCACTTGTGAATTCGCTGGCTTTGACTCTTTTGACGAGTCTTTTGCCTCCTTGGGGGATTTATCCATCTCACTGCTTCCCATTACTCAAAATGAGTACCAGTTATAGTAACCTATAACCATCCTATTAATAAATTTGAGAACGCATACATTAATAAATATAAGTAACAAAAAACATAATATTAAGAAAACATGAACCGATGCACAATAATTCACAACAAAACATAAAGGCTGTGCAATTTGAATACCGTACAACTACAGGCTCGGAAAAACAGTGTTCCCCAAAACATACCTCAGAGACTTTATACAGCAAAATATTAAAACTTCCCAAATCACCATATTAGTGTCTCGCGACTTCACAACAAAACATAAAGGACATGCGATTTAAATAACTTACGACTACATATTCAGGTAGCAGAAACTGACTTAAAGCATTAAAATTTTACACTAAAATTCATGGTGACTTTATACAGTAACACATCTAAACATCATAAAAATCACCGAATCATAACAAATGGGATACACGCCTCACAAACATCATAAGTCCAAACAAATAAAGTCAACTACTTTCACGTAAAGCTAAACAAACTAAACATGACCCAATTAACCAAAAAGCACATAAATTAAACCAATTTCCCATAAAAATTAAGCAAAATAAATAAATAAATAATAAATAAAAAAAGAAAATACAACTCAGATAAAAAAAAAAAAAAAACAACTAATTAACAATAAAAACCAAAATTAATCTAATTTCATCCAAATTAAACCAAAATAAACATAACCCAAATAACCAAACCAACTTAATTAACTAAATAACCCAAATTAGACATAACCCTTATTATAAATACCCAAAATTTATCAATAAGAAACCCAAATTAAACTAATTTCCCCTAAAATTAATCAAAATAAATATAACCCACAAAAAAAGATTCCATTAATCCAACATTCAACCAATAAAAAACAAAAATTTACCAATGAATCAAGCGCTTGAGCTACCCCAAATTGTAATAAATATAATACCCAATTCAAAACCCGAATTCAAGAATTAAAAAAGATGGAAATTAGGGTTTGGTGTACGATCAAGATTTGAAAATTGTTGTTTAAGTGGAAAGGTAAGTGTTTGTTTGATTGATGAGTTGAGAGTTTGATTCAACGGTAGATTAGTGATGACGTATGTATGTATGTAGGGTAACTTAAGCCTGCCAATTGTTTAATGTTTATTCAAGAGTGTTTGTTTGTTTGTTTAGGCTCGGGTTATTAGACCAAAATGTATATGGTTTAGACCGAACAGCGTCAGATCATCACCTCCCCAATAATACATCAATCACTCAAACACTTTTATTTCATAACACACTACTAATATTATTATTTTTTTCTGAAATGCAACAATATATAAAAAAACCTCAAAAAGAGAGGGAAAGACGATATAATACAAGATATCTCACCTCAATTAAACAAGATAATTAAAGAGGAAGAGACCCAAAATAACGAAATACAAAACACATCCAAAATAAACTAAGGGCCCGTTTGGTTTGTAGATGAGTTTATGATTAAGATTTGGATTTGAATTTGGTTTAGGATTTGGATTTGGATTTGATTTGTATTATACTGTTTTCAGTATGTAAAAGAACAACGAAAGGTCCATTATAGATAAGTAATTTCTGCATAAAGTTTTAATTTTCGGTCAAATCGGGCACGGGGCGTAACAACTTGGTATCAGAGCTTCGGTTTAAGTGAATTAGGTTCCTTTTAGGTTGCCTAAACTTAGACCACTCATAGATGTGTTGCCCATAAGTGTAAGTAATGTGGAATGGTAAATGTTTAAGTTATAGGATGCAATTTATAATGCATTACGTGGACTAAGTATGATAAGTGTTGTATAAATGTTTTACAGTAATGGTATGTATATGGCATAAGTCCATGGTGGGCTTGATGCATTTAGTGATTTAATCACCATGCACTTTGGATAGTGTTAGTGATTGTTATATGACAAAGTGAATGATAGGTTTATAAATTTACATCTTGCCTAGGTAAACGGATGTGTATGATCCGTGAGATGTGATGACCAACATATGGTCTTATTAATATTATGTGTCTGGTGACCGGCCGTTAAAATGGTATTAGAGATGGGATAGTAGTAAGTTAAAGTACACGATGATTAAGCATAATCATGTAGTGACACATTGATTATATGTATTGAACGACATAACAATAATAATAATTTAGGTATGACAACTGAGTAAGGATGGGGTTGAATGGTATAGCTTAAGTGCTTGTAGTTAAGGAACGAAGCAAGTATGTCTAAGAATGAGGAGTTACTCAAATATTACCAGTGTGGTTAGTGTGCCCTAATGACTACACTTCTATTAAATGGTTATACCATGTATTTGATGAATAAATGGATGCTAGTATGTATGTATTATGAAATAAACCTATGTAAGGTTTGTGAGTAATTGGGTAGATTAAGTGGTAATAGTGTGGATGATGAGAATGGTCAACAAGGGTTGAAAGGAAGAAATTATGGTAAGGTGAGTAAGCACACAGAAAAAGAATAGATGCTAAGCGAGCAAGTATTTTATGCCCCATGAAGCTTACCCTTAATTAAATAGAAATGAATGTGATAGCGTGTGCGCTAAAATGTTAATGACTAGCTTGGATCCAAATTGTTTTTACAAATAACTCGGGAAAGTGTTATAGTGCTTGTTAGAGAAATCCTCCGGAGGGATATGTAATAAGTCTACTTTTTATGAGTTGGGACATGCCATAGCTTTGCTGATGTGCTATTTGTTAGTGCAAGTTTTAAATTTATAAGAGTGAATTACCAAATCTAGAAACAACACATACGAGCAAGTGTACTCGTCCGTTATAGCAAGATATGATGGTAAGTCGGGATCGTTCGCAGGGATTTGTGAGTGAATCAAAATATAAGTGTAAAAGTAAATCTCTAATGTACGCAAATAAGATAATAAGCAAATTCAATAATTTAAAAACTACACTTGTTTAGACTAGTTTTCTACTTAATGACACGCATGATTGTGATAACTTTTGATAACATGTTGGTTGTGATAATTAGATGGTGGTCTAATATATTGTTTCTACAAGTTAAACCTTCGTCAAGATTTTAGTTCATAAAAACAAGCTTTAGGTGTAAACCAATCAATTCAAGATCCATCCAAGGTTCATAAGGTATGGTGAATATCTTAAACACAAGAACAAACTTTTATTACAAATCAAATACTCTTAGGAAATGGTCATTACAAAAGGTAACTTATTCATAGACAAAAAGGTTACAATTGTTTATAAACATTTAAACTTTCGTCCAATTAAAGATTTACAAACAATCCGATTTGATGTTATAAAAGCATTCTTATTACAATCATACTTCTTGTTTCTATGTTTAGTCAAGAATAATTATGGTGAAAAACAATCATTCATAGACAAATGATTATAACTAGTTGAATAATAACAAATCTTTCGACCCTTGAAACTATTATCAATTAGTTAACCTTGGCTAAACAAATGTCACGATGAAACTTAAGGTACAATTGGTTCTTAGGATTGACTTGAAATTGAATTAAAACATGTTATCACAATCATAACTATCACTAAGTATAAAACATCATCAAAACAAGTGTAAAAATATTACTAGCCACTCATAGCAAACATGCAAATAAACTCAGAATATTCAACATTAGAATCCATAGTTTTAAGTCTTACAATGCTTGGAAATTGATAACAATTGACAAGGTATTGATAACCTAAGTGTTTGTGAAGATTCTTGAGATTTTCGGCTTCCAAATGTTGCTTCCTTGGTCCTCCAAAGTTCCTGGTTCTTTCTGCACGAATTTCCCTTCTTTGAGAGCTAGATGATGATAATAATTGAGAGTAGTAATGAGAGTTATTGGTCTCTTGAATGGTGTCTTCAATTGTGCACTCTTGAGGTCCTTATAGGCTTGTCCAATACTCCTAGTAATGAATAGGGACTTAAATGCTGGAACTTAGACAATAAGACACTAAGAAGGGCCTAGAACAATGGGACAAAAGACCAAGATTCATGCACAAAAGTTGGTATAAACATGCAGAAATGACCATCCGATCGGTTGCGGGTTGATACCGATCGGATGGAGATGGTCATTATGGCTATCCGATCGGTTATACTCTAACCGATCAGATGGATGATTCTGGTTGCATTTGGACTTTGTCTTTTCCTTGTGTAGTTCTTTATGCACTATCCAAACTTGCTTAACTCTGAACTTGGAACTTTGAGATGACAAAACTTAGGTTCTCCATATGGAATGCTTCACAGATTGGACTTTTGAGCTTGGTAATCTTCGTGTAATCGCATATACTTCATTTTCTTCACTTTTTCTCCATTTTTCCTACATATGCTACAAAAACATACTTTGATACGATTTAGTGGCAAAAGCATATAAAAACAACCAAATAACATACACAAAAACACTAATAACGCTTATAAAAACATGTTAACTTTGAGCGTTATCAAATCCCCCACACTTAAACTTTGCTTGTCCTCAAGCAAATCTAGAAGAAAACTAAATATCTACATGGCAACCAAGAATGATTAGAAAAATGTAATGCAAATCCACCAAGTACAAGTACAAGATAAGATTCATCATTTTTAAGCTTTAGTGGTGAGAAATCGAGATGTTTGACAATACCCAATGATTTTCTTGCTTGATTAACATTTCTAAAACACCTCACGAAAGAAGAATAAGATATAATTCACTCATAACACTCATATAAGGGTAGTGTAGTATATATAAGAGAAATCACACTCATTGCTCAGTCATGATCTAATTATTACCATAAGCTTGTACAAGAAACAAAACTACACCGCAATGGCGTAAGCACCAAGTCTACATATCAAAGAGGTCTTTTATTCGGGTTGTAATGTAAGGCTTCAGGGTTATACCAGGCTCATGTTCAAACATCTCATACAAAAACATAATAGATTACTGGCGCGAATTCTTGATTACTCAAAAACCGGATGGTCACTACCATATTCTTGCACTTGATATTCTCACAAAGCCATTACTATATCCGTAGAGATAAAGTAATTTGGTAAGGGTAGGGATAAGGCATGAGAATATTTATGAAATTGGTTTTAAAAGAAAAATAAAATCAAGTCTAAGTCTCATTGTTGCTAGTCACCGAACTATCCACGAACCCAAAAATGATTATAGTTACAATCTTTCTCCTCTTCGAACTTTCACATGTTGATACATCGATTCACCATAAAAATATTCTTCATACATAGCACATCGGTTAACAACATATCACATAACTTCATCTTCACATATAGCACATTTGCTATAATTGTCACCTTATAGTTGCAATGACTTTTTTTTTTTTTTTTTTTTTTTTTTTTTTTTTTTTTTTTTTTTTTAAATTCAGATCTCCCCCACACTTCGCATAAGCATTACCACAAAAATATAAATAAGAAGCTGCAGTCTCCGTCTTTGTCAGAATGACACACACATGATTGGTGAAGTGTGGCTAACTAATAATCATCAAAAACAATCCAACATACCAAGCAACTAGCAACCACCCGTTTAGACTTCGACAAGGGTTAGGCTAAGGTTTAAAGTGTAAAATCTTTTTGTATTTTTCTGTATGTAACAAAATGAAAAGAATGGCTCGGAGGTTGTAACTAGTGGTATCTAGCGTTAAAGATGAACGCTAACAAGAAGGTTAAAAATTGGAAATTAACTAATCAATGTGACTAGCTAAAAATCAATAAGGAAGGCAATTTGGTTAAAATCCTAAGGTTGCCTCTTATCATGTATGTATACTTATATTACAAAAATGTAATCTCACAACGGTCTCGTAATGATTTACAAGTACAAGTTCTAGAATAAATAAAATCACCGGCACACTCATAACAAAAGATTCAAGCATATAAGATGTATGTTAGATATGAACAGGCTAAAATCCTCACAATTTAGTGGAAATGGTTATAATGTGTGCTAGCAAATGTTATCGATCCAAAAATGGATTGCAATATTAATCGGGACACATCTCAATTTTTTCAAAATTATTGACTTTTCCAGTGGATTGATCCAGTTATTCTAATAAATTACTCCTAAAAGTGTGAAAACAACTACATTATAAGGACAAACAAAATTTAAAAATTAAATCGATATTAGACTTAATTTCTTATTTTACCTACTCACCCCCCCCCCCCCCTCACACTTAAGTAAAGCATTGTCCTCAATGTGATAAACGAACTTAAAAGTATGAAAGTAGGGAAAATGAGAAAATAACCATAATATCCGGTGTTATGTTCCTATCCAATCTTCTGTTTCTTGCAATCAACACCTGCATTATTAGAAACAAAAACAAACAAACAAAAAGCATTGCAGTTTTATTCAAATTAGTGGCACACCCCCACACTTAAGTTTGACCAAGTGGTAAAACTTTGGGGTATAGATACTGAAAAATAAAATAAATCAAAAATAAAAACACACGGGTTGCCTCCCAAGAAGCGCTTGTTTTATTAACGAGTCCTCAGCCGGACTCAAACTTCGAATAGATTATGTAGTTGTAGTGTTACTTTTCCTTTTAGGGATATACAACACATTTCCGATCACAATTCCCTCCCCTGTTTCATCTATGTTTTTCAATGTAACTTTTTCCCATGCTCTAGGAAGAGCATCATAGATAAAACCATTATTGTATGCCCAAGGGACCATTCCCTTGTGTGGAGCCATGAATGTGATAGCTTCATATTCAAACTCGGATGAAATTTCTTCATTAGAAATCACGTTTAATTGCTCTTTATCATAATAGAGTTTAATTCGGTGCCCATTTACAATGAAACTTCCACCATATTTGTCATAAAGTTCAACATAACCTGATGGAAATCTATGTTTCACTACATATGGTCCAAACCATTTTGGCTTGAGTTTCGGAGCTTTAAACTTGTATTTCATATTGAAGAGCAGAACTTTATCTCCAGCTTTGAATTGTTTTCGAATTCTCAGCTTTCTATCGTGGTATGCTTTGGTTCTTGCTTTATATAGCCTGGAGTTTTCATAAGCTTGAAGTCTTAACTCATCGAGTTCATGCAATTGCAAAAATCTCTTTTCTCCAGCTATTTTTAGATCAGGATTACAGCTTCTTAGCGCCCAGTAAGCACGGTGTTCAAGTTCGAATGGTAGATGACATGTTTTCCCATACAAGAGTCTGTATGGTGTTGTACCAATTGGTGTCTTATATACCGTACGAAATGCCCATAGAGCGTCGTCTAATTTCCTTGACCAAACGGAAGGATTGTCCTTAACCGTTCTTTCAAGGATTTTTTTTATAGCTCTATTGGTATTTTCAACTTGACCACTAGTTTGTGGATGATAAGCTGTAGCAAAACGATGATGAACTCCATATCGTTTCATTACTTTCTCCATTTGTTTATTACAGAAATGGGATCCTCTATCACTTATTAAAGCTTTAGGAATTCCATATCGAGCAAAAAGCTTTTTGAGAAAGTTGACAACAACTCGTGCATCATTAGTAGGAAGAGCTTCAGCTTCAACCCATTTGGAAACATAATCGATTGCAACGAGGATATATTCGTATTTGTGTGATTTAGGGAAGGGTCCCATAAAATCAATTCCCCAAATGTCGAATATTTCACAGACTTGAATGCTCTTTTGAGGCATTTCGTCTCTTCGAGAAAGGTTACCGGATTTTTGACACGCATCACAGTTTTGAACGAGAGTATACACTTCTTTGAAAATTGTAGGCCAATAGAATCCAGCATCAAAAACTTTTCTAGCTGTAGTGGAAGGACCATAATGTCCCCCAGTTGGGCCATGATGACATTCATCAAGAATTTTTCTTGTTTCGGCTCCCGAAACACATCTTCGTATCATTCCATCCTTGCACATTTTAAAAAGGTAAGGTTTCTCCCAATAATAGTGTTTTAGTTCTGAAAAGAACTCACTACATTGGTAGTGACTCATCCCTTTTTTAAGAATATCTCCTGCAAGATAATTTGCGTAATTTGCAAACCATAGTATTTCCTCATCATCATATTTATCTATCGTCATGAGAGTTTCATCTGGAAAATAATCATCAATTTCATCTTCTTTTAATTCTTCCAAATTCGGATTCTCGAGACGTGACAAATGATCTGCTGCAAGATTTTCTGCTCCTTTCTTGTCTTTTATTTCTATATCGAATTCTTGCAGTAGTAAAATCCATCTGATAAGACGCGGTTTTGCATCTTGTTTGGTAAACAGATATTTGAGTGCGGAATGATCTGTAAAAACTATCGTTTTTGAAAGCACGAGATAAGATCTGAATTTTTCGAATGCAAAAACTATGGCTAATAATTCCTTCTTCGTAACCATATAGTTTTGTTGAGCATTGTTGAGTGTTTTACTAGCGAAGTATATAGGACGAAAATATTTTCCTTCACGTTGTCCTAAAACAGCTCCAACAGCGAAATCGCTTGCATCACACATGAGTTCAAATGGTAGTGACCAATTAGGTGCAACCATAATTGGGGCACTAGTCAGTTGACTTTTTAATGTTTTGAAAGCTTTAATGCAGTCAGCATTAAAATCAAATACATAATCCTTTTCTAAAAGTTTAGTCATAGGACGTGATATTTTTGAAAAATCTTTGATAAATCGGCGGTAAAAACCGGCATGTCCTAGAAAACTTCTAACGGCTTTAACGTTAGTTGGTGGTGGTAATTTGGTGATAACATCTATTTTAACTTTGTCTACTTCCATTCCTGAACTTGATATCTTGTGTCCTAACACAATTCCTTCAGTTACCATGAAATGACATTTCTCCCAATTAAGAACTAGATGTGCAGCTTCACATCTCTCAAGCATTTTATCGAGATTGGAAAGACAAGTTTCAAAAGAATCACCAAAAACTGAAAAATCATCCATGAAAACTTCCATAGATGTCTCAAGCATGTCTTGAAATATTGCGATCATACACCTTTGAAAAGTTGCAGGTGCATTACATAGACCAAAGGGCATACGCCGGTAAGCGTAGGTTCCAAAAGGACATGTAAATGTAGTTTTCTCTTGATCGGCTGGATCGATAGGAATTTGGAAATATCCCGAAAAACCATCAAGGAAGCAAAAGTATTTGTTTCCTGCTAATCTTTCGAGCATCTGATCCATAAAAGGTAGAGGAAAATGATCTTTCCTGGTGGCTTTATTAAGTTTTCTGTAATCAATACATACTCGCCATCCAGTGACAGTTCTAGTAGGAACTAATTCATTCCTTTCGTTGGTCACTACAGTCATTCCTCCTTTCTTCGGAACACAATGAACTGGACTCACCCATGGGCTATCCTCGATAGGATAAATAATTCATGCGTCAAGAAGTTTGATGATTTCCTTCTTAACAACTTCTTTCATATTTGGGTTGAGTCGACGTTGTCTTTCTACAACGGGTTTAGTACCTTCTTCACAATTGATTTTGTGTTTGCAAAAATCTGGACTAATTCCGGGAATATCAGAAGTTTTCCACGCAAAAGCGCGTTTATGCTTCTTAAGAACAGAAATGAGTCTTTCTTTTTGGTTTGTTTCGAGCAACGACGATATGACTACTTGAAGAAGTGAATTTTCTTCTAAGTAGGCGTATTCGAGATTATTGGGAAGGGGTTTGAGTTCCAAATCAGTGGGTGGTTCTTCTAGAGATGATTTGATTTTCATTTGATCTTTTTCAATGATATCTTCAAATTTCTCTTCTTCCTCTTCTTCTAACTTTACTTCCATGAATTCCTCAAATTATTTATCATAATCTGTTTCACTGATCTTTTCTGAAGTAGACATGAATGGTTTTGAATCGTCAAGTAATGCATCCAATTCTTCTTCAGTGACTTCATCAATTACATCGATGTTATAGCATGTGTCATCACTGGAATTTGGATATTTCATTGCTTTATCGATTAAGAACGTGATTCTATCTTCTCCTACTCCAAGATTGAGTTCTCTGCCTTTGACTTTAATCATGGCGTCAGCAGTGTTTAAGAAAGGTCTTCCTAAGATTAAGGGTACTCGACTATCTTCCTCCATTTCTAAGATGACAAAATCCACAGGAAAAACAAATTTACCAACTTGAACAAGCATATTTTCAGCAACCCCAACAGGATATTGGTATGTATGGTTGGCTAATCTTATACTCATCTTAGTAGGTTTCAATGTATTGATGGAAAGTTTAGAATACAATGAATAGGGCATCAAATTGATACTTGCACCTAAATCGGCTAAAGCATCGCATGTGATGTTGTTTCCTAATGTACATGGTATAAGAAAACTTCCGGGATCTCCAAGTTTTGGTGGAATTTTGTTTTGAATTATAGCAGAGCATTCTTCATTGAGAACGGTAGCGGAAATTTGTTCCAACTTGTTTCGATTATTAAGAAGTTCTTTCAAAAATTTCCCATAATTGGGCATTCCAGCTAGAACATCAACAAGGGGTACATTAATTCTAACTTCTTTGATCATCTCTATAAACTTCTTATTTCGCTCCTCTCTTTTCTCTTTTCTTAGGGCTTGTGGATATGGTATTTTCGGTGTATAAGGTTTTATTGATGGAACGGTATTTTCTTTGGTTGGTGTTTGGGTTGGTTCTTCTTCAGCTGCTTCCTCCTCCTCATCTTGAATAATAGTATTATCGGTAGGAATGGGTGGTGGATCATATGAGAGACCACTTCGAGTGAATACAACATTGATATGCTCATTTCTGTTTTGTGGTGGACGATAATTCTTATCGTTTGATCCAGATTGTTTTGGATTGGATTGGGTGTTACTTGGTAATGTACCAGGAATTCGAGAAGAAAATTGATCAGAAAGTCTACCTAATTTTTGTTCAAGATCCTGGATAGAAGCTTGATGATTTTTCTGATCTTGCTCAACTTTTGTTTTGAGATTGAAAAATTGAGTTTTTACAAACTCATTTGTGGTTCTTTGAGCAGTTACGAAATCTCTCATCATTTTTTCGAAATCAGATTCTTCCTTTTTATCTGAATTTGGTGGGTTTGGATTGTTTGTTCGGGGTTGAAAATCACGGTTGTTATCCCTTTGTTGGCGGTCTTGCCAATTTCCAGAACTTCTTCCGTAATAATTACCACGAAAACCTCCTCCACGATATCCTCCTTGGACATAATTGGCTTCCCCTTCGTTGGGTCCATTCATAGGTTGGTCATCACACTCGGATGATGTGTGATTTCCTCCACAATTATTACAGCCATCTCGCATTTCTTTCATTTCTCCTTTTATATCTTTGTATTGCGAGTCAATTTTAGAAGACAAGGCTTCTATTTTGCCCATGAGTTTCGAATTATCTGAACTTTCGGCAAAAGCAACGGTTTTTCGTAGGGGTTTGGTTTTGGAATCTTTTGACCAATCGAGTTTAAGGAGTACTCGATCTTCAAGAAGTTGATGTGCCTCGTTAGGTGTTTTGTAAAGAAAAATACCTCCGGCATCAAGGATTGCTTGGGATGCTTCATCAAGACCATGATAAAAGATTTGGATTATTGTTCCTCGTCCTAAATTATGACCATGACAACTTCGAAGCAAATCTTTCATGCGAAGCCAAGCTTCAACAAGAGATTCATTAGGATTTTGTGAAAAAGCACGGATTTCTCCCATTAGTCTATCATACATGGCAGGTGGAAAGAATCGGCTTACAAAAGCTTGCCTCATCTCCTCCCAACTATTGATAGTTCCTGGGGTTAATTCGTTATACCAAACTTTGGCATCTCTAGCGAGTGATGATGGAAAAAGTTTGAGCTTAATAGCATCGACATTGGTATTTCCATAACGAAACATGCCACAAATTTCAATGAATTCGGCAATGTGTTTATGTGGATCGGCCCGCGAACGGCCATCAAATTGACGGTCTTTGATCATAGAAAGATGGTGACCTTTAACGGTAAAGTTTTCACCAAGGTCGACGACAACAATAGCAGCTCCAGGAGTAGGTGCTACGGTTCTATTAGCGGCCCACTTGGGTTGATCGTCAGCCATGGGTATTGGTTTAAAAAGATCAGAAATCGGATGTTCTTCGGAAAGATTATCAAACCAATTAAGAATTGATGAAGATCTCTTCTTACGAAACAAACTTTCGGGATCGGATAAAGGTGTACTAAGCTTTTTAGTAGTAGAACGAGTGTTCATACAACTACCAAGAGAATCAAGTCAATTACCTAAACAAAAGAACAAGAAAATAAAATTTTCGAAAACAGAAAAGTCTATCCGAATCGGTTGGATGCCAAACCGATCGGATGGATGTTACGGATTTTATTTTATTTTATTTTTTATTTTTTTTTTATTTTTTTTTAGAAAACGAATACGAAAAGAAACGGACTTTTAAAACTTAAAAGAAACACAATCAAAATCCCCGGCAGCGGCGCCAAAAACTTGATGTGCTATTTGTTAGTGCAAGTTTTAAATTTATAAGAGTGAATTACCAAATCTAGAAACAACACATACGAGCAAGTGTACTCGTCCGTTATAGCAAGATATGATGGTAAGTCGGGATCGTTCGCAGGGATTTGTGAGTGAATCAAAATATAAGTGTAAAAGTAAATCTCTAATGTACGCAAATAAGATAATAAGCAAATTCAATAATTTAAAAACTACACTTGTTTAGACTAGTTTTCTACTTAATGACACACATGATTGTGATAACTTTTGATAACATGTTGGTTGTGATAATTAGATGGTGGTCTAATCTATTGTTTCTACAAGTTAAACCTTCGTCAAGATTTAGGTGTAAACCAATCAATTCAAGATCCATCCAAGGTTCATAAGGTATGGTGAATATCTTAAATACAAGAACAAACTTTTATTACAAATCAAATACTCTTAGGAAATGGTCATTACAAAAGGTAACCTATTCATAGACAAAAAGGTTACAATTGTTTATAAACATTTAAACTTTCGTCTAATTAAAGATTTACAAACAATCCGATTTGATGTTATAAAAGCATTCTTATTACAATCATACTTCTTGTTTCTATGTTTAGTCAAGAATAATTATGGTGAAAAACAATCAATCATAGACAAATGATTATAACTAGTTGAATAATAACAAATCTTTCGACCCTTGAAACTGTTATCAATTAGTTAACCTTGGCTAAACAAATGTCACGATGAAACTTAAGGTACAATTGGTTCTTAGGATTGACTTGAAATTGAATTAAAACATGTTATCACAATCATAACTATCACTAAGTATAAAATATCATCAAAACAAGTGTAAAAAGATTACTAGCCACTCATAGCAAACATGCAAATAAACTCAGAATATTCAACATTAGAATCCATAGTTTTAAGTCTTACAATGCTTGGAAATTGATAAAAATTGACAAGGTATTGATAACCTAAGTGTTTGTGAAGATTTCTTGAGATTTTCGGCTTCCAAATGTTGCTTCCTTGGTCCTCCAAAGTTCCTGGTTCTTTCTGCATGAATTTCCCTTCTTTGAGAGCTAGATGATGATAATAATTGAGAGTAGTAATGAGAGTTATTAGTCTCTTGAATGGTGTCTTCAATTGTGCACTCTTGAGGTCCTTATAGGCTTGTCCAATACTCCTAGTAATGAATAGGGACTTAAATGCTGGAACTTGGACAATAAGACACTAAGAAGGGCCTAGAACAATGGGCCAAAAGACCAAGATTCGTGCACAAAAGTTGGTATAAACATGAAGAAATGACCATCCGATCGGTTGCGGGTTGATACCGATCGGATGGAGATGGTCATTATGGCTATCCGATCGGTTATACTCTAACCGATCGGATGGATGATTCTGGTTGCATTTGGACTTTGTCTTTTCCTTGTGTAGTTCTTTATGCACTATCCAAACTTGATTAACTCTGAACTTGGAACTTTGAGATGACAAAACTTAGGTTCTCCATATGGAATGCTTCACAGATTGGACTTTTGAGCTTGGGAATCTTCGTGTAATCGCATATACTTCATTTTCTTCACTTTTTCTCTATTTTTCCTACATTTGGCTACATATGCTACAATAACATACTTTGATACGATTTAGTGGCAAAAGCATATAAAAACAACCAAATAACATACACAAAAACACTAATAACGCTTATAAAAACATGTTAACTTTGAGCGTTATCATTCGCTCTTTATGAGCTGGAGATAACACTACTAGAATATTTGACAACAGTGACGAAAATTAGCGACCGAATTATTCTATCGCAAGAAAATGGTTCACAGTGATGGATTAGAGATAGATTAGCTACATTAGTGGCTTTGATAATTAGCGACTAAGTAGTGACAAAACAGTAAGAAAATTAGAGATGAATTACGCATCAGTCACAATTCTAATGCTAAATGTAATCATATAGAGACGGAGTTAGCGACGAACTTAGGTTGCAACTATTAGCGACAAAATTCTGATGACATAGCGATGGATTTTTTAAACTTTCTCAAGTACGTCGTTAACTTTTTTCACTTAACCACTGATTAGCGATGAACTTGAGTATAATAATATAGTGACATATCTTTGAGGGAACATCAATAAAGTAACAACAAGGAATTAGTCCGTTTTTACTCAATCGGAAAAATCTTTAGTACATATTTGAAAATCTCTCGAACGCTAACAATGATGGATGTTAGGTTATGTTTACGTTGATAAGACGAGTCAAAACAATCAAAAAAATATGAAGATCAATTTAGCCATATTAAATTTAAATTAAAGAAAAAAGCACCTAATACAATAGTATTTATATCGGGACGCTTTGGTCATCATGTTATATATTACGACTTGAGAGGTAAGCTCTTAAGTTTATCCACGAGTTTTAAAATTGTATCATATTCAAATACTTTAGTCACAACTATATTGGAATTATCAAATAAGTAAAATTTTAGATATTTTTAGGATATATAACAACAATATCTTTAGTAGTTAAAGTCAATGATAACACTTGTAATTTAGCTAGACACAGTTATGTGAACTTAATCATTCCAATGAGGATATATTCATTTACAACAACATTTGCTACCGTAAGTGATGTGTGTGTATATCATTGTAGAATAGGTTATTATTCTTATCAAGTTTTAAATTTATATTTATCCGACTTTATCCTATAACACACACTAACGAGCATTGTACCCGATCAATGTAGCTAGTTGGTAAGTAGAGTGTCGATCACTAAGAGTGGAACGTTAACACCTAGAATGTTTATCAGTATTTTAATTCCTAAGTTAGTTCTAAAAACCCAATCTAACGCAAACGGGGGGGGGGGGGGGGGGGGGGGGGGGGGGGGTTCAGCCTGAGAGACTGTCACGATTGAGTTGATTGAACAATAATTAAAACTAGGGAGTCAAATAAGCGATTGGCTAACACGTACACAAATAGATAACTGATACAGATAAAAGGCCTGACCAAATGGTTAAGTAGCTTGTCGCTTGTTTTATTGCTAGTTTTATAGGATGAGTACTAAAATCTATTCTCTCTCGTTGGTATCTTAGTTATAGGCGAGTAAACTCTTAATGATTACTTATGTCTATATTATTTAACTTTGTTTAAAGGCTTACATTAACTTATAATGCTAACAAAGTAATTGTCGGAGGCGTATGGTAGCGCAAACAAGCCACGGCTAAACACATATGTAATCAAAGCACATATAATAAGAACCAAATAAACTTTAATCGATGGGAAAACAAAATAAAGGGGAGTTCTATGGCATAGACAATCCCAACAATCCTGATGGATTAAAGCGTACTAATACAATAACAAAAAGCTACTTAATGAATTAAACATTAGCAGAACCTTCTTACTGCTCTGAAATCTTCGTTTGGGTGATGTCTTGTGTTGCCAAATCGTTTGTATTCTTCTCCTTAGGGTTATGTTGCACACGAAATTCGGCTATCTAACGGGATATTTATAGTTTTTGCCTGAGGGTCGATGCGGCGCATTAACTAAGTTGATGCGACGTATCTAGATAAGTTAACGTGGGGTCCAAGATTATTATATTCCAGAATATTCGTACACCGTCTTCAGATGCGGCGTATCTTGAATCTTTATGTGGCGCATGTTTTTATGTATCTTGGATTATCTTTGGTGAAGTTTTGAGATTTATACTCTGTATGTTAGGAATGTAATGCAGCGTATCTGGAGTACACAAGTCAGATCTTCTTCGTTGACCAATGTTTCATATGCGGCGCATGAGATAAATACATGCGGCGCATTCTTCAAAGTCAGGCAATGGTCTTCGAATTCGTCTAAGTATGATCGTACGGCGTATCTGTCTAGAATGATACGGCATATCTTCCTTTAGTTCAGTAAACTTTTCCAACTTGGTCCATTTTGCTCCATTTTACGTCCAAAATAGCTAACTTTCACTAAACTTATAATTGAGAATTACAAAAGTAAACGATTAAGTATCAATTCTCATATAAAATAATATAAAACAAGTCAAATACATAGGACAAATGATGGCAATAAATTGTACTTATTTGATGGTATCAGTAAGAAAGTGCATGCTTTACCAATTCCAAAGGATCTTGTTTTGTATTATCTATTAAAATATATATTTTCTACTATCTCTTTACTATATTGAAAAACTAATTTATTAAAAAATATAAAAAGAGGATAATAATAATCACAAAACAGCTAAAATGAAACCACAACCAGGCGACACAAATGACCCACCCACAAGCAATGTAGGCGGCAACGGTTAAACGATGTAGGCGGCAACAGTTAATTCCAGCCATCAAATGGATGTAAGAGGTAGCAATTAACTTGTTTGATTTAGTCAACCAAATAACCTGCAAAACAAATATTTTAGGTAACAGTTACTTACCAGTTTGGTTCAATAAAAGCTCAACCCAGTTATGTTAATTCATTCTCTCACTAAAGAAAATTGTGGTACAACAACAACAACCCTAATTAGAGGTACAATTTGGTCTCTGTGTTTCAATTAATTGTCGATTAATTCTTTCAGTTACAAGACTACATATATGAAATCACATTAATATTGTCGGACCATGAAATCACATTAATATTGCCGGACCAATGCCAGGTTTTCTAGTAGTGAATGATGAAACTGAACAACCGAAAACTAATCTGGCGGTCAAGAAACCCATCATTACAGAGAAATTAATGAAAGGCCAGATGACCTGAACTTCCATGCATCAGCCGTGTGATAATAAAGATGGAAAAAATACGTAGGGAAAAAAAATGGGCTTTTCATTTTTACTAAAAAATGTAAGTCTACCATCCATTGATCCAGTGGGCTTTTTTTAGCACTAAATTAAATCCATTAACCCAATGGACATTTTTAGCACTATACTACTACCAACAAGGTGGGCGATGGACCGCCGCGTTGCGGCGGGGCGTCGTTTCACATCATCAATCATGCACAGGAAATAGAACTTTCAATGTAATTCATATAGACGGTAACTTTCAGTACATTTCTCGTATATAAACATGTAATCGTTGATGATTCATACATTTGTCATGTGTTCATACAGAAGATCCATGCTACATATATTTTTACAACTATCAGCTGCAAATTTAAAAGGTCATTGCATACAAAGTTTATATCTCGAGTGACACGTTGGTTCCAAAATCTGGAAAACCTTTTTAACAAAATAATAATCAATAGGTCCGTTCTCCTGATTTTCATTATCCCCTAGAAAACTGGATAAGACAATGATTAGAATATACGTTCAAAATACATCAATATTTTAGAATATCAATCTCTCACAAAAGCATTAACCTAGTATGCCCTCTGTTTTAGTTCTTTAGCTTACATAAATATAGAGACCAATGTTCGTACCTGTGAATACAAATCGTTTTATATTTTAAGAGGAGGTAAAAAAATCCTTGAGAAATACCTTGAGGCCAAATTACGGGCAGCTCACTGCTGTCGTGGAAAGGCGATAGTTCGCATGTAAACCCATCCAAGAAGACCAGCAACGACGACAACTGCTATATTTCCAATCGTTGCTGTATATAAACAGACTAAGGTTACAAGGTGCCTAATATGTATGAAGAACGATGGATGTCAACATGTTTAATAGTAGCAATGCATATGTACTTATTTAGTCTTAACACATATAGTATTTACACACTATATTAAATAACGTACAGTAATACCTATACCAGGGCGTGCAGGATTTCTTATTTTTAGCTTACGCTTGTGGATCCGGTGTTCCAGTAGTTCCTGGGCATGCCTGGAACTTCCTGTCAGTCTCTTCCTAACATACCTTGTTGGAAACCGTTGATGGAGTAGTATGTATTGAAACGTACACATAAATTACTTTTAAAACCATAATGTCATATATACTTGCCTCCAAAAATCATGGCTTCCAGGTTTGTACCAGGAAGTGTGTCAGATACCACATATGCTTTCTGAATCGCACTGTAAATGGAAAAGAAGAATCTATTTTTTATCTCAAAATTATATACAAATCATAGACATATTTCGACATAATCATTTATACTCCACAATGTCTGAACTCAAACTATTAAATTATTAAAGAATTACATTCAATAAAATAGTTAGAATTAACTACTTGTACTCCAGCCACCATACTGATAACATATGTAACATCTATGCACCAATTGTCCAGACATATAGATATCTTCTTTCTGAGGATTCAGAAACACATAATGCAGCAGCAAGTCATTGTACGTCAGTTCAATTTAAATAGCCATTACCATGAGTAATAGGATCATTCAGACTGCTATCAACAACAATGGTCTTTCAGGTGGTCGCTGCTTATTTGTGGACACATGTGATGGCAAAGAGTTGAGAGAGATCAATGCATCTTAAAATAATTGCTAAATGTAACAGCACTCTAAATTACCTTGATCCAGGAAACATAGTCATGTCCCTTGCGGGTGTGAGCTACTGCAACAATTTTGTGTATTGTTGTTAATACCTGTCACAATCACAAATTATTGAGAACCAAAAAAAAAAAGGTTAAACTTGAGTTACTTCTTTATAAAGGACTTCCTTTAAAATTGGCACACACTTTCATGTAGTTCACCAAGATTGTCAGCTCTTCCCTTTAGCTATTGTTTAGCATACCTGATTTGGGGACCATTAAGTTTTTTTGAGGCTATCAACGCTATGAATTATAAACTGATCAGTTACCTTTTAGAGCAGGGTCTAATCAAAGTATTGTAACAATCTTGCTAGCCAATGTAGACAATCTTAAAGCACATATGTTGGATTCATAAAATAAAAAGGGGCATGACTAACGCTGTCGTGCAGGAGGTGGCACGTTTGACGGCCCATCTGGTCGTGAATTCCATCCTTGTGAACCGTATGAGCCTATAATGATAAAAGAATAAAATGATTAAGAGACTGGTAATTGATGTTGAACAAAAATTGTGAAGTTGCAGTCTTAATATTTAAACCAACCTGCACACGTTTCATCGAACCTCCTTTTGCGAGCACTGCACGCCTTCTTATGAGTGGCTGTAATTTAAAATTGACACTCATCACACAATTGCACACCCTAATATATTGAGAGTGACGGAAACTAACGACGACTAAATTCGTCGAACCTGATATTAATCTGGCAGTGGTTTGTGTGTTTTGAAAGCGGACCTCGAATCTCTAGAGTTCACTGCTGCAACCTCAAAGCAGACAATAAAGTAATTGTCACACCTTCGCACTTAAACGGTGCACCAGCATATTGACCTTAACCCAACCTTAAGAGTCCAACGGGTTGGTTTGGTTGTCGTGTCGTTAGCAAGTAACCACAATAATCTGTAAATAACAAATTTGGAAAAAAGTGAAGCCCACTTAAAGAAAAAATTGGCAGGAAGCCCATATAGAAAAAGTACACTAACGAAGACGCAAACCTGGTATGGTCCATTCCTTTTAGATGAGTTGCTCCTAACGTTGCATCATATGTGCAGCATCCTGTACTTGTGGACACAGATAAAACTTAACTAATCATATTCTATAATCATTATTTCATGTTTCACATTACTATGTAATCCAAAAATTAACCTCGTTCAGCATTTATGGTTACATGGTTAATTTTTGCGTTACCATCCTGAAATCCAAACTTTCTAACCCTTTCTGAAACCAAAGTTATCCCTGCACAATTAATAAAATTAACCATGTACGTGTGTTTGCCTTATACCACCACACAACAGCGACGAAAACCGACCGTCGCCAATGTACTAAATAAAGATGGGCATTTTTCTTACAGGTCCATCGTTGTTGTACATGTTAAAATACATATTAAAGGTACTCCATATTAGACTTAAATAAACTAACCTATAGCATATAATGTAAACATAAACTATATTACAATAAAAAAAAAAAAAAAAAAAAAAAAAAAAAAAAAACCTTACCCAAAAGCATATGTTGAATCGCGTGAAGCTTATTCTCCACATCAAAATTATTCAGCGTCATAGCTCGAAACCTCGAAAAAATAAAAACCCCACAAATCAAAAACTCTTAATCTTTGATATAAAAGCGCAGAAGGTAACTAATTTAAAGCCAAACTATTAAACCAAATTCATTTTCAATGATCAAATAATTAATCCCAAACTCATTAAAAACTTTAAAAAAAGATATGATAAGACTTACGTTTACACTTAATCCATGCCAAATAACCAACAACAGCAAAAAATGAATCAACAAAGAAACCCTAATTTATGGTTTTCAAAGAATCACACAAACCCAAACCACGCCTAACCCTTATGCATCCACCTCTAGCATCTCATACCGCCTTGATAGTGGATAAGAAAACATGATCAAAAGCTAAGCCGGTGAGTGTTTGATTATCAGCAAGTGTGTGTTCTGGAAAGTGGGGAAGATGGAAGCGAAGATAAGTATCTAAAGGCGGTGTCATCGTGTATATCAAACGGTTAAAAAAAGGGGAGCTAAGATAGCAGGCCTGGATTGGGAACCTGGACAATAGCAATGGGCCAGGCCAAAAAAGGGAAAGTCCAAAACGACATGTGGTGCGTCGTTTCACGTCGCCACATTATATATATAGTAATGAGAAATATTTACATCAAAACATAATTTTCAAATATATTTACGGTAGCAAAAATTCCGACACAAAGAAAATACAAAGATCAATAGGAAAATAATTTAGGACAATTATCCGACTTAAATTGACAACTTGATTCTCGTTATTACTAATTATTTATTTATAATTATTCTAAAATACTTTGTTAACTTATTATTATTATTATTATTATTATTATTATTATTATTATTATTATTATTATTATTATTATTATTATTATTATTATTATATCCTACGTTTTGTGTTTAAGATGTGAATGTATGTAAATTACACCGATTTAACGCTTTCAAAATTATATGTCTCGAAACCTGTTAGGAAGCTTGGACTACATTCCCTCGTTATTAATGTTCATTTTATAATCTCTAAGTGAAAATACATTAAATTTGTATTTAGTTTTCCTCTATAGCACAATGCTACATATAATGGGCAATTGAAATCGTTTAATTCTTTCTATTACAGTAGATTTTAAGCACTACTTAAATTTAACTAAAACTTTTCATAAAAGTGAGTGTGATTGAATTTATTTAAAAAAAATATTTATACTTTTAGTATCATTGCATTTTTTTCATAAAAAGAATTCCAAAAACCAATATTATAATTACTCAAAATAAGTACGTCATAAGTACTAGTTTTTAAGCAAAATTGTAAACAAAAACTAAACACCAATTTAAGCTAGCATATAATATTATTGTTCAAAAGAAAAAGGTTAGCACGTAAAAAACTATAAAATAAATATCAAATATATACATAACAACAAAATACTCTCTTCGTCTCATAATATAAGTCTATTTTGACTTTTTAAAGTCTTATTTCTCTAACTTTAACTTTAAATATTTTTGTTTATATAATATAATATTTGATGAAAATTATACCAATAAAAATACATTTAAACTCAATCCATTTATATATTTTGCATGAAGTATTATATAATAAAAAAAAATTAAGGTCAAAATTAAAGAAAAAAAACTTAAAAAGTCAAAATGGACTTATATTTTAGGACGGAAGGAGTATAATATATTACGGTATGACTTCAGTTAAAATAAATTGAATATAATATAATATGGTGTAATATGATATAAGATATAATATGATTGGTGTACGTTATAGTTAAAATATAATAATGTAATATGATATGATATATTATGATATATTAGTATACTAATGTGATACATCTAATACAATATGAAAAATACTATTATATATCATTTACGTTTAATATACAAAAACAATTCAACTTTAAATACAAAGGTATTTGAGTTATTGCATGCACAGTCAATTTAAGTCTTTGATATACGAGACATGCAGAACACGTGCTACGCACGGGCTAAGAATCTAATTGTTAATCGTGTATTCTTTTTGTATATTGGCGAGTGTATACTTAATTATTGTTTATTATGTTGTATGAAATGTTTTAACTTTCTTGTATAAAAATGTAAAAGTGTTTGATGTTGTTTTGGTTATGTGGTGTTGTATTTTATATATGGGTTTTTGGTTATTAAGTTGTGATAGCTTTGTTTCTTTTGGCCTATTACTTATTTGCATGATAAAAAAAAAAAAAAAAAAAAAAAAACTTTGTTTCTTTTGGTCTATTACTTTGCCCTACAATACTTGTCTATTAGATGGTTTTTGCATGGTAATATAAAGCACACGGGGTCTATCTAATTGGTCATAGTTTAATGTGCGTTAAATATTTTCTTTATTAAGTTTGTAAGTTAAAGTGTGTGTAATAATGTATATATAATAATGCCACATAAACTATATAAAAATCGTTACAAACGTTTTTAGCTTCATCTCATTTTATTGTACAACTAATTTCATTGAAAATTAACATTGAAGTATAACTAATATTAATAAATTTTATCAATAAACTCAATTCTATATAGCTAACTAAATGAATATTAATTAACACACTATTAATAATTCCTAAAGGCTAAAACCTTTGGACTCCACTATTATGTCTTAAACATAATTTTTTTAATTTACAAATGGGTTTGAGCAAAAATTATGTATTATTTCTTTTATATTCATTATTCAAGTTGCATGCTTACATAAACTAATCATGCTAAAAAGTATCATTTAACCATTTAAATATTGCTTTACGTACATGCTCGTGCACATTTTCTTTAATTAATTCGCACATGTGAGCTACATTAATAGAAAACACACATAAATTACTTGTATATGAAAATGCATTAACATAATACATATATCTATATATATTGCATTAGGTTAAATCATCAATATTTTTGCAACCTTTTCAACTTCATCTCAATCCATAACTGACTTTTAATTCTATATTAATTACTAAATATCATGTGATAAATTCCGGCAAGCCTTGCACTTCCATCTCGATGTTGTATATACTTCACATTAAATGCACCGGTTTTGTTTTTCGATAAAAGTTTGAACTTTTGTTTATGTTTAAAACTCAACTTTTTTTTTTGATATTATAATTTACAAACGGATTTAAGTCAAAATTATGTATTTTTTCCCTTTCTATTCATTACTCAATGTGATATTTTTAATATGTCGTATTTTGCTATTATGGCAAACTCATTTAATGAGCGTAAATATTGGTTTCTCACTAATGATTCTACATATAGAAAAAGAAAACACTTTGCGATGAGCGGACCTTCTTCTTTCAATAATAATTCAATTGCACACGATAAATTCATTCTAATATTTCTCAAAGAGCATTCGAAAGCAACTACTTACATAAACTAATCACGCTAAAAAGTATCATTTAACCATTTAAATGTTGCTTTAAATATATGCTCGTGCACATTTTCTTGAATCAATTCGCACATGTGAGCTACATCAATAAAAAACGCACATAAATTACTTGTATATGAAAATGCATTAACATAATACATATATCTATATAAGTGCTTATCTATAACAATCACCTAAATATGTAAGAAACAAAGAAAATAGTTGGTATCCCAATCTTTGGTTCCATTTATCTGAGCATACATGATGTTGTGTGATTTTCATGGTACCTGCATATGATAACTAAATTAAGAAAAAAAAAGTCCAAGTTAATTACAAAGATCTAAAAGATGTGTGAATCATCTCCAAAATGTTGTAAAAGAGAATTTACATACCGCTACCAACAACCAAAGATCTAAAAGATGTGTGAATCATCTTCAAATGTACATACTAAATGTGATTTTGGCCGGTTTATATAGGCATGAATTAGGTTAAATCATTGATTATTCTTGCAACCTTTCGCAACCCTTGCACTTCATCTAACCGACTTTTAATTCTATACTAAATGTCATATGATCAATTCGGGCAACCCTTGCACTTCATCTCCTTTCACGATTGTATAGTTATTATGATGCTGCATTGAATTCCGAGCATTAGCTAAGTACTCTATGAAACTACTAAACGACTCCAACTTGTTTCTAACACTAAAAACTCTATCATCATAACTCCACATTAAATTTAGGGACTGAATCTTATAGTATTACGAGGCATGTAGAACCCGTGCTACGCACAGGCTTTTAATCTAATTGTTAATCGCGCGTATTGTTTTTGTGTATTGTCGAGTGGATTTGTATTTTTAGTTTAGTATGTTGTATGAAACGTTTTTAGTTTGTTGTTTAAAAATATAAAAATGGATGATATTGTTTTGGTTTTTTGGTCTTTATATTTTCTAAATGGGGTTGTCGTTATTAAATTATCATACGCTTGATGTAATTTCCTTTGATTGTTTTGGCCTATTACATAACCCAACAATAATTTTGCATTATATGATTTTTGCATGGTAATACGAAACACACTGGCTTTTTCTTATTTGTTATAGTGTAATTTGTGTTAATTATTTTTGTTATTAGGTTCGTAAGTTGTGATTGTATTACATCTGTTGTAAGTATGACATTAGTTGTTTGGTGATTTTTATATTTAATCTTTGTATAACATATTAGTATTTATTTATAAAGTTTATGATTAAAAACTAAAGTTACATTCATCTCATTTTATTGTACAAATAATTTTATTGAAAATTAACATTGAAGTCTAACTAATATTAATAAATTTTTTCAATAAACTCAATTCCAAATAGCTAACCAAATGAATATTAATTAACACACTATTAATAATTCCTAAAACCTTTTGGACTCCACTATTATGTCTTAAACTTAATTTTTTTAATTTACAAATGGGTTCGAGCAAAAATTATGTACTTTTCATTTTATATTCATTATTCAAGTTGCATGCTTACATATACTAATCACGCTAAAAAGTATCATTTAACCATTTAAATGTTGCTTTACATATATGCTCGTGCACATTTTCTTGAATCAATTCGCACATGTGAGCTACATCAATAGACAACACACATAAATTACTTGTATATGAAAATGCATTAACATAATACATATATCTATATATTGCATTAGGTTAAATCATCAATTATTCTTGCAACCTTTTGAACTCCATCTCAATCAATAACCAACTTTTAATTCTCTACTGATTACTAAATATCATGTGATCAATTCCGGCAAGCCTTGCACTTCCATCTCGATGTTGTATATACTTCACATTAAATGCACCGGTTTTGTTTTTCGATAAAAGTTTGAACTTTTGCTTATGTTTAAAACTCAACTTTTTTATTTGATATTATAATTTACAAATGGCTTTAAGTAAAAATTATGTATTTTTTTCCTTTCTATTCGTTACTCAATGTGATATTTTTAATATGTTGTATATTTCGCTATTATGGCAACTCATTTAATGGGCGTAAATATTGGTTTCTTACTAATGATTCTACATATAGAAAAAGAAAACACTTTGCGATGCGCGGACCTTCTTCTTTTCAATAATAATTCAATTGCACACAATAAATTCATTATAATATTTCTCAAAGAGCATGTGGAAAACTAGAAGGGGGGGGGGGGGGGTTGAATAGTTTTACGTCTTTTTAATTTTATAATGAAAACTTAGTTTAGTTTTAAAACTTTGTTTACTTTTAAAACTTTGATTCGATCTTATGTGAACTCAAATCTTGAACAATATGAACAACTATATCTAAGTATGAACAATAATAATAATGTAAGCTAAGTATGTGAAATCAACACATGTATAATATAAACAATTGTAGCTATATACGAGAGATAAGTAAGTAAACGTTTATTATGTAATCCTTAATTATATGTTGTATGAAAACTATACTTGATCGAAATGATCAATTATATGTATGTTATCTTTTTAGTTTTATTGTAAAGACTTTGTTTTGTGAGTGAAACTTTTGTTTGATCTTTAAGTGAAATCAACACTAGCACTATATGAGCAACTATATATATATATATATATATATATATATATATATATATATATATATATATATATATATATATATATATATATATATATATATATATATATATATATATATATATATACTTCTACGTCTACAAAAGTAATAACGATATAAGCAAGATAATAAGTAAGAAATGGAAAGATCAAACCGCGAGACAAAGCATTTATAGTGGTTCGGCTACAAGGACACCTTCCTTGCCCTACTCCACTCCCCGAGTCACCTACTCGAGAGTTTTCTTCACTATGTCAACAAGCTCCCTTATGGCGGAGAAAACCTTACACACCACAACTTAGTCACAACTTATTCACACCTTCTACACAACTTCTTCACACTTAGTCACTACTTAATCATAACACTACTTCTTTACACCTATCTATCTTCACAACTATCTACTTCACAACAATCTTCTTCACAACTATCTACTTCCTAACAATCTTCTTCACAACTATCTACTTCCCAACTTCTCTACTTCACAACTATCTACTACACAATCTCTCTATCTACACACCTTGCTAATCTATCTTCTATCAAGTATTCACAACTAGTTACACAAAGAAATAGATATAATGGATGATGCTCTAACAACTTGGATGTGGAGGTCACAACAAGTTGTAATACTTCTTCTCTTAATAGATTGAAGTATTCTTCTCTTGCACTTGAAAGGTTGAGGCTTGGATCACTTTGAAACAAAGATTAATGTAAATATGATCAAAGGATTTTAGAGAATAGAAATGAGATCTAGAACAGAAAGTTTTGGGGTGCAAAAGGTGAGAAAAATCTGTGAAATGAACCAATGTTTATAGGGGGAAAAATACTGTTTGGGAGCGTGGGCGGTCCCCTTAATAATTAAGGGGGCTGCCTAGTATAATTAAGAGGGCCGCCTAATAAAAGAATATTTTTTCTTCAGATTTTTTGTCTTTTTGTGGGGGAGGTTTTTCCTGAAGAATGTAGCTGTTTTTTGGGTAGAAATTTGAATTCAAAATATTTATTTTGAATAAAACATTTCTTATAAATACAAAAATGTTTTGTATAAGTTTAAAAATGTTTGTCCCACTTTAATAAAATGTAAGGTTTGTAAAAATAAAAATTCCTTTGATCATAAAATGCATTAGACACTTTGTTTATTCATACCTTAAGTGATATGGATGCTAAAGTGAATATTTACGACTAAATACTTGTTTACGTCATAATTTGTAGTTCAATGAGTTTACGTTTTGTGATTATCAAAACATAGAGATATCGATATATGTTAATAACGTTTTTAGTCATTATTTATATCAACAGAGCATTCGAAAGCAACTACTTACATAAACTAATCACGCTAAAAAGTAACATTTAACCATTTAAATATTGCTTTACATACATGCTCGTGTATATTTTCTTGAATCAATTCGCACATGTGAGCTACATCAATAGAAAACGCACATAAATTACTTGTATATGAAAATGCATTAACATAATACATATATCTATATATATGCTTATCTATAACAATCACCTAAATATGTATGAAACAAAGAAAATAGTTGGTATCCCAGTCTTTGGTTCCATTTATCTGAACATGCATTATCTCGTGTGAGTTTCATGGTACCTGCGTATGATAACTAAATTAAGAAAAAAAGAAGGCCGAGTTAATTACAAAGATCTAAAAGATGTGTGAATCATCTCCTAAATGTTGCAAAATAGAATTTACATACCGCTACCAACAATCAAAGATCTAAAAGATGTGTGAATCTGTACATACTAAATATGATTTTGGCCGGTTTATATAGGCATGAATTAGGTTATATCATTAATTATTCTTGCAACCTTTCGCAACCCTTGCACTTCATCTAACCGACTTTAATTCTATACTAAATTCCATGTGATCAATTCGGGCAACCCTTGCACTTCATCTCCTTTCATGATTGTATAGTTATTATGAGGCTGCATTGAATTTCGAGCATTAGCAATCTTGTACTATATGTAATGGGACTCCATCTTGAGTATCTTGATTACTCCATATTAAAATGAATTCGATACAAAAAATGAAGCCTAAGATTACCCCTTCCCACTAATTACGACACATTCTCACTTTCATGTCCCTACCAACATTCCAAAACTCATCTTTTCATGAATAACAACATCAAATTTTATCATATTTGCAAGACCAAAATTAAAACAAATAATTTGTGAACTTCAATTAATACCATATAGTAACCATTGGTAAAGAGACGCTCAAATCCCTATCAAAAAACATATATAGATTAAAATAAATTCACAAAATATTAATTTTGTCTAGTTATACTTTTCATCAATTCAACTTTGATTTTGTATTATTTCTAATGTCATGGGGTGGATACATTGCAACCTCTTAAACTGCTTAAGTAGAAGGAAAAAAAAAAATAAAAGCAAGATTCAAGCCACCATTAATATTCATCAAAGCTTTGTCACACTAATTATAAACCTTGTTTACATATGATTTTCATTTTCTTGCATGCCTAATTTTTTGACAGTTCTTTCATAAATGTGGAGATATTATCCACTCCGTCTCCATCTTCCACTTTGTTTTGTTATCAACATCTTGATATACCCCGTTAGCGTCACTAACCACTGATCAATACCTGCAAAAATAACATTAATAAACTACTAACCAACCCAAAATTTTAAAATAGGTTAGCAGATCTAACCCTCGGTTCCTTCTCAGGCAACAACACATCCATTTGTCTTCCATAAACTTCAAAGCTGGACTATCAACCGACTTCACATGCAAGAAAGTTAACCATTTGCTTACCTTTGCACGTATACCCCTTTACGTTAATCAAGTCAATATTTCTACATGAACCATTGAACGTAACATTAATATGCATAGTACACTTTCATTGGACGGAGAAATTTTACATTAACCAACTAAATTCAATTCCATAGGTGAGAAGCTACACCAAAAAGAACTTTATCACACTATAAATAAAAATATGGAAAAACTATTGACTAAAAAAAATGATCATGTCAATATCTATTTCAAAACTATTTATCTAATTAGCAAGCTTATTAATTGATAGATCTTGAGCCATAAAAACATATGGGGTACATACCAAGGTTACGGTTATTGATGTCAATGAGTTCAATGCCATCAATTGCTAGCATGCGATCCATTTCATTCTAATCATGTTCCTAGAAACAAAAAGTAGAGATCAAAAATAAATTGGTTAGTTGGTGCTGCACTGAATTTACACATAAACAATAATAAACTAACAACTAACATGTGATTCATACAAAATCATCAAACTACACACAAATTAAAGTTTCACACACACACACACACATCATTAACAAAGACCAAATGGTGTTATTTATAGTATTTAATGATGGTGGTTGAAGGGTTTGTACATTTATTTGAAGGCAAATGAAAGGAGCAAATGATTAAATGAAAATAAAGGCTAGTAACACTTCGTATGGTTTCAATCATTTACATTTGAAACACTAAATATACCTGATATGTACTTACCACTTAAGCATGAACATTAAATCAAGGTACTTATGCATGAAGCCTCCGCATAATGAAACTCTATTTTTTGTATTTAATTTCGAGCATTAGGTAACTTGTACTCTATGCAATCTTGACGCCTCCACATTAAATTAGAGGGCCTAATCTTATAGTATTATAGATAGATAGATTATTCTTGCAACCTTTCGCAACCCTTGCACTTCATCGAACCGACTTTAATTCTATACTAAATGCCATGTGATCAATTCGGGCAACCCTTGTGATGAGGCAAAAAATGAACCACTTTTAGGGGGTCATTTAAGCCCGGAATTGAATTTATTTGATCAAATATTGCCCTAAATCGTTCCTTTTGTGATTTTAGGTACTTTGGGAGTGAAATCTGGAAAAGGAAGCAATTCGAACGTTTTTGGAGAGTAAAAGTGAAGAAAACGCCAAAGACTTAATTTTCCAAGCTGGGAACAGTAGCTGACGGCGTCAAGAGCAACAATTTGACGGCGTCAAGAGTAATTTTCATGACGGCCCAGTACAGAAATGAAGACGTCACAAGGAAGAGCGTCAAGAGTAAAATACGTGACGGCCTGGAAAAACTTAATACATGACGGCGTCAGATGTAGATCAAGGCAGTCCGAGAATTCTTTTGGCGGCGAGATGACGGTGTCACCCATTTGGTCTTGACGCCGTCAGCCTCAATTTCCTATATATAGTTTTCTAATTTTCATTCATAAAAAAGGAACAAGTTTGGAGAAACCCTAAGGCCGAACCATATACGATTTTTACAGGTTTTTCAAGGGTTTTCAGCCCTTGAACCCTTACATGTGTAATTGAGATAAGTGTTCTTCTAATTCAATCAATATGTCTATGTGTTGGTTGTCTATATCTTGTGCTTGTCTTGATTCCACCATGCTAGGCTAGATTTATCTTGTGTTTGCTTAGATCTAATGAAACCTAGATGTTGATTATGTGTTGATTACTTGTTTATGGTTGTATTGGATGAATGATTTCGATGTTAGGCTTAAGAAAACTGGCAGATCTCCAAATGGTAACATGCTTGAACGTCTTAGGAAACATGAACAGATGTGCACTAGGTTTTATTGGTTGTATTTAATGCATGAGTAAATTCTAATGATCCCGTGTTAGGAGCTTCTTAGCCGGCTCGACATAGGAGTGAAGTAGGCACTCATAGGATTGGGGAATTAAGTGCGCCACCCCATGAATGGTATTAAGGAATACAATCCGTCATCCACGCAACTGTAACAAGTAATTAACGTGTAAAAGATATCTAGGGAGTAGTGAAATCTAAGTAAACACATTTTCTCCACTTATTGCTCACAACCTTAGTTTAATTTAGTTTTATTTTCATTTCTAGTATTTTATTTTGATTGTATCTTTAGTATTGGGTTAGTTGACTAGCAACTAATTCCGCCCAAATCCTTCAAACCCGAGATTTTTACTTGCTTTCTAAAAAATATAAAAAATACAAAAATAATCATCCTTCACCTCTAGAACTAGTATTTAAGTTTTCTAATCCTAGCGACACTATTCCTAGCTGAACGATTAATCCCCCGGTACTTGTCACTATACTATACTACAACGATCAGGTACACTGCCTGGTGGGGGTTGTAAGCTTCTCGAGATCCCTTGAGAGGTAAAGCCTGGTGCAATCCCCACGCATCAAGTTTTTGGCGCCGCAGCCAGGGGAATAGTTATTGTCTAGGTTAGAATCTCTTTTTATTAGGTCTACTTGCTAGATTCCTTTCTAGTAAGATTTTATTTTTATTTTTAGGTTTTCTTTAGTCTATCTTATTTCTTTGTGTTTTTGTTCGTAACTCTTCACCACCTGCCATCATGGCAACCGACGAATCCTCTAACCTTAGGATCACTAGGAGTCGTAGTTCCACTAGAAACCTTGTGTTGCCTTATGCAGAACCCGAAAGAGAAATGCGTAGATTAAGACAATCTCACTCAACTCCTGAACCATCTAGTGTTGCCATCGATTTTGATGCATCCCTTTCTGAAGAAAATTCAGAAAATCACGTTACAACCCCTAGCTCCCAACCCAACAACGAGATGAGTACCCCTATCCCTAAGCGCCTTAAGGACTACTCATCCCCAACCCCTCGTGGCTTCTCAAATGCCATTGTCTACCCAAACGAACACACCAATGAGGTCTTGCATGCAAACGATGTTTGGCTTGTCCAAAGTGTGTGTAAGTTTTGTGGATTAGATGAGGAAGATCCAATTCAACACATTAAAGACTTCTTGAAAATAGTGGACACCCTCCATACGGATGGGGCTACTAGAGACACGTCCCGATTGCGATTCTTTCCTTTCACCCTATATGAAAAAGCCCAAGAGTGGTATGATAAACTTCCTTCTGAATCTTGATGGTAAAAGTCAAAGTACTGCTGTTACTGAAGAATGCTTAAAGTACTTCGAAGGAAACAAGGACTTATGTGCAATATTAGCTAAGGATTAATGTGTAATATTGAACGAATATTCTAGAATTAGTTAGGGATAATGACTTGTCGTTCAAGGATTATATGTTGTAAACCGACTTAAGGTTATCTATATAAAGAGCCTTAAGGGGTATTAGTCGATACAAGTTTTATAAGTTTTAGAGTTGTTCAAAGTCAATAAATAGTTAGGGATTGTTAGTGAATCTGTGTAACAAAGCAGGTTCAAAGTTTGGTTAATATAAAAGTTCTTCTTAAGCTTTGTGTTAGTAGATTCCGCATACTTTACAAGGTTAAACAGTGTTTCAATATTAATAGTGTTAAGTTTACTTAATATTATTAAATCTTTACAAGCTACAAAAGTAGTTTGATCAGAGTACATCGATCCAACAAGTGGTATCAGAGCTTGTGTTGGAAACTCTGATTAAGAAGACAAACCTTTAAACCAATTTCACTACAAACCCTTCAAGATGTCGACAGAAGCTGCACCTGCTCCCTCAATCACTGCTGTTAGAATCCCTATTGTTAAGAAGGGAGAATATGACTTATGGGCCATGAAGATGAGGCAGTACATTACCATCACAGACCATGCACTGTGGGATGTGATTGTCAATGGTAACATGCAAATTGATGAACCAGTAGAGGTACCTGGACAACCAGCACCACCTAAACCTACTGTACCTGCTGCTACCAAAAGAAATCAAGACAAAGCTCTCAACATACTGCTTTCTGCTATTCCTGATGGTCACTTATTAAAGTTTCATGATGCCAAGGATGCCAAACAACTATGGGATGCAATAAAGAAGAAGTTTGGAGGTAATGATGCTTCCAAGAAGATGCATAGGAATTTGCTGAAGCAACAATTTGAAACTTTCACTGTTGGTGAAAGAGAAGGTCTTGATTCTGCTTATGAAAGATTCCAAAATCTTCTGAGTATGCTAGAACTATATGATGCTGAGGCATCAGTTGAAGATGTTAATTTGAAGTTCTTGAGAAGTTTGCCATCAGCATGGCATGTAGTTGCTACTATGATCAGAGGACAACCAGGGCTGGATACTATGGACTTTGATGATCTCTACAACAATCTGAAGGTGTATGAGCATGAGATGAATGGTACTACAGGTTCAAGCACACATCAAAAACCCCAAAACATTGCTTTTGTCTCTTCTGAAAACATAAGCAGTACTTCCAATAAAGGTACTGCTTATCCTGTTCAAAGTACTGTGACTGAAACACAGGCTCCATGTACAACTATGGTCACCACCAATTTATCACAATCAATTACCCCCACCTCAGATGAAGTTCTATGTTCATTCTTTGCTCAACAAGCATCTCTACCTGTCACCTATCAAGAAGATGTATTGCAAATAGATGATGATGCTTTGGAAGAAATTGATATTAGATGGAAGTTGCCATGCTCACTGCAAGGATCAAGAAGTATGTGAATAAGACAGGAAAAGGCATCAATTTCAGAGATAAACAGGGAATAACATTTGATAAGTCCAAGATTGAGTGCTTCAACTGTCTAAGGACTGGTCACTTTGCAAGGGAATGCAAATTTGCAAAGTTTCAAGCAAACAAGATGATTGAACCACCCAAGCCTGAAAGAAAAGAGATTCCAATTACTGAACCAACACCAAAAGCTTTGGTTGCTCAAGAGAATCTGTCAGAGATTGATTGGTCCAATGAGTTTGATGATGAACCTGTAACCTATTCAATGGTTGCATTGGAAGACTGGAGCACAACATTTGATGAAGAGCCTGGATATACTGCTTTGGAGTCAAGAGATGGTCTAGGAAGCTTTGATTGGAGCATGGAGTTTGAAGAAGCACCTGTTCAGCTTGCTATGGTAGCTGCTTCACCAAGTTCATCCACTAGCTCTGAGGTATGCTCTAAGTGCAATGATATGTATCAAAAGTTACTTAGTGAATATGTAGCTGAAAGAGATAAATTTCAAAAGGCTAGGGCTGAGATAACTGGTTATCAATTGACTTTAGAGTCAATGGAGGCCAAAATCATTACACATGAAAACAATGAAGTAGCATGGGCTGAAACATATAAACAATAGGATTACCTAGTTAAGTTAAGTGAATGGAAACTAGGATGTAAGGTGTCTGAACTAAAGAAAGTGACTGCTGAAAGGGATAAGTTGTTAGAAAAACTTGCTGTGTGGAATGAAGCAGGTGTGTCACATGTTCAATTTGTTGAAAAGCAAAGAACATCAAATATTAAAACAGGCCTAGGTTATGATAATGATAGCAATGAAGGCATTCCATTTAAGGGCAAGGAACTAAATCTTATAGTAGATACCTCCACTAGTGATGAAGAGTTCATAAGTCTAGACGAAAACACTTCTAGTGATGAGGAATACCCTAGTCCAACACCTCCTTTATTTAAGAAAGAAAAGGGATATAATGCAGTTCCTAATCCCCCAGGTAGCTTTCAACCACCTAGAAAAGATGTTGACTGTTATGGTGTAGATAATCTAGAGTTTAGGAAAAAGCTAAAAAGTCAATCTAACCCTGAAACTTTAGAAAAGTCTGTTGAAACACCTAAGGTTGATGAGAACAAGTTTTCAAAACAAGCAGTACCTTTAAACACTTTTCGAAGTACTGCTGATTACTCAGCAGTACCTCAAAGAAAATATTTTCAAAATAAAAATCTTATGGAAGGGGATTTGGGGATATTGGTCCAAAGGTCTGTTATGTATGTTATAGTCCTCATAATTTGATTAAAGACTGTGATTATCATTCAGAATACTTAAGTAAATATCCAAAGACCAGAACTGCACAACCATGTCATATGGAGAACAAGCCAGTTTGGAATTATACAAATAGGGTTAACCATAGTAATTTCTCAAAAGACTATAGGTACCCTCATCAGAAAAGGTCATACTCCAAACCCTCAGTACCTTCACAAAGTACTGATAGAAAGTTCCCTAACCAAGATGCTTCTAGCAAAAACTCAAGTGTAAGACCTAGGGGTTCAACTACTACAAACCTAGAAGGCATTACAACACAAGAAAAGATGATAGAACCAAGAACCCAACTCCTAAAATTACAACTAAATGGGTTAAGAAAGAAAGTACTGTTGGGGTAGAACCAGTACTTTCAGAGGTTAAGGGTGAAAAAGGGAAAATTGATCATGATAAACCAACAGTTTTGGAAACAAAAACCTTAATTCTTGATCATGTTTTCAAAGACAGTAGTGATTACATACTCAAAAATTTTAAGTATGTCACTCCACAAGGGAAACACAAGTCAGTAATGGCTTGGGTTCCTAAAAATAACTAACCTTTTTCATGTGAATGCAGGGCAACCCAGAGGAGGAGCTTAAAGATCATCTTATTGTAGATAGTGGTTGCTCTGGCAGAATGACAGGAGAAAAGGAGCTCTTGTCAGATTTTAAAGCTTATTTTGGAGGAAAAGTTGCATTTGGGAATGATCCTGATGGAGGAAGAATAACTGGCAAAGGAACTATCAAGGCAGGAAACATTGATTTTGAAGATGTTAGATATGTGAAGGAGCTCAAATTCAACCTTTTGTCAGTCTCTCAGATTTGTGATAAGAAGTACCCTGTGTTATTGTTTGACACAGAATGTCTTATACTTTCTCTTGATTTCAAGTTAGAAGATAGAAACTTGGTGATGCTGAGAGCACCAAGAACTAATGATGTGTACAGCATAGACTTAAAGAATGTAAACTCTGTTGATAGAGCAACATGTTTGATTGCAAGAGCAACTATGGAAGAAGCACATCAATGGCACAGAAGATTGGGGCATGTCAATTTCAAGAACATCAATAAGCTGGTCAGAGGTAATTTAGTTAGAGGTTTACCTTCTAAAACATTCAAGAATGATCACTCATGTCTTGCTTGTAAGAAGGGTAAACAATACAAGGCTTCTTGTAAGAAGATTGATGAGAAAACCATTAGAGAGCCTTTGGAATTGCTGCACATGGATCTGTTTGGACCTGTTTCAGTTGTTAGTCTGAACAAGAAGAAGTACTGCTTGGTTGTAATAGATGACTGTAGCAGATTTAGTTGGGTCTTTTTCTTTTGCTTTAAAGATGAAACTTTTGATGCTATTCATGATCTTATAATAGCACTTGAAAATCAGTTAAGACTCAAGGTTAGAGGCATTAGATGTGATAATGGGACTGAGTTCAAGAATCAGTTAATGGATGAATTTTGTGCCAAGAAAGGAATTAAAAGAGAGTTCAGTATTGCTAGAACTCCTCAGCAAAATGGAGTTGCAGAAAGAAAGAATAGAACTCTTATAGAAGCAGCAAGGATAATGCTTGCAGACTCTCAATTACCTGTTCCATTATGGGCTGAGGCTGTAAGTGCTGCTTGTTATGTGTTGAATAGAGTATCAGTGACTAAAACTCAAATGAAGACACCTTATGAGTTACTCATGGGAAAGAAGCCAAGCATCAAGTTTATGAAACCTTTTGGATGTCCCTTAACCATCTTAAACATTGATGATAATTTGGGCAAATTTGATGGAAAATCAGATGAAGGATATTTATTGGGATATTGTACCAATAGCAAAGGATTCAGAGTGTACAACAGGGCTACCAAAAAGGTTCAAGAATGTCTTCATGTTGATTTTCTGGAAGAACAAGAAAATTCTAAAGGTAAAGGTCCTGATTGGATGTTTGATCTTGATTTAATGTCTTCATCAATGAATTATGTACCTGTAAGGGAAGAAAATCAAGCTGCTCCCACTGAAGAAGAAGCACAATACATTGTTCATGATGTTAATTTAAGATCTGAAGATGAGCTAAATGATAATGCCAATGAAGAAAAGAAAAGTACTTCTGAGCCTCAAGGTACTGCTAAACCTAACAGTACTGTTGATCCTCAAAGTACTGTTCCACCACAAATCCCAGTATCTGATGAAGATCAAGCCATTCAAGATGAACTTTCTAGGATGCTTTTTCAAGAAACAATGGCTAAGTCTTATGAAGATGAACAAAGGAGAGCTTATGAAGCAGAAAAGAAGAAGACAAAAGGCACTGCCAATACGTTACCCCAAAGTACTGCTAATCCATTTGAAAGTACTTTTCAACCTTTAGATACTTCAAATTGGATAAATACTGATGCTGTTAATGATTCTAATATGCCTGACTTAGAAGATACTGATGATCCAAACAAGATTACTTTAGAAGACACTGATGATGAATTGGATCAAGAAGGCATTTTCTCAGATTCTAATGAAGATCCTGATATAACTAATTTGGAAGATAATCTTGAAGTCTCACCAACTCCTACTCTCAGAATTCACAAAACTCATCCTGTTACCAACATAATTGGACCCTCAGCTTTAGGGGTGCTTACAAGGACTAAGGCTAAGAATATGTCTCAACAACATACTTCTTTACTTAGTTTTATCTACAAGCAAAACAGGGTGAATCACAAAGATCAGAAGTTGTGTTTATTTGCTTGTTTTCTATCTCAGGAAGAGCCCAAGAATATCAAACAAGCATTAGCCAAGGAAAGTTGGGTGGAAGCTATGTAAGAAAAACTCCTACAGTTTAAGCTTCAAGAAGTTTGGGTACTATGTGATTTACCTGATGGAAAGAAACTGATTGGAACTAAATGGGTCTTCAGGGTAAAAAGAGATGAAAGAGGGAATGTTATCAAGAACAAGGCAAGGTTAGTGGCTCAAGGATATAGACAGGAAGAAGGAGTAGACTATGATGAAGTTTTTGCTCCTGTGGCAAGGCTTGAAGCCATCAGGCTTTTTTTGGCTTTTGCATCCTATATGGGATTTCCTGTATATCAAATGGATGTTAAAAGTGCTTTTCTATATGGCAAAATTACAGAAAAAGATTATGTCAAACAGCCTCCTGGTTTTGAAGATCCTGCACACCCAAACAAAGTCTACAAGGTAATCAAGGCTCTGTATGGCCTTCATCAAGCTCCAAGAGCATGGTATGAAAGACTTTCCAATTTTCTACTACAACATGGTTATAGGAGAGGAGCTATTGATAAGACTTTGTTTATCAAGAGAGATAAGAAGGATATAATGCTTGTCCAAGTGTATGTAGATGATATTATTTTTGGTGCTACTAAGCAATCTATGGTGAAGGAATTTGAAGATCTTATGCAGAAAGAGTTTCAGATGAGTTCAATGGGAGAATTAACATTCTTCTTGGGACTTCAAGTGCAACAGTCAAGCAGTGGAATATATATTTGTCAAGATAAGTATGTTGCAGATATTCTTAAGAGATTCAATTTCACAACTGTTAGGCCTACATCTACACCAGTGGATACTAACAAACCTTTGGGAAAAGATGAAGAAGGAAAAGATGTTGATGTCACACTATACAGGTTAATGATTGGATGTCTCATGTATATAACTGCATCAAGACCTGATATTACTTTTGCTGTATGTTTATGTGCAAGACATCAAGTTCATCCAAAGGTATCCAACTTGAATGCTGTCAAGAGAATTTTAAGGTATCTTAGGCAACAACCTAAGCTAGGCTTATGGTATCCTAGAGATTCACCTTTCCATCTCCAAGCTTTTTCAGACAGTGATTATGCTGGAGATAACTATGACAGAAGATCCACAACTGGAGGATGCCAGTACCTTGGAAGCAGATTAGTGTCATGGCAACGTAAGAAGCAAACAATTGCTGCAACTTCTTCCACAGAAGCAGAGTATGTAGCTGCTGCAAGTTTTTGTGCACAAGTACTTTGGCTGCAGAATCAGCTTTTGGATTATGGATTCAATTTCAAAAATACTCCTATCAACATTGATAATGATAATACTATCTGTATTATCAAGAATCCAGTGTATCATTCCAAGACCAAGCACATTCAGATTAGACATCACTTTATAAGAGATTGCTATGAACACAGGCTTATCAATGTGGTTAAAGTTCATACTGATGATAATGTAGCAGATCTACTCACAAAGGGTTTTGATGTTTCAAGATTTACCTTTTTAGTTGTGAGTATTGGCATGATTAATATGTAAGCTATTTTTTAGGGGAGGCATTAGTAGTTATTAGTTAGTCATTATTTGAGGGGAGGCTACATGTATCATTCAAAAGAAAAGGTTTTATTCATCATTCTGCAAGTTCTTACAACAACCATTCAGAAAGTTCATACATCATCATTGTTGTTACCAAGCTACTGACACAGACCCAGACAACACAAGACTAAACAAAGCAACATCTACCACAACCTACTACCAAGCTTCACACACCTACTCCATAGGCCTTTTTCCCTTGCCCTCATAGTTATGCTTTCCCTTTTGAGCAGTTTTTCTCTTGTCATCAAAAGAAGCCTACTTTCTTGGGCAAGCCAGGCCAAGAACTTGTTTGGGAGGTCTCTCTTTCCTTGGAGCAGGCCACTTCATGTTTTGTATTGCTGATTCCAGGGCTTGAGTCAACGCATGTGGAAGCTCATTAGCCAGAGATGAACCAGGGACATATTTTTTCTTCTTGGGCTTTTTGTTGGTAGTGCTGGCTGCATCAGTTATGGAAGAGTTTGCAACACTTACTGATGAGGAAGATTCATTGGGTCTCATCCATTGAACATGGGGAGGGAAGTAGTCCAACCATCCTGGATCTTCAAACTCAGAATCAGAGTAGTAGCTTATCTCTGAATCAGTGGAGCCCTCAGAGTCAGAGGAGATGTTGATAAAAGGAATATGAATCATTGTGTTTATTAGTTTTTTGTGTTCTGATAGTGAAGAAAAAGATGAAGGAAATTTGTTGTTGGTGAAGTTGCTTTTATTGGCAAAGTAAAGGTTAATGGTCATTGAATGAAGTGTATTGAAGTTCACTTACCATGGTGGTTTTGGGCATTAATTTGGGGAGATAGTCATTAATCAGGGTTGACTTTCAAAGATATTTTGGTCAAATAGTCAACATTCAAGATTTTTTTTTGGGAAAGTACTTTGGTCAACATACTGTGTGGGTTTATAACGGAAGGTACTGCTCCATATTTTATGGAACGTACTGCTTGGTGCTATTAAGGGTACGCTGACGTGTCAGATACTGTTCCAACCGTCAGATTTGCGGCTAACAAACTTTTGAAAGATATGGGGATAATCACTTCCAAAAATAATGGTAAACTCATTAATTAACCGTGATTTTTTGTATCTTATCCTTATATACTTCATATCTTTTCTTATTTATTCACCCTTATTCACCTTTCTTGTTACTTAAACTCATTCCTACTTTTCACCGATCATCACTTTTCTCTCTCTAAACCTAATCACCATGGCCAATCGACGAACCAACACCAAACATAACATGATAGCAAATCTTGAGAAAACCCAAGATAACCTTGACTTTCTTGGAATTATTGACTTTCTCACTGGAACCAACATCTGTTACTCAATCCTAGTCAACCCAGAGATTATTGGACCTTGGATACAAGCGTTTTGGGATACAGCAAGGTCACAGGTTGAAGATGGAGAGGATATTATTACTGCTACAGTTGCTGGGAGAGCTATTCGTGTCACAGAAGCAACAATCAGAGAGGCTCTGTTATTTGATGATGAAGGAGGCTCTGTTTTGTTTGGTAAACAAGAGATTTGGAACACACTCAGAGACATTGGGTATGAAGGACCTTTGAATAAGCTTACTTTTCAGAAAGCTATGGTTAGTCCTCATTGGAAATTTCTTATACATGTTTTGCTTCATTGTTTGAGTCCAAAGAGTACTGCTTGGGATCAGTTTAGCCATTCCATAGCTTATGCCTTTGTTAGTCTTATTACAAATCAACCTTTCAATTTCTCATACATGATCCTTGAAGGTATGCTTACTCATATTAAGGCTGGAAAACCTTTTCTAATGTATCCTAGATTTGTTCAATTACTTTTAGAGAATCCATTAGATGGGATACCAAAACCTCAGAATTATGTACCTACCATTAGGATGCCACCTAAAGTGTTCACTTTTATGTCTCATAAGGGAGTAAATTTTTCGGGTAGGAATACACCTCTCAATGCTTATATGTTAGAGGTAGCTCAATCTGTTAGGGATGAAGAAAACAATAGTGGTTCTGCACATTCTAATAATGATGATCAACCTGATTCTGCTGAGCATTCTGCCTCAGTACATACCCCTACACCATGATGAGTGCTCAAACACTCATCATTTTTGGTCAAATCTGAACTGCAAAACATACAAAAACACTCAGTAAAGCATCAAAATACTGAAAATATTTCAAAATTGTGTTTTATATGTTTTAGATGCAAAACGAGTAAAAACAGTTGAGAAACGTACAAAGTTTGCAAAATTGGCAGTTTCAGTCCCTCAACTTTCATAAAATTACAAAACTAGTCCCTGGATATTCAAAATATGGAAAATTATCACCAAAGGTCATTTTGAAATCATAAGTTGTCATATTTAGTCCTTTGGTGAAAAATTGGAAAGTTATGGAAATTTACAATTTAGTCCCTGGAGTTTCAGATTTTGGCAGATTTAGTCCCTGGTGGGATATTTTTGGATGAAAAATCATTTTTAGTCCTTGGAAATTCAAAATGTTCAATATTAGTCCTTGGATAAAAGTTTTTCACAAAATGGCAAGTTTAACCCCTATACTTTGAAAAATGTCATTTTTAGTCCCCTGGAAATTTTGAAAATTTGAAAAATGAAAAATTGGTTATTGAACTTTGGAATATTGGCAATTATAGTCCTTGTGATTAAATGTGGAAAGTTTCATTTTCAGTCCCTAAACTTTTGGTGAATTACACTTTGGTCCTTGTATGTTAACTACTTACCAAATTGAACCCTTTTGTAATAAAACTACCCACCCAACAACCCAATCCAATACCCAGGCCTGATCCAAATTAACACCACCAAGCCCAACTCACACAAACCGGCCCACCCCTAAAATAATAACACCCGGTCAAGGAAAGTCCACCCCAGGGCACTGTTCATCATCCCCCACCTCCCCATTTCACGCTTCCATGTCCCCCCCATCCAACCTCACCTTTATCACCAACTATCAATAACTCTTACACCAACCTCACCTTCCCCCTCCTACCCTCATTAATTACTTCACCAAACCTGCCCAATTGCCCCAAATCTGTTTTCCCGCCAAACGATTTTAAACGGCTAGGATCAACAAAAGCTAATCTAATGGTCCAGAGAGAAGTGGGAAGGAAAGTACAACACTCCAGGACTATAAAAGAAAGAAAAAGAAGGAAGATGAGAGCAGTTAGTGTAGCTTAGGCTTAGTATAATTTAGTTTTTATGTTTTAATTTAATTTCCAAATTCAGTTGTAACTTTTGCTTAAATTACTTGTATTCAGTATTATTAGTGTAATTGAAAACCATTTCACTTATTAATTTCAAGTTCTCAGTGCTTAAATTCCATTTTGCAATTTCAAAAAGTTTTTCTAAAATTACTATGTAACTGTTGAGAGTTGTTGTTTGTTGTTTGTTTGAATTTGTTTCAGCTCAACTTTAAGTTTTTAAAGTTTTCAGAAGGGTTGAAATGGTTTAAGTAATTGTAGAAAACTAGAAGGGGGTTGAATAGTTTACCGCTTTTTCAATTCTTATTTGCTTAAATAATCTTTGAGAACTTGACATTTGGTTAAAGATATAAACACAACTTAATATGTTTGATTCTTTGAAAAGACTTTACATGTAGATAACCATTCTAACTTAACTTGTTTTATACTTTGAAAAGCTTTACTTGTAATGATTCTAACTTTGCTTGTTTAGTTCTTTGAAAAGCTTTACTTATGTTGTCAACAATTCTAACTAAACAACAACATATAATAAGCAAAGATAGAGAAAGAAACAATCAAACCACAACACGATAGTTTATCGTGGTTCGGCTACAAGGACTCTTTTTCCTTGCCCTACATCCACGCCCCGAGTTTCCAACTCGAGAGTTATAAACACTAATCAACAAGCTCCTTTCACCGGCGGAGAAAACCTTTACAACGTCGCTTACACATTTACCGACACTAAGCTAGATGTCGAGTTCTTTTACAAGGGTACAACCACTCCCATTCGTCGCTTACACATTTACCGACACTAAGCTAGATGTCGAGTTCTTTTACATGGGTTCAACCACTCCCGTACGTCGCTTACACTTTTACCGACACAAAGCTAGATGTCGAGTTCTTTTACATGGGTTCAACCACTCCCGTACGTCGCTTACACTTTTACCGACACAAAGCTAGATGTCGAGTTCTTTACCAAGGGTACAACCACTCCCGTTACACTATGTATTTTTAGGCCTAAAATACTAACCACTTACATCTATATACATGACACACATGAAGTATAAACTATCAAGGCTTATACATGACCAAGCTACCAAGACTTGCAACTTTAGAGTCGAAGCTTGTAACTTCTTGAATGATCTTGTGAAGTCCCTTGCTACATAAGAGAATCACAAATCAAAAGGTTACTGAGTTAGTTGAGAGAGTATGTGAATGTATGTCCTAAAGGGTTACACAAAACAAACAAATGGTTTGGTATTTATAGCAAACCAAACTGCAAGCTTGGCGGATCAGGCGGAACCCTCAGATGGGTTCCGCCCGTGTACCCCCAGGTTACCGCCGGGTCTGCAGTAGGTTTATGCAATAACTTCCCAAACCAAACAATGTCTTGTCTCATAACTTCTAGCAACCAAACAATGTCACATCACATTACACAAGTCAAACACCAAACTTGCAAGTCACTACAAAGTTAGTCAAACACATAAATGCATATTGACAAAACTTGCCATAAGTGTGATGTGACAATTCTATTTAAAGAAATAAATATGATATGACAAGACACTTTCTAATTTAAGAAGTAAAACCAATGTTTAGTTTAAAAGAGAATGTAAACATTAGTTAAACAAGACTTAAACACTCAAAGTGATAATTTACTTTTAGTTAAAGTTCATACTTTGTTATTAACAAAACTTAGCAAAGATCGTAAAATATAAATAATGTTTTTAGGCGATATTTGTATTAACAATCTCCCCCTTTTTGTTGATGACAAAACATAAACTTTATTTAAAAGTAAGTCATAAGATTTAGTGTTAAGTCTTATAAAGTTAGTGATGAAACTTGTTTTTGCAAAGAGTTAGCTACGCAGAAGTTTAAAATAATAGAGCAAGTTTCATATAAATTCTCCCCCTTTTTGTCGAAACAAAAAGAAGAGTAGCGAAGCGGAATTATAGGCATGCTCCCCCTTGGTTGATACTCCCCCTAAATAGAGTGCCAAGAGAGGAGACATGGATTTTGAACCTACAAAAGAAAAGTTAGTTTCCGCACAAGATAAGTCATGAAAGCATTTCATGTTTAAAAACACAACTTAGAGTTGTGAAGCGGAATAATGCAATGCTCATGCTCCCCCTTGAATATTACTCCCCTAAATGGAGTTTCAAGGAAGGAAAACATGGATAATGAACCTACAAAAAGAGAGGTTAGTTTCTAAAACACAAGATTTATGTATGGTACCATATAAAGGTGTAGTTCACATATCATACCTAAAATGGTCAACAAACAAAGAAAACCTTGTAGTGTAGTGAACTTCATTTCATGTAAAATTTAGACTTCTTAAAAAGTCAAAGACAAGAAATTTTGGTTACACTATCCTACCTCTAGAAATAAAGAAAAAGCTACAAATAAGCTACGACCATAAAAAGCTATAAGGAAATCATCATTTTCCTTTGTGAGAAACATTTTCCAAAAACAAGGCTAAGGTTGTTTAAGGAAGAAAATGTGGGTTGTGGTTGTAGCGGGCTTTAGTTTGAAGGTTGAGAGGGTGACACGGGTTTTGGTTTGTTGGTTTAAATGGGAAACATTTTCCAAAAGAAACGGTTTTGTTTCATTTTGGAGACTCTAAACTTGAGGTGGTGTTGGTACTCTAAACTTGGTTTGTTGGTTTTAATGAGCAACATTTTCCAAAAGAAACGGTTTTGTTTCATTTTGGAGACTCTAAACTTGAGACGTTCCACAATGTGGTTTAGGATAAACCTCATTTTATTGGATAGGGTGAAACAACAATGGTTTTGGGTGATGATACTCTTGTTGTGGTGGTTGGTTGTGGTCGAAAGACTCATTTTGGTTAAGCAATGACCTTGGTTATTCATTTGTGAAAGGTGGTGGTTGTTGTTGGTCTTGGTGGAAGATCATTGAGATGCTTTTATTTTCTTATACGAAGAAAATAGAGATTCAAAGTGTTGGGAAGGTTCTTGAGGTGGTGGTAGTTATTGTTGTTGTGGTGGTTGTTGTTTGAACAAAATGGTGTAGGCTTGGTTATTTGTAAATGGTTACCATGAAGGTTTTTGTGAATGGGGTGAAACACAAATGATTGTAGATGTGTATGACCTTGATCATTTGGAAAAATTGAGGATTTAGCATAAAGGTAGGCCAAACTCTCAAGCAATGATGGTGGATGAGGTGCATCATCCAATGACTCGTTTGGTTGAAATATTGGTTGTTGATGGGTTTCCATTTGGGCAATGGTGTTAAAAGGTGACAATGATGGAGGGCTTGATGGTTTAGGTGATAGGTTTTCAAAAGTTTCCAATAGTGGATGTGGTGATGTTGGTGGTGTATGGAAAAGTTCCATTGGTGTAAGTGTTGAAGTAGCAAGATTAAGCAAATCTTGAATAGTGATCACATTGGTATTGAAATGTGTTGAGGATGGTGTTGAGGTAGTGAGGTTAAGGAAATCTTGGATAGGTGAAGAAATATTAAGCAAAGCATCACTTGAAGATGATGAGCTTGACTTAACGGTTTTGTTGAAGCAACAAGGTTTGACACTAATCCTAGTGGCTTTTGAGAAGGATTTTGATGGTTATGGTGTGATTTGAATTGTTGCAAAACTTTCAAATTTATAAGGTGTGGCCCAGTCTGGCTAATTCATGGAATCGATCTGTATAGGCTGCATGACCAGCCCCTATCATAGAGAGATGATAGAGTTCATCCTCCAGCTTTTGCATCTCGTTGTCCGGGCAGTATTCCTCCTTCAGTAATGCCTTAAAATCATCCCATGTCATACCTACAGCTGCCGCTCTACCCCTAGCTTGAATCTGCGTATTCCACCATGTCAATGCCTTTCCTGATAGTAAGCACATGGAATACTTCACCATTTGATGTGCTGCACAGTTACTAATGTCGATCACCGACTCCATCTTTTCAACCCATCGAGTATACACCAGCGCGCCTCCTACACCATCGAAATCAATTGGCTTGCACGACGTAAATTCCTTATACGTACATCCAGTCCTAATGTTGTTGTTGCCATTACCATTCTGGCCTATACCATTTGTGTTGTTAATTCCGCTTTCGTGGTTTGCCAAATTATTCATATGATCACCAACTTGAGTGACAATAGTGGGGAGAAAGTTTTCAAGTTGTCGAGCGATGATGGCTTCAAAATCAGTATTTCCACCGTCGTTATTATCATTGTTTTCAACGCCGTGACCACCTCCTCTACCTCCACGTCCACCAGTTCTTCCACCATCGTTACTTGGGTTACTAGTGTCATGAGCAGCTCCTCTACCTCCTCTACCTCCACGTCCACCAGTCCTTCCACCCCTTGGTGTTGCGCCTCCTCGACCAGAGCTACGAGTCACTCTCTTTGGTGCCATGATTTCCTGAGAGGAAGGACATTTAGTGAACGTCAGAGATGAGGGAAAACTGTTGATTATCCAAAGTCTACACTTCACATCCTCGTATATAATACCGTGCTACCAGTTGTTTCCTAAGTTGTGCCAACACCGATCTACATCTGCATAGTCATATGTCCACGTGTGTCGTGAAGCACTTATAATTATGTTGGCCACCACAATTATAAATGTTCCCTTTCACAAGTGTACATATCACCAGGCACACATATCTCAGTGGTAGACGTTGCTTAAATGGGCATCTAGGGAATGTCACGCTTAGTACGAAGGAACAAAAGATTCTCCCTTAAGTGTTAAAGTCACTGGGAAGTCTAGTTTCTAACGGTTTCTACAAAGTATCTAATAGCGTGGGTGCAAAAATAAATAAATTACCAGCAAGCGTAAGTGTATGTAAAGTGCAAGGCGATAGGGAGGAGAGTCTACATGTATGTAGTTATAGTCTAGACTCTAAAACAACCTAGTTCTCTATAACCAAGGCTCTGGTACCAATCTGTAACACCCCCAAAATACCGCAGCGGAAGACTGTGTCATTAGGATGCTACTTCAGGGCACAAAGTACAAGATATAGAAAACGAACTCTAAATGAGACGTTTTTGAAAAGTTACCATTCGAATAGATAAAAGTCATAGTTTACAAAACAAAGATCCCAAAGTAGAATAATACATAAGTTTTTAAAGTGTATTGAATGGTAAACGATAAAAGTGAAAGTCTCCAAAAGCATGCCCTAAGACTCTCAGCTCCATACACCTGCTATCGCCTTTCTAACCTGAGATAAACATGCTTAAAAGTGTCAACACAAAGGTTGGTGAGTTCATAGAGTTTGTCTTAATACAGTTGAAAAAGTCTCAAAAGAATGTTCACACATCAAAGGCATCGTAAATCCACTCAGTTACAAGTCCCGTCATAAGAGACTTGTAACCTGTGTGTTCACAACCCACTGCTACAAAATAATATGATTAAGATATGTATAAGTTCATAACAACAGTTAAGCAATTAGTAGTGAGTCTACACTTCATCTCCGAAGACCTCACTTAAGTATGTATATCTCCATGGTTGTGCCCAGAAACTTAATCTGGGGCCATTGGAAGTATAAATGTCTCCATGGTTGTGCCCAGAACTAAATCTGGGGCCATTGGAAGTATGTATGTATGTATCCATCACAGTTTAGTATAACACAGTTAAGTATAACACAATCACGTATGTATGACATCAAGTATAATGTAATCAAGTATAATGTTATCAAGTATAATGTTTCCCAAGTATAAATGTTATGTGAATCTGTACAAGTAAGCAAGTAGTAGCATGTATCTCCCCCAAAGAGTTGATAGAACAATTTAAAAGAGTAGGGGCTATGACTCACCTTAAGTGATGATACTTGAAATGAAATGAAGTGAACAACAATGCACGGTTAGCTGCCGCAACCTAAAATGAATGATGAATGATCTCATTTAGATCACCAAATGATGTTATGAATGTCCATGCTCATGTTCCTATACCACTCTTAACTTGAAAAATACTTGTTATAGTCATATGAAAATATATTCCATACTTGTGAAAAATAAGTCTTAACTAGACTTGTGTAAACTTGTCGTAATATACATGTATAGAAAGTTTGTGTTGTATACTTCGTCTTGAAAACCTTGAAGTAACATCTACTGGTCGTGAAAATAAGCTCATAAGCATAAGTACTTCGTTAGTTATAAATTTCGGCAATTTAGTAGTATTTCTAGAAAATCTAGAATTTAGTACGTAGAAATAGTGTCATTATTATTTCTATTAAAAGCTGCCAATTATAGTGAGATTTTTGCCGATATTGAAACGTGAATATCTTTGTCGTTATAAGTCCGTTTTACTTGTTCTTTATATCCACGGTTACGTCTTAGTATATAGTAATATATTTTGGAAAGCTCGGCTCCTCCGGGTTAAGTCTAAAGCCTCTTTTTGACCGACGAAAAACGTCCAACAGCAACTAATTTCCAGAAAATACTTTTCGTCAACAATCTTGCAAAAATCATAACTTCTTCGTTATTAACTCTTTTTAATCCGTTCTTTCGCCTACGGATTCGTTTTTGAAAGTATTTTCTAAAAATTTTGCCAAAGTTTCCTTGGTGTTTACTGATTTTCCAGATTTTCACAAAATGGGACAGCATGTCAAAAATATGTTCCAAATCAAGTTTTCAAGGTTTATAACTAATTTCTACCATCACCAAACCTCTTGTAATCACCACATAGCTAATCTAATCCTACCATACACCTTCTTAGGGTGCCATGGACTCCTAACCAAGTTATTATAGCAAGGGGATTCATAAATAAAAAGTTAGGGTTTGTATGTTTCATTTTAGACAAAATAAATGGTGGTATAGCTAGTTGTACATGGTTTTTAGCATGGAAATCATGAAATACAAGTAAATATAAGATGTTTCATGTAAAAATAAAGTGGATAACTTACTTGATAAAATGAGATGATTATATGATGATTATGCTTGATGTTCTTGTGTTTTTGTTGCTTGATTCTTGATTAGGCATGTAAAAGGAACAAGTTTAGTGTTTTAACTTATGAAAAATGATCACTTGATCTTGGTGTGAATTTTGGGTCGTGGGTTTGCAAGAGGAAAGGAAGAGATGAGCAAATTTTTGATCTTTCTTAAAAGTATGGATTATGATTTTGGTTATTTGGTAAAGTTATGTTTATAAGTGTTTATTAGTTAAATAAAGGTAATCAATGCACAAGGTTAAAAGGGGTGTCTCATGGCCGGTTTTTCAAGGGTGAAGGGGGGGGGGGGGGGGGTAGGGTGCTTTTGATTTAATTAGAAAACCTTGCATGAATTTTGTGCTATTTTGTGTTTTTAGTTACAATCGGGTACCGGTTTTATTAGAAATAAATGTTCACGAAGTTTACCGGGATGAAATAAAGTCATAATAATGTTGAAAATATGTTAAAAATATGTTGGGTACATTTACTGAGTGATCGGGTGATTATTGTTTAGTTTTCACAAAAACCGTCGTTATATTCATACGCGTACGTTATAAATAAAATAAATTTCCAAAATACTGGGTAACTGAATGTTATAAGTTTTATGATGTTAAAATGGATATAAAAATATGTCGGGACCATCGTGGGAATATTTAGATATATTCGTCATGTATAAACCGGGTGTTAACGTTTACTATAAATACTTATACGTAAAAACGTTAAATGTACTGAATATAGAAATTTGAAAATCCTGAGAGTGGTATAACATGAAAATGTTGTTATGATGATATGTAGACTATCCCCAGTCCGTATGCAGTGTCCTTAGCACTAATGAAATGAATTCGCACCTAAACCAATCCGGTTACGCGAATTTGAATACCCGTAAACTAAATTTACGATGAAATGAGTAATGCAAGTGAATGATGAAAACTTTTCCGGAAATGAATAGTGTGTTAGTGAATAGTAAATTTCCCAAAAAGTTTCTCAGAATATCAAATTGACCTCGAAAATGATGAATAGTAAAACGATGAATAGTGTTTTGATGAATAGTGATTTATGAATAGTGTTTTACCAAAGTTCGGGAAATGACCTAAAATGACCTGAAATGATGAGTTGTGACAGTCTTCCCCTCTAAAAGGAACTTCGTCCCGAAGTTCAGTTAATGTTAATCAGTTAAATGTGTGTTTAAGAAAATGTGTCAAAGCTTATGTATGTGGGTTTCCTATCCAACTAGGTATGTTCTCGTGGTCAGACTTGATGAGGCAAACCTTCCCAATCCCGAGCATAGTCCTCAAAAGACCTCCTTTAGGTTAATCATTTAGGTAACCGATTTTCACTTAAGCCCACAACCCAATCAAACAAGAACAGTCATGAGATTAAGCTAAATCGGTTTGAGTGATGACTTTAACTTTTAGCTTGATTTTCGCAACCCAATCAAACAAGAACAGTCACTAGAACCAAGCTAAAAATCAAGGTCTAGATTCAACATCCTTGAAAAAAGATCTTTTGAAAGATTGGCTCGACTTTGGAATTGCTTACACTAATCAAATTTCTAATGTTAGTATGACTAAGGTTAATGCTGCTAAGTCTCAGATTAGTCAATGTTGTGTATAGGTCCTATATTAAGACTTAAGTGCTACAAAAATACGCTAGTTGTTCAAGAGAATGTACCCGTTGTGCTATCGCGGACATGTTGGGTGATAGGATTTCCTAGGAAGTAAGCTCTGCCAAGTGCGGATGGAATCTCATTGGCCTCATCTCGTGGCCCTTCAATTGCTGCTGCTAAGTTTGGACGATTGCCCCCTTGGTTAAGACTCCTTTTCAACTTAGGACAGTTGTTCCGAAAGTGATCCGGGCTGTTACACTCATAGCATGTCTTTTGGTTCACTGGTTCTCTACACTGGTTTGCATAATGACCAGACTGTCTGCAATTAGCACACATACGGCAGGGCACAGTCTTTTGGTGATGAAAGTTACATTTCGTACATTTAGGATGCTGGCCTAAATACTCTCTCTGACCCGAATTAGTCGCCGCAAAGGTCCTTGCCCTTTTGTTGTCAGTCTGCTTGTTCGACTCGCTTGTTCCCTTCCTTTTATCACTGTCCCTCAAGCTTCCATTTCTAACCATCTCATCTGTCAGAGTCCCTGCTCTCAATATTGCACTCTGAATTGTAGAAGGCTCAGTTGTTTTCACAATCCCACGAATTTCTGGGACAAGGCCATATATGTACCTCTCGATCCTCTTGGACTCAGGGGTAACTAGGTGTGGAACCAGTCTGGCTAATTCATGGAATCGATCTGTATAGGCTGCATGACCAGCCCCTATCATAGAGAGATGATAGAGTTCATCCTCCAGCTTTTGCATCTCGTTGTCCGGGCAGTATTCCTCCTTCAGTAATGCCTTAAAATCATCCCATGTCATACCTACAGCTGCCGCTCTACCCCTAGCTTGAATCTGCGTATTCCACCATGTCAATGCCTTTCCTGATAGTAAGCACATGGAATACTTCACCATTTGATGTGCTGCACAGTTACTAATGTCGATCACCGACTCCATCTTTTCAACCCATCGAGTATACACCAGCGCGCCTCCTACACCATCGAAATCAATTGGCTTGCACGACGTAAATTCCTTATACGTACATCCAGTCCTAATGTTGTTGTTGCCATTACCATTCTGGCCTATACCATTTGTGTTGTTAATTCCGCTTTCGTGGTTTGCCAAATTATTCATATGATCACCAACTTGAGTGACAATAGTGGGGAGAAAGTTTTCAAGTTGTCGAGCGATGATGGCTTCAAAATCAGTATTTCCACCGTCGTTATTATCATTGTTTTCAACGCCGTGACCACCTCCTCTACCTCCACGTCCACCAGTTCTTCCACCATCGTTACTTGGGTTACTAGTGTCATGAGCAGCTCCTCTACCTCCTCTACCTCCACGTCCACCAGTCCTTCCACCCCTTGGTGTTGCGCCTCCTCGACCAGAGCTACGAGTCACTCTCTTTGGTGCCATGATTTCCTGAGAGGAAGGACATTTAGTGAACGTCAGAGATGAGGGAAAACTGTTGATTATCCAAAGTCTACACTTCACATCCTCGTATATAATACCGTGCTACCAGTTGTTTCCTAAGTTGTGCCAACACCGATCTACATCTGCATAGTCATATGTCCACGTGTGTCGTGAAGCACTTATAATTATGTTGGCCACCACAATTATAAATGTTCCCTTTCACAAGTGTACATATCACCAGGCACACATATCTCAGTGGTAGACGTTGCTTAAATGGGCATCTAGGGAATGTCACGCTTAGTACGAAGGAACAAAAGATTCTCCCTTAAGTGTTAAAGTCACTGGGAAGTCTAGTTTCTAACGGTTTCTACAAAGTATCTAATAGCGTGGGTGCAAAAATAAATAAATTACCAGCAAGCGTAAGTGTATGTAAAGTGCAAGGCGATAGGGAGGAGAGTCTACATGTATGTAGTTATAGTCTAGACTCTAAAACAACCTAGTTCTCTATAACCAAGGCTCTGGTACCAATCTGTAACACCCCCAAAATACCGCAGCGGAAGACTGTGTCATTAGGATGCTACTTCAGGGCACAAAGTACAAGATATAGAAAACGAACTCTAAATGAGACGTTTTTGAAAAGTTACCATTCGAATAGATAAAAGTCATAGTTTACAAAACAAAGATCCCAAAGTAGAATAATACATAAGTTTTTAAAGTGTATCGAATGGTAAACGATAAAAGTGAAAGTCTCCAAAAGCATGCCCTAAGACTCTCAGCTCCATACACCTGCTATCGCCTTTCTAACCTGAGATAAACATGCTTAAAAGTGTCAACACAAAGGTTGGTGAGTTCATAGAGTTTGTCTTAATACAGTTGAAAAAGTCTCAAAAGAATGTTCACACATCAAAGGCATCGTAAATCCACTCAGTTACAAGTCCCGTCATAAGAGACTTGTAACCTGTGTGTTCACAACCCACTGCTACAAAATAATATGATTAAGATATGTATAAGTTCATAACAACAGTTAAGCAATTAGTAGTGAGTCTACACTTCATCTCCGAAGACCTCACTTAAGTATGTATATCTCCATGGTTGTGCCCAGAAACTTAATCTGGGGCCATTGGAAGTATAAATGTCTCCATGGTTGTGCCCAGAACTAAATCTGGGGCCATTGGAAGTATGTATGTATGTATCCATCACAGTTTAGTATAACACAGTTAAGTATAACACAATCACGTATGTATGACATCAAGTATAATGTAATCAAGTATAATGTTATCAAGTATAATGTTTCCCAAGTATAAATGTTATGTGAATCTGTACAAGTAAGCAAGTAGTAGCATGTATCTCCCCCAAAGAGTTGATAGAACAATTTAAAAGAGTAGGGGCTATGACTCACCTTAAGTGATGATACTTGAAATGAAATGAAGTGAACAACAATGCACGGTTAGCTGCCGCAACCTAAAATGAATGATGAATGATCTCATTTAGATCACCAAATGATGTTATGAATGTCCATGCTCATGTTCCTATACCACTCTTAACTTGAAAAATACTTGTTATAGTCATATGAAAATATATTCCATACTTGTGAAAAATAAGTCTTAACTAGACTTGTGTAAACTTGTCGTAATATACATGTATAGAAAGTTTGTGTTGTATACTTCGTCTTGAAAACCTTGAAGTAACATCTACTGGTCGTGAAAATAAGCTCATAAGCATAAGTACTTCGTTAGTTATAAATTTCGGCAATTTAGTAGTATTTCTAGAAAATCTAGAATTTAGTACGTAGAAATAGTGTCATTATTATTTCTATTAAAAGCTGCCAATTATAGTGAGATTTTTGCCGATATTGAAACGTGAATATCTTTGTCGTTATAAGTCCGTTTTACTTGTTCTTTATATCCACGGTTACGTCTTAGTATATAGTAATATATTTTGGAAAGCTCGGCTCCTCCGGGTTAAGTCTAAAGCCTCTTTTTGACCGACGAAAAACGTCCAACAGCAACTAATTTCCAGAAAATACTTTTCGTCAACAATCTTGCAAAAATCATAACTTCTTCGTTATTAACTCTTTTTAATCCGTTCTTTCGCCTACGGATTCGTTTTTGAAAGTATTTTCTAAAAATTTTGCCAAAGTTTCCTTGGTGTTTACTGATTTTCCAGATTTTCACAAAATGGGACAGCATGTCAAAAATATGTTCCAAATCAAGTTTTCAAGGTTTATAACTAATTTCTACCATCACCAAACCTCTTGTAATCACCACATAGCTAATCTAATCCTACCATACACCTTCTTAGGGTGCCATGGACTCCTAACCAAGTTATTATAGCAAGGGGATTCATAAATAAAAAGTTAGGGTTTGTATGTTTCATTTTAGACAAAATAAATGGTGGTATAGCTAGTTGTACATGGTTTTTAGCATGGAAATCATGAAATACAAGTAAATATAAGATGTTTCATGTAAAAATAAAGTGGATAACTTACTTGATAAAATGAGATGATTATATGATGATTATGCTTGATGTTCTTGTGTTTTTGTTGCTTGATTCTTGATTAGGCATGTAAAAGGAACAAGTTTAGTGTTTTAACTTATGAAAAATGATCACTTGATCTTGGTGTGAATTTTGGGTCGTGGGTTTGCAAGAGGAAAGGAAGAGATGAGCAAATTTTTGATCTTTCTTAAAAGTATGGATTATGATTTTGGTTATTTGGTAAAGTTATGTTTATAAGTGTTTATTAGTTAAATAAAGGTAATCAATGCACAAGGTTAAAAGGGGTGTCTCATGGCCGGTTTTTCAAGGGTGAAGGGGGGGGGGGGGGGTTGGGGGTAGGGTGCTTTTGATTTAATTAGAAAACCTTGCATGAATTTTGTGCTATTTTGTGTTTTTAGTTACAATCGGGTACCGGTTTTATTAGAAATAAATGTTCACGAAGTTTACCGGGATGAAATAAAGTCATAATAATGTTGAAAATATGTTAAAAATATGTTGGGTACATTTACTGAGTGATCGGGTGATTATTGTTTAGTTTTCACGAAAACCGTCGTTATATTCATACGCGTACGTTATAAATAAAATAAATTTCCAAAATACTGGGTAACTGAATGTTATAAGTTTTATGATGTTAAAATGGATATAAAAATATGTCGGGACCATCGTGGGAATATTTAGATATATTCGTCATGTATAAACCGGGTGTTAACGTTTACTATAAATACTTATACATAAAAACGTTAAATGTACTGAATATAGAAATTTGAAAATCCTGAGAGTGGTATAACATGAAAATGTTGTTATGATGATATGTAGACTATCCCCAGTCCGTATGCAGTGTCCTTAGCACTAATGAAATGAATTCGCACCTAAACCAATCCGGTTACGCGAATTTGAATACCCGTAAACTAAATTTACGATGAAATGAGTAATGCAAGTGAATGATGAAAACTTTTCCGGAAATGAATAGTGTTTAGTGAATAGTAAATTTCCCAAAAAGTTTCTCAGAATATCAAATTGACCTCGAAAATGATGAATAGTAAAACGATGAATAGTGTTTTGATGAATAGTGATTTATGAATAGTGTTTTACCAAAGTTCGGGAAATGACCTAAAATGACCTGAAATGATGAGTTGTGACATAATGAGAGTATGGATATGACAATTGCCCTTTGTTTCAAAGAGCGACACAAAGGTGAACATAGGTTTATGTATCATGAAAGGTGATTTAATCTTAATAGGTTAGGTTATAGTGGGGATGACACACTTGTTTGGTTACATTGTGGAATCTTCTTGTAAAGATGACTAGGTGGAGTTATTGGTGAAGATGATATTGACTCTTGGTTTCTTTGAGGGCATGGAAATGGTGGATGACTCGATATTGATAGGACAAAGGATAACTCGATATTGAAATGGTGGATGACTCGATATTGATAGGATAAATGATAACTTGGTTTCTCATTTCACATTGGTTGTTTGAGGTTTGAGTGATGAAAGGTTATGAGGAAGATGCTTGAGGTTTTGTTTATTTTGTGAATCTTATGGGTTGATGGTAAGTTGGAGTTGTGAGTAAAGAGGTGTTTGGTTTTGAACTTAAATAAAACATTTTGTGGCTTTGGCGGACCAGTCGGAACCAAAAAGTGGGTTCCGCTCGTATGGTCTGAGGGTACCGTGGGATCTGCAGGGAAAACTCAAAAGGAATTGTCTTGATTTTTGTGGTTTTATCCTAATGTTCAAAAACTAAGGTTTTAGGTCTTATGAGTCTTTGACCAAGCCTAGGAATTATGAATGCTTCACATTCAAGAGATTTTGTGAACGCGTTGATGGAATAGTTGACATAGAAGACTTTCTTAGTTAAGACGTTCCTCAATGAACAATCTTACCAAGGCGATGATGAGGGATCACAATATGTCGACTAAGAACATAATGGATTGAATTGTTGCCGAAGTCGATGCTTCCAATGTTGATGAGATAAATTCCGTTGTTGACACGAGTTTGCTTGGAGCTTGTTGATTGTGCTTCTCCATCCGATACTAATTAGAGAATCTTACGCGTTTTGGAGAATCATTGGGTAAGTAAGTATAAAAGTGCAAGTACCACTTGTGCTTTTCTTATCAACTTATTACCGACATAATTCCATTTGGCATACACTATGGTTTCTATTCCCGTTCTTTTGGGAGACCATAATCCTAGTTGTGTAGTACCTTATGTTGTATCCAAATAGGCTCAACTAAAGAGTTGTTTTAGGATCTTCTTTAACACGAGCACATAGACGAAAGCTAAGCATAATGTTGAATCTAAATGTTATGAGAACAAGTAGTCTTCCAAACATTTCTCTATGTTTAGTTTTTACCTACGGATTTACTAATCTCATTCTTGATAATTCATCAATAACTTAACTATTGAGAACAAGAGAGCAACTAGGAATGTCTTTAAGTTAAAATCCCTTACTTTTGTGGCTTGCTTTTATTATCAAAAAGTCTTTCAAATATTGAGACAATACTCACTTGATTACTTTGAAATATCAATTTTGTTTCACTAGTTGTTTTATTCTAAATTCCAAAAAATTGTTTTTGTTGAATTTGTTTAGACACAACTATGACCTATAAATCAAGTTTTATGACTTATGTCAATTTTACTTGATTCAAAGTTTGACTCAAGGTGAGAAGATGTTATTTTGTACTTTTACTCCATGCTTGTCTTGCCATCATTTGGACTTTCGACTAAGTCATCATCTACCAAAGATGATATCTTAGAAGGAGGAGATTACTCGTTAAATGTTATATTCAACGATCCCTCGACTCTTTGAGTTTTCTTACTTAAGACACTATGAACACTATTCATTTTGAAAAAGTCCAAGAGGTACAACATCATGAGACTAAGTGTCACTTTTGATGTGTAAATCCTAGATGTTGAAAAATCATTTTCTTTCACACATCCTAATATATGCTAATGTGATTTATTTCACCTTGTGTGTTTTATGTGAGATTATCATAAAGGAGTGATTGAAGAAAAACACAACTAAAGACTCAAAGTATGGTATTTGAGAATGTTATTTAACAAAGGTTTGTTTTGCAAGCATCACAAAAGTGTTAGACATTTTAACACTTAGGAAATTCTTAGTTAGCTCACTTGTAAGCAAGAGTTGAGTGAGACTCACTCAAGAGTTTCTCGTGTTTATCTCTTGATGGTTAAAGAACCAAAACACCTTATATCTCCTACTAGTACTAAAGACTAAATTCCTCGTTGCATAGAATCTAATCTTAGTTATTTACAAATAGCAGGTAGACACTCTAGAGTATTACAAATAACACATATTTGAGCACATAATGCTAGAGACAAGATATAACCAAAGTCAAGTTTAAGTAATGCGTACCTTTTAAATTGCATAAAGATGCTATCAAGCGGATAAGCATTAAGCGTAAAAACTTGGTTTGACGACATGCTTTGAAACTCAATAACTCATGTATCCAAGAAGGTTAGACAATCATATAAAAGCAAAGAGTATGATAATCTTAATTCTTTTATCATGAGTTTCTATTAGAGATAGAATTATCTCTAAATCTCTCTTCTAGGTTAGACAAATTTTACTTGCTTTGTTTTATTAGTTAATGGTGCTTTTGAGTTAAATCCTAATCCGGTTTTATCTTTAAACAACCTTTTACTCCTCAACAATCTTTCAAGAGATTTTGAGCTTTCATCAAATTTAACTAGTAATTTTTCCTTTCTCATTTTGCATTTAAATCTCATGTTTGTAATCTAGACATAATTTACATTCTAGATTAATTTCAACATTACTCTTAATTTTAGACATTTTATCTTCTAATAAGATTTCCTTTTCAAAGATATTCTTAAGAGATTTTGAAGACTCATTCTTGAAGATAGCTTTTAGGTCCATGTTGTACAAATGTTTAGACTCATTTTCTAGTTTAGAAAACCCTAGGATAAATTAATCAAAGCAAAAGAGTTTGATTTCAAAGTGTATCTTGCTTGATTTTTTATCTAGTATAGAATCACAAACCGGATGATTGACTTCATCTTCATCCGAGTTATTCCATGAATCGCAAGCAAGACTACTACGAGCTTGACATGAGTAATCACCTTAACAAACACCTTGCTTGTTGTATCAATAAGTTGACAATAAACTACCGGATCATTGTCTTCGTCAACATCCATTACATTCCAAGATACGCAAGTAGGTTCATCAAAACACACGTACTCATCTTCACTTGTACCTTCATTTAAAACATTTAAACTAGTAGCACATGTATTAACTTCTACTAAAAGTCTATCAATTAGTTTTTCTAAAACTTCTAATTCATATGTAAGATCAAATTGATCATCTTTGACTTGACATATTTCTTGATGAAAGTTTACCATATTTTTCCAAACATCATTAGCCTTTTGACAAAAATTCATTCTTTCATATTTGGTACTAAAGCTTTGTAAAGCATTGTTTTAGCTTTAGTATTTTTATCAAGTTTAAGATAGTTATCTTGGTTTTCAAAAGCTTGTTTTCTTTGGTTCGAAATTACCAAAAGAAATAATATGCCAAAGATGTTGATCAATTGATTTCACATAGTTTTCAAAATTACTTTTCCATTCAAGTAAGTTTTCTTTTTCAAATAGCGGTTGGTTTTGAATAGGTTGCCCTTCTTTGAGATTTTCAAAATCCATGGATCGATCCAAGTTTTAAAATACATTCTATTTTAAAGATCTTGAGTAACGTAGCTCTTGATGCCAATTGTGGAAAACTAGAAGGGGGGTTGAATAGTTTACCGCTTTTTCAATTCTTATTTGCTTAAATAATCTTTGAGAACTTGACATTTGGTTAAAGATATAAACACAACTTAATATGTTTGATTCTTTGAAAAGATTTTACATGTAGATAACCATTCTAACTTAACTTGTTTTATACTTTGAAAAGCTTTACTTGTAATGATTCTAACTTTGCTTGTTTAGTTCTTTGAAAAGCTTTACTTATGTTGTCAACAATTCTAACTAAACAACAACATATAATAAGCAAAGATAGAGAAAGAAACAATCAAACCACAACACGATAGTTTATCGTGGTTCGGCTACAAGGACTCTTTTTCCTTGCCCTACATCCACGCCCCGAGTTTCCAACTCGAGAGTTATAAACACTAATCAACAAGCTCCTTTCACCGGCGGAGAAAACCTTTACAACGTCGCTTACACATTTACCGACACTAAGCTAGATGTCGAGTTCTTTTACAAGGGTACAACCACTCCCATTCGTCGCTTACACATTTACCGACACTAAGCTAGATGTCGAGTTCTTTTACATGGGTTCAACCACTCCCGTACGTCGCTTACACTTTTACCGACGCAAAGCTAGATGTCGAGTTCTTTTACATGGGTTCAACCACTCCCGTACGTCGCTTACACTTTTACCGACACAAAGCTAGATGTCGAGTTCTTTACCAAGGGTACAACCACTCCCATTACACTATGTATTTTTAGGCCTAAAATACTAACCACTTACATCTATATACATGACACACATGAAGTATAAACTATCAAGGCTTATACATGACCAAGCTACCAAGACTTGCAACTTTAGAGTTGAAGCTTGTAACTTCTTGAATGATCTTGTGAAGTCCCTTGCTACATAAGAGAATCACAAATCAAAAGGTTACTGAGTTAGTTGAGAGAGTATGTGAATGTATGTCCTAAAGGGTTACACAAAACAAACAAATGGTTTGGTATTTATAGCAAACCAAACTGCAAGCTTGGCGGATCAGGCGGAACCCTTAGATGGGTTCCGCCCGTGTACCCCCAGGGTACCGCCGGGTCTGCAGTAGGTTTATGCAATAACTTCCCAAACCAAACAATGTCTTGTCTCATAACTTCTAGCAACCAAACAATGTCACATCACATTACACAAGTCAAACACCAAACTTGCAAGTCACTACAAAGTTAGTCAAACACATAAATGCATATTGACAAAACTTGCCATAAGTGTGATGTGACAATTCTATTTAAAGAAATAAATATGATATGACAAGACACTTTCTAATTTAAGAAGTAAAACCAATGTTTAGTTTAAAAGAGAATGTAAACATTAGTTAAACAAGACTTAAACACTCAAAGTGATAATTTACTTTTAGCTAAAGTTCATACTTTGTTATTAACAAAACTTAGCAAAGATCGTAAAATATAAATAACGTTTTTAGGCGATATTTGTATTAACAGTAATGAAATAGAAAAATCTCAAAAATTACTAATAAAAATAGTCAAAAAAACAAAGCATGCATGGGAGCAGAAGCATGAGCAGTGGAGTATGGTTAATTGTTGGTGATTATGGTTTCTAGAACCTCAAGGGAGGTATAGGGTTGTGGGTTGGTTTCCCTGGTTCCAATTCTCATGTGGCTGCAACTGTGAGCAACATCCATTCTCTTTTGCATTTCATGTTTATATGCTCATTTCATCACTCATTTCAGTTAATTCAGGTTTAGTTATTATTAGTTTAAGTAAATTATTCAATTTCATGGTTTAAATTATCACACATCTTCACCAAAACCCATTTTCAGTTCATTAGGGAGTGTTTGGCACAAGGAATTACCCTGTGCATTTGTGGTTTTTAGTGTTGAATTCTTGTTTAGACATATCATATTAGGTAGTTTTAGAGTAGTGCAAGTCTAAAATTCAAGTGGCAAAAGCAAAATAGTCAAAATCATCATAATCTCATACTCACAGTCCACTGTGTGAGTTTTGAGTTCCACAAAACCTCATTTTAGCTTATCACTGGTAGTTGTAGCTTAATTTAAGTTTAATATAGCTTATTACAACTTCTCTAGCTTGTATTGTCCATTAAAAGTTCATATTAGTCAAAGTAACAAGTTTTTAGAAAAAGTCAATTTGCTTAGTCTCAGATTTTTCCTAAACTTCAAGTAATTTTAATGATTTTTGTGTTTGCTCTCTGGGCTTAAAACTTGTTTGTATTTGTTCTCTACCATCTCAACTCTGGATTCCCATGTTTCTTGCATTTTTATGATTTTTTTTGGGTCCCACTTGCCTCCAAAGTAGCTTGCAGGGCATATGCATGCCCTGCTACACAGATAAGCATCTCAGACCCCCAACTTCCAAGGTCCCTCATGCACTTATTAGTGGGCCCCACAAAGAGCTTATTGGCTTTTTGAGAAGCCAATAAGCTCATCTTCATAGTTCTGGGCTTATCTTGGGTTTTGAACCCCATTTGATAGGGCTGCAAAAGCCACAATCCTTGTCCCCTTTTTGAGTTAGTTGTTTGGCTTTTGGACAGCTTAATCAGCTTTTTGGCTTAATCAGGGCACCATTCTAGTTTTTCTGGCTTATTTCATGTTCCTTTAACTTGTTTCTACCCAATTCCACCCCTGGTTCTCAGCTTGGAGCTTATTTTAAGCTTATAGCTTAGACAGTTGACCAAAGTCAACTGTCTAAGAAATAAGCACTTGTTGTGCTTATTTCTGAGTCCCAAGAAGTTTGTTTTCACAAAAAGTTTCCATTTTTAGGTATAAATCAAGTTTCCAAAAGAAAAATCCAGAAAATCAAATTTAAATTTTAAGTGATAGTTTCTGTTTAATGTAAATTAAATTTTAATTTTCATTTTTAAATTTTTATTAAGTACTTGTCATTTTTATATTTTTATTAATTATTTCTTATATTAAAGTATTTATATTAATTTTCTCAGATTTTTATTTTGTCATTTAGTATTTACTAGAATTAATCTTAGTTTTATTAATTATTAATTAATATTAAGTTTAAAATAGCATAATTAGTTTTTATTAAGTAAAACCTAGTTTTTATATTTTTTATAGCTTTTATATGTTATAAAATAATTTTAGAAATTTTATTAGAATGTTTACTATTCATTTGCTATTTTTCTTAATTTAAAATATTTTAATTAGGTAATTAGTATTTAATTAGTTATTAATTAATAGAAAAATCACAAAAAGACAAAAATACATATATATTTTTTTTAAAACTTGTTTTTAGTTATTTTGTAATTTTAGAAATTTTATTTTCACTTTTCTTGTATTAAATTAATATTATATTCTATTTAAGTTATTTAAGTATTAAATAGTATTTAATTAATATTAAATAATTAATTAGTGTAAAAATTTATTTTCTTTTTCTAAAAAATTTCTTTTATCTTTTAGTTTGTAAAAAAGTCATTTTCACCCCTGGGTGTTTTCAGATTTCAGTTTTCACTTTTTATTTTGTACGTTTACGTTTTATTTAAACGTAACGTACGCGTTTTTAAGTTTTAAACGTTTCTGGGATTTCAAACTTCCCAGTCTTATTCGTATAGCTTATTTAAGCTATTTCTTCGTAGATTCCTTAGCTTAATCATACACAAACCCCTTTCTCATCCAAATTCACCCGATCACATAACCGTTTTTATACCATCCACACCTCGTCGGGACATAACGACCCGGGGAAACCCTATACTTCCACGGAGATTGATTCTAGGCTGTTTGACTATTATAGTTGACCATTCACAAGTGGTTGACTAATAATTATCTGACGGTTTAGCACCAATCAAATTTTGGCGCCGCTGCCGGGGAGGTGTACGCGCTATTCTGAACGGTTTTTCTGATTAGTGTCTTTGGGATTCATTCCATTGTACATTTATCCATCCTTTGTTCATATTTTCCCATTATCAAAACAAAACCGTTCCCGAAAACATTTTAAACTCAGTTTTCAACGAACACAAAAAAACACAAAAACATTTTCTTTATCATTTGTACAAAATGTTTATCCAAAAACCCAAAAATACTCTCCTTTACCCTTTCACATCTTTGATTCTTCATCCCTACCCCTCTATACACTTTTGATTCTTTCTATGTCTCATCCACACTTTCTGGTTTGCCAGCGGTGTGGTAATCCTTATAATGGTGGCAATTGCCCCAGCTGTGGCATGGTAGGATCAGAAAACGGGTCTGTCTATAACCAGAATCCCTATTCCTACCATGACACGACTGATTCATTCCATCAGTTACCACACCATGAGACTCAACAGTTTTACTGTTGTGAGTACTATGGTGGTTCACACTACAGTTATGATTGTCAATCGGGAAACACGCTTGTCTATGAGCAGTCTCCTGATAGCAATTGTAATTCTAGCACATACAACCCACAGCCACATCAGTTTTACTGTTGTGATTACTGTGGAGGTCCACACTCTAGCGGGGATTGTCAAACAAGGAATCCATTTCCTTGTAACAATTACGACTATTCGTTTTCAGACCCACCTCCACAGTACCAAATGATTCACACAACTCCTCATGATACTGAGCAAGACCTTTTACTAAAGGCTCTTGATATTTTAAAAGAACTTAAGGAGGAGTTGGTTACTACACCGTTTCAAGACTCTCGTGAGAAATCTATGGCAGAATTACTTGCTGAAGAACGAGAGGCTAGAAACGAATTGAGTAGGGAAGAATTACTTGTCTTAGAACAAGCAGCTATAACTCGTGCCAAATTTCGTCAAGTTGCTCTTCTAGACTGTGATAATGATAGTGATAATGAAGACACCCTTGATATCCTTCAATTTTATAAGGGTTCGTCTGATTCATCATTTGTGATTCCTCCCACGGAAAATCAGGGAGAAAATAATGAGACGGGGAAATTACTAGCCGTTGAACAAATGGAACTTGAAAATTCCATGAATGCTAGCTCCTCTCATCTCCCTCAGTCTGTTGTTATCACACTAGAAGTTCACACTCACTCTCTAAACATGGGGGATGAGCATCTTAGCACTGTTCCTAATAAGGAATCGGACGAATTAATAAAGTATAGTGTTGAGATCCTTGTCCCAATCCCGAGAGAGTCACAGGGAACTTTGGATGATATGTGTGATATTCCTTCCCCTATTGAGTGTCCTAAAGATCAATTTGAGACTTTCTCAGATTTTAGCGATGATTGTATATCTTATGGAGACATCGAGTATGTTGAGGCATCCGTTCCACAAACTGATGCTGATCATCTTCTTGAGGAGTTCGCTGATGAACTTGCTCACATCAATCCACTTTCATTTGAAAGTGATGATGGTCTCCTCGATTTCCAAGCCGATCTGGGAGAAATTGAAAGTCTCCTATATCATGATCCGTCACTCACTTCTGATCCCAGCAGTCCAATAGAGAATGTTAATCTCTTTGTTCCCGAAACATTCAATACGACTCTCACCAATCCTCTATTTGAATTCGAATCTGAATTCACTATGATTTCTAACAATCCAATATTTGACGAGGATTGTGATGAGTCCACAATGGAACATGAGTTCACAAATTCACATCTTGTGAATGATTCTCTTCATGAGGAGTTCTCCGGTGAACTCACTCATCATATCATGACTCCTCCGGAGTTTGATATCCCGGGGGGAGATGCTCTCAATTATGAGAATTTGCAAATTCCCACCCACCCTCCCGGGATGTTTTTGAGCTTACCCTTTGAAATCCAAACTCAGGTTATTGAGCCTCCTCTTGAGGAAGAAGATCAAATCATGTTTTTTATCATGATTTTCTTCCTTTTCTTCACCTACAGGGTGACTTCTTCTCTTCTTCACTCCTTCGGGAATGAAGACACTATATTTGATCCCGGCATTTTCATGTATCATTATCTTGAGCCGGATACTTATCTCATCGGTGTGGAACTTTTACGTGCTTCAAATGTTTGTCCAAACATCTTGAATGAAAGTCCGATTGAGATTGTTTCTTCCACATCATGCTTCCCCAAGGACAAATGAATTCGGGGTCGAGTCAAGCTAGCGACTCGGTAAACAAAAACAGTAGCATGCTTATAGGGTTTTCACCCTAAGTGTGGGGGAGTCCCCCATGCTATGATTACAGAAGTGAAAATACAAAATGGTGTTTTCCACGCTTAGCTTGTAATGTTGCCCTTTTACGTTCAAAATGTCGGCATAATAGCCGGGATTTTGAATATTGAGGACAATATTCATGCTAAGTGTGGGGGGGTATTCGCTATTCTAGCGAATTTTATCACATTTTACTATATAATACCTCCGTTTTAGCCAAAATTTCAAAAATTTTAAAAATTTTTCACTGGTGCTTCAAAATTTTTGTGGTAATCAGTCCGCCTTGTCTAACTGACAAAAGGGATTGGCTAGTCCAGGAGCAAACGGCTCTTGGTAAAGACATCTCAAATCCGTTTACGGCTTGCAATTTTCTCAAAATTGTATGGTTCCTCAACTCCCTGAAAACAAATGAGTTGGCTAGCCCGCAAGATTATGGCTTGTGGTAAAGGCCGTGGAAAATCCATAATTGGTAATCAGCTCACCAAGATGTTGACTATTCCATCAAGAGCTGGCTAGTCCAGAAGCAAACGACTCCTGGTAAAGACTACTCAAATCCGTTGACAGTTGGTGGTTTGCTCAAAATCACACGGTTATCAGGTGTGCCACAGTTCTTACACCTGGCTACTCTAGAAGTGATGGCTTTTGGTAAAGAGTTTTTTCAAATCCATCAAAGTTTTCAAAACAGTATTGCTAGGGACTAGCAATAGTTTAGTGTGGGGGATTGATGAGTGCTCAAACACTCATCATTTTTGGTCAAATCTGAACTGCAAAACATACAAAAACACTCAGTAAAGCATCAAAATACTGAAAATATTTCAAAATTGTGTTTTATATGTTTTAGATGCAAAACGAGTAAAAACAGTTGAGAAACGTACAAAGTTTGCAAAATTGGCAGTTTCAGTCCCTCAACTTTCATAAAATTACAAAACTAGTCCCTGGATATTCAAAATATGGAAAATTATCACCAAAGGTCATTTTGAAATCATAAGTTGTCATATTTAGTCCTTTGGTGAAAAATTGGAAAGTTTTGGAAATTTACAATTTAGTCCCTGGAGTTTCGGATTTTGGCAGATTTAGTCCCTGGTGGGATATTTTTGGATGAAAAATCATTTTTAGTCCTTGGAAATTCAAAATGTTCAATATTAGTCCTTGGATAAAAGTTTTTCACAAAATGGCAAGTTTAACCCCTATACTTTGAAAAATGTCATTTTTAGTCCCTTGGAAATTTTGAAAATTTGAAAAATGAAAAATTGGTTATTGAACTTTGGAATATTGGCAATTATAGTCCTTGTGATTAAATGTGGAAAGTTTCATTTTCAGTCCCTAAACTTTTGGTGAATTACACTTTGGTCCTTGTATGTTAACTACTTACCAAATTGAACCCTTTTGTAATAAAACTACCCACCCAACAACCCAATCCAATACCCAGGCCTGATCCAAATTAACACCACCAAGCCCAACTCACACAAACTGGCCCACCCCTAAAATAATAACACCCGGTCAAGGAAATTCCACCCCAGGGCACTGTTCATCATCCCCCACCTCCCCATTTCACGCTTCCATGTCCCCCCCTCCAACCTCACCTTTATCACCAACTATCAATAACTCTTACACCAACCTCACCTTCCCCCTCCTACCCTCATTAATTACTTCACCAAACCTGCCCAATTGCCCCAAATCTGTTTTCCCGCCAAACGATTTTAAACGGCTAGGATCAACAAAAGCTAATCTAATGGTCCAGAGAGAAGTGGGAAGGAAAGTACAACACTCCAGGACTATAAAAGAAAGAAAAAGAAGGAAGATGAGAGCAGTTAGTGTAGCTTAGGCTTAGTATAATTTAGTTTTTATGTTTTAATTTAATATCCAAATTCAGTTGTAACTTTTGCTTAAATTACTTGTATTCAGTATTATTAGTGTAATTGAAAACCATTTCACTTATTAATTTCAAGTTCTCAGTGCTTAAATTCCATTTTGTAATTTCAAAAAGTTTTTCTAAAATTCCTATGTAACTGTTGAGAGTTGTTGTTTGTTGTTTGTTTGAATTTGTTTCAGCTCAACTTTAAGTTTTTAAAGTTTTCAGAAGGGTTGAAATGGTTTAAGTAATGAAATAGAAAAATCTCAAAAATTACTAATAAAAATAGTCAAAAAAACAAAGCATGCATGGGAGCAGAAACATGAGCAGTGGAGTATGGTTAATTTTTGGTGATTATGGTTTCTAGAACCTCAAGGGAGGTATAGGGTTGTGGGTTGATTTCCCTGGTTCCAATTCTCATGTGGCTGCAACTGTGAGCAACATCCATTCTCTTTTGCATTTCATGTTTATATGCTCATTTCATCACTCATTTCAGTTAATTCAGGTTTAGTTAATATTAGTTTAAGTAAATTATTCAATTTCATGGTTTAAATTATCACACAGCTTCACCAAAACCCATTTTCAGTTCATTAGGGAGTGTTTGGCACAGGGAATTACCCTGTGCATTTGTGGTTTTTAGTGTTGAATTCTTGTTTAGACATATCATATTAGGTAGTTTTAGAGTAGTGCAAGTCTAAAATTCAAGTGGCAAAAGCAAAATAGTCAAAATCATCATAATCTCATACTCACAGTCCACTGTGTGAGTTTTGAGTTCCACAAAACCTCATTTTAGCTTATCACTGGTAGTTGTAGCTTAATTTAAGTTTAATATAGCTTATTACAACTTCTCTAGCTTGTATTGTCCATCAAAAGTTCATATTAGTCAAAGTAACAAGTTTTTAGAAAAAGTCAATTTGCTTAGTCTCAGATTTTTCCTAAACTTCAAGTAATTTTAATGATTTTTGTGTTTGCTCTCTGGGCTTAAAACTTGTTTGTATTTGTTCTCTACCATCTCAACTCTGGATTCCCATGGTTCTTGCATTTTTATGATTTTTGTTTTGGGCCCCACTTGCCTCCAAAGTAGCTTGCAGGGCATATGCATGCCCTGTTACACAGATAAGCATCTCAGACCCCCAACTTCCAAGGTCCCTCATGCACTTATTAGTGGGCCCCACAAAGAGCTTATTGGCTTTTTGAGAAGCCAATAAGCTCATCTTCATAGTTCTGGGCTTATCTTGGGTTTTGAACCCCATTTGATAGGGCTGCAAAAGCCACAATCCTTGTCCCCTTTTTGAGTTAGCTGTTTGGCTTTTGGACAGCTTAATCAGCTTTTTGGCTTAATCAGGGCACCATTCTAGTTTTTCTGGCTTATTTCATGTTCCTTTAACTTGTTTCTACCCAATTCCACCCCTGGTTCTCAGCTTGGAGCTTATTTTAAGCTTATAGCTTAGACAGTTGACCAAAGTCAACTGTCTAAGACATAAGCACTTGTTGTGCTTATTTCTGAGTCCCAAGAAGTTTGTTTTCACAAAAAGTTTCCATTTTTAGGTATAAATCAAGTTTCCAAAAGAAAAATCCAGAAAATCAAATTTAATTTTTAAGTGATAGTTTCTATTTAATGTAAATTAAATTTTAATTTTCATTTTTAAATTTTTATTAAGTACTTGTCATTTTTATATTTTTATTAATTATTTCTTATATTAAAGTATTTATATTAATTTTCTCAGATTTTTATTTTGTCATTTAGTATTTACTAGAATTAATCTTAGTTTTATTAATTATTAATTAATATTAAGTTTAAAATAGCATAATTAGTTTTTATTAAGTAAAACCTAGTTTTTATATTTTTTATAGCTTTTATATGTTATAAAATAATTTTAGAAATTTTATTAGAATTTTTACTGTTCATTTGCTATTTTTCTTAATTTAAAATAGTTTAATTAGGTAATTAGTATTTAATTAGTTATTAATTAATAGAAAAATCACAAAAAGACAAAAATACATATATTTTTTTTTAAAACTTGTTTTTAGTTATTTTATAATTTTAGAAATTTTATTTTCACTTTTCTTGTATTAAATTAATATTATATTTTATTTAAGTTATTTAAGTATTAAATAGTATTTAATTAATATTAAATAATTAATTAGTATAAAAATTTATTTTCTTTTTCTAAAAATTTTCTTTTATCTTTTAGTTTGTAAAAAAGTCATTTTCACCCCCTGGGTGTTTTCAGATTTCAGTTTTCACTTTTTATTTTGTACGTTTACGTTTTATTTAAACGTAACGTACGCGTTTTTAAGTTTTAAACGTTTCTGGGATTTCAAACTTCCCAGTCTTATTCGTATAGCTTATTTAAGCTATTTCTTCGTAGATTCCTTAGCTTAATCATACACAAACCCCTTTCTCATCCAAATTCACCCAATCACATAACCGTTTTTATACCATCCACACCTCGTCGGGACATAACGACCCGGGGAAACCCTATACTTCCACGGAGATTGATTCTAGGCTGTTTGACTATTATAGTTGACCATTCACAAGTGGTTGACCAATAATTATCTGACGGTTTAGCACCAATCACACCACCTATTGTTTCCCCTCAGCATGGTGTTTCAAGTGAAAGGACTCCCTCAGTGTCAGCTTCCTTGGATAAATATGTTTCTGCTCAAGGTACTTCTCCACAAAGTACTTCTTTTAAAGGTACTGCTTCAGAGGATACACAGGTACCTACTCCCAATGATTATACTTCCACAGGTGGGTTTCAAACACCTGGAGGAGATGAGGGAATTGAAGGTGCTATGAATATTTTTGATTTGACTAAGGAATTGGAGAAGATGAAGACAACTGTTAAAACTCAGGCTGCAGAAATAAAGAAGCTAAGACAGAAGTTCAGAAGGTTGAAGAAATTTGTTTGGCCTCTTGTTCAGAATTTTAGGCTTTATGTGAAAGAAAAGAAGCAGTCTCAGAAGCTAAAGTCAAAATCTTCAAAGAAGTCTTCTAAATCCAAAAGGAAGCATAGGAGGTCATCATTTACCAAATTGGGGAGTGTCACAACCCACAATTTTAGGTCATTTTTCCAAACTTCGACATTCTACTATTCACAAATTACTATTCATCGATCACTATTTATCGTTTTACTATTCATCATTTTTGAGGTCAATTTGACATTCCGAGACACATTCAGAAATTTTACTATTCACTTGACACTATTCATTCCTGAGAGAAAATCACTATTCACGTGCATTACTAATGTTATCGTAAATTTAGTTTACGAGTATTCAAATTCGCGTAACCGTATTGGTTCAGGAGCGAATTCATGCATTATTATCAGGGACATTTCATACGGACTAGAAATAGTCTGCATATCATTATTAGGGCACTTGCATACTATTCCACTCGTAGGGTATTCAAATTATATTTTTAATATAATTAACGAATTACGTATGTTTATTTTTAAATAAACACTAATACGCGAACTATAAATGTGACTAACATATCCAACACTCCCAACTATGATCCCAATATATTTTTATATTCATTTTTATAATATAAAAAAATTATAATATTAATTTACCCGGTATTTTGGATATTTATTTTAATTATTAACTTAAGTTTACTAAAATTTCGACGATTTTCGTAGAAATTAAACTATAATTATCTAAACACCCAATAATTTTACCCAACCTATTTTTATAATTTTTATAACTTTATTATGACCCGGTTAACTCCGTTAAAATTTATTTTTAGTTAACCCGGTACCCGGTACACTTTAAAACTACAAATAACACACAATAATGCAAAATCACCAAAAGTCTTACATTCATTCCCCCCCCCTCCTTTTCCGCCCCCCCCCCCCCCCTTGCCAATCAACTTACAAAACTTACTAACTTACTCCAACTCCATTAATGCTTATACTAACTATATAAAATAATAATAATACCAAAAATACATATAACCTAAACTAGTTTTTATCTCATTTCACCACAAGCAAATTTCACTTTTCTCTCTTGATCCCACGGCCACAACAAGGAGGAAGGGCAAGACCAAATATTTTTCTTAAAGATCAAGTGTAATCTTGTTATTATAGTATCCTTGTTAGAGTTTTGAAATAAAAACTCAAGGATTGTTAGGTTTTTATCATCTAATCACACCATCTCTCAAAGTAAGTTTACAAAACTCATTTCATAAATTTTTACAAGTTATTACCATGATTATATACTTTTCTTGCAAGATCTCATGCATATATTGGCTTATACCACTCCATTTTGTATATATTTAACTTTTAGGCCCTAGAAGTGATTTTTGGTTAGATCCTTGTTAGATCTACTTGGTTGTGATGTTTAGGAACCCATGACACCCTAAGAAGGTGTATGGTAGGATTAGATTAGTTTTGTGGTGAATTGAAAGTGGTTTGAATGAAGATGGAACTAGATTAGAACCCTAGAAATGGTTTTTGAAACATTTGAAATACCTACTGTCCCTATTTTCATTTCGTGGGAAAATCAGTGGTTGATGGCTAATTTTTGACCAAAGATTTAGAAAATACTTTTAAAAACGAAACTTTAGGCGAAAGAACGGATTAAAACGAGCTTATAACGAAGGAGATATAATTTTTGCAAATTTAACGACGAAAACTATTTTTGTAAAAACTGCTTGCTGTTTGGCAGATTTTGACGGGTAAATAGAGGCATTAAACGTAACCTAGGGGAGCCGAGTTATCAAAAATATACTAGTATATACAAAAACGAATCCATGGACATAAAGAACAAGGAAAACGAGCCTAAAACGACCGAGTTATACCCGTTTTAAGATCGTCAAAACTATATATATATATATATATATATATATATATATATATATATATATATATATATATATATATATATATATATATATATAGTCACAAATAAAAATAATAACGTACGTACTAAATGGTATATTTTCTAGAAACGTTACTAAGGACTATATTCCTAACAAATGAATACGTATGACCCAAGAGAATATTTATACGACTTAACGACGTTATTTTAGGTTTTTGATACGAGGATTATAACGCTAACATTTTCGTACGAGTTAATATGACAAGTTATATACCTCTATATTTGGATTTATTTTTCCTAAGTATGGAAACTATTTTACCATGACGATAACTAGTATTTCCAAATTACGAGTGGTATGAGTATCATGTGCATGTGCATTCATTACATTTCGGCTTGATCTAAGTTAGATCACGATTATTCATTTAGGTTGCGGCTAGTACTCGCGCCTCATTGTCTCGACTACTTTTACCTCATTGCACCATCGTTGTACCATCCTTTCGAGGTGAGTTCTCATAGCCCCGTTTTTAATTACTTATTTGATTTCAAATCCCACGGGGGAGAATACATTGCACAATTATTTTTGTACATGCCCAAGTATTACAAATTCCATACATTGCTTAAGTTGCCTTACTACCAGGTTAAGTCCCCTTATATATCATGGACCGTTAATTATAGCTAAGCGAGAGTGAGTGGATAGATCTATCGAGGGTGACGCCTCCATTCGCGTTGGGTTGCTCCAACGAGACGAATGCATTTCATGTCTTAACAAATTGAGTGTCTGGCAAACACTCTGGTGGGGCCATTACAAAGTCTAGCTTCGGGGTCATGAGCTTAAGAGCCAATGTAGCATTTTTGACATTCTTGTCGGTTTACTTATTACTTGTGGTATATGTACATACAATTTACTTACAAACCTATGATTATTCACCAACTTTATGTTGACCGTTTTTCGCAATGTATTTCTCAGGTAACTAAGGCATATTCTCATGGCATGCATGGAGTCATTTTGGGTAACAAGGATGATATGGCTCATTCGGACTTTCTTGCACTTATGTTTAAATGTCGTTTGATTGTACTAAACTTGTTTCCGTAAAATTTTCCAACTTTTGGGACCTATGTCTTTATAACTCTGAATATTTGAATAAATCAAACGACTTATTTTTAAAACGACACTTTAGGTCGTTCAATATATCCTTGCTTGTGTGCTATGATCCGTTACACCCTCAGGTATTCAATTCCGCTGCCATTCAGGTATTTTGGGGGTGTGACAGATTGGTACCAGAGCTAAGGTTATAGCGAACTAGGATGCATCATGGACCCTAGACTATAACCACACCATCATAGCATATCATCATTTCATCATAAGTGCATATTTACTTATTTTTAGGTGATGCCATTATACGAGTTACTTATTTTTATTTCACCTTGATTATCACAGAGACATGTCTTCGAATCCAAACACTGTCGTACTTTACACTATATCCGACTCTGGTGATGAGGGCTCTATGTCCTCTACTGCTGTTTCACCACTTGTTTCTCCTACACCTGAGTTGCCACTTTTGGCATCAGATGATGACACCGAGCCTTTCGAGGAGGAGGAGACGGCTCCTACTCCTCATGACCATCCTACTATACCCACTGACATACCATCTCCTACTACTACTATCCATTCAGAGCCGAGACTTATGTTTCCTAGGGATAAGACTATCCAGGTTGCTAGGAAGAGTGTTCGTTATGCTACATCTACTTATAGGACCCTCCCCAGTCCTACTGTGCCTACACCACCACCACCAGCCATACCCACTACCACTCCTATACCTACCTCACTCTTGCCGCTCAGGAAGCGTGCAAGGCTTACCACTCCAGATTCACCTATTACCGAGACTGCTGACCTTTCACCACCACCAGTGTACCACATAAGTGAGAGTTCTAGAGCGGCTGCGGCTAGGGGGCCTACAGCTGCTACACTAGAGGATCAGTTTGATGCTCAGCAGGAGCAAGTCGATAGTTTGGGATATAGAGTTGATGAGATTATTACCACTCGACTTGAGACTGTCGAGGAGCAGGTTGAGGATTTGATTCAGGGCAGGGTTGGTATTGATGTGTCTTACCATGGACTCGAGGCACGACAGTTGAGGCACCAGGAGCAGATTGAGCTACTTAGGGATGAGTTACCTGAGATTCGAGATAGAGCTCAGGCGACACAGGAGACTCAGTGGGAGCAGGTAGACCAGTTGGCATTGCTTCGAGAGAGGTTAGTTGTATTGGAGCGCAGAGATGCTTCTTTTCAGTTACGAGTCGAGCATCTAGAGGAGATCGTGGTTGCGATGGATCGTGAGATTCGCCGCTTGAGGGGAGAGCCTGGACCATCTAGAGCACCTGGAGGAGCCTAGACGTAGACTGGTATTATATTAGCTTTTATTATTTTCCTAGTCCCGGGGTGTGGGACATAGTTCAAGAACTTGTAGTCTTTTGGTTGTTGTACAAACAAATATATCAAGTGCGACTCTACTATGTTGGAAATGTTGTGCTATATATTATATCGGTCCATGTAGGCCGAAATTTTCATGTATTATATTCATGTGTTGTGATTATTTTTATGATGTTTCGTGGTTGCTCTTTATTATTATCGCATTTATACAGGTTGTGGTTGTATATATACACGTCGTGGTTGTATCTAGACAGATTGTGGTTGTATTCGTACACGTCGTGGTTGTATTTATACTTGTTGTGGTTGTATATATTGATACATGTTGTGGGTGTATATCTTTGGTTCGATGACTATTTCTATTATGATTTTTCTCATGGTTATTTCCATTGTGATTTATCAGAAGTATGGCACCAAGGAAGAGTAAGACTGCACCAGAAACACCCGCTATGACTCAAGCCGCTATCCGCAAGTTAGTCAGGGATAGTATTGCAGAAGCTCTGGAGATTGAGAGAGCTGAGGTTGCTGCTAGGGCTGCTGAGACTGCTTCTAATACAGGAACAGTTGAACCACCCACTACTAAGCGGGAATGTACATGGAAAGATTTCAAGATTAGTGATCCTATCAAGTTTAAGGGCACTGAAGGAGCGGTTGCTTTGATCCGCTGGTTTGAAAAGACTGAGAATGTATTTCTCATGTGCGGATGCCCGGATGTCAGCAAGGTAAAATTTGCTACAGGTATGCTTCTTGATGAAGCTATGTCTTGGTGGAATTCGTATGCTCAGCCGATTGGTATGGAGAATGCTTACAAGCTCACTTGGGAGGAATTCAAGAAACTGATGTCTAAGAAGTTTTGCCCTCGTACTGTGATACAGAAGTTGGAAACAGAATTTTATGAGCTTGTGACTAAAGGTGATGACGTCGAGACCTACTTTAGGAGGTTTTAGGAGTTGGTTGCACTATGTCCAACTATGGTTCCCGATGATGAGAAAAAGATGGAAAACTTTGTTGGTGGATTGCCTGAAAGTGTTCGAGGAGATGTGATTTCTTTTGACCCTTAATCAATGGAAGAGGCTATTCGTATAACTCAGAAACTCATGGTCCAAGTGGTCAAAGGGAAAGCTGCTGTCAACAACAATAACCGATCAAACAACACCAACTACAACAACACTCGAAACAACAACAACTATAACAACAATCGAAACCACAACTATCCCAATAACCGAAACAACAACCCAAACAATAACAACAACAACAAGAGAAGGTTTGATTACAGCCAAGGTGGAAACGCTGTTCAGCCGCCACCTAAGAGGCAAGAAGTGGCAAAGGCCTATGCTGCAGGATCGACTGAAAGGAGAGGATATGAGGGTAATCTACCCAAGTGTGAAAGGTGTCAGAAGCATCATAACCCAGGACGTTGCCCAGATCTATGTGGCAACTGCAAGAAGGCTGGTCACTACACCAAAGATTGCAAGAGTCCAAACTTTGGTGGCAATCAGAAACCACCAGTAACATGTTTTGGTTGTGGAGAAATTGGACACTATAAGGGAGAGTGCCCAAAGAAGAAGAATCAAGGAACTGGAAATCAAGATGGAAAGGCTCGAGGAAGAGCTTATGTTATGGGAGGAGACGATGTCAAAGAAGACCCGAATGTTGTTGCGGGTACGTTCCTCGTTAATAATCGTTATGCATCCATTTTATTTGATTCAGGAGTGGATAGAAGTTTTGTTTCTAATGCATTTTCACCTTTACTTAACATAGAACCGACCCCATTAGACATTTCCTATATCGTTGAATTAGCCGATGGGTCTTTAGTTAACACCAACACCATTGTCCGTGGTTGCACCATAAATTTCCTAAACCATCCATTCAATATAGACCTTATGCCCGTAGAACTTGGAAGTTTCGACGTTGTTATCGGCATGGATTGGTTATCTCGGCATCGAGCGAGAATTATTTGTGATGAGAAAGTTGTTCACCTTCCTTATAACGGTGAAACTTTGGTTGTTCGTGGAGAGCGAAGTAGAACTAGACTCAGTATTATATCGTGCATTAAAACCGAGAAGTACATAAAGAAGGGTTGTTATGCATTCTTGGCTCACATCACGGAGAAGAAGTCGGATGAGAAACGACTTGAAGATGTGCCAATTGTTAAGGAATTTCAAGAGGTTTTTCCGGAAGAATTGCCAGGACTTCCGCCTACACGCCAAGTTGAGTTTCAAATTGAATTAGTGCCAGGAGCTGCACCAATTGCAAGAGCACCGTATAGACTTGCACCTTCGGAAATGCAAGAATTGTCGAATCAACTACAAGAACTTTTGGACAAAGGATTCATTAGACCGAGTTCCTTGCCTTGGGGAGCGCCGGTTTTGTTTGTGAAGAAGAAGGACGGAACTTTCAGAATGTGCATTGATTATCGTGAGCTGAACAAGTTAACGGTGAAGAACCGTTATCCACTCCCCAGAATCGACGACTTGTTCGATCAGTTACAAGGTTCTAGTTTTTATTCCAAGATTGATTTAAGATCCGGTTACCATCAACTTAAGGTTCGGGAAGAGGATATCCCGAAGACGGCATTTAGAACACGCTATGGTCATTATGAGTTTCAAGTGATGCCTTTTGGATTAACCAACGCACCTGCGGTATTTATGGATCTCATGAATAGGGTGTGCAAACCGTATCTTGATAAGTTTGTGATCGTATTCATTGACGATATCTTGATTTATTCCAAGAGTAAGGAAGATCACGAAGAACACCTCAGAACAATCCTGGAACTACTCAAGAAGGAGCAATTGTATGCCAAATTTTCAAAGTGTGATTTTTGGATACGAAGAGTTCAATTTCTTGGCCATGTTATTGATAGCCAAGGTTTACAAGTCGACCCAGCAAAGATCGAGGCAGTTAAGGATTGGGCTACGCCCAAGTCTCCTACGGAAATTCGTCAATTTCTAAGACTTGCTGGATATTACAGAAGGTTTATTGAAGGGTTTTCTAAGATAGCGAAATCGTTGACAAAGCTGACACAAAAGAATGAAAAGTACGAGTGGGGAGAGAAACAAGAGTCCGCATTTCAGTTATTGAAACAAAAGCTTTGTAGCGCACCGATTTTGTCACTACCTGAAGGTATTGAGAACTTTGTGGTATATTGCGATGCTTCGCATCAAGGACTGGGAGCTGTGCTAATGCAAAACCAGAAGGTGATAGCTTATGCATCTAGACAGCTTAAGATACACGAGAAGAATTACACTACTCACGACTTGGAGTTGGGTGCGGTAGTTTTTGCACTCAAGATTTGGAGACACTACCTTTATGGTACTAAGTGTGTAATTTTTACCGACCACAAGAGCTTACAGCATATACTCGATCAGAAGGAACTTAATATGAGACAACGTCGTTGGCTAGAATTGTTGAGTGATTACGATTGTGAAATCCGATATCACCCAGGAAAAGCAAATGTTGTAGCAGATGCACTTAGCCGAAAAGAACGACTCAAACCTTTGAGAGTTAGGTCATTGGGAATGACTATCATTTCGCCACTACCATCAAAAATTCTAGAAGCTCAGATTGAGGCTCTCAAGGAAGAAAATCGACCACACGAGAAAATTTATGGTATGCCAGAAAGCGAAAATGGCTTTGTAAAGAGATCAGATGGAGTGTTATGCTTCAAGGACCGAAGTTGGATACCACTCTATGGTGGAGTGCGAGAATTGATTATGCATGAATCACACAAGTCGAAGTACTCTATTCATCCAGGTTCTGATAAGATGTATCAGGATCTCAAAAAGCTTTATTGGTGGCCGAACATGAAAGCAGAAATAGCTACGTATGTCAGCAAATGTCTTACTTGTGCTAAAGTGAAAGCCGAATACCAGAAACCGTCAGGGTTACTTCAACAACCAGAAATTCCACAATGGAAGTGGGAACGTATTGCTATGGACTTTGTCACTAAACTTCCAAAGACGTCAGGAGGTTTCGATGCTATTTGGGTAATCGTTGATCGACTTACCAAATCAGCTCATTTCATACCCATTAGAGAGACTTATTCAATGGAACAACTTGCTAGACTTTATGTCAAAGAAATAGTCTCAAGACACGGAGCCCCAGTTTCCATCATTTCCGACAGAGATAGTCGTTTTACTTCAAACTTTTGGCGGTCATTACAAGATTCTTTTGGATCCAAGTTAGACATGAGCACTGCTTACCATCCTCAGACCGATGGTCAGAGCGAGAGAACTATTCAGACACTTGAAGACATGCTTAGAGCATGTGTGATTGACTTTGGAAATGGTTGGGCTAACCATTTGCCGTTGATCGAGTTTTCCTACAACAACAGTTACCATTCGAGCATTAAGGCTGCACCATTCAAGGCACTTTATGGTCGTAAGTGTCGATCTCCAGTTTGTTGGGCCGAAGTCGGTGAAGTACAATGTACTGGCCCGGAAATGGTACAAGAAACAACAGAAAAGATAATTCAGATTCGAGAGAGACTCGAAACTGCTAGAAGTCGACAAAAGAGCTACGCAGATGTTTGACGCAAACCATTGGAATTCCAGATTGGAGACAAAGTCATGTTGAAAGTCTCGCCTTGGAAGGGCGTGATACGATTTGGAAAACGCGGGAAGTTGAACCCGAGATACATTGGGCCATTCAAGATCCTGGAGAGGATTGGTCCGGTTGCTTACAAGCTTGAACTTCCATCAGAACTTAGCAACGTACATAACACGTTTCATGTTTCGAACCTCAAGAAATGTCTTTCGGACGAGTCTGCTATTATACCATTAGAAGAAATACAACTTGATGACAAACTTAACTTTGTGGAAGAACCAGTTGAAATAATGGATCGCGAGATCAAACAGTTGAAACAAAGTCGAATCCCGATCGTGAAGGTTCGTTGGAATTCTCGAAGAGGACCCGAGTTTACTTGGGAACGAGAAGACCAAATGCGACGCAAGTATCCACAACTTTTCATCGAGCCAACTACCGAGACCAACACTAACTGAATTCAGGGACTGAATTCCTTTTTGGATGGGCGACTGTCACAACCCACAATTTCAGGTCATTTTTCCAAACTTCGACATTCTACTATTCACAAATTACTATTCATCGATCACTATTCATCGTTTTACTATTCATCGTTTTTGAGGTCAATTTGACATTCCGAGACACATTCAGAAATTTTACTATTCACTTGACACTATTCATTTCTGATAGAAAATCACTATTCACGTGCATTACTAATGTCATCGTAAATTTAGTTTACGAGTATTCAAATTCGCATAACCGTATTGGTTCAGGAGCGAATTCATGCATTATTATCAGGGACATTTCATACGGACTAGAAATAGTCTGCATATCATTATTAGGGCACTTGCATACTATTCCACTCGTAGGGTATTCAAATTATATTTTTAATATAATTAACGAATTACGTATGTTTATTTTTAAATAAACACTAATACGCGAACTATAAATGTGACTAACATGTCCAACACTCCCAACTATGATCCCAATATATTTTTATATTCATTTTTATAATATAAAAAAATTATAATATTAATTTACCCGGTATTTTGGATATTTATTTTAATTATTAACTTAAGTTTACTAAAATTTCGACGATTTTCGTAGAAATTAAACTATAATTATCTAAACACCCAATAATTTTACCCAACCTATTTTTATAATTTTTATAACTTTATTATGACCCGGTTAACTCCGTTAAAATTTATTTTTAGTTAACCCGGTACCCGGTACACTTTAAAACTACAAATAACACACAATAATGCAAAATCACCAAAAGTCTTACATTCATTCCCCCCCCTCCTTTTCCGCCCCCCCCCCCCCCCCCCCCCCTTGCCAATCAACTTACAAAACTTACTAACTTACTCCAACTCCATTAATGCTTATACTAACTATATAAAATAATAATAATACCAAAAATACATATAACCTAAACTAGTTTTTATCTCATTTCACCACAAGCAAATTTCACTTTTCTCTCTTGATCCCACGGCCACAACAAGGAGGAAGGGCAAGACCAAATATTTTTCTTAAAGATCAAGTGTAATCTTGTTATTATAGTATCCTTGTTAGAGTTTTGAAATAAAAACTCAAGGATTGTTAGGTTTTTATCATCTAATCACACCATCTCTCAAAGTAAGTTTACAAAACTCATTTCATAAATTTTTACAAGTTATTACCATGATTATATATTTTTCTTGCAAGATCTCATGCATATATTGGCTTATACCACTCCATTTTGTATATATTTAACTTTTAGGCCCTAGAAGTGATTTTTGGTTAGATCCTTGTTAGATCTACTTGGTTGTGATGTTTAGGAACCCATGACACCCTAAGAAGGTGTATGGTAGGATTAGATTAGTTTTGTGGTGAATTGAAAGTGGTTTGAATGAAGATGGAACTAGATTAGAACCCTAGAAATGGTTTTTGAAACATTTGAAATACCTACTGTCCCTATTTTCATTTCGTGGGAAAATCAGTGGTTGATGGCTAATTTTTGACCAAAGATTTAGAAAATACTTTTAAAAACGAAACTTTAGGCGAAAGAACGGATTAAAACGAGCTTATAACGAAGGAGATATAATTTTTGCAAATTTAACGACGAAAACTATTTTTGTAAAAACTGCTTGCTGTTTGGCAGATTTTGACGGGTAAATAGAGGCATTAAACGTAACCTAGGGGAGCCGAGTTATCAAAAATATACTAGTATATACAAAAACGAATCCATGGACATAAAGAACAAGGAAAACGAGCCTAAAACGACCGAGTTATACCCGTTTTAAGATCGTCAAAACTATATATATATATATATATATATATATATATATATATATATATATATATATATATATATATATATATATATATATATATATATATATATAGTCACAAATAAAAATAATAACGTACGTACTAAATGGTATATTTTCTAGAAACGTTACTAAGGACTATATTCTTAACAAATGAATACGTATGACCCAAGAGAATATTTATACGACTTAACGACGTTATTTTAGGTTTTTGATACGAGGATTATAACACTAACATTTTCGTATGAGTTAATATGACAAGTTATATACCTCTATATTTGGATTTATTTTTCCTAAGTATGGAAACTATTTTACCATGACGATAACTAGTATTTCCAAATTACGAGTGGTATGAGTATCATGTGCATGTGCATTCATTACATTTCGGCTTGATCTAAGTTAGATCACGATTATTCATTTAGGTTGCGGCTAGTACTCGCGCCTCATTGTCTCGACTACTTTTACCTCATTGCACCATCCTTTCGAGGTGAGTTCTCATAGCCCCGTTTTTAATTACTTATTTGATTTCAAATCCCACGGGGGAGAATACATTGCACGATTATTTTTGTACATGCCCAAGTATTACAAATTCCATACATTGCTTAAGTTGCCTTACTACCAGGTTAAGTCCCCTTATATATCATGGACCGTTAATTATAGCTAAGCGAGAGTGAGTGGATAGATCTATCGAGGGTGACGCCTCCATTCGCGTTGGGTTGCTCCAACGAGACGAATGCATTTCATGTCTTAACAAATTGAGTGTCTGGTAAACACTCTGGTGGGGCCATTACAAAGTCTAGCTTCGGGGTCATGAGCTTAAGAGCCAATGTAGCATTTTTGACATTCTTGTCGGTTTACTTATTACTTGTGGTATATGTACATACAATTTACTTACAAACCTATGATTATTCACCAACTTTATGTTGACCGTTTTTCGCAATGTATTTCTCAGGTAACTAAGGCATATTCTCATGGCATGCATGGAGTCATTTTGGGTAACAAGGATGATATGGCTCATTCGGACTTTCTTGCACTTATGTTTAACTGTCGTTTGATTGTACTAAACTTGTTTCCGTAAACTTTTCCAACTTTTGGGACCTATGTCTTTATAACTCTGAATATTTGAATAAATCAAACGACTTATTTTTAAAACGACACTTTAGGTCGTTCAATATATCCTTGCTTGTGTGCTATGATCCGTTACACCCTCAGGTATTCAATTCCGCTGCCATTCAGGTATTTTGGGGGTGTGACAGGGAGGAATCAAGATGAGAATTTGGATAAAGATGATGCTGAGGTTAAATATTCAGAAGATGCTCATTTGTGGCAATATCCAGAAAGTCCAAAGACTTTTGTACCAGAAAGCTATATTGAAGAGGATATGAATATTGCACAAGAAGATGTGAATATTGCACAAGAGAAAGATACTGAGCAAGAAGATGATGAGCAAGAAATTGTTAAGCAGGATGTGGATGCACAGAACATTCAAAGTGCTGGTGTTCAAAGTACTGCTGCAGAAAACATAAGTCTGCAAGGTACTGCTGAGCAAGGTACTTCTTCTAGGAATATTGATGAAAGTGGAGTCACTGCAGCTGGACCTTCTACAATGAATTATGAAGATGAAGCTGGTCCTTCTACTTTTGTACAACAAGAAGAAGTAAGAGTATATACTGCAAGTGATGATGAAACAATTGCTCAAGTTATGATGAATTTGAGAAGACCTACTGGAGGAATACATATTTCTGAGCCTGCACAAAAACATGTTGAAAGTACTTCTGAATCAGAAGAGCTAGATCCAAAAGATAAAGGGAAAGGGATCAAGGTTCAGAAAGATGTTAAGAAGAAATTTTCTATTGCTCAAATTAGAGAATTAGATATTGCAGAGGATGAAAAGCTTGCTAGAAAGCAACAAGCTGAGTATGATGCTGAGTATTTGGCAGAAGTTAGTAGGCCAATTACAAAGAAGCCAATGACTATTGCTCAGGAAAGGAATTGGATGATAAGTTTCTTGAGAAGAAGAGGATACAAGAATTTACACAAAATGAGGTATCCAGAAGTGAAAGCTCTGTGGGATAAAGTACAAGAAGATATCAGAAAAGAAGTAGAAAACTTTGTACCCATGGAAGTTGATAGAAAGAAGAAATTAGAAGATATCAGAAAGGAACAAGCTGGGAAAGAAGATTGAAAAGAAAGAAAGTAGTTCAAGATGATCAACTAACAAAAAGATTGAAGATGATTCATGAAGACACAGTTGATGAACTTAGAAACTATTTCAGAGTTGTAGACTTTGAGAATAAGAAGACTGAAGATTCTGGAAAGAAGTCCAAGATAATCTCATTCTCTGTGGTTGAATCAAAAGAAGGGAATTATCTTATGTTCAACAGAGAAGATGAAAGCTTCACAACATTCAATATGTTATGGGATGTGTTGCATTGTATTACAAGGGCAGATCTATATGACTTATATGTGCAAGTGCAGACATACTATGCAGAGATTGAAGCTTCAGGAGTGGGATTAATTTTGCTTGGAGACTTAATTACCATCTGGGAAACTGAAGAAACAAGTGTTGATCCTCTGTGGAATGATCAAGAGAATTGGGAAATCACAAGATGGAGATTCTTTGAGTCATCAGGAGTTCATACACTAGAGATGGAAGATGGTACCATGATTCATATGCTTGCTGAGAGGAGATATCCATTGATTAGAGAAATTATGCTCAGAATGCTGGATCATGGAATGGAACTTGAAGATGAATCTGAAGTAGCTTTGGATGTTATCAAGCTATTTATCAGATGGATCAAGTCTGAAGAGTTATATTGCATAATACTGGTATGATTTGTTTTGTAAAATAAGTATTTTTCAAAGTACTGCAAAGACAAACAATACTTTAACAAAGTACTGCTTACTGATATAAACTAGTATAAGTCCTTTAAAATAAAATAAAATGTTTTGATGTTTAAAAGAAAAGTAAAAGGATTTGAAAAGTAACACATGGTGTTAGTATTTATACTGCACAACAAATGGTAATCAACTCACCATGTTTAACAGACAAGAAAGAGTTTGACTCATCATGAGGGTACGGCTCTGATGTGATAATCAAATCCGTTTTTAGTTGACAATTTACTAAAAATTGTATGGTTTTAACTCACCATATCTGTATAAGTAAAGAGTTGGCTAGCCCACAAGGAAAAATGGCTTGTGGTAAAGGCTGTGGAAAATCCATTTTTGGTAATTAGTTCACCATGATTTATATCAAAGAACTAACTAGTCCAAAAGCAAACGGCTATTGGTAAAGACTACTCAAATCCGTTGATAGCTGATGATTTGCTAAAAATCATAATTTTCAATGATTCACCTCTCACAGGAGTTAACACACCTGGAAGTGATGAGAATAGTATGAAACTTTTAAAGATTTGATGATTACTGTACCAAAATGTTGCTGAGTTGCTGAGAAGATTTACTGAAAGAAAAGATGCTGATGAAGAGTACTTTGACACATGACAGATAGAAGACAAAGAAATAAAGAAACAATCTTTCTGAATGATTAAAGATTTGAAGATTAAAGATAACAAAGAAACTTGAAATCAAGCAAGTGGAGTTCAAGTTAGGGGAGGATTGTTGGGATATAAAATATCAAAGTACTTCTGTATGTCAAAGTACTGCTGCATGAAGAATAAAGTCAAAGTACTGCTGAAGGTAAAAGTCAAAGTACTGCTGTTACTGAAGAATGCTTAAAGTACTTCGAAGGAAACAAGGACTTATGTGCAATATTAGCTAAGGATTAATGTGTAATATTGAATGAATATTCTAGAATTAGTTAGGGATAATGACTTGTCGTTCAAGGATTATATGTTGTAAAGCAACTTAAGGTTATCTATATAAAGAGCCTTAAGGGGTATTAGTCGATACAAGTTTTATAAGTTTTAGAGTTGTTCAAAGTCGATAAATAGTTAGGGATTGTTAGTGAATCTGTGTAACAAAGCAGGTTCAAAGTTTGGTTAATAACTTAATATAAAAGTTCTTCTTAAGCTTTGTGTTAGTAGATTCTGCATACTTTACAAGGTTAAACAGTGTTTCAATATTAATAGTGTTAAGTTTACTTAATATTATTAAATCTTTACAAGCTACGAAAGTACTTTGATCAGAGTACATCGATCCAACAAACTCCCAAAGCTATACGTATTTTCAGTTTTTTTTATCTAAACAAAAAATATAAACCAAATTTATTAAAAGTTTGACCAACCAATTCAAGCTTTTTATTGGCTAATAAGAAGATTTGATTTTGTCATGTGACAAAATCAAGCTTTCTTATTGGTTCAATTTGGTTTCACAAAAAAGCTCATTTTCAATTTTTTGTTTTCTCTTAAGGGTTTTGCTAACCTTTACCCGCTGAGTAAGGATTAATCTATTTATAAAAGAAATGTTTTAATTTATTTAAGTGAAAATCATGTTCAAATATAGTAATTTATAAGTTCATTTAATGTGTATTTAATGCATTGTTTGGTAAATTAAGAAAATTTGTGTTCATTAATTACACATTAACCTCTGCCCAGTGGGCATTGGTTAGCAAAATGCTTCTCTTAATGTCGAAAGATTATCATTTACGCAAGAATTCCCAGATTTTAAGTTAAGATAAGATAAAATTAAAAGTTACAAAGTTGTCCACCTAATAGGAGTGTATTTATGTCAAGACTTAATGTTAAGTTTGGACAACTAATATTATCATTTATAGCAAGGTCTCAAAAGTTATACATTACAATATATATTAAAAGGCAAGGGTCACGGCGTCGTTTTGCCCCGTGGGTTTCCCGCCAAAATTGGTGGGCTCCTGTGGCCCCATTTTCTAGCCCAATCCGGCCTTTGCTTTACCGGCCTATTTTCACAGTTATAATTGTCGCCTTTTAATGAAACCCAAAAGGCAAGGAGCATATGCATACACACCTAACGCTTCTACTTTTTTTTGTGAGGGTTCCAAATTCTTCCCACACACGCACCTCTCAGATCATGGGTTTTTTCCTCGCCGGAAGATTTACAAGTGGTCTGCGATTATACAAGATCAAAATAGAAGAGTTATGGTTCCACTTTTTGGGGGTTTTTTTTTCTCGTAGATCTTTTGGGTTTAATCGACGGCCGTGGTGATGTGGTGGCGTGGACCCATCATGGCGGTATGAGATGGCGTGGACCCATCATGGCGGTATGGATGCATAAAGGGTTTATGGTTATTTGGTGATGTCGTGTTTGATGGCCGCCTTCAGTTTCAGGTATGCAGTTTTTTCATTTTTTTTAATAAAAAATTGGGATTTATTAAATGTGTGGATAAAAGATTAGATTTTTGGTTAAAAAAAAATCTCTTTTGGATGAATTTCTTATTTTAGGGTCATTGTAATATTAGTGAAATTGTTTGGTTCCAGGTTATGTTACCAAGATCCTTATCTTGGCGGGGCATTGTAATATTATTGAAATTTGTGTTAAACGTGTGTCAACCGATGCCAAGCTTGCTGATCATATGAATAATATACCCATGCATCCGATTACTAATATTATTGAAATTATGATATATGCCGGAGTACTTATTTATTGTCGAAGTCGTAGACACAAATAAGTGACTTTTATAGTTTTTACCATTTTTTATTATAGGGTTTGAAAAATGGTGGCAGCTGGTTATGAAAGGAAACAAGTTTTGGGGTTAAAGAAGGGTTGCATTGTGCCGAGGTCGAGAATGGTTATAAGAACCCTTTCGGAGGTATAACTTTCTTACCTTTTATAATGGGTTGGTTCCTTTTTATTGAATAGTTTGTTTTGGATCATATGATAATTGTGGTTTTTGTGTTTCGGTCGGTCAACATGTACGAAATATTTTGGCCAATGTAGGTAGGGTACGTTTCAGAGAATCAGTGCACGGGAGGCAAGGAATATTGGTAAATTGGCTTTTATAAAAGCTTCATATTTGTTACTGAGTGTTTGCTCATTAAGATTTCTGCAAAAAAACATTGTTGTATCAAAATATATATGATCTTTCATTGTCAAGGACATATTAACATTAGCGTTTTAAATATGTCCTTACATTCAACATGAAATACTATTTACCACCAGCCTAACATCAGCCAATAGGAAGTATGCTTAGTTGTTACATGTTTATATTTTATATCAAAGTTGGTTGGGTTTGGTAATGAGCCAAATATCATAATTGTTATTTTTACAAGCTCTCTTTTTGGATCTGTAATTTTACTAATGTAAGCTTATATTTAACTTTTTCCACATAAGATAGCTACGCTTATATTATTGTGATTTCAATTTTTTTAGGAAGTGATCTAAGGGGATGTTGGGATTAGCTTATTTTACGCTGCAGTTGATGAGGTGGTGCACCAGGAGATTGCACGTTTTTTATAAGGAAGGCTGCATGTGGTTTATGGGTAACAAGGGGGTGGCCATGTTTATTGATGGCAAGCCAGTAAGTGTTACTTAATGATCGTTGCAGTATTTGTACATGTTGCAACATGAGTGGGTTAAATATCGCGTCACATGGGTATTTTAGGCTGAATGCCAGGTTAATTAGGTACATTAGCTTGAACGTTACACTTTTAAATCTCAAAGCATAGAACAAAAAAAGAAGTCTGGATAATCTACGGAGTTGGTTTATTTTGATATAAATACATACGGCCTCCTAAGTTATCATTTGCTTATTTCTCACTAACATTTGCTCCTTTTTCTGTATGCAGGAACGGATGTTTAAATGCCATACGGGTTTCAAGAATCCGTCGGCTAAGAAGGTACCACTTCGTCTATCATTTTCATTTAGTTATAGGCAATCCGCATTTTCTTAAATAGTAAATAAATTGGCTAACAGCAAAACGAGTCAGGTATGGCTCAAACGTCATCTCATGTGTCTAATAAAACAATAAACTCAGGACAAAATGGGTCAAGCAGGTTTCTCTGCTGGATGAATTTTTTGTGCGGTAAGCACACCATTTATTTAATTTTTAGTTCAGGATGTATAATACATTTCTTAAATGTATGAACGGATAGGTCTCAAATGGTTAAAAGTGACTGAAGATAAGATGTCGCCATGGTCTAAGAAAGATGGCCGGGCCTGCTCATACTACAAAGGCATTCCAAATGATGCATTGCCATGTAAGCAAATATCTCTACTGGATTACAGTTATATACAGTATTAGTTAACGTCGTCCTACAAATTTCTTGGATGGATTGCATTATTGGATATTGGCTTAAACAATACATATGGTTTGAACAAAACTATTTAGCTAATGCTGAAGTGATTAACGTACCTCATTATTGACTCCTTTGCAAATTTGATGGTCACTATTTTTAGTAGAAGGAAAAATAAAATCAAAGATTGAAATCTTTTGACATCCAGTCTGATGCAAATGGTGAAAATGTTACGAACATGTGAAAGTGATAATAAAGTCTCTTTTAAATGCATAAAACCTACTAAATCCTACTTCGGTTAAGAAATCACTTCTAACTGTTTGTGAGACTTTATTTGTAGCCCTACAAATAGTTGGAAGTGATTTCTTAAACGAACATGTTTCGGAAACAGATTTAACGTATTTGTTTCATTTATTTTTATACCATTTGCATTTCTTGATTAGCTGCCACCATAACTAATACTGGTGCGTTTGCAGGTAATTTCGGCCGCCATGATACCAGCTTTCATAACGTGAGCGCACGCTCCAGACAAGATAAACGCACACGAACCGTTGGAATTCGAGGTTAGCAGTTTTCACTCGGTATTTTCAGCCTGACATTCTATTTATTCCAATATATATCGTTGAACTGCATCGACGTATTTATTTTCTCGATTAAAAAATAAAAATAAATTAAAAAAAAATATAAAACTTACACAGGTGCTTCTGTGACTTGCTGTTTGTTGGGGAATAAGAGACGTTCTGAAAATATTGTGGCAACAGATAACAAACTTCCTTTTACGTGAGGCAGGCATTGTGTCATAAAACGTTCTTTTACAGACATCCCGAGTTCAGCTGATTTGAAGGCCGCACAAAGGCATCTGATGACGATGCCCATTGTGTAGACAGTGAGCATATGGGACAAAGTAATGAAGATAATGACCATGTGGGATCAACTTATGTTGCGGCACACGGTCAGTAGGATTTTGTTTATATTTTGCTATGTGACAAATGATTTTTGTCATTATGCCATTTAAGTGTTAAGATCTGTGACTAATTTTTTTAGATGTTCAATTATAGGAGTGTTCTCTTCTTATATCGATTTGGGTGATTGTTACAGGTACTATGCCGATGCAAATTGGTATGGCAAATGATTGAAATCGTATTCTAAAGATCACAAGGTTCGGTATTATCCTTGCCTGTACTATATTATGGTACATTGGTTTAATGCAATCTACAATCGTCTTCTGAGTAAAGTAGTTTAAGAAAACGAGAGCCTTATAACATTGTATTTAAATCCGATACAATATTACTTCTGCCTATTGCAACCTGATAAAAACTAACCATAGAAAATGTGTAACAAGAAGGCCAAAAATGATTGTATTTAAAATATTGTTTTTTTATGATCGTAGGTGCTAGAGATAGCCAACGAAACCGTTCTGGATTTTAGTGATCAGAACATTTCATTGGAAACAAACATCAGCAGGTAAAAATACTTACTATAAGATTTAGGGGTGTTTGGATTTAGGTTTTGCAGTTGACTATTGTGCCTCAATATTTGGACTTTGGATATTTGAAGTTTATATATTCATATGTGAGCTGGCTCTTAAAGATCTGTATCCACTGATGGGCTTTTTATTCTATGTATCAGTGTCATCAGGTGGTGAAGCTAGAGGGTGTCACCAGCCTACGGAAATTCTCATCTTTAGCTGTACACCGGCCAATGATCGTAACACCTTCCCACCGTCCGTCGTATAATCAGATTAAGGAAACAATATTAGCAAAAATTGTGATGGAAGATGGCTTGGACACATGTGACTACGAGTTTTATAGAAAGGTATACTATATTTACATGTAACGTACATATAGTATGTTAAAATGAAGGATTATATGCTTTCAAATGATGTACACAGGCGGAATTCAAGTCATTGGCTGCTACAATCATGGGAGCATTTTTTAGCCTTACAACCCTGCTTGGAATTGTAATTGGCATACTTCTAACCAACACTTATAAAGAGGATAGTTCTACAGGTCTAATCGTAGAGGGTGTATTAAACTCGGCATCAGCAGGTATCTTGATTCATGATTCTATGGGCCTACCAATGAGATTGCATGAGTTTGATATCTATTTTAGGAATTCTCGGTTGACCGACTCGATAAGATTGTGTGATTTTGTCGGATAAAATATTTAAGTTTTGGTAGAAATATACTGTGAAACTACAATGGATTTTTTTTATGATCATGCCTCTTACTGTTCTTAATCAATGTTTTCTATTGGTATGAGAAGATTTAATACTATCTGTATTGCATGTTTCTTATATAGAAAGCAGTTTGCATTTGCCGTTCATAGAATTTGTGTCCTTATGTTTGAGGTCTAAAGCCATAATTGGTTTGCAGCTTCATATGATACGCTAATGTTTGTGAAGAACTTAACCCGCCAGGCCACAATGCGACCGGATAATATTGTTAGCCGTTTGAAAGTATTCTATTTTATGTCATTTTAGACTTGGCCTACCAAATACAATGAAAAAAACCCCGCCCTGCGGCCGGCATGCCGCCATACTTGTTAATATAAAAAGGTTAAAAGGTTTTTCACATAGTACATTCTCTTATACATTATCCTATATATATATTTAGCGTGTAAAACGCCACCGTTTTTGCCCCTATTTTCCCGCCAAAAAAAATGGCCCATCCATTAGCCTGTTTTCAGCCCGTTGGCCTGTTTTCTTGGGCCCTCTTGCCCTGTTTTGTTTATTTTGTAGCCTGCTGTTTTTTATATACAGATAGATCGCTAGAGCTAGAATATTCGGGAGTCCTCTTTCTCACACACACACATATCATCACCAACAATCGATTGTTACTTCTTGATTCTTTTTTGGGTTTCTTTTGGCCTTCAAGATTCACTAACAGCTCATCGCATAGGTTTCGACTTTGGTGTTTTGTTGGTGGCGAAAAGTTTCAGGGAGAATTATTGGCTACAAAAAGGTTGGTAAGCACTAAAAATCTTCCCCTTACTCACGAAACCCTAAAAATCACTTTAAGAGAAAAAGGGTTGTTGGCAACGATTCTATGGCGGTAACACCTTTGACGGTAGCTGTGCAACATAGTGGGTAGAAAAAAAGGGTATTTGTATGGTAGTGGTGAGGGGTTTTGTTTGGCGGAATAGATAGACGGCCGTTGAGGCAAGATGAATAACGTATGTTGTTGATGCTTACGCTGAGGTATAATATTTTTTATTAATCATTTTAACTTTATGTTATGCATATAAAGTGTTTGTTGAAATGTCTATTTTTTTTTTTTTTTTTTTTTTTTTTTTTTTTTTTTTTTTGTATTTGTTTTACTGCTTATGTTGTTTAAATTTTGAGGATTAGTAAATCACTTTAAACGATTTTTAGGTATTTGGAAAGGTTTTGATTGATGATGGGATAAGTAATATACACATACGGTAATGGTAATTGTTGATGGGTTTATTGTGTTAGGTGTTGTTTGTTCTTTTTAGCATACCGGTCTCTTTCATTTAGATGTATACTAAATTTGCTAAACAATGATAATTTTTTTTATCATTGTATAGATGTATCCTAACTATTTACAAAGGCCAGCCACATATGTAGTTGGGGGTCAAATGATTATTACTCGATTCACACTATTGTCCATTTCGGTATACAAACTATTACTCTATGATTGCGATACACCTTAAATATACACTCGATGGTGACTTGCCACCTTTACATATATCGTATGTCAAAATCGAAGCTATCTAATTTTGATAATGGCAATTAATAATAATAGTAAATCATAGAATTACAGGTATAAGTATAACCGCATAACTAAAAAAAATCTAATAAAGTTTACGTGAGGATAATATAGACAATGGAATAATGGAGTATACTTTTAGCTACTATATTCTATTAAGGCATGACTATGTGTAATTTGAAAGTAGACATTTTATTCGTAACTAACTGGGTATTGAATAACGATACGGTGTAGGCGGGTACATACTTCTACCACGGACACTATGGTATGCAAAGATCAGCAAGATTATATGGATTACTGATAGTAGACGTTGAGGAAGGTAAAAAGGAACCATTCAAATATGACGGACAATTGAACCTATTGTTGTGATAATCCTTCGAGGAAGGTAAAAAGGAACCATTCGAATATGATGGACACTGTTAAATGCCTGCTACTTTTTCAAATAAGCCGTCCATGGTTTCTTAAATAAGCTTGCCCAAACTCCCCCATAGTTGTCTAGCTGCACTAAAGTATGCTAAAAAATATTATATACCCAACACATAGACTGGCCTACGAGCACTATGCCAAACACCCCGCCTCTTTGAAGTTCATATTATTGTTTCTGAAATTCAGAATACGATTTTTTACTAGGATACTTAGTAAGTTAAAACGTGTTTTCTGCTATACAAAGGTTTACCATTTGGAAAATAATTAACAACAACAACAACAACTTTTCTCGGCCTAAACAAAGGTTTGTATAATTCACTTTAACGCACTAACTTATTGCAAATTAAGTTATTTTTTTTATTTTCTTTTGATTGTTACAGGCTGATGCGTTAGTTGTTGGTGTTTTTTAAAAGAGTCAGCTTGAGTCGCTACTGATGTGGATGATAAAAATGCACAGCCTATTAGTGGACGTAATACGTTTACCCTTTTCTTATGATTTAGAATTATTGCTGATGTAGTGCAAGTCGTTATTTGTATTGCCAAAACTTTTATATTTTCTCATTTTTCTAGGTACGGTAGACCCACTCCAAAATGTATCTGCTGCTTCGCGCCAGAGCATGCACCTGCATTAGTAGCCCAAAAGGACCAACACCGCCTTCCGAATATGAGCATTCATCTATTCCTGCTACCATAAAGAAGATTTTGGACTTGACATCGAACTTTTTAACTCATAGGGATGCTTGGGCTGGAACTTTTGACCAAGTTGTTGGACAACTGAGCTCTCCAAGAACAGATTGCCCTGGTAAGATTCGTGAAATTTAAGGGTATGTTTGGATGTGTGCTTTAAGTGTGATTATCTAATATGAAATAACTATATCATGACATTGTTACACTGTGATTATATTGTCTCAACTCTCAAGTTGTGGACAAATATTTACATGTTAAATGACGCTATATAATTAGCTTATTGTAATTAACCGTGTTCCGCCTACTCAAAAACTGATTTAATTAGCACAATTAAATTTTGGAACCATAAATAATCAGAACCAGTGGCGCTCTCGCTATACCAAAACATAAGACAATAATAATCATTGAGGAATGCGATAGTCAGCTAATCACTCTCAAAACTACATGCCAGACACCCCACTGGCTTAATTATAAATTCAATTTTAGATCATGATTTTCAACATACATCTAATGTGAGGTAATGTTGTAAACTAATTGTTGGTTGCAGAGGTCTTGCCCGAAGTGCACCATTGAGAAGAACCGAGGCAGATGAAACATGCAGTTATATGAGTTTCAGAGTCAAGTAGTCTAATTAGCCGCAATTCTTAACCGCGACCATTTCTTGAGCAGTTTTCCAGACGAAATGGGCAAGAAAATAGTACGGACCGAACAGTGGCCTCTGTTTGGAGGAAGGAAAGCGGCAAACACCCTCAAGTAAAGACTTCAAAAGGTACGTAATGAAACTTTTGGGCGAACGATGCATCATCACTTAGTAGTATTTTTATAGAATTCACTGGCTTTGGCTTCTAGTAAAAGAGTAATATGCAATTTGGACAAGTGGAACAATATGGTGGTTTCTCGAAATGGGAAAATAGTTTGGATTAATGACTTGGCTCAGTTGTCTACTGTTATGATTCTATATTCATCCTGGTTGATTCCCTGCATGATGTTACCTATTTAGATTGTTCACAGAGTTTTTGTTAATCTTGCATTGTTGTAATCAGAGGCAAACATATATGTATGTTGAAGATGATGTTGAATTCCCACTTTTTGCCGACAATGATGAATTCACATTCACCCTGGAAAAAGCTTCTGCTTGCCTAATTAAATCTCTGAACAAAGCAACCAGCTTAATATGGTTTATATAGATAAGATGGCCCAATTTTTTTTGCGGGAAAAAGGTGCCAAAACGGGCCAAAGTTTGGCCTAATTAAATCTTTGAACATTTTATGTTTGTAGGGGTTTTCTAATGTCATTATAATTAGGGATTTTAATCTCTTGGAAAAGGTTTTATTTTATTCATTTATTTATTTATTTTTCCTGATTATTGATATTTATTTTTTATTTATTTATTTATTTATTTATTTTAATGTTTTCCTGTTTTTGTAGAAGGCTGCAAGAATGTAAGTGAAACCTCACAAATTGAGTATTTGAGAGTGGCTAAAGGAGTCATTGCAGTCACTACAAGGCAAAGGAGGTGGAAAAGATGTTCTTGCGCAACACCAGGTATGGGAGTTTAGTGTATTTTTTTGTTGCCTCTTCGCGTTTTACATTCGATAGCTATTATAGTTGCTCCTTTTTGGCAGATACCTGTTTAGAGATTATAGTACCTAAAAGTAACGTTACATATACCAGATTGTGAAACCTTTAAAGTAGCATTCGTGTGTACAATTAAGCAACTCTAATATGTAATGCGTGTGTTATTAAGTAACTCTAATTTGTGCTATGCTCTATTTATTCCAGAAACGGTTAACATAGGCAAAGGTACTTCCAGTGGTCCGAGTAGAAATGTTGGGCATCACCATCAAAGACACCATGGTTGGTCGCGTGTTCGCATATTACATCGTCTACCTATTATATTTGGCTCTTTTTTACAGCATACACATGTCAAATTAAGTACCTAAATTGGGGTATCGTTTATGTATTCTAGATATGGTTAACATAGCAGAAGGTACTTCCAATGGTCCAGGTGGAAATGCTCCATCTCGCCATAAAAAAACGCCATGGTTAGTAGCCCATTTGCATATTACATTAGCTATCTATTATAGTTGCTTTTTAATATTCGGCTGCTTATATAGCAAGTATCAAACCTAAGAGTCCGTAATGTTATCTTTGTATGTTGTGCAGGTGGAGACCTATTGGAAATGAAGTTACCAGGACTGAATTTTGGTGCAACAAATTCACACGCTGAAGTTACGGAAGGAAAGCCAACAAATCAGCTCAACACTACGAAAGAATGGTGCTCTCAATGAGGTACCTGTTCATTTTCAATAGAAACTATGAAACAAACAAATAATACATATCTGTAAGGTGTCCTGATTTAGTGTTCGGTTGAAGTTAATCAAAACACATTGCTAGCTCAACTATTTAATACGTATCTGGCGGCGTAGTTGCTTACGAATCATTTTAAGATGTCCTGATTTCCTGTCAACATCACAGGTATCCAGAAACAACTAACGAGGGGCTCAAAAACGGTTACGATCCTATCAGTTACGGTATGAGAACTAAAATTTCCTTATGTTATTTAATGGTCAACTGCAACATGTAAATGGCTGTTTAAATTGAACAACGACTTGCGTTGCATTTTTTTTAACCTTTAAACTTGCTTCCCACCTTAAGTTGAAAGTAACGACATCTATTATATTTAGCAACTAAATTACACAATGGGTTGCTATTATAGGTATAGCGCTGCCGTACCTTACGGGAGTTTGGAAAGTGAGCATCCCTAACTGAACTTGGTCAAATCCCAAAAAGTCACCGATAAAGTAAGTTTCAATTTCATATGCTTTCTGAAATTGTCTTATTACTGTCACACTTTGTATTACGATCTGTTCAAATCTACACATTCAGTTATGTTTTAAGTGTGATAATTTTTAAGATAGAATGTATAACTTAATACTAATGATGTATGATCTATTTTTTTCTTAATGATATACTCATATTCACAACAAAGCCTTTATATTAGCTGCCAAAGTATTCTACCTTATTTACAGATAATCGTCTCGACAACAAAAATATGCCTAAAACGTCGCAAAATAAACAGGCGAGCCCGCAACGCGGCGTTCGTAGCCTTTCTCGTTACTTTAAACTCTTAATGCTTTAGCATATATAAAAAGGAATTAGAAATAAAACTCAAAAATTTTTACTGTCATCGACGATGATGAAATAAATGTTCTCGATATACCGTATACTAGATTTCACACTCATCTGACGGACGGAATAGTTACATGCAGGGACGGAGCCAGGAATTAGTAATAAGGGGGGCCGGATTTTTTTTCTCAAAGGTTAGGGGGCCGAGCACCCCTTAGCTCCCCCACTATCTCCATCTCGGGTTACATGAATTTTTTTTGTGTGCAAAAGGTGAATTATATTTATCATTCAAACTTTGTACATATTATAAGGCTGCGTTTCTTTTTTTTTAGTGGGAAGGGAATTGTAGGCCCCACTCATATAATAATATTTGTTTTTGAAACTGGACCCACTAAATCCCTTGCTTTGTCTGTACGAATAGAGGGAGAAATTTGCAATCTTCCACAGACAGACACACTAACAAACATGGGGCCCATATACTTTAGCTAAGAGAAAAAAAATAAACACACCCTAAGTCTAACTCATCTGAGTTGTATCCTATCTCATGAATTTGTGTGTTAAAAATAAAGAGCCTTTATAGAATCATGATAGAAACACTTATTTAAAGAATCATGATGTTTTTCTTATTGTTTTATTTCATGATTATAAAACTATATTTAAATATATTTAAACATAGATAATTGTGTTACTTTATTTTACTTGTAAATTGCAACAGGGGAATGAAGTAATTAAATCTTGACATGGTCATTTCGATTCACCTTTCGAAATTTGAACTACCAATAAAATCCCAACATAATCGCATGAATATATTTACTGATTTTTACTTGAGAATATTTAATGCATACTTCATTTTTATTTGCCTTTCACGAGTTTTACCCGACCGTTACACATATCTTTTTTTCTTTTTTTTTTGTTTTCTTTCTTTTTTTTTTTCTTTTTTTAATTTACAAAATGTACCCCTACTAGATGGATGTTATGTTTTGTTTTAACATAAGTAAGAAAATGTTATTTTCTGCTTTCCTAAGGCCTTTTGTAAAGTAAAAAAAGAAAAGAAAAACCTTAAATTATGATTACAATATGTGACTCAAAATTTTGAAAAACTAACACATTTTGAAAAAAAAAAAAAAAAAAAAAAAAAAAAAAAAAAAAAAAAAAAACACTATGTCACCAAAATTGAGTGTGGCTCATGCCACACCCGGCATCGATGTAAGTACGTCCCTACTTGTATATAAATGCATAAGCCTGAATGAGAAAAAAAGAAAAGAAAAAAACCAATCACTAAAGAATAACTAATAAGAAGTATTAAGATTATATTGACACGTCTAGCAATTAAAGGATTTGCATACAATTTGCCACACGTTAATGCATATTGGCACGCTCTATATATCATGTATGTGTTACTCGGTTACTCTGTAAGATCTTTCAATAACGTGCGAAAAAAAATCATAAAGAATGGTTTGCCCCTTATCGTTAACTCATCCACTTTAGATTACATATAAAAATGAAAATGCAACTGGATGGGAGGACACATATTTTAGTATTTTTTCATTTATATACAAAGTATGTATATGTATATGACCAAAGTAAAAATAACTATAAAAATAAATAAATAAACAAAAAAGATAAATAAAATTATAAAGATAAATAATAATTAACTAATAATAACTAAAAAGTAAAAGTAAGAGACAAATCAATGTTTTACATAATTTTATGTAACTTTTGATAATAAAGATGAAATCCTTAATGATTAGTTTTATAACATGCTAATAATAAGGTAATCATATTGGTGTATTTAGACTATCCCAACATCTAATTAAATTTTTTAAAAACTAAACAAGGTCGAGTTTTAAGATCATTCACTATGGCGGTTTAATAACATGTCTAAAAAGCAAGGGTATAAATAGCGTGAAACGTGGCGTAACGGCATAGCCAAGCCTAAAGCTTTAGCGTGAGGCGTTGGGTCATAGCGTTTTTAAGGCGTGATTCAAAGCGACAAAAATATTTATATAGTTGTCAATATTAGTTAGCTAATAGGCTTAAAACTCAGTTATCGATTTACTAAGCCCGAATAAATACTTGTAAATAAGCTCAAGTCCAATAAATCTCTTTAAAAAAAAATCTTAAAAGCTTCAAAAGGCTCTTTATTTTTAAGTGTTTCTATCATGATTCTAGATGTTTTCTATGTACTACAAATAATTTAGAATATATGATATCAAAGCTTACCATCAAATGTATAACACTTATGTATTCACTTATTCACTTAACGTCATAACCCTCACAAATTAAGCTAACACTAGAAGGGTATCCGCGCAATGCGGCGGCGGGTACCCAATGACTATTTGTGTGGCGATAAAGTAGTAGAGATATGTTGTTCAAAATTAGAACGTCTAAATTAGTGTAAATGGTTAACACTTTTATTTTTCAAATTTTAGCATTAAATTGGTGGTTATAAGTTTAGTGAGTTTTTTTTTTTTTTTTTTTTTTTTTTTTTTTTTTTTTTTTTTTTTTTTAACAATTTCATTAAGATATATCATTATTGGAGGGCGGTTACATATGGTTTAAATAAGAATTAAATTTTCAGATTTTACATTAATTTTTTACTTTTCCTTTTATAGTAATGTTTTTGGTCTTAAAATTTTAAGACTTCCTTTTATAGGAAGTCCCAAATGCTTTATAATGTAGTACTAGCAGGGTACCCACGCAATGCGGCGGCGGGTACCTGTGACTATATTTTGAAGCGAGCAAATGTTATTCGATTACACGTTTTTCTAACAATAATTGTACAAATGTAAAGTATTTCTTATTTGGGAAATGTCTTTGGTCTTATAATTTTTAAGACTTTCTCTTTTACAATAACAATGAAAAGTATTTCATATAAAAAACATACAGCGAAAGAAAGGAACATAAATAGCATCTAAGAAACATAACTTAGAATAGACGGCTACCCGCGCATTGTTGCGACGGATTCTCGTATAATTAAATTTTCTGACGAGCAAATATTTACGTTTTTAAAATAATTTGATCACCTTTAAATTATCATTTTTAAAATTAATTGAACATCAACCTTACAATTAGCATGTAGTTATAAGATATTAAATTATCAGGAATGGGTGTTACAAGATATATAATAAAAGACAATTATTCCTATTAATGTCTTGTTAATTTCTTATTATAGTAATGTTTTTTGTCTTATTTTTTTAAGACTTCTAAATATAGATGTCCTAAATACATTATAAGGTAGTATAGATAGATAATTTACAAAGCTATTAAAATTTAGGTTTTATGATATGTTCTTACTGGATACATGTTAATGCATAATAAAAAATGAAATATTGGTGAACCATATCAAAATCTGCATTTAATTATAATAATTATTAGTTTTAATTAATGTTAAAAAATGCAAATAGAAAGAAAATAGATATTAATCAATTGCTCCTAAAAAGTGCCTATAGAACACATCTTAGCAAAACCTTTAAGAAATTTAAGTGCCTTACAAAAATTAAGGAAAAAAAAAAAAAAAAAAACAAAACAAAAACTTCACAACGAAAATGACCAATGCAACACAATTACTGAACCCATGCATGCATAACCACCAAAATGACAAATAACCCGTGATATTAAGTTGCCACTCCCCAAAGTGTCCGGTATGCTTTCACAAGTGTCAATGTGTCTCATCTATTTTAATTTCGAGTTAGGTAATATTGTTAACAAAATTCTAATTCCTAATCTAATGTTCATAATTCCATTTTAGGTTGTTTCGAATTAGTTTTGCATTATCAAATATCAAAAGAGAATCTGATTAAATAGTAAATGCATGCTTCCTAACTATGTGAAACATGTGATAAGGGGGTATATAATTCTTTTTGCTATATATAGATAATCAGAAACACACAAGAGACACATGACTTAAGAAGCCCCATTAAAGAAACTAATATTCACACATTCAAATACATACAATAAATAATTCAACCTTAAAAGCATAATGATTCTAATGAAATTCCAGCTAGAAGTGAAACGTTTTACCTTTGGTAACGATTCTAGATTCAAGAATTTAAATAGAAGTGTCGTGTGTTGAATTTGAGCCTACATATCGAGTGATACCTTTAAATATATGTAGAGTGCCCTAGTTTAGAGTAAATAAGTTACAAATAACATCCGTGGACAGTGTACAAACATACCATTTTTATAACTTTTTTTTTTTTTTTTTTTTTTTTTTTTTTTTTTCTTTCTTTCTTTGGGTAATTGACATGACGGCCTAACCAAGCCTCACATCTTAGCGGTCAAGGCGAAGCTTTTACGTTTTTAAGACATGACATAAGGTGGAAAAAATATGAAAATATTAGTATATTTCATATATACCAAGTTTACAAAAAACGTTGTACATAATAAATAAGGTTAATTAAGAAACTATCCTTACAAACCAATGGTAAGGCCGTAAGGGTTTAGCCTCTTAGGCTATTCGGTAAGGGAGGTGATCCCTTCACCTTACAACATCATTTCACGCGCTATCCCCTTGCCTTCTACCTTGAGCCGCGCGCGACACAAACAAACCAAGAAAACTTATGGTGATCCCTTCACCTTGCAGCAATACACAAAAAATCGGGTCCCACTTGTACTATATTATCGTTATGTATCCGTTGCATGTTTAAAAAAACAATCAACACCCCAATTTTTTCTTTTATAAATACCTACGAAACCCACTTTTTTTAAACACAATCTCAAATCTTTTACACTCTTTTTATTAAAAAAAAAAAAAAAAAAAAAAAAAAAAAAAATCTTAAAAAAACATTCCCCGAAACATCAAACGTCCCCAATGAAGAAATTCTCAAAGCAATCCCAAGACACCCGAAGGAACTCAATCTAGGAAATACTCCCCCGCCAAAACAACAAATGAACTTACGACCACAATCATTCTTTTATAACCAAAACTGCACAAACCCACCATACCGTAATCCATAATCACAACAACAAGCCTTTAACCAATTCTCACAACAACTCAAACAAAACGCGTTTAGCCAATTCTCGGCCCAACATAACGCGTACCCGTTTGATATGTCACAAACCCAAATTGGTGGTTCGTGATCACAAGATGAATAAATTGCGTTGTGTAAAGGTTGGATTCATGTATCCGAAGATAGTGCAAAAAGTAACGCAAGGAAGGGGAATGGATTTTGGGCTGATGTACAGGCGTACATAGAGAGCAAAACAAAGTCGGATCGACGACGGTGCGATATGGTTCTTGGGAAATGGAAGACGGTGCGCCCGAACGTGGCTCGGTTTTGTGGAGTGTACAATAACGTCAAGTGGTGCCGGAGATGAAGATTGCTACAATAAGGCAACACTAAACTATATATGAAGCTGAATACGGAGTCAAGTTCACACTCAAACATTGTTGGGAGCAATTACTGTAGAACCAATATCTATATCAACTTAATCACTAAACTATGAAGATCAAATGGTACAAGAATATATATGTGCGTATGAAACTAGAGAGAAATAGATGAAAAGGAAACTTGTATTACACTAGAGAAAAACACACATACACACACTCAAGCACACACAAATGAGGTGTGTGGTGGCTTATATAGTTAAGATAAGAGAGATAGGTCGGGCTTGGGCTTTTGTAATGAACTAGACATAACCTTATACAATATTAAATTAAACCAAGCCCGTTTACCCTTAACTAGAATATTAGACTATTACAACATTGTTACAAAGACTTAATAACATATAAATGATCGTCACTTCTATTTCTAACAATCTCCCCCTAAGGGGCGATCATTGAGATCTCTCTTTGATTCCATTGATGATCAACACTTCTATTGCTAACAATTACGAAAATTTCAGAAATGGAATGAAAGTGAAGTTCCAAATTTTTTATCAAAGGAAGCAAATGAAAGGTCCAAGAGATACGAGTCATCTGGGTCTAGTTCATTCAACCCAGAGAGTGGAGATGCTAGTATTAACCTGAATGATGCCGCTGGAGATGACGAGAAAAATAAGGTGCATGAAGTTCCACAACCACCGAGCAGGGACAAAGCGAAAGATTTGAAGAAAAAGGTGCGTGTAAGTCGGGATCTTCGGCAACTATAAATGACGAGGCATTGGCTAAGATGATGATATCGGAGATGGCACAGCAAGTCGAATGTGACAATGAATTGAAGAGGAAAGAACATGCTGAATGGATGGCGATAAAAAAGGAAGGAAGTGGAAATGAATGAATATAAAGCAAAGTAAAAAAGACTTAATATTCTATATGCACCCACATGAACATTTGACTGGGGATGCACGCAGAGCCATGGATGAGGTTAGAGCGAGATGAAAGCGAAGTGGCGTTTCAACTTTTAGTTTTAATTTCGAAGTTTATGTAATGTTTTACTTTCGCATGTTTGCGTCTTTAATTCGTAGTTTACGTATTGTTTTGATATTTCTGGTTTATGTACTATGTTTAATATTTGAAGTTTATATATATTTTTTAATTTCGTACATTCGCGTTTTTATTTTCGTCTATTTAGGTTTCTATAATTCATAATAAGTATAAAAAAAATGGGAGTTAAGGTGAAGTAAAGCATGTCTTGCCCACTAAAAGCTGAAGTGAAGTGAGGAGAAGTGAGAGGAGAGAGAAAACTGAGGTAGCGCTAAGGTGTAAGGTGAAAATTGTTATTCTTGCCATCTAGCCTTAGGACGAAAGTGCCAAGAGGTCTTGGGTTCGAACCCTGGGGAGAAAATTAATCCTCCATTGGCAACGGAGGTTCACTTGCGACGACTCCGGGCTATCCAAAAGGGTAGTCGCCCTGGGATTAGTCAGCTCGCAACGTCGAGTCGGAAACCTGGTAAACAAAAAAAAAAAAAAAAAAAAAAAAAAAAAGAAGAAGAAGAAAGAAAGAAACTATCCTTATATGTAATATTCTTAATTTAATTTTTTTTTACGCCTAACGCCTTATCGCGCCTTTTCTCGCTTCATCTCACATCAAGCCTAGAGTTGACAACTTGAACTATTTCATAACGTGGAGGTCATGTATCACGCCATAGCGACGCCTTAGCGTTGTCATGGCGCGCGTTTTAGAACCATGTTCCAAACTATGTGAAACATGTGATATGGTTGGTATATAATTCTTTTTGCTATACAGAAAAGCACAAATACACAAGAGACACATGACTTGAGAAGTCCCATGAAACAAATTCTAACTTTCTCTTTCCCGAGTTCGTAATTATCTCTTGTTAATCTTTAAAAAATAATACTACCTCCGTCCCAAAATTATTATCCACGGACAAAAAACACACAATTTTAGAAAAGCATCATCTTTACAGCTTTCTCTCTCTTACTTTTTGCACAAAGACAGTTTTACCTTTTACCAATTAATTTTCAACTTCTTTAAAGTTTGTAATAATAACCACAAATGGGGGTAATATGGTAAACTTGATTTATAGTCCATATCTATTTATGGAAGTGGACAATTAATTTGGGACAACCGAAAAAGGAAAGATGGACAATAAATATGGGACGGACGTAGTACAAATTAGAGGATAAGTATACATTAATTATTACTTAATAAAGTAGTAAATGCATGATTTCTTACTATGTGAAACATGTGATACGAACATTTCTTTTTTGCTATATATAGACAATCACAAACACACAAGAGATACATAACTTAAGAAACCCCATCAACAAAATTCTAACTTTCTCTATTCCAATGGCTTCAATGTGTTTATCCATCAGTTCAATGGTCTTTTCCAAAAAGTCTCCAATTAAAAGTAGTGATTTAAGAATTCGCAAGCCATTATATTCATCACAATCCACATCAATGCCATTCACTGCAGTTGAACCACCCGTTGTTAGGCGATCAGGAAATTATGATCCAACATTGTGGTCATATGATCATGTTCAATCACTCTCTAGTAAATATGTGGTATGTGTCTGATTACCATTATCCATGTATATAATGTATCAATTTTTATATATGTCTTAAATAATTGTCCTCATATTCAAAAAATATATAATCTATACAGGGAGAACATTATGCAGCAAGAGCAGACACTTTGAAGGACGCTGTCAAGAAGATGATACGTAAAGATCGAAATGCGTTGAGTACCCTGAAGCTAGTTGACGATTTGCAAAGACTTGGAATAGCGTATCATTTTGAGGAAGAAATAGGTGATGTTTTAGAGACGATTTACCAAACTTTTTATATCACTCAAGAAAAGTGGGAAGGTATGGATCTAAACTTTAAAGCACTTGGCTTTCGACTACTGAGACAACATGGTTATCAAGTTCCTCAAGGTACAAATTTAATTCATTAAAAACATTACATGGTGTAATAAGATTAATAGCTACATTGTTTAAGTCACTTTATACACTTTCTAAGTTCCAAATTTGGACTATAATTTCTATTCAATATCTTTCGAAATAATTATCTACTTCAGTTTTACAAACTTAAAGAATATTATAAAGACCGCTAAAAATACAGTATATTGGTGACATAGTTAATTATTTTTTATTTATTTTCAGTGTGTTTAATTTTATGTAGACAACAATATTAAGAAGGGAAATATATATTAAAAAAAAAAAAAAGCAACTAAAGATATAAACTCTTAATTTTTTTTAAATTGTGTTTTTTGTATGTTGACAATTTAATGTGTTTAATTTTATGTAAACAACAATAGGAAGGAAAATATGTAATGTTAAAAAAGCAACTAAAGATATAAACTCTTATTTATTTATTTATTTTAAATTGTGTTTTTGTATGTTGACAATTTCTTAGGATAGAAATTAATATTCATGTAATCAGTTTGCATGAATAGTTTGTTTAGACAAAAAGTTTGCATGATATAAGACTAGCAAAAGCTAATAACTTTTGGTGATTTAAATTTTTTTATATTTAGAGATATTTCGCGACTTTAAGAGCAAGACTCAAAATCTTAAGCCATATATACTCGAGGATTTGGTAAGCCTACTCAACTTGTATGAGGCTTCGTATCATTCATTCGAGGATGAAAGCATTCTAGATGATGCAAACAAGTTTACAACCAAATATCTCAAAGAAAATCTTAAGAATGTTAATGAGGGCGTATCGGCTTTAGTAAGTCATTCTTTGGACATTCCGTTGCACTGGAGAGTACCCAGGGTAGAGGCGAAATGGTTTATTCATCATTATGAGAATAGAAGTGATAGGGATCTCACATTGGTTGAACTCTCAAAGTTGGATTTTGATATGCTCCAAGCTATATATCTTGAAGATCTAAAACACACATCAAGGTATATATCATAATTTTTCTTTATAATATGTGTCCACGCTATGTTCTAATTTCTAAATATGTTAGGCATTGTTCATCCATTAGGTTTGAGTAAATATGCAGGCAAAAACATGAAACATATATGTATGCTTATTACAATCATCAAGTCATTTGCATACAAAGAGCTTATATTTAATTATTTTGATAGGTGGTGGAAGAACATAAGATGGGGCGAGAAGTTGAGTTTTACTAGAGATCGATTGGTAGAGCATTTTTTGTGGGCGCTTGGTTTTCAGTACCTACCTCAGTTTAGTCATGGAAGGAGAACACTAGCAAGGATCAACTGCATGCTTACTACACTGGATGATGTTTATGATTTGTATGGTACATTGGATGAACTTGAACTGTTGGCTAATGCCGTCGAAAGGTTAATGTTAATGTACATTCCTACTTTTGTAATTACATCTTTCATAACTCTTAACAAAAGGAATTACTGTATTTCAATTGCATAGGTGGGACATCAACGCGGTCAATGACCTTCCAGACTACATGAAGATCTGTTTCCTTGGATACTACAACACGATAAATGAGATCACATATAACACATTGACAGAAAGAGGATTTTTTGTCCTTCCATATCTAAAGAATACAGTAATTACTTAATTGCGACTCAAAAATATAATTCCAGATAATTTTTATATTGCAGTTTAATGCTAATCACGATTTATTATTTTGCAGTGGATGGAATTATTCAAGACGTGGTTATTGGAAGCAAAATGGTACCACAATGGATATACACCAACACTCCAAGAATACTTGGATAATGCTAGTGTATCAATTGGTGGTTGGGTTTTACTCATGCATGTTAGATGTTTACTATCATTTAGTTCAATTGAAGAAATCTTACAATGCATGGAAAGAACTAACAATCTAATTCGGTATTCATCGATAGTCTTTAGACTTGCTGATGACTTGGGTACATCTTCGGTATGTCCTTTATATAGAACACTTCTTGTCATATCCAATTTAAGAATTATATTAAAGTTTTCATTAAAAAAAACTTATTTTAAACTAAAAGGTTTCTCATGCTAATAAAATGGAGATAACTTAAACACTGTCTTATTCCTTTTAGGAGGAAATGGCACGAGGGGATATTTCAAAATCAATCCAGTGTTACATGCATGAGAGTGGTGCAACGGAAGAAGAAGCTAGAATGCATATCAAAAGTTTAATGATGGAGACGTGGAAGAAAGTTAACAAAGAACTAGCTTGTATGGATTCTCAGGTTCCAAGGGAGTTTATCGACTGTGTTACGAACATACCTAGGATGTCACAGTTCATGTACAACGAAGGAGACGGACATGGGCATCCAGCGATTACTAAGTCTCATGTGTCATCCTTGTTGTTCAATCCTATTCAAGAAATAAAATAGCCAAAATGTGTAATTTTCATTGGAAAATGGACTTATTTAAGAACTAGGAGATGCCATAGCACCCTAGTTTTACTTTGAAAGAATTGTATTAGAACTTGTTATATTTTTCTCTACTTCATGTAGACGAAATGGTTTAATGTATTGTCCCCTAAGTTTTAAATCTTCTAGCTATATCCATTTAGATACGGATGTTGTAATTTGAATATTATGTCAACTTATTCCAATAATTTACATTGAGCTAACCTAAAGTCATGTTTGGCACAGTAGATTATACGTAGATTATGCTTATATTAAAAAAAAAAAGTTACTTAAGATATAAGTTTTGTTTGACTGACTATACCTATCATAAAATTCATAAAAATAATCTTTTATAATCTCTTTAAATCAAATGTTGTTTCATATAGCTTAAAAAATAATCTTTCTTTTTCAGTTTCCACTTCATTTCCAATTCAACATATCGTAACTTTGAAGCACTGCAAAATTGGTTGCATCAGTGAAAAGGGTTAATGGTATATAATAATATATTTAAATTCTTAATTACACCTAATAGATTCTGCCCCTCCACAACAACCAATACCGCCGCCACCAACAAGTGATTCCGCCGAGCCGACCACCACCACGAGTAACGCAAGTTTTGAAGGGTTCCTTTTTAAAGTTTGTTATACAAGGTTATGTTAAAATTTATTGTTTATTTTATTGTGTAAATTATGTTATATAAAAATTGACAGTGTGACATAGGGCTTAAATAAACGGTTGTTTGTTTTAGCTTATATAATGATCTTATTTGGCATATCAAGATTTGGAAAAAGTTGATAACTTCGGTTTTTCAGCTTATGAGCTTAGGGCTTAAGTAAGCCTCAAGCTCAAGGTGATAAGCAGCTCATAAGCAAAAAAATGTGACCTTTATCGGCTTTTCTAAATCTCAATAAGCATAAAATATGCTAAACCAAACATCCCTTTAGGTTTAACACTCAGAAAGCTCGTTTTTAGGGATGAATATATGAGTTGTGATTGTGATTGAGGATAGTTTTAAATGCCAAAAACTGCATTTTTAGCATCTTATAAGAATTTACTGATGTTGAATTGCTGCAAGAATCGATAGATATGATCATATAGATGTAAATCAAACTGGTGTTTTATTGCGCTTAATAATCGAATAACGGAAGTTTATTACATTAACTAGATTAATCTTAAAAGGGAAAGTTAAACCTCTTAGTTTTAAATCCGGATGAGATTTTTAAGGAGGAGTAAATAGGTTAAATTCCTGCACTTTCAATCTAGCTAGCAAGAAACTGAATTGGCTTAGAAATAATATGAACGGTTACTACTTATATGTGGCGGCGTGGCGCTATATGTGAATGAACATAGTTCTTGTCTTGCAGCCTTTTCGTGAGGTCGACGTGTATTCAAGTCTCGCGGATGCTTGCTCAGGTTGCAAGAATCGAAAAGGATTATTAGGCTCCAGGAGAGACTTAATGATTATCTTTCTTCAAAGAATTACAATCGGGTCAGTTCTTGGAATTTTTGTTGATCAAGGAGGTGCTGTTAGAATTTTGTTTCTTTTTATGTGTCTGTTAAATAATTTCAGAGTTATGCTCATTGCTTGAACTTTTTGTGGAGGCTGTACAGGTGTTATGGGGTCCGCTCAAATCTTTGGCTCTAAAGTAAAAGTTGACGTTTCAACAGTAAAAGAACCCTCGCACAAAACAATAGAGTTGGAGACCAAGGCTAAGGTTAGTAAGACATAGCTCAGTTCAGTTTTATGATATCATAAAGAAGGAATTAGCACATATCCATCGATTATCGAAGTTTCTGAAATTTTAATCAATTGTATTATTAACACGGTGACAAGGTGTTTTCTTTGCCATTCTATCCTCTTTTTGGTTAGTTAGAAGTCCAGTAGCACAACAATTGTAATTTTAAATCAAGTACAAACCATTCTATGCTCTTTTAGTGGTGGGTCTAGTCGAAAAATATATATGCCAACCTGCACAAACCAAGAGACATGTATACGGAGCATAGGAGTATGTTGGATTATAACGTATTCAAATACATATATCAAGTATAACAATTGATGGATTATGTTTTAAGTCCTTAAATTGTAGGTCGGATTCTATGCTCTTTGTGGTACACTGCTCTTCCTTTTGCAATTATACGTATGATCACTTTAATAATTGAATCATTGGATGGACCGAAACTTTGTCATAATACATTTAGGCTCATCGCCATGATGCATCTTATTACATGATTGTTCAACTTGAGCATAACATTCTACATTTCTCATCTTATGTATGTATCATTCTTTATTTGTGTTCTTAAGTGTTATCAGTTGTTCGTTTGATGTTATCTAATGAGATTTTTTTTTTGTTTAGTTGGCATTTTTTTAGCACGTTTAGAAACTGGATATATACTTCGTTCGCCTATAAAGGGGGTTTAAAACTCGAGTAGGTTTAAGATAATTTAAATAGTTGGGTAGTATCCTTATAAAAAAGAGGAACTTTGGTCCTTCGAACGTATTTTTTACAATCTTATTTTTAATTTGTCATTGCTTGTGGTAGTTACCTTTTTTTTTATTCCTTTTAGAACGGAAACTTTTTCGCATTCTATACCACCTATCTCACAATAAAATCTCACAAATGTCTCCATGGAGAATTGAACCCCCAACCCATAGGTTGGTGGGCAACTCATTTACCGAAACTATTGCATTTAGTCTTTATCGAAAGTAAGCTACTCAAATATGTACACAAATATATTTTTTGCACTTCATAATGATATGAACGATAGTCCGAACCAAGAACATCAAGAATATATGCAGGACGCTTATAAATATTGTTACTGAGAGTGTTAAGAACTATTCAATATTAATTATTGTAATGTGATATTATTTTCCTTCAAGAATGACCATATTTATTCAGTTAATTGTATTAGCACTATATAGAAAGCAAGCTACTTATATTTGTATACGAATTGATGCAGTAGATTAACTGATGGTGATCTTAAAACTGATTGAATACCATGAGGATCTTGACCGTTTTAGACTTCCCCTTCCGAACTGCATGAGGAGTTTGAAAAGAGGAATGCTGATGCAGTGTTTGATTTCTATATAAGGTTTAAATCTTTTTATTGTTTTGCTGAAATTTTTTGCCTTTGGCCCAAATGCCCAATGCACAATCATTTATTATTTTCAATTGCTTTATTCATGTTGTAGGGGGCTTGGTTGTGAAACACTTGGACATGATCAGGAGGGATATTGCAAACATGAAGATTGAAGGGTAAGATATTCGAAGACTAAAGAGAAGAAATATGGGCTAATACACGCCGAAGCTTATGTGGGTTTGCAGTACCATCTAATCAAGTTTTGTGAAGTATGATTCTTTCACAAATGAACCAGTTTATTAAAATTGGATCCTCTACCAGGTTTTTTGTAATTATTTGTTGGTTTGGGCCTCTTGCTAACTTCAAATGACTTAAGCTTATTGTGAGTAAACGATTGATCAATAATAGATGTTTGTTTGCAGTTTGATAAGGAGGGACATTGCAATTTTCTAGATACAATATTTGTTAATTGATCTGTAAATTTCATGGTTCAAATTTTATTGCCTTTTTATGATCCATCTTTGAAACATGTTAAGAATTTTTGCTTGAGTTGAATTATCGCATGTTACAGCCATTTGCAATTACATTTTGATATTTTCACGTTCTATTTTCAACGTTACACGAAACACTTACTACAATATCGCATATCGTTAATTGTTTGCCGCTAGGAATTTCAAGTTGCTATGCACGGGTACTCGCCTAGCTTTTTTTTATGTTAAAACTCTGAGTTTTGTGCATTAAATGCGCGATAACAATAACGATAGATAAAGAAAAAAAATATGAAATGATGAAAAGACTAAAAAGCCTTTAGTTTAGTATCCATTCAAAAAAAGATATTCATGCCTTAGATGAGACGATAACAATTATGATGAATAATTTATTAAAATAATGATTTTTCTGCCTTAAATGTGTAATAACAATAACGATAAAATAACAATAATAATAAAAGATGCATGGGATCAGGGTGTTCCCACCGATTTACACTTTTTTGGAGAATAACAATAACAATAAAATAAAGATTACAACACAAGATGATGAAAAGACCAAAGCTCTTACGCTCAGTTCTCGAGTTTTGAATGAGGAGAAATGGAAAATAATAGGAAAGTGAAAAGAAATGGAAAAAGAAAGTAAGTGTTAGTTGATATGCTCTTGAGATAGAGGAAAGGAAGATGAAAGTAATGATAGATCATGTTCTTGAGTGAGAGGAAAATAAAAATAACTTGGTCAAATTACATGTATGCCCTTTAGTTATTAATGTCAAATCTTTTAAAAAGAGTATACTAGTCTTTACACCACATATAGTTCATTTTCCTTTCCCTTTCCTCCCAAAAATAGGAGGAAGATTTTATTAACAAAACTTCCTCTCATTTTCCTTTCCACTTCATTTTCCCCTCTTAAAAAAGACTCAAGAACATAAAAAACTTTCCTTTTCCTTTCCTTTTCCCTTCCATTTCAACTCGAGAACTGAGCGTAGTTTACCATTTTTCCAAAAAAGAGGTCCATGCTTTAAATATGAGTTATAACAATAATGATGAATAATGCTAAATTAGATAACAATAAATTATATAGCAAATTAAAATGAACTAGTGTCCTTATTTTAGTATACTTCTAAAAAAAGGTTTAAAATTTGATATTAAAAGATAATGTAGATGAAAAATATTTATAGGTTGGAATATATTGATTGAGATCATCTCATGTTGAAAGCGAAGATGATAGATAACTTTTGTAATGTTATGAGTGCATACAAAACATTACAAAAAAATGATCCTTTTGATTTTCAACATAAATTGTACCCTCAATTCATATATCTTCTTCTGAATTGATTAACATGAACAACTATACTTTTTGAATATTTTTTGAATTGATTAACATGAACAACTATATTGACTAACATTATAACCGTACATTGCATATGGGAATACCTTGTTTACAAACCGGTAAATTATACGTACATCTGTAACACCCCCAAAATTTGATACAGCGGAAGACTCAACAAGCTTTCGGGGTGCTACGGGGATTGGTATCCAACACAAGACAATATAGAACGAGATAAAGTAAACATAGTAAAAACACAACCAAAACGGGGTTTTTAAGGTTTACATTTATCCCAACATCATTCAGAGTCAGGCCCAAAATAAAATAACAATAGGTCCAAATTTAATTATCAGAGTTTAGAAAATATAGATCCATAAACCGAGAGCCTTAGCCGAGCCTTCCAATCCAAGCATGCACCTCATCACCTAATTACCTGAGAAAACGTGCTAAAAGTCAGCTTTCGCTGGTGAGATCATAGGTTTAAGTTCAACTAATGATATAGTGGACATATACGCAAAACGCTTGCTAGCTAGACTAAGGATTCGCTAAAAGCCTGCGGATACCCTCCGCTCCAACATAACACACGGATACCCTTCCGTACTAACAAAACACACGGATACCCTTCCGTACTAACATAGATATTCGGGTAACCCCCGCAATACCAATAATAACTCGGATAACCTCCGAAGTATAATAACCTATAGGTGCACGCTACAGTATCTAAATAAGCCAACCTTGAATAGTACACACAACATATATGTGACTAAAGCTGACAACTCCACATAATCAAATAAGCCAACCTTGAATAGCGCACATAACATATATGTGACTAAAGCTGACAATCCACCAATAACCAAATAAGCCAACCTTGAATAGTACACACCAAAGGGGTGACTAAAGCTGACAATATATCCTAGTCCATACGCATAGCAAGTTTAGAAAGAATATAAAAGCGATAACAGTCCACGTAAAATGATTTGCACGTTTCTCACCCCAATCATTGAAAACATAGTTCAAGAGTAAAAAGTGGGGCTATGACTCACCTCAAGTCCAGAAAATAGCAAGACGAGGTAGGTAGAAATAAGATGTATGATAACTCACGAAACAGCAACTACGGACTTGGCACGACCTAACAATATTAACTCTTTCAGAAATCATTTCCTCAAATATATAATATTCCCAAACCCGGACGAGAATCCGTTTTATTACCGAAAATCCATTTCGTATTAGTTTAGTGTATTTGCGTTTGGTATCCATACGGGTGGTGGGTCGACTCAAAACAAACCAACAAGATCACACATAGCAAGATAAGATAAGCTATAGATCTAATATTAGCCCAATATATCATTTAAATAAATCGCCAAGTTTACCAAATCCGTCGATTTGATAATCCTCATATTTATTTACGTAATATACCGTTCCAAGATTACACCCAATCTAAAGCACATAAAAAGCACATAGCACATATATACTATATAGTATATATCATAGTTTAATAAATTCCTCATATATATCGTCAAATTGGCCAGATTTCCCGATATATACACTCGCAATCTATTACACTTTACATATACTACAACCTATGGGTGTCGTAGGATACGATGCCCACTAATATGTTCGTGTCATATAACCAAATAACCCGGCTCAACCTTACGGTTAAGTGGTTATTTACTTATAGAAAACGTCTATATTAGTCGTCATATATCCGAGACAACACGAATGTCGCAAATAATAACTTACTTGGACCCGAGTGACGACAATTTCGTCTAACTCAATAAGTTTATTCGTTATATATCCGAAATGACTTTTTATTAAACGTTTCATAATTGTCGGGAGTTTCCCGTTTATAACACAATTTTTATAATAATAATACGTTTAATAATATTACGCCACTTTCGTAGCCTAATATATATCTATTCGTATTATTTATAATACAACTCGTGATTATTATTATTATTAATATACGCGTTTATATAGTTATATATACGTTATTCACGTACATACTTTCATATAGACGTTCTTATTATCAATAATTATTATTACGAGTTTTATTATTTCCGTTTCAATTTTAATAATTATTGAGTTATACGAAATGGTCATATGTCCGAGTCATGACCCTCGGCTCATTGTCCAAGTCCAACAATAAGAAAAAGTCATAAATAATAAATCTCCGTCCAATCACAATCTCAAACCACGGGCTACAACAATAAGGTCCGACTACGGTACCTGACTAACCTATCTCCGTCATCTAACGACCGTCTCATAACCGGTCCTCATTCACACTTACCAATCGACAACAACTCCTCAATACCCAAAATCAATGTCCAATTCGACCCATATGCGTACGGCCGAGAAAATAAATACCACCACAACAAATATAACAAGTTTACAATTATACATTTAATGACATTAACAAAGTTAATGTGTGGGTCGGTTTACCAAGCCGACCCGAGCCCTCGACTCATTTGAGTCTCGGCTCCGAACCGCGAGTCATTTAGACTCGAACCAAACACAAGCATCAAATAGCTCACTTGAGCTAACTAAGAAATCATATACTCAATTCGACCCAATGGTCAATTTCGGCAACAAGTGGTATTCGGCTAACAGCCGTGACCCAAAGGATCGAACCACAAAAGAAATCATACGAGCCAAAGGCTCGAACCACACTCCAACGAGAACCCTTGAGGTCTCGGTATGGCCAAAGATCACAAGAAAGGGAACCCCGAAACCACAAGGTCTCGGCTAGCATCAAATCGAGGTTCACCATATCCTCGACAACCAAACAAATCAATCATCAATCAAGGACCATAGCCACACAAGGCTTCGACCCAAGAAAATAAAAATAAGCCGAGAGCTTGGCTCTCGGTTCCAAGTCGACCACGACCCAACCATGAAACCCGGATACCAAACCTTGTAGAAAACGTGTTCTCAACCAAAACCCATAAACATGTTACGTTTTTAAATGAAAACCCACGATTCTCATCAACTCGTGACCCCTTGGTCACGATTCGAACCCATGAATCGAGTTAAAACTCGACCTACCTTCCAAATCGATCCTAAATCGAAGAGTACACAAGAAATAACAAGAAAATGGTGATGAACTTGTGATTATTTGCTTCGGATTTGATGTTAAGATGAGAGTTAGGGCGCGTGTTATAGCTCAAAAGAAAGATCTCGACGAGATGATTAAATTGGTGGTGTTATTTTTGATGTGGGAGTGGCGGTGTGACGGTGGTGGCCGGCCAAAGAGGCGGCGGCGGCTAACCTTAGGGTTTGGGGGAAGAGATGATGAGGTGAGAGAGAGTAGTGAAAATGGTGAGTGAGTGTTTGTGTTGTGTGGGTAAAAACCGGACCAAACGCCCCCTTATACTAACTTTTCTCTTCTTTTTTTTTTATAAAGGTTTTAATAATAATAAGAATAATAATAATAATAGTAATAATAAGGATATTATTACGGTGGAGCGGGTAACGCGGGTAACTGTAAAAACACGTGGCCCGAACCCGAACTCATTTTAAAATTTCCATATCACACGAGAACCTCTCGTAATTAATTAGAATATATAACGGACTCGTTAAGACGAATCATAAAATTGTCGTTAGGTAATCCTAGTGCCAAAGTCAACGTAGTACCAAGTGAGAATTCAAATATACATCACCGATCATATAATCAAAATGAATTATGAACATAATTCACGAATTCCATAACGTCATTAATTAAAATATCCATAAAATAGGTCTTACAAGTTCGTTGTGAAAAGAAAATTTCAGATAACAATTATAAACGAACTTAAGTTGTAATGCGGGTTTTAAAAATAGCTCCCTAAACTGCCGGTTGTCACATCCTCCCCGTCTCAGAAGGAAACCCGTCCCGGGTTTCACTCGGAAAAATTCATCTACGAAGTGAAAAGCTTCGGATATCTCTTCCTGAACTCGTCCTCACGTTCCCACGTAAATTCTGGTCCATGTCGGGAATTCCAACGAACCTTGACGAGCGGAATGCGACTCCTCTTGAGTCGTTTAACTTCCCGATCTAAAATCTCAATCGGTTCCTCCACGAAATTCAGTTTCTCATCAACACGAATGTCCCTCATTGGAATGACGGGCATTTCATCAGAAAGACATTTCTTCAAATTACTCACGTGAAACACGTCGTGAACTTTGCTCAGTTCGGACGGTAATTCCAACCTATAAGCCACGGGCCCAATTCTTTCTAAGATCAAGAATGGTCCAATGTAGCGTGGGTTGAGTTTACCACGTTTCCCGAAACGTATTACACCTTTCCAAGGCGAGACTTTCAGCATCACTTTGTCTCCAACCTGGAACTCTAAAGGTTTACGTCTCTGATCGGCGTAGCTCTTCTGCCTATCTATGGCGGCTTGCAACCGATCACGAATCTGAGTTACTTTCTCGGTAGTTTCCAAAATAAGCTCAGGGCCTGTAAGTTGACTATCTCCAACTTCTGCCCAACCAATAGGCGAACGACACTTTCTGCCATACAAAGCTTCGAATGGTGCAGCCTTAAGACTTGTATGGTAGCTGTTATTATAGGAGAACTCCGCAAGGGGTACATACTTCTCCCAGCCTTTACCAAAGTCTATGATGCATGCACGAAGCATATCCTCTAACGTCTGAATGGTCCTCTCACTTTGACCATCGGTTTGGGGATGATATGCAGTACTCATATCAAGCCTCGTCCCCAAAGCCGTTTGAAGTGATCGCCACAAAGCTGACGTAAAACGACCATCACGATCCGAAATAATTGATATTGGGACTCCATGACGCGAAATAATTTCCTTCACATATAACCTCGCAAGCTTATCCACACTATCATCTTCACTAATAGCTAAGAAATGAGCAGACTTTGTCAGACGATCCACAATTACCCAGATAGCGTCACAACCGCTAGCTGTTCTCGGTAATTTGGTAATGAAGTCCATAGTAATCCGCTCCCATTTCCAGACTGGAAGTTCTGGTTGCGTTAGTAGTCCTGACGGTCTCTGGTGTTCAGCCTTAACCTTGGCGCATGTCAAGCACTTACTAACGTACGATGCTATATCTGCCTTCATATTTGGCCACCAATAGAACTTCTTAAGATCCTGATACATTTTATCGGAACCAGGATGAATGGAGTACTTTGACTTATGCGACTCATGCATAATCAATTCCCGAATTTCTCCATGTAAAGGTACCCAAATCCGATCTCCAAAACATAATAATCCATCAGAACGCTTAACCAATCCTTTCTCATTATCAGCCATCCCAAATATATTCTCGGCAGGTCTATTTTCTGCCTTCAACGCTTCCGTTTGAGCTTCAAGTATTTGAGACGGTAATGGCGATACGATAGTCATTCCTAATGACCTAACTCGTAATGGTTGTACTCTTTCCTTTCGACTAAGAGCATCAGCAACAACGTTTGCTTTACCAGGGTGGTAGCGAATTTCACAATCATAATCGCTTAGCAACTCGATCCAACGTCGCTGTCTCATGTTGAGCTCTTTTTGATTCAAGATGTGTTGTAGACTTTTATGGTCAGTAAATACAACACATTTGGTTCCGTACAAGTAATGTCTCCATATTCTTAAAGCAAAAACTACAACACCTAGCTCCAAATCATGGGTAGTGTAGTTTTTCTCATGCTTTTTGAGCTGTCGGGAAGCATAAGCTATCACTTTCTCTCGTTGCATTAACACGGCTCCCAAACCTTTATGCGATGCGTCACAATAGACGACGAAATCCTCGTTACCTTCCGGTAACGCTAAGATAGGAGCACTACACAACATTTTCTTAAGCAATTGAAACGCTTCCTCTTCTTTATCTCCCCATTCATACGTAACACTCTTTTGAGTCAATTTGGTCAATGGTTTAGCTATCTTCGAAAATCCCTCAATGAATCTTCGGTAATAACCAGCTAAACCCAAAAATTGACGAACTTCGGTCGGGGTTGTAGTTGCAGCCCAATCTTTTATCGCCTCAATTTTTGCAGGATCCACATGGACTCCTTGTCTGTCAATCACATGACCCAAAAATTGTACTGTCGGAATCCAAAATTCGCATTTCGAAAACTTGGCATAAAGTTTCTCCTTCCTGAGCAATTCCAAAATGAGTCTTAAATGTTCCTCATGCTCTTTCTCACTCTTTGAATAAATCAGAATGTCATCGATGAATACAATCACGAACTTATCCAAGTAAGGCTTACACACACGATTCATGAGATCCATGAATATTGCTGGTGCGTTAGTCAACCCAAACGGCATCACCTGAAACTCGTAATGCCCGTAACGGGTTCTGAAAGCCGTTTTCGGAATATCTTCTTCGCGAACTCGAAGTTGATGATATCCCGATCTCAAATCGATCTTCGAATACACACTCGATCCTTGAAGTTGATCGAACAAGTCATCGATCCTGGGTAACGGGTATCGATTCTTCACCGTTAACTTATTCAACTCTCTATAAACAATACACATACGAAACGATCCATCCTTCTTCTTCACAAATAAAACTGGGGCTCCCCAAGGTGAAGAACTTGGTCTTATAAATCCTTTTTCGGCTACTCCGCCAATTGTTTCGACAATTCTTCTAGTTCGGTAGGTGCAAGACGATAAGGTGCTCGTGCTACAGGTGCAGCACCAGGTATCAACTCAATCTGAAACTCCACTGGTCTAGTCGGCGGGATTCCCGGCAAATCATCAGGAAACACATCAGGAAAATCACGAACTATAGGCACATCTCCAATGCACCTTTCCTTTTTCTTCGTCTCGCCCTTCTCAGAAATTTGGGCTAAGAAAAGGTAACATCCCTTCTCCATTAGCTTCGGTAACTTTGTGCAAGATATAACTGCTAATCGGGATGGGCTCCTAGAATCCTTTCGGTCTCCTAATATATTTAGGACTTCCTTTCCGTATGGTACGCGCACGATCTTCTCGTCGCAAAGTATGTGAGCACGATACTTCGACAACCAATCCATACCAATGATTACATCAAAACTTCCTAACGTGACGGGTAGAAGATCTATGTTGAAAGGGTGATTCAAGAAATTTAACGTACAACCTCGAATGATAGTATTAATCCTTTCTATGTTTCCATTAGCTAACTCAATATCATATCCAATTCCTAAGACCATCGGGGGTTTTTCTAATAAGGGTGCAAACGTAGTGGACACAAAACTTCTATCGGCACCAGTATCAAATAGTATGGAAGCATAACGATTATTGAGAAGGAACGTACCGGTAACGACGTTCGGATCTTCTCCTCTCTCGTTCCCGAGTGCATACACTCTTCTCTGGGCAGCTCCAGCTTCCACACGTTGGTCCCCATTATCTTGTCGTCCACGGTTTCCTCCAGCTCCACGGTTTCCATAATTGTACCCATTACCACCCGAGCCTTGATTTCCACGGTTCCGCGATTCTCTACACTCATTCCTATAGTGTCCCTTCTTTCCACACCCATAACAAGTAACATCTGCCTTATTTCTCATCTCAGGAGTAGCTTGAACCATAGCAAGAGGTCGGGCTCTACAATCCCTAGCTGTGTGTCCTTTCTTTGAGCAATTCTGGCATTTCACACTACACCATCCAGTGTGATGCTGGTGGCAACGATCACACTTGGGTGAATCACCGTTCTGATTCTTCTTATCTCCATTCCCAATAGCATAAGCCTTAGCTTGTCTCTTGCTTCGGTGATCATTACTCTTAGAGTGACGGTCTCTCTTTCTCTTTCCATTCTTCTCCTTATCAGCTTCTTCTAATTCCAACGAATCCATAAGTTGTTGAGCAATTGTGATTGCCTCATGGATGTTTGCAGGCCTAGCAGAAATTACATCATTCCTCGTAGCAACAGGCAATCCATCAGTATACCTCTCAATCTTTTGAGTCTCGGTTTTCACCATATCAGGGCACAACAAGGCTAACTCCTGGTAACGACGATTGTAAGTCGCCATATCATTACCTTTCACCTTGTGGTTCCAAAACTCAATCTCTAGCTTCTTGACCTCATTCCTTGGGCAATAAGTCTGAATCAACAAGGACTTAAATTGCTCCCAAGTCATAGCATACGCTACATCACTCCCAACTGCATTTCGGTAGTTGTTCCACCAAGTCAAAGCTTCATCCTTGAAAGTAAAAGAAGCAAACTTTACCTTCGCATTCTCCGCACAACCACTGACATTGAACACTGACTCAGTCTTCTCAATCCATCTGACTAAGTAAACCACTCCCTCAGTTCCACCAAACTCAATGGGTCCACAAATCTTGAATTCCTTGTATTGACATCCATTAGTACGAACAGGTGGAAAAGTGCCAGCAGAATTGTTGGAATGATTTGACTCAGCGAGTAGTTCAGCAACTCTTTGCTCCACGAGTTGGTTGATCATTGCTTGATCCACAGTAGGTGCATTAAGTGGAACATGATCATTGTCTCCCTGAACATCAACATTTTGATTCCTGTTGTTGCGGTTTGTGGTGTCCAGGTTGTCAGGAGTAGGGGTTTCAACATTTCGAGTAGGTCGGCGACCTCGACGAGCAGGAGTAGTCACAGCAGGACCAGTCCTGGTAGACCTAACAGGGTTTCGACGGGGTGCCATTGATCTGTAACATCACACAAGTTCATGAGTCTCCAATAGAACTTATCGATATGCTCAACAAAACATCTCAACGAGATCAAGTCATGGAAAGAATAGCAACAACACACCACGTAACAACAAATAAGCGAATAAGGACTCAATTTCCATAACACCCAAAATCACATAATACCATATACTAATAACCATCAACCATACAATAGCGATCTAACATCGTTCCAACTAACGGATAACACAAAACATACTAATCGTTCCAAAAGAGACGAATACCGTACAAAATACATCAAAATATGATAACTAGCTTTTCTAACCGAACACTCCTCGGCTAAGAAAGCAACAAGATAATATAACTCAAACAACTAGCCACGTGGCTGACGGAGAATCCTCAACTCCTGCCTCAAGCCATCAAGATCCCTCCATAACGATCCTAACTCCACGCTATGGGTGTCTCGGTCTCTCTTGAGGTCAGCCACCTCCTTCTCTAGCTCGGCATTCCTTTGCCAAAGCTTGCGGTCGGCCTCACGAGCAGTAACAAATCCTCGCTGCAAACTATCGATATGCTCGTGGACATCCATCATAACTCTCCTTAGCTCAGTAGCCCTGCCCACAGCTACAGTCAAATCAACTCTCAAATCTGCTAAAAACTCTCCAATAACTCTCTCAAGTCGATCAGATACACGTGCAACTCTGTCACTAAGCTCAGTAATCCGAGCCCACAACCTGCCAACCTCACCCAACTCTGCATGCTCAGCAGAAACCTCCGAAGATGCATCCGACTCCACGGGACTACCAGGTGGCAACTCAAACAAGAACGGATGATCAGGTGAATCAGGCTCAATCGGGTGTACAGGTGAATCAGGCTCCTCAGCCTGAGCTGGTGGTGCTAACTCATCATCATCATCATCAGGCATCTCATCCTCCTGAGGGTCATCCTCCTCCTCAGGGTCATCATCATCACCATGCTCAGCCTCCTGAGGGTCATCCTCCCGCTCAGGGTCATCAGCCTCATCCTCACCCTCGTACTCCTCCTCCTCCTCATCGGAAGAGTACCTCATCACTCGTCGTCTCCTACTAGGTGAACCATGTGAAGATGTAGTAGGTGATCTAGGACGACGACGCAATGATGTGGGTGGCGCCTCAGACAGAAGAGAATGAGCATCAATCTGTAAAGGTGATGGAGTGGGGCATACCGACATGCGTGCCGTAGCTCGGTGGGCAAAGCGTGGTGCCACGCGAGCCAAAGCCTGATGAAGAGTAAGCTGCCTCGATGTACCAGGGAGCCCTAAAGAAGATGAGGGTCCCTGCGTAGATGCAGCAGGTAGAGCTGAAGTAGAAGCTGCCTGTGATACAGTAGCTGAAGACATGGCCATCTGGTAAGGGTCATCAGATGCCATAATGAACTGTGCAGGTAAAACCGATGCAGTAAGAATATCCTCGACGACATCGGGCGTATGGGAGGCCATAGTCTGTGACAACGGCGTAGGGTAGGTGTAAGTGTTTTAAAACAACTTAAATCACAGCTCATAATACCATATAATCTTAATAAAAGAATTTCAAACACCGCATTACTAAAATGTTTATAAAACATATAGACCATATAAATCCTCGAGAACGCCATCTTATTACTAAAATCCATAAACCTCAAGTTATCTCAATAAGTCTCAAATATCTCATAATACCTCAAATAATAGAAGATGCTTCGGCTTGGCGGGCTGGCGGGCGGTAGTCAAGGATCATTTTCTATAAAAATACGGTTATAGTTTAGGCGTTTATTTACCTAGTTCTCTATAACCTTGGCTCTGATACCAATCTGTAACACCCCCAAAATTTGATACAGCGGAAGACTCAACAAGCTTTCGGGGTGCTACGGGGATTGGTATCCAACACAAGACAATATAGAACGAGATAAAGTAAACATAGTAAAAACACAACCAAAACGGGGTTTTTAAGGTTTACATTTATCCCAACATCATTCAGAGTCAGGCCCAAAATAAAATAACAATAGGTCCAAATTTAATTATCAGAGTTTAGAAAATATAGATCCATAAACCGAGAGCCTTAGCCGAGCCTTCCAATCCAAGCATGCACCTCATCACCTAATTACCTGAGAAAACGTGCTAAAAGTCAGCTTTCGCTGGTGAGATCATAGGTTTAAGTTCAACTAATGATATAGTGGACATATACGCAAAACGCTTGCTAGCTAGACTAAGGATTCGCTAAAAGCCTGCGGATACCCTCCGCTCCAACATAACACACGGATACCCTTCCGTACTAACAAAACACACGGATACCCTTCCGTACTAATATAGATATTCGGGTAACCCCCGCAATACCAATAATAACTCGGATAACCTCCGAAGTATAATAACCTATAGGTGCACGCTACAGTATCTAAATAAGTCAACCTTGAATAGTACACACAACATATATGTGACTAAAGCTGACAACTCCACATAATCAAATAAGCCAACCTTGAATAGTGCACATAACATATATGTGACTAAAGCTGACAATCCACCAATAACCAAATAAGCCAACCTTGAATAGTACACACCAAAGGGGTGACTAAAGCTGACAATATATCCTAGTCCATACGCATAGCAAGTTTAGAAAGAATATAAAAGCGATAACAGTCCACGTAAAATGATTTGCACGTTTCTCACCCCAATCATTGAAAACATAGTTCAAGAATAAAAAGTGGGGCTATGACTCACCTCAAGTCCAGAAAATAGCAAGACGAGGTAGGTAGAAATAAGATGTATGATAACTCACGAAACAGCAACTACGGACTTGGCACGACCTAACAATATTAACTCTTTCAGAAATCATTTCCTCAAATATATAATATTCCCAAACCCGGACGAGAATCCGTTTTATTACCGAAAATCCATTTCGTATTAGTTTGGTGTATTTGCGTTTGGTATCCATACGGGTGGTGGGTCGACTCAAAACAAACCAACAAGATCACACATAGCAAGATAAGATAAGCTATAGATATAATATTAGCCCAATATATCATTTAAATAAATCGCCAAGTTTACCAAATCCGTCGATTTGATAATCCTCATATTTATTTACGTAATATACCGTTCCAAGATTACACCCAATCTAAAGCACATAAAAAGCACATAGCACATATATACTATATAGTATATATCATAGTTTAACAAATTCCTCATATATATCGTCAAATTGGCCAGATTTCCCGATATATACACTCGCAATCTATTACACTTTACATATACTACAACCTATGGGCGTCGTAGGATACGATGCCCACTAATATGTTCGTGTCATATAACCAAATAACCCGGCTCAACCTTACGGTTAAGTGGTTATTTACTTATAGAAAACGTCTATATTAGTCGTCATATATCCGAGACAACACGAATGTCGCAAATAATAACTTACCTGGACCCGAGTGACGACAATTTCGTCTAACTCAATAAGTTTATTCGTTATATATCCGAAATGACTTTTTATTAAACGTTTCATAATTGTCGGGAGTTTCCCGTTTATAACACAATTTTTATAATAATAATACGTTTAATAATATTACGCCACTTTCGTAGCCTAATATATATCTATTCGTATTATTTATAATACAACTCGTGATTATTATTATTATTAATATACGCGTTTATATTGTTATATATACGTTATTCACGTACATACTTTCATATAGACGTTCATATTATCAATAATTATTATTACGAGTTTTATTATTTCCGTTTCAATTTTAATAATTATTGAGTTATACGAAATGGTCATATGTCCGAGTCATGACCCTCGGCTCATTGTCCAAGTCCAACAATAAGAAAAAGTCATAAATAATAAATCTCCGTCCAATCACAATCTCAAACCACGGGCTACAATAATAAGGTCCGACTACGGTACCTGACTAACCTATCTCCGTCATCTAACGACCGTCTCATAACCGGTCCTCATTCACACTTACCAATCGACAACAACTCCTCAATACCCAAAATCAATGTCCAATTCGACCCATATGCGTACGGCCGAGAAAATAAATACCACCACAACAAATATAACAAGTTTACAATTATACATTTAATGACATTAACAAAGTTAATGTGTGGGTCGGTTTACCAAGCCGACCCGAGCCCTCGACTCATTTGAGTCTCGGCTCCGAACCGCGAGTCATTTAGACTCGAACCAAACACAAGCATCAAATAGCTCACTTGAGCTAACTAAGAAATCATATACTCAATTCGACCCAATGGTCAATTTCGGCAACAAGTGGTATTCGGCTAACAGCCGTGACCCAAAGGATCGAACCACAAAAGAAATCATACGAGCCAAAGGCTCGAACCACACTCCAACGAGAACCCTTGAGGTCTCGGTATGGCCAAAGATCACAAGAAAGGGAACCCCGAAACCACAAGGTCTCGGCTAGCATCAAATCGAGGTTCACCATATCCTCGACAACCAAACAAATCAATCATCAATCAAGGACCATAGCCACACAAGGCTTCGACCCAAGAAAATAAAAATAAGCCGAGAGCTTGGCTCTCGGTTCTAAGTCGACCACGACCCAACCATGAAACCCGGATACCAAACCTTGTAGAAAACGTGTTCTCAACCAAAACCCATAAACATGTTACGTTTTTAAATGAAAACCCACGATTCTCATCAACTCGTGACCCCTTGGTCACGATTCGAACCCATGAATCGAGTTAAAACTCGACCTACCTTCCAAATCGATCCTAAATCGAAGAGTACACAAGAAATAACAAGAAAATGGTGATGAACTTGTGATTATTTGCTTCGGATTTGATGTTAAGATGAGAGTTAGGGCGCGTGTTATAGCTCAAAAGAAAGATCTCGACGAGATGATTAAATTGGTGGTGTTATTTTTGATGTGGGAGTGGCGGTGTGACGGTGGTGGCCGGCCAAAGAGGCGGCGGCGGCTAACCTTAGGGTTTGGGGGAAGAGATGATGAGGTGAGAGAGAGTAGTGAAAATGGTGAGTGAGTGTTTGTGTTGTGTGGGTAAAAACCGGACCAAACGCCCCCTTATACTAACTTTTCTCTTCTTTTTTTTTTTATAAAGGTTTTAATAATAATAAGAATAATAATAATAATAGTAATAATAAGGATATTATTACGGTGGAGCGGGTAACGCGGGTAACTGTAAAAACACGTGGCCCGAACCCGAACTCATTTTAAAATTTCCATATCACACGAGAACCTCTCGTAATTAATTAGAATATATAACGGACTCGTTAAGACGAATCATAAAATTGTCGTTAGGTAATCCTAGTGCCAAAGTCAACGTAGTACCAAGTGAGAATTCAAATATAGATCACCGATCATATAATCAAAATGAATTATGAACATAATTCACGAATTCCATAACGTCATTAATTAAAATATCCATAAAATAGGTCTTACAAGTTCGTTGTGAAAAGAAAATTTCAGATAACAATTATAAACGAACTTAAGTTGTAATGCGGGTTTTAAAAATAGCTCCCTAAACTGCCGGTTGTCACATCATCAAATTTCGATCTAATTGGAATACTTTGTTATAAATTCCTTTAAAACATTAACCAAACAATATAAAATATGATAATTCAAAACAACTTAACAGTAATCTCAAGTTTGATATTTGAAAAATAATAATAATAAAAATAAAAAATATTAAAAGTAATGCATTTCTTCCAACATTGATGTTTCATCAAAAAAAATAAAAAAATAAAAGCTTTTTTATAATTTTTTTGTAAAATGGGGAATTCTGTCTATAAAAAAAGGGTAAATATACACTTAAGCGTGGAAAAACATATTTAAGTGAGCGATATTTTCTTCTAGAAACCTGTATAATATGCAAGATCTCAAAATGACATTATGTGAGTAATTTATGAATTTCATTATGTGATAAAGATTTATTTGATACCTTTTTAAGGGGTCATTTAAACCCAAAATCGTGTTTATATGATCAAATATTTCCTCAAATCGTTTCTTTTTGCATTTTAGATACTTGGGACGAGAAATCTGGAATTTGGCGCTTTTTGGGCGTATTTGGGCGAAAAAGTGAAGAAAACGACAAAGTCACGAAAAATCGTCAGAAAAGGAGACCTGACGGCGACACTTTATACATGGTGACGCCGTCACTTGCTATTTTGGGGCTTGAAGATTTAACACACGTCGCTTTAGAAATAATTCAAGGATTTACACCTGACGGCGTCAGGTGTATTTTGGAGTAGAGCGTCACGTTTTAAGATCACAAGAGACGGCTCAGAAGACTTATAGAGGGACGACGTCAGGCATAAGCTGACGGCGTCAGAAGATAACAGGTGACGACGTCAGAACGACGACTTGCACAAGACGAAACTCTAAATACTTCGAACTGACGGCGTCATGACCTATAACCTGACGCCGTCACCAATGTAAATCTATGTATAGTATAGTTTTCGAATTTTGTTTTTTATGGGTGACACGTTGGAGAACACTTTTGGGAAGACTAAACCCTAGTCGAATTTTACTGTATTTGTAAGGCTCTTTAAGCCTCTTTTATCCATGTTTTATTGAAGATAAGTATTTTCTTTAATCATTCAATATGTCTATGTGTTATTTGATTATGTATTTATCTTCTCTTCTCTTTAACATATTAGCTTAAATTCCCTAGTGTTTGCTTAGATCTAATGAAACCTAGTTATTGAATATTGATTAGTTGTCTTTTGTTTAGTTGATTACCGGCTGGCATCTTATATGTAATTAGCTTGAACGTCTTAAAAAACGCAACTGATGCGTGGTTTGCGACCGACGCAGTAGGTTTTACCTCTCAAGGGATTTTGAGAAGTTTGCAATCCTCACCAGGCAGTGTACCTGACCGATGTAGTATAGTGAAGTGGCAAGTACCGGGGGATTGATCGTTCTCTCGGGGAATAGTGTCGTTAGGTTTGAAAACTACTCTAATTAGGTCTAAGGGTGAGGGATGATTCTTTTTGTATTTTTTATATTTTTAGGAAAGCAAGTAAAAATCTCAGTTTTTGAAAGAGTGGACGGAATTAGTTGCTATTCAGCTAACCCAAATAACTACAATTGCAAATAAAATAAAATAACAAGAAAATAAATGTTTGTGAAACTAATATGGAGAAAAGCGTGTTTACTTAGATTTCATTACTCCCTAGCTATCTTTTACCGGTTAATTGGTTTGTTACAATTGTGTGGATGACGGGTTGTATTCCTTAATACCATTCGTAGGGTCATGTACGATCTTCCCTAACTCTATAATCGCAAACTTCATTCTATAGCGACACGTTTAGTATCCAAACTATGAAATCACTAGTAATCACTTATGCATTAAATATAACCAAATAATTGTAGTACACATCTGATTCATGTTTCTTAAGACGTTCAAGCAAGTCACCAATTGGAAGTTAGCCAGTTTTCTTAAGCCTAACATCGACATCACCCACCCACAACAATTAATAACAAACCAATAACAAGTAATCAATAGCTAGGTTACATTAGATCTAAGCAAACACAAGAGAAACCTAGCCTAGCATGTTAATTAGAAGACAAGCATAAGTTATAATCACACAACACATAGACATATTGAATGATTTGATGGAAGACTTATCTTTAATTAATCATGGATGAAACAAGCTAAGGGTGAAAAGCCCTTGAAAAAGGCAGAGAATTCAACCTAGGGTTTATCCCTAAAGTTCTTCCAAAAGTTACACACTTTAATGAAAGAAAATCCTAAAGTATATATAGAAAATACATTCTGATGGCGTCAGGTTATAATTCCTGACGCCGTCAACTCGCCGTGTCTAGGGTTGTCGGATCACCTAGATCTACTTCTGACGCCGCAGCCTTTAAAACCTTCTGGGCCGTCTCTCTTTAGCTTAACACTTGACGGCCTGGAACTTGTAACACCTGACGCCGTCAGGTGTAAACATGTTGAATCCTTCCTTGGTTGTCTAGTAGAGTCTGAATCCACTCCTTTGTCTTCAGGTGACGGCGTCAGCATCCAAAGCCTGACGCCATCAGGTAGGAATTCCAGCATGATTTGAGACTTTGTCGTTTTCTTCACTTTTATGCTCGAAAAACGTCCAAAATGCAATGTTTTCCAGAATTCCTCCTGAAAGTACCTAAAATGACAAAAGGAACGATTTAAGGTAATATTTGGTCATAAAATAACGATTTAGGTATTAAATGACCCTCTAAAAGCGTAACACTTTTCGCCTCATCAGCAACCGTAGAGTGCACTATTGGTTTTTCTCGTTGCATTTATTGCGTGAGTTGTGGCTTATAGATCTTAGAAAACTTAATAGACTTTAAGGTTTTTAGGGGAGACTAATACTCATAGAGTTGTGGACTTCGGCACCTCCCCACGACCAATATTAAGGAATACAACGCTTCAACTAAAACAAGGACGTGACCATTCAACGAATCAGTAGGAGATAATTAGGGAGTAGTGAAGTCTAAGAAAGTGCGTTTTTCCTACCATAAGTGTTCACCACAATTTACTTTTCTTGTTATTAGTTTAATTTTAATTTTAGTTTGTAAGTAGTTTTTGGGTTAGTTGCTTACAAACTAATTTCGCCCTTCCCTTCAAACCGAGATTTCATTTGCTTTTCATAAAATATAAAAAATACAAAAAGAATCATCCCGCACCTTTATACTTATCTCAACATACACTTCAACCTAACGACACTATTCCCCTAGAGAACGATCAATCCCCCGGACATACTAGTATTACACTACAACGATCAGGTACACTGCCTGGAGGATTGCAAAACTTCTCGAGATCCCTTGAGAAGTAAAACCTTTTGCGAAGGTCTGGCGATCCCGCATCTATGTGTTTGGCATTATAAATTTAAATTGGAGTCAAATTATTTGGTTTTATAATTTCTAGATACAAATATAGATAATAAAATAAACTTTAGCTTTAGTGAATTACAAATAAAAGATAGGCAACAAACTTTGTCTATATCCCAAAAACGCAAATTGGAGCAACTAGAGTGAAACCATGGTATGTTTTTAAGAGAAATCAGTTAAAATTGTATATGTAAGTTTCTTCCAATGAATGAAGTATGTTTCATGCCCTTGATTCCTTATCTATTTATACCGGGAGTTGAAACAACAATAACAACATCAACATCGTTTTTATGCATCATCCGCAAGCAAGCTCCATCGTGAAGCAAGCAAAGTACATCAACAGTTACAAGATGCAACGATATATGTGATTTTGAAGTTGTTTATCTTCTCTCCTGCCTAAGTCTCGTTATGTTTACTTGAAGATTAGGAAAATAATATTTAAGGGTATTGTTAAGGTAATCATAACATAACCTAAGCTAAGTGTGATTTGAACCCGTACAATGAGACGGGAGTCCATTATTTTAAACATCGATATATTTGAATTAAACCATTTACTGATGAATGGATTGCAAAGCAAACTTTACAACCTCATAAGAAATGTACCTAACCGTTGTAGTGAATGATAGGCAAATCCGGGGGATTAATCGTTCTCTAGGAGAATATTGAGTAGGCTCGAGATGTAAATGCAAGCGACCTAAAGGAAAAAAGAGATGTTTTTTTTGGTATTTTACTGGTTTAATTAAAATTAATAAAATCAATGGTTTTGAGGGTTTTGGTTCTTAACTTAAACTAAAAAAATGAAAATTAAATCAAACAAGAAATAATAAGAAAGAAAAGCGTATTTTACCTAGAATGCACTACTCCTCACTAGCGATCTAACTATACCTATTGAATTGGCGTGCCTTAAATGGTGTAATGGTCAATATTCCTAATTCCAGTCGTGTAAGGGTGAGCTACAACCTTTGCAAGACATCCTATGTTACCCAGCTCTATAGTCGCAATGTGTACAAAATAATTATCAAGAATGCAATAAATATACAATCTATTTATTCATCTAACAATCAAATCAGCCTTATCGTTGCAATGGTTGCACATAAAATGGTTAAACTAGGTTTTTATGTAGTTCTTAGTTGGATGTCTAATTAGTTGCTTTTGGTTAACGATCTAGCAAAGAAGTTCCTATTTAGTTTTTAATAAGTAATCTCATTCACCAATCAAGAAAATAATAAGTATAATTATACACTAAAAAGTTTCATGCAATCCTAAACAAACACTAGATGAATTAGCCAATCATAATCAATGAAGAACAATCCTAATGAACAATAAGAATTAAAGACATAATCAAGATAGAAATCAATAGACAAACCATTAAAAGATGTTTATGGATTGAATAAGACTCTTAAAGTTTCTTGAGAAACACCTACTTAAACTTTATAATCGGCCTTAAGGTTTAGGGTGTAGAAAAATGAAGTTATGAGGGTTCCATTTATTAAGGGTTTATTGTGTTTGCTATGTGACGGCGTCAAATTGAATTTACAAAGTTGTAGATCTTCTCGTTCATGTCTTATGCCCTTTTGAATCACCCAAATTCGAGTTCCTATGAAGAAGTTAGGCTAAAATAAAATATGATATAATGTGAGACGAGCTAACTGACAAAAAACTACTGGGAGAAAAAACCACCAAACCTTAAAACCAGCGCCGGCGCCTGATTTTTCATCAGAAACTACGCCTATGGAGGGGATTCGACACATCAACAATCAGAGACTCCAATGGATGGCATTGGAGATTCAGAAATAACAAACAAGACACTCAACATCCGACTGAAAACTCGTTCCACAAAGATGCAGAGAAAATTGCTACCTCATTCTTTGTTACGAATTTCCTTGAATACATAGATGCTAAGCAATTGTGGTAGGAGTGTGGAAAATATGGACATATTGTGGATGCATTCAGCGCCAAAAAAAAGATCATAAGCAGGGAAAAGGTTTGGTTTGGTTCATTTCACTGGCATCAAGAATGAGCAAGAGTTTGCAAAATCATTAGCAAACATTTAGATCGGGAGTTTTCACATGTTCACGTCGGTTGGTCAATTTCAGAGAAACGGTAAGACATAAATAAAAAATACCACAGGTAACGATAAAGTATCTGGTCATATTCACATTAAACAGGTAGAAAAGGTAGAAGAAGTCGCCTCTCATAACAAACAATCCCATGCATATTGCTTGCATGGAGGTGTGGGGAACAAGTCGGATCGACAAGAAGTAGTTAATAAACCTATCTCTTTGTCCAATGAAGATTTGGTTTAGGTAACTAACTCAATGGAGGTATTGTTGGTGAAGGTAAAAAATGTGGAAACAATGAGTAACCTATATCGTATACTCAAAGAAGAAGGATTTGAGGGGATCAAGATTCACTATATTGGTGGATTGTGGCTATGGTTACACTTTCAATCTATGGAGTCTTGCAATGACTTCAAAAGCAACACAAACCTGATGTCTTTCTTCACTTCTATTAAACCAGTTTCTAAAAACTTTTATGTGGATGAGAGAATGATGTGGGTTGAAATATCGGGTTTACCATTGTATGCATGGGGGTCAAATGCATTCCGAAAAATAGCTTCGTCGGTGGGTAAGTTCGTGTTCTTTTTTTGGGTAAAGGGGTTTACCCCGGTAAATATATAACCAAAAAATGTTAAGTACAAATGGAATGTGGCTGAAGTACCACATTAACCTCAAGCACAACGCTTGATAAGCTAGTGTTTATGACAGGCCATAAACACAAAACAAACCTAGCTAATTACAAATCATCAAACTAGGTATAATAACAAGAATAAACTTGAAACAAGCGAACATCCCGCATCCACCCAGAAGCACGAAGGAAGCAAGGCGACCCAGGAAGTTTGCCTCCTTAAAAACCCTTTCCAAGAAAAACCGAGAGAGAAACCTTGGAGTAGGGAAAAAGAGTACAACCCTTACCCGACACTCCCTTCTTGAATAAGACAAGCACGTGGAATCTTCCATTTATCCAGCAATAGACGAGACCGAGGAGTTATCTTCTTGAACTTGAAGGTAACCAGCTTCAACCGAACGGTAGAGACAATAACTTGGACTACTTCATCAACTGTAGACTTCTTCTGCTTGAAAAGTCTTGAATTGCGTTCCATCCATAGGTAGTAAGTAGTAGCCGCAAGTAATAACCGAGAGAGTATGCTAACAACAGATCGCCCCTTAGATATAGGAATAAGGAACGTAAGAACATCCTCTAATGCAGGTGGGACGGCATCCATTCCAGATAAAACCCGGACCTGCAACCAAACCTGCAAAGAAAATTGACACTCAAAAAACAAGTGAAGGTGAGAGTCCGACACCACGTCACATAGAGGGCAGCGAAGAAGATTCAAATCAACATTAGGGCCAACATCCGTTTCTCTCAACCTATCTTGTGTCTTCAACTTCTGCTTAATAACAAGCCACAAATGTATAGCATGTCGTGGAATACAATGAGGAAACCACAGAATATTAAACCACTCAACCAGATCAGCCCTTGTACGAAGAGAGTCCCAAGCACAAGCAACCGAAAAAAGTCTAAAGTTGCCATCCAAATCATGCCATAATAACTCATCATTAGTATCATCAAGTAAAGTAGGGACCGAGAGAGTAACTAAATTAGGAAATCTAGAAAACCAATCAGTAGGCCATCTCCAAGTACCATTATCAATAACATCTAAAACCGAGTCCGATAAGCTTAAACCAGCCCGGACAATGTCTCTAGCAGTGAGCATATCACGAATAGGGCTTAAATCACACCACAGATTAAACCAAACAGATGTGGTCTTACCATTATTGATCTTATGCCATATGAAAGGACGTACCTTGGGTCGAATCTCAAGAAGCTTATGCCATCCCCAACTAACATCACGCAAACAAGGAACATCCCAGAAGCTTCGACCACGAAGTTTGTATGAATGAATCCATTTAACCCATAAGGACTCCTTGTGGGTTAAAATACTCCAAATATGCGTAGTCATAAGAGCAATATTAAAATAAGCCAATCGACGGATACCTAGGCCACCTTCATGCTTCGGTTTACAAACAGATTCCCAAGCAACTTTGGCCTTACCCCTTTTCATTTCACCTTGACACCATAAGAAACCCCGCATAAGTTGTTCCAAATCATGAATAATATGATTGGGAAGGATAAAGACAGAAGCCCAATATATATACATCGAGGATAAAACATATCTGACCAATTGAAGCCTTCCCGCAAGAGATAGAAACTTATTGCGCCAATCATTCACACGACTTTCCATTTTTTCCACAAGCACCTTACAATCCCTATAGAGTAGCCTAGACGATATAAGAGGGACTCCAAGATACCTAACAGGGAGAGAACCTTCTGCTTCATGTTCTTTGAAAAGGATAATGCATTAGGAATGAGTTTGGGAAGAGTTTGTGTTGCTACAAAACACAAGAAGTTTATTTCTGAAAGGTGAAAGTGATCATTCATGGGGAGGAGTACGACATCCATATACATGAATTGGGTACTTGAAATATATATATTGATGATTTCGACACATAGACTTCTGAAACCGATTCAAAAGTAGATGAGGATGCTAAAATGACAGTAAAAAGGAACCAGTAAGTGAAAAGGATTTAGATGAGGATCGACAGGAGGTATGAAAGCGAGGAAGTTGGTGAAGATAATAATGATAACAATCACAAAGAATAGAGTTTCCACAGTAACACGGGAAATGAGAATATAGGAGAGAAGGAAACAACTATAGACAAGGAGGATAACGAGAAAGGAGAATCAGAATTGAGCCGTCCACCTGGCTTTGAACACTTCAACAAATCTTGGAATGGTCCAACTGAAAGCTCTCTTCAATCCAAATCTAGTAAGTACTCAATCTCCTTTAGTAAATTTTGAAAGAAAGACATTAAAGGTATTTCGGTTTTTCATGAATTGCTTATTGAGGACAATAACGCTCTTATAATGTGATATGCTTGAGTTTGAGTAGGTGTGGTGTTTTTGTATTATCGTGTAGTTATCACATAGGTATGCGTTTGTATAAAGGATATAATGAGTATTTAATAATGTAAATTGAGTTTTAATGATTTGATAATAAACTGTGTAGATATGACAAATTTTGTGTTTGAGTTAGATATATATGACATTCTAGGTTTTGGTCAGGTAAATATATGGAATTAACCAAATTAGGGTTTCACAAATTAACTCTTCCAAAACAAAATTAACACTTAGAGGAGCCAATTAAAAAATAAATAAATAAATACACCCCTTAAAACAATAAACAAACCCTAATTTGGGTTTGATACAATAAACCCTAATTTTTGATAAAAACTCAATTGAGACACAAGATTCCCACAAATACCATATCGAGACCCAAATAGACTAAAGAATCACTCATATTGGAAAACCCCCAAATTTTTGAAAAACTAAGAAACAAAACAAAAACTAACAAAAACTTTAGATTGAAAACTAACAAATCAGTACTTGTTGATTAAAGATCTAACCGATTAAAGCAAAAGCTCTAAATTTGACTTAACACTAATTTTGACTGAAAACAATTTTGACCAAATTAACAAAGAAATCTGCATATCAAAGCAACCAAGGCTCTAATACCATGGTAACTTTGTAAATAAAACAAAAAAAGATCAAACACATGAATTATTCAACCAACCACCCATTTATTTATGTAAACTTGAAAATCATAGGACATAACATGTAGAATATTTTAATTGACAGAACACCTTGATCCATAATTTAAAAACCTAACTCATCAGAGAGTAAACATGCTTTTTTACAAACACAAAACTTGTCTCATATAAGAAAATGAGAGTGAAACGAACTTTTATACTCCTTCCACGACTTAGTCTTCATCTTTCAGACATCTACTCTTCTAGTCCTTAGAATATAAAACAAACACAAACAAGTACTATTTTTGAAGAAAGGTAGACAAATCCCTTCTGACTTTAGCTTATACAACTTTTCTCAACAACATCCTCATATTAACTCAACATGTGTCAACTACTCTCACTAAAGTACAACCAAAATCAGTTTATGTTTCAATTTTCTTTTGATCTTATTCCTATCACATGTACACAGGATCTCACGGATATCAAAGAGATTTTATAAATGATGTTTTGGAGATGATAAATGATGTTTTTTTTGAATGCCAAAGAGATTTTATAAAAAAAACTAGCAAGAAGCTAGAGTAACGTACAACTTACAGACCAAACAACCGACATTCAAATAACTAAAAGAAAAGGTTGCTCGAACCACCTTTAACAACCGACACCTACGTATAGGTACCTTCCAACACCTAGAGATCACCTCCTAAAAGAAAAAATAAACCCAAAAACCCGACTACCAAGATGAGAAAAAACCAAACACAAGTAGTCTCGCATAGAATGACACCTAAAACCTATCGAAATAAAACTAAATCAATCCTCTCAAATCCCGATGAGATCTAATCATAATGGAAGACTCGGAATCAGAATCCGAATCATCATCATCATCATAACAATCGTACTTTTTCCTTACTTTACCGAGCAAAGCCCCTCTAAATCTCTAAAGACGACCACGGTAGAAATTGTTCTTCATGTTTTTTTCTTTGAATGAGATTCAATGAGTGACACTTTTTCTTCTTTTTTTGCATTTATGCATCAAAGAATCGTCGCATGAGACAAGTGGTGCCTTTTTTTGTTTTTGGTCCTAGGCCCAACTTTGTCACAAGTGGGTTCACTGAGACTTAGTTTTGTGGCAGTGTCGTTTCCCTTAGTAGGGCTCAAGTAAATTTGTGTAACAAGCAAATCAGTATGAAGTTTAATATCCTTTTTTAGATCTAAATCACGAGGATTTGAATTTTCTGCAGCTCTCATATCTTGTGATAGTGACTCCTCAAAACAAGCATGTGAACACAATTTGCAATCAACACTTTTTTGCCCCATGTCAGGTATCGTAAATTGTGATTCAAAATTCAAAATTTTGTCATCGGGAACTGGGACACTTATCGGAGAAGTAACATCTGCCTTTGAATTGATACCCGTGTTTTGTGGCGGATTATCACCGGCGACAACCTTTTCCGACTTCACTTCCTTTCCGATTAGAGTGCTATTATCACCTGATGTTCCTTCAAAACTGTCCTCATTTGGTATCACCCGCTTCTACACTCTTTTTAGCATCACAGCAATCAGAAACAAAAGATGTGTAGTCCACTTTTGATATTCTTAATTCCAGTGAAACACTATGACCACTCGAATAATTAACCTTGCAATCTTTAAAATTTAAAGATTTCCATAGCAGTTCAAGTTCTGATAATGAATGGATCACAAAAGATTCACCCACCAAAGAAGTTTGTAACCTTCCAATCTGGTTCTTTGAAACAGAGGGTATATGATTCCATTTCAAAGGAATGTCAAACGCCCAATTAACATTCTTACCCGCTTTTTTTGACTTAAAATGTGGTCTTTAAAACTTAGCTATGTTTGCTCTAAGTTTGAAACTCCCGATCCTGATCCGATTTAGTCGGTTTTCGAGAGCCTTAATGTTTCCAACATGATAAAAGCGAGTAAACCCGATCCTTTGGCCCGTTTTGCTAACCTTTGACGCCACATATACATTAGCCAGATCTCCAACCTCCTTGAAAACTTCAAGTAGATTGGCCTTGCTCCACTCAGGTGGAAAGTTTGTAAAGAAAAAATTCACGACATTCCAACAAGGAACGTGCTTCCTCTTCTCTTTCCCTTCCCCGTCCTCTTCCTCGCCTTCTTGACCTCCTTTATGTGATTTCGTTGTCTTGCTCATGATACCGAGTGTAGACAATTTTGTTTTTTTGTTTCGTTTTTTGTTTTCTTTTTATTTTTTATTTTTTTATATTTTTTTGACAAAGTAATATTTTAAAATATGTGGGGCCTACTACTTTTTTATTCCACTCAAGTGTGGTGGGTTTTATGTAAAACTCGTGGGACCCATTGTACCTCTCTCACAACATTTATTTATTTTAATTAAAATATTATATTTAAATACAATTTAATTATTATATCAATTAAAATATATTCTCTCTCTCTTAATTATCATTTCTCAAAAATACAAATCCGAGTCCGAATCCAAATCGGAATCCAAACCCATTTATAAAGCAAACGGTCCCTTATAGGGATGAGCAAAAGAACTAAAGAACCGGAACTTGACCGGAACCATGAAGAACTGAATCGGAACAAGAATCAATGGTTCCAGTTCCGGTTCTTGATTTTGAGATTTTTCTGTTCTTAGGTCGGTTCGGTTCCACCGGTTCTCGGTTCCGGAACCAAATATCCAATAATTATAAAAATATGTAATTTTTTTACTTCTTATCAAAATATTAATCAAATCCTACGTATCATAAAAAAAAACCTACTAGCCATCAAGCCAAACAATGTAAACCCTAATCTTTAATTTACTGAAGCATCCACAAATCAATAATTAATCTAAACCTAATAACATTTCAAGATCATTCATCATTATCAAAACAATGGAAGTAAGTTTATATTTTATTTTTATTTGCATTCGATTAGCTTTTACATGTTCATCATGCTAAATTTTGCTAGAACTTTTATTAATACATTGTTTATTATCTATCATCATCACGTAGCCACTTTAATTAATACATTGTTTATTATCTATCATCATCACATAACCACATTGTTTATTATCTATTATCATCACGTAACCACATTGATTATTTGAGTTTATGGTTTAGTTGTTAATTGTTACTTGATTAAATGTAAATGGTTACAAGTTCTTAAAAAGTTTAATTTTTTGTGTTTTTTTATTAGCTTAATAGAAAAGCGGTTTCTATACAGATATATCCAAAAGAACCGGAACAGAAACCGGAACCAAAAACTATATTCGGTTCAATTCTCGATTCCCACTTTTTAAAAAAATCGGTTCTCGGATCCACCGGTTCCAGTCCCTGTTCCAACTGATTCCAGAACCATGCTCATCTCTAGTGCCTTGTTACAATCTAGATCAAAAGTCAAAGAAAATGAACACCCAAAATTTGTTTGGTCACACAACCAAAAACTACACATTCACACATTCCTTAGGTACCAAATATACAAATCTCCTTTTCTTAACCATAAACCCTCCCCTCTCTTTCCACCTTCTTTTCATCTTCTCTCTCATCTCATCGCCTCTAAACTCAAAAACGACGTCGCACAACCATATAGCACAACCACAAGCCCTCACCTTCAATCACCGCCTGAACCTCACCGAGATAATTACATCCCATTAATCTCCGGTTAGTTTTATACTTTTTTATATAAAATTTATTAGTTTTTTGCCCTAATTTTGGTCTTTTATGATTAAAGATTTGATTTTTGTGGTTAATATGTGATTTGGACTAATGGGTATTGTTAGAGATTGTTAAAGATTCAATTTTTAACAATACCCATTACTTCAAATAAAAAATTGTGCCCTAATTTTTGAGTTTTATAAATAAAGATTTGATTTTTGTGGTTAATTTAAGATTTGGAGTAATGGGTATTGTTAAAGATTCAATTTTGGATATTTTTTGTGCCCTAATTTTTTGTTTTAGGGAAAAAGATTTAGTTTTGCAGGGTTCATATGTGATTAGGAATAATGGGTTTTGTAAAGATTTGAAATTTTGTAGTTATTAGGTGATCTTGGTTTATAGTTTTAGTTTTCGGATTGGTTTGTCACCTAATTTTGTGTTTTACGGGTATCGCTAAAGATTTAATTCACATCCTTTAGATTGTGTTATAAGAAAGTGAACATGGAGAATGTCTCTGAGACGATTTAAGGGGTATATACAAAGGTTATTGTATTGACTTGATAACGATTGATTGTTATTATGCTACTACGTAGCTTAGGTCTATAACAACGTTGATGACACAGCTCACCTTTTGTATCTTCGTATAACTAATTGTATCTTTACAAAGGGCTCCTCGATGGCACTGTATTTCCAGCTATAGCCTATAGCTTATCCAAAATATTCAGGATGCACTAGTTTTTGTTCCATATTATAATTGGGATGCTAATTGGTACAAAGTAGTTATATCGGCATGTTCAGATACTGTTTAACATCATTATAGAGCCTATCTGTTGGTTAAATATTTTCATGTTGGCTTTTTCTTTTTATATCTCCAAAAGGCTGAGGTCATAAATATATTATGCTTACTTTGATTATCTAAAGGTATCAATCTGCAATAGCAGGCGATCAGTTTTTTCAAATAGAGGCAATAATTGGTTTGATGGCATATAGGCTTAAAGTGTGAATGCATTTAGGTCTGACCTAAGGTCTGCTGCAAGTTAGTTCTTATTAATGTATTCTTCATGCCGTTTGTTCCGCTTTTCCCTTTTTTTGCAATTGATTTTGTTAAATATACATGAAAAAACAGGTAGGTGATGGCGGTTTTTATTTTATCCTGTTAATCAGGAGGATCTCCAGCTTTGTTTCTGTATAAATTGGAAGTGCAGGGAACACACATGGCTGCTTTCTTATCCAATGATCTGATGCATTCTGGAATGCATGAAGGCGGTACTCATAAACAGTCTGATAGTACGGTAGAGGAAAGTGGTGGTCGTTGGTATTTTTCTAGGAAAGAAATAGAAGAAAGGTCACCGTCTAGATCAGACGGCATTGATTTGAAGAAGGAAACTTACCTGCGCAAATCATATTGCACATTCCTGCAGGACTTGGGGATGAGACTTAAAGTGTAAGTTCTGTTATCCTTTGGTTGTTTTATGATCATTGTTCTGTATGAGATGATCACATAGGCTTGCCCTTTACCATTTTCTCAAATCTGGTGTCGATATTAATAATATGAGGGGCCATATTGTTTTCTCCCTTGGCTTTATTTTTTAATGATAAAAATTGTTTTTACCTTTGCTGTGGAGCAACTTAATTTGGGTTAGGGTGTTTAAGATTGTCAGATAGTTCTTATTGATTTTCCAACTCATGCTTATTCTTCTCTTCTTGAATAAATATACCTATATTATGTTTTGAGGTCATTGTAGATGAAATGAACTTTAGTAAACCAATGATTTATGTTGCTGTATTTATATTCAGTGGAATTTTTGTGTCTTTATGTTATTTACTAGGAAGTTAGCAAAGTCGTGTGTCGTTTACCAATTATATGTTCTCATATATTTTGTTATAACAATAACTCCTACCCACATTGAACATCATTTTAGTGCAATTAGGGCCTAGTAATTCCATGTGTATGCTTAGTTAACACATCTTTCATTGTTTTAACATTTATTGAGTGGCTGTCTTGGCATAAAAAAGTGCAAAAGTGCACCTGTGCCTCTGCCCCACTGCTTTTGTTCCTCTCCCTTTTCACCACTAGCTACAGAGTATAAGCTAAGAGCCCTCATAAGTTGAGGTTTAACAAGATGTTAATCATCCAACTACAAGATTTATAAATACACTACAGAGAAGTAGCCTAGTAGTTTTTAAAGTGTAGACTACAGTGAAATAGTAAATGCGTGTTGTATTTATATGTTTAGTTAGTAGAACCCGTCTGTCATTAGAGCATAACGTCAGTAACTTATTTACTTTAAAGTTCTTATCTACTACACTGCCACAAGTATACTTCTATTTTGGCCAAATTCACATGTGTCATTAGAACGTTTGCTATTTAACATGCAAAAGAAGTATATTTTTGTTTAACATCTAGAAATTACTTGTGAGGTTGTAAGCATTGTTTTGAAAACATTGCACCTAGCGTGCATTAATACATATTTATTTTTGACCAAGCCTAGCGTGCATTAATACATTGCACCTAGCGTGCATGAAAACATTGCCTCACCTAGCCTGGAATAAATGTATCCTGTATTCTAAGAGCTCACGGTGCAACATTGTTGTTGCCTCAATGCTGCCATAGCTTTGGCGTTGCATCATTACCCCGGTAAGCATTATAGTTACGGCGTTGGTGAGGCAATGCTGAAATTAGTCGTGTACGTGCATATGCGTGTGTTCTAGTGGGTCCATTTTTCAGTGTTATGACTTATGAGTATGGGTAAAATGTGGTTTGGTGTTATTCTTTGTGTTATGCTGACGTGGCAATATATTTTTGCGAAATCCATGTTACCACACTTGGTGCTCTAACGAAACTACTTAACTGTGTCATATCATTGTGAAGATTATTATATGAAAATAAATGTTACAATGAGAACTTCGTCTGTAGTTTTATCATCTGAATAATGAATTGTATATATTAATGCAGGCCTCAGGTGACTATTGCTACAGCTATTATCTTTTGCCATCGTTTCTTCATCCGCCAGTCACATGCAAAGAACGACAGGAGGGTGAGTTATGCCTCATTTTACTTATTTTTCTTTTTTATACATAGGTAGGAGTCATCACAATATGTGTGCTGTTTAGTCAGTCTTTTTAGCCCTGCTGAATAGTTGGTCCAAAATGTGTGCTATAATGGCATTTTAGATTCTTGGATGGATCTACCCTTTTGCTGACAGTCGAAGATTTTCTTTTTGTAAACTATGCAAAATATTCGTTGAATCAGAGAAACTCTGTGAATTCTGAGGAATTTTAAATAAATTTGACTTAGACATCTTTAAGATGAGTAAACTGTAAAAGTGATATTGGTTCACCCTACACCAAAATTTTAACATGTGACATCTTGCTTACATGTCTATATTTTCTTTTCTAAATGTATATGCAGTCATGAGGAATCCCCTAATCCATGCCTTAGACTACATATGTAATCAGGATTTTAATAATCTATATGTTGTAATTATACTGACAGCTGACATATTTTTTACTGGCATGATTATCAATAGCGTAAGTAACACTGACTGTTAGAATATCAACTAATATACTTGAATCGCAGACGATTGCAACAGTCTGCATGTTTCTTGCAGGAAAGGTGGAAGAAACTCCTCGGCCTTTGAAAGACGTCATCATTGTTTCTTATGAAATTAATCACAAAAAGGATGCTGAGGCATTACAGAGAATTAAACAGAAGGTACTGTCACTTTTAAGCAGTTTACTTTTCATGGCTACATTCTTTATTGCTTTTTAAAAGCCACAATTGAATGAAGTGGTGTTCACATGCTTTGTAACTTTACTATCATGCAGGAGGTGTATGAACAAGAAAAGGAACTAATTTTAGTAGGAGAACGTGTAGTTCTTGCCACGCTTGCTTTTGACTTCAATGTGCTACATCCATATAAGCCTCTTGTCGAGGCAATAAAGAAGCTTAAAGTTGCTCAAAACACACTTGCTCAAGTTGCATGGAATTTCGTGAACGATGGGTAATGCTGTATTCCTTAATGTAGTTTGTACCGTTGACCTCTGGTCATTGTTCCTTTTCTGCTTTTGATTTGCAAAAAGGACGTGCATATGCAGGCTTCGGACATCCCTCTGCTTACAATTTCAGCCACACCACATTGCAGCAGGTGCCATTTTTCTTGCTGCTAAGTTCCTTAAAGTAGATCTTGCATCAGGATCAGATGGCGAAAAGGTTTGGTGGCAGGAGTTTAATGTTACCCCACGCCAATTGGAGGGTTAGTATCTTGTCCTTGTGTCTAATTTCATCTATTTTTTTTTAATTCATTTTTTAATTTTACATTTGACCTGTTTCTAATTGAGACATTTTTTAAAGTAAGTTACCGAGATGGTCCTTGGGATTCGTTCAAAAATTAACAGATTTGGTCCCTCAATGATACTAAATACAAATTCGGTCCCAAAAAACATTGTTTACTTTCATATTTGGTTTCTCGCCCTTTACCAATTGGGCTAGAATCTAAACTAATTGCATACCTGAGGTACCAAATGTGTCAGCAAACTTGTGTTTCTACGGACCATATCCATAATTTTTATGGGCGAGGGATGAGTTTGTAATTTTGTGCTAGCTATAGGGATCGTTTCTACAGTTTACTCTTAATTTTTTAGTGTAAATTACAGAAATCATTCTTGTGGTTAATTAAAGTTAGTAAATTGTCTCTTTGGATGTTATTTGCATAATTGGTCCCTAGTTGGTAATTGCATTGGTTGTTCTTACTTTTGGTCCTTCACTACTACCCTTTAGGACCGAAAGTGAAATCAATTACATGTTTGAAGGATAAATGTGAAAATAAGCAAGGACACAATTACTTGCCCCACTAAGCGGACAATTTATATAATTTACTCTTATAGTTTTTTATTATGATGAAGCCTTTCTGATAACCGGTGTTAACTACTTATTGCAGAAGTGAGCAACCAAATGTTAGAACTGTATGAACAAAATAGAATTCCACCATCCCAAACTAGTGAGGTTCTTGATGGAAGTACAGGTGGCCCGGTTACTAAAAAGACACGAGCTTCTAATGTTGATGAAGAAAATGTCACAAACGGCAGTGGTTCTCATGTTGGTGCAGCCACTTCAAGGCCTATATCTGATCATGCAAGAACATCCCAAGATCGTAGTAATGATGATGGAAGTACCGATAGGAATAAAGATATCAACTCTGACGTCGAGAACAATGACGATCAGCATTATGAATCAGAAAACGTTGAAACAAAATCAATGTCTGGTCCAAGTCAACAGTCCCCTGCCGATGCTATAAAAAAATTAGATAAAGAAAAGTTTAAGGCAGCTCTTGCAAAAAGAAAGAAAGCACGTGGTGATGTAGCAAGAAGAACAGATCTTATTGACGATGATGATTTGATTGAGAGGGTGCTAGAAGATGAGATAGAGCTGGCTAAACCTTCAAATCATCGTGATAATGATGTTAAGTTAGAGCCAAAGGAAGAAGGTGAGGTTGGTATGTTGGATGAAGGTGAGATTAAATATAGGTCACCCGATAGTAACCGAAAAAGGAAGGCTGGCGGGAGCCCGTTTATCAAAACAGAAATTAAAAGATCATGAATGGTGTTAATGTTCTTTGTAACTAAATGAGAAAATATGGTATTTATTGGTAGCTGCCGATGTGCTAAATGCTCATCCTTCATGTACTTGTTGGAACTCAATTTTGATTGTGTATGCTTTCATGTCATGAAATGGCACCCTTTGAATTATGAAAGTGAACTGTTATTTTCTGTAACTTCATTTTTCAATACCATTTCCGTCATTTCGTATTTGAAAATATTTTCTGTTCATACATTTGGTCATTACTCGTTACAGTTTGCAATCTGTAGATGTATTAAACTATTAGGGAACTTTGTACCACATATTTCCAACGTTACTTGCATAAGTGTCCATATTGTTAAAACTAACTCAAATATGTGAACATACAAAATTGCCCTCACTTTTGAATGTAATTGTCCGTAGTACCTTGCTCTACGGGGATGTTTGGTACGATGGAATAGAAACGGAATGGGTTGTTTTCCGATGTTTGTCTCATATCGGGAATGGAATCAGAGAATAAAAATGGCACTCTTTCCATCATATTGATTCTTTAAAAAAAATTAAAAAAAAAAAAAAAAAAAAGAAAAAAAAAGAAAAGAAAAGAAAGAGGTGAATGGTGAGAATGGGTGTTCCAAAGCTAACGCATTCACAATGCCAAACTGGTCCATAAAACATATATGGAAAATTGACCAAAAAAACATGTCATAAAAAAATATAAAGAAGCAGTATTCTTGCAATGGACAATAAACTTATTGTCATGCAAACCATATGAATTGAAATTAGTTTTACAAAGTTTATGCAAAAAGATACCCGTTCGATCAAAGCGGCAAAAGTTTTTCCGCTACAGAAATAATCAGTACTCGGTTCCTTGTCAGTTGACATAAAAGAAAGATTTCAACAAACTTTTTAAGTGGCAGATACTTTTTGGGTATTCTGTCTTTCTTTTCAACATCCAACTATACCCGCCAGTATTATTCTTTTAGCTCCTCTTAGAGCGTGTTTTCATTTAACATTTACATTCTTGTTATCACTTTCGTGATCACTGTTGGAGCTATAATCCATTAAGTTAACAGAACAGGAGGTGAGGGCCGAACTTTCACAAAGGTAACCAATTTGACTAAAGGAATGCTTAACTTGTTAGTAGTATCAAAAGGCAACTTTTCAAATACGTTTACCCAAACACCCTAATAATACTAACTTTATTAATTTAAATAACTAAGTCAATTTGAGCTTGAAAAGCCTCTTAATTAGAACCTACATACGCATATGAATGAATAGAATTTTGTGAAGTATCTTTAATATGATCATGCATAATAAGTATTATGACATTTTATTGGAGTGTTTAACTACTATAGTCTGCAACCTAAGCTATCTTCTGCAACTTGAAAAAACATTTACATATTGCTTCTTCTCGACTGGACTTTTAAGTGAATCATTAGTCTGTTTGAATGATGATCCCCGAGGTGAGAAAGCCGATTGAGTAGACCGTGGTGACAAACCTAACCTATCTTCTGTTTCATTCCGTGAAGCTTTAACATGGGAAGATGATAACCATCTAGCTTCCATTTGTGTCCTTAAAAGACAGCCACTATCACCCCTCGGTCCTTCAGCTGAATCATGAGATGAGTTCCAAACAGCAGATACAGGTGAACCTGTAGGATCTATTACACACAATACACATCAAGCAAAGTTAATATGCATGCAAACAAAAAGTAGCATATTTTTTCAAGTAAAGTTACAAATTTTACGCACCATGATTAAGGATCTCAATTGGAGGTCTGGGCCTCTTAGTCTTTAGTACAGCCACTGGTGGGGCTAAGGCTGTTGGAATGGGAGCTACAAAGGTTTCAATCTCCCATGGAGAGACCCTTTTTGGTCTCACAATAGAAGCGGGTTCATTCCACTGAACCTGCTATTGTCAACAGATAGTATGAAAACATATCCTAAATAAATTACTATAACAATACTAATTATACAGCTAATAAATTAGATCCGCCTCACTTTAGCAAGTATTTTAACTTGAATATGATCAACTCTAACAGAACTTTGTGATATGTATACTTAACAAATTAGACGCACCTCGTTTGCATTTCCAAGAATCTCAACCACCATTGCATAAAGGTTCTACCATCTAACCAGCGCATATTAATGCTCTTCGTTTTGGCAAGCTGCGAAGGAAAGGTAGTTAAATGAGAATTAACGATGGTAGCCTGAGATAGATTTTACATCTATGTATCTTGTAAGATTTTGATGAGAATAAATAATGGTAGCCTGAGTTAGCTTTATGCTCTTAGGATGTGTCTTTAGGTAGTATCCTTATGAGCCTAGCAACCAAAAAGTACAACGAATTCGACCTTGCATTGGTAGCTTTTGCATATAGTTGTCCCATTAGAATAATTTGATTATTTAATTAACTTTTAACATCATTATATCCATGATATTAGTATGGTTAATGAAATAATAACAATTAACCTTATATACTCACTTTAGTGTAGGATGTGTATAAGCTTGATATCATCACCAAATCCCCTGTGCCACATGGAATCAGCTTAACCTCCACATTGTTGGTCAAAATATGTACCTACAAATATAGATAAAATAATTGGATAAAAGAGAATGCCCATGGCACCTCAGTCAACTGAATAACTCTTTCACAAGTTAAGTGCTCTGATTATTTTTTGTGATCTGCTACACCAAATAACATAAAACACAAATCATAAATAATACTAACAGTAACTATAATAGGATACCCAAACAATGTTTAGTTGTTGTACACATTTATTTGTTCAGAAGATGTCAACGTACCTTCATAGAACCTGCAGTTACAACCATTCTTATATAAACATGTAATTTTGGGTTGAATTTTGAGTGATAACCCTTTGACTGTCTCTATCCATTGAACAATCCGAATTTGACAATATTACCTGTTCATGTTAGTGTGGGTGTGACAAGCCTGTTTTGGTTTATTCATGTCTTCTTTTATTATCCGTTGCACTACACAACATTCATAAGGAATTACCCGTATACAATGTGAAAGTGGTACATTTTTATTTCTCTCAAGGTAATTCGTTGTTTCTTTTCCAAATTCATGTGGTAACTGAATGCCTACCCAATCTAACAACATGTCCAAATCCTTAGCAAAATCAAGCATATACCAATCAAATAGTTTTGGAATCTCTGCCATTTTCTTTGTGGTTGAAATCCCAATTGTAGCCTGTAAATAAGCTTTTTTTGCGACTTCAAGATCATTTTCGACTTGTGGTCCAGTTTAGTGAACTAAACAATCGTTACAATTTATTTTTAAGTTTGAGAGTATATACCCACAATCTGTGTAGAACGAAAAGATAATAAATTTATATATTGGTACCTTACACGAAAAATAGATGTAACTGGGCTTGACTCTAAGTGCAACTGATCTTTTGAGACAGAAGAAATTACGATTTATAAAAGCTTTAAAAAATGTGAGGAAAGACAAACCTCGACACCTTCATTCCAGTCTTGAATGCATGGAGGCCCGGTTGTAAATGCACCAAAAGGTTCACGATACAATTGACTACTCTATGTTATTTGATCCATGGCTTGTTCAACACTTAATACCTCCCATGGCCTCAACCCTGGAATAGCTTTTATCAGCTGTTTCCTGTATACATGAAAATTAGAAGCTTTGTTGAGAGCATGGTAAAGAATCGTTGACACTCGATTATAATAACAATTTACAAAGTCAATAACCTTGATTAATTAGTGTCCGTTAGCCATTGATCTTTGGGCTTGAAGCAAATTAAAATGTAAAATTTCAAACAAATATTTACTAAAAGAAGCAAATGATAATAATATATCAGATGCAAACGGGTCGGTTTGGGTTACATTTTGCTTCAAATGGGTCAAAAAGGTAAAAATAAACCTAACCGATTAGATAAAGGGAAAATGGGTGAAACGGGTTTAAAAGTGAAACAAATCATAATTCACCAAGATGTATCTAAAGCACGTAACTTTCCACACAAAAATAGCAGCTTCTCTAATTTGCAAATGGGAGCCTAGACTATAAATAAAGTGAATACATAACCCCTCCCCTGAAAGATTTTGCCACTTTCTCCATAAAAGGCGTAAACATGTACAACGAAACAACCGTCCGTATATCATGATGGAAGACCTTAACACAATAATCATGAACAGGAAGAATTAATTACTGGTTTTGTTCAGTTCTGGCCTTCTTGCTTTTGTGCCATCGAGTTCTCCATTCATGATTTATGTCAGTAATTAGTTTCAAACTGCAACTACTACACAACTTACAGAGTGTTTGGCATTGCGATTTACAGCTAATTCCTTTGACCATTACATATCTAATAATGGCTGCTAACATTTTGTAAAACCACTTAAAACTATAACCTACAACAACATAATTAACAACAAAAAATTAATTTCAGTAAAATTACCTCGCCGCTGATATTCTTCTATCTAGGTGTGAAACACCACTTCACCAAAACTCCAGATAAGTTCTGCAAATTTCTCAAAGTTTATGCATAAGAATAGACTTTAAATGAATTTAACCTGCTCATGACAGATTACCCAAATCAACCCATTTAAGTGGTCTGCATCATGTAGAAGTCTAAACATCATGAGTCGCAACTGCAATAATATTAAGTTAAATCATCTATAACTGATATTGTTGCGTCTGCTTGTGTTGCCAATGAGATCAGGTTTGGGACAAAATCTGTACTCGAATCACCACAACTGGTACACTTCTATACTTTCATCACTTTCAAATGAAGCTCCAGCAATGCGTCTCTACACGTACAACTACGTCATGGGCGGGTTTCAGTACAGTCCTAACAAAGTCACAACTTTTGTAAAAAGTAGGCATAGGACAGTCCTGTTGGAGCTTAACCATTTGTAGAAAGAATATATTTAAGGGTTAAGCCTATATAATAGCAATAGCAAGATACTTTTCAAAATATACAAATATCATACGTGAACTTTGAAAAATACCAATATCGTACACGTACTTACAAAATTCGTCTCGATATCATACCTTAATTGACGTGGCATGACTAGTCACCGGTTTAATTAATTACATGACATTGTTAATGATTTTTTATAAGTGATGTGAAGATTACTTTAAATGTTTATTATATCTTATATTTTTCTTATATATCGTTACAAACACTTTATATACACAAATATGAATCCTAATAATCATAAATAGATGTGATCAAGAAATTGAAGGAGAAAACACTCGATATATGAATCCTAATAATCATAAATCAATGCGATCAAAAAATTGAAGGAGAAAACACTCGATATCTTGCTTAATGATTATTCAGTTGTTTATCATTCGTTTGAATAAGTTTAACAACATAAAAAATTTCTCATGTATTCATTTGTTCAATAATTATTACAGTAAAACTAAGTTCCACTACGTTATAAAAAAACACTTTTCCAATACATAAAAAGGTGCATTTCGAGTAGCATAAGTAGATGTTGAAGAAAATTAAAGAATGTAACTAAATATAAACTATACAAAATTTAACATGGCGGTGAATGAGTGACATATATTGATGTGTCGTGTACATATAATGTGGACTTTGGTATATTAAAAATAAGTTTGTGATGTAACAAAACAGATTTTGAAAGTACGTGTACGATATTGATATTTTTTAAAATTCACGTATGATATTTGTACATTTTTGAAAGTATCTTGCTATTACATAAACTTAACCCTATATTTAATTAGTTAGCTTTTCAGCATCAATAATCCATCTTGTTCTTATTTCTAAGGTGATTTACATTGAAGGAAGCAATGGATGATCATCATTTTGCTTAATATCAGTTGCCTCTATTTTAAGTATCTTCTAAAAATACTCTTCGGGTGACTTATGACCTGTTTCACACATTTTATTTTGAAGCTAATTATAGCTGACTTTTCTCATTTGACCTGATATAGAAAAAATCAATCCGCGCATTGAATTTTCCAAGCTCATGTTTAAAGGGTTTAACAAATAACAGTTACATAACTATATATTATACTTTTTTGTAAGGGATTCAGTGTACGATTAACTCCATACATATAATTTGTCACCCATCTGTTACCTGCAAATAATCATGCATGCCCACAGCAGATAATGCTTTTGTGACTCTAACTTGTGTTTCATCATTGGTAAGGTTGACTCTTCCAAGGCCAAACGCCACATCTGCTCCCACAGTAGGCATGCCACCTGATTCGAGACCATTAAAAATGTGAATATGAGTACTCTTAACATAGTTCATGTCCATATTTGACATGATAAAGTAAGTACATAAGAAATTCATTCATTGAAAGTATAAAGACTAATGTGGTATTTTACATTGTAGTAGAGATGAAACACTCCCGTTTGGCGTAAATCTGAAGACACACAGTGTCTTCCCACTTCCCCACTAATATGCCTTGAGATCCAAAACATTCGGGTGGCGAATCTTACCAAGCGTAGAAACAACATAGACAAACTTCTTTTGACTTAATTGAGTTATGCGCTTTACAATAACTTGAACTCTTTAGCAGTAAAGAATGCACATAACTTCTTGCTCACTTTTGTGTTTGTAGCAGACCGATCCTTTTTCTGTAAACATAATGCAAAATCAAGATTTGTTACGACTTCAGCCATAGTAGGCCATTGATTTCGAAGACTATGCAAGCAGCTTGCTGCAACACGTGCAAAATCTTTCAAACAATCAGTCGATATTTGCCCTCTCAAATTAGAATCAATAATTTAGGACAATTTTCCTTTTCTTATACAATCTTGAGCCCATATTGCAAGACCCCATTAAGGATCTTTAACAAAGTGGTAGTTACGTGTTAAGCCTCCACTTTTTAGCAGTAAAGATTTTCATTTTCCTTCTCTTAGTGATCCTTTTAAAGTCAAATATCAAAAGACATGGGGGCTCGTGATGATGATGATGACCATGAAGGGTGCAATGTTGATATGGACAAAATTTTGCAAGCGGAAGTACTTCTTCGGGTATGTTTTGTAAAATAAACATACCAAGAGTGCACCATATACATGCCAAGCTTCATGTCTGGTCATTTCCTTTTGTTCATTGTCACAAAGTATTGGTTCAAGAATTTCTGAATTAGTCTTAAGATTTGGAACGCGAACCTGCAAAAGAGTTTATAGAGTATATCAATTATCAAAGAATGACCATGCTGAATATTTCTAAACCAAACAAATGTATATATTTGAGTTATAAAGTGACAATAAAAGATTGCTCTAACCCCCTTAATTAGCCTACACTTTGTAAAATCAGAAAATTCTAAGCATATTAGTTGGTAAGCTTGAGCTCATTCAGTGGCATAATCAATGTCGAGACAATCTTTTGGGCATGTAACCATTATAAGCTACATTATGATGAAAGCTAAACGTGTGTAAAAAGCACAATAAGTCTATAACCCATAAGCCCGGATTCGTGTTTATTTGACCAAATATTGCCCTAAATCGTTCCTTTTATCATTTAGGTACTTTTGGAGAGAAATCTGGAAAAGGAAGCATTTTGGATGTTTTTGGAGCATAAAAGTGAATAAAACGGCAAAATCTCAATTTTCCTTGCTGGGAACAGTACCTGACGGCGTCAAGTCCCTCCACATGACGGCGTCAAGAGTTACAAAAGAGGTGGATGCGGAAAATACACGTGACGATCCAGAGAGTTTTTGTGCATAGGAGATGACGGCGTCACCCAAGGCCGTCATGGTCCAAGTATTAGTGACGACCCACAAGAAAATCACACATGACAGCGTGACAAGTGGATCTAGGCAATATGATTTCATTTTGGCGGCGAGTTGACGACGTCACAACTTAACACATGACGCCGTTGTTGGTGGTTATTCGTCCAGATCAGGGTAGAGATAATCAAAGACCTAGCTACGTACCAATTAAGGTTACCGGATATCACTTGGAATCGTGTTATCACTTTCCAAAGTAAACTATTCGACCCTAATGCCTGGGTATCACGAATATCTACTTGGGATAAGACCAAATGTTGTTAGTGACTTAGGCACAAATCAATAACCCTTCGTGTTTAAGTGTTGTGTGTTTTCTGTGTATCCAAACATGCATAATATGATTTCCTATTTATAGGAAGATACTCATGGCTGGTCAAATGGAATTATGAGAATTAATCGGCCCATTAATCTCCACATAATTATCCCCATTATAGCCTAAAATAGTGGTTACTTGACCAGTTAAACGTGGTCATAAGTGTATATGTAACTGCCATTTGAATAGGTCAAATCAGTTACATATCATCAGCAGGATCCACTTATCACTAGCAGCAGATTGTCTGCTCAGCAGCAGAGTCATGCTACTAGCAGCAGAATTGTTATCAGCAGGATCCTGATGATAGCACCAGAATCCATTATCAGTGGAAACCAATACTAGCAGCAGAATCCCACACAACCACTATTTGAGTCAGGATGTTCAGGGACCTGATGGGTGTACACTCCGTACCTCCAAGCCCATTACCAGGTGTGAACAAATCCTACAAGTGCACTAAATTTTCCAACAATCCTCCCCAAATTTAGTTCACTACCTTTGCATGAAAAATAACCATTATACAAAACAAGTGCATAAACGAAAATGTCCTGAGAATTGAATTTCCATCTTAGTAAATTACACGTTCAAATATTCGAGAATCAGGGTGTTCTAAGAATTGAACCGTTCAACCCATTTGAATACCTGAAGATAAAATACACACAAGTTTTCCAACACCTAAACACTCCTGACACTATACAAGCCATGTGTCCATATCCAATTCATGAATGTTGTAAAAGCTAAAAGTCCATAGCTTCCTGAAGCGGCAAAACTTCAACATTCACATAGGTGGTTCCTCTTTATTCATGCTCCTGCCAAGCACTTTTTCAAAGAAAATAAACTTAAGAAGTAGTGACTTCATCCTCCTTTCAGCAGGTTCCAAGCACAAATGTTTGTAAAACATGTGCTTCAGTACACTGAATGTTCAGCTTTCCACATTGAACTCAGCTCCCAAGTTTCCTCAGGAGGGAGTTGGGTGTCCTAGCATTCGGTGACCAAGTTGGACTTTAAACCCATCCCTTTAGCAGACTTTATAACCAAGTCTCTAGCCAGACCCTTCGTCAAGTGATCATCTAAGTTCTGTTGAGATCTTACAAACTCTATAGAAATCACCCCATTCATGATAAGCTCACGAATCATGCTATGCCTGACACCTAAGTGTCTAGACTTCCCATTGTACATCTGGCTATAAGCCTTTGCCAATGTAGCAGCACTATCACACCAGATAGAAATAGGTGCTATAGGTTTAGGCCACAATGGAATCTCAAGAAGCAAGTTTCTCAACCATTCAGCTTCTTTACCAGCAGCTGCTAGAGCCACAAATTTAGATTCCATTGTTGAACTGGTGATACAAGTTTGCTTCTTGGATGCCCAAGAAATTGCACCTCCACCAAGTAGGAATACCCAGCCACTGGTAGACGAATTGTCTTCAGTGTTACTGATCCAACTTGCATCAGTGTAACCTTCCAACACTGAAGGATAACCAGTATATGAGAGACTATAATCCATAGTTCTCTTCAAATACTTCAGTACCCTCTGAATTGCTTGCCAGTGCTGAGCACTAGGATTACTAGTATACCTGCTCAGTTTACCCATAGCAAAAGCAATGTCAGGCCTTGTACAAGTCATGGCATACATCAGGCAGCCAATCACCCTGGAATACTCAAGTTGAGATACAGCTTTGCCATTGTTCAGCATAAGCTTCTCAGTGGTATCCATGGGAGTACTCACTGGAGTACAATCAAAGCAATTAAATTTCTTCAGTACCTTCTCAATGTAATGAGACTGAGAAATTGATATACCATTGCTTTCATGTTTAATCCTTATACCAAGGATAACATCTGCCTCCCCCATGTCCTTCATGGAGAACCTTGATGACAAAAATTCCTTTGTCAGGTCAACTTGATTTTGGTCAGTGCCAAAGATCAACATGTCATCAACATATAGACAAATGATGACTCCCTTACCAGATTCATCAAATTTGCTATATACGCATTTGTCAGCCTGGTTAAGAACATAACCATTAGACAAAACCACTTCATCAAATTTTTGATGCCATTGCTTAGGTGCCTGTTTCAGTCCATATAAAGACTTAATCAGTTTGCACACCTTGTTTTCATTGCCAGGCATGATGAAGCCCTGAGGTTGGTTCATATAAACCTCCTCATCCAATTCACCATTCAAGAAAGCCGTCTTCACATCCATCTGATGAAGAATTAGATTGTGAATTGATGCCAAAGCAATCAGCAGCCTGATGGTACTGATACGGGCCACAGGGGCATAAGTATCAAAGTAGTCTATCCCTGACTTTTGTTTAAAGCCCTGAATGACTAATCTAGCCTTGAACTTTTCAATAGTTCCATCTACCTTCATTTTCCTTTTGAAAATCCATTTGCAACCAAGAGGTTTGCAACCTGGTGGTAGATCAACCAACACCCAAGTGTTGTTGCCCATGATGGAGTCAATCTCATCATTTATTGCTTCTTTCCAGAAAGCAACATCCTGGGACTTCATTGCTTCTTCAAATGTTTTGGGATCATCCTCAACAATGAAGCAATAGGAGTATTGGTCAGAGACCTCACTCCTTGAGCCTTCAATCAAGTATAATTGAAACTCAGGTCCAAATGACTTTGGAGTCCTGACCCTTTTGCTCTTCCTGAGCTTAAGTTCAGTTTGTTGAACCACAACCTCATCAGGGGCTGAGATGATGAGTCATCAGGGACCTCTGATATACCAATGTCATCAGTTCCATTTGGAATCCTCTGACTTGGTCTAGGGACTGATGAGAATCTATTCTCATCAAATAGTGCATCCCTTGATTCAATTATTGAGTTAATTGAAACATATTCATTAGGTTCAATAACATAGAACCTATAAGCCTTGGAATGCTCAGCATATCCAACAAAGATGCATTCAATGCCTCTTTCACCCAAAGTTTTTAACTTTGGATCAGGGAGTCTTACAACTGCCCTACAACCCCAAACCCTGAGATAATTCAGGTTGGGTTTCTTTTTAGTCCAAAGTTCATAAGGGGTAACCTTGTTCCTTTTGTTGGGAACCCTATTAAGTAAATAGCAAGCTGTTAACATAGCTTCACCCCAGAACCCTTGACTTAGTCCTGAGTAGGACAACATGGAATTAACCATCTCCTTTAGTACCCTGTTCTTCCTTTCAGAGATACCATTTTGTTGAGGAGTATAGGGAGCAGTCGTTTCATGGATTATACCAACAGACTGAAAATACAGAGTATCCATGTACTCACCTCCCCTATCAGTCCTGAATCTTTTGATCAGGGACCCAAGTTGTAATTCAACTTCTGTTTTAAATACTTTGAATTTATCTAATGTTTCATCCTTGGTATGTAATAGATAGACATAACAAAACCTAGAAGCATCATCAATAAATGTCACAAAGTACTTCTTGTTCCCCAAAGAGGGAGTGGCATGCAAATCACACAGGTCACTGTGTATTATCTTCAAGAGCTCAGTCTCACGTTTTACACTTTGAAAAGGATTTTAGTAATTTTGGTCAACATGCAAGTTTTACACTTTTCAGTGTCCATGTCAAATGCTGGGATTAACCCATCCTTAGACATGTCTTGCATCCTTTTAAAATGTACATGGCCTAGTCTAGCATGCCACAGGGTAGAGTCATTCAGTTTAGAGGTTGACATAAAGGCTGAATTAACAACGTCAGTGACAACATTCAGCCTGAACATTTGATTACACAAATAGCCAAAACCAATAAACACACCATGTTTGGACAAAATAAATTTATCAGATTCAATAACTTGTTTATATCCATGATTATTCAAAACACTACTTGAAACCATGTTCTTCCTTATATCAGGAATATGAATAACATTAAACAAAGTTACAGTCTTTCCAAAACTAAAACTAAGATCTACACAACCACGACCATGCACCAAAGCTGTTGACTCATTTCCCATGTGAAGAATAGAACCATCATTCAGTGACTCGTAAGTCTTGAACCATCTTCTATCTTTGCACACATGAACAGTTGCTCCAGAGTCAACCCACCACGCAACATCATCATCCTGCACATAGTTAGATTCAGATACATATGTAACATAATAAACCTGAAGAGATTCATTAAACATATTCTGACCTTTCAGTAAGTTGGCTGAACCACCACTCCCTGAACCACTAGTGCCTGAACCATTGGTTTTACCACCAACCTTAACACCTTTGCAATCCCTTTTAATGTGACCGGATTTGCCACATTTCCAACAAGTAGGTGTTGCCTTCTTGTTAGGATCAGCCCTTGTGTTGTCCTGATGTTTACGTTTGCCTTTGTTGTCATTGTACCTGGTGGAATTGTTATGTTCCACCATATTGACAACATGTGCACCAGTAGCATTGCTACTCTTTGGCTTGTCATTATCTTGCGCCCTGAGGGAATCCTCAATACGCAAATGACTACCCAACTGAACAAGTGTCAGTTCTTCCTTCTTATGTTTCAAGGCATGCTTGAAATCTTTCCAAGAAGGAGGGAGTTTGTCAATGATACAAGAGACTGAAATAGCCTCATCCATGTTCATTTTATGTTGTGCAAACCTTCCAAGTATTCCAAGAAGTTCATTGTATTGTTCCATGACTGGTCTTGAATCAGTCATTTTGTAATTTGTGAAATTACTTACAAGAAACTTCTTACTTGAAGCATCCTCAGACATATATTTGGCATCCAAGGAATCCCAAAGTTCTTTGGAAGATTCAACATTCTGATAAATGTCAAAGAGAGAATCAGACATACCATTGAGAATCAAACCTCTGCATACATAGTCATCATTCTCCCATTTGCTTCTTTTCCTTATCTGTTCCACAGTAGCATCATCCCCAAGATCCTCAGGAATGGCAGTACTTAGAACATACACCACATTCATGCTTGAAAGCAAGAAGTGCATCTTCTTTTGCCATTTTCTGAAATCAACACCTTCAAACTTATCCAATTTGGAAAAGTTAGTAGCCATATGCCTCATAGCAGCAGCCATTGATTATCACAAAATAGTTTACTTTGATTGTTGGTGGTTATTCGTCCAGATCAGGGTAGAGATAATCAAAGACCTAGCTACGTACCAATTAAGGTTACCGGATATCACTTGGAATCGTGTTATCACTTTCCAAAGTAAACTATTCGACCCTAATGCCTGGGTATCACGAATATCTACTTGGGATAAGACCAAATGTTGTTAGTGACTTAGGCACAAATCAATAACTTTTCGTGTTTAAGTGTTGTGTGTTTTCTGTGTATCCAAACATGCATAATATGATTTCCTATTTATAGGAAGATACTCATGGCTGGTCAAATGGAATTATGAGAATTAATCGGCCCATTAATCTCCACATAATTATCCCCATTATAGCCTAAAATAGTGGTTACTTGACCAGTTAAACGTGGTCATAAGTGTATATGTAACTGCCATTTGAATAGGTCAAATCAGTTACATATCATCAGCAGGATCCACTTATCACTAGCAGCAGATTGTCTGCTCAGCAGCAGAGTCATGCTACTAGCAGCAGAATTGCTATCAGCAGGATCCTGATGATAGCAGCAGAATCCATTATCAGTGGAAACCAATACTAGCAGCAGAATCCCACACAACCACTATTTGAGTCAGGATGTTCAGGGACCTGATGGGTGTACACTCCGTACCTCCAAGCCCATTACCAGGTGTGAACAAATCCTACAAGTGCACTAAATTTTCCAACAATCCTCCCCAAATTTAGTTCACTACCTTTGCATGAAAAATAACCATTATACAAAACAAGTGCATAAACGAAAATGTCCTGAGAATTGAATTTCCATCTTAGTAAATTACACGTTCAAATATTCGAGAATCAGGGTGTTCTAAGAATTGAACCGTTCAACCCATTTGAATACCTGAAGATAAAATACACACAAGTTTTCCAACACCTAAACACTCCTGACACTATACAAGCCATGTGTCCATATCCAATTCATGAATGTTGTAAAAGCTAAAAGTCCATAGCTTCCTGAAGCGGCAAAACTTCAACATTCACATAGGTGGTTCCTCTTTATTCATGCTCCTGCCAAGCACTTTTTCAAAGAAAATAAACTTAAGAAGTAGTGACTTCATCCTCCTTTCAGCAGGTTCCAAGCACAAATGTTTGTAAAACATGTGCTTCAGTACACTGAATGTTCAGCTTTCCACATTGAACTTAGCTCCCAATTTTCCTCAGGAGGGAGTTGGGTGTCCTAGCATTCGGTGACCAAGTTGGACTTTAAACCCATCCCTTTAGCAGACTTTATAACCAAGTCTCTAGCCAGACCCTTCGTCAAGTGATCAGCTAAGTTCTGTTGAGATCTTACAAACTCTATAGAAATCACCCCATTCATGATAAGCTCACGAATCATGCTATGCCTGACACCTAAGTGTCTAGACTTCCCATTGTACATCTGGCTATAAGCCTTTGCCAATGTAGCAGCACTATCACACCAGATAGAAATAGGTGCTATAGGTTTAGGCCACAATGGAATCTCAAGAAGCAAGTTTCTCAACCATTCAGCTTCTTTACCAGCAGCTGCTAGAGCCACAAATTTAGATTCCATTGTTGAACTGGTGATACAAGTTTGCTTCTTGGATGCCCAAGAAATTGCACCTCCACCAAGTAGGAATACCCAGCCACTGGTAGACGAATTGTCTTCAGTGTTACTGATCCAACTTGCATCAGTGTAACCTTCCAACACTGAAGGATAACCAGTATATGAGAGACTATAATCCATAGTTCTCTTCAAATACTTCAGTACCCTCTGAATTGCTTGCCAGTGCTGAGCACTAGGATTACTAGTATACCTGCTCAGTTTACCCATAGCAAAAGCAATGTCAGGCCTTGTACAAGTCATGGTATACATCAGGCAGCCAATCACCCTGGAATACTCAAGTTGAGATACAGCTTTGCCATTGTTCAGCATAAGCTTCTCAGTGGTATCCATGGGAGTACTCACTGGAGTACAATCAAAGCAATTAAATTTCTTCAGTACCTTCTCAATGTAATGAGACTGAGAAATTGATATACCATTGCTTTCATGTTTAATCCTTATACCAAGGATAACATCTGCCTCCCCCATGTCCTTCATGGAGAACCTTGATGACAAAAATTCCTTTGTCAGGTCAACTTGATTTTGGTCAGTGCCAAAGATCAACATGTCATCAACATATAGACAAATGATGACTCCCTTACCAGATTCATCAAATTTGCTATATACGCATTTGTCAGCCTGGTTAAGAACATAACCATTAGACAAAACCACTTCATCAAATTTTTGATGCCATTGCTTAGGTGCCTGTTTCAGTCCATATAAAGACTTAATCAGTTTGCACACCTTGTTTTCATTGCCAGGCATGATGAAGCCCTGAGGTTGGTTCATATAAACCTCCTCATCCAATTCACCATTCAAGAAAGCCGTCTTCACATCCATCTGATGAAGAATCAGATTGTGAATTGATGCCAAAGCAATCAGCAGCCTGATGGTACTGATACGGGCCACAGGGGCATAAGTATCAAAGTAGTCTATCCCTGACTTTTGTTTAAAGCCCTGAATGACTAATCTAGCCTTGAACTTTTCAATAGTTCCATCTACCTTCATTTTCCTTTTGAAAATCCATTTGCAACCAAGAGGTTTGCAACCTGGTAGTAGATCAACCAACACCCAAGTGTTGTTGCCCATGATGGAGTCAATCTCATCATTTATTGCTTCTTTCCAGAAAGCAACATCCTGGGACTTCATTGCTTCTTCAAATGTTTTGGGATCATCCTCAACAATGAAGCAATAGGAGTATTGGTCAGAGACCTCACTCCTTGAGCCTTCAATCAAGTATAATTGAAACTCAGGTCCAAATGACTTTGGAGTCCTGACCCTTTTGCTCTTCCTGAGCTTAAGTTCAGTTTGTTGAACCACAACCTCATCAGGGGCCTGAGATGATGAGTCATCAGGGACCTCTGATATACCAATGTCATCAGTTCCATTTGGAATCCTCTGACTTGGTCTAGGGACTGATGAGAATCTATTCTCATCAAATAGTGCATCCCTTGATTCAATTATTGAGTTAATTGAAACATATTCATTAGGTTCAATAACATAGAACCTATAAGCCTTGGAATGCTCAGCATATCCAACAAAGATGCATTCAATGCCACTTTCACCCAAAGTTTTTAACTTTGGATCAGGGAGTCTTACAACTGCCCTACAACCCCAAACCCTGAGATAATTCAGGTTGGGTTTCTTTTTAGTCCAAAGTTCATAAGGGGTAACCTTGTTCCTTTTGTTGGGAACCCTATTAAGTAAATAGCAAGCTGTTAACATAGCTTCACCCCAGAACCCTTGACTCAGTCCTGAGTAGGACAACATGGAATTAACCATCTCCTTCAGTACCCTGTTCTTCCTTTCAGAGATACCATTTTGTTGAGGAGTATAGGGAGCAGTCGTTTCATGGATTATACCAACAAACTGAAAATACAGAGTATCCATGTACTCACCTCCCCTATCAGTCCTGAATCTTTTGATCAGGGACCCAAGTTGTAATTCAACTTCTGTTTTAAATACTTTGAATTTATCTAATGTTTCATCCTTGGTATGTAATAGATAGACATAACAAAACCTAGAAGCATCATCAATAAATGTCACAAAGTACTTCTTGTTCCCCAAAGAGGGAGTGGCATGCAAATCACACAGGTCACTGTGTATTAGCTCCAAGAGCTCAGTCTCACGTTTTACACCCTGAAAAGGTTTCTTAGTAATTTTGGTCAACATGCAAGTTTTACACTTTTCAGTGTCCATGTCAAATGCTGGGATTAACCCATCCTTAGACATGTCTTGCATCCTTTTAAAATGTACATGGCCTAGTCTAGCATGCCACAGGGTAGAGTCATTCAGTTTAGAGGTTGACATAAAGGCTGAATTAACAACGTCAGTGACAACATTTAGCCTGAACATTTGATTACACAAATAGCCAAAACCAATAAACACACCATGTTTGGACAAAATAAATTTATCAGATTCAATAACTTGTTTATATCCATGATTATTCAAAACACTACCTGAAACCAAGTTCTTCCTTATATCAGGAACATGAATAACATTAAACAAAGTTACAGTCTTTCCAAAACTAAAACTACGATCTACACAACCACGACCATGCACCAAAGCTGTTGACTCATTTCCCATGTGAAGAATAGAACCATCATTCAGTGATTCATAAGTCTTGAACCATCTTCTATCTTTGCACACATGAACAGTTGCTCCAGAGTCAACCCACCCTGCAACATCATGATCCTGCACATAGTTAGATTCAGATACATATGTAACATAATAAACCTGAAGAGATTCATTAAACATATTCTGACCTTTCAGTAAGTTGGCTGAACCACCACTCCCTGAACCACTAGTGCCTGAACCATTGGTTTTACCACCAACCTTAACACCTTTGCAATCCCTTTTAATGTGACCGGATTTGCCACATTTCCAACAAGTAGGTGTTGCCTTCTTGTTAGGATCAGCCCTTGTGTTGTCCTGATGTTTACGTTTGCCTTTGTTGTCGTTGTACCTGGTGGAATTGTTATGTTCCACCATATTGACAACATGTGCACCAGTAGCATTGCTACTCTTTGGCTTGTCATTATCTTGCGCCCTGAGGGAATCCTCAATACGCAAATGACTACCCAACTGAACAAGTGTCAGTTCTTCCTTCTTATGTTTCAAGGCATGCTTGAAATCTTTCCAAGAAGGAGGGAGTTTGCCAATGATACAAGAGACTGAAATAGCCTCATCCATGTTCATTTTATGTTGTGCAAACCTTCCAAGTATTCCAAGAAGTTCATTGTATTGTTCCATGACTGGTCTTGAATCAGTCATTTGTAATTTGTGAAATTACTTACAAGAAACTTCTTACTTGAAGCATCCTTAGCCATATATTTGGCATCCAAGGAATCCCAAAGTTCTTTGGAAGATTCAACATTCTGATAAATGTCAAAGAGAGAATCAGACATACCATTGAGAATCAAACCTCTGCATACATAGTCATCATTCTCCCATTTGCTTCTTTTCCTTATCTGTTCCACAGTAGCATCATCCCCATGATCCTCAGGAATGGCAGTACTTAGAACATACACCACATTCATGCTTGAAAGCAAGAAGTGCATCTTCTTTTGCCATCTTCTGAAATCAACACCTTCAAACTTATCCAATTTGGAAAAGTTAGTAGCCATATGCCTCATAGCTGCAGCCATTGATTATCACAAAATAGTTTACTTTGATTGTTGGTGGTTATTCATCCAGATCAGGGTAGAGATAATCAAAGACCTAGCTACGTACCAATTAAGGTTACCGGATATCACTTGGAATCGTGTTATCACTTTCCAAAGTAAACTATTCGACCCTAATGCCTGGGTATCACGAATATCTACTTGGGATAAGACCAAATGTTGTTAGTGACTTAGGCACAAATCAATAACCCTTCGTGTTTAAGTGTTGTGTGTTTTCTGTGTATCCAAACATGCATAATATGATTTCCTATTTATAGGAAGATACTCATGGCTGGTCAAATGGAATTATGAGAATTAATCGGCCCATTAATTTCCACATAATTATCCCCATTATAGCCTAAAATAGTGGTTACTTGAACAATTAAACGTGGTCATAAGTGTATATGTAACTGCCATTTGAATAGGTCAAATCAGTTACATATCATCAGTAGGATCCACTTATCACTAGCAGCAGATTGTCTGCTCAGCAGCAGAGTCATGCTACTAGCAGCAGAATTGCTATCAGCAGGATCCTGATGATAGCAGCAGAATCCATTATCAGTGGAAACCAATACTAGCAGCAGAATCCCACACAACCACTATTTGAGTCAGGATGTTCAGGGACCTGATGGGTGTACACTCCGTACCTCCAAGCCCATTACCAGGTGTGAACAAATCCTACAAGTGCACTAAATTTTCCAACAGCCGTCACCCTGTAAAATATATATATAGTTTTCCAAATTTCATTCATTGTGTGCACCTTTGAGGGAAAAAACCCTAGGCCCAATTTTACAGCTTTTTCAAGGGTTTCAACCCTTTTAATCTTTCATGTTCAATTAGAGATAAGTATTCTTTTAAATCATTCAATATGTCTATGTGTTGTTTGATTATATAACATGCTAGGCTAGATTTCTTTTGTGTTTGCTTAGATGTAGTGAAATCTAGATGTTGATTATGGGTTGATTGCTTGTTTATAATTGTTACGGATGATTGTATTCGATGTTAGGCTTAAGAAAACTGGCAGAATTTCGTTGGTAACTTGCTTGAACGTCTTAAGAAACATGATCGGAGGTGTACTACGATATTTGGTTGTATTTAATGCGTAGGAGAATTCTAATGATCCCATGTTAGGAGCTTCTAACGGCTCGACATAGGAGTGAAGTAGGATCCTATAGAGTTAGGGAATATTGTACACGGCCCTACGACTACTATTAAGGAATATGATCTATCATCCATGCAATTGTAACAAGTAATTAACCTGTAAAAGATATCTAGGGAGTAATGAAACCTAAGTAAATACAACTTTCCTCATCATTGTTTACACCACTAGTATAATTAGTTTTGTTTTCATTTCTTTTATTTTATTTTGATTGCATCTTTAGATAAATTGGGCTATTTGGCTAGCAACTAATTCCGCCCACTCTTCCAAAACCCGAGATTTTAATTGCTTTCATAAAAATATAAAAATACAAAAAGAATCATCCCTCACCTCTAGACCTAGTTTAGGTGGCTTTCTAATCCTAGCGACACTATTCATGAGTTGAACGATCAATCCCCCGGTACTTGTCACTATACTATACTACAACGATCAGGTACACTACCTGGTGGGGGTTGTAAGCTTCTCAAGATCACTTGAGAGGTAAAACCTGATGCGATTCCCACGTATCATAAATCAAGAACTTCGAAGTTTGTGGAGTTATTCATAGACAACATCATTGGTCACCTACATATTGTTTATTAAAGTAAATGACCAAAAAGGATCTGGGCACAAATTTTATAGCTTGCAGATTGTTTTATCCCATTTATCTTTTAAATGTGTGGAAAACTAGAAGGGGGGTTGAATAGTTTTCCCCTCTTTTTCATTTTATAAAAACTTTGTTTCAAAATGTTGATTCGAATTTATTCAATTGTTTGTTTGGAAAACCTTTAATTAGAGTTTAGTATGAAAACACCATATAATCAATATGATCAATTATATACGTAAGCTTTTGGAAAAACTTAGTTTTATGAATGAAGCTTTGGTCGGTCTTTGTGTGAATATGTTTTCCTTTTAAAATCTTAAAACGTTTTGTATCAAATTATCTATCAAGTTAAACTTAATATGAGAAGTGTGAATAATAATCTATTTGAACATATCACATAATTATACACACAATCACAATATTAACTTCTATGTACAACACAATCAATCATCACAACTATATAAGCAACAACTAAGACATATAGGCAAGCATAGATGTAAAGCGATAAATGCAAGAATAAATGAAAAGAGATAAGAGAAAGGAAATGCAAACCGGACACAATTATTTATAGTGGTTCGGCTACAAGGACACCTTCCTTGCCCTACTCCACTCCCCGAGTCACCTACTCGAGAGTTTTCTTCACAACTCAACAAGCTCCCTTTTGGCGGAGAAAACCATACACAACTTTTGCTTACACCATTTAACGACACTAAGCTAAATGTCGAGTTCTAATAGTAGCTAGAACCAATCTCACAACACTACTTCGATCACTACACAACTTCTACACGACTTCACGACTTCTTCATGGCTTTATGACTTCATGACTTCTTCATGGCTTCACGACTTCTTCACTACTTCACAACTTCTTCTATACTCCACTACATATTCACACATCTACTTCTTCACAACTTCATGACTTCTCCACACTACTACTTTTTCCCACTACTTCTTACTCACTCATAAACTCACTACTAAGTAAGATCATCTTGATCTACTTATTACATATACATAACTCACAACATCAAATAAACAATAACTAGATCCTAATACATCTTTGGCTTTATGATAGGGAGGATTCTTCTCTTTCACTTTGAGTGGTGAAGGATTGGATCACTTGAAACAAAGACTTATAATCTTATGATCAAAGGATTTAGAAGGATGTTTTGAAGGGATTGGGACTGAAATTTTTTTTGCAAAAGGTGAGAAAAATATGTGGAATGAACCAGTATTTATAAGGGGAAAATACTGTTTGGGAGCGTGGCCGGTCCCCTTAATTGGGTGCCGGTCCCCTTAATAATTAAGGGGACCGCCTAGTATAATTAGGGGGCCGCCTAATAAAAAATATTTTTTTTTATGATTTTTTGTCTTTTTGTGGGGGAGGTTTTTCTTGAAGAATGTAGCCGTTTTTTTGGGTTGAAATTTGAATTCAAACTATTTATTTTGAATAAAACATTTCTTATAAATACAAAATTGTTTTGTATAAGTTTAAAAATGTTTGTCTCACTTTAATAAAATGTAAGGTTTGTAAAAATAAAAATTCCTTTGATCATAAAATGCATTAAACATTTTGTTTATTCATACCTTAAGTGATATGCATGCTAAAGCAAATATTTACGACTAAATACTTGTTAACGCCATAATTTTTAGTTCAATGAGTTTACGTTTTGTGATTATCAAAACATAGAGATATCGATATATGTTAATAATGTTTTTAGGCATTATTTATATCAACAAAATGTGCTCCCTGTACCAAGAAAATTGCAACACTATCTGTAAAATTTCACATACATGTTGTAGTCATCACTAAAGTATTGATTATATCAATTAATTGACAAAATTCTTCATAGGGGCGGTCAGGTGCGAAACAATTTAAAAGAATAAAAAGGTTGAGAGAGGAAAAACCATACCACGATCTGTAAAAAATGAAGTAGCCCGACCAGCTGGTCTATTTGATTATACTATTTACCTTTTGATGCCATGACTTTTTAAACGTGTCTTGATCCTAATCCTTCATTGTTCCTAAAAACATCATCAACATAAATTACCATGCCAAATTATGAATGAACAGGTAATAGTACCAAATGATAAAAAAATACATGTGGCAATTTGAGTATCCAAGTAATGGTAGTAAAAGAAAATTTACATGAAATTGCTCGATTTAACCCAATCCATTTTGACTTGTCCAAAAGTACTAAAGATGCCTTGATCCACCCAGAACCTGTTTTGACCTGTTACTTACCTGACCAACCCGTACATTTTGTAACCTGATATAAAACATAAGCAAAGAAAGGCAAACCTACATTTCAGGCAAAGGGTGCCAAAATCGCTTGACTTAAGTAACAATATAATACTTCATTAGACAATCGAAAGCACTTAAGTACCTGTGACAATTGGCAATTTAGGGAAACTATTTAAAAACCCGCATTACTTTTTAACGACTTTTGGAATATTTGAAAATTTATTCGCGATGAATTTGTAAACGTTGAACCGTGGATTCGAATTTCGTAGTATTTATGGAATTTGATTGTTAATTATTGGTTTGGTTTGGTATATTCGTGGTGATTTAGTTTTGAGATATCTGTTTGGCACTACGTTGACTTCGGCAATAGGATAACCTAACGCAATTTTAAAATTTTGAATGATTGGTTTGGTTTATATATTCTTGGAACGTATCGTAGTATTTTATAATTTTGAGAATGAGCTCGACTCGAGAGAGTTGGATTATTTTGATAAGTTTCGGGTTTTGGTCCGTGTATTTTACACCTGGTTACCTCACCCACATTATTATTATTATTATTATTATTATTATTATTATTATTATTATTATTATTATTATTATTATTATTATTATTATTATTATTATTATTATTATTATTATTATTATTATTATTATTATTATTATTATTATTATTATTATTATCATTATTATTATTTTTTTTGAGGAATACAAAAATCGTCCTTGTGGTGCTGGTCTCACACAAAACACAAACACATCACCCTCATCATCTCTCTCTCTCTAAAAATATATATCACCTCATCCATTTATACCCTAGCTGCCGGCCACTATATCCAGCCACCATAGTCACGCCGCCGCTCCTCCATCAACACCACCACCACCAATAGACTCCCCATCTCACCCTCTTTCCGATCCACTACCACACGCGCCCTATACCCCCTATTTCACATCGTTAAACACAAAAAATCATCACATCTTATTGTTTGAAGTTTGAAAAGTATTGGGTCTTGAGAATCAAAGGTGAGACGAGTTTTCACTCAGTATGTTTGGTGAAAATGTGACCTATGGGTCACGAATTTAAATATTTCGTATGGGTTTTGGTTATAAACATGAAATACAAGTGGGTTTTAAAGGAAATGTAATGTTTTGTTGGTTTGGTATCCGGGTTTCTTGATTTTGGAGGTTGTCGAATTGAAACCGAGAGCCCCATGCTCTCGGCTTATTTTATTTTTGAGCTTGGGAGAGTTTTGATCTTGGTTTTGTATTTTGGTTGGTATCGAGGGGTTGGAGATGCATTTGCTTGGTTATGGCCGATTCTTGGCCAAGGATTATTATTATTTTGATGTTGTTGAGATGATGCCGTGACCCAAGGGGTCGGTTTATTTGGTGTCGAGCTCGAATGAGCTAGCCGAGACCATAATGGTCTCGGGTGTGACCCTTGGGTAATTCGTGTTTGAGCCGAGACTCAAGTGAGTCCTTCGACTCGGGGTTGGTTTTGGTAATCGACCCGGATGGCATGAAATATTTGGTAACCTTATATGACTTCTTGATTTATTTTTCTTGTTATTATAGTTTTGTTGTTGAGGTATATTTACCTTGGGTATCGTTGATATTGTTGTTGTTGCTCGGGATCCGAGAATGATATGATATAATGATTTTGTTTGTGGAGTTTTGTTGACGAAATGATATGGGAACCGTATGTGAGACGGTCAAATTAGAATGACGGAGATAGGTTAGTCGGGTGCCGTATTCGGACCCTATTGTTGTAGCACGTGTTATGGGAATTGTTGGACGGAGATGGATTACTTGGTTATTATTACTTGGACTTGGACAATGAGCCGAGAGTGATGACTCGGACATGTGACCGTCTATATAACTCGATAATTATTTATAATCAAAAATTAATAATAAGACTCGTAATAATATTATTAATAATATAAACGTTTATATAAGTATATGCACGTGAGAACGTATATATAACTATATAAGTGCGTATATTAAAAATAAAACGATCACGAATATATTATAACATGATATTTACTACACCAGAGTGTCTGATTTTTTGAATAGTTAGCATGATATTTATAACAATGATTATATCAGCTCATTATTTATGTTTAATGATGTAGGAGTGGCATGAGCAAGACAGTGTAATAACGTCAACAAAGACACTAAAGAAGTTCCGAGTATGCATAAATTGACGCGTGCAGCTGTTACTGCCATCTCCGCTACTGCAGTTAAGGCATATTCTTGGCAGACCAAGGAGATGACCATACCCAGCAGCTTGCCACATCATTAGTAGAAAAGCAGGTAATTAGTTACTGATTAGTTATTCAGTTTCTCAACACGTGATATTGTTTTTCGCAGTGATAAAAAGTTAGGATTTGCTTCTATAAAATCTCGAAGTAACGTAGTGATCATGTGGTTGCCAATTTTGGGATAAATTAGAAGCGTTACTATATCTTCTGTTTTTGTATCCAGGCAAAAAATGTGGCTCTTATTTCATCACACTTCTTAAAAATTGGAAGCACACGGTTGTCTATTGATGAGGCGAAAAATGAACCACTTTTAGGGGGTCATTTAAGCCCGGAATTGAATTTATTTGATCAAATATTGCTCTAAATCGATCCTTTTGTGATTTTAGGTACTTTGGGAGTGAAATCTGGAAAAGGAAGCAATTCGGACGTTTTTCGAGCATAAAAGTGAAGAAAACGCCAAAGTCTTAAGTTTCCATGCTGGGAACAGTAGGTGACGACGTCAAGAGTAACATCCTGACGGCGTCAAGAGCAAAATTCCATGACAATCCAGTACAGATTTGACGGCGTCACGAAGTAGGGCATCAAGAGTAAAAGTCATGACAGCCTGGAAATGATTATCACATGACGGCGTCAAATGTAGATCAAGGCAGTCCGAGAAGAGTTTTGGCGGCGAGGTGACGGCGTCACAAGTTTAGTCTTGACTCCGTCAGACCCCTTTTCCTATATATAGTTTTCTAATCTTCACATTAAAAAAGGAGAGAAGTTTTGGAGAAACCCTAAGTACGAACTTGGTGCGAATTTTACAGGTTTTTCAAGGGTTCCAAGCCCTTGATACCTTTCATGTGTAATTGAGATAAGTGTTCTTTTAATTCAATCAATATGTCTATGTGTTGGTTGTCTATATATTGTTCTTGTCTTAATTCCATCATGCTAGGCTAGATCTATCTTGTGTTTGCTTGGATCTAATGAAACCTAGATGTTAATTATGTGTTGATTACTTGTTTATACTTGTCTTGGATGAATGATTTATATGTTAGGATTAAGAAAACTGGCAAATCTCCAATTGGTAACATGCTTGAACGTCTTAAGAAATATGAACCGATGTGCACTAGGTCTTTATTGGTTGTATTTAATGCATGAGCCACTGTTTATAATCCCTATGGTTGTGCTGGGCATGGTATAGGAGGAGATAAGAGCTCATAGAATTGGGGAGTTAAGTGCGCCACCCCATGAATGGTATTAAGGAATACGATCCGTCATCCATGCAATTATAACAAGTAATTAATGTGTAAAAGATGTCTAGGGAGTAGTGAAATCTAAGTAAACACATTTTCTCCACTTATTGCTCACAACTTTAGTATAATTTAGTTTATTTTCATTTCTAGTATTTTATTTTCATTGCATCTTTAGTATAGGGTTAGTTGATTAGCAACTAATTCCGCCCAAATCCTTCAAACCCGAGATTTTTACTTGCTTTCTAAAAAATATAAAATACAAAAATAATCATCCCTCACCTTTAGAACTAGTATTTAGGTTTTCTAATCCTAGCGACACTATTCCTAAGCTGAACGATAAATCCCCCGGTACTTGTCACTATACTATACTACAACGATCAGGTACACTGCCTGGTGGGTGTTGTAAGCTTCTCAAGATCCCTTGAGAGGTAAAGCCTAGTGCGATTCCCACGTATCATCTATTTTCTGCTTATTTTTTATATATTGTACCTCTTTTATGGTTCTATCTTCGGTTAATTTATTCATTTCAATATTACTCGAACTTAATTACCTTCATTGTTGTTTGTTATTTTTGTTAGGTCATTAAATTAGGACTCCGTTAAGAAGTATCAACCATTTAACTGTGATATTGACTTATCACGAAGCTTCAAAAGAACAGACTCTGGACTGCTACAATGGTGAATATTTTTGTCTGTTTTCTCCTTGGTTTACTTATTTCTGAAAAAAAATGAGATTAGGAGTGAAGCTACTATTCATAGTTGTCGTCTTTTGATGATTGTTTTGCACGCGAACATTGTGCTAGGAGATTTTATGCAGGTTTAAGTAAATTGAGCTAGGAGATTTTATGCAGGTTTAAGTAAATTGAGCTAGGAGATTTGTGCCGTGAAATACAGTTTGGTTGTTATGTTTAACAAGTTTCTGTATAAGCTGTATATTTATTTAACCCTTTTGACCCGGTACGGATAAACATGACTTAAATTACCACCTGATGCAGCAGCGGGTGAAGTTGGAAGAAAAGTTGTTAAACTTAGAAGCTATATAGACCTTACGAGAGGTGGCTTCCTTTTTCATGTTCTTAGCTATTTCATCTTATGCCGAAACTCACCAAATTCTTTCTGTTGTATAAAATGACTTAACATTACACAGTTGTTGATAGATCCTTTTGGGAAGAGTTTGTGCAATATACACACATTGGAGACCATGTTCATGTAACATTTGGTGTGAAGGAATTGAAGATACTATGATCCTTGTGAAGAGTTTGTGCAACATAAGATTTTTTTCCTCGATTCATGTTTATAATAGTTTGTTTGTTAATAATACATGTATATCACTATTTATAATACATGTATATCACCAGGGGATTTATTATTTAATCTTAATATCATACATTCTTTATCTGAGAAGCTATTATAAATCTTATATGGACTTTTTTGACAGGCATTTCTATCGAGGGATGTGAAGTCAACATACACTTAATTTTTGAGAAAGCAAGCGAGTAAGAAATCTTATGCTCATATGAACATAATGTAGCTTGCTTTTGAATTATTCCTTCAATTTTCTTTATAGAGAGCTTATGATAATAGATATAACTAGAAGTTTGCTTTTAGTTTTAAAATTCTAAATATAAGCATTTTATGAAACTCATTCGGGTATGATTTGCATTCCAGAATTGCGATGGTTGTTGTTGGGACGTCTGTTATGTATGATTTACAGAAGTTTAACAGTTCATTCTATAGCAAATGTGTTGATATCCAAATTAGGTGTTTGGCCATATTTAGATCAAGGTCAGTAGTAATTTTTTATAACCACTGAACTACTATGCTACCTCCATATTGATGCTTAATACTATTTTAGTTTCTATATAAAAGAAACAGGCTTGGTGGCTATCTAGCCTTTAAGGTTTAAATATTGTGTTTTAGTGCACTTATGCTGGATTACTAGGGGGTGCCAAATTGCGCAGTCAAGTGAGTTGGTTAACGGTTTAAAATGGGCTGGGTTATTACACGTTTTGTTCATATGTCTTTTGAATTTACAAATGTATTAGATATAATTGTAAAATCTATACTGTCAAAATAATGCTTAGTTTTTCTTTCAGTAAACAATTTCTTTTGGATTCAAGCATCCGGATGTGGAGTGCTGATAATAACTTGATTATAGTGGTTTTTTCATTGTTGTTTTTTGCACTTCCAGTTACTCGAAATGATGCTGCTTCACTCGGTTTTGTTACAACTGATTCCTAATATGATGCAAACTTAGCAAGAAGATATGACATAACCACCATTCAGTTTAAGATAAATTGGCTCATCAATTGGAAGATTATGTTTTTGCTTAATACTGATATTTAAATAATAATGAGCACAAACTGATCGATGAGTTCAATGGTCATCTTAGTCAAGAATATCTCTCATTATTCGCTGAGTTCGATGCTATATTCATTATGGATCACGACTTCTATACTTGGTGGTGGACAGTCAAATGTTATATTGTGAAGAAAATAAAGTTGGGTACCTCAACATAAGAGCTCAAAGATTTTTGTTGCTGGTAACTTTTTTGTAACATGCGTGTTGATTATTTATACATCGTGAATTTGTATTTCTCATTTCTCTTGCTATTATCAATTCGGTTATTGATGAGTATGGGATCCAAGTATGTACAAGTTAAAGGAGCTTAGGCCTAACCTTTTGTCAAAGGCCAATAATGGTATGAATGGTGTTCTCATAAATTTGAAATAGTGAAAGAATAGACCAGTGGTTTCTCCTCTTTCTTCACTTATAAATGACATGTTAAATATCATTGTTTAATTTTACAAATATTCTTATCAACAATTTCTTTTTACAAATATCAAAATAGGGCTTAACATTTTATTTTGGATTAAAACAGGTTTGGACAGGGAATGTCTGTTCATTAAAAATAAATGAAATGTTAATTATTAGTTTAATAATATTATAATAAAAATTTAGCATGTTGTATAAATTAATTATAGACTTTTACAAACTTTGAGTTTTCAACCAAGTTGACCGTTGACCCGTTCTTCTTTAACGTAACAAAATTTTTGAAATGTATACGTGTTTGTAAGCCTGATCTATATAGGTAATGTTTTTATTTTTGCTTTCATACTATATATTAACATTAAAAAATGTCCTTATCTACCCAAATGTCTCAATTCATCATGATTTAATGTTATAACATAATGGATATATTGCATGACCAATGTAATAAACATGTGTTAAGAGGCATAAAAAATAGTCAATTTTTTTTCCAGAGATGATTTCTTGCAATTATTTTGCCCCCGCAAGGTAATATAAACTCGAAGTTTGGTAATAATAACAAAATTAGACCATTAGGGACCTTCGATCCATTACTAGATATGAGTTGCTATTATTCTTTTGCCTGCAAAGGTAATATAAACACGCACTTCGATAATAATAATGATGTTAGCCCAGCTATCGAACGGGCCTTGAAAGGTAATATATACATTTATGTATTACAAATTCACACAAGTTTTGAATTATTTTTGAAGTTAACTATTTCATGACGCTTAACAGTATTTTCAGCTCTCATCAAGTTTCTATCTTCATGAGTGAGTTGTCTTTATCAACTATTTTATGTATGACATAGTTTTTGTAATTGTCATAGTTTGGTTAAAAAAAGTGATTTAAAGGTAGACTTTTTCATATTTACGTGTTCACAGAATGAACATGAACTTCTCAAGTGTTTGACGTTAACTGCGTAGATTCGCTCTCCACGAGTATCTACCAGTTGGAGAAACGATACATGCACGTCTATTTTTTAATAATTGAGAACCAAGTTGTTAATCTCATCATTAACATATTACTTATTATTCTCTTAAATAATTAATGGAATCTACTTACCTTCGTTGTTGTTTCCTTTATTAACACATGTAACTCCTTATTGAATAATCCCTTTCAAGATCCCCGTGATTCCACATGTCTATAAGCTAATATGTGAATGACAGCCATTCCAACTGGCAAGTCATTGTCAGTGCATCTTTAAAATAATCTTACTTGTGGGATCATTGCAAAGTTCTCAAGTTAACCGGTAACATGAGGCTGACTGTTGGATAACACCTTGAGGATGTAAGCGAGATACATGAATTTGCAAAATGGATATTGAAAGTAGGAGACGAAAAGCTTGGAGAAGCAAACGACGAGGAGGTTTTAATAGATATAGTTGAAGATATCTAATAGATGAGTCTGATGACCCGGTAACATCTATTATTAATATCCAAACCTTTTGAATCACATTGATGATCCGTCATACTTCCAAGAAAAGGACATTCTAGCTCCGACGAATAGAGTCAAGGGCACTATATACGATCATTTGCTGAAGACGTTTCTAGGTGAAGAAATGGTTTATCTAAGTTGCGACAGTATTGATAAAACTGATCGTGACACAACTCTAGATGAACCTGTTTTCTCACCAGAATTTATCAATGAATTAAAATTCTCATGTGATCCAATCTACATGCTAGTGATAAAGTAGTTGTCCCAATAATGTTGTTGCACAATATTGATCAATCAATGGAATTATGTAACGAGACAAGACTTCAAGTTCTTCGATTATTAAGAACTTCTATTCAAGCACATATATAAGGACTACATTTTGGAAATAAGGTTATCATACCAAGGTTGAGAATTACTCCGTTTGATAAATGTTTATCACTAAAGATCGTGAGGAAATAATATCATGTGTTAGTGTAGCTTGCTACGACAATAAACAAGAGCCAAGGGCAATCACTTTCATAAGTTGGTTTGTACCTGCCACGTCCTGTTTTCACACATTGACAATTATACATGGTTGTTTCATGCATCAAAAGCAAGAAAGGTTTGAAGGCTGTTGTTTGTGATCCGGATGGTAATCTATCAAAAAACTATTTCAAATGTTGTCTACAAAGAAGTACTTCAAGGTTTATGATCAAGATTCAAGAGGTATGCACAATATACATATCACATGTTTTATTCCATTTTATATATTTATATATATTATCAATCACAAATTTCTTTTACTTACACTTTTTTCTACAACTTTTTAGGTGCTCACGGAATGAACATTGTCTTATCACTTAATTAACGCTCACTACATACATTTGCTTTTCAAAACCATCAAAATTGAAGGACATGATTTATGGACGTTTATTACACTAAAGTTACAAGCATAACAATTTATACTATAACCGACTTATTACTTATTATTACTTTCAGAAATCATTCGCCATGAAAATAAACAAGAGCCAAGGGCAATTGCTTTCAACAGTCGGATTGTATCTGTCACATCCGGTTTTCACAAATGGATAGCTATATGTGGCTCTTTCACGTGTCAAAAGCAAAAAAATGTTTGAAGGTTGTTGTTTCAGATGTGGATGGTAAACTATCAAAAACTACTATAAATGTGGTATATAAAGTAGTTCTTCAAGGTCTATGATCAAACGTTCAATAGGTATGTACAGTATACATATTACATGTTTTGTGGCATTTTTCTTATTTACACTTATTATAAATCCCAAACTTTTTTTACTTACATATTTTTTAAACTTATTAGGTGTTCACGTATAATGGACCTTTTGTTGAAGTGTTAGAATGGTCACTACACACATTTGCTTATGAAGATAAACATATTGGAGATCAAGAGACAATGAACTTTTATTACACAGATATTTAAAAGCAGTGTATTTGATACGTGGGAATCGCACCATGCTTTACCTCTCAAGGGATCTTGAGAAGCTTACAACCCCCACCAGGCAGTGTACCTGATCGTTGTAGTATAGTATAGTGACAAGTACCGGGGGATTGATCGTTCAGCTAGGAATAGTGTCGCTAGGATTAGAAAACCTAAATACTAGTTCTAAAGGTAAGGGATGATTATTTTTGTATTTTTATATTTTTTAGAAAACAAGTAAAAATCTCGGGTTTGAAGGATTTGGGCAGAATTAGTTGCTAGTCAACTAACCCAATACTAAAGATGCAATCAAAATAAAATACTAGAAATGAAAATAAACTAAATTATACTAAGGTTGTGAGCAATAAGTGGAGAAAATGTGTTTACTTAGATTTCACTACTCCCTAGACATCTTTTACACGTTAATTACTTGTTATAATTGCATGGACGACGAATCGTATTCCTTAATACCATTCATGGGGTGGCGCACTTAACTCCCCAATTCTATGAGCTCTTATCTCCTCCTATACCATGCCCAACACAACCATAGGGATTATAAACAGTGGCTCATGCATTAAATACAACCAATAAAGACCTAGTGCACATCGGTTCATGTTTCTTAAGACGTTCAACCATGTTACCAATTGGAGATCTGCCAGTTTTCTTAAGCCTAACATATAAATCATTCATCCAAGACAAGTATAAACAAGTAATCAACACATAATTAATATCTAGGTTTCATTAGATCCAAGCAAACACAAGATAGATCTAGCCTAGCATGATGGAATTAAAACAAGAACAAGATATAGACAACCAACACATAGACATATTGATTGAATTGAAAGAACACTTATCTCAATTACACATGAAAGGTATCAAGGGCTTGAAACCCTTGAAAAACCTGTAAAATTCGCACCAAGTTTGTACTTAGGGTTTCTCCAAAACTTCTCTCTTTTTTAATGTGAAAATTAGAAAACTATATATAGGAAAAGGGGTCTGACGGCGTCAAGACCAAGCTTGTGACGCCGTCACCTCGCCGCCAAAACTCTTCTCGGACTGCCTTGATCTACATTTAACGCCGTCTTGTACTATGCATTTCCAGGCCGTCATGACTTTTACTCTTGACGCCCTACTTCATGACGCCGTCAAATCTGTACTGGATCGTCATGGAAATTTGCTCTTGACGCCGTCAGTTTGTTACTCTTGACGCCGTCACCTACTGTTCCCAGCATGGAAAATTAAGACTTTGGCGTTTTCTTCACTTTTATGCTCCAAAAACGTCCGGATTGCTTCCTTTTCCAGATTTCACTCCCAAAGTACCTAAAATCGCAAAAGGAACGATTTAGAGCAATATTTGATCATATAAATTCAATTCCGGGCTTAAATAACCCCTAAAAGTGGTTCATTTTTCGCCTCATCATATACCCTTACACTTGAGATTTGCTTGTCCTCAAGCAAATGCGCTTTTATTCTAGTCAAAATACAAGTTAGGGGTCATTTAACACTAATATAAAAGTAATTACAACAAATAATCGTTCCACTAAAGACCAATAGACAAGCACGGAGGTCATATACTAGCACCTCACAAATAGTGTTTAGATACTCACATCTCTCGGGTGTAATAAAGTGTAAATTACAATATGGAAACGGAAGATATCTCTCACTACCTGTCATAGTAAAATCGATTACCATAGGCTTGGGAAAGGATCAAACCTCCACCACATGGCGTAAGCACCTAGGATAAACTATCAAAGAGGTCTTTTAAAGGGTTGTAACATTAGGTGTAGGGATATGAAATGCACGGTTTTGTTGGATAAAGGAATTTTTACTGGTGGCGAGTTAACAATCTTGGTTAATTACATGTACAATGTGGCGTTGCTAAGCCAAGACTAGACTCGACTTAAGCTAATAAATGAAAAATAACAAAAACATAAAATGAACATAGAATAAAAAGGGATGGTAGTCCGTATGTTTTTTTTTTCTCTTTTTCCTTTTTCTATATATATATATATATATATATATATATATATATATATATATATATATATATATATATTTTCTAGATTTTTCGATTTTTTTTTTTTTTTTTTTTTTTTTTTTTTTTTTTTTTTTTTTTTTTGTACATACACTCTTACCCTACCATCCAGAATAATACATCACAGGGGTTGAAAATTCCCCTTACACTTGAATCTTTACATACTTTACAATAAACTAATTTAATGACTCGAATTAAGAAAATCAAAACACTTGGAGCACTTTTAAGATTAACGCACATATGGGGGTAATAATATGATGTTCTTCCCCATTACTCCATAAAATAAATACTTTACCCATGAGTCCCAATCGTCCCAAAACAATATGTACAAGGATATGACTCGACTTAGCAACCATGTAATTAATTAGAAAGTTAACTTAGGGTTTAACAAATAACAATAATGCACTAAAAATGAGCGCATACACGGAAGGCTAAGGCGATTTGGGTGTACATTTAAGTGGGGTGTAACAAATTCTTCCTTTAAGTAAAATGCTTAAAGTTAGAAATGAAAAGATAGGCTCGGAGGGGTGTACTAGGGGTTTCGTGTACTAAAAATGAGTACAACGCTAATGGTGTGGGAAAAATTAGTTGACTTAACTAGCCAAGTAATATGACTTAAATGGTCAAGTAATTATGATACGGGTTTAACACAACGGTGATCCTAATGCCTCTTATCATGTAGTAAATCCTACCACACGAATGTAGTCTCACTAGCGGTCTCGGGATGCATCACTAACGCAAGTTCTAGAATCTAAATGCTACCGGTACACTCATAAGCACTAATAGTAAATGCTTTTCCTATCAAATCTAAAGGCGAACCTCACATATTTGGGTGGGAAATTTTTCTGAATATACGGTTATGTGCTAGTCATACAATCTCCTATCCATGAGACGCTTGCTATGGCTAAAGTTTCACTCCTAAATGTTGTAAAAAATTTTAAATTTGGCGCTAAAATTGCACTAACAAGTATTTCTCATAGTTTTATTACACATCTACCATTAAACAAAGCAAACTCAAGCGAAAGTGCATATGTAAGGTATCATCTTTTTACCCTCCCCATACACTTAAGATGAACATTGTCCCCAATGTTCAAGTAAAGAATGTAAAAGTGAAAAAGTTAAAAAGAATGAAATCAAATACTCCCCTGATTCGCTCGGTATGGATAATAAGGTGGCCAGGTTAAATCTTCCTCCAAGAAAATGAACAATCAAAGCTTCCCTCCCAGAATATAAATCATCTTCTTGTCATATATAACCTGTAAAACCTGATAAAATAGACAAGACAACCTCGCGTAAAATCGGCGGCATCCTATATAAGTTACTAAATCCTAGAAAACAAGATAAGATATAATGCTTGTGGAATGAAGTTTTCAGATCTCCTAGAGATTATAAAACTTAATAATTCACAAAAACCATAAGACTCCGTTAGAAAAACAAAACTGGTAAAATTTCCAGATTTTTACACTTGACGCCGTCAAGAGTTAACTCTTGACGCCGTCAGATGTGACCTGCAGAAATTCTTATGTTAAGTTTCCAGAAAATTTCTGGAAAAACTTGGTCCTACTTCATTGAAAATCCTGCAAAACTTCATTATGACTCAATACAATCATTTGACTCTAACAAATACGAATACACATGTTCATTTAATATTGTGGAGAATCATGATCGGTTTATTTCTTGAAAACATATTTGGGGTTTCCCCTTACACTTATCTTTTGCAAAAATACCTTTAGGTGGAGTTAAGACTAGGCCAAAACAACAAAGTAAAGTATTTCCGCTATTTAGTTTAGAAACATGATCTACCAACAATAAAAATAAAGCATGCATACGGAAGCAAATAACAAACAAACAAACAAAATCACACAAAACATGGGTTGCCTCCCAAGAAGCGCTTTTCTTTATTTATGAGTCTTGTAGCTAGATTCAAGGTCATGGGTTAACGTGTATCGCTTATGCTCACATAACCAAGTGTGAGCCATCTAATAGTTGCCTCATCTTTCTTATATTCATCTCCTAATTCTAAGCATCCGCAATAGTATCTTTTATTCTTTTCATGCGTGTACTTAAGTCCTTTTCTCTTATCATTCTCACTTAACATTTCCATGGGCGGATACCTACTACACTTTTCCATGGAAAAATCTTTGAACCTAGGGTGTGTGCGAGGCATTTGATAGACAAAATCTTCATCCCCATCCGAGAATGTAATTAACCCTTCTATGAGTTTTTCATCGAGGTTGGTCAACCGTTTGAAGGGTTTTCCAAACACAACTTGGGTCAACTTATCATCAATAAACTCTCCTAGATTCTCCATAACCATGAACTCAACAAGATAAACCAAGCTTCCTACAAACACATGCAATGGTATTGCCTTAGCAATAATGTTTTCTCCTTTGTATTCTAACTCATCTACCATGATTTTATTGTATTCATTACGTGAGATTATGTTCAATGGAAGAGATGAGTTGAGATAGGCTTTAAAGCTATTAAATCCGATCTTACAAGGGAATTGCATGTTAAATGAACTATCACACTCAATCCTAGTTCTAGGGTCAACATACCTAAGAGGGTTTATTTCTTCTTCCATCCTATTCTCATTAATCACATCACCATCATCAAGATCCTCATCAGAGTCTGAATAGTAGAAAGGACTAGCCCTACGGTCATCATCATGATCAGACTCTTCTAACTCAGAATTATTGTCAAAGTGGTGGTTGGGTGAGAGGTTAGGTGGGTTCTCATTTTCTGCTAAAGGAAGTGGGGCGGGCATTTGGAAAATCCTACGACGAAAAACACGAATAACAGGAATCAAACGATCAATGTTATTGTGATCCATCGAAATAGTTTACGAACAAAGGACACAAAGAAGTAGATAGACTAAAGAAACCTAAAAATAAAAATAAAATCTTACTAGAAAGGAATCTAGCAAGTAGACCTAATAAAAAGAAATTCTAACCTAGACAATAACTATTCCCCGGGCTGCGGCGCCAAAAACTAGATACGTGGGAATCGCACCAGGCTTTACCTCTCAAGGGATCTTGAGAAGCTTACAACCCCCACCAGGCAGTGTACCTGATCGTTGTAGTATAGTATAGTGACAAGTACCGGGGGATTGATCGTTCAGCTAGGAATAGCGTCGCTAGGATTAGAAAACCTAAATACTAGTTCTAAAGGTGAGGGATGATTATTTTTGTATTTTTATATTTTTTAGAAAACAAGTAAAAATCTCGGGTTTGAAGGATTTGGGCGGAATTAGTTGCTAGTCAACTATCCCAATACTAAAGATGCAATCAAAATAAAATACTAGAAATGAAAATAAACTAAATTATACTAAGGTTGTGAGCAATACGTGGAGAAAATGTGTTTACTTAGATTTCACTACTCCCTAGACATCTTTTACACGTTAATTACTTGTTATAATTGCATGGATGACGGATCGTATTTCTTAATACCATTCATGGGGTGGCGCACTTAACTCCCCAATTCTATGAGCTCTTATCTCCTCCTATACCATGCCCAGCACAACCATAGGGATTATAAACAGTGGCTCATGCATTAAATACAACAATAAAGACCTAGTGCACATCGGTTCATGTTTCTTAAGACGTTCAAGCATGTTACCAATTGGAGATCTGTCAGTTTTCTTAAGCCTAACATATAAATCATTCATCCAAGACAAGTATAAACAAGTAATCAACACATAATTAATATCTAGGTTTCATTGGATCCAAGCAAACACAAGATAGATCTAGCCTAGCATGATGGAATTAAGACAAGAACAAGATATAGACAATCAACACATAGACATATTGATTGAATTGAAAGAACACTTATCTCAATTACACATGAAAGGTATCAAGGGCTTGGAACCCTTGAAAAACCTGTAAAATTCGCACCAAGTTCGTACTTAGGGTTTTTCCAAAACTTCTCTCTTTTTTAATGTGAAAATTAGAAAACTATATATAGGAAAAGGGGTCTGACGGCGTCAAGACCAAGCTTGTGACGCCGTCACCTCGCCGCCACAACTCTTCTCGGACTGCCTTGATCTACATTTGACGCCGTCATGACTTTTACTCTTGACGCCCTACTTCGTGACACCATCAAATCTATACTGGATCGTCATGGAAATTTGCTCTTGACGCCGTCAGGATGTTACTCTTGACGCCGTCACCTACTGTTCCCAGCATGGAAAATTAAGACTTTGGCGTTTTCTTCACTTTTATGCTCCAAAAATGTCCGGATTGCTTCCTTTTCCAAATTTCACTCCCAAAGTACCTAAAATCACAAAAGGAACGATTTAGGGCAATATTTGATCAAATAAATTCAATTCCGGGCTTAAATGACCCCCTAAAAGTGGTTCATTTTTCGCCTCATCGGTATTTTATACTATCAGACACTTATAACTTATTTTTCCGTTACAAGAAAATTTCATAGTGTTTACTTTTGTTGTTATTTCTTACTTTATACACGTACTTACTTTTTTTTTTAATCAAAATCCCTCTAAAATCCCGTGGATTCCACGGGTCCATAAGCTAGTATTATAGTAAAGCAATGATATATATTATACTATATAAATAGTGTAATAAATGTCGGGAACGTTATTATAATTAAACAACTATAAATGACGATGAAATCTATAACGTTGGATAATTATATTAAATAAAATACATTTTAAAAAATAAAACGAGGAAACTATCGAGTTATACGGGGTCGTGGTCACTTGAGTCCAAGTGGGCTATATTATTTATTTATGACGTTCGTGCTTGTCACGAATATATAACGTTAATACATCCATTTTCTATAACTACGTAACTTATTTAATCGACGGATTAAATAGAACCTATTTAATTATATAAAATGAGTATATTAACGGACATTGTATCCTACGACGCCCATAGGTTGTGGTATGTATACGGGAATAATAAACTACTAAATATCTCGTGAGGTATTGACGAATTGGGTAAGCTTGACGGTATATCTAGGGAATTTATTAAACTTTGATACTTACTATATAGTACTTTATGTGCTATGTGACTTAGGTTTTGGGTATAATCTTAGAGTGATATATTAAGAAAATAAATATGGGGGATTACCAAATCGACGGATTTGATAAACTTCGATGATTTATTTAAATAATATATTGGGCTAATATTAGACCTATAGATTGTTTTATTATTCTTTTTCGTTGTGGCTTCTTGTTTTGAGTTGTGTCGACCCTCTACCTGTATGGATACCAAACTCCAAACTAATATGAGAATAATACGAGAAATGGATTTTTGGAAAGTTAAAAGGAATACGTTCAGGATTGGGAATATTTGATTTTGAGGAAATAATTCTGAACGAGCTTATATTGTTAGGAAGTGCCGAGTCCGTAGTTGTCGTCTTTTGAGTTGCTATACATCTTACTTCTACCAATTTCTTTCTGCTGATTTTTGGATTTGAGGTGAGTCATAGCCCCACTTTTACTCTTGAACTTTGTTTTCAATACTTGGGGTGAGAAACGTGCAAAATATTTTATGTGGAATATTATCGCTTTGTTTATTTAAAACTTGCTATGCTTGTAGAACTAGGTAGGTTATAGAGCGAGGCCTAGTCCCGAACTAGGTGAGCTATTGATTTGGTTATAGAGCGAGGCCTAGTCCCGAACGAGGTAAGCTATTGAATTGGTTATGGAGCGAGGCCTAGTCAAGAACTAGGTAAGCTATTGGTTTGATTTATCTGGGCTATAGCGTGCACCTATAGGGTTGGTTAGTTCTGGTTGGTTTGTTTTGGTTGGATGATTGAGGCCTAGTCTAGCTAGCAAGCGTTTTGCGTATATGTCCACTTGATTTTTATTATGAGTTGAAACCTATGATCTCACCAGCGAAAGCTGACTTTTAGCGCGTTTTCTTCAGTAATTAAGTGATGCCCTTGGATGCTTGGATTGGAGGCTTGGTTTTGGCACCTGGTTCATGGATCTATTTTTCTAAAACTCTGATATAAATTTGTGGACCTACGTTTATTTTCTTTTTGGCCTTACTTTGGATAAATTTGGGATGAATGTAAACTTTAAAACCTCATTTGGATGTGTTTTTCTTATGTTTACTTTATCTCATTCTATTATGACTTGTGTTGGATAACAATCCCCCGTCATACCCTGAAAGCTTGTTGAGTCTTCCGTTGTACCAAATTTTGGGGGTGTTACAGATTGGTATCAGAGCCAAGGTTATAGAGAGCTAGGTAATAAACACCTAAACTATAACTGAATTTTTATAGAAAACGATCCTCGACGAATGCCCGCCAGCTCGCCAAGCCAAAGCATCATTGTTTATATTGAGGTATATTGAGATAATGAAATGATATGAGATTTTTGAGATGATTTGAGAATATGGGGTATATTGATTATACGATATGATGGCATTTTGAGGAATTATATGGCTTAATTGTTTTATAAATGTTTTAGTAATGCGGTTGTTGACATAAATAATGTATGAAAACGTTATTTATATTTTTCGATATCTCTATATTTTGACGATCACAAAATGTAAACTCGTCAATCGTAAGATTACTACGTAAACAAGTATTAAGCCAGTTTATACAACTATATCCAACTTAATCACTTAAGGTATGGATAAACAAGTGCTTAATACATCTTATGATCAAAGGGATATTTAATTAACTAATACAAAGTTTATTTAAATATATAAACATATTATATATTTTTGAAAAACACTTTTGGTAATAAAGAAAAATGTTTTAATCATACTAAATATATGATTTCAAATATTTAACCAAAATCAGTTAGTTTTTCAATAAATAAACTTTCCTCACTAAAAGATAAGTTTTCTGGCCGTTACAGTTGGGCGGCCCCTTAATTATAAGGGGCGGTCCCTTTAATTTTAAGGGGGCCGGCCACGATTTAAGGGGACCGGCCAGGCTCCCCTGTCAGAAATTGTCAGAATTCTTCTCCTATAAATACCACCTTAATTTTGGAATTTTCCCCCACCTTTAGCACGAAATTTTCAGATCTATAACTCTCTAAACATCCTCTAAAACCCTTTGATCATTTGTATATTAATCCTTGTTTCAAGTGATTCAATCCCTCATCATCCATTCTCATCCAAAGTGCAAAAGAAGAACACTGTTTCTACAACCAAGTTCAAGGAGTGTTGAAGAGCAGTTGTGCATAGTGTATATATATTCATTTGTGAATATTGTGTTGTGCTTGTGATTAATTGTGTAGAAGATATAGAAGTTGTGTAGATAATAGAAGTTGATAAGTAGTGAAGTAGGATAGTTGTGAAGATAGGTGTGAAGTAGAAGATTGGTGTGTAGAAGATAGTTGTGAAGAAGATTGGTGTGTAGTATATTGGTGTGAAGAAGTTGTGATCAAGTTGTGAAGTTGTGTGGTGTGTAAATTGGTGTGTAAGTTTTTCTCCGCCAAAAGGGAGTTTGTTGACATAGTGAAGAAAACTCTCGAGTAGGTGACTCGGGGAGTGGAGTAGGAACAAGGAAGGTGTCCTTGTAGCCGAACCACTATAAATGCTTGTGTTGCGGTTTGATATTTCTAACTCTTCTCATTACTTATTTATTTACCTTTACTATATTAGCTTTGTTAGTTAGCTACCATACAATTGTTCATATAGCGCAAATATTGAGTTCACATAAACTAGAATCGATTTTTTTTAAAACAAACTTGTGTTTATAAATTTAAAAAGGACGTAAAACTATTCAACCCCCTTCTAGTTTTCCACAGCGGTATTTGAAATCTTTCTTGAACTATATAATTGGGATTTTTTATGATGATTTTGATACGATATTGGAGTTTCATGGTTTAGTTGTTTTGAAACACTTACACCTACCCTACGCCATTGTCACAGACTATGGCCTCCTGTACGTTCGATGTTACTGAGGATATTCTTACTGCCCCTGTTCGCCCAGCGCAGATCACCATGGCTCCTGATGATCCTTACAGGATTGCCATGCATTCAGCTACTGCATCATCGACAACCTCTACTTCTGCACTACCTGCTGCATCTACTTCTCAGGGACCCTCATCTTCTCTAGGGCTCCCTAGTACTTCGAGACAGCTTACTCTTCATCAGGCTTTGGCTCGTGTGGCTCCACGCTTTGCCCACCGAGCTACGACACGTATGTCTGTGCTCCCTACTTCACCACCTTTGCATTTTAATGCTCACGCTCTTCTGTCAGATGCACCACCCACATCATTGTGTCGTCGTCCTAGATCACCTACTCCATCACCACATGGTTCACCTGTTAGGAGACGACGATTGATGGAGTACTCTACAGATGAGGAGGAGGAGGAGTATGAGGGTGAGGAGGAGGCTGATGTCCCTCAGGAGGCTGAGCAGAGGGAAGATGATCGACTGGTGGGTGAAGAGGAGGATGATCCTGAGGAGGAGGATGACCCTCAGGAGGAGGAAATGCCTAATGATGATGGTTTGCCAGCACAGCCAGCTCAGGCTGAGGTGCCCGATTCTCCGTTACATCCGTTAGAGCCGATTTCATGTGCTAACCCATTTTTGTTTGATTCACCACCTGGTAGCCCCATGGCATCGGACGCGTCATCTGAGATTTCTTCTGAGCATGCAGAGTTGGGTGAGATTGGTAGGATTACGCATATGTCCGATCGGATTATAGAGTGACTGTTGAGTTCATTGGAGAGTTGAGGATTGACTTGGTTACTGCTGAGAGGAGAGTTACGGAGATGAGGAGAGGCATGATGGAGATTCATGAACAGATTGAGAGCTTATAGAGAGGTTTCAGCACGGCTCGCGAGGCAGATCGAAAGCTGTGGCAGAGAAACACCGAGTTGGAGAAGGAGGTAGCAGACCTCAAGAGAGATAGCGATACTCATAGTGTGGAGTTAGGATCATTGTGGAGAGAGTTAGATGGTCTGAGGCAGGAATTGAGGAGCCTACGCTAGCATAGTGGCTAGATAGTTGGGTTATGATGTCTTGTTGCTTTCCACACCGAGGAGTGTTCGGTTAGAAAGGATAGTTATCTTATTTTGATGTATTTTCCGTTGGATATTCGTCTCGTTTGGAACGATTAGTATCTTTTGTGTCTTATGTAGTTGGAACGATGTTTTGACCACTATTCGTATGGATGATGGTTATTATTATATGATGTTATGTGGTTTTAGATATTATGGAAATTGAGTTCCTATTCATCGTGTTGATGTCTTGTGGTGTATGATTGATATTCTTCCGCTGTTTTGACTCCATTTACCCGATTCTTATTATGCGTATAATAAGTACTATTGGAGACTCACGAACCTTATATTATGTTTCAGATTAATGGCTGTACGACGAAACCCTGTCAGAGCTACCCGAACTAGAACTGCCGCGACTAATCCTGGTTGTCGAGGACGCCGTCCTACTCGAAATGTTGAAACCCCTACTCGTGACAACCTGGACACCACTAACCGTAACAACATGAATCAAAATGTTGATGTTCAGGGAGACAATGATCATGTTCCACCGAATGCACCTACTGTGGATCGAGCCATGATCAATCAACTTGGGGAGCAATGAGTTGCTGAGTTGCTAGCTGAGTTGAATCATTCAAATAACTCTGCTGGAACTTTTCCACCTGTTCGTACTAATGGATGTAACTACAAGGAGTTCCGAATCTGTGGACCCATTGAGTTTGGTGGAACTGAAGGAGTGGTCTACTTGGTCAGGTGGATAGAGAAAACTGACTCAGTGTTCACTGTTAGAAATTGTGCGGAGAATGCCAAGGTAAAGTTTGCTTCTTTTAATTTCAAGGATGAAGCATTAACTTGGTTGAACAATTACCAAAATTCGGTTGGGAGTGATGTGGCCTATGCCATGACTTGGGAGCAATTTAAGTCTTTGCTGATTCAGACTTACTGCCCAATGAACGAGGTTAAGAAGCTAGAGGCTGAGTTCTAAAATCACAAGGTGAAGGGTACCAACATGGTGAATTACAATCGCCATTACCGAGAGTTAGCCTTGCTTTGCCCAGATATGGTTAGGACTGAGACTCAAAGGATTGAGCGGTATACCGATGGGTTGCCGGTAGCTACAAGGAACGATGTAATTGCTGCTAAGCCTGCTAATGTTCATGAGGCTGTCACGATCGCTCAACAATTGATAGACTCGTTGGTATTGGAAGGAGCTGAGAAAGATAAGAATGGATATGGAAGGAGCATAAGCTCTAGTAGTTGCCTGTCATGGAAACCGTGGAGCTGGAGGAAACCGTGGACGTCATGACAATGAGGACCAACGTGCGGAAGCAGGAGCTGCTCATGGGAGAGTGTATGCACTTGGAAACGAAAGAGGAGAAGACCCGAATGTCGTTATTGGTACGTTCCTTCTCAATAATTGTTATACTTCCACACTATTTGATAATGGTGCCGATAGGAGTTTTGTGTCCACTACTTTTGCACCCTCACTAGGGAAACCCCCGATGGCCTTAGGAATTGGTTATGATGTAGAGTTAGGTAACAGAAACATAGAAAGGATTAAGACTATCATACGCGGTTGCACGTTGAATTTCCTGAATCACCCTTTCAACATAGATCTTCTACCCGTGACGTTAGGAAGTTTCCATGTCATCATTGGTATGGATTGGTTGTCGAAGTATCGTGCTCATATACTTTGCGATGAGAAGATCATGCGTGTGCCTTACGGAAAGGAGATTTTGAATGTACAAGGAGATCGAAAAGTTTTGAGGAGCCCATCCAGATTAGCTGTCATATCTTGCACTAAGTTACCGAAGCAAATGGAAAAAGGATGTTACCTTTTCGTAGCTCAAATCTCTGAGAAAGGAGGGAAGGAGAAGAAAGAAAAGTGCATTGGAGATGTGCCTATAGTTCGTGATTTTCCGGATGTATTTCCTGATGATTTGCCAGGAATCCCGCCTACTAGACAAGTGGAGTTTCAGATTGAGTTGATACCTGGTGCTGCACCCGTGGCACGGGCACCTTATCGACTTGCACCTACTGAACTGGAAGAGTTATCAAAACAATTAGCTGAGTTAGCCAAAAAGGGATTTATACGACCAAGTTCTTCACCTTGGGGAGCCCCAGTTTTATTTGTGAAAAAGAAGGATGGATCATTTCGTATGTGTATTGATTACCGAGAGCTGAACAAGTTAGCGGTGAAGAATAGATACCCGTTACCAAGAATCGACGACTTGTTCGATTAGCTGCAAGGATCGAGTGTGTATTCGAAAATCGATCTGAGATCGGGATATCATCAACTTAGAGTTTGCGAGGAAGATATTCCGAAAATGGCTTTCAGAACCCGTTACGGGCATTACGAGTTCCAAGTGATGCCGTTTGGGTTCACTAACGCACAGGAGGTATTCATGGATCTCATGAATCGGGTGTGTAAGCCTTACTTAGACAAGTTTGTTATTGTGTTCATCGATGATATTCTAATCTATTCGAAGAGTGAGAAAGAGCATGAGGAGCATCTAAGACTCATCTTAGAATTACTCAGGCAGGAGAAGCTGTATGCCAAGTTCTCCAAATGTGAATTTTGGATTCTATCGGTACAATGTTTGGGTCATGTGATTGATAGACAAGGAGTTCATGTGGATCCCACTAAGATTGAAGTGATTAAAGATTGGCCTGCATCGACGACCCCAATTGAAGTTCGTCAATTTTTGGGTTTAGCCGGTTACTACCGAAGATTCATTGAGGGATTTTCGAAGATAGCAAAGCCGTTGGCCAAATTGACTCAAAAGAATGTTAAATACGAATGGGGAGATAAGGAAGAGGAAGTGTTTCAATTACTTAAGGAGATGTTGTGTAGTGCTCCTATCTTAGCGTTACCGGAAGGTAGTGAGGACTTTGTCATCTACTGTGACGCTTCTCATAAAGGTTTGGGAGCTGTGTTGATGCAACGAGAGAAAGTGATAGCTTATGCTTCCTGACAGCTCAAGAAGCACGAGAAGAACTACACCACCCATGATTTGGAGTTAGGTGCTATGGTTTTTGCTTTGAGAATATGGAGACATTAATTGTATGGAACCAAGTGTGTTGTATTCACTGACCACAAGAGTCTGCAACACATCTTGAATCAGAAAGAGCTCAACATGAGACAGCGACGTTGGATTGAACTGCTAAGCGATTATGATTGCGAAATCCGCTATCATCTTGGTAAAGCAAACGTCATTGCTGATGCTCTTAGTCGAAAGGAGAGAATAACACCATTACGAGTTAGGTCATTCAGAATGACTATTGTATCGCCGTTACCGTTTCAAATATTAGAAAGCTCAAACGGAAGCATTGAAAGCAGAAAACCGACATGCTGAGAGTATATTTGGGATGGCAGAAAATGAGAAGGGATTTGTTAAGCTTTCTGATGGAATATCATGTTTTGGAGATCGAAGTTGGGTACCATTGTATGGAGGAATTCGAGAGTTGATTATGCATGAGTCGCATAAGTCAAAGTACTCTATCCATCCTGGGTCTGACAAGATGTACCAGGATCTGAAAAAGTTATATTGGTGGCCAAACATGAAGGCCAATATAGCATTCTACGTTGGTAAGTGCATGACATGTTCGAAGGTTAAGGCTGAACATCAAAGACCGTCAGGATTATTGACACAGCCAGAACTCCCGGTTTGGAAGTGGGAGCGGATTATGATGGACTTTATCACCGAATTACCGAAGACAGCTAGCAGTTGTGACGCTATCTGGGTAATTGTGGATCGATTGACTAAGTCTGCTCATTTTCTGGCGATTAGTGAAGATGATAGTGTAGACGAACTTGCGAGGTTGTATGTGAAAGAAATTATTTCTCGTCATGGTGTTCCGATATCGATTATTTCTGATCGCGACAGCCGTTTCACGTCAGCTTTGTGGCGATCACTTCAAACCGCTTTGGGGACGAGACTTGATATGAGTACTGCATATCATCCCCAAACCGATGGTCAAAGTGAGAGAACTAATCAAACTTTGGAGGATATGCTTTGTGCATGTATAATAGAATTTGGTAAAGGCTGGGAGAAGTACCTACCCCTTGCGGAATTCTCCTATAACAATAGCTACCACACAAGTCTTAAAGCTGCACCATTTGAGGCTTTATATGGTCGTAAATGCCGTTCGCCTATTGGTTGAGCTGAAGTTGGAGATAGCCAACTCACAGGCCCTGAGCTTATATTGGAGACTACTGAGAAAGTGACTAAAATTCGTGATCGGTTACAAGCAGCTAGAGATAGGCAGAAAAGTTATGCCGATCAAAGACGTAAACCCCTAGAGTTCCGGGTTGGAGACAAAGTGATGCTAAAAGTATCACCTTGGAAAGGTGTGTGTAAGATCTACACTTGATAGATCTCGAGCCAATAGATCGTTAGTCCACTAATGTAATCACTAGAAAACTAAATAGATAATCTCTGTTAGCTTATATTTATTGCGGAATATAAATATAAACTGTATACTAAACTTTGATCCTCTATGGATCGATATTATTCACTAATAATTGTTTTTGAAACTCGTACATATTACAATAACCTTGGGTTCCTTATATACTAGTGGAAACCCTAAATTCTTCTACAAGAAACGTATAAACATAATACTCTAGAAGATATTCTACATATCTTATCTATAAATAACTAACTTCTATCTACGGATTAACTATATCCGCAGTAACACTATGATTCAGCAGGAACTATTCTTCAGCAGAAACCAGTTTATGCTTCCGCAGGAACCTGTCAGCAGAATCTTCAGCAGTATCCAAATACTGACTTCACTAATTCCTTACAATCCTCCCCTAATCATGAAGTTGACATGGTTAACTCCAAGATTCTTGATAGATCTCCAAAGACAAGAAGAAGAGGATTGAGGATGAACTTCAGCAGCAAAGAATCTTTATCAGCAGGGCCTTAATGATCAACAACAAGTTGAAAAGCAACATTCTTTGCAGCAACAAATCACCAAATGTACATCAAAACATATTAGTTTCATACTATTCTCATCACATCCAGGTGTGTTAACTCCTGTGAGAGGTGAATCATTGAAAATAATGGATTTGCTGTCTCTTTACCCATAGCCATTACTACTGGAGTAGCCAAATGTTTCAATTCACAAACTATGGTACACTAATGACCATATGATTTTTAGCAAATCATCAGCTATAAACGGATTTGAGATGTCTTTACCTGTAGCTGTTTGCTCAGGACTAGTCAATTATTTGATGAAAAATCATCTTGGTCAATTGAAGACCAAATATGGTTTTCCATTGCCTTTACCACAAGCCATACACTTGTGGGCTAGCCAATTATTGGGAATCCATAAAGGAAAAATCAATGGTCAATTTGACTTGTCTTTACCAAAGCTGTACCCTTTGGACTAGCCAACTTTTTGATGGAATAGTCAACATCATCAGGTAAGTTGAGAACCAGATAAGGTGTTGAAATAACCAACACCAAATCCTTCAAACAACATACACAATACTTTACAAATCTGTTAGTTTTTTTTTTCTTTTCTTTTTTTATTTTTTTTTTATTTTTTTACAATAATAAAGAAAAGAATAAAGAAAATAAAGAAATATACAACAAAATACCATTAAGTAGAAGCAGCTTTGGAAGTTCTGATCCTGAGTTTGAACAATTTAACCAGAGACTCAACAAACAACCTAGCATTCCCAACTGGATCAAGAGGAATCTCCAACTTCTGTTGAAGCATTTTCTCCATAAGAGGCATTGTCAGAGGATACCTTTTCCCAAGAACCATGAGAAGCCTGAGTCCAGATGTAGTTTCCAACACATGAACATAGGGCGTAGGGTAAAACTTCCAACTCTGAATTGTCCACCTCTAATTGTTTTTCCACACATCATAACCAGCACCAGTGGGAGTAGAAGAATCCAAAAGCACTATGAGATCACCCAATAGTTACAACCCTGAACCTGTAGGAGTATAAGTAGTATAATATTTGTGAACCAACTCATTGAGAGTGACCAAGTCTTGATGATCCACAAGATGTAGTATTTCTTGTAGGAATGTGAATGACAGAGAAGTTTTGTCAAGTCTATAAATGGTATTAATCTGACCATTCTTAGATAATTCACAATGAACCAAAACATCTCTAACACCCTCTGGCCAATCATCAGGGGATCCTTCTTTGATAAAGGAAGCATCAGGAGCATTAACATCTACTAGTCTTTGTGCTGAATGTGAAGTTCGCACTCTTGCCATTCTCTTGGCCCTTCTTCCAGGAACATAAATAGCATCATGTGGTAAAGAAGGTTCCTCAGGAGCTACATCCTTAGTAGATAAATATTCTATAGCATTAGTTTCCACTGATGGAATATCCATTTGTTCATCAGTAGAATCCTGAGGAGAAGCAAGTGCAGCAGATGCATATTGTTCATCCATGTCTTTCCTTATCTATCTAGCCCTAGCAGCTGCAAGCTCTACTTCTCTTTCTTTAAGCTCATAAAATCTTGCCATTACAGCTTGTTGATCATCATCTAACCTTTTTGTAGCCTCTTCACTCAACCTCTCATCCTCTATTTATTTCCTGGTTCTTTTTCTAGAAGGAAGAGCTTCTGCTACAACTTTAGCTTTACCTTTATCAACACCAGATGAAGCAACAACAGTTGTCACACCAGCAGAAGTATCAGGTAAAGATACTTGATCAACAACATGAACATCTACATCCATAGTAGAAACAACATCAGCAGAAAATGATGGAGACCAAGCAGGCACATGAAAAGAAACAGCTTCATCAAGTTGGACTTTCTGAGAAGAGGGTTCTGCATCATCAGCAGGAATGGTAGGAACAAGCTTAGGAGCACTCATTCCATCCTTTTCACATCTAGACTTGATTCTATTATACATAAGAACCAATTGTTCATCTGAAAGAGCCCAAACTTGTTTCCTAGTCCAAGCATTATTATAGAGAGCACTGCTTTGACTTTTCACAGAAGTTCTCATATAATCCCTGTGCTGTGCTTGAGTAATTGGTTTACCCCTTTTTGCTTTGGCTTTTTGCTCATCTGCTTCTTTCTTCCTCTACTTCATAAGTTTAAAAATTTCAGAAGACCAATCAGCTTGAGTCACGTCCTTACCAAGAATACTTGTAGCCAAACCAGGAGTAGCAATCACTTGTGCACCAATATGCTGCCAGTCTAATTCATCAAAGTTTGAAACAGCAGCATCCAATTCTCTCTGTCTGTCAAGAGGCAGAGTAGAGATATACTTGTTTTGAGCAGATTGAAATTCTTGGTCATATTTAGCTTGCTCTTGCTGTGCCAAGTCTGTACTCTTCTGATAATCTTCCCATTCTTTCAAAAGTCTTTCTTGTTCAAGTCTTTCTTCTTTTTAGATAAGATCATCAGCACACACTTCACCACATTATCAGCAGCTCCTGTAGTCTGAAGAGTTGCAGTGGTATCTTCATGAGAAACTTTCTCAAGAACAGATGGATCAGTGATAGGTGAATCCATATACTCTTTACCAGCAACAAAAAATGTAGCTACTGATGCATGAGCCTCGTCAGTAGTCATTTCAGTAGCAATGTCACTAGTTGGTTGTTTCTCCTAAAGAGTATCACCAGCTTCTGCCATAAGAATCTCATTACCACGAGACACCTTAGAAGATTAAGCAGCTTTCTTTGCCAAATACTGTCTTCTACTTCTTCTGCTAAAATGAATTGTCTGCTTGGGTTGTGAAACTTCAGCAACTTTGGGAGAAGAAGCATGAGTCTGTCTAGCAACTTCAGCCAAGATTTCTAGAGAATCCAAATTACCCTCAGGCACTTCATCAACATCTATGACTATCTTTCTTTTCTTCTGCTGAGCAAGTTGTGCCTCCAAATCCTGAACCTTGCTTTTTAGCATTTCAATTTCATGCAAGCTCCTTTTGAAGAGCATCAGTCTTTTGAATATACCTGCAAAGCAAATCATGTACAGAGGTGAGAGTAACAGGGTCCTCTGCTCCACCAATAGATTGCTCAGTGGTAAAAGGAGCTTCATTGAACCTAGCAGGAGAAACAGACATATGTACAACAGTGGGAGAGCCTTCATCATATGGCTCTCTCACAGGACTAGGTGTAGGTAATCTAGTAATCTCAGGCTCAAAAGGTGCAGGTACTTGTGTACCAAGAGACTGAATTGTCTCTTCAACCTCAGGAGTTAGCTCATCAGGAGCAATATGAGATGGTGATGGAACAGGACTTGGTGACATAGGTAAAGGGGAAGGTAGAGGTTGGTCGGAAGAAACAGGTAATGGTTCAGCAGTTGTAGATGGCTCTCCCTCATTTATCACTGAAGGATTACCATCAACAGCAACACCAGAAGATGATGGATTACCATCATCAGCAGCATTTGGAGAGGGCATATGACCAATAGTATCACCCTCAACAGCATCATCAATGCCATGTGGCAACATAGCAGCTAACAGAGGGTAATGGTCCCCATTATAGTTAGTTTGCATAGAGGCAAATAACTTATAAACAAGACTCTTAATAGGCACATGAATTATGTCTTCAGTAGTTATGTCTAAAATAATTTGTAGAAACCTAGGGTACATTAAAAACTTATGACTTTGTTTCTCAATATTTTCTAGCATATTAGCAAAGATAAACTTTGAGAAATTATAAGTTAACCCTTTAGAAAGACAGACAATACCACAACCCAATTGGGCAGAGAACTGATCCCAGCCACCACACTTATTGCTAATACATTAGAGTAACAAATGCACCAAATACCTCCACTTAGGACAGAACTGATTCTTAAGCCACTTAGTTGTGTCAGTGCTTTGATAACCAGCTTCCCTCAACCCATCAAGTATCTCTTCAGTGTTGGAGTGAAAAACACCATTCTCATCATCCAAATGAAGCTTTGTCCTGATCAAACTTTCAGTCACCACATACTCATTACCATCAATATCAGCCACGATCTCTGTGTCAGATCTTTTTCTTGCAGATGCCCAAAATTACTTCACCATTGATTCATATATCACATTTGGAGAATGTGTTAAAGCATAATTAATCTTTGAACGCTGTAGAAACTCCACCATTGAATCATACTCTTCATGACCTTTAGCCTTTTTCAGAATAGCAAACTTTTTATGATCTTTCTTGAATTGAAGTCTTGCCATTTGAATGATTTGTGAGAGATGGTTATGAATTATGCGAAGGAATGATGGGTTTAAATTGAGTGATGAGGGAATAACTTAGTTTTGGCAAAGATATGCAAAGTAGGTTATAAAAGGAAGTTCCCCAATCGTGGTCAAAAATCATCGGAACAAATCGTTGACCATATCTGACGTGGAAAGTGGTTCCATTCAATTTCAAAATTACCCTTCAGCAGAAATGAAAGTCTAGCTGCTGATGGATGGTCAATCAGCAGAAACCAATCATGGGTAAAAATATCTTCAGTGAATATCTTGATTTTTACTGTGCCACCCAACTCGCATTAATTATCATAAAGCCTTGACTTTGCCTATTTATTAATCCTCAAATCACACTTTTCAGATATCAATTACCCCCAAATCGTATCAAAATCCTAATTTCACAATTAACCTTAATTCTTCACCAAATAATGTCTTCCAAACCAGAAATCATTGACCTAACCTCCTCCTCTTCCTCCTCTTCATCATCAGAGGATCTTCCACCGTATCCTTCTGAATTAGATGATTCAGATTATGCTAGAGAGTTGGAGAGACGATGGAATGCACTGGAGAGGGGTGAACCAAGCAATTCCCCCATTCCCGCTGAGAGACAATATGTCTCTCCCTTCATCTTTACTTCTGATGAAGATTCTTCAGAGGATGAAGATGAAGATCCATCATTCCTTCCTCATTCGACACCAGAGAGATCCCAACCAAGGCCATGGAAGAGGAATCCATCTCTTCCAACATCACGACGTATGGTGTTGGGTCTTCCTACTTTAGGATCTGGTGCTTCATACCATGGACACAGGGGAAAGGGCAAGAAGGCAGAGGTGGTGGGTAAGGGGAAAGGGAAAATGGAGTAGTTGATGATGGGATGTTGCCAAGGATCAAAGATGTAAAACTAGGTTCTTGAGCATCTTCTTGCCTTGAACTAAAGATATAAAACTCGGTTCTTGAGCATCTTCGTCGTCATCATCATCATTCTTCTCTTTCCATTTTCACCTTCAACTTCTTCATCATACTGGTCATACATATCCACCAGCCCTTTTGTAATAGATGTTAGAGGCTTAGTATCAGTTTGGTAGACTTAATGTAGGAATGATCTTTGTATTCCACTTTGAAGTTGAATGTAAGCTGTAAATTGTTTCTTGAATGAATGAACATCTTTCCTTATTTGTCAATTCTTGTGTATTACTTCAGTAGAAGCAATGTGTTTCAGTATGATTGACTCTTCAGTAGAAACAATGCTCAGCAAACATGATCACATTCCTTTAAAAAACAGCTCTTGGTGAAAAGCACATAAAGATCAGCAACTTCACATAAGGACATTCTGCAAAATAGACATAGAGAAACAAACAAAATAAACAAATCTTACAGAAACATTAGTAGATTAGTATTAGAAATAATCAATAATATACAAATAATATACAAAGTATACAACATCAATAACAATCCTCCCCAAAGGCATATGCCTCCCCTGAGGCTTATGCCTCCCCTCAAACATAGCATTCAAGGGTTAACCATCCCAATGTGGACAACTAAGTGGTTAAACCTAGGTCCATCAAAAGCTTTTGTTAATAAATCAACCACATTATCATCAGTATGAATTTTAAGCACCTGTATTAAATGTTTTTCATTTTCATCTCTAATAAAATGGTGCCTAATTTCAATATGTTTAGTTCTTTGATGAAAAATTGGATTTTTAACAATGGAAATGGTACTTTGATTATAAATATATATTTTTGTGTTCATAAAGTTGAATCCATAATCCAACATTTGATTCTGAATCCAGAGTACCTGACCACAACAGTTAGCAGCAGCAACATATTCCACTTAAGTAGAAGAGGTAGCCATAATGGTTTGTTTCTTGCACTGCCAAGAAATGAGTCTTCTACTAAGAAATTGACAACCTCCTGTTGTGGATTTCCTGTCCAAATTAGCCCCAGCATAGTCACTATCACTATATGCTTCCAGCACAAATGGTGAATCTCTTGGATACCAAAGACCTAACTTAGGTTGGCCTTTAAGATACTTGAAAATTTTCTTCATAGCATTTAGGTGGGAAGTTAATGGAGTGACCTGATGTCTTGAGCAAGCACTGATAGCAAAGGTGATGTCAGGCCTGGAAGCTGTGAGACACATGAGTGAACCAATCATGGATCTATATAGATGCACATTAACAGCTTCATCTTGTTCATTTGGATTTTTCAGCTTGGGAGGTTCATAGGGAGTGGTTGCAGTTCTTAGTAGTTCAAAGTCAAACTTATTCAAGATATCTTTCACATATTTCACCTGATGGATAAAGATCCCATCAGGTTGTTGTTTGACTTGTAGCCCCAAGAAAAATGTCAGTTCCCCCATTGCACTCATCTGAAATTCACCTTTCATCAAATCTTCAAATTCCCTGCACCATTCTTCCTTTGTGGAGCCAAAAATAATATCATCCACATACACTTGTACTAGAATGATATCCCTGAAGTTTTTCTTGATGAAGAGAGTCTTGTCAATTGCTCCTCTTCTGTATCCATGTTCCAAAAGGAAGGTAGATAGCCTAGCATACCAAGCTCTTGGTGCTTGATGAAGGCCATAGAGTGCCTTGACAACCTTGTACACCTTCTTAGGATTTTGTGGGTCTTCAAAGCCTTGTGGTTGTGTGACATAGACTTCCTCCTCAATCTTACCATAGAGGAAGGCACTTTTGACATCCATCTGATATACCACTGATGCGTGGGAATCGCAACAGGCTTTACCTCTCGAGGGATCTCGAGAAGCTTACAACCCCCACCAGGCAGTGTACCTGATCGTTGTAGTATAGTATAGTGACAAGTACCGGGGGATTGACCGTTCAGCTTAGGAATAGTGTCGCTCGGATTAGAAAGCCTAAATACTAGTTATAAAGGTGAGGGATGATTATTTTTGTGTTTTTTTATTTTATAGAAAGCAATTAAAATTCTCGGGTTTGAAGGATTTGGGCGGAATTAGTTGCTAATCAACTAACCCAATACTAAGATGCAATCAAAATAAAATATAAGAAATGAAAATAAACTAAATTATACTAAGGTTGTGATCAATAAGTGGAGAAAATGTGTTTACTTAGATTTCACTACTCCCTAGACATCTCTTACATGTTAATTACTTGTTATAAATGCATGGATGACGGATCGTATTCCTTAATACCATTCATGGGGTGGCACACATAACTCCCCAATTCTATGAGCTCTTATCTCCTCCTACACCATGCCCAGCACAACTATAGGGATTGTAAACAGTGGCTCATGCATTAAATACAACCAATAAAGACCTAGTGCGCGTCGGTTCATGTTTCTTAAGACGTTCAAGCATGTTACCAATTGGAGATCTGCCAGTTTTCTTAAGCCTAACATATAAATCATTCCTCCAAGACAAGTATAAACAAGTAATCAACACATAATTAACATCTAGGTTTCATTAGATCTAAGCAAACACAAGATAGATCTAGCCTAGCATGATGGAATTAAGACAAGAACAAGATATAGACAACCAACACATAGACATATTGATTGAATTGAAAGAACACTTATCTCAATTACACATGTAAGGTATCAAGGGCTTGGAACCCTTGAAAAACCTGTAAAATTCGCACCAAGTTCGTACTTAAGGTTTCTCCAAAACTTCTCTCTTTAAATGTGGAAAATTAGAAAACTATATATAGGAAAAGGGGTCTGACGGCGTCAAGACCAAGCTTGTGACGCCGTCACCTCACCGCCAAAACTATTCTCGGGCTGCCTTGATCTACATTTGACGCCGTCAAGACTTAATCATTTCCAGGCCGTCATGACTTTTACTCTTGACGCCCTACCTTCATGACGCCGTCAAATCTCATCTGGATCATCATGGAATTTTGCTCTTGACGCCGTCAGGAAGTTACTCTTGACGCCGTCACCTACTTTTCTCAGCATGGAAAATTAAGACTTTGGCGTTTTCTTCACTTTTATGCTCCAAAAACGTCCGAATTGCTTCCTTTTCTAGATTTCACTCCCAAAGTACCTAAAATCACAAAAGGAACGATTTAGGGCAATATTTGATCAAATAAATTCGAATTCGGGCTTAAATGACCCCCTAAAAACGGATCATTTTTCACCTCATCATATACCCTTACACTTGAGATTTCCTTGTCCTCAAGCAAATGCGTTTTTATTCTACTCAAAAGACAAGTTAGGGGTCATTTAACACTAATATAAAAGTAATTACAACAAATAATCGTTCCACTAAAGACCAATAAACAAGCACGGAGGTCATATACAAGCACCTCACAAATAGTGTTTAGATACTCACATCTCTCGGGTGTAATAAAGTGTAAATTACAATATGGAAACGGAAGATATCTCTCACTACCTGTCATAGCAAAATAGATTACCATAGGCTTGGGAAAGGATCAAACCTCCACCACATGGCGTAAGCACCTAGGATAAACTATCAAAGAGGTCTTTTAAAGGGTTGTAACGTTAGGTGTAGGGATATGAAATACACGGTTTTGTTGGATAAAGGAAGTTTTACTGGTGGCGAGTTAACAATCTTGGTTAATTACATGTACAATATGGCGTTGCTAAGCCAAAACTAGACTCGAATTAAGCAAATAAATGAGAAATAACAAAAACATAAAATGAACATAGAATAAAAAGGGATGGTAGTCCGTATGTTTTTCTATTTTCTTTTTCTATTTTTTTTTCTTTTTTTTCCTTGATTTTTTTTTTTTTTTTTTTTTTTTTTTTTTTTTTTTTTTTTTTTTTTTTGTGTGTGCATACACTCTTACCCTACCATCCAAAATAATACATCATAGGGAATGAACATTCCCCTTACACTTGAATCTTTACATACTTTACATTAAACTAATCTAATGACTCGAATTAAGAAAATCAAAACACTTGGAGCACTTTTAAGATTAACGCACATATGGGGGTAATATATGATGTTCTTTCCCATTACTCCATAAAATAAGTACTTACCCATGAGTCCCAATCGTCCCAAAACAATATGTACAAGGATATGACTCGACATAGCAACCATGTAATCAATTAGATAGTTAACTTAGGGTTTAACAAATAACAATAATGCACTAAAAATGAGCGCTTACACGGAAGGCTAAGGCGATTTGGGTGTACATTTAAGTGGGGTGTAACAAATTCTTCCTTCAAGTAAAATGCTTAAAGTTAGAAACGAAAAGATAGGCTCGGAGGGGTGTACTAGGGGTTTCGTGTACTAAAAATGAGTACAACGCTAAGGGTGTGGGAAAATTAGTTGACTTAACTAGCCAAATAATATGACTTAAATGGTCAAGTAATTATGATACGGGTTTAACACAAGGGTAATCCTAATGCCTCTTATCATGTAGTAAATCCTACCACACGAATGTAGTCTCACTAGCGGTCTCGGGATGCATCACTAACGCAAGTTCTAGAATCTAAATGCTACCGGTACACTCATAAGCACTAATAGTGAATGCTTTTCCTATCAAATCTAAAGGCGAACCTCACATATTTGGGTGGAAAATTTTTCTGAATATACGGTTATGTGCTAGTCATACAATCTCCTATCCATGAGACGCTTGCTATGGCTAAAGTTTCACTCCTAAATGTTGTAAAAAATTTTAAATTTGGCGCTAAAATTAGACTAACAAGTATTTCTCATAGTTTTATTACAAATCTACCATTAAACAAAACAAACTCAAGTGAAAGTGCATATGTAAGGTATCATCTTTTTACTCTCCCCTTACACTTAGGATGAACATTGTCCCCAATGTTCAAGTAAAGAATGTAAAAGTTAAAAAGTAAAGAGAATGAAATCAAATACTCCCCTGATTCGCTCGGTATGGATAATAAGATGGCCAGGTTAAATCTTCCTCCAAGAAAATGAACAATCAAAGCTTCCCTTCCAGAATATAAATCATCTTCTTGTCATACATAACCTGTAAAACCTGACAAAATAGACAAGACAACCTCGCGTAAAATCGGCGGCATCCTATATAAGCTACTAAATCCTAGAAAACAAGATAAGATATAATGCTTGTGGAATGAAGTTTGCAGATCTCCTGAAGATTATAAAACTTAATAATTCACAAAAACCATAAGACTCCGTTAGAAAAACAAAACCGGTAAAATTTCCAGATTTTTTACACTTGACGCCGTCAAGAGTAAACTCTTGACGCCGTCAGAAGTGACCTGCAGAAATTCTTATGTTAAGTTTCCGGAAAATTTCTGGAAAAACTTGGTCCTACTTCCTGGAAAATCCTGCAAAACTTCATTATGACTCAATACAAGCATTTGACTCTAACAAATACGAATATACATGTTCGCTTAATATTGTGGAGAATCATGATCGGTTTGTTTCTTAAAAACATATTTGGGGTTTCCCCTTGCACTTATCTTTTGCAAAAATACTTTTAGGTGCAGTTAAGATTAGGCCAAAACAACAAAGTAAAGTATTTCCACTATTTAGTTTAGAAACATGATCTACCAACAATAAAAATTAAGCATGCATACGGAAGCAAATAACAAACAAACAAACAAAATCAAACAGAACATGGGTTGCCTCCCAAGAAGCGCTTTTCTTTATTTACGAGTCTTGTAGCTAGACTCAAGGTCATGGGTTACTACGTGACCTCATCATTGGTTCCACTCTCTGATTGTAGATATTCCTTGCAGAAACCAATCACCTTTTTCTCAACCGCCCCCATAATCATTTGGGCAAATTCTTTTTCGACTTTATACCTTGGTCAAAGGGCTAAGCAATCTTTGTAATAAAGACTCTTTTTATCCCATACATAATCCATGCCCTTTTTCTTATCCTCCTCATTAATATCCTCAAAAGCACCAACGTTGTCCTTATCAAAACGGGATATAAAGTGAAATTCTTTAATCCTATTATGCATCCTATAAGTGATACTATCGGTGTTACTTGCAAATCGGATCGTTCCTTCTACCTCATCATATTCCAACTTAGACTCCTCAACAAATGGTTTGCCAAACACAACATTGGATAATCGACAATCAATAACATTAGCAAGATCCTCCACAATCATAAAGTCGGTGACAAAAGTGAAATTACCAACAAAGACATGTAAACCTTTAACTCTCCCGACAAAGTTACAAACCCCACCGGGGTATTTGGGATCCCTTCTAGGTTCAAGTCTTGTTTTCACTATATCATTATAAACAGTTGAGGACATAATGTTGATTGGAGATTTAAAGTCAATGTAAGCATTGCTAATGTGCCTATATCCAATCATACATGGTATCTTAGCATTCTTAGGATCGCCTCTCTTGATCTTAGGTTCAATTATGGTGAAAGGAGATCGCGGGTTATCAATAAGATTATTATAATATGCAATCTCCTCCTTAGTGGGGTATAGATTAAAATAGTCATTAAGCTTCGGATCTATTTCCCCCTCTTCAAGTCCCTCAATAACATTCAAAAAGTCATTAGGCCCTAGGTCCTCATTTGAATACAAGGCGGTCGCTAGGTCACTAAATGCATGTTCGAGCTCAACCTTTATCAAACTATTAAGCTCCCTAAGTTCCCTAATCTCACTCTCAATTTGTTCACGTAACAAAGCCACTTCTCCAGGGGAAAGGGGTGGATTCGCGTTTTCCATAATGTTCAACGGAATAGTCAATGAATTTGATTTACTAACAAAGGCACAAAGAAAAAGATAGACTAAAGAGAACCTAAAAATAAAAATAAAATCTTACTAGAAAGGAATCTAGCAAGTAGACCTAATAAAAAGAAATTCTAACCTAGACAATAACTATTCCCCGACAACGGCGCCAAAAACTTGATGCGTGGGAATCGCAACAGGCTTTACCTCTCGAGGGATCTCGAGAAGCTTACAACCCCCACCAGGCAGTGTACCTGATCGTTGTAGTATAGTATAGTGACAAGTACCGGGGGATTGATCGTTCAGCTTAGGAATAGTTTCGCTAGGATTAGAAAGCCTAAATACTAGTTCTAAAGGTGAGGGATGATTATTTTTGTGTTTTTATATTTTATAGAAAGCAATTAAAATTCTCGGGTTTGAAGGATTTGGGCGGAATTAGTTGCTAATCAACTAACCCAATACTAAGATGCAATCAAAATAAAATATAAGAAATGAAAATAAACTAAACTATACTAAGGTTGTGAGCAATAAGTGAAGAAAATATGTTTACTTAGATTTCACTACTCCCTAGACATCTCTTACACGTTAATTACTTGTTATAAATGCATGGATGACGGATCGTATTCCTTAATACCATTCATGGGGTGGCACAAATAACTCCCCAATTCTATGAGCTCTTAACTCCTCCTACACCATGCCCAACATAACTATAGGGATTGTAAACAGTGGCTCATGCATTAAATACAACCAATAAAGACCTAGTGCACGTCGGTTCATGTTTCTTAAGACGTTCAAGCATGTTACCAATTGGAGATCTGCCAGTTTTCTTAAGCCTAACATATAAATCATTCATCCAAGACAAGTATAAACAAGTAATCAACACATAATTCATATATAGGTTTCATTAGATCTAAGCAAACACAAGATAGATCTAGCCTAGCATGATGGAATTAAGACAAGAACAAGATATAGACAACCAACACATAGACATATTGATTGAATTGAAAGAACACTTATCTCAATTACACATGTAAGGTATCAAGGGCTTGGAACCCTTGAAAAACCTGTAAAATTCGCACCAAGTTCGTACTTAGGGTTTCTCCAAAACTTCTCTCTTTAAATGTGAAACATTAGAAAACTATATATAGGAAAAGGGGTCTGACGGCATCAAGACCAAGCTTGTGACGCCGTCACCTCGCTGCCAAAACTATTCTCGGACTACCTTGATCTACATTTGACGCCGTCAAGACTTAATCATTTCCAGGCCATCATGACTTTTACTCTTGACGCCCTACCTTCATGACGCCGTCAAATCTCTTCTGGATCATCATGGAATTTTGCTCTTGACGCCGTCAGGAAGTTACTCTTGACGCCGTCACCTACTGTTCTCAGCATGGAAAATTAAGACTTTGGCGTTTTCTTCACTTTTATGCTCCAAAAACGTCTGAATTGCTTCCTTTTTTCCGATTTCACTCCCAAAGTACCTAAAATCACAAAAGGAACGATTTAGGGCAATATTTGATCAAATATATTCGAATTCGGGCTTAAATGACCCCCTAAAAATGGATCATTTTTCGCCTCATCAACCACAAATCCCATGTTAGAGGCAAAGGCCAAAAATAACCTAATTGCCTCTACCCTAGCAACAGGTGCAAAAACTTCAGTATAATAAATCCCTTCTTCTTGTTTGAAACCTTGAGCCACCAATCTTGCTTTATTTCTGACCAATATACCTCTTTCATCCCTCTTGCACTTTAATATCCACTTGGTTCCAATAACAATTTTACCTGCAGGTAGATCAACAAGGACCCTAACATCTTGATTCTTGAATTGTTGCATCTCTTCCTGCATAGCTTCAACCTAACTAGGTTAACTCAAAGCTTGTTTAATGCTTGTTGGCTCTACTTATGACAAGAAACAAGCAAACAGACAATGCTTCTAATCTGTGTGATTGTCTCTCTTCTGATTAGACACATATGTGAAAAAGGCACATTGACCAAACTGTGTCTGCTTTATAACACTTCTGGTTAGAACCATAGCATTTGGATCAGCAAGGATATTCTCTTGAGGATGAATGGTGTTGATCCTCTTTGTGGGAACAGGATTGACATTAACAGAGGTTTCAAGATTAGTCAAAGTTGGAGCAAAGTCTTCATCATAAGAAGCTGATTGAACAATGCCAACACTTTGTTCATGGTTGCCAAGATCGGATTTGTGTACTATTCTCGAATAAATTGGGCAGGGTTTCAATGATCTTTAACAGTGTGATACTGTAGGACCTTAAATATGACAACTTTATCACACACAATATAAGCACAATAAGAAGGAAAGATGGAAAGATGGTGACTTGATATGTATAGATATGTATTTCGAATATGTAGAAAGAGAGATGAAATATGAGAGCATTTATTCAAAGAAAACACACACAAATACACACACAAGCACACACCTCAAATGAGCCTTTGAGGTGTTTATATAGTTCTTACATGAGATGCCCTATGGGCTTTCTATGGGCTTGGGCTTGGACTTGGTTACATGGTTGGATAACTAGGCTTTTGAAACATAGCATATAACATATTAGCTTGCCAAGTCCAAGGCCCAATGACTAAACTATTACTAATCTTAACAAACGACACAAAGTTACAATATGAGAATGACCATCACTTCTATATATATATTTTTAATGCTAACAATCTCCCCCTAAGGGGTGGTCATTCGAATGATGCTCCACGTGAGTGGGTCTTCCGTGTTCTTTATCTTTAACTTTGTGTGTCGTTGTAGAATAGTCTTTAGTCTTTGTTCCTTCATGCTTTATGATCTTTGATAACTGATTTTTCATCTTTCTTTGTTCCTTTGTGATGTGGAGTTATCTGCCTTTCGTAACTTCTGCGTCTGTGGTGGTTGTTTGCCATTCCAACATGCTCATACATCTTTGGACTTTGATATTCATATGCACGTAGTTCCCTTTCTTTCACTTTGATCTTTAGTTTTTATACTTTGTAGATTCTTCTTTTTGGCATAGAATCTTTCTTTGAACTTTGTGTTGTATAGATCTTTGAGGGAGCTTTCTTTAACTTCCAGATGTATGTATGAGCATGTGGAATCTGTTGCCATGGAGATGAAGTGTCCCTCCATATAAACAGTTAGCAATAAAACATCCGGTACTTACAGATAAGAATTAGAGATCATCAACAACATAGTGTGAAGATTCCTTCTAACCCTTACCAAGGCCGTTCCCATGTCAGATACTCTCGAGAGAGCTTACAAGACCTACTAAGTAGCTCAATGACTGGGTGAGTCGCTGGGGATCACTCCACGACTGTAGACTGTTTGAAACCACCGCGAACACTAAGCATAACCCATAAAGAAAGACCGAAGTGACCTACTGTCAGGGCTGTTTAATGTTGACCCTGGCAGGAATTTCCATTCAATCATTGAGAATCACAAATGTGAATCCTCTCATAAATGTTCTGGAAGATTGCTAAGATCTGCGTAGGACTCTTAAGTTTACATCTGGCGTCCTTATTGATGAACAACCAGTGTAGGAATATTATGTGTTCCTATGAGATCTTATGATGAATCTCGGGGCTCTAGACTCGATAAGTGCACATTTGGTTTCCTATGCGGAGATTAGGGAGAGGTCTCCTGCTTCAATATCAACCATCTCTAAGAGACAGGTCGATAGATTACGCTGGTTCCCCGTGAGAATGAAACAAGCTCTTTTAAGAGAACTTGAGTGGTTAAGAAGGTTTAGTGCAGTGCATCACTGGGTCCATGACGTCTTTGTCTTCAATACCGGTGTCACCTTAGTAACAACCAGTAGCATATGAGTTGAACCCGATGTCTGCCCTAAGGTTGAACATTTGGAGGGCTATTTCTTTTCACCCTTTTTCATAACTTTTCTTTTTAATTCTTCAACCCCTTCTTTCTCCTTTCTCATTTTCTCCTTTTTTCAATCATACCTAAGGACTTCTAATTCTAATATATTGGAATTGTCCTTGGGTAGATCCCTCCGGCTCTGGCGGATCGTAGGACGGTTTTTCCCTAACCTTAGTCACCTTATAACTCCATGAATCCTATAATTGCCATGAAACCTTTGATTAAAAATCTCTCAAAGTGTTTATGAATATAAAACACATTTTGTTGACACTCCGAGAGTTTTTTCATTTCTTTTGAAGGACTCCCCCTTCACATGTGCTCATGTAATTTTTTAAGAAATTTGCACATGTGGGAGGAGTTTGCACTTTTTGAATTGATCCACTTTCAGTGAACATGACCGATTCGAGACACGCTTACATCACTAGTTAGACTAGCTTGAAATTATTACCCGTCCTGGTCAAGTCCAAAGAAAGTCTCTCGATACGGTACATTCTACTCAGACAAGTCCTATTCGAGACACGCTTACATCACTAGTTAGACTAGCTTGAAATTATTACCCGTCCAGGACAAGTCTTTTCGATTACTGACATTTTAAGCTTCATCAATTCATTAGTACTTACTGAGTCGAGCTCTTTTGTGATTCAGCCACAATATTAAACATCTTTGATCACATTTTAATCATGTCTTCTCCCCCTCAAAAATAGCATATCGTGATATTTTTGATGTCAACTGATTAAGAAAAGCTTTTTGGAGAGAAAGACAGATTTGATTTAGCATGAAATCTGAACATTTTAGTTTTTTATACTCCCCCTTAATGATAGCTCATTTAAAATCAATTTAAGGGTTTCGAGGGAGTTTTCTTGAGCACTCATTTTGAGAGATTTTGAGAAATCTTTTGAACAATCATGAAAAAAGTGCTCAAGAATTTTGTTGGAAAACGAGTTTATGCTTGAAATCTTTTTCGTTTGTTTAGACTCGAACTTTTTGAAAAAGAGTTCGTTATTGAACGTACGAGTCCTTGATTTGAAAATAATCAGAAGTCATCATTTAACGTACGGGTTTCGTACTGAAGTATACGAAAGCCATTGTGAAGAAACTTTTGAGAAACGACATGTTTTAGAAAAAACATTTAAAAGAACTCCAGCTCAAGCATCTGTACATGTCCGTATCATTGTTGAATGACATTTCTAGAGACGTACAGAATATTGATTTATACGAGAGACATGTCGTGCGAAGAATATTTTTGGATTTTTTGATTTTATATTGTTTTTGTATTTTTTGAAAATTTTATATTTTTGTATTTTGTTTTTGTTGGTTTTTCAAATTTTGTATTTTGTTTTTCAAAAATATTTACAGCGAAGCGGTTTTGAAAATATTTTTCAAGAAGATTAGAGAAGACGTTCTAGCTCCTCAGGAGTTAGGCTTCGCATGCCAATTCGTCGAACTAAATAGTCAAACCTTTCTTTTGGAAGGGCTTTAGTAAATAGATCGGCGAGCTGATAATCAGTCTTAATGAAAAATAATTCAACAGTACCCTCTTCCACGTGTTCTTTGATGAAATGGTAGCGGACTTTGATATGCTTCATCTTAGAGTGATGTACGGGATTGCACGAGATGGCTATGGCACCTTTTGAGCCACAATACATAGGTATTCTATCAAAAGTAAAGCCATAATCTGTGAGCTGTGTCCGCATCCATAGAACTTGGGCACAACACGCAGATAGAGACACGTACTCGGCTTCGGCGGTTGATAGCGCAGTACAATCCTGTTTCCTTGACGACCAGCTTACAAGCTTTTCACCCACAAATTGTGCTCCTCCTGATGTACTCTTTGCTGTAACTTGATCACCAGCATGGTCTGCATCTGAAAATGCTGTTAGATTAAACTCCGAATCCTTCGGATACCAAAGTCCCATGTTAATGGTGCTTCGTAGGTACCGAAAGATCCGTTTAACCTCTTTGAGGTGAAGTTCGGTAGGCTTTGTCTGAAACCGTGCTAACAAGCAAACAACAAATTGAATATCGGGGCAGCTAGCAGTTAGGTACATGAGAGAACCGATCATGCTCCGATATTTTTTCGGATCGATGGGTTTTCCAAAGAAATCAGCACCTATTTTTGGTGAAGTGACCATTGGTGTACCAACAGAATCATAATTTTCCATTCCATGTTTTTTTAAAATCTCTATTGTATATTTAGCTTGATTGATAAAAATACCACGAGGGGATTGATGGATTTGTAAACCAAGAAAGAATTTTAGTTCCCCCATCATGGACACTTCAAATTTACTTTTCATGAGATTTTCAAAATGTTTGGAATGGTTAGGATTGGTTGATCCAAAAATAATGTCGTCCACGTAAATTTGAACGATCAAAATGTCATCTTTGAATTTTTTGATAAACAAGGTATCATCAACTGTTCCTTTTGTGAAATTGTTTTTAAGCAAGAAAGATGATAGTTCGTCATACCACGCTCTTGGAGCTTGTTTTAAACCATAAATTGCTTTCTTAAGCTTGTAGACGTAGTCTGGATGATCTTTGTCGATGAATCCCTCTAGCTGACTCACATACACTTCTTCTTTCAGAGTTCCATTCAAGAAAGGTGTCTTAATGTCCATCTGATAGACTGTGATGTTTTTGTGAGCTGCATAGGCTAAGAAGATCCGGACTGCTTCAAGTCTAGCTACAGGCGTGAATGATTCCTTGAAATCTATCCCTTCTTCTTGTGGATATCCTTTAGCCACGAGACGAGCTTTGTTGCGAATTACAGTCATTTCCTCATCCAGTTTGTTCTTCCACAACCACTTGAGATCAAGAACACGTTTATCAAGTGGTCGTTCAACAAGTTTCCAACTATCATGTAACAGGTATTGAAGAAATTCCTCCTGCATCGCTTCAATCCAAGGGTTTTCTGCCATTGCTTCCCGAATGTTCTTAGGTTCTTTGAGGCTGATTGAGCAAACGTAAATGCATAATTCAAGATCGGTGGCAAGTTGTCTCCTTGTCTGAACTGGCTTTGAAGGTTCACCAATAACATGTTCTATTGGATGGTCTTTTGTCCATTGAAACGTAGAAGGGTACCTTGGGTATAACAAATGTGTGTTAGATGGTTCTTGTAACCTTGAAGAAGATTCAGCAGAGTCTGTTGCAAATGGGTTTTCAAATACTTCTTCTTCTTCTAACGTAACATCGAATGAATTATTTGTTGGTTCTTCTTGAAAATTTGTGTTTTGGTTTTGCTCATCAACTCTTGGTAGTTCAGTTTCAAGTACTGAAGTTGCTTGAGTAGATGTAGATGATGTTGATGTAGTTGGTGCTTCAGCTTCGATTGTTGTGGATGCGTCTTGTGATGGTGGTGGTGGTTGATGGTTGTTAGCGGGTGCAGCGGAATGTTATTGAGATGCATTTGTCGAAGGTCCACCATAATATTCATCAAACATTAACTCGAATAAATTTTCCAGTTCTTGTTCTGAAGGTTTATCGATGTTTGTTGACTGAGCTCCTTGAGGTACGAGTCCTGAACTGATGTGTCCAGAAGTCTCCATGTTTAGTGCAGGTCCTAATCCGTTTTGATTAGAAGCCATCGGATTAAGCGCGGGTTTTAGAGCGAGTCTCTCAGAAGCCATTTGTGAAATCTCGTCAAACTTCACATTCATCATCTCCATTATCTTTTTCGTTCTTCTATTATACACCCTGAATGCCCTCGAGTTTTCTGAATAACCAATGAAGATTCCAATATCACCCTTAGCTTTTAACTTCCCTAGATCTTCTCTGTCATTCGTTGGATAGCACAAAGCGCCAAACATGTGAAGGTAAGAGATGTTAGGTTTACGGTTGTTCACTAGCTCATATGGGGTTTTATTGAATCTCGGATGGACTAAGGATCGGTTTTGAGTAAAACAAGCAGTGGCTACAGCATCAGCCCATAAGAATAGTGGTGCACTAGAAAAAATTAGCATTGTGCGAGCAGCTTCCACAAGAGTTCTATTTCTTCTTTCAACTACCCCATTCTACTGTAAAGTTCTAACAACAGATGTTTGGTGTGTGATTCCAACATCTTCCAGGTAAGTTCTTAACTCCTGGTTTGTAAATTCTGTGCCATTGTCTGTTCTTATAATCCTTACTGGAGCTTGAAGTAGAACTTGAATACTCTTCAGAAAGGTGATGATGATGCCTGGTGCTTCGTCTTTTGATCTCAAAAACTTTACCCAAGTATATCTTGAGTAATCATCAACAATAACAAGAATATACTTCTTCCCATTAATGCTTTCAACTCTCATTGGGCCACATAAGTCCATGTGCAACATATGTAACCTTGCTTCCGAACTAGATACGGTTTTGGGTTTATATGATGCTCTTTTACTTTTTCCTTGTTCGCATGATGGACATAGGTGTTCCTTGGTGTATTTGAACTTAGGAAGTCCGGTGACGATGTTGTCTTTGGCTAACTTGTTGATTGTGTCGAAATTGAGATGGGATAAATGTCTATGCCACAACCAGGATTTAGTTTCGGTTGCCCTTGTCATAAGACAAATTGGTGATGTAGAAGCCATTTGGCTGATGTCGATAGCATACAAGTTTGTACCACGATTACCAGTTAAGAGATCATCACCAACCAAATTTCTAATAAAAACCGTGTTTCTCCTGAATGCAACTTCTAAATCTGCATCACAAAACTGCCCAACTGAAAACAAGTTGTGTCCCAACCCTTCGACGTAGTAAACTCGAGTGATTAAAAAATTCTCAAACCGAAGATCTCCATAACCCTGAATAGCTGCTACATGATCATTTCCAAAGCGTACAGTTCCCATGAATTTCCAGACGAAATTGATCAGCAGCTTTAAATTCCCGGTCATGTGCTTGGAGCAACCCGAGTCGACGATCCAAAGACATATTTCGATAACCTGCCAAGAACAGAAGAGTTTGTATTTGGAAACCGTGTTAAATTTGGTTCCATGGGGTTAGGAGTAAAAGCAGAATCACACTCATAGACAGTTGCTATTTGTTTAGCTTGGGTTATTTCTAATTTGCCGTCCTTAAGAGTGAACTCTCTACCCGTCAGAATCCACATACAAAACTTAAGATAGTTCCTAGGCATTCGACTAATAGTGGTAGTCCTAAATCATGTAACTAATCTTTCTATAGATCTGGATCTAGCACTAGGTCTTTTTGGAACATTCTTCTGTTCAGGCGTAACATTCACATTCATAGAAACACATTCATCATGAACATCATTAATTAAACATTTCTTGCATATTAAACAAACAGAGTCATTACATGCATTAGAAACAGTACGCTCGACATTACATTCAGATGAAACATGTCTCTTATTACAAAGCGATAAATTCCTAGGGTTTTCTTCTACTTCTTCAACGTTATTCTTGCTACTACTCTTAGAGGCAGGCGAGACTCTATTATTCCTTGTATTGCTCCTAGGCTGTAGTCTGCTGCTCCTAGAGGTGCTTTCTAATCCTGTAGAAGGTAAGGCACACACATTAGGATTTATATTGTTGTCCTTTTTAGCATCCCTAGATTCTTTAGAATTAGCCTTTATGCACTTGTCATTTGTCTTAGATGTTGAGGCAGACGCACTAGTGGGACTAATCCTAAAAAGGCCAGGTGCTAACACTTTAGGTGTTTCGACAACCGCTTTTCCTTTATCGACAATCTTTACATTTTCACTTTTCTTAGGCAAGGGTGTTGGAGTGATTGTTTTTGTCAAATCCTTTTTCTCATCGACTTTAGGAGCAAACCTTGAAATTGACATTTTTGGTTTTTGAACCGTGTTTGAAACATTTGGTTTCTCCGAAGTCAATGGTTTTGCAAACTTAGTTTCCTCACCCTTTCCTTTTTGACTGTCACACCCCCAATTTACCTGACTTGCAGCGGAATGGAATGCCTGAGGGTGTAACTGTCATAGCACCATAACAAGGAAATATTGAACGACCTAAAGTGTCGTTTTGAAAACACATCATTTGACTTATTAAAACATTCAGAGTAAATTACATAGGTCCCAAAAGTCATGAAAGGTTTGCAGAAATAAGTTTAGACATGTCAAACGATAATTATACATAAGTGCATGAAAGTGTCAAAGTGAGACGCGTCATCCTAGGTCCTCACTAAAATGACTCCATGCATGCCATGAAGTTTATGCTCTTAGTTACCTGAAAATACATTGCGAAAACGGTCAACATGAATGTTGGTGAATAATCATAGGTTTGTAATTTAAATCGTATGTACATAAGCCACAAGTATAAAGTAAACCGACATGAATGTCAAAATGCTACATTGTCTCTTAAGCTCATGACCCCGAAGCTAGACTTTGTAATGCCCCAACAGAGTGTTTACCAGACACTCACTTGATAAGACATGAAATGCATTCGTCCCGTTGGAGCAACCCAAACACGAATGGAGGCGTCACCCTCAATAGATCTATTCACTCACTCTCTCTTGGTACTAAAATTAACGGTCCATGATATTGAAAGGGGACTTGTTATGATTTGGTATAAAGGCAACTTAAGCAATGTATGGAATTTGTAATACTTGGGCATGTACGAAAGTATTTGATGCAATGTATTCTCCCCCGTGGGATTTGAAATCAAATAAGTAATTGAAAACGGGGCTATGAAAACTCACCTCAACTGATGATACTGATGATAATATGAAGTGAACAACAATGCACGGTTAGCTGCCGCAACCTAATATGAATGATGAATGATCTCATTTAGATCACCAAATGATGTTATGAATGTCCATGCTCATGATCCTATACCACTCTACTCTTTGGAAAAACACTTGTGTTATTAAAATATATAATCCAAGAATTTGGAAAAAATATTGCTATTAGAAAATAAAATAAGCTAGTTGCAATATATATATACTTATATATATATCGTATGTTTCCATGTTAGTGTTGAAATCCTCGGGTTGTAATCCTTGAAATATCGCCTTGAAATGATGAAAATATACTTGTAATAACTAATACTTCATTAGTTATAAAATTTGGTACTTGACATTATTTCTAGCTTATAAAAGTACTACGTAGTTTTAGTGTCAATTTTTACTAAAAGCTGTCAAAATCAAAATAGGTTTAGCCGATATTCAAACGTGAATATCTTTGTCGTTATATGTTTGTTTTACTTGTTCTTTATATCCACGGTTACGTCTTAGTATGTAGTAATATATTTTGGAAAGCTCGGCTCCTCCGGGTTACGTCTAAAGTCTCTTTTTGTCCAATGAAAAACGTCCAACAGCAACCAATTTTCAGAAAAATACTTTTCGTCAACAATCTTGCAAAAATCATAACTTTTTCGTTATAAACTCTTTTTAATCCGTTCTTTCGCCTACGGATTCGTTTTTGAAAGTATTTTCTAAAAATTTTGCCAAAGTTTCCTTGGTGTTTACTGATTTTCCAGAAAATAACAAAATGGGACAGCATGTTTAATAACTTGTTAGAAATCCATTTCAAAGGTTCAAAACTAGTTCCAACTTCAATCAAAACTCTTGCAAACTTCACAAAACTAATCTAATCGTACCATACACCTTCTTAGGGTGCCATGGGTTCCTAATGACTAGAAATCAAGTTAATCTAACAAGGAAACACCTAAATCACAATCTAGGGTTTGTATGTTTCAAAAGTCTTCAAAAATAAAGTGGTACAACTAGTATGAGCATGAAATTAAGCATGATTACCATGATATATAAGTGTTAATTAGAAGAAAACTTGAAAATAAATTTGTATACTCACTTTGAAATATGAGGTGATTGAATGATTAGAAACCTTGGATTTCTTGTGTATTTCTTGTATGATTCTTGATTAGGCAAGTATAATGAACAACTTTGGTGCTTTAACTTTTGTAAAAACTTCACTTGATCATGTATTTTGGATTAGGGTCGTGGGTTTGATGGAGATGATGAGGAGATATGAACTTTTGATCCAAAAATTATACAAGTGTATGTTATATTAGGTTTTTAGATATTTTGGTCAAGTATAATGTATTATATTGTCACATAAATGCATAAGGTTAGTAAACTTGGTTCATTTTGCCTAGGAGAGGACTTTGAGGGCTGGTTTCAAAGAGCAAGAGGGGGGGTAGGGGTACTTGTGATTTATTTAGGAAATTAGTGTAAGATTAAGTATTATTATGTGTTATTAGTTAAAATCGGGTACCGGGTTTAATAGAAATAAATGTTAACAAAGTTAACAGGGACAAAATAAAGTCATAATAATGATAAAAATATGTTGAAAATATGTTGGGTACAATTACTGAGTGATCGGGTGATTATTGTTTAGTTTTCACGAAAACCGTCGTTATATTCATAAACGTACGTTATAAATAAAATAAATTTCCAAAATACTGGGTAACCGAATGTTATAACTTTTATGATGTTAAAATGGATATAAAAATATGTCGGGACCATTGTGGGAATATTTAGATATATTCTTCGTATATATATATATTAGTCGGGTGTTAACGTTTACTATAAATACTTATACGTAAAAACGTTAAATATACTGAATATAGTAATTTGAAAATCCTAAGAGTGGTATAACATGAAAATGCTGTTATGATGATATGCAGACTATCTCCAGTCCGTATGCAGTGTCCTTAACACTAATGAAATGAATTCGCACCTAAACCAATCCGGTTACGCGAATTTGAATACCCGTAAACTAAATTTACGATGAAATGAGTAATGCAAGTGAATAGTGAAAACTTTTCCGGAAATGAATAGTGTTCAGTGAATAGTAAATTTCCCAAAAGTTTCTCAGAATATCAAATTGACCTCGAAAATGATGAATAGTAAAATGATGAATAGTGATTTATGAATAGTAAAAAGTCGAAGTTTGGGAAAATGACCTGAAACGGTAAATGACCTGAAATGGTGAGTTGTGACATCCGCCCACCCAAATAGGAATTCAGTCCCTGAATTCAGCTAGTGTTGGTCTCGGTAATAGGTTTGGTGAAAAGGTGTGGATACTTGCGTTGCATTTGGTCCTCTCGTTCCTAAGTAAACTCGGTTCCTCTTCGAGAATTCCAGCGAACCTTAACGATCGGAATTCTACTATGCTTTAACTGTTTGACCTCTCGGTCCATGGTTTCAACTGGTTCCTCCACAAAGTTAAGTTTGTCATTTAGCTGAATCTCTTCTAATGGTATAACGGATGACTCATCTGAAAGGCATTTCTTAAGGTTTGAGACAACTAATCCATATCGATAACAACGTCAAAACTTCCAAGTTCTACGGGCATAAGGTCTATATTGAATGGGTGATTTAGGAAATTGATGGTGCAACCACGGATAACGGTGTTTGTGTTAACTAAAGACCCATCGGCTAATTCAACAATGTAGGGAATGTCTAAGGTAGTTGGTTCTATGTTAAGTAAAGCTGTAAATGTAATAGAAACAAAACTTCTATCCGCTCCTGAATCAAATAAAATGGATGCATAACGATTATTAACGAGGAACGTACCCGTAACAACATTCGGGTCCTCACGGGCATCTTCTCCTCCCATAACATAAGCCCTTCCTCGAGCTACTCCTCCCTGATTTCCAGCTCCTTGATTCTTCCTCTTTGGGCACTCACTCCTAAAGTGTCCAATTTCTCCGCAGCCAAAACATGTTACTGGTGGTTTCTGATTTCCACCCAAGTTTGGATTCCAACAATCCTTGGTGTAGTGACCAGCCTTCTTGCAGTTGCCACATATATCTGGGCAACGTCCTGGGTTATGGTGTTTCTGACACTTATCACACTTGGGTAGATTTCCAGCATACCCTTTTCCTTCAGTAGGTCCTGCAGCATAGGCCCTTGCCCCTTCTTGCCTCTTAGGTGCTGGTTGGATGGCATTTCCACCTTGGTTACCGTCAAACCTCCTTTTGTTGTTGTTATTGTTGTTTGGGTTGTTGTTTCGGTTGTTGTTGTTGTTGTTTGCAGCAGATTTTCCTTTCAACACTTGGACCATAAGTTTCTGAGTTATACGAATGGCCTCTTCCATTGATTGTGGGTCGAAAGACATCACATCCCCTAGGATGCTTTCGGGTAGTCCTCCAGTAAAATTCTCCATCTTTTTCTCATCATCCGGAACCATAGTTGGACATAGTGTAGCAAACTCCTGAAACTTCCTGATATAAGTCTCAATGTCATCACCTGTCACAACTCGTAATTTCCGGTCATTTTCCAAACCTCGACAATTTACTATTCACAAATTACTATTCATCAATTACTATTCATCATTTTTGAGGTCAATGTGACATTCCGAGAAGCGTTCAGAAATTTTATTATTCACTTGACACTATTCATTTCCGGAAGAAAACCACTATTCACGTGCATTACTCATGTCATCGTAAATTTAGTTTACGAGTATTCAAATTCGCGTAACCGTATTGGTTCAGGAGCGAATTCATCCATTATCATTGAGACATTTCATACGGACTAGAAATAGTCCGCATATCATTATTATGGCACTTGCATACTATTCCACTCGTAGGATACATTCAAATTAATACTTTTGATATATTTGACTTTTTACGTATGTTTATTCTTAAATAAACGTTAACAAACGACCAATAATGTGAATAACACGTCCGACACTCCCGACGATGATCCCAATATATTTTTATATTCATGCTAATAATATAAAAATTATAATATTAATTTACCCGGTGTTTTCAAATCAATGACTATATTTCACGGTCGAAGCTTATTACTCAGTCGGTTTGCGATATTTCAACCCGATAATATTTCTAACACTCGATTCTAACCAGGAATAATATTTTACAACTTTTACAACTTCGTCGTATTTTATTTCACCACGGTAACATTTATTTTTAGTTAACTCGGTACCCGGTATCACCTAAAACTAATAATATCTAACATAATCTTACACAATAATACACCAACTCTTTCATTTTTCTTTCTACTCCATGTGTTGCCGCCCCCCCCCCCCCTCCATTCCCATTTCCTACAAGCTTTGAAAATTTCTACCAACTTATAAATGCTTGTCCTTTTTGTCTACAACCAATAATACACAACATATACTAAGTAATCCTTTCTCATTTGCAAGATTCACACAAGAAAGTTTCTTCTCTTTTCTTTCTTCTTTTGGGTTCGGCAAAACAACAAGGACAAGCAAGACACCATTTTTTTTAAAGATCTAGTAATAATCAAGCTTAGTTTGTATACCTTTTTGAGTTTTGAAAGATAAACTCAAGGTTTACTTAGGTTTTCATCCTCCAATCTCTTCATCCTTCAAGTAAGTATGTCAAACTAATTTTCCTAATTTTATCAAGTTCTTATTATGTTCATATGGTTTTTATACAAGATCTTATGCATTTGATTGCTTATACCACTTTATTTTATAAACTTATAACTTTTGAAGCCTAGAAAGTGATTTTAGTTAGATCCTTGTTAGATCCACTTGGTTATGATGTTTAGGAACCCATGACACCCTAAGAAGGTGTATGGTAGGATTAGACTAGTTTTGTGGTGATTGAAAGTGGTTTGGTTGAAGTAGAAACTAGATTGAAACCTTGAAAATGGTTTTTGAACAAGTAAAAATACATGCTGTCCTATTTTGGTTCACCCAGAAAACTCCGAATTTACACAGTAACTTTTGATAATATTTTTAGAAAATACTTTCGAAAACGAAGCCGTGGGCGAAAGAACGGATTAAAACGAGTTAATAACGAAGGAGATACGCTAAAAACGAGTTTAACGACGAAAACTATATTTTCCGGAAATGCTTGCTGATGAACAGTACCCACGGGCAAATTTGAGCATAAAAATTGATCTAGCCGTCATAAATTGTCAAAAACATGTTAGTATGTTGTCCCACGATTCCGTGGATATAAAGAACGAGTAAAATGAGCTTAAAACGACCAAGTTATACGCGTTTTAACATCGTCAAAACTATATATATATTTTGTCACTACTAGAAAATAATAACTTACGCACTAAATGGTATATTTTCTAGAAATGTTACTAAGGACTATATTCTTAACAAATGAAATACGTATGACCCAAGAGAATATTTATACGACTTAACGACGTTATTTTAAGGTTTTCGATACGAGGAAATTAACGCTAACATTTTTATACGATATATGTTACGACAAGTTTTTCTAACTCCAATTGGACTTATTTTTCCTAAGTATGGAAACTATTTTACTTTGACAATAACTAGTATTTCCAAGTTACGAGTGGTATAGGCATCATGTGCACGTGCATTCATTTCATTATGTCATGATCTAAGGTAGATCGTTATTACTCATATTAGGTTGCGGTTAGAGATCGAACCTCATTTCAGTGTATCCATTCTTGTCATCGTAGCTATCGCTCCAGGTGAGTCATAGCCCCACTTTTACTTGTTTAATTACTTTATAAACTCTTTGGGGGAGATACATGCTTAAATACTTGTTTTATACTTTTATACGATTTGAATTACTTTTTGGAGGAGAATACGCTGCTTTAATTATTTTTGTACAATGCCAAAGTATTAAATTCCTTACATTGCTTAAGTTTCCTTATTACCACGTCTTGACAAGTCCCCTTTATTATCATGGACCGTTAATTAAGTTCCAAGCGAGAGTGAGTGAATAGATCTATTGAGGGTGACTCCTCCATCTGTGTTTGGGTTGCTCCAACAGTATTACAGATGCATTTCATGTCTTTATTATTAGAGTGTCTGGTAAACACTCATTTGGGGCCAAGTAACGTCTAGCTTCGGTTTCATGAGCTTAAGAGACAATGTAGTTTTATGACTGAAAAACTTATTACTTTATACTTGGGCTATTGTACATACGATTTAAGTTAAATACTGATGGTTTTTATAAATCTTATTACTGATTTCTTATTACTGATTTCTTATTACGGATTTCTTATTACTGATTTCTTATTACGGATTTCTTATTTCTGATATCTTATTTCTGATTTCTTATTACTGATTTTCGATGCCTTTGCATCAACTTTATTTCGGATTGACAATGATTTTACTGGGAAATTCTTCTCTCCAAATGTTTTACCATTATTACTTTTGTTCACGTAGACTTTAATACATTTGGCAGTGGGTTGTGAACACACATGTTACAAGTCTCTTATGGCGGGACTTGCAACTGAGTGGATTTACAATGCCTTTGCTGGGCGATTATTTCTCTTTAGGCATTATTTGTTTAACAACTCTATGAACTCACCAACCTCGTGTTGACACTTTAGCATGTATTTTCAGGTTTTAATCTATGGCACGCTACTGGAGGTTTTGGCAGGGCATGGCATGGTCATAGAAGACTCTGATTATTTATATGGGGACCGTTTTAAACTATTTAAGGGCCTACTTCCGCACAACTTTTAACGATGTAAATTCAACATTTTTGATTTAACGATTTTATTCTAAATGATTAAAGTGAAAACCATTTTTGTACTTGTATTGTGATATCAATTGAGTTACACCCCAGCTACACGTATGCTTCCGCTGGACCCGATTTTGGGGGTGTGACAGATTGGTATCAGAGCTTTGGCTATAGCGAACTAAGTGTTTTTTTTTAAAACCCTAGACTATAGCTACTTTTACGAAAACTTAACCCTATGACCGTCACGTGCCTGCCTGCCAAGTTGAAGCCTCACTTGTGGTTTGTTGCTGACTTAGGTGATGAGAATTGTGTCTCATTATCTGGTTTATTATATCCATTTTTTCTAGTTGATTACTATCATTGTCTTTCATATAAGCATGCTCACGTATCATATATGTCACCGCATTATGTCTTCCATGCATAGTTTCATCATTCGACCTCAAGTTTTGGGTCACTTGCTTTTGTCTTTCAGAACGTCTTGGTATTTGTGAAGGACATAGTCTTAGTATAACTGAGCTGAGTATTTCAAAATTCATGGAACCTCGGTGGAAGATAGACTGGTCATCTATATTCGACCCGGGATAGTGAGATATAGGCTGACCACCTATGTCTGACTCAGAGATGAATTTTGCAACACTGAGAATGGTTATAATAAAATTTTGTCCGGAATAAATTCTCAACTCATTTTCCAAATGCTTCATTTACGTGTGTGTATACTCTCGTTGTCATAACATTCCTACTTTTCATCACTTCGTGAACCACCGATTGGAAGCTTGTCAACTAGTCAATTTATTTCATGAACTTTCATATTTATGCACAATACACTTGCATCACAGTATTTTCTTATATCACGATCTCATTGTGCTGCAGTTGTCACAGTCTCTTCCCTTCTCACCATCACTCACTACTACCAATATTGATAAGTGGATATTATCAAAGACCTCCCTAGCAAAGACTTTCCATACCTTCTATGAGGAGGATCCCTCAGTACAGTAAGACCATTCAAAACTCAACAGAAATCCCAAGATATCACAAAACCATTCGAACCACTATCACTGGCCTGATTGCCACAATTCCACTATCTGGAAAGTATTGGCTTGACTGAATTATAAGGATTAGTTTCGATACGAGTGCTCACTAAGCAACACCATAGAGATAAATTCAACCTTTTAACCGAGACTATAAATTGAACATGTCCTCACCAATAGCCTTTATTCAAACATGTTAGACACCTATGCAATTGTGCATACATACATACCTAGCTATTTTATCCACTTAATACTTGCACTTTTAAATTGATTTTTCTCCAAACTACCGTTATAAAAAACATATATCTTGTAAGAAATACTTTTCTAAGGCACTTATTTTGACAAGCAAATTTCTTTTGGTTAATCTTTTACAAAACTACTAGATGCTAAGAAATTTTAAACATCGATTTTTGGTAAATCATATTATCCATCTTATGTTGAAAATAGTTCTATCTTGCATAACTATTAAATTCTGAAACATCAAGAAAAATGTCACTTAAAAAGCTGTTTGCTTAATGTTGTAAATTTATTTAGTCAGGAAAGGTTTTTGAACAAAACACGCAATTTCAAAACAAACTTTGAAAATCAATCACTATACTATAACATTAATACATTTAGGATTTTGTGATTTGATGACATATAACTTGGGGAAAATCTTAGTAATGGAGACTAAGCACCGTAGGTGGAGAGAGACCCTAATTCATGACATTCCTGCGGAGGAATCACAACCTTATCCTAATCTATTATTTTCAACAACACCCTTGACGGACCTAACCTTGTAAGCATTTCGAAACAAGATTCATGATACCCATCTCAATTACTCCTAATAGAGGAACTTGATTCATCTCGAACTCCTAGCAATTTCATTAAGATTCTTTTGGAACTACACCACCTATCATCTGTAGACCAATGGTCAGAAATTAGAGAACGATTCAAACATAGGAAGATATATTCAAAGCATGAGTGATTGACTCTAGAAATGGTTGGATTAACCATTTGCCATAAATCAGATTCCTTTATAACAATAGTTACCACACGAGCTTAGAGACTACACCATTTGACGCACTCTATGGTCGAAGTGCCCCTATCCATTGACGAATCGAAATTGGAAAATCCTAACTCACTAGTCTAGTAGGTATTCATGAAATAACCAGAAATTTTCTACAAGTCAAGAATCAATTACAAATTCTATAAGTTGTAAACCATTAAAACTTCAAATTGGTAGCCAGATCATGTTGAAAGTTCTGCCTAGGAAAGGCATGATATTATTCGGAAAAATTTGGAAAGTTAAACCTGATATACATTGGACCACGTAATATTTCGGACCGAGTAGGCCTAGTGGCCATCAGACTTGAGCCTTGTTAGAGAATAGCCGGATTACACAACTATGGTTCACCTATTCAAACCCCAGGAAATGACTTTCAGATTAGTCACTTATGATTCCATTGGAAGGAATCCAACCCAATGACAAACCTAAACCTTGTAAGAGAACAACTAGAAATCATGGACTGTTAGGTCGAACGGTTGAAGCAGAGTCGAATTGCTATCGTGGAAGTTCGCTGAAATTCTCAATTATCACCATCTTTTCACCAATAACATTCTAGAGACTTACACAAACTGAACTTCGGGACGAAGTTCCTGTTAGAATGGAAGACTGTCACAACTCGTAATTTCCGGTCATTTTCCAAACCTCGACAATTTACTATTCATAAATTACTATTCATCAATCACTATTCATCGTTTTTGAGGTCAATGTGACATTCCGAGAAGCGTTCAGAAATTTTACTATTCACTTGACACTATTCATTTCCGGAAGAAAACCACTATTCACGTGCATTACTCATGTCATCGTAAATTTAGTTTACGAGTATTCAAATTCGCGTAACCGTATTGGTTCAGGAGCGAATTCATGCATTATCATTGAGACATTTCATACGGACTAGAAATAGTCCGCATATCATTATTATGGCACTTGCATACTATTCCACTCTTAGGATACATTCAAATTAATACTTTTGATATATTTGACTTTTTACGTATGTTTATTCTTAAATAAACGTTAACAAACGACCAATAATGTGAATAACACGTCCGACACTCCCGACGATGATCCCAATATATTTTTATATTCATGCTAATAATATAAAAATTATAATATTAATTTACCCGGTGTTTTCAAATCAATGACTATATTTCACGGTCGAAGCTTATTACTCAGTCGGTTTGCGATATTTCAACCCGATAATATTTCTAACACTCGATTCTAACCAGGAATAATATTTTACAACTTTTACAACTTCGTCATATTTTATTTCACAACGGTAACATTTATTTTTAGTTAACTCGGTGCCCGGTATCACCTAAAACTAATAATATCTAACATAATCTTACACAATAATACACCAACTCTTTCATTTTTCTTTCTACTCCATGTGTTGCCGCCCCCCCTCCATTCCCATTTCCTACAAGCTTTGAAAATTTCTACCAACTTATAAATGCTTGTCCTTTTTGTCTACAACCAATAATACACAACATATACTAAGTAATCCTTTCTCATTTGCAAGATTCACACAAGAAAGTTTCTTCTCTTTTCTTTCTTCTTTTGGGTTCGGTAAAACAACAAGGACAAGCAAGACACCATTTTTTTTAAAGATCTAGTAATAATCAAGCTTAGTTTGTATACCTTTTTGAGTTTTGAAAGATAAACTCAAGGTTTACTTAGGTTTTCATCCTCCAATCTCTTCATCCTTCAAGTAAGTATGTCAAACTAATTTTCCTAATTTTATCAAGTTCTTATTATGTTCATATGGTTTTCATACAAGATCCTATGCATTTGATTGCTTATACCACTTTATTTTACAAACTTATAACTTTTGAAGCCTAAAAAGTGAATTTAGTTAGATCCTTGTTAGATCCACTTGGTTATGATGTTTAGGAACCCATGACACCCTAATAAGGTGTATGGTAGGATTAGACTAGTTTTGTGGTGATTGAAAGTGGTTTGGTTAAAGTAGAAACTAGATTGAAACCTTGAAAATGGTTTTTGAACAAGTAAAAATACATGCTGTCCTATTTTGGTTCACCCAGAAAACTCCGAATTTACACAGTAACTTTTGATAATATTTTTAGAAAATACTTTCGAAAACGAAGCCGTGGGCGAAAGAACGGATTAAAACGAGTTAATAACGAAGGAGATACGCTAAAAACGAGTTTAACGACGAAAACTATATTTTCCGGAAATGCTTGCTGATGAACAGTACCCACGGGCAAATTTGAGCATAAAAATTGATCTAGCCGTCATAAATTGTCAAAAACATGTTAGTATGTTGTCCCACGATTCCGTGGATATAAAGAACGAGTAAAATGAGCTTAAAACGACCAAGTTATACGCGTTTTAACATCGTCAAAACTATATATATATTTTGTCACTACTAGAAAATAATAACTTACGCACTAAATGGTATATTTTCTAGAAATGTTACTAAGGACTATATTCTTAACAAATGAAATACGTATGACCCAAGAGAATATTTATACGACTTAACGACGTTATTTTAAGGTTTTCGATACGAGGAAATTAACGCTAACATTTTTATACGATATATGTTACGACAAGTTTTTCTAACTCCAATTGGACTTATTTTTCCTAAGTATGGAAACTATTTTACTTTGACAATAACTAGTATTTCCAAGTTACGAGTGGTATAGGCATCATGTGCACGTGCATTCATTTCATTATGTCATGATCTAAGGTAGATCGTTATTACTCATATTAGGTTGCGGTTAGAGATCGAACCTCATTTCAGTGTATCCATTCTTGTCATCGTAGCTATCGCTCCAGGTGAGTCATAGCCCCACTTTTACTTGTTTAATTACTTTATAAACTCTTTGGGGGAGATACATGCTTAAATACTTGTTTTATACTTTTATACGATTTGAATTACTTTTTGGAGGAGAATACGCTGCTTTAATTATTTTTGTACAATGCCAAAGTATTAAATTCCTTACATTGCTTAAGTTTCCTTATTACCACGTCTTGACAAGTCCCCTTTATTATCATGGACCGTTAATTAAGTTCCAAGCGAGAGTGAGTGAATAGATCTATTGAGGGTGACTCCTCCATCTGTGTTTGGGTTGCTCCAACAGTATTACAGATGCATTTCATGTCTTTATTATTAGAGTGTCTGGTAAACACTCATTTGGGGCCATGATGCGTGGGAATCGCACCTTGCTTTACCTCTCGAGGGATCTCGCGAGGCTTACAACCCCCACCAGGCAGTGTACCTGATCGTTGTAGTATAGTATAGTGACAAGTACCGGGGGATTGATCGTTCAGCTTAGGAATAGTGTCGCTAGGATTAGAAAGCCTAATTAATAGTTCTAAAGATGAAAGATGATTATTTTTGTGTTTTTATATTTTATGAAATCAAGTAAAATCTCGGGTTTTGGAAGAGTGGGCGGAATTAGTTGTTATTCAACTAACCCAAAAACTACTTTATAACTGATTAAACTAATGAAAATGAAATTAAGCTAATATTAAACTAAGGTTGTGAGCAGTATTTGGAGAAATTGTGTTTACTTAGACTTCATTACTCCCTAGATATCTTTTACATGTCAATTACTTGTTACACTTGTATGGATGACGGATTGTATTCCTTAATACCATTCGTGGGGTGGCATACATAACTCCCCAACTCTATGAGCTCTTATCTCCTCCTACACCATGACCCAGCACAACTATAGGGATTGTAAACAGTGGCTCATGCATTAAATACAACCAATAAAGACCTAGTACGCCTCGGTTCATGTTTCTTAAGACGTTCAAGCATGTTACCATTTGGAGATCTGCCAGTTTTCTTAAGCCTAACATATAATATCATTCATCCAAGAACAAGAATAGACAAGTAATTAACACATAATCAACATCTAGGTTTCATTAGATCTAAGCAAACACAAAGTAAATCTAGCCTAGCATAGTAGAATTAAGATAAGAACAAAAGATAAACAACCAACACATAGACATATTGATTGAATTAAGAGTATACTTATCTCAATTACAATGCAAGGTCTCAAGGGTTTGGAACCCCTGAAAAACCTGTAAAAGTGGCACCAAAATCGTCTTTAGGGTTTCACCAAAACTTCTCTTTTTTTTAAATGAAAAAAACTAGAAAAATATATATAGGAAAATCGTCCTGACGGCGTCAAGAGTAAATTCTGACGCCGTCAACCAGCCGCCAACAACTTCCTCGGACGCCCTAGATCCACTTGTGACGGCCTTGGTGACGCCGTCACCACCTACGGTAAAATATTCTTGGCCACTTTGACGCCGTCATCTCTCCATCTGACGCCGTCACAACCTACGGTAAAATATTCATCTTGTCTGACACCGTCAAGAGTAATACCTTGACGCCGTCACCTTGTGTTTCCAGCTTGGATTTTCGGTACTTTGTTGTTTTCTTCACTTTATGCTCCAAAAACGTCCAAAATAGCCTCTTTTCCAGAATTCACTCTCCAAACACCTAAAATCACAAAAGGAACGATTTAGGGCAATATTTGATCAAATAAAGTCGGATTCGGGCTTAAATGACCCCCTAAAAACGGATCATTTTTCGCCTCATCATATACCCTTACACTTGAGATTTGCTTGTCCTCAAGCAAATGAGCTTTTATTCTATTCAAAAGACAAGTTAGGGGTCATTTAACACTAATATAAAAGTAATTACAACAAATAATCGTTCCACTAAAGACCAATAGACAAGCACGGAGGTCATACACAAGCACCTCACAAATAGTGTTTAGATACTCACATCTCTCGGGTGTAATAAAGTAATATAACATTATGGAAATGGAAGATATCTCTCACTACCTGTCATAGCAAAATAGATTACCATAGGCTTGGGAAAGGATCAAACCTCCACCACATGGCGTAAGCACCTAGGATAAACTATCAAAGAGGTCTTTTAAAGGGTTATAACGTTAGGTGTAGGGATATGAAATACACGATTTTGTTGGATAAAGGGAATTTTACTGGTGGCGAGTTAACAATCTTAGTAAATTACATATACAAGATGGCGTTGCTAAGCCAAGACTAGACTCGACTTAAGCTAATAAATGAAAAATAACAAAAACATAAAATGAACATAGAATGAAAACGGGATGGTAGTCCGTATGTTTTTTTTTCTTTCTTTTTCCTTTTTCTATTTTTTTTCTTTTTCTTAATTTAATTTTTTTTTTTTTTTTTTTTTTTTTTTTTTTTTTTTTTTTTTTTTTTTGTGCATACACTCTTACCCTACCATCCAAAATAATACATCATAGGGGTTTGAGCAATCCCCTTACACTTGAATCTTTACATACTTTACATTAACTAATCTAATGACTCGAATTAAGAAAATCAAAACACTTGGAGCACTTTTAAGATTAACGTACATATGGGGGTAATATTGTGATGTTCTTCCCCATTACTCCATAAAATAAGTACTTACCCATGATTCCCAATCGTCCCAAAACAATATGTACAAGGATATGACTCGACTTAGCAACCATGTAATCAATTAGAAAGTTAAATTAGGGTTTAACAAATAACAATAATGCACTAAAAATGAGCGCATACACGGAAGGCTAAGGCGATTTGGGTGTACATTTAAGTGGGGTGTAACAAATTCTTCCTTTAAGTAAAATGCTTAAAGTTAGAAACGAAAAGATAGGCTCGGAGGGGTGTACTAGGGGTATCGTGTACTAAAAATGAGTACAACGCAAAGGGTGTGGGAAAAATTAGTTGACTTAACTAGCCAAGTACTATGACTTAAATGGTCAAGTAATTATGATACGGGTTTAACACAAGGGTAATCCTAATGCCTCTTATCATGTAGTAAATCCTACTACACGAATGTAGTCTCACTAGCGGTCTCGGGATGCATCACTAACGCAAGTTCTAGAATCTAAATGCTACCGGTACACTCATAAGCACCAATAATAAATGCTTTTCCTATCAAAACTAAAGGCGAACCTCACATCTTTGGGTGGAAAATTTTTCTGAATATACGGTTATGTGCTAGTCATACAACCTCCTATCCATGAGACGCTTGCTATGGCTAAAGTTTCACTCCTAAATGTTGTAAAAAATTTTAAATTTGGCGCTAAAATTACACTAACAAGTATTTCTCATAGTTTTATTACACATCTACTATCAAACAAAACAAACTCAAGCGAAAGTGCATATGTAAGGTATCATCTTTTTACCCTCCCCTTACACTTAGGATGAACATTGTCCCCAATGTTCAAGTAAAGAATGTAAAAGTTAAGAAGTAAAGAGAATGAAATCAAATACTTCCCTGATTCGCTCGGTATGATTTTAGGTTGGCCAGATTAGATCTTCCTCCAAGAAAATGAGCAATCAAAGCTTCCCTTCCAGAATATAAATCATCTTCTTGTCTTAAATAACCTGTAAATCCTGACAAAAGTAGACAAGGCAACCTCGCGTAAAATCGGCCGCATCCTATATAAGTTACTAAATCCTAGAAAACAAAGTAAGATATAATGCTTGTGGAATGAAGTTTGCAGATTCCCTGGAGATTATAAAACTTAATAATTCACAAAAACCATAAGACTCCGTTAGAAAAACAAAACCGGTAAAATTTCCAGATTTTTAACTCCTGACGCCGTCAAGAGCAATTGCCTGACGCCGTCAGAATGGACCTGCAGAAATCTTTATGTTAAGTTTCCGGAAAATTTCTGGAAAAACCTCGTCCTACTTCCTGGAAAATCCTGCAAAACTTCATTATGACTCGATACAAGCATTTGACTCTAACAAATACGAATATACATGTCCATTAAATATTGTGGAGAATCATGATCGGTTTGTTTCTTAAAAACATATTTGGGGTTTCCCCTTACACTTATCTTTTGCAAAAATACCTTTAGGTTGAAGTTAAGACTAGGCAAAACAACATAATAAAGTATTTCACATTTTAATTGAGAAACATGATCAACCAACAATAAAAATAAAACATATATACGGAAGCAAATAACAATCAAACAATTAAAATCACACAAAACATGGGTTGCCTCCCAAGAAGCGCTTTTCTTTATTTACGAGTCTTGTAGCTAGACTCAAAGTCGTGGGTTACTACGTGATTTCATCATTGGTTCCACTTTCCGATTGTAAATATTCCTTGTAGAAACCAATCACCTTTTTCTCAATCGCCCCCATAGTCAATCGGACGAATTCTTCATTGACCTTATACATTGGTCCAAGGGCCAAGCAATTTTTGTAATAAAGACTTCTTTTCTCCCATACATACTCCATGCCCTTTTTCTTATCCTCCTCACTAATATCCTCAAAAGCACCAATGTTGTCTCGGTCAAGACGAGATACAAAGCGAAATTCTTTCATCCTATTGGGCATCCTATAGGTGATACTATCGGTGTTACTTGCGAATCGGATTGTGCCTTCTACCTCATCATACTCTAACTTAGACTCCTCAACAAACGGTTTGCCAAACACAACATTGGATAATCGACAATCAATAACATTAGCAAGATCCTCCACAATCATAAAGTCGGTGACAAAGGTGAAATCACCAACAAAGACACATAAACCTTTAATTCTCCCGACAAAGTTACAAACTCCGCTGGGGTACTTGGGGTCCCTTCTAGGTTCAAGTCTTATGTTTACTATATCATTATAAACCGCTGAGGACATAATGTTGATTGGAGATTTAAAGTCAATGTAAGCATTACTAATTTGCCTATATCCAATCATACATGGTATCTTAGCATTCTTAGGATCGCCTCTCTTAATCTTAGGTTCAATCATGGTGAAGGGAGATCGCGGGTTATCAATAAGGTTATTATAGTATGCAATCTCCTCCTTAGTGGGGTATAGGTTAAAGTGGTCGTTAAGCCTCGGATCCATTTCCTCCTCTGGTCTCTTAATAACACTCACAAAGTCATCAGGCCCTAGGTCCTTATTTGAATACAAGACGGTTGCTAGGTCGCTAAATGTATGTTCGAGTTCAATCTTGATCAACCTATTAAGCTCTCTAAGCTCCCTAATCTCACTCTCAATTTGTTCACGTAACACAGCCACTTCACTAGGGGAAAGGGGTGGATTCGCGTTTTCCATAATGGTCAACGGAATAGTCAATGAGTTTAATTTACTAACAAAGGCACAAAGAAATAAGATAGACTAAAGAAGACCTAAAAATAAAAATAAAAATCTTACTAGAAAGGAATCTAGCAAGTAGACCTAATAAAAAGAAATCCTAACCTAGACAATAACTATTCCCCGGGCTGCGGCGCCAAAAACTTGATGCGTGGGAATCGCACCTTGCTTTACCTCTCGAGGGATCTCGCGAGGCTTACAACCCCCACCAGGCAGTGTACCTGATCGTTTTAGTATAGTATAGTGACAAGTACCGGGGGATTGATCGTTCAGCTTAGGAATAGTGTCGCTAGGATTAGAAAGCCTAATTAATAGTTCTAAAGATGAAAGATGATTATTTTTGTGTTTTTATATTTTATGAAATCAAGTAAAATCTCGGGTTTTGGAAGAGTGGGCGGAATTAGTTGTTATTCAACTAACCCAAAAACTACTTTATAACTGATTAAACTAATGAAAATGAAATTAAGCTAATATTAAACTAAGGTTGTGAGCAGTATTTGGAGAAATTGTGTTTACTTAGACTTCATTACTCCCTAGATATCTTTTACATGTCAATTACTTGTTACACTTGTATGGATGACGGATTGTATTCCTTAATACCATTCGTGGGGTGGCATACATAACTCCCCAACTCTATGAGCTCTTATCTCCTCCTACACCATGACCCAGCACAACTATAGGGATTGTAAACAATGGCTCATGCATTAAATACAACCAATAAAGACCTAGTACGCCTCGGTTCATGTTTCTTAAGACGTTCAAGCATGTTACCATTTGGAGATCTGCCAGTTTTCTTAAGCCTAACATATAATATCATTCATCCAAGAACAAGAATAGACAAGTAATTAACACATAATCAACATCTAGGTTTCATTAGATCTAAGCAAACACAAAGTAAATCTAGCCTAGCATAGTAGAATTAAGATAAGAACAAAAGATAAACAACCAACACATAGACATATTGATTGAATTAAGAGTATACTTATCTCAATTACAATGCAAGGTCTCAAGGGTTTGGAACCCTTGAAAAACCTGTAAAAGAGGCACCAAAATCGTCTTTAGGGTTTCACCAAAACTTCTCTTTTTTTTAAATGAAAAAAACTAGAAAACTATATATAGGAAAATCGTCCTGACGGCGTCAAGAGTAAATTCTGACGCCGTCAACCAGCCGCCAATAACTTCCTCGGACGCCCTAGATCCACTTGTGACGGCCTTGGTGACGCCGTCACCACCTACGGTAAAATATTCTTGGCCACTTTGACGCCGTCATCTCTCCATCTGACGCCGTCACAACCTACGGTAAAATATTCATCTTGTCTGACGCCGTCAAGAGTAATACCTTGACGCCGTCACCTTGTGTTTCCAGCTTGGATTTTCGGTACTTTGTTGTTTTCTTCACTTTATGCTCCAAAAACGTCCAAAATAGCCTCTTTTCCAGAATTCACTCTCCAAACACCTAAAATCACAAAAGGAACGATTTAGGGCAATATTTGATCAAATAAAGTCGGATTCGGGCTTAAATGACCCCCTAAAAACGGATCATTTTTCGCCTCATCAGGCCAAGTAACGTCTAGCTTCGGTTTCATGAGCTTAAGAGACAATGTAGTTTTATGACTGAAAAACTTATTACTTTATACTTGGGCTATTGTACATATGATTAAAGTTAAATACTGATGGTTTTTATAAATCTTATTACTGATTTCTTATTACTGATTTCTTATTACGGATTTCTTATTACTGATTTCTTATTACGGATTTCTTATTTCTGATATCTTATTTCTGATTTCTTATTACTGATTTTCGATGCCTTTGCATCAACTTTATTTCGGATTGACAATGATTTTACTGGGAAATTCTTCTCTCCAAATGTTTTACCATTATTACTTTTGTTCACGTAGACTTTAATACATTTGGCAGTGGGTTGTGAACACACATGTTACAAGTCTCTTATGGCAGGACTTGCAACTGAGTGGATTTACAATGCCTTTGCTGGGCGATTATTTCTCTTTAGGCATTATTTGTTTAACAACTCTATGAACTCACCAACCTCGTGTTGACACTTTAGCATGTATTTTCAGGTTTTAATCTATGGCACGCTACTGGAGGTTTTGGCAGGGCATGGCATGGTCATAGAAGACTCTGATTATTTATATGGGGACCGTTTTAAACTATTTAAGGGCCTACTTCCGCACAACTTTTAACGATGTAAATTCAACATTTTTGATTTAACGATTTTATTCTAAATGATTAAAGTGAAAACCATTTTTGTACTTGTATTGTGATATCAATTGAGTTACACCCCAGCTACACGTATGCTTCCGCTGGACCCGATTTTGGGGGTGTGACAATAGGTTACTGGCAAATACCTATCTTGGGGGCTATATATTTCACATCATTATTATGAAAATATTGATGTCTGTTGAATCGTTGAGTGTCATGAGCTTAATGCAATAATGAATGTGATTTCTAACTTGTTTATTTGTATCGATATTACAATAAATGATGCGTGGGAATCGCACCTTGCTTTACCTCTCGAGGGATCTCGAGAAGCTTACAACCCCCACCAGGCTGTGTACCTGATCGTTGTAGTATAGTATAGTGACAAGTACCGGGGGATTGATCGTTCAGCTTAGGAATAGTGTCGCTAGGATTAGAAAACCTAATTAATAGTTCTAGAGGTGAAAGATGATTATTTTTGTATTTTTTATATTTTAATGAAAGCAAGTAAAATCTCGGGTTTTGGAAGAGTGGGCGGAATTAGTTGCTATTCAACTAACCCAAAGCTATTATATAATTGAAATAAACTAATGAAAATGAAATTAAACTAATTAAACTAAGGTTGTGAGCAGTGGTTGGAGAAATTGTGTTTACTTAGACTTCATTACTCCCTAGATATCTTTTACATGTCAATTACTTGTTACACTTGTATGGATGACGGATTGTATTCCTTAATACCATTCGTGGGGTGGCATACATAACTCCCCAACTCTATGAGCTCTTATCTCCTCCTACACCATGACCCAGCACAACTATAGGGATTGTAAACAGTAGCTCATGCATTAAATACAACCAATAAAGACCTAGTACGCCTCGGTTCATGTTTCTTAAGACGTTCAAGCATGTTACCATTTGGAGATCTGCTAGTTTTCTTAAGCCTAACATATAATATCATTCATCCAAAACAAGAATAGACAAGTAATCAACACATAATCAACATCTAGGTTTCATTAGATCTAAGCAAACACAAAGGAAATCTAGCCTAGCATAGTAGAATTAAGATAAGAACAAAAGATAAACAACCAACACATAGACATATTGATTGAATTGAAAGTATACTTATCTCAATTACAATGCAAGGTCTCAAGGGTTTGGAACCCTTGAAAAACCTGTAAAAGAGGCACCAAAATCGTCTTTAGTGTTTCACCAAAACTTCTCTCTTTTTTTAATGAAAAAAAACTAGAAAACTATATATAGGAAAAACACTCTGACGGCGTCAAGAGTTACTTCTGACGCCGTCACCTCGCCACCATATACTTCCTCGGACGGCCTTGATCCACTTATGACGGCCTATGTGACGCCGTCACCACCCACGGTATTTTATTCTTGCAACTTTAACGCCGTCATAAAGCCTTCTGACGCCGTCACCAGCTACGGTGTTTAATTCTTCATGTCTGACGCCGTCAAGATGGTGGTCTTGACGCCGTCACCTTGTATCTTCAGCATGGATTTTTGGTACTTTGCCGTTTTCTTCACTTTTATGCTCCAAAAACGTCCAAAATAGCTTCTTTTCCAGAATTCACTCTCCAAACACCTAAAATCACAAAAGGAACGATTTAGGGCAATATTTGATCAAATAAAGTCGGATTCGGGCTTAAATGACCCCCTAAAAACGGATCATTTTTCGCCTCCTCATATACCCTTACACTTGAGATTTGCTTGTCCTCAAGGAAATGAGCTTTTATTCTACTCAAAAGACAAGTTAGGGGTCATTTAACACTAATATAAAAGTAATTACAACAAATAATCGTTCCACTAAAGACCAATAGACAAGCACGGAGGCCATACACAAGCACCTCACAAATAGTGTTTAGATACTCACATCTCTCGGGTGTAATAAAGTAATATAACATTATGGAAATGGAAGATATCTCTCACTACCTGTCATAGCAAAATAGATTACCATAGGCTTGGGAAAGGATCAAACCTCCACCACATGGCGTAAGCACCTAGGATAAACTATCAAAGAGGTCTTTTAAAGGGTTATAACGTTAGGTGTAGGGATATGAATTACACGGTTTTGTTGGATAAAGGAAGTTTTACTGGTGGCGAGTTAACAATCTTGGTTAATTACATGTACAAGATGGCGTTGCTAAGCCAAGATTAGACTCGACTTAAGCTAATAAATGAAAAATAACAAAAACATAAAATGAACATAAAATGAAAACGGGATGGTAATCCGTATGTTTTTTCTTTCTTTTTCCTTTTTTATTTTTTTTTTATTTTTTTTTTACACTCTTACCCTACCATCCAAAATAATACATCATAGGGGTATGAGCAATCCCCTTACACTTGAATCTTTACATACTTTACATTTAAACTAATCTAATGACTCGAATTAAGAAAATCAAAACACTTGGAGCACTTTTAAGATTAACGTACATATGGAGGTAATAATATGATGTTCTTCCCCATTACTCCATAAAATAAGTACTTACCCATGAGTCCCAATCGTCCCAAAACAATATGTACAATGATATGAATCGACTTAGCAACCATGTAATCAATTAGAAAGTTAACCTAGGGTTTAACAAATAACAATAACGCACTAAAAATGAGCGCATACACGGAAGGCTAAGGCGATTTGGTTGTACATTTAAGTGGGGTGTAACAAATTCTTCCTTTAAGTAAAATGCTTAAAGTTAGAAACGAAAAGATAGGCTCGGAGGGGTGTACTAGGGGTATTGTGTACTAAAAATGAGTACAACGCAAAGGGTGTGGGAAAAATTAGTTGACTTAACTAGTCAAGTAATATGACTTAAATGGCCAAGTAATTATAATACGGGTTTAACACAAGGGTAATCCTAATGCCTCTTATCATGTAGTAAATCCTACTACATGAATGTAGTCTCACTAGCGGTCTCGGGATGCATCACTAACGCAAGTTCTAGAATCTAAATGCTACCGGTACACTCATAAGCACTAATAATAAATGCTTTTCCTATCAAAACTAAAGGCGAACCTCACATTTTTGGGTGGAAAATTTTTCTGAATATACGGTTATGTGCTAGTCATACAACCTCCTATCCATGAGACGCTTGCTATGGCTAAAGTTTCACTCCTAAATATTGTAAAAAATTTTAAATTTGGCGCTAAAATTACACTAACAAGTATTTCTCATAGTTTTATTACACATCTACTATCAAACAAAACAAACTCAAGCGAAAGTGCATATGTAAGGTATCATCTTTTTACCCTCCCCTTACACTTAGGATGAACATTGTCCCCAATGTTCAAGTAAAGAATGTAAAAGTGAAAAAGTAAAGAGAATGAAATCAAATACTCCCCTGATTCACTCGGTATGGATTTTAGGTTGGCAAGGTTAAATCTTCCTCCAAGAAAATGAACAATCAAAGCTTCCCTTCCAGAATATAAATCATCTTCTTGTCATAAATAACCTGTAAATCCTGACAAAAGTAGACAAGGCAACCTCGCATAAAATCGGCGGCATCCTATATAAGTTACTAAATCCTGGAAAACAAAGTAAGATATAATGCTTGTGGAATGAAGTTTGCAGATTTCCTGGAGATTATAAAACTAAATAATTCACAAAAACCATAAGACTCAATTAGAAAAACAAAACCGGTAAAATTTCCAGATTTTTGACTCCTGACGCCGTCAAGAGCAATACCTTGACGCCGTCAGAATGAACCTGCAGAAATTCTTATGTTAAGTTTCCGGAAAATTTCTGGAAAAACTTTGTCCTACTTCCTGGAAAATCCTGCAAAACTTCATTATGACTCGATACAAGCATTTGACTCTAACAAATACGAATATACATGTTCATTAAATATTGTGGAGAATCATGATCGGTTTGTTTCTTAAAAACATATTTGGGGTTTCCCCTTACACTTATCTTTTGCAAAAATACCTTTAGGTTGGAGTTAAGACTAGGCCAAACAACATAATTGTGACACCCCCAAAATTTTACAACGCAGCGGAATACCAATTTGGGTGTCACTTCATAGTTCATACACACAAGTTACACAAAAACGACCTCAAAAGAGACGTTTAATAAAATGTCACATTCGATTTGATAAATCAGAGTACAAAGGTCCCAACAATTTTTATTCAAAACTTTAAGTTTCAAGAGTTCAAACATGACTCATCTGCATATTAAAAAAAAATAATAATAATCGAATGTGAAGAAAACAAGTCCTTCAATATTTGATATCCACGCGACTCCGATTGCTCCCAATGCTCAGCTAGCAAATAAAACCTGAGAAAATACATGCTAAAAAGTCAACATAAAGTTGAGTGAATTCATAGAGTTTAATAAGTAAGCAGTTGAATACAAGTATTATTTATCAATAGACATATAACAAATACATGTCGGGTAATCAGATTATAGTATAGAGCTCATGAAACCGAACCTTAACCTAGTTTTAACAGTTGCCCCGGTAGGGTAATATTTGCCATTTACCTCAACCTCTCAATATTATGTGACCGTTAAAAGGTGAGCGCTACTCACTCGGCCAGGCTGGTCAATGCCCAATATGCATATTCATAATACTAGCGTTTCCAACGAAATTAACGGTTCATGATGGGGACTTAATTGGCAAGAAATACTCAATGTCTATAATCTTGTAATCGGGTCAAGCATACCAAAAATTTATACTTGTATTCAGTTTATAAAACTAGCATGTATCCCCCTCGCGAGGTTTATAAAACATTTAAATAAGAGTAAAGGCGAGGCTATGAACTTACCTTGATCAAAGTCGAGGATCAACCAATAAAACTTAACGCGAAATCCAAGTACGCGATCACGACCTAAAATATAGTCGCAAAGTTACGAAGTCGAAAATTACGTTGGACGATGCGTACATCGTCATGACGATATCTTATATATATACTGATTATATACATGTGATGAGAACCTACTTGCGTGACTAAATCCCCAAATACCCCACGTAATTAAGTTACAGACATTTCATTTAAGAACTTCATTTTAGAAACTTTTATTTTTGTAAAGTTACAAATCTCGGACAATCACCATTTTTAGGAAGTTTATTACCAATTCATATTTTCATCACTTAAGTATTTTATACTCAATAATTATCAAGTAAATGACTTAGTCATTTATCACCTTTTTATAAATTACATTTGACACTTAGTAAAAATTACTATTTTTAGTCTTTCCATTTATATCGACCAACAGTCTCGAAATATTTACATTTCTCGAAAATATTAATCACGATAGTTTATTACCTATTTTATCCCATACGACGTGTTAACGTCAATTTAAACACAAGTTTGACCTTTACTTTGACTTTTTATAAAAATACTACATAAAGTATACAATTATGTATATATCGGCACATAGTGTAGTTTATTCTTTTTAACTCGATAAATTATGAAGTTTACATGATAAAAGCGAAACATTATTTTGAACAACTTTTCAGTTTTGGCGAAAAGCCGAAACAGAACAGAAAATAACCTTTTTGCCCTTACAAGAATTTTGCTGAACGTTTGACTTTTTAACAAAATTCCAGAAGTTTGACTTCCAGTTTTGACCCGTTAGAACCCATTTTCACAGTTTTGACTTCAAAGAGATTTCATGTAAAACGTTGATCCGAACAACTTTCGTGTTTTGCCGGAAGGCTGAAACGGCCCCGAAAGTGCTCAAAATCGCCATTTTCGAATCTGGTCTGATTCAAATATTTAGCTAGTTGCTGTTTGGAGATTTATAAATTTTCTAAACTTCATTCGACCATAACTTCTTCGTTATTAGGAGTTACGGGACGTTCAAATTACCAAAACGAACATGAAAATAAGCTCTTTCACAATATCAAATCAAAAATCAGTTTTTACAAAATTTCAGACCTCGATTTGCGTGTCGCAGAATCTGCACGAATTTTACTTGTTTCAATGTGCACCAAAAACCATTTTCAACTCAAAAATACAATCACAATACCTCTAATATCACATATAACCATCTAATTTGTTCAATTGAACATCAACCCAATCTAGTCCTAACCACGCAAGATCCATCACATGCAACAATCGAAATTAAATCAAATTAAGGAAACAAAAATAGCACAAGACGGGATTTACGAGTTGACATACCAAGAGGAGGAGAGGAACGGTGGTGACGGCGGGGTAGGTGTGGCAGCAAGGTGGCCGGTGGTGTGGCGGTGGTTAACTCGAACCAAACGAGCCTAGTCACACCGAGACCATGGGTCTCGGCCAAGCTCCAACGAGCCACAACATAAACCAAACGCGACCCAAAGTACAAACCGAGTATCAAACTCGCGTCACAACCAAAAACCCAAGAGGAAAGATGGTGTAGGTGGTGATAACGTGGTGATTTCGATTCGAAATAGGTGTTAGGGTGGGAGTTAGAGCGCGTGGTTGGTACCAAAAGATAGATCTCGAAAAGATGGTGAAGATGGTGGTGTTGTTTTTAGTGTGAGGGTAGTGGTGGCGACGCTATGGTGGAATAAGGGTGGCGGTGGTGTTATGTTTAAAAGAAGAGAGAGAGAGTTGGTGAAATATTGGTGATGGTTGTGTGTTGCTTATCAAAAATGCAGGCACAAGGACGATTTTTAAGTAATTACACTAAAAAAAATAATAAACTTTTTAAATAATAATAATAATAATAGGTGTTGGGGGATTTAGTAGCCTGGTGTCAATACACGGAGCAAACCCGAAACTTAAATAACCAAATATCTTCTCAAACCAAACCCGTTCCAAAATAATAATATCCGATCCAATAATAAAATGAAATTAAAATTGTTAGGTTATCCTATTTTGTTTTCTTTTTAAGTGTATACATGGTATCACGGGTATGCTTGGTCCGTAAAAATATAAAAGAAACCTAAAAATTTGCATTTATAGAAAAAGTTTTTATAAAATAATGAATAACTTATTTTAATATGTTTATTAAAATAATTTATGATAATTAAATATAAAATTAATTATTATCATGTCAGTACGCGCTGTGGGTAGTTTTTCACTCATTGCGAGATAATTTATCGTTTTCAAATCAAATGAGTTCAAAAGAAAAGTTTAAAAATGAAATATGAGTAATAACGATTATAATTTATTATAAAATAAGTCTGGAAAGAAAAGAAAAAAATAATAATGATAATAATAAAAAAAAATTACAGGTACGTGTCACGACGTACACGGTTAAACTCTATCGGTAAATCTAATTTACTTAAAATAAGATAATTAGTAATTGTAAATAGTAAAATAATGACATGAATTTTTTTTGAAATGTCACAGCACGTACCCCTTAAGAGAGCGATGTCCCGGCGCTCAATTCTTCTTAATCATTTTTTTTTTTTTTTTTTTTTGTCGTTTTAAAGATTTTTGGTATGTAAGCATGTATAAAAACCATGTTGAAACTCGGGTTTAAGGTTGTGATTGTAGAATGTCTATTTTCAAATCTCTAGGAATCATTAGTTGAAACGAGGTTTAAATCGGTCATATCCTTAAGACGTGATTAAAATGTGATGTATAAAATATGAATTTGAAAGATAGGGCATGGTGTCATTAAAAATTTAGTTATGGTTTTTACAAAAGAGGGTTGGTTAGAACCGACTCTTTAACTTAAGAAGGTCATTTTTGGTAATTTAAACACTTGTGAAGTATTTGTAAAATTTTCATAAAGACGCATAAAATTTTATAGAAGTCCATGGAGGTGTTTAATGCATTTTGTGCTCAGAATTTTGACAAAGTAACAAGATAGCAACGAAGATAGAACAAGTGATAGAAATCACCTAATGTGTAAGCAGTGGTATGAGGGAACGATTTGAATGTCGTGAGGGTCCTGAAAGGAAAGGATAGAACAAAAGTGTTGGCAATAAGAAAATAGGAGACAAGGAATTTATCAAGTCGTCAATTTGTGAAAGTGAATAATAGTACATTACTATTAGCTTATCAAGCTCGCGGCGGTTGATACAAAATCGGAAAAAAAAGCAACGTAACAAATTACGAGTCGAGAGGAGTTCATAGCCCAAAGAATGATTCGTACACACGCTATGGTAGATACACATAAGCCCACTCATTCATAACTCGTCACTTACATAAAGAGGCGTCCCGATCCATGTAAGTGAAGATTTATGAATTTATGGTTCGGCGGTTTATAATTTCCTTATTCAAATTAAGAAGCGTCCCAATTCATTTCAATAAGACGATTATAAATCATCCTACTTAAGTAAGTCCATCACAAAAAAAAATACACAGCAAGATCAAGTACTAAAATAAATAAAAGGATGTCAAATTAACGATATGATTCATCAAAATCATAAGAAGAAGTAACGAGAATAATAATATGACATTATTCAATCGCATTCGCAAAGGTAAGTGCCAAAGGATGACACGATTTGAGATGACAAGTTAAGGTCGTACTCCCATCAATTGGAAGATTTCAAAAGAAAGGATAACGAAAACATTATACGTGCTTCAAAGGCATAAGAAGAATGTTCACACTCAGAGTTGAACAATAAAATAACTAGTGGAATTGACAAAGTACACTGAATGTCAATATCATCAAAAGGAAATAAAGTGAAGTAGCGAAAATGTTTCATGAGAAACTTGACTTGGTCCTCAAGTTCCATGATCCTACGGTCGGGAGTGCTTGAATTGTTCGAAGGCAAATATATTGCCTTGACCGTTTTGTTCAAATCACGGGGATCATTCCAACTTTCATTGTCATAGAGAGCACGATCTTCTATGAGTTCCCATGATTGTTCCGCACTAAGATCACGTAGCTTACCACCGGCCGATTGGTCAATGGTTCGCCTCGTGGAGATGTCGATATGGTCATAGAAAATTTGGACTTGGAGCCAAAGATCTATGCCATGATGAGGGACTTTTTGGAGTAAGTCCTTGAAACGAGTCCATGCTTCATAAAGAGATTCATTTTGACGTTGTTGGAACATCAAGATGTCATTCCTAAGCTTAGTAGTTCTCCCCGGTGGGAAAAATTGAGCAAGGAAACGAGTGGTGAGATCATCCCATGTGGTGATGGATCCCGCGGGTAAACGCTCAAGCCATTGACTAGCTTGATCCCGTAGAGAGAATTGGAATAGGCGTAAACGGGTAGTCTCTCTAGTTTCAACACCTAGGTCTATGGAATCTACGATTTTGAGGAAATCCTTAAGGTGTTGGTTTGGATCTTCGGAACGAAGTCCATGGAATGCACATCCGCTTTGCACCAACCGGATGGTGTCGGATCGCAAGGGGGTCACATTGGCTCCGGTGAGCTCAATGGTGTTTCGGTAGCCTTGGTGGCTAGGTCGGGAATACTCTCCTAAGGTTCGGGGCCTAAGGGGTTCTAATGGTGGGTTTTGTTGTGGTGGGATGATGGGTTCAAAGATGTTACCACCTTCCATGATGTCGGATGGTAAAGAGTTACGAACAAAGGCACGAAGAATTAAGATAGACTAAAGAAGACCTAAAAATAAAAAGAAAAAATATTACTAGAAAGGAATCTAGCAAGTAGACCTAATAAAAAGAAATCCTAACCTAGACAATAACTATTCCCCGGGCTGCGGCGCCAAAAACTTGATGCGTGGGAATCGCACCTTGCTTTACCTCTCGAGGGATCTCGAGAAGCTTACAACCCCCACCAGGCAGTGTACCTGATCGTTGTAGTATAGTATAGTGACAAGTACCGGGGGATTGATCGTTCAGCTTAGGAATAGTGTCGCTAGGATTAGAAAACCTAATTAATAGTTCTAGAGGTGAAAGATGATTATTTTTGTATTTTTTATATTTTAATGAAAGCAAGTAAAATCTCGGGTTTTGGAAGAGTGGGCGGAATTAGTTGCTATTCAACTAACCCAAAGCTATTATATAATTGAAATAAACTAATGAAAATGAAATTAAACTAATTAAACTAAGGTTGTGAGCAGTGGTTGGAGAAATTGTGTTTAGTTAGACTTCATTACTCCCTAGATATCTTTTACATGTCAATTACTTGTTACACTTGTATGGATGACGGATTGTATTCCTTAATACCATTCGTGGGGTGGCATACATAACTCCCCAACTCTATGAGCTCTTATCTCCTCCTACACCATGACCCAGCACAACTATAGGGATTGTAAACAGTGGCTCATGCATTAAATACAACCAATAAAGACCTAGTACGCCTCGGTTCATGTTTCTTAAGACGTTCAAGCATGTTACCATTTGGAGATCTGCCAGTTTTCTTAAGCCTAACATATAATATCATTCATCTAAAACAAGAATAGACAAGTAATCAACACATAATCAACATCTAGGTTTCATTAGATCTAAGCAAACACAAAGGAAATCTAGCCTAGCATAGTAGAATTAAGATAAGAACAAAAGATAAACAACCAACACATAGACATATTGATTGAATTGAAAGTATACTTATCTCAATTACAATGCAAGGTCTCAAGGGTTTGGAACCCTTGAAAAACCTGTAAAAGAGGCACCAAAATCGTCTTTAGGGTTTCACCAAAACTTCTCTCTTTTTTTAATGAAAAAAAAACAAGAAAACTATATATAGGAAAAACACTCTGACGGCGTCAAGAGTTACTTCTGACGCCGTCACCTCGCCGCCATATACTTCCTCGGACGGCCTTGATCCACTTATGACGGCCTATGTGACGCCGTCACCACCCACGGTATTTTATTCTTGCCACTTTGACGCCGTCATAAAGCCTTCTGACGCCGTCACCAGCTACGGTGTTTAATTCTTCATGTCTGACGCCGTCAAGATGGTGGTCTTGACGCCGTCACCTTGTATCTTCAGCATGGATTTTTGGTACTTTGCCGTTTTCTTCACTTTTATGCTCCAAAAACGTCCAAAATAGCTTCTTTTCCAGAATTCACTCTCCAAACAACTAAAATCACAAAAGGAACGATTTAGGGCAATATTTGATCAAATAAAGTCGGATTCGGGCTTAAATGACCCCCTAAAAACGGATAATTTTTCGCCTCATCAATAAACATCTATCTCTTGTGTTCAAACTCTTAAATATAAACCTATGAATTTCACTCAACTTTTGTTGACTTTTAGCATGTTTATCTCAGGTAACTAAATGGAATGGATGTCAACGGCACGAAGTGGGCAAATAAAGAAACGTTTATTTCTCTTCAAATAAAACTTGTTGTTAAATAACGAATTCTCTTGGAATTATGAATAATTGGTATTTTAAATAAAACTTAAAACGATCACTTGAATCGTTTTCTATAATTGTGACGAAAGATCCACAATATAATACCCCAAAAGTCTTCCGCTGACATTTTAAGTCTTCCGCTGTATTGATCGATTTTGGGGGTGTTATAGATTGGCATCAGAGCTACGGTTATAGTGAACCAAGTGTTTTTGGAACATTGGACTATAACTACACTTTAAACGGGACAAAATTTTCATAAAATACCATCCTACGCCCTTCATGCCTACGCATCCCAGTAATTGGTAAAAACTATTATTTACCTTTATAGCATTTTTAAATTGGTTATAATTATGCTTACATTTATTAATCAGGAAATTTATTACAGTATCATGTCTTCGAACACCCACCCTATCAGCTTGTCCTCAAACTCAGGAACTGAAGATGTTACTTCAGCCTATGCTACCTCACCTATGCCTATGTCTCCTGCTACCGACAGATACGTGCAAAGCCAGCAATTTCTGCCAGCATCTGACACAGAGGCTTCTCCTCTGGCAACATCTGGTCCGATTCGCCGATCTAGGCAAATTAGATAACTTCAGCCGTATGAAGCAAGTACTGCTGTACCAGCACCAGCTCTTGTCATACCACCTGAATCTGTTGTGCCATCACCACCTGCACCACCAGTACCAACTATCTTCTACAGCCAAACTACTACTGTGCCACTAACACCATCACCTATAGTATCACCTCCACTAGCATCACCACCAGCATCACCACCAGCACCTTACCAAAGTGTCCCTCTAACACCTCACCGAAAGATTTACCCAATCCGCCCAACCGCCTCAGAATCTAGTATTCACCGTAGTCGCCGAAGGACCCACAAGTGGGCAGATGCTCGTAAATGGTCTTTCTTGTTGTCCATTATGCGATATTGGAGATCTCAAGAAGGAACACCAACAACAAGGGAACTTGGGGAAAGTTCTTACTCTACCTCCCGAATACTGCCAGTCACTGGGGAACCCATACACCATACCATACCATTGTTAGCTGCAAGAATGGTTCGCCACGAAGACCGACTTGATTCCATCGCTAGTATACTCAACAAGATTCCACCGGAACTTCTAGAATCCTTTGAAGATGACATGAACAGTCTCATAATTGGTCATCTTGCAGTAGAGGATAAGGTCGAAAAGTTGGATTCTTTATTTTGGGAATCAATGGAATTCATAGGAGCTCTATGTGGGGCTAACACTTCAACCGAAATAGCATTGGGGACTTTAGACCGAGAAATTGAAAGGATCAATACTGAAAACCTATGCCTTAGGCAAGCCCTGCTAGAAGCTCGAGAAAGGGAAAGAGCTCGAGATCAAACCATGGAAACCATGTCCACTGCCATTCAAGAACTCCAAAACCGCCTAGACAAGGCCTTAGGGAAACCATGAGACCACCACCTTGTTAAGAAAAATCAATGTCCTACAAATAAGAATATCTTGTCGTGTTTTGTAAACATTTGCACAAGTACAAATAAGTGTTGTAACACCGTGACATTGATTTATGGAAGTTTATTTTATCTTTATTTACGTTGCATTATATCGTAATATATTGGTTCATACAGGTCAAACTTATTTGTTATGTGTGTCATCCCAACATACGAAAAATTACGATGATCATTGTAATTACGACCTATATTTAACTATTCGATATGTATTTTCAACGTGATGAGATTATTATAAATGTTCTAATAATATACCTTCTTTTATAGCAATATGGCTAGAACTAGAAGATCAACCACGAACGCCGCACCAGCAAACCCCGAAGTTATGACCCCGGCTGCAATCCAGCAAGCAATCGCTGATGGCGTTAATGCCGTTTTAGCTGAACAAAACCGTAATAGAGACGGAAATGCACCGGCACCCCGCTACTGCACATACAAAGACTTCATAGCGTGTCAACCTACGTATTTCAAAGGAACTGAAGGAGTGTCGGAATTAGCTCAATGGTTTGAAAGAAGTGAAACTGTTTTCCAAAGAAGTGGATGCTCGGAAAACAACAAGGTAAGCTTCGCAACAGGAACACTAATGCAAGACGCTCTATCCTGGTGGAACTCTACCGTTCAAACACTAGGAGCAGAAGCAGCACATCAGCTTACTTGGATTGAATTCAAGGCTAAAATACTAAAGAAATATTGTCCCCATTCCGAACTGTGAAAACTCGAAGATGAGTTCCATGCCTTAATAGTGAAAGGAGTTGATTTGAGAAGTTACAACCGGAGATTCCAAGAACTTAGGATACTATGCCCTACCATGGTACCCGATCATGAGAAGACATTAGAGAAATATGTCGAAGGACTCCCTAGGAGTATTGAAGGAAATGTCACCTCAGCAAATCCACCAACCTTGGAAGCAGCAATGGAACTTGCTCAGAAACTTCTAGATCGAGAAGTGAAATGCAATGAACTTAAAAGGAAATTGGACGATAAAAGAACCACTCACCATCACAACAACAACCAGCAAAACTACAACAATCATCACCGCAACAACAACCAACGCAACAATAATCGGAACCACCAACCATATCACAACACTCGAAGCACTCAGCAGCAGAATCAAAGACAAGAAAAACCCCGAGTCTACACCACTACGGAAGGTGTAGGGTACAACGGACAGAAACCCCTGTGCCAGTGATGCAAACTTCATCATGAGGGTCGTTGTACCGTCCGATGTGACAAATGTCATAAAATCGGGCATCAAACCAGAAACTGTAAGATTCCTGCTACGGGAAGCAACACATTAGCTGTACCACCCACTTGTTTCGGATGCGGAGAAGTAGGACACATCCGGAGAAACTGCCCAAAAGGAAACGAACCAGCCAACGCCCAAGCTAGAGTGTACCTACTCGGAGATGGAAACGGACCCGATGTAGTCACCGGTACGTTTCTACTAAACCATCATAATGCTAGAGTATTGTTTGATTCGGGCGCCGATAAGAGTTTTATATCAGATACGTTTGCCCCTTTACTAAATGTTACCCCCTCTAAGCTAAACACCACCTACGAAGTCGAGATGGTTGACGGGAATTTAATAGATACCAATACTATCATGAAAGATTGCACCCTAACCTTGTCCGAAAAACCTTTTGCCATTGATCTTATGCCAGTTCAACTTGGTAGTTTCGACGCTATCGTCGGCATGGATTGGCTATCCCACCATCGTGCTAGGATTCACTGTGACGAAAAGGCCGTCCATATACCACTCAAGGATGAAACACTCATTGTCCAGGGCGACAAAAGCAAACCTCGATATGGAATTATCTCATGTATGCGAGTAATAAAATACATGAAAGAAGGATGCCAACTATTCATGGCTCAAGTTACGGAAAGTAGGTCATCCGAAAAGCAGTTTGATGACGTACCTATCGTTAGGGATTTTCCTGAAGTATTCCCTGAGGAATTACCTGGTATTCCACCAGTACATCAAGTAGAATTTCAGATTGAACTAGTGCCTGGAGCGGCACCAGTAGCTAAAGCACCATATAGGCTAGCGCCATCTGAAATGGAAGAATTGTCAGAACAACTAAAGGAATTACCGGATAAAGGATTTATTCGACCAAGCTCATCACCTTGGGGAGCTCCAATTTTATTTGTTAAGAAGAAGGATGGATCCTTTCGAATGTGCATCGATTACCGGGAGTTGAATAAACTTACGGTAAAGAATCGATACCCATTACCTCGAATTGATGATCTGTTTGACCAATTGCAAGGATCAAGTGTGTACTCAAAAATTGATCTGAGATCAGGATATCATCAGCTAAGAGTTCGAGAAGAAGATATTCCGAAAACTGCATTCAGAACGCGCTATGGTCACTACGAATTTCAAGTAATGCCGTTCGGTCTGACCAATGCACCAGCAGTTTTCATGGATTTAATGAATCGAGTATGCAAACCTTACTTGGATAAGTTTGTAATAGTATTCATCGACGATATTTTGATCTACTCTCACAACGAAAAAGAACACGCGGGACATTTACAAATCATTCTAAAATTGCTCAAGAAGGAAGAATTGTACGCTAAGTTCTCTAAATGCGACTTTTGGATCCACACCGTACAAGTTTTAGGACACATCATCGATAGTCAAGGCATTCACGTAGACCCTGCAAAGATTGAGGCTGTTAAAGGTTGGTCATCTCCTACAAATCCCACGGAGATTCATCAATTTTTAGGTCTCGCAGGTTACTACCGAAGATTTATAGAAGGATTCTCCAAGATTGCAAAACCTTTGACTAAACTGACCCAAAAGAATGAGAAGTACATCTGGGAAGAAAAGGAAGAAGCAGCCTTCCAGTTGTTAAAACAAAAGCTTTGTGAAGCTCCAATATTAGCACTCCCAGAAGGAAACGAGGACTTTATAGTATATTGCAACGCATCTTATCATGGACTAGGAGCGGTTTTGATGCAAAGAAGCAAAGTGATAGCCTATGCATCTCGGCAACTGAAGATACATGAGGAAAGCTACACGACTCATGACTTGGAGTTAGGAGCTGTAGTGTTTGCGCTCAAGTTGTAGAGACACTACTTATATGGCACCAAATGTACCGTATACACCGACCACAAGAGTCTTTAACACATTTTGGATCAGAAGGATTTGAATATGAGGCAACGTCGCTGGCTAGAGTTGCTCAGCGATTATGATTGTGAGATCCGTTACCACCCAGGAAAGGCTAATGTAGTAGCAGATGCGTTAAGCCGAAAAGAACGATTGAAACCCCTTCGAGTTAGATCACTAGGGATGACTATCCACTCACCCCTTCCATCCCAAATCCTTACCGCGCGGAACGAAGCACTTAAAGAAGAAAACCGACCCAAAGAAAAGATTTACGGTATGCCCGAGAATAAGAATGGTTTCGTGAAGAAATCCGATGGAACACTATGTTTCAAGGACAGAAGTTGGATCCCTATGATCGGAGGTATTCGTGAGCTCATCATGTATGAGTCCCACAAGTCAAAATACTCCATTCATCCAGGTTCCGACAAGATGTATAAGGATTTAAAGAGACTATATTGGTGGCCAAACATGAAGGCTGACATCGTAGAATATGTCAGTAAATGTTTAACATGTTCAAGGGTAAAGGCAGAACATCAGAAACCTTCAGGCTTACTTGTATAACCAGAACTTCCTATGTGGAAATGGGAACGAATCACTATGGACTTCATCACCAAAATCCCAAGAACCTCATCCGGACACGACACAATATGGGTTATTGTGGATCGTCTAACAAAATCCGCTCATTTTATACCCATCAAAGAAACCGATGAGATGAATACACTAGCTCAGATATATGTGAAGGAAATTGTCACTCGATATGGAGTACCAATTTCGATTATCTCGGATCGAGATAGTCGTTTCACCTCTCACTTTTGGAAATCATTACAGAAAGTCTTAGGAACTAAACTAGATATGAGCACCACATACCACCCTCAAACTGATGGTCAAAGTGAAAGAACTATCCAAACCTTGGAAGATATGCTCCGAGCATGCGTTATTGATTTTGGAAAAGGTTGGGATAAGCACTTACCATTAGCAGAGTTTTCATACAACAATAGTTACCACGCTAGTATAAAAGCAGCACCATTCGAAGCACTGTATGGTAGAAAGCGCAGATCGCCCGTCTGTTGGGCAGAAGTCGGAGAAAGACAACTTATAGGACCAGACCTTGTTAGGGAAACAACCGAGAAAATCATTAAGATTAAACAACGCTTACAAGCAGCCCGAGACCGACAGAAAAGCTACGCAGACCTAAAAAGGAAACCCATGGAATTTCAAATAGGAGACAGAGTCTTATTGAAAGTATCTCCCAGGAAGGGAATGGTACGATTTGGAAAGCATGGAAAGTTGAACCCCAGATACATCGGTCCGTTCAAAATCCTGGAAAGGATAGGACCCGTGGCTTATAGACTAGAACTACCCGAAGAACTTAGTCGGATTCACGACACCTTTCATGTGTCAAACCTTAAGAAGTGTTTATCCGACGAATCTCTAGTGATTCCATTGAAAGAGATTCGCCTAGATGATAACCTTATCTTTACCGAGGAACCCATTGAAATCATGGATAGAGAAGTCAAACAACTAAAACAAAACCGTATCCCTATTGTCAAAGTTCGTTGGGACTCCAAGCGAGGACCGGAATATACCTGGGAGCGCGAGGATCAGATTCGCTCCAAGTACCCACATCTCTTCACCTAAGACACCCTCGACAACTATCTTAGACTACAATTCCGGGACCGAATTCCCTGTAAGAGGTAGGTAATGTAACCTCTCGTAAATTTCCCATACGATTAGTAAATGCAAACAAATAAATAAAACAATGTTACAAGGAATTAACACCATTTTACGGGTAACACAATTTTTTTTTTGATATGGCTTGATATTGAACCACTACGATAACTGTGATTGACCGTTTACCTAGGAACGATGCTTACACACAACCTAGGTTGCCTATAATTATTGCGAACGATAAATAATTATATAACGCGTTTATATTTAATAATACGTTTCGTCTAAATAACATATACTATTTATATATTCCCCGAACCTACGAAACTTCCCGAGAATGCTCACTAATATTTTTGAACTTCGACATGATAATCGAGACACACTAGGTGGGCCCCCAACACCCAATGGGCCACGGTTACACAATACACAACCAAACGGACTCCTTTTCATTTTTCTTTTGCTTGGGCCGACACACAAATCCTGAGCCCAAGTTACAAGCCCAAAACGCACCCTTTAATATTTTGTTTTCTTTTTCTTTCTTTCTGTCGTGACCACGCCCAAAACCACCCTTCTATCGTACGATTTTTACACATAACGAACCAATGTTATTGCACATTATGAATTGCCTAGTACCAAGGATACACACGAGACCAAAACTTCACTCACTCACCTTCGTTCACTATATTAAAAATGTACAACACAAAGCATGAAACCATCCATGGAGATAAGGCCAAAATGTGGCACAAGGCTTCTTCCATGCCTCCCCTCTTCCCCTATGACAAGTAAGCGAACACTATGCACAATGATCATTGTCAGGAATGAATAGAAGATCTATGACACAATCCTAGCTTTGTAAGTAACCGATTGGACAAGAAAGGTGGTGCAAAACGTTCGTATCTATCCTACATTCAAAATCACGTGAACCTACCTTGCATATACCTTTCAAAACTCACTATATAACGTCTACATGCAAGCACAAACTAATACTACACTTATACGTACCATACTACTAAAAATACTAACGAGAGAGAGTGATGGAGGGACGAACGAATTGCTAGGAGAACGACATCTCAAAACGAACCTAGGAAGCAAGGATTGGAGCTATTTGAACCTTGGAGGAACCTGAAGTGAACCACGAGGTGTTGAACCATATACACGAACCATTCTCATCGTTTAACTCCACCTTTGAGGTGAGGTGAGACCTACAAATCTTTATTTCTTATATAGATATATACACGTATCACTTATTTTGCACGAACACTTCGTCTAAATAAAATGAGGAACTAAAACATAACATGCTCATATTATATAACGAACTACATATTTACCAAGTTACAAACGAGCCTACATAAGTATTTCGAGCTTATACTTATATGTATATACTAAATATCATACGATTCTAAGTCATATGGACATGCAAGTATACTATAAAGAGACTTAGAAAATTTCAACACTATTATACTAACGAAAGAACTTATCGCACCCCATTTACTTTGATCGTATATTATGAAATATAGACACACGACCCACCTATATTTTTACACGATCTAATTGTTTACTTGAAATACTAACGGGAATGATAAATAAGTCGACCTAATAACTCAGTTTGATCACTTAACGAGACCTAAAGTAAATCGCTATGGAAACCAGTTTTTAGAAACTTAAAAACCTTAAGTGGGCCGAAAAGCCCAAAAAGCTCATTTTAGCTTATTACAATAAGCTGCGTATATAAGCTGTTTTGAAATGTTTTTATAACTTAAAATGATGGATTTCTATACACCTAGTGTTCCCCCAAACCTCTTGGATCATAAAACCTTAACGGGCCTTGATCGTTAGGCCCAATTAATGAAATAAGCACTTTTTAAACTAATAAGCTGTTGGTATAAGCTGTTTGAAACCTTTTGAGCTTATTGAAAACTAATAAAAATGCTATGTTTTGAAATTGGTAAAGTTTGGACCATTTTTGCAAATGTACGAGAGTTAAGGACTAAAATTGCCAAATTTGTAAACTTGGGTGAAAAGTATAAAAACTATTTTTTTTAAGGGTATAAACCGTAAATATTGAAACTTAAGGATTATGAATGTAAATATTTGATATTTGGACTAAAAATGTAAATATATATAATCTTTGGACTAACGACGTAAATGTTTTCCGTTAAGAGTAAAAAGTGTAAAATTGAGAAACATAAAGGATTGAATGGTAATATTGATTTTAATAAAAACTTTATATATATTTATACTTATATATATATATATATATATATATATATATATATATATATATATATATATATATATATATATATATATATATATATATATATATTTGAATATATATTAAAACGATAAATAATAAAACGTAACTTATTTTATATATATATATATATATATATATATATATATATATATATATATATATATATATATATTACGAATAAAACTTATATAACGATAAACAAATTTAGACGAATAAAACAATACGTAACCATTATTTATTTTTATACGACGTAACACATCACGTATGCGCTTTATCGATTTCTTATGATTAATAATAAACGTTCGCAATAAAACGAGACTTAAGAACTGAAACGTGCCATATCTTTTAGGTTGTGTGTGAAGCCGTTGCCTTGCATCGTTGAGATTACAATTATTCTACTATCCTACTAAGGTGAGTTCATAGCCCACACTTAACTGATTTCTGTGGGGGGGATACATGCTCAAAAACCGAACACAAGTCTTTTCCTGATCTATTATTGCTTAAGTAGCTATTGCCAAAAGTCCCTCGATCATGAACCTTAATCACTTGAAAAGTGAACGTAAATAATTGTGAATAGATCTATTAGGGATTGACAATCCCCATTTGGTTGCTAGAGGAAAGTCACCAAATGCACGTTATTTGAATATAATAGGTTACTGGCAAATACCTATCTTGGGGGCTATATATTTCACATCATTATTATGAAAATATTGATGTCTGTTGAATCATTGAGTGTCATGAGCTTAATGCAATAATGAATGTGATTTCTAACTTGTTTATTTGTATCGATATTACAATAAACATCTATCTCTTGTGTTCAAACTCTTAAATATAAACCTATGAATTTCACTCAACTTTTATTGACTTTTAGCATGTTTATCTCAGGTAACTAAATGGAATGGATGGCAACGGCACGAAGTGGGCAAATAAAGAAACGTTTATTTCTCTTCAAATAAAACTTGTTGTTAAATAACGAATTCTCTTGGAATTATGAATAATTGGTATTTTAAATAAAACTTAAAACGATCACTTGAATCATTTTCTCTAATTGTGACGAAAGATCCACAATATAATACCCCAAAAGTCTTCCGCTGACATTTTAAGTCTTCCGCTGTATTGATCGATTTTGGGGGTGTTATATGATGGAAAGGAGATACCAATTAAGTGCTGAAGCCAACACAGTAAGGAAGATGGAAATCAAAGCACATAGTATTCTCTTAATGGGAATACCTAATGAATTCCAAATGGACTTTGATGACTGTGAATCTGGAAAAGAATTGATGGATGTTGTTGAATTCAGGTTTGGAGGGAATGATGCTACTAAGAAATCCAGGAAAAACATGCTGAAGCATCAGTTTGAGAATTTTACTTCTGAAAGTGGAGAGAAGATAATTGGCACATACAACAGGCTAAACCAACTTGTTAGTCATCTAAAGCTTGTTAGCTATGTGGTTCCACAAGAAGATGTAAACCTAAAGTTTCTTAGAAGTCTTGCACCTGAATGGAGTATGCACACAGTTGTGTGGAGGAATAAGCCTGATTTTGAAACTATGAAGTTGGAGAGTCTCTACAACAATTTAAGAGTGTATGAATCAGAACTATCTACCTCTTCTACTTCATCTTCTGGTACTCAAAATCTTGCCTTTGTATCCTCTAAAGAAAAGGATCTCAAGAATCTCACTCTGCTGCTCATTCTACTGCTTATGGAGTATCTGCTGCTGATGGATCTGCTGCTAGTTCAAATGATATGATCTCTACCAGTGATATTGCTTTGTGTGCATTCTTGGCTGAGCTCACATCTACTATAAGGTCACATGTCATTAATCAAGACTTGGATTATATTGATCCTGATGATCTTGAAGAAATTGATCTTAAATGGCAAATGGCTATGTTGACCTTGAGGGCAAGAAAGTTTTTGAAGAAGACTGGAAAAGAAGTCAAGTATAAAGCTAAGGACAGTCCAGGCTTTGACAAATCAAAGATAGAGTGTTACATTTGCAACAGGAAGGGACATTTTGCCAGAGAGTGTAGAGCTCCAAAGAAGAATGCTGATGCTACAAAGAAGGTTACTGAAGAATCAAAGACTGCACTGGTGTCTTGTGATGGACTGGGAGATTATGATTAGAGTGATATGGCTGAAGAAGAACCAAATTTTTCTTTGGTAGCTGTTGCTCAACCCAAGGTGCAGAACTTTGCACTTATGGCCTATGGTTCATCATCAGGCTCTGACTCTGAGGTATCAAATGATTCAGACTTATCTATGCGTTCTTTTAAATCTTGTGCTGACACTATAGAAGAACTTAAGTCTAGGAATGAGAGTTTAAATAGAAAAATTGAACACCTAAAACTTGATAACTTAGATTACAAAGTAGGTATTCAAAATGTTGAAAGGAGGTTAGAATACCTCAAAGAGTGTGAGAAGGAATATGTAGATCAACTTAATCTCAGAGATATATAAATTTTTAAGAAAAGCAGTGAAGTAGAAGTTCTTAAAAATATGTTAGAAGAAGCTGAAAAAGAAAAAGAGGAAGCTCTTGCTGAAAAAGATAAACATGTAGTAAGAGTACAAAAACAACAATATGCTTCTGATTTGGTTCATAAATCTATAGAGAATAACTTGATGAGAAAAGGTAGTGGAATTGGGTATAATGAAGTGGCTCCTCCAGCCAAAAGTGCTTTTGCTCCACCAGGAAAAGAACTATCCTTCATTAGTGAGCTAAATATTGAAAAACCTGTAGGTGAATGTAGCACAAGTGTTAATGAAACACCTAAGGTTGAGGCTAGAAATTTTCCTGAAGCTCCTATTATAGAAGATTGGTATTCTGATAGTAATAGTGATGAGGAATAGGTTAAACAAGAACAAAGTGTGAAAAAGGAAAAAAATCCTACAAAGTTTAAACCTAAAATTGAACAGGTTAAGTTTGTCAAACCTGTGTTAGGAAATAACTTCTCTAGGAAAATGGTAGAGTACAATGAGGTACCTAGAGAACAGATGGAAAGATTCAATAATAAGCCTAGGCATAACCAGAGAAACTTCAACAACCTAGTTTCACACAGATTAGGTAATCAGTTTTACTTACAAAAGAAGGCTTGTTATAAGTGTGGTAGCTTTGACCACTTGATTGTTAGATGTCCTGAACACCAAAAGCCTGTTTGGAATCAATACACTAGGGTGAATCACAAATATGTAACTAAACATACTCACCCACATCCTAATAGAAATATGGTTCCAAGAGCTGTTTTATTGAGATCTGGTACAACTAGATTTATTTATGCTGCTAAATCAAATGGTGTTTTCAAAACCACAACTAGTTCTTCTACTGGCTCTACTACTAGTAAGCATTCTGCTGCCAGTATGCACTCTGCTGCTAGTAAGCTACCTGCTGCTAGTACAAAACTTTCTACTTCTGGGCCAAAAGTATTAACAAATACAGTTGTTGGTAATCACTTTTATGCTGTTAAGGCCTCAGCTTGCTGGACTTGGAAACAAAAAACTAATGATTCAAATTCTGTTTCCAAGAATAGCAGTGCATCAAGTGATTTAAAGAAATTTGATTATGTTGATGCACAGGGCAGATCCAAGTCAGTAATGGCTTGGGTCGTCAAGAGGAACTAATGTCTCTAATTTTCATGTGCAGGTCAATCTACTGGATGAGCTTAAGGATATGGTTATTGTTGACAGTGGATGTTATGGACACATGACAGGAGATGAGTCTCAACTTGAAGACTTTGAGGCTTTTGATGGTGGTTATGTTGCTTTTGGGAATGATCCAAAAGGTGGAAAGATTGTTGGAAGAGGAACTCTAAAAACTGGAAATTTGGACTTTGAGAAGGTGTTTCTTGTGAAAGGACTTAAGTTTAACCTCTTTAGTGTCTCACAAATGTGTCACAAAAAGAACTTTGTTCTTTTTACAGACACTGAGTGTATGATCCTTTCTCCTGACTATCAATTTCCAGATGACAAATCTATGCTTTTGAAGGTCCCTAGAAATGAGAATATATACAGTGACCATATTAAGAACATTGTTCCTAAGAGGGCTTTGACTTGTCTAATTGCAAAGGCCACTGTTGATGAGTCCAAATTATGGCATAGGAGATTGGGACATCTGAACTACAAGACCATGAACAAATTGGTAAAAGGAAATCTGGTTTGAGGAATGCCTACAAAGACTTTTGAGAATTGTGAAACTTGTGTTGCCTGTCAAAAGGGTAAACAACACAGAGTTTCATTCAAATCCAAAACTGTGAACACAAATATTGAACCATTACATCTACTGCACATGGACTTATTTGGGCATGTATTTGTCAAAAGCTTGAACAAGAAGTCATATTGTCTTGTTGTCACTAATGAATTTAGCAGGTTTACTTGGGTATTCTTTCTAGCCACTAAAGATGAAACTCCAGAAATACTCAAGGCATTGATTACAAGAGTTGAAAACCTGTACAATCACAAGGTGAAGATAATCAGATGTGACAATGGTACTGAGTTCAAGAACAGTGTGATGAATCAATTCTGTGTGGGGAAAGGAATTCTTAGACAGTATAGTGTAGCAAGAACTCCACAACAAAATGGTGTTGCAGAAAGAAGAAACAGGACACTTATTGAGGCTGCAAGAACAATGTTATCTGATTCAAAACTACCTATTCCTTTTTGGGCTGAAGCTGTGAACACTGCATGCTTTGTGCAGAACATAAGTAAGGTAGTCAAGCCTCATAATAAGACTTCATATGAGTTATTTCATGGAAAGAAGCCACTGATTGATTTTCTTAAACCATTTGGATGTCCTGTTACAATTTTGAACACTAAGGATCAGCTGGGCAAATTTGATGAAAAAGCTGATGAAGGAAATTTGGTTGGTTACTCTGTAATTAGTAAAGCTTTCAGAGTATATAACAAGAGAACCAAACATGTAGAGGAGAATTTGCATATCAAATTTTCTGAGAACACATCTAATCCTGAGGGAAAAGGACCAGAATGGCTGTTTAATCTTGACATGCTTACCAAAACAATGAACTATGTACCAGTTATTTCTAGTGTTGACAAACCATAAGAAGAATTTGTTTTGGTTGAGAAACTAAAGGTTGGCCCTACTCTACTACCCTTTCAGACTGTTCTAGGTCCTAAAGAAGATGTTGTTACTTAAGAAAAACCTAAGGAAACTGAAAAGGCATTGAAATACCTATTGAAGCAGAAAAAGAAACTAATGGGGTTCCCAAAGTAGTTGTTGATGTCTCTCCTACACAAACAGAAGACTCTACTGCTGACTCGGAGGACTCTACTACTAGGCCAAAAGATACAACTACTGCTCTACCAAATTCTGCTGCCAAGCCTACTAACTCTACTGCTATTTCAATGTTTCCCAATTTAGACACTCAGGGTAGACCTATTGATGATTCTATCTATCCTGATGATCCATATATGCCTGCTCTTGAGAATATTTATTATGACATAGATGATGATGCACTTGATGGTCAGTTATTTGGAGCTGCTGCAGATTTTACAAATTTGGAACTCAATATTCCTGTTAGTCCCACAATTACCACAAGAGTACACAAGGATCATCCCAAAGATCAAATTTTAAGTGATCCACAATCATCTATTCAAACTAGGAAGATGACTAAAGCACTGAAAGATCTTCAACATCAAAGTTTCTTTGCCAGATCTCTGCATCAAAGAAATAGTCATAAAGATCTTCAAAATTGCCTGTTTGCATGTTTTCTTTCTCAAATTGAACCCCAAAAACACTTACAAAGCCTTACAAGAAGCAAGTTGGGTGGAAGCAATGCAAGATGAGCTTCTACAATTTAAGCTGCAAGAAGTTTGGACCTTGGTTGAACTACCAAATGGAAAAAGAGTGATTGGCACAAAATGGGTTTTCAGATGCAAAAGAGATGAGAGAGGAATTGTCTTAAGGAATAAGGCAACATTTGTAGCACATGGATACACACAACAAGAAGGCCTTGATTATGATGAGGTATTTGCTCCAGTGGCAAGAATAGAAGCAATTAGAATATTCTTGGCATATGCTTCATACAAAGATTTTGTAGTGTATCAAATGGATGTGAAAATTGCTTTTCTGTATGGGACCATTACAGAAGAAGTTTATGTGTCTCAACCACCAGGCTTTGAAGACCCTGATCATCCTGACAAAGTTTACAAGGAAAATAGAGCAATGTATGGCCTACATCAAGTTCCCAGAGCTTGGTATGACACTTTGTCAACAAACTTGCTAGAATATAGGTTTAGCAGAGGAAAGATTGATAAAACTCTGTTTCTCAAAAGACAAAAGGATGATATTTTGCTGGTTCAAATCTATGTTGATGACATCATCTTTGGGTCTACAAACAAAGCTATGTGTGTTAGTTTTGAGAAGCTTATGAAGGACAAGTTTGCTATGAGTTCAATGGGAGAACTCACCTTCTTCTTAGGTCTGCAAGTTACACAGAAATAAAATGGTATATTTATCAGTTAGGATAAGTATGTCAATGATATTTTGAAGAAATTTGGTTTTGAAGATGTTAAACCTGCCAAGACTACCATGGAAACCAATAAACCATTGCTGAAGGATGAATATGGAACGGAAGTGGATATACACTTGTACAGATCTATGATTGGCTCATTGATGTATCTTACAGTATCAAGGCCTGATATCATGTTTGCTGTGAGTGCCTGTGCAAGATTTCAAGTGTGTCCCAAGGAATCACATCTCAATGCAGTGAAGAGAATTTTTAGATATCTGAGGCATCAACCAAAATTGGGCCTTTGGTATCCTAAGGATTCACCATTTGATTTGATCTCTTATTCAGATAGTGACTATGCTGGAGATTCTTTGGATAGAAAGTCTACTACAGGGGGTTGTCAATTTCTAGGAAGCAGATTGGTGTCATGGCAATGCAAGAAGCAAACTATGGTGGCTAATTCTACAACTGAAGCTGAGTATGTAGCTGCTTCTAGTTGTTGTGGACAAGTTATATGGATGCAGAATCAATTGTTGGATTATTGGTACAATTTCATGAATACCAAAATTCATATTGATAACAACAGCACACTTTACATAATTAAAAATCCTGTTTTTCATTCTAAAACAAAACATATTGAGATAAGACATCATTTTATCAGGGATTTCTAAGAAAAGAAGTTGATCCAAATTGTTAAAGTTCATACTGATAACAATGTTGCTGATCTTCTCACTAAACATTTTGATGTGGGGAGGTTTCAATTTTTAATTGCAAATATTGGTATGATAAATCTTTGAAAAACTTATCTCTTTGCTTTTGTACAAGTGTGTAAAGGAATTGTGCTGCTTATTATTCAGCTGCTTATCTTAAAGCATATATTTATGATGAAATGTACTATGCTGCTATTTCTAACTCTACTGCTAGTACATATGTTTGTTTGCTTTGTGGTGTTTGGTCTAATATTGTGCAGGAATAAGTCTAAATGATGATTTGCAATAACAATATTATGACAACAAAAGAAGAACATCTGTCATTCATCATTCATCAAGTTCAGAAGTTCATACATCAAAAGAGAAATTACAAAGACTACTTCTGAAACCACAAAAGAGTGCAACAATCTAAGATGAAATTAAAAACTACAAGCACTACTTCCTAGGGCATGGAAGTCCAAGAACAATTTTTCTTTCTTTAGGGAGAGGAGAGTTAGTCTTCCTTGTCTTCTTTGTCTTGGTTAAATTCTTTGGTCGTGGCCTTGATGACTGAGGCCTCTCAGGAGTAGAAGGTGGTTCATTTGGAGGCTCATCCTCTTCTGATGATGTGTAGATGAAAGGGGAAACAAGCTCCCTTGGGGATGGTTGTCTGACAGGGATCCACGCTGGGTCTTCTGATGATTCTGACGACGATGGCAATTTTGGGGACATCACACCTTTACCCCTCGATGTGCTTGGGGTTTGATTTAAATGCAGAAGATCTTTGAACACAGGGAGATCATGCTTTCTCTTTGGTTCTACAACCATCATGAGGAGGACGGAAGGGCGGCACATATGTTTCAAATGGGGTTTCATCTTAAGATGATGAATCGGAAGAGATATTGATGATTTCGGGTGTTGATTTCATGATTCTTTGATTTGATTTGGGTTAATTGAAGTTTTGATTTGGTTGATTGGTGTTTTGATGCGATTAGGGTTTGATTGTGGTAAATTAGGGAAAAGATTTAGTCCGTTTTTATAGGGATTACGGCATATCTTCACATTAATTGCTGAGGATTCTTGACTTTTTGACCAAGCTTATTTTGTCAACTCTGCTGCTGGAATATTTCACTCTGCTGCTAGTTATATAACTCTGCTGTTAGTGTTATTGTGCTGCTACGGTTGAAAGTGTGAGGGTGGGATGTGTAACTTCTTCAATCGGTTTAAAACCTAATTGATCTTCCTAATTGGTTTTCTCATGTTTCAAATTGAAGTTATCACAAACCCTAGCACTTCATCTCTCTCAAAGTCAATAATTCCCAATTTCCCTAAACCCTAACTCATGGAGTGCATTCATACCTGGGCAAAGCAACACAACAGTGTGGTCGTTCTTGATGCAGAATCCATTAATGAAGAGCTCACAGACATGGTAAAATTTTTGAATGCTACTTCTCTTAAGTATGCACTCACTGTGAATCCTACTATATTTGCTTCCCACATCAAACAGTTTTGGCTTACCGCTAAAATCAAAACTAAAAATGGGGAAAAATATGTTAGTGCCTTAGTAGATGGGCAAAAGGTTCGTGTAACTGAATCATTAATAAGAGAAACTCTTCTCTTAGATGATGAAACAGAGACAACTTGTCTTGCCGATTCTGCTATTTTTGCTAGGTTAAAAGATTTGGGATATGAGGGGAATCATACAAATTTAAAATTTCAAAAATCTCTCCTCTGTCCTCAATACAAGTTTTTGATACATCTTCTTCTTCATTGTTTGAGTCCTAAAACTTCTGGATGGCATGAGTTTAGTACTACTATTGCTTCTGCAATGGTATGCCTAAGCCAAGGTAAACCATTCAATTTTTCAAGAATGATTTTGGAAGGGATGTTTCAAAGTATCAAAGAGTCTGGTTCCTATTTGCTTTATCCATGGTTTATACAACTCTTTGTTCAAAAACAACTTACAAAGTTTAGAGGCCATGTTGCTACTTATGATGCTCCAAAATTGGTTTCTAAAACTTTTACTTTCTTGGTTAAACATGGAAAAGGTTTTTCAGGCACAAATACAAATCTTACACCTTACATGGTGCAACTTGTGTAAAACAATTAGGGTGAAGGATCAGGAAATCCCACTGACTCCCATCGCACACCCAATTTTTCTGCATCTGCTACACAACCTAAAATACTCTATATCCATAGGAAAACCAAAAAGAACACTGATCTTCCTCAGGATAGTGTTAGTATGGCTGTACCAGACGAGGCTGTCCTAGGTGATGGGGAGGACATGTTGGTAAGGGCTGTCACTACTGCTTCTAGCTTAGAAGCAGAGCGGGATAGTGATAACATCATTAAGAACCAAACCAAGGCAACATCTAGAGATGATGATTCTTCTGAATCAAATTCTCAGGATGGTAACCCTAGCCAAATGGTAAATACAGGGGGCTTAGCTGATCAAACTAGGTTTGATACTGAGTTTATGTCCCAAGATTCACCTCTCAGACCAGGTGACACAGGTCGAAGTGATGAGGACAGACCAGTGACCAATGAATTGACGGAAAACCTTGTACATGATGACAATGTCCATGATTCACCTCTCCGACCAGGTAACACAGGTCAAAGTGATGAGACTATTATGAAACTCATTCAGGAATTGACGGTTACTTGTACCAACTTGGGGGTGAAATCTACCACATTGGAGGATAAAGTTCTTAATCTTTCATCTGTTGTTGCTGATCAGGACAAGACTATCATCAAATTGCAAAAACAGATTAAGAACTTTCAGAAATCAAGATCTTCAACCTCCTTGAAAAGATTGAAGAAAGTGGGCACTTCTCAGATTGTTAGTTCTCCTGATGTCTCTACTCACTTAGAAGATGATGCTTCCAAACAGGGGAGGAATGAAGAGGCAATGGGTTCAGGGGAGGCAAATTTGGAAAAGATTGATAGTGCTTTGGATTTGAATGATGGAATGGTTTCAGGGGAGGCTCCAGTAATTGGTGATATGGATATTGAAAGTCCTCAGGATGCTGGAGATTTTGTGGTTGCTGATATATCAGGGAATGAGGTTGTTATGGAAGAGGTGATTGCTACTCAAGAGAAGATTGTAGAACAACTTACAACTTTGGAGCCTGAGCAATTAGTGAAGGCAACAGGGTTGATGGGTGAAACATTGATGAAGTTGGGAGATTTGGTGAAAAACAAAAGTCTTGACTCTGCTACTCAAGATTCTGCTGCTCAAGAATCTACTACTAAGGAAATTACTACCTCTGCTGCTAGTGGATCTGCTGATGCACAAGACTCTGTTGCTAGGTCTGGTGACAATGTTGCTACTGAAGCTATGGTATTGTTGAGCAAGAAGACTACTCCATTATCAACTCCTTCACTACCACAATAAACAACAACAACAATCAAATCATCAGCACCTAGAAAACCTTAAAAAGGGATTGTTATTAAAGAACATGCTGCTCAACAAAAGAAGGTTGTTTCTTCATCTTCTACTGATAAAGGCAAGGGCAACCAAGTTGAAAAACCAAGGAAAATGTATAAGGGGATTGATTTAACTGATGTACCATTTGAGTCTTGGCCTAAGGCTTTACAAGTTAAACATGATACAGCTGCTGCACTTAGAGAACAAGAGTTGATTAATATGGAAGAACAACAGTTAGCTGAGAAAGAGGCTGAAGGCTTAAAGAGGTATGATGAATGGATAAATGAGAAGATCAGAATAGCTGCTGATATTGAACTCAATAAGCTGATCAAGATTGAAGAAAATGAAGTTCCAACTTTTAATGTGCAATCTTGGTATAGAGACTTTACTACAAAGAAGAGAAAAGAAAATGCTACTGCTAGAAGAAAGATAAAGATATTTAAAGGTCCAACTGTTAAACAACAAAGAAGAGAATATGAAAGGTATCTAAAGAATATGGCTGGATGGACATTGGTACAGTTGAAACCTTATTCTGATAAAGAAGTTTTTGACTTGTATCAACAAGCTAAGAAGAGAACAGATATTTTTTATGCTATGGGATGTGCTGAGGATTTGGAACAAATTGCTCAGATGAATAAGAAGTTGGTACCTGAAAAAGTAGCTGAAGCAGAGCATATTCAAGAAGCTGATGTTGTTAAACAGCTTGATATTGATGCAGCAAAGACTATTCCTTCTGTGCAAGTTGATAAAAGAAAAGGTGTTATTCATAAGTCATTTGCAAAGAAGAAGAGAAAGATTGGGGAAGGAAGCAGTTCTATGCCTGAAGGAGATGAGTTTAAAAATGATCTTGATCACATTCCTTCTAAGCATCTTAAAGAACAATTGAAGGTTTACACTATGGTTGGCAAGATGGAAGATCCTGAAGTAGTTGATGCCAAACCATTAGGAGTTAAATATCCTATTATCAAAGTAACTACAGGATATGATACTAACATTAGAGCATTTCATGATGTCTAGAGATCTGATGGTAAGACTCACAGGTTTCTTAGATTTCAACAGATGCTACATTACTTTGATAGAGAGGATGTTGAAGACTTGTGGAAGTTATACAAGGCAAAGTTTAGAGCTGAGAAGTTTGATGGTAAAAAGTATGAGATAAATCAAATTGATCATATCATAACTTCTTCTAATAATGTTATGTGGAGAGCTCTTAAACTTATGTTTGAACCTTCATTGGATGATTTTGAATGGACAGAGATAGTAGATTACAAAGTAAGAAAATGGAGACTCTTTCAAGATTCTGGAGTTCATGTGTTAATATTGGACCAATTACTTTGTATGTGCTAGCTGAAATGAATTACCCAGTGGTAAGATACTGAAATATTGTCAATCAGATGGTTAATGGTGATAAATCACTTAAGTTGCAGAAAGACTATGATTCTGATGATCAAGCATTCAATTTGCTGTCAAAGTATAATAAGATATTTGATCAACTAGATTCTAAAGGTTTGAAGTGTTTGGAAGCATCCTACAAGTGATTAATTGTGCTTAGAAGAAACTTACTTATTTAGAAATAAATAATAAGTTTAGGTAATGATTCTGCTGCTAATGTCAAAATGCTGCTGAGGTTAAATGCTGCTGACAGAATCTACTGCTGATGGGATAAGGATGTATACGGTTTAGATAAATATAGAATAGATTGTGTAAATATTATATTTATCTAGAATATTCTTATCGTGTAGAGAAAGGTATTCGTAAGGAATTATTGAAGATACTGCTAACAGGTTCCTGCGGAAGGCTTAGTGACTTTCTGCTGACGAATGGTTCCTACGGACGATCATAGATCCTACGGATAGAGTTTAACCGTGGATATAACTTATGTATTTTAGGACAAGATATGTAGAATATCTTTTATTAGTTTTTCATTATTCGTTTCTTGTATGAAAGGTTAGGGTTTCCACTAGTATATAAGGAACCCTAGATCATTGTAATAGACACAAGTTTTAGTACGAAGTTTTATTAATATTATCGATCCATAGAGGATCAAGTTTAGTATACGTTTGTTTTTATATTACGCATAATTAAAAACTCATAGAGATTATCTAACTTAGTCTAGCTAGTGATTAAATTAGTTGGCTAACGATCTATTGGCTCGTGATCTATCAAGGAATAGATCCCTACAAGTGGTATCAGAGCCACTAGATACTCTCTGTAACCTCTACACAATCACATAACTACTCAATCAATACCAATGGGAGACAAACCAGATGGTGATGTTGCTCTCTCTGAAGCAGGCTCTCTCACTCAACAACTACAACAAGTGGCCTTCTCCAACATCAATGCAAAACTTCCTTTTCTTAGGAAGGATGAGTATGAAATCTGGGCCATGAAGATGCATAATTGGATTGCAAGTGTTGATTATAACCTCTGGAATGTTATACTCAATGGTTGTCGTCCTAAAAAGCAAAGTGTTGATGCTAATGGGAAAGTAACAATACTAGAACTTGTTTCTGCTGATGAAATTCTTGCTATACAAAGGGAAAACAAAGCTAGAACAATATTGTTGCAGGCCATCCCTGATAACTACATGGGAGATTTTCATTCCATGTCTGTTCCAAGAGAAATCTGGTGGGCCATAAAAGCTAGATTTGGTGGGAATGAAGAGTCAAAGAGGATGAGGAAAAGTATGCTAAAGATGGAGTTCCAAGAATTCAAGATCACTGAAGAGGAAGGTCTTCACAAAGGTTATGACAGGTTTCAGAAGATTTTGAGTCACTTGAATCAGTTGCTGGCCAGACCTGATAATGAGGAGGTGAACTCTAGGTTTTTAAGAGCCTTGCCTCCCTCATGGTCTCAGGTGAGTATATCATTGAAAACCAAAGGTGGCTTGGACTATCTAACCTTTGATGATTTGTACAACAAACTCAGAGCTTTAGAAGGTGACATAAAAGGATTCTCTCCATATGCAGCAACTCCTTCACAATCTGCATTTGTCAGTTCTAATTCAAACTACATGCCACATACCTATGCAAGCTCATCCCCAACACCACAGGTTTACTCAAGTCCATCCACTCCAAGCCAAAGTCTTCCAATGACCACATTGTCTTTTTCAAGTGCTAATCCAATAACTCATCCAAAGATTAGCAATGTGATGGAAGATGTACTTCATTCATTTGTTGCTGAAGTTGATAAACAGCAACAAATTTCTTATGAAGACTTTGAGCAAATTGATGAACTTGCTTTAGAAGAATTGGACTTAAAGTGGCAAATGGCCATGCTATCTCTCAAGGTTAGGCGATTTGAGCAAAAGATGGGTAAAAAGCTCAATGTTGAAGGCAAAGATGCAGCTAGGTTTGATAGAAGAAAGGTGAAGTGTTATGCTTGTGGAGAAATTGGTCACTTTGCAAGAGAATGCACAGCCAAGAAAGGTGAAGCCAGCACCAGGTATTCAGCATACAAGAAGAAAGAATTGGAAGCTGGAGAATCAAAGGCCTTGATCACTGTTATTGATACTAGTGTGGACTAGAATGAGCATGATGATGATACAAGCAACTCTCCTCAAATCTCCTGCATGGCTAATTGTGATGATAGCTTTGGTCTCATGGGAATCTCTCCTCAGGTATCTACTTGTGCTTGTGATTGTGATTCTAAATATACAACTCTAAAAGAAGCTTATGATGATATGAAACCAAAATATAATGCTTGTTTTATTGAAGCTGCAACTTACAAAGAAGCTTTTAAAACTTTAGAACAACAAAAAGTGTGGTTTCAACAAAATCAATTGGCTTATGAGGAAAAGATTAGAGTTTTGAGTAGAGATTTAGAATGTGCTAGCAATGAATTGAAATTTTCTGAAAAAGGAAAAGCTAGAATTCAATCTGAGAAAGATGTTTTACAAGAGAAATTAAATAAAGAAGTAGTTGATCGTAAGAAGTGGCAAGAAGGGTCTTCACATTTAGAAAAACTGGTTGATAGTAGTCAATCTGTTAGGTCTAGAAGAGCTTTAGGGTATGATAAATATATTGATCCAGTGGAGTTAACTTACCCTGATATATCCAGTGTTTTTGACCCTGAACCTGTCCTAGAATTTCAAAAGCCCATAAAATATGTTAAGGAAGGGGGAATGAATGCTGTACCAGGACCTATCAGAGGGGTATTTATGCCTACCACCAAAACTTCTGACTTTGATGGTTCACACCATCTCTTTGGTAAAAAGTCTAAAGACTTTCCAAATAAGTCTGAAGACTGTCCAACCATAGGAACCTCTAAACCCACATCCCATAAGTCTGACTCACCTGAATCAAAGGAAACCACTGGCATTAGGATCAATGACCCCCCTGACACTAGAAGTATATCTAGTAATGAATCTAACACTTATGTATCTTGTTCTTCCAGGGACAAGACCTCAGAGACCTCTAGTTATGCCAGCTGTGATTCCAAGACCAAGTCAGACTCACCCAAGTCCTCAACAAAGATTTCTGACAAGTCAACCTACAAGTCTGTTGATTCTGAAGTTGCTGCTGATGAAGTTTTCTATCAACCAGCCTCTTCTGAAGACTTGTTGTTTACTTCTTATGAAAACAATTCCTTTTAGTGTTTACAAAACAATTCTGTTTCTGATGTTTGTTTGAATAATTCTATGTTTAATAAGACATCTTTTGGATTTAATAAATCTTATAAGAAAAAGAAGTATTTTGTTTGTGGTAGCAAGTTGCATTTAATTAAGGACTGTGATTTTCATGAAAAGAGGATGGGTGTTTCTGTTGTGATCAATAGACCTAGACATAAGTGGACTAATACCAAACCTAGTAGGATTCCTTAGTCTATAAAAGGAGGATCTTAGGGTTAGTTTATGTACGTATTATTATTCACTTCAAGGTTGTAAAACCCTAGCATTGTTGAGTGCTCGTATTAATAATATTGAAGTGTTGAAAGTGAATCATTATTCTTCTTAAGTTAAGCTTTTACATTTCCCATATTAGCTTAAGTGTTTAATCAAGTTAACTTCTATACAAGATCATTTAAGCTCAACTGGGATCAACAGAGATCATGAAATTCATGTAGAAGTTCGATGAATCATTCGGTGAGGCATGGGATCGTTACAAGGACATGCTTCATAAATGTCCAAATCACGGTTTCTCCAAGTTAATGCAACTCGACACTTTCTATAGTGGTGTGAGCCAAGTCGATCAAGACTCTCTTAATGCCTCCGCGGGAGGTAATTTCCTGAATCGAACCACCAAAGATGCTTTGATGATCATTGAAAACAAGTCTAAGGTCCGTATTCCACAAAGCAAATCGGTTGTTTCCCGAGTTAATGTTGGTCCTTCTTCCTCATCACCCGTGGCTCAATCTAGCACCGATGCTAGACTTGAAAAGCTCACGGAAGCTATTCATGCTTTGGTTCTCACTAAAATAAAGAAAGTTTCTTCTCAACCTTCTGAAGTCAAAAAGGTTGACGTTTGTGTCACTTGTGGTGGTCCACACGCTTACTACAATTGTACTGCCACCGATGGCAATCCATTTGAAGTTAACGCGATAGCTGGTAGTTCTAATCAAGGAGGTAACCAATACCGTCCTCAAATGGAACCAAATTACCGTGCTAACAATCAAAGTGGTCCACCCGGTTTTTCTCAACCCAATAATCCAAATCGATTCAATCAAAATAAACAACAAAGAAACCCCAATGTTCAAAACCAATATCAAAATCAAGGGGGAAATTACAACCAGAGTTCTCAAAATCAAGGAAGCTTGAATAGAAACCAAGGTTATGGTAATTTCAATCAAGGAAACAATTTTCATGGTAATCAAAACCATGGAAATTTTCAAAATCCAGGTTTGAATCAAAACAACCGAGCTCAAAATTTTCCTCAAAATCAAACCGCTGCTCAACCTCAATCATCAACCGATGAATTGTTGAAGCAATTTATGAAAGCTCAAGAAGAAACTAACAGGTTGTTGATCGGTCAAATTTCTGAACTAAAGAAGTCTTTAAATGATCGACATTCGGGATTGGGAACGCTACCAAGCAACACGATCGCCAACCCGAAGGGCGATGTAAAGGCGATCACAACCCGTAGTGGAGTTTCTTATGATGGACCCGCGATTCCTACTACCTCATCTCCTTCTCTTCCCGAGGTAGTGGAACGTGAACATGAGGCCACAAAGGACAAAGTGCAAATTACAAGCACACGAAGTACCGCACACGTCCAACCCCATGTTTTCCAAAAAACCAAATCCAAACCGGGAATTGTTTTTGAACCCTCGGAAAAGCCCGTTCAACCAAAAGCTTCAATACCCTATCCTTCGCGTTTAAATGATCAAAGACTCTGTGAGCAAACTAATGATCAAATGAAGAAGTTTCTTGAAATATTTCAAAAATTACACTTCGAGATTAGTTTCGCGGATGCCCTTCTCTATATGCCCAAGTTTGCTTCCACTTTCAAGAGTCTTCTAAGTAACAAAGAGAAACTTTTTGAACTTACCAAAACTCATTTGAATGAGAATTGTTCGGCGGTTCTTCTAAAGAAACTTCCCGAAAAATTAGGGGACCCCGGAAAATTTCTCATTCCATGTGATTTCCAAAAGCTTGAGGAATGCTTTGCCTTGGCCGATCTCGGTGCCAGCATAAACCTCATGCCTTTCTCTATTTGGCAAAAACTTTCACTTCCCGAGCTTACGCCAACACGAATGACTCTAGAATTAGCAACCCGATCGGTTACGATTCCGAAGGGTATTGCTGAAGATGTCTTTGTGAAGGTTGGCAAGTTCCATTTTCCTGCCGACTTCGTAGTCGTTGATTTTGATGTCGATCCTCGTGTTCCCCTTATTTTGGGAAGACAATTCTTAAAAACGGCTCGTGCATTAATCGACGTCTTTGAAGGAGAAATGACTCTAAGAGTTGGCGATGAAAAGTTGGTCATAAACATTGAAAACACTTCAAAAGATCTTCTCGAACGTGAACAAGAAGAAATTAACCAAATTGATTTCATCGATGTTGCATACGATGACTATTTTGAAGAAGTGTAAAATGTGGAAGGATCAATCAATTCTACCATTGATGTCTCTCCCCCCTCTCTTACTCCATTTCTGGGAGGTGACTTCATTTTGGAAGAAATTGAATCTTGTTTGTCATGTGATTCTCATGTTGATAATGATTTGATCAATCCCGAGGAAGACATACTTCTACTTGAGAAGTTGCTCAATGATGATCCATCATCTCTTCCTCCAAAAGATCTTCATAACTTGGAAGTCAAAGATGTTGAAAAAACTGATGACTTTCCTGAGGTCGAACTCAAGGAACTTCCGCCTCATCTCGAGTACGCATTTTTGGAGGGTGACGATAAGTTTCCCGTCATAATTACTAAAGACTTGAATGAGGAAAACAAAACCGCTCTTCTCAAGGTTTTAAAGTTACACAAGCGAGCCATTGCTTAGAGACTTTCCGACATCAAGGGTATTAACCCGGAATTTTGTATGCACAAGATTCTGATGGAGGATGACTTTAAACCTGCAGTTCAACAACAAAGAAGGGTAAATCCTAAGATTCATGAGGTTATCAAGCAAGAGGTCATAAAACTTCTTGATGCCGGTTTGATTTACCCTATTTTGGATAGTCCTTGGGTGAGTCCCGTTCATTGTGTGCCCAAGAACGGTGGCATAATGGTTGTAAAAAATGATGATAATGAGTTAATTCCTACTCGATTGGTAACAGGTTGGCGTTTGCATTGATTATCGAAAACTAAACGATGCCACCCGTAAAGACCACTTTCCATTACCCTTCATGGATCAAATGCTCGAAAGATTCTCGGGAAACGAATATTATTGTTTCCTTGATGGTTTTTCGGGTTATTTCCAAATTCCCATCGATCCTCAAGATCAAGAAAAAACGATTTTTACGTGTCCATATGGAACATTTGCTTATCGACGCATGCCTTTTGGCTTGTGCAATGCTCCGGGCACATTTCAAAGATGCATGATGGCCATTTTTCATGACATGATCGAGAAAACAATGGAGGTCTTCATGGATGATTTTTCGGTCGTTGGGAATTCATTTGAATCATGTCTCTCCAATTTAGACAAAATGCTTCAAAGGTGTGAAGACACCAATCTTAGTCTAAATTGGGAGAAAAGTCATTTCACGGTCAAAGAAGGAATCATCCTTGGCCATAAGCTTTCCAAGAGTGGGATTGAGGTTGATAAAGTAAAATTAGATGTCATTGCTAAGCTTCCTCCTCCCACTACTGTTAAAGGTGTTCGGAGTTTCCTAGGTCATGCCGGCTTCTATCGTAGATTCATCCAAGATTTCTAGAAGATAGTAAGGCCTATGACCCGAGGCACCCATTCTAGTTGCCCCCGATTGGGACCCATTCTAGTTGCCCCCGATTAGGACCTACCTTTCGAACTTATGTGCGATGCAAGTGACTTTGCAATAGGTGCGGTCTTGGGGCAACGAAAAACCAAACATTTTCAGCCGATTCATTATGCAAGCAAAACCTTGACCGAAGCTCAAGCTCACTACACCACAACAGAAAAAGAATTACTAGCCGTGGTGTATGCGTTTGAGAAGTTTCGGCCATATTTGATCTTGACTAAATGCATAGTGTACATGGATCATTCGGCTCTAAAATATCTCTTTGCCAAGCAAGATGCAAAGCCGAGATTGCTCCGTTGGGTTCTCCTCCTACAAGAATTTGATATCATCATTCGTGATAAAAAGGGAGCCGAGAACCTCGCTGCTGACCATCTTTCCTGATTGGAGAATCCTCATCAAGGAGTTCTTGAGAAAAAGGAAATAAATGAAACATTTCCTCTCGAGACACTTAATGTGATTTCCTTTCGTGGTGATTCTAGTACCCCATGGTTTGCCGACTTTTCAAATTACCATGCGGGGAACTTCGTTGTTAAAGGGATGTCGTCCAACCAAAAGAGCATGTTTTTCAAAGATGTTAATCACTACTTTTGGGACGATCCCTATTTGTTTAAAATTTGGGTGGATCAGGTTATTCAAAGGTGTGTTCATGGCCAAGATGCCATGGAAAACCTTAAGGCTTGTCATAATGGACCCACCGGGGTACATCATGGCTTGAACTACACTGCTCGAAAAGTATTTGAGTCCGGTTTTTATTGGCCCTCCATTTACAAAGACGCCCATGACCTAGTCAAATCTTGCGACTCATGTCAACGTCAAGGAAAGATCACACAACGGGATGAAATGCGACAAAATGTCATCCAAGTTTGGGAGATCTTTGATGTTTGGGGCATAGACTTTATGGGGCCGTTCCCGTCTTCACGAGGGAACAAGTACATACTCATGGCCGTTGACTACTTGTCAAAATGGGTCGAAGCATAAGCTCTCCCAACCAACGATGCCCGAGTAGTTGTAAAGTTTTTTAAATCGCTCTTCTCTAGGTTTGGAACTTCCCGCGCTATCATAAGTGATCGCGGTACTCACTTTTGCAACGAACAATTTGCAAAAGTCATGCTCAAGTATGGTGTCACTCACCGACTTGCTACCGCTTATCACCCGCAAACAAGTGGGCAAGTGGAGGTTTCAAACCGTGGTTTGAAAAGGATTCTCGAAAGAACTGTAGGCGAAAACCGTGCCTCTTGGTCGGATAAGTTAGACGACGCTCTATGGGCTTTTCGCACGGCTAATAAAACGCCCATCGGGTGTACTCCTTATAAGCTCGTGTATGGAAAAGCTTGTCATCTACCGATTGAGCTCGAGCACAAGGCTTATTGGGCTTCGAAGAATGCCAATTTTGATCTTAAGTCTGCGGGTGATCATAGGAAAGTTCAACTCAATGAACTTCGTGATCAAGCTTACGAAAACTCTTTAATTTATAAAGAGAAAACAAAGAAGATCCTTGACTCCAAAATCAAGAACTGCGTTTTCAACGTCGGTGACCGAGTCCTTCTTTTTAACTCTCGATTAAAGATCTTTTCGGGTAAGCTTAAAACCTGCTGGACTGGACCTTTCACCATTGCCAAAGTTTATCCTTATGGTACCGTCAAGTTATCTCAAGACGACGATCCAAATTTCAAAGTAAATGGGCATCGGTCGAAACATTATTTTGGAGGGGACATGCCACCTATTGTCCCGGACCTCCAAACTTTCCTCATGGACCAATGAATTCGGGGATCGAGTCATGCTAGCGACTCGATAAACAAAAACAGTAGCAACAACATGGGTTTTCACCCGTGTATCTGATTTCCATCTATTTTCTAACACCCTAGTGTGGGGGAGTGGCCACCCCTTGCAGCTATTTGAGATGTATATACCTTCAAAAAAAAATGTGTGTTTGTATAAATAAAGTGAAAAATGAAAAATGACGTTCCCACAGTTAGCTTTTAATATTCTCGTCTTTCATTCAAAATTTCGATATAATAGCCGAGACTTTGAATATTGAGGACAATATTCAATTCTAAGTGTGGGGTGGGGAAACTTCTAGCGAATTTTATCAAATTATACCGTCTAGAACCCCCGTTTTTGGCCAAAATTAAAAAAAAAATCACTTTATACTGTTTTGATTTGTCTTTACTAGAAGCCGTTGTCTTTACCAGATGTTGACTGTTCCATCAAGAGTTGGCTAGTCCAGGAGCAAACGGCTTCTAGTAAAGACAAATCAAAACAGTTGAAAGCTGGTGGTTTGCTAAAAATCACATCGTCATCGGATGGACCATAACTCTTACTTGAACTCAAAATATCCGGCTACTCCAGAAGTGATGGCTTTTGGTAAAGAGACTTCAAATCCATTAATTTTTCTCAAAAAGATTGCTAGGGACTAGCAATAGTTTAGTGTGGGGGATTGATGAGTGTGTAAATACTCATCATTTTTAGTCAAATCTGAACTGCAAAACGATTAAAAACACTAAACAAACGCACCAAAATATGAAGAAAATCCCAAAGATCGTGTTTTATATGTTTCTAATGCAAAACGAGTGAAAACAAATGAAAAACAAACAAAATTTGCATAATTGGTAGTTTCGGTCCCCCAACTTTCAAAGTTTTACAAAACTAGTCCCTGGTGAGTCATTTCAAAGAAAAGTCAACCCAAGCTCTTTAAAAGTCAAAGTAAATCATAAATGATCTTTGAGCAAAAAGATTTGGAAAATTGCAAAATGGGTCCCTGTACTTTGGCTAATTGGCAAGTTTGGTCCCTGGTGTTTTAAAATTTTGGAAAAATGCAAGTTTTGGTCCCTGTGTTATTATGGTATGGCAGGTTAAGTCCCTTAAAGTAAATTTGGAAAAAGGCATGCATGGTCCTTGAAGTTTCAGCTCATTGCAAAAATGGTCCTTGTGAAATAATCTATACCAAACGGACCCTTTATACTATTAGCCCACCACAAGACTTCTTACAAACAACTAACACCCTCACATCAGCCCACCATTTAAATAATCTACCCAAGCCCAATAACAAACAAAAGCCCACACTCTCTTTTTACGTTTAATATTAAAACGTATACACCTTTATTTGACCAGTCAACCACTAATAACCAAAACATCCCCTTCATCCCTTACCTCCCCTGTGACTGCAAACATACAAACCCCCTATCACCATCTCCCACATCACCTTCAAGGTTTGTCCTCAAATCCCATTCCCCAATCCCACTACTTCCCTAATCCCTCACACAACCCGTACCTAACACCTCTATGTCATTAATCCACAACACCTTTTGGGCGCCAAAGCTTAATTAAAGGATGAGATGATGCAAAGATCAATCCAATGGCTGAGGTATGTTGCAAGGAAGCACACAAGTTGTCTAGCTCAACTTTCATCTCAGTGGAGAAACACAATTGAGAAGAATACAATAAGGAGTGAGGAAACCCTAATTAGTTTAGTATAAATAGGTTCATTGTAAAGCCTTAATGGCATCTCAACTTCTCTTGTAGTTTCTAATTTAAAAATTTAGTTTTCAGATTGTAATTTCAGAATTCAAAGTTTAATGAAAATTGCATTTTAAGTTTATTCAAATCTCTATTTATGTTTAAGTTTCTTACTTTTCATCAAATGCTGTTTGTTACTTATAAAAGTTTCATTTGATTACTGCAAAAACACAACTCAGAGAAGAAAAGAGAAAAAGAAAAGAAAAAAATTCAGAAAAGAAAATTCCAAAAAAAAATATATAGAGAATGGTGGAAGAAGGAAGAAGATGGAATTAGCAGTAGCAGTATTGGAGAAAGGTTTAGAGCTCAGGGGAGCATATAGGATACATTCTTTTGGTTCCTTGGTTCTCAGATTTCAAACCTGGACTTCAAGTAGGTCTTACACCACATCTTTAGTATAATTTGCAGTGTTTGAGATTTGTAGTTTACATTTGTTGCTTGTTGCTTAATTTGATATTCTGTAGCATGTTAGAGGTAAATTATTGGGTATCATAGGTTAATTTAGTAAAACTGCTTAGTAGAATCATAAAATCAGTGGAGATAGGGGTGTTTGAATTAGGTCTTAACTCTGCCTTGTTGTTGTTGTATTGCCTAAATTTGCTTGGTTCACTACTCTAGAGTGTAATGAAGTGTTGCAAAAATCGGCCTACAAGGCCGATTAATCGGCGATTACAAGCTGAACGGATCTGGACCTTGGAGCGAATTACAATGTAATCGGCCGATTAATCGGCCTTGGACCTTGGAATCGGCGATTAATCAGCCAAAAATCACTACACGGCCCTAGACCGCCTCAGGACCTGATGCGTGGGAATTGCAACAGGCTTTACCTCTCAAGGGATCTTGAGAAGCTTACAACCTCCACCAGGCAGTGTACCTGATCGTTGTAGTATAGTATAGTGACAAGTACCGGGGGATTGATCGTTCAGCTTAGGAATAGTGTCGCTAGGATTAGAAAGCCTAAATACTAGTTCTAAAGGTAAGGGATGATTATTTTTGTGTTTTTATATTTTATGGAAAGCAAATTAAAATCTCTGGTTTCAAGGATTTAGGCGGAATTAGTTGCTAATCAACTAACCCAATACTAAGATGCAATCAAAACAAAATACTAGAAATGAAAATAGACTAATTTATACTAAAGTTGTGAGTAGTAATTGGAGAAAATGTGTTTACTTAGATTTCACTACTCCCTAGATATCTTTTACACGTTAATTACTTGTTATAATTGCATGAATTACGGATCGTATTCCTTAATACCATTCATGGGGTGGCACACATAACTCCCCAATTCTATGAGCTCTTATCTCCTCCTACACCATGCCCAGCACAACTATAGGGATTGTAAACAGTGGCTCATGCATTAAATACAACCAATAAATACCTAGTGCGCGTTGGTTCATGTTTCTTAAGACGTTCAAGCATGTTACCAATTGGAGATCTGCCAGTTTTCTTAAGCCTAACATATAAATCATTCATCCAAGACAAGAATAAACAAGTAATCAACACATAATTAACATCTAGGTTTCATTAGATCTAAGCAAACACAAAATAGATCTAGCCTAGCATGATGGAATTAAGACAAGAACATGATATAGACAACCAACACAGACATATTGATTGAATTAGAAGAACACTTAACTTGATTAAACATGCAAGGTATCAAGGGGTTGGAACCCTTGAAAAATCTGTAAAGTTACACCAAAATCGTACTTAGGGTTTCTCCCCAAAACATCTCTCTTTAAATGTGAGAAATTAGAAAACTATATATAGGAAAAGGGGTCTGACGGCGTCAAGACCAATTAGGTGACGCCGTCACCTAGCCGCCAAAACAATCCTCGGACTGCCTAGATCTACATTTGACGCCGTCAAGTACAAATCATTTCCAGGCCGTCATGACTTTTATTCTTGACGCCCTACCTTCATGACGCTGTCAAATCTCTTCTGGATCGTCATGGAATTTTACTCTTGACGCCGTCAGGGAACTACTCTTGACGCCGTCACCTACTGTTCCCAGCATGGAAAATTAAGACTTTGGCGTTTTCTTCACTTTTATGCTCCAAAAACGTCCGAATTGCTTCCTTTTCCATATTTCACTCCCAAAGTACCTAAAATCACAAAAGGAACGATTTAGGGCAATATTAGATCAAATAAATTCAGATTCGGGCTTAAATGACCCCCTAAAAACGGATCATTTTTCGCCTCATCATATACCCTTACACTTGAGATTTGCTTGTCCTCAAGCAAATGCGCTTTTATTCTACTCAAAAGACAAGTTAGGGGTCATTTAAAACTAATATAAAAGTAATTACAACAAATAATCATTCCACTAAAGACCAATAGACAAGCACGGAGGTCATACACAAGCACCTCACAAATAGTGTTTAGATACTCACATCTCTCGGGTGTAATAAAGTATAAATTACAATATGGAAATGGAAAACATCTCTCACTACCTGTCATAGCAAAATAGATTACCATAGGCTTGGGAAAGGATCAAACCTCCACGACATGGCGTAAGCACCTAGGATAAACTATCACAGAGGTCTTTTAAAGGGTTGTAACATTAGGTGTAGGGATATGAAATACACGGTTTTGTTGGATAAAGGAAGTTTTACTGGTGGCGAGTTAACAATCTTGGTTAATTACATGTACAATATGGCGTTGCTAAGCCAAGACTAGACTCGACTTAAGCTAATAAATGAAAAATAACAAAAATATAAAATGAACATAGAATAAAAACAGGATGGTAGTCCGTATGTTTTTTCTCTTCTTTCCTTTTTCTATTTTTTTTTCTTTTCGATTTTTTTTCGATTTTTTTTTTTCGATTTTTTTTTTTTTTTTTTTGCGTACACTCTTACCCTACCATCCAAAATAATACATCATAGGGAATGAACGTTTCCCTTACACTTGAATCTTTACATACTTTACATTAAACTAATCTAATGACTCGAATTAAGAAAATCAAAACACTTGGAGCACTTTTAAGATTAACGTACATATGGGGGTAATAAATGATGTTCTTCCCCATTACTCCATAAAATAAGTACTTACCCATGAGTCCCAATCGTCCCAAAACAATATGTACAAGGATATGACTCGACTTAGCAACCATGTAATCAATTAGAAAGTTAACTTAGGGTTTAACAAATAACAATAATGCACTAAAAATGAGTGCATACACGGAAGGCTAAGGCGATTTAGTTGTACATTTAAGTGGGGTGTAACAAATTCTTCCTTTAAGTAAAATGCTTAAAGTTAGAAATGAAAAGATAGGCTCGGAGGGGTGTACTAGGGGTATCGTGCACTAAAAATGAGTACAACACTAAGGGTGTGGGAAAAATTAGTTGACTTAACTAGCCAAGTAATATGACTTAAATGGTCAAGTAATTATAATACGGGTTTAACACAAGGGTAATCCTAATGCCTCTTATCATGTAGTAAATCCTACTACACGAATGTAGTCTCACTAGCGGTCTCGGGATGCATCACTAACGCAAGTTCTAGAAGCTAAATGCTACCGGTACACTCAAAAGCACTAATAGTAAATGCTTTTCCTATCAAATCTAAAGGCGAACCTCACATATTTGGGTGGAAAATTTTTCTGAAAGTACGGTTATGTGCTAATCATACAATCTCCTATCCATGAGACACTTGCTATGGCTAAAGATTCACTCCTAAATGTTGTAAAAAAATTTAAATTTGGCGCTAAAATTGCACTAACAAGTATTTCTCATAGTTTTATTACACATCTACCATCAAACAAAGCAAACTCAAGCGAAAGTGCATATGTAAGGTATCATCTTTTTACCCTCCCCTTACACTTAAGATGAACATTGTCCCCAATGTTCAAGTAAAGAATGTAAAAGTGAAAAAGTAAAGAGAATGAAATCAAATACTCCCCTGATTCGCTCGGTATGGATAATAGGATGGCCAGGTTAAATCTTCCTCCAAGAAAATGAACAATCAAAGCTTCCCTTCCAGAATATAAATCATCTTCTTGTCATACATAACCTATAAAACCTGACAAAATAGACAAGATATCCTCGCGTAAAATCGGCGGCATCCTATATAAGTTACTAAATCCTAGAAAACAAGATAAGCTATAATGCTTGTGGAATGAAGTTTGCAGATTTCCTAGAGATTATAAAACTTAATAATTCACAAAAACCATAAGACTCCGTTAGAAAAACAAAACCGGTAAAATTTCCAGATTTTTACTCCTGACGCCGTCAAAATTGACCTGCAGAAATTCTTATGTTAAGTTTTCGGAAAATTTCTGGAAAAACTTGGTCCTACTTCCTGGAAAATCCTGTAAAACTTCATTATGACTCAATACAAGCATTTGACTCTAACAAATACGAATATACATGTTCAGTTAATATTGTGGAGAATCATGATCGGTTTGTTTCTTAAAAACATATTTGGGTTTTCCCCTTACACTTATATTTTGCAAAAATACCTTTAGGTGGAGTTAAGACTAGGCCAAACAACAAAGTAAAGTATTTCCACTATTTAGTTTAGAAACATGATCTACCAACAATAAAAATAAAGCATGCATACGGAAGCAAATAACAAACAGACAAAAAATAAAATCACACAAAACATGGGTTGCCTCCCAAGAAGCGCTTTTCTTTATTTACGAGTCTTGTGGCTAGACTCAAGGTCATGGGTTACTACGTGATACGGGTGAGTTCCTCGTTGAGGACATCTTTGGGACCAAACTTAGGTTTCAACTTCCTATCGGTTTCCTTAGTATGGTATGACCTTTCAAACTTTTCTCCATCCGGATCATACAAAGTCATTCTAATATGCCATGACCCGTCACCTTCTTTAGGTGGCTTGTGACACCTCCATTTACACTTTCCTCCCTCTCTTTTCCATTTATTCCTCTATGTTGATGGGCATTACGCTTAATAACTCAATCATCTTCCTAAAGACTAAGGGGTCCTCAAAGGGGTCTAGTTCTTCATCTCTAGCTATCAGTTGTTCTACTGAATGTGTCTTTTCAACAAAATCTTTTTCTAGATAGAATGGGCATTGAGGTCCTATAAAGTTCCTTTCTATCCAAGGTCTATATCTAGACGGTCTCCTATTCATCTCTACCCAATGCAGTGTCGGTTCATCATCACAATCATAACTATGCTTCTTTACATCGTACACCGACCAAGTATCGCCTTCACCTACCGTTATCTTGGATTCCTTGCAATCTATCATGGCACTAGCGGTTGCTAAAAATCCTCTTCCTACCAATAATGGGCATGTAGTGTCACTAACCATGTCTAGGACGTGAAAATCCGCTAATATAGTTAACTTTCCTACGTGAACAACTACATCCTTAAACATTCCAACCGGGTGGGCAATACTCCCATCCGCTAGCCCTATCAATACCTCCGTTTCCTCTAACTTTCCTAGCTTAAGAGCGGTGAATAAGGATAAGGGAATCAAGTTGAGGCTTGACCCTAAATCGACTAGTGTATCGAAAGCTTTGGATCTTCCTATCTTACAAGGCAAAACAAATATACCCAGATCATCAAGCTTTTTAGGCAACTTGTTTTGAACGAAGGCGGTCCCATTTTTACCTAGCTTACACTTCTCATATTTTTCTAGGAGGGCACTATAGTAAGGAGCACGCGCTAAGACATCAATGACGGGGCGTTCAAGGTGAAGTTCTTTGAATTCATCGTCAAGGTCTTGCGTAAGAGGTGTTTCAACTATGCTTTTGACCGGCTCTATAGTGGGTGTTTTATTTGATTGGTCCTTTTGGAGAACTTGGTTTTGTTTGAAACACGTGCTCGTTGATTTAACCGAGTAGTATTGTGGACACGAAGTGGGTGACGAAACTGAGGATATGGAATTAACGGTTAGTTTCGAATTCTTGACCGTGTCGCTTGGGAGGGCTCCCATTTCTCGGTCAATAAGAACTTTCAACAATGCATCAATTCTAGTGGTCATCTCGCTTTGCTTTTGTTTGAAATCGGCTTCAAACTTAGATATGCGAGCTTCTTGAGATGCCATGAACTTTGACATCAATCCTTCAAGATTGTTGGTACTACCATAGTCGTTAGAAGGATTGTTGTTGAAAGTACGGTTGGATGGTGGACCGTTTGGTTGGTAACGATTAGGCGGATTGGAAGAATTGGGTTGATTTTGTTTCCACCTAAGGTTTGGGTGATTTTTCCATGAGGGGTTGTATGGATCACCGTAAGTGTTTGGCTCGGGTTTGAAAGTGTACCACTTATCTCCCGCTTCGTCGGTACGCGTGGATGCGTAGTCCGCAAAAGCTGTTCCGGGGAGTTCCACACAATCACGAGTGTCATGGGGACCACTACATAATTCGCATGAAGAAGTGATTTTGTTCACTTGGCTTGAAGGCTTAGGAGCTTCGTAAGATTTCATGAGAAACTTGACTTGGTCCTGAAGTTCCATGATCCTACGGTCGGGAGTGCTAGAATTGTTCGAAGGCAAAGATATTGCCTTGACCGTTTTGTTCAAATCACGGGGATCATTCCAGCTTTCGTTGTCATAGAGAGCAAGATCTTCTATGAGTTCCCATGATTGTTCCGCACTTAGATCACATAGCTTACCACCGGCCGATTGGTCAATGGCTCGCCTCGTGGAGATGCCGATATGGTCATAAAAGATTTGGACTTGGAGCCAAAGATCTATGCCATGATGAGGGACTTTTTGGAGTAAGTCCTTGAAACGAGTCCATGCTTCATAAAGAGATTCATTTTGACGTTGTTGGAACATCAAGATGTCATTTCTAAGCTTAGTAGTTCTCCCCGGTGGGAAAAATTAAACAGGGAAACGAGTGGTGAGATCATCCCATGTGGTGATGGATCCCGCGGGTAAATTCTCAAGCCATTGACTAGCTTGATCCCGTAGAGAGAATTGGAATAGGCGTAAACGGGTAGTCTCTCTAGTTTCAACACCTAGGTCTATGGAATCTACGATTTTGAGAAAGTCCTTAAGATGTTGGTTTGGATCTTCGGAACGAAGTCCATGGAATGCACATCCGCTTTGCACCAACCGGATGGTGTCGGATCACAAAGGGTCACATTAGCTCTGGTGAGTTCAATGGTGTTTCGGTAGCCTTGGTGGCTAGGTCGGGAATACGCTCCTAAGGTTCGGAGCCTGAGGGGTTCTAATGGTGGGTTTTGTTGTGGTGGGATGACGGGTTCAAAGATGTTACCACCTTCCATGATGTCGGATGGTGAAGAGTTACGAACAAAAGCACGAAGAAATAGATAGACTAAAGAGAACCTAAAAATAAAAATAAAATCTTACTAGAAAGGAATCTAGCAAGTAAACCTAATACAAAGAAATTCTAACCTAGACAATAACTATTCCTCGGGCTGCGGCGCCAAAAACTTGATGCGTGGGAATCGCAACAGGATTTACCTCTCAAGGGATCTTGAGAGGCTTACAACCCCCACCAGGCAGTGTACCTGATCGTTGTAGTATAGTATAATGACAAGTACCGGGGGATTGATCGTTCAGCTTAGGAATAATGTCACTAGGATTAGAAAGCCTAAATACTAGTTCTAAATGTGAGGGATGATTATTTTTGTGTTTTTATATTTTATGGAAAGCAAATTAAAATCTCGGGTTTGAAGGATTTGGGCGGAATTAGTTGCTAATCAACTAACCCAATACTAAGATGCGATCAAAACAAAATACTAGAAATGAAAATAGACTAATTTATACTAAAGTTGTGAGCAGTAATTGGAGAAAATGTGTTTACTTAGATTTCGCTACTCCCTAGATATCTTTTACACGTTAATTAATTGTTATAATTGCATGGATGACGGATCGTTTTCCTTAATACCATTCATGGGGTGGCACACATCACTCCCCAATTCTATGAGCTCTTATCTCCTCCTACACCATGCCCAGCATAACTATAGGGATTGTAAACAGTGGCTCATGCATTAAATACAACCAATAAAGACCTAGTGCGCGTTGGTTCATGTTTCTTAAGACGTTCAAGCATGTTACCAATTGGAGATCTGCCAGTTTTCTTAAGCCTAACATATAAATCATTCATCCAAGACAAGAATAAACAAGTAATCAACATATAATTAACATCTAGGTTTCATTAGATCTAAGCAAACACAAAATAGATCTAGCCTAGCATGATGGAATTAAGACAAGAACATGATATAGACAACCAACACATAAACATATTGATTGAATTAGAAGAACACTTATCTTGATTAAACATGCAAGGTATCAAGGGGTTGGAACCCTTGAAAAACCTGTAAAGTTACACCAAAATCGTACTTAGGGTTTCTCCCCAAAACTTCTCTCTTTAAATGTGAAAAATTAGAAAACTATATATAGGAAAAGGGGTCTGACGGCGTCAAGACCAATTAGGTGACGCTGTCACCTCGCCGCCAAAACAATCCTCGGACTGCCTAGATCTACATTTGACGCCGTCAAGTACAAATCATTTCCAGACCGTCATGAATTTTACTATTGACGCCCTACCTTCATGACGCCGTCAAATCTCTTCTGGATCGTCATGGAATTTTACTCTTGACGCCGTCAGGGAACTACTCTTGACGCTGTCACCTACTGTTCCCAGCATGGAAAATTAAGACTTTGGCGTTTTCTTCACTTTTATGCTCCAAAAACGTCCGAATTGCTTCCTTTTCCAGATTTCACTCCCAATGTACCTAAAATCACAAAAGGAACGATTTAGGGCAATATTAGATCAAATAAATTCGGATTCGGGCTTAAATGACCCCCTAAAAACGGATCACTTTTCGCCTCATCAGGACCAATTCACGATTTTTGCAACATTGCTTGTTAGTCAAAAGTCAAAAGTGAGTTTAAACCTTGAATTGTTCATAATTGTCATAATCTTAGACTGGCATGACCCTTAATTTGGTTTAGAATTTGTTCAAACTGCTTGTTTTAGTTCCATTTTAGCATTATATATCACATCCAGCAGCCTAGCCTTGTTACAATTTCAGATTTGTCAAAATTTTAAAAATATTCAAAAAGTAAAAGTTCATATTATCCATAAAACCCAAAATCTCCAAGAATTATCCTGAATTTTGTGTGAGGTTTTAGAGTTTGAAATTTTTTGAGTGTGAAGTATCCCAGCTCTCCTTCAGAATCCCATATGTGTCTAATTTTTGCGAATTTTCTTGTGGGCCCTGCACTTTGCAGGGAAGGATACATGTTCTTTACCCAATTTTTTAAGAGAGTGGGATTGAGCTGAGAGTGCTCAATTCAGGCCGAAGCTGCCTGTTATTGGTTGGTTTTGAGAGCTTTTCAGTTAGTGGTTATGGATCAGTAGGTTGTTTTCCAATTAGAGCTCATTATACAACTCTAGTTAAGCTTTCTCTTTAATCAGTTTCTGTGGTTTGCTGCTACTACTTTACTTGTTGTTCCTTTGGGTGGATCTGAATTTGTTAAAGATTTGTTTGGAATTTTTTTTATTAATCTCATGTGTTGTTGATAGTACTAGTTATTGTTATTTATTTGAGTAGTCAGTTCATTTGAATCTAAGGGGTGATCACAGTCGAATAAAAAAGATCATACAAACCTTTGACATATTCAAGTTAAATTCGTTTTGAAAGAGAAACTCATCCAAAGTTGTTATTTAATCTGAAAAAAAAAATTGAGTTTTCTGTTTGAGCTTGTGTTGGTGGAGTGAAATTCTATCAAAAAAAATAAAGGAAAGAATCAAAGAAAAAGATATTTGAAAAAAAATTGCAAAAGGTGGGAGTCGAACCCCTGACCTCTTGCACACACAGACTCAACACCACATGCAAATACCAATTGCGCCCTTGGGTCTTTTGTCAATCATTTCTATTCATTAAATCTTTTGTCCTAAGTTTATTTCTCACACCTTTTTAGCTTATTAAAACTGTTTGGGCTTTTATCAACTTATTTATTGTAGCTTTTTCCAAATTAGGATTTTTATTAAGTTTGTATTAGTGTTGAATAATTTCCATGAAAATTTCAGATTTTTCTCATTATTAGATTAATTATTAGAATTTTATTTAGTTAAATTAAAATTTAATTCATAATAATTAGAATTTTATTTGAAAAATTAATTTTCTTTTTCCAAAAAATTTCTTTTGTCTTGTAGTACGTTAGAAAATTGATTAGAAACCCGTAGGACCTTCGTAGCTTAAAATTCACGTTTTATTTTGCGCACTCGCGTAATTTTTAATTGGGTTATTGTACAAAGATGTTACTAAAGTTTGTGTTTGTGTTGTTCTAAGGTAATAAAGTTTCAAAGTTGTCATCCAGGTTACTCAACTTAATTTGACCGGTTAAATCTGTTAGTATGTTTTGGGTAACCAAGAGTTACCGGTGAAAATCCTACGTGACATGCATTTTTTGTCATCCAGGTTACCCAACTTTTTGCGACTTGTCATATTTGTCATCCAAGTTATATTTATGTTAATTTGACCGTTTTCATATGTTTTTATATAATTTTATACATTTTCGTCTTCTTTTATACATTTTTGTCTGTTTCTATATCGATTTTAAATCACGATTTTGACTCCTTTTTGGTCTGAATCATCAAAACTGTAAAACACGAAAGTTGTCCGAAATGATGTTTTACATCAAGACTTGCGATATTTTAATAGATGAAAACAATAAAATATAAGAAAATGGATGAATCGATTTGAAATCACGATTTTAAATCCAAAATGATGTATCGATATTAAATCATGATTTTTATCCGTTTTCATACATATTATATGTATAAAAATGGATGAAAACGGATAAAATATAAGAAAAACAGATGAAACGTGTAATAATAGATGAAAACGAATAAAAGTGTATGAACACGGATTGAAACATATGAAAATGTGAGAAAAACATGAGAAAGTATATGAAAACATATAAAAACGGACAAAAACTGATAAAAACCTATGAAAACATAAGAAAAACAGACGAAACAGACGAAAAAGGATAAAACCGTAAGAATAGTCAATGAGGACTAACGATGCAAATATTTTAACTCGATGAGGAGTAACTTAGATGAAGATTTTGAAATTTTAGTAACTTAGATGAACTTTTTTTCAAACTTTAGTAACTTCTTTGAGGTAGAATATGTTTCAGGTTGAGATACCGGTTGCCCACCTTGGGAGTAACCTTAGTGTAACATCTTTGGAACTTTAGTAACCCAGTTGACAAACCCGTGAACTTGAGTAACCTGGATGACAACTTTGAAATTTTATTACCTTAGGACAACACAAACGTAAACTTTAGTAACATCTTTGTCTAATAACCCTTTTTAATTAAAACGTCACGTTTCTAATTTGTTTAACGTGTTAGGATTCCCGATACCTAATTATGTTTTCCCGTAGTGTTTTAAGTTTTTCCTAGCTTATTAGTTGCTTTAGGTTAATTTATTTTCACCTTCATTCATTAATTTTCAAAATTCGTTAATTTAACGTATCGCAAAACCAAATAACCTTTCCAATCATCCAAGATTTTAATCCCAATCTCATTCGAAGCTTTCCATTCACACCTCGTTGGGGTACGACCCGGGAAATCACTTCCCGGTCTCACAATTTGAATATCACTTTCATAAGTTTTGCGAGGTAATCGTTTTCCTAAAGGTTTACTCGAATTACTTCATGTTTATTTGTCTCATGACAAATTAAACCTCACGTTTGTTGATATTTTGATAAATTGTTGTTTGCACACACCAAAACATAACGAATCAAATAGCACCGCTGCCGGGGAGGCTGTGTGTCGAAAGTCTCGACAAGGTTTAGACGATTAGTCTTGTAGAACCTTCGCAAGAAGTTACGCTTTTATAAAACGTATAAAAAACCAAAAATATTTTTCTTTTGTTCCTAGTATATGTATTATATCTATATAAGATAAGAAAAAACACAAAAAGATTTTCTCGTTTCATTATTTAATAATTACATTGGGCTGAACTTGATGTCTTGCACATAAACAAACAACAAAAGTAATATCAGGCCTAGATGCAGTTAAGTACATTAGACATCCAATCATAGACCTGTAAAATTTGACATCAACATCTTCTCCTTCTTCATCTTTTCCCAAAGGCTTATTAGTATCAACAGGTGTAGAAGCTGGCTTGACAGGTATGAAATTGAATCTCTTTAGAATGTCTGCAACATACTTATCTTGACTTATAAAGAGTCCATTGCTTGATTGTTGCACTTGAAGGCCCAAGAAGAATGTTAATTCTCCCATTGAACTTATCTGAAATTCTTTTTGCATAAGATCTTCAAATTCCTTCACCATAGATTGCTTAGTAGCACCAAAAATAATATCATCTACATACACTTGGACAAGCATGATATCCTTCTTATCTCTCTTGATAAACAAAGTCTTGTTAATAGTACCTCTCCTGTAACCATGTAATATAAAATTGGAGAGTCTTTCATACCATGCTCTAGGGGCTTGATGAAGGCCATATAGAGCCTTGATAACCTTGTAGACTTTCTTTGGATGTGTAGGATCTTCAAAACCAGGAGGTTGTTTAACATAAACTTCCTCTGTGATAGTGCCATAAAGAAAAGCACTTTTAACATCCATCTGATAGACAGGAAATCCCATGTAAGATGCAAAAGCTAAAAATAGCCTTATGGCTTCCATCCTTGCCACAGGAGCAAAGACTTCATCATAGTCTACTCCTTCTTCCTGTCTATATCCTTGAGCTACTAACCTTGCTTTATTCTTAATTACATTCCCTCTTTCATCTCTTTTTACCCTGAAGATCCATTTTGTTCCAATCAGTCTCTTACCATTAGGTAAATCACATAATACCCATACTTCTTGAAGTTTAAACTGTAAGAGTTCTTCTTGCATAGCTTCAACCCAACTCTCCTTGGCTAATGCTTGTTTTATAGTCTTAGGTTCTTCTTGAGACAGAAAGCAAGCAAATAAACACAATTTTTGATCCTGGTGATTCACCCTGTTTTGCTTGTAAATAAAGCTAAGTAAAGAAGTATGTTGTTGAGACATATTCTTAGCTTTAGTTTGTGTGAGCACTCCTGAATCTGAGGGTCCAATTATCTTGCTGTCAGGACTATCTTTTTGAATTCTTAAAGTAGGAGTTGGTGACACTTCAAGATTGTCTTCCTAATTAGTGAAATCAGGATCTTCATTAGAATCTAAGACAATGCCTTCTTGTTCCAATTCATCATCAGTATCTTCTAAGGCAGACATGTTTGGATCATTCAAAACATCAGTATTGATCCAATTTGAAGCATCTAAAGGTTGAAAAGTACTTTCAAATGGATCAGCAGTACTTTGGGGCAAGATACTGTCAGTGCCTTTAGCCTTCTTCTTTTCTGCCTCAAAAGCTCTCCTTTGATCATCTTCATAGGACTTAGCCATTTTTTCTTGAATAAGCATCCTATTAAGTTCATCTTCGATTGCTTGGTCTTCATCAGATATTGTGGTCTTTGGTGGAGCAGTACTTTGAGGATCAACAGTACTTTGAGGTTCAACAGTACTTTGAGGCTCAGCAGTACTTTGCTTCTTATCATTGACTTTATCATTAGACTTATCTTCAGATCTTAAATTAACATCATGAACAATGTACTGTGTTGCTTCTGTAGTGGGAGCAACTTGATTTTCTTCCCTAACAGGTACATAATTCATGGATGAAGCCATTAAATCAAGATCAAACATCCAATCAGGACCTTTACTTTTATGATTTTCTTGCTCTTCTAGAAATTCAACATGAAGACATCCTTGAACCTTCTTTGTAGCCCTGTTGTACACTCTGAATCCTTTGCTAGTCTTACAATATCCCAATAAGTATCCTTCATCTGACTTCCAATCAAATTTTCCCAAATTATCAGCAGTGTTCAAAATAGTCAGGGAACATCCAAAAGGTTTCATAAACTTGATGCTAGGTTTCTTTCCCATGATTAACTCATAAGGTGCCTTCATTTGAGGTTTTGTCACTGATACTCTATTCAACACATAACAAGCAGCACTTACAGCTTCAGCCCAGAATGGAACAGGTAATTGGGAATCTGCAAGCATTGTCCTTGCTGCTTCTATCAGAGTTCTATTCTTTCTTTATGCAACTCCATTTTGCTGAGGAGTTCTGGCAATATTGAATTCTCTTTTAATTCCTTTCTTGGCACAAAAGTCATCCATTAGCTGATTCTTGAACTCAGTCCCATTATCACATCTAATGCCTCTAACCTTGAGTCTTAACTGATTTTCAAGTGCTATTATAAGATCATGAATAGCATCAAAAGTTTCATCTTTGAAACATAAGAAAAAGACCCAACTAAATCCGCTACAGTCATCTGTCACAACCAAACAGTACGTCTTCTTGTTCAAACTAACAACTGAAACAAGTCCAAATAGATCAATATGCAGCAATTCCAAAGGCTCGCTAATGGTTTTCACTTCAATCTTCTTATAGGAAGCCTTGTGTTGTTTACCTTTTTGCAAGCAAGACATGAGTGATCATTCTTGAGTGTTTTAGAAGGTAAACCTCTAACTAAATTTCCTCTGACCAGCTTGTTTATATTCTTGAAATTCACATGTCCTAATCTTCTGTGCCATTGATGTGCTTCCTCCATTGTTGCCCTTGCAATCAAGCATGTTGCTCTTTCAGCAGAATTGATGTTCTTCGAGTCTATGCTATACACATCATTAGTTCTTGGTGCTCTCAGCATCACCAAGTTTCTATCTTCTAACTTCTACTCAGGAGAAAGTATAAGACATTCTGTGTCAAAGAATAACATAGGATACTTCTTATCACAAATCTGAGAGACTCACAAAAGATTGAATTTAAGCTCCTTCACATATCTAACATTCTCAAAATTAATGTTTCCATCCTTGATAGTTCCTTTGCTAGTGATTCTTCCTCCATCAGGATTATTCCCAAATGCAACTTTTCCTCCAAAATAAGCTTTAAAATCTGAGAAGAGCTCCTTTTCTCCTGTCATACTCCCAGAGCAACCACTATCAACAATAAGATGATCTTTAAGCTCCTCTTCTGGGTTGCCCTGTATACACATGAAAAGGGTTAGTTTCTTTTAGGAACCCAAGCCATTACTGACTTGTGTTCCCCTTGTGGAGTGACATACTCAAATTCTTTGAGTATGTAATCACCACTTTCTTTAAAAACATGATCAAGAATTAATGTTTTTGTTTCCAAAACTTTTGGTTCATTCTTATCAATTTTCCCTTTTTCACCCTTATCCTTTGAAAGTACTGGTTCTTCCCCAGCAGTACTTTCTTTCTTAACCCATTTAGTTGTAACTTTTGGAGTTTGGTTCTGTGTTCTAGCATCTTTTCTTGTGTTGTAAGGCCTTCTAGGTTTGTAGTAATTGAATCTCCTAGGTATTACACTCGAATTTTTGCTATCAGCACCTTGGTAAGGCGACTTTCTATCAGTACTTTGAGAAGGTACTGTGGGTTTGGAGAATGGTCTTTTCTGATGAGGGTACCTATAGTCTTTTGAGAAATTACTATGGTTAACCCTATTTGTGTAATTACAAATTGGTTTGTTATCCCTTGGCTTATTCTCTCTATGACTTTGATTTGCAGATCTGGTCTTTGGGTATTTGCTTAAGTATTCTGAGTGATAATCATAGTCCTTAATCAAATGGTGAGGACTATAACATACATAACGGACCTTTGGACCAATATTCCAAAATCCTTTTCTAAAAGGTTTTCTGAAATTAGTAGTATTTTGAAAATATTTTCTTGGAGGCACTTTTGAGTGATCAGCAGTACTTTGAGAAGTGTTTGAAGGTACTGCTTGTTCTGAAAACTTTTTCTCATGAACCCTAGGTGCTTCAACAGATTCTCTTAAAGACTCAGGATTTGATTGACCTTTAAGCTTTTTCCTAAACTCTAGGTTATCTACCCCATAACAAGAGACATCTGTCCTAGGTGGTTGAAAACTACCTGGGGGATTAGGAACTGCATTGTATCCCTTGTCATTCTTATATTCAGGTGGTGTTGGACTAGGGGATTCCTCATCACTAGAAGTGTTTTCATCTAAACTTATGAATTCTTCATCACTAGTTGAGGTATCTACTATAAGATTTAGTTCCTTACTCTTAAATGGAATACCTTCAATGCTATCATTATAATAACCTAGGCCAGTTTTAATGTTTGATGTTCTTTGTTTTTGAACAAATTGAACATGTGACAGACCTGATTCATTCCAAACAACAAGTTTTTGTAACAACTTATTCCTCTCATTAGTAACTTTCTCTAGTTCAGACACCTTACATCCTAGTTTCCATTCACTCAACATTACTTGGTACTCTTGTTGCTTATATCTTTCAGCCCATGCTGCTTCATTGTTTTCATGAGTTATTATTTTGGCTTCCATTGACTCTAAAGTCAATTGGTAGCCAGCTATCTCAGACATAGCCCTTTGAAATTTATCTCTTTCAGTTACATATTCACTAACTAACTTTTGATACATATCATTACACTTAGAGCATACCTCAGAAATAGTGGAAGAACTTGGTGAAGTAGCTACCATAGCAAGCTGAACAGGATCTTCTTCAAATTCCATGCTCCAATCAAAGCTTCCTAGACCATCTCTTGACTCCAAAGCAGCATATCCAGGTTCTTCATCAAAAGCTGTGCTCCAATCTTCCAATGCAACCATTGAGTAGGTTACAGGTTAAATTCATTGGACCAATCAATCTCTGATAGATTCTCTTGAGCAACCAAAACTTTTGGTTTTGGTTCAGTAATTGAAACCTCTTTTCTTTCAGTCTTGGGCTGTTCAATCATTTTGTTTGCTTGATACTTTGCAAATTTGCATTCCCTTGCAAAGTGACCAGTCCTTTGACAATTGAAGCACTCAATTTTGGACTTATCAAATGTTATTCCCTGCTTAGCTGTGAAATTAATGCCTCTTCCTCTTTTATTCATAAACTTTTTGATCCTTGCAGTGATCATAGCAACTTGCCATCTGATATCAATTTCTTCCACAGCATCATCATCAATTTGCAATACATCTTCTTGATAGGTTACATGTAAAGTTGCTTGTTGAGCAAAGAATGAACATAGAACATCATCTGAGGTGGGGGTGTTTAATGGAGATGAAGTGGTAGTGACCATAGTTGTACATGGAAGCTGAGTTCCAGTCACAGTACTTTGGACAGGATAAGCAGTACCTTTATTGGAAGTACTGCTTCTGTTTTCAGAAGATACAAAAGCAATGTTTTGGGGTTTCTGATGTGTGCTTGAATCTATAGTACCATTCATCTCATGCTCATACACCTTCAGATTGTTGTAGAGATCATCAAAGTCCATTGTGTCCAAACCTGGTTATCCTCTGATCATAGTAGCAACTACATGCCATGCAGATGGTAAGCTTCTAAAGAACTTCAAGTTAGCATCTTCAACCGATGCCTCAGCTCCATATAGTTCTTGCATACTTAGAAGATTCTGGAATCTTTCATAAGCAGAATCAAGACCTTCTCTTTCACCAACAGTGAAAGTTTTAAATTGTTGCTTCAACAAGTTCATATGCATCTTCTTGGAAGCATCATTACCTCCAAACTTTTCTTAATTGCAGCCCATAATTGTTTTGCATCCTGAGCATCATGAGAGCTTTGTCTTGATTTCTCTTTGTAGCAGCTGGGATGGTTGGTTTAGGTTGTTCTGGGAGCTCTACTCGTTCATCAAGTACCATATTGCCATTGACAATCACGTCCCATAAAGCATGGTCTGTGATGGCAATGTACTGCCTCATCTTCATGGCCCATAAATCATATTCTCCCTTCTTGACAATAGGAACTCTAACAGCAGTGATGGATGGAGCAGGTGCAGCTTCTGTCGACATCTTAAAGGGTATGTAGTAGAATCGGTTTAAAAGATTATCTTTTTAATCAAAGTTTCCAACACAAGCTCTGATACCACTTGTTGGATCGATATACTCTGATCAAACTACTTTGTACTTTGTAAGGTTTTTAACAATATTGAATAAACTCAATACTATTAATAATGAAACATTGTTTTGACCTTGTAAAGTATACGGATAAGAAGAACTTTTATATTAAACAAAACTTGAACCAGCTTTGTTACACAGATTCACTAACAATCCCTAACTTGACTAATATCGACTTCTCTAACTTATATTTTTAACACATAAAACTCATTACAACTAATACCTCTTAAGGCTCCTTTTATAGACACAAGGATATCCTTAAGTCGGTTTACAATACTTGAACGACAAGTAATTATCCCTAACTGGTTCTAGAATATTCATACAATATTACATAATAATCCTTTAATCAATATTGCACTTAAGTCCTTATACTCTTTGAAGCACTTTGAATAATCTTCAATATGTAGCAGTACTTTGACCATGTTTGACTTTGATCTTCAAGTAGCACTTTGACACAACAGTACTTTGAAATACAGAAGCACCTTGATCTTCATATCCCAACAAAAGGGAAGAAAATTTCGACAAAGTAGAACAATATTGATAAAAAGCTTGAGTTGATTGATAAGCAGAAATTTCTTGAGAATAAACATGAGTTGATTGCTAATGAAAAACTTGAGTTGATTGGTGAGATGAAAATTATTGATAAAGAGCTTGAGCTAATTGATAAGAAGATTGCAGAGCTTTTGGAAAGACGTCTGCAACTCATGATAAAGAAAGAAAAGCATGATGCCGAAGTTGCTGCTTCAATAAAAGAATGGGTTGATCTCCAGGTGGAAGTGGGTGAAATAGAACACGCTTTCACATGCTTAGCAAATGCTCCCTTGTAGAAGGTTACAAGCAATAAACATCATGATTGATTGCCTTATGATATCATTAGAAGGATCGATATATAGATTCGGATGCAAATTGTATTTTCAATTTCTTTGTTAAGTTGTCTCGTTCCTGTTTGAATAAAATCTTCGCTGTTTTATTTCTTCTTTTATTTTGTTGCTATTTTATTTATCCAAACATGTCTTCATTGTTCAATCAAATGCATCTATATATATCATGACTTTTGTCTTAACTCTTGAAGGTCATAATTAAACTACTTATATATACATCTAGAAATGTAATGTTAAATAGTTTTTTTAGGTGCTACTATTGTTATGCGAAAGATAAGAAACTAGGAATTTCTTTCAAATAAAAAAGATTGTATAACTATACCGATTGTGTCTCATGATATTTCAATTTTGGTGTTTCCTGGATTAAGAATATGTGTAAAAGGGTGTCATTGTCCAATTGGGTTGTTTTGAACTAAACTTGTCTTAGCAACTTAGCTTGTACTGTATTTCACTAGACGATATTTATACTTTTAAATACGTCGCCGTTCATAAAAAAACATGTATGTAGTTATAGTGTGTACAATGTGTTGTAATTTCATATATTAAATACACATTTGAGATAAATACTACCTTTTTGATATACATGTTAATGTTAATGAATTCGTATGAACTTGTTGCATAACAAAATTTGATCTAAATTAATTATAAAGTTTGTTTGGTAAGTTTTTAAAAAGCTTTATATTAATTATGCAATCAATGTGTTTGATTTGTTTCTTATTTAAAAAAGTTAACGTTGATGGTAATCTATTACGAGTAATATATAAAAAAACTAAATTTCATCTTTTTATTCAAACAAGCTTTCCTCAGTATGGAGGAGTTTAACATGTCTCCCCAGTGTAGAGCTAGGCGGTTTTATGGATAAAGACACCGCCCCAAAAAAACCTCAAAAAAATCTTGGCGAGTGCATTTAACTGTAAAGCCATGCAGACTATGGAGGAGTTTAACATGTCTTCACGCCAGAAAGCGGTGTTTGAATGCCTTAAAGGGGCCCATGCTTAAGATTTCCTCGGTGTCCTCCCAATTGACGGACTCGGGCAACACATGTCGGCTATCGAATATTGGGTTGTCCTCAAATACCGGCTTATGATTCCCATGTTTCCTGTTGACGAACCGTGTCCTATTTGTAAAAAAGCTTGTTGGAGAACACGCCCTACATTGTAAGAAGCTGCCAGGCTTTAAATTCAGACATGACCTGGTTAGAGATGTTCTATGGGATGTGCTACGAAGGGCAGGGATTTCAGCTAAGAAAGAGGCTCCCGTGAATTTCTTGACGGACCCATTGGACGGGCGGTCCACCTTGAGGCCAGCGGACATTCTTTTGTTTGGATGGGCACAAGGCAAACATGCGTGCATTGACCTTACTGGGGTATCCCCGTTGGTGGGACTCCAGGATATAGTCTTTGTGGCGAGGCAAGCACTTTTGAAAGCCGAGAGCAAAAAAGTAGATAAACATGAAGCGGCTTGTCTAGAGAACCAACATGTGTTTGTGCCCTTCGCTTTTGATCCCCAAGCAATCAAGCTCCTCCATCGCGTGAAGAAAGTGGTGCAAAGTAACTCGCCGGCTGCTAAGGGCCAATGTTTTATTTTCAATAGAGTAGGCTTTGCAATACAAAAAGGGGTAGCGGTGCAGCTTGTGGCCCGTTTACCTACATGCCACTTGTAATTGGATATTATAATGTACTAATTTGAAACTTTGAACAAGAATTTTACTCAGGGACAGATATAACTATATTTACGAATTATCATAATTACATATTATTTTATTTAATAATCTCAAACTTGAATTTTATAATCACTTATGATTATGCATTAGGGGGAAATGCTAAAAAATCATATATAGTATAAAACATATAAGATATCATTCTAATTATAGAACAATAATACATTTAATTTGTGTTTAATAAAGTCACGTAATATAAGCTAATATAATAATACATTTAATTTGTGTTTAATAAAGTTATATATCAAACACGCAATAAATTAGTGTATGACTTTAGTTTTATATTATTTATGTACAAGTTAACATTGATCGACGGAATTCTCTAAAAGTTAATATCTGAGAAAGTATTCTAAAATGCAATTTTATTAATATTTTAATCATCTTTATTATAATTTTACAACATAATATAATATATATATTTAGTAATTTTAATGTAATAAGGTGTAACATAATGTTATATATAATATGAGTCATATGTAACATAATGTTATATATAATATGAGTCATATGTATATATAATACTTATTAGTAATGAATGCTTATTCCTTAAATCTTGAATCTTGAAAACTAAAATTAATATAGTTTACCTAAACTAAATTTAATTATCCTGACGGCAAAAATTATAATGATGATGATTTTGACCTCTCTCCTGCACAATTAAATGTTGTTGGAATTCAAGATTTTTGTCTTAACTAGGTTGTTTTATATTTTTTTCATAAAATTTCTGATGTATCTTATTTTAGGTTGGTTTTGGTTTGGTGGTCTTGTTGGTTGTAGCTAGTTGTCATTTATGGTCTATCATAAATGATTTAGTGGTAGTGTCAAGCGATTGCTTGCGGTTAATATGGTGTTTCAGCCACATTTCATTGTACTTCAAAGTTTTTTTGGAGTAACATATTTTACCGGGTGGATTACCCTTTACCCAAAAAAAATTTAGTTATCCTTTAATACACTTTAAGCTTAATCGTTTTTGTACTCAACAAATTTTAAAAAAGAAAAACTATTATTTTTTTTCCAATCGAACGTTAAGTAATGCAACAATACAAAGCCCAAGAATTTCACAAACTATAATGAAGTTTTCGTTTTGCAATCGAACGATAAGTAATGCAACAATCTCCGTCATAATGAAATACCAAAATGCAACTCTATGCTATGCGCTATGCAGTTCACCTAGTGAAATCAAGAACATGAAAAATACATGCTAAAGCGTCAACATAAGGTTGGTTAGTTTATAGGTCTAAGTAAGTTGAAAACATAGACCACAAGATTTTAGCGACTACTGCTTCACTCACACGAAAAGTATTAGTGACTACTACTTCACTCACAGTATCATAAAAAGTATAACTATTGAGGCTAAAGAAGAAGGATTTTCAGTACCATATTCGTAAGACAAACTTGGAAACGGTCGAGGTCCAGTTGATCCCATACTAGCACCAATAATGGTGTGATCCGAATTTGTACTATTCGGCACACCCTTAACTAAATTACCACTATTCATGGTTGTTTTACAAGTCCTCGTACCCCCTTTTTTGACTCCCTTCACTCCCGAACTCAAAGACCCACTCTTTATACTACTACATGCGAACCATCCCTAGCAACTAGCAATCAATATGAAAACACATGAATAAATACCCAAATAACTACGACCACATACAAAAGGAGACAAGTATTAATACAAAGTAAGCACACAAATGCCAATAATGATCAAAAATAACGAAAAGAAACCCTAAAAGATTAGGTTTATTAAACAGATTAGTAAAAATTATTATGAATCTGTCAAGATTGAAGCCAAGACAGATCGTAATCTCCAAACTTCAAAACAAACAGTAGCAACTTAGCGAACGCAAAACGAATCAAATGAAACCCTAAAACGAATACACAAAGCCCTAATTGCAACCTTAGACCCGATCATCAAGTAATCAACCGTAGGATTAGTCATAAGGAAGACGAGAATTCAGATTACATGAGAATCAGTACTACGAATCGTTCTAAGGAGTTTAAAATTAGCAAGACGCTTTAACAAGATGAAGGTCACATTTCCTCTTCGTTTTAGCAACAATGACTCTTCACATGTTTCTTCTTTAAGTAAGGTGTAAGTATATATTTGTCGTTTAACTAGGCACCGGTAATATTGTCTAGCTTGCAATCAAAATTTGTTTGTAGTGCGTTACTTATCGACGTGATTAATTATTATCGCATATAACCTCATTGTGCTGATACCAGGATTCGAAAGTCAAATATGCCTAAATTTAAACAATATATAGTCCCGCATAGTCTATATGTTTTGTCAAGGATGAGTAGGGTAAATGTGTGATGGCGCCCCTTTCATTCATGTACTTACCTAAAACCAACATATTTAGATACGGATATGTTGGAGAAAGGATTTTAAAGTCACCTAGTTAAGATAGTATTTTCGCTATCTTTTTAGGGAAACAACTTTTACTCTTGCAAGACCTAATAAATGAACAAAATCCAGTAGTTTACCATGTAGTTTTAGGGTTCCGCTTCACATATTACCGCAGAAAACTTAAGCATATGTATTTACTCTTAAAGATTTAGTGAAATCTGCATGTACAAGAGCATTTAGTTGCAGCAACTACAAGCATAAAACAATTGAGTAGTTTCACAGTATGTCCGTTCCACCATATAAGCCGTATAGATCAATTTAGAAGATAAAGAAACTCAAGTCAAGCCAAGTATAATTCTTTAAACTCTCTTCTTCCGGATTGCATGTATACGTAGTATGCGACAATGGTAAGTACTCTAATTGCATTGTGATTCTATTACGAATTGGTGCAATTTTCAAACAATGCATTCGCGTGAATATTTTTGTATAATTATTGCAATGATCTATTATTAGTTTCTAATAACCCTCATTTGTGATGGATTTGTTTTTAAGTAACTATCAATCAAGCAAAAACTAGTTCAAATATACAAGCATACAAGGAATCTTGATTAACTTGGTATATTGCAACTTAAATGTCAGCCATTATAAGTTAAGCCTCTAGAAAGACCACTCAAGTACTAGATCTAGGATTAAGGGGATAAACCAATATGGATCAAAGTGATGCCATCATTTTAAAAATGTAAATGTGCTTTCATGCTTGCTGATTTCGTATAGATGTAAAATTATGTTACTCTAGATTGGCCGTGTTAGATCTGAATCCAAGTTTAACTGATAACCTTGATGTGTGTTTCTCTGGGGTAGCTCCTTGCGGATTATTGCATAATTTTCGCTGTGAATTAAAAGTTATTATGAGCATCCGTAGGGTAACTATGCCAATGTGGATTCTAAGTACCGATTAATTAGTAAGATTGCACCTTAATTACATTTTTCTTCGTTAGCAACATATCTATTCGTAGAATAGCAAGTTATGTTTCCTATAAAATTCGAAGATCTTCTCGAGACCTTACAATTTTCATTTTATTAAACACGGCCAGAAATGGTTTGTGTGACGTTGCTTTTAATTTTTCAAGAACCTACAAGGATGACGCATCATTCTTATCTAATTAAATTCTGACCTCCTACATACTTCTAATTACACGAGTGCACATTCTAATCCTTTTTTGCTAGCTTCTTCAACTAGACGTACTAACGCTCTTCAGTAACTTATGGAGCTACTTAATTATAATGTATTTTAACAATAAATATGGTTTGTAAAGGAGTGTTAATCTCAATTTTCATCCCACATTGGGAAAACTATAGAAAGAGTTGTTTTTTTGTATTATTATTATTATTATTATTATTATTATTATTATTATTATTATTATTATTATTATTATTATTATTATTATTATTATTATTATTATTATTATTATTATTACTATTATTATTATTATTATTATTATTGTTATTATTATTATTATTATTATTATTATTATTATTATTATTATTATTATTATTATTTATGAATGAAAGATAGTTGTGTTAGTATGAAACCATAAATGACTTGATGACAAAAATTGAGGCTATTTAAGAGCATTCAAATGTACAAATTAAAGTCTAAATGTAGCAAATTATAATATTTCTGTTAGCATTCAAAATGTATAAAGAAGGGATTGTCATTCTCGTATTTATAACTTTGTAATGTGTCGTAGCTATAGTACTAGAATAGTCAATGGCCTTATGGGATGGACTAAACTAATAGGTTAGTATTATGTGTTAAGTCATTTATGTAAAGTCCAATCCATTACAAAGCCCAGCTTAAAGCCCATGAACCATATGTATGAAACTATATAAACACCTTAAATAAGTCATTTGAGGTGTGTGTTTGAGTGTGTAAGTGTGTGCTTCTCTAATAATATTTCTCTTCATTTTATCTCTCTACATTCTCTACTTTCTCTCTCTAACATACTTCATATCTCAAGTCACAAAGGATCTTTCATGTGATAAATTGTTATCTTTTTGTTATTACAATTTCAATTCAGCAGGCATAAGAAACCAAACCCTATAAATTTTTGAAAGAAAGGGAAGAAAATGTCGACGAAGAAGAACAATATTGATAAAAAGCTTGAGTTGATTAATAAGCAGAAATTTCTTGAGAATAAACGTGAGTTGATTGCTAATGAAGAACTTGAGTTGATTGGTAAGATGAAAATTAGTGATAAAGAGCTTGAGCTAATTGATAAGAAGATTGCAGAGCTTTCAGAAAGACGTCGGCAACTCATGATAAAGAAAGAAAAGCATGATGCCGAAGTTGCTGCTTCAATAAAAGAATGGGTTGATCTCCAGGTGAAAGTGCATGAAATAGAACATGCTTTCACGTGCTTAGCAAATGCTCCCTTGTAGAAGGTTACAGGCAATAAACATCATGATTGATTGTCTTAAGATATCATTAGATGGATTGATATATAGATCCAGATGCAAGTTATGTTTTCAATTTCTTTGTTAAGTTGTCTCGTTCCTGTTTGAATAAAATCTTTGTTGTTTTATTTCTTTTTTAGTTTGTTGCTTTTTTATATATCTAAACATGTTTTCACTGTTCATTCAAATGCATCTGTATATATCAACACTTTTGTCTTAACTCTTGAAGGTGATAATTAAACTACTTATATATACATCTAGAAATGTAATGTTAAAGAGTTTTTTTAGGTGCTACTATTGTTATGCGAAATATAAGAAAAAAGGAAGTTCATTCAAACAAAAAAGATTGTATACCTATACCGATTGTGTCTCATGATATTTCAATTTTGGTGTTTCCTGGATTAAGGATATGCGTAAAAGGGTGTCATTGTCCAATTGGGTTGTTTTGAACTAAACTTGTCTTAGCAACTTAGCTTGTACTGTATTTCACTAGAGCGATGTTTATACTTTCAAATACACCGCCGTTGATAAAAAAACATGTACGTAGTTATAGTGTTTACGATGTGTTGTAATTTTATATAATAAATACACATTTGAGATAAGTACTACCCTTTTGATATACATGTTAATGTTAATGAATTCGTATGAACTTGTTGCATAACAAAATTTAATCTAAATTAATTATTAAGTTTGTTTGGTAAGCTTTTAAAAAGCTTTATATTAATTATGCAATTAATGTGTTTGATTTGTTTCATATATAAAAAAGTTAACATTGATGGTAATCTATTAATATATAAAAAACTAAATTTTAACTATTTATTCAAACAAAAATTTTAGTCAAGGATAGATGTAACTATATTTACAAATTATCATAATTAGATTTTATTTTATTTAATAATCTCAAACTTGAATTTTATAATCACATATGATTATGTATTAGGGGGAAATGTTAAAAAAATCATATACAGTATAAAACATATAAGACATCAATCTAATTATAGAACAATAATTTAATTTGTGTTTAATAAAGTCACGTAATATAAGCTAATATAATAATACATTTAATTTGTGTTTAATAAATTAAGTTATATATCAAACATGCAATAAATTAGTGTATGACTTTAGTTTAATATTATTTATGTACAAGTTAACATTGATTAATGGAATTCACTAAAACTTAATATCTGAGAAAGTATTATTCTAAAATGCAATTTTATTAATATTGTAATCATCTTTATTATAATTTTACAACATAATACAATATATATTTATTAATTTTAATGTAATAAGGTGTAACATAATGTTATATATAATATGAGTCATATATCTATACAATACTTATTAGTAATGAATGCTTATTCCTTAAATCTTGAATCTTGAAACGTAAAATTAATATAGTTTACCTAAACAATATTTAATTATCCTGACGGCAAAAATTATAATGATGATGATGATTTTGACCTCTCTCCGGCACAATTAAAGGCTGTTGGAATTCAAGATTTTTGACTTAACTAGGTTATTTTATATTTTTTGCATAAAATTTCTAACGTATCTTATTTTATGTTGGTTTTGGTTTGGTGGTCTTGTTGGTTGTAGCTAGTTGTCATTTATGGTCTGTCATAAATGATTTAGTGGTAGTGTCAAGCGATTGCTTGCGGTTAATATGGTATTTCAGCCACATTCTATTGTACTTCAAAGTTTTTTTGAAGTAACATATTATACCGGGTGGATTACCCTTTACCCAAAAAAAATTAATTATCCTTTAATACACTTTAAGTTTAATCGTTTTTGTACTTAACAAATTTTAAAAAACAAAAACTATTGTTTGTTTTCCAATCGAATGTTAAGTAATGCAACAATACAAAGCCCAAGAACTTCACAAACTATAATGAAGTTTTCGTTTTGCAATCGAACGATAAGTAATGCAACAATGTCCGTCATAATGAAATACCAAAATGCAACTCTATGCTATGCGCTATGCAGTTCACCTAGTGAAATCAAGAACATGAAAAATACATGCTAAAGCGTCAACATAAGGTTGGATAGTTTATAGGTCTAAGTAAGTTGAAAACATAGACCACAAGACTTTAGTGACTACTGCTTCACTCACACGAAAAGTATTAGTGATTACTACTTCACTCCCAGTATCATAAAAAGTATAACTATTGCGGCTAAAGAAGAAGGATTTTCACCACCATATTCGTAAGACAAACTTGGGAACGGTCGAGGTCCAGTTGATCCCATACTTGCACCAATAATGGTGTGATCCGAATTTCTACTATTCGGCATACCCTTAACTAAATTACCACTATTCATGGTTGTTTTACAAGTCCTCGTACCCCTTTTTTTGACTCCCTTCACTCCCGAACTCAAAGACCCACTCTTTATACTACTACATGCGAACCATCCCTAGCAACTAGCAATCAATATGAAAACACACGAATAAATACCCAAATAACTACGACCACAAACAAAAGGAGACAAGTATTAATACAAAGTAAGCACACAAATGCCAATAATGATCAAAAATAACGAAAAGAAACCCTAAAAAGATTAGGTTTATTAAACAGATTAGTAAAAATTATTATGAATTTGTCAAGATTGAAACCAAGACAGATCGCAATCTCCAAACTTCAAAACAAACAGTAGTAACTCAGCGAACGCAAAACGAATCAAATGAAACCCTAAAACGAATACACAAAGCCCTAATTGCAACCTTAGACCCGATCATCAAGTAATCAACCGTAGGATTAGTCACAAGGAAGACGAGAATTCAGATTGCATGAGAATCAGTACTACGAATCATTCTAAGGAGTTTAAAATTAGCAAGACGCTTTAACAAGATGAAGGTCACATTTCCTCTTCGTTTTAGCAACAATGACTCTTCACATGTTTCTTCTTTAAGTAAGGTGTAAGTATATATTTATCGTTTAACTAGGCACCGGTAATGTTGTCTAGCTGGCAATCAAAATTTGTTTGTAGTGCGTTACTTATCGACGTGATTAATTATTATCGCATATAACCTCATTGTGCTGATACCAGGATTCGAAAGTTAAATATCCCTAAATTTAAACAATATATAGTCCCGCATAGTCTATATGTTTTGTCAAGGATGAGTAAGGTAAATGTGTGACGGAGCCCCTTTCATTCATGTACTTACCTAAAACCAACATATTTAGATTCGGATATGTTGGAGAAAGGATTTTAAAGTCACCTGGTTAAGATAGTATTTTCGCTATCTTTTTAGGGAACCAAGTTTTACTCTTGCAAGACCTAATAAATGAACAAAATCCAGTAGTTTACCATATAGTTTTAGGGTTCCGCTTCACATATTACCGCAGAAAACTTAAGCATATGTATTTACTCTTAAAGATTTAGTGAAATCTGCATGTACAAGAGCATTTAGTTGCAGCAACTACAAGCATAAAACAATTCAGTAGTTTCACAGTATGTCCGTTCCACCATATAAGCCGTATAGATCAATTTAGAAGATAAAGAAACTCAAGTCAAGCCAAGTATAGTTCTTTAAACTCTCTTCTTCCGGATTGCATGTATATGTAGTATGCGACAATGGTAAGTACTCTAATTGCATTGTGATTCTATTACGAAATGGTCTAAGTTTCAAACAATGCATTCGCGTGAATATTTTCGTATAATTATTGCAATGATCTATTATTAGTTTCTAATAACCCTCATTTGTGATGGATTTGTTTTTAAGTAACTATCAGTCAAGCAAAAACTAGTTCAAATATACAAGCATACAAGGAATCTTGATTAACTTGGTATATTGCAACTTAAATGTCAGCCATTATAAGTTAAGCCTCTAGAAAGACCACTCAAGTACTAGATATAGGATTAAGGGGACAAACTAATATGGATCAAAGATATGCCATCATTTCAAAAATGTAAATGCGCTTTCATGCTTGCTGATTTCGTATAGGTGTAAAATTACGTTACTCTAGATTGGCCGTGTTAGATCTGAATCCATGTTTAATTGATAACCTTGATGTGTGTGTTTCTCTGGGGTAGCTCCTTGCGGATTATTGCATAATTTTCGCAGTGAATTATAAGTTATTATGAGCATCCGTAGGGTAACTATGCCAATGTGGATTCTAAGTACCGATTAATTAGTAAGATTGCACCTTAATTACATTTTTCTTTGTTAGCAACATATCTATTCGTAGAATAGCAAGTTGTGATTCCTATAAAATTCGAAGAGCTTCTCGAGACCTTACAATTTTCATTTTATTAAACACAGCCAGAAATGGTTTGTGTGACGTTGCTTTTAACTTTTCAAGAACCTACAAGGATGAAGCATCATTCTTATCTAATTAAATTCTAACCTCCTACATACTTCTAATTACACGAGTGTACATTCTAATCCTTTTTTGCTAGTTTCTTCAACTAGACGTACTAACGCTCTTCAGTAACTTATGGTGCTACTTAATTATAATGTATTTTAACAATAAATGTGGTTTGTAAAGGAGTGTTAATCTCAATTTTCATCCCACATTGGGAAAACTATAGAAAGAGTTGTTTTTTTGTATTATTATTATTATTATTATTATTATTATTATTATTATTATTATTATTATTATTATTATTATTATTATTATTATTATTATTATTATTATTAACCATCACTTTTATTAACAATAAATAGGATTTTACAAGAAATTGGTGGGGAGCCGAGAAACCAACTGGGCCCCAACACCTCCAGCAATAGCGAAACCAATCCTATTAAAAATATGAACGGCAGCCCGCGCTCCAATGTCTTGAGTCATAGAGAAACGTCGAATGCGCTTTAGAAGAGTTAGTGCATCTTTCTCAAGTTCTCCAAAAGAGGAGAAAGAGAAGGGGAGGAACCCATATCCGATATCCACACATTTGGCCTCATACTTGACACGTTTACATTGTGCAGCTTCAATAACCGCACGACCTGGCATAAAATCAATCATACCAGACTGCGTCAAAGTCTAAATGTAGCAAATTATGAATGAAAGATAGTTGTGTTCGTGTGAAACCATAAATGACTTGATGACAAAAATTGAGGCTATTTAAGAGAATTCAAATGTACAAATTAAAGTATAAATGTAGCAAATTATAATATTTCTGTTAGCATTCAAAATGTATAAAGAAGTGATTGTCATTCTCGTATTTATAACTTTGTAATGTGTCGTAGCTATAGTACTAGAATAGTCAATGGCTTTATGGGATGGACTAAACTAATAGGTTGGTATTATGTGTTAAGTCATTTATGTAAAGTCCAATCCATTACAAAGCCCATCTTAAAGCCCATGAACCATATGTACGAAACTATGTAAACACCTTAAATAAGTCATTTGAGGTGTCTGTTTGAGTGTGTAAGTGTGTGTTTCTCTAAGAATATTTCTCTTTATTTTATCTCTCTACATTCTCTACTTTCTCTCTCTAACATACTTCATATCTCAAGTCACAAAGGATCTTTCATATGATAAATTGTTATCTTTATGTTATTACAATTCCGATTCAGCAGGCATAAGAAACCAAACCATATAAATTTTTGAAAGAAAGGGAAGAAAATGTCGACAAAGAAGAACAATATTGATAAAAAGCTTGAGTTGATTAATAAGCAGAAATTTCTTGAGAATAAACGTGAGTTGATTGCTAATGAAGAACTTGAGTTGATTGGTAAGATGAAAATTTGTGATAAAGAGCTTGAGCTAATTGATAAGAAGATTGCAGAGCTTTCGGAAAGACGTCGGCAACTCATGATAAAGAAAGAAAAGCATGATGCCGAAGTTGCTGCTTCAATCAAAGAATGGGTTGATCTCCAGGTGAAAGTGGGTGAAATAGAACATGCTTTCACGTGCTTAGCAAATGCTCCCTTGTAGAAGGTTACAAGTAATAAACATCATGATTGATTGCCTTAAGATATCATTAGATGGATCGATATATAGATCCAGATGCAAGTTATGTTTTCAATTTCTTTGTTAAGTTGTCTCGTTCCTGTTTGAATAAAATCTTCGTTGTTTTATTTCTTTTTTAGTTTGTTGCTTTTTTATTTATCTAAACATGTTTTCATTGTTCATTCAAATGCATCTATATATATCAACACTTTTGTCTTAACTCTTGAAGGTGATAATTAAACTACTTATATATACATCTAGAAATGTAATGTTAAAGAGTTTTTTTAGGTGCTACTATTGTTATGCGCAATATAAGAAACTAGGATGTTCATTCAAACAAAAAAGATTGTATAACTATACCGATTGTGTCTCGTGATATTTCAATTTTGGTGTTTCCTGGATTAAGGATATGCGTAAAAGGGTGTCATTGTCCAATTGGGTTGTTTTGAACTAAACTTGCCTTAGCAACTTAGCTTGTACTGTATTTCACTAGAGCGATGTTTATACTTTCAAATACACCGCCGTTCATAAAAAAACATGTATGTAGTTATAGTGTTTACGATGTGTTGTAATTTTATATAATAAATACACATTTGAGATAAGTACTACCCTTTTTATATACATGTTAATGTTAATGAATTCATATGAACTTGTTGCATAACAAAATTTGATCTAAATTAATTATAAAGTTTGTTTGGTAAGCTTTTAAAAAGCTTTATATTAACTATGCAATTAATGTGTTTGATTTGTTTCCTATATAAAAAAGTTAACATTGATGGTAATCTATTAATATATAAAAAACTAAATTTTAACTTTTAATTCAATCAAGAATTTTAGTCAAGGATAGATGTAACTATATTTACAAATTATCATAATTACATTTTATTTTATTTATTAATCTCAAACTTGAATTTTATAATCACTTATGATTATGCATTAGGGGGAAATGCTAAAAAATTCATATACAGTATAAAACTTATAAGACAACAATCTAATTATAGAACAATAATTTAATTTGTGTTTAATAAAGTCACGTAATATAAGCTAATATAATAATACATTTAATTTGTGTTTAATAAATTAAGTTATTTATCAAACATGCAATAAATTAGTGTATGACATTAGTTTTATATTATTTATGTACAAGTTAACATTGATTAATGGAATTTACTAAAACTTAATATCTGAGAAAGTATTATTCTAAAATGCAATTTATTAATATTGTAATCATCTTTATTATAATTTTACAACATAATACAATATATATTTAGTAATTTTAATGTAATAAGGTGTAACATAATGTTATATATAATATGAGTCATATATCTGTACAATACTTATTAGTAATGAATGCTTATTCCTTAAATCTTGAATCTTGAAAACTAAAATTAATATAGTTTACCTAAACTAAATTTAATTATCTTGACGGCAAAAATTATAATGATGATTATTTTGACCTCTCTCCTGCACAATTAAAGGCTGTTGGAATTCAAGATTTTTGTCTTAACTAGGTTGTTTTATATTTTTTGCATAAAATTTCTAACGTATCTTATTTTATGTTGGTTTTGGTTTGGTGGTCTTGTTGGTTGTAGCTAGTTGTCATTTATGGTCTGTCATAAATGATTTAGTGGTAGTGTCAAGCGATTGCTTGCGGTTAATATGGTATTTCAGCCACATTCCATTGTATTTCAAAGTTTTTTTGGAGTAACATATTATAACGGGTGGATTACCCTTTACCCAAAAAAAAATAATTATTCTTTAATACACTTTAAGCTTAATCGTTTTTGTACTTAACAAATTTTAAAAAACAAAAACTATTGTTTGTTTTCCAATCGAATGTTAAGTAATGCAACAATACAAAGCCCAAGAATTTCACAAGCTATAATGAAGTTTTCGTTTTGCAATCGAACGATAAGTAATGCAACAATCTCCGTCATAATGAAATACCAAAATGCAACTCTATGCTATGCGCTATGCAGCTCACCTAGTGAAATCAAGAACATGAAAAATACATGCTAAAGCGTCAACATAAGGTTGGTTAGTTTATAGGTCTAAGTAAGTTGAAAACATAGACTACAAGATTTTAGTGACTACTGCTTCACTCATACAAAAAGTATTAGTGACTACTACTTCACTCCCAGTATCATAAAAAGTATAACTATTGCGGCTAAAGAAGAAGGATTTTCACTACCATATTCGTAAGACAAACTTGGAAATGGTCGAGGTCCTGTTGATCCCATACTAGCACCAATAATGGTGTGATCCGAATTTGTACTATTCGGCACACCCTTAACTAAATTACCACTATTCATGGTTGTTTTACAAGTCCTCGTACCCCTTTTTTTGACTCCCTTCACTCCCGAACTCAAAGACGCACTCTTTATACTACTACATGCGAACCATCCATAGCAACTAGCAATCAATATGAAAACACACGAATAAATACCCAAATAACTACGACCACAAACAAAAGGAGACAAGTATTAACACAAAGTAAGTACACAAATGCCAATAATGATCAAAAATAACGAAAAGAAACCCTAAAAAGATTAGGTTTATTAAACAGATTAGTAAAAATTATTATGAATCTGTCAAGATTGAAGCCAAGACAGATCGCAATCTCCAAACTTCAAAACAAACAGTAGCAACTCAGCGAACGCAAAACGAATCAAATGAAACCCTAAAATGAATACACAAAGCCCTAATTGCAACCTTAGACCCGATCATCAAGTAATCAACTGTAGGATTAGTCACAAGGAAGACGAGAATTCAGATTGCATGAGAATCAGTACTACGAATCGTTCTAAGGAGTTTAAAATTAGCAAGACACTTTAACAAGATGAAGGTCACATTTCCTCTTCGTTTTAGCAACAATGACTTTTCACATGTTTCTTCTTTAAGTAAGGTGTAAGTATATATTTATCGTTTAACTAGGCACCGGTAATGTTGTCTAGCTTGCAATCAAAATTTGTTTGTAATGTGTTACTTATCGACGTGATTAATTATTATCGCATATAACCTCATTGTGCTGATACCAGGATTCAAAATTCAAATATGCCTAAATTTAAACAATATATAGTCCCGCATAGTCTATATGTTTTGTCAAGGATAAGTAAGGTAAATATGTGATGGCGCCCCTTTCATTCATGTACTTACCTAAAACCAAGATATTTAGATACGGATATATTGGAGAAAGGATTTTAAAGTCACCTGGTTAAGATAGTATTTTTGCTATCTTTTTAGGGAAACAAGATTTACTCTTGCAAGACCTAATAAATGAACAAAATCCAGTAGTTTACCATATATTTTTAGGGTTCCGCTTCACATATTACCGCAGTAAACTTAAGCATATGTATTTACTCTTAAAGATTTAGTGAAATCTGCATGTACAAGAGCATTTAGTTGCAGCAACTACAAGCATAAAACAATTCAGTAGTTTCACAGTATGTCCGTTCCACCATATAAGCCGTATAGATCAATTTAGAAGATAAAGAAACTCAAGTCAAGCCAAGTATAGTTCTTTAAACTCTCTTCTTCCGGATTGCATGTATATGTAGTATGCGACAATGGTAAGTACTCTAATTGCATAGTGATTCTATTACGAATTGGTGCAAGTTTCAAACAATGCATTCGCGTGAATATTTTCATATAATTATCGCAATGATCTATTATTAGTTTCTAATAACCCTCATTTATGATGGATTTGTTTTTAAGTAACTATCAATCAAGCAAAAACTAGTTCAAATATACAAGCATACAAGGAATCTTGATTAACTTGGTGTATTGCAACTTAAATGTCAGCCATTATAAGTTAAGCCTCTAGAAAGACCACTCAAGTACTAGATCTAGGATTAAGGGGACAAACCAATATGGATCAAAGTGATGCCATCATTTCAAAAATGTAAATGTGCTTTCATGCTTGCTGATTTCATATAGGTGTAAAATTACGTTACTCTAGATTGGCCGTGTTAGATCTGAATCCAAGTTTAATTGATAACCTTGATGTGTGTGTTTCTCTGGGGTAGCTCCTTGCGAATTATTGCATAATTTTCGCAGTGAATTAAAAGTTATTATGAGCATCCGTAGGGTAACTATGCCAATGTGGATTCTAAGTACCGATTAATTAGTAAGATTGCACCTTAATTACATTTTTCTTCGTTAGCAACATATCTATTCGTAGAATAGCAAGTTGTGATTCCTATAAAATTCGAAGATCTTCTCGAGACCTTACAATTTTCATTTTATTAAACACAGCCAGAAATGGTTTGTGTGACGTTGCTTTTAACTTTTCAAGAACCTACAAGGATGAAGCATCATTCTTATCTAATTAAATTATAACCTCCTACATACTTCTAATTACACGAGTGTACATTCTAATCCTTTTTTGCTAGCTTCTTCAAATAGACGTACTAACGCTCTTCAGTAACTTATGGAGCTACTTAATTATAATGTATTTTAACAATAAATGTGGTTTGTAAAGGAGTGTTAATCTCAATTTTCATCCCACATTGGGAAAACTATAGAAAGAGTTGTTTTTTTGTATTATTATTATTATTATTATTATTATTATTATTATTATTATTATTATTATTATTATTATTATTATTATTATTATTATTATTATTATTATTATTATTATTATTATTATTTATTATAAACCATCACTTTTATTAACAATAAATAGGATTTTACAAGAAATTGGTGGGGAGCCGAGAAACCAACTGGGCCCCCACACCTCTAGCAATAGCGAAACCAATCCTATTAAAAATATGAACGGCAGCCCGCGCTCCAATGTCTTGAGTCGTAGAGAAACGTCGAATGCGCTTTATAAGAGTTACTGCATCTTTCTCAAGTTCTCCAAAAGAGGAGAAAGAGAAGGGGAGGAACCCATATCCGCACGTTTACGTTGTGCAGCTTCAATAACCGCACGACCTGGCATAAAATCAATCATACCAGACTGCGTCAAAGTCTAAATGTAGCAAATTATGAATGAAAGATAGTTGTGTTAGTGTGAAACCATAAATGACTTGATGACAAAAATTGAGGCTATTTAAGAGCATTCAGATGTACAAATTAAAGTCTAAATGTAGAAAATTATAATATTTCTGTTAGCATTCAAAATGTATAAAGAAGTGATTGTCATTCTCGTATTTATAACTTTGTAATGTGTCGTAGCTATAGTACTAGAATAGTCAATGGCCTTATGGGATGGACTAAACTAATAGGTTAGTATTATGTGTTAAGTCATTTATGTAAAGTCCAATCCATTACAAAGCCCATCTTAAAGCCCATGAACTATATGTATGAAACTATATAAACACCTTAAATAAGTCATTTGAGGTGTCTGTTTGAGTGTGTAAGTGTTTGTTTCTCTAATAATATTTCTCTTTATTTTATCTCTCTACATTCTCTACTTTCTCTCTCTAACATACTTCATATCTCAAGTCACAAAGGATCTTTCATGTGATAAATTGTTATCTTTATGTTATTACAATTTCAATTCAGCTCGCATAAGAAACCAAACCCTATAAATTTTTGAAAGAAAGGGAAGAAAATGTTGACGAAGAAGAACAATATTGATAAAAAGCTTGAGTTGATTAATAAGCAGAAATTTCTTGAGAATAAACATGAGTTGATTGCTAATGAAGAACTTGAGTTGATTGGTAAGATGAAAATTATTGATAAAGAGCTTGAGCTAATTGATAAGAAGATTGCAGAGCTTTCGGAAAGACGTCGGCAACTCATAATAAAGAAAGAAAAGCATGATGCCGAAGTTGCTGCTTCAATAAAAGATAGGGTTGATCTCCAGGTGAAAGTGGGTGAAATAGAACATGCTTTCACGTGCTTAGCAAATGCTCCCTTGTAGAAGGTGATGAGGCAAAAAATGATCCGTTTTTTGGGGGTCATTTAAGCCCGAATCCGAACTTATTTGATCAAATATTGCCCTAAATCGTTCCTTTTGTGATTTTAGGTACTTGGAGAGTGAATTCTGGAAAAGAAGCCATTTTGGACGTTTTTGGAGCTTAAAAGTGAAGAAAACGGCAAAGTCTCAATTTTCCATGCTGGGAACAGTAGGTGACGCCGTCAAGAGTAATTTCCTGACGGCGTCAAACCTCAATAATAAAAATTCGAGAGTTCATGAAGGCGTCAAGAGTTTTCCTGACGGCGTCAAAACACCAAGAATTAAAATCCGTAGTTGATGACGGCGTCACACACAGGGCGTCAAGAGTAATTTGTGTAACGGCCTAGGCCTTGACGGCATCAGAAGTAGATCAAGGCCGTCCGAGGAAGTATTTGGCGGCGAGATGACGGCGTCACACCTTTGTTCTTGACGCCGTCATCCCTATTTTCCTATATATAGTTTTCTAGTTTTTCACATTAAAGAGAGAAGTTTTGGAGAAATCCTAAGTACGATTTTGGTGCAACTTTTACAGGTTTTTCAAGGGTTCCAAACCCTTGATACCTTGCATTGTAAATGAGATAAGTGTTCTTCTAATTCAATCAATATGTCTATGTGTTGGTTGTCTATATCTTGTTCTTGTCTCAATTCCATTATGCTAGGCTAGATCTCTTTTGTGTTTGCTTAGATATAATGAAACCTAGATATTGATTATGTGTTGATTACTTGTTTATTCTTGTCTTGGATGAATGATTTATATGTTAGGCTTAAGAAAACTGGCAGATCTCCAAATGGTAACATGCTTGAACGTCTTAAGAAACATGAACTGAGGCGTACTAGGTCTTTATTGGTTGTATTTAATGCATGAGCCACTGTTTACAATCCCTATAGCTGTGCTGGGCATGGTGTAGGAGGAGATAAGAGCTCATAGAATTGGGGAGTTATGTATGCCACCCCATGAATGGTATTAAGGAATACGATCCGTCATCCATACAATTATAACAAGTAATTAACGTGTAAAAGATATCTAGGGAGTAGTGAAATCTAAGTAAACACATTTTCTCCAATTACTGCTCACAACCTTAGTGTAATTAGTTTATTTTCATTTTTAGTATTTTATTTTGATTGCATCTTAGTTTTGGGTTAGTTGAATAGCAACTAATTCCGCCCACTCTTCCAAAACCCTAGATTTTTACTTGCTTTCTAAAAAATATAAAAATACATAAATAATCATCCCTCACCTTTAGAACTAGTAATTAGGCTTTCTAATCCTAGCGACACTATTCCTAAGCTGAACGATCAATCCCCCGGTACTTGTCACTATACTATACTACAACGATCAGGTACACTGCCTGGTGGGGGTTGTAAGCTTCTCGAGATCCCTCGAGAGGTAAAGCCTGTTGCGATTCCCACGCATCAAGTTTTTGGCGCCGCAGCCCGGGGAATAGTTATTTTCTAGGTTAGGATTTCTTTTTATTAGGTCTACTTGCTAGATTCCTTTCTAATAAGATTTTATTTTTTATTTTTAGGTCTTCTTTAGTCTATCTTATTTCTTCGTGCCTTTGTTTGTAACTCTTTACCATCCGACATCATGGAAGGTGGTAACATCTTTGAACCCGTCATCCCACCACAACAAAACCCACCATTAGAACCCCTTAGGCCCCGAACCTTAGGAGAGTATTCCCGACCTAGCCACCAAGGCTACCGAAACACCATTGAGCTCACCGGAGCCAATGTGACCCCCTTGTGATCCGACACCATCCGGTTGGTGCAAAGCGGATGTGCATTCCATGGACTTCGTTCCAAAGATCCAAACCAACATCTTAAGGACTTCCTCAAAATCGTAGATTCCATAGACCTAGGTGTTGAAACTAGAGAGACTACCCGTTTACGCCTATTCCAATTCTCTCTACGGGATCAAGCTAGTCAATGGCTTGAGCGTTTACCCGCGGGATCCATCACCACATGGGATGATCTCACCACTCATTTCCTTGCTCAATTTTTCCCACCGGGGAGAACTACTAAGCTTAGGAATGACATCTTGATGTTCCAACAACGTCAAAATGAATCTCTTTATGAAGCATGGACTCGTCTCAAGGACTTACTCCAAAAAGTCCCTCATCATGGCATATATCTTTGGCTCCAAGTCCAAATTTTTTATTGTAACACCCCCAAAATTGTAAGTAAGCAGCGGAAGACTAATTGGGGTATTACTTCTCGGATCATTGTCATAACCACAGAAAACGACTCAAAAGAGACGTTTTTATAAAAGTTCAATTATCATTAAATAAACTTATCACCACATCACACAAGGAAGTTTTACGATAAGTTCAGAGTTACAATTAAAACGGTTTCTGATAAAAACAAATGATAACTTTATTGAACATGGTCCGTAAGAGGGGTCATTTGCCAATCTTCGTGCCCGATTTGCCCGCGTCAGTTACCTGAGATAAACATGCTAAAAAGGTCAACATGAATGTTGAGTGAATCCATAGTGTTTAAGTTGTAATAGTTGAACACAAGCCCATAGTAATAAAAACAGTAGCATCGCAGTGTAATATATACATATTTCCCTAAGTCTCATGACACGCAAACCTTAACATCGGGTGTAATATAATAAATCCCACACCATGAAATGGTGTAGGTGATAATGCCCTCGTGTAATAGGAGTTTGTCAGGCTCCTTAGTCAATTCGAATAAAGTGCATTTGGTTACTTACCCAACAACTCAAATGGGGCGTCAACTGCCAATAGATCTACTCACCGAATTCGCGTTCACTCATTAGTGATTAATGGTTCATGATATGAGGGACTTTTTGACAAGTGGTAACTTAGGCAATATAAATCAGAATAGCATACAAGGAAAATACTTGTGTTCAATTTAGTAGCATGTATCTCCCCACGGGATTTGAAAACATAGTAAAAGTGGGACTATGAACTCACCTTAGTAGCACAGTGGTAATGATAAAGATCTCAGTTACGGTCAGGGAACGGCTCCAACACACAACCTAGATAGTACGATAAGTTTTAGTGTTGTGATAGTCTAAATGTGATTGTCGCGAAAATTTTTAGAAATAAAAGGTTTATTGGTGTAACGATAACAAACCACGTAATTCAAATGATATGCACGAAATTTAGAAATGATGTATATATATATATGTATATATATGATTATGAAATTACAATAAGGACTCCGAGATGCAATGCAATGAATATGAAAGGCGGGAAATGGAATTAAATATTAGATTCTCAGATATAGTCCTTGGTCCAAGTCCTTCGTCAGTTTTCACTTTTTATGCTAACGGCGTTAGTGTTGCACCGTTGGTCCTCGTTGTATAATATTTTCTTTAACAGTCCTCTACTTGTCCAAACATACGATATGAGCTCGAAATTTATTACTTTATCATTTTTGGTCTTATAGTTTCTGTTTTTACAGTTTTGACCCATGTTTTCACAGTTTTACATTTTTAGTCCCTATAAGTGACGACGCGTTACATTTTTAGTCCTTTTTCACAATAATCATTAGGGTATTTATGAAAATTTTTCCGAAGTTTATTTCCATCCTAGAAAACTTATTTGTGCAGCTTATTCGATCAGAATGGCTTATTTTTGCTTAATGGGCTTATAAGCCCACTCAACTTATTTTTTTTTTTTATTTTTTTTTAAACCTTATGATTATCGAGTTTTTGCAAAACACTTTGGTCAAATTAGGGTATCGAAGAGTTATTATTTTTGAAAAGTTAAAGCACAAAATTGATAGCTCGTTGGGTGGTCTACGGGGTGGAGTAATAATATGACATGCTCGTTAGTTTAGATTGTAAGATATTGAAGTGTTTCTTAGCTACCTGAGTCGAGTTGTTCACATGAAATAACAAAGTTTTATCTTTTTAATTTTCGAATCTGGTCGTGTGCATGAGTTAGAGAGCGATTAAGGATGAGTCAAATGATGCATGAAATGTAAAATAGATACGTGACAATGCGTACGTGACCCCTAGGCCTTCCATAAAGGTGGCGTGTCACTCTATTTAACTATACGAAATTTTATACTATTCGAAATAAGAATGAGATGTGAGTTGGCATGCATGCATGATCGTATGAAAGGAGTTAGAGGTCGAGAATGCTTACGACACCTTAAAGGTGGTGAACATCGAGTGAGATGGGACGTGGACACGGCAGTTTCTCTTGCTCGTTTCGAATGCTAGTCGTGGTTGGACAAGAATGGACTTGAGCAACTTCGAATAGTCTCTAAGGTGAGGATGGTTTAACCCAGCCCGAGCAGTAGTAGATTGTGTAAGTGTAGGGAGTTTAGGAGGTCTTTGTAACGTGTAAAGGGAGGTGATGCATGGAACGAAAGAGTGGAGTACGTATATATAGTATTGAATTTAAATTATTTCCAAGACATAAGTTCCTGTAGCTGGCAGGATATATTAAATGTTAGGGAACTATTTTCTTCCACAATTTTGACCTCTCATCAGCTCAGAACAAGGGGCGTGTTCTTTGGGGGGATTTTCATTCACTCGTCGGTAAAAAAAAAAGAAAAGTAAATATATGAAGTTCGGTTTTTAAATTTTGTTCGTGTGTTATTCGAAGGTTAGTGATTTTAAGTTAGTCTAGTCTTGATTTAAAACCTTGTGCTAATGTCCGAAGTCACCTTAAATTGAAAAGAGCTGGCAAAACTGAAATTTTGAGCTGATTGATTTCTATTGTATCGAGCGGTTTATACGCTTAGCTTTCGAGATTTTTAATGTATTATCCGTACAAGATAAATGGAAATAATCATCGTTAGTGGTTCTTGGGTGCGAAGTCGATCAAGGTGCGTGATAACATTGACGTGTTGTTTGCGAAATATAGAATCCTTGAGGTCGGTTTGGTTGCTCTTGCTCGTCGGTTCCAAAACTGAAAGAAAGAAAAAGAAACTAAAATTAAAGTTTGGGCCAGGTTGATAAATGGGCCGAGGGAGTTGGGTTGAGCCCATTGGCTTGTTAAGTGGGTTTCGGTGGTGGCTGAGGCAAGGGGTTAAGGGCCCGCTAATATTAATTAGAGTTAATTACGTTTAGTATTTTTAGTGAGGGTTTAGGTGAGTTATTTTCGTGAGTCCGGGAGTTGGTCGAGTATGAAAATAGTGTCACGTGTTATTATGAAAACATTTAATATTTCGCGATTTGGACTATCGTGGCAAGTGTGTGTGAGCATCGTTCCAAGTGTATAGGTGAATAACAATTTATGTCGTGATCATTCGTAATATAGTATATTCGTTGAATCAAGCGTTCGTTGTTGTCACAAGTGTTATAAAATATTGAAATGATATAATAGACTTTGATTAGTACCTAATACTAGTAAGGAAAATAGTGGGAGGTTACAGTATCAACCCCTTATTTTGAATTCCGTCCCGGAATTCTAGTCTAAGATAGTTGTTAGGGACGATTATGGGAATAGATGTGGATATTTAGCGCGAATCTGGTCTTCACGCTCCCAAGTGTACTCTGGTCCTCGTTTAGAATTCCACCTAACCTTGACAATGGGAATACGGCTTTGTTTCAATTGTTTGGTGTTTCGGTCCACGATTTCTACTGGTTCCTCAACGAAGTTAAGCTTGTCGTCGATCCGAATTTCTTTTAATGGAATGACAAGAGATTCGTCTGATAAACACTTCTTCAGGTTTGATACGTGAAAGGTATCGTGTACTCTACTGAGTTCTTCCGGAAGTTCAAGTTTGTATGCCACGGGGCCAATCCTTTCTAGGATTTTGAATGGCCCAACGTATCTGGGATTCAACTTTCCACGTTTCCCAAATCAAACCATTCCTTTCCAAGGAGACACCTTCAACATAACTCTATCTCCAACTTGAAATTCCATGGGTTTTCGCCTCACGTCGGCATAACTCTTTTGCCTGTCCCGGGCTGCTTGTAGACGTTGCTTGATTTGCATGATTTTATCAGTGGTTTCTTGAATGATTTCGGGTCCCGTGATTTGTGCATCTCCGACTTCTGCCCAACAAACTGGTGATCGGCATTTCCGGCCATAAAGGGCTTCAAATGGGGCTGCCTTGATGCTAGCGTGATAGCTGTTATTGTACGAAAACTTTGCTAAGGGTAAGTGTCTATCCCAACCCTTACCAAAATCGATCACACATGCTCGGAGCATGTCTTCCAAGGTTTGAATAGTTCTCTCACTCTGACCGTCGGTCTGCGGGTGATATGCAGTACTCATATCCAGGCGAGTACCCAATGCTTTCAGTAACGACTGCCAAAAGTTTGACGTGAAACGGCTATCTCGATCCGAGATAATGGAAATTGGCACTCCATGTCATGAGACTATTTCTTTCAAATATAATTGGGCAAGGGTGCTCATCTCGTCGGTTTCTTTTATTGGCAGAAAATGCGCGGATTTGGTAAGACGGTCAATGATGACCCAAATGGTATCAAATCCTCTTGGTGTCTTAGGTAATTTTGTGATGAAATCCATTGTAATCCTTTCCCACTTCCACGTCGGAAGCTCGGGTTGTATCAACAAACCGGATGGCTTTTGACACTCAGCCTTTACCCGTGAACACGTCAAACATTTTCCGACATACTCGGCGATGTCAGCTTTCATGTTTGGCCACCAGTAAAGTTTCTTGAGATCCTGATACATCTTATCAGACCCTGGGTGAATGGAATATTTAGACTTGTGAGATTCATGCATGATGAGATCTCGTATTCCCCCATAGAGTGGAATCCAACTTCGGTCTTTGAAACATAACCTTCCGTCTGATTTCTTCACAAAGCCATTCTCACTTTCTGGCATACCGTAGATCTTCTCTTTTGGTCTGTTCTCTTCCTTGAGAGCTTCTGTCTGAGCCTCAAGGATCTTCGATGGAAGCGGTGATATAATTGTCATCCCTAGAGATCTGACTCTAAGAGGTGTAATTCGCTCCTTTCTACTCAAGGCATCTGCCACAACATTTGCCTTCCCAGGGTGATAGCGAATCTCGCAATCATAGTCACTGAGTAATTCCAACCATCGGCGTTGTCTCATGTTCAACTCCTTCTGGTCTAGAATGTGTTGTAGGCTTTTGTGATATGTAAACACTGTGCACTTGGTGCCATACAGGTAGTGTCTCAACAGTTTAAGAGCAAATACTACTGCTTCCAACTCGAGATCATGGGTGGTATAGTTCTTCTCGTGGGTTTTGAGTTGTCGAGAAGCATATGCGATAACTTTGCTCCTTTGCATCAATACCGCGCCTAAACCTTGGCATGATGCATCACAATACACTACGAAGTCTTCGCTACCCACTGGTAGTGCCAAGATCGGAGCTTCACAAAGCTTCTGTTTTAAAAGTTGGAATGACGATTCTTGTTCTTCTCCCCAATCAAACTTTTTCTTCTTTTGCGTCAATTCCGTCAAAGGTTTGGCGATTTTTGAGAAACCTTCGATGAACCTACGATAGTTCCCTGGAAGACCTAAAAATTGACGTATCTCCGTGGGGTTTGTAGGAGATGCCCAATTTTTGATCGCTTCGATCTTTGCGGGGTCCACGTGAATACCCTTGCTATCAATCACGTGTCCAAGAAATTGTACTTTCTCTATCCAAAAGTCACACTTGGAAAATTTGGCGTACAATTTCTCCTTTTTGAGTAGTTCCAAGATACTTGCTAAATGCTCTGCATGCTCTTCCTTATTTCGGGAATAAATAAGGATGTCGTCGATGAACACAATTACGAATTTGTCCAAATAAGGCTTGCACACTCGATTCATTAAGTCCATAAACACAGCTGGTGCGTTAGTTAGACCGAATGACATTACTTGGAATTCGTAGTGGCCGTATCGTGTCCTGAAAGCCGTTTTAGGGATGTCTTCTTCCCTGACTCTTAGTTGGTGATAGCCCGATCTCAGGTCTATCTTAGAGTAAACACTCGATCCTTGAAGTTGATCGAAAAGGTCATCGATTCTGGGTAACGGGTTTCGATTCTTTATTGTAAGTTTGTTCAACTCACGATAGTCAATACACATTCTGAAGGATCCATCCTTCTTTTTGACAAATAACACCGGAGCTCCCCAAGGCGAAGAACTAGGTCGAATGAACCCCTTATCTAATAATTCTTGCAGTTGTTCGGATAATTCTTTCATCTCAGATGGCGCCAACCTATAGGGTGCTCGCGCCACTGGTGCTGCTCCTGGCACCAAGTCGATCTGGAATTCCACCTGGCGGACGGGTGGAAGGCCGGGCAACTCGTCGGGAAATACTTCGGGGAAGTTCTTTACTACTGGCACATCTTCAGGTCGCTTCTCCTCCAACTTCTTTTCTGTCACTTGTGCCAAAAAGGCGTGACATCCTCTATCGATATACTTCACCGTTTTGACGTATGTTATGATGCCGAGGCGGGTCTTACTTCATTCACCACGGATGATTAGGGTTTCACCATGAAAAGGGGATGTGGACGACTTTCTCGTCGCAGATGATTCTAGCACGGTTCTTGGATAGCCAATCCATGCCGACAACCACGTCGAAGCTGCCAAGCTTAATCGGCATGAGGTCGATATCGAAAGGTTCGTCGAGTAATAATAGGGTGCAACCTTGGATTACGGTATTTGTGCTTACTAGTTCTCCGTTGGCTAGTTCAATTTCATAGGTGGTGTGTAGTTCGGTCGGGTGGATGTTAAGTAAAGACGCAAGCGAAGTAGATACAAAACTTTTATCGGCCCCAGAATCAAACAAAACTTTAGCAGGATGATTGTTAAGTAAAAGTGTACCGGTGACTACGTCTGGGTCTTCCTGCGCATTTCCTCTTTCCATCACAAATGCTCTCCCCCGAGCGTTATTGTTCTGGTTGGCAGTTTGGTTCGGGCACCGGTTCTTGTAATGCCCCTTCTCGCCACATCCATGGCACACCACAGTCACGGGTTGCAAGTTGGCGCCAGTGGCCTTGCAGTCTTGAGTTTTATGGCCGGTCCTTTGGCATTTTCCACACTTAGCAAAGCAGGGCCCATTGTGGTGCAGCTTACAGCGGTTACACATAGGAGCGGGTCCAGCATAACCTCCAGCTCCAGCGGGTGCAGCAATATAAGCCCTGGCGGCTTCCTGTTGGCGGTTTTGCCGGTTGTGATGGTGGTTACGGTTCTGTTGGTAGTTCTGATTGTTATTGTGATTGTAGTTGCGGTTGTTGTTGTGGTGATTGTTGACATTGTTGTTATTGTGAGAGTTGTTGTGGTTGTTGCTCCTGCGGTCATCAAACTTACATTTGTTGTCATTACTTCCTTGGCCCTGTCCGCGTTTTATCTCTCGCTCAATCAACCTCTGAGTAATTGCCATAGCCTCCTCTAGGGTTTGAGGCTTAGACGTGGTGACATTACCCTCAATGTTTCGAGGCAACCCCTCGATGTACCTCTCTAGCAATTTCTCGAGGTCTGACGCCTTAGCGGGGCATAGTAAGGCAAGCTCTTGGAACCTGCGATCGTAAGTCCTAAAATCATACCCTTTCACCGTCAAACGATCAAACTCATCTTCCAACTTCCTTATTTCAGTACGGGGACAGTACTTCTTCAACATCTTTTGTTTGAACTCGGCCCACGAAATTTGGTAGGCTTCCTCTATACCCGTGTTCTGGGCAGTAGAGTTCCACCAAGACAAGGCATCGTCCAAAAGGGTCCCTGTAGCAAATGTGACCTTGCAGTCGTCAGCACAACCGCTTCTCATAAAAACCGTCTTAGAACGCTCGAACCATCGGGCGAGCTCGGTCACTCCTTCGGTTCCCTTGAAGTAGGTGGGTTTGTAGGCCATGAAATCCTTGTAGGTGCATTTGCGACCCATGGCCACCTCGTTCTCCCCGGTTGGTCTATTCGTGCTGCTCGCACGAGCCATTGCAGCTGCTTGAGTCTCTAGTGCCGCTGCGACACTATCAGCAATCAATTTTTGGATAGCGGCTGGGGTCATGGCTGGTGTTGATGTTGCGGTTTTTGCTCTTGTACGAGGCATATTTCTATTTATACCACAAGAGAAGCACATGTTTAGAACTTACACAATAGCCATGTTATGACGGAATAATTTAATAACAAGGTAAGTAGTAAAAATCATAACAGTGCTGTCACAATCATAACATCTGGATAAAATTTTAACTCATTATAATGACGAACTTGGTACCACAATATAAAAGAGTTACAACCACATACGCACATGAAACAGCCAAAGCATCATAAATTAATATCAACTTATAGCGATCATAACTAATAATAACTTGTTAAATTGTTTACAAAACAACTTATTACAAGATCTTTTATTATTGCCACACATAGCAAGTTAGGATGTCCAAGCTACAAATAATACATCAATACTCTATGAGTGGCCTGGCGAGTCTTCCAATTTGCGTTGGAGGCTTCGGACTATCCCAGTCAATTCCTCCACCCTCTCGTCTCTGTCTCTCTCCCTGGCTTGGGATTCTTCTAACCTGCGCTCGAGCGTCAAAATGCGGGTGTTGGTTGTAACGAGTTCATCAGCCTGTCGCTCATTTATGTCTTGCATCATTGCGGCAATGTCCCTCAGGTCTCGTACCTCCTGCCTCTCGTTCTCAAGTTTCTCCTCCAACTCGGAAATAACCTCGAGAGTTCCCTGCAGCTGAGTACCCATCAGGTTGAAGACCTCGTCTATAGCTATCCGTCCCATCACTAGATTTCCCACTTCCCCTTCAATGCTCTTGATACGCTCAAGGGAAATCTCGTTATTAAAACCCGCGATCTCATCAATGTGATCTTCGCGCCTTCCACGGGGTCTGACCCAAACATCCTCGGTCGTATTCTCAATGTGAGAATCTGATAGTGATGGGGTTGAGAAATGCACTCCATTGCTGAGTGGTAACGGGTTACTGCGGGCACGTAATGGTCGAGTAGGAGGTGATAATGGGACCGTGGTGGTCTGGTGGTAGAAGACCGTGGGTAGTGGTAAGGGACGTCTAGGTGATAGGGGTGATAATTGCGACATCATCTGTAGAGGTGATATAGGGGACGTAGGTGATGACGGTGGTGCTGGTGGTGGGTGAATGGGAGCTGGGGGTGCTCGTACCCGCCTTCGAGTATAGTAGATCGTAGCGGAGCCTCGTTGTTCAACTAGTGCAGGTTGAGAAGATGGTGGTAACTGCGAGAAAAGGTTGGAAGATTCTGAGTCAGATGAGTCATTATCTGTCTCCGGTTCTGAAGCACGAAGGGGGGTCGGAATGGCTGGTGAAATCACTGGAGTGGCGGCGACTTCATCCTCCTCGAATGGTTCAGTCTCTTCAGACACAGCCATTGGCGAATTAGGAGTCGGGGTCATTAGTGATGCTAGTATGGTAGCGGGTGATGTGACCTCCTCGATTTGTGAGTCGAATTGGGGAACAGTGGGGTAGGAATCTGAAGACATGATACTGTAATAATCCCGAATATAATAACATAAGTATAAGTTATTGATATAATAATCATTTTAAATTCACCATGAAGTCTAATAGCTATGCGTCATCTGTTAAGTAGAATCTAATGGGAAAATGGTGGCCAAGTATTGGCACGGAGGGCATTAGGTATCAAAGTTTAAATGGTCCATTTTTAGTGTACAATTATAGTCCAGTGTTTTGAAAATACACTTGGTTCTCTATAATTATGGCTCTGATACCAATCTGTAACACCCCCAAATTTGTAAGTAAGCAGCGGAAGACTAATTGGGGTATTACTTCTCGGATCATTGTCATAACCATAGAAAACGACTCAAAAGAGACGTTTTTATAAAAGTTCAATTATCATTAAATAAACTTATCACCACATGACACAAGGAAGTTTTACGATAAGTTCAGAGTTACAATTAAAATGGTTTCTGATAAAAACAAATGATAACTTTATTGAACATGGTCCGTAAGAGGGGTCATTTGCCAATCTCCGTGCCCGATTTGCCCGCGTCAGTTACCTGAGATAAACATGCTAAAAAGGTCAACATGAATGTTGAGTGAATCCATAGTGTTTAAGTTGTAATGGTTGAACACAAGCCCATAGTAATAAAAACAGTAGCATCGCAGTGTAATATATACATATTGCCCTAAGTCTCATGACACGCAAACCTTAACATCGGGTGTAATATAATAAATCCCACACCATGAAATGGTGTAGGTGATAATGCCCTCGTGTAATAGGAGTTTGTCAGGCTCCTTAGTGAATTCGAATAAAGTGCATTTGGTTACTTACCCAGCAACTCAAATGGGGCGTCAACTGCCAATAGATCTACTCACCGAATTCGCGTTCACTCATTAGTGATTAATGGTTCATGATATGAGGCACTTTTTGACAAGTGGTAACTTAGGCAATATAAATCAGAATAGCATACAAGGAAAATACTTGTGTTCAGTTTAGTAGCATGTATCTCCCCACGGGATTTGAAAACATAGTAAAAGTGGGACTATGAACTCACCTTAGTAGTACAATGGTAATGATAAAGATCTCAGTTACGGTCAGGGAACGGCTCCAACACACAACCTAGATAGTACGATAAGTTTTAGTGTTGTGATAGTCTAAATGTGATTGTCGCGAAAAGTTTTAGAAATAAAAGGTTTATTGGTGTAACGATAACAAACCACGTAATTCAAATGATATGCACGAAATTTAGAAATGATGTATATATATATATGTATATATATGATTATGAAATTACAATAAGGACTCCGAGATGCAATGCAATGAATATGAAAGGCGGAAAATGGAATTAAATATTAGATTCTCAGATATAGTCCTTGGTCCAAGTCCTTCGTCAGTTTCCACTTTTTATGCTAACGGCGTTAGTGTTGCACCGTTGGTCCTCGTTGTATAATATTTTCTTTAACAGTCCTCTACTTGTCCAAACATACGATATGAGCTCGAAATTTATTACTTTATCATTTTTGGTCTTATAGTTTCTGTTTTTACAGTTTTGACCCATGTTTTCACAGTTTTACATTTTTAGTCCCTATAAGTGACGACGCGTTACATTTTTAGTCCTTTTTCACAATAATCGTTAGGGTATTTATGAAAATTTTTCCGAAGTTTATTTCCATCCTAGAAAACTTATTTGTGCAGCTTATTCGATCAGAATGGCTTATTTTTGCTTAATGGGCTTATAAGCCCACTCAACTTTTTTTTTTTTTTAAACCTTATGATTATCGAGTTTTTGCAAAACACTTTGGTCAAATTAGGGTATCGAAGAGTTATTATTTTTGAAAAGTTAAAACACAAAATTGATAGCTCGTTGGGTGGTCTACGGGGTGGAGTAATAATATGACATGCTCGTTAGTTTAGATTGCAAGATATTGAAGTGTTTCTTAGCTACCTGAGTCGAGTTGTTCACATGAAATAACAAAGTTTTATCTTTTTCATTTTCGAATCTGGTCGTGTGCATGAGTTAGAGAGCGATTAAGGATGAGTCAAATGATGCATGAAATGTAAAATAGATACGTGACAATGCGTACGTGACCCCTAGGCCTTCCATAAAGGTGGCGTGTCACTCTGTTTAACTATACGAAATTTTATACTATTCGAAATAAGAATGAGACGTGAGTTGGCATGCATGCATTATCGTATGAAAGGAGTTAGAGGTCGAGAATGCTTACGACACCTTAAAGGTGGTGAACGTCAAGTGAGATGGGACGTGGACACGGCAGTTTCTCTTGCTCGTTTCGAATGCTAGTCGTGGTTGGACAAGAATGGACTTGAGCAACTTCGAATAGTCTCTAAGGTGAGGATGGTTTAACCCAGCCCGAGCAGTAGTAGATTGTGTAAGTGTAGGGAGTTTAGGAGGTCTTTGTAACGTGTAAATGGAGGTGATGCATGGAACGAAAGAGTGGAGTACGTATATATAGTATTGAATTTAAATTATTTCCAAGACATAAGTTCCTGTAGCTGGCAGGATATATTAAATGTTAGGAACTATTTTCTTCCACAATTTTGAACTCTCATCAGCTCAAAACAAGGGGCGTGTTCTTTGGGGGGATTTTCATTCACTCGTCGGTAAAAAAAAAAAGAAAAGTAAATATATGAAGTTCGGTTTTTAAATTTTGTTCGTGTGTTATTCGAAGGTTAGTGATTTTAAGTTAGTCTAGTCTTGATTTAAAACCTTTTGCTAATGTCCGAAGTCACCTTAAATTGAAAAGAGCTGGCAAAACTGAAATTTTGAGCGGATTGATTTCTATTGTATCGAGCGGTTTATACGCTTAGCTTTCGAGATTTTTAATGTATTATCCATACGAGATAAATGGAAATAATCATCGTTAGTGGTTCTTGGGTGCGAAGTCGATCAAGGTGCGCGATAACATTGACGTGTTGTTTGCGAAATATAGAATCCTTGAGGTCGGTTTGGTTGCTCTTGCTCGTCGGTTCCAAAACAGAAAGAAAGAAAAAGAAACTAAAATTAAAGTTTGGGCCAGGTTGATAAATGGGCCGAGGGAGTTGGGTTGAGCCCATTGGCTTGTTAAGTGGGTTTCGGTGGTGGCTGAGGCAAGGGGTTAAGGGCCCGCTAATATTAATTAGAGTTAATTACGTTTAGTATTTTTAGTGAGGGTTTAGGTGAGTTATTTTCGTGAGTCCGGGAGTTGGTCGAGTATGAAAATAGTGTCACGTGTTATTATGAAAACATTTAATATTTCGCGATTTGGACTATCGTGGCAAGTGTGTGTGAGCATCGTTCCAAGTGTATAGGTGAATAACAATTTATGTCGTGATCATTCGTAATATAGTATATTGGTTGAATCAAGCGTTCGTTGTTGTCACAAGTGTTATAAAATATTGAAATGATATAATAGACTTTGATTAGTACCTAATACTCGTAAGGAAAATAGTGGGAGGTTACATTTATGACCATATCGACATCTCCACGAGGCTAACCATTGACCAATCGGCCGGTGGTAAGCTATGTGATCTTAGTGCGGAACAATCATGGGAACTCATAGAAGATCTTGCTCTCTATGACAACGAAAGTTGGAATGATCCCCGTGATTTGAACAAAACTGTCAAGGCAATATCTTTGCCTTCGAACAATTCTAACACTCCCGACCGTAGGATCATGGAACTTGAGGACCAAGTCAAGTTTCTCATGAAATCTTATGATGCTCCTAAGCCTTCAAGTCAAGTGAACAAAATCACTTCTTCATGCAAATTATGTAGTGGTCCCCATGACACTCGTGATTGTGTGGAACTCCCCGGAACAGCTTTTGCGGACTACGCATCCACGCGTACCGACGAAGCGGGAGATAAGTGGTACACTTTCAAGCCCGAGCCAAACACTTATGGTGATTCATACAACCCCTCTTGGAAAAATCACCCAAACCTTAGGTGGAAACAAAATCAACCCAATTCCTCCAATCCGCCTAATCGCTACCAACCAAACGGTCCACCATCCAACCGTACTTTCAACAACAATCCTTCTAACAACTATGGTAGTACCAACAATCTTGAAGGATTGATGTCAAAGTTCATGGCATCTCAAGAAGCCCGCATAGCTAGGTTTGAAACCGAATTCAACCACAACAAACGGAGATGACCAACAAGATTGACAACTTGTTGAAAGCCCTCAACAACCAAGCATTAATCACACCTAGGAAGGACACTAGGGACACCAATAGTGGAATCCAAATTAAGGACCCCTCATCATCCAAACATGTCTACTTTGTCAATGTTGTCACCATTAAGCCGATAGATAAGGAGATAGAGGAGAGTGACAAGGATGAAGTTAGAGTAGAAGCCGATAGTAAGGATGAGAGTAGGGAAGTTGAGGTTAATAAGGATGAGGAATTAGAGGAGGTAGAACCTATAGAAGAATACTTTGATAAGTTGCAAACCAAGGAAGAACGGGAATACCATAAGTATTTATTCGATAGTCCCGAGAGAACATATATCTTTGGCGACCCCCTTATCAAAATGGTAGAACCCTCTAACATTAACATCCCATGCAATATCGGGCACATGCATATATGGAAAGCTTACATTGACCTTAGATCCCCCATGAACATCATGACTAGGACTTATTACAATTGGGTGATGAAGAAGTAACTCAATTTTAGGATGATGCCCGGTAAGAATCTGATAAGTAATTTTGCAGGAAGAGTGAAGGGATTACTGATGAGGCGAAAAATGATCCATTTTTAGGGGGTCATTTAAGCCCGAATCCGACTTTATTTGATCAAATATTGCCCTAAATTGTTCCTTTTGTGATTTTAGGTGTTTGGAGAGTGAATTCTGGAAAAGAAGCTATTTTGGACGTTTTTGGAGCATAAAAGTGAAGAAAACGGTAAAGTACCAAAAATCCATGCTGAAGATACAAGGTGACGGCGTCAAGACCACCATCTTGACGGCGTCAGACATGAAGAATTAAACACCATAGGTGGTGACGGCGTCAGAAGGCTTCATGACGGCGTCAAAGTGGCAAGAATAAAATACCGTGGGTGGTGACGGCGTCACATAGGCCGTCATAAGTGGATTAAGGCCGTCCGAGGAAGTATATGGCGGCGAGGTGACGGCGTCAGAAGTTACTCTTGACGTCGTCAGACTATTTTTCCTATATATAGTTTTCTAGTTTTTTCATTAAAAAAGAGAGAAGTTTTGGTGAAACCCTAAAGACGATTATGGTGCCTCTTTTACAGGTTTTTCAAGGGTTCTAAACCCTTGAGACCTTGCATTGTAATTGAGATAAGTATACTTTCAATTCAATCAATATGTCTATGTGTTGGTTGTTTATCTCTTGTTCTTTTCTTAATTCTACTATGCCAGGCTAGATTTCCTTCGTGTTTGCTTAGATCTAATGAAACCTAGATGTTGATTATGTGTTGATTACTTGTCTATTCTTGTTTTGGATGAATGATATTATATGTTAGGCTTAAGAAAACTGGCAGATCTCCAAATGGTAACATGCTTGAACGTCTTAAGAAACATGAACCGAGGCGTACTAGGTCTTTATTGGTTGTATTTAATGCATGAGCCACTGTTTACAATCCCTATAGTTGTGCTGGGTCATGGTGTTGGAGGAGATAAGAGCTCATAGAGTTGGGGAGTTATGTATGCCACCCCACGAATGGTATTAAGGAATACAATCCGTCATCCATACAAGTGTAACAAGTAATTGACATGTAAAAGATATCTAGGGAGTAATTAAGTCTAAGTAAACACAATTTCTCCAACCACTGCTCACAACTTTAGTTTAATTAGTTTAATTTCATTTTCATTAGTTTATTTTAATTATATAATAGCTTTGGGTTAGTTGAATAACAACTAATTCCGCCCACTCTTCCAAAACCCGAGATTTTACTTGCTTTCATTAAAATATAAAAAATACAAAAATAATCATCTTTCACCTCTAGAACTATTAATTAGGTTTTCTAATCCTAGCGACACTATTCCTAAGCTGAACGATCAATCCCCCGGTACTTGTCACTATACTATACTACAACGATCAGGTACACTGCCTGGTGGGGGTTGTAAGCTTCTCGAGATCCCTCGAGAGGTAAAGCAAGGTGCGATTCCCATGCATCAAGTTTTTGGCGCCACAGCCCGGGGAATAGTTATTGTCTAGGTTAGGATTTCTTTTTATTAGGTCTACTTGCTAGATTCCTTTCTAGTAAGATTTTTATTTTTATTTTTAAGTCTTCTTTAGTCTATCTTATTTCTCTGTGCCTTTGTTAGTAAATTAAACTCATTGACTATTCCGTTGACTATTATGGAAAACGCGAATCCACCCATTTCCCCTAGTGAAGTGGCTGTGTTACGTGAACAAATTGAGAGTGAGATTAGGGAGCTTAGAGAGCTTAATAGGTTGATCAAGATTGAACTCGAACATACATTTAGCGACCTAGCAACCGTCTTGTATTCAAATAAGGACCTAGGGCCTAATGACTTTGTGAGTATTATTAAGAGACCAGAAGAGGAGGAAATGGATCCGAGGCTTAACGACTACTTTAACCTATACCCCACTAAGGAGAAGATTGCATACTATAATAACCTTATTGATAACCCGCGATCTCCCTTCACCATGATTGAACCTACGATCAAGAGAGGCGATCCTAAGAATGCTAAGATACCATGTATGATTGGATATAGGCACATTAGCAATGCTTACATTGACTTTAAATCTCCAATCAACATTATGTCCTCAACGGTTTATAATGATATAGTGAACATAAGACTTGAACCTAGAAGGGATCCCAAGTACCCCGGTGGAGTTTGTAACTTTGTCGGGAGAGTTAAAGGTTTATGTGTCTTTGTTGGTAATTTCACTTTTGTCACTAACATTATGATTGTGGAGGATCTTGCTAATGTTATTGATTGTCGATTATCCAATGTTGTGTTGGGCAAGCCATTTATTGAGGAGTCTAAGTTAGAATATGATGAGGTAGAAGGCACGATTCGATTTGCAAGTAACACCGATAGTATCACTTATAGGATGCCCAATAAGATGAAAGAATTTCGCTTTATATCTCGTTTTGATCAGGATAACGTTGGTGCTTTTGAGGATATTGATGAGGAGGATAAGAAAAAGGTCATGGACTATGTATGGGAAAACAGGAGTCTTTACTACAAAAATTGCTTGGCCCTTGGACCAAGGTATAAGGTCGATGAAGAATTTGTCCAATTGATTATGGGGGCGATTGAGAAAAAGGTGATTGGTTTCTACAAGGAATATTTACAATCGGAAAATGGAACCAATGATGAAGTCACGTAGTAACCCACGACTTTGAGTCTAGCTACAAGACTCGTAAATAAAGAAAAGCGCTTCTTGGGAGGCAACCCATGTTTTGTGTGATTTTATTTGTTTGATTGTTATTTGCTTTCGTATGCATGTTTTATTTTTATTGTTGGTTGATCATGTTTCTCAATTAAAATGTGGAAATACTTTATTATGTTGTTTGGCCTAGTCTTAACTCCAACCTAAAGGTATTTTTGCAAAAGATAAGTGTAAGGGGAAACCCCAAATATGTTTTTAAGAAACAAACCGATCATGATTCTCCACAATATTTAATGAACATGTATATTCGTATTTGTTAGAGTCAAATGCTTGTATCGAGTCATAATGAAGTTTTGCAGGATTTTCCAGGAAGTAGGACAAAGTTTTTCCAGAAATTTTTCGGAAACTTAACATAAGAATTTCTGCAGGTTCATTCTGACGGCGTCAAGGTATTGCTCTTGACGGCGTCAGGAGTCAAAAATCTGGAAATTTTACCGGTTTTGTTTTTCTAACGGAGTCTTATGGTTTTTGTGAATTACTAAGTTTTATAATCTCCAGGAAATCTGCAAACTTCATTCCACAAGCATTATATCTTACTTTGTTTTCTATGATTTAGTAACTTATATAGGATGCCGCCGATTTTACGCGAGGTTGCCTTGTCTACTTTTGTCAGGATTTACAGGTTATTTATGACAAGAAGATGATTTATATTCTGGAAGGGAAGCTTTGATTGTTCATTTTCTTGGAGGAAGATTTAACCTGGCCAACCTATAATCCATACTGAGCGAATCAGGGGAGTATTTGATTTCATTCTCTTTACTTCTTAACTTTTACATTCTTTACTTGAACATTGGGGACAATGTTCATCCTAAGTGTAAGGGGAGGGTAAAAAGATGATACCTTACATATGCACTTTCGCTTGAGTTTGTTTTGTTTGATAGTAGATGTGTAATAAAACTATGAGAAATACTTGTTAGTGTAATTTTAGCGCCAAATTTAAAATTTTTTACAACATTTAGGAGTGAAACTTTAGCCATAGCAAGCGTCTCATGGATAGGAGGTTGTATGACTAGCACATAACCGTATATTCAGAAAAATTTTCCACCCAAAAATGTGAGGTTCGCCTTTAATTTTGATAGGAAAAGCATTTATTATTGGTGCTTATGAGTGTACCGGTAGCATTTAGATTCTAGAACTTGCGTTAGTGATGCATCCCGAGACCGCTAGTGAGACTACATTCGTGTAGTAGGATTTACTACATGATAAGAGGCATTAGGATTACCCTTGTGTTAAACCCGTATTATAATTACTTGACCATTTAAGTCATATTACTTGGCTAGTTAAGTCAACTAATTTTTCCCACACCCTTTGCGTTGTACTCATTTTTAGTACACAATACCCCTAGTACACCCCTCCGAGCCTATCTTTTCGTTTCTAACTTTAATCATTTTACTTAAAGGAAGAATTTGTTACACCCCACTTAAATGTACAACCAAATCGCCTTAGCCTTCCGTGTATGCGCTCATTTTTAGTGCGTTATTGTTATTTGTTAAACCCTAAGTTAACTTTCTAATTGATTACATGGTTGCTAAGTCGAGTCACATCATTGTACATATTGTATTGGGACTCATGGGTAAGTACTTATTTTATGGAGTAATGGGGAAGAACATCACATTATTACCCCCATATGTACGTCAATCTTAAAAGTACTCCAAGTGTTTTGATTTTCTTAATTCGAGTCATTAGAATAGTTAATGTAAAGTATGTAAAGATTCAAGTGTAAGGGGGTTGCTCATACCCCTATGATGTATTATTTTGGATGGTAGGGTAAGAGTGTATGAAAAAAAAAAAAAAAAAAAAAAAAAAAAAAAAAAGGAAAAAAGAAAGAAAAAACATACGGACTACCATCCCGTTTTCATTCTATGTTCATTTTATGTTTTGTTATTTTTCATTTATTAGCTTAAGTTGAGTCTAGTCTTGGCTTAGCAACGCCATCTTGTACATGTAATTAACCAAGATTGTTAACTCGCCACCAGTAAAACTTCCTTTATCCAACAAAACCGTGTAATTCATATCCCTACACCTAACGTTATAACCCTTTAAAAGACCTCTTTGATAGTTTATCCTAGGTGCTTACGCCATGTGGTGGAGGTTTGATCCTTTCCCAAGCCTATGGTAATCTATTTTGCTATGACAGGTAGTGAAAGATATCTTTCATTTCCATAATGTTATATTACTTTATTACACCCGAGAGATGTGAGTATCTAAACACTATTTGTGAGGTGCTTGTGTGTGACCTCTGTGCTTGTCTATTGCTCTTTAGTGGAACGATTATTTGTTGTAATTACTTTTATATTAGTGTTAAATGACCCCTAACTTGTCTTTTGAGTAGAATAAAAGCTCATTTGCTTGAGGACAAGCAAATCTCAAGTGTAAGGGTATATGATGAGGCGAAAAATGATCCATTTTTAGGGGGTCATTTAAGCCCGAATCTGACTTTATTTGATCAAATATTGCCCTAAATCATTCCTGTTGTGATTTTAGGTGTTTGGAGAGTGAATTCTGGAAAAGAAGCTATTTTGGACGTTTTTGGAGCATAAAAGTGAAGAAAACGGCAAAGTACCAAAAGTCCATGCTGAAGATACAAGGTGACGGCGTCAAGACCACCATCTTGACGGCGTCAGACATGAAGAATTAAACACCGTAGGTGGTGACGGCGTCAGAAGGCTTCATGACGGCGTCAAAGTGGCAAGAATAAAATACCGTGGGTGGTGACGACGTTACATAGGCCGTCATAAGTGGATCAAAGCCGTCCGAGGAAGTATATGGCGGCGAGGTGACGGCGTCAGAAGTTACTCTTGACGCCGTCAGACTATTTTTCCTATATATAGTTTTCTAGTTTTTTCATTAAAAAAGAGAGAAGTTTTGGTGAAACCCTAAAGACGATTTTGGTGCCTCTTTTACAGGTTTTTCAAGGGTTCTAAACCCTTGAGACCTTGCATTGTAATTGAGATAAGTATACTTTCATTTCAATCAATATGTCTATGTGTTGGTTGTTTATCTCTTGTTCTTATCTTAATTCTACTATGCTAGGCTAGATTTCCTTTGTGTTTGCTTAGATCTAATGAAACCTAGATGTTGATTATGTGTTGATTACTTGTCTATTCTTGTTTTGGATGAATGATATTATATGTTAGGCTTAGGAAAACTGGCAGATCTCCAAATGGTAACATGCTTGAACGTCTTAAGAAACATGAACCGAGGCGTACTAGGTCTTTATTGGTTGTATTTAATGCATGAGCCACTGTTTACAATCCCTATAGTTGTGCTGGGTCATGGTGTAGGAGGAGATAAGAGCTCATAGAGTTGGGGAGTTATGTATGCCACCCCACGAATGGTATTAAGGAATACAATCCGTCATCCATACAAGTGTAACAAGTAATTGACATGTAAAAGATATCTAGGGAGTAATGAAGTCTAAGTAAACACAATTTCTCCAACCACTGCTCACAACTTTAGTTTAATTAGTTTAATTTCATTTTCATTAGTTTATTTTAATTATATAATAGCTTTGGGTTAGTTGAATAACAACTAATTCCGCCCACTCTTCCAAAACCCGAGATTTTACTTGCTTTCATTAAAATATAAAAAATACAAAAATAATCATCTTTCACCTCTAGAACTATTAATTAGGTTTTCTAATCCTAGCGACACTATTCCTATTCTGAACGATCAATCCCCCGGTACTTGTCACTATACTATACTACAACGATCAGGTACACTGCCTGGTGGGGGTTGTAAGCTTCTCGAGATCCCTCGAGAGGTAAAGCAAGGTGCGATTCCCACGCATCAATTACATGTGATTGTAGGGAATCTTACCTATGAAATCGATTTTATGATAGTGGAAGACATTCGTCCGGTGATAGATGCTTGCCTAAGTCAAATAGTATTCGGAAAACCATTTGTTGAGGCCACTAGGATGAGTTATGATCTGACTTTAGGGATAGTTAGATTCAAGAAAGAGAATGATGAGGTTTCTTATCAAATGCCCTACAAGATCGAACAATACCGCCTTCTCTCTAATTTCGAAAAGGAACATAGGCAAGCGGCTTATTATAGGAATGAGGAGGATAGACGTAGAGGAGTAGAGTATGTTAGAAATAGGATGCTTGGTTTCTACAAAGAGTGCTTGCAACTAGGTCCGGAATACAAAACTGGTTTAGAAGACAACTTAGAGAGTGGAACCAATGATGAAATCACGTAGTAACCCATGACTTTGAGTCTAGCTACAAGACTCGTAAATAAAGAAAAGCGCTTCTTGGGAGGCAACCCATGTTTTGTGTGATTTTATTTGTTTGATTGTTATTTGCTTCCGTATGCATGTTGTATTTTTATTGTTGGTAGATCATGTTTCTAAACTAAATAAGTGGAAATACTTTACTATGTTGTTTGGCCTAGTCTTAACTCCAACCTAAAAGTATTTTTGCAAAAGATAAGTGTAAGGGGAAACCCCAAATATGTTTTTAAGAAACAAACCGATCATGATTCTCCACAATATTAAATGAACATGTATATTCGTATTTGTTAGAGCCAAATGCTTGTATTGAGTCATAATGAAGTTTTGCAGTATTTTCCAGGAAGTAAGACCAAGTTTTTCCAAAAATTTTCCGGAAACTTAACATAAGAATTTCAGCAGGTCTATTCTGACGGCGTCAGAGTTTTACTCTTGACGGCGTCAGGAGTTAAAAATCTGGAAATTTAACCGGTTTTTTTTCTAACGGAGTCTTATGGGTTTTGTGAATTATTAAGTTTTATAATCTCCAGGAGATCTGCAAACTTCATTCCACAAGCATTATATCTTACTTTGTTTTCTAGGATTTAGTAACTTATATAGGATGCCGCCGATTTTACGCGAGGTTGTCTTGTCTATTTTTGTCAGGTTTTACAGGTTATGTATGACAAGAAGATGATTTATATTCTGGAAGGGAAGCTTTGATTGTTCATTTTCTTGGAGGAAGATTTAACCTGGCCATCCTATAATCTATACCGAGCGAATCAGGGGAGTATTTGATTTCATTCTCTTTACTTTTTCACTTTTACATTCTTTACTTGAACATTGGGGACAATGTTCATCTTAAGTGTAAGGGGAGGGTAAAAAGATGATACCTTACATATGCACTTTCGCTTGAGTTTGTTTTGTTTAATGGTAGATGTGTAATAAAACTATGAGAAATACTTGTTAGTGCAATTTTAGCGCCAAATTTAAAATTTTTTACAACATTTAGGAGTGAAACTCTAGCCATAGCAAGCGTCTCATGGATAGGAGATTGTATGACTAGCACATAACCGTATATTCAGAAAAATTTTCCACCTAAAAATGTGAGGTTCGTCTTTAGATTTGATAGGAAAAGCATTTACTATTAGTACTTATGAGTGTACCGGTAGCATTTAGATTCTAGAACTTGCGTTAGTGATGCATCCCGAGACCGCTAGTGAGACTACATTCGTGTGGTAGGATTTACTACATGATAAGAGGCATTAGGATTACCCTTGTGTTAAACCCGTATTATAATTACTTGACCATTTAAAGTCATATTACTTGGCTAGTTAAGTCAACTAATTTTTCCCACACCCTTAGCGTTGTACTCATTTTTAGTACACGAAACCTCTAGTACACCCCTCCGAGCCTATCTTTTCGTTTCTAACTTTAAGCATCTTACTTAAAGGAAGAATTTGTTACACCCCACTTAAATGTACAACCAAATCGCCTTAGCCTTCCGTATATGCGCTCATTTTTAGTGCATTATTGTTATTTGTTAAACCCTAAGTTAACTTTCTAATTGATTACATGGTTGCTAAGTCGAGTCTTATCCTTGTACATATTGTTTTGGGACGATTGGGACTCATGGGTAAGTACTTATTTTATGGAGTAATGGGGAAGAACATCATTTATTACCCCCATATGTACGTTCATCTTAAAAGTGCTCCAAGTGTTTGGATTTTCTTAATTCGAGTCATTAGATTAGTTAATTGTAAAGTATGTAAAGATTCAAGTGTAAGGGGAATTCTCATCCCCTATGATGTATTATTTTGGATGGTAGGGTAAGAGTGTATGCAAAAAAAAAAAAAAAAAAAAAAAAAAAAAAAAAAAAAAAAAAAAAAAAACAGAGAGAGAAAAAAACATACGGACTACCATCCCGTTTCATTCTATGTTCATTTTATGTTTTTGTTATTTCTCATTTATTAGCTTAAGTCGAGTCTAGTCTTGGCTTAGCAACGCCATCTTGTACATGTAATTAACCAAGATTGTTAACTCGCCACCAGTAAAACTTCCTTTATCCAACAAAACCGTGTAACTCATATCCCTATACCTAACGTTACAACCCTTTAAAAGACCTCTTTGATAGTTTATCCTAGGTGCTTACGCCATGTGGTGGAGGTTTGATCCTTTCCCAAGCCTATGGTAATCTATTTTGCTATGACAGGTAGTGAGAGATATCTTCCGTTTCCATATTGTAATTTATACTTTATTACACCCGAGAGATGTGAGTATCTAAACACTATTTGTGAGGTGCTTCTATATGACCTCCGTGCTTGTCTTTGGTCTTTAGTGGAACGATTATTTGTTGTAATTACTTTTATATTAGTGTTAAATGACCCCTAACTTGTCTTTTGAGTAGAATAAAAGCGCATTTGCTTGAGGTCAAGCAAATCTCAAGTGTAAGGGTATATGGTGAGGCGAAAAATGATCCGTTTTTAGGGGGTCATTTAAGCCCGAATCCGAACTTATTTGATCAAATATTGCCCTAAATCGTTCCTTTTGTGATTTTAGGTACTTGGAGAGTGAATTCTAGAAAAGAAGCCATTTTGGACGTTTTTGGATCATAAAAGTGAAGAAAACGGCAAAGTCTCAATTTTCCATGCTGGGAACAGTAGGTGACGGCGTCAAGAGTAATTTCCTGACGGCGTCAAACCTCAATAATAAAAATCCGAGAGTTCATGAAGGCGTCAAGAGTTTTCCTGACGGCGTCAAAACCCCAAGAATTAAAATCCGTAGTTGATGACGGCGTCACACACAGGGCGTCAAGAATAATTTGTGTGACGGCCTAGGCCTTGACGGCGTCAGAAGTAGATCAAGGCCGTCCGAGGAAGTATTTGGCGGCGAGATGACGGCGTCACACCTTTGTTCTTGACGCCGTCATCTCTATTTTCCTATATATAGTTTTCTAGTTTTTCACATTAAAGAGAGAAGTTTTAGAGAAACCCTAAGTACGATTTTGGTGCAACTTTTACAGGTTTTTCAAGGGTTCCAAACCCTTGATACCTTGCATTGTAATTGAGATAAGTGTTCTTCTAATTCAATCAATATGTCTATGTGTTGGTTGTCTATATCTTGTTCTTGTCTCAATTCCATTATGCTAGGCTAGATCTCTTTTGTGTTTGCTTAGATCTAATGAAACCTAGATATTGATTATGTGTTGATTACTTGTTTATTCTTGTCTTGGATGAATGATTTATATGTAAGGCTTAAGAAAACTGGCAGATCTCCAAATGGTAACATGCTTGAGCGTCTTAAGAAACATGAACCGAGGCGTACTAGGTCTTTATTGGTTGTATTTAATGCATGAGCCACTGTTTACAATCCCTATAGTTGTGCTGGGCATGCTGTAGGAGGAGATAAGAGCTCATAGAATTGGGGAGTTATGTATGCCACCCCATGAATGGTATTAAGGAATACGATTCGTCATCCATACAATTATAACAAGTAATTAACGTGTAAAAGATATCTAGGGAGTAGTGAAATCTAAGTAAACACATTTTCTCCAATTACTGCTCACAACCTTAGTGTAATTAGTTTATTTTCATTTTTAGTATTTTATTTTGATTGCATCTTAGTTTTGGGTTAGTTGAATAGCAACTAATTCCGCCCACTCTTCCAAAACCCGAGATTTTTATTTGCTTTCTAAAAAATATAAAAATACATAAATAATCATCCCTCACCTTTAGAACTAGTAATTAGGCTTTCTAATCCTAGCGACACTATTCCTAAGCTGAACGATCAATCCCCCGGTATTAGTCACTATACTATACTACAACGATCAGGTACACTGCCTGGTGGGGGTTGTAAGCTTCTCGAGATCCCTCGAGAGATAAAGCCTGTTGCGATTCCCACGCATCAGAAGGTTACAAGCAATAAACATCATGATTGATTGCCTTAAGATATCATTGGATGTATCGATATATAGATCCAGATGCAGGTTATGTTTTCAATTTCTTTGTTAAGTTGTCTCGTTCCTGTTTGAATAAAATCTTCGTTGTTTTATTTCTTTTTTAGTTTGTTGCTTTTTTATTTATCTAAACATGTTTTCATTTTTCATTCAAATGCATCTATATATATCAACACTTTTGTCTTAACTCTTGAAGGTGATAATTAAACTACTTATATATACATCTAGAAATGTAATGTTAAAGAGTTTTTTTAGGTGCTACTATTGTTATGCGCAATATAAGAAACTAGGAAGTTCATTCAAACAAAAAAGATTGTATAACTATACCGATTGTGTTTCGTGATATTTCAATTTTGGTGTTTCCTGGATTAAGGATATGCGTAAAAGGGTGTCATTGTCCAATTGGGTTGTTTTGAACTAAACTTGTCTTAGCAACTTAGCCTGTACTGTATTTGACTAGAGCGATGTTTATACTTTCAAATACACCGCCGTTCATAAAAAAACATGTATGTAGTTATAGTGTTTACGATGTGTTGTAATTTTATATAATAAATACACATTTGAGATAAGTACTACCCTTTTGATATACATGTTAATGTTAATGAATTCGTATGAACTTGTTGCATAACAAAATTTGATCTAAATTAATTATAAAGTTTCTTTGGTAAGCTTTTACAAAGCTTTATATTAACTATGCAATTAATGTTTTTGATTTGTTTCCTATATAAAAAAGTTAACATTGATGGTAATCTATTAATATATAAAAAACTAAATTTTAACTTTTTATTCAAACAAGAATTTTAGTCAAGGATAGATGTAACTATATTTACAAATTATCATAATTACATTTTATTTTATTTAATAATCTCAAACTTGAATTTTATAATCACTTATGATTATGCATTAGGGGGAAATGCTAAAAATATCATATACAATATAAAACATATAAGACATCAATCTAATTATAGAACAATAATTTAATTTGTGTTTTATAAAGTCACGTAATATAAGCTAATATAATAATACATTTAATTTGTGTTTAATAAATTAAGTTATATATCAAACATGCAATAAATTAGTGTATGACTTTAGTTTTATATTATTTATGTACAAGTTAACATTGATTAATGGAATTCACTAAAACTTAATAGCTGAGAAAGTATTATTCTAAAATGCAATTTATTAATATTGTAATCATCTTTATTATAATTTTACAACATAATACAATATATATTTAATAATTTTAATGTAATAAGGTGTAACATAATGTTATATATAATATGAGTCATATATCTATACAATACTTATTAGTAATGAATTCTTATTCCTTAAATCTTGAATCTTGAAAACTAAAATTAATATAGTTTACCTAAACTAAATTTAATTATCCTGACGGCAAAAATTATAATGATGATGATTTTGACCTGTCTCCTGCACAATTAAAGGCTGTTGGAATTCAAGATTTTTGTCTTAACTAGGTTGTTTTATATTTTTTGCATAAAATTTCTAACGTATCTTATTTTATGTTGGTTTTGGTTTGGTGGTCTTGTTGGTTGTAGCTAGTTGTCATTTATGGTCTGTCATAAATGATTTAGTGGTAGTGTTAAGTGATTGCTTGCGGTTAATATGGTATTTCAGCCACATTCTATTGTACTTCAAAGTTTTTTTGGAGTAACATATTATACCGGGTGGATTACCCTTTACCCAAAAAAAATTTAATTATCCTTTAATACACTTTAAGCTTAATCGTTTTTGTACTTAACAAATTTTGAAAAACAAAAACTATTGTTTGTTTTCCAATCGAATGTTAAGTAATGCAACAATACAAAGCCCAAGAATTTCACAAGCTATAATGAAGTTTTCGTTTTGCAATCGAACGATAAGTAATGCAACAATCTCCGTCATAATGAAATACCAAAATGCAACTCTATGGTATGCGCTATGCAGCTCACCTAGTGAAATCAAGAACATGAAAAATACATGCTAAAGCGTCAACATAAGGTTGGTTAGTTTATAGGTCTAAGTAAGTTGAAAACATAGACCACAAGATTTTAGTGACTACTGCTTCACTCACACTAAAAGTATTAGTGACTACTACTTCACTCCCAGTATCATAAAAAGTATAACTATTGCTGCTAAAGAAGAAGGATTTTCACTACCATATTCGTATGACAAACTTGGAAACGGTCGAGGTCCAGTTGATCCCATACTAGCACCAATAATGGTGTGATCCGAATTTGTACTATTCGGCACACCCTTAACTAAATTACCACTATTCATGGTTGTTTTACAAGTCCTCATACCCCTTTTTTGACTCCCTTCACTCTCGAACTCAAAGACCCACTCTTTATCCCTAGCAACTAGCAATCAATATGAAAACACACGAATAAATACCCAAATAACTACGACCACAAACAAAAGGAGACAAGTATTAATACAAAGTAAGCACACAAATGCCAATAATGATCAAAAATAAAGAAAAGAAACCCTAAAAAGATTAGGTTTATTAAACAGATTAGTAAAAATTATTATGAATCTGTCAAGATTGAAGCCAAGACAGATCGCAATCTCCAAACTTCAAAACAAACAGTAGCAACTCAGCGAACGCAAAACGAATCAAATGAAACCCTAAAACGAATACACAAAGCCCTAATTGCAACCTTAGACCCGATCATCAAGAAATCAACCGTAGGATTAGTCACAAGGAAGACGAGAATTCAGATTGCATGAGAATCAGTACTACGAATCGTTCTAAGGAGTTTAAAATTAGCAAGACGCTTTAACAAGATGAAGGTCACATTTCCTCTTCGTTTTAGCAACAATGACTCTTCACATGTTTCTTCTTTAAGTAAGGTGTAAGTATATATTTATCATTTAACTAGGCACCGGTAATGTTGTCTAGCTTGCAATCAAAATTTGTTTGTAGTGCGTTACTTATCGACGTGATTAATTATTATCGCATATAACCTCATTGTGCTGATACCAGGATTCGAAAGTCAAATATGCCTAAATTTAAACAATATATAGTCCCGCATAGTCTATATGTTTTGTCAAGGATGAGTAAGGTAAATGTGTGACGGCGCCCCTTTCATTCATGTACTTACCTAAAACCAACATATTTAGATACGGATATGTTGGAGAAAGGATTTTAAAGTCACCTGGTTAAGATAGTATTTTCGCTATCTTTTTAGGGAAACAAGTTTTACTCTTCCAAGACCTAATAAATGAACAAAATCCAGTAGTTTACCATATAGTTTTAGGGTTCCGCTTCACATATTACCGCAGAAAACTTAAGCATATGTATTTACTCTTAAAGATTTAGTGAAATCTGCATGTACAAGAGCATTTAGTTGCAGCAACTACAAGCATAAAACAATTCAATAGTTTCACAGTATGTCCGTTCCACCATATAAGCCGTATAGATCAATTTAGAAGATAAAGAAACTCAAGTCAAGCCAAGTATAGTTCTTTAAACTCTCTTCTTCCGGATTGCATGTATATGTAGTATGCGACAATGGTAAGTACTCTAATAGCATTGTGATTCTATTACGAATTGGTGCAAGTTTCAAACAATGCATTCGCGTGAATATTTTCGTATAATTATTGCAATGATCTATTATTAGTTTCTAATAACCCTCATTTGTGATGGATTTGTTTTTAAGTAACTATCAATCAAGCAAAAACTAGTTCAAATATACAAGCATACAAGGAATCTTGATTAACTTGGTATATTGCAACTTAAATGTCAGCCATTATAAGTTAAGCCTCTAGAAAGACCACTCAAGTACTAGATCTAGGATTAAGGGGACAAACCAATATGGATCAAAGTGATGCCATCATTTCAAAAATGTAAATGTGCTTTCATGCTTGCTGATTTTGTATAGGTGTAAAATTACGTTACTCTAGATTGGCCGTGTTAGATCTGAATCCAAGTTTAATTGATAACCTTGATGTGTGTGTTTCTCTGGGGTAGCTCCTTGCGGATTATTGCATAATTTTTGCAGTGAATTAAAAGTTATTATGAGCATCCGTAGGGTAACTATGCCAATGTGGATTCTAAGTACCGATTAATTAGTAAGATTGCACCTTAATTACATTTTTCTTCGTTAGCAACATATCTATTCGTAGAATAGCAAGTTGTGATTCCTATAAAATTCGAAGATCTTCTCGATACCTTACAATTTTTATTTTATTAAACACAGCAAGAAATGGTTTGTGTGACGTTGCTTTTAACTATTCAAGAACCTACAAGGATGAAGCATCATTCTTATCTAATTAAATTCTAACCTCCTACATACTTCTAATTACACGGGTGTACATTCTAATCCTTTTTTGCTAGCTTCTTCAACTAGACGTACTAACGCTCTTCAGTAACTTATGGAGCTACTTAATTATAATGTATTTTAACAATAAATGTGGTTTGTAAAGGAGTGTGAATCTCAATTTTCATCCCACATTGGGAAAACTATAGAAAGAGTTGTTTTTTTTGTATTATTATTATTATTATTATTATTATTATTATTATTATTATTATTATTATTATTATTATTATTATTATTATTATTATTATTATTATTATTATTATTATTATTATTATTATTATTATTATTATTATTATTATTATTAGAAACCATCACTTTTATTAACAATAAATAGGATTTTGCAAGAAATTGGTGGGGAGCCGAGAAACCAACTGGGCCCCCACACCTCTAGCAATAGCGAAACCAATCCTATTACAAATATGAACAGCAACCCGCGCTCCAATGTCTTGAGTCGTAGAGAAACGTCGATTGCGCTTTAGAAGAGTTACTGCATCTTTCTCAAGTTCTCCAAAAGAGGAGAAAGAGAAGGGGAGGAACCCATATCCGATATCCACACATTTGGCCTCATACTTGACACGTTTACTTTGTGCAGCTTCAATAACCGCATGACCTGGCATAAAATCAATCATACCAGACTGCGTCAAAGTCTAAATGTAGCAAATTATGAATGAAAGATAGTTGTGTTAGTGTGAAACCATAAATGACTTGATGACAAAAATTAAGGCTATTTAAGAGCATTCAAATGTACAAATTAAAGTATAAATGTAGCAAATTATAATATTTCTGTTAGCATTCAAAATGTATAAAGAAGTGATTGTCATTCTCGTATTTATAACTTAGTAATGTGTCGTAGCTATAGTACTAGAATAGTCAATGGCCTTATGGGATGGACTAAACTAATAGGTTAGTATTATGTGTTAAGTCATTTATGTAAAGTCCAATCCATTACAAAGCCCATCTTAAAGTCCATGAACCATATGTATGAAACAATATAAACACCTTAAATAAGTCATTTGAGGTGTGTGTTTGAGTGTGTAAGTGTTTGTTTCTCTAATAATATTTCTCTTTATTTTATCTCTCTACATTCTCTACTTTCTCTCTCTAACATACTTCATATCTCAAGTCACAAAGGATCTTTCATGTGATAAATTGTTATCTTTATGTTATTACAATTTCAATTCAGCAGGCATAAGAAACCAAACCCTATCAATTTTTGAAAGAAAGGGAAGAAAATGTCGACGAAGAAGAACAATATTGATAAAAAGCTTGAGTTGATTAATAAGCAGAAATTTCTTGAGAATAAACGTGAGTTGATTGCTAATGAAGAACTTGAGTTGATTGGTAAGATAAAAATTTGTGATAAAGAGCTTGAGCTAATTGATAAGAAGATTGCAGAGCTTTCGGAAAGACGTCGGCAACTCATGATAAAGAAAGAAAAGCATGATGCCGAAGTTGCTGCTTCAATAAAAGAATGGGTTGATCTCCAGGTGAAAGTGGGTGAAATAGAACATGCTTTCACGTGCTTAGCAAATACTCCCTTGTAGAAGGTTACAAGCAATAAGCATCATGATTGATTGCCTTAAGATATCATTAGATGGATCGATATATAGATCCAGATGCAAGTTATGTTTTCAATTTCTTTGTTAAGTTGTCTCGTTCCTGTTTGAATAAAATCTTCGTTGTTTTATTTCTTTTTTAGTTTGTTGCTTTTTTATTTATCTAAACATGTTTTCACTGTTCATTCAAATGCATCTATATATATCAACACTTTTGTCTTAACTCTTGAAGGTGATAATTAAACTACTTATATATACATCTAGAAATGTAATGTTAAAGAGTTTTTTTAGGTGCTACTATTTTTATGCGCCATATAAGAAACTAGGAAGTTCATTAAAACAAAAATGATTGTATAACTATACCGATTGTGTCTCGTGATATTTCAATTTTGGTGTTTCCTGGATTAAGGATATGCGTAAAAGGGTGTCATTGTCCAATTGGGTTGTTTTGAACTAAACTTGTCTTAGCAACTTAGCTTGTACTATATTTCACTAGAGAGATGTTTATACTTTCAAATACACCGCCGTTCATAAAAAAACATGTATGTAGTTATAGTGTTTACGATGTGTTGTAATTTAATATAATAAATACACATTTGAGATAAGTACTACCCTTTTGATATAAATGTTAATGTTAATAAATTCGTATGAACTTGTTGCATAACAAAATTTGATCTAAATTAATTATAAAGTTTGTTTGGTAAGCTTTTAAAAAGCTTTATATTAATTATGCAATTAATGTGTTTGATTTGTTTCATATATAAAAAAGTTAACATTGATGGTAATCTATTAATATATAAAAAACTAAATTTTAACTTTTTATTCAAACAAGAATTTTAGTCAAGGATAGATGTAACTATATTTACAAATTATCATAATTAGTTCTGCTTTTCAAAAAAAAAATCATAATTACATTTTATTTTATTTAATAATCTCAAACATGAATTTTATAATCACTTATGATTATGCATTAGGGGGAAATGCTAAAAAAATCATATATATTATAAAACATATAAGACATCAATCTAATTATAGAACAATTATACATATAATTTGTGTTTAATAAAGTCACGTAATATAAGCTAATATGATAATACATTTAATTTGTGTTTAATAAATTAAGTTATATATCAAACACGCAATAAATTAGTGTATGACTTTAGTTTTATAATATTTATGTACAAGTTAACATTGATTAATGGAATTCACTAAAACTTAATATCTGAGAAAGTATTATTCTAAAATGCAATTTTATTAATATTGTAATCATCTTTATTAAAATTTTACAACATAATATAATATATATTTAGTAATTTTAATGTAATAAGGTGTAACATAATGTTATATATAATATGAGTCATATATCTATACAATACTTATAAGTAATAAATGCTTATTCTTTAAATCTTGAATCTTGAAAACTAAAATTAACATAGTTTACCTAAACTAAATTTAAGTACCCTTTAATACACTTTAAGCTTGATCGTTTTTTTACTTAACAAATTTTAAAAAACAAAAACTATAGTTTGTTTTCCAATCGAACGTTAAGTAATGCAACAATACATAGCCCAAGAATTTCACAAATATAATGAAGTTTTCGTTGTGCAATCGAACGATAAGTAATGCAACAATCTCCGTCATAATGAAATACCAAAATGCAACTCTATGCTATGCGCTATGCAGTTCACCTATTGAAATCAAGAACATGAAAAATACATGCTAAAGCATCAATGATGAGGCGAAAAATGATCCGTTTTTAGGGGGTCATTTAATCCCGAATCTGAATTTATTTGATCAAATATTGCCTTAAATCGTTCCTTTTGTGATTTTAGGTACTTTGGGAGAGAAATCTGGAAAAGGAAGCAATTCGGACGTTTTTGGAGCATAAAAGTGAAGAAAACGCCAAAGTCTTAATTTTTCATGCTGGGAATAGTAGGTGACGGCATCAAGAGTAGTTACCTGACGGCGTCAAGAGCAAAATTCCATGACGATCCAGAAGAGATTTGACGGAGTCATGAAGGTAGGGCGTCAAGAGTAAAAGTCATGACGGCCTGGAAATGATTAAGTCTTGACGGCGTCAAATGTAGATCAAGGCAGTCCGAGAATAGTTTTGGCGGCAAGGTGACGGCGTCACAAGGCTTGTCTTGGCGCCATCAGACCTCTTTTCCAATATATAGTTTTCTAATTTTTCACATTTAAAGAGAGAAGTTTTGGAGAAACCCTAGTACGAACTTGGTGCGAATTTTACAGGTTTTTCAAGGGCTCCAAGCCCTTGATACCTTACATGTGTAATTGCGATAAGTGTTCTTTCAATTCAATCAATATGTCTATGTGTTGGTTGTCTATATCTTGTTCTTGTCTTAATTCCATCATGCTAGGCTAGATCTATCTTGTGTTTGCTTGGATCTAATGAAACCTAGATGTTAATTATGTGTTGATTACTTGTTTATATTTGTTTTGGATGAATGATTTACATGTTAGGCTTAAGAAAACTGGCAGATCTCCAATTGGTAACATGCTTGAACGTCTTAAGAAACATGAACCAACGCACACTAGGTCTTTATTGGTTGTATTTAATGCATGAGCTACTGTTTACAATCCCGATAGTTGTGCTGGGCATGGTGTAGGAGGAGATTAGAGCTCAAAGAATTGGGGAGTTATGTGTGCCACCCCATGAATGGTATTAAGGAATACGATCCGTCATCCATGCATTTATAACAAGTAATTAACGTGTAAAAGATGTCCAGGGAGTAGTGAAATCTAAGTAAACACATTTTCTCCACTTATTGCTCACAACTTTAGTATAATTAGTTTATTTTCATTTTTAGTATTTTATTTTGATTGCATCTTAGTATTGGGTTAGTTGAATAGCAACTAATTCCGCCCAAATCCTTCAAACCCGAGAATTTTAATTGCTTTTCATAAAATATAAAAACACAAAAATAATCATCCCACACCCTTAGAACTAGTATTTAGGCTTTCTAATCCTAGCGACACTATTCCTAAGCTGAACGATCAATCCCCCGGTACTTGTCACTATACTATACTACAACGATCAGGTACACTGCCTGGTGGGGGTTGTAAGCTTCTCGAGATCACTCGAGAGGTAAATCCTGTTGCGATTCTCTCGCATCAAGTTTTTGGCGCCGCAGCCCGGGGAATAGTTATTGTCTAGGTTAGAATTTCTTTTTATTAGGTCTACTTGCTAGATTCCTTTCTAGTAAGATTTTATTTTTATTTTTTTTAGGTTCTCTTTAGTCTATCTTAGTTCTTTGTGCCTTTGTTCATAACCACCCAACATCATGGACAACGGGAACATCTTTGAACCCATCATCCCACCACAACAAAACCCACCATTAGAACCCCTTAGGCCCCAAACCTTAGGAGAGTATTCCCGACCTATCCACCAAGGCTACCGAAACACCATTGAGCTCACCGGAGCCAATTTGACCCCCTTGCGATCCGACACCATCCGGTTGGTGTAAAGCGGATGTGCATTCCATGGACTTCGTTCCGAAGATCCAAACCAACATCTTAAGGACTTCCTCAAAATCGTAGATTCCATAGACCTAGATGTTGAAACTAGAGAGACAACCCGATTATGCCTATTCCAATTCTCTCTACGGGATCAAGCTAGTCAATGGCTTGAGCGTTTACCCGCGGGATCCATCACCACATGGGATGATCTCACCACTCCTTTCCTTGCTCAATTTTTCCCACCGGGGAGAACTACTAAGCTTAGAAATGACATCTTGATGTTCCAACAACGTCAAAATGAATCTCTTTATGAAGCATGGACTCGTTTCAAGGACTTACTCCAAAAAGTCCCTCATCATGGCATTGATCTTTGGCTCCAAGTCCAAATCTTTTATGACCATATCGACATCTCCACGAGGCGAGCCATTGACCAATCGGCCGGTGGTAAGCTACGTGATCTTAGTGCGTAATAATCATGGGAACTCATAGAAGATCTTGCTCTCTATGACAACGAAAGTTGGAATGATCCCCGTGACTTGAACAAAATGGTCAAGGCAATATCTTTGCCTTCGAACAATTCTAGCACTCCCGACCGTAGGATCATGGAACTTGAGGACCAAGTCAAGTTTATCATGAAATCTTACGAAGCTCCTAAGCCTTCAAGCCAAGTGAACAAAATCACTTCTTCATGTGAATTATGTAGTGGTCCCCACGACACTCGTGATTGTGCGGAACTCCCCGGAACAGCTTTTACGGACTACGCAATCATGCGTACCGATAAAGCGGGAGATAAGTGGTACACTTTCAAGCCCGAGCCAAACACTTACGGTGATTCATACAACCCCTCATGGAAAAATCACCCAAACCTTAGGTGGAAACAAAATCAACCCAATTCTTCCAACCCGCCTAATCGTTACCAACCAACCGGTCCACCCTCCAACCGTACTTTCAACAACAATCCTTCTAACAACTTTGGTAGTACCAACAACCTTGAAGGGTTGATGTCTAAGTTCATGGCATCTCAAGAGGCTCGCATAGCTAGGTTTGAAACCGAATTCAACCAACAACAAACGGAGATAACCAACAAGATTGACAACTTGTTGAAGGCCCTCAACAACCAAGCACTAGTCACACCTAGGAAGGACACCAGGGACACCAATAACGGAAGCCAAATTAAGGACCCTTCATCATCCAAACATGTCCACTGTGTCAATGTTGTCACCATTAAGCCAATAGATAAGGAGATTGAGGAGAGTGACAAGGATGAAGTTAGAATAGAAGTCGAGACTAAGGATGAGAGTAGGGAAGTTGAGATAGAGCCTATAGAAGAATACTTTGATAAGTTGCCCACCAAGGAAGAACGGGAATACCATAAGGATTTATTTGATAGTCCCAAGAGACCATATCTCTTTGGCACCCCCCTTATCAAAATGGGAGACCCCTCTAACATTAACATCCCATGCAATATTGGGCACATGCATATATGGAAAGCTTACATCAACCCTAGATCCCCCGTGAACATCATGACTAGGACTTATTACAATTGGGTGATGAAAAAGCAACTTAATTTTAGGATGATGCCCAATAAGAATCTGATAAGTAATTTTGCAGGAAGAGTGAAGGGATTGCATGTGATTATAGGGAATCTCACCTATGAGATCGATTTTATGATAGTGGAAGACACTCTCCGGTGATAGATGCTTGCCTAAGCCAAATAATATTCGGAAAACCATTTGTTGAGGCCACTAGGATGAGTTATGATCCGACTTTAGGGATAGTTAGATTCAAGGAAGAAAATGATGAGGTTGCCTATCAAATGCCCTACAAAATTGAGCAATACCGCCATCTCTCTAATTTCGAAAAGGATCACAAGCAAGCGGTGTAACAATTCGCATTTTCAGATTAATTGTTATTCCCGGAAAATTTCACTATTCACTTTTTACTATTCACTTTTTACTATTCACTTTTCACTATTCATCTCAGAAATTTTTATTTCATATTCTCGTAAGTTAAACTATTTTAATGATAATCCGAGAGTTTGACGCTCGTCGGATCATTTCTGCAAAAATCACAAAGCCGTGTCCGAGATTTACTTTTAGGTTTAAACGTCATTCCGGCATCCCGATATGTCCATAAAACATTATAAATAATAGAAATATGATTTTCTATCATTTTATGACAATTCCAAAAGTTTTGGAATTTTACATTTTCCAGTTCAGCGTTTTACGCGAATTGCGCGTTTTAGACCCGTGTTTCCAGTTTTTAGCAGGGTTTTAGCACCCGATAGATCCTACCACTCATTTAATATTTTATTATGGACTATATTGACATGTTTAACAATACTTTCAAGTTTCATATTTTTACGATACCCGGTTTTACGTTTTGAGGCTTAATCATTTACGGTTAGCTTTTTACGGAGTCAAAATGCACAAACTAAGCAAGATAGCACCAAGAGTCATCATCTAGTCACCTTATCCTCATTCAAACCGCCAATGTGGGGGGGGGAGTCACCATGGGTGGTTAAATCTTAACCCTTGATCTTTAGGATGGTTACAAGTGTCTAAAACTAACCATGGTTAAATTCTAACCCAATATATGGTTAACTATTTTTCCTACCCTATAAATACCAAGCTAAAACACATAGAAAAACTTGCACCACACCTTCTTATAACCTTCAAGTCCTAAAACCTAAGGCACTTTTCTTATATTTTGTAAGAAAGTTAACTAGTTTTTGAAAAAAAACTAGTGTTTGATCTTCAATCTTGGAAATTTTCTAAGAAAAGTTGTTATAACTTTAAAGTCTCCAAAAAGACGTCGTTATAATCTTCAAATAGCTTTGGACTTCAAGAAGGCGTCGTTATAATCTTCAAATAACCTCGGTTTATCATAGATTGCAAAGGAGGAAAGCTTATTCAATCAAAGTCCTAGTTCTTGTCCTAGTTTCCCTTTTTCATTAAGGCCAAAAGTTGTAAGCAAACCCTAACATACTTTCTTGCTTAATTATCATTTTCATGCTCTTTGTGTTCCTTTCATGCTATATATTTTCTTGTTATTGTGTTCATGATGTTTAAAAATGGATAAAACAAGTATTGATATACATATGTTAACTTATGACAAGTAAACAAGCAAACTAGTGATTTTTATGGAGAACCACGACCAAAATAGTATAACTTTGATATTTGACACTTACTTAATGTTAAAGAGGACTTAACAAGGAAAACATAGCAATTTGAATCACCCAAAACGAGTACCCGAGTCAAAAGTTATGGCCATAAGAAGTTAGCGAAACCAAAACGGCAAAACTGCCTAAATAGCATTCTGATCAAATTTTGATTTTGAAAGTCACCCTTCTGGTCCGATTCATCAAAAAGTTAAAACACGAAAGTTGTCCGGAACGATGTTTTCGTTCAGGGACAAAGAAGCTCGAGCCCTGAAAACGCTTTCCGAGTGATAGTTTTCTTCAAAATCTTAACAGCCCATTTTAGACCAAAATCACTATATTATAGTTATGATTTACTAAGACCAAGAGGTCTAATGACCTAAAGCCGAGACCACAACCATGGCTAAAGCCAAGGTTGAGTCTCAAGACCATGGAAAAATGACCAAGGTCATGGCGAAGCCATGACTAAATGACCATATAAACATACTTAGGCGAAAACATGAAACAAGGAGTTGACGATAACTTGAACAAACAATTTGGATCTACTCCACCTAAAGAACCATGAGATACAAGTTATAATAAAGTTACCCTAATAACAATCTTCATGTACAAATAGACTTTCCTAAGTTTATTCAAATATCGGACATGTAACTTTTCGGATCAAAACTTATACATTTGTTATCAAATACTACAATAGTAGGGAGCCTCATGTGAGGAGTTCATTAAGTAAGCCGTCGAGATGAGTTGTGGATTTACGAATTAAAGTGTCCTGGCTCCTCGAACGTTTACTCCATGACTTCTGAATTATGTCGGCCCGAACGGTAATAAGAGATATACAACTTATACATGTTTCATAAACCATTTATATTCAAAGACTTACGCTATATACTAAGTACTACATCATGAACATTATGCAAGACATATATGGGCAATTCTTCGTATTCTTAGACGTTACTCCAAACCTAAGTCGCAACGTTCTATTATAGGCTGCTCTTAGTGACTTTCACGATTCGACTACCACTTTGATTTCACATCACTTAAGCTTAAGGTGAGTCATAGCCCCTATTCTTTTCATACTTGTCTTAACTCTTTGGGGGAGACACATGCTCAACTACTTGTTTACTTGTACAAATACTCAAAACGTTTATACTTGACTGTGTTATACTTGATTGCATACATACATGAGTGCGTTATACTTAATTGCGTTATTCTATTTATGGGCTAGTAGTTATCTTTGGGAAGTGGCTCCCAGTTGTCTTTGGGAATTGACTCCCAGTTGTCTTTGGGAATTTGCTCCCAAAGTGAGGTCTTCGGAGATGAAGTAGAGACTCACTTCTAATTGCTTAAATTGTCTTGACGAACTTATACATGTCTTATTCATACTATATGTTAGCAGTGGGTTGTGAACACACAGGTTGCAAGTCTCTTATGACAGGAATTGCAACTGAGTGGATTCTCAATGCCTTTGCTGTGTGAACATTCTTTTGAGGCTTTTTCAACTATTTTAAGACAAACTCTATGAACTCACCAACCATTGTGTTGACACTTTAGCATGTTTGTCTCAGGTCTATAAGGTGATAGCTGTTGCATGGAGCATAGAGTCGCTTGGCATGTTTTGAAGACTTATGCTTTTGTCTTTACCATTCGATATGTTTTAAAACTCTTATGTATTGTATTATGGAACTCAAGTTTGTAACTCGGAATTTATTAATCGAATGGAAACTTTTCAAAACGTCTCATTTAGAGTTCGTTTTCTATACCTTGTACTTTGTATTATGAAGTAGCACCCCTATGACACAGTCTTCCGCTGCGGTATTTTGGGGGTGTTACAGATTGGTATCAGAGCCTTGGTTATAGAGAACTAGGTTGCATTTAGTGCCTAGACTATAACTGCTATAAACATTAAGACTCTCCTCTTTATTTTGCCTTACACACACTTCATGTGCATATGCTTATTGCTAATTGTTTGTTTAGGAGAAACCAGAGACAATAGTCAAGTCATCAAAAATTTAGTGCTAAGTAATAATTGTTTAATTAACTTAATCTTGTGACAGTTCTTGTTTGATAAGACATAAGATTAAGTTAAATAAAGATTATTAGTTTCCTGTAGAGATTTGATGATTTGCCTTACACTTACTTTGTATGATTCTAATACCTAGAAGTGGTTCATATGTCCTAGTACGACACTCAGACCTTTCTACAAGCGCGACTAGTCCATTTCGTCATATCACCTTCTCTAGATACCCAGGATACGTTACCCTTTCACAACTTTTGAGCAGATGATAGAAAGTCTACCCAATTATGTAGTACCAATTGTTGAGTTATGTGTGCCTGGTAAAAATGTATACGTGTGAAAGGAAGCAATTATAATTATGGTGGCCAACATAATTATAAATGCGTCACGACTCACGTAGACATATGTGACCATGCTTACATTAATCAACGATTGACTCAAAATTGACAAGATTTAAGACTAAGTAGTCTAGGAATATCACCTCATATCTGACGTCGACAAAATGTCCCTCCTTGTAGATATCATGGCACCAAAGAGAGTAACTCGTAGCACTAGCCGAGGTGGTGCAACACCAAGAGGTGGAAGAACTGGTGGTCGTGGAGGTAGAGGAGCTGCTCACGACACTAGTAACCCTAGTAATGATAGTGGAAGAACTGGTGTACGTGGAGGTAGAGGAGATGCTCACGACACTAGTAACCCTAGTAACGCTGGTGGAAATCCAGATGTCTCCACCATTATTGCCCAACAACTACAAAACCTACTTCCCACTATAGTCACACAAGTTGGCAATCACATGAACAATTCAGGAAACCACGGAAGCATAAATGACGCTACAAATGATGGAGGAAGGAATAACAACAACAACCACAACAACAACAACAAAAACAACAACCATAGGACTGGATGTACATATAAGGAATTTACGTCATGCAAACCAATTGAGTTTGATGGTAAAGGAGGTGCATTGGCATATACACGATGGGACAAAAAGATGGAGTCAGTGATTGACATCAGTAACTGTGCTATCCACCAGAGAGTGAAATATTCTGCATGCTTGCTATCAGAAAAGGTATTGACATGGTGGAACATGCAGATTCAAGCAAGGACTAGAGAAGCAGCTGTAGGCATGACATGGGACGACTTTAAGGGACTACTGAAGGAAGAGTACTGCCCGGTTAATGAAATGCAAAAACTAGAGGACGAGTTTTGGCATCACTCTATGGTAGGGGCTGGTCATGCAACCTACACAGATCGGTTTCATGAACTAGCTAAACTAGTTCCTCATTTGGTTACCCCTGAATCCAAGAGGATTGAGAGGTACATCTATGGCCTTGTTCCTGAGATTCGTGGGACAGTAAAAACAACCGAACCTCCCACAATTCAGAGTGCAATATTAAGAGCAGGGACCCTAACAGATGAGATGGTTAGGAATGGAACTTTGAAAAATAGTGACAAAAGGAAGGGAACGGGTGAATCAAGCGAGCAAAAAGGTACAATGGTTGATAATAAGAGAGCAAGAGGATTTGCAGCAACAGTTTATGATCAGAAAAAAGTATGAGGGTCCACATCCTAAGTGTACTAAATGTGCTTATCATCATCAGAGGTCTGAGCCATGCCCTGTGTGTTATAATTGCAAGAAGTCTGGCCACTTTGCAAGTCAGTGTAAATCAATTACAAGGCAGGCGAATGCGGACAATATAGGAAACAACCAAAAGACATGTCATGAGTGCAACAGCCCAAACCACTTCCGAAATACTTGTCCTATGTTGAATAGGGCACCGAGACAAGTGCTGGATAACCCGACTCTAGCAGTAATGCTTGAAGAAAATAACCCAAACCGTGAATACATTGTTAGTCCACCTCGGGGTCGAGCATACTATTTGGGTGCTAAGGAAGCCCGCAATGCGTAACGGGTACGTACCTTATCCTACCATATTATTCTAAATCTAGCTTTATTATGCCGCTATTAAGATAAGAGACCTAGACACACTAAACTTCGGGACAAAGTTTCCTGAAGGGGTAGAGACTGTAACAATTCGCATTTTCAGATTAATTGCTATTCCCGGAAAATTTCACTATTCACTTTTTACTATTCACTTTTACTATTCACTTTTACTATTCACTTTTCACTATTCATCTCAGAAATTTTTATTTCATATTCTCGTAAGTTAAACTATTTTAACGATAATCCGAGAGTTTGACGCTCGTCGGATCATTTCTGCAAAAATCACAAAGCCGTGTCCGAGATTTACTTTTAGGTTTAAACGTCATTCCGGCATCCCGATATGTCCATAAAACATTATAAACAATAGAAATATAATTTTCTATCATTTTATGACAATTCCAAAAGTTTTGGAATTTTACGTTTTCCAGTTCAGCGTTTTACGCGAATTGCGCGTTTTAGACCCGTGTTTCCAGTTTTTAGCAGGGTTTTAGCACCCGATAGATCCTACCACTCATTTTATATTTTATTATGGACTATATTGACATGTTTAACAATACTTTCAAGTTTCATATTTTTACGATACCCGGTTTTACGTTTTGAGGCTTAATCATTTACGGTTAGCTTTTTACGGAGTCAAAATGCACAAACTAAGCAAGATAGCACCAAGAGTCATCATCTAGTCACCTTATCCTCATTCAAACCGCCAATGTGGGGGGGGAGTCACCATGGGTGGTTAAATCTTAACCCTTGATCTTTAGGATGGTTACAAGTGTCTAAAACTAACCATGGTTAAATTCTAACCCAATATATGGTTTACTATTTTTCCTACCCTATAAATACCAAGCTAAAACACATAGAAAAACTTGCACCACACCTTCTTATAACCTTCAAGTCCTAAAACCTAAGGCACTTTTCTTATATTTTGTAAGAAAGTTAACTAGTTTTTGAAAAAAAAACTAGTGTTTGATCTTCAATCTTGGAAATTTTCTAAGAAAAGTTGTTATAACTTTAAAGTCTCCAAAAAGACGTCGTTATAATCTTCAAATAGCTTTGGACTTCAAGAAGGCGTCGTTATAATCTTCAAATAACCTCGGTTTATCATAGATTGCAAAGGAGGAAAGCTTATTCAATCAAAGTCCTAGTTCTTGTCCTAGTTTCCCTTTTTCATTAAGGCCAAAAGTTGTAAGCAAACCCTAACATACTTTCTTGCTTAATTATCATTTTCATGCTCTTTGTGTTCCTTTCATGCTATATATGTTCTTGTTATTGTGTTCATGATGTTTAAAAATGGATAAAACAAGTATTGATATACATATGTTAACTTATGACAAGTAAACAAGCAAACTAGTGATTTTTATGGAGAACCATGACCAAAATAGTATAACTTTGATATTTGACACTTACTTAATGTTAAAGAGGACTTAACAAGGAAAAAATAGCAATTTGAATCACCCAAAACGAGTACCCGAGTCAAAAGTTATGGCCATAAGAAGTTAGCGAAACCAAAACGGCAAAACTGCCTAAATAGCATTCTGATCAAATTTTGATTTTGAAAGTCACCCTTCTGGTCCGATTCATCAAAAAGTTAAAACACGAAAGTTGTCCGGAACGACGTTTTCGTTCAGGAATAAAGAAGCTCGAGCCCTGAAAACGCTTTCCGAGTGATAATTTTCTTCAAAATCTTAACAGCCCATTTTAGACCAAAATCACTATATTATAGTTATGATTTACTAAGACCAAGAGGTCTAATGACCTAAAGCCGAGACCACAACCATGGCTAAAGCCAAGGTTGAGTCTCAAGACCATGGAAAAATGACCAAGGTCACGGCGAAGCCATGACTAAATGACCATATAAACATACTTAGGCGAAAACATGAAACAAGGAGTTGACGATAACTTGAACAAACAATTTGGATCTACTCCACCTAAAGAACCATGAGATACAAGTTATAATAAACTTACCCTAATAACAATCTTCATGTACAAATAGACTTTCCTAAGTTTATTCAAATATCGGACATGTAACTTTTCGGATCAAAACTTATACATTTGTTATCAAATACTACAATAGTAGGGAGCCTCATGTGAGGAGTTCATTAAGTAAGCCGTCGAGATGAGTTGTGGATTTACGAATTAAAGTGTCCTGGCTCCTCGAACGTTTACTCCATGACTTCTGAATTATGTCGGCCCGAACGGTAATAAGAGATATACAACTTATACATGTTTCATAAACCATTTATATTCAAAGACTTACGCTATATACTAAGTACTACAACATGAACATTATGCAAGACATATATGGGCAATTCTTCGTATTCTTAGACGTTACTCCAAACCTAAGTTGCAACGTTCTATTATAGGCTGCTCTTAGTGACTTTCACGATTCGACTACCACTTTGATTTCACATCACTTAAGCTTAAGGTGAGTCATAGCCCCTATTCTTTTCATACTTGTCTTAACTCTTTGGGGGAGACACATGCTCAACTACTTGTTTACTTGTACAAATACTCAAAACGTTTATACTTGACTGTGTTATACTTGATTGCATACATACATGACTGCGTTATACTTAATTGCGTTATTCTATTTATGGGCTAGTAGTTATCTTTGGGAAGTGGCTCCCAGTTGTCTTTGGGAATTGACTCACAGTTGTCTTTGGGAATTGGCTCCCAAAGTGAGGTCTTCGGAGATGAAGTAGAGACTCACTTCTAATTGCTTAAATTGTCTTGATGAACTTATACATGTCTTATTCATACTATATGTTAGCAGTGGGTTGTGAACACACATGTTGCAAGTCTCTTATGACAGGAATTGCAACTGAGTAGATTCTCAATGCCTTTGCTGTGTGAACATTCTTTTGAGGCTTTTTCAACTATTTTAAGACAAACTCTATGAACTCACCAACCATTGTGTTGAAACTTTAGCATGTTTGTCTCAGGTCTATAAGGTGATAGCTGTTTCATGGAGCATAGAGTCGCTTGGCATGTTTTGAAGACTTATGCTTTTGTCTTTACCATTCGATATGTTTTAAAACTCTTAATGTATTGTATTATGGAACTCAAGTTTGTAACTCGGAATTTATTAATCGAATGGAAACTTTTCAAAACGTCTCATTTAGAGTTCGTTTTCTATACCTTGTACTTTGTATTATGAAGTAGCACCCCTATGACACAGTCTTCCGCTGCGGTATTTTGGGGGTGTTACAAGCGGCTAATTATAGGAATGAGGAGGATAGACGTAGAGGAGTAGAATATGTAAATAATAGAATGCTTGGTTTCTACAAAGAATGCTTGCAACTAGGTCCGGAATACAAAACTGGTTTAGAAGACGACCTAGAGAGTGGAACCAATGAAGAGGTCACGTAGTAACCCATGACCTTGAGTCTAGCTACAAGACTCGTAAATAAAGAAAAGCGCTTCTTGGGAGGCAACCCATGTTTTGTGTGATTTTATTTGTTTGATTGTCATTTGCTTCCGTATGCATGTTTAATTTTTATTGTTGGTAGATCATGTTTCTAAACTAAATAGTGGAAATACTTTACTTTGTTGTTTTGGCCTAGTCTTAACTCCACCTAGAAGTATTTTTGCAAAAGATAAGTGTAAGGGGAAACCCAAAATATGTTTTCAAGAAACAAACCGATCATGATTCTCCACAATATTAAATGAGCATGTATATTCGTATTTGTTAGAGTCAAATGCTTGTATTGAGTCATAATGAAGTTTTGCAGGATTTTCCAGGAAGTAGGACCAAGTTTTTTACAGAAATTTTCCAGAAACTTAACATAAGGATTTCTGCAGGTCACTTCTGACGGCGTCAAGAGATAACTCTTGACGGCGTCAAGTGTAAAAATCTGGAAATTTTACCAGTTTTGTTTTTCTAACGGAGTCTTATGGTTTTTGTGAATTATTAAGTTTTATAATCTCCAGGAGATCTGTAAACTTCATTCCACAAGCATTATATCTTATCTTGTTTTCTAGGATTTAGTAACTTATATAGGATACCGCCGATTTTACGCGAGGTTGTCTTGTCTATTTTGTCAGGTTTTACAGGTTATGTATGACAAGAAGATGATTTATATTCTGGAAGGGAAGCTTTGATTGTTCATTTTCTTGGAGGAAGATTTAACATGGCCATCCTATTATCCATACCGCGCGAATCAGGGGTGTAACAACCCGCATTTTTCGGGATATTTCTCCTATTCACTATTCATCAGTTACTATTCATCAGTTACTATTCACCGGTCACTATTCATCATTTTACTATTCATCATTTTCGGAGTCAGTTTGTGATTCCGAGAAGCGTTCAGAAATTTTACTATTCATGTGACACTATTCTTTCCCGAAGGGAAATCACTATTCATGATCATCGTTCGTTATTTCGTAAACTGAGTTTACGAGTCTTCAAATTCGCGTAACCAGTTAGGTTTAGCTGCGAATTCATGTATCATTCATTAATGACACTTCATATAGACTAGAATAGTCTACACATTATCATCATCACTTGAGAACCTACACAGATATGCATTATTTCCATTTACGTATGCTTAATTGGTAATTAACGATACCACTCAGTTTTACTACTAACGTATACCCAATACTCCCGACTATGATCCTAACATATTTTCAGACTCATTATAATAATATAAAAATTATATTATTAATTTACCCGGTGTTTTGAAACCAATGGCTACATTTTACGGTCGGAGCTTATTACTCCGTCGGTTTGCGTTATTTCAATACGATAATTATTTCAACACCCGATTCTCATCAGGAATATTATTTTACAACTTTTACAACTTCGTCGCATTTTATTTCACCTCGGTAACATTTATTTTTAGTTAACTCGGTACCCGATAACACCTAATACAAAATCAACTAATACTTGCACATGTGTTACCAGACAACTACATTAATGAGCCACCAACATGTGCCCATGTTTTGCTCCTTTTGGTGCCGCCCCCCCCCCCCCCCCCTTTTGGACCAAGACTTGGACTACATTAATTACAATTGACCAACACATTATATATATACATAAAACTAGTTTCCATTTCTTATTTGATAAACACAACAAACTAGAAACTCTCTCATCTTTTCTTCTCTCAAAAATTTCGGCCAAGAACTAAACCAAGGAAGAATCCATAAGTTTTCAAGATCCAAGTGTTTAATCAAGTCCTAACCATGATCTAGTTGGGGTTTTGTGGTAAAAACCCAAGATTATTAATCAATTTCTCATCAAATCACCTCAAATCTTCAAGTAAGCTTCAAAAACACTTTTGATCTTTTCATACTTTCATTACTTTATATTTTTATGTATTTTCAAGATATATTGGTAAAACATGCAAGTATGTAAGATCCATACCACTTATTACTCATTTTGTTTTTATAAACATAGATCTATAATTTTTATTAACAATCTCATAAGATCCACCATTTTTGGTGAAGACTAGGAACCCATGACACCCTAAGAAGGTGTATGGTAGGATTGGGTACTTGTGGAGTTGAGTTGAGATAGTTTGGTTAAGCTTTGAACAACCCTTGAACTAGAAAAGTTGATTTTGACAAACTTTTAAAGCTGCTGTCCCTTTTTGTGAAACGTGGGAAACTCAGGGTCTAGGGTGTAACTTTGGACCCAAGATTTAGAAAATACATTCCAAGACGAAACTATGGCCGAAAACGGGGATAAAATCCGAGTTACGACGAAAAAGATATGCTATTTTCAAGATTTACGACGAAAACTATATTTTTCTGAAATATGGAATCTGTCCCGATTTTTCTAGCTAGGAAAACTGAGATTAAATGATATCTTGACTAGCCGAGACCTTGAAAAACCTAAAGTATACTTGAATACCTTCGCGGGGATATAAAGAACATAGAAAACGGGCTTATAACGAAAAAGATACAAGTGTTTGAAATCCGACGATATATATATTTTTCCATCAGCTTTTGTACACTAATAGAGTTTTGACGTAAACTGTCTTTGCGAGACACCACTTTCACGGCTGTTTTTCTTTATGATCGGATCAGTTTGAGTCCGAGCCGTAGTTTTATGAAATCAAGATCTCCCAGCAAGCTTTTCAAACCAATTGGCCGTTTGATCATTGGGCTCGTAACGAATAAACTACGACCTCATCTATATACCCGATAAACTATATATATTTTGACAGCTTTTGCTATAATGAAATTTTCTAAGTGTTGAACATAATACTTTCAAGTAACAACAATGAGAGTCGATTTTCTCATCGATCGAGACCTGTATCGCCAAAAGTTAAATGACGCGACTTCTTGATATTGTTACAAGGTTTTCAAAAACGCCGAGCTTGACCATTAACACTTAACGTACAATATTTCGCGACTAGTTTTGCGAGGCCATTTTGGTCATATTTTCAAGTAATGAAAATGCTATTTGTGCGACGAAAACCTTATATTTGCCGATTGAACACCAAACAAGGATCGTGGAGTACCGTTTCAACATATTTAAACGAAAAGTGGTTATAAACTTAACGAGGCGTCAAAAATGTATTTTTGACGATAAACACCATTTTCAAAACTAACGAGTGGTATCGATAACATACGTACTTGCATGTGTAGCATCATTTCGTTTCTTACATTAGAAACTATCATTCATATTAGGTTGCGATTAGAGATCGTGCCTCATTTCAGTGTATCCACTTTTGTCATCATAGCTATCGCACCAGGTGAGTTCATACCCCCTACTTTTACCTGTTTGTATAACTGTTTTGGGGGAGAATACATGCTCGTTTTTGACTAAACTCAATGCTTGAATGCGAAATTGTTTACTTAAACACTACTGTTTCTTTGAAGGCTTGATTAATTATTTAAATGCACCTATGGGTATATCAGTTGCATACTGGATTATTTTCTCGCATACACAAGAGTTTTATAAACATGCAACACACTTTATGAACTCTTGCTTTACGCAACACATTTTATGAACTCTTGCTTTTATGCAACACACTTTATGAACTCTTGCTTTTATGCAACACACTTTATGAACTCTTGCTTTTATGCAACCCACTTTATGAACTCTTGCTTTTATGCAACACACTTTGTGAACTATTGCTTTTATGCAAACACTTTTATGGACCATACTGAAACTTATGTTGTATCTAAACTATTACGCGGATTAGCCTAAGCCCTTGAATCCCACTATGCCCAAACTCATGAACCGTCAATTCCTGCTGGGAAGCGCGAATGTTATAAATAGATCTATTGGTGGTGACTCCCCCGTTCGGTTTGACCGGATAGGCAAACGCGAGCGTATAACATGTCGAATTACAAGTGTAACGGGATAAACACTTGCCGGGCCTTTATATTTAACATGCTTCTAGAGCATGCACACTGTCGTAGCTTCGGTTGCATGAACTTAGCGCTAGCGTAATAGACTATTTTTCTATGTGATATTATATTTGTTGTAATGATCACACACTCTACTCATGGTCCACAATCCTGATTTTACTGTAAGGTAAACTTTATTTTTATGACATTGTGAGTTACACAATGGTCACAAAACTTTATTTTTATGACATTGTGAGTTACACAATGGTCACAAAACTCTCTATTGTACTCACAACACTATTGTTTTAATACAGACTTATGAACTCACCAACCTCGTGTTGACACTCTTTAGCATGTATTTTCAGGTATTAAGCAATGGCACGCTACTGGAGGCTTTGGCAGGGCATGGCATGGTCATAGAAGACTCTGATATTCACTTGGGGACCGTTTTAAATTATTTTACGGGCCTACTTCCGCACTACTTTTAACGATGTAAATTCAAGACTTTTGGTTAAATGACTTTATTCTAAATGATTGAAGTGAAAACCATTTTTAAACTTGTGTTGTAATACCAATTAAGTTACACCCCAGCTACATGTATGCTTCCGCTGGACCCGATTTTGGGGGTGTGACAGATTGGTATCAGAGCTTTGGCTATAGCGAACTAAGTGTTTTTAAAACCTAGACTATAGCTACTTTTACGAAAACTTAACCCTATGACCGTCACGTGCCTGCCTGCCAAGCTGAAGCCTCATTTGTGGTTAGTTGCTGACTTAGGTGATGAGATTTGTGTCTCATTATCTGATATACTATATTCATTTATTATAGTTGATTACTATAATTGTATTTCATATAAGCATGTTCACGTATCATATATGCCACCACATTATGTTTCTCCTGGCATAGTTTCATAACTTGACCTCAAGTTTGGTCACTTGGTTTTGTCGTTCAGAACGTCTTGGTATTTGGGAAGGACATAGTCTTAGTATAACTGAGCTGAGTATTTCAAAATTCATGGAACCTTGGTGGAATATAGACTGGTCATCTATATTCAACCCGGGATAGTGAGATATAGGCTGACCACCTATGTCTGACTCAGAAATGAAATTTGCAATACTGAGAATGGTTATAATAAAATTATGTCTGGATTGAATTCTCTACTCAATTCCCAAATGTTTCATTTACGTGTGTGTAAACACTCGTTGGCAGAACATTCATACTTTTTACCATCTCGTTAACCACCGATTGGAAGCACACAAACTGGTCATTTCATCTCATGGACATTTACGTCTATGCACGATACACTTATATCACAGTATTTTCTTTTATCACAATCTCATTTTGTTGCAGTTGTCACAATCTTTCCCCTTCTCACCCTCATTATCATTTCCTTTCCCCATCCCCATATATAAGGAATTAGCTAACACTCTATAGACTCCGATGTCACTCATCCCTCACTACTCCATATATTGATAAGTGGATATTATCAAAGACCTCCCTAGGAAAGACTTTCCATACCATCTAAAAGGAGGATCCCTCGGAACATTGAAACCATTCAAAACTCAACAGAAATCTCAGGATACCACAAAACCAATCGAACCACTATCACTGGCCTGATTGCCACAATTCCCCCATCTGGAAAGTATTGGCTTGACTGAATTACAAGATTAGTTTCGATGCGAATGCTCACTGAACAACACTATAGAGATACATCCAACCTCCTAACCAAGACTATAGAACCTTCAGTTGAACATGTCCTCACCAATAGATTTTATTCAAACATGTTAGACACCTATGCATTTGTGCAGACATACATACATGGCTATTTTTATCCTCTTGATACGTTCACTTTAAATGGATTTTTCTCCAAACTACCGATATACAAAACACTTTTCTGAGGCACTTATTTTGACAAGCAAATTCCTTTTGGCTAATCTTTTACAAAACTATTGAATGTTACGAAATTTTAAACATCGATCTTTGGTAAACCATATTATCCAACTTATGTTGAAAATCTTCCTATATTGCATAACTACTAAATTTTGAAACATCAAGAAGAATGTTACCTAAAAAGCCGTTTGCTTAAACTTGTAAATTCATTTATTCGGGGAAGGTTTATGAACAAAACACAATCTCAAAACAAACTTTGAAAATCAATCACTATATTACCTCACTTATACCTTTAGGAGTTTGTGAGTTGATGACCTATAACTTGGGGAAAATCTTAGTAATGGAGACTAAGCACCGTAGGTGGAGAAAGACTCAATTCCTGACATCCTGCGGAGGATCACAACCTTATCCTAACCTATTATTTTCAACAACACCTTTTGACGGATTTAACCCTGTAAGTCTTTCAAAACAAGATTCATGATATCCATTTCAATTATTTCTAATAAAGGAATTTGATTCACCTCAACTCCTAATGATTTCATTAAGATCTCTTTGGAACCACACCACCTATCATCTGTAGACCAATGGTCGGAATTTGAGAATGATTCAAACATAGGGAGATATGCCCAAGTCGGGTGTGATTGACACTAGAAATGGTTGGATTAACCATTTGCCATAAATCAGATTCCTTTACAACCATAGTTACCACACGAGCTTAGAGATTACACCATTTGAAGCACTCTATGGTCGAAGTGCTAACATCCATTGAAGGATCAAAATTTTGAAAAACCCAACTCACTAGTCCAGTAAGCATTCATGAACCCGATATACACTGGACCATTCAATATTTCTGACAGAGTAGCCTTGGTGGCCGTCAGACTTGAACCTTGTTGGAGCTCAATAGCTCACACGATAAAAATCATCATCTTTTCACCAATACCACTCTAGAGACCAATACAAACTGAACTTCGGGACGAAGTTCCTTTTAAGGGGGTGAGACTGTAACAACCCGCATTTTTCGGGATATTTCTCCTATTCACTATTCATCAGTTACTATTCATCAGTTACTATTCACCGGTCACTATTCATCATTTTACTATTCATCATTTTCGGAGTCAGTTTGTGATTCCGAGAAGCGTTCAGAAATTTTACTATTCATGTGACACTATTCTTTCCCGAAGGGAAATCACTATTCATGATCATCGTTCGTTATTTCGTAAACTGAGTTTACGAGTCTTCAAATTCGCGTAACCAGTTAGGTTTAGCTGCGAATTCATGTATCATTCATTAATGACACTTCATATAGACTAGAATAGTCTACACATTATCATCATCACTTGAGAACCTACACAGATATGCATTATTTCCATTTACGTATGCTTAATTGGTAATTAACGATACCACTCAGTTTTACTACTAACGTATACCCAATACTCCCGACTATGATCCTAACATATTTTCAGACTCATTATAATAATATAAAAATTATATTATTAATTTACCCGGTGTTTTGAAACCAATGGCTACATTTTACGGTCGGAGCTTATTACTCCGTCGGTTTGCGTTATTTCAATACGATAATTATTTCAACACCCGATTCTCATCAGGAATATTATTTTACAACTTTTACAACTTCGTCGCATTTTATTTCACCTCGGTAACATTTATTTTTAGTTAACTCGGTACCCGATAACACCTAATACAAAATCAACTAATACTTGCACATGTGTTACCAGACAACTACATTAATGAGCCACCAACATGTGCCCATGTTTTGCTCCTTTTGGTGCCGCCCCCCCCCCCCCCCCCCCCTTTTGGACCAAGACTTGGACTACATTAATTACAATTGACCAACACATTATATATATACATAAAACTAGTTTCCATTTCTTATTTGATAAACACAACAAACTAGAAACTCTCTCATCTTTTCTTCTCTCAAAAATTTCGGCCAAGAACTAAACCAAGGAAGAATCCATAAGTTTTCAAGATCCAAGTGTTTAATCAAGTCCTAACCATGATCTAGTTGGGGTTTTGTGGTAAAAACCCAAGATTATTAATCAATTTCTCATCAAATCACCTCAAATCTTCAAGTAAGCTTCAAAAACACTTTTGATCTTTTCATACTTTCATTACTTTATATTTTTATGTATTTTCAAGATATATTGGTAAAACATGCAAGTATGTAAGATCCATACCACTTATTACTCATTTTGTTTTTATAAACATAGATCTATAATTTTTATTAACAATCTCATAAGATCCACCATTTTTGGTGAAGACTAGGAACCCATGACACCCTAAGAAGGTGTATGGTAGGATTGGGTACTTGTGGAGTTGAGTTGAGATAGTTTGGTTAAGCTTTGAACAACCCTTGAACTAGAAAAGTTGATTTTGACAAACTTTTAAAGCTGCTGTCCCTTTTTGTGAAACGTGGGAAACTCAGGGTCTAGGGTGTAACTTTGGACCCAAGATTTAGAAAATACATTCCAAGACGAAACTATGGCCGAAAACGGGGATAAAATCCGAGTTACGACGAAAAAGATATGCTATTTTCAAGATTTACGACGAAAACTATATTTTTCTGAAATATGGAATCTGTCCCGATTTTTCTAGCTAGGAAAACTGAGATTAAATGATATCTTGACTAGCCGAGACCTTGAAAAACCTAAAGTATACTTGAATACCTTCGCGGGGATATAAAGAACATAGAAAACGGGCTTATAACGAAAAAGATACAAGTGTTTGAAATCCGACGATATATATATTTTTCCATCAGCTTTTGTACACTAATAGAGTTTTGACGTAAACTGTCTTTGCGAGACACCACTTTCACGGCTGTTTTTCTTTATGATCGGATCAGTTTGAGTCCGAGCCGTAGTTTTATGAAATCAAGATCTCCCAGCAAGCTTTTCAAACCAATTGGCCGTTTGATCATTGGGCTCGTAACGAATAAACTACGACCTCATCTATATACCCGATAAACTATATATATTTTGACAGCTTTTGCTATAATGAAATTTTCTAAGTGTTGAACATAATACTTTCAAGTAACAACAATGAGAGTCGATTTTCTCATCGATCGAGACCTGTATCGCCAAAAGTTAAATGACGCGACTTCTTGATATTGTTACAAGGTTTTCAAAAACGCCGAGCTTGACCATTAACACTTAACGTACAATATTTCGCGACTAGTTTTGCGAGGCCATTTTGGTCATATTTTCAAGTAATGAAAATGCTATTTGTGCGACGAAAACCTTATATTTGCCGATTGAACACCAAACAAGGATCGTGGAGTACCGTTTCAACATATTTAAACGAAAAGTGGTTATAAACTTAACGAGGCGTCAAAAATGTATTTTTGACGATAAACACCATTTTCAAAACTAACGAGTGGTATCGATAACATACGTACTTGCATGTGTAGCATCATTTCGTTTCTTACATTAGAAACTATCATTCATATTAGGTTGCGATTAGAGATCGTGCCTCATTTCAGTGTATCCACTTTTGTCATCATAGCTATCGCACCAGGTGAGTTCATACCCCCTACTTTTACCTGTTTGTATAACTGTTTTGGGGGAGAATACATGCTCGTTTTTGACTAAACTCAATGCTTGAATGCGAAATTGTTTACTTAAACACTACTGTTTCTTTGAAGGCTTGATTAATTATTTAAATGCACCTATGGGTATATCAGTTGCATACTGGATTATTTTCTCGCATACACAAGAGTTTTATAAACATGCAACACACTTTATGAACTCTTGCTTTACGCAACACATTTTATGAACTCTTGCTTTTATGCAACACACTTTATGAACTCTTGCTTTTATGCAACACACTTTATGAACTCTTGCTTTTATGCAACCCACTTTATGAACTCTTGCTTTTATGCAACACACTTTGTGAACTATTGCTTTTATGCAAACACTTTTATGGACCATACTGAAACTTATGTTGTATCTAAACTATTACGCGGATTAGCCTAAGCCCTTGAATCCCACTATGCCCAAACTCATGAACCGTCAATTCCTGCTGGGAAGCGCGAATGTTATAAATAGATCTATTGGTGGTGACTCCCCCGTTCGGTTTGACCGGATAGGCAAACGCGAGCGTATAACATGTCGAATTACAAGTGTAACGGGATAAACACTTGCCGGGCCTTTATATTTAACATGCTTCTAGAGCATGCACACTGTCGTAGCTTCGGTTGCATGAACTTAGCGCTAGCGTAATAGACTATTTTTCTATGTGATATTATATTTGTTGTAATGATCACACACTCTACTCATGGTCCACAATCCTGATTTTACTGTAAGGTAAACTTTATTTTTATGACATTGTGAGTTACACAATGGTCACAAAACTTTATTTTTATGACATTGTGAGTTACACAATGGTCACAAAACTCTCTATTGTACTCACAACACTATTGTTTTAATACAGACTTATGAACTCACCAACCTCGTGTTGACACTCTTTAGCATGTATTTTCAGGTATTAAGCAATGGCACGCTACTGGAGGCTTTGGCAGGGCATGGCATGGTCATAGAAGACTCTGATATTCACTTGGGGACCGTTTTAAATTATTTTACGGGCCTACTTCCGCACTACTTTTAACGATGTAAATTCAAGACTTTTGGTTAAATGACTTTATTCTAAATGATTGAAGTGAAAACCATTTTTAAACTTGTGTTGTAATACCAATTAAGTTACACCCCAGCTACATGTATGCTTCCGCTGGACCCGATTTTGGGGGTGTGACAAGGGGAGTATTTGATTTCATTCTCTTTACTTTTTCACTTTTACATTCTTTACTTGAACATTGGCGACAATGTTCATCTTAAGTGTAAGGGGAGGGTAAAAAGATGATACCTTACATATGCACTTTCGCTTGAGTTTGTTTTGTTTAATGGTAGATGTGTAATAAAACTATGAGAAATACTTGTTAGTGCAATTTTAGCGCCAAATTTAAAAGTTTTTACAACATTTAGGAGTGAAATTTTAGCCATAGCAAGCGTCTCATGGATAGGAGATTGTGTGACTAGCACATAACCGTATATTCAAAAAAAATTTCCACCCAAATATGTGAGGTTCGCCTTTAGATTTGATAGGAAAAGCATTTACTATTAGTGCTTATGAGTGTACCGGTAGCATTTAGATTCTAGAACTTGCGTTAGTGATGCATCCCGAGACCGCTAGTGAGACTACATTCGTGTGGTAGGATTTACTACATGATAAGAGGCATTAGGATCACCCTTGTGTTAAACCCGTATCATAATTACTTGACAATTTAAGTCATATTACTTGGCTAGTTAAGTCAACTAATTTTTCCCACACCCTTAGCGTTGTACTCATTTTTAGTACACGATACCCCTAGTACACCCCTCCGAGCCTATCTTTTCGTTTCTAACTTTAAGCATCTTACTTAAAGGAAGAATTTGTTACACCCCACTTAAATGTACACCCAAATTTCCTTAGCCTTCCGTGTATGCGCTCATTCTTTAGTGCATTATTGTTATTTGTTTAAACCCTAAGTTAACTTTCTAATTGATTACATGGTTGCTAAGTCGAGTCATATCCTTGTACATATTATTTTGGGACGATTGGGACTCATGGGTAAGTACTTATTTTATGGAGTAATGGGGAAGAACATCATTTATTACCCCCATATATACGTTAATCTTAAAAGTGCTCCAAGTGTTTTAATTTTCTTAATTCGAGTCATTAGATTAGTTAATTGTAAAGTATGTAAAAATTCAAGTGTAAGGGGAGTGTTCATTCCCTATGATGTATTATTTTGGATGGTAGGGTAAGAGTGTATGCAAAAAATAAATAAAAAAAACATAAAAAAAAAATTAAAAAAAAAAGTCAAAAAAATCAAGAAAAAGAAAGAAAAAAAAAATAGAAAAAAGAAAAAGAGAAAAACATACGGACTACCATCCCTTTTTATTCTATGTTCATTTTATGTTTTTGTTTTTTTTTCATTTATTAGCTTAAGTCGAGTCTAGTCTTGGCTTAGCAACGCCACATTGTACATGTAATTAACCAAGAGTGTTAACTCGCCACCAGTAAAACTTCCTTTATCCAACAAAACCGTGTATTTCATATCCCTACACCTAACGTTACAACCCTTTAAAAGACCTCTTTGATAGTTTATCCTAGGTGCTTACGCCATGTGGTGGAGGTTTGATCCTTTCCCAAGCCTATGGTAATCTATTTTGCTATGACAAGTAGTGAGAGATATCTTCCATTTCCGTATTGTAATTTACACTTTATTACACCCGAGAGATGTGAGTATCTAAACACTATTTGTGAGGTGCTTGTATATGACCTCCGTGCTTGTCTATTGGTCTTTAGTGGAACGATTATTTTTTGTAATTACTTTTATATTAGTGTTAAATGACCCCTAACTTGTCTTTTGAGTAGAATAAAAGCGCATTTGCTTGAGGACAAGCAAATCTCAAGTGTAAGGGTATATGATGAGGCGAAAAATGATCCGTTTTTAGGGGTTCATTTATGCCCGAATCCGAATTTATTTGATCATATATTGCCCTAAATCGTTCCTTTTGTGATTTTAGGTACTTTGGGAGAGAAATCTGGAAAAGGAAGCAATTCAGACGTTTTTGGAGCATAAAAGTGAAGAAAACGCCAAAGTCTTAATTTTCCATGCTGGGAACAGTAGGTGACGGCGTCAAGAGCAAAATTCCATGACGATCCAGAAGAGATTTGATGGCGTCATGAAGGTAGGGCGTCAAGAGTAAAAGTCATGACGGCCTGGAAATGATTAAGTCTTGACGGCGTCAAATGTAGATCAAGGCAGTCCGAGAATAGTTTTGGCGGCGAGGTGACGGCGTCACAAGGCTTGTCTTGACGCTGTCAGACCTCTTTTCCTATATATAGTTTTCTAATTTTTCACATTTAAAGAGAGAAGTTTTGGAGAAACCCTAGTACAAACTTGGTGCGAATTTTACAGGTTTTTCAAGGGCTCCAAGCCCTTGATACCTTACATGTGTAATTGAGATAAGTGTTCTTTCAATTCAATCAATACGTCTATGTGTTGGTTGTCTATATCTTGTTCTTGTCTTAATTCCATCATGCTAGGCTAGATCTATCTTGTGTTTGCTTGGATCTAATGAAACCTAGATGTTAATTATGTGTTGATTACTTGTTTATATTTGTTTTGTATGAATGATTTACATGTTAGGCTTAAGAAAACTGGCAGATCTCCAATTGGTAACATGCTTGAACGTCTTAAGAAACATGAACCAATGCGCACTAGGTCTTTATTGGTTGTATTTAATGCATGAGCCACTGTTTACAATCCCGATAGTTGTGCTGGGCATGGTGTAGGAGGAGATAAGAGCTCATAGAATTAGGGAGTTATGTGTGCCACCCCATGAATGGTATTAAGGAATACGATCCGTCATCCATGCATTTATAACAAGTAATTAACGTGTAAAAGATGTCCAGGGAGTAGTGAAATCTAAGTAAACACATTTTCTCCACTTATTGCTCACAACTTTAGTATAATTAGTTTATTTTCATTTTTAGTATTTTATTTTGATTGCATCTTAGTATTGGGTTAGTTGAATAGCAACTAATTCCGCCCAAATCCTTCAAACCCGAGAATTTTAATTGCTTTTCATAAAATATAAAAACACAAAAATAATCATCCCACACCCTTAGAACTAGTATTTAGGCTTTCTAATCCTAGCGACACTATTCCTAAGCTGAACGATCAATCCCCCGGTACTTGTCACTATACTATACTACAACGATCAGGTACATTGCCTGGTGGGGGTTGTAAGCTTCTCGAGATCCCTCGAGAGGTAAAGCCTGTTGCGATTCCCACGCATCAGTCAACATAAGGTTGGTGAGTTTATAGCTTTAAGTAAGTTGAAAACATAGGCCACAAGATTTTATTCACTACTGCTTCACTCACATGAAAAGTATTAGTCACTACTACATCACTCCCAGTATCATAAAAAGTATAACTATTGCGGATAAAGAAGAAGGATTTTCACTACCATATTCGTAAGATAAACTTGGAAACGGTCGAGGTCCAGTTGATCCCATACTAGCACCACTAATGGTGTGATCCGAATTTGTACTATTCGGCACACCCTTAACTAAATTACCACTATTCATGGTTGTTTTACAAGTCCTCGTACCCCTTTTTTTAACTCCCTTCACTCCCGAACTCAAAAACCCACTCTTTATACAACTACATGTGAACCATCCCTAGCAACCAGCAATCGATATGCAAACACACGAATAAATACCCAAATAACTACAACCACAAACAAAAGGAGACAAGTATTAATATAAAGTAAGCACACAAATGCCAATAATGATCAACAATAATAAAAAGAAACCCTAAAAAGATTAGGTTTATTAAACAGATTAGTAAAAATTATTATGAATGAAAGATAGTTGTGTTAGTATGAAACCATAAATGACTTGATGACAAAAATTGAGGATATTTAAGAGTATTTAGATGTACATATTAAAGTCTAAATGTAGCAAATTATAATATTTCTGTTAGCATTCAAAATGTATAAAGAAGTGATTGTAATTCTCATATTTATAACTTTGTAATGTGTCGTAGCTATAGTAATAGAATAGTTAATGGCCTTATGGGATGGACTAATCTAATAGGTTAGTATTATGTGTTAAGTTATTTATGTAAAGTCCAATCCATTACAAATCCCATCTTAAAGCCTATGAACCATATGTATGAAACTATATAAACACCTTAAATAAGTCATTTGAGGTGTGTGTTTGAGTGTGTAAGTGTGTGTTTCTCTAATAATATTTCTCTTCATTTTATCTCTCTACATTCTCTACTTTCTCTTTCTAACATACTTCATATCTCAAGTCACCAAGGATCTTTCATGTGATAAATTGTTATCTTTATGTTCTTACAATTTCAATTCAGCAGGCATAAGAAACCAAACCCTATAAATTTTTGAAAGAAAGGGAAGAAAATGTCGACAAAGAAGAACAATATTGATAAAAAGCTTGAGTTGATTGATAAGAAGAAATTTCTTGAGAATAAACGTGAGTTGATTGTTAATGAAAAACTTGAGTTGATTGGTAAGATGAAAATTAGTGATAAAGAGCTTCAGCTAATTGATAAGAAGATTGTAGAGCTTTCGGAAAGATGTCGGCAACTCATGATAAAGAAAGAAAAGCATGATGCCGAAGTTGCTGCTTCAATAAAAGAATGGGTTGATCTCCAGCTGAAAGTGGGTGAAATAGAACACGCTTTCACGTACTTAGCAAATTGATGAGGCGAAAAATGATCCGTTTTTAGGGGGTCATTTAAGCCCGAATCCGAATTTATTTGATCAAATATTGCCCTAAATCGTTCCTTTTGTGATTTTAGGTACTTTGGGAGTGAAATCTGGAAAAGGAAGCAATTCGGACGTTTTTTGAGCATAAAAGTGAAGAAAACGCCAAAGTCTTAATTTTCCATGCTGGGAACAGTAGGTGACGGCATCAAGAGTAGTCCCCTGACGGCGTCAAGAGTAAAATTTCATGACGATCCAGAAGAGATTTAACGGCGTCATGAAGGTAGGGCGTCAAGAGTAAAAGTCATGACGGCCTGGAAATGATTTGTACTTGACGGTGTCAAATGTAGATCTAGGTAGTCCAAGGATTGTTTTGGCGGCGAGGTGACGGTGTCACCTAATTGGTCTTGACACCGTCAGACCCCTTTTCCTATATATAGTTTTCTAATTTTTTACATTTAAAGAGAGAAGTTTTGGGAGAAACCCTAAGTACGATTTTGGTGTAACTTTACAGGTTTTTCAAGGGTTCCAACCCCTTGATACCTTTCATGTTTAATCAAGATAAGTGTTCTTCTAATTCAATCAATATGTCTATGTGTTGGTTGTCTATATCATGTTCTTGTCTTAATTCTATCATGCTAGGCTAGATCTATCTTGTGTTTGCTTAGATCTAATGAAACCTAGATATCGATTATTTGTTGATTACTTGTTTATTCTTGTCTTGGGTGAATGATTTATATGTTAGGCTTAAGAAAACTGGCAGATCTCCAATTGGTAACATGCTTGAACGTCTTAAGAAACATGAACCAACGCGCACTAGGTCTTTATTGGTTGTATTTAATGCATGAGCCACTGTTTACAATCCCTATAGTTGTGCTGGGCGTGGTGTAGGAGGAGATAAGAGCTCATAGAATTGGGGAGTTATGTGTGCCATCCCATGAATGGTATTAAGGAATACGATCCGTCATCCATACAATTATAACAAGTAATTAACGTGTAAAAGATATCTAGGGAGTAGTGAAATCTAAGTAAACACATTTTCTCCAATTACTGCTCACAACCTTAGTATAAATTAGTCTATTTTCATTTCTAGTATTTTGTTTTGATTGCATCTCAGTATTGGGTTAGTTGATTAGCAACTAATTCTGCCCAAATCCTTCAAACCCGAGATTTTAATTTGCTTTCCATAAAATATAAAAACACAAAAAATAATCATCCCTCACCTTTAGAACTAGTATTTAGGCTTTCTAATCCTAGCGACACTATTCCTAAGCTGAACGATCAGTCCCCCGATACTTGCCACTATACTATACTACAACGATCAGGTACACTGCCTGGTGGGGGTTGTAAGCTTCTCGAGATCCCTCGAGAGGTAAAGCCTGTTGCGATTCCTACGCATCAAGTTTTTGGCGCCGCAGCCCGGGGAATAGTTATTGTCTAGGTTAGAATTTCTTTTTATTAGGTCTACTTGCTAGATTCCTTTCTAGTAAGATTTTATTTTTATTTTTAGGTTTTCTTTAGTCTATCTCTTTCTTTGTACCTTTGTTAGTAAATTAAAGTCATTGACTATTCCGTTGACCATTATGGAAAACGCGAATCCACCCCTTTCCCCTAGAGAAGTGGCTGTGTTACGTGAACAAATTGAGAGTGAGATTAGGGAACTTAGAGAGCTTAATAGGTTGATTAAGGTTGAACTCGAACATGCATTTAGTGACCTAGCAACCGCCTTGTATTCAAATGAGGACCTAGGGACTAATGACTTTGTGAATGTTGTTGAGGGACTACAAGAGGAGGAAATAGTTCCAAAGCTTAATGACTACTTTAATCTATACCCCACTAAGGAGGAGATTGCATATTATAATAATCTTATTGATAACCCGCGATCTCCTTTCACCATAATTGAACCTAAGATCAAGAGAAGCGATCCTAAGAATGCTAAGATACCATGTATGATTGGATATAGGCACATTAGCACTGCTTACATTGACTTTAAATCCCCAATCAACATTATGTCCTCAACTGTTTATAATGATATAGTGAAAACAAGACTAGAACCTAGAAGGGATCCCAAGTACCCCGGTGGAGTTTGTAACTTTGTCGGGAGAGTTAAAGGTTTACATGTCTTTGTTGGTAATTTCACTTTTGTCACCGACTTTATGATTGTGGAGGATCTTGCTAATGTTATTGATTGTCGATTATCCAATGTTGTGTTTGGCAAACCATTTGTTGAGGAGTCTAAGTTGTAATATGATGAGGTAGAAGGTACGATCCGATTTGCAAGTAACACCGATAGTATCACTTATAGGATGCCTAATAGGATGAAAGAATTTCGCTTTATATCTCGTTTTGATAAGGACAACGTTGGTGCTTTTGAGGATATTAATGAGAAGGATAAGAAAAAGGGCATGGATTATGTATGGGAAAAAAGGAGTCTTTATTACAAAGATTGCTTGGCCCTTGGACCAAGGTATAAATTCGATGAAGAATTTGCCCAAAGGATTATGGGGGCGGTTGAGAAAAAGGTGATTGATTTCTACAAAGAATATCTACAATCAGGGAATGGAACCAATGATGAAGTCACGTAGTAACCCATGACCTTGAGTCTAGATACAAGACTCATAAATAAAGAAAAACGCTTCTTGGGAGGCAACCCATGTTTTGTGTGATTTTATTTTTGTTTGTTTGTTATTTGCTTCCGTATGCATGCTTTATTTTTATTGTTGGTAGATCATATTTCTAAACTGAATAGTGGAAATACTTTACTTTGTTGTTTGGCCTAGTCTTAACTCCACCTAAAGGTATTTTTGCAAAAAAATAAGTGTAAGGGGAAACCCCAAATATGTTTTTAAGAAACAAACTGATCATGATTCTCCACAATATGAAATGAACATGTATATTCGTATTTGTTAGAGTCAAATGCTTGTATTGAGTCATAATGAAGTTTTGCAGGATTTTCCAGGAAGAAGGACCAAGTTTTTCCAGAAATTTTCCGAAAACTTAACATAAGAATTTCTGCAGGTCAATTCTGACGGCGTCAGGAGTTTACTCTTAACGGCGTCAGGAGTAAAAATCTGGAAATTTTACCGGTTTTGTTTTTCTAACGGAGTCTTATGGTTTTTGTGAATTATTAAGTTTTATAATCTCCAGGAGATCTGCAAACTTCATTCCACAAGCATTATATCTTATCTTGTTTTCTAGGCTTTAGTAACTTATGTAGGATGCCGCCGATTTTACGCGAGGTTGTCTTGTCTATTTTGTCAGGTTTTACAGGTTATGTATGACAAGAAGATGATTTATATTCTGGAAGGGAAGCTTTGATTGTTCATTTTCTTGGAGGAAGATTTAACCTGACCATCCTATTATCCATACCGAGCGAATCAGGGGAGTATTTGATTTCATTCTCTTTACTTTTTCACTTTTACATTCTTTACTTGAACATTGGGGACAATGTTCATCTTAAGTGTAAGGGGAGGGTAAAAAGATGATACCTTACATATGCACTTTCGCTTGAGTTTGTTTTGTTTGATGGTAGATGTGTAATAAAACTATGAGAAATACTTGCTAGTGCAATTTTAGCGCCAAATTTAAAATTTTTTACAACATTTAGGAGTGAAACTTTAGCCATAGCAAGTGTCTCATGGATAGGAGATTGTATGACTAGCACACAACCGTATATTCAGAAAAAGTTTCCACCCAAATATGTGAGGTTCGCCTTTAGATTTGATAGGAAAAGCATTTACTATTAGTGCTTATGAGTGTACCGGTAGCATTTAGATTCTAGAACTTGCATTAGTGATGCATTCCGAGACCGCTAGTGAGACTACACTCGTGTAGTAGGATTTACCACATGATAAGAGGCATTAGGATTACCCATATGTTAAACCCGTATCATAATTACTTGACCATTTAAGTCATATTACTTGGCTAGTTAAGTCACCTAATTTTTCCCACACCCTTAGCGTTGTACTCATTTTTAGTACACGATACCCCTAGTACACCCCTCCGAGCCTATCTTTTTGTTTCTAACTTGAAGCATTTTACTTAAAAGAAGAATTTGTTACACCCCACTTAAATGTACAACCAAATCGCCTTAGCCTTCCGTATATGCGCTCATTTTTAGTGCATTATTGTTATTTGTTAAACCCTAAGTTAACTTTCTAATTGATTACATGGTTGCTAAGTCGAGTCATATCCTTGTACATATTGTTTTGGGACGATTGGGACTCATGGGTAAAGTACTTATTTTATGGAGTAATGGGGAAGAACATCAATTATTACCCCCATATGTACGTTAATCTTAAAAGTGCTCCAAGTGTTTTGATTTTCTTAATTCGAGTCATTAGATTAGTTTAATGTAAAGTATGTAAAGATTCAAGTGTAAGGGGAATGCTTATCCCCTATGATGTATTATTTTGGATGGTAGGGTAAGACTGTATGCAAAAATAAAAAAATAATAATAATAAAATTAAAAAAAATAAAAAAAACTAAAAAGAAAAAAAAAACAAGAAAAAGAAAAAAAAAAAAAAGGAAAAGAAAAGAGAAAAAAAACATACGGACTACCATCCCGTTTTTATTCTATGTTCATTTTATGTTTTTGTTATTTTTCATTTATTAGCTTAAGTCGAGTCTAGTCTTGGCTTAGCAACGCCATCATGTACATGTAATTAACCAAGGTTGTTAACTCGCCACCAGTAAAACTTCCTTTATCCAACAAAACCGTGTATTTCATAATCCTACACCTAACGTTACAACCGTTTAAAAGACCTCTTTGATAGTTTCTCCTAGGTGCTTACGCCATGTGGTGGAGGTTTGATCCTTTCTCAAGCCTATGGTAATCTATTTTGCTATAACAGGTAGTGAGAGATATCTCCCGTTTCCATATTGTAATTTATACTTTATAACACCCGAGAGACGTGAGTATCTAAACACTATTTGTGAGGTGCTTGTGTATGACCTCCGTGCTTGTCTATTGGTCTTTAGTGGAACGATTATTTGTTGTAATTACTTTTATATTAGTGTTAAATGACCCCTAACTTGTCTTTTGAGTAGAATAAAAGCACATTTGCTTGAGGACAAGCAAATCTCAAGTGTAAGGGTATATGATGAGGCGAAAAATGATCCGTTTTTAGGGGGTCATTTAAGCCCGAATCCGAATTTATTTGATCAAATATTGCCCTAAATCATTCCTTTTGTGATTTTAGGTACTTTAGGAGTGAAATCTGGAAAAGGAAGCAATTCGGACATTTTTGGAGCATAAAAGTTAAGAAAACGCCAAAGTCTCAATTTTCCATGCTGGGAACAGTAGGTGACGGCGTCAAGAGTAGTCCCCTGACGGCGTCAAGAGTAAAATTCCATGATGATCCAGAAGAGATTTGATGGCGTCATGAAGGTAGGGCGTCAAGAGTAAAAGTCATGACGGCCTGGAAATGATTTGTACTTGACGGCGTCAAATGTAGATCTAGGCAGTCCAAGGATTGTTTTGGCGGCGAGGTGACGGCGTCACCTAATTGGTCTTGACGCCGTCAGACCCCTTTTCCTATATATAGTTTTCTAATTTTTTACATTTAAAGAGAGAAGTTTTGGGAGAAACCCTAAGTATGATTTTGGTGTAACTTTACAGGTTTTTCAAGGGTTCCAACCCCTTGATACCTTGCATGTTTAATCAAGATAAGTGTTCTTCTAATTCAATCAATATGTTTATGTGTTGGTTGTCTATATCATGTTCTTGTCTTAATTCTATCATGCTAGGCTAGATCTATCTTGTGTTTGCTTAGATCTAATGAAACCTAGATATTGATTATGTGTTGATTACTTGTTTATTCTTGTGTTGGATGAATGATTTATATGTTAGGCTTAAGAAAAGTGGCAGATCTCCAATTGGTAACATGCTTGAACGTCTTAAGAAACATGAACCAACGCGCACTAGGTCTTTATTGGTTGTATTTAATGCATGAGCCATTGTTTACAATCCCTATAGTTGTGCTGGGCATGGTGTAGGAGGAGATAAGAGCTCATAGAATTGGGGAGTTATGTGTGCCACCCCATGAATGGTATTAAGGAATACGATCCGTCATCCATGCAATTATAACAAGTAATTAACGTGTAAAAGATATCTAGGGAGTAGTGAAATCTAAGAAAACACATTTTCTCCAATTACTGCTCACAACCTTAGTATAAATTAGTCTATTTTCATTTCTTGTATTCTGTTTTGATTGCATCTTAGTATTGGGTTAGTTGATTAGCAACTAATTCCGCCCAAATCCTTCAAACCCGAGATTTTAATTTGCTTTCCATAAAATATAAAAACACAAAATATAATCATCCCTCACCTTTAGAACTAGTATTTAGGCTTTCTAATCCTAGTGACACTATTCCTAAGCTGAACGATCAATCCCCCGGTACTTGTCACTATACTATACTACAACGATCAGGTACACTGCCTGGTGGGGGTTGTAAGCTTCTCGAGATCCCTCGAGAGGTAAAGCCTGTTGCGATTCTCACGCATCACAAATGCTCCCTTGTAGAAGGTTACAAGCAATAAACATCATGATTGATTGCCTTAAAATATCATTAGAAGGATCGATATATAGATCCAGATGCAAGTTATGTTTTCAATTTTTCTTTGTTAAGTTGTCTCGTTCCTGTTTGAATAAAATCTTTGTTGGTTTATTTCTTTTTTAGTTTGTTGCTTTTTTATTTATCTAAACATATCTTTATTGTTCATTCAAATGTATCTATATATATCATCACTTTTGTCTCAACTCTTGAAGGTCATAATTAAACTACTTATATATACATCTAGAAATGTAATGTTAAATATTTTTTTGGGTGCTACTATTGTTATGCGAAAGATAAGAAACTAGGAAGTTCTTTCAAACAAAAAAGATTGTATAACTATACCAATTGTGTCTCGTGATATTTAATTTTGGTGTTTCCTGAATTAAGAATATGCGTAAAAGGGTGTCATTGTCCAATTGGGTTGTTTTGAACTAAACTTGTCTTAGCAACTTAGCTTGTACTGTATTTCACTAGAGCGATGTTTATACTTTCAAATACACCGCCGTTCATAAAAAAGCATGTATGTAGTTATGATGTGTACGATGTGTTGTAATTTCATATATTAAATACACATTTGAGATAAGTACTACCCTTTTGATATACATGTTAATGTTAATGAATTCGTATGAACTTGTTGCATAACAAAATTTGATCTAAACTAACTATAAAGTTTGTTTGGTAAGCATTTAAAAAGCTTTCTATTAATTATGCAATCAATGTGTTTGATTTGTTTCCTATATAAAAAAGTTAACATTGATGGTAATCTATTAATATATACAAAACTAAATTTCAACTTTTTATTCAAACAAGAATTTTAGTCGTAACTATATTTACAAATTATCATAATTACATTTTATTTTATTTAATAATCTTAAACTTGAATTTTATAATCACTTATGATTATGCATTAGGGGTAAATGCTAAAAAAATCATATATAGTATAAAACCTATAAAACATCACTAATTATACAACAATAATACATTTAATTTGTGTTTAATAAAGTCACTTAACATAAGCTAATATAATAATTCGTTTAATTTGTGTTTAATAAATTAAGTTATATATCAAACATGAAATAAATAAGTGTATGACTTTAGTTTTATATTATTTATGTACAAGTTAACATTGATCGATGGAATTCACTAAAACTTAATATTTGAGAAAGTATTATTCTAAAATGCAATTTTATTAATATTGTAATCATCTTTATTATAATTTTACAACATAATACAATATATATTTAGTAATTTTAATGTAATAAGGTGTAACATAATGTTATATATAATATGAGTCATATATCTATACAATACTTATAAGTAATAAATGTTTATTCTTTAAATCTTGAATCTTGAAAACTAAAATCAACATAGTTTACCTAAACTAAATTTAAGTATCCTTTAATAAACTTTAAGCTTGATCGTTTTTGTACTTAACAAATTTTAAAAAACAAAAACTATTGTTTGTTTTCCAATCGAACGTTAAGTAATGCAACAATACATAGCCCAAGAATTTCACAAAATATAATGAAGTTTTTGTTTTGCTATCGAACGATAAGTAATGCGACAATCTCCGTCATAATAAAATACCAAAATGTAACTCTATGCTATGCGCCATGCAGTTCAGCTAGTGAAATCAAGAACATGAAAAATACATGCTAAAGCGTCAACATAAGGTTGGTGAGTTTATAGGTTTAAGTAAGTTGAAAACATAGACCACAAGATTTTAGTGACTACTGCTTCACTAACAGGAAAATTATTAGTGACTACTACTTCAGTCCCAGTATCATAAAAAGTACAACTATTGCGGCTAAAGAAGAAGGATTTTCACTACCATATTTGTAAGACAAACTTGGAAACGATCGAGGTCTAGTTGATCCTATACTAGCACCAATAATGGTGTGATCCGAATTTGGACTATTCAGCACACCCTTAACTACATTACTACTATTCATGGTTGTTTTACCAGCATTCATACCCCTTTTTTTGAATCCCTTCTCAAAAACCCACTCTTTATACTACTACATGCAAACCATCCCTAGCAACCAGCATTCGATATGCAAACACACGAATAAATATCCAAATAACTACAACCACAAACAAAAGGAGACAAGTATTAATATAAATTAAGCATACAAATACCAATAACGATCAACAATAATGAAAAGAAACCCTAAAAGGATTAGGGTTATTAGACAGATTAGTAACAATCATTATGAATCTGTAACGATTGAAGACAAGACAGATCGTAATCTCCAAACTTCAACACAAATACCAGCAACTCAGCGAACACAAAACGAATCAAACAAAACCATAGAATGAATACACAAATCCCTAATTGCAACCTTATCCCCGACCATCAAGTCGAATTAGTCACAAGGAAGACGAGAATTAAGATTGCATGAGAATCAATACTATGAATCGTTCTAAGGAGCTTAAACTTAGCAAGACGTGTTAACAAGATGAAGGTCACCTTTCCTCTTCATTTTAGTGATGTGTTGGATTTGCACCAGGCTTTACCTCTCAAGGGATCTCGAGAAGCTTACAACCCCCACCAGGCAGTGTACCTGATCGTTGTAGTATAGTATAGTGACAAGTACCGGAGGATTGATCGTTCAGCTAGGAATAGTGTCGCTAGGATTAGAAAACCTAAAGACTAGGTCTAGAGATGAGGGATGATTCTTTTTGTATTTTTATATTTTTAAGAAAGCAAGTAAAAATCTCGTGTTTGAAGGATTTGGGCGGAATTAGTTGCTAGTCAACTAACCCAATACTAAAGATGCAATCAAAATAAAATACTAAAAATGAAATTAAACTAATTTAAACTAAGGTTGTGAGCAACATGTGGGAGAAATGTGTTTACTTAGATTTCACTACTCCCTAGATATCTTTTACACGTTAATTACTTGTTATAGTTGTGTGGATGACGGATTGTATTCCTTAATACCATTCATGGGGTGGTGTACTTACTTCCCCAATCCTATGAGTGCCTACTTCACTCCTATGTCGAGCCGGCTAAGAAGCTCCTAACATGGGATCATTAGAATTTACTCATGCATTAAATATAACAAATAAAACCTAGTACACATCGATTCATGTTTCCTAAGACGTTCAAGCATGTTACACAATGGAGATCTGCCAGTTTTCTTAAGCCTAACATTGAAATCATTCACCCAATACAACTATAAACAAGTAATCAACACATAATTAACATCTAGGTTTCATTAGATCTAAGCAAACACAAGATAGATCTAGCCTAGCATGTTGAAATTAAGACAAGCACGAGATATAGACAACCAACACATACACATATTGATTGAATTAAGAGAAGACTTATCTCAATAGCACATGAAAGGATTCAAGGGCTGAAAACCCTTGAAAAAGCTGTAAAATACATACAAGGTTTGGCCCAAGGGTTTCTCCACACAAGTTCCCTTCTATGAATGAAAATTAGAAAACTATATACAGATTTTAGAAGGTGACAGCGTCAAGAACAAATTTCTGACACCGTCATCTCGCCACCAAATAGTTCCTCGGACTGCCTAGATCTGGATCTGACGCCGTCATGTGTACACCTTATGCAGGCCATCATGATTTTAACTCTTGACGCTCTAGTTGTGACGCCTTCAGGTTTCTTCTAGGTCGTCATAGACTTTACTCTTGACGCTGTCAAATATTTCCTCTTGACGCCGTCATAGACTGTTTCCAACATGGAAAATTAAGTCTTTGGCATTTTCTTCACTTTTATGCTCCAAAAACGTCTGAATTGCTTCCTTTTCTAGATTTCACTCCTAAAGTACCTAAAATCACAAAAGAAACGATTTAGGGTAATATTTGATCAAATAAAGTCAATTCCGGGCTTAAATGACCCCCTAAAAGTGGTTCATTTTTCGCCTCATCATATACCCTTACACTTGAGATTTGCTTGTCCTCAAGCAAATCCGCTTTTATTCTAATCAAAATACAAGTTAGGGGTCATTTAACACTAATATAAAAGTAATTACAACAAATAACCATTCCACTAAAGACCAAAGACAAGCACGGAGGTCATATACTAGCACCTCACAAATATTGTTTAGATACTCACATCTCTCGGGTGTAATAAAGTATAAATTACAATATGGAAACGGAAGATATCTCTCACTACCTGTCATAGCAAAATAGATTACCATAGGCTTGGGAAAGGATCAAAACTCCACCACATGGCGTAAGCACCTAGGATAAACTATCAAAGAGGTCTTTTAAAGGGTTGTAACGTTAGGTGTAGGGATATGAAATACACGGTTTTGTTGGATATAGGCAGTCTTTACTGGTGGCGAGTTAACAATCTTGGTTAATTACATGTACAATATGGCGTTGCTAAGCCAAGACTAGACTCGACTTAAGCTAATAAATGAAAAAGAACAAAAACATAAAATGAACATAGAATAAAAAGGGATGGTAGTCCGTATGTTTTTTCTCCTTTCTTTTTTCTATTTTTTTCTTTTCTTTTTCTTGTGTTTTCGATTTTTTTTTTTTTTTTTTTTTTGCATACACTCTTACCCTACCATCCAAAATATTACATCATAGGGAATGAACATTCCCCTTACACTTGAATTTTTACATACTTTACAATAGACTAATCTAATGACTCGAGTTAAGAAAATCAAAACACTTGGAGTACTTTCAAGATTAACATACATACGGGGGTAATAATATGATGTTCTTGTAACACCCCCAAAATACCGCAGCGGAAGACTGTGTCATAGGGGTGCTACTTCATAATACAAAGTACAAGTTATAGAAAACGAACTCTAAATGAGACGTTTTGAAAAGTTACCATTCGATTAAAGAATTCGAAGTTACAAACATGAGATTCCAAAGTATGATACATAAATGTATACAAAATGTTTTGAATGGTAGATGATAAAAGCGTAAGTCTTCAGAATATGCAGCTTGACTCTAAGTTCCATGCACTAGCTATCGCCTTACTAACCTGAGATAAACATGCTAAAGTGTCAACACAATGGTTGGTGAGTTCATAAAGTTGTCTTAAAACAGTTGAAAAGCCTTAAAAGAATATTCGCACAGCAAAGGCATCGTGAATCCACTCAGTTACAAGTCCCGCCATAAGAGACTTGTAACCTGTGTGTTCACAACCCACTGCTACATATATAGTATGAATAAGACATGTATAAGTTCATCGAAACAATTAAGCAATTAGTAGTGAGTCTCTACTTCATCTCCGAAGACCTCACTTTTGGGAGCCAATTCCCAAAGACAACTGGGAGTCAATTCCCAAAGACAACTGGGAGCCACTTCCCAAAGATAACTACTAGCCCATAAATAGAATAACGCAATTAAGTATAACGCAGTCATGTATGTATGCAATCATGTATAACACAGTCAAGTATAAACGTTTTGAGTATTTGTACAAGTAAACAAGTAGTTGAGCATGTGTCTCCCCCAAAGAGTTAAGACAAGTATGAAAAGAATAGGGGCTATGACTCACCTTAAGTCTATGTAATGAGAAATGAAAGTGGTAGTCGAATCGCGAAATTCTCTAAGAGCAGCCTATAATAGAACGTTGCCACTTAGGTTTGGAGTAACGTCTAAGAATACGACGAATTGCCAATATATGTCTTGCATAATGTTCATGATGTAGTACTTAGTATATAGTGTAAGTCTTTGAATATAAGTCGTTTATGAAACCGTTCGGGCCGACATAATTCAGAAGTCATGGAGTAAACGTTCGAGGAGCCAGGACACTTTAATTCGTAAATCCACAACTCGTCTCGACGGCTTACTTAATGAACTCCTCACATGAGGCTCCCTACTATTGTAGTATTTGATAACATATATATATAAGCTTTTTGATCTTTAAAAGTTATATGGTCTTTAGCCGTGGCTTTGCCATGACCTTGGTCATTTTTCCATGGTCTTGAGACTCAACCTTGGCTTTAGCCATGGTTGTGGTCTCGGCTTTAGGTCATTAGACCTCTTGGTCTTAGTAAATCATAACTATAATATAGTGACTTTGGTCTAAAATGGGCTGTTAAGATTTTGAAGAAAATTATCACTCGGAAAGCGTTTTCAGGGCTCGAGCTTCTTTGCTCCTGAACGAAAACGTCGTTCCGGACAACTTTCGTGTTTTAACTTTTTGATGAATCGGACCAGAAGTGGGACTTTCAAAATCAAAATTTGATCAGAATGCTATTTAGGCAATTTTGCCGTTTTGGTTTCGCTAACTTCAAATGGTCATAACTTTTGACTCGTGTACTCGTTTTGAGTGATTCAAATTGCTATGTTTTCCTTGTTAAGTCCTCTTTAACAGTAATTAAGTGTCAAATATCAAAGTTATACTATTGTGGTCGTGGTTTTCCATAAAAATTACTAGTTTGCTTGTTTACTTGTCATAAGTTAACATATGTATACCAATACTCGTTTTATCCATTTTTAAACATCATGAACACAATAACAAGAACATATATAGCATGAAAGAACCATAATAAGCATGAAAATGATATTGAGCAAGAAAGTGTATAAGGGTTTCTTACAACTTTTGGCTTTCACTTAAGAAAGGAAGTCAAGTATAGAACTAGGACACTAAACCTAATCTTGTAAACCCTTCACCATAACTCTTGTAACCCTTGCTAGCCTTGATCTAACCCTTGTGAAAACCATTTAACTTCAGCCCTAGTAACCTTGTGTAGCTCCTAATTCAACCATGGAATCACCAAACAAACTTAAGAACTAGGTAGAGAATACTAAGACATTGAACTCTTATGTGTAACTTGTATATTGAAGATCAAAGGATCATGGTGCTAGGACTAAAGGGTGTGGTATTTTTGGTGATGAAAAGATGAAGATCAATGTGCTTCTAGTTGGCTATTTATAGCATGAATGAGGAGGTTAGGAAGGTGCCTAGGAAAGTGCTAAAACTTGGAGACAAAGTTGTAATTAAGTAAGATCTAATGGCTAAAGTCAAGATTTAACCACACATGGTGACTCCCCCCCCCCCTAGGTCGGTTCTAAAAGGATAAGGGTGACTAGATGAGTAGTCATGGTCTTTGGATGATAATATCCTAAGTATGTAGCTAGTTTTGACTCCGTAAATCACTAACCGTAAGTTATTAAGCCTCAAAACGTAAAACCGGGTATCGTAAAAATATGAAACTTGAAAGTATTGTTAAACATGTCAATATAGTCCATAATAAAATATAAAATGAGTGGTAGGTTCTATCGGGTGCTAAAACCCTGCTAAAAACTGGAAACACGGGTCTAAAACGCGTAATTTGCGTAAAACGCTGAACTGAAAAACGTAAAATTCTAAAACTTTTGGAATTGTCATAAAATGATAGAAAATCATATTTCTATTGTATATAATGTTTTATGGATATATCGGGATGCTGGAAGGACGTTTAAACCTAAAAGTAAATCTCGGACACGGCTTTGTGATTTTTGCAGAAATGATCCGACGAGCGTCAAACTCTCGGATTATCGTTAAAATAGTTTAACTTACGAGAATATGAAATAAAAATTTCTGAGATGAATAGTGAAAAGTGAATAGTAAAAAGTGAATAGTAAAAAGTGAATAGTGAAATTTTCGGGAATGAAAGTTAACCTGAAATTGCTAATTGTTACAGTCTGTACCCCTTAAGGAGAACTTCGTCCCGAAGTTCAGTTGATGTTAACTACTTACGATGTGTCTAAAAGAATTCGGAATTTCCAATATAGTGGTGTTCACTCTGATTTGTCTAAGGTTCTGGTTAAGGAGTTGTATCGGCTACAATTAAGCCCACTTATTTATAACACATTACTTACATAAAGAAGCGTCCAAATTTATGTAAGTAAGGTCTCATAAACTTATGGTTCGGTGATTTACAATTTCTTTATTTAAATGAAGAGGCGTCCCAATCCATTTAAATAAGGAGATTCTAAAACATCCTACTTAAGAATTTCCGACACAAAATCCGCCTTCTGAGGCCGATAGTAAGATAATCAAGTCATCAAATCCCTAATGCTAAGCAATAATATTATTTAACTCAAATCTTGTGTCTCATCAAACAAGAACTGTCACAAGATCAAGTTAAATAATTAGTTATTACTGAGCTCCATGTTTTTAATGACTCGACTAATCTCTGGGGCTCCTTATAATACTAAAGTCACATCATCTAACAGCGTGGAACTAGGCAAACCTCTAACAAAAAAGCATATGTGTATGTATTGTGTGTAAGGCAAATAAAGAGGAAGGTCCCAGCGTATATAGCAGTTATAGTCTAGGCACTAAATGCAACCTAGTTCTCTATAACCAAGGCTCTGGTACCAATCTGTAACACCCCCAAAATACCGCAGCGGAAGACTGTGTCATAGGGGTGCTACTTCATAATACAAAGTACAAGTTATAGAAAACGAACTCTAAATGAGACGTTTTGAAAAGTTACCATTCGATTAATGAATTCGAAGTTACAAACATGAGATTCCAAAGTATGATACATAAATGTATACAAAATGTTTTGAATGGTAAATGATAAAAGCGTAAGTCTTCAGAATATGCAGCTTGACTCTAAGTTCCATGCACTAGCTATCGCCTTACTAACCTGATATAAACATGCTAAAGTGTCAACACAATGGTTGGTGAGTTCATAGAGTTTGTCTTAAAACAGTTGAAAAGCCTTAAAAGAATATTCGCACAGCAAAGGCATTGTGAATCCACTCAGTTACAAGTCCCGCCATAAGAGACTTGTAACCTGTGTGTTCACAACCCACTGCTACATATATAGTATGAATAAGACATGTATAAGTTCATCGAAACAATTAAGCAATTAGTAGTGAGTCTCTACTTCATCTCCGAAGACCTCACTTTTGGGAGCCAATTCCCAAAGACAACTGGGAGTCAATTCCCAAAGACAACTGGGAGCCACTTCCCAAAGATAACTACTAGCCCATAAATAGAATAACGCAATTAAGTATAACGCAGTCATGTATGTATGCAATCATGTATAACACAGTCAAGTATAAACGTTTTGAGTATTTGTACAAGTAAACAAGTAGTTGAGCATGTGTCTCCCCCAAATAGTTAAGACAAGTATGAAAAGAATAAGGGCTATGACTCACCTTAAGTCTATGTAATGAGAAATGAAAGTGGTAGTCGAATCGCGAAAGTCTCTAAGAGCAGCCTATAATAGAACATTGCCACTTAGGTTTGGAGTAACGTCTAAGAATACGACGAATTGCCAATATATGTCTTGCATAATGTTCATGATGTAGTACTTAGTATATAGTGTAAGTCTTTGAATATAAGTCGTTTATGAAACATGTATAGTTTGTACATCTCTTACTACCGTTCGGGCCGACATAATTCAAAAGTCATGGAGTAAACGTTCGAGGAGCCAGGACACTTTAATTCGTAAATCCACAACTCGTCTCGACGGCTTACTTAATGAACTCCTCACATGAGGCTCCCTACTATTGTAGTATTTGATAACATATATATATAAGCTTTTTGATCTTTAAAAGTTATATGGTCTTTAGCCGTGGCTTTGCCGTGACCTTGGTCATTTTTCCATGGTCTTGAGACTCAACCTTGGCTTTAGCCATGGTTGTGGTCTCGGCTTTAGGTCATTAGACCTCTTGGTCTTAGTAAATCATAACTATAATATAGTGACTTTGGTCTAAAATGGGCTGTTAAGATTTTGAAGAAAATTATCACTCGGAAAGCATTTTCAGGGATCGAGCTTCTTTGTTCCTGAACGAAAACGTCGTTCCGGACAACTTTCGTGTTTTAACTTTTTGATGAATCGGACCAGAAGTGGGACTTTCAAAATCAAAATTTGATCAGAATGCTATTTAGGCAGTTTTGCCGTTTTGGTTTCGCTAACTTCAAATGGTCATAACTTTTGACTCGTGTACTCGTTTTGAGTGATTCAAATTGCTATGTTTTCCTTGTTAAGTCCTCTTTAACAGTAAGTAAGTGTCAAATATCAAAGTTATACTATTGTGGTCGTGGTTTTCCATAAAAATCACTAGTTTGCTTGTTTACTTGTCATAAGTTAACATATGTATACCAATACTCGTTTTATCCATTTTTAAACATCATGAACACAATAACAAGAACATATATAGCATGAAAGAACCATAATAAGCATGAAAATGATATTGAGCAAGAAAGTGTATAAGGGTTTCTTACAACTTTTGGCTTTCACTTAAGAAAGGAAGTCAAGTATAGAACTAGGACACTAAGCCTAATCTTGTAAACCCTTCACCATAACTCTTGTAACCCTTGCTAGCCTTGATCTAACCCTTGTGAAAACCATTTAACTTCAGCCCTAGTAACCTTGTGTAGCTCCTAATTCAACCATGGAATCACCAAACAAACTTAAGAACTAGGTAGAGAATACTAAGACATTGAACTCTTATGTGTAACTTGTATATTGAAGATCAAAGGATCATGGTGCTAGGACTAAAGGGTGTGGTATTTTTGGTGATGAAAAGATGAAGATCAATGTGTTTCTAGTTGGCTATTTATAGCATGAATGAGGAGGTTAGGAAGGTGCCTAGGAAAGTGCTAAAACTTGGAGATAAAGTTGTAATTAAGTAAGATCTAATGGCTAAAGTCAAGATTTAACCACACATGGTGACTCCCCCCCCCCCCTAGGTCGGTTCTAAAAGGATAAGGGTGACTAGATGAGTAGTCATGGTCTTTGGATGATAATATCCTAAGTATGTAGCTAGTTTTGACTCCGTAAATCGCTAACCGTAAGTTATTAAGCCTCAAAACGTAAAACCGGGTATCGTAAAAATATGAAACTTGAAAGTATTGTTAAATATGTCAATATAGTCCATAATAAAATATAAAATGAGTGGTAGGTTCTATCGGGTGCTAAAACCCTGCTAAAAACTGGAAACACGGGTCTAAAACGCGTAATTCGCGTAAAACGCTGAACTGAAAAACGTAAAATTCTAAAACTTTTGGAATTGTCATAAAATGATAGAAAATCATATTTCTATTGTTTATAATGTTTTATGGATATATCGGGATGCTGGAAGGACGTTTAAACCTAAAAGTAAATCTCGGACACGGCTTTGTGATTTTTGCAGAAATGATCCGACGAGCGTCAAACTCTCGGATTATCGTTAAAATAGTTTAACTTACGAGAATATGAAATAAAAATTTCTGAGATGAATAGTGAAAAGTGAATAGTAAAAAGTGAATAGTGAAATTTTCGGGAACGAAAGTTAACCTGAAATTGCGAATTGTTATAGTTCTTCCCCATTACTCCATAAAATAAGTACTTTACCCATGAGTCCCAAACGTCCCAAAACAATATTTACAAGGATATGACTCGACTTAGCAATCATGTAATCAGTTAGATAATTAACTTAGGGTTTAACAAATAACAATAATGCACTAAAGATGAGTGCATACACGGAAGGCTAAGGCGATTTGGGTGTACATTTAAGTGGGGTGTAACAAATTCTTCCTTTAAGTAAAATGCTTAAAGTTAGAAACGAAAAGATAAGCTCTGAGGGGTGTACTATGGGTTTCGTGTACTAAAAATGAGTACAACGCTAAGGTGTAGGAAAAATTAATTGAATTAACTAGCCAAGTAATATGACATAAATGGTCAAGTAATTATAATACGGGTTTAACACAAGGGTGATCCTAATGCCTCTTATCATGTAGTAAATGCTACTAAACGAATGTAGTCTCACTAGCGGTCTCGGGATGCATCACTAACGCAAGTTCTAGAATCTAAATGCTACCGGTACACTCATAAGCACTAATAGTGAATGCTTTTCCTATCAAATCTAAAGGCGAACCTCACATATTTGGGTGGAAAATTTTTCTGAATGATACGGTTATGTGCTAGTCATACAATCTCCTATCCATGAGACGCTTGCTATGGCTAAAGTTTCACTCCTAAATGTTGTAAAAAAATTTAAATTTGGCGCTAAAATTGCACTAACAAATATTTCTCATAGTTTTATTACACATCTACCATTAAACAAACAAACTCAAGCGAAAGTGTATTTGTAAGGTATCATCATTTTACCCTCCCCTTACACTTAGGATGAACATTGTCCCCAATGTTCAAGTAAAGAATGTATAAGTGAAATAAGTAAAACAAATGAAATCAAATACTCCCCTGATTCGCTCGGTATGGATAATAAGGTGGCCAGGTTAAATCTTCCTCCAAGAAAATGAACAATCAAAGCTTCCCTTCCAGAAAAATAAATCATCTTCTTGTCATACATACCCTGTAAGTCCTGAGAAAACAGACAAGGCAACCTCGCATAAAATCGGCGGCAATCTACATCTATTATTAAATCCTAAAAAACAAAATAAGATATAATGCTTGTGGAATGAAGTTTGCAGATTTCCTGGAGATTATAAAAATTAACAATTCAACAAAAACTTTAAGACTCCGTTAGAAAAACAAAACCGGTAAAATTTCCAGATTTTTACACGTGACGCCGTCAAGAGTAAACTCGTGACGCCGTCAGAAGTGACCTGCAGAAATTCTTATGTTAAGTTTCCGGAAAATATCTGGAAAAACTTGGTTCTACTTCCTGGAAAATCCTGCAAAACTTCATTATGACTCGATACAAGCATTTGACTCTAACAATTACGAATATACATGTTCATTTAATTATTTTGGAGAATCATGATCGGTTTGTTTCTTAAAAACATATTTGGGGTTTCCCCTTACACTTATCTTTTGCAAAAATACCTTTAGGTGAAGTTAAGACTAGGCCAAAACAACAAAGTAAAGTATTTCCACTATTTAGTTTTAGAAACATGATCTACCAACAATAAAAATAAAGCATGCATACGGAAGCAAATAACAATAAAACTAAATAAAAATCACACAAAATCATGGGTTGCCTCTTAAGAAGCACTTTTCTTTATTTACGAGTCTTGTAGCTAGACTCAAGGTCATGGGTTACTACGTGACCTCATCATCAAATGTTACATCTTCCTCACCAATCATTTCATTATTATTTTCTTGATAATGTTTTACACGTTGTATGTTAACAGTAAATTCTCTACCTTCATCGTCTAATAACACAACGGCTCCAGTTTTAGAGGAACTTTTCACCGTAAATGGTCCATACCATCTAGACTTCAGTTTCCCTGGAAATAATCTTAACCGAGAATTGTACAATAGGACTTTGTCTCCTTCTGAAAATTCCTTGGGTTTCTTAATTCTTTGGTCATGCCATCTTTTCGCCCTTTCTTTATATGTAATTGAAGACTCGTATGCTTCTAATCTAAGCTCATCAAGCTCGTGTAATTGCAAGAACCTATTGGTTCCGGCAATTGTATAATCTAAGTTACATGCCTTAAGCGCCCAATAAGCTTTATGTTCTAATTCTACTGTCAAGTGACTTGCCTTACCATACGCCATGCGAAATGGGGTTGTTCCAATAGGTGTCTTGTAGGCAGTTCGGAATGTCCATAAGGCTTCGTCGAGTTTAAATGACCAGTCTTTTCTATTCTGACTAACCATTTTTTCAAGTATTCTTTTAATAGCCCTGTTTGTGTTTTCGACCTGGCCATTGGTTTGTGGATGATGGGCGGTGGAAAACCGATGGGACACCCCATACCTCTTCATGACCTTTTCCATTTGAGCATTGCAAAAGTGGGTCCCCCTATCACTGATAAGGGCTTTAGGAATCCCGAATCTAGCGAAAAGCTTCTTCATAAAATGAATAACTACCCTGGCATCGTTAGTCCTAAGGGCTTGTGCCTCTACCCATTTCGAAACATAATCGATGGTAACTAAAATGTATTCGTTCCCCCCTAAAGATAGGAAGGGTCCCATGAAGTCAATTCCCCAGACATCAAAGACCTCACATACTTGTATAAAAATTTTAGGCGCTTCGTCCCTATGTGATATGTTCCAGGCCCGTTGACATGCGTCGCATGCCTGTACCACTTCTTTGACATCATGGAAAATTGTGGGCCAATAGAATCCCGCGTCAAAAATATTTCGGGCGGTGGTGCTTATCCCATGATGCCCTCCAGAGGGACCAGAGTGACATTCCCTCATAATTTTTACTGCCTCACTTTCCGAAACACAACGTCTTATTATTTGGTCAGGACACCTTCGGAATAAAAATGGTTCATCCTAGAAGTAGTATTTTAACTGAGAAAAGAACCTTTTTCTTTCGTACCTAGTCAGGTGTTCTGGAACGAGTCTGCTTGCGAGATAGTTGGAAAAATCGGCGTACCAAGGCTCCGAATCAATCATTGACATGAGTTGTTTGTCAAGAAATGAATCCCTAATCTCACTTCTATCGTGCTCATCCAAGGGGTTTTCAAGACGAGATAGATGATCTGCGGCCAGATTTTCTGCCCCCCTCTTATCACGAATCTCAACATCGAATTCTTATAACAATAAGATCCACCGAATTAGTGGTGGCTTAGCATCCTGCTTAGCAAAAAGATATCGAAGAGCCGAGTGATCAGTGAAAACGACTGTTTTTGAAAGGACAAGATATTGCCAGAATTTATCGAATGCGAACACTACGGCTAACAATTCCTTTTCGGTGGTGGAGTAGTTCTCTTGAGCGGGATTCATGGTTTTGCTAGCGTAGTAGATAGGTTGGAATAGCTTGTCACGCCGCTGGCCCAATACAGCCCCAACAGCGAAATCGCTAGCGTCACACATGATTTCAAATGGTAACTCCCAGTTGGGTGTAATCATGATTGGAGCTTGTCTGAGCTCCTTTTTTAAGAGATCGAATGCATCCTTGCATTCTTGGGAGAAGTCGAATGGAGCATCCTTCATGAGCAATTGAGTCATTGGCCGAGCTATTTTGGAGATGTCTTTGATGAATCTCCGATAAAACCCGGTGTGCCCCAAGAAGCTACGTATTGCTTTAACAGTCGTGGGGTATGGTAACTTAGATATAGCTTCAATTTTAGCTTGGTCCACCTCTATCCCATTCCCTGAGATCTTATGCCCTAACACAATCCCTTTTTTCACCATGAAATGACATTTTTCCTAGTTTAACACCAAGTTGGTTTCCTCACAGCGTTTAAGCATTTTTCTAGATTAGCAAGACAACGGTCGAAGGAGTTCCCGAAGACCGAAAAGTCATCCATGAACACTTCCATGCTGTCTTCCATAAGTTCGTGAAAGATTGCGGTCATGCATCGTTGAAAAGTAGCGGGGGCATTACATAGCCCAAAAGGCATCCTTTTGTAGGCGAACGTTCCATAAGGGCAAGTAAATGTGGTCTTTTCTTGGTCCTCAGGTGCTATGGTAATTTGAAAATACCCTGAGAATCCATCCAAGAAGCAATAGTACTCATGCCCAGACAATCTCTCTAACATTTGGTCAATGAATGGTAAGGGAAAGTGATCTTTCCTCGTGGCATCATTGAGCTTTCGATAGTCAATGCATACCCGCCATCCAGTGACTGTTCTCTGGGGTACCATCTCACCCTTGTCATTCTTAACTACAGTCATTCCACCCTTCTTAGGTACAACCTGTACAGGACTAACCCATGGGCTATCCGAGATTGGGTAGATCAATCCTACATCCAGAAGTTTGATGACTTCTTTCTTTACCACATCCTTAATGTTAGGGTTCACCCGCCTCTGTGGTTGCACGGTAGGTTTATAATCTTCTTCCATGAGAATCTTATGTGTGCAAAAAGTTGAGTCAATCCTATTAATGTCGGCTACACTCCATGTAAGCACTCCCTTATATTTTTTTAGGACCTCTAAGAGTTTACCTTTTTGTTCATGTTCGAGAGAGGAATTTATGATTACCGGTAGTTGGTCCTCTCCCTGAAGGAAGGCATACTCTAAATGGTTAGGGAGTTCCTTAAGATCTAACTCAGGAGGTTTGATAATAGAAGGCTTAAGCTTGTTTTCGGGCTTTCGGAGCTCAAGATGCTCCATGGCCTCTTGTCTAGGGTAGAAGGAGACTGCACCAACATCCTCCATCTTTTCCACCTCTAGCAAAGGTAGAAAACTCTCATCCCATAACCAGCCTTCCTCGATTTGTTCATCAACACAGCTATCAATGACATCTGTGAGCTCATCAACCTCCCCAATGAAATAGAGCCGGTTAGCTGCTTCAAGAGAGAGATCCATAGAGTCCTTAATGTCGAAGGTTGTGATACCGGTTCCCACTCGTAAGGTTAACTTGCCGTCATAAACATCAATGACTGCACGAGCGGTAGCAAGAAATGGTCTTCCTAAGATGATGGGTACCAAGTCATCCTCCTCCATCTCTAAGATTACGAAGTCAACCGGGAATTTGAATTTCCAAACTTTGACTAGCACATTCTCGCATATCCCTACGGGGTACTGGACTGATCTATCGGCTAGTTGGATGTTCATACGGGTAGGCTTTAATCCAGAGTATCCCAATTTAAGGAACATAGAGTGAGGCATGAGATTGATACTCGCCCCTAAATCGGTAAGAGCATTCTTTATTGATAGAGATCCTATGGAGCAAGGCAAGATGAAGCTGCCTGGATCGTCTACCTTTTTTGGTAGCCCTCGATGGGTCACCACCGAACATTCTACCCCAGGGTCACAAGACCCTCGAGTTTCTTTCGGTTAGCGAGTAGTTTTTTAAAGTACGTGCTATACTTCGGCATGTGATAACAAGCATCAAGGACGGGTATAGTGACTACTGAGTCTTTTAGATATGAAAAGAATCTTTTATTATCATTCTCAGTTTTCTGGGTTTTTAATCGGGATGGGAATGGGATTCTCACAGGTTGGTTAGGTGGGGTTGATAGGGAAGGGGTCGTCAAAGGAGGTTGGTTGGGAGTCTCACTGCCCACATCCTCCTCCTCTTCGCGAGGCTTGTTTGGATCGGGAGTGATGGGGGACGAGCTCGGGTAAGGGGGTCCTTGGTTGTTGTTCCAGCTCGAGTGGTTATCTCGAGCATGGGGTCTTTGTGGCTTACTGACGGCATTTCAAGGTTATCGAGGGCTGAGTTAAGCTTGTTGAACCATTCTCCAATGTCATTCTGCTGCTCGTCAACAAGTTCATTAAGACCTTTTAATTGTAAGCCTTTTTCTTGAGTGAAGTGACCAAGGTCATCTTCAAAAGTGCTCCTGATTTTTAATTCAAGACCTTCCTCTCCTTCTTTTCTTTTTACCAGATTTCCCCAGAGGGTGTAATCGTCATTTTGGTAAAAAGGCAAAAGGGAGGGATCAGCATAGATGTCACCTCCTGACAAGCATGTATGTTCAGTCATGGCTTCTCCTCCGCATTCCTCTACCTCATGCGGGCCCCCACAGTAGTCGCAGATCAAGTAAGGATTTGAAAGTTGTTTAGGTAACTGCGACCCAGCTAGGTACTCCATTCTTTTATGAATTTTTCTTAACCGATCTGAAGTGATTTCAGAAATGCTGACAGTCGACTCAGGTTCATCCCAAGTGTCATCCTGGTCTTGAGCATATTCTTCAATCCTATCCCATCCTTCTTCGGCACTAAGATTGGCTAATCTCCCTTTTCTAGAATTATTGATTCCGTTCCAATCATTTGAGGAGACATTGTCGTAGAAGATTTGGACCAAGAGCCAAAGTTTGATGCCATGATGGGGAACTTGTTTTATTAAGTCCTTGAACCTAATCCACGATTTATGGAAGGGTTCGTTGTTGGGATCATACTTTAGTATTTAGTCAAGTCTCGGTCATTACATTTTGTAATAGGTTGCTTAAGTATTATTTCTTATTATTGTCTAAGTTAATGGGCAACATGTAAAAGCCCATGAGGCCTTAAAGCCCACGTATGAAAGGATAAGGGAGGAAGGGAGTGTTGCCCTAACTCCTCACTTATAAATAGAAACCTTATGTTATCATTTCTATTGTTGGTTATTTGATTATCTTAAGAAAACTCTTGCACTTTCATCTTTCATATTATCTCATAATCAACCAATCTCTTTTCTCATCTTATTTCTTTATAAATCATACTTGTGTTTACTAAATGGTGACCTAACAAGTGGTATCATTCGCCTACAAGAAGTTTGAAGTGTGTTTCTTTGGTTAACGTGGGGATTGGTGCTTATTTCTTCATTTTTTTGCATTTTTCTTTGTTTCTTTCACTCAAATCTTGAAGCTTGGACAAGTTTCAAGGTTGATATAGTGATTTGAAGCTTAGTTGTTGCATAAAGTTGTGATTTTTTAAGGTTTTTTAAGGTTTTATAGCTTCTTTGATATTGGAAAACTAGTTTTTGGTAGCTACATCTTATAAAGTTAAGGTTTTCTAAGTATTGGTGAAGTTATTTGATCAAAAGTACCTTATTTCTAAGCATTTTTTCATCAAAAAGTCATTATTTTGGATGAACAGTACGTTTTTACGCGTAAGTTGGTCAAAATAGTACTATTTCCAGTTGTCTACAGTGTTTTTTGGTTGGTTTACGCATAAGTCTTGGTCTAAACCCTTTTCTTACGCGTAAAATTGGACTAAACCCTTTTCTTACGCGTAAAATAGGCCAAAACCCTTTTCTTACGCGTAATATTGGTCAAAACCCTGATCCTACGCGTAAATTGCTCTTCTACGCCTTAAACCTACGCTTAAGTTTGATTCTACGCGTAAGTCAGATTTACGCGTAATTTGCCAGAGTTTACGCGTAAGCTTCATCAACGATCTTCTCCTCGTGTAACGGTGACTCAGTACTTCCCTAGCTTGGATAAGTTAGTGGAATACTTCGACTACGGACATCTTTCAAGCTTGGATAAGTTTGAAAGATTTGTTTGGTTGTTTAAACCTTACGCATAAGTCTAAACTTATGCATAAGCCTAAGCTTACGCGTAAAGAGAAAACTTACGCATAAACTATTTGTTTACGCATAAACCTACTCTTTACGCATAACCTAAAGTTTACGCGTAAGATTAAGTTACGCGTAAGAATTGAACTTACCCCAAGGATTTTGCAACTTACACAAAGGAACGTGCATTTCAATCTTCTACAAAGATCCATTTCTACACAAGTGTTCTAAGATGTCTCAACCACCTAATCACTACTTCCCTCATGTTCAGCAATATCCACCTCAGCAACAACAACCTCAGCAGTATCAGCAACAACACTACCTTCCGCACCAAATGAATCAACAACCTTCTCAAAGACAAACATATAATCCACTACATCATTACCTAATGATGCAACAACAACAGATCATTCCTCAACAACAACCATATCAAGTGCCACAACAAAGCACTCAGTTTTCCTCCAAACAACCGCACTGGTTTGACAGAATGTGTGAAGTTATTACAACTCAACAATCCCGACATGAGGCAGGATCACTTGAGACACCTCCAATGCTAACACCTGGTAACTATGTGCAATGGTCAAGTCGATTCCTACGATTTCTTGAACTAAAGAAACCTCATGGGCAATTCTTGAAGCAAGTGATACTTGAAGGACCATTTGAGTGGCCAACAAGATTTGAAGCTGGTGATCCAAATGCTGATCCTCCACGTCCTCCTGGTGATAGACCTCTTCCAGAATCTGCACTTACTGAAGAACAAAAACTACATCGTGAAGCTGATCAGTATGCAATGGCTTATATACTTCAAGGTATACCTAATCCGATCTATCGCAGTGTCGATGCTCATAAAACAGCCAAAGCTATGTGGGAACACGTTCATCTCCTTATGGAAGGAACTCAATTAAACAAAGATGACATGGAATCCAAGCTATACATGGAATACACTGACATCACAATTGAACCTAGAGAGTCCCTTGAATCCTACTATCATCATTTCACAAATGTGGTCAATGATCTGGAACGTCACAAAATCACAGTACCAAGGATCGCTGTGAACTCCAAATTTGTTGGTAGTCTTGGCCCTGATTGGCATAAATATGTGACATTTGTTCGTCAAACGAAGAATCTTCATGATGATCCATATGGCTTGTTGTATGATTTTCTGAAACACCATGAACCTGAAGTGGAAAAAGATAGAGCTCTACGAGGAGGTTACACACCAACACCTACACCAAATTCTTTGGCTCTCGTAGCTCAATCTCCCTATGCTCCACCACCAATGTCAAATCATGCATATGTTCAAGAGCAGACCTACTTCAGTTATCCACAATCTTCCACCTCGAACCAAATGGTCCCTTATGATTCATCTCCACAAGATTCTTCTACTAAACTTGTTCCGTCAAACAACAATGATGCTGTGTACTACTCCAATTCCAATGATGATGACGATGATGACTTTAACACGTTGAATCAGGGACTTGCTCTTATTGCTCGTGCTTTCAGCAAATTCTCCAACAAAACAAACAACCGTCAACGTTCATCTTCTAACACAAGGAATCAAGCTATTGTTAATGATGGAAGAGTGGAAATTCAGAATCGTAGCTATGGTCGATCTGGCTCAGGAAGCTCTTCAGGAAATTATGGGAATGGTCAGAGGTTTAGTAACAATGGAGGGTTCAGGAACAACTCAGGATCTTCTCAGCAAAGGTTTAAACCAGTTGCAACTAGAAACTCCAACTCAGGGAATGCAGTGTGGTGTTATAACGGTAATGAACAAGGTCATATTGCGACTGCATGTCCTAAACCGCGAACTCGGGGTAGTAAGTTTCACAAGCAGGCATTACTCATGGCTCTCCAAGATGAAAAGGATGGATATTTCCCTGAACAAGACAACAACTTCATGGCAAATGTACACAATGATGATGACATGGAAGATCTGGAAGCTAATGCAGCTGTGATGCTTATGGCCAACATGCAGGAACTTAAGCTCAATGATTCAGGTCCAGTGTATGACACTGACGGCTTGTCTCAGGTACATGACTACAATGCATGTTTTATAAATGATATTATCTCACCCTCTGCTTCTGAATCAGATATGGTGCAAATTGTTCCATCTAAATCATCTTTATCCTCTCAAACAGATGAACAAATAAGCACAGTTGTCATATTTGATGACGACACAGTTGTCTCATTTGATGATCCTATTGAGAATGATAAATATGATCAGTTAGAACAACATGAACCATCATTTGATCCAGACCCTGACCTCATAATGTTATCTAAACAACTGAATGCTCAAAAATTGCTAATTGCAAAATGCAACGAGAAAAACAAAGTTTTAAAAGAAACTAATGCAGCACTTGCAAGAGACATTGAGTGTTATAAAATTCAGCTCTCTAATCAGGAAGATAAGATTAAACACACTAAAAGTTTTGAAAAATCTTTTCAAGATTCTTACAACAAAGAACAAGATCTTCAACGCAAAATGCAAGATTTAATTGAGTCAAAAGGAAAGTGGATTTCGAAACTTGAAAGTGAGAAGTGTGAATTGAAAAAACAAGTTGAATGTCTTCAAACTGAACTTTCAAAAACAGAAACAGAATTGTCAAGTTGTAAAAAGGATTTTCATGATCATAAAATACGGAAATGGAAGTACATAGATAACTTACTCGGTGATATTGTTGATCTTGAAAAACAACTCAAAGAATTTCGTCACATTGTTTACAAACACGGGAACTCTGTCACAACAATTCATAAATTTACTTTAAAACCGAGACCCGATACAGGATATGCACTTGGTGATTACAATTCAATGTTTCTTCACACGGCATTCAAAGAAATTCCAAAAATTTACAGTATGGATTATTTTCTTGATAATACGATTGTGCGTGCTGTTGTTTTTGATACTGAGGAAGAAGAAGAACTTGAAGAAGAGAGTCGATCTAAAATGAGTCAAGTTAAATATTGGACACCATATGACTATTCAAAAGCTCCTCCAATTTCAAAATCTTTTGTTACTCAAAAGGAATTACCTGAGAAATCATGGTTTATCGAAGAGTCATATGTTTCATCTCACAATGCGGCTCCTGTTCAACCTGTAGCACAAATAAATGGTCCTTTACCATCATCCGGTGAACTTACACCTTTACCTAAAAATTGTCGTGTCTTAAATTATTTCAAAACCTTCATGGAAGACATCGAAATTTTGGAGGAAACAATTGAACGTAATTCTGAAATAAAAATTGAAACTTTTCAATCCGCTTATGAGCGAGAAAAGAGAGATATTTTTCAAAAACAAATGAAGCCAATTGTTCAACACCTCCGTCTATGTGCTACACGTTGGGATCAGGAACTTCAACAGGAGGTCAAAAATATGATAAACGTTTTCAACGCTACTGAAAATGAGATTTTGGTCCAAAAGCAACAAACTAGAGTTTTCAAAAATGATGCTGATCGACTCTTGGAACAAGTTCTCTGTGCTGATATTTTGTCTGTTATCATGAATGATCTCTATAAATCTAGTACTTCTATGCTTGTGGATGATATCTGTGTTGATAATAATTTGTTGAACGTGGAATTAGAGACACTTAAACATGAGAATGAAAAACTGAGAAAAAAGAATGATGATGTGACAAAACAGTTTTCAAAAGAAATTTGTCAACTCAATCAATGGCTTGAATGGTGTCAAGCTCAGAGTCTTAAAAAGGAATTGAAACTTCAAAGTCAAAATATTTCTAACTCTTGTCAGCTTTGCAAAACCAATGAGTCTTTAAAAAGTTTGTGTCTCAAATACGAGAATGAAATTGCGGATTTAAAAATTGAAAACGCCGAATGGCAACAAAACCGCGATGACATCAAATACTGCAATGGTTTACTTGAGTCTGAAATATAGGATAAAAATCACATCATCATTGATTTAAAAGAGAAAGTTAAGCTCCTTAAAAAAGGAAAAATGGTAGACACCATAGTGATAGCACTAGGATTGTATAAAGTAGACAAAACAACTAAAGGAAATGTTGTTCAAACCACTAATGTTGATACCTCCACTTCTACAGGACTAGTCTCCACTAATAGCGTTAGCAGACCCAAGCGTAACAGTAAAAGGAAGCATAGGCTCTGGCAACGTAAAAGAGGATCACTAGAAGCTCAAGAAGTAGAAGACCAACTTAGGAATTTGAATAAAACTCATGTTGCATCAGATTTAGATTCTAGTCTGGCAAATTGTAATCCAAATCTAAATGTAACGAATGATGAACCTTTGAATGTTTTGAATATTAATGCATCTTGTGTGTTTTGTCGTAAAAGTGTATCATGTGGTGATCATTCTAAATGTATTGCTAACTCTCTACTCAATCGTCATAAGAAACGTAGGACAAGCATTCCTCTTAGGCCCACTACTGCCTCTAAGTCTATCTTAGGAAAGCCGCCTTCTATGGTTTCTAAGGACGATAATGTCACCATAAGTACAGAGAACAAGTCTAGGAATCAGCCAAACACTAGTGACTTCACAATTAAGAAAGCACGTACTAGTTGGAATTGGCAGCGTTGGTTACAACACAAACCTGATTTTAAATGGATTCCTAAGTTATTGAATACTTGTGCTTCTAACCAATTGGAACCCGCAGTTTCTTTGGGTTCCACCCTTACTTCTGTTCCATCCGTGTCCTCTTCTTGTGATGCAGGTGGTACAGATTGTTCTCTGGATTCTTGATAGCGGATGCACCCGACATATGACAGGCAATCTCAAACTGTTGAAAAACTTTGTCTCAAAGTTCATTGGCACTTTCAGATTCGGGAATGACCATTACGCTTTGATAATGGGTTATGGTGACTATATAAGTGGAAACATCGAAATCAGCCGTGTTTACTATGTGGAAGGACTTGGACACAACCTTTTCTCCGTTGGTCAATTCTGTGATGGGGATCTAGAAGTAGCATTTCGTGAGAAAACTTGCTTTGTTCGTGACTTACAAGGAAACGACCTTATGTCTGGCTCCCGTGGCTCCAATATTTACACAATATCAATGTCAGATATGATTGCAACATCTCCGATATGTCTTCTCTCCAAAGCAGAATCAACTAAATCTTGGTTATGGCACAAACGTCTTTCACACTTGAATTTCAAAACTATGACTGACCTTGCTCGTTATAAACTTGTTGAGGGATTTCCAAGATTCCGCTTTACCAAAGATCACTTATGTCCAGCCTGTGAACAAGGAAAAAGTACTCGTGCTCATTTTCCTAATAAACCTGAGCACAGTACAAATCATGTTCTGCAACTACTACATATGGATTTGTGTGGACCGATGCATGTTCAAAGTATCAACGGTAAACGCTACATACTAGTAATTGTGGATGACTTCTCCAGATGGACTTGGGTTTATTTTCTACGAAGTAAAGATCAAGCTCCGACAATGATCATCACCTTTCTCACTAAAATTCAAGTTCAGCTTCGCAACACAGTACGAATCGTCAGAACTGAAAATGGAACTGAATTTAAGAATCAGACACTTCGGTCTTATTATGAGAAAGTGGGAATTGAACACCAAACAACTATTCCTAGAAGCCCAGAACAGAATGGAGTTGTTGAAAGACGCAACAGGACGTTAGTGGAAGCTGCTAGAACTATGTTGATTAATGCTCAATTACCAGATTACTTGTGGGCAGAAGCTGTTTCAACTGCATGCTATACTCAAAACCGTTGTATGATCACAAAACGTCATCGCAAAACACCATATCAAATTGTTCACAAAAGGAAACCGAACATCGATTACTTTCATGTTTTTGGAGCACTCTGTTATCCGGAAAATGATCGTGATTATTTAGGTAAACTTAAAGCAAAGGCTGACATTGGAGTGTTCGTTGGATATTGTGAAAATTCTAAAGGTTTTCGGATTTGGAATCGTCGTACTAGAGAAATTCAAGAAACCATTCACGCAAATTTTGATGAACTCACCCAAATGGCTTCTGAGCAACACAGCTTAGGACCCGAATTTAACCGTCTTAACTCTCCGGCATCTTCAGCTGAACCTTTGCCACTTAACCGCAAAGAATTAGAAACCTTGTTTGCTCCACTATTTGATGACACAATTGAATACCGTCCTACTGAGGTCTCACCAAATTCCGCTGCTCAACCTGATAACATTCAAGTACCAGACTCACCTCAACAAACTACAACAAGTGTTGAGAGAGACGGTCCTCCAATTGTTTCACCATCTACAGCAGAACAAACTGGTTCTAACTCCCGCCATACAGCTGAAGATCCAACACCACTATCAGTTCCACAATCCGCAGAGCATGATCCTGATGCGTTCTTTAATCCGTTTGCACCAGCTACTACAGTTCCTGATATAGCTGAGTCGTCAACATGCAACTTGGATCCTACCAACATGCGAGATACATATCAACTACACCCTTCAACACACAAATGGACTCGTGACCATCCACTAGTTCATATTATTGGCCATCCAGATGCACCTGTTATGACAAGACAACGACTTCACACAGATGGAGAAACTTGCATATACGCACTCACAGTTTGTCATGAAGAACCCAAGAACATTAAAGATGCAATGACTTATGACAACTGGATTGAATCTATGCAAGAGGAATTTCAGAAATTCATAAGATTAGAAGTCTGGGAATTAGTTGAAAGACCTGACGGAGTCTTTGTCATTGGGTTAAAATGGATATGGAAGAATAAGCTTGATGTTGAAGGCACTGTCAAACGTAACAAATCACGTCTGGTAGCGAAAGGATACTCTCAATTGGAAGGTCTAGATTTTGCTGAATCCTTTGCTCCAGTGGCTAGACATGAAGCTGTTCGAATCTTTTTGGCCTATGCTGCACACCGGAATATGGTAGTCTACCAAATGGATGTCAAAACAGCATTTCTTAATGGAGAACTCCGTGAAGAAGTTTATGTTAGTCAACCTGAAGGCTTCGTTGATCCTGAGCGTCCTAATCACGTTTACCGACTCAAAAAGGCACTCTATGGACTCAAACAAGCCCCACGGGCGTGGTATGACAAACTATCCACTTTCTTACTGGCCAATAAATTTTCTAAAGGATCGGTGGATCCAACATTATTTACAAAAACCTACGGGGAGGACTTACTTGTTGTTCAAATATATGTCGATGACATCATTTTTGCCTCAACAAAAAGAAGTTACTCTAATGATTTTGCAAAATTAATGAAAGATAATTTTGAAATGTCCATGATGGGTGAACTTTCGTTCTTTTTAGGACTACAAGTTCATCAATCACCCCGTGGAATTTTTGTAAATCAATCCAAATATGCTCTTGAAATTTTAAAGAAACATGGAATGATGTCTTGTGATACTTATAATACACCAATGGGCTATACCACAAAACTAGATGCTGATTTACATGGGACTCCAGTTGACCCTACCAAATACCGAAGTATGATTGGGTCCCTCATGTATCTCACAGCTAGTAGACCTGATATAGTTTTTGCTGTCTACATGTGCTCTCGCTATCAGTCCAGACCAACTGAAAAACACCTCAGTGAGGTCAAGAGAATCCTTCGATACATAAAGGGAACCATTAACTTGGGGATCTGGTATCCGAAGGATTCTGGCTTTGAACTAATTGCGTTTTCAGATGCTGACCATGCAGGATGCTTAGACACACGCAAAAGTACATCTGGTGGATTACAATTTCTCAGAGACAAACTTGTGTCATGGCAATCTAAGAAGCAGGACTGCACTTCACTGTCGTCTACAGAATCTGAATACGTAGCCATGTCTGCTTGTTGTGCTCAAGTCATCTGGATGCGATCACAACTTAAGGACTACGGCTACCTATTCAACAAGATTCCTATCTACTGTGATTCAAAGAGTGCAATTGCTATCTCCTGCAACACAGTACATCATTGCAAATCCAAACACATTGATCTCCGATATCATTTCATCAAAGAGCATGTGGAAAAGGGTACAGTTGAGCTTTACTTTGTTGGAACTGAGTACCAATTGGCGGACTTACTTACCAAATCCCTGGCACCATCCAGGTTTGCTAGTTTAGTTCACCAAATTGGTATGCGATGTTTGACTCCAGAAGATCTGGAAAAGTTTTTAAAATACAATTGATCGTCAAACATCCAAACTATCTTTGTAAATATTTCAAAAACAAAAAAATACAAAAAAATAGAAAAACCAATCAAAAACTCAAAAATATTTTGGTCATTTATTAAAAAAAAATGCAAGTATAAACCACCTTTTCAACACTATTTTTTTCTAAAAAATCTTCAATCATTTAAAACAAGTGTTGAGGGCGAGGAAAAGTAACGTTTTTTATTTCTCAAAATAAAATATTTTGTCTTTTATACTTGCATTTTAACAAAATTTATACATTTTTTTAAGTGTTGATTCAAAAGGATTTCGGGTTACTCTCCTTGATCAAAACCAATTAATTTTACCATGATCTAAGGTCGAGGGGGAGTACGACAAGTTGTTCTTATCATTTCTTGGAGTTAATATACAAATACTATATGTGTTAAAGTGGTTAGGCATTAGGTTTAAATGTTTTGTTAGGTTAAGGGACTAATAATGTCAACTTACTAAACTTGCATTAACCCTAGTCAAAACTAATTTTGACCAACAGTTATTACACTTTTTCACCAAACACATTCAATACATCAACTATTTGATCAAACGGCCACAAATCATCGCGCTAATCCAAGAATTTTTCATCTAATCTGTAAGTGGTAACATGTTTTGATCATAATTCTAAACAAAGGTTTTTAATTTTATAACAATCCAACGGCTCAATCAATCACAATTGATTAATTTGCTTTTTGAGTTATGCGTAGAATTCAAACCCAGAAAGAAGTGATATTTTGATTGAATTTGTTGATGGGATTTGTTCATATGATGCTACTAAACATGTTTGTGCACTCCAATCTCACCCAGAATCATCAATTGAGTGATTTGAGTGATTTGGATATTAGGGTTCATACGTATGATTTAGGGGTTCTTGAGTTTGTACACTAGGATTGTAATTAGTGATGGGGATAGTGTTTGTGTATACCTAGGATCATAAGAATATGGTTTAATTAGATCTTAATCACGTTTTGTTCTTGAATCAAAGGTTTAGGGTTCGAAGGTCACTAGCAGATTCTATCTTGTGATTTTGTGGATAATTTGTGTTTATGTTTGAACCATATGATCATTATGTTGCTAGAAACATTTGCCCCATGTCAATTTCAACCCAGATTCATGTTTGATTATTTTTGTGATTAGTTGCTCATGCGTGTTTACGCGTTAAGTTGAATTTGGCATGTTTACGCGTTAAAATGTGTGAATTAAGTGTGTTGGGTTAATTATTGATCAGTGGTAATGTTTGTACACTTTCAGGAAACTAACAACTCGAATTCGAAAGGTGAATTTCTGGAAAATGGCATGTTTACGCGTTAAATATTCATCCTACGCGTAAGATTGAATCTTACGCGTAAGATTCGACACGTGGACAAATTGTGTCTTGGATAAGACATAGTTTACGCACAAATGAAAATCTTACGCATAAGTTCTGACCTTACGCGTAAGTCAAGAACTTACGCATAAGTCATTACCTACGCATAAGTTACAATTTACGCTTAAGGGTAATCCTACGCGTAACTTCAATTTCTACGCCTAAGACTTTTCTTACGCTTAAAATTGATCTTACGCGTAAGATTCACTTTACGCGTAATATTCTATCTTACGCGTAGATTTTGCACTTACGCATTATTTCTATACTTACGCTTAAGTCAGGTTACGCGTAAAGACACCTACTTACGCGTAAACTTGTCAAAATCCAAAATTTTCTAAGTGTTGGAAATTTTCCAATGTGTAACTTGTTGTAAATGATAAACTTATGTTGTAACTGAATTGTTTTATGTTTATAACAAGTAATATAACTCAAGTTTGTCATATATCAAAAGTTTTCACATACACAAAACCCCACTAATCAATGTAAAACATGCAAATCTATATGTACACATGTTAAATGAATGTCTATGCTAACATCATCAACAATTGCCATGTTTGTGTGTTTATGATCTATTCAGATGGCAGAACACAATGACATCCCATACGGACCAGAACCTGAACCCATACGTGCATGGGAAGACACCTTTCCTGAGAACTACTCCAGAAAGATAGGAAAGAACAACCTGAGAGTCAACTTCAACAAAATTACATGCAATGAGTCCTCTTGCCTTGTTGCAGTAGATGCTCTTATCTATCACCCATGCAAAGTTCTACTCACCAAATCTGCTGCAGTGGCATGCTTCTACATACATCAGTTCTGGCACACACTCCACTTGGACCTCCTTGAAGAATCCTTTACTTGTATGCTTCACATGAGACAAGTCACAGTCGACAAGGATCTTCTCCGTAGTGTTCTTGGACTTCCTGAACTTGAACCAAATGAAGAATATGACCAAGTTCCCAGTGAAGAAGAATTGATAGAATGGCTAAGAGATATTGGGTATGATGAGTCTGAAGGGGTCATAACTAGGCACTCTAAGGTCAATATCCGGTTTCTTCCACAGCCTTGGAGAACTCTCTACATCATCATTGCCAAGTCACTATCTGGCAGAGACACAGGCCATGAACACCCTAAGCTCCAACATCTCAAGCTGTTTTGGGCTATTGCTAATGTCAAGAAAGTTGATTTTGCCAGCATTATGTGGGAAGACATTGTGTGGCACATACAACACAAGACTACCAATATTCCATTCGTCCGCTTCACCAAGCTTCTCATTGCCAGCTTCCTCCATGAATATGATGACATACCTCAAAGACTGAATGATGAGTTTCAGCACACATAGAAGAATGAGGACACACTTAAGGTCATCAAGAGAATGGATACTAGTACAAGGAAACAGGGAAAGAAACTTCCAGATAGCCTCTTAACTGACAAAGTCAAGGCTTGCAATAACTACAAGTACTACCTTCAAGCTCTTGAAGCAAATAAAGTTGGGTTCCTGGACGAAGCTGCTCTACCGTCATACATGCAGAAGAAAGGAAAGAAAGGTAGCAAATCTGGCAGCTCAGAAAGTTCTACCAAGTCCAAACCTAAGAAAAAGCCATCATCTAAGATCAGAATTCCTGCAAAGAAACCAACTGCTGAACCTGGGTGGTCTCCCTCACCACAATCTTCTCCCAAGAAATCTGACTCTAAACGAACAGAATCTGATGAAGGTCCTCAGTATAGGGAAGCATTTGCCAATATTGAGAAAGATGAGAATCTGGAAGACATTGATTGGGATAAAGACATTGATGAATTTGCTGATAATGCCGTTTATCCTTCATACCTCAATCAAAGACCATTCACAGAGGCTCAGACAATGCTGGAAGAAGATAGGATTCGAAGGGAAAAGATGAAGGAACATGTTTCAGCTGCACAAGAACCTGAAGGCCTTTCTGTAGAAGAAGAAAATGAAAGGGCACTCAACCTTGGTCTCCTCCACAGCCGAATCGACACCTTCAATGCTGATCAACCACCACCTCCAGTGTTCTCCCAGACCACCACCGAGGCTGGCACTTCAAGCAGCATTCCTGAGTCTACCACTGGGATCCATACTGACTTAGTGACATATGACAATCCCTTAGTTTCTCCCACCGACTTTGATATGACTATGGGAGAGGATGAAGAAGGAGATCCCATGGATACTGATGCTCCTAGGCTTATGTCTATGGAAGAAATGGAGCTCAGAGAAAGAGCTCAGGAAGAGGAACTGAAAAAGAAAACAAGAAGCAGAAGAGGTCAGACTGGAAGAGATTGCTCAAGCCAAACTAGAAGAAACAATCAGAATGGAAGAGAGCAGAAAAGCAGAGGAGGCAGCTAAGCTGGCTGAAGAACAATTGAAAAAGGCAGAAGAAGCTAGGCTGGCTGAAGAACTAAGGCTTAAAGCTGAGGCTGCCAATCTTGCTGAAGCACAAAGGAAGGCTGATGAAGCAGCCAAACTGGCTGAAGAGAAATTAAAGAAAGAAGAAGAAGCCAGGGTTGCTGAAGAGCTAAGACTGAAAGCTGAAGCTGAAAAACTGGCAGAAGAACTTAAGGTGAAAGAAGCAGCAGCCAAAGATATGAAAGTTGAACAACCCGAAACAAAGAAAGGTGATGACAAAGACTCTACCACCATCAATGAATCCACACAGTCATCACCTCCTCCATCTGAATCAACACGTGACAAATCGATAAAGAAACCGAGCTCCAAAGCCTCTGCTGCATCCAAACTACTCAAGTCAGCTTTCAAAAGAGTGCATGAAAAGAAGAGAAGCAAACTAGAAGATCAGGTTGCTACACTTGCAACCCAGGTTGCTGAACTATCTAAGCTGAACTCGAACGTCAAAGAGCTACAAGATAAGGTAGATATTTTCCTAGCCAAAGACGTTACAGAGAACTTGGAAGCCGCACTAGCAGCTCAAGCACAGGAATACATGGCACAACACTTAGTTGCTGAGCTGAAAGATCTGCTGGCACCAATGAGAGACGAACTCACCAAGTTCGCTGAGCAAGCAGTAAAGAAAGTTATCCGATCAACAACCTTCACTCTTCGTGCTGACAAGTCTACTGCTCCTCTACCAGGACTTTCTCTGGATGATCTGGAAACTCAACTCTTAGAAAAGCTGGCAAACAAGTTCACCTTGACTCCTGAAGAAGCAAAAATCCTGGAAGCACTTAAAGACAAGATGAACAAAGAGACATGCAGCACAGAGGCAGAAAAGCTGAAGCGTCCTAGAGATGACGAAGACAGGGATCCCAATTCTCAGGTTAAGAAACAAAAACAAGCCGAAGGACCCTCATCTCGAACACCGGTCATTCCTCCTACCACTACAACCTCCACACACTAACCAAAAGCATCAGGTTCTGCCCCCAAAGAACACGATCACTTTGAATACACCGGTGGTGACGACATTCCTCAAACCGATGAAGTTCCAGAACCATCATCCAAGAAGAAGAAGAAAGAAAGGAAAGGAAAACATCATCAACCCAAACCGGACACCTCATCTAAAAGTAAGGAACCCAAGAAGCCCAAAACCGTCCTTCAATGGCTTGATAAAGATGAGACTACCGAGTATTTCTGGTTTGAGAAGATGATTAATTCCCAACCACCACTGGAAGAAAATCAGGAACCACAAGATGGTCGTACAGTGGAATATGCTCAACTACTTCAGCACAAGTTTAAGATGAAAAAGATGAACAAGAAAGAACTGCGCAGAATTAAGAATGAAGCATTCAATCTTCTCAGAGATCGGTCTGCAAACTCCATCGAGCTTGAGTATCATCTCGAAAATATCGCTCGAGCCATGTCAAGCGATATTGACTGGATAAATCCAGAATCTTTTGTCGACCCAGTCACTAAGAAGTCAGCACCGTACATCACAGACTGGTCAAAACCACTACCGATGATTGGGAGGGCCAAGGAACCTAAGATCCCATACATGTTCTTCTTCAACACCGACTTGGAATTTCTGAAACTTGGCAGTGCTAATGAGAAGAAGTACGTTACCTCACTCGCCTTTCTCCCGGCTACTCGTTATCTCAACAATGCCATCGAAGAAGAAGCTTCAGCATTATTCGTTGACAAACTTGTTGAGTATGACCGAAATGCACTTTACGATATTCATCACTGGCCAGAAACCAGGGCACAATACTATCGTAGCAGCAGACTGAACCAGACAATGGGCGAAGTGACAAGTGATCTGAAGATTGTCTCAATTCAATTCATCTCAACTGTCACTCACTTCGGGTACCCCTTCCTCAGCAAAATTACACTGAAAAGGAGTGATGAAAAGGAATACGACATTTCCGAGTCAGACTTTCCACGCCTACTTCTCAACGATATCGAAGACCTGTACCTTCTCAAAGTGCAAGGCAAACTTTGTGGTTTACCCAAAGACATACAACTTGCCTTCATCCAAGCACTCCTCATTTATATCAGGCAAATCGTAATCCGAGAACGTGTCGAAGATCTTCAATTAGGAGTGGAAAGCTACCAGAAGAAGCTCAATCTAACCAAGCCAAACATGTTCGACATCCCCGATCTTCAACATCTGCCTCAGTATACCCTGATCAAACATCCTTTCAGATTCACCTACCGCAGCATTAATGGTCGAAACTGCTTCATGGCTTACACCGAAGTTCAGAAGTTCTGTGATGAAACACTAAAGTTTGTCAAGGATGGCATCAAAAGCAGAGTAGATGACATTGCTTTGGGTAAATCGAAACGGTGGAATACGACAGAGGTTAGGGATGCCCGCAGATTCATATCAAGGATCGAGAACCGCTTAAGGCGTCGGGATCAGTTTCGTAGGTTGGAGAGCTATGTGGGAGGCAGACAGAAATTTCCGGTGTTGACATTTCAGAGGCCCGAATGGTAGATTTTTGTAAGAGTTCAATTTGATTTGTCATACTTTTACTTCATAATGGCTTGTGCACGCATTACAGTGCACAACCCGAACTTGTAAAGAAAGGACCCTGAGGTACGCGTCAGTGCCTCAATCCTAATATAAGGAGCGAAAGCTTCTTACTTTTGAGTAGAATTAATCAAACATTTCCGATTTTTCATAATTCTGCTCAAAAGGACAAGTATTTCACCTCAATAAGACCTAATCACTTGTTGAGGGGGAGCACTTGTCAAAACAAAATACTTTGCTCAATATCAAATGTTCATGGTGAATCTCCCCGTAAGACTCAAAAGGCATATTTTAATCTTAAAGTTTATCAAAAACACCATTTTGTATGCTATTTTTGAGGGGGAGAAAATGTAAAAGTGATTAAAACATACGAAGTCAAAGCTTTAAAGTTGTATCATAAGCGAGCTAGACTCAGCATTGACCCAGGAATTGACGAGATAATACAAGTTAGTAATATCGAAAGGACATATCCTCGACGGGTAATAACATCAAGTTAGTTACTAGAGCTAGTTGTCACCTAAAAGCTGACAATGCAACTCTTTAACTAACCATGTAAGCGTGTCTCGAAAAGGATTTGTCTCAGTAGAAATGTACCGTCTCGAGAAACCTTCTGTGGACTTGACCAGGCCGGGTAATAACTTCAAGCTAGTCTAACTAGTGATGTAAGCGTGTCTCGAATCGGTCCTGTTCACAGAAAGTGGATCAATTCAAAAAGTGTTTGCTCCTCCCGCATGTGCAAATTTATTAAATACTTATGAGCACATGTGCAGGGGGAGCCCTTCAAAAGTGTACTCAAAACTCTCAAAGTGTTAACCAAAATATTTGATTATCACAAACACTTTGAGAGATTTTCAATCAAAGGTTTCCTAGCTACTGTTGGAGTTATAAGGTGATTAAGATAGGAATATCCGTCCTATGATCCGCCAGAGCCGGAGGGATCTACCCAAGGACATCTCCCATAGTTAGAATTAGAAGTCCTTAGGTATGATACGAGAAAAAAAAGGAGAAATGAATGAAAGGGAAAGAAGGAGTTGAAGAATTAAAAAGAAAAGCAAAAGAAAAGGGTGAAAAGAAATAGCCCTCCATATGTTCAACCTTAGGGCAAACACCGGGTTCAATACATATGCTACTGGCTGTTGCTAAAGACAACACCGGTATTGAAGATTAAGTCGTCATGGACCCAGTGACGCAATGCACTAAACCTTCTTAACCACTCAAGTTCTCTTAAAAGGACTTGTTTCATTCTCACGGGGAACCCGCATAATCTATCGACCTATCTCTTAGAGACGGTTGATATTGAAGCAGGAGACACATCCCCAGTCTCCGTATAGGAAACCTAAGAGTGCACTTATAGAGTCTAGAGCCTTGAGATACATCAAAGATCTCTTAGGAACACTTAGTATTTCTACAACTGGCGTTCTACATCAATGGGCATCAGTTGTAAACTATCGAGTCCTTCGCAGATCTTAGCAATCTGCCGAGAACGTTTATGAGAGGATTACTTAGGTATTTCTCAATGATTGAACGGAAATCCTGCCAGGGTCAACATCAAACAGCCCTGACAGCAGGTCACTTCGGTAACCCCACAAGGGTTACGCTTAGTGTTTGCGGTGGTTCCATTACGGTCTACAGTCGTGGAGTGATCCCCAGCGACTCACCCAGTCATTGAGCTACTGAGTAGGTCTAGTAAGCTCCCTCGGGAGTATCTGATATGGGAACGGCCTGGATAAGGATTAGAAGGAGTCTTCACACTATGCTGTTGATGAGCTCTAATTCCTTATCCGTAAGTACCGGTTGATTTATTGCTAACTGTTTACTCGCAGGTACCTCACCTCCATGATGGTAGATTCCAACATGCTCATACATACATCTTGAAGTCAAAGAAAGCTCCCCCAAAGATCTTAGCAACACAAAGTTCAAAGAAAGATTCTACGGCAATAAGCAGAATCTACAAAGTATAATGACAAAGATCTCAATGCATGAAAAAGGAACTTCTAGTACGGTAAAAGTCAAAGTCCAAAGATGTATGAGTATGTTGGAATGGCGGACAACCACCACAGACGCAGGAGTGACGAACGGCAGATAACTTCATAACTTAATCACTGCATCATCACTAAAGAACAAAGACAAAGGGAAAAGTACTCTCATTATCATTCATTTTGAAGACGTCTAAAGTTTTACATGTCACAAGTCGACGACAAAGATGAAGACGTCAAGCAACCGTGATGACCGACCCTTAGGGGGAGATTGTTGGGATCATACTTTAGTATTTAGTCAAGTCTCGGTCATTACATTTTGTAATAGGTTGCTTAAGTATTATTTCTTATTATTGTCTAAGTTAATGGGCAACATGTAAAAGCCCATGAGGCCTTAAAGCCCACGTATGAAAGGATAAGGGAGGAAGGGAGTGTTGCCCTAACTCCTCCCTTATAAATAGAAACCTTATGTTATCATTTCTATTGTTCGTTATTTGATAATCTTAAGAAAACTCTTGCACTTTCATCTTTCATATTATCTCATAATCAACCAATCTCTTTTCTCATCTTATTTCTTTATAAATCATACTTGTGTTTACTAAATGGTGACCTAACATTCGTCCTTCCCTTTTCGGAAATGGAGGATCCTATCTCTAAATGCTGAAGTTTTTCCAGGTGGAAAGAACTTCTCATAGAACTTGGATATGAGTTGCTCCCATGTGAAAATAGATTCAGAAGGGAGCTTATCATACCACTCTTGGGCTTTTTCATAGAGGGTGAAAGGAAAGAATCGTAATCGGGACGTGTCTCTAGTAGCCCCATCCGTGTGGAGGGTGTCTACTATTTTCAGGAAGCCTTTAATGTGTTGAATTGGATCTTCCTCATCTAATCCACAAAACTTACACACACTTTGGACAAGCAAACATCGGTCGCATGCAAGACCTCATTGGTGTGTTCATTTGGGTAGACAATGGCATTTGAGAAGCCACGAGGGTTTGGGGAGGAGTAGTCCTTAAGGCGCTTAGGAGTAGGAGTTGCGGGTGTACTCATCTCGTTGTTGGGTTGGGAGCTAGGAGGTGTAAGGTGATTTTCTGAATTTTCTTCAGAAAGAGGTGCATCAAAATCGATGGCAACGCTAGATGGTTCAGGAGTTAAGTGAGATCGTCTTAACCTATGCATTTCTCTTTCGGGTTCTGCATAAGGCAAGATAAGGTTTCTAGTGGAACTACGACTCCTAGTGATCCTAAGGTTAGAGAACCTAAAAATAAAAATAAAATCTTACTAGAAAGGAATCTAACAAGTAGACCTAATAAAAAGAGATTCTAACCTAGACAATAACTATTCCCCGGGCTGCGGCGCCAAAAACTTGATGCGTGGGGTTTGCACCAGGCTTTACCTCTCAAGGGATATCGAAAAGCTTACAACCCCCACCAGGCAGGTACCTGATCGTTGTAGTATAGTATAGTGACAAGTACCGGGGGATTGATCATTCAGCTAGGAATAGTGTCGCTAGGATTAGAAAACCTAAAGACTAGGTCTAGAGATGAGGGATGATTCTTTTTCTATTTTTATATTTTTAAGAAAGCAAGTAAAAATCTCGGGTTTGAAGGATTTGGGCGGAATTAGTTGCTAGTCAACTAACCCAATACTAAAGATGCAATCAAAGTAAAATACTAAAAATGAAATTAAACTAATTTAAACTAAGGTTGTGAGCAATATGTGGGAGAAATGTGTTTACTTAGATTTCACTACTCCCTAGATATCTTTTACACGTTAATTACTTGTTATAGTTGCGTGGATGACGGATTGTATTCCTTAATACCATTCATGGGGTGGCGTACTTACTTCCCCAATCCTATGAGTGCCTACTTCACTCCTATGTCGAGCAGGCTAAGAAGCTCCTAACATGGGATCATTAGAATTTACTCATGCATTAAATACAACCAATAAAACCTAGTACACATCGGTTCATGTTTCCTCAGACGTTCAAGCATGTTACACAATGGAGATCTGCCAGTTTTCTTAAGCCTAACATTGAAATCATTCATCCAATACAACCATAAACAAGTAATCAACACATAATTAACATCTATGTTTCATTAGATCTAAGCAAACACAAGATAGATCTAGCCTAGCATGTTGAAATTAAGACAAGCACGAGATATAGACAACCAACACATACACATATTGATTAAATTAAGAGAAGACTTGTCTCAATAGCACATGAAAGGATTCAAGGGCTGAAAACCCTTGAAAAAGCTGTAAAATACATACAAGCTTTGGCCCTAGGGTTTCTCCACACAAGTTCCCTTATATGAATGAAAATTAGAAAACTATATACAGATTTTAGAAGGTGACGGCGTCAAGAACAAATTTCTGACGCCGTCATCTCGCCACCAAATAGTTCCTCGGACTGCCTAGATCTGGATCTGACGCCGTCATGTGTACACCTTATGCAGGCCGTCATGATTTTAACTCTTGACGCTCTAGTTGTGACGCCTTCAGGTTTCTTCTGGATCGTCATGGACTTTACTCTTGACGCCATCAAATATTTCCTCTTGACGCCGTCATACACTGTTTCCAGCATGGAAAATTAAGTCTTTGGCGTTTTCTTCACTTTTATGCTCCAAAAATGTCCGAATTGCTTCCTTTTCCAGATTTCACTCCCAAAGTACCTAAAATCACAAAAGGAACGACTTAGGGTAATATTTGATCAAATAAAGTCAATTCCGGGCTTAAATGACCCCCTAAAAGTGGTTCATTTTTCGCCTCATCATTTAGCAACAATGACTCTTCACATGTTTCTTCTTTAAGTAATGTGTAAGTATATATTTATCGTTTAACTAAGCACAATAATGTTGACTAGCTTGCAATCAAAATTTGTTGATAGTGTGTTACTTATCGATGTGATTAATTATTATCGCATAAAACCTCATTGTGCTGATACCAGGATTCGAAAGTCAAATCTACCTAAACTTAAACTATATCTAGTCCTGGATAGTCTATATTTTTGTCAAGGATGGGTAGGGTAAATGTGTGACGGCGCCCATTTCATTCATGTACTTACCTAAAACCAACATATGTAGATACGGATATGTTTGAGAAAGGAATTTAAGTCTCCAAGTTAAGACAGTATTTTCGCTATCTTTTTAGGGAAACAAGTTTTACTCTTACAAGACCTAATAAATGAACAAAATCCAGTAATTTACCATATAGTTTTAGGGTTCCGCTTCACATCTTACTGAAGAAAACTTAAGCATATGTATTTACTCTTAAATATATATAGTGAAATCTGCATGTACAAGAGCGTATTAGTTGCAGCAACAACAAGCATAAACCAATTCAGTAGTTTCACAGTATGTCCGTTCCATCATATAAGCCGTATAGATCAATTTGGAAGATAAAGAAACTCAAGTCAAGCCAAGAATAGTTCTTTAAACTCTCTTCTTCCGGATTGCATGTATATGTAGTATGCGACAATGGTAAGTACTCTAATTGCGTTGTGATTCTGCAAGTTTCAAACAGTGCATTCGTGTGAATATTTTTGTATAATTATTGCAAGGATCAATTATTATTTTCCAATAACCCTTGTTTGTGACAAATTTGTTTTTTTGTAAATATCAATCAAGCAAAAAATAGTTCAAATATACAAGCATACCAGGAATCTTGATTAACTTGGTTTATTGCAACTTAAATGTCATCCATTATAAGTTAAATCTCTAGAAAGACCACTCAAGTACTAGAGCTAAGATTAAGGGGACAAACCTGTTAGTTTATGGACATTATTTTAGTAGTTGTATGTTAGGATCGAACTCGAGATCACGGGATTGCACACTTTACGTATGAGTATTAAAGATTAATAATTAAATATATAATGATATATATATATATATATATATATATATATATATATATATATATATATATATATATATATATATATATATATCAATAAAAGCAAAACGAGTAACGACCGTTAGTATTTAACGGAAAATGACTAACGACCGATAGACGAATAAAAAGAATGTTTTGTGTATGACTTTTTGGAAAGTCAAGAAGCTTCCAGAAGCCCTTGTGGGCTTGTGGCCGATCGGCATAGGGATGGGGAAACCCATTCCTTGTTTAACTTGAGCTCGAAGTTTTTCATACTATATATACAAACACATAGGGTCATTATTTGTTCACCTCTTGTACACATAATATCCCTAGTGTGTTTTTCTTCTTCTCTTTTGTCTTGGCCGATCGACTCATACTGTAACAATTCGCATTTTCGGATTACTATTCACTTTTTAGTATTCATTTTACTATTCACTATTACTATTCACTTTTTACTATTCATCGTATTTTCGGTCAGTATAGAAACTTGGAACTTTTCCTAAAAATTACTATTCACTCCCGATACCCGCACCACCTTTTGACTAATACATTTTAAATGTAATCATATACCTAGTCATCAACTAAATATTATTTAGATAATATCTTACAAAATATCTCATTAAGAGAAGTCAAGTTGAAATTCTCTTCTTAAATATCTAAACACTATTCACAAAACTATCTAAACACTATTCATCAAAATATCTAAACACTATTCATCAAAATATCTAGATATTTTCAGAAATTTTCACTATAAATATAAAGGAAACTAGTTCACTTTATTTCACAAAAAAACACACATTTCCCTCCTCCTCCACCTTTCTCCCTCCATACTTGATTTTTAGGCTTCGAGTTATACAAATAAGTTGATGGCATAAGTATTCTCTACGTAAAAATATAGTTTAGTTTGTGTTTACGCGGTTAGATTAAGAGCTACACAATGGTGGATAGGAGCTGTGGTCCTCAGAAATTTCTTAAAACTTTGGCAAGAATAGATCGGCTAATTTTAAGGATGGGTTTTTAATATGGGAGCTATTGGGTTTGTTTTGGGGTTGTTATGAGGTGATTTAGAGGTTTTTATAGTTAAGGAAATGGATTTTTGAAGATAGATGCGGAAGCGCTGCCCAATTTTCTAGTATCATTTATCAGTTATTATTAGGTGAGTCATAGCCCCTACTCTTTTCATACTTGTTTTAACTCTTTGGGGGAGATACATGCTTAACTACTTGCTTTTGCTTTTACAAATACTCCAAAACATTTATACTTGATTGTGTTATACTTGATTGCATTATACTTGATTTCATCATACTTGATTACATTATACTTGATTGCGTTATACCTAAACTTGTAAGTCTCCTTTGATAACATATGCGTTGGGTTTCTGGAGATGAAGTAGAGCCAATGATATTCTATCTTTGTGAGCAGCATACCCACATGAGGTCTCTTGAGATGAAGTAGAGCCTCATGACTAATTGCTTAACTGTTGTGATAAACTTATACATGTCTCAATCATACTATATTTTAGCAGTGGGTTGTGAACACACAAGTTGCAAGTGTTGTTATGGGCGAGACTTGCAACTGAGTGGATTTACAATGCCTTTGCTGTGTGAACATTCTTTAAAGTCTTTTCAACTGTTTTAAGACAAACTCTATGAACTCACCAACCATTGTGTTGACACATTAGCATGTTTATCTCAGGTTAGTAAGGCGATAGCTAGTGCATGGAACATAGAGTCAAGCTGCATATTCTGAAGACTTACGCTTTTATCATTTACCATTCAAAACATTTTGTATACATTTATGTATCATACTTTGGAATCTCATGTTTGTAAGTTTGAATTCATTAATCGAATGGTAACTTTTCAAAACGTCTCATTTAGAGGTCGTTTTCTATAACTTGTACTTTGTATTATGAAGTAGCACCCCAGTGACATAGTCTTCCGCTGCGGTATTTTGGGGGTGTTACAGATTTGTATCAGAGCATTGGTTATAGAGAACTAGGTTGCATTTAGTGCTTTGACTATAACTATTATATACGTTAAGACCCTCCTCTTTATTTTCCTTACACACACTACATACGCATATGCTTTTTTTTAGTTATTGGTTTAGTTCCACGTTGTTAGATGATATGACTTTAGTGTTATAAGGAACCCCAGAGATTAGTCGAGTCATTAAAAATATGGAGCTGAGTGATAACTAATTATTTAACTTGATCTTATGACAGTTCTTGTTTGATGAGACATAAGGTTTGAGTTAAATAATATTATTACTTTGCTTTAGGGATTTGATGACTTGATTATCTTACTATCTATCCCAGAAAGCGAGTTTTTGTATTGGAAATTCTTAAGTAGGATGATTTAGAATCTCCTTATTTAAATTGATTGGGACGCCTCTTTATTTGAATAAAGAAATTGTAAATCACCGAACCATGAGTTTATGAAACCTTACTTACATAAAATTGGACGCTTCTTTATGTAAGTAATGAATTATAAATAAGTGGCTTATTTGCATCCGATACGACTCATTAACCACAACCTTAGACGAATCAGAGTGAACACCACTATTTTAGAGATCCTGAAATCCCAAATTCTCCTAGACACACCGTAAGAAGTTAACATCAACAGAACTTCGGGACGAAGTTCTCCTTAAGAGGTAGAGACTGTAACAATTCGCATTTTTGGATTACTATTCGTTTTTACTATTCACTTTTTACTATTCATTTTACTATTCGCTATTACTATTCACTTTTTACTATTCATCGTATTTTGGGTCAGTATAGAAACTTGGAACTTTTCCTAAAAATTATTATTCACCCCTATACCCGCACCACTTTTTGACTAATTGATGCGTGGGAATCGCACCTTGCTTTACCTCTCGAGGGATCTCGCGAGGCTTACAACCCCCACCAGGCAGTGTACCTGATCGTTGTAGTATAGTATAGTGACAAGTACCGGGGGATTGATCGTTCAGCTTAGGAATAGTGTCGCTAGGATTAGAAAGCCTAATTAATAGTTCTAAAGATGAAAGATGATTATTTTTGTGTTTTTATATTTTATGAAAGCAAGTAAAATCTCGGGTTTTGGAAGAGTGGGCGGAATTAGTTGTTATTCAACTAACCCAAAAACTACTTTATAACTAATTAAACTAATGGAAATGAAATTAAGCTAATATTAAACTAAGGTTGTGAGCAGTATTTGGAGAAATTGTGTTTACTTAGACTTCATTACTCCCTAGATATCTTTTACATGTCAATTACTTGTTACACTTGTATGGATGACGGATTGTATTCCTTAATACCATTCGTGGGGTGGCATACATAACTCCCCAACTCTATGAGCTCTTATCTCCTCCTACACCATGACCCAGCACAACTATAGGGATTGTAAACAGTGGCTCATGCATTAAATACAACCAATAAAGACCTAGTACGCCTCGGTTCATGTTTCTTAAGACGTTCAAGCATGTTACCATTTGGAGATCTGCCAGTTTTCTTAAGCCTAACATATAATAAGAATAGACAAGTAATTAACACATAATCAACATCTAGGTTTCATTAGATCTAAGAAAACACAAAGTAAATCTAGCCTAGCATAGTAGAATTAAGATAAGAACAAAAGATAAACAACCAACACATAGACATATTGATTGAATTAAGAGTATACTTATCTCAATTACAATGCAAAGTCTCAAGGGTTTGGAACCCTTGAAAAACCTGTAAAAGAGGCACCAAAATCGTCTTTAGGGTTTCACCAAAACTTCTCTTTTTTTTTATGAAAAAACTAGAAAACTATATATAGGAAATTCGTCCTGACGGTGTCAAGAGTAAATTCTGACGCCGTCAACCAGCCGCCAATAACTTCCTCGGACGCCCTAGATCCACTTGTGACGGCCTTGGTGACGCCGTCACCACCTACGGTAAAATATTCTTGGCCACTTTGACGCCGTCATCTCTCCATCTGACGCCGTCACAACCTACGGTAAAATATTCATCTTGTCTGACGCCGTCAAGAGTAATACCTTGACGCCGTCACTTTGTGTTTCCAGCTTGGATTTTCGGTACTTTGTTGTTTTCTTCACTTTATGCTCCAAAAACGTCCAAAATAGCCTCTTTTCCAGAATTCACTCTCCAAACACCTAAAATCACAAAAGGAACGATTTAGGGCAATATTTGATCAAATAAAGTCGAATTCGGGCTTAAATGACCCCCTAAAAACGGATCATTTTTCGCCTCATCATATACCCTTACACTTGAGATTTGCTTGTCCTCAAGCAAATGAGCTTTTATTCTATTCAAAAGACAAGTTAGGGGTCATTTAACACTAATATAAAAGTAATTACAACAAATAATCGTTCCACTAAAGACCAATAGACAAGCACGGAGGTCATACACAAGCACCTCACAAATAGTGTTTAGATACTCACATCTCTCGGGTGTAATAAAGTAATATAACATTATGGAAATGGAAGATATCTCTCACTACCTGTCATAGCAAAATAGATTACCATAGGCTTGGGAAAGGATCAAACCTCCACCACATGGCGTAAGCACCTAGGATAAACTATCAAAGAGGTCTTTTAAAGGGTTATAACGTTAGGTGTAGGGATATGAAATACACGGTTTTGTTGGATAAAGGGAATTTTACTGGGGGCGAGTTAACAATCTTAGTAAATTATATATACAAGATGGCGTTGCTAAGCCAAGACTAGACTCGACTTAAGCTAATAAATGAAAAATAACAAAAACATAAAATGAACATAGAATGAAAACGGGATGGTAGTCCGTATGTTTTTTTTTTTTTTTTTTTTTCCTTTTTTTTTCTATTTTTTTTTTCTTTTTCTTGATTTTTTCGATTTTTTTTTTTTTTTTTTTTTTTTTTTTGAATATACTCTTACCCTACCATCCAAAACAATACATCATAGGGGTATAAGCATTCCCCTTACACTTGAATCTTTACATACTTTACATTAACTAATCTAATGACTCGAATTAAGAAAATCAAAACACTTGGAGCACTTTTAAGATTAACGTACATATGGGGGTAATAGTATTATGTTCTTCCCCATTACTCCATAAAATAAGTACTTACCCATGAGTCCCAATCGTCCCAAAACTATATGTACAAGGATATGACTCGACTTAGCAACCATATAATCAATTAGAAAGTTAACTTAGGGTTTAACAAATAACAATAATGCACTAAAAATGAGCGCATACACGGAAGGCTAAGGCGATTTGGGTGTACATTTAAGTGGGGTGTAACAAATTCTTCCTTTAAGTAAGATGCTTAAAGTTAGAAACGAAAAGATAGGCTCGGAGGGGTGTACTAGGGGTATCGTGTACTAAAAATGAGTACAACGCAAAGGGTGTAGGAAAAATTAGTTGACTTAACTAGCCAAGTAATATGACTTAAATGGTCAAGTAATTATGATACGGGTTTAACACAAGGGTAATCCTAATGCCTCTTATCATGTAGTAAATCCTACTACACGAATGTAGTCTCACTAGCGGTCTCGAGATGCATCACTAACGCAAGTTCTAGAATCTAAATGCTACCGGTACACTCATAAGCACTAATAATAAATGCTTTTCCTATCAAAACTAAAGGCGAACCTCACATCTTTGGGTGGAAAATTTTTCTGAATATACGGTTATGTGCTAGTCATACCACCTCCTATCCATGAGACTGATGCGTGGGAATCGCACCTTGCTTTACCTCTCGAGGGATCTCGAGAAGCTTACAACCCCCACCAGGCAGTGTACCTGATCGTTGTAGTATAGTATAGTGACAAGTACCGGGGGATTGATCGTTCAGCTAGGAATAGTGTCGTTAGGATTGAAATTAATCTAACTAGGTCTAAAGGTGAAGGATGATTCTTTTTGTATTTTTATATTTTATGAAAAGCAAGTAAAATCTCGGGTTTTGAAGGAGTGGGCGGAATTAGTTGCTAATCAACTAACCCAAAAACTACTTTATAACTAATTAACTAATGAAAATGAAATTAAACTAATATTAAACTAAGGTTGTGAGCAGTGGTTGGAGAAATTGTGTTTACTTAGACTTCATTACTCCCTAAATATCTTTTACATGTTAATTACTTGTTACACTTGTATGAATGACGGGTTGTATTCCTTAATACCATTCGTGGAGTGGCATACATAACTCCCCAACTCTATGAGCTCTTATCTCCTCCTACACCATGACCCAACACAACTATAGGGATTGTAAACAGTGGCTCATGCATTAAATACAACCAATAAAGACCTAGTACGCCTCGGTTCATGTTTCTTAAGACGTTCAAGCATGTTACCATTTGGAGATCTGCCAGTTTTCTTAAGCCTAACATATAATATCATTCATTCAAAACAAGAATAGACAAGTAATCAACACATAATCAACATCTAGGTTTCATTAGATCTAAGCAAACACAAAGGAAATTTAGCCTAGCATAGTAGAATTAAGATAAGAACAAAAGATAGACAACCAACACATAGACATATTGATTGAATTAAGAGTATACTTATCTCAATTACAATGCCAGGTCTCAAGGGTTTGGAACCCTTGAAAAACCTGTAAAAGAGGCACCAAAATCGTCTTTAGGGTTTCACCAATACTTCTCTCTCTTTTAATGAAAAAACTAGAAAACTATATATAGGAAAATCGTCCTGACGGCGTCAAGAGTAAAATCTGACGCCGTCAACTCGCCGCCATATACTTCCTCGGACGCCCTAGATCCAATCGTGACGGCCTATGTGACGCCGTCACCACCCTCGGTAAATTAATCTTGGTCACTTTGACGCCGTCATCTCTTCATCTGACGCCTTCACAACCTTCGGTAAAATATTCATCCTTTCTGACGCCGTCAAGAGTAAATTCTTGACGCCGTCACCTTGTAATTCTAGCTTGGATTTGGTACTTTGTTGTTTTCTTCACTTTATGCTCCAAAAACGCCCAAAATAGCCTCTTTTCCAGAATTCACTCTCCAAACACCTAAAATCACAAAAGGAACGATTTAGGGCAATATTTGATCAAATAAATTCGGATTCGGGCTTAAATGACCCCCTAAAAACGGATCATTTTTCGCCTCATCATATACCCTTACACTTGAGATTTGCTTGTCCTCAAGCAAATGAGCTTTTATTCTACTCAAAAGACAAGTTAGGGGTCATTTAACACTAATATAAAAGTAATTACAACAAATAATCGTTCCACTAAAGACCAATAGACAAGCACGGAGGTCATACACAAGCACCTCACAAATAGTGTTTAGATACTCACATCTCTCGGGTGTAATAAAGTAATATAACATTATGGAAATGGAAGATATCTCTCACTACCTGTCATAGCAAAATAGATTACCATAGGCTTGGGAAAGGATCAAACCTCCACCACATGGCGTAAGCACCTAGGATAAACTATCAAAGAGGTCTTTTAAAGGGTTATAACGTTAGGTGTAGGGATATGAATTACACGGTTTTGTTGGATAAAGGGGATTTTACTGGTGGCGAGTTAACAATCTTAGTTAATTACATGTACAAGATGGCGTTGCTAAGCCAAGACTAGACTCGACTTAAGCTAATAAATGAAAAATAACTAAAAACATAAAATAAACATAGAATGAAAACGGGATGGTAGTCCGTATGTTTTTTCTCTTTTTATTTTTTTTTTCTTTTTCTTGTTTTCTCTATATTTTTTTTTTCGATTTTTTTTTTTTTTTTTTTTTTTTTTTTTTTTTTTTTTTTTGCATACACTCTTACCCTACCATCCAAAATAATACATCATAGGGGATGAGAATTCCCCTTACACTTGAATCTTTACATACTTTACATTTAACTATTCTAATGACTCGAATTAAGAAAATCAAAACACTTGGAGCACTTTTAAGATTAACGTACATATGGGGGTAATAATATGATATTCTTCCCCATTACTCCACAAAATAAGTACTTACCCATGAGTCCCAATCGTCCCAAAACAATATGTACAAGGATATGACTCGACTTAGCAACCATATAATCAATTAGAAAGTTAACTTAGGGTTTAACAAATAACAATAATGCACTAAAAATGAGCGCATACACGGAAGGCTAAGGCGATTTGGTTGTACATTTAAGTGGGGTGTAACAAGTTCTTCCTTTAAGTAAAATGCTTAAAGTTAGAAACGAAAAGATAGGCTCGGAGGGGTGTACTAGGGGTATCGTGTACTAAAAATGAGTACAACGCAAAGGGTGTGGGAAAAATTAGTTGACTTAACTAGCCAAGTAATATGACTTAAATGGTCAAGTAATTATAATACGGGTTTAACACAAGGGTGATCCTAATGCCTCTTATCATGTAGTAAATCCTACCACACGAATGTAGTCTCACTAGCGGTCTCGGGATGCATCACTAACGCAAGTTCTAGAATCTAAATGCTACCGGTACACTCATAAGCACTAATAATGAATGCTTTTCCTATCAAATCTAAAGGCGAACCTTACATTTTTGGGTGGAAAATTTTTCTGAATATACGGTTATGTGCTAGTCATACAATCTCCTATCCATGAGACGCTTGCTACGGCTAAAGTTTCACTCCTAAATGTTGTAAAAAATTTTAAATTTGGCGCTAAAATTACACTAACAAGTATTTCTCATAGTTTCATTACTCATCTACTATTAAACAAAACAAACTCAAGCGAAAGTGCATATGTAAGGTATCATCTTTTTACCCTCCCCTTACACTTAAGATGAACATTGTCCCCAATGTTCAAGTAAAGAATGTAAAAGTAAAATAAGTAAAAAGAATGAAATCAAATACTCCCCTGATTCGCTCGGTATGGATTATAGGTGGCCAGGTTAGATCTTCCTCCAAGAAAATGAACAATCAAAGCTTCCCTTCCATAATATAAATCATCTTCTTGTCAAACATAACCTGTTAAACCTGAGAAAACAACTACAAAAACCCAAAGCATCAAGCCGAACAAAGATAACTCACAACTAGATGTAATTCCAGACTTAAGAATAAAAACAAAACAATTAAAGATATAATGCTTGTGGAATGAATGTTTGCAGATTTCCTGGAGATTATAAAACTTAATAATTCACAAAAACCATGAGACTCCGTTAGAAAAACAAAACTGGTAAAATTTCCAGATTTTTACACGTGACGCCGTCAAGAGTAAACTCGTGACGCCATCAGAAGTGACCTGCAGAAATTCTTATGTTAAGTTTCCGGAAAATTTCTGGAAAAACTTCGTCCTACTTCCTGGAAAATCCTGCAAAACATCATTATGACTCGATACAAGCATTTGACTCTAACAAGTACTAATACACATGTCCATTTAATATTGTTGTGGTTCATGCTCAATTTCGTTCTTATAAACAAATTTGGATCTCCCTTACACTTATCTTTTGAAAAATACCTTTATATGCAATTAAGACGAAGTTAAAAATAAAATAAAGCATTTTCACAATTTACTTTGAAACATGAGCCACAAACAATAAAAAATTAAAACATGCATACGGAAACAAATAAAATCAAACAAACAAACAAACAAATAAAAACACACAAAACATGGGTTGCCTCCCAAGAAGCGCTTGTTTTTGTTCGAGTCACGAGCCTGACTCTACCCTTATTTAATGGAAATAGGGGAGGTTCTCCCTACACTTAGGATTAAGTGTGGGTGAAAGTAGCGATACACACCCTTAGGGTGTGAATATGCCACGTGAGGTGAAGGGGGTGAGTGAATGGCTTCCTTCATCCAAAAACTACCCGGATAATATAGGTTGATGGGTGGGTCGGTTCCTCTTTTGTCTCCTAGAAATAAATCTAAGGATGGGAAGTTGTGTAAAGGTTGAGGTTCCGGTTCATCAACACTAGGAAATTCCCTAGAACTAGGAGTAAGGTTATCACTACAAGTATTCAAACCTATATCCTCTAATGGTGCTTGGTCCAAGGGTTCTACCTCAATTGGGGTTCCTATAGTCTCTTCTACTTCTTCCGGGTAAGTCACGGGCGTTGTATGTGCCTCAAATGATGGTAGGACTTGTGGGGTACTTTGTGGGCTTGGATTATCCACCTCATCCTCCATTGTACCTAGATTACCTATGTGTTTGTTTTGTACTATGATTTTAGGTGACATCCAACTAGGTATCTCAACATGAGTATATTCATCCCCCAACAAACTTGTTTCATGATCCTTCAAATTTGTTGTCAAATGATTTGTTATGTTGTTTGTCGGGTTGTCTAATCTATAATAATATTGGGCACAATCTTCTATGGCATCCCATGCTTCTTCAGCATTTAATTCCCTAAAGTCCCCATTGGCAAAATCCTCAATGCACATTTGGTCATATCGGTTAACACGATAGTAAAAGGTCTGGGTTAGGGATGCTAAAGTGAAGCTATGATGAGGGACTATTCGGAGTAAATTTTTAAAACGAGTCCATGCATCATATATGGGTTCATCTCGATATTGTTTGAACATCAAGATGTCATTAGGGTAGAATGGGTTTCGTGGTCGGTAGTATGGTGGATTCGCGTTCTCCATAGTGGTGAACGGAAGAGTCAATGGAAGGGTTTCTACGAACAAATGCACAAAGAAAAGATAGACTACAAGAAAGCTAATAAAAAGAAAATAAAAATCTCACTAAAAAGGAATCTAATGAGTAGACCTAATAAAAATCAAATTCAACCTAAACAATAACTATTCCCCGGGCTGCGGCGCCAAAAACTTGATGCGTGGGAATCGCACCTTGCTTTACCTCTCGAGGGATCTCGAGAAGCTTACAACCCCCACCAGGCAGTGTACCTGATCGTTGTAGTATAGTATAGTGACAAGTACCGGGGGATTGATCGTTCAGCTAGGAATAGTGTCGTTAGGATTGAAATTAATCTAACTAGGTCTAAAGGTGAAGGATGATTCTTTTTGTATTTTTATATTTTATGAAAAGCAAGTAAAATCTCGGGTTTTGAAGGAGTGGGCGGAATTAGTTGCTAATCAACTAACCCAAAAACTACTTTATAACTAATTAACTAATGAAAATGAAATTAAACTAATATTAAACTAAGGTTGTGAGCAGTGGTTGGAGAAATTGTGTTTACTTAGACTTCATTACTCCCTAGATATCTTTTACATGTTAATTACTTGTTACACTTGTATGAATGACGGGTTGTATTCCTTAATACCATTCGTGGAGTGGCATACATAACTCCCCAACTCTATGAGCTCTTATCTCCTCCTACACCATGACCCAGCACAACTATAGGGATTGTAAACAGTGGCTCATGCATTGAATACAACCAATAAAGACCTAGTACGCCTCGGTTCATGTTTCTTAAGACGTTCAAGCATGTTACCATTTGGAGATCTGCCAGTTTTCTTAAGCCTAACATATAATATCATTCATTCAAAACAAGAATAGACAAGTAATCAACACATAATCAACATCTAGGTTTCATTAGATCTAAGCAAACACAAAGGAAATTTAGCCTAGCATAGTAGAATTAAGATAAGAACAAAAGATAGACAACCAACACATAGACATATTGATTGAATTAAGAGTATACTTATCTCAATTACAATGCCAGGTCTCAAGGGTTTGGAACCCTTGAAAAACCTGTAAAAGAGGCACCAAAATCGTCTTTAGGGTTTCACCAATACTTCTCTCTCTTTTAATGAAAAAACTAGAAAACTATATATAGGAAAATCGTCCTGACGGCGTCAAGAGTAAAATCTGACGCCGTCAACTCGCCGCCATATACTTCCTCGGACGCCCTAGATCCAATCGTGACGGCCTATGTGACGCCGTCACCACCCTCGGTAAATTAATCTTGGTCACTTTGACGCCGTCATCTCTTCATCTGACGCCTTCACAACCTTTGGTAAAATATTCATCCTTTCTGACGCCGTCAAGAGTAAATTCTTGACGCCGTCACCTTGTAATTCCAGCTTGGATTTGGTACTTTGTTGTTTTCTTCACTTTATGCTCCAAAAAAGTCCAAAATAGCCTCTTTTCCAGAATTCACTCTCCAAACACCTAAAATCACAAAAGGAACGATTTAGGGCAATATTTGATCAAATAAATTCGGATTCGGGCTTAAATGACCCCCTAAAAACGGATCATTTTTCGCCTCATCAGAGACGCTTGCTATGGCTAAAGTTTCACTCCTAAATGTTGTAAAAAATTTTAAATTTGGCGCTAAAATTACACTAACAAGTATTTCTCATAGTTTTATTACACATCTACTATCAAACAAAACAAACTCAAGCGAAAGTGCATATGTAAGGTATCATCCTTTTACCCTCCCCTTACACTTAGGATGAACATTGTCCCCAATGTTCAAGTAAAGAATGTAAAAGTAAAAAGTAAAGAGAATGAAATCAAATACTCCCCTGATTTGCTTGGTATGGATTTTAGGTTGGCCAGATTAGATCTTCCTCCAAGAAAATGAGCAATCAAAGCTTCCCTTCCAGAATATAAATCATCTTCTTGTCTTAAATAACCTGTAAATCCTGACAAAAGTAGACAAGGCAACCTCGCGTAAAATCGGCGGCATCCTATATAAGTTACTAAATCCTAGAAAACAAAGTAAGATATAATGCTTGTGGAATGAAGTTTGCAGATTCCCTGGAGATTATAAAACTTAATAATTCACAAAAACCATAAGACTCCGTTAGAAAAACAAAACCGGTAAAATTTCCAGATTTTTAACTCCTGACGCCGTCAAGAGCAATTTCCTGACGCCGTCAGAATGGACCTGCAGAAATCTTTATGTTAAGTTTCCGGAAAATTTCTGGAAAAACCTCGTCCTACTTCCTGGAAAATCCTGCAAAACTTCATTATGACTCGATACAAGCATTTGACTCTAACAAATATGAATATACATGTCCATTAAATATTGTGGAGAATCATGATCGGTTTGTTTCTTAAAAACATATTTGGGGTTTCCCCTTACACTTATCTTTTGCAAAAATACCTTTAGGTTGAAGTTAAGACTAGGCAAAACAACATAATAAAGTATTTCACATTTTAATTGAGAAACATGATCAACCAACAATAAAAATAAAACATGCATACGGAAGCAAATAACAATCAAACAATTAAAATAACACAAAACATGGGTTTGTAAAGATAAACCATCAACAAAAATTAAAAGCTAATTATTCATACACAAATTAAAAGAACAGAAATAGAAATTGTTCAATGCCAACAAAGGCCGGATCCTATACTATTACAACCAAATGTTTCAAATTGTTCAACCAAGAATAAATAGTTCAAGAATTACAGACATCAAGATGGATCACTGAGGGGGAGGACCAAAACGATAATCATAACCAGGTGGGAGATGTCCAGTGTACCCATAGGGAGGGTAGTCAGCCTCTCGGCCTGGGAAGGGGTCAATCTGTAAGTGAGGCTCAAGCTGATCTCGGGTGGACAGGTGCTGCATCTGGCAAACGGTATGATCATACATCCAGTCAAAGCGCTGGTCGGTAGCTGCTCGCCACGTGTCCATCTGACCCATCCAGACACCCTGGTGTGCCTGCCAGTCTCCCTGACTCATATGTCGGTAGTAATCAGCCGTTCCTGCCTCATACTGATGCTGCTGGGGCACTCCCTCATCATCACCGTCATCATCCTCATCATCAGCCCCTATGTACCATATATAGGTACCATCCCCCATCTGCATCACAATCCTCATCTGCCTAAGGGATTTCGCCCTCACTATCCTGCAGTTCCCACAGTCGCTCAAGTATCCCATGATCTGAGGAGTAAGAAGACCATAGGAACGGGCCAACCGTGTGATGAACATCCCCCCATAAATCCTGTCGATATCCCTCTCACCCACACTGGTCTTCAGATAACTGGCTACCCAAAACGGGATGTTGCAATAGACATCCTCGGACAAGATGGTGTACAAGTAGAATAAGTCTGAAGAAGTGATACGGTGGGTGGCACCCTGGCGTGCAGACAAGCTATAGGTGATGCATCGGTGAACTAGCCTGACAATGGGGTCCCTGATAGATGCGGCCCCAGTGGTCGAGGTGTAGGCCCCATTCCCTATGGTGGGCCAAAAGGTAACACACCTCAACTCATTCCGCTGAGTCTCTCCATGTAACAGATTCAGCAGAAAAGCCCCATCAACCTCCTCACTAGCGTATAGCCCCAGCCTCCAACCAAACTCAGCCACAGAACAAGTCCTCAACTCACCCCCTAGCCTAAAGTATATCGTGGTGCCCCCCATATCTCCCCTAGCCTCAGCTTGGTCAAACCGAAAAGTCGCAAAGAACTCTCGTACCAACTCACTAAACACCGTCTCCCTCATCCTAAACAATCTCTCCCACTGCGGACCCGCGAATCCATCTGTGCGGATCCTCCCTACAAACTCACCTTCCAACCCACTAGCCCTCAGAAAGTCCCAGTCAACCACCGCCCCAACATATATGTGGTGGTTACACAACCCCTCATACTTAGTACTAGTGCCGACATCACCAAACTCACTCCAACTATGCACTAACTCCCCATAAGTAACTCCCTGAGATCTAGAAGAACTACCCCTATGTTGGCGAGTTCGTTTGCTCATTTTCCTGAAAACAAAATGTAGTGAGTGGAAAGGATTAGAACGCGAGATTTTTATGAATTTTATGCAGTCAGACACATCTGACGCCGTCAAGAGTATTTTCTGATGCCGTCAGATGGACCAGAAATGAAGCCATGCAAAAGCGAGGGAAAAATCAATTTTCAAACTCTTAACCCATTACCCAAACGCTCCTTAAATCAGGAAACAGGGGTGGGGGGTCAAAAAATCCGAGGCATGATGGGTTCTCCCTGAATTAATGCATGATTCGGATGAGACAACATCATCAAATGGTAACCCCACGATTACAAATCACCAATTGGATGGCATTACGATTTGCTAATGGTGGGTCAAGAACGGGGTTTTGGGCGAAAGGGGTTTTTCAAACTGACGGGTCCTAAGGATAATTAACCGAGAAAGGATGAAGAAAACTTACTTACAAAGGAGAGATCGAAGGCGGAAGATGTCGAATTGAGGGTTTGAGAGTCGGAGTAGCAGCAACACTTGGGTGAGATTTGTGGGGTATGGGTTGAAAGTGATTGGTTTTTGGGTTAATAATGCTGATTCGTCGAGCTGACGGCGTCAAGGGTTAATTTTGACGCCGTCAAATGCCCGTGTGGGGTGGACTTTAGAGTAGTTTCAAGTTTAGTCCCTGCTCTTTGCGCGAATAACTAAACGTGAGTAAAACTCATGAGTAGCCATCTCATTAACGAGGCCCACCAGGGTCGAACGTCTCATTACTGTCGCGGAAAGAGGTGAGGTAGTAGCTGGGGTCGGGCGATGTTTTGGCTAAGTTGATCCTTATGCACGGGTCGTTGGTGCGGGAAGAAAGATGTTGTTCAATGGGAGGTTTCAAATCAATGGTATTTATGAGGCGTGGCCTCTTTACACCGGGTTTAAAACCAAAAGAACGTTTTTTGGATGAGATTGGGAATGTGGTTCGCAAGCATCCAACGAAAATGCAATTTATCCGCGAGCTTTTCTCCGTGTGGGGGTGTTCATGAGAATGGGGGGTAGTTAGTGGTAACACATTTGAGGAGAATTTCCAGCTGTCCTCCTGGTCAAATACCAAAGAGGCTGACACCTCGAAGACTTTTTCAATTTTTTTGGGTATAGAATTTTCTTTGATCTTTTCTTTGACCCTTGATATGAATTGGTCTGCGAAATCCATGAAGGATTTGTGAGTGTTTTCCATGCGTGCTTCAAGGTGCTGGATTTGCTTTTCCTGATTATCCATGAAGGTTACCATTATTCCTTCGAATTCCTCTTGCCGTGAGCGTTCAGGAAAATTTTGGCAGATAACTGTGTTCCTAAGTGGACTAGGGTTCCATATGGGTTCATTAGCCAGTTTCTCAATACTCATCAGTTCTTTTACCTGTTTCTCGATACTTCCCAGCAATTGTTCTTGGGTGGCACATGCATAGTCAAGCTTTGCTTTGCTTGGGAGCATCGGGTCCTCCCATCCTTCCTCTTCGTATTGTGCCAACTCCTCAAGAACTTTCCAACATTCGTCAATGCTAAGTCTATCTAGCCTACCCTTGGCTGCGTAATCAATGGCTTTCCTTGTCTGATAGTCAACTTTACCATAAAAGATTTGGATCTGCAGCCATGGTTCGATCCCATGATGAGGAACTTTTCGGAGTAGGTCTTTATATCGATTCCATGCTTCATAAAAAGATTCATTTTGACGTTGTTGGAACATCAAGATGTCATTCCTAAGCTTAGTAGTTCTCCCCGGTGGGAAAAATTGAGCAAGGAAACGAGTGGTGAGATCATCCCATGTGGTGATGGATCCCGCGGGTAAACGCTCAAGCCATTGACTAGCTTGATCCCGTAGAGAGAATTGGAATAGGCATAAACGGGTAGTATCTCTAGTTTCAACACCTAGGTCTATGGAATCTACGATTTTGAGGAAATCCTTAAGGTGTTGGTTTGGATCTTCGGAACGAAGTCCATGGAATGCACATCCGCTTTGCACCAACCGGATGGTGTCGGATCGCAAGGGGGTCACATTGGCTCCGGTGAGCTCAATGGTGTTTCGGTAGCCTTGGTGGCTAGGTCGGGAATACTCTCCTAAGGTTCGGGGCCTAAGGGGTTCTAATGGTGGGTTTTGTTGTGGTGGGATGACGGGTTCAAAGATGTTACCACCTTCCATGATGTCGGATGGTAAAGAGTTACGAACAAAGGCACGAAGAAATAAGATAGACTAAAGAAGACCTAAAAATAAAAATAAAAATCTTACTAGAAAGGAATCTAGCAAGTAGACCTAATAAAAAGAAATCCTAACCTAGACAATAACTATTCCCCGGGCTGCGGCGCCAAAAACTTGATGCGTGGGAATCGCACCTTGCTTTACCTCTCGAGGGATCTCGCGAGGCTTACAACCCCCACCAGGCAGTGTACCTGATCGTTGTAGTATAGTATAGTGACAAGTACCGGGGGATTGATCGTTCAGCTTAGGAATAGTGTCGCTAGGATTAGAAAGCCTAATTAATAGTTCTAAAGATGAAAGATGATTATTTTTGTGTTTTTATATTTTATGAAAGCAAGTAAAATCTCGGGTTTTGGAAGAGTGGGCGGAATTAGTTGTTATTCAACTAACCCAAAAACTACTTTATAACTAATTAAACTAATGGAAATGAAATTAAGCTAATATTAAACTAAGGTTGTGAGCAGTATTTGGAGAAATTGTGTTTACTTAGACTTCATTACTCCCTAGATATCTTTTACATGTCAATTACTTGTTACACTTGTATGGATGACGGATTGTATTCCTTAATACCATTCGTGGGGTGGCATACATAACTCCCCAACTCTATGAGCTCTTATCTCCTCCTACACCATGACCCAGCACAACTATAGGGATTGTAAACAGTGGCTCATGCATTAAATACAACCAATAAAGACCTAGTACGCCTCGGTTCATGTTTCTTAAGACGTTCAAGCATGTTACCATTTGGAGATCTGCCAGTTTTCTTAAGCCTAACATATAATAAGAATAGACAAGTAATTAACACATAATCAACATCTAGGTTTCATTAGATCTAAGCAAACACAAAGTAAATCTAGCCTAGCATAGTAGAATTAAGATAAGAACAAAAGATAAACAACCAACACATAGACATATTGATTGAATTAAGAGTATACTTATCTCAATTACAATGCAAAGTCTCAAGGGTTTGGAACCCTTGAAAAACCTGTAAAAGAGGCACCAAAATCGTCTTTAGGGTTTCACCAAAACTTCTCTTTTTTTTATGAAAAAACTAGAAAACTATATATAGGAAATTCGTCCTGACGGCGTCAAGAGTAAATTCTGACGCCGTCAACCAGCCGCCAATAACTTCCTCGGACGCCCTAGATCCACTTGTGACGGCCTTGGTGACGCCGTCACCACCTACGGTAAAATATTCTTGGCCACTTTGACGCCGTCATCTCTCCATCTGACGCCGTCACAACCTACGGTAAAATATTCATCTTGTCTGACGCCGTCAAGAGTAATACCTTGATGTCGTCACCTTGTGTTTCCAGCTTGGATTTTCGGTACTTTGTTGTTTTCTTCACTTTATGCTCCAAAAACGTCCAAAATAGCCTCTTTTCCAGAATTCACTCTCCAAACACCTAAAATCACAAAAGGAACGATTTAGGGCAATATTTGATCAAATAAAGTCAAATTCGGGCTTAAATGACCCCCTAAAAACGGATCATTTTTCGCCTCATCACTAATACATTCTAAATGACCTTGCCTAATCATATACCTAGTAATCAACTAAATATTATTTAGATAATATCTTACAAAATATCTTATTAAGAGAAGTCAAGTTGAAATTCTCTTTTGAAATATCTAAATACTATTCACATAAATATCTAAACACTATTCATCAAAATATCTAGATATTTTTATAAATTTTCACTATAAATAGAAAGGAAGCTAGTTAATTTTATTTCACAGAAAAACACACATTTCCCTCCTCCTCCACCTTTCTCCCTCCATACATCCTACATATTTGATTTTTAGGCTTTGAGTTATACAGATAAGTTGTTGGCATAAGTATTCTCTACGTAAAAATATAGTTTATTTTGTGTTTACGCGGTTAGATTAATAGCTACATAATGGTGGATAGCAGCTGTGGTCCTCAGAAATTTCTTAAAACTTTGGCAAGAATAGATCGGCTAATTCTAAGGATGGGTTTTTAATATGGGAGCTATTGGATTTGTTTTGGGGTTGTTATGAGGTGATTTAGAGGTTTTTATAGTTAAGGAAATGGATTTTTGAAGATAGATGCGGAAGCGCTGCCCAATTTTCTACGATCATTTATCAGTTATTATTTGGTGACTCATAGCCCCTACTCTTTTCATACTTGTTTTAACTCTTTGGGGGAGATACATGCTTAACTACTTGCTTTTGCTTTTACAAATACTCCAAAACATTTATACTTGATTGTGTTATACTTGATTCCATTATACTTGATTTCATCATACTTGATTACATTATACTTGATTGCGTTATACCTAAACTTGTAAGTCTCCTTTGATAACATATGCGTTAGGTTTCTGGAGATGAATTCGAGCCAATGATATTCTATCTTTGTGAGCAGCATACCCACATGAGGTCTCCGGAGATGAAGTAGAGCCTCATGACTAATTGCTTAACTGTTGTGATGAACTAATACATGTCTTAATCATACTATACTTTAGCAGTGGGTTGTGAACACACAGGTTGCAAGTTTTGTTATGGGCGAGACTTGCAACTGAGTGGATTCACAATGCCTTTGCTGTGTGAACATTCTCTAAAGTCTTTTCAACTGTTTTAAGACAAACTCTATGAACTCACCAACCATTGTGTTGACACTTAAGCATGTTTATCTCAGATTAGTAAGGCGATAGCTATTGCATGGAATATAGAGTCAAGCTGCATATTCTGAAGACTTACGCTTTTATCATTTACCATTCAAAACATTTTGTATACATTTATGTATGATAATTTGGAATCTCATGTTTGTAACTTTGAATTCATTAATCGAATGGTAACTTTTCAAAACATCTCATTTAGAGGTCGTTTTCTATAACTTGTACTTTGTATTATGAAGTAGCACCCAGTGACACAGTCTTCCGCTGCGGTATTTTGGGGGTGTTACAGATTTGTATCAGAGCATTGGTTATAGAGAAATAGGTTGCATTTAGTGCCTAGACTATAACTATTATATACGTTAAGACCTTCCTTTAGTTTCCATACACACACTACATACGCATATGCTTTTTTTTAGTTATTGGTTTAGTTCCACGCTGTTAGATGATATGACTTTAGTATTATAAGGAACCCTAGAGATCAGTCGAGTCATTAAAAATATGGAGCTCAGTAATAACTAATTATTTAACTTGATCTTATGACAGTTCTTGTTTGATGAGACATAAGGTTTGAGTTAAATAATATTATTACTTAGCTTTAAGGATTTGATGACTTGATTATCTTACTATCTATCCCAGAAAGCGAGTTTTTGTGTTGGAAATTCTTAAGTATGATAATTTAGAATCTCCTTATTTAAATGGATTAGGACACCTCTTTATTTAAATAAAGAAATTGTAAATTACCGAACCATGAGTTTATGAAACCTTACTTACATAAAATTGGACGCTTCTTTATGTAAGTAATGAATTATAAATAAGTGGCTTATTTGCATCCGATACGACTCATTAACCACAACCTTAGACGAATCAGAGTGAACACTACTATTTTAGAGATCCTGAAATCCCAAATTCTCCAAGACACACCGTAAGAAGTTAACATCAACAGAACTTCGGGACGAAGTTCTCCTTAAGGGGTAGAGACTGTAACAATTCGCATTTTCGGATTACTATTCACTTTTTACTATTCATTTTACTATTCACTTTTTACTATTCATTTTTACTATTCATCATATTTTGGGTAAGTATAAAAACTTGAAACTTTTCCTAAAAATTATTATTCACTCCCGATACCCGCACCACTTTTTGACTAATACATTTTAAATGACATTGCCTAATCATATACCTAGTCATCAACTAAATATTATTTAGATAATATCTTACAAAATATCTCATTAAGAGAAGTAAAGTTGAAATTCTCTTCTTAAATATCTAAACACTATTCACATAAATATCTAAACTCTATTCATATAAATATCTAAACACTATTCATCAAAATATCTAGATATTTTTATAAATTTTCACTATAAATAGAAAGGAAACTAGTTAATTTTATTTCACAGAAAAACATACATTTCATTCCTCCTCCACCTTTCTCCCTCCATACATCCTACATATTTGATTTTTAGGCTTCGAGTTATACAGATAAGTTGTTGGCATAAGTATTCTCTACGTAAAAATATAGTTTATTTTGTGTTTACATGGTTAAATTAAGAGCTACATAATGGTGGATAGCAGCTGTGGTCCTCAGAAATTTCTTAAAACTTTGGCAAGAATAGATCGGCTAATTCTAAGGATGGGTTTTTAATATGGGAGCTATTGGATTTGTTTTGGGGTTGTTATGAGGTAATTTAGAGGTTTTTATAGTTAAGGAAATGGATTTTTGAAGATAGATGCGGAAGCGCTGCCCAATTTTCTAGTATCATTTATCAGTTATTATTTGGTGAGTCATAGCCTCTGCTCTTTTCATACTTGTTTTAACTCTTTGGGGGAGATACATGCTTAACTACTTGCTTTTGCTTTTACAAATACTCCAAAACATTTATACGTGATTGTGTTATACTTGATTGTGTTATACTTGATTTCATCATACTTGATTACATTATACTTGATTGCGTTATACCTAAACTTGTAAGTCTCCTTTGATAACATATGCGTTAGGTTTCTGGAGATGAAGTCGAGCCAATGATATTCTATCTTTGTGAGCAGCATACCCACATGAGGTCTCCGGAGATGAAGTAGAGCCTCATGACTAATTGCTTAACTGTTGTGATGAACTAATACATGTCTTAATCATACTATATTTTAGCAGTGGGTTGTGAACACACAGGTTGCAAGTGTTGTTATGGGCGAGACTTGCAACTGAGTGGATTCACAATGCCTTTGCTGTGTGAACATTCTTTAAAGTCTTTTCAACTGTTTTAAGACAAACTCTATGAACTCACCAACCATTGTGTTGACACTTAAGCATGTTTATCTCAGATTAGTAAGGCGATAGCTATTGCATGGAACATAGAGTCAAGCTGCATATTCTGAAGACTTATGCTTTTATCATTTACCATTCAAAACATTTTGTATACATTTATGTATGATAATTTGGAATCTCATGTTTGTAACTTTGAATTCATTAATCGAATGGTAACTTTTCAAAACGTCTCATTTAGAGGTCGTTTTCTATAACTTGTACTTTGTATTATGAAGTAGCACCCCAGTGACACAGTCTTCCGCTGCAGTATTTTGGGGGTGTTACAGATTTGTGTCATAGCATTGGTTATAGAGAAATAGGTTGCATTTAGTGCCTAGACTATAACTATTATATACGTTAAGACCTTCCTTTAGTTTCCTTACACACACTACATACGCATATGCTTTTTTTTAGTTATTGGTTTAGTTCCACGTTGTTAGATGATATGACTTTAGTATTATAAGGAACCCCAGAGATTAGTCGAGTCATTAAAAATATGGAGCTCAGTAATAACTAATTATTTAACTTGATCTTATGACAATTCTTGTTTGATGAGACATAAGGTTTGAGTTAAATAATATTATTACTTAGCTTTAAGGATTTGATGACTTGATTATCTTACTATCTATCCCAGAAAGCGAGTTTTTGTGTTGGAAATTCTTAAGTAGGATAATTTAGAATCTCCTTATTTAAATGGATTGGGACACCTCTTTATTTAAATAAAGAAATTGTAAATCACCGAACCATGAGTTTATGAAACCTTACTTACATAAAATTGGACGCTTCATTATGTAAGTAATGAATTATAAATAAGTGGCTTATTTTCATCCGATACAACTCATTAACCACAACCTTAAACGAATCAGAGTGAACACCACTATTTTAGAGATCCTGAAATCCCAAATTCTCCTAGACACACCGTAAGAAGTTAACATCAACAGAACTTCGAGACGAAGTTCTCCTTAAGGGGTAGAGACTGTAACAATTCGCATTTTCGGATTACTATTCATTTTTACTATTCATTTTACTATACACTATTACTATTCATTTTGACTATTCATCGTATTTTGGGTCAGTATAGAAACTTGGAACTTTTTCTAAAAATTACTATTCACTCCCGATACCCGCACCACTTTTTGACTAATACATTTTAAATTACCTTGCCTAATCATATACCTAGTCATCAACTAAATATTATATAGATAATATCTTACAAAATATCTCATTAAGAGGAGTCAAGTTGAAATTCTCTTCTTAAATATCTAACACTATTCACATAAATATCTATAACAATATTCACATAAATATGTAAACACTATTCATCAAAATATCTAGATATTTTTATAAATTTTCACTATAAATAGAAAGTTAGCTAGTTAATTTTATTTCACTGAAAAACACACATTTCCCTCCTCCTCCACCTTTCTCCCTCCATACATCCTCCATACTTGATTTTTAGGCTTCGAGTTATACAAATAAGTTGATGGCATAAGTATTCTGTACGTAAAAATATAGTTTATTTTTTATTTACGCGGTTAGATTAAGAGCTACACAATGGTGGATAGGAGCTGTGGTCCTCAGAAATTTCTTAATACTTTGCCAAGAATAGATCGGCTAAATCTAAGGATGGGTTTTTAATATGGGAGCTATTGGGTTTGTTTTGGGGTTGTTATGAGGTGATTTAGAGGTTTTTATTGTTAAGGAAATGGATTTTTGAAGATAGATGCGGAAGCGCTGCCCAATTTTCTAGTATCATTTATCAGTTATTATTAGGTGAGTCATAGCCCCTACTCTTTTCATACTTGTTTTAACTCTTTGGGGGAGAGACATGCTTAACTACTTGCTTTTGCTTTTACAAATACTCCAAAACATTTATACTTGATTGTGTTATACTTGATTGCATTATACTTGATTTCATCATACTTGATTACATTATACTTGATTGCGTTATACCTAAACTTGTAAGTCTCCTTTGATAACATATGCGTTCGGTTTCTATAACACCCCGTAAAATTTTCTACGATTAACACATTACTATAACATAGATTAACCATTTTTACCCGTAACAATTTTTTTTTTATATATATACTTTGTCAATTACAACGTTATTCACTCTTACCTTAAAACGACATTTACACCTAAACCTTAATAACCTAGATACCATACATAACTTAAAACATCGATACTTAATAAGTTTACATTTCAATAATTAACAAATACAATTTAAATAAATCCCGAGACTACTTAAAATTCCCATGTGTACTCACTAATAATATTGGACCTCTAAGAACCATGAACGACAATTGTTAGCAACTTTCAAATATAATTACTATACTAGAATATTGACCAAGTTAAGGCACTTTACAAGTTCCATCTCAACTTGACACAAATAGCATTTTATTTCAATAACAATTCGTATGAATTCTAATAAACCACCAACTTTCTGTAACGTATTTAAATCCTAATTTTAAGGCCCTTCTGGTCCGAACCAGGAAAAGTGTAAAACACGAAAGTTGTCCGAAATAATGTTTTACGTCTACACACGCGAGATTTTTGAACCAAAAATGTAAATCGTGGCTGTTATCTACGGAATACAACCTGACCCAAGTAGACCTCCCTCAATTATAACCTACAACTCACCCTCCCTCCCTTGTTACTTCCCCAAATGAAGCCTAAGGAATCCATGTTCATATCTTACACCACCTTCCTGCTCCTTTCTATCACTTATCACCTTCTTGTTCATATATATATGGATACATGTAAATCGATAGCTCACACCTTCACTCGTTTGTTACTACCTTAGGTATAACCTAGGAGACACTTGTGCATCCAAGACTCACCTCCATAGCTCTCCAATCTCTTATAAACACCTAAGTATGATCAGGAATATTCAAGCACGATGCTTTTCACACTCCCACCTCTTATGCCCTCCAATCCACTCAAGACTTGCACATGTTTCCTGCACATCATCATCATCTCATTCATGCACCCAAGTCTCTATTTAAGGATACATATAAATCATCCATACTTCCATACGTACATACACACTTGCAAACTTTATTCTATCAAAAATGCTTTCAGGTTCTTTATTTTCTCGTGATGGCACGAGTAGTTGGCTAAAGTTTCCCTAGATTCCAAGTGTTCTTCAAGTCGACTTAGAGATAGACGCAGTTCATGATAAATCCTTTTAGCAAGCCACGTTTCTCCTCTTCCAACTTTCTGGCCGTAACGTGAGGTTCACCACACCAATCTTATGACTACTCCACCCTCCATTCATGCGTATCCCTCACAAACTGAAATAAAACAACAACTACAAAAACATAAAACTAGAAAAGCAAATCTTGGATGACTTGGTGTTAGCTCGGAGTTTTGGGAGTATAACAGTTTCAGTTCCTGTTACCTTTATTCATTTGAATTTCATATTACTCGAACCCCACTGTAAGCTATCGATTCTTTATCCTCTCATATCATTGCTCTAGCTAGAAATGATGATTATTTCATGTTCTTTTGGGATACTTATACCCACTGTCAACACATGCTTATACACGTTCATATATACATGCATGCAATATATCTAAGATGGTGATTAAGCTGGTGTGGCAAACATTTGACCTCGGTAACACACATAAAACATCTTGAAGTAGATGATTAAAGTTGGAAATATAAAGAGTGATCATTAAGTTGTAAACTTGTCTCAAAAACCAACTACATGCAAAACATAAGTTATGAAGTTATACATGCACGATTCAATATCTGATGAATGAAATTTACTTGTTACTCTTGGAACTGAAAACAATTGGCTATGTCTCTTGGTTTCAAACGAGAGGTCAGGGGTCCGAACCCTGCACCTCACTTTTTTATTTTGTTTAGTTATTTTTGCAACTTTTGCATATTGACAATTTCAGCCCCTCGGCTTTTCACTACTTATTATTTTCTTAAAAAGAGTTTTATAAAATAACTCATATAAACTTTTACATTTTAAAAACCTCCAATTTTAACTATATAACATTTTTCTTATAAACTTTTATAAGTTTTGAAACATATAAGAATCTATACGACTCCAACCCTTCTAAAGTTTGATACTTTAATACTTGTCACCCTAAAACTTTTATAAGTTTATAAATATAATTATTCTGAACTGAATATATAAATCATCTAACTATTAGGGTTAAAGGAGTAACTTTTGTATAACTTAAAAGTTTACACAGAAACTTGAGTTCGTTTTGATAAATTAATATTTACGACTATATCATAAAAACATATACCGAGACCTACATCTTGAGGCGATAAGGAAGTAATAATTATGAATAACTATATATTTTTGAATATATATAATTTATAACGTAAATTATATAACTTGATGTTATTATCGGTTAACTTGAACACACGTTGAGAAATGATTATTCCTACAATAAAACTCATTGATTCACTTAACTAAGAGTAACGTACAATTACTATAATTTATCATTCACCAACTTTCGATACATATTATAAATTCATGACGAGAAATATAAAATAATAAACGATACTTATACATAAAGACAAGTTATATAGTATATAACTTGGTCTTGAACTATTAAGCGTTTTGCCACGCAAGCCACCTCTGCCACAAGTCATTTTGTCATCAAACACTATTCAAATCACGATTCTCGATAAGTCGAACTTATCTCGGACTTCCGTATCATTCAGGTTTCTCTTTGAAGTCAATTCCATCTTCACTTCTGACATTACTTATACTCTGTCTACCGTACTACTAAGGTGAGTCATAGCCCCTACTCTTAATTGTTTTATAATGATTTATACACGTTTTTGGGGGAGATACATGCTTAACTACTGTTTTACTTTTACAAATATTCATTAACTAAATACATGACTGTATTTCATATAAACTTTACTGGTTTACACACTTTATTATCTCATAAGGAAATACCTGCTATAGACATGATTACAAGCGATTTTCCAACGATATGCTATATTTGATCTCTATTGCCTAAGTACCTATTACCAAAAGTCCCTCGATCATGCGCCTTAATCACTTGTAGGGTGAACGTAAATAATTGTGAATAGATCTATTAGGGATTGACAATCCCCATTTGGTCGCTAGAGGAAAGCCACCAAATGCACTTTATTTGATTTCATAGGTTACTGGTAAATACCTATCTTGAGGGCCACTGTTTTACATCATTATTATGGATAATTTTGATGCCTGTTAATCGTTGAGTGTCATGAGCTTAGGGCAAGAGAACGGTAATAATATAGCACTACAATGACTGATGTTAAGGGCGTACAATGCTGTAGCCCACTGTTTTATTAAACTACGAGATTGTGTTCACTATATAGCAGGAAAAACTATTATTAATTGGCAAACGAACTACTATTTTGGTGTTGACCCGATTAGGTCAAACAAACTACTATTTTGGTGTTGGCCCGGTGAAGGGCAAACCAACGGATTATTTTATTGAATTAACAAGGAAATCACTCATTTTCTAATTGACGATTTAAACTATAAACTCTATGAACTCACCAACCTTTGTGTTGACACTTTTAGCATGTGTTTATCTCAGGTAACTAAACGAGAAGGAACTTGAAGGCACGGAGTGGGCTTGTAACCCGGCATGGGCTTAAATAAACGTTTTGACACATTTCAAATAAACTTGTTGTTTAAACTATGAAACATCTTGATGTCTCGAATATTTGGTATTTTGAATGAATTAAACTTTAAAGCGTCACCTTTGTGTCGTTTTCTATGATTGTGATAAAGATCCTCGAAGTAACACCCAAAAAGTCTTCCGCTGACATGTTAAGTCTTCCGCTGACGTGATGATTTTGGGGGTGTTACAGATTGGCATCAGAGCTACAGTTATAGAGAACCAAGTGTTTTGAACATTGGACTATAACTACACGTTTAAAACGGACCACTTTTACAAAATACCACCTTATGCCCTCCGTGCCTACGCGTTTCCAACATCTGGTAGAGACATTACTTTTACATGATTTCTTATATATGTTAACATGTTATGATTATGCTAAAGACTTATATTTACTAATCGGGATTATTACAAATACCGTGTCTTCATATTTCCGTCCGCCAGACGATTATATGACTTTTAGATAGTTTATGCTACAACAACACTCTGGTATATTAATATGTATATATATATATGCTCCCCCAACTATTTTGAGTACAATACCAATCCTCCTTAATTATCTTGCTCTCATCTTTATAGATGCGTATGTCATACTCTTTTTGTACTCTTGGAAAAATCTGCGCATTACTTTGTCGACCAGTATGAATGTTGAGTCAGAAATTCTTAAGTAGGATGATTTACAATGTCTTTATTTGAATGGATTGGGACGCCTTTTTATTGAAATAAAGAAATTGTAAACCGCTGAACCATAAGTTTATACTTCGTTATTTACATCGTTTGGGACGCTTCTCTTTGTAAATAACGAATTATAAATAAGTGGGCTTAATTTTGTCTGAAATGGCATGCGTATGAAATCAAGGATCACTAAAGTTCATAAAACACTAAAACTTCAGCCAAAGACTCACAATTTTCTTCTGCGTATGCCTAATTCTAAGGCATTACGGCACAACCACATTTATTCAATCATGTACTTACTTTACATTCTGGCGATTTATGAAACCTTTTCACGACATTGTATGTGATTACAATGGTCTCTCTTACTTCTCCGGCACTATGAGTGATATAGCGATCTCCAAACCTTTCACAACTTTACCTAAAATCCATCAAAATCTATAATTCCCTCTAATAGAAATATAAGATATGGAATTGCTAAGGAACAAACAGATTCATCATCTACAAAAGCTTAGAACCAAATACCGTGTTGTCACTTAAAACTATATTTAACAAGTTTTCTCTTTACAAAAGTTGAAGTTCAAAAACTTTCTCTTCATTCAACAAGTTTCCACTTGAGAACTCTTATTATTAAAAATCTGTTAACAAGCAACTAGTTTAACGGGTAGGTTACCCTACAGATTTTAAACAAGATACTGTGAACCATGTTTATCTCCAAAACATGTTAAAATAAAAATCTTCATTCAAAAATGGAATTGTTTCTTAAGTCAAGTTAATCGAAAGAAATTGAACATAAGACAACGTAAGTAATTAAAACTACTCAACAATTATGACTATGAGAACTACTACAATGACTGATGTTAAGGGCGTACAATGCTGTAGCCCACTGTTTTATTAAACTACGAGATTGTGTTCACTATATAGCAGGAAAAACTATTATTAATTGGCAAACGAACTACTATTTTGGTGTTGACCCGATTAGGTCAAACAAACTACTATTTTGGTGTTGGCCCGGTGAAGGGCAAACCAACGGATTATTTTATTGAATTAACAAGGAAATCACTCATTTTCTAATTGACGATTTAAACTATAAACTCTATGAACTCACCAACCTTTGTGTTGACACTTTTAGCATGTGTTTATCTCAGGTAACTAAACGAGAAGGAACTTGAAGGCACGGAGTGGGCTTGTAACCCGGCATGGGCTTAAATAAACATTTTGACACATTTCAAATAAACTTGTTGTTTAAACTATGAAACATCTTGATGTCTCGAATATTTGGTATTTTGAATGAATTAAACTTTAAAGCGTCACCTTTGTGTCGTTTTCTATGATTGTGATAAAGATCCTCGAAGTAACACCCAAAAAGTCTTCCGGTGACATGTTAAGTCTTCCGCTGACGTGATGATTTTGGGGGTGTTACAGTTTTTGGAGATGAAGTGGAGCCAATGATATTCTATCTTTGTGAGGAGCATACCCACATGAGGTCTCCGGAGATGAAGTAGAACCTCATGACTAATTGCTTAACTATTGTGATGAACTAATACATGTCTTAATCATACTATATTTTAGCAGTGGGTTGTGAACACACAGGTTGCAAGTGTTGTTATGGACGAGACTTGCAACTGAGTGGATTCACAATGCCTTTGCTGTGTGAACATTCTTTAAAGTCTTTTCAACTGTTTTAAGACAAACTCTATGAACTCACCAACCATTGTGTTGACACTTTAGCATGTTTATCTCAGGTTAGTAAGGCGATAGCTAGTGCATGGAACATAGAGTCAAGCTGCATATTCTGAAGACTTACGCTTTTATCATTTACCATTCAAAACATTTTGTATACATTTATGTATGATACTTTGGAATCTCATGTTTGTAACTTTGAATTCATTAATCGAATGGTAACTTTTCAAAACGTCTCATTTAAAGGTCGTTTTCTATAACTTGTACTTTGTATTATGAAGTAGCACCCCCGTGACACAGTCTTCCGCTGCGGTATTTTGGGGGTATTACACATACCCTCTCCAAGGGTTGATCGATTTTTTTGTTAAACAAAAATAGTTTGGTTTAAGTTTTGTGATTTAATTACTAGCATAACTTTAATATGATTTAGTACGTGTGTACAAGAACGGGATGCAATCACACTATTGGTTATATCTTGGATTGAATAACAAAACGGTAAGGGGTTATTCGTGTAATCCACATAAACCCTAATTAGGCTTCTTGAATTGAAGATACAATTGATTCTTGTTCGGGCTAGAATTACAAAGGTATGTTTACTATTTATTATTGATTAATTAATTAAATGTTATATGATCTTGTTATAACGCTTCCGCATATGCTTACTTGATGTTTATTGTTATATTTAATGATTGTCATGTTATATAATCACAACAGTGGCATCATAAGCCGTTATAATGTGTAATTAATTATCTAAACGCATAAAAATTGAATCTTGATTCGTTTAATTACATGTTTTTAGGGTTTTCATATTTCTAACCCTATTTTTTATTTAGGTCAATTGAACTTATTAGTTATTTAGGGTTTTGGTTTTGATTTTTAATATGATTAGAAACCCTAAGACTGTCATGTAATTGGTTATGCATTTTAGTAAACGTTCTTGGTGCAATATGTTAATTGTTAAGCATAATCCATGAAAAATGCATGTTGGCATGTATTTAATTGTGTGATGATTTAAATGATTTAAATTGGATATATGAATTAAATGTTAAGTTATATCGCAACATGTAAATTTATTAATAGATGTCGAATTGGGGAAGACTCTATGTGATGTTTGTTTAGTTTTGGCTTACACAATCGATTTGTCGATGTATGTGGATCTTTTTCCTTTGAAGAAGAAAGCCCTAATTGAATAAATGTATTATACACGTAGTTTGATTATTTATAGGATTATTGAATAAAATTTGCATGTGGCTACAGGTTTATACATATTTAATTGTTATGTTATGTATATGTTTATTTGGTTGTTTTATTTTTTATTATGTATTACTTGTTTTTTGTTTATTATTATGTGAGACATGTTTATAAACGAAAAAGGGTAATTTTTTAATAGAAAAATAATATGGACTAAATAAATGTTGAAATTGTTTTGGTTTTAAGAGTTAAAATTTCAAAGGTTTGGTTGATTGCTGTTTTTGTGCAATAGTGTGTGAAAGGCGGACTGAAAGTCGCCATACAATGTGCTTGTAGAGAGGGGTTTTTAAAGACCATGCACCTACCGGTTCTCTACAACCACTTGTGTGCCGATCTAGACTTACCTATATCACTATTTTATGTACACTGTCATATTAAGGGTGAATTGACCACAATTCCACAATGATTATCCAAAACACTAAGCTTTAGGGCTTATGCAAAAGTACAATATAAGTGGACGATAATTGTTGGTAATTCTCTAATTGGTGAACCCGATACGTCAATCAAAACTTTGTTATTTTAATCTTAGTGAATTGGTAATTAAAATTGTTTTGTAAAACCAATGTTATGAAGTTGTATCCATGCTTTTTCATACATTATTTTGATTAAACGTCAAAATTAATACCCTTATAAAATTATGTCGAATGCCATCTAATTAAGAACACTTGAAGTTGTAGTTTACGTCATGTGAGAACTTGGCTAGATTGCAATGGAGAGGTAAATTTCATAATTTCATTGCTAGCAGATCAACTGATGTAATGGAATTATGGGTTTGCAGTTTTTAAGTTAGACGACTTAAATTGAGTAGGAAGTGAGAACTTGGACTCAAGGCATTAGATGGGGATGATCTTGGAATTGCAATTTTATATTGGCAATTATTATTCGACAATTAGGGTACAGTGGAATTTTGTACAGTGGAAGACTTACAAGCTTTCGGGGTGTTACAAGGTTTGAATGTTGCAAGAGTGAGACACAATCCTTGTAACACCCCCAAAAATTTGGTACAGTGGAAGACTTACAAGCTTTCGGGGTCCTTGTGACAACTGGCAAATTAGGGAGCTATTTAAAAACCTGCATTACTTTAAATTTAATGATTTTTTGAGTATTTGAAAGTTTACTCATGCTAAATTTGTAAACTTTGAACCGTGGTTTTGAACTTCATGGTTTCTATGGAATTTGAGATTTGAACTATCGATTTGATATGAATTTATATTGAGATTTTATTGATTGAGACGTTCGTGGCACTACGTTGACTCCGGCACTAGGATAACCTAACAAATTTGAATATTTTGATTAACGGTCGTGTTTATATATTTAACGGATGTATTGAGAAATTTTAAAATATAATGTGTATGGACTCGAGAAACGAGTGTCAGGATACTTTGGAAAATTTATGCGATAGGTCCTTGCGTTTTACACCTAACCGCCCCTCCCCTTTTATTATTATTGAAGTAATTGTTTTTTATAATAAAAATAAAAAAGAGTATAACTACAATTGGTTCTTGTGGTTTCCTGGCATAAACAAAACAAACACACCTCACTATCCTCTCTCTCTCTCTCTCTCTCTCTCTCTCTCTCTCTCTCTCTCTCTCTCTCTCTCTCTCTCTCTCCCATCTCATCTTCATCAATTCTATCTCCATCACCAAACCCTAGCCGCCACTCCTTTGGCCGGCCACCACCGCGACACTGTCGCCTACCACCACCCAAAACCACCCCAAAAATAATCTCTATCACTAGATTTTTAAAACCCACTAATTCACGCATTAGGTTATTAAGGATTGAAGATTTTTCGTGACCTTTTCTTGTTGATTTCGAAGGTAAGACGAGTCACAAGTGTTGGTGACTCGTATTTTCGTTAAAAACGTGACTTGTGAGTCACGGGGTTGTACTTTTGGGCGAGTTTTTGATTAAAAATGAAAGATATATGTGGGTTGTTGTATAAAACGTGATTATAAACTAGTTTGGTATCCGGGTTTTCTTTTTCTTGTGGGTGTCGAGAGGGAACCGAGAGCATAGGCTCTCGGCTGATGCATTTTTTTGGAGCTTATGTGGTTATTGTTGTAGCGTGGTTAATCCTTGTGGTTAAATTGATATCATTGATCTCGATGGTAATGATAACGAGGGTATATATATATAAGTTTTTGACTAGATTTGTCTATTTAAATGACGGGTTTTTGATGTTGTCGTTGTTGTGGAGCTAACAAGACCCTAGTGTATGTTTGGTTTAAATTGTAGCTCGATGGAGCCTAACCAAGACCCCCGTGGTCTCGGGAGTTGTCTCGTGACTAGTGTACTCAAGCCGAGACCCAAGATGGGTTCGGCCAGATTTTGCGGCTCTTGTGTTGTTATTATTGTTTGTTATTATTCTTGTTGCTATTGTAAATTGTTGCTGTTGTTAATTTTTGTTATTGTTGTCGTTGCTTTGGGCTGAGAAAGAGTAGAAGGGCCAAGACCCTTGTGGTATCGGCAATGGAATTATTATTTTGTGGACTTGTTGACGAAAAGTGATATTGGGGACCGATTGTTAGACGGTCACTTAGAATGACGGAGATAGGTTAATCGGGTACCGTAGTCAGACCCTATTGTTGTAGCACGTGATATGGGATTTGATTGACGGAGACATAGTATTGTAATGGAGAGTTGGTTATTATTACTTGGACTTGGACAATGAGCTGAGAGTGATGACTTGGACATGTGACCATCTTATATAACTCGATATAAATTATAATCAAAATTAATAATAAACACTCGTAATAATATTATTAATATTGTAAACGTTTATATAAATATATAAACGTGAAAACGTATATATATTTATACAAGTGCGTATATTAACAATAAAACGATCACGAGTAATATTATAATAATGTGAGGATATATATATTATACTATAAAAGTAGTATAATAAAGGTCGAGAACGCTATTACGATTAAAACAATTAAAAATGCCAATATAATTATAACATTGGATAATTATACGAAATGAAATGTTTTGGAAAATAAAATGAGAAACTTACGAGTTATATGGGATCGTTGTCACTTGAGTCCAAGTGAGCCATATTATTTGTTTTATGACTTTTATGCTTGTCACGGATGTGTGACGTTAATACATCTATTTTCTATAACTAGGTAACTTATTTGATCGACGGATTAAATAGGATCTATTTAGTTATATAAAATGAGTATATTAATGGGCATTCTATCTATGACGCCCATAGGTTGTGGTATGTGTACAGGAATAATGGATTACTAAATATCTCATGAGGTTTACCAAATTGACGAGTTTGGTAAGTTTGATGATATATTTAGGGAATCTATTAGACTTTGATACTTACCATATAGTACTCAACTTGCTATGTGATTTAGATTTTGGGTATAATCTTGGAATAGTATATTAGGTAAATAAGTTGTTGAAAGATACCAAATCGACGGATTTGATAAACTTCGATGAATTATTTAAATAATATATTGGACTAATATTAGACACGTAGGTTGTTATTATAATTTCCTTTGCTTGTGATTTCTTGGTTTGAGTTGAGTCGACCTTCCACCCGCATGGATACCAAATGCCAAACTCCAAACTAATACGAGAATAATATGAGAAATGGATTTTTGGAAAGTAAAAAGGAATACATTCGGGATTGGGAATATTTGATTTTGAGGAAATAATTCTGAAAAGAGTTTATATAGTTAGGAAGTGTCGAGTCCGTAGTTGTTGTCTTTGAGTTTTGATACATCTTACTTCTACCAATTTATTTCTGCTGATTTCTGGACTTGAGGTGAGTCATAGCCCCACTTTTACTCTTGAACTTTGTTTTCAATACTTGGGGTGAGAAACGTGCAAATTGTTTTATGTGGACTATTATCGCTTTTGGATTTCAAAACTTGCTATGCTTATAGAACTAGGTAGGATAGAGAGCGAGGCCTAGTCGAGAACTAGGTAAGATATGGAGCGAGGCCTAGTCAAGAACTAGGTAAGCTATACAACGAGGCCTAGTCTAGAACTAGGTAAGTTGAACATGTTTGGTATGTCGTATCCTTACGCATGTTTGGTATGTCGTATCCTTACGCTTACAGATGGATTTGATTTGATTTGGTTATTGGACTATAGTGTGCACCTATAGGGATGGTTATTGAGCTTTGAGGCCTAGTCTAGCTAGCAAGAGTTTTGCGTATATGTCCACTTGATTGAACTATGAATTTAAACCTATGATCTCACCAGCGAAAGCTGACTTTTAGCATGTTTTCTCAGGTAATTAATTGATGAACTTGGATGCTTGGATTGGAGGCTTGGCTTGGTTATACGTTAAGGATCTACTTTTCTAAAACTCTGATAAGTAATTGTGGACCTATTGTTATTTCCTTTGTGCCTTACTTTGGATAAATTTGGGATGAATGTAAACTTTAAAACCCCGTTTGGTTGTGTTTTACTTATGTTTACTTTATCTCGTTCTTTTATGACTTGTGTTGGATACCAATCCCCATAACACCCCAAAAGATTGTTGAGTCTTCCGCTGTACCAAATTTTAGGTGAAGCATTTAATGAGGAGGGGGTTGGTTTGGCAGTTGAGGGATAATAAATGAAGGGGTTGGTGGTGTTGGTGGAAAAGGAGGGAGCAGGAGGGACATGGAGGAGGGAAACCAGGGAAAGGTGGAGTGAGGGAGATGGTTTGACTGAGCTTTTACCCTTTGACCATTTGACTTGGCACGTTTTATTAATAAAACGAGAATGGGCCTGGGTAAATGCGCTTGGGGTTGTGGATTGGATTGGTATTTTGGGTTTGTTTGTTTATTAAGCTTAAAAATCACAATGACCATTCATGTATTTTCTGAAAATGGAGGGGGCTGTTTTGCCAATTTCCAACAGTATTCTTAAGGTCCAATCTTGCGAAACTCCAATATTCCAAGAACCATAAAATTTAATTTCCCATTTTTAGACATTCGGGGACCAAATCTGACAAAATTGAAACTCCATGGACTAAACTTGCAACTTTGGAAACTTTTTTTTACCTAAGGACCATTTTTCATAATATTTGACTTTTAAAAGACGTGGGTTGACTTATCTTCCAAAATGAATGCTTAGGGACTAGTTTTGACAAGTTTTGAAACTTGGGGGACTCAAATTGCCAATTATGCAAACTTTGTTCATTTTTTATCTGTTTTTACGCATTTTGCATCTGAAACATATAAAACACAATTCCTGGGATAATTTCAGTATTAAGAAGCATTTTTGAGTGTTTTTAAATGTTTTGTAGCTCAGATTTGACCAAAAATAATGAGTGTTTGAGCACTCATCAAATACACACTTTAGTGCATTAGTGTCACACCTCGATAATCGGGTCCAGCGGAAGCATACAAGTAGCTGGGGTGTAACTCAATTGGTATCTCAACACAAGTACAAAAATGGTTTTCACTTTAATCATTTAGAATAAAACCATTTAACCAAAACTATTGAATTTACATCGTTAAAAGTAGTGCGGAAGTATGCCCTTAAAATAGTTAAAAACGGTTCCCATATGAATATCAGAGTCTTCTATGACCATGCCATGCCCTGCCAAAACCTCCAGTAGTGCGCCATAACTCAAAACCTGAAAATACATGCTAAAGTGTCAACACGAGGTTGGTGAGTTCATAGAGTCTTGTGAAAAAGAATGTAATGCATATGAATGAAGATTTCCCAGCAAAGGCATGGTAAATCCACTCAGTTCCAAGTCCCGCCATAAAAGACTTGTAACCTGTGTGTTTACAACCCACTGCCAAATATGACATGGTTTACGTGAACAAAACTAATACTTGTATCTGAATTCAAAGAATAGCGTAGCAATACCACTATATAAACAATCATTGGCAATGAGGCCATATAAACAAGTCTGACAATGTCGCCAGATAAACAATGATGACAATGAGGTCATATAAAATAAATCTGACAATGTTCCCAGATAAACAGTTTTGAAAATCCTGACAATGTCGCCAGATAGATAAATAAGTCGAGTAGGGAAAACAACAATATTACGTTTGACATCACAACCAAGTGGGGAAACCACAATATTACATTTGACATCACAGCCAAGTGGAGAAACCACAATACATTTGACATCACAGCCAAGTGGGGAAACCACAATATTACGTTTGACATCACAGCCAAGTGGGGAAACCACAATATTACATTTGAAATATATGAACAATTGGTGACCATGAGGTCATATAAACAAGGATGACAAATCCCATGAAATGCAGGTAATCAAACATACCAAAGAAATACAGGTAATCAAACATATCCATGAAATACAGGTAATCAAACATACCCATGAATTGCAGGTGATCAAACATATATTTAGGTAAAGCTAAAAGTATTTGAGTAATCAACCATGTAAAGCGAGTAATGCATTTAAGTAAAACAAGCATGTATTCTCCCCCAAAGAGTTTACCAAAACAATTGAAAAAGTAGGGGCTATGACTCACCTGGTGCGATGGCTACGATGACAAAAGTGGATACACTGAAATGAGGCATGATCTTTAACCGCAACCTAATATGAATGATATGGTCTAATGTAAGAAATGAAATGATGCTACACATGCAAATACGTATGTTATCGATACCACTCGTGAAACTTGAAAATAACGTTTATCGTCGAAAAATACATTTTTGACGTCTCGTTAAGTTAATAACCACTTTCCATGTAAATACGTTGAAACGGTACTCCACGATCCTCGTTTGGTGTTTTATCGGTAAATATAATGTTTTTGTCGTAAAACGACACTTTTAATAACTTGAAAATATGCCTAAATGGCTTCGTAAAACTAGTCACAAAATATCGTACGTTAAGTGTTAGTGATGAAACTCGGCGTTTTTGAAAACCTTGCAACAATGTCTAGAAGTCATGTCATTTAACTTTCGACCATACGGGTCTCGGCGGTTATGAAATACGGCTTTCAATGTCGTTACTTGAAAAATATAGTTTTCAACACTTAGCAACGTTTATTACCAAAAGCTGTCCATTTATTATAAGTTTTGTCGGGTTTCAAACATGTATATCTTGGTCGTTAGGAACTCGTTTTCTACGTTCTTTATATCCCCGGAATCGTATTAATATATACTAATATATTTTCAGTAGGTCGGCTCCTATAGATTAAGTCTAACGCCTCTTTTTGTCCGTCGAAATCCGTTCAACAGCAAGTACATTTTCAGAAAATAGTTTTCGTCGCTAAACTTGCAAAAATCATATCTCCTTCGTTATAAACTCGTTTTAATCCGTTCTTTCGCCCACGGGTTCGTTTTTGAAAGTATTTTCTAAATCTTTGGTCAAAAATTACCCACCATCTACTGATTTTCCCACGTTTTCAAATAAGGACAATAGGTATATATATAATTTCAAAAATCATTTCTAGGGTTCCAAACTAGTTTCAACTTCAGCCAAAACACTTTCAATCACCACAAATCTAGTCTAATCTTACCATACACCTTCTTAGGGTGTCATGGGTTCCTAAACATCACCAATCTTGGTGGATCTCTTGAAGTTACTAGTAAAAATTATAGATCTAAGATTAAAGAGTATTATTGTATAAAGTGGTATATATAACATATATATTTGCATGATCTACTACTATGACTTGAAAATACATCAAATGAAAGTATGAAAAGATTGAAAAGTTTACTTGAAGCTTACTTGAGGATTTGAGGTGATTTGGATGAAAATATGTAAATAACCTAGGGATTTTTATTTCAAAATCCTAACTAGATCAATGCTAAGGCTTGATAAACACTTGAATCTTGAAAAATAAATCATTTCTTCTTCTTGATCTATTGTTGGCTGAATTTTGTAGAGAGAAGGAAAAGATGAGAGCTTTTTAGCTTGTTTACTTGAAGTGTATATTGTAATAATGAGAGAAAAAAATAATATGTAAGTGTATGTAGATATTTATGGGACAAGATCCATAAATCAAGGTGGGGAGGGTGGGTTTTAGTAATAAAAGGATGAGTGTGTAAGTAAAATGAAGACTTTTGTGTAGATTTAGTTGGTTATTGTGTAGTTTAGGTGTTACCGGGTACCGAGTTAACCAAAAATAAATCGTGTCGTGTTGAAATAAAATATGAAGAAGTTGTAAAAATTATGAAATTTCATTCCTGATAAGAATCGGGTATTAAAATAATTGTCGAGTTGGAATATCGTGATTCGACGTAATTATAGTCGTTTACCGGAAAATATAGCAAATGGTTTCAAAACACCGGGTAAACTAATAAAATAAAATTTATATTATTATAATGAGTATGAAAATATATTAGGATCGTAGACGGAAGTATCAGGTATATGTTAGTAGCAAAAACTGAGTGGTAACGTTAATTACAAATTAATCATACGTAAATGGAAATAATGCATATTCGTGCATGATCTAAAGTGCTGATGACGTTACTGATGATATGTAGACTATTCTAGTCTATATGATGTGTCACTACTGATGATGCATAAATTTGCAGCTAAACCTAACTGGTTACGCGAATTTGAATACCCGTAAAGTAGATTTACGAAATGATGAACGACAATCGTGAATAGTGATTTCCTTCCAGGAATGAATAGTGTCATATGAATAGTAAAATTTTTGAACGCTTCTCGGAATATCAAACTAACTCCGAAAACGATGAATAGTAAAATGATGAATAGTGATCGGTGAATAGTAAATGTTGAATAGTAACATATGAATAGTAACTTTCCGTGATGAATAATGAAATTTTGACGTTTGAAAAATGACCTGAAATTACGAGTTGTGACAGTCTTCCCCTCTAACAGGAACTTCGTCCCGAAGTTCAGTTTGTGTTGGTCTCTAGAGTGGTATTGGTGAATCGATGATGATATTTATCATGTAAATTACTGAGCTCTAATAGGAGCTCAAGTCTGTAGGCCACTAGGCTCATTCTGTCTTAAATATTGAATGGTCCAATGTATCCCGGGTTTATCTCTTCATGTTTGTGAATTGTGTCTCAATGATGTTGTCCTTGGGATCGTGTGATATCTATTGTTGTCAATGAATCTGATTTATAGCAAATGGTCAGCCCAACCATTTCCAGAGTAAATCACACCCGATTTGGGCATATCTCCCTATGTTTGAATCATTCTCTAATTCTGACCATTGGTCTGAAGATGATAGGTGATGTGGTTCCAAAGTAATCTTAATGAAATCGCTAGGAGTTGGAGGTGAATCAAATTCCTTTATTAGGAATAATGGAAATGGGTATCATGAATCTTGTGGAAAAACTTACAAGGTTAAGTCCGTCAAAAGGGTGTTATTGAAAAGAATAGATTAGGATAAGGTTCTAATACACCTAGGCCTCTTTTATGATTTGCTAAGTTATAATTAGTATGATTTAACTCTAGAAATTGTTCATCATATTGTGCTTTAATTTTCTCATATTCTTTTAAGGCCTTACATGATTTAGAACAAGCATTATTAATTTGTACCTCAGAGTTAGAAAAAGCCATTAGTGCAAGCTCTGTAGCAACCATTGCAGACTCTGAATCATCTTCCTCATCCTTAGTCATAAAGCTCCAATCAAAGCTCACTCCATCAATAGCCAATAGCCCCTTTGGCTCATCAGTAGTAGGTTCCTTCTTCTTGTCCTGCTTATACCAAGTTGACATGTTGTCAGATTTCCTTGGCTTCCTACACTCCCTGGCAAAGTGCCCCTTCTTATGACAATTGTAGCACTCCACCTTCTTTTTATCAAAACCTACTGTTTCATTGCCACTGATGTTAATCTTTCTTCCAGTCTTCTTCCAAAACTTCTTTGTCCTTAAGCTTAGTAATGCCACTTGCCATTTAATGTCCATCTCCTCCATATCATCCTCATCAATTTGATCCAAATCCTCATGATTCAGAATTGAACCACCCACTTGACTTGATATAAAGGCATAAAAAGTAGCATCACTAAGTCCTGCAATCTGTCTCTTTGAGCTACCAGTGGAAACACTTCCATTACCAGTGGAAACAACAATGTCAGCACTGTCATCATCACTATCACTTTCTTCATCTGAACAACTATCATCAAGAGATGATGATATGAGTGCTACACTTCCTGAACTTGAGCTTAATTTGCCAGCTTTCTTCAATCTTTGTTCAATAACCTTGAAGTTATTGTACAAATCATTAAGTTTCATGGTCTCCAAATCTGGCTTATCTTCCCACACAGCAACATTGGTTCCAAACTCAGAGGGTAAGCTTCTTAAGAACTTTAGATTGAGGTCTTCCCTTTCCACCTCAATTCCAAAAACAGTGAGTCGAGTAACAATCTTTTGTAGCCTTGTGAAGATCCTCAAATTGATTCATTACTTGTTGAACCAAAGTTTTCATAAGTCTGCTTCAGCAGAGTCTTCTGAGTCTTCTTGGTGGAATCATTACCACCAAAAACATTACAGATCTCATCAAAAAGAGTCTTTGCAGTCTTGTATTTGCTGAATGCTAGAACTTGGTCTCTAGGAAGTGTCATCAGCAACAAACCTCTGGCCTTCAGATCATTCTTCATCTGAAGTCTTTCATCATTAGTAACAGGTCCAATGTTGACCTTAATTACTTCCTTGCCACCAACCATCTCTGAAGTAGAACTTGGTTTGAAAGAATTTCCAACCATAATGATCTCCCAGAGTGTGTAGTCTTGGACCATAAAGAATTGTTCGATCATTAGCCTCCACATCTCAGAGTCATTCAACTTAAGCTTTGGAAGCTTAGCAGCAATGTTTGAGTTACTGGTTTCTGTCTCCATTGATTCTTCTGAGTGAACTAGAGTCTTCTAAATCAAAGTATCAAAGCCTGGCTCTGATACCACTTGATGGATCTAAACACCTTGAACTTGTGTTAGATTGATACTTTGAGTTATATCACTAAGTATGCGGAATCTACTTAGTAACACTTAGAAGTTTAATTGTGAGTAAGACAGTTGTATATGAATAAGAACAATGTATGTAAACAAACGATTAGCTCCAATATTATTAATGATAATAATACGAGTGATCTTGATATCACTAGGGTTACATCTTGAAGCTCTAGAAACGTATATCTAACCTTTAACCTAGGATCTCCTTTTATAGCACAAGCAGTCCTCTTCTACAAGATAAGTATAATGCTAATAGAATAAGATATACACAAGATCTATTCTATATTTATCTAAACATGTTTCCTAACAGTTATCTAATAAGCAGTGGTAATATATGTTCTTGCAGTGGTAATGAGTTTCCACTGCAAGTACAATCTTCTGCAGTTGTAACAACTTTACTTAGCCGTGGTAACTGTTAGTATAGTTCCCAACAATACCTTTTGGCTTAAAGAATGCGGGCGTCACCTACCAGCGATTGGTAGATAATGCATTTGAAAAGCAAGTGGGCTGCAACTTAGAGGTCTATGTTGACGACCTTGTCATAAAAAGCCATACCGAAGACGAATTGGTGCGCGACATTAAAGAAACATTTAGAAGACTAGGAAGGATCAACATTAAGTTAAATCCTAAGAAATGTGCTTTTGGCGCTAAAGAAGGCATGTTCCTTGGATACTTGATAGAGCCTGATGGCTTTAAGCCATGCCCAGAAAAAACAAAGGCTGTCATCCAACTCCCTTCACCACGCACGTTGAAAGAAGTCCAATCCCTTAATGGAAAACTAGCCGGGTTGAACAGATTCCTGTCCAAATCAGCAGACAAGTCACTCCCCCTTTTTAAAACACTCAAGAAATGTACAAAAAGGGAGACTTTCATTGGACTTCGGAAGCGGAAGAAGCTTTCACACAGCTCAAGCAACATATAGCAACACTTCCCACGCTAGTCGCACCCCGACCAGGGGAAGAGTTAATTGTGTACTTGTCTGCGACTCAAGGAGTAGTCAGTGCGGTGCTACTGACGGATAGGAACTCTGTACAAACACCGGTATATTTTTTAAGCAGAGCACTCAAGAAGACAGAGATTAACTATAGCGCAATGGAAAAGTTGGTTTTGGCGTTAGTATTCGCTGCCAAAAGACTGCGCAGGTACTTTCAAGCATACCTAATAGCGATGATCACGGACCAACCTATCAAGCAAGTTATCTCCAAACCCGATGCATCGGGGCGATTACAAAAGTGGAGTGTGTTGCTAGGCAAGCATAACATCTCTTATAGGCCACGCACTGCGGTTAAGGGGCAGGTACTAGCAGACTTCATCATCAAAAAACCAGACATTGATGCTGCACCTTCACGGAGCGAGGTAGAACTACAAGAACCATGGGTCCTATTCACGGATGGATCTTCATGCGTGGACGGGTCGGGCACAGGCCTTATCCTCACCAGTCCAGAAGGAATGGAATTCACTTACGCACTGCGCTTTGAATTCACAGCCACGAACAATGAGGCAGAGTATGAAGCCTTAATTGCTGGATTACGCATTGCAACTCGAATGGGTGTACGCAACCTGGAAGCAAATGTGGATTCCCGATTAGTAGCCAATCATGTATTGGGCGAATATGTGGCTAAACAGGATAACATGGTTCAATACCTCGACAAGACCAAGTCACTAATCCAGGGTTTTGACAGGTTCACCATTAAACAAGTTCCTAGATGGGAAAACAGAAAAGCGGACGCACTAAGCAAGATCGCATCAACAAGCTTTGCGCACTTATCAAACAAGTATTGGTGGAGATCCTAAAGAACAAATCCATCTCGGAGATGGAGATATCTACGGTGATAGAGGAGCAGGATCCTACGTGGATGACCCCTATCATTGAATTCATAAGCAAGGGCATATTGGCCCATGAGTAGAAGGACGCTTGACGGATACGGCGCACAGTGCAGAGGTTCAAACTTCAATAGGGTATCCTATATCGGCGCTCATTTCAACAACCATGGCTTTGGTGCGTTGGGCCTCTTCAGGCAGATTACGTACTCTGAGAGATCGATGCCGGTTCATGCAGTATGCACTCAGGACCACGGTCCGTTGTAGCATGATCCTTGCGGTCAGGATACTACTGGCCCACTATGCATCACGATGCCCGTGATGTGATAAAGAAATGTAGCGACTGCCAAGTTCATAGACCCATCCCGCGCCAACCACAACAAGAGCTAACGCCTATTACTTCGTCATGGCCATTCTATAAGTAGGGTATCGACATTGCGGGCCCCTTCCCTGTTGCAGCAAGGGGACTGAAATTTCTTATTGTGGCTATAGACTACTTCACTTATTGGATTGAGGCAAAAGCAATGGCCACAATCATAGGTAATCAAGTAAAATGATTTGTTTGGGAAAATATTGTATGTCGCTTTGGATTACCTGGGGAAATCATTTCGGACAACGGAAAACAATTCTTCGATAACCCGTTCAAAGACTGGTGCGCGAAACTAAATATTACACAACACGACAATCAAAGGTTTGGTTGAGCGCGCAAATCATCGGTTAAACACCCACAAACCAATGGTTTGGTTGAGCGCGCAAATCGTAGTCTGGGCAAAGGAATTAAAGCGCGCCTAGACAAACACAACGGAAGATGGGTGGATCAATTGCTGCACGTCTTGTGGGCGCACCGCACGACAATCAAAGTTAGCACTGGAGACACTCCCTTTTTTCTTGTCTATGGGATAGAAGCTGTCACACCAGCTGAAATTGGGATGCCAACTATTCGTACAGCGGAAGTTAATGTCGCAACCAATGACGATGAATGGCGTATAGACTTGAACCTATTGGAAGAAAGGCGCGAATGCGCAGCTATATGTGAGGCAAGAGCTAAGTCGAAAATGAAGGGATACTACAATGCGAAAGTTCGAAGCATCTCATTCAGACCAGGCAACTTTGTATATCGCGCTAATGATGCAAGCCACGTAGAAGATACAGGAAAACTTGGACCAAAGTAGGAAGGACCCTATGAGGTCATAGAAGCACTAGGAAAAGGCGTGTATAAGCTGCGTGACATGGATGGCCATGAGCTACAACGCACATGGAATATTTGCAATCTCAAGAGATGCTATCTTTAGGAAAGGTTACGGCCCCACGCACAGACACGTCCCCACATTAGTAAGTGCTCAATAAATATCTGTGTATTTACATTTTGTTTTATCTAGGCAAATGTTTTTCTTTTCCCAAAAACTTGCAAGCATTAATTAAATGTCGCGGTTTCTAGCTAACTCCGCGACACACTTCACTTAGATGTTTATATATCATTTATGTCTCAATATTGTTGTTATATTACCTTTTGCCTACATGGCGTGCATGCACTTATTAAAACCCACGATGGTAAAGGATGAGTAAACCTACTAAATAACTCGTTGAGTAAGAGGGTTGCAAACCCATCAACATCGGATCACGCATCCTTGTTAAACACCTTACTCTCAAGACGTTGAAGTAAGTTCAATGTGCATCCCACGACGGATGCGCAACAATGCGCGTTTAACAAATTAGGAGTCAAGAGTTTATGCATGTCAACCCATACACTTGTGAATTTCATATATATTCGCGTATACATTAAGTTATGAACTTCATACACGATTATGTTATAAGTGATTATAGATTCCTGTAATCTTTTAAGTACGTTTATATAACAGTGTGATTCTTAGATATAACATAGACGTCTTTTATGCAAAGACAGAAAACTAAGTACAAACATCATACAATATGCGTACAATCGCATTTTCAAAATAACATTCTATTATGGACTACGAGTTCATACAAATAATAGATTCAACATGCACATGTGCAACAAAATGTTAATCTATTACAAAACATCACAAAGCCAAACAGCCTAAGTACTATGGGAGCATTTAAGCTCTGAGCAGCCGACCCGATGCGCAGCACTTCCAGCTTCCTCAAGCTTCTTCAACGGATCACTATCCTTGGGTGACACTGTCGCCACGGTAACAGGTACCCCATCAGATCTTGGAATATGTGCTGCATCAAAACCACAGAGGACGGCCTTCCCCTTCACACCCTCCTTCTTCGCAAGTCTCATGGCATGGGCCTCTAAGGATTCCTTCAGTGGGATCTCCTTCTCAAGGGCAAAAGGATTTAGGATATCATGCGGACGAGCAAATATAGGTACCTGCAGCTGCGATACATCTGGCTTCAGAAAATAATCAGGTTGTGCCTCAGCGCCCTCTACTGTGTGCCTAGCCAAGGCTAACCCCTCCATGATAACACCTATGGGGTAGTCTTGGTCGCGCTCCAGTTGAGCAATGTGATGAAGCTCTAAAAGCTTCATCTTCTCCATAGCAGCGACAAGCTCAGCATAGGCATCCCCGTTGTAACCTGGCACTTGTGCGATAGGCACTATCAACATCTTGTTCTCATGCAGCTCCTCTATAGCCTCTGCCTTGCCACGTGCCACGCCCATTGAACAACGTCTCCAAATGACTCTCTCGCCTCTTGAGACTCCAAAGTACTCAAAGCAGCAAGGCGCAGGCCATGGCTGATAAGCCACCTGCGCTCAGCAATTGATGTCACCAGGTGTGGGTATAGCTCTTCATCGTACTCAATACTGAGCTTGCGCAGCTTAACCTCTTGCTTCTCCAACGCATCCTCCACAGCCTTGCAAAATTCATCCAACCCAGAGAAATATTCGTTCTTGTTTTGCTCCATGTACTTCAAGACCCAAAGACAAGTGGCCTTGTAATCTTTCAAAGCAGCACGCTCTTGGCTCACTTGGGCAAGTAACGACATCTTCTCCTCAGCAAGCTTCTTGGCATATGAATTTGTTGACTCTACCTCAGCCTGAGCATCAAACAACTGCGCCTTCAGTAGCGCAATTTCCTCATCTTTTTGCGCACTACTGCTACCTTCACCATCATACCTTGCTTTTAGCTGGGCAACTAATGTGGCCTAGTGCGCAGCGGCCAGCCAGACCTAGCTCCTCTATAAGATGGTCCGTTGGTACATCCTCAAATGCCTTCGGCTTAGTCCCTTGGCTCTTCTACGCAAGATCATCAACATGAAGGGGACTCGCATTGGGTGGCGATTTCCTAGCATGCGCAGCAGCATCCCCAACAGCTTCAACACTGCACGCAAATGACAAGAGTTCAAGGTTATTTTATAGTATCAACGGAGAATATGAAATGAAGTTTTTAAAGACACAAGTCCCATTACTTACTTGGGGGGAGGAGTCTCAGTTGTATCCTTGTCAACAACGGTGGGCAACGCATCCTCCTCTGATGACGATCATCCGCCAAGAATAACCTGGCGCCTTCTCTTGGATGTACCTGCGCCATCATCACCAGAAGCTTTCTTGCGCTTCACCCCTTGGCTCGCCTCCTCTGGCTCACTTTCAGCCCTAGTGATCCCAACACTTTCTGACAAATTTATGCGTGATAGCTCTAGAGATTGTACCCAAAGATTCGGAACACTGCGCACTGGGGTCACCTCTAAAACTACTGGGGAGTCATTCTCTGGCTCTTCCTGTATGAACTCCATTGTGCGCCCCGCAGTAGCCTCCAATATCGGTGCCTCACCTTCTCTTAAGGGGCGCACCCCTACGGTCACCTGTTTGGGACTCGCCAGTTTCACCACGCTGAATAGATCCATCTCTGCGCAACAAACAACAACCAAAAACAAAGGGGGTTACATAAGCTACAATAGGAAAGAGCGCTTACACTAATAAGCGAAGGAGAGGGAACGACAAGCACCCACCCCGGTCATCCTCGTCCAAAAAAGTTGGCACTTCGTCAGGACCTTGGAAGTAATTACGACTAATGCCCATATGCACCAAAAACTCTTCTGGGTAGGAGTTGATTGGGATGCGATTGGCATTTATCGTTTCAGCATCATCTACGCTATACGTCCCGGGGTTTGGGCGCTCATCCTTCGGTAATAACCCTTGGGTATAGAACTCGAAATCCCATGGAAAAAATATCTCATCAACCCAGAAGAATTTCTCCCTCCAGTTACTAAGCGCATCTAACTTTTCCGTATAGCATTGCAGTCGCCCTGCGCATTTGGAAAATGACACCCACCCGTTTGACCACGTCGTGTGATAAAACGCGCGGAACAGATTGATTGTAGGGTTAATCGCCAACAAGCGACAATTTACTTCGAAGTTGGTTATTTTGGCTGCACCTATGCAGTGCAGTTGGGAAATATGGAGGCGATAATAATTTAGAACATCGCACAAAAATAAAGAAATGGGCACACGTTGATTAGCAAATTCAAAAAAGCGTGTGCATACCCCTACTTTCCCTTCAGGGAACTCCGCTATGGATGCAGTCGTCACCGGAACTACCGGGTGCTACGCGAGCGGGACATAATAATTCGAGGTGAACTCACGAAGTTCGTCCTCGGTTATATTGGAGGTAAAGTCGGATAATTTGAGAACCATGATTAGAATTCGATAGATTCAGACACGCACGCGCTATTACCTCGGAGATCGTTGATTTATTGATTGCTGTTTGGGAAGCTTAACAATGGTCAGTGGAAATGAAGATTTTTACTGTGATAGCCACAGTGAAAGGGGGCTACACTTTATATAGGGTTACACACACTCATGGATGATTGACATGTGTATCCCACTTGCTCTAATCGTGTAGCTGGGAGATCAAGAGGTGAGATACTTTTCATCCACCCTCTCACGATTTACGAGGGATATTTAGACTAGATTCATTGTATACTTTTTTGGCGGGAAACACTTGAAGCTTCCCCGCTACGCATCCTGGGATATTTTCGCTACCGTTGTTAGTCTAGCATCCGCGGTTTCACCTTGCGCATACTAGACTGGGGGGACATGATGACGTATAGTCCGCACTCAGGTCACGAACCCGACCAATGGACAATACTAATACCCAAGCCCATCACGCGTGGGCTATCATGATAAAGATTTGGGCTTACAAAGGCCCAAATTTGAATCTATTATTTATGGTCTTGATATAGGATATCTTATTTATGGGATAAGGATCAATGGACCGAATAAGGTGGAATATGCCGAAGGGTAAGGAACACGAACCCAACAAGGATTTCGTGTGTATATAAAGGGCATCTCGGCTCTCATTAAGGTATCATCTCATAACCTTAACTCATCACTAAAACCCTAAAACCGATTACTTACTCTCACGCCGGAGGATAATCGTGGGAGACAATCTCACGGTAAGCCTAACGGTGTTTTTTGTTCTCTTAGTGCACAAGTCTCAGCATCAAGATCCAATTGATACGGGAATAGGAATCCAAACAAAGAACGCCCAACTTTTGTATCAACAGTTTTCTTTTATGCTTTCTACTATCTTTATAGTTATTATTAATTTCGCTTTTTATATTGCATCACACTTGTCGGTTTGATACTAAAAATTTGAGTCTTTAAACAGGTACGTATTTGCCCTCCACCTCTACATTTTCCACACATCAATTCATTTAATTGTAGAGTTCATCGTGCAAAAGCGGATAACCCATCTCTTAGTGCCAGAGCTTTTATGACAAAACTTTGACACTTTTCTACCAACTAGCTTATTCAATTAAGTATAATTCATTACCTAGATTTCAAGCTTCCATAGTTTGATACTAGAAGGGTACCTGCGCAATGCGGCGACGGGTACCCGATGACTATTTTTGTGGCGAACAAATGTTTTTCATTTTAAATTTCCTTATCTAGCATGTCCCAAATAGTATAAAGTATTAGAAATATGTTTTTCAAAAATAGAACGTCTAAATTATTAATAGTGTAAATTGTTAACACTTTTATTTTTCAAATATTAGCATTAAATTGATAGTTAATAGTGAGTTTTTCTTATAAACACTTTCATTAAAATGTATCATTATTGGAGGGGGGTTAGATATGATTTAAATTAGACTTAAATTTTCATATTTTACATTAATTTTCTACTTTTCCTTTAATAGTAATGTTTTTTGTATTAAAATTTTAAGACTTCCTTTTATAGTAAGTCTCAAATGCTTTATAATGTAGTATAGATAACTATAACTAAAATCACAAGCTTTTATCAAGCATATGGATATACAACTAGAGTTATATTAATGTTTTTAACGTCATACTTGTACAAAATTTAGTCTAAATATCGTCAAATATTCCTCTTAGATCAACCTGATCAGATGTCCGTAAATCATTTCATGTTATGAATATGTTGGCAAATGTGTTTTAAATAGAAGTAAAAGAATGTAATGAGCTACTGTGAATAGGTTATCAATTTTTTTGTAATCTTAGAACTTGAACACAAAGATATATCAAGGAAAACCATCGTTAATTACATGCTTATATAATACTAATAAAGAAGAATAAAAAAATGCTTTATTATAACTATACGACCAATGTGACTTTAAATCTCATTCTTAAGTCTTAACCACAAAACTTGTTCAGTACATAAACAACAAATTAAAATTGATTTTGAGCCATAAATAAACCTTGCAAGCTCATGCCTTGCTAACTGTACATGTTAGAAATACATAAATAAATAAAATTTGTCAACTCTTCAGGGAGAATAAAGTATTAGAACCCCTTTTAATAATGTCAATTTGATCATATGAAAGTCAACTCTTGTTGGTACAAATTGTACAATTGATGAAAGCATTATAGATTTATAGGCATCATTTTTATAGTTCATCAAGGGTTGATATCAATGGATGGAACCAAGAGGTTAGATACTATTTTAGATCTGGTTTCTTAATATTAGTATGGTGTTTATGCACGTATGATTTGTTAACGTATGAGTTTTTGTGTGGTTTATTAGTGTTGCAGATGTGGTTACAGTGGATGTACTTGCAGCTAAAGATCTCCTCGACTCTGGTCACCGCTATCTCGATGTCAGGTTAGAGTATGCAAAAAAAATAAAATTTGAACAAGTTCGAATTATGTATATATTGCATTTATGTTAAGTTTGCAATGCACATAGACCAAATATATCATCTTTTCGGATGAATATTAAGTTGACTCCCTAAATAACACACAAATTTTTGTTCTAATATTTTTTTGTATAAGTTTTTGCTTTGTACTAAAAATGAGAAACATTGACAGGACAAATGAAGAATTCAACAAGAGTCACGCAGATAATGCTCTGAATGTCCCTTACATGTTCATTACACAAGAAGGTGCTAATTACATCAACACATTTTTCATTTATTAATTTTAAGTCTATATGATCGAATTAGCTTATAGTGATCGATAACATAAAACGTTTTTACTAGATCAGATTGATGTATTTAAGCTAAGAATTACAGACTTTGAACTTTAATAGTCGCACGTAGAAGAATCGAAAATGAGATGTGGTTTCCACATATATTATATCTATCAATGTTTTCCTTTAAGGTTTTCATACTCTGAAAATGTCTATTCTTGCAAATGACAGGAAAGGTAAAAAATCCTGAATTTCTGGCTCAGGTTTCATCTCTTTGCGACAAGGAAGATTTACTTGTTGTGGTAATTTCCTTAAAATTATGAATACCACTCTTTCCTTTCCAAAATGAATGCGCAAAAAGCTTTTGAACGTAGTTGTGTACCCGTATTAATTCACAAAAGAGTTTAGTATGTTTAACCAAACTTATATCTTACATCCTCTTGTTATATACACAACTTTGATGTCCTCGTCCATGTTGAAGGCTTGTAACAGTGGAGGAAGATCGCTTAAAGCTTCTGTCGACCTTGTTTCTGCAGTATGTTACATTCTTTTCTTATGTGAAGTTTTCTTTTACTTCTTATATCTGTCATTAAGCGTTTGTAACATGCTTTTAAATCAGTTTTTATACAACACAATCTTCATTTTAGTAATGAAATTGTGGGTTATATGAATGTAGGGCTACAAGAATGTAAAGAATATGGCTGGTGGATACTCGGCATGGGTCGACAATGGGTTTGCTGGGGATTCAGCTCCAGCCGAGGAGTTGAAAACTGCTTGCAAGTTTCGTCGCTAATTTCCACTCAGCTTGATCTTATGATACTGCATGCATATACATGTATATATGTGCTTCATAAAACTCATAATTGCTGTTTTTTCTGTAAAAGTGCCAATAAAAACTTGCATGTGTGATGAATATTGGTTTCATTTGTTATTTGCTTGTTAAAAATGTCTTTAGATTTAAAGGCTCAGTTTGAGAGAAATTGACAAAACACTGTAATTTGTTACCACATCAAATTATACAAAGTTTACATTAATAAGAAAATTTGTTTCCGCATGAAATATAACCATCTCTCCTATCCTCACTTGTAGAATCAATATTCCCCGGAACTGTAACAAGAGGAGGTACAACATTTATTTCATTTTTTACGTTACAACAACAAAGGGTCCGTTATTATGAAGTGACGGTTTCTACAACTGAGCCCTCAAATGGGGGTACTTGAAATGCAAAATCGGGTGGAAGAGTCATGAGTGCCTCATCTCCACTTAGTTTTCTGAAGGCCATTCCAAGGGCATATCCCAAGGTTTTTGACACAGAAACAGCCACAGCATTTCCCACCTGACAGTACCTGCAAAAATTCCCAAATTTTATTCATTTTTATCTGAGAGAATTGCAAAAATCGTCCCTAAAGTTTGGCCAAATTGCACGTTTCATCCTTAAAGTTTGGAAAGTGCAAGGATCGTCCCTGTGCGAAAACTTTTGGTGCTAGTATCGTCCTTTTGGGGGAAACCTTTGTTGCAAGTATCGTCCCTGTGGGGACGATATTTGCACCAAAGTTTTCTTCACAAGGACGATCCTTGCACTTTCCAAACTTTAGGGACGAAACGTGCAATTTGGTCAAACTTTAGGGACGATTTTTGCAATTCTCTCTTTTTATCTAGTCAATATTTAGATTTAAAAAAACTAAAAAATAAATAAATAAATATAATAAAATTGAACCTCGCTTTAAAATTTGTGATTTATCAATTATCTAAACCATTCACTGGTAGCCGATGTTGCCCAAAATATATTTAGTACAAGGCAATTTATAATTGGTAATATATATACAGTTTGACCCCAAACATTGACTTTTGGTTAAATGGATAGACTCTATCGAGGACATATGTTATACATATCCGGCAGCATGAAGATCTTATGTGATAAAAGTTGAAACAAAAGTCTAACAGATACTAGTAATAGTTAGCGCAAGTTCCATACCTTTCTTTTATATTGCCACAAAATCTATAATTATCGGGAAAGCCCTGCAATCGTGCATACTCTCGCAATGTGAAGACTCTGTCCTGCTCTGGATGTAGGGCAGCCTGTACCATATCATAAGATTAGAAACAAATCGAATTATTTGTTTCAGGTCTTCATGCCTTTTACAGATAATATAGGGAAGAAAAGTACCGAGTTGTGACAACTTGGGAATGTTACTACAGTTGCCACGTTTTCATCCCACCATACTCTTGCAAATGGCCTGTCAATGTTATTATTCAAGAATCAGAATGTTATAAATAAATATAACTAAAAATCTGACCCATTTTAGGGCAGAACCAGCATACTCCTACAAATGACCAATATGTAACCCTTTTATTGAAAAGACCCTTTATTTCGCAAAATAGATTTTGTGAAACTCGTAATATTCTTAGACCACCCAAAATCACTAAAGGCGGTTTTCCTCAAACATTCTGCAAAAATTATATAAAATACGTCAAATATGTATTTTTCTGACGTTTTTACATGTGTGGTGTACTGTTAAGGGTTTTGTGTTATTTAGGTATTCCACATAAATTATTTTAGTGATATGCAGGGTCAATTAATATATAAACTTACAAAACGGGTACCCCATTTTGTAATAAGTCTCACACCAAAAGGGTCAGAGTTGTAATTTTCCTTGGTTATAGTTAACCTATGAGAATATAGAACCTTCTAGATTTTCCTTTCTCGAAAGTAAATACATAATCTGGTAGCAATGGCTTTCCAGATGGAAGCAGCACTTCCTTTGTTCGATCTCGGTGAACCGTATTATTACTATCCACAATTACTCCAGGGAAATCTCTGAAATTGGCTCCCTGTATGGTTTGGAAAAATTAGTGACTAAAAGAAGGCAAAGAAAATAAACATGATTATGTAACAAGTGATTAACCTTTTTGTGTGGAACATGACACACTCGATGAAAATCATCTTCCGATAATTTGTAAGGTCGATGATCTGTGAGAACCAAGTTTGTCCAGTCTGTAACACCTTTTAGGGCAGAACCAGCAAACTCTGCAAGAATGTAGATAAACAAAATTGATATAAATTGGTTGATGATCAGCCTATAAAGTTGTTCTTTACGTACACAAGTAACTTTCGACATATTTGCGAAAAAGCACATTTATAAAATCTGTATGAACTGTTTTAAATCCTAAATATAGAAAGACATCTATACCAGACTTTAAAAGCTGGATATGTCAATAGCATGTCAAATAAATGCTAAGAATTACTTAGCTCAGGCATTATTGTAATTTATGATTTGAATATATGAGACAATACTATAGGACGATTGAGCTTTGATTATTAAGTATTGACATAAGCAATCGTAGAGGTATTAGCATTACCATCTTTTGTTAACCTAATATACTTTTGAAACTCAGTTTCTGGAGGCCGATCATATGCCATCTCTTCACGCTCTTCATGGGTAGTAACCTGTGTATTATATTTTATAAGATTATAATTTTATTAGATTATGCAAGGTTGAGCAGAAGCAAAAGATGACCAAAGTAGAATCTAGAATAGTACAGCTGGAAGATCAGAAATAGCATCGCGAAGAACAATGGCTTGTTGAAGTTTTCTAGGTTGCCCTTCATCATAAGCAACTGTATGTTGCTGCAATTAAAAAATCTATTATTAGAATATACATAAAATGAATAACATTGACATATTTGAATAAGAAATATAACATCGAAGTACCTCAAATTCAGCTGGAGGGAAGTATCTGACAATAACTTCATGTGTAGGAAGCGGAAATTGAGGTAGCTTCTGCAAACAAGGATCTCCCATTGTATCAGGATTGCGATTAGAAATTTAATTAATCAAATGAAAAAACAGGTGATAATAAATACTAGGTTAAAAAATGAGTTTAAAGTCACCTCGCTTGGATGAGCACCCCAAAGAAACACGCGTAACCTAAACTGTGGAAGACCATATGAGCCAGCGGCCATAATCCCTAGTCTCGCTTGGTAATTCATATGAACCAAACGACTTAATGCATATCTTCCAAGAGAAGCTTTGTCAAATCGTAAGATATCAGCCACATTTTCCATCAGCACATACTTGGGTTTTAAAAATTTCACTATGTCAAAGTAGACAACGATTTGCTGATTTCTTTCATCGTTTAATGGATCAACAGTGTTTCTAAATCGATTATACCCACTAATCCCTTGGCATGGAGGACCGCCACAGATAACATCTACGTCACCCTGAAATATAGAAAAATATTTACTATGTATTTATATTAAAAATAAGAAAGGACTGCCAAAATTAAAATGACTCACAGGACATGGTAATATCTTAGATTTGTATCCACTTCTAACAAAATCTTGTATGTGATCTTGGCAATGACTGTGACAAGGTAAATATGAGCAACTGAATGCACAAATAGTTGCATTATAAACTTTTAATATCGCAAACAGATTTTAAAAAGAACCTCAATCCTTCAATTGGCTCCCATGTATCTTCACTTGGATCATCATATCCCTTCCATCGCACCTGAGTACATAATTTATGAAGAAAATATGAGCATCTAGCTAGGAGAATAGGAATGGGAGAACACACAAGATCGAGTGTCACTACATACTTTATTTTGCCTCATCTTGTCTTTTCAAAAATCAAAATATAAATTTCTTCTCTAAAGAGCAACAAAGTTGTCAAATAAGCGAGATCTGATGTTCAATGAAACTGCCATGTTTATATTGTGTTTATCTAAGGCAATAAAACATAAAGTTACTAGAACTTTAGCATTCAAACATCAAGTTACATATTTTTTTGTTTATTCTAACGGTCAGTTGAGTTGTACAATATTTTAACGTTAAATTAAATGTATATTTCAGTGTACCTTAAACTTTAAACCATGTTCGCCTGTTTGGCTGGGATCACCATAGCATATATCAACAAGACTTGAAACTTCATACTCTTCAGATTCAGCATCAACATCCGTTAAAGATGACTCATCCGCTACGGATGCTTTGGTACCACCAGAGCTAGTTTCGAGTATTCTATCAGGATCACTTAACACATATTTTTTGCATAGTTTTTCCCATTCCTTCAATAATTCCAGAAAATCTTCAGCGGTTGTATGTCGAACCTATAAGAAGAAGAAGAATTAGAATAAGGAAGCATAAAACCAGCAGATAATATATCTATGATGTATTAATAAACCACTCAATGCACTCACTGACTCACCTCTGTTTCTGGGTGATTTAATTTCAAGCTGTCACACGCAGACTTGTGATAGTCAATTGCCCATCTCTGTAGTTACCCAAAAGAAATAGCATTATCAGAACATTGGCCAATAACACATTTTCAAACAAGAGTTGAGGATGATTACCGTCACAAGTTTAACACCAGAAATTTTGGCACCAAGACAAAGTCCAGTGGACATTCCACCACAGCCAGCGTAGAGATCTAATAATGCCAGTTCGCTTTTGTACATTTCACATCCAGTTGAGGCTAACGGAGTTGTGGTTATGTCAATATTGTTAGCACCAATGCTACTTGGCATGGTTAAATCACATTTTGTAGCTGCAAATTTCAGTAAGATAGCATTTATAACAGTTGCGTGCAATAAATTAAAGGAAATATTTTCCGTGCCAAAGTTGACACTTTTTGTGGAGTGAATTTATATTAAAGATAAAGGTACATACACCTAGACCTAAACAGCATGCAATTGAGTTTAATTGCATACTAGAGTTAGACAGACAAGTGGAATACTATCTTAGAGCGAAACAGCCATTACCGGTTTAAGGTTCTGCTCATCGAGGATGATGATGGATGGACTCGGTACAGACTACACTTATGGCATGAAGTGTCTGGCCTCAAACTCCAGTCTGCAACTTGGCTGTTGACAGATGTCAATAGAAGCCCATAATGGAGTGCCACGCATTGGCCCCTTCTAACAGCTTTAAATCTCAACAAAGTTTGCTTGGTGTTCTCATTATTGTACTTTGCTTTTACCATGAATTTTATATGCCCTAATCCCTATATATATATATATATATATATATATATATATATATATATATATATATATATATATATATATATATATATATATATATATATATATGCAATAAGGATACTCTAAAATATATTGAAAATTGCTGCTATCATATTATATAGTCATCTTCTTCGGATGTGGTTTTCCCTGTTTAGGTTACCCGGGGAGGGCGAGCCTTTTTTTGACTAAACAATGCTAAAACGACAAATTTGACATCCAAATCATATCAATATGGTAAATCTGTCACTCTTCTTTTGAAAGAGCTCTGATTTGCAAGATTTGTGTAGGATAAAATAGAACTGGGGATGAATTCAGGGAAACCTAGAGATTTTACTGGTCGATTTCATTACATTTATGCTTTATAAGAAAATACCAAATAAATTTAGTTAACAAACAACTCAATATATGTGATCTCTCCTTACAGTACATAAAATCATGAAGAAAATGAAAGGCTAAATACCTAATGATCCAAAAACTTATTCTCAATTCTTCTTCAAGAGATTTTTCATGTAAAAACAACATTAAGTACCCAAAACACACCCATGTTGTATTTTAACATAAAATACGTGAAAACCATATTATTTAGTAGCAAATATGCGTACATAAAATGAAAGTGTCAAATTCTCCCTTTTAGTCTTGTTCCATGGCAAATAAAAGCCTTTGAAAAGATCAATGGCGTATTTGTATTTTGATATGTTGGATGTCAAAATTGCTCTTTTAATATGATGTTTCACTAACTTTTGAAATAAAATTCTGTAGAAGGGTATCATCATACAGGATACTAATGACAAATATGACCATTCAAATCCAAAAAGGCCCGAACTTGAAACTCTTTTGTTGCTGAGTGCATTCATATTTATATTCAGCATATAATTTTCCTTAACTTGTTAACTTAAATAAGTTTTTAGAACAATTCCTGCAGCCTATAGGCAATTGATAAGGGAACAAATGGCTTATCCGAAAGAGTTTTATTCTGGATAGTCAAAAAAGTGCTAACATCTTCGTACCCCGGATGTCTTTCTAATGCTAAGAAGATGAATGATAGCAAAAAAAAATAATGTGTAAAGCAAATTCCTCTTACCAGTCACCAAGGAGCGGAATGTTGAATATTTTACAGAATATTCCATGTCACAATAATACTCAGATGGCTGAATAGAGGTTGATAGGAAACCTAGCTGCAATGGTTGCAAAAAAAAAAATTCAAAAAATATAATTACAAAGGAAGATGAAAAAAGAGATTTCATGTGGAACCACAAATTGTTGATGATGTTTAATGGACAAAGGAAGGTGGAAAAAAAATAATAAGATAGCAACATACCGATGGATCCCTTTCTATTATTCTCACTTTGGAAAGTATACAGTCTAATAAGTTGTCATTCATTAAAGTGGAGTAAAATAGACGCTTCTTGTCATGAAAAGCAGCAGCTTGTTTTAAAACCTGGGTAATAGAAAATGGAAGGAAAAACGAAAACAGCAAAAAAAAAAAAAAATAGCTGAAATATCAGGTAAACTGACATAACAGAAGATCGAAGTCTTACAAAGGTACAAACAGAATAGGTTGGTGTGATTAATATTAATATAGACGACAGTGCAGCAACTAACCGTATCTTCGGCTCTGAAATACCATCGCACTCTAAAATATTTTTGATCATCAGATGTTTTGAAAAATTCTACAATCCTGCCCACATGTGGCTGCTTTTCCTCACCCTGAAAAAACACATTACTCATAAATTAGGACCTTTTTACCAGGTTAACCCTCCTCTTCAGGGAGGTTGGCGTGGCCACTTCAGGTTTGTTCGCGCCAAGCAAGGTTCGAACTTGAGACCTCTCACATTTTAGTGATGAGCTGTCAACAACTAGGTCACCGCTGGTGGATTAAAGGCTATGCATGATTTAAACCTTGGTTGTAAATACATTCTTGGTCATTTAATCCTATAAACTCATTTCAATTTCCTTCCGAAGTTACAAATTTATTCCAACTATTGCATCGGGGTCGCAAACACTACTCTCAAATGAAATTATGGTTCATGTTGAAGGACAGTAGTAGCAAGGACAAATGTTTAACAAAGCATCAAGTTGAAATACATCTGAAGCCTAAACTTTTGATATTACATGAAGTTGGTACCTTTATGTGAACACAATCTCCAAGACTGAAAATGCATCCACCAACATTAGCTTGAAGGTAATGACATTCGACATTTAAATGCACTTCGTCCTCTCCACCAGCACTGCATCATATACCATGCTCAGTTTAACGAAAGAAAATGGGATCGCACAAGTAACACTAGGATAAAGGGCATGAATGTGACAATTAAAGATACAAAACATAATAGTTAACACTCACTTCAGTATCCAGCCCTGTCCCTTGCGTCTTTTGGCCTGCAGAATTAAGAATGCTTAGTAACTCAAATTTTGCGAGAGTACAAATATAATAATAATAAATGAAGCAATTTGGCACTACAGACAAGAGATTAGTAACATTACAATATAACTAACAAAAGGTGAAGTGAAATTTTCACGTCTTGTGGTTTAGCACATATTAACCTTATTAGTACAATCGCTCACATATTGCAGAATAATACTTGATTTTCCTTATAAATCAATAATAATACATATACCAGCGTAAGTGATACAGCAATACTTAATTTGCCATAGTTCAACTTTTGATTCGAAAAAACAACCATGCCTCTTGAAGCACGGATATTACTGAGCAATGTACATCCAGGTTTGATCATCTCCCCCGAAAACGAGATAGTGCCAGACGAGTCTATCCATTAAAGACTAATCTAAAACCATGGAATTACAGAGAAATATAGTAGTGATCAACTATTTGATCAAACTCCAGTGCACTCCTGGAAACTAAAATGCAGCAATTGAAGCATTTCTGCTACGGGTAAAAGCTATAAAATAGCGACGTACTTTCAAAATTTTGCTGACTTACCTTTTTATTAACATAGAAACCAATGTACTTGTTAGTTTTGTTCTGATATCACCAATTAATATAAACACGTCATTTCTATCTTTCACCAACCAAGTTAATGCTCCGTCAAAACCTAAACCTCCAGCCACCATCTTTGTTTTGTTTTTTGAGCATTTCTATGTTGGGTGTTTGAGTTTTTTTTCTTTTCATAATCTTGTTTTTGTTTTTGAATTTAAGATGTAGGTTGTAAGGGACTGAGCAATGTTGTATGAATTTACGGTGATGGGTGGCACTAGGGGTGGTGGTAGTGGGTGGTGGTTGCTGGTTTGATGGGGTGGTGGTTAATATGTGATGATTTATGGATAACGGCGGTGGGCGGTGGTTAATGGCGGTGATGGGCTCATTTATGGATATGAGTGGCCTTGATCGCCGACCACATATGAAAGTGAATTGGGTATAGGATTTCAGTTACAAACATAGCATTTTTATTCCACATATGACATATTTAAGGTGCGTTTGATTAAATATAAGAAGAGTGTGTTTGGTTAGCAACCTGAGATTGAATTTGGGTTTGAATATAATCAATTGGTAAATTTTTGTTTTATAATAGAACTTGGGGTTTTCCAGATCTTAGACGTGTATTTGAGTGTGTTAATATGTTTGTGATAATGGTGGGTTTTGATGACAATGGTGGGACATTGAGACTTGAAGAAGAAGAAGAAGAAGAAGAAGAAGAAGAAAAGGGGGTAAAATATGGAAAATAGTTATTAAATTACGTGAAAAATAACTTACCACCTCAATAGGTACCAGGTTACCATATTGGTGAAGTCAGAACAAAATTTGAAAGTACATTGGTTTCTATGTTAATAAAAAAAGTAAGTGTTTCAAGTCAGCAAAATTTTGGAAGTACCTTGTTAAGTTTTATAGCTTTTGCCCTTCTGCTGCCAAAAGGCCTATATTGTTTATCTTAAGGCACAAACTCCTACATGACTCAGGCATAGTTGGGTACAGAGGGATGTCAGTAGTCCAATCTTGAGTGATAAACTAGTGACCACTTAATTGTTCAAACTATTGGATGGATACACCAAACTAACTTGCTACCCACCCTGCTACATACTTGTTATGTTTCATTTTCGCTATGGTTAAAAAGCGATCATATATCAAAACAAATGTGAAACGTCTAAGTGATAGGCAAGTAAGAATATTAAACAAATATATCCCGCAAAAAGGGTATGAAACATCCACCAATAGATATGCATAAATCACAATATCAGTAAACGCGTCAAGATATAAATTATACCTTCAATTCATACCGCCAACCCCACCTTTCCATCGCTTCAGCTTCAGAAACCGCCTCCCCAACAAAACAGCACTCTCTTTCCACCTTCCGCTTCTTACTCGATTTCACTTCTCCCCGATACTCTAACTCAAGCACTCTCCCCTCCTCTAAACACATATCATCCAATCCCAACTTTTCACAACTCTCATTACCCCGCTCACCACTACCCGAACCCGACGATAACACTCTACCCTTCCTTTTCTCACTCGCCGCCTTAACACTCTTCCTTTCCACCTCACACGTTCCCTTCTTCTTCCTCTTCGGCTGCGGTACCGTCACCGGGGTCGATAGCCTCGGACTCCTCCTCACACTCACATTCACCTTGTTTTCCTCATCCGTAACCAACGCTAACGCTTTACATCTCTCATTACCTCTAGACCTCCTATTCTCACTCACCGCCTCAACATTTTCCCTATCGAAATTCGCTACATTGCTACCTACATTTTCCGCCTTCACGGCCGGAGTCGATAACTCATTCGAACTCGACTCGTTAACCCTAACTGACTCACCGTTGACCAAACTCGGCTTCACAACAGTCAACGGTACCGGCAACTCCTTATCCTTATCATCATCATCATCATCAGAGTCAAAAAGCGAATGGAGAGTCAAAGTCAACGCATCTGGTACCGTACCGTTGACTTTCACATCATTCAAATCCATTTTTACCGGAGCTTAACGTTCTGAGCAGTTACAAAGCAGTTGAAGTCAACGCGTTGACTTTGGAATGAATCAAGTACATTGTTACCGATCTATAAATTAGGGTTTTGGGGTTTGATTGGATTTGTGTGTGTGTGAGTGAGTGAGGAAAGTGGAGTGGAGTGGAGTGGGTGGGGGTGAGTGAGTTGGTGGAGGTTATGGATGTAATTAAAGTGGGTTTTTGAGGGTGAGTTGGAGTTAAGAGATTTTTGTGCCGTTGGGGGGTTGTATTTTCAAATTTAGTATAAAAAAATCTTTGTTCAACTTGTTAGATGCTAAATTTTGGGGGATGTATTTCAAATTTAATATAAAAAAATCTTTGTTGAGCTTTATTGACGCTAAATTTTGGATTAAGATTCTTTCAAGTTGACGATAACATGATATGTCATATTGACCGATCATAATTAAGATAAGGGAGTTGATAGTTACACGGAGTGAATTGATTGGCAGACAGAAAATTTATGTTAAGTGACATAGATACCCTCCGATACTTTACCTAGTTTTTCTCCGCTTTAACTTTCAAATGTCCTGATTAATTCCAGTATATCCATCATCACTTGCATTTTACCGCTTCCGATTTCCAACGCCTATTTTCACCGGAGATCATTTAAAGGAGTTCCGGCAACTCCAACTAAAATCAATTCTAGATCGTCATTTCAAAAACAGCTTCGGTGGTACACTTCAAATAAAAGATGCAACATAAAATTGCCATTTATTTCTTGAACCGGTGATTCTCATACATTCTTATTCTTATTAACGACATCTATAAACCATTTATGTCCACCGTTTTTATTATTATGTAAAATAAAAATAATAAAATAATAAAAATAATCATGTTCACTTTTTGGGGTAAAAATCCCCACAGGCAAAAACTTTAGTCACCACAAGATTCAAATAAATTAAATGAAAAATAAATTGATTCCAAACAACACAACACTAAAATTTGCTAATCAAATTGATTACAAGAATGTCATATTTGATGTGCCGATTGGTTGGTAACTAACACACGTAGCATGATGAGATCCGTTTCACAATTCGAACAATTATTGAAAACAATGAAGGCACCAGTTGATTAAATATAAGTCGATAGAAATGAGCGGAGGTGGTGGAAGTCATAGCCGGCTGTTGAAGGGAAGAGGAGAAAGGCGTATCATGGTTTAGTGCAGTGGGCCTGAATAGTGTGGATAAAGAAACGGGGTAAAGCATGTAGGAGTAGTTTGGTCAGTTGCCAATGATTTTAAGTGTACCAATAAAAAACTTTCATGTACATATCATGTCCCTTAAGATAAATATATAAAAGTTTTTCTTTTAGTGAAATTTTGAGGCCCACTTATTTATATTGTCTCACAATAAAACTCAACATGATTTATAATGTTAAAATTTAAATTTTAGCATTTTAATAAGCAAAAACTAGCGCGTTACAGTGGCGGGTACCATGCGATTAAAGTTCAGACGCCAACAAAATAACAATGACGAACTGATTAACCGGAGATAAAAATGATCCCAGTCCGAATCAATCCACCCGTTTTTACCTGTTCCGACTGATCATCTCCGTTTCGTTTTAGAATGGCTTTTATTGGCTAACCGAACTGATAGCGACTCCGGATTCCGATTGAACTCGTTGGTCCAATCCAGATTTCAAAATCATATGTACCAAAGAGGAATGCTACCTGGTTGATCCTGCCATTAGGATAAAACATAAAGAAAAACATTAATGGTACTTGGGTGGAGGTTCCCGGGTCAATTCGATCAGCATCTCTTAATCATTTTGTAAGTCGTTTCAAAGAATGTAATCCCAATAGACCAAAATTTCGAAGTAACCTGTTTCTTCAACTAGATCAATGTGATTTATCATTATTAGAGGCCGCTTTTACTATGGAAGAAGTCAAAGAGGATGTGTGGGGCTTGCTCAAGTGTGAAATCGCCAAGTCCTGATGGATTAAACTTTAAATTTATAAAGAGGTTTTGGGAGCTTATCAAGTTTGAGTTTTTTAGCTTTGTCAAGTATTTTGAAAAATTTGGCAGCCTGGCCAGAGAGTGTAACCCCGTCTTTTATTGTTCTTATCTCGAAAAACTCAGACCCACTCGGCATAGGTGATTACCGCCCCATTAGTTTAATCGGTTGCATGTATAAGGTTCTTGCTAAGCTGCTCGCCACTCGTTTAAGCAAGATCATACACAAGCTTATTAAACCTAACCAAACAGCTTTTCTAACCGGAAGGCAAATCTTAGATGGGAGTTTGATTGCTAATGAAATCATCAGTGTTGTGAAAGCAGAAAAAGTTAAGCTGCTACTTTTTAAAGTAGACTTTGAAAAAGCTTTCGATAGCGTAAACTAGAATTTTCTAATTGATGTTATGTCTCAAATGGGTTTTGGCCCAAGATGGTGCAAATGGATTCGCGCGTGTTTGTCCTCCGCTTCAATCTCGATTCTCCTCAACGGATCTCTCACAAATGAGTTCTCCATGGAACGAGGTTTGAGACAAGGGTGCCCATTATCCCCTTTTCTTTTCCTTATAGTCGCAGAAACTTTGCAAGTGATGATGATCGATGCTTGTAATAAAGGAATTTTCAAGGGCCTTTCTCTTACCAATGATGGTGCAAATATATCTCTCCTTCAGTACGCCGATGATGCACTTTTCTTGGGTGAGTGGTCCAAATCTAACGCTCACCATTTAGTTCACATTCTTAAATGGTTTTATGAGGTCTCAGGCCAGAAGATAAATTTGGCTAAAAGCCGAATTTTTGGTATTGGTGTGCATATTTCAGAGGTGGAGAGTATAGCTAGATCAATCAATTGTTCCTATGATTCGTTGCCCTTTTCTTACCTTGGTCTTCCAGTAGGGCGAAACATGAGAAAAGTAGAAGATTGGGCCAATGTTGTTGATAAAGTTACTAAAAGATTATCATCTTGGAAGAATAGACTTCTTTCAATTGGTGGCAGAAGCACTCTAACGAAATTTGTCCTCGGTACCCTCCCTTTATACTTCATGTCTATGTTCAAGGCACCTGAATCTGTTATTTCTCATCTTGAATCGCTTAGAAAGCGCTTTTTTCTGGGGTATAAAAGATGGTGAGAAAAAGATAATGTGGGTGTATTGGAATAAGGTTTTGTCTAGTATTAAAGATGGAGGATTAGGTATTGGGAGCATAAAAGCGAAAAATTTGTCCCTCATAGGAAAATGGAGATGGCGTTTCCTTGTAGATCATAATGCGTTATGGAGGAAGGTGATAAGTGAGATTCATGGCTCCGATGGTGGGTTCGTTGACAACTATGAGTCAGTGACTAAACCAGGCTTATGGGGAAGTATTATTAAGTGTTGTAAGGGATTGGATCATCTCAACATTTGTCTTGATAACTTAATTAATAGGAAGGTTTTGAGTGGGAGACAAACGTTTTTCTGGTCAGACTCCTGGATTAAAGAATGTGGGCCTTTAAAATTTCGCTTCCCTCGCTTATACGTCCTTGAAACCGATAAGTCTTGCAAGGTTGCAGAAAGACTTGTAAACGCGAACGTGGATTGGATTAGTCGTTGGTCCTGGAGGAGGCAGCCAACAGGTCGATCAGAGGGTGATCTTGTCTCTTTGAACCATGTTATTAGTGGTACTGTCTTCGATCCTTTGCATGAAGATAAGTGGGTCTGGTCTTTAAATGATTCTGAATCCTTTTCAGTTAAATCGCTATGTGTGGCGATCCAAAACAAATTGCTCAATAACAATATTTCGATGCCAAATTTTACTTGGAATTCTTGGGTTCCTCGCAAAGTAAATATTTGTGTTTGGCGTCTCGCTTTAGATCGTCTTCCCACCAGGTCTAATCTGATCCGTCGAGGTATTCAATTGCATTTATCTTCTTGCTTATTTTGTGATGCTCATGAGGAATCGAGGGACCATTGCTTTCGCTCCTGCCCTATAATCAAGCTTGTGTGGTTCAAGATTTGGGATTGGTGGAAGACCCCGCCCCTGTTCAACCCTTCTTTAAATGATATTCTAATCGAAAATTTCAATTTTTGTTCAGAAAAACGTGTGGTGAAGTTGTTTCATGCGGTTTGTTTTGCTTTAATTTGGCATATATGGGGTTGGAGAAACAGAATCCTCCATGCATGTTCAGACTCGGATGCGGCTGCTGTTCGTCATGAAGATATCTTTCCTTCGGTCCAAAGAATGTCTCTTCTTTGGGTCACTAACCGGGCTTTCAAGAGTCGTTTTTCGTGGGACCATTGGATTCATAAGCCTGATGAAGTAGGCACGACTTAGGTTCGCTAGGTTCCTTGGGGTTTTGTGTTAAATGTTACGTATAAACATTAATAGGTAAATGTCTAGGATCGAACACGAGACCTCGGATTTGCACACTTTACAAACAAGAATAATGTAAATAAATTTATATATTTATTAAATGTATGAAATATATATATTTATGTCACTTAATGGACTAAACGGTCGTTAGTTGTTAACCGTATGGACTAACTATCGTTAAATAAGAAAAACAAGGACTAGAGTGTAACTTGGGTGACAAGGAGGTTCTAGAACCCCCTTGTGGAGCTTAGGCCGGTCGAACAAGGGTGTGGGGAGGCCCAACCCATGTTTGCTTGGTCACCAAGATATCACCTATTATAAATACAAGGTCAAGGGTTAAACCTACACATCTTTTGTGCACACACTCTAACCCTAAAACCTTTGTTTTCCTTTTTCTTTGTCTTGGCCGATCGTACCCCTCCCCTAGGGTTTGTGGTTCGATTTTTCCAAGTGAAAAACCATAAGTGATTTGTTTACTTGCAACAACCTTTATTCGTTGGAGTTTGTGTGTACAAGAACGAGGTAATTACTTACTTTAGTAATTATCAAGAGATCGATAAACAAAACGGTAAGGGGTTTATCATTGATCTAAATTGTCCAAGAATCAAGGTTTATTTGAAGTGCATCGGGTACGTTTACTATTTACGTTTTGGTTAATATTTATATGTTATACTTGATCCTAGCTTCCGCAATACGTGCTATTTGATTGTGCAACTCTAACAGTGGCATCACGAGCCATGTATAACATGTAATTGATTACTAAAACGTAATAAAAACCGGATCTTTAATTGTTTTAGATATATGTTTTTTTTTTATCTAGGGTTTTTCCTATTTTTTTTTTCTAAAAATTTCAAAACCCTAACCCTAATTTTGGGGGGGGGTCGATTTTCCCATGAAACCCTAATTAGGGTTTTGTGGTTTTCTTGATTATGTGTAATCACTAGAAACCCTAGGTCATTAACCGGTTAATTGAACGTATCTTGTGACCTAATTGCTAATTGTTAGGTTTTAATCCGTGACTTACATGCATGTTTGTCATGGATCTTGTTTTGTTGTCACATATTTAGATAGATCTTAAATTGGGGAAGACTCCAATATATATTAAAATCAATTTTATATGCTATGTGGTGTGTTTTTAGCTTTGGCCTACGCAATTGATTCGTCAATGTATGTGGCTCACCTCCATTAAGAGGTGAAGGCCTCAGTTGATTACATGCGTTTTATACCTAGAATTGATTTTATTAGGATCTTTTCTAATACGGTTTGCATGTGGCTAATTGTTTCACTTATATTATTATTGTTTGTTTGATTTTCTTTGCTACTTGTTTTATTGTTTTTTAGTTGGACTTGATGTAAGCAATAAAAGGGTGTTTTCATAAAGAAAATTAAAACGGACTAATAATTGTGAAACCCTAAAGTGATAAAGTAAGAATCTTGCAATGGTCTTATGACAATCGTGGTCCGATTCGCACGGTAATCAGCTCCCAGTCGAGACTAGCATTATTCAAACTTTATTACTGTTTTGAGATTGAATCCATAAACTTTTGCTTGAATGATGTTTTGTGCAAATATACTTTTAAAATTAAGTCTTTTAAGATGATATTCATAACCGTGATTTGAAGGCTTAGAAAAGAGCCTTAGAGTCTGCCTTGGTTATCACAATCTTGAATATATCTTAAACGAATTACTTTTAAAATTATATGTTGTAGAAAGTCATCTTAGGGTTTTGGCATAAACCTCAAGTAAAACTTTGTGTATTAATTTCAGGAATCGGACATAAAAAGTTTTTATGAAAACTTATGTTATAAAGATGAGTGCATGCATCTTTGTACATAATTTTGATTGACATATCAAAAATTAATTCCCTTATAATTTAAGTTACGTGCCATCTACCTATAAGAAACACTTGGAATCTTAATTTAGTAAACGTGAGACCTAGGCTAAATTACTATAACAAGGTAAAATTCTTTTAACGCGTGAGACCATAATTGTAATTTTACAGTTTCTAAGGTAGACGACTTAATTAAGTTGTGCGTGAGACCTAGAACTTAAGGCATGAGATGGGATGAAACATGCTTACAAAGGCAAATTGATGAATCAATTTGAGTAAATCCCATAATGATCTAGGAATTGGAAATCTTGTTTGCCAATTATTGTTCGACAGATTACTATCTTTTGTACTTTTACCACTAGCAGATCAACTGGTGTGGTAAAACTATGTAAAGTTAGATCCTAGATTTTCAAGAAAATTAGTTGGTTATATGAATATAGCCTTGGGTATTTTATTTTCTTGAAGATATTGATTATCGAAAATACTAATATTTGAACTTTATCTGTAGATATGGCTCAACCCGATAACCAAACTGTGATTAATGCTTTCAAGAGTCATCTTGAGAGAGAGAAACTCACTGGAAAGAATTTCAGTGACTGGTACCGTTCGCTCAGAATTGTCTTGAGGGCGTCTGGTAAGATGGATTATGTGATCGAGGAATGCCCTGCTGAACCTGCTGCTACGGCAACACCTGAAGCAAAGGCAGAATGGAAGGTGACTAATGCTAAGTACAATGAGGTTGCTTGTCTAATGCTCACTAGCATGAATGCTCAATTACAAAAGAAGTATGAGTATGCATCTCCTAAGAATATGCTTGATAACCTCAGGCAATCTTATGAGAAGTCACCTGCAGTTGAATTGTATGATGAACTTGACAAGCTACACAACTGCAAGCATGGTGATGGTAAACCAGTAGCCGATTATGTGGATGAGATGAAGGACTCCTTTGATCAACTTCACAGAATTGGTTTTGGTTACCCCGAGAATGTGCAAGTGCACTTGATCAACAGATCCCTTAACAAGGATTTTGCTGGTTTTGTGCAGAACTTCAACATGCATTGCTCGGGGAAGACAGTCTCAGAATTACTCGCATTGCTTGTTGATTATGAGAAAAGTCTACCAGCCAAGGTCAAGAATCCTACCCCGCAAGTGTTGGCAATTCATGGGGGGAGAATCCAGAACAAATCGCATGTGAACAAAGGCAAAGGTAAAGGTGATAAAGGCAAGCAGGTCATGGCCTATCAACCTCAACCCAAGATGAAACTACATCAGCCTAAGCAGAACAAGGTGAATCCGCCAAACAAGAAGGATCAGGCTTGTCACCATTGTCATGAAAAGGGCCATTGGAAGCGCAATTGCCCTCTCTACATTCATGACTTGCGACTCAAGAAGCAGGGGAATGATGCTGGTAACCCCAGCACATCAGGTGCGTTCTTTATGATTGAATTATTCACTCTTACTCCTAAATTGAATTCATGGGTATATGATACTGGATGTGGCATTCATATCTGCAATACCATGCAGGGGTTTAGAGTTGAGAGAAAGCTGGCCTATGGACAACAATTCTTGCACGTTGGTAACGGAGCGCATGCAGGAGTTGAAGCTATAGGAGTATTTAATTTAGTGTTGCCTTCGGGCCTAGTACTATCTTTAAATAATTGTCATTATGCACCGTCAATTGTTAGAGGTGTAATTTCATTTTCATGTTTGTTGAACCAAGGTTTTAATCATACTATTTCAAGCAATGGAATTTCGGTTTCTTTAAATAATGTTTTTTATTTTAATGCTATTGCTGTGAATGGTGTATTTGAAATTGATATGAATGATAATGATAATGCTTTTGTTACAAATAATTCAATGTATAGCATCAACAATAAGAGAATCAAGAAAGGTCTGGATTCATCTTATCTTTGGCATTGTCGACTTGCTCACATTGGCAAAGATCGCATGAAAAAGCTGCAACATGATGGGCTTTTAAATAAGATCAATGATGAATCATTTGATAAATGCGAATCTTGCATTGCTGGGAAGATGACTAAGAAACCCTTTAAAAATAGGATTGAAAGGGCTAATGATCTACTTGGTCTTATTCACACAGATGTGTGTGGACCACTTAGACATGTGTCAAGGAGGGGTGCTAGCTACTTCTTAACATTTACGGATGATTACAGCCGTTATGGTTATGTTTATTTACTTAAACATAAACATGAGGTGTTTGAAACATTCAAAGTGTTTAAAGCAGAAGTAGAGTTGCAACTTGGAAAGAAGATTAAAGCTCTTCGATCCGATAGAGGTGGTGAATACCTGAGTCAGGAGTTCATAGATTATCTAGCAAAGGAGGGAATTGTCCAGCACCTTACTTCTCCATATACTCCACAACAAAATGGTGTATCTGAGAGAAGGAATCGTACATTGCAAGACATGATACGATCTATGTTTAATCTAACAACTCTTCCTTTCTCGTTTTGGGATTATGCCTTAGAATATGCGGTTCGCATTCTAAATATGGTTCCAACAAAGAAGGTTGATAAGACTCCATATGAGGTATGGACTGGAAAAGCTCCTAACCTGTCTTATCTAAAGGTCTGGGGTTGTGAGGCGTATGTTAAACGTGACTCAGCAGACAAACTCCAACAAAGATCTGTGAAGTGCATCTTCGTAGGATACCCTAAGGAAACTATGGGATACTACTTTTATTACCCACCTGAAAACAAAGTATTTGTTGCAAGGTATGGAGACTTTCTTGAAAGAGAGCTCATATCTCAAGAATTCAGTGGGAGAGTATATGACCTGGAAGACGGTCATGAAGATGTAGAACCTTCTGAAAACACTAACCAACTTCCGGTAGAACCTGAAAGTTTAGGTCCTCCACCTGAAGTTGAAGTGATTCCCATTCGTAGGTCAACAAGACCAGTAAAAGCTCCTACTCGTCTATGTCTTAATGTAGAGAGTGATGAGTATATACTGGGTGATCTTGATGAGCCTACAAGTTATAAAGCTGCCATGAATGGTCCTGAAAAGGCCAAATGGAAAGAAGCTATGGATGGGGAAATGCAATCCATGGAAGACAATGATGTCTGGGAAGAAGTAGACCTACCTCCGGGTGCCAAACTAGTTGGGAGTAAATGGCTCTACAAGAAAAAGACTGACATGGATGGCGTTGTACACACCTATAAGGCCCGTTGTGTAGCTAAAGGCTATACACAAACTTTTGGTGTTGACTATGAGGAGACCTTTTCTCCTGTAGCTGACATTAGGGCAATTAGGATTCTTATAGCCATAGCCGCTTACTATGACTATGAGATTTGGCAAATGGATGTTAAAACCGCCTTCTTAAATGGTCGCCTAGATGAGGACATCTATATGGCGCAGCCTGAGGGGTATGTAAATCCGGAATTTCCAAATCGTGTATGCAAGCTTAAAAGATCCATTTATGGATTAAAGCAAGCATCACGACAATGGAATAAAAGATTTGATGGTGAAATTAAAAAGTATGGATTCACTAAAAATCTTGATGAGCCATGTGTATATCACAAAGTTAGTGGGAGTAATGTAATTTTCCTTATATTATATGTCGATGACATATTGATCATGGGGAACGACATTCCAAGTCTACAAAAGGTTAAGGAATATCTTGGAAGTTGTTTTTCTATGAAAGATTTAGGGGAAGCTGCATTTATTCTGGGAATCAAGATATATAGAGATAGATCTCAGCGATTAATTGGATTAAGCCAAAGTGCTTACATTGATAAAATATTGAAGAGATTCAATATGCAAAATTCCAAGAAAGGATATTTGCCAATGCAAGAGCAACATGGCTTGAGCAACAAGGTTTGTGCTTCAACACCTGCAGAGGTGCAACGCATGAAAAGAGTCCCTTATGCTTCGGCTGTGGGATCTATAATGTATGCGGTGAAAAGTACAAGGCCTGATGTGGCGTTTGCTCAGAATTTAACCAGTCGATATCAGCAAAATCCAGGTGTAGCTCACTGGACTGCTGTTAAGAATATTCTTAAGTACCTTAGGGCAACTAAGGATATGTTTTTGGTTTATGGGGGAAATCCATCGGCAGAACTTGATGTTACAGGTTACTGCGATGCTTCTTGGAAAGGTGATAAGGATGATACGAAGTCTCAGACGGGTTATGTCTTTGTCATTAATGGAGGAGCAGAAAGCAGAGTGTACTAGCGATGTCTGCTACAGAGAGTGAGTATATAGCTGCTTCAGAAGCTGCAATGGAAGCTGTTTGGATTAGGAAGTTTGTCTCAGGGCTTGGAGTCATGCCTTCGATTCAAAGACCTATTAAAATGTATTGTGACAATTCTGCTGCAATCACATTTGCCAATGAGCCTGGAATCATGAAAGGCACCAGACATTTCCCGATTAAGCATCACTATGTTCGAGAACAAGTCGAAATAGGTGAAATCGAAATGCTCAAAGTTCACACAGATGATAACTTGGCGGATCAATTAACAAAGCCTCTACCTGGCACTAAGCTTTACAAGCATGCTGAAGGTGTAGGACTTAGATTAGCTGAAAGTTTCATGCCCATTTGTGATTAGTGTTTAGATAAAGGATGTAATGTACAATTATTATTTTAATGGAATAAAATAAGTTTTATGTTTATTTATCATTGTCTTAATAATATATCCTATATTTGCATGTTTAAGATCCATGAATAATTTATTATTCTAAATGTCCATTGTCGATTAATGATATGGGAATATCATTAAACTAAGACAAATTTGAGTATTGGTTCAGGATATACTTGAAAGTATATTGATGCGTAGTCATACCAATTTCACATGATATTCGATGAATTGAATATTGGACTTATCCCAACAATATGATTTAATGTATTGTGAGAATCATATTTAAAGTTATCCTCAGACTTGAGATACCAGATAAGTGTCATGGATGTAGTGCATTTTTGTGAAGCAATCTACCGCTCACCGTAACAGGGAGTCATAAGGATTGTTTTCAGAAGTGTTGCAAAGTTCATGGGTTATTCTTGTAGTCAAGAAAGAATTTATTCCTTCTGATTTGTTTAGAAGTTTAATACTGCTGGGCCCCTCGTAGGGTTGACAAAATGTTTGCATGGCCATGCCCAAAGTCTATCTGGAATACGTTCAGATGTTTTGGTAATTTTGTTCAATCATAAAGAAACGAGAAACAGAATTTTAATAAAGGAACTCACATCTTTATTAATGCGGTATTAGTAATGAAAGGATAATTATAATGATGAATCATTAAAGGTTTTTCCAGGAAACCTAGCTCGGTTTGAACTAGGGGCATTGGAGTGTTGCAAGAGGCTAACCAATGTCATTTTACTATTAATGAATATACGAGTGGGAGCTGTTAAATGTTACGTATAAACATTAATAGGTAAATGTCTAGGATCGAACACGAGACCTCGGGATTGCACACTTTACAAACAAGAATAATGTAAATAAATTTATATATTTATTAAATGTATGAAATATATATATTTATGTCACTTAATGGACTAAACGGTCGTTAGTTGTTAACCGTATGGACTAACTATCGTTAAATAAGAAAAACAAGGACTAGAGTGTAACTTGGGTGACAAGGAGGTTCTAGAACCCCCTTGTGGAGCTTAGGCAGGTCGAACAAGGGTGTGGGGAGGCCCAACCCATGTTTGCTTGGTCACCAAGATATCACCTATTATAAATACAAGGTCAAGGGTTAAACCTACACATCTTTTGTGCACACACTCTAACCCTAAAACCTTTGTTTTCCTTTTTCTTTGTCTTGGCCGATCGTACCCCTCCCCTAGGGTTTGTGGTTCGATTTTTCCAAGTGAAAAACCATAAGTGATTTGTTTACTTGCAACAACCTTTATTCGTTGGATTTTGTGTGTACAAGAACGAGGTAATTACTTACTTTAGTAATTATCAAGAGATCGATAAACAAAACGGTAAGGGGTTTATCATTGATCTAAATTGTCCAAGAATCAAGGTTTATTTGAAGTGCATCGGGTACGTTTACTATTTACGTTTTGGTTAATATTTATATGTTATACTTGATCCTAGCTTCCGCAATACGTGCTATTTGATTGTGCAACTCTAACATTTTGTACATACTTTGGCTCTCTTTCTTAAAGGGCTTCTCTTTTCTTGCTCTTTTTTCTAATAATATTTTTGCCATTTCCAAAAAAGTTTGTATAATATGCTTTATTATTTGTATTATTTAATTTTTGGTTTTAAGTATTTTAATGACATTTAATGCATTAATTATATTTAAGTTGGTTGTACAATATTTTTTTAATTTGTATTTTTTTTATATAAGAGGTGTTTTAATAACTTCATTATATATGCAATTTTGCCTTTTTTATTTACCACATTAATTGCTTACTTAAAATTAAGAGCGCTCGGAGTGATAACACAGCCACAGCGTTATGGCCTACGTGGCTTGCGTTGCACTGCGTTATCCATACCGTTCTGTGGGGCGTTAGCTTGGCGTTGTGGTTTACGTTGGTATACCAACATATGTTGAACACATGGCTTGAAAAAAAAAAAAAAAAAGAAAAAAAAAAAACACCTTTTAGCCCTAACGGCTGTATTTTCAATTTCAAGATATTTTCAAAATACCCCGTTTGGGGTTAACGGTAAGTCTTAATCTTTTTTTTTCTTACTTTTTGTAATTAAATTTTAACTTCTCTATAAATACAACACCCCTTTACCCCAATATTTTCAAACTTATCTCACATAATAATTATAAACTCTACACGTTATGGCTCGTTCTCTCCCCATTCTATCAAAGAAATGCAAAGTTATGTTCAGAAACAATGCGAGCAAGCGGATATTGCTCGCCAGAATGCTATTGTCGAAGTTATCAAGATGTTTGAGCATGCAAAAGCAAAGAATGAATGGTTTAGAAAAAAATACGCGAAGTGTAAAGACATTTTGCCGGAAAGACATGCAGTCATCGATAAATTTTTTTGCGATGAAGCCAGGAAAGATTACGACATTAGTGAAAAGTTGTGGAAGTGTATTTCACAGATACAAGACAATATCAGCCACAAAATCTTTTGGAGTTATGAAGAAAACAAAATTTTTGGCTCGGTATCACAACAGCTGCATCAACTTGGGCTAGATGCATCAATTTCATCTGATGCGCATGGATTTATAGAGCAACAACATTATCAATTTACGGGTTATGAAGACGAGGCAGTTGATGAGCATGACTTAATTGCGAGACAACATTATGAAATTATGCAAGACGAAGAGGCTTTAAGAGAAGTTGAAGCAGAACAAGCAAGGATTCAACAATAATGGGATGAGAGACTAAAGAAAGAAGAAGCAAAAACGGTGGTGTTCAGGTTGGAATTTGGGTTTGTGGAGGAACCTGAGTATGATTTTGCATGCGGGGAACATTCAGATTAAGATATGTTTATGTATTTCGTATCGTATGTTTTTTTTCATATCGTATTGTATTTTATGTAATATTTATTTAATGTTTATATTTATGAATGAAATATTTGTGAAGGGTTTATTTAATGATTGAAATATTAGTTAATACTTAATTTGTTAACATTTTTTTTAAATGGTGGGTCTCAAAAAGTGGTGTTATTTGGTGTTATGATAAATGGTGATTTTTTTGTGTTATGTTATTTGGTGTTCAAATGATGTGGCGCTGACATGGCAGGGTTTTTCGTGTTAACTTGAGTTATGACTCCTAGCTCTCTAAGAAAGAGTGTTTTGTGTTGTAAAGTGTTGTACCTTAAGCTTTAAAAGTTGTATTACTTAAATTAAGAGAGAGAGTCATCCCTCTTTTATATGTCAGAATATCTATTGAGGACTTGTTTTATAAAAATGTCATCATTTATTTTATTTTATTTGGTTTTTCTAAAGAATGTTAATACTTACGCTAAATAAATTGATGTACACACCATAATTATGTACGTACTATGTTGTAACATATACAGGGGCGGAACTATTAAGGGGCAGGGGAGGGTCCCGGCCCCCCCCCCCCCCCCCCCCCAAAAAAAAATTTGCGGCACCTAGTGTAAATATTATAGGTTTTAGAGGTAATTTAGTTGAGGTTACAAACAAATATTCGATTCCGCCCCCCCAAAAAAAATGCTCAAGTTCCGCCATTGAACATATATATTAGTGATGTGATATTGTGGTGTGTGTAATAATTAAGGATGTGATATTGTGGTGTGCAAACACCCTTTTCTGAATTATTCATTCAATCTGTGACTTAGATGTGACAACTGGCAAATTAGGGAGCCATTTTGAAAACCCGCATTACTTTAAAATTTATGATTTTTGGAATATTTGAAAAGTTTATTCGTGAAGAGATTTGTAAACGTTGGAATGTGATTTTAAACCATATGTCATTTATGGAAATTGAATTTTAATTATTGGATTGGTTTGGTTTATTATCGGTGATTTATTTTTGAGATGATTATTTGGCACTACATTGACTCCGGCACTAGGATAACCTAACAATTTTATTTATTTTAAATGTTGGTTCGAGTATATTATATTTTTGGAACGTATCGCGAGATTTTTGATTATTTGGAATGAGTTCGGTTCGAGAGAGTCGATTTGTTTTAATGAAGGTTTCGGGTTTGGTCCATTTATTTTACACCGAGTTACTTAACCCACTTTACCCTTAATAATATTATTATTATTAAAATCATTTTTTTTAGAGTAAGTAAATAAAATCGTCCTTGTTCGTTCTTGGCTTCACAAACAAACACAACCATCACCTTCACCAACACACATCTCTCTCTCTCTCTCTCTCTCTCTCTCTCTCTCTCTCTCTCTCTCTCTCTCTCTCTCTTTTTATACTCTAGGTGCCACCACCAAGGCCGGCCACCACAGCCACCACCGCCACTCACACACCTAAAATACCACCACCAAATTAGTCTTTTCATCCCGATCTATCTTTTGGTACAACTCACGCGCGATTTGGACGACCCTAACACCTCGAAATCACCACCACCGCCACACAAACACCACCTTTTCATCTTTTCTTGTTGGGTTTTTGGAGAAACATAGTTTTGGAGCCTTTTTGAAGGTGAGTGACCACGAGTTTCAACTCGTGTGTCTCGATGTGTTACCCAAATCGTGGGTACACGATTTTCTTTAATGGGTTTTGATGAAATCTTGACTAAAAGTGATGGGGAAACAATATTTTTTGACATACAAATCCGTTTGGTATCCGGGTGCTCGTTGTTTTTGATGGGTCGAGGCATACCCGAGAGCTCATGCTCTCGGCTTGTGCCATTTTTGGATTCATTTTGATTCTTAATGATTCTTTGTCATTGGTTCTTGATTTGATGTTGTTTGGATTATTATTTTGAGGTTTGGATGATTCTTGGAAGATTGGAGTATTATTGTTGTTGTCGTGGTTTGTAGCTGATGACCCTATGGGTCCGTTTGGTTCGATTTAGCTCGTATAGAGCAAGCCGAGACCTAGAGGTCTCGGGCGTGACCCACGATATATTATTGTGGTGTCATTTTGACCCGGGTTTGACTTGGTAAGTCGACCCGTATGTATGGTAATTATGTTGAGGTTTATATTTGTTGGATAATATTAATTGTTGATTTTATTATTATGGTTTCATGGTTATTTTGAGCTTGAAGTGGTACATGGACTTGTGATTTTGATTATGGAGTTGTGTTGACGAAGTGGTTATGGGAACCGATTATGAGACGGTCAAATTAGATGACAGAGATAGGTTAGTCGGGTGCCGTAGTCGGACCCTATTGTTGTAGCACGTGTTGTGGGTATTGTTTGGACGGAGTTGGATTATTTATTTATGACTTGGTTATTTTTATTTTTGGACTTGGACAATGAGCCGAGAGTGATGACTCGGACATGTGACCAACTCATATGACTCGATAAATATTCAAAATCAAACATTAATAATAAAAACTCATAATAATATTATTGATAATATAATCGTTTATATAAGTATATAGACATGATAAACGTGTATATATATATATATATATATATATATATATATATATATATATATATATATATATATATATATATATATATAAATGTATATATTAATAATAAAACGATCACGAGTAGACGTTATAATAATATGACGATAATTATTGTACTATGTGAATGGTGTAATAAATGTCGGGAGTGTTATTATAAATAAATAACTATAAATTATGACGAAATTTAATACGTTGAATAATTAATAAATTAAAACATGACTTTTTATAAATTTGGAAAACTTATCGAGTTATACGGGGTTGTGGTTACTTAAGTCCAAGTGGACTTTATATTATGTGACTTTTGTGTTTTCACGGATATATGACTTTTAATATATCCATTTTCTATAACTACGTAACTTATTTAATCGACGGGTTAAATCGAGTTATTTAGCTATATAAAATGAGTATATTAATGGGCATCGTATCCTACGACGCCCATAGGTTATGGTACGTGTATTAGGACAATAAATTACTAAATATCTCGTGGAGTTGGCTAAATTGACGAATTTGGCAAATTTGACGATATATCTAGGGAGTTTATTGGACTACGATATTTACCATATAGAATTCTTTGTGCTATGTGGTTTAGGTTGGGTATAATCTTGGAGCGATGTATTACGTAAATAAATATGGGGAATTACCAAATCGACGGATTTGATAAACTTCGATGATTTATTTAAATAATATATTGGGCTAATATTAGACCTATAGATGGTTTATTATTTCTTTCGTTGTGGCTTCCTGGTTTGAGTTGTGTCGACCCTTCACCCATATGGATACCAAACGTCAAACTTCAAATTTATATAAAGATAGTTCGAGAAATGGATATTTTCGAAAAGTTAAATGGAATACGTTCGGGATTTGGGAATATTTGATTTGAGGAAATGATTTCTGAACGGGTTTGATATTATTAGGAAGTGTCGAGTCTGTAGTTGTCGTCACTTGAGTTTTCTTTACGTCTTTCATTTATCGATTTCTTTTGCGGATTGCTGGACTTGAGGTGAGTCATAGCCCCACTTTTAGTCTTGAACTTTGTTTTCAATACTTGGGGTGAGAAACGTGCAAATGTTTTATGCGGACTATTATCGCCTTATTTATTTAAAACTTGTTATGCTTATAGAACTAGGTAGTGTAGAGCATGTCGCATCCCTGCGAATGCATATTGATTTGAGTTGTTGAGAAGCATGTCGTATCCTTACGAATGCATGAACATGTTGTATCCTTACGAATGTTGGGCATGTCGCATCCTTGCGAATGCATATTGATTGATTTGGATTGGTTATAGAGCGAGGCCTAGACTTGAGCTAGGTAAGCTATTGATTGGATTGATTTGGGCTATAGCGTGCACCTATAGGGTTGATTAGATTTGGTTGGTTCGTTTTGGTTGGATGATTGAGGCCTAGTCTAACTAGCAAGCGTTTTGCGTATATGTCCACTTGATTTAGTTATGAATTTAAACCTATGATCTCACCAACGAAAGCTGACTTTTAGCGCGTTTTCTCAGGTAATTAAGTGATGCCCTTGGATGCTTGGATTGGAGGCTTGGCTATGGCACCTGGTTATGGATCTATTTTCTAAAACTCTGATAAATAATTGTGGACCTATATTTATTTCTTTTGGGCCTGACTTTGATTGATTTTGGGATAAATGTAAACTTTAAAACCCCGCGTGGTTGGATTTTTCTCTTGTTTACGTTATCTCATTCTTTTATGTCTTGCGTTGGATACCAATCCCTGTAGCACCCCGAAAGCTTGTTGAGTCTTCCGTTGTACCAAATTTTGGGGGTGTTACAAATTGGTATCAAAGCCAAGGTTATAGAGAACTAGGTAAATAGACACCTAAACTATAACCGATTTTTATAGAAAACGATCCTCGACCATTGCCCGCCAGCCCGCCAAGCCGAAGCATCATTGTTATTATTGAGGTATATTGAGATGATTATTAGATGTGGAATTCTTGAGATGATTTGAGGATTTGAGATTTATTGATTTAGTGATATGATGGCATTTTGAGGACTTATATGGCTTAATTGTTTTATGAATGTTTTTAGTAATGTGATATTTTAAATCTTTCTTGATATATATGATTGGGAATTATATGATGATTTTTGATATGGTATTTTGAGTTCGCGGTTTAGTTGTTTTGAAACACTTACACCTACCCTACGCCGTTGTCACAGACTATGGCCTCCCGTACATTTGACGTTGTTGAGGATATTCTTACTACACCTGTACGCCCAGCACAGATCACCATGGCTCCTGATGATCCTTACAGGATTGCCATGCATTCAGCTATTGTGTCACCGACAGCTTCTACTTCTGCACCGCCTGCTGCACCTACGCAGGGACCCTCATCTTCTCTAGGGCTCCCTGGTACTTTGAGGCAGCTTACTCTTCATCAGGCTTTGGCTCGTGTGGCTCCACGTTTTGCCCACCGAGCTACGGCACGTATGTCGGTACGCCCTACTTCACCACCTTTACATTTGGATGCTCACACTCTCCTGTCAAATGCACCACTTACATCATTGCGTCATCGTCCTAGATCACCTACCGCATCTCCACATGGTTCACCTGTTAGGAGACGATGATTGATGACGTACTCTTCCGATGAGGAGGAGGAGGAGTACGAGGGTGAGGATGAGGCTGATGACCCTCAGGAGGCTGAGTAGGGTGATGATGACCCTGAGGAGGAGGAGGATGACCCTCAGGAGAAGGAGATGCCTGATGATGATGGTTTGTTAGTGCCGCCAGCTCAAGCTGAGGAGCCTGATTCACCTATACATCCGATAGAGCCTGTTTCAACTGATCATCCATTTCTGTTTGAGTTACCACCTGGTAGTCCCGTTGAGTCGGATGCACCTTCTGAGGTTTCTGCTGAGCATGCAGAGTTAGGTGAGACTGGTAGGATGTGGGCTCATATTACTGATCTTGGTGAGAGAGTTACACGTATGTCTGAGCGGATTGATAGGGTGACCGTTGAGTTCATTGGAGAGTTGAGGATTGACATGGTTACGGCTGAGAGGAGAGTTACTGAGATGAGGAGAGGATTGATGGAGATTCATGAGCATATTGAGGGCTTACAGCGAGGTTTTATCACAGCTCGAGAGGCCGACCGCAAGTTATGGCAGAGGAATACCGAGCTAGAGAAGGAGGTGGCAGACCTCAAGAGAGACAGCGACACCCATAGTGTGGAGTTAGGATCATTGTGGAGAGAGCTTGATGGCTTGAGACAGGAGTTGAGGAGCCTCCGCCAGCAGCGTGGCTAGATGTTTGGGTTATGTTGTCTTGTTGCTTTCTACACCGAGGAATGTTCGGTTAGAAAAGCTAGTTATCGTATTTTGATGTATTTACCGTTGAGTATTCGTCTCGTTTGGAACGATTATTATCTTTTGTGTTTTTCGGTAGTTGGAACGATGTTGGATCTCTATTGTATGGTTGATGGTTATTATTATATAGTATTATGTGGTTTTTGGATATTGTGGAAATTGAGTCCCTATTCGCCTTATTGATGTCTTGTGGTGTATTGTTGATGTTCTTTCCATGACTTGGCTTCAATGACTTAATTCTTGTTGAGTATATGATAAGTTCTATCGAAGACTCATGAACCTTGTATGATGTTTCAGATCAATGGCCCCACGACGAAACCCTATTAGAGCTACCAGAACTGGTCCTGCAACGACTACCCATGGTCGCCGAGGACGCCGTCCTACTCGAATTGTTACATTAGAGGTGTCCTTTTTCTTTTGAATTTGCCGACAATAACAACAACAAAAACTACAAAAAGAAAATAAATGAATAAAAATAAATAAATAAATAAATAATCCCTCGGCTTGGTCTCACATATGTACACCTTGTCCCCCCTTTTTTCTATAGAGTTAATTTCATATTGGTTCCTGTGGTCTATTAGATTTTACGGGTTTAGTCCCTAAACTTTTTTTAACGGATCTAGTCCCTGTGGTTGCGATCCATAATGGTTTTGGTCCTTGAGACGAACTGTCATTAGCTTTTTCCGTTAGCTAACCACCGTTTGCAACAAACATTTGCACCGTTAGTCCTTTATACTAACGACCATTTATACTTAACTCAAAAAAAAATTTAATTAGTTTTCTTATAATTTTTTTTTTCTAAATATCTTTAAAATTTATACACGTTTTTATACACATTGTCATACACACATTTTTTATACACACGTTTTTATATACATGTTTTTATACACGTTTTATACACACATTTTTATACACATATTTTTATACACGTTTTTATACACATGTTTTATGCACTTGCTTTTATACACACGTTTTTATAAACACATTTATATGCAACATTTATACACATATTTTAATACACGTTTTTATACACACGTTTATACACACACGTTTATACACATATTTTTATACTGGTGTATAAAAACATGTATAAAAATATGTGTATAAAAACGTGTCTATAAAAATGTGTATAAAAACACGTGTATAAAAACGTGTATAAAAATATGTGTATAAATATATGTATAAAACGTGTATAAAAACATGTATATAATGTGTGTATAAAAACGTATCTATAAAAACATTTATAAAAACTTGTGTATAAAAATGTGTGTATATAAACTTGTGTATAATGTATGCATAAGTTGTGTATTCAAACGTGTGTATAAAAAAGTGTGTATAAAAACATGTGTATAAAAATGTATGTATAAAAATATTTGATTAAAAATGTGTGTAAAAAATGTGTATAAAAATGTGTATAAAACATGCATACATGCATATAAAATGTGTGTATAAAAAATGTAATAAAATGTTTGTATAAAAATGTGTATATGAAAACGTGTATAAAAATATGTATAAAAACGTATATACATTTTAAAGATGTTTAGAAAAAAAAATTATAAGAAAACAATTTTTTTTAATTTAAAAATAAATAAATAAATAAATAATAATTTTTTTGTTAGGTATAAACGGTAGTTAGTATAAAAGACTAGCGGTGCAAATATTTGTTGCAAATGGTCGTTAAAGGACTAACAGTGCAAATGTTAGTATAAAAGACTAACGGAAAAAACTAACGACAGTTAGTCTCAAGGACCAAAACCATAATGAGTCGCAACCACAAGGACTGGATCTATTAAAAAAGAAGGTTAGAGACTAAACTCGTAAAACCCGACATACCACATGGACCATTTATAAAATTAACTCTTTTCTATATAAGCCAAATTGTGATAATTCGTGAAATATAAAAGGAGGAAGGTAGGGCCTATGTTTCTTAATGGCCTTTGGAGACTTAGGGTGTGTTTGGTAGAGAGAAGTCAAACAAAAGAAATGGAAATGGCATCATTTCTCTTGTTTGGTAAGGTAGAGAAATAAAAAAAAAAGCTGAGAAAACGAGTTTCTCAAGAGTTTATGACCTTTGTATTTTAGTTTCTTGTATTTCCATCTTTGATGCTGTGGAAATTGGATTTCTCTATTGGTGTTTTTGACAAATAAAAAAATCAGCTTTGAAGAGGGGATATAACACATCATCATACGCAACTATGCAAGTCACATGATGCACAATATTTGACACATTCTCACCCTACAAGAGACGGAGCCAAGATTTTGTATTAAGGGGGTCTCAAAAAAAATCCCCGATAATAACATACAATTCCTTGTTTTAGAAGGGAAGTTCGAATCATTCGACACACGTTTTAAAGCTATATTTATACCTCGTAACAATTACATATGTTAGTAATTATTATTACAATGATTTTAAACAATAATGTAAATAACACTCGATCCAAATAAAAGAAGATAATTAGATCCTACATAATATTTAAACAAGATTTAATGAATTTGAATCATTGTAAAATTGTGTAACATATCAGCTCGTTTTTAGTTGTGTAAATATATTATATATGTAATCATCTAACTAAAATGAGTTTCTCTATGTAAAAAGTATACACATACTACTTCTTCGCATTTTGTATTTATCTAAGGGTTGCCCTATAAAAACGGGGTCTATAGGCTTTCTGCAAACCCTCCCTATACATTAGGGTGGTACTTTTGCTGACTCGTGCAGCTTTTTGCAGTTTTTTTTTTTTTTTTTTTTTTTTACAAGTGTTTTAATTTATTTTTTGAAGTCTTTTTTTTTTACAAGTGTTTTGTCCAAATGTGCAGATTCACACAAAAATAAGTCCAAATGTGCAGAATTCACACAAGTCCAACCAAAGTGCAGCAGATTCACACAAGTCCAACCAAAAGTGCAGATTCACACAAGTCCAACCAAAGTGCAGTTCACACAAACACCACAAAGTAAACAAAGCAACCCTCAAATCACAAAGTAAACACAAGAAATATTCGTCATCGCCTAATAGGCTCAGATTTTTAGTAAGGCTCGGATAATGAAGGTTGCAAAGTGATAAAAATATCACTTTGCCATGCCATTTGGTTTTAAAAACCATTCGTCATCGCCTTAGTTACAAAGTAATAGTTTTGTAAAATATCACATAAGCCTGTAAACAGCATCACTAGTCTGTATCAGCATCACATGTTACACAACCTCAACTGCATCACAAGTACTAGCATATACCAGCATCACATGTTATACTATAAACAGCAAGATTCACACAAGTCCAACCAAAAGTGCAGTTAAAAAGCAAGATTCTTGCTTTTGCAGCAGCTTTCCTCCACTATAAACAAAGAACAGTAGTATCACACTTGCCCATAAGGGTTGTGTTATATAAGAACGAGGGCTATTTCGTTATGGACTTAAGGCTCGGATAATGAAGGCTGCAAAGTGATAAAAATATCACTTTGCCATGCCATTCGGTTTTAAAAATCATTCGTCATCGCCTATAAGATCATGTCCAAGTGCAGATAGCCCCCGTTAAGATAAAAATATAGCCCCCGTCCTTATAAAGCACATGTTACATAACCTCAACAGCAAGATTCTTGCTTTTGCAGCTTTCCTCAAGCAACCCTCAAATCACCAAGAAAAGTAGTATCAGAAGCATGTGAAAAACTCACAAGCTCAGCAGTAACAATCAGCTTTGCTCCACTATAAACAAAGCAACTCTCAATCACAAAGCACAAAAGGCAACAAGTAACAATCAGCTACAAACCACAATCAGTTTCACTACTCTCAACCTCACTCAGTTTCACAGAAGTGGCAACAAAGGTTGGGCCAGAGTATCACAACAAAAGCTCAGATTAGGCAGAGCATCACAACAAAAGCTCAACAAGTAACAACAAGTAACAACAAGGATTGGGGCAGAGTATCACAACAAAAGGCAAGAGCATCACAACAAGGGTTGGGCCAGAGCATCACAACAAGTAACACAAAATGTCTAGGTCACGATTTTTCACAAATGAGGTAACAATAAGTTTTACGCTTTTACATTAGGCTCAGATTATATGGCTGCAACTTCAAATGTTGCAAAATCAAGTTCTATTTCCATTCATTTGGAAATGCCACGCCAATATCAATTTTAAAAAAAATCATCATTGCCTTATATATGCTTAAAACTAGAGCCTGTGGACTGGGGGTAGGCCAGAGCAGGTATTCATACCACTCAAAGGTGGCAGATCAAGGTGTTAACCTACCCACATCCACAGGTTAACCACCACCATAGACCCCGTTCTTATAGGCATATAAGCAGTATCATAATAAGCTGTTTTTTTAACAAAGTAAAAAAAAAGTACACCTAAAATGCATAACCTCCATATTGGCATGGTTTATAAGGACGGGGGCTTGCATATTTGACTACTAGACATAAGAACACAGAACCACCACCACAGAACCACCACCACATAAGAACACAGAACCACCAACACAGAACCACCACCACATAAGAACACAGAACCCCCAAACTAATTTTACGAAACCCTAATTTATAAAATTAGGGTTTCTTTGAAAAAATCAAGATTTTTATCATTTAACGTACCAATCTTTCAATTAACACACGGATCTAACAAAACAATCACAGAAACATCACGTACATATTCATAGATTGAAAACCCCCTAAACTAATTTTAAGAAACCCTAATTTATAAAATTAGGGTTTCTTTGAAAAAATCAAGATTTTTATCAATTAACGTACCAATCTTTCAATTAACACACGGATCTAACAAAACAATCACAGAAACATCACGTACATATTCATAGATTGAAAACCCCCCAAACTAATTTTAAGAAACCCTAATTTATAAAATTAGGGTTTCTTTGAAAAAATCAAGATTTTTATCAATTAACGTACCAATCTTTCAATTAACACACGGATCTAACAAAACAATCACAGAAACATCACGTACATATTCATAGATTGAAAACCCCCAAACTAATTTTAAGAAACCCTAATTTATAAAATTAGGGTTTCTTTGAAAAAATCAAGATTTTTATCAATTAACGTACCAATCTTTCAATTAACACACGGATCTAACAAAACCATCACAGAAACATCACGTATATATTCATAGATTGAAAACCCCCAAACTAATTTTACGAAACCCTAATTTATAAAATTAGGGTTTCTTTGAAAAAATCAAGATTTTTATCAATTAACGTACCAATCTTTCAATTAACACACGGATCTAACATCACCACACAAAACCATTTACCCAACAACATCACCACACAGTAACATCACCACACACTCACAAACTCTCTCTCAAATCACAGAAACATCACATAAATATTGATTTTAGATCTAAAAATAGAGAGAGAAACGAGAGCACATACAATACAGAGAGAGAGAGAGAGAGAGAGAGAGAGAGAGAGAGAGAGAGAGAGAGAGAGAGAGAGAGTTTGTGAGTGTTTGGAGTGTGTGTGAGAGGGTGAGGTGGTATACGCGTGGGAGGTGTGAGACAACTGTCCACACACGTTTTTTTTTTTTTTTTTTTTTTTTTTTTAATTTGTATTATTTTTGTAAATAAAAGTAATATATTTGTATTAGTTTTGTAAAAAAAAAAGTAATAGTTTTGTAAAAAAAAAAATAATAGTTTTGTTATAAAAATGTAAAAGTGTTATAAAAAGTAATAAAAGTTATAAAAATGTAAAAAACTAATAGTTTTGTTATAAAAATGTAAAAGTGTAAAAAAACAAGTTAAGTAAAAGTTATAAAAATGTAAAAATGTAAACGTTAAATAAAAGTTATAAAAAAAAGTTAAATAAAAGTTATAAAAATGTAAAAAATAAAAGTTATAAAAATGTAAAAGAATTTTGTTATAAAAATGTAAAAGTTGTAATAAAAACTAAAACAAAAGTATTAGTAAAAAATGTTATGTATTTTCAGGTTTTCGGTTCTCACGAGAAAGTAACTGAGTGGGCGCAAAATATAGCTCGTGAGCTCGGTTTTGTAATTGTTGAAGATAGAACCAAATCAGAAGTTGGTCATATGAACGAAATCAATTACAGGTGTACAAAGGGTGGGACGTATATACCTCAAGGTAGTGGCAGACGGAAAACCAAAACATGTAAAACTGGTTGTCCATTCAGATTAAATGCGAAATATCATCGAACAAAAAATTATTGGGTATTGAGGGTGAAGGATGATACGCATAATCATGATATGCTAAAGTCGTTGCATGGTGTGCCATATGCAATGCGATTAAAGGATGATGAGTTGGGTTTGGTCCAAGAATTGACAAATTATAACGTACGACCACTTAATATACTTTCGACAATAAAGAGTCGTAATCCGGATAACGTGTCTAGCGTTAGAGCTATATATAACGCACAAGATAAGTTCCGGAGAGTCAGAGTAGGTGATAGAACTCCAATTCAAGTCCTTTACTCGCATTTGCAAGAATCAGGGTATACATGGTACCCGAGGGTAAATGAGCATACCAACGAGCTTGAGGAGCTATTTTTTGTGCACCCCACGTCGTATGCTATATGGTGTACATTCCCTGAAGTCATGCTGATGGACTCCACGTACAATACCACGGTGTTTAAATTGCCGTTGTTGGAAATTGTTGGACTAACTTCAACAAACAAAACATCTTCAATGGCGTATAGCTTTTTATCCAGTGAACAAGGGCATAATTTTAGATGGGTATTGCAATGTATGAAGCAAGTGATTGGCGAAAGATATTACCCACGTGTTATCGTCACCGACAGAGATTTAGCGTTAGTTGGGGCAATAAGAGCAGAATTTCCTGACGCTCACCAATTACTCTGTCGATGGCATATACAGCAAAACATACTTAAGTTTTGCAAAAATAAATTCACAGATGGGGGTATTGACTATGAGTCCGATAAAAACCGATGGGATTGGATGGTTAAAGCTTCGACCTTCGAATCGTTCGAGCGACGTTATCAACGCCTACAAGAGCTATTGGTCAACCATCAGGGTACTTAATTATTAATTGATTGTTTTTAATTATTTAATAAATATGAACCCGAATGACCTTTTATTAATTCATTATTTTTTTCAGATGTCGCTTTGTATCTGCATAACTGGGTGCAAGATTACGCACCCATGTTTGTCTCGTATATTACTGACCAATATAAATCCTATGGCCAGACAACAACGTGCAGAGTTGAGGCTCACCACGCGTTGTTGAAATTATATTTAGACGTCACACAGTCCAAATTAGACAGGTTGTTGAGGTCGGTCGATAAGATTCTCATTACGCAAGAAGATGCGATAAAAGAGACTTTCAATAGAAGCATGAACGAGAAACTAATTAAGTGTGATGTACCACTATTTCACGAATTAACGTATAAAGTTTCTAAACATGCTTTGAACCTCATGCACAAAGAACTCCACCAGTCGATCACCCCAGAAGAATGTAGCCATAAGAATCGGGCAATATACGGACTACCATGCTTTCACGAGATGCAAATCTATGTTATTCATGGTAAGTATATTAAATTTATAACTATCAAGTTGTTTTCCACATTAATATCTGTAATTTATACAAGTCACTTTAATTGAATTCAGGATGCCCCATTCCACTGGAACGAGTTGATATTTTTTGGAGAACCCTATCTGTTCCGTGGCCTGTTATCAATAGGCCCCCTAATAAAGATGGCTCTTCCAGCGAACATGGTGGTGATGATGATGATGATGATGATGATGATGATGATGATGATGACAATACTTCGTTTAACGATGGCATGCGACAATTCAAGAATATTTTTAGCAAATCAACATCATTTGTCAAGAAGAATATGTTAACGAAGTTAAGAGATATATTCCAACCTGAATCTGCTGACACACATGAACCAGCTATTCAAAAAAATACCCGTGGACGTCCGAGCGCAAAGGACAAAAAGGGCAAGGCTACACAAGTCCCGGACTTGAATGAAGTTCCGGACTTGAATGAAGTCCCGGACTTGAATGATGTGCCAACTATGAATCACCGAAGAAGCACAAATTCAAGATCCACGAAACTCCCGAAACGCGCCAAAGAGCCTGCAAGACATCGTTCGTACACGGGTCAAAAAATAAGACACATATTTTACGTTGGAGATAAGGATAGCGAGGATTTTATTGATCGCATTCCAGAGATTTTCCGTCCACAGGTAATAAGTATAAATAATGTGCTAGGTGACGGAAATTGTGGGTTTCGGTGCATTGCCCATTGGATTGTGCAAGACCAAAATAGGTGGGCCGATGCTAGATACATGTTAATGCAAGAGTTACAAAGACATAGTATAACTTACGTGAGTATGTGGGGGCAAGAAGACTTTTACCACCTTCGTGATGCATTAAACTGGTTTAATGGACCAGCGCCTGAAGATTACTGGATGACGATGCCACATAACGGTCTCGTCATCGCTTCAGCTATTCACCGACCTCTTGTATATATAGACCGTTATGGTTGGTTCACATGTTTACCCCTATTTTCTGCTCCAAACTTATCACATGGAATTGACCCCATTGTGATTGCGCGTGTGGGGGAGAACAGTGGTGCTCATTACATTTGTCTCAATATAGACAGAGATTCTCCACTACCACATTACCACCCACAATGGAGGTGGTTCAAACAGCCAGTTGCAAACGAATGGGATGCAATATATAACCATCGATGTATTTTGTAAATGTTGTAAATGATTATTCATTTATTTAAATGTAAATTGTTTGTAAATGTTGTAAATGATTATTCATTTATTTAAATGTAAATTGTTTGTAAATGTTGTAAATGATTATTCATTTATTTAAATGTAAATTGTTTGAAAATGTTGTAATTGATTATTCAACATCGTTTAAATGTTAATTGTTTAAAACTTAAAAGTCTGTTTTTTTGTAGAGTGTTAGTTCTGCACCAATTATTATTACTTTGTTTAAATTAGTATTATCATTATTGATTGCTGATGTAAATTATTATGCAAATTCTTTGGTCAGATGAGCCAAAGAAATCCTTTCTGGTGCCGATGTAATAGAGGATTTATTATAGAACGGAAATCCTGGCAAGATGGTAGTCGTGGACGACTGTTTTATGCATGTCCTCTTTCAGTGGTAAATAATCATACGTTTGCTTAGTTATGTAAATAATTTGTTTGTTAAAATACATTTCTTATTATTTTCTTAACATGTAACAGCCAGGTACAAAATACTATGGGTGTCGATACTTCGCGTGGAAAGATGAATTTGAAGCAGAGCACTTTAATCAACCCTCTTCTTCAACGCATTGCTCAAACTGCGTTGCTACAAAAAATGAGAACAAGTTGTTGAAGGCAAGAATAAAGGCGCTGGAAATGGAGCTAGAAATGGCAAGGAATCCTGAGGATCACGCTTGTCAGTCAAGTGCCCGGCTCCATGATATTTTAAATGAGATGAATAACCTTCATATGTCGTAGATGTTGTTGTCTTTAAATAATATGTATAACGTTGTTGTTTAATTTAATAATAACAGTTGTTGTTGCAGTTATTTAACGTGGTAATATTTAACGTGTCGTTTAATTTAATAATAACATTTGTTGTTGCAGTTATTTAACGGGGTAATATTTAACGTGCTATTATACAAGATAAATAATTATACAAAACACAAATATACAAAACACACAAAACACAAATCATAAGACAAAAAAAAAAAAAAAAAAAAAAAAAAAAAAAAAAACGACAAAAACCAAAAAAGTACACCTCAAAAGTAGCCCCCGTCTTTATATCTCATGCCTTATCTAAATATAACATGAATCCAAAATTTAATGTCAGGGCCGGCCCTACACACATCCCCTGTCATTCAAACTTTCCGGAAAAATAAAAAACAACGCAACCCAGCTCGCTAGTTTATGTGTATAGCTAGACCAGTTGGGGGTGGCCGAGCCCCCCCCCCCCCCCCCCCCCCCCCCCCAACAACTGGCTCCGTCCCTGCATCCTACTTGCTTTGGAGATTACAACACTGCTTCTCCGGTGACTTATTCACTTTCTCCTACAGTCATTTGTCAAATTCTTATAAAATTTCTTATCTCCCTTCATTGAACAATGTAATGTTTTATCTACAATCATTGTAGCAATCTGGATTGAGAATATTCTTGTTTTTGCAATTATTAGAATTGTATATTTCAAAGACAATACGTTAAAAGACAATGTTCATATCACTTATTAATGAAAGTATTGAACCGCTTTAAGATATCTGATCATTTTACTTAGTTGAATATTCTCAAGAACATGTTGTGGTTACTTTAAAATTTAGAGGATGTTTGTTTTTTCTTCAAGATTAAGAGACTTATAAATATATGTGAGATCCATGTCTATTAGAGCCAATGGAGAGGGGTAAATATTTTTTGCCTTTGTGATATAGAGGAAGCAAGAGAAAATAAGTTAGTCATACTTAAAAAGAATTAGGGCCCATTTGGTTTGTATCTTTCAGATTCGAGGAATGATTTTATTTTAAAAATTAATTGTTTTGTTTAAGTTTTGGAGAATTAAAGTGGGTCCGTGAATGATAGATTCATTCATGCCTAATGAGGTATCTTTTGCATATAAATGAACCTCACATTCATATTCCACTCACAATCTATACATAAATTAATTATTAAAAAATAAAACTACCTCACTTTCTATTTAATAAATTATTTATCAACTATTAAAATAAACTTTTTAATAAAATATTTTTTTTTCTAACCTCATTTACTTTCATTCTAAACTGAATACAAATCCAAATTCAAATCCAAATCCAAGTCCAAATCCTTTTTACAAACCAAACGGGCCCTTAGGGCACGTTTGGTTAAGGTGTATGAGTATGAATCTATGACTTTGAAAGTCATTAATGTTGTTTTGTTGGTTATGAGGCCCACCACAATGGATTAAGGATACTCAAATGTGAAGGTTTTCTCATATCTTATAGGGGGAATTGCATATATACCCACTAAAACATGAATATTTGCATATTTCTCCAAAACACAAGTTTTTAATGCACAATGTACAATGATGTTTAAGCATGTTTTGGGTATATATGCAAATATGCAAGTTTTAGTGGGTATATATGTAATTGCCCCTTTATAGGTAGGTGGTTTTATCATACCTTCCAATACCATTCCACCCTATACCAACACTTATACCCATTGTGATTTATAACAATAAATCAAACGCGCCCTTAGTCATTAAAGGCATTATTCATTAATTGCATTAAATGAATCTAATTCTTAAAGACTTGGAGCATTGTGGATGCTCTAACTTAATCAAAACAACCAAGTCACCGGTTATCTTTTAGAAACATCAACATAAAAAGGTCTTATCCAATTGGAAGTTTAAGGTTTGCTATTTCCAAATATCAATAACATCGAGTCTTCGTTGGTTAGAGGTTTTATCAAATAGCCATTCAGACATATCTAAAATAGAGGGGGGACTCAACCAAACCCCACCTCCTAAATATTACGAGTAACAAACTTAGACCCATAAATAACCAATGTGTCCAAAATTGACACCTCTATACTAACCATACAGGTTACAATCTATTACTGTTCAGGAAAAAAGGACACGAGTTGCAATCAAACCATCGTCAAATAGGACCAGAATGAGGCCATGAGCAATTTCTGAAGCTCATAGGAACTGGTCCATTCATACAACAATTAGATATATGATGATTCTCGAAGCTGCGAATGCAAGCCATACTAATTACAACCAAAGGTCATACTATTTCAAATCTATAAATTGCGCGCACACAAAAATAAAAGAAAGAAAAAAGGCTTAACCAATACCAACCATAAGTGCTTGTAAATTGATTAATATAAAGTCAAGACAGAAACAAGACGCAAAATGCCCGGCTGAAAGCTACCTCATAATTCTCTTTCTATCAAGAAAAAGGCAAAACTATAATATAAGATTTACAGTACTATACTAAATTACTAATGGTAGTCTGTTGGGTCTGAATTGATCATCAACGAGCTATATTCTCATATTTCTGTACCTTTACCTGGATGGTGTTTCTGATGGTTGACTATTCATCGCAGAATTTGAAGGATTAGATGATGCTAGAGTACTGTTGTCGTGAGCTCCTGACCCGCCCCACTTTAGATCTGCATCGGATGGCTCAATGACATGAACAGAACCATCACTCATTCCAAGAGCAAACTGGTTGGGATCAGATGGGTGTGCTGCAATGACCGTAGGATATGCAGTGCTGTTGCTGCTGCCATTAAAAACAAAAGTCATGATTAGAGGTGGTGGTTTTGACACACTTGTTTTTAAATGGGCTGATTTGAGTTGGAATTATCTCTAACGGGTCATATGGGTAGAATGGGTCAACAGTATAATTTCACATAAACCACAGGGATCATTCGTGTAATTTGATCTTCAGAAAAGTTAGAATATTAATGATCTCATATAGGCATTTGAACCTGGAAATTGATGAGGATATGTAGGCAGAAGGTGCTATTCGACTTCGAAGCCTCAAATTTTCTGCATCAAAAACACCAACAGCGCCGTCTGAAAATCCAGTAAATAATAGCAGGCCGTCACATGAGTATATGGCACTCGAAATTCCAGCAGAAAGAGATTCCCTTGGAGACCACTGCAACATGATTTAGCTTCGTTAACTAAATATCATATTATCATAAAAAGATCTCAAAACAAGCATGAGAATGAGATCCAACTATTTACCAGTTTCAAGCATTCCAGCTGGTAGTCATATATAGCAATTTGACTTTCGTGTACAACAAGCAGGTGACGTTGATCATTATGGAATTGAACTTTAGTTTCTCCAGCTAATGAGGGCGGATACCCAGGTGGCGACTGAATAGTTCTTGATTTCCTCTTTTCCCATCCGTTAATATTCCAGATACATAACTGTAATCAGTCAAAACATAAAAAGTAAGGGGAAAGTTTTCGAAGTAATACAACAGCAAATGAATTCCAGTTTAACCACCACTTGCCTGAGCATCAGCTCCAGCTGAAACGAGTGAGTTCAAAGTCTGTGAAAAAGCAAGTCCTGTGATTTGTTTCTGGTGACCTTTGAGCTTCATTTTGACCTATTAAAAAACCAGGGGTAAGATAAAGACGATTTTGACCTGTAATCAACCCATTCGCGTTCCATAGAACGCAAGATCAAGTTAACCAATGAAACTACAAAGCGTAGTTAAGTGGAAATTCATGAACAAAAGTATAGAATACAACTTGGCAAGAAAATAGTCATTAACATTGTTGTAGTGAAGTTGACTAAAAGCGATAAAATTTACCTCATCAACTCTGACATTGTAAATGTGTATGGTCGAATCTTCCATCCCTATGGCAACAATATTATTGTCTTGAGGATGGAAAGCCAAATAGGTGGCTGCAGGAGGCGGTGGCATGAAAGTTGTCATGACCTGAAGTTTGAACATGTAAGTCAACTTATTTGCACATTTGATATTGGTAAAAAAAATCAAATAAAATAAAGATTATATTTTTAATCACCTTGAAAGTCATCATGTTGAAGAGTGACACTTTGCCACCAGAGGCAGACATAACATAAGAATCATTCTTTGACAAAGCAATGCATGCAGCCGACTGTTCAGCAGGTTTACTCTCGTTTACATCATTAGACATGGGAGCCCCATTTGCAGGTTGCCATAATTGTGGGACGACTGATGCAGTTGACTGAAAACATGTAAAATGACCAATCAGAATTTATGCTTAAGTTTGTTAATCAGGAATGTTCATTAAAGACCCACGAACCTTTCCAGATGGATTACGATCATTTTTTTGCCATTTCCATAGTTTATGGACGGCACTTGAAGCAAGTGCAAGCAAAGCTAACCCAGAATTTGTATAGATAAGTCGCATAACCTGAGGCATCAAGTCTGGGTTAAATATCTGAGACATAAGATGGTAAAAAACAAAGATATGAATGGGTCAATCTGTGTTACTTTTTATCTCTAATGGGTCAAACGCGTAACTGAAATAGGTTAAATGGGTCAAAAGGCCCAAAAGTGTTTTTTTTTTTTTTTGGCAAATTACTCCTATATAGTTTATTTAAAAGATCAGATATGGAAATAATATAATTATTGTGATCATATTGACGTACTCAAAAACAATAAAAAGTTTCGTTTTTGGACAACTATGATCATATTTGACATGCTAAAAATCAAACCAAAACTACTAACATTTTTGGACGACAGAGTGTTTCGGGTCCAAGACAACCAAACCCCAACCATTTCTACCTGTACTAAAAAATTACCCACTTTGACTTGTTACCTTACCCACCCATATTTCTCTGTTACCGCCCCGCTCATTTTGCCACCTTAAAGATTAATTGGCTACTAATAGAGCAATAGTATTACAGCATGTAGTTGGGGATGATATCTTTGATACCTTAGTAGAAATGAGAATAAAAAAAGAAGTTTCTTGCTGACCCTCAACTCAAGGCACAACTACCAGCATGCCGATAAACAGGCGCTACTCATATAGATTATAAAATTCTCAAAAAAAGCAAAATACATCACTCTTTGCAATGAATAAGCCAAACAAAGCTATATGTAACACACCTTGCTGGAAGCCACTGGATCAGGCAACTTTAGGGCTTTAAGGTGAGAGCAATCGACTATTTCATGAAGCTTCCAGCTTTTAGTCTTGTCAGCATTATCCACAATTCTCGGTTTTATATCCACAACTTTACTGCTTTCTGCATTAGCCTGCAATTTACACATACAATATACAATATAAACAAAACGATAAATACAATCATGGTCAATGTTCAAGGGGTGTAACTTACAAGACTGCCAATGGATAATGGAGTTTGCATTCTTTCACGTTCCATAGCAGATGCCATAGATGAAGAGGCATTTGGGATAGGACCTAGCGGGCCAGCAATTGAAGGCTGCAGAGGAAGATTTAAGTGAGTAATTACATAAATTCATGATTAAATAAAAAATATATATGAAAGGTCAAGCATATTACTTTGACTGTATCAGAAAATGCTCGAGACCCATCATACGCTCGACTCTCAAGCATCCGTAGCATACGCTGTCCATCACCATTTGCCAATATTTTGAATCCGTTGTCACTTGTGGTGACTGCTAGTAATGACCCTTCCTTGTTAAACCTTAGTTTAGGTCTTGTCTGAAACAAATGTAAGAGTTCATGAATAATGCAATAAAATGCAAGTTTCATCATATTCGTAAGGTATATTTGAATCGAACACCAACGTATTTATTCTTTTGTCATGTTTTAGTCATTGTACTGCTTATGTACATTAGAGTGTCATTCAAGGATGGCTTTGTGTCCCATTTGGGTCATTTTGTAATAACACACTTTTAAATCAGTTTCAAAAAATATGATCCATGATAAATTTATTAAAAAATGTTACGGCTACGGGTTACGAAATGCCCCATACAGGACACAACCAGTTTTAATGACTAAAATGTGACAAATGAAAATATATATTGGTATTTTACCCAAATAACACTCTACGTTATCTTATTATTTCAGGACTGTAAGATACACATGAACGAAAGACAAGGCAGCAGATTCTTACAGGTAATCCATCATCTGCATCAGTAACAGTCAGCAAATTGGTGCTATCCATGTCCCAAAACTTAATCTGAAACTCGTCTCCAGCAGCTAAGAAACGATTTCTTGTTGTGTCAAACTGTACAACACCCATAGACCGCTTTCTAAAACCAGAATATTCCCTCTTGATGGCTCCTTCACTCTCATTCCACTCAACCAAGTGGGCTTCACCTTCTTTGCTCGTTCCACAAGAGAAAAGTCTGAAATAGAAACACATTAGATTTAAGAACCAAGAAACACTTGACATGGGATATGTTTTAAAATTTTATAATGTCTGTTTGAGTATACCTGATTCCATCAGCGCTATATGCCATTGTTGTGCACGATCGGCCAGGAGCATCATAATCTACTCTTGACCCCAAACAATCATAAAGCCATGCTTTTATCTTCCCATCAATTGCCGTAGAGAAAATAAACTGCACAAAACAGATACGACAGAGTTATGACATAAAAAAATGTAACGTTTATTCTCAGTAAAAAGAAGAATAAGTAGACTTGCCTGTATTTGTTCTTTATAGTGGGGACAGACGGAATAAACAGGAGCCTCGTGACCCTCAAACGTATACTGCCTACGCCCAGCTACAGCATCCCATACCTATAACAACAGATCCAAGAGTGGTTATCTGACTGGCCCAAAAGATTTTCTTTTTCAATAACAAATGTACCTTAATTGTCCTGTCATCACCACATGTGACAATACACAGTTGCTTGTTAGGGTGAGCAAAAGCAATATCGTTTACAGCGCCAACATGGGCATCTATCTGTAATGTTTAAGATCCATAGAAAGCTTAAGAATCAATGCTTTCAAATGAAGGAAAACGGGTAACATAAAGAGATGAATAGTTTACTTCCAAGTGTTGCCTTAACTCCCCTGATGGGTTGTATGTATATATCTGAATAATGTGCTTGGAAAATGCAACACCTGTGGCACGAAAAAAGGACGAACACTGATGAGCCTAAGCAAAATGATCAGAAAGTATCAAAGATCTAATAACAGAAGTTCTATCTATTATACCAAGTATTGATCCATCGGGTCCCCATATGCACCGAGTGACAGATATTGCTGCATCCTTAACCAATGTTGTCTGGCCAAAAAGTTAATAATATTTCATATAATACTCATATCCATATGGAAGTTTTAAGTTGATACTATTAGAATATCCTTACCTGAAAAGGCATTGAGAGAACGGATATTTCCCAAACCTTAAAGGGTTTATGCACCACCTTCTCTCGAGACCCTACCTCCCAAATGCTTATGTCACCGACGTTTGTTCCAACTGCAAAGCATTGTGCACATTAGGCTATAAGTGGTTGGTACGTTGGATGTAAATGATCTCATTAACTTTTTCTAACTTAATGTATAAACAAACGATATAAAAAAGCTCAACCTAAGAGCATAGTTTGTTGTTGAGGATGGAAATCCATGCACATAACATTGGAACCCTGGTTAAGGTTCCGAACCACAGTTTTTGGAAGATCATCGGGTGAATACATATTGGAAGGATGAGTTGAACCAGAAAAGGACACCTATTCAACATATTAACTCAAGTTAGCATGGATAGAACAAATAGTCATAGGAGCTCAAACAATGACATTAATTGCGTACCTCGTCAGATGGGCCAACACGCGCACGTTTCATTGAGTGTTCTGAATCAGCCATTTGATATTCGAATCCAGGACCGCCTGGAGGTGTCCGAGGATGTTTTAGGAATGCAGCTGCACACGTAAGAGCAGAATATCAATTAAACAGCAGATTCATATAGTGTGTACAGTTTTTTTTTTTTTTTTTCATAAAATACCAAGGCAGTGTTTCACTTATTACATTTTAGACATTGTACTATTTTGGTACACATAACCACCTTCTGATGACTCGGGTATTCATATGTACAGAAAAAAAAATGACTAAAACAGGGCACAAGAATACTGCATGCATATGTTATTATGTTTTATGCAAATGACCCGTAAATGTAATTCATGTGAAAACAAATGTAATGAAGGATGAAGCATACACTAACCTGCAACAGGAGGCTGCACGATGCCAGGGGGTCCAGTAGCAATAGCGCCATGAGGCATTGAAGGATTATTAGTTGCCATCCAACCAGCAATCGCACCCGCAGAAGGAGACACAACAGGCTGGAATGGCTGCACAGAAAGATAGAAATTGGTTTTGATTTTTGAACATCTTGGTATTGGGACATTCACGTGAAGGCGGAAGGATTATATTACACTTACGCCATGTGCTCCAATAGGAGGAAATACCCCGGCTTTTGGAATAGGTCCAGCAAGGGGATTGTGGTTAGGGGGAGGGGCTCGACCGCCGTTAGTAGAAGCACACGTATGATCAATAAAAAGAGTTTTAATGTCAGGATTAGGACGTGGATTCTTGCAAAGTTGATGCTGCCAATTAAGACTGAAAAAAAGAGCATATAAGATCAAATTGTAACCACATTATGAGCAAAAGTAACAATGTAATATGATACAGTTGGGTTCAAGACCTCTGATTTATCAATGTCCGCAATCGTGAAGCTTTGAAAACGGGCAATGTAAGCTTTTCTCTAAACAAAGGGTTTGCTTCTATAAGCTTTTTCAACTCAACAAGCATAATGCTTCGTGCTGATTTGGTATCCCCGTACTTCGAAAGTTGCTCATTTTGCCTAATCACACATCAAGAACACAACACGGTCAACAGCAAAATTTTAAGTTAAGATATGATATTAATAGTCATTGTTTATTATAATACCTAAAATTGTCAAGTGTCAGTAGCTGAGTTATCTCCTTGAAGAGCTCCTCATTAAAGGTCGAAAAAATCTTCAAATCCTTCACAAGAATTTCAACAGCTTTTGGTCGGTCATTCCTGAGAATTGCAACTCAAATGTCAATAAAACAGATTCAGGGGGTGTTTGGGATTACTTATTAAGAAATGCTTATCTCTTTTAAAATCAGCAAATACCTACAGGCTTACTTTTATGTGCTTTTTTACTCAAATATAAGCAGATAAGCACTCCCAAACACCCCCAATGACATGCCATAAAAATAAATGATTGTAGACTTGCCTATCGAGAGCCTCAAGGTACTTTTGTTTCCTTAACTCAAAGAATATCTTCATTGAGTAACGATTGTCTTCAACCTTTGTGAACCCACATAAATATCGCTCAACTTCATCCCATTCACCAGCTTGAACTTGCTCCTCAAAGTATTTCATATTGAAGTAAAACGCAGATTCTTGTTCCAACCTAAACACATTTTTTATAAACATTATGACGCCACAAAAAGCATATAAATTTTAAAGATAACAAACTCACTTGTGAACGGTTTCCTTAAACTTCTCCTCATCGAGGAATTGCAGGATTAGGAAAACTAGTTCCCGACTTAAGGATGACATGGCTCCTGATGCAGGTACGCCGCCTAACCACTCCAGTGCAAATTTTTGGTAATAAACAGAACAACTTATGGTTAAATCAACCAATGCGAGATATCAACACCCTCTAGTCTCTAATTTATAACATCAACGTCTTCAATTCATTATCCTCTGTGCAGCCTGTCACAATTGTAAGATGTAAATCTCAGTACCCAGTTTGTGCTAATTATATTGTTTTAAAGCAGATAGAGCATCGCAAACAATTTATTGAAACTGCAAAATTGCTTATTTATAAGAATTCAAAATAAGCAGGTTGATACCTAGTTATTTTGTACACAGACGAGTACTTTAAAATAGGCAACCCCAGTCCCAAACACCCTCTAAGTCAAAAGGGGTGTTTTCGGATGGCTTATTTTAAACTACTTATATGCTTTAAAATAATTAGGTACTAAAGTGCTTATTTTTAAGTGCTAAGGTCAGTATAAGAATAAGCAAATAAGGGTTTCATCCAATCACTCACAACTGTTTATCTGTTAAAATTAAGCAGATAAGCACTTAAACCAGAAAAATTACAACTTTCTAACACCTTAATCATACAATTCACTTCCCATGAGCTTATTTGAGTGCTTATTGCCTTATTCTGTTTCCAAAACACAATAAACTTATCCAAAAACACTTCTTGAAAAACTGCTTATTACCTTTTTAAAGGTTTAAAAAGCACAATAAGCTCTTTTTAACAACCTTTTTCAACTACCCCCTAAATTTCCCAAAACCAATCACCTAAAACATCCAAAATAAGCAAAAATAAGCCCCATTAAACAGAGAAGCACTCAAACCAGAAAAATTACAACTTTCTAACACCTTAATCATACAATTCACTTCCCGATCTTATTTGAGTGCTTATTGCCTTATTCTGTTTCCAAAACACAATAACTTTATCCAAAAACACTTCTTGAAAAACTGCTTATAACCTTTTCAAAGATTTAAAAAGTACAATAAGCCCTTTTTAACAACCCTTTTCAACCACCCCCTAAATTTCCCCAAAACAATCACCTAAAACATCCAACATAAGCAAAAATAAGCCCCATTAAGCAGATAAGCACTTAAACCAGAAAAAATACAACTTTCTAACACCTTAATCATACAATTCACTTCCCCTGAGCTTATTTGACTGCTTATTGCCTTATTCTGTTTCCAAAACACAATAAACTTAACCAAAAACACTTCTTGAAAAACTGCTAATTACCTTTTTAAAGGTTTAAAAACTACAATAAGCCCTTTTTAACAACCTTTTTCAACCACCCCCTAAATTTCCCAAAACCAATCACCTAAAACATCCAAAATAAGCAAAAATAAGCCCCATTAAACAGATAAGCACGTAAACCAGAAAAATCACAACTTTTTAACACCTTAATCATACAATTCACTTCCCCTAAACTTATTTGAGTGCTTGTTTCCAAAACACAATAAACTTATCCAAAAACACTTATTCAAAAACTGCTTATTATCTTTTTAAAGGTTTAAAAAGTACAATAAGCCCTTTTTAACAACCTTTTTCAACCACCCCCTAAATTTCCCAAAACCAATCACCTAAAACATCCAAAATAATAAAAAAATAAGCCCCCATTAACCACAAAATAACACAAAACAAAACCAAAACAACATTAATCAAACCTAACAACAACAAATTAAAAAAATACTTCAAGATCAAAACATAGATTCATAAATAAAAAAAACTTACTCAAGAACCAAAAAGGTAGAAAGTTATTTTTAGGGTTTCAAGAAATAAAAACAGCAGCAGCAGCAAGTTTGTTTACAAAAACCGCAAAAACATAACAACAATGAAAACACGTACTAGGTAATGCTTTTTCTACTTTAGCACTCATTTTCTCTCTCTATATGTATATATAGTCTATGTATCTATCTTCTCTCTCATCGTTTTATATATGTCGGATATTTTATATTTTTGGTCCTTGTAAATGTATGGATTTTATGTTTTAGATGTTTTGTATCGGTGAATCAAAGGCAAAATAGACTGGTAGATTGTCACGTTGCTCGGGTATGTTTTAGTGGTAGTTTGTCACGTTGCTGAAAACATTTTGAGATGGGAGATGATTTGCACACTCGATAAAATGATTGGGTCACTCAAATTTATTGTATTTGGACATTAATCTCACACATGGGTGAAAAATGAAAATGTAGGAATAGCTATAAGGGTATAAATGTCTAAACGCAATAATTTTGAGTGTCCCAATTATTTTGTGGAGTATGCAAATCACTGTTCTTTTGAGATGGTTACAAATAAGTTCGAAAACGACTAATCGATTGAAATGCGTATATATTTTTATTTTTTTTATATTTTTTATCGAATGATAAATTTTATTCAATTAACTTTTGGAGTTACACAAAGATGGAAGGCAAATGGGCAACAAGCTACGCCGCCAGCTTTTTTTTTTTTAAAATGCGTATGTCATATTTCAAAAAAGTTGTATTTGTTTCATTTCACGTTTTTACCTTTTAAATAAGTATTGTCTTGATTTATAATATCAGATTCGACTCTTGGCTATAAATTATTACATGAGTTTTCTGTTACTTCTCAAGATATAAGCAAAATAATTTCTTTTGAGTAGTTTAAATACAAGTGGAATTTCATTTAGGACCCTTTTGAGAAACGCATCTTGTATTTGACATAAATATATTGAATTATTCTAACATTTTACGATTTTATAACTTTTCAAATTAATTTTTTTATAAACCTCGACATGGGTCTTTAGATCATCCAAAAAAATACTATCCAAACCATCTTTAATGAACTAACAAGTAAACCTCAAACCAACCACAAGACTCACAACTATGTAAACTCCAAATTAGGGGTGCTCACGATCCAAAAACCGGATCGGACCGACAAAAACTGGATCGGACCGAGACCGAATCCGGCAAAAATCTTAGACCGAGACCGGACCGAATGTGGTCGGTCCGGTCTCGGTTCGGTCTGGTCCGGTCTGGTCTCGGTCCAAATAGGCTAAATGTCCGGTTTTTAAGCCGGACCGGACCGATCCGGACCAAGACCGAAATTATGAAAATCCCTAGACCGAGACCGGACCGAATGTGGTCGGTCCGGTCTCGGTACGGTTCGGTCGGTTTTGTCGGTTGGTCCGGTCCATCCGGTCCGTTTGCTCACCCTTACTCCAAATTACTCATCTCCAAAAATTAACAAGGATATTAAGGTGCCGTTTATTTGTAGAAAACTTTTTCTCTTTTTTCATTTCTAAATTCATTCAGAAGTGAATGGTTTTTCTTTTCTAGAGAAGAGTTGATAATTTTAAAAACTCGTTTAATCGGAGTTATATTTTTCTTTTTTTAAAATGATAAGAAGATTTCCTCAAATTGCGACGGTGGCGTTGGCGGCGACAGTTGGCGGTGGAGGATGACACGAGAAATTAGGGTAGAATGTTTTTTTTTAATGGTAGAATGGCTTTTCAATTTTTTTAGTTAAAATTTAAAAAATGAATTTTTTTTTTCTAATTGTTAGAAAAAAATGTGACTAAATGGATTTAATTTTTTCATTTTCATATGAAAATTAAAAAAAAAGAAAAAAAGAAGATATTTTGCACCAATTAAAGCACCATAAGTAATTCAAGATATTTGAGAAGTCCAAAACTATAAACTAGATGCTAAATATCAAACTGATAGGGTGCAAATTTATAAATATTCTATTTTTACATAGGTGGATATGTTTAGTGTGTTTCTCTTAGTACCACCGCCACTACCTCTGTCTCAATCAAATTGGGGTTTTTGCTAAAGCTACAAGCCTGTGAGAAGACAGGACGTGGAGTGTGAGTACGTGTAGTGTTTTGATTGGCTGTGATGGAGCAGTGAGTAACCTGCTGATTATGGTTGTCACAGGTTAATACGAGGAGTATCTTTTTTATTCTCTTTGGTAATTTTTTTTTTAACTTTTGGCACTTTTTAAAACTTTTCTTTTTTTAGGTTTGCTTTGGACTTTTTTCGTTTTTGTTAGTCGACTTGTCACTTTAATCTATTCGAGCACGTAAGTCTTTCATGTAACAAAATTTTACTATGTTACTAATGTATTATTTAGGTAGGGTAAGTACCTCTTTGTTTAATATTTTTCATCAAATCATGTTAATTAACAGATAATTAAATGCAGACAATTTCAGTTTTATTATTTAATATTTTTAGTTATCTTTTTCTATTAAGTCAGAAACAAACGATTTTCATATGACTTAATTAATTCAGTTTTTTTCATATTAAGTCAATTAAGTCGAAATCAAACACCCTCTAAGGTTGTCTACATTTCAATCTCTATCATACACCGTGAAAGGCGATATTAAAACATATAACTCGTGAAAGACAATATTAGAAGTTACTTTAATTTACATTTACTAATGTACTACTAGTACATGTCTTATCTCATTTGGAACTTTATGTCATTTATTCATAATACCCCATTCATTAATATGTGATAACGAGCGGGGCACCCGCGCGTTGCTGTGAGAATGTTATGTTTAATTTAAACTCTGAATAAAACGATCGTAAAAAAAATATTTTTGTTATTAAGAACTAAATTTGCAAAAGATCAGTAATGGGGGACTAACTCTGCCATTTACAGCTAACATGAGGGACCATTTTTGTAAACTTCTTAGGAACAGTAATCACTGTTCCTAACCAAATCATTTTTAGTATATATAAAATACACCGTTTATTTAACGTGCGATAATATGATAATGGAATACGAAGGGTTTGTGTCTTATTTGTATTGTACTATTTTGTGTGAGATAAAATTGTTGTATATAATTTGAGATAAATAATTGCTATAACAAAAAACACGATGACATATCAAATGAAATCTAGAAAATTTATCAAAGGTGCGTAAAAATGCTAAGTGGTAAAAATTAACCTCATCTAGACATAAGGCTACTTGTCAAGGAGGTGAAACCTTCACCATCCGGCCCCACCTCACGCTTTTCTCCCTTGCCCTCCACCATGGCTCACGCGCGACGCACAAACCCCAAAACAATATTTGGTGAAACCTTCACCAATTGTAAAAGATGAAAAAACGGGCCCCACATCTCATTTAATCACTTTTTGTACGTTGAGTTTGAGTAAAAAAATTACCACCCCATTATTTCTTTTATAAATACCCACAAACCTCAATTTTTAAACACAATCTCAAATCAACACTCTCAACTCACTCTCAACTTATTTACTTCATTTTTTTTATAAAAATGTCACAAGAAAACACTCCCCGAAACTACAATCGTACCCAACGAAGAAATAATCAAAGCAACCCCCCGACACCCGAGGAAACCTTCAATCTAGGAAATACTCCCCCGCAACACCAACAAAACTCTTTTAACCAATTCTCGGGTCAACATAACTCGTACCCGTTTGATATGTCACAAAACCAATTTGGTGGTTCATCATCACAACCTCATACCCAACAACCAATGTCTCTTATTTCTGCATTCCGAAATGAGGATTTGTACTCATCTCAATTTGATGAGGGTTATTATCAAACACTCAACGTGATGAATCTCGCGTTTCTCCCACAGCCCCGTCACCACCAGCGGTTCCAGCGAAGACAAGAAGGCGCCAGAAGAGGCTACAGGCTTAAACCGATGAGCCACTAAGGAACATTCCATGGACCCAAGAAGAAGAAATTGTGTTGTGTAAAGGTTGGGTTGCAGTATACGAAGATCCTGCCAAAGGTAGCGCGAGGAAGTCGGGAGGATTTTGGACTGACGTACAGGCGTACATAGCGAGCAAAACAAATTCGGATCGACGAGGGTCCGATATGGTTCTTGGGAAATGGAAGACGGTGCGGCCGAATGTGGCTCGTTTTTGTGGAATGTACAATAATATCATGCGTATGTAGCCTATGAGTGGAGCCGGAGATGAAGATTACTACAATAAGGCAACTCTAAATTATGAAGCTGAATACGGAGTAAAGTTCACACAGAGACATTGTTGGGAGCAGTTAAGGAAATGTGAGAAATGGAATGACGCTGAAGTTAAACTTTTTTTTATCAAAGGGCAAATGAAAGGTCCAAGAGATACAAGTCATATGGGTCTAGTTCGTTCTACCCAGAGAGTGGAGGAGAAAGTATAAACCTGAATGATGATGCCGATAGAGATGACGAAGAAAATGATGTGCAAGAAATTCCACGACCAATGGGCAGGGACAAAGCGAAAGCTTTGAAGAAAAAATGTGTGAATAAGTCAGCAACTACAAATGACGAGGCGTTGGCTAAAATGATGATATCGGAGATGGCACAGCAAGTCGAACGTGACAATAAATTGAAGAGGAAAGAACAGGCTGCATGGATGGAGATAAAAAGGAAGTGGAAGTGCAAGAATATAAGTCAAAGCAAAAAGACTTAATGTTCTATTTGCAGCCATACAAACATTTGACTGGGGAGGCACACAAAGCCGTTGACGATGTTAGAGCTGGGATGGCAAAGTGGGGTTTCAACTTTTAGTTTAAATTCCAAAGTTTATGTAATGTTTTACTTTCGTATGTTTGCGTCTTTAATAATCGTAGTTTATGTATTGTTTTAATATTTCCGGTTTATGTACTATGTTTAATATTTGAAGTTTATGTAATGTTTTAATTTCGTACGTTGTGTTTTTAAATTTTTACGTTTATGTTTTTATATTTTTACGTTTACGTTTTAATTGTGTAAGTATTAAAAAAAATTAAGGTGAAGATGCGTATCCTTACCCACTAAATAGTGAAGAGTGGTGAAGGGGAGTGAGAGGAGAGAGAAAACTGACGTGACTCTGATGTGTATGATGAAAAATAAATTCCCTTGCCTACTAGCTTAATATAATAATTTCAGATATTTATAAACTTCCGTATGACATGAAATAACATGTTGTTTCACATAAACCTTAAGAAGTTCCAAAATATAGTGTTGTTTGACCATTGCTCCTATGGTGTGGTAGGGGTGAGCAAACGACCCGAACGGATCGGACTAACGGACGGACAAACCGAGACTAGACCGGACCGACCACATTTGGTCCGGTCCTCGGTCTAGGCTTTTTGGCTAATTCCGTCGTCGGTTTGGTCGGTCCGGTCCGACCAAAAACAGAAAAATCTTGCCTTTTTGGCTAATTCCGTCGTCGGTTCGGTCTCAGTCTCGGTCCAGATCACGGTTTTTACCTTAATTCGGTCTCGGTTTTTAGCGGTCCGGTCTGGTCCGGTCCCGGACCGATGCTCACCCTGTGTGGTATATGTAAGTCACAAACTATTTAAAGATTTAATAGGTAAGTCATTGTCATTCATTTTTCCATTAAAAAAAAAGAAGAAAAAATCTATCATTTTTTGAAAATAAAATATCTTGCAAACAATAAATCGTTAAACGACGAAAAATATACCATTACGACGATTTTTTTTTAATCTTTCAGTAGACGGTCACTTTAATATATTTTCGACGAACTCTTTTCTCAAGCTTTTATATTTTAATGTTGAAACTTTCACTTGTGATTTGTAAAATCACGTGTGATTTCACAAATCACATGTGGCATGTGATTTGTTATTTTAAAAATAACATGTGATTTCACAAACCACATGTGAATTTTATAAAAACAAATCAAACTGTTACTCCATCCGTCTCAAAATATAAGTCCACTTTGCTACTTTTTGTTGTCCTAAAATTAATGTCCACTTTCAATTTCCACCAATCAAAATGTTGGAAAGTGGGAGGAAATGAACTTTGATTGGTTAATATTGTTTGGGACTCACTTTTCTTAAACTTTGAAAAATATGAAAGTGGACTTATAATTTGGGACGGAGGGAGTATTTTTTAAGGCGGAAATTTCATTTTAACAAGGAAAAATCGAAAAAAAAAGTTCGTCGAAAGTATATATAGAAGTGCCCTTCTATAAAATGATGATTTAATTTTCGTTGCGACGGCATGATTAGTTTCGTGTAACGATTAACGGATTATAAAATACTTAATTTTTAAAAAGAAAGATAAAAGCGAGTTTTTTAATTTGACTAGCAGGGTCCCCGCGCGATGCAGCTGCGGACACCCTGTAATTTAATTTTTTCGATTAATAATTTATTTTATTTGTACGTTTTTTGGCAATAGCTTTACTGATTAGTTTTTTATGACAAAAGTTTGATGAAATTTTGCTTTGTTTGTATTATTTTATTTATTATTTATTTTATGTTTTGTTTAGTAGTTTGCTTGGTTTGTACAATATGTGAACATATTTTAGTTTATTATGTTCTTTTTGACAATAAATTTACGGAAATCAAAAATTTCGTTTAGCTCGTGTCCGTTCGGGCTCGAGCCCGTTTGACCCGTGCCCGTTTGGGCTCGAGCCCATTTGGCCCATTGCCCATTCGGGCTTAAAAATTTGTATAATATGCTTTATTATTTGTATTAGTGACATTTAATGCAGAAATTGTGTTTAAGTTGGTTGTACAATATGCTTGATAATTTGTATTTCTTTGTAAGGTGTGTTTTAATAAATGTATTAATTGTATTTATTGACTATTTAATTAATTGTATTTAATATACATAATGATCAATTTTAAGTTATTAATTTTAAACTTTAATGGCAAAAACAAAGTGGTGTGTACTTTAAGCTTCTAAACTTGTAAATGTCTAATTATATTTCATTTATGGTATTAATTGTCTAATTGTGTTTGAATCACTTGTACTTTAAGCTTCTAAACTTGTAAGGCTTAATTTTAAGTATTCTAATTATAGTAATCCTTTATGCATTATAAGATAGTTAGATAAAGAAATAAATGACGATAATTTAACCATTTTATTTTTAGAGAATTTATTATTTATGTTGAACTTTTCTCAGGGTGTTTGTTTGTAAAACATGTTTAGTCCGTTTCTTTTCCTCTTAACTTTCTCAAACAATCAGCAAATATAATCCCGTTTCTTTTCCTCTTAACTTTTCCAAACAAGCAACACATATAATCTATGATAAAACAGTAGGTATTGGCTTATTATACTCCGAATTGTCGAACTTCCAAATGTCAACTCTGAAACCTTTTTTGAAACGATACATTAGACTCACATTTATGTTTTATTCGACAAACTTTAACATGACTAATTATGTTGATTTAAAGACAAAGGAATTCTAATCCGTCATGCTATTATGAGCTTATTTTATAAGTTTATAGTCTCATAAGCATCGCCTCAAACATACTTGCATGATTGTGTGTTTTCTTTTTGGGATTTAGCTTTGAGAAAATGGGTTTCTAAGTCTTTGTTTGTGTTTGATTGAAAGGCATAGAATTATTTAAGCCTATTAAATAAGGTTTTTTTATACCATAATTTGAGGTATTGATTTGGCTTCGCAAAACATTTCACGATGCATGTGAGGTTTATGTTTATTGTTTTTTGATCAGGTCATTTTGATGGTTTCATGGCATTGGTACTTTACTTCACTAAGCTAAACAAATAACACCAACCAAGCGTTAAGAGAAATGGTAATAAAGAACCACACGTTTTGTTCTAATGTGGTTACTTCATGTACGGGAAGTCTAGAATCCTTCACATGTGGCCACGCCAACCTCCGTGAAGGGCAAGGTTTGAGCGTGTGTGGCACTCGGCTGGAGAAGTCAACCAGGAGTTCGGAATTACAAAATAGAATCCTTCACGTGTTATTTGATGGTATGTTAGCTGTAGATTTTCATTTTTTTTCCTCGGGCATAGACGAAGCCAAACTATTACATTAGTTTTACATTTTAAGTGTAACCGGTGGTGTCAACACTATAATTTATTGGGGACAATTAGATACTTAAATGAGAATAATATCCCCAAATTTAGATACTTAATCCTACTATTAGAATTTAGCAATTACTTAGCAGGGTCAATTGGCCACCCTCACATATCACTGACTCTGTCTATGTTCTCGCAAAAGGGTCATTTATCAAGTGATTAGAAAATATGTTAAAATGTTTGTATAGTGGTTAATTGTTTTGTTCTTAAGGATACGCCATTATATCGAGTGGTTATCGTACTTTTTGTTGCCAATGTAATGTTGAAAAACAAGTATTATATATAATTAATATGTTGGTATGTATGCTTTTTGCTAGGCTAGCTCTTTGTTGCACATCAGAATGCTACTATATAGTCGGAGATTGTTTGTTGTTTCCAGAGGTCTTTTGGGGTTGCTTGTTGTTTCGATATGCGTTTTGGTGGTGCTTGCTTTTTCCAGATTTGTGTCTTAGATTCTTAGCTCAAAATGTTATGTTTATTTGGAAACCAAATAGAGCCCGGTTATAATGATAACCACCGGTGCTATAACTTATCTTTAGTTTGAGACAGGTGCTTAGACTGGTCTGTATGTAAAGAAGGATTTTGGATCTCCCTCATTTAGATGTGTTTGGGCACTGGTCTAAAAGGCCCTTCGGACCGGCCTAAAAGGTCTATTTTGTAGTAATGGTGATACATTTTAAATAAAATTTTCATTTGTATCCTAAAATATCATTTTTCATTGTGCGAGGGACTTTCTCAGAGAAATCTGATATCTTCAGCTTTTGGAGTCTTATTCCTGAAAATCGTCCCAAGAAGAATTTGTAAGTATTGTCATAAATTAATAATTGTATATATTTTTTCAAAAATTACAAAATTTTCTGTCTCCAACGAAGAATAGAGGATCTTACTACATCTACTGATTTGTGATATGACTAGATTACTTACTGAATAGTGTTTTGCTTAACTGTAAAGGCTAGCAAGACAGGCCACTCATCTATATCAGTCATGAAAGTTTCTGACTGGTTTTCGACATTCTGGAAGTGGTGGTGGTCACTCATGAGTTTCTGATTTTTTAATTTAATCTGACCCATAGCCCCTTTTTCACCCTTAATTAATGGAATATCACCTACTATGCACTATCATTAGTCTAATTTTAAATAGGTATAAAGCAGTAGAGGAACAACTTAAAATAAGAAAAAGCAAAAGGAACTGATAAGAACGAAAAAAGCATTAAGTAAACAAATAAGATTAACAGTACAAAATTTATATTGCTGCAAAAGTTGGTGCCAAGATTCAACATGCAGGTTGTGAAACAAAGAATGTAAGGGTGGCCGGTAGTACGAGAAAGTTGATTCATAGACTTAGTTACATTCATCAACATGATAGTCAATACGCGGTAAGCAAAGGCACACTTTGTTCATACAACTTTTAGTATTTTAAGTCGATCGTGGAGCACATGGTAGAATATACAAATGTATATAGATAATTGTATAAAATAAATGTAACCTGTTTTATTAAGAGATTTAACAATGGCTTTACCATCTTCATCCTATTCAAAGTTTAATGCAGCAATGGCTCCTCACATTCTGACATTTCTATTCTACCTGTTGTTCAATGGTATATCAGTCCCTCTGTGTCCTAAATACTTGCACACACATGCACTAAGATTTTGTTCTGAATAGCAAATTTTTCATTCTTGCAGGAGCTTCAGGGACTACTATTACTGTTGCCAATGATTGTGGCTTCACTGTTTGGCCTGGAATCTTAGGCAGCCCGGTTCTCAATGTCACCGGGTTTGAGCTGGAAAAGGGTGCTCGGCAGTCCTTTGAAGTTCTTGGGAACTGGTCTGGTACTATCTGGGGCAGGACTGGTTGCACATTTAATGGGTCTGGTCATGGGTCGTGTGTCACGGGTGATTGTGGTGGTGAAATGGAGTGCAATGGAAGAAATTACATGCAACCTGTTACAATTTTAGAGCTCGATGTGAGTACCACGGATGACGACTTCTATAATGTTAGCCTCATGAAAGGCTTTAATTTACCAATGACTATAGAGCCGAGCCCTGGGGATAGTTGTCTAATCATGGGATGCGTAAACAACTTGAATCAACGGTGTCCGCCAGAGCTGCTGCTGGAGGGTACGTGGAGGAGGGTGTAAGAGTGCTTGCCAGTTATATGGTTCACCGGAGTACTGTTGCCTGAAGTCAATCGAAACAAATTGCAGCGTGTCAAAATATGGTCGGCTGTTCGAATCGGCTTGCCCAAATACAGTTACCTATGAGACTAATGATTTAGGCATCTATAGCTGCAGGGATGCTGATTACACTGTCAGATTTTGTCCCCCATCCGACACATTTTCAACGACCAAGCTCGACCGCCTCTACAGTACGGTGACCAGCTTGTTTCCAAGACTAGGAAGTTTGAGTTATTTTTCTATACTTATGATACAAATTCACCATATAGCATATACTTGGCAATTAGTAGTTTAACAAATGATCAAACAGTATGGGTAGCGAACCCAAACGCACCTATGATATCCACCTTAAATGAAGATATTTATCTCTCCATCGACCCCAACACTGGAAATTTGATCGTCACTACTAGCGAACAGAAAACGTTGATGAGGATTACTGATGTTGAAGCCGGTCTAAATCCAAATGTGACCGCAACCCTCGAAGACAACGGTAATTTCCGTCTGATCAATGAAACTAACAAGAGGGTTTTGTGGGAGAGTTTCGATCACCCAACTGATGTACTTTTACCTGGTATGAAGCTTGGGTATGACCTTACAACAGGACATAATTGGACACTGACTTCTTCCTTGAGCGAAGAAAATTCTGAACCGGCGGGCGCTTTTACTTTGAGTTGGGAACCCACTGAACAGAGATTAGTAATCCAACGACGAAACCAACCATACTGGACTAGTGGAAAAATAAAAGATCAACAATTTCCATATCTGTTTGAACTGAATAGTCCAAATAGCGAAGCCAAATATAAACTCACTTCTGTGTACAACAACACAGTAGGATACTTTAGCTACAGCGTAGATCAAGATTTGGGCAGCGAGGATGATAATGGTCCTACACCATGTGGCGTTTGAAAGCTAACGGGCAAATTGAAGATGTAAGTAATTCTGTTTTATGGACTCCTGAGTTTTGTTACGGATTTGAGTCCAATATGGGGTGCATGGAAGACTCAACTTTGCTGCAATGTCGGGGAGAGAAGAATAGTTTTATTCATCAATATGGAAGTTTTGATCCTCATATGACAAGCAGCACTACCGAAGGTAACTCGAGCTTAAGTATCAGTGATTGTTTTGTCAAGTGCTGGAATGAATGCGAGTGTGTGGGGTTTAATAGTAGCAACACTGATGGAACTGGATGTACTATTCTGAAAGGAAGCAATAGCTTTTCCCTAGATCCAAGGAAGAATTCTACATGGGCATATGTGATCATTTCCCAAAATCCAAATAACCCAACCTCAAGTAAGAATATTGTTATTTCTATGTCTTTGCAACCGTCAAACCTTTTTTTTTTTTTTTTTTTTTTTTGGCAGCTAAACAAGTCACTGTGCTGAAAAGAAAGACAAGAGCAAAATGCAATTGATATGGATACTCATCGGTTCCACTATTCCTCTTGTTCTCCTATGTTTGGGGCTTTTGTGGTGCGGGAAAAAGAGAAAGCATAGACGAGAAGGTACAACACTTGCTATCAACAATAAATCATGTAAATTTTAGTTTATTGTTCAGTTAAGTCACAAAATCTAATGCAGAAAAAGAGAGAAGGAAGAGAGATGAATATTTCCTTGAGTTAACAGCATCAGAAAGCTTCAAAGACGTGCATCAGCTTGAAGGCAATGGTGGGAAAGGAAGTGATTTGTTAGTGTTTAGTGTTGCCTCTATCATGGCCGCCACAAATAATTTTTCGATTGAAAACAAACTCGGACAGGGTGGGTTTGGTCCCGTTTATAAGGTGATCATATTTCATGTTAAACGCTTATGTAAGAATTTCATTTCTAACTCTAATCTTACAAAAAAAGATATGTCATGAAATTTCAAAAACAGGGAAAGCTAACCGATGGACGAGAAATTGCGATAAAAAGGCTTTCAAGAACGTCAGGGCAAGGGCTTTCGGAATTCAAGAATGAACTAATACTCATAGCCAAACTCCAACATACGAATCTTGTTCGTGTTCATGGTTGTTGCATTCACGGAATCGAAAAGATATTAATTTACGAGTATATGCCCAACAAAAGCTTAGATTTCTTTCTTTTTGGTAAGTTTTAAATCTTGTTCGTGCAATCAGCAGTTTTGTTGGTTGACATTTGTTATCAGAGATTCTTTTGTTATGTTGTAGATGAAACGAGAAAGGCAATGCTTGATTGGCCTAAACGATTTAGCATCATTGAAGGAATTGCTCAGGGGTTGTTATACTTGCATAAGTATTCAAGAATGCGAGTCATTCATAGAGATTTAAAAGCTAGTAACATTCTTTTAGATGAGAATATGAACCCAAAGATTTCGGATTTTGGTATGGCAAGAATATTCAAGGAGAACGAGGTTGAAGCAATGACAAATAGGGTGGTTGGAACATTGTAAGTTACTTCTATTCATATGACGTATTTACTAATACCTTTTAGATGAACTTGGTGTTGTCATATTGGATACCTTTTATTACATGAAGCGTTAAGCAATTTAAATTATGTTCAGTGGTTATATGCCTCCCGAGTACGTAATGGGAGGGACATTCTCTGTAAAGTCAGATATCTTCAGCTTTGGAGTCCTCATCCTGGAAATCGTCACCGGAAGAAAGAATAGCAGCTTTGCCCGTCTTGACGGGACATTTAATCTTATTGGATATGTAAGTCTGATCCAAATCACGTTTTATTAACTTTTACTTATGATAACATCTTAGTTCATTTGTTCCAAAAGTTATAGAGATACAAAATGTGTTTGGCTATCTCTTTCAAGGTAAAATAATCAAAATCAGACAATTAATTTCAATAGGAAACTCGAAACTGATTGTTTGATCTCTAAAATAATCATATAATTCTAATCAGTTTCCTTTAGTTCCATCCGAACACTTAAAACTTACTGTGTTGTATCAAATTACAATGGTCAATAAGCAATCTCAGACACCTGTTTGATCGAGTTTTCTTGGCAACAGAGATTCAAATATAACAAGCATTATTTTTTAATACATATACAGAGATCATCAACATATGAGTTATGATCTTATCTATAATGATCCAGGCATGGGAGCTATGGCAACCGGGAGATGCGTTAGAGTTAAAGGATCCAATGCTAGGAAGTACTTGTGATGTACAACAATTTTTAAGGACTGTTCATGTGGCACTTCTATGTGTCCAAGATAGCGCAAAGGACAGACCAACAACATCAGATGTGATCTCCATGCTCCTTAACGACACCATATTGTTACCAACTCCGAACACACCACCATCAGCCATGGTCAGAGCTAAGTCAATGTCAACTTCTGATGAAAGGAAGCCAAAACCAATAGATGTATCTATAAACAATATGAGCATTACCGTCATGGATGGTCGATAGTGTATGAAAGGAGTTGCTTGTGTAAAATAAATTATTCTTTGTGAAGTATCCACTGTGATATAATCTCATACAAATATGATTGTAGCCATAGTTGTCGAATGTGTTTTACCCCTAGAGTGATTATATGGAATAACTTTGGGTTCATTACTTCATTTGGTCGGTTGTAGTTTGTTTCTGAAAAATCACTTTGCAAGAATCTGCAAACATGTCCTTGAAGTGCTTCAAGCCATTCAAGAACTTCAGTTTGCAAACTTCGTTAGGACCATCAATATGCTTCTCTGATTTTATGACAGTGTCACCAAAAAGCTTCTACATTCAGTGCACTAAAAAAGTCATAATTTGATTTGCTAGAAAGGCAACCTCGTTATAACACGCAATCATAATGAACGTTAAAAGGTTGAAATTGTTTATGGCATTGGAGCTTCTAATTTTTATGCTATATTCCCATCTCACACCTTTATGCTTGCCCCAAAACGCCTACTTTTCTTTTTTCCGCTGTCAAAGTTGACTTGAGTCGACAGAAAGTTGGTGATAGAGACTCGTGTATCCTCGTTGATGTTGGGATCCTAGATCGTATATAGCAGAGTGCCCTAATCAGATGCCCTAGTTGAACTTTTCTCTTAGTTCCATTTAACTTTCCAAGTTTAAATTTTTACTGTAGTAATGCGTTGACATTCGGGGAGAATTGACCAATTTGGCGACTGAACAGCTCGCAACCACTGGAAATCATCCACATTTGTCCAACTCCCAGTATCATCATATTGATTGGACTCTTTGAGATCATTCCCAATCCCGTTATAACACAAATAGTAAGGTGCAAATCTGACCCCAGAACTCTGCTGAATAATGGGCCGATTCCGACATCGAAGATAAAAATCAGTCCCCTTAGCATGATGAATCCTAATGTGATGTTTCCAGACCCACATAAATCTTACAGTTTTTCAATCGGTTTATAAACAAAGTCCGGAAGCATCCTGTCAATCTCACCTCACAATTAGTTAGATCCGAAAGCACATATTCTCCAATCTCTGTACCATTTCCGCATCATTTAAGCTGTTTGACTTGCTTTACTCAAGTCAAACGGGTTAAAAAAACAACCTTTAAGTCAAATGGTTTGAACATGTCGACAGTCACTTAAATTGTTCTTATCCTAATGCATAGCCCCCTCATTCAATTTATCAAAGAAACAGTTCTATGAAATAGTGTAATTAAACCCAACTTGTATCCAAAAGGACTTGCATTGATTTCCTAATTAGGTTTGTTAGTTGTGCAGGACATTGGGATGTCTCGGACTTGGAAACCGAATATGTGCTCTACATCTGTACTACAATAAGCGATTTGGAGAAAAAGGAAATATATGATTAAACATGCCTTCAGTTAGATGGCATTGACTCAAAGGCCAAAAAGGATATCACAATATTGTATTCTCTGAACTTAATGCAAAATTGTAAGTGTTATGAATCAAGCTCCATTGAGAAGTCAGTTTCTATTTAAGTACTTTTTTTTATGACAACATTATATTAAAACAATTTATTTGAGCTTATGAAAACCAGTTGAAAGTATTGGAAAAATGCATATATCTTTTCATGTTGAGGCTATATCTCCCTATTCTTTATGATCACTACTCTTTAAGCCCATTTGAATCGTGAATCAAAAGTCTGTTTTTGAGGGCATAATCTACTGCATGAAGAAGCTTAAGTATGAACATAAGTACTCTATAAAAGTTTATTATAGAGCATGTCATGAGATCAGATCCTTAAGCTACATTATGCACAAGTCAACTATGACTCAAAGTAATTTTTGTTGTACTTTCCCATGCATTACTGACCTAGAGTTTCAAAAGGAAAGAGTTATGCAAAAAGTACTATCTTTACTCTATATAAATCAACTAGCTTCAAGACCCGCCCGATGGGCGGGCTAGTCTCATGATTTTATTTTATATTAATATAAGAATAATATTGATACACAAATACTTTACATTAATATAAGAATTTAATAAACTTCGTCGCAAATCAACAACATACATAAGTAACTGTCTAGCAAACATAAAAATAAAGGGACCTACCAAAGCCATCTTCCTTTTTACAGTTCCACTTCTCGGATCATAACATAATTTAATATATGTAAAAGGATTAGCAAAAGCAAAACACCAAGATAATGACCAATATTCAAATATTTGCATTGTTCAGTGTCCGATATTTCACACTAATATGATCACTTTAAGTTGAATCAATATCCTCGGCCTTTTGTGCTATTACCTATGAGATATTAATTCAACCACAAACGACATAACTCTATCAGCTGGGGTCATTTCGATTTGGTTTAGGATTGTTATCAGTGGGTGTGGAATATATAATTTTAGACCAGTATATGGGTTAAAGATCAGTGGGTGTGAAATATATAATTTTAGACAAGTATATGGGTCCAAGATGGTATTGCAATTTCCCCAACCTACCGTAACTACACTCAATCCAAAATTGCGATGCAATGATGCATTCACAAGTGCTAGCAATTTGTAAAAGGATCAATATGGCAGGAAAACAACGTAATTCAAATCGTGTGTTCTTTTAATCTACAATGACGCTTATGTTGGTTAAAACGAATTGATCCTTTCACCATGCATACTTAACTGATCAATTGACACAACTATAATATAAAGTTGCATGCAGAGCATGCAATCAAGCCACAAGAACCATATGGTTCTAGGAAGTAAGCTATAAAACAGAAACTTGGTAAAAAAATCATGCCTAAAAACTGTGCCAATATTTCCCAAATATCACTTCCTCAAGAATATCCTAACAGAATTTCAACCAGTCAACTGCACAAAATCGATTGCCAAAAGACATATCCACAAAAGTTATAAATCGACCCCCCTCCCCCAAAAGATTGTTCCCAGGATAACCAGCAAAGACATATTTAATCATTGCTCTATGCCTTTGCAACAAAATATGACCGTACAGATCAAGCCAAGTATCTGAACTGTTGTGGGTTCTCCTTGTCCCTTTCCAAGTACTCACGTGTGATCAGATCTTCGATCCTCTTCTTGATTACCTTAAAATCAAGCTGCAGTCAAATACAAAGACCATTAGTAACACACATCTGTAAAAGGGGAGTATAACACACAAAAGGAGCAGTAGCATTTCACCATATTAGTGCTGATAAATTATCATTACAAATTTTAACACCACTGATCTCGGTTCACAAAAGCAAGTTGGTAATTAACACCCACCCGCAACCACCTTTTCCCATCAACTACACAGCAAATACAATGAAATAGTAAATGCATGAGAAATCAATGGCAAACCTTGAACATGCGACAAAGCTGCTCCACACACTCTGAGACAAGCTGTTGATGATTGAAGACTTTCCTAGACTTCATTATACGAACAATTGAATCATCGATAGCATATCGTCTGTCCTTGTCAACATCTTCCACAACCTTCTTTCTCTCGTCCACAGCTGGCAAAGGAATTTGATAGGCATATAAAATATATAGTCACACAATGCATAGAAAAAAAATCAAAGGGTGAAATGATATAAAACCTTAATATGTATTGTATTGATGTGATTGTAATTGTGTAATGTACATTAGATAGTGTATGTATATATACTAATACTATTGCTTGGAGACCAAGCCACTAACACATAACCTAATGGGTACGGCCATCTATACAATTGGTCCCATTGAATTGGACCGAACCATGTAATCTAGTTTGGCCTAATAAAACCTTAAGATACATAGATGTACATACCCTGATCCTCCTCATCCTATCAGTAAACTTTGAGTTGAACTAGAAAACGTTAGTTCAGAAACAGTTCTTGAGTTTGACACCTTGGTGAGAATCTTATACTTAGCACACGATAGGGATTGGAGTAATCTCACAACATCAGCATCAACAATATTCAATTGTGTTTTGATCTTAGAATAGCTTAGCTTTTCCGAAGCATTGAATAGCAGAAGAGCTTCTGCCTGGTAAGTTCCCAGAATGAGCTCAATGGTTTTCTGATCAAATTTACCATTCACATTACACGTCCCTAGAGAATAGATCCATGTGAGCTTTCTGTGTTTGGTTTTTGTCTGGTAGAACTCCTTAAACACTTCGACACATTTCACCTAAAAACCCAATGAGCATCAGAAGATTACTCTCAACTCCAACAGGTCAAATGGTTTGAATTTTGCAGCGCTATTCAGGTGTTTGGCCTACTAAATTGATTATTTAAACAATTTATTTTATGTACATTAAGCATTAGTAAACTTTGACAAAATATAATTGACAGCCCTTTTGCCATTTTGACCTAGTTGTAATGAACATAACCCATTTTGACACGCCCCTTTGCCACCCCTTGTGTTTATATATCTCCAAAAAGTATCAAACATTCCAAAGCAGCTTACCATCTCTACAGGTAGGCAAAGATCAGAGGACTTATAACTCGGCAAGAATTCCCTTTTGCAAACCAACAAAGAATAAAGTACTTGCAGGTTGTAAACTAAAAATGGTTGTAAGTTACCCATCATGCACACTTGCTTAGAGTCATGTTGAAAGCTTCCATCGTAAACTGAAATAGGTTATTCTGCATATTGAGATCGTTCGCTACTTGGTTCATGTTCATACAAATATCGCCTAAAAACGTTATTTATATTTTACGATCTTTGCTAAGTTTTGTTAATGACAAAGTATGAACTTTAGCTAAGAGTAAATCATCACTTTAGTGTTTAAGTCTTGTTTAAACTAAGGTTTACATTTCCTTTTAAACAAAACATTGTTTTTATTTCTTTAATTAGAAAGTGTCTTGTCACATCATTCATTTATGGCAAGCTTGCGTATTTGACTTGCCATAACATCTTACACACTTTTGGAAGCTTTCCAAATTGGATTTAATGTGTTTGACTAGTTGTTGTTGATGTGACTTTGGTTGGTTTGTGTTATTTATTGTAAAACCTACTACAAGCCTGGCGGAACCCTGGGGGTACACGGGCGGAACCCATCTGAGGGTTCCGCCGTATCCGCCAGACCTGCTGTTTGTTTTACTATAAATACCAAGCCACTTGTTTGTTTTGAAAAATAAAATTTAGGACATATATTTTCATATACTCTCTCAACTAACTCAGTAACATTCGACTTGTGTGATCCTCTTATGTAGCAAGGGACTTCACAAGATCATTTAAGAAGTTACAAGCTTCAACTCTAAAGTTGCACGTCTTGTTAGCTTTGTTATGTATAAGCTTTGGTAGTTTATACTTCATTTGTATCATGTGTATAGAAGTGATCGGTTAGTATTTTAGGCCTCAAAATACATAGTGTGTCGGGAGTTGTTGTACCCTTGTAAAAGAACTAACGAGAGTGGTTGTACCTTTGGTAAAGAACTCGACATCTAGCTTAGTGTCGGTAAAAGTGTAAGCGACGATGGGAGTGGTTGTACCCGTGTAAAAGAACTCGACATCTAGCTTAGTGTCGGTAAATGTGTAAGCGACGTTGTAAAGGTTTCTCCACTGGGAAAGGAGCTTGTTGATTAGTGCTTATAACTCTCGAGTTGGAAACTCGAGGCGTGGATGTAGGGCAAGAAAAAAGAGTCCTTGTAGCCGAACCACGATAAACAATCGTGTTGTGGTTTGATCGTTTCTTTCTTTATCTTTGCTTATTACATATTGTCTTTAGTTAGAATTGATAATCACACGTAAAGCTTTTCAAAGAATCAAACAAGTAAAGTTGTGTTTATATCTTTAAAAAAACGTAAAGCTATTCAAAGAACTAAACAAGTAAAGTTAGGATTGTTATTCACACGTAAAGTAGTTCAAAGAATTGAGCATGTAAAGTTGTGTTTATATCTTTAAACAAACGTAAAGTTTTAAAGATAATCAAATTAAAAAGCGGTAAACTATTCAATCCCCCTTCTAGTTTTCCACAATTGGTATCAGAGCTACGTTACTCAAGATCTTTAAAATATAGTGTATTTTAAAACTTGGATCGATCCATGGATTTTGAAAATCTCTAAGAAGGGCAACCTATTCAAAACCCACCGCTATTTGAAAAAGAAAACTTCCTTGAATGGAAAAGTAATTTTGAAAACTATGTGAAATCAATTGATCAAGATCTTTGGCATATTATTTCTTTTGGTGATTTCAAACCAAAGAAAACAAGTTTTCAAAACCAAGTTGACTATTCTAAACTTGATAAAAATACTAAAGCTAAGATAATGATTTATAAAGCTTTATCAAGTACCAAATATGAAAGAATGTATTTTTGTAAAACGGCTAATGATATTTGGAAAAATATAATCAACTTTCATCAAGAAATATGTCAAGTCAAAGATGATCAATTTGATCTTACATATGAATTAGAAGATAGACACTTAGTAGAAGTTAATACATGTGTTACTAGTTTAAATGTTTTAAATGAAGGTACAAGTGAAGATGAGTACGTGTGTCATGATGAACTTGCTTGCGAATCATGGAATGAAACGGATGTAGACGAAGACAATGATCCGGTGGGTGATTGTAAATTTATTGAAACAACAAGCAAGGTACATGTTGAAACCAAACATTTTTGCTTTGACACATTTATCTTAGAATTTTCTAAATTAGAAAATGAGTCTAAACTTTTAGGTAACATGAACCTAAAAACTATCTTTTACAATGAGTCTTCAAAATCTTTTGTGAATAACTTTGAAAAGGAAATCTTGTTAGAAGATAAAATGTCTAGACTTGAGAGTAATGTTGAAATTGATCTAGAATGTAAATTATGCCTAGATTACAAACATGAGATTAAAAAGCAAAATGAGAAAGGAAAAATGTTAGCTAAATTTGATGAAAGCTCAAAATCTCTTGAAAGATTGTTGAGGAGTCAAAGGTTATTTAATGATAAAACCGGATTAGGATTTAACTCAAAAGCATCATCAACTAGTAAAACTAAGCAAGTAAAATTTGTTAAACCTAGAAGAGAGAGTTAGAGATAATTTAATCTCTAATAGAAACTCATGATAAAAGGATTAAGATATCATGTTCAAATATTTTTATGTGTTTATCTAACCTTCTTGGATTCATAAGGTATTTGAGTTTAGCTTTTCTACGAGTCAAGATTATTTGCTTTATGATTATCTTCTTGATGGCTATTCTATGGAGCTTAAAAGGTACATGTCTCTTCAACTTACCTTTCAGTGTTTCATATTGATTAGTATTAAGTTCTATCATGAGTGATACTTGTAGTTTCTTACTCTAAGATGGTTATATTGTGTAAGTAACAATAAGGATTAGATCCTTTGTGATTAAAGGACTTAGACACTACTTTTAGTAGGAGATATAATGTGTTTTACTTCTTTTAACCTTCGGGAAAAGACACGAGTAACTCTTGAGTGAGTCTTACTTAATACTTGTCTACAAGTGAACTAACTAAGAATCTCCTAAGTGATGAGACAACCAACACTTTTGTGATGCTTGCAAATCTAGCAAAACCACAACATTTCATAGATATTTATAGTACAACGTCTTTTGACATTATACCTTACATTTTCAATTGTGTCTTAAATTCAACCATTCTCTTGTTAAAATTTCATATAAGACATACAAAGAAAAATAAATCATTTGAATTCATTAGGATGATTGGAAAAAAAAATGATTTATAAGCATCTAGGATTTGCACATCAAATTTGACCTATAGTCTTATGATGTTGCATCTCTTGGACATTTACACTCATAGTGTTTTAAGTAAATAAACTCGAAGAGTCGAGGAGTCATTGAATCTAACATTCGATGAAAGACCACCTCCGTCTAAGATATCATCTGGTAGATGATGACTTAGTCGAAAGTCCAAAATTGATAAGACAAGTAAGTCAAGATCAATAACAAGGAAGATGAACTATTAAGATTGAAAAACAACATCCTTTCGTCTTGTGTCAAACAATGAGTCAAGCAATATTGACAAGGTCATAAAAACTTGATTCATAAGTCATAGTTGTGATTTAAACAAATTTGATAAAATGTATTTTTGAACATTAGAGTAAAGCAACCATTAAAATAAAATGGGTCTTTTAAAATAGAAATTAATGTAAATCTATGAAAGATTTTTTTTTTTCTAAGCAAGCTCCAAAAGCAAAGGATAATCACTCAAAGACATTCCTAGTTATTCACATGTTCACAATGATTAAGTCCTTTATGACTTATCAAGAATGAGATTAGTAAATCCGTAGGTAAAACTAAACATAGAGAAATGCTTGGAAGTTTACTTATTCTCACAACGAATAAATCCAACATTATGTTTAGTGCTTGTCTATGTGCTCGTTCTTTTTAGAGAAGATCCTAAAAAAACTCTCTTGAAAGAGCTTGTTTGGATTCATCATAAGGTACTACACAACTAGGATTATGGTATCCCAAAAGAACGAGAATAGAAACCATAGTGTATGCCAAATGGAATTTGTCGGTAATAAGTGGATAAGAAAAGCCCAAGTGGTACTTGCACTTTTATACTTACTTACCCAATGATTCTCCAAAATGCGTAAGGTTCTCAAATTAGTATTGGATGGAGAAGCACATCAACAATCTCCGCTTGAACAAGCAAATTCGTGTCAACAACAGAATTCTTTTATCAACATCGTTATCCCTTCAACAAAGGAAGCATCGACTTCAGCAACAATTCTATCCATTATGTTCTTTATTGACATATTGTGATCCATCATCATCACCTTGGTAAAAATGTTCATTGAGGAACGTCTTAACTAAGAAAGTCTTATACGTTAACCATTCTATCAACGTTTTCACAAAACCTCTTGAATGAGAAGCATTCATCATCCCTAGCTTAGTCAAAGACTCATAAGACCTAAAACCATAGTTTTGAACATTAGGATAAAACCACAAAAATCAAGACAATTCCTTTTGAATTTTTCCTGCAGTACCCACGGAACCTTCAGACCATACGGGCGGAACCCTCCCTTTGGTTCCGCTTGGTCCGCCAAATCTACAGGATGTTTTATTTTTAATTTCTAAACCAAACACCCTCTTAACTTAATCATTCACTTTTCAAACAGCCATGACCCTCTCAAAAACACATAACCATACGAAATTTAGGGCTTTCAATCTAACCTCTTCAAATCCAATCAACTTTGTAAGTATTCTAATCATAATTGCATTTTTGATTCAAGTATTACATTCTTATTTACATTCATTAACTAGAATCTTAGGGTTTATGCATAGAACTTTTTGATTCATGAAAAACTTGGTTGCTAACCAATCATGTCCTCCATTAGTTAAGAATTGTATCCTTTTAGTTGTTATTTTGATTTGCCAAACACACCAAGTGCATTGTCTTTCAAAAATTACAATTCACAACTAGAACACAACTCTTCACCACATTGTTAAAACAAATGAAAAACGTCATTGAAACATCACGTGCGTATTGTCTCTTGAATGCTAAAGGGGATACATAACTAATATGTATTTTCTGGTACATTCAATCGAAGACACATTCAATTAGGAAAGTCTTGGTTATCGTTTGTTTTTAAAACAAAATTTGCATAACAAAACAATTTAGGCATAAAAAATGAGTCAAGATAACCAAGTCTCCACACTGTTTGCATATAGAAACACATTAGAACATCCACATTGTTAAAAGTCATTAACATAAAATTTTGTGTTTTCTAGGAATCAACATGCCTCCCGCAAATTTCTCCGATCACAAGGAAACCCTTAAGTACTTACCCAAACACCATAGGACCAAAGGTCTTACTAAAGATCAAGTTGAAACCTTTAAGAGTCTAGAAAAATGCTTTGTTCATGAAGGAAGAACCATTGATCCATCCTTCCTAGAAGGAACATCCATTCTCAAAAACTTTGCCGTAATCAACTTTGATTGCCTTCTAGACATCGATGAGCAATTTTTCCCTAGGTTCATCTAAGAATTCTATGCAACCTTAACTCTTTACTTCGTTGACGATGGTGAATTCTCAATAACCTTTAAAACCAATCAAATACCAAACATCATATCCTTGAAAGATTTTTCAACAATTCTTGGTGTCCCTAATGTTGGTACATGTCTCTACACGGATAAGTGGCCTCTTTTTATTCTTGACTCCATTGAGCGTTTTCATCCATACGACACTCCTCTTGCGAATAAGGAAGCAATTCGTGAGCATCTATTTGTTAGAACCTCAACAACTAGGAAGAATCGTTCGGGTAAAGAGGTAGACAAGGACCCTTTTGGTATGGAAATCAATGAGCTCAAACCACAATTTAAGAAATGGGAAGAAATTATTAGAGCCAACGTTATAAGTTCCATAGGAAATAGAGATCATGTCAACACATGTCTTACCTACATGCTCTATAGCATTTCCACCGGTCAACCTTTTAACTTAGCCTATTACCTCGCCAAAAGAATGGCCGACATACCCTTGGTAGGAACAACCGCTCTTCCTTATGGAATGCTTCTCACCCGCCTCTTTAGAGCAATCTCACCCATTCCTCCTAACGATAATGGAATGTGCCTTGACTATTCTCTCGTTCCTCACATCTTCGTCCCTCTAAGTGATAAACGAGTTTTCAAAGCTAAGGGCAAATGTACTCGCTCACCTTCACCATCATCATCATCATCATCCGACATGAGCGAGGACGATAAACTTCCTAACTCTAAGTTACCTCCTTTAGACTACCTTCAAGAACTCCCCATCATTGACAATACATCCGAAGAGTTCAAGCAAACCAAAGGAATTTTCAAGTGCTTTGGAAGGTACTTAAGCAAGCTCAATAAGAAGATAGACCATTTGTGAGAAGCGTGATTAAGGAGTGTTTTGCTTATGAAGGTTTTAGAACCTTGTATGTGTTAAACTATGTGATTTGTATTGTTTTTCACGTTCATGCTTTATTACGTTTGTCGGATTATGTTTGTATGAACTTTTATGCATGATGACAATATTTGAGGTGTTTGTAAATTTTTATGCTTATGGTAAATTTCACTAAGTTTAGTGAATATCGCTAGCCCCCGGTCAAAGTCATATGATATGAGTGTTTACATGTTCATTTTTTTCATTTCCTAACCAGATATGCATTATATTTTTGATTTTAGGAGTTTTCGAAAAATTTGAAAATCGTCTCGCGAGTCAAAATCGCGGACTGTATAGTTTTTCAGGTCTGGCGGATCTGGCGGCACCCTAAATTGGGTTCCGCCAGTGTAATTTCTGGGCAACCCAGAAATGGCCCAACGGACCAGACGGAACCCAAAACAGGGTTCCGCCTGTGTTTTGCGAGGGTTCCGCCAGTCACCTGAAGAAATTTTTTGTCATTTTTCTTAAGTTCAAAACTTGTAAAGTGTCAAACCATAATCCTAAGTGAGAAACATCTTCCATTAACTCCAATAACCATATTAGGGCAACTCTCACTCACTAAAACAATTAGGAAGTCACTTCCCTCCAAAAATTCAAATTCAATCATAACTAACCCAAGGAACCCTTTTAAAGGATCCTTCAAACCATTGGAACATTTTCAACCAAATCACATCCCATGATCACAAAGCATTGAGTGCATATGTTGGTCTTTCACTCCACCCTATTCCATTGGATTGACATCAAATGATGTGACATGTTCATGAAAATCATTTGAAACCTCAATCTTTGAATGGTAGAACATCAAATCCAAACACCCATTTCAACATCTTTTCCATCCTATAAATTTGAAAGTTTTGCAACAATTCAAATCACACCATCACCATCATAATTTCTTCTCTCAAAACATCAAAACCACACCTTTGAAATGACTAAATCTAACACCTCATCTGAGTCATCGAAATCCTTCTAAAAAACCACTAGGATTAGTGTTAAACCTTGTTGCTTCAACAAAACCGTCAAGTCAAGCTCATCATCTTCAAGTGATGCTTCACTTAACATCTCATCACCTATCCAAGATTTCCTTAATTTCACTACCTCAACACCATCCGCAACACATTGCAATACCAATGTAATCACCATTAAAGATTTGCTTAATCTTGCTACTCCAACACCCTCTCCAACACACTGCAACACCAACATAGCCACCATTCCTCCACCAACTAGACCTTCAAGTGATTCAACATCACCTTCTCAACAAGCTCAACCATCAAAAACTCCATCACCTCAATCACCAACACTTACACCAATGGAACTTTTCCATACACCGCCAACGTCACCACTACCCTATTTGGAAACATTAGAAGACCTATCACCCAAATCATCAAGTCCACTGATGAGTGTCTAAATACTCATCATTTCTGTCACATTTAAGCTATAAAACTTATGAAAACATACAGATTTGCCTCATAATACAGGAAATATCATCAAATTGTGTTTTTAGGTGTTAAAGTGCATAAGGGATGAAAACTGATGAAAAACATGCAAAATATACATAATTTACAGTTTCAGTCCCTGAACTTTGGAAAATTGGCAAAACTAGTCCCTGGTCAATCAAAACTTGTAAAAATATCATTTTAGGTCCTTGGGATTCATAAGTTGTTCAAAATAATCCTTTGAAGTTAAAAATCACAAATTTACAACTTTGGTCCCTCAACTTTGCAAAATTGTCAAAAATAGTCCCTGGGTGTTTTTAAATGGAAATTTATCAAACTACACCCTTATACTATTCATGTTTGACATAATTGGTCCTTGTGATAAACTTTTGGAAAAATACAAGTTTAACCCTTCAAGTTTCAGAAAATGACATAAACGGTCCTCGGTTTTGTAAATTGGAAAATTATTCGAATTTGGTCCTTGTACTAATGTTTAATTGCAGGTTTAGTCCTTATGTGGAGTTTGTAATAATGACAAAATAGATCCCTCAATTTTCAGGAAAGTACAAATTGGTCCTTGGGCTCATTATACAAACCGGACCCTTAGTATTACTAATAAACCAAAACCAAATCCACACCAAATCCAGTCCCAGTCCAGTCCACCACTTGGGCCCAACTTACCACCCGGCCCACTCCCCTTTGTAAATAAATAAAACCAAACAAAACCCGTACCCCGTTTTTCCTCTTCTTCTTCCACACACCTCCCCCCTCCACCTGTAACTCACCACCACTTGCACCCTCAACCTTTCCAGCTCACCCCTATCTTCCTACCCACTCCTCCACCACCTCTGCTACTTCTACCCCCCACAATTAATTCCCTTCACACCCAATTCTCACCCCAATACCACCATACCCACAGTATTGAACCAATACCACTCAACTTAGTCCAAAACTTCACCAAACGTGTCCCCTACTCCTCCATATACTCCCAAGACACATTAATTGTGACAGAACTGCCTCAGTACCACGTGGAGAGATTTGGCGCCAAAATGAATTTAAACGGTTTGGATGAATTTGACTCTTTCAAGGGTCAGGATCAAGTGGGAAGAGATATTTGGGCTAGTGGGAAGATAGATGGTGATAAATACAGAAGAGAAGCAGAAGAATATCGTTGTCAGTAGTTTAAGACCAAAGTAGTGTAGAAAAGTAGTTAATGTTTATTTCAGTTCTAAGTTAAGTTGTTGTTAATTCATGTTTGTTTCAAGCTACTTGTTCTTATTTGCTTCTGTATTGTACTCAATTTTCAGTTATAACGAAAATTCAAGTTTTCATGTTTCTTGGTGATTCGTATTTAGTCATATAGTTGTTAGGAGCAATCACAAACACTACACACCCTTGCTATAAGCTTTTACAAGCTTATTATAGCTTGTTGTAAGTGTGTATTAGTTTAATTCGGTTCTAATTCAAGAAAATCAAGAAAAAGTCAAAAAGTCAACCTGTGGTCCAATAAGCAGTTCTGGGGGGTAGAAGCTAATCTGGATGGCTTTTCTGGTTTCTAGCTTGTTGACAACAAGCTAGGAGTGGTTTCTAATCCTTGGTTCTTTGTTTCATAAGCTCTCACAATTGTAAGCAAATTTTCATTTTTTGCATTATTTTTCTAATTTACTGTTACTTAGCTTATTTATAGCTTATTATAATCATTTTATGCTTATTAGTAGTTTTTAATCATATTTCATTAGTTTTATAAGTCTTAAATAGTCTTTTGTTCTTTTTACTTAAAAAACCTTTAAAAAGCCAAAAATTAGCTAAAAATAGTATAGCTTATTATTTTGCTTATTTATAGTTTAAAAGTGCTTAAAATAGTTTAAATAAGTTAGATACTAAGTTCTAATCAGTTACATGGTTTAAAATTGGTCAAACCTTTTGGAAATCTCAAAACTGTCCCAATTAAGGGGTGTTTGGTTTAGTGGATTGCTGTGGCAATTAGTGGCTATTTTATCTTGACCATTGTTCCTTTAGCTTGCATTAGGTATAATTAGGTTTAAAGAGTCATAAAATTGGTATTTATAATAGAGAAAGTCAAAATCTTATATATAGTTTCATAACAGTTAAACTGTTAAGTTTTTAGGTTTCAAATTTCACCATATCATCATATAAGTTAGTAATCTAGCTTAATCTAGTCTTATTTTATCTTATTACATCATATTAAGTTAGTAGGATCAGATCTAAACTCATATAAGTCAAACTAGATTAAAAGTTAAAAAGTCAAATTGCATATTAGTTGACAGAAATCCAAAACTTGAGAGATTTTATTAGAATTTTGTGTTGTGATCTAAACCTTGAAACTTGTTTCTACTTGTTCTCTACCAGCTAAATTTTAGGAATCAAGTTCTCTTGTATTTTTGTGATTTTTCTCCTGGGTCCCACAGCCCCCCAAAGTAGGCTGCAGGGGGCTGTTTACCCTGCTGTGCACAGCAGCACCACAGCAAACCACCACCTTTGGTGGTGTTTTGTGGCCACCCTAGTGGGTTCCAGTGGTCTACTTTGGGTTTTCCCAACCCCCCTCCTAGTAGACTTCCAAAGTTGACCATTAGTTTGACCTTAGGACCAGTGGACCCCACCTTAGATCAGCCCTAAAGTCTGTCCATATTCTGTGTTGAATTTTGTTTTTGGAATTGCTTATTATAGCTTAACAGCTTATCCTGAGAGCTTAATTTAGTGAATTTAGCTTAAACATATCCAAACAACTTATTTCAACCAGAATCACCCATAGTGGGTCCCACTTAAGCTCATTTGAGCTTATTTCCCCTCTTGGTCAACTGTCTTAGCTTATTAGGTTTATTTAGCTTATTTTTAAGATCCAAAAAAGTTGTTTTTGTAAAAGTTGTATGTTTTTAGTTGTAAAATAGTATTCCAAAAGAAAATTCCAGAAAAACAAACATAAAATTAAGTGATAGTTTCTATTTAATTTAATTTAATTTTAATTTTCATTTTTACATTTTTATTAAGTAATTTGTGTTTTTATATTTTTATTAATTTCCTTTTAAGTTAAAGTATTTTTCATAATTTTCTTAGATTTTTATATTGTCATTTGATATTTATTAGAATTAAAAATAGTTTTATTAATAATTAATTAATAAATAAGTTTTAATTAGCATAATTAGTTTTTATATAGTAATACCTATATTTTATAATTTTCCTAGCTTCTATAAGTCATAAGATAATTTTAGAAATTTTCTTGTGATTTATACTGTTCATTTAATAGTTTTTATAATTTAAATAGTTTAATTAGATATTAATTAATAAATATAATAATAATTAGTTTACTAGTTTAAAAATATATAAAATAAAGTTTTTATAATTTTTAGGATTCCCATGATGGTTAATTAGTTTTATAAAATTTTTTATAATTTTCTAAGTTAGTTTAATACTATTTGTAATTTAAATTAGTTTAAATTGTTTAATTAATATAAATAGTTTTTAATTAATAGAAAATTCATAAAAAGACAAAAAGATTTATTTTTATTTTTTATACTTTCTTCAAGTTCATTTTTAAGTTTAGAAATTATTTTTACAAGTTTTTAGTTTAATTTGTAGTATTTATAATTTTCTAATTAAATAGTTAAATAGTTTTTTATTAAATAATTAATAATAAATAATATAATAATCTAAAAAATAGTTTTCTTTTTAATTAAATTTTATTTTAAGTTTAAGTTTATAGAATTTTCATTTTTAACCCTTGTAGTTTATTTTTCCTTAAAACTCACCTTTTTCTCAGTACGCAGTCGCGTCTGATTTTAAATTGGTTTACGTTTTAAACGTTTTAGATATCTAGGTTTTACGTAATCGTTCTAAATAGTTATTTTAAGTTATTAAACCCTAGTCTAAACACACACACACAATTTTATACCATTCCCTGTTCAGATTCACTAATCACATATTCGTTTATAATAAAACATCGCACACCTCGTTGGGACATTACGACCCGGGAAAACACTGTATTTCACGGAAGCATTTGCCTCAGCTGTTTGACTTGTTGACCATTACTTGGTTGATATTATCTGACTGTTTAAGGCGAATCAAAATTTGGCGCCGCTGCCGGGGAGGTTGTGCGCTTATTCTAAACGATTTTGCGTATTAGTAAACCTGAATACACATCCATTGTATATTTACCATCTTTTATCCATATTTCTATAAAACAAAACCCAAAAATATTCACCTTTATACCCCTGCCTATTTGATTCTTCATTTCTCATCCCCAAAACCCTTTGATTCTACTTTCTTCTACTTATCTCATAATTGATTCTAATGGCATCTTTCGATGACGATTTCTTTAAACAAAGGGCCTGTAAAAGCCAAGTTGAAAAACTTGTGGCCTTGTCCAAAATATCGAGATGTCATGTTGATTATGATAGACCATCGATTCATATTCCCTCTCCAGTGAGGGAAATGGAACGAGAAACCGAGGTGACAAAGGACCTTGTACTTTCCTCTGACGATGGAGGTGCTAAATACGTCCAAACCACGGTTGTCCAAAAACCTGAGCTCACAAATGCTCCTAAACCTACAAAAATCAATCCTGATCTTTCACGGTTTACGGTTAAAAGTTTGTCAAGCAAACGTACAGAGCTTAGGGCAATTACTGAAAAGAACGACTTACCTAATCTTCACAATTATCAAGAACCAAAACCCGAGACCATAACGGAAGTGGTGGAAATTGCTAGCTCTCAGAGCACACCACTTGTCCCACCTCCAGATTTTGTTCCTTGTGTCGGTTGTGGTGAACCGCTTTTCGGTTTTCCATGTCATTGGTGTACATGTGAACAATGTGGTAATGATATCCAAAACGGGAGTTGTTTGTTTTGTGGATCGAGTAATTCATTTGCTTATGATCCTAATCAAAACTCATTCAACGACTCCTCAAATTTTTCCAACTACCCATCACATGCATACGAGCAAGAATCATATTATCCAAATCTCAATGATGCTTCGTATCAAAATACATCAAACCAGACTCAACAGTTTAACTGTTGTGAGTATTGTGGTGGTTCACACTACAGTTCTGATTGTCAAACTAGGAATCAGTTTGTCTATGAACAGGTTCCTAATAACAATTATGACTTAAACACATACGACTCACAACCACATCAGTTCAACTGTTGTGAGTACTGTGGAGGTCCACACTTTAGCTCTGATTGTCAAACAAGGAATTCATTTCCTTGTAACAATTATGACTATTCGTTTCAAGACCCACCTCCACAGTACCAAATAAACCAAGCAACTCCTCACATCCAGCAAGACCCTTGTCTAGAGGTTCTTGAGAAACTTAAAGATTTTAAGGAGGAGTTGGCTAAAATTTCGTCTCACAAAGCACCAAGTTTTTCTTGTGTACATTGTGGGGGTCCTCATGATGATTTTCAATGTCAACCGTATTATAAACCTGAGCATTGTTCTAGTTCTAGTACATCCGGTTTTGACACATTCACACCCCCACAGTCTCCACTCATTTCATATTCTCGTGATAAATCTATCACGGAATTACTTGCTGAAAAACATGCTGCTAGAGACGAAAGAAGCATGGAAGAATTACTAGTCTTAGAACAAGCAGCTATAACACGTACCAAATTTCAAAATGCTGTTTTTCTCGATGAGGATGATGAATGTGATGATACCTCATCATGTTCATCAGTTGAGACTCCTTCCATGCATATACAGGGAGAAAAGAATATAACTGAATCACCAGCAGTAGAAATAATGGAACTTGTAGACTCCATTACTGCTAGTCCTTCTCGTCTCCCTGAGTATGATGTTATCACACCCGAGGTTCCCACTCACTCTCTGAACATGGGGGACGAGCATCTTGACACTGTTCCTGCAAAGGAATCGGACGAATTCATAAAGTCTAGTGTTGAGAACCTTGTCTCAATCCCAAGAGAGTCACAGGGAATTCTTAAACATATGTGTGATATCCCTCCCCCTCTTGTCTTTCCAAATAATCATACTGAGATGTTCTCTGATTCTGATGAGAACTATTCTTTATCTTGTGGAGACATTAGTTATGTGGGGGAATTACCTTCTGAGCTTGTCAACTCAGAAGAAGAGAATGAGGAAGAAATAATCCAAGACGAATGTCTTCGTCTTACATTATTAAATGCTAATCTTCTCATTTCTAGAATCGAGGCTTTTAATGAAAAGCCTATTTCATCTCCTATCCCCGTCAAGGATAGTGAGGTTTTGATCAATGATTCTATTCCTGAATTGCAAACGTTCCATTTTGATCAAACGAAAGAGAAGATAAGTGGTATCACCACTTCTCATTCTTATAATTCTCTTTCCGTTTATGAATCATTTACTATTGAGGAGTTCCCCAATGAACTCACTCAAATCAATCCCGAATACGAATCATTCACCTTTGAGGAGTTCTCCTGTGAACTCACTCATATCATATCTCCACCGGAGTATGATAGTTTCTATTTTGATCTAGACATACCCATAATATGTCTTGATCAACCGAGCTTAAATGAGGAGATTCATGAAACAATGAATTCTCCTATTGAGGAAGAAGAGTTAGTTATGATTTTCATCATGACTTTCTTTCTTTTCTTCATATATTCTGTTCCCTATCCTGTTCTTCATTCTTTCGGGAGTGAAGACATTATCTTTGATCCCGGCATTCTCATTTATAAATTATGAGCCGGTTACTTGTCTCATCGGTGTGGAACTTTCACGTGCTTCAAATGTTTATCCAAACGTCTTGAATGAAAGTCCGATGCAGATTGTCTCTTCCACTTACTTCCCCATGGACAAATGAATTCGGGGTCGAGTCCAGCTAGTGACTCGGGAATCAAAAACATTAGCAAAAACATGGGTTTTCACCCGTGTGTAACACCCTAGTGTGGGGGAGATGCCCCACATGTTGTATATATATATATATCCTCTAAAAAAAAAAAAAAAAAATGTACATATAGTGATAGCTTCTATTTAAGAAGTTTTATCTAAAAAAATAATCGTATGTATAAACATCTTAAATAAATAAAGGCTATGGAATATTATCTTTTTACGTTCTAAGTTCGGTTTAACACCCGGTACTTTGAATATTGAGGACAATATTCAGTTCTAAGTGTGGGGGGAGATTCATTATTCTAACGAATTTAAACACATGTTCCATCAAGAACCCCCATTTTAGCCAAAATTTTAAAATTTTTTCTCACTTAGAACGCAATAAATGGTATCAATCCTCCATGTCTAACCCACAACAGGATTGGCTAATCCAGGAGCAAACGGTTCTTGGTAAAGATAACTCAAACCCGTTTATGGCTTGCAATTTGCCAAAAATTGTATGGTTCCTCAACTCCCCATTATCCTCAAAAGCTAATGAGTTGGCTAGCCCGCAAGATTATGGCTTGTGGTAAAGGCTGTGGAAAAACCATAATTGGTAATCAGCTCACCAAGATGTTGACTATTCCATCAAGAGTTGGCTAGTCCAGAAGCAAACGGCTTTTGGTAAAGACAAATCAAATCCGTTGACAGCTGGTGGTTTGCTCAAAATCACACGGTTATCAGATGTGCCACAGTTCTTACATCTGGCTACTCCAGAAGTGATGGCTTTTGGTAAAGAGTTTTTCAAATCCATTAAGTTTTTCTCAATAGATTGCTAGGGACTAGCAATAGTTTAGTGTGGGGGATTGATGAGTGTCTAAATACTCATCATTTCTGTCACATTTAAGCTATAAAACTTATGAAAACATACAGATTTGCCTCATAATACAGGAAATATCATCAAATTGTGTTTTTAGGTGTTAAAGTGCATAAGGGATGAAAACTGATGAAAAACATGCAAAATATACATAATTTACAGTTTCAGTCCCTGAACTTTGGAAAATTGGCAAAACTAGTCCCTGGTCAATCAAAACTTGTAAAAATATCATTTTAGGTCCTTGGGATTCATAAGTTGTTCAAAATAATCCTTTGAAGTTAAAAATCACAAATTTACAACTTTGGTCCCTCAACTTTGCAAAATTGTCAAAAATAGTCCCTGGGTGTTTTTAAATGGAAATTTATCAAACTACACCCTTATACTATTCATGTTTGACATAATTGGTCCTTGTGATAAACTTTTGGAAAAATACAAGTTTAACCCTTCAAGTTTCAGAAAATGACATAAACGGTCCTCGGTTTTGTAAATTGGAAAATTATTCGAATTTGGTCCTTGTACTAATGTTTAATTGCAGGTTTAGTCCTTATGTGGAGTTTGTAATAATGACAAAATAGATCCCTCAATTTTCAGGAAAGTACAAATTGGTCCTTGGGCTCATTATACAAACCGGACCCTTAGTATTACTAATAAACCAAAACCAAATCCACACCAAATCCAGTCCCAGTCCAGTCCACCACTTGGGCCCAACTTACCACCCGGCCCACTCCCCTTTGTAAATAAATAAAACCAAACAAAACCCGTACCCCGTTTTTCCTCTTCTTCTTCCACACACCTCCCCCCTCCACCTGTAACTCACCACCACTTGCACCCTCAACCTTTCCAGCTCACCCCTATCTTCCTACCCACTCCTCCACCACCTCTGCCACTTCTACCCCCCACAATTAATGCCCTTCACACCCAATTCTCACCCCAATACCACCATACCCACAGTATTGAACCAATACCACTCAACTTAGTCCAAAACTTCACCAAACGTGTCCCCTACTCCTCCATATACTCCCAAGACACATTAATTGTGACAGAACTGCCTCAGTACCACGTGGAGAGATTTGGCGCCAAAATGAATTTAAACGGTTTGGATGAATTTGACTCTTTCAAGGGTCAGGATCAAGTGGGAAGAGATATTTGGGCTAGTGGGAAGATAGATGGTGATAAATACAGAAGAGAAGCAGAAGAATATCGTTGTCAATAGTTTAAGACCAAAGTAGTGTAGAAAAGTAGTTAATGTTTATTTCAGTTCTAAGTTAAGTTGTTGTTAATTCATGTTTGTTTCAAGCTACTTGTTCTTATTTGCTTCTGTATTGTACTCAATTTTCAGTTATAACGAAAATTCAAGTTTTCATGTTTCTTGGTGATTCGTATTTAGTCATATAGTTGTTAGGAGCAATCACAAACACTACACACCCTTGCTATAAGCTTTTACAAGCTTATTATAGCTTGTTGTAAGTGTGTATTAGTTTAATTCGGTTCTAATTCAAGAAAATCAAGAAAAAGTCAAAAAGTCAACCTGTGGTCCAATAAGCAGTTCTGGGGGGTAGAAGCTAATCTGGATGGCTTTTCTGGTTTCTAGCTTGTTGACAACAAGCTAGGAGTGGTTTCTAATCCTTGGTTCTTTGTTTCATAAGCTCTCACAATTGTAAGCAAATTTTCATTTTTTGCATTATTTTTCTAATTTACTGTTACTTAGCTTATTTATAGCTTATTATAATCATTTTATGCTTATTAGTAGTTTTTAATCAGATTTCATTAGTTTTATAAGTCTTAAATAGTCTTTTGTTCTTTTTACTTAAAAAACCTTTAAAAAGCCAAAAATTAGCTAAAAATAGTATAGCTTATTATTTTGCTTATTTATAGTTTAAAAGTGCTTAAAATAGTTTAAATAAGTTAGATACTAAGTTCTAATCAGTTACATGGTTTAAAATTGGTCAAACCTTTTGGAAATCTCAAAACTGTCCCAATTAAGGGGTGTTTGGTTTAGTGGATTGCTGTGGCAATTAGTGGCTATTTTATCTTGACCATTGTTCCTTTAGCTTGCATTAGGTATAATTAGGTTTAAAGAGTCATAAAATTGGTATTTATAATAGAGAAAGTCAAAATCTTATATATAGTTTCATAACAGTTAAACTGTTAAGTTTTTAGGTTTCAAATTTCACCATATCATCATATAAGTTAGTAATCTAGCTTAATCTAGTCTTATTTTATCTTATTACATCATATTAAGTTAGTAGGATCAGATCTAAACTCATATAAGTCAAACTAGATTAAAAGTTAAAAAGTCAAATTGCATATTAGTTGACAGAAATCCAAAACTTGAGAGATTTTATTAGAATTTTGTGTTGTGATCTAAACCTTGAAACTTGTTTCTACTTGTTCTCTACCAGCTAAATTTTAGGAATCAAGTTCTCTTGTATTTTTGTGATTTTTCTCCTGGGTCCCACAGCCCCCCAAAGTAGGCTGCAGGGGGCTGTTTACCCTGCTGTGCACAGCAGCACCACAGCAAACCACCACCTTTGGTGGTGTTTTGTGGCCACCCTAGTGGGTTCCAGTGGTCTACTTTGGGTTTTCCCAACCCCCCTCCTAGTAGACTTCCAAAGTTGACCATTAGTTTGACCTTAGGACCAGTGGACCCCACCTTAGATCAGCCCTAAAGTCTGTCCATATTCTGTGTTGAATTTTGTTTTTGGAATTGCTTATTATAGCTTAACAGCTTATCCTGAGAGCTTAATTTAGTGAATTTAGCTTAAACATATCCAAACAACTTATTTCAACCAGAATCACCCATAGTGGGTCCCACTTAAGCTCATTTGAGCTTATTTCCCCTCTTGGTCAACTGTCTTAGCTTATTAGGTTTATTTAGCTTATTTTTAAGATCCAAAAAAGTTGTTTTTGTAAAAGTTGTATGTTTTTAGTTGTAAAATAGTATTCCAAAAGAAAATTCCAGAAAAACAAACATAAAATTAAGTGATAGTTTCTATTTAATTTAATTTAATTTTAATTTTCATTTTTACATTTTTATTAAGTAATTTGTGTTTTTATATTTTTATTAATTTCCTTTTAAGTTAAAGTATTTTTCATAATTTTCTTAGATTTTTATATTGTCATTTGATATTTATTAGAATTAAAAATAGTTTTATTAATAATTAATTAATAAATAAGTTTTAATTAGCATAATTAGTTTTTATATAGTAATACCTATATTTTATAATTTTCCTAGCTTCTATAAGTCATAAGATAATTTTAGAAATTTTCTTGTGATTTATACTGTTCATTTAATAGTTTTTATAATTTAAATAGTTTAATTAGATATTAATTAATAAATATAATAATAATTAGTTTACTAGTTTAAAAATATATAAAATAAAGTTTTTATAATTTTTAGGATTCCCATGATGGTTAATTAGTTTTATAAAATTTTTTATAATTTTCTAAGTTAGTTTAATACTATTTGTAATTTAAATTAGTTTAAATTGTTTAATTAATATAAATAGTTTTTAATTAATAGAAAATTCATAAAAAGACAAAAAGATTTATTTTTATTTTTTATACTTTCTTCAAGTTCATTTTTAAGTTTAGAAATTATTTTTACAAGTTTTTAGTTTAATTTGTAGTATTTATAATTTTCTAATTAAATAGTTAAATAGTTTTTTATTAAATAATTAATAATAAATAATATAATAATCTAAAAAATAGTTTTCTTTTTAATTAAATTTTATTTTAAGTTTAAGTTTATAGAATTTCATTTTTAACCCTTGTAGTTTATTTTTCCTTAAAACTCACCTTTTTCTCAGTACGCAGTCGCGTCTGATTTTAAATTGGTTTACGTTTTAAACGTTTTAGATATCTAGGTTTTACGTAATCGTTCTAAATAGTTATTTTAAGTTATTAAACCCTAGTCTAAACACACACACACAATTTTATACCATTCCCTGTTCAGATTCACTAATCACAGATTCGTTTATAATAAAACATCGCACACCTCGTTGGGACATTACGACCCGGGAAAACACTGTATTTCACGGAAGCATTTGCCTCAGCTGTTTGACTTGTTGACCATTACTTGGTTGATATTATCTGACTGTTTAAGGCGAATCAAAATTTGGCGCCGCTGCCGGGGAGGTTGTGCGCTTATTCTAAACGATTTTGCGTATTAGTAAACCTGAATACACATCCATTGTATATTTACCATCTTTTATCCATATTTCTATAAAACAAAACCCAAAAATATTCACCTTTATACCCCTGCCTATTTGATTCTTCATTTCTCATCCCCAAAACCCTTTGATTCTACTTTCTTCTTATAAGAAAATAGAAGCATCCATATGGGAAAAACCTCCAAACCTTAATGATGAGATTGACACTCATTTAAACCACCTTCATGCCTTCAAATGTATGGTTGACTCTGAAATCAACCATATTATGGTTTTACAAACAACACTACACTCAACTAATGAAAAAGCAAAAACATCTCTCAACCATCCACATTTGCTCCTTCAAGTTCAAACCATCCACCACCAACAAATCAAACCTATCTTCCACCAAACTTTCCCCGCCATGATTGCGGACATTGCGAAAGAACCGCTCATATTAGTGAAGGATGTCGAAGGGAAATTCGCGAGCTATTCGAAGAAATGAGGTTTATACTAAACCACATTTTGGATAGTCTACAATCCTTGTCTCACCCACCTCAACCTTAGAGTCTCCAAAATGAAACAAAATCATTTCTTTTGGAAAATGTTTCCCATTTAAACCAACAAACCAAAACCGTGTCACCCTCTCAACCTTCAAAATAAAGCCCGCTACAACCTCTAACACACATTTTCATCCTTAAACAACCTTAGCCTTGTTTTTGGAAAATGTTTCTCATTAAGGAAAATGATGATTTCCTTGTAGCTTTTTATGTTCTTAGTTTATTTTTTAGTAGGATGATGTCGTCCTAATTTCTTGTATTTGACTTTCTAAGAGTCAAAATTTTAACATGAAATGAATTTTATTCTACTACAAGGTTTGCATTGTTTGTTGACCATTTAAGTATAATGAGTAAACTATACCTCGCTATGGTAGCATACATATATCTTGTGTTTTAGAAACTAACATTTCTTTTTGTAGGATTATTATCCATCTTTTCTTTCCTTGATACTCCATTTAGGGGAGTAATATTCAAGGGGGAGCATGAGTATTGCATTATTCCGCTTCAAAACTCTTAGGTGTGTTTTAGACATGAAATGCTTTCATGACTTGTCCTGTGTGGCAACTAACATTTTTTTCTTGTAGGTTCAAAATCCATGTCTCCTCTCTTGGCACTCCATTTAGGGGGAGTATTGTCCAAGGGGGAGCAAGTGCATACTTCCGCTTCGCTACTCTTCTTTTTGTTTCGACAAAAAGGGGGAGAATTTATATATAAACTTTTTCCAAATTTTTTTTTCTTAACTCTTGCATATCACATCGTCTTAGCAAAAACAAGTTTTGATACTAACTTTATAAGACTTAACACTAAAACTAGTGGCTTACTTATAAATAAAGTTTATGTTTTGTCATCAACAAAAAGGGGGAGATTGTTAATACAAATATCGCCTAAAAACGTTATTTATATTTTACGATCTTTGCTAAGTTTTGTTAATGACAAAATATAAACTTTAGCTAAGAGTAAATCATCACTTTAGTGTTTAAGTCTTGTTTAAACTAAGGTTTACATTTCCTTTTAAACAAAACATTGTTTTTATTTATTTAATTAGAAAGTGTCTTGTCACATCATTCATTTATGGAAAGCTTGTGTATTTGACTTGCCATAACATCTTACACACTTTTGGAAGCTTTTCAAATTGGATTTAATGTGTTTGACTAGTTGTTGTTGATGTGACTTTGGTTGGTTTGTGTTATTTATTGTAAAACCTACTGCAAGTCTGGCGGAACCCTGGGGGTACACGGGCGGAACCCATCTGAGGGTTCCGCCGTATCCGCCAGACCTGCTGTTTGTTTTACTATAAATACAAAGCCACTTGTTTGTTTTGAAAAATAAAATTTTAGGACATATATTTTCATATACTCTCTCAACTAACTCAGTAACATTCGACTTGTGTGATCCTCTTATGTAGCAAGGGACTTCACAAGATCATTTAAGAAGTTACAAGCTTCAACTCTAAAGTTGCAAGTCTTGTTAGCTTTGTTATGTATAAGCTTTGGTAGTTTATACTTCATTTGTATCATGTGTATAGAAGTGATCGGTTAGTATTTTAGGCCTCAAAATACATAGTGTGTCGGGAGTTGTTGTACCATTGTAAAAGAACTAACGGGAGTGGTTGTACCATTGGTAAAGAACTCGACATCTAGCTTAGTGTCGGTAAAAGTGTAAGCGACGATGGGAGTGGTTGTACCCGTATAAAAGAACTCGACATCTAGCTTAATGTCGGTAAAAGTGTAAGCGACGTTGTAAAAGTTTCGCCACCGGGAAAGGAGCTTGTTGATTAGTGCTTATAACTCTCAAGTTGGGAACTCGAGGCGTGGATGTAGGGCAAGGAAAAAGAGTCCTTGTAGCCAAACCACGATAAACAATCGTGTTGTGGTTTGATCGTTTCTTTCTTTATCTTTGCTTATTACATATTGTGTTTAGTTAGAATTGATAATCACACGTAAAGCTTTTCAAAGAATTTAACAAGTAAAGTTGTGTTTATATCTTTAAAAAAACGTAAAGCTATTCAAAGAACTAAACAAGTAAAGTTAGGATTGTTATTCACACGTAAAGTAGTTCAAAGAATTGAACATGTAAAGTTGTGTTTATATCTTTAAACAAACGTAAAGTTTTAAAGATAATCAAATTAAAAAGCGGTAAACTATTCAACCCCCCTTCTAGTTTTCCACACTCTCGATAACGAACAAAACAAGCCCAATATTGATATACTTTTGACGTATGTACGGTTTTATAAAAAAAATTTGAAGTTATATATATAGTTTCTAAATAAAAAAAAAACTTTCAAAATGCACCCTTAACCTATCAGATAACGTTAAAATTATCCTAAGTTTTTTAAAACTATAAGAGTCAAAATTAGCCCCGCCCCACCACATTGGTGCCCAACACAACATTCATTAAAAGATGACGTCGTACGACAACTACAAATATAGCTTAAAAAAAAATAAAAAAAAATAAACTTACAAAACACACCCTGAACTTTTTAATATTTACGACTTTTTTATATAACAAACTTTATTTGCCAAATATCTAACAGATACCTACTGGTTTTCTTGAATAATGAAAAAAAATGCAACTAAATATATAGTTTCACACAACATTTGTTCCAAACAAATACAACACGTGTCGACAGAAAACATACCACGATCTTACAACGAGAAGACCCACCCAAACATTATTCGTAAAAATCATCAAAAAAAATTCTTCAAAAATTCCCGCCGCAACGCAGCGGGCACCTTCCCACTTGTTAGATATATAGAAGAAAAGGATAGTTAGAAATACGAGGAGCTATACATGAAATTTTGAAGATTATGATAGCAAAGTATCCATATATACATATTATTTGTTTGTTTATTATTATTGTTATTATTATTATTATTATTATTATTATTATTATTATTTTTTATCCTCTGTCCCAAACCATCAATTAGGATAGTGAAAAGAAAATCCTGTGCATACGGAGCACGAATGCAACTGAGAATAGCCAACTGCCTTGGACATTTAGTCCACGGTATTGAACTGACCAAATCAATACAAACCACATATGAACCAAGTCATGCAAACCACATATGAAAGTTACGAGTCTAGAACAACTTTAGCTCTTGAACTATTCTTTGCAGATTTAGTAAAGAATTCTAAGCAATTTTCTTTAAAACAGATTATTTTATCTCGATATGACATATCCACATATGTCGTCCTATATTCATAAGAAATTTGAGCATGTTTATGATTTATAATTCATCTCGATCTGATTTATTAATAGTTAATAAAAAATTTTAGGCATTTTGACTTTTGAGTCTTCGTGATCATGAAGGCAAAACGCCTCAAGGAAATGAAGAATTTAGCCACCTCATGTGTAAAAAGAAAATGCAAATATATATATATATATATATATATATATATATATATATATATATATATATATATATATATATATATATATATATATATATATATATATATGTTAAATGTTACGTATAAACATTAATAGGTAAATGTCTAGGATCGAACCCGAGACCTCGGGATTGCACACTTTACAAACAAGAATAATGTAAAATAAATATATATATATATATATATATATATATATATATATATATATATATATATATATATATATATATATATTAAATGTATCGAATATATATATTTATAACACTTAATGGACTAAACGGTCGTTAGTTATTAACCGTATGGACTAACTATCGTTAAATAAGAAAGATAAGGACTAGAGTGTAACTTGGGTGTCAAGAAGGATCTAGAATCCCCTTGTGGGATGCTAGGCCGGTCGAACAAGGGAGGGGGCAAGCCCAACCCATGTTTGCTTAGTCACCAAGAAATCCTCTAATATATATACAAGGCCAAGGGTTAGACTTTCACATCTTTTGTGCACACACTCTAACCCTAAAATCCTTGTTTTCTTTCTTGTTTTCCTAGGCCGATCGGTTCAACCCCCCTCCTAAGGGATTGGGTCGATTTTGGTTTAATCCAAAACTAAGTGTTTTGTTTACTTGCAACAAACCTTTATTCGTTGGTAGTTTGTGTGTACAAGAACGAGGTAATTACTTACTTTAGTAATTATCAAGAGATCGATAAACAAAACGGTAAGGGGTTTATCATTGATCTAATTGTACAAGAATCAAGGTTTATTTGAAGTGCATCGGGTACGTTTACTATTTATGTTTTAGTTAATATTTATGTGTTATACTTGATCCTTCGCTTCCGCAATATGTGTTATTTGATTGTCAAACTCTAACAGTGGCATCACGAGCCTTGTATAACATGTAATTGATTACTAAAACGTAATAAAAACCGGATCTTTAATTGTTTTAGATACATGTTTTTTTGATCTAGGGTTTTTCCTTATTTTTTTTCTAAAAATTTCGAAACCCTAACCCTAATTTTGGGGGGGGGGGTCGATTTTCCCATGAAACCCTAATTAGGGTTTTGTGGTTTTCTTGATTATGTGTAATCACTAGAAACCCTAGGTCATTAACCGGTTAATTGAACGTATCTTGTGACCTAATTGCTAATTGTTAGGTTTTTATCCGTGACTTACATGCATGTTTGTCATGGATCTTGTTTTATTATCACATGTTTAGATAGATCTTAAATTGGGGAAGACTCCAATATATATATTAAAATCAATTTTATATGCTATGTGGTGTGTTTTTAGCTTTGGCCTACGCAATTGATTCGTCAATGTATGTGACTCACCTCCATCAAGAGGGGAAGGCCTTAGTTGATTACATGCATTATTGTACCTAGAATTGATTTTATTAGGATCTTTTCTAATACGGATTGCATGTGGCTAATTGTTTCACTTATTTATTATTGTTTGTTTGATTTTCTTTGATACTTGTTTTATTGTTTTTAGTTGGACTTGATGTAAGCAATAAAAGGGTTGTTTTCATAAAGAAAATTAATACGGACTAATAATTGTGAAACCCTAAAAGTGATAAAGTAAGAATCTTGCAAAGGTCTTATTGCCAATCGTGGTCCGATTCGCACGGTAATCAGCTCCCAGGCGAGACTAGCAAAATTCAAACTTTATTACTATTTTGAGATTGAATCCATAAACTTTTGCTTGAATGATGTTTTGTGCAAATATGCTTTTAAAATTAAGTCTTTTAAGATAATATTCATAACCGTGATTTGAAGGCTTAGAAAAGAGCCTTAGAGTCTGCCTTGGTTGTCACAATCTTGAATATGTCTTAAACGAATTACTTTTAAAATCATATATTGTAGAAAGTCATCTTAGGGTTTTGGCATAAACCTCAAGTAAAACTTTGTGTATTAATTTCAGGAATCGGACATAAAAAGTTTTTATGAAAACTTATGTTATAAAGATGAGTGCATGCATCTTTGTACATAATTTTGATTGACATATCAAAAATTAATACCCTTAAAATTTAAGTTACGTGCCATCTACCTATAAGAAACACTTGGAATTTTAATTTAGTAAACGTGAGACCTAGGCTAAATTACTATAACAAGGTAAAATTCTTTTAACGCGTGAGACCATAATTGTAATTTTACAGTTTCTAAGGTAGACGACTTAATTAAGTTGTGCGTGAGACCTAGAACTTAAGGCATGAGATGGGATAAAACATGCTTACAAAGGCAAATTGATGAATCAATTTGATGTAAATCCCATAATGATCTAGGAATTGGAAATCTTGTTTGCCAATTATTGTTCGACAGATTACTATCTTTTGTACTTTTACCACTAGCAGATCAACTGATATGGTGAAACTATGTAAAGTTAGATCCTAGATTTTCAAGAAAATTAGTTGGTTATATGAATATAGCCTTGGGTATTTTATTTTCTTGAAGATATTGATTATCGAAAATACTAATATTTGAACTTTATCTGTAGATATGGCTCAACCCGATAACCAAACTGTGATTAATGCTTTCAAGAGTCATCTTGAGAGAGATAAACTGACTGGAAAGAATTTCAATGACTGGTACCGTTCGCTCAGAATTGTCTTGAGGGCGTCTGGTAAGATTGATTATGTGACCGAGGAATGCCCTGCTGAACCTGCTGCTACGGCAACACCAGAAGCAAAGGCAGAATGGAAGGTGACTAATGCTAAGTATAATGAGGTTGCTTGTTTAATGCTCACTAGCATGAGTGCTCAATTACAAAAGAAGTATGAGTACTCGTCTCCTAAGAATATGCTTGATAACCTCAGGCAATCTTATGAGAAGTCACCTGCAGTTGAATTGTATGATGAACTTGACAAGCTACACAACTGCAAGCATGGTGATGGTAAAACAGTAGCCGATTATGTGGATGAGATGAAAGATTCCTTTGATCAACTCCACAGAATTGGTTTTGGTTACCCCGAGAATGTGCAAGTGCACTTGATCAACAGATCCCTCAACAAGGATTTTGCTGGTTTTGTGTAGAACTTCAACATGCATTGCTCGGGGAAGACAGTCTCAGAATTACTCGCATTGCTTGTTGATTATGAGAAAAGTCTACCAGCCAAGGTCAAGACTCCCACCCCACAAGTGTTGGCAATTCATGGGGGGAGAATCCAGAAGAAATCGCATGTGAACAAAGGCAAAGGTAAAGGTGATAAAGGCAAGCAGGTCATGGCCTATCAACCTCAACCCAAGATGAAACAACATCAGCCTAAGCAGAACAAGGTGAATCCGCCAAACAAGAAGGATCAGGCTTGTCACCATTGTCATGAAAAGGGTCATTGGAAGCGCAATTGCCCTCTCTACATTCATGACTTGCGACTCAAGAAGCAGGGGAATGATGCTGGTAACCCCAGCACATCAGGTGCGTTCTTTATGATTGAATTATTCACTCTTACTCCTAAATTGAATTCATGGGTATATGATACTGGATGTGGCATTCATATCTGCAATACCATGCAGGGGTTTAGAGTTGAGAGAAAGCTGGCCTATGGACAACAATTCTTGCACGTTGGTAACGGAGCGCATGCAGGAGTTGAAGCTATAGGAGTTTTTAATTTAGTGTTGCCTTCGGGCCTAGTACTATCTTTAAATAATTGTCATTATGCACCGTCAATTGTTAGAGGTGTAATTTCATTTTCATGTTTGTTGAACCAAGGTTTTCATCATACTATTTCAAGCAATGGAATTTCGGTTTCTTTAAATAATGTTTTTTATTTTAATGCTATTGCTGTGAATGGTGAAATTGATATGAATGATAATGATAATGCTTTTGTTACAAATAATTCAATGTATAGCATCAACAATAAGAGAATCAAGAAAGGTCTGGATTCGTCTTATCTTTGGCATTGTCGACTTGCTCACATTGGCAAAGATCGCATGAAAAAGCTGCAACATGATGGGCTTTTAAATAAGATCAATGATGAATCATTTGATAAATGCGAATCTTGCATTGCTGGGAAGATGACAAAGAAACCCTTTAAAAATAGGATTGAAAGGGCTAATGATCTACTTGGTCTTATTCACACAGATGTATGTGGACCACTTAGACATGTGTCAAGGAGGGGTGCTAGCTACTTCTTAACATTTACGGATGATTACAGCCGTTATGGTTATGTTTATTTACTTAAACATAAACATGAGGTGTTTGAAACATTCAAAGTGTTTAAAACAAAAGTAGAGTTGCAACTTGGAAAGAAGATTAAAGCTCTTCGATCCGATAGAGGTGGTGAATACCTGAGTCAAGAGTTCATAGATTATCTAGCAAAGGAGGGAATTGTCCAGCACCTTACTTCTCCATATACTCCACAACAAAATGGTGTATCTGAAAGAAGGAATCGTACATTGCAAGACATGATACGATCTATGTTTAATCTAACAACTCTTCCTTTCTCGTTTTGGGATTATGCCTTAGAATCTGCGGTTCGCATTCTAAATATGGTTCCAACAAAGAAGGTTGATAAGACACCATATGAGGTATGGACTGGAAAAGCTCCTAACCTGTCTTATCTTAAGGTCTGGGGTTGTGAGGCGTATGTTAAACGTGACTCAGCAGACAAACTCCAACAAAGATCTGTGAAGTGCATCTTCGTAGGATACCCTAAGGAAACTATGGGATACCACTTTTATTACCCACCTGAAAACAAAGTATTTGTTGCAAGGTATGGAGACTTCCTTGAAAGGGAGCTCATATCTCAAGAATTCAGTGGGAGAATATATGATCTGGAAGACGGTCAAGAAGATGTAGAACCTTCTGAAAACACTAACCAACTTCCGGTAGAACCTGAAAGTTTAGGTCCTCCACCTGAAGTTGAAGTGATTCCCATTCGTAGGTCAACAAGACCAGTGAAAGCTACTACTCGTCTATGTCTTAATGTAGAGAGTGATGAGTATATACTGGGTGATCTTGATGAGCCTACAAGTTATAAAGCTGCCATGAATGGTCCTGAAAAGGCCAAATGGAAAGAAGCTATGGATGGGGAAATGCAATCCATGGAAGACAATGATGTCTGGGAAGAAGTAGACCTACCTCCGGGTGCCAAACTAGTTGGGAGTAAATGGCTCTACAAGAAAAAGACAGACATGGATGGCGTTGTACACACCTATAAGGCCCGTTGTGTAGCTAAAGGCTATACACAAACTTTTGGTGTTGACTATGAGGAGACCTTTTCTCCTGTAGCTGACATAAGGGCAATTAGGATTCTTATAGCCATAGCCGCTTACTATGACTATGAGATTTGGCAAATGGATGTAAAAACCGCCTTCTTAAATGGTCGCCTAGATGAAGACATCTATATGGCGCAGCCTGAGGGGTATGTAAATCCAGAATTCCCAAATAGTGTATGCAAGCTTAAAAGATCCATTTATGGATTGAAGCAAGCATCACGACAATGGAATAAGAGATTTGATGGTGAAATTAAAAAGTATGGATTCACTAAAAATCTTGATGAGCCATGTGTATATCACAAAGTTAGTGGGAGTAATGTAATTTTTCTTATATTATATGTCGATGACATATTGATCATGGGGAACGACATTCCAAGTTTACAAAAGGTTAAGGAATATCTTGGAAGTTGTTTTTCTATGAAAGATTTAGGGGAAGCTGCATTTATTCTGGGAATCAAGATATATAGAGATAGATCTCAGCGATTAATTGGATTAAGCCAAAGTGCTTACATTGATAAAATACTGAAGAGATTCAGTATGCAAAATTCCAAGAAAGGATATTTGCCGATGCAAGAGCAACATGGCTTGAGCAACAAGGTTTGTGCTTCAACACCTGCAGAGGTGCAACGCATGAAAAGAGTCCCTTATGCTTCGGCTGTGGGATCTATTATGTATGCGGTGAAAAGTACAAGACCTGATGTAGCGTTTGCTCAGAATTTAACCAGTCGATATCAGCAAAATCCAGGTGTAGCTCACTGGACTGCTGTTAAGAATATTCTTAAGTACCTTAGGGCTACTAAAGATATGTTCTTGGTTTATGGGGAAAATCCATCAGCAGAACTTGATGTTACAGGTTACTGCGATGCTTCTTGGAAAGGTGATAAGGATGATACGAAGTCTCAGACGGGTTATGTCTTTGTCATTAATGGAGGAGCTGTGGATTGGAGGAGCAGAAAGCAGAGTGTACTAGCGATGTCTGCTACAGAAAGTGAGTATATAGCTGCTTCAGAAGCTGCAATGGAAGCTGTTTGGATTAGGAAGTTTGTTTCAGGGCTTGGAGTCATGCCTTCGATTCAAAGACCTATTAAAATGTATTGTGACAATTCAGCTGCAATTACATTTGCCAATGAGCCTGGAATCATGAAAGGCACCAGACATTTCCCGATTAAGCATCACTATGTTCGAGAACAAGTCGAAATAGGTGAAATCGAAATGCTCAAAGTTCACACAGATGATAACTTGGCAGATCAATTAACAAAGCCTCTACCTGGCACTAAGCTTTACAAGCATGCTGAAGGTGTAGGACTTAGATTAGCTGAAAGTTTCATGCCCATTTGTGATTAGTGTTTGGATAAAGGATGTAATGTACAATTATTATTTTAATGGAATAAAATATGTTTTATGTTTATTTATCATTGTCTTAATAATATATCCTATATTTGCATGTTTAAGATCCATGAATAATTTATTATTCTAAATGTCCATTGTCGATTAATGATATGGGAATATCATTAAACTAAGACAAATTTGAGTATTGGTTTAGGATATACTTGAAAGTATATTGATGCGTAGTCATACCAATTTCACATAATATTCGATGAATTGAATATTGGACTTATCCCAACAATATGATTTAATGTTTAATGTGAGAATCATATTTAAAGTTATCCTCAGACTTGAGATACCAGATAAGTGTCATGGATGTAGTGCATTTTTGTGAAGCAATCTACCGCTCACCGTAACAAGGAGTCATAAGGGTTGTTTTCAGAAGTGTTGCAAAGTTCATGAGTTATTCTTGTAGTCAAGAAAGAATTCATTCCTTCTGATTTGTTTGGAAGTTTAATACTGCTGGGCCCCTCGTAGGGTTGACAAAATGTTTGCATGGCCATGCCCAAAGTCTATCTGGAATACGTTCAGATGTTTTGGTAATTTTGTTCAATCATAAAGAAACGAGGAACAAAATTTTAATAAAGGAACTCACATCTTTATTAATGTGGTATTAGTAATGAAAGGATAATTATAATGATGAATCATTAAAGGTTTTTCCAGGAAACCTAGCTCGGATTGAACTAGGGGCATTGGAGTGTTGCAAGACGCTAACCAGTGTCATTTTACTATTAATGAATATACGAGTGGGAGCTGTTAAATGTTACGTATAAACATTAATAGGTAAATGTCTAGGATCGAACCCGAGACCTCGGGATTGCACACTTTACAAACAAGAATAATGTAAAATAAATATATATATATTAAATGTATCGAATATATATATTTATAACACTTAATGGACTAAACGGTCGTTAGTTATTAACCGTATGGACTAACTATCGTTAAATAAGAAAGATAAGGACTAGAGTGTAACTTGGGTGTCAAGAAGGATCTAGAATCCCCTTGTGGGATGCTAGGCCGGTCGAACAAGGGAGGGGGCAAGCCCAACCCATGTTTGCTTAGTCACCAAGAAATCCTCTAGTATATATACAAGGCCAAGGGTTAGACTTTCACATCTTTTGTGCACACACTCTAACCCTAAAATCCTTGTTTTCTTTCTTGTTTTCCTAGGCCGATCGGTTCAACCCCCCTCCTAAGGGATTGGGTCGATTTTGGTTTAATCCAAAACTAAGTGTTTTGTTTACTTGCAACAAACCTTTATTCGTTGGTAGTTTGTGTGTACAAGAACGAGGTAATTACTTACTTTAGTAATTATCAAGAGATCGATAAACAAAACGGTAAGGGGTTTATCATTGATCTAATTGTACAAGAATCAAGGTTTATTTGAAGTGCATCGGGTACGTTTACTATTTATGTTTTAGTTAATATTTATGTGTTATACTTGATCCTTCGCTTCCGCAATATGTGTTATTTGATTGTCAAACTCTAACAATATATATATATATATATATATATATATATATATATATATATATATATATATATATATATATATATATATATAATAAAATTAAAATCCAAGCTTGTATACTTACAGTATAATTACAATTATAAATGACATCAATAAAATGAATGTAAATGATACAAAATAATACGCTATCGAGCGCTCATTTCTGTAATGGTCATCTGGTTTACAGAGTGGTTCTCTGACTTCGCTTCAACTGAAGTAGACTTGGATGGAGTAGTTCCAAAAAAGAATGCTGGACGTTTTGGGGCGGGTAACAACATAGTATCATTAATAAGCATAGAGATCACATCTGACATTAATGGTCTATCCAATGCGTTTTCTTGTACACAAAGAAGTGCGACATGAATAGTCCTCAACAATTGTTGTATGACACAAGTATCGCCTAGTGTTGGATCCTCCACTTGCAATGCATCTCCTTGTTGCCAAAGCTCCCACACCTAAAACAGTTCACATGGTTCACTTTTTACAATATTGTGTACATAAATAAAAAATATTTTTTTATACTTACATGTCCAATTAGATTCAGTGTCTGGTCGAGATGAGTGAAGCTAGTATTTCTTCTTCCACTCACTATTTCTAGAACTAGAACTCCAAAGCTAAAGACATCAGACTTCTCCGAAAAAGTCCCTTCCATTGCATACTCAGGAGACATGTAACCGCTGCATAACGTACTCGTTTTAAAAAACAATCAAACAAATGTGTGCTAAATGGTAACGTTACGAAGAGGAAGTGTTCTTACTATGTTCCAACCACCCTGTTGGTCATTGCTTCAGTTTCATTTTCTTTAAAAATCCTGGCCATACCGAAATCAGAGATCTTTGGATTCATATTCATGTCTAGCAAAACATTGCTAGCCTTAAGATCTCTATGTATAACACGCATTCTCGAGTATTTATGCAGGTAAAGCAAACCCTGAGCAATTCCTTCAATGATTTTCCATCGTTTTGGCCAGTCTAGCAGCGCCTTTCGGGTTTCATCTATTTAATCATTTTATCAAATGCAAGTTAGATAAGACAGACATGTAACACTATTCAGTCATAAATTTTAGATCAGTTTGACTATAAATTTTACCAAACAGAAAGAAATCCAAACTCTTGTTAGGCATGTACTCGTAAATCAACATTTTTTCTTCTCCACGAATACAACAACCTAGAACACGCACAAGATTCGTATGTTGAAGTTTGGCAATAAGTATAAGTTCGTTCTTGAATTCCACAAGCCCTTGTCCTGATGTTCTTGAAAGCCTTTTGATTGCAATTTCCCGTTCATCACTAAGTTTCCCCTGTTCTCAAAAATTAAATTCTATCACACTTAAGGAAAACTAGTAGCAGTTAAATACATATACGACTAGTATCAAGATAATAAGTACCTTATAGACAGGACCAAAACCACCTTCTCCAAGCTTATTTTCTCTTGCGAAGTCATTTGTGGCGGCTACAATAGAAGCAAAACTAAACACCATAACGTCACTTCCTTTTCTACCATTTCTTTCCAAATTACTTGCACCCTTGAAGCTTTCTGAAGCCATTAGCTCAAGGAAATATTCATCATCTCTGTTTTGTGTCTCCTCTAATATCAAAATCACAATGCAGACAGTAAAATAAACAAATAGATATAAACTACACAACTTTAACAGAATAAACATTAACATCAAGTGACATACCTTCTTGTCTAAGTTTCCTCTTCTTAAGATACCACAATAGACCCGGACAAAAGATAATTATAAAGATCCCAATGACAATGGGAGCCCAAATCCAGTTTTTAGCCTTTCCTGTGTATAATGGAAATCTCATGTTAGATATTAAGGCCACATAATCACTCACACTTTCCAAGCAGCATAATTAACCTCGCAATTCATTGAAATTTAAGCTGTGTAAAGTATATGTGAGCAATGTTTACAGATATAATAGTAAAAGCTTAATAGTTAACGGGTAGGTAATGGCCAAAACAGGCATTATTGGTATGGGTTGTGTCGACCCAAATTGTTTTCTTCCAAAAAACTTTTATAAGTGTATATTAGTGTGTAAAGCATGATCTGAAAATTTTAACAATTATCTAGTTTTCAAGATAAAATGATTTAAGACATTTTATGATTTCTGCATCAGAACTACACTTTGGGCTAATTCTGACACGTTGTTTATTAGAATGATTTTCATTATTGCTTGTTCGACCCGTTAGAGATGAAAATGACCCGAATTGACCCAATCTAAATAAATGGGTCACTATTGCTACCTTTATATAAAATCAGAGGATAGAAATAAGAATTTACCAACGTACCTTTACTTGTAGTTGGAGAAATAAGCACGTACTTCAATAAAGAAGTCCCTCGAGCATCGATCGAAAAGTTATTAAGAGATTTGGTTCCGGTCCATATTACACAGCCAGTTCCATTACTACTACTCGTATACCCCAAACAGCCACAATCATTCCAACATCTCACCATACAATCACTAAGGATTAGGCTTGCATTACTATCAAATGAATTGCTAGTCAAAGCCGGAGAAAAATCCCCATTCAATTCAAGAAATATATCATCATCACTTCTACACCGAGGCAAGTTAGAACTTGCAACACACCCGTTGTTTGACTCATACCCGTAACAAAACTCAGGACTCCATACAAAAGAGCTATCACCATCTAGAATTCGCCCATCTGGAGTTAAAGTCCACATGGGCATAACACCGTTAAAGCCACGATAACTAAAATATCTTTCGTTGTTATTGTACACATAACTGAGATTGTACCAATATTGGCTAAACGGGTTGTTCAAACTCATGTACTCAAATGTTTGGTTATTCAGATAATCCCCACTAGTCCAATATGGATTCCCACGTTGTCGAATCATTAATCTTTGAGAACTTTCGCCATTAGGCTCCCAACTCAACGTAAAAGCACCTGAATCAGGGCTGTCATCAGTGAACCAAGACGTTAAGTTCCAAGTCTGACCCGTTCTAAGGTCAGCCCCAAGTTTCATACCTGGTAAAAGTACATTGGTAGGATGATCAAAACTCTGCCAGATAATACTATTATCTGTTTCATTCCTCAACTGAAAGTTACCAGTGTCTTCAAGAGACGCAATCAAGTTAGAATCAGGACCAGATTGATTATCAGATATATTTACTAGAGTTGTTCCTCCAGAAGATATGATCAGTTTGCTAGTATTGGGATTGATCATAAGGAAGCTAGAATTTGATATGATAGGTGTGGAAGGGTTAGCTACCCATACTCTCCTATGCTGATCATCGTTAGTATACCAAATTCCTAAATAGGTAAAACTTGTCGCAGGTATGGTGAAGAAGCCTAGCGTGAAGTTGTTACCTGGCGAAACGAGCTTAGTTGAGTTGTTGAGTTGGTCGCCAAGTGTGATTGTTGAAACACCCTTAGCAGGATTGGTGAATAAGTTGGTACACAGGATTGTTAAGATGACGAGAGTAATCATTTTTGTTAACACTTGTGCAATGTGTTATATTTTATGTGGTTGAATTTGAAGATATGTTAAGACTTAGATGCTTTTATATATATGATATTTTGCCATCAGTTGTCAACATACACTATATGGTTGCTAATGCTTTTACTCAACAAAGTTTGAATAGATATATGGTTGGATATGACTTTTTGTTCAAGTTTTTCTAAATATTTAAGTCCGTTAAAATTGTTATCATTTTTTAAGGGTTTTGCTAACAACAGCCCTATGGGTTGTGGTTAAGCATTCCATAACTAAAAAATCAATTATTAATGAACACCAAGCATACCATGTTTAATATCACATTCCTTATTTAAAACGAATAAATGTGTATAATTATGAAATATATGAGTTCATTAAATGCTAATTTTTTAATTATGGTATGGTTAACCACAACTCATAGGATTGTTGTTAGCAAAACCCTTTAAATTAGAAAAAAGTATATTCATTAAATATATTTAATATATTAATATATTTAATTATTAGATTTGAATGTTTTAAAGCTAATTTAATATATTGGCAGGTAGATGTTCTTACGATGTCAATCTTTTATACAAATACTTTACTCATTTTCTTAACAAATTGCCTTTGGTAAATGCATTTATGGGCCATTGAATCACATGACTTCATATACATTATAGCCCATTCGAAGCATAATGATGGCCCAATAAACTCAGTAAAGAGCAACCCATGTGAAATTTCCTCATACTTGGCCCGTTCTAATAATGGTATTTATGTTCATGTCTTTGGTAGTTTGTAACTTTCTTTTTGGAAAAAAGTGTGGAGTCTAACTTCTATTTTAGTCCTTATTGTACTTTTTTTTTTATTTAGCAAGTATTGTGTTTCTTGGTCTTTGTTAGTGGATTCGTTTAACATCATGCTAGTTTATCTTTGAAAAAACTGTGCGCAAATTATCAACAAGCGCAAATTGAAGGCTACATATAAAGTATAAACCACTCCCAAAATAGTTCTTAAAACTGCAGAATCTGTTGACCTAAGATCTAATACAAAATGAAAATTTTATGTTCATATGTAAAAGTGGTCATCATAAAAAGACCTGCTTCAAAGCATTTGTAGTTTATAGAGAAATTTGATAATATCGTAGTTGGCCATGGCACATCGATAAGCTACCGAACCTCCATTTCTGTAATGGTAACCCCATTTATAGAGTAGTCCTTTGAATTTCTTTCGACTGATGTTGAAGTTGATACACTTCCACCAAAGAAGAACGCTGACCGTTTTGGGGATGGTAAGGACACATGGTCATTGTTAAGCATAGAAACCACACCAGGCATCACTGGTCTGTCAACTGCATGATCTTGTACACATAGAAGTGCCACATGTATAGTTCTCAAATATTGGTCAATGACACAGGAGTCAGCTAGTGTTGGATCCATTAACTCCAATGCATTCCCTTGCTTCCATAGCTCCCACGCCTAAAACCATTTGTAAATCTTTAAGCATTTATTCCATATGTATAACTATGGATGTTGATGAAGTAGATATCAAATGGACTTACATATGAGACAAGATTGAGTGCCTTGTCAACAAGAGAGAAGCTACTATTTTTTCTTCCGCTCATGATTTCTAAGATCAAGACTCCAAAGCTAAAAACATCAGATTTTTCCGAGAAATTCCCTTCCATTGCGTACTCGGGAGACATGTAACCACTAAATAACATATTTAAGTTACAGCATTTAGTATAGAAGTGTCAATCAACGTTACAATCGTTATTATAAAAAGAAGAGTGTTCTTACTATGTTCCAACCACCCTTTTGGTTATTCCTTCGGTCTCATTTTCTTTGAAAATTCTCGCCATACCAAAATCAGAAATTTTTGGGTTCATACTTTCATCTAACAAAATATTACTAGCTTTAAGATCTCTATGTATAACTCGCATTCTCGAGTATTTATGTAGGTATAGCAAGCCCTGAGCAATTCCTTCTATGATGTTCCATCTTGTTGGCCAGTCTAGTAACGCCTTTCTGCTGTCATCTTTACACATTTGTTTTAGCAACACTCGTAAAGCACATACATATGATTTTTTTTTTTTTTTTATTTTCATTTTATTTAAATAGAGGAATCTAGTTAGATAATTCGACTTACCAAAAAGAAAGAAATCCAGACTCTTGTTAGGCATGTACTCATAAATTAACATCTTTTCTTCTTCATGAATGCAACAACCTAGAACCCGAACAAGATTCTTATGTTGAAGTTTGGCAATAAGTATAAGTTCATTCTTGAATTCCTCAAGTCCTTGCCCAGATGTTCTTGACAGTCTCTTAATTGCAATTTCTCTTTCATCGCTAAGTTTCCCCTTTTCTCACAAGCATGTATTAGGTCATTTTATCAGATTATGAGACAAAGAGATGGTTCTATTTCAACATGTTAACTTATATACGAGTCGAAAAGTGTTTCAAGTCAAACTAACCTAGTGAGACCACTTACCAAACCTGCCCAACCCATACATGCAGCCACTTCTAAAACATCTACTAGTATAAACACACGAGTTGTATCAGAATTAAAAGTACCTTATAAACAGGTCCGAAACCCCCTTGCCCGAGCTTATTCTCAATTGAAAACTCATTTGTGGCTGCTACTAAAGAAGTAAAGCTGAACACCATCATATCATGACTATCTGTTCGACCATGGATTCCAATATCACTTGAATTCTTGAGGTTACCAGAAGCCATTAACTCAAGGAAATGTCTGTCATCTCTCTCTTGTGTGGCTTCTACAATCAGAATTATGGATTATAAATAAAACTACTATAAAATTCAGAAGTATACTAATTCGATGTCAATATCAAATGCTATATACCTTCTCGTCTGGGCTTTCTTCTTTTAAAGTACCACAATAAACCTAAGCAAAAGATACCTAGAAGAACGCCAGCCAGAATAGGTGCCCAGATCCAGGTTTTAGTTTTTCCTGTGTTTATGACATGTGTTAGATCTTGAAGCAAAACATCCACGATCTAAAATATTCATGGACACCATAAATTAGCTACGCAAACTGCGTGGGCAATATCCAAATGTATTAAGGGAGCGTTTGGGATTGCTTATGTATGTGCTTATCCTTTTTGCATTGTTTGAAGAAGATAAGCAATCCCAAACACTGTGTTGATAACTGATTTTCTGCTTATATTAGAAAGGATTACATTTAAAAATACGTCAGCTGGTACGTCCTTAGTTTCAAAGATTTCAAACACTTTAAAATAAACAAAATCCCCAAACACATTCCAAAGAACATAAACTATATGCAATATTAACGTGACCAATAAAATCAGTAAAATAATTCTCGATTAATTTACCTTTGTCCAGATTGTGAGAAATAAGCACATACTTCGAAACAGAATTCCCTCGAGTATCAATTGTAAAGTTACTAATAGATTTGTTTCCAGTCCATGTAACACAACCAGTTCCATTTCCACCAGTAATAAACCCCAAACACCCGCAATCATTCCAACACTTCACCATACAATCACCAATACTTAAGCTTGAATTATAATCAAATGAACTGCTAGTTATACCAGGAGCAAAATCGCCACTCATTGGGCTAAAATATTCATCCTCATTCCTACAATGGGGAGTGTTAGAGCTTGCCACACACCCATTACCCAAATCATACCCATAGCATAGATCAGAGGTCGAAATTAAACGACGATCATTACCATCTACTATTCGACCATGTGGTCTCAAAATCCACATTGGAAAAAGATAATTAACACTATCATAACTAAAGTACCTCTCTTTATTATTGAACACATAATTAAGATTATACCGTGAATTAAGTAGGTTGTTCACATTCATGAACTCGAATTCTTGATTTTGCAAATTCCCACTAGTCCAATATGGCTGGCCTCGTTGTCTAACCATAAATCTTTGGGAATTCTCTCCGTTAGGTTCCCAACTCAAACTAAAAGCACCATAGTCAAGAATTTCGTCGCTTAGACAAGAAGTCAAGTTCCAAGTTTTACCTGTTTCAAGATCCAACCCAAGTTTCATGCCCGGCAAGAGTACATTGGTTGGATGATCAAAACTCTGCCAGATAGTCTGATCACTAGTTTCGCTTTTCAGCACGAAATTACCATTGTCTTCAAGAGTGGCGGTCAAGTTAGTACTAGATGCAGCTAGATTATCCGATACATTCACAAGGGTTGTTTCACGGGTGGTAATGATCAACTTCCCATTATCAGGATTGATCATGAGGAAGCTAGAATTTGATGTAATTGGTATGGATGGATTGGCTACCCATACTCTTCTAAACTCATCATCATTGGTATACCAAATTCCTAAATAAGTATAGCTTGTCGCGTTTATGGTGAAAAATCCTAATGTGAAAGTACTATTAGGCGAAACAAGCTGAGAAGTGAAGTTGAGTTGGTCACCGAGTTTAATTGTTGAAACACCATTGGTCGGAAAAGAAAAGATGATCAAGTTGGTACAAAGAATTGTGAAGATGACGAGAGTAATCATTTTTCAACAATGAACAGAATTAAAGATATGATTAGCTTTTAAAGTATGAGATATGACGTTTTATATGACATTTATGAAGAAAAAATGGGTACCATGCATTATTGTCGTTGAATTATACTTTGTTTCGAAATTTATGAGTTGTCATTGGTTATAGGCATTTAAGTCATAGCACCCATCATGGAATACTTTATATGTGGTCAACTACTGACTTACATAAAGGCTGCATTCTAGAGTTTGGCGGGAAATAAATAACACAAAAAGAAAGACAACAAAAATGAAATCATACTATTCTATTTAAGTGTACTAGTAATGTCTCGCGATATGATAGTACTAAGGGTGCGTTTGGTATGGTAAATGGAACTATGACTATCATAGTAATTAATGATGTTTGTTTTAGTTGAGAGGGCCCACAACTATGACTATGAAAGTTTAATATTATCCATACTCCATATACCTCAAACTAGAGGGGAATGGAACTTTCATAGTTGAGGACCTATCACTACTATCAAACTCATACCCATTGTCATTCCTCGCAGCATACCAAACGCACCCTAAATATAAGAAAAATATTTCGTGTTGCGCAAGTTTTTATTGCTTTTCAATTCTAAAAGATATAAAAAGAGTTGGAGATTTTATAAGTCTATACTCCGTACTATATTAGATGATATAATATAAATTAGTTGAAGTGACATAATGTTTGGTAGCTAAAATCTTGAGATTAAGACTTTCGAAGATTTAATTAGAGTATTCAACCATTTTCCGTCAAATAGATCTTGTGAGATAATGGTTATTATGCTAGTATTATACAATAGCCGACATAATTGTCTGAACAACAGTGTTTTGAAAAAAATATAAAAAAACAAGGATGTTTAGTTAAAAAAAAAGGAATTTATAAAACATCCTAGGAATATATGGTGATTAACGATAACTACCTTGTACTTTTAGTTATTTACGGTTTTTTATATAAAAAACTTTATTTATCAGATATCTAATAAATATATAGCGATTTCGTTATAAAAATATATACCCATTGAAAAGGTCATCAAATTGCGAACAAAATGAGCCAAGTATTGCATTGCTTTTGACTTACGTACGATTTTATAAAAAATGTTGAACTTCAATATATGTTATTTGAAGAAGGAAAAAAAAATCAAAACACACCATTTGACCTTGAAATTTGAGCACTCTATTGGTGCAGATCCTAAAGCTCCTGGAGAAGAAATTGGATGTGTTGAAGGTTCCGGAGAAGAACTTGTGGAAAACTAGAAAGGGGGTTGAATAGTTTACCGCTTTTTTGATTCTTATTTAGCTTAAATATCCTTTTAGAAACTTCACGTTTGCTTAAAGATATAAACACAACTTTATATGTTTGATTATTTGAAAAGCTTTTCATGTGAATAACAATTCTAACTTTACTTGTTTCATACTTTGAAAAGCTTTACTTGTGATGATCCTAACTTTGCTTGTTTTAGTTCTTTGAAAAGCTTTACATTTGTTTCAAGATATAAATACAACTTTACTTGTTTTAATTCTTTTGGAAAGCTTTATATGTGGTTAGCAATTATAACTAAAAGACAACATGTAATAAGCAAAGATAAAGAAAGAAACGATCAAACCACAACAAGATTGTTTATCGTGGTTCGGCTACAAGGACTCTTTTTCCTTGCCCTACATCCACGCCCCGAGTTTCCAACTCGAGAGTTATAAGCACTAATCAACAAGCTCCTTTCACCGGCGGAGAAAACCTTTACAACGTCGCTTACACTTTTACCGACATTAAGCTAGATGTCGAGTTCTTTTACAAGGGTACAACCACTCCCATTCGTCGCTTACACTTTTACCGACACTAAGCTAGATGTCGAGTTCTTTTACATGGGTTCAACCACTCCCGTACGTCGCTTACACTTTTACCGACACAAAGCTAGATGTCGAGTTCTTTTCCAAGGGTACAACCACTCCCGTTAGTTCTTTTACAAGGGTACAACAACTCCCGACACACTACGTATTTTGAGGCCTAAAATACTAACCACTTACATCTATATACATGACACACATGAAGTATAAACTATCAAAGCTTATACATGACCAAGCTACCAAGACTTGCAACTTTAGAGTTGAAGCTTGTAACTTCTTGAATGATCTTGTGAAGTCCCTTGCTACATAAGAAAATCACAAATCAAAAGGTTACTGAGTTAGTTGAGAGAGTATGTGAATATATGTCCTAAAAGGGTTAGTCAAAAATCAAGTTATGGCTTGGTATTTATAGTACAACATTCTGCATGCTCGGCGGATCAGGCGGAACCCTCAGATGGGTTCCGCCCGTGTACCCCCAGGGTACCGCCGGGTCTGCAGTAGGTTTTTGCAATAACTTCCCAAACCAAACAATGTCTTGTCTCATAACTTCTAGCAACCAAACAATGTCACATCACTTAAAGTAAGTCAAACATGATACTTGCAAGCAACATGAAAGCAAGTCAAACACATAACTTGCCATAAATACATAATGACAAAACTTGCCATAAATGTGATGTGACTATTTCTAATTTAAGAAATAAAACCAATGTTTAGTTTAAAAGAAAATGTAAACATTAGTGAAACAAGACTTAAACACTCAAAGTGATAATTTACTTTTAGCTAAAGTTCATACTTTGTTATTAACAAAACTTAGCAAAGATCGTAAAATATAAATAACGTTTTTAGGCGATATTTGTATTAACAATCTCCCCCTTTTTGTTGATGACAAAACATAAGCTTTATTTAAAAGTAAGTCATAAGATTTTGTGTTAAGTCTTATAAAGTTAGTAATGAAACTTGTTTTTGCAAAGAGTTAGCTACGCGGAAGTTTAAAATAATAGAGCAAGTTTCATATAAATTCTCCCCCTTTTTGTCGAAACAAAAAGAAGAGTAGCGAAGCGGAATTATAGGCATGCTCCCCCTTGGTTGATACTCCCCCTAAATGAAGTGCCAAGAGAGGAGACATGGATTTTGAACCTACAAAAGAAAAGTTAGTTTCCGCACAAGATAAGTCATGAAAGCATTTCATGTTTAAAAACACAACTAAGAGTTGTGAAGCGGAATAAAGCAAAACTCATGCTCCCCCTTGAATGTTACTCCCCTAAATGGAGTTTCAAGGAAGGAAGACATGGATAATGAACCTACAAAAAAAAAGTTAGTTTCTAAAGCACAAGGTTTATGTATGTTACCATACCAAGATATAGTTCACTCATCATACCTAAATGGTCATCAAACAATTTAAACCTTGTAGTAGAATGACATTCATTAAATTGTAAAATTTTGACTCTTAGATAGTCAAAGACACAACATTAAGATGACAACATCCTACATTTAAAGACTAAGAAAAACTAAAAATAAACTAACAATGCTACAAGGAAATCATCATTTTCCTTAATGAGAAACATTTACCAAAAAACAAGGATTGGGTTGTTTTAAGGATGAAAAATGTGGGTTGAAGGTTGTAGCGGGTTTTATTTGGAGAGGTGAGGAGGTGTCTTGGTTTTGGTTTGTTGGTTAAAATGGGGACATTTTCCAATAGAAACGGTTTCGTTTCACTTTGGAGACTCTAAGGTTGAGGTGGGTGAGACAAGGATTGTAGACGCTCCAAAATGTTGTTTAGAATAAACCTCATTTCTTCGGATAACTCACGAAGTTCCGTTCGACATCTTTCACTAATGTGAGCGGTTCTCTCGCAATGCCGCAATCATGGCGGGGAAATGATGGAGGTGGATAGTTTGAACTTGAAGGAGCAAATGTGGATGGTTGAGAGGTGTGTTTGCTTCCTTCACTTGTTGAGTCTAATGCCGTATGAAATTCCATAACATGGTTGATTTGAGAGTCAAACATTCGTTTGAAGGCCTTAAGGTGGGCTAAATGAGTACTTATTTCCTCATTCATGGTTGGAGGTTTTTCCCATAAGGATGTTTCTATTTTCTTATAAGAAGAAAGTAGAGTTTCAAAATTTTGGGAATTTTGTTGTTGCGGTGATTGTTGTTGTGGTTGTGGATGTTGATTTTGAACAAAATGGCGAAAGCTTGGTTCGCCGGAAGAATTGCCATGAAGGTCTTTGTAAATTGGGTGAAACACAAATGATTGTTGGTGGGTATGACCTTGATCATTTGGAAAAATGGATGGTCTAGCATAACGGTAAGCTAACCGTTCTACTATAGATGGGTGATGGGGTTCATCATCTAGTTGCTCACTAGGTTGTTGTTGGGTTTCTATTTGAGCAATGGTGTCAAAAAGTGAGAAGGATGGTGGAGTTGATGATAGATCATCAAAAGTTTCTAAATTTGGTAGTGGTGATGTTGGTGGTGTATGGAAAAGTTCCATTGGTGTAGGTGTTGGTGATTGAGGTGAAGGAGTTTTTTATTTAAAGGCTTGTTGAGAAGGTGAGGTTGATATACTCAAAGGTCTAGTTGGTGATGGATTAATGGCTAGGTTTGAGTTGCAATGAGGTGGAGAAGGTGGTGGTGTAGCAAGATTAAGCAAATCTTGAATGGTGATCACATTTGTGTTACAAGATGTTGAAGGTGTAGTTGAGGTAGTTAGATTAAGAAAATCTTGGATAGGTGAGGAGATGTTAAGTGAAGCGTCACTTGATGAAGATGAGCTTGACTTTGTGGTTTTGTTGAAGCAACAAGGTTTCACACTAATCCTAGTGGTTTTAGCACATGATTTTGATGATTCGGATGAGGTGTTGGATTTGGTCATTTCAAAGGTTTTGGTTTTGATGTTTGAGGGAAGAAGTCTTGATGGTGATGGTGTGATTAGAATTGTTGTGAAGCTTTCAATTTTATAGGATGAGAAAGGTATTGAAATAGTATTTGGATTTGATGTTTTACTATTCAAAGATTGAGGTGTCAAATGATTTTCATGACCATGTCACATTATTTGAGGTCAATCCAATGAATAGGATGGAGTGAAAGACCAACCAAGGCACTCAATGCTTTGTGATCATGGGAAGTGGTTTGGTTGAAAATGTATCAAAGGTTTGAAGGATCCTTTAAAAGGGTTCCTTTGGGTAGTTATGTTTTGAATTTGAATTTTGGCGGGAAGTGTCTTCCTAATTGTTTTAGTGAGTGAGGTTTGTTCCTATATGGTTGTTGGTGTTAATGAAAGATGTTTCTCACTTGGGATAATGATTTGACACTTTACAAGTTATGATCTTAAGAAAAATGTTCACAAATTTTCTGCAGGTACTGGCGGCACCCTGAGACTACACAGGCGGAACCCTGTTTTGGGATCCGCCTGGTCCGTTGGGCCAATTCTGGAATACCCAGAAAACACACTGGCGGACCCCAATTTTGGGTACCGCCAGATCCGCCAGGGGTAAAAAATTTGGCAGTCCGCGTTTTTGACCCGCGAGACGTTTTTCAAAATTTTCGAAAACTCCTAAAATCAAAGAGATAAGGTATTTCTGGTTGGGTAATGCAAAAATTAGACACTTAAACATGCATTTCGTGAGACTTTGACCTTGAGGTCGAGGATTTCACTATACTTAGTAAGAATTGCCATAAGCATAGAAAAAAATGACAAACACCTTAAACTTTGTCATAATGCATAAAAGTTCATACAAACATAATTCAACAAACATAATAAACCATGAAAGTGAAAAACAAATAATTCACATAGTTTTATCACATAGACGCTTCTAAAGCACTCATAAGCCAAACACTCCTTAATCTTCTCACAACCAGTCTATCTTCTTCTTGAGCTTGTTTAGGTACCTTCCAAAACACTTGAACATTCCTTTGGTTTGCTTGAATTCTTCGGAAGCATTGTCAATGATGGGGAGAGCTTGGAGGTATTCTAAAGGAGGTAACTTAGAGTTTGGTAGTTTATCATCGTCGCTCATGCCGGATGATGATGAAGATGGAGTAGGTGATCTAGTACGTTTGCCCTTATTTTTGAAAACTCGTTTATCACTTAAAGGAACGAAGGTGTGAGGAATTAGAGCGTAGTCAAGGTGTATTCCACTTTCGTTAGGAGAAATGGGCGAGATTGCTCTAAAGAGGCGAGTAAGAAACATTCCATATGGAAGAGCGGTTGTTCCGACCAAGGATATGTCGGCCATTCTTTTGGCTAGGTAGTAGGCTAAATTGAAGGGTTGACCGGTGGAAATGCTATAAAGCATGTAGCATAGGCATGTGTTGATGTGATCTCTATTTCTTATGGTACTTATAACATTAGCCCTAAGAATTTCTTCCCACTTCCTAAATTGTGGTTTAAGCTCATTGAGCTCCATACCAAAAGGATCCTTATCTACCGTATTCCCCGAACGGTTCACCCTAGTGGTAGAGGTTCTAACAAAGAGGTGTTCCTTAATAGTTTCCTTACTAGCAAGAGGTGTATCGTATGGATAAAAATGATCAATAGTATCAAGACTTGAAATGGGCCACTTATCCGTGTAGAGGCAAGTTCCCTCATTTGGTACACCGAGAATTATAGCTAGGTCTTTTAAATCTATATCATGTGATATTTGATTGGTTGTGAAGTTTAATGAGATCCTACCACCGGCACATGAGGAAAGGTTTACGGTTGCATAAAATTCCAAGATGAACCTATGACAAATGGGCTCATCTAAATCAAGGAGACAATCAAAGTGAATTGCGGCAAAGTTTTGCCGAATAGATGTTCCTTCTAGAAAGGATGGATCAATGGTTCTACCTTCGTGAACATAGCGTTTTTCTAATGCCTTAAAGGTTTCTACTTGAACCGAGTTGAGACCTTTGGTTATATGGTGTTTGGGCATGTACTTAAGGGTTTCTTTGTGATCGGATTTGTTTGCGGGAGGCATGTTGATTCCTAGAAAACATAAAATTGCATGTTAATGACTTTTAATCAACGAGGATGTTTTAATATATTCCTATATGTAAAACAATGTGAAGACATGGTTATCTTGACTCATTTTGTTTCCTAAATCGTTTTGTTATCCAAAATTTGTTGTAAAAACAAAAGATAACCAACACTCTCCTAATTGAATGTGTCTTCGATTGAATGTACCCGAAAATACATATTAGTTATGTATCCCCTTTAGCATTCAAGAGATAGTATGCAAGTGATGTTTAAATGATGTTTTTCATTTGTTTTAACAATGTGGTGATGAATCATGTTGCAATTTGAAAAATAATGCACTTGGTGTGTTTGGTAAATCAAAGTAACAATGAAAAGATACATTTCTTAACTAATGAAATACATAATTGACTAGGCACCAAGTTTTTCATGAATCATGAAGTTTTATGCAAAGCCCTAAGATTCTAGTTAATGATTATAAGCAAAAATGTTTTAATAAAATTAAAAGTGCAATTGTGATTAGAATACTTACAAAGTTAGTTGAATTGGAAGAGATTGGATTAGAAGCCCTAAAATTCGTGAGGATATGTGTTTTAGAGAGGGTGATGTTGTTTGTTAGTTTTTGTTAAGATTTTAAGAGGGTGTTTGGTTTTGAAATTACAAATTATATATTCTGAGGTTTGGCGGACCAGGCGGAACCAAAAATTGGGTTCCGCCCGTATGGTCTGAAGGTTCCATGGATACTGCAGGGAAAGACTTAAAAGGAATTGTCTTGATTTTTGTGGTTTTATCCTAATGTTCAAAAACTAAGGTTTTAGGTCTTATGAGTCTTTGACTAAGCCTAGGAATTATGAATGCTTCACATTCAAGAGATTTTGTGAACGCGTTGATGGAATAGTTGACGTAGAAGACTTTCTTAGTTAAGACGTTCCTCAATGAACAATCTTACCAAGGCGATGATGAGGGATCACAATATGTCGACTAAGAACATAATGGATTGAATTGTTGCCGAAGTCGATGCTTCCAATGTTGATGAGATAAATTCCGTTGTTGACACGAGTTTGCTTGGAGCTTGTTGATGTGCTTCTCCATCCGATACTAATTTGAGAATCTTACGCGTTTTGGAGAATCATTGGGTAAGTAAGTATAAAAGTGCAAGTACCACTTGTGCTTTTCTTATCAACTTATTACCGACATAATTCCATTTGGCATACACTATGGTTTCTATTCCCGTTCTTTTGGGAGACCATAATCCTAGTTGTGTAGTACCTTATGTTGTATCCAAATAGGCTCAACTAAAGAGTTGTTTTAGGATCTTCTTTAACACGAGCACATAGACGAAAGCTAAACATAATGTTGAATCTAAATGTTATGAGAACAAGTAGTCTTCCAAACATTTCTCTATGTTTAGTTTTTACCTACGGATTTACTAATCTCATTCTTGATAAGTCATCAATAACTTAACAATTGAGAACAAGAGAGCAACTAGGAATGTCTTTAAGTTAAAATCCCTTACTTTTGTGGCTTGCTTTTATTATCAAAAAGTCTTTCAAATATTGAGACAATACTCACTTGATTACTTTGTAATATCAATTTTGTTTCACTAGTTGTTTTATTCTAAATTCCAAAAAAAAATTGTTTTTGTTGAATTTGTTTAGACACAACTATGACCTATAAATCAAGTTTTATGACTTATGTCAATTTTACTTGATTCAAAGTTTGACTCAAGGTGAGAAGATGTTATTATGTACTTTTACTCCATGCTTGTCTTGCCATCATTTGGACTTTCGACTAAGTCATCATCTACCAAAGATGATATCTTAGAAGGAGGAGATTACTCGTTAAATGTTATATTCAACGATTCCTCGACTCTTTGAGTTTTCTTACTTAAGACGCTATGAACTCTATTTATTTTGAAAAAGTCCAATAGGTACAACATCATGAGACTAAGTGTCACTTTTGATGTGTAAATCCTAGATGTTGAAAACTCATTTTCTTTCACACATCCTAATATATGCTAATGTGATTTATTTCACCTTGTGTGTTTTATGTGAGATTATCATAAAGGAGTGATTGAAGAAAAACACAATTAAAGACTCAAAGTATGATGTTTGAGAAAGTTGTTTAACAAAGATTTGTTTTGCAAGCAACACAAAAGTGTTAGACATTTTAACACTTAGGAAATTCTTATTTAGCTCACTTGTAAGCAAGAGTTGAGTGAGACTCACTCAAGAGTTTTTCGTGTTTATCTCTAGATGGTTAAAGAACCAAAACACCTTATATCTCCTACTAGTACTAATGACGAAATTCCTTGTTACATAGAGTCTAATCTTAGTTATTACTAATAGCAAGTAAACACTTTTAGAGTATTACTAATAACACATAATCCTACACATAATGCTACAAACAAGAGACAATCAAAGCTGAGTTGAAGTAATGTGTACCTTTTAAATTGAATAAAAATGCTATCAAGAGGGTAAGCACTTCGCGTAAAAACTTCGACGACACGCTTTGAAACTCAATAACTCATGTATCCAAGAAGGTTAGACAATCATGTAAAAGCATAAAAAATAATAATTTTAATCCTTTTATCATGAGTTTCTATTAGAGATTGAATTATCTCTAAATCTCTCTTCTAGGTTTGACAATTTTAACTTGCTTTGTTTTATTAGTTAATGGTGCTTTTGAGTTAAAACCTAATCCGATTTTATCTTTAAACAACCTTTGACTCCTCAACAATTTTTCAAAAGATTTTTGAGCTTTCATCAAATTTAACTAATAATTTTTCCTTTCTCATTTTGCATTTTAATCTCATGTTTGTAATCTAGACATAATTTACATTCTAGATTAATTTCAACATTATTCTCAATTTTAGACATTTTATCTTCTAATAAGATTTCCTTTTCAAAGATATTCTTAAGAGATTTTGAAGACTCATTTTCTAGTTTAGAAAACTCTAGGATAAATTAATCAAAGCAAAAGCGTTTGGCTTCAAAGTGTACCTTGCTTGATGTTTTATCTAGTTAAGAATCGCAAACCGGATGGTTGGCTTCATCTTCATCCGTGTAATTCCATGAATCGTAAGCAAGTCCACTAAGAGCTCGTCATGAGTGATCATCTTCACTTACACCTTCATTTAAGACATTTAAACTAGTAGTACATGTATTCGTCTCAAGCAAAAATCAATCAATTAATATATCTAAGATTTCTAATACATTTGTGAGATCAACTTGATCATCTTTGGCTTGACATATTTCTTGATGAAAATTTAACATATTTTTCCAAACATCATTAGCCTTTTGACAAAAATACATTCTTTCATATTTGGTACTAAAGCTTTGTAAAGCATTGTTTTAGCTTTAGTATTTTTATCAAGTTTAATATAGTTATCTTGGTTTTCAAAAACTTGTTTTCTTTGGTTTGAAATTACCAAAAGAAATAATATGCCAAAGATCTTGATCAATTGATTTCACATAGTTTTCAAAATTACTTTTCCATTCAAGTAAGTTTTCTTTTTCAAATAGCGGTTGGTTTTGAATAGGTTGCCCTTCTTTGAGATTTTCAAAATCCATGGATAGATCCAAGTTTTAAAATACATTCTATTTTAAAGATCTTGAGTAACGTAGCTCCTGATGCCAATTGTGGAAAACTAGAAGGGGGGTTGAATAGTTTACCGCTTTTTCGATTCTTATTTAGCTTAAATATCCTTTTAGAAACTTCACGTTTGCTTAAAGATATAAACACAACTTTATATGTTTGATTATTTGAAAAGCTTTTCATGTGAATAACAATTCTAACTTTACTTGTTTCATACTTTGAAAAGCTTTACTTGTGATGATCCTAACTTTGCTTGTTTTAGTTCTTTGAAAAGCTTTACATTTGTTTCAAGATATAAATACAACTTTACTTGTTTTAATTCTTTTGGAAAGTGTAACAATTCGCATTTTCAGGATATTTACTTTTCCCGGAAAATTTCACTATTCACTTTTACTATTCATTTTTCCCAAAAATTTTTCCCGAAACTTGATTTTTATTTCTTGGGCTGAAGTGATAAATCATTTCCATGGCAAATTAAAAGTTTGACATTCATAAGCTCATTTTCGTGAAAGTTATTAAGGAATTACACGGAATTACACGTTTTAGGGTAAAACGTCATTCAGAAATTCTACGTACAACGAAATTCGGTCGCGTTAATTTTCCCCGTATCAGAAAAATGTTTGACACACTCATGATTTATTTGAGAATAAATCATGACTGAGAAAAACATGACCAAAATAAACCTCGGCCGTGAAAAACTGGAATTTTCAGTTTTAAGCGTTTTTACTCAGCCGTAACCTTAGCCTATACCTGCACCGCATTTCTAAGACGATTTAAGTTTTCAACTTATTAGAAAAAGTCAACATATTTTTCCCTCCTCCATTGACTAAAAATCATTCCTTGATTTTATAAGTCATTTCGTGATTTTTAGGCTTACGGTTTGATGTCTAAAAGACATTTAATACCAACCGACACTAGACTAAGCCCAATCTAGACATTATAAGTCATTTTAAATCAATATTATCCTATTAGAAAAGTAACATTTTACTTTTCTCAATTTTACGCAATATTCGTACGTTTTACGTATTACGCGTTTTAGACCCGTGTTTCCAGTTTTAGCAGGGTTTTACCACCCAAATGGAACCTACCACTCATTTTATATCTTATTATGGGACATATGGACATGTCTAACAATACTTTAAAGTTTCATAATTTTACGACACCCGGTTTTACGTTTCGAGGCCTAATCATTTACGGTTGGCAATTCCCGGAGTCAAAACTAATCAAATATCTAGATTTTTATCATCCAAGGCACACCTCACCCCCCTTATCCATAATGAACCGACTTAGGGGGGGGGAGTCACCCTTGAGGTGGCTTGATCTTGTATCATGAAGTCTTGGATGGTTTACATGTGTTTTTGGCAAGAAAATATCTTAAGGAAACTAACCTCCTCATGAGACTATAAAAAGCCCCTCTCCCCCCCCCCCCCCTTCCTTGGCCATTCCAACGACCCACACACATAAAAACACACCATCATCTCATCCTTAGCTCATTTACTCCAAGTTTCATCCAAGAATCAAGTGCATAACAACACATAAACCCTAGTTTGATCTTAGGTTATCAAAACACTTCCATAACCTCATATACTTGGTGATTTCTCTTGAGTTTGAATCCACTCAAGTCACCTCAACCTTCATCATCCATCTTTCAAGATTACAAGAGTAGAAAGATTGCATGAAGTGAAGTGGGTTGAAGCAAGTCTATCAAAGTCCTAACCTTACATGTTAACTTCCTTTCTTGTTTGAAAGCCAAAAGTTGTAAGCCAAACCCTAACATGATTCTTGTTAAATAATCATATTCATGTTATTTACATATTATTTGTGCTATATTATGTCTTGTATTAATGTCCATGATGTATAAAAGTGAGTAAAACAAGTTATCGTACATGATTGATAAGACAAGTTCATAAAACAAGTAAACTAGTGACTTTGTTGGTATAACCTGATCAAAATGGTAAAAATATGATATTGGATCATTACATATTACAGTAGAGGACTTAATAAGGAAACCATAGCAATTTGAACCACCTAAAACGAGTATACGAGTCAAAAGTTACGCCCATTTGAAGTTACCAAAGATTTCCGGCAAAACTGCCCAAACCTTCCTGTCTTGCATTTTGAGTTTTTGAAAGTCACCCTTCTGTTCCGATTCATCAAAAAGTTAAAACACAAAAGTTGTCCGGAACGCCGTTTTCGTTCAGGTACAAAGAAGCTCGAGACCTAAAAATGCTTTCCGAGTGATAAAATTCTTCAAATTCTAAACAGCCCATTTTTAGGCGAAAGTCACTAGATTATGGTTATACTTTGAAAGGAACAAGAGGTCTTATGACCTATAATCAAGACCACCACCATGGCTAGAGCCAAGTTTGTGTCTCATGACCTTGGAACAAGGACCAAAGGTCATGGCTAGGCCATGACGAAATGACCATAACAACTTACATAGGCGTAAACATGAAACAATGAATTAAGCGATAACATGAACAAGCAATTTGAATCTACTTCACCTAAAAGGAAACCATGAGATATTACCAAGAGAAAATGGTCATTCAAGACTTATGAAACTACCCCTAATAACAATCTTCATGTACTAATAAACTTTCCTAAGTTTATTCAAGTATCGTACATGTAACTTTTCGGATCAAAACTTATATCTATATATTTTATCAACTACTACAATAGTAGGGAGCCTCATGTGAGGAGTTCATTATGTAATCCGTCGAGATGAGTTGTGGATTTACGAGTTAAAGTGTCCTGGCTCCTCGAACGCTTACTAACATGACTTCTGAAATATGTCAGCCCGAACGGTAGTAAACGATATACAAAACATACATGTTCATGAATCTTTTCTTTCAAGGACATACAATATACATCATACCACATCATGGACTAAATGCAAGATATATATATAGGCACTCCGTTATACTCTTTACACAAATCCTAAGTTGCAACATTCTATTATAGGTTGCTCATAGAAACCTACACGATCCAACCATCACCTTCATTACTTGCTATCCTACTTAAGGTGAGTTCGTAGCCCCACTTTCTATTGTTTAACTATTTTACAAACCCATGGGGGGAATACATGCTAATATTTTTCTACTCGAACACAATGCTTTCTACTGTATGCTACCCGACTATGTTTTTATTGTCACTAAGTAACGATTGCCATGTTCGAAGTCCCTATATCATGAACCATTAGTCACTACCTATAGTGAGCGCGAATATTGTGAATAGATCTATTGGGATTGACGAATCCCATTTGTGTTGAACAACGATGAGTTCACACAAATGCACTATATTTGAGATTTAGCGGTATAACGGCAAAAGTACCTTGATAGGGCTTCTATAATGCCAATTTTGTTGGTTCGATGTTAATGTTTTGGTTACATGAGCTTAGTGAAATAAATAACGATTTTGTTTTCTAACTATGAGTGTGAGTCTATAGCTCACACTACGATTATTGTGTTCAAACGATTTAACTAAACTCTACGAATTCCACTCAACCTTTGTGTTGACCTCTCAAGCATGTATTTCAGGTTCATGACGATCAAGGATGGTACGGAAGGGCACGGATACTCAAGAGGGCTATAAATTTTATTATCATTCAAAACTCATTTAATGTAAATTGTAAACATGGAACCATCTGGGACCTCATTTTGTAATCTCTGATATTTATATAATTTGAATGATAAATCTTTTAAAACGACTCAATTGGAGTTCATTTTCTATTATTGTGACTATTGTGCCGTCAAGTAACACCCAGTTCGAATTCCGCTGCATCCATGAATTGGGGGTGTTACAGATTGGTACCAGAGCCATGGTTATAGAGAAACGGGTCTAATTGAGACCTAAACTATAACTACAATTACAAGCAAAAACATTTTATAGCCTTCCGCTCTTCGCGCCTTCCATCCTCCAGACGATTATGGACTTATTATGCATGTTATGCTACATAAACATATTAGTATATTGCTATATATATGCTTGCCATATTTTGAGCACTCCCCATAAACGATAGAATTATATTAACATTGTAATTCTTCTTATAGAAATCATGTGCGTACCCACTTCTCCCGATTATGTGCCCACTATACCTAATAACTTCCAAGTCTTACCACCCTCACCCGAGTTCGGATTTGACTTCGTAAATGCCTTCGCTTCTGATGACGAAGAAGAACCTTTCGAAGATTCAACCGACGAAGAAGAGGATGAACCGATGCCAACTAATTTTGCGATGAATATTTCTAATTATTTTGAACAAAATTATGTTGAGGCAGACTCCGAGGAGGATAATGAGTATGAATATGTACTAGAGCCATTACCACCACCACTATCACTTCCCTTTGATATCCCTACATGTGATGATTTGGATCACTCATTATGGATCGTACCTCGACCACCATTGATCCAACAAGAAAGTCAACATGAAAACTACAGCTTCTCAAACTTCATCGACTCGTACCTCTATGACACACTAAACCAAGAAGTTGCCGATCAATCAGAGCTGCTCGGACCTTCTAATCCACAATAGACTAGTGTGATGATACTAGTTAACTTTTGTACTACTAAACTGATTAGACTCAGTTAGTAAATGTTACGAAATCTATGTAATAACTAGCGATAGTAAAAACGTTGTAATTACTAAACTGAAAGTATCAGTTAGTAAATTTTGAAGAAACTTGTAATAGGTTTCGATTTTGTAAATCAACCAACGTTGTGCGAATAAAACTCTTGTTTTATATACTATCATGTGTTATGCTTTTAAGTTTCAAACATTATTATCCTATCATTCTTATCAAAAATTGTGCTCATCTCACAACTCTCTAATTACGATGTATCTTTTGAACAATAGAATCATGGCGCCAAAGAAAAAGACACCACCAACGATGACACAAGCTGCCATCCGCAAACTAGTAAAGGACAGTATCAATGCAGCACTTATCACGGAGCGAGCATCCGTAGCTGCAGCAGCTGCCGAAGCCGCCACAGCTGCTGGTGCTGCTGATGCTGCAGCAGCCGCCGATGCTGCTGCAGCTGCTGATGCTGCATCAGCTGATGAAGCCGCCACTGCTGCGGAAGCTGCAATAGCTGCAGAAGCTGCAAGAATTGCCAGTCTTAACTTGGGAGGACCAAACTCAACTACCCCTCCGGTGACCAATGTTACTACAGTACCAAAGGGTTGCTCGTTCATTTCCTACTTGAAATGTGAACCCATCAAATTCAATGGTACTGAAGGAGCTGTAGGTCTGACCCGCTGGTTTGAAAAGGCGGAGTCGGTGTTCTTGGTTAGTAAATGTACCGAGGGGTATAAGGTTCAGTATGCCACGAGTACTCTGTTGAATGAGGCGTTGTCCTGGTGGAACTCAATTGCTCAACCCATGGGCATTGAGAATGCCTACAAAATTACTTGGGCTAATTTGAAACAAATGATGATCAAGGAATACTGTCCTCGCAGTGAGATACAAAAGTTGGAGGTTGAATTTTGGGATCATACGGTTAAGGGAAATGATATCATAACCTACAATCGTCGATTCCAAGAATTGAGGATACTTTGTCCAACAATGGTTTCCACAAAGGAAAAATTGTTGGAAAGGTATATCTGGGGACTTCCATCAAGCATACAAGGGCATGTAACTTCGGCAAATCCAAAGGAACTTGATGAAGCTATGCGGATGTCCCGCAGCCTCATGGACCAAGTGGTACGAATGACAGAAACCCGAAAGCAAAACAACCTCAACACCAACAACGCCAGCAATACCAATAACCCCAACAATTCCAACTACAGTAACAACAATAACAATAGGAACAACAACAACAAGCGACCATGGGATGGTAACCATGGAAGTAACAACAACAACCAAACTCAAAACAACAACCAGCAAAACAAAAGACAAGAGACCGCAAAGGCTTATGTGGCTGCACCAACTAGAGGCGCAGGATATACCGGGAATGCTCCACTATGCAATAAGTGTAACTTCCATCACTCAGGTCCTTGCCCGGCTAAGTGTCGCAACTGTCAGAACACTGGCCACCTTGCCAGAGATTGTAGAGTCAAGGATGTAGCTACCGGTAGCAACACACAACCGATAGTTATATGTTTCGGGTGTGGAGAAAGTGGACATTACAAGAACCGATGTCCCCAAAACCAAGGTCAACAAGTTGAAGACAACCAAGGGTGAGCATATATGATAAGAGGAGAAGGAGCTTATCAGAATCTCAACAACACTGCAGAACAATAAAGTTTAGAACTTAGCAGTCATATTTATTTATGCACTCTGTTGTACTACGTGTATGTCATCCCTAGTAATGGGAGTTTTATGACTTAAGAATATTTATTGTTCAATAAACGACTCTTTGTGATAATTCTCATCTATTGTACTTTCTATCTCCAAACAAATTTGATTGTTTAGCAGACTATTACCATTCTATGAGACTTACTTAGTTATCTTATAAACCATTCAACAAATTTTACTTCAAGCTAATTTGTTATCACTTTATTGTTTCACATCATTTTACTCCAAGATATTCTACCACCATCCTAGAAAAATCACTTCGTTGATACCACCCTATAAATCAATATCATGCCTTCATTTCCAAATTTCATCACAAACCACTAAATCTCAACATACCAAAATGAAGAACACAAACCTTCTTAACCTTCTCACCATCATCATCTTCACAACACTTAATCCCACAAGCTCACTTTCTGATCTTGATGCACTTTTAAAGCTCAAATCATCCTTAGTTACACCATAAGCAATCTCATCAGCCTTACAGATTGAATACCATACGTGACTAAACCGAACATCACATTATCGGTCCTAAATTATACATAGCCTGATCACCTATGTCTAATTCAGGAGGGATCATGTTATGCTGGGAGCAGTCACCTGTATGTTTTCTTAGAAACAAATTTCTCATAAGTAACCTCATCCTACGCCAAACACTGAAACGACAAATCAAACTACATCACTCTAATCCTCATAAGTAACCATACCTCTTCATCGACACCACTCCAACATATGACACACAGAACTTCGGGACGAAGTTCCCCGTAAGGGGTAGAGACTGTAACAATTCGCATTTTCAGGATATTTACTTTTCCCGGAAAATTTCACTATTCACTTTTACTATTCATTTTTCCCAAAAATTTTTCCCGAAACTTGATTTTTATTTCTTGGGCTGAAGTGATAAATCATTTCCATGGCAAATTAAAAGTTTGACATTCATAAGCTCATTTTCGTGAAAGTTGTTAAGGAATTACACGGAATTACACGTTTTAGGGTAAAACGTCATTCAGAAATTCTACGTACAACGAAATTCGGTCGCGTTAATTTTCCCCGTATCAGAAAAATGTTTGACACACTCATGATTTATTTGAGAATAAATCATGACTGAGAAAAATATGACCAAAATAAACCTCGGCCGTGAAAAACTGGAATTTTCAGTTTTAAGCGTTTTTACTCAGCCGTAACCTTAGCCTATACCTGCACCGCATTTCTAAGACGATTTAAGTTTTCAACTTATTAGAAAAAGTCAACATATTTTTCCCTCCTCCATTGACTAAAAATCATTCCTTGATTTTATAAGTCATTTCGTGATTTTTAGGCTTACGGTTTGATGTCTAAAAGACATTTAATACCAACCGACACTAGACTAAGCCCAGTCTAGACATTATAAGTCATTTTAAATCAATATTATCCTATTAGAAAAGTAACATTTTACTTTTCTCAATTTTACGCAATATTCGTACGTTTTACGTATTACGCGTTTTAGACCCGTGTTTCCAGTTTTAGCAGGGTTTTACCACCCAAATGGAACCTACCACTCATTTTATATTTTATTATGGGACATATAGACATGTCTAACAATACTTTAAAGTTTCATAATTTTACGACACCCGGTTTTACGTTTCGAGGCCTAATCATTTACGGTTGGCAATTCCCGGAGTCAAAACTAATCAAATATCTAGATTTTTATCATCCAAGGCACACCTCACCCCCTTATCCATAATGAACCGACTTAGGGGGGGGAGTCACCCTTGAGGTGGCTTGATCTTGTATCATGAAGTCTTGGATGGTTTACATGTGTTTTTGGCAAGAAAATATCTTAAGGAAACTAACCTCCTCATGAGACTATAAAAAGCCCCTCTCCCCCCCCCCTTCCTTGGCCATTCCAACGACCCACACACATAAAAACACACCATCATCTCATCCTTAGCTCATTTACTCCAAGTTTCATCCAAGAATCAAGTGCATAACAACACATAAACCCTAGTTTGATCTTAGGTTATCAAAACACTTCCATAACCTCATATACTTGGTGATTTCTCTTGAGTTTGAATCCACTCAAGTCACCTCAACCTTCATCATCCATCTTTCAAGATTACAAGAGTAGAAAGATTGCATGAAGTGAAGTGGGTTGAAGCAAGTCTATCAAAGTCCTAACCTTACATGTTAACTTCCTTTCTTGTTTGAAAGCCAAAAGTTGTAAGCCAAACCCTAACATGATTCTTGTTAAATAATCATATTCATGTTATTTACATATTATTTGTGCTATATTATGTCTTGTATTAATGTCCATGATGTATAAAAGTGAGTAAAACAAGTTATCGTACATGATTGATAAGACAAGTTCATAAAACAAGTAAACTAGTGACTTTGTTGGTATAACCTGATCAAAATGGTAAAAATATGATATTGGATCATTACATATTACAGTAGAGGACTTAACAAGGAAACCATAGCAATTTGAACCACCTAAAACGAGTATACGAGTCAAAAGTTACGCCCATTTGAAGTTACCAAAGATTTCCGGCAAAACTGCCCAAACCTTCCTGTCTTGCATTCTGAGTTTTTGAAAGTCACCCTTCTGGTCCGATTCATCAAAAAGTTAAAACACAAAAGTTGTCCGGAACGCCGTTTTCGTTCAGGAGTAAAGAAGCTCGAGACCTAAAAATGCTTTCCGAGTGATAAAATTCTTCAAATTCTAAACAGCCCATTTTTAGGCGAAAGTCACTAGATTATGGTTATACTTTAAAAGGAACAAGAGGTCTTATGACCTATAATCAAGACCACCACCATGGCTAGAGCCAAGGTTGTGTCTCATGACCTTGGAACAAGGACCAAAGGTCATGGCTAGGCCATGACGAAATGACCATAACAACTTACATAGGCGTAAACATGAAACAATGAATTAGGCGATAACATGAACAAGCAATTTGAATCTACTTCACCTAAAAGGAAACCATGAGATATTACCAAGAGAAAATGGTCATTCAAGACTTATGAAACTACCCCTAATAACAATCTTCATGTACTAATAAACTTTCCTAAGTTTATTCAAGTATCGGACATGTAACTTTTCGGATCAAAACTTATATCTATATATTTTATCAACTACTACAATAGTAGGGAGCCTCATGTGAGGAGTTCATTATGTAAGCCGTCGAGATGAGTTGTGGATTTACGAGTTAAAGTGTCCTGGCTCCTCGAACGCTTACTAACATGACTTCTGAAATATGTCAGCCCGAACGGTAGTAAACGATATACAAAACATACATGTTCATGAATCTTTTCTTTCAAGGACATACAATATACATCATACCACATCATGGACTAAATGCAAGATATATATATATAGGCACTCCGTTATACTCTTTACACAAATCCTAAGTCGCAACATTCTATTATAGGTTGCTCATAGAAACCTACACGATCCAACCATCACCTTCATTACTTGCTATCCTACTTAAGGTGAGTTCGTAGCCCCACTTTCTATTGTTTAACTATTTTACAAACCCATGGGGGGAATACATGCTAATATTTTTCTACTCGAACACAATGCTTTCTACTATATGCTACCCGACTATGTTTTTATTGTCACTAAGTAACGATTGCCATGTTCGAAGTCCCTATATCATGAACCATTAGTCACTACCTATAGTGAGCGCGAATATTGTGAATAGATCTATTGGGATTGACGAATCCCATTTGTGTTGAACAACGATGAGTTCACACAAATGCACTATATTTGAGATTTAGCGGTATAACGGCAAAAGTACCTTGATAGGGCTTCTATAATGCCAATTTTGTTGGTTCGATGTTAATGTTTTGGTTGCATGAGCTTAGTGAAATAAATAACGATTTTGTTTTCTAACTATGAGTGTGAGTCTATAGCTCACACTACGATTATTGTGTTCAAACGATTTAACTAAACTCTACGAATTCCACTCAACCTTTGTGTTGACCTCTCAAGCATGTATTTCAGGTTCATGACGATCAAGGATGGTACGGAAGGGCACGGATACTCAAGAGGGCTATAAATTTTATTATCATTCAAAACTCATTTAATGTAAATTGTAAACATGGAACCATCTGGGACCTCATTTTGTAATCTCTGATATTTATATAATTTGAATGATAAATCTTTTAAAACGACTCAATTGGAGTTCGTTTTCTATTATTGTGACTATTGTGCCGTCAAGTAACACCCAGTTCGAATTCCGCTGCATCCATGAATTGGGGGTGTTACAGAAAGCTTTATATGTGGTTAGCAATTATAACTAAAAGACAACATGTAATAAGCAAAGATAAAGAAAGAAACTATCAAACCACAACACGATTGTTTATCGTGGTTCGGCTACAAGGACTCTTTTTCCTTGCCCTACATCCACGCCCCGAGTTTCCAACTCGAGAGTTATAAGCACTAATCAACAAGCTCCTTTCACCGGCGGAGAAAACCTTTACAACGTCGCTTACACTTTTACCGACATTAAGCTAGATGTCGAGTTCTTTTACAAGGGTACAACCACTCCCATTCGTCGCTTACACTTTTACCGACACTAAGCTAGATGTCGAGTTCTTTTACATGGGTTCAACCACTCCCGTACGTCGCTTACACTTTTACCGACACAAAGCTAGATGTCGAGTTCTTTTCCAAGGGTACAACCACTCCCGTTAATTCTTTTACAAGGGTACAACAACTCCCGACACACTACGTATTTTGAGGCCTAAAATACTAACCACTTACATCTATATACATGACACACATGAAGTATAAACTATCAAAGCTTATACATGACCAAGCTACCAAGACTTGCAACTTTAGAGTTGAAGCTTGTAACTTCTTGAATGATCTTGTGAAGTCCCTTGCTACATAAGAGAATCACAAATCAAAAGGTTACTGAGTTAGTTGAGAGAGTATGTGAATATATGTCCTAAAAGGGTTAGTCAAAAATCAAGTTATGGCTTGGTATTTATAGTACAACATTCTGCATGCTCGGCGGATCAGGCGGAACCCTCAGATGGGTTCCGCCCGTGTACCCCCAGGGTACCGCCGGGTCTGCAGTAGGTTTTTGCAATAACTTCCCAAACCAAACAATGTCTTGTCTCATAACTTCTAGCAACCAAACAATGTCACATCACTTAAAGTAAGTCAAACATGATACTTGCAAGCAACATGAAAGCAAGTCAAACACATAACTTGCCATAAATACATAATGACAAAACTTGCCATAAATGTGATGTGACTATTTCTAATTTAAGAAATAAAACCAATGTTTAGTTTAAAAGAAAATGTAAACATTAGTTAAACAAGACTTAAACACTCAAAGTGATAATTTACTTTTAGCTAAAGTTCATACTTTGTTATTAACAAAACTTAGCAAAGATCGTAAAATATAAATAACGTTTTTAGGAGATATTTGTATTAACAAAACTTATAAGGAGTTGGAGATCTAGATCATCCTTCCGTATAGAATATCCACATTCATATTCTTGTTTAAATGGTTGTCACAGATTAAGTAAATCATAAGAAATATATTTTTAACAACGAAATTATATATACGTTACATACGTAAAAAATTTCTTATTGTTCACATTTGAAATAGGATATGCATAGTAAAGTTTACTAAGTTGATAAGGTTTATATGATTTCTTAGCATTATATCTCCTGCTCTACATTGACACTTCTTGGTGGGTAAGGTGGTGGTGATTGTGGTGGTGTAAGGATTAGATTTTGTGAGCATAAGAGTTAGCCATATCTGCTTTTATAGTAAAAACTAGAGCTTGTAGCGACTATATGTAGTCACTCGAAGTTAAGCGACGACCCAAAAAAGTTTTGACGAGAAGGTTTGGTGCCAGACCTTTAGCGACTACAACTCTTATATATCCATATCATCTCGACTCATCTATTTAACATCTCTTGTATATCCATATCATCTCGACTCATCCCTTTAATATCTCATGTATATCAATATCATCTTGACTCATCCGTTTAACATTTCATGTATATCCATATCATCGCGACTCATCCGTTTAACATCTCTTGTATATCAATATCATATCGACTCATCCGTTTACAATCTCATGTATATAAATCTTATCTCGACTTATCCGTTTAACATCTCATGCATATCCATATCATCTCGACTCATTCGTTTAACATCTCATGTATACCAATATCATCTCGACTCATCCGTTTAACATCTTATATATATATATATATATATATATATATATATATATATATATATATATATATATATATATATATATATATATATATATATATATATATATATATATCCATATCATCTTGACTCATCCATTTAACATATCTTGTATATCCAATATCATCTCGACTCACCCGTTTAACATATCTTGTATATCAATATCATCTCGACTCATTCGGTTAACATCTCTTGTATATCAATCCGCTTTTTTGTAATAAGTGATATACTAACCTTAAGAAAACCCTTAAGCTTCGATCTTTCCACCTCAAGTATACAACCTTGATATACCTTATACTCCAAGTGATGCCGTTTTCTTGAATCCCAAGACAAAATTAAATCTTACTTGTCTTCCAAGAACCACCAAAGACTTGAATTCCAAGAAACCCGCGGACACCTTCAAACTTCAATAATTCAATATTCTAGATAACCAACTAAACCTTGAAGTCTTTTAACCCTTCAACTTGATCACCTCTTGAACCTCAAAAACAAAACCTTGAAGCTTATAGATTCAACCTTGTATAATCCCTTTTGCAGCTTGACCCTTTTCATACTAAACCTTTGCAATACCAACCTTAATAAACTCAAGACTTTGGAGAGAGAGAGAGAGAGAGAGAGGGAAAAAAAAAAGAAAAAAAAAAAAAAAAAAAAAAAACTTGACAATATTAAGCCTTCAAACCTTTGATCGAAATATACTTTGAATAGAACATGCAGATTCTGAACCAGCAACTTCTAACACCTTTATCTCTCTATACGAACCTCTGATCTAAACCCGTGTAATCCTAGATCTATGTGTATTTGACCTATGATTCGAATTTCACTAAGATCCAATGGTTAACAAACCTGCAACATCATATCTCCTACTGCTGTGTAGAAACTGACGAACCAAAAAGAGAAGAGACTACTCGTTGGGATTTTACATCTTTGAGTCGATCTAGCTTCAAGAAGCAAACGCCGCCTTGGCTCTGATATAACTTGTTGAAAAAAAAAAAAAAAAAAAAAAAAAAAAAAAAAAAAAAAAAAAAAAAAAAAAAAAAAACTTTTAAGCTAGCGTGAAATATTGACTCAAAGTAACCACACTTGTTACCCTAAATGTTACTTTATATTATTAGCGAATGAGCAAGAAAGAATGTATTAAGTAGCATCCCTTCACCTTGATTTATAGAGATGAAGAGGTACAATCCTTATGAATTTCAAATTTCTTACCTTGCTTACCTTGCCACCAACCAATCTTAGTTTAAGTCTAATCTTAACTTTATTTAACTAAGGGCAAATTAATCCCTACGCATAGATTAATTACACTTAAGCCATTAAGAATTGCTACTATAATATACATATATTGTGACAACCCGTAATTTTCCCGACATGTTTTATTCGGAGAACCGATGATTTATTTTAAGTTTGGTATTGTTTACAAGATACTAGGCGTATTTATAGTCGTTTTTATTGTAAATATTATTTGGAACACAATGGCGAAATTCCCGTGAGTTTTTCGACCGTTATCGATCCCTAATGAGCCCCGAGCCTCATTTCCTGAAAGATAGCCGAAATTACAAAATTGGTCCCTGGAGTTAACTTTCCCCACCGCCCCCTGTACTTTGATGTTTACATTTTTGGCCCCTGCGTAGTTATAAAACCCACAACCCCTATCATCAACACCACTATCACCATCAACACCACACAACAACACTCTTATCTCTCCTAGCTATCGCTAGCTTTTGAATTGATAATAGTTCGTGTGGTGAGAACCTGGAAGTGGTGTTTATTTGCATTTGAATCGGGTCAGGTTTAACCCGTGTATGAATCTCAGGTCGACCCCTTTGGGTCTTGGTTTGATCTGCTTATTTTCATAGCAAGTTGGTGCTTATTTTGATTTGTTTGAGTCAGGTATCACGACCACAAAGTGGTCTTTGGTTATTTGGGGTCACGGATTAAGTATTGGTTGTGTTTGGTTTTTGTGTCCCGTAGATTGTTTTAATTCATGGAAGTCAAACCCGTATAGTGCCGTCCACTTGCATGTTTGTTTTGTTTCGAGTCGACAACCAACCCACAAGGGTGAGTTTGTTGCTGTCATATCAAGTATCACCTGAGAGGGTGTGACCTGCTCTCAGTTTGGCCGTAACCACGAGGATGGTTTGTGACTTTGTGTTGGTTTGTAAGGCACAGTTCACATAAGACAGCCGCAAAGGTGCAGTGTTTGTTCTTTGGTTTAACACAAAGACCACGAGGATGGTTGTTGTGTGTCTTGGCTCAACAACACCACAAGGGTGTCGGGACTCGGGAGCTTAGTCATTGCTTTGGTCCAATAAAAATATCACAGAGTGAGTTAAAAGTTTGTTTACAAAATGCGAGTTGAGGAAGTGTTCACTACTTTCAGCAGTTGGAGTGTGTTTTCTTGTTTATTTTCAGTCAATAAGACTCGTTTGGTTAATATAAGCTATAGGCCGAGCCCATAGTATCACTTGGGGTGTGTTAGTTTGTTTGTTGTTGGGCCTCTAACCACACTTCAATTAGGGTGTTTGCTTTAGAGTATACGAGAATGGCAGCGGTCTGCCGCGTTGCGGGCGGGCCTGTTTTTCGACCAAGGTGATTTGGCATAAATAAAGAACGTGTACTTGACCCATTGTGAGACGCACATTTATTGGCTCATTACCCTCTCCTCTTTTTTGTGATGTCCGACATGTCTTTTTCGCCTACCACCTATGGCCACACCTTCTGGTTTGCATTAGCCGACTACAAACCTTATGGCGAATATGAGTGGCCTACATTGATACTGAGCTTTAAACAAAGGATTCATGATACTATGAACTAATATCGTAGTCAAAATAAGAAATACTTACACACGGGTGCGGATGATGAACAACATCTTAGCTTCAGTCATGAACAACATCGATATTGGGCATTTTTTTGTGCTCTTAGAACAAAAATGCAGGTCAAACAAATGCATATCACTCTGTTTGTAGTTGCATCTCTGAACATTGTTGTGTGACCAATTGCCTGGATACATCCAATATAGTCTGTTAAAACAAAAGATGGTTTTCAATATCTGTTATTGCAAGCATGTTCCGTCTGAGCATATGCAACAGGTCATTGGTTGCAGAATGCGACATTGTCATTACACGATAAAATATAAGCTGTAGCTCTAATCTACTGATCTCACAACCAACCATTAAATGTAGCAAATTCAAAAGTATCATAAAAAAGATATAGAACATGCAAATTCAGAGATAATGTACTTTAAAGCTTCCATCAGCAAATGAAACAACACCGTTTCAAGTATACACAGGTTATACCGAGCCTTTCCAATATGACCACAAAGCTTATGCCCAGGTTATACCGAGCCTTTCCAATATGACCTGAAAAAGAATGATAGTCAACATATTTCAATCTTGTTATGAGCATAACATTTGAGGTACTAATTTTTTTAATAAAGAAACATATCGACATTGTAAGAAGCAGTTTATTATTCCATTACCTTTAAGCTGAGGAACCAAGGCCATGTATCTAAAAAGGTGATATCGGTCAACCTCGTATGGTAATGCAATAATTAATTAGGCTCAGATCCGTAATCGATAATCGGGTCATGGAAACATCTGAAGTCGGCCTTGGACTAAAACTAACCCGGCTGCATAGCAATCATAAATACTATACCGTCCGTTGATTGCCACGGCATGCTACATTCAAATCTCTAATAACCCATTTCATTTCAGTCAAAGTATAAGAATCATCACAGCCCATAATCATATGTATGTATCACGCTCTCAGAATGTCAATGTATGAATATATGTTACCAATAAAAGATTCATAGTTGAAAAAGCAGGAAAATGAAAATATAAATTCCAGTAAACCATAAAACTACAGAAGCATATAAGTTGCAGTATCAGCAAAAATCACCCGCGAATGCAAATTAAGACATGAGTGACAGTAGAAAATTGTCTCTTGTTGATCGTTGAAACATAAATAGTTAGGCTCAGTTTAGTAACAACGGACTGGGTCATAGAAACTTCTGAATTTCACCATGGCTGCAAACAGACTCGGTTGCATAGTAACTATTTATACCACGCTGTCCGGTCATTGCCTGGCCAGGTTACTTGCAAGTTTTCAACGACCAATTTCATTTCCATCAGATTATAACAATCATCAAAGTCCGTTAACTATCATCATTGCCTTTTCCATATACCAGTATTAATTAGCCATATATTCAGCAAAGCTTCAATTCAGCCACATATTGAACACATACCAAGAAAAAAAGGGGACAAATCAAAAGTCTAAACACTATATCATAATTGAAATACGGGTCTCAGGAACATTTGGGCTCAGATCTGTAATTGAAGTACGGGTCTCAGGAACATTTGGATTTCACCGTGGCTGCAAAGAACCCCAGTTGCATTGTTATCAGTTATACGATGCCATCCGGTCATTGCTATGCCAGGTTATGGTAAAATCTTCCATGACCTATTCAAATTCGTTAAAACTATAATAGTCATCACAGCACGTTACCATTACATATATGTAGATTACACACGCAAAATCACATTGGCACTTTTGTCGGCCGAAAGGTTAGCCCGCTTTAGTCATAAAACAATGGCACCACAAAGACCATGTATATATAACATATACATTCTTTTGGACCAAATGAGGCTCGGATATGTATAGACCTAAAAAACAGGACATGCCCGCCATGGCTACACACATACCATGTTGCCACACCAAGATACGGAGAGTTTCAAAATTTTCCTAACCTTTTCCAGATACATGAGAATACCAAGTATATCAGTAAGCTTAAGTCTAAAAAAACACAAAAATGGCCACCATACCTTATAAGCTTATTTGACTCGGCTTTATATATGGAAAAAATGGCAATGTTAGTAAAAAGGTACCTTGATGAGAAAATCGGCAAGATCTTAGTCACAGCCGTAAGGCCTATTCAACAGCTTATAGCATGAACTAACCTGCATAAACTTCCAGAAAATCAGCAAGAGCATAGTCACTGCCATAAGCCATGTTCAACAGCTTATACCATCAACACACCGCAAACCCACCCAATTCAGCTCCCGTTTCAGCATAAAAACCCACCCACTTCGGCCCGTATATACACCCATTTCAGCATCTGTTTTGAGCACCCAAACCTATCCATTTCAGCAAACAAACGCACCCATTTCAGTTCCGTCTTCGTGATCTGTCTGCGAGCTCTTGCTGATGATAGTCTGCAAAATGTACATGCACCATATTATTGAAAACAAAAAAGTAAAATGATACGAGTATAGAGTATAAGTAAATGTTGGGACCTATTAAAAAAATTGAGTCAGGATATATTGTGGACCGCCCATATAATTGTAAATGTGTCATTCATTTAACTTCATAATATGAGGCTTAGATTGATTAGTAATCTAAAATATTGGATACATCCGCCATGGCTGCAAACCTGATGGTTTGCCCCGCCAAGACATGGACAATCACAGTTTTGATCAATCTTGATCATATTCATCACAGCCCCTTACAATGAACATTACTATCATTTTCATGTCGCCATGGCAGCAAGCGTAGCAAGCTTGCCCTGCCATAGATAAATGCGTCTATGAGGGTCAGACAGGTTGACAATCGAAGAAAGCGAATACATCCACCATGGCTGCAAATCTAATAATTTGCCCCGCCAACACACGGACGATCACAACTTTAATCGATCCTGGTTATATTCATCACAACCACTGACAATCAACATTACCATCATTTTCATGTCACCATGGCTGCAAATCCAATACTTTGCCCCGCCATGGCTGCAAATCATTCCAAGTGTGTAACTGGGCACACATGGTTGATGCAAATCCGGTCTTTTTTCAATTATGTTATTAGATTAAGACGGGGGAACGTCAATCTGTGAAAAACAAAAAACACTATAAGACGTCTCGGATATGTTGCAATCATCAACACTTTTGAAAATGCTTATCTATCTATCTACTTTTGAACAAAAAGCTTAAGTGTTAACTAAAAGCAATGCATAATCTGAAATATTGCCGCAATCATCAACACTTCACTATTGAAAATGCTTATCTATCTATCCACTTTTAAACAACTGCTAATTCTAAATTGAAATGATTGTATAAGCAGTTTCATAAGTCATCCTTGATATTTGCAGAACGGTACATGTTAGCTAAAAGCAATAAGCATAAGTATAATTAACAACCAATGCCAAAAAACTACGCATCCATCTATCTACCTTTGAGCAACTGCTTATTATGTACTGATAAGCAATCCTAAACATCATCAAGACTACTCACACAAAAATCTTAATTCACCATTTTTTTAACAACAATTTCTAACAACAAAATTATAACACAATAAAAATATAAGAAATAAGCAATAAAAACATTAGAAAAATGAGAATCACAAATATTTCATAGTATTATAACAAAAATGAGCTTATTTGACTCGGCTAATATACCAAGTTATAATAAGCTGATAACTTTAAATAAGTAGCAAAAGCGAAAAATAACAAATACGTAACAACACCAACAATCAAAGCTTATCAGCTCACAATTAGACAGTAACATAAACCATGACCAATACCTTATTTACCTGATGCTTATTATGCCAAAAAATAGGCACCATAATTAGGCATTACCAAACACCCAAAATTAAAAACCCCCCAAATTGAAACCCTAACTACATATTTAAGGCTATCACTATTAGAGTGGATGTGGATTCTGGGTTAAGAAACCCTAGGATGCGCCTTTTTTTTATAATTATAATCGATCTATCAGTGGACTGGGCAAAACCGGAAGAAAAATGAACCAAAGTTACCAGGCCAAAGGAGCCCAGCACATGGATCATTTTTTGGCGGGAAAACGCTACTGTAGCATAACAGGGGTAAACGGCGTCGTTCTCATCCGGTTTTATATAAACTAGTAATTTTGGTACAAGTAGATTAAGGTGTCGTTTGTTTTTTCACAATAAGCATTTTTTTCCTCTTTTCACTTCTTTTGTCTGCAGGAGGTTTGTTTGTTGTTTTGCAGACATAAGTGCTTCTTTTCACTTCTTTCCTCTTCTAAATTTCAGACATTATCTTTCACTTCTTACCTCTTCTTTCACTTTTTGCCTCTTCTTTCACAAACCTTACATCTCTTTCTTAATATCCGTTTTTTATACGTTTTCGTCCATTTTTTTACGTTTTCATCCGAATTTTTACGTTTGCGCCCGTTTTTTTACGTTTTCGCCCATTTTTTTTACGTTTTCGTCCGTTTTTTTACGTTTTTGTCTATTTTTTTACGTTTTCATCTATTTTTTAACGTTTTTGCCCCTTTTTTTACGTTTTCGCCTGTTTTCGTCCATTTTTTTACGTTTTCGCCCGTTTTTTTATGTTTTCGCCCTTTTTTTCGTTTTCGTCCATTTTTTTTACGTTTTTGCCCGTTCTTTTACGTTTTCACCTTATTTTTTTTTACGTTTTCGTCTTTTTTTTTACGTTTTCATTCGTTTTAGTCCGTTTTTGTCCGTTATTTTTATGTTTTTTTTTTATTTTTTTTGTCCGTACAATAACGTAAAAAACGTACAAACAGACAAAATCATATAAAAACGGATGAAAACGTAAAAAAACAGATATGAACGTAAAAAACAGACGCAAACGTAAAAAAACATACACGAATGTAAAAAAGATCAAAACGTAAAGAATAGACAAAAACATAAAAAACCGGATGAAAACCTAAAAAAATGACATAAAAGTAAAAAAAAGGTCGAAAACGTAAAAAAAAAACGTTAAAAAAACAGATGAATATTTAAAAAAACAGACGAAAACGTAAAAAAGCGGTCGGAAACGTAAAAACAAACGAAAATATAAAAAAATAGGCAAAAATTAAAAAAGACAAACATAAAAAACGGTCGAAAATGTAAAAAAATGTACCAAAACGTAAAAAAAAAACATACGAAAACGTAAAAAACGGATGAAAACGTAAAAACAAAAAGACAAAAACGTAAAAAAAAAGACGAAAACGTAAAAAAATGGAATAAAACGTAAAAAAATAGACGAAGTCGTAAATAAACAGAAAAAACGTAAAATAACGGTCGAAAACGTAAAAAACATAAAAACGTACAAAAACGTAAAAAAAAATGACGAAAACGTAAAAAAACTAGTGAAAAAGAAAAAGGAAAGGAAAAAAAATATTTTAATAGCACAAAAAATACTAGTGAAAAAAAGAAAAAAAGAAAGAAGTACTTCAATAGCACAAAAACAAACGGTCTTCTTCTTGTAGATGAAGAGCTTATGTGCACCTCTTTTTCTGCAGACATGGTTTGTAGATGAAGAGGTAAAAGCTCTGAAAAAACAAACGACACCTAAGTGTGTTAATTTGGTCGTCAAAATAGTTAACTAACTTGTTTGATTTTGGTGATCTTTGGTACGTTTCGGTAACTTGGGAAATGATACTTGATATTGGACATTGCGGATATTGCATTTTAATATACGGATTGTGACTATTGTATTTGGACATTTGGACAATTATTGGATCGTTATCGGATTTACGAGATTAGATATTGGACATATTGGATATTTTGGGACTTAATAGTGTAATATATTAAACTCGAAGAGAATTTTTATATTAGACTCTGACTGGACACAAAATATTCAATAAATCCAAAACTAATATAGACGCGAATGATAACGAAACATGAAATTTATTAAATATTAAAATGTGAAAAATTATATTTTGTAAAGTCACGATAGCTGGGGAATGTTGAATAAATGAACGCGTTATGCCTAAGTTTATAAAACATTCCAAACTAATGTTTTTATTATAAAATGACTTTTACAATAAAAACATATATGAATTTTCCAAGCTATTTGAGAATTTCGGGTAAATACCGGAACTTACCAATTGACCTACTTGTATTGACATATCTATTTGTTGGCTTGATTGTGTGTTGGTATTGTTTTTTACAGTGTCGATGTCTAGATAAAGATGTTGGAGGCAAGACTAGAAATCGCTTTACATCCTGTCTCGAGGACCACGCATGTAAGTTGAATCAGTTGCAATACTTCATGTGCTTTTAAATGACATGGAAAACTTTCGTGTGGATTAGTTTTTCAGCTTTCCATCGTTTATATTTGTACTTAACTTTATGTCGGTTTCCTAATCAAATAAGTGTAGGCTGTTTATTTGAATGTGTATAACTAATCATCAAACGTTTATCGATTTGGAATGTAACTTCTAGTTTTTATTTTTTTTGGTTGTTGTTTAGCACCGTTCGATTTAGTCCTCCTTTCATGAACAGTAATTAAATTATTTTTAATTAATTTAAATAATTTTTAATAAATTAAAATAGAATTTAACCTTTTGGAATCACCTTTAACGAATGTAGTCGCTAAACCTTCCTGCCAATGGAAAAGTAAAATTTTTTAATAAACAAAAATTTTGGTTCGTCGCCTAACTTCTAGCGTTTACATGTTGCCACTAGAAGTTAGAGTCAAACCTAGACTTTTTCCTTGACCTTTTTCGTTTCATCGCCTAGCTTCTAGCGACCACATGTAGTCGTCGAAGTTGGATTTTTTTCATGAACTCTTGTTTCGTAGTGTAGCAAACTCTTAGCGACCACATGTGGTCACTATAAATTAACCATGTATAGTAGTAGCTAAAAGTTCAACTCAAAGACGGGTTAAGAAAGTTGAATTTTTTGTCACGAAACTTCTAGCGATTACATGACTACACCTTGTAGTTGCTAGAAGCCTCCGTCGCGAGATCTCAGAATTGGTTAGTGCTATTGCTATATCCAATACAAATTGAAATCCTTAAGTGGACAAATATTTCTTTTAATTTTCTAGTTGGGAATAGAATTCTTTCGTTCTAAGGATTGGACAAATAGTCTTCATAAAAAGAAAACAAATTGGGGAAAAAAAGTAGAAAATTTTATGAAAAAACCTACAATATTGAGTTCGGACCCTTAAGCGAAGGTAATCATCCCAAAGGATGTCATGTCATGGAAATTCATAATATAGTCGTTGGTCGTGGAAATTCATCAAAATTCCTGAAACGTATAAAATGTCTTTATTGTGGACATTATTCATCACCTAAAACCTTAAAGCTTTTTGTTTCGAAATTATATTAGCATCTAAGAAAAGAATCAAATGGATGCTAAATCTCAAAATAGTTAGCTTATCCTCATGAACTTTAAAAATTCATAAGATGTGGTTTGAGTTATCTTCATAAATATGAAAAATTTATAAGGTCACCTTAGAAATTTTTTGCAGGCTCAGAGAGCAACTACAGCTCTGAACTGCAGTGGTGCTGTCCTAGGAACATTGCCAATAAGGTAGGTTGGTCGTTTTGTGCTTCCATTTGTTTAAATCCACATTTGTATCGGTTTTCAATTTTCATCAGAGGTAAAGGTTGAACGGGGTCACGTATTAGATCAAAACGGAAAACGTTTTTAGTACAAGGGAGGATGGGTTGACCTGTAACATTTTTGCATTCGGCTATACAAAATATTTTGTTTTAATAATAATCAAATATTTAAATTAATAGGATTTTAGGTGGTATGCATTTTGATACACTTTTTGGGTGACTGTCAACCTATTTATTATCTAATTAATTTTTATATTATTTTATTGCAGGGTAACTCACGCACACTGCGTTCCACTTTGCACTAAATTAGCTTGACTGTCGACCTATTTATTATCTATTCCCTCCGTCTTAAATTTATTGTTCACTATTGATTTTTTTAGTCTTTTTTCTTCAACTTTAACCTTAAATATTTATGTGGATGTTATACAATATTTGATGCAAAATATATAAATGGATTAGGTTTTAAGTATATTTTTCAATAGTATAATTTTTCATCAAGTATTATATAATAAAAAATGGGAACCCCTAACAGGACGGGGTCTACCCCTCCCTAGCTTTACGTTGTGTTCTCAAGTTGAGTAATAGGAGGTAAAGTAAATGAAAGTGATATTTGTTGTGTTCTCAAGTTTTAGTTGGGAAGTAAAGTAAAAGTAAAGTATTGAAAGTGATACTATTTTGCATTAAAAACTTTCATCCCACTTTTGGGGTAAAAGACAACTTTACATCATTTTCATTTCTTTACTTCCATTTGATTTACTTTACTTTCATTTTTTTTCTTGAGAACATAGTGTTAGGGTGCTTTTTGCAGCTTTTGTCCCCCCACCTTTTTTTTTTTTTTTTTTTTTTTTTTTTTTTTTTTTTTTTTGGTGTTTAGTTTTTGTATAATCAGTCCAGGTCCAAGTCATGTTTAAGTCTTTTTTTTTTCCAAATTATCTCACATGTAAGTCTTTTTTTTTTTTTTTTTTCACAAGCAGTTTTTGCACACAATCAGTCCAGATGAGTAATTTTTCTTTCCCAAGTGCACACAAGCAGATTGCACACAAGTAGATTGCAAAGGCTCAGATTTATATCATCATTGCCGATTTAGAAAACCATTTGCACAAGTGATAAAAAAAAGTGTTAGACTCGGATATGAAGGTTGCAAAGTGATAAAAATATCACTTTGCCATCCTTTCGGTTTTTAGAAAACCATTCATCATCGCCTTTTTTTTTTCCCAAGTGCACACAAGCAGTTTTTGCACACAACCATGTCCAGGTCCTAGTAATTTTTCTTTCCCAAGTGCACACAAGCAGATTGCACACAATCATGCACAAAGGCTTAGATTTATATCATCATTGCCGATTCAGAAAACCATTTGCACAAGTGAAAAAAAATCAGATTATACACAAGTGAAACAGATTATACCCAAGTGCACAGATTTGCCCCCAAGTGCACAGATTGCACACAAGTCATCCAAGTCATTTTTCTTTCCCAAGTGCACACAAGTGAAACAGATTGCACCCAAACCAGGTGAAACACAAGTTTCACATTCCACACATGTTACACAATGCAAGTACCAAGATTTTGCAAGTACTAAGATTCACTACAAGTACTCACAAGAAAGCAAGTCTCACCACAAGGCTCACAAGAAAGCAAGTCTCACCACAAGAACAAACTGCAGAAACTCACAAGAAAGCAAGTCTCACCACAAGGCTCCATTATAAACAAGCCTCACAAAGAAGCAAATTGCACAAGTGAAAGCACAAACAATTATTTGCTCTCAATCAATATGACAACAATAACAAACACCACAAAGAAGCAGATTGCACAAGTGAAAGCAACAGGGTGGGGTTATAAAGATGGAGGCTATTTGGTTAGATTAACGGGGTCTATTTGGTTAGACTAACGGGGGCTACAGATTGCACACAAGTGAACACAACAAAGATCTTAGGCTGTCGAAATGTCTAATTCACCATTTTACACAGAAGAGGTAACATTAGGCTCAGATACATATTAGTGCAACATAAGCAAGTTTATCATATTTGGCTGCAACTTCAAAGGTTGCAAAAATAATTTTTTACTTTTTTGCCGTCCATTCGGTAATGCCACGTCAAAATCAAAACATTTTTTTTAAATCATCATCGCCTTATATCAGTTTTTTTTTAAACAAACTGCTTAAATCAAACTGCTTATCAAATTTCAAAAGCAAACAGCTTAAACCAAGTTTGAAATAACAAACTGCTTATCAAGCATATAAGCAGTTTCATCACAAACTGCTTATCAAGCATATTAGAACCACAAAAGGACCACTGCACCATAGACCCGGTTAAACTAACCAACCTCACCCCTGTCTTTATAACCCTCCCATAAAACTAGGGAGGGTTTGCCAAACATGGGGGTAGACCCAGTCCGGTTAGGGGCTAATCATATATCACATACCTGTGGAGTGTGGGGGTAGGCTAGAGCAGGTTTTCATACCACTCAAAGGTGGCAGATCAAGGAGTTAACCTACCCACAACCACAGGTTTTCATACCACTCAAAAGAACCACAAAAGGACCACCAACCATCACCACAGAACCACCTACATCATAACATATCCAGATCAATTAGGGTTTCATAAAAATTGGGGGTTTTTTAAATTAATTAGTAAATCTTTCAATTAACATAGGTTAATTGAAAGATTACACGTTAATTTTAAAAAACCCCAAAATTACCAAACCCTAAATTTTAAGATCTAATTAGGGTTTCGTAAAAAATTGAGGGTTTTTTAAATTAATCAGTAAATCTTTCAATTAACAAACGTTAATTGAAAGATTACTCGTTAATTTTTAAAACCCCTAATTTTTTTACGAAACCCCAACTTTTTACGTTAATTGAAATATATAGATCTGTTAAATTTAACCACAAATCTTTCAATTAACAAACGTTAATTGAAATATTACTCATTAATTTTTAAAACCACTAATTTTTTTTACGAAACCCCAACTTTTTACGTTAATTGAAATATATAGATCTGTTAAATTTAACCACAAATCTTTCAATTAACAAACGTTAATTGAAATATATCAATCAATTTTTGAAAAACCCCCCAATTTTTTTTCAAAACCCTAATTTATAAATATTAGGCGTTTCATAAAATTTATATAGATATGTTAAATTTAACCACAAATCTTTCAATTAACAAACGTTAATTGAAATATATCAATCAATTTTTGAAAAACCCCAAAAAAAATTTCAAAACCCTAATTTATAAAAATTAGGCGCTTCATAAAATTTTTATAGATCTGTTAAACTTAACCACAAATCTTTCAATTAACAAACGTTAATTGAAATATACCAATCAATTTTTGAAAAACCCCCAATTTTTTTATGAAACCCTAATTTTTGAAACCCAGAATCAGATAACACGTAGCACTTACCATCAAATCCATCACATATCACATACTACATCACCTTCAAAACCCCCAATTTCTTATGAAACCCTAATTTTTCAAACCCAGAATCACGTATCTCACACACACACGCTATCTTTCTATCTCATAACGTTTCTCAAACCAGAATCAAGTTGTTGATTGGTGGTTTTAGGATCTAAAATGTTTTTAGATCTAAAAATAGAGAGAGAAACATATAGAGAATAGGAGGGGTTATGATAGAGAGAGAAACATATAGCGTGTGTGTGTGTTTTGGGTGGGTGGGGGTGGGATAATAGTGTGTGTGTGTGTGTGTGTGTGTGTGACAGCTGTCCCACCAGCTATATTATAATTTTTTTTTCTTTTAAAATGTTGTAAAAGGATGTAAAAATATTTTAAATGTAAAAGTATGTTAAAGTTTGTAAAAATTTGTAAATAAGTAAAAAAGTTTTAAATGTAAAAGTAATTTGTAAATAAAAGTTTTAAATGTAAAAATGTAAAAGTTGTAAAAAAAATATGTAAATATGTAAAAAAAAGTTTGTAAAAGTTTGTAAAAATTTGTAAAAGTTTGTAAAAAATTATGTAAAAAAGGATGTTAAAATAAAATGTAAAAGTAATTTGTAAATAAAAGTTTTAAATGTAAAAATGTAAAAGTTGTAAAAAATTATGTAAATATGTAAAACTGTTAATATATATATATATATATATATATATATATATATATATATATATATATATATATATATATATATATTATGTATTTTTAGGTTTTCAATTCTCACGAGCAAATGACTGAGTGTGTGCAAAATATAGCCCGGGGGCTCGGTTTTGTAGTTGTTAAAAATAGAACCAGATCACTGTTCGGTCAGATGAACGAGATCAATTACAGGTGTACAAAGGGTGGGAAGTATACACCTCAAGGTATAGGAAAACGGAAAACCAAAACAGTTAAAACCGAATGTCCATTCAGATTAGTAGCGAAATATCATCGAACGACGAATTATTGGGTTTTAAGGGTGAAAGATGATACGCATAATCATGATATGCTAGAGTCGTTGCATGGTGTTCCATTTGCAATGGGACTACAGAATGATGAGTTGGGGTTGGTCGACGAATTGACACAATGTAACCTACGACCAATGAATATACTTTCAACAATAAAGAGTCGTAATCCAAATAACGTGTCTAGCCTCAGAACTATATATAACGCACAAGATAAGCTCCGGAGAGCCAGAGTGGGTGATAGAACTCCAATTCAAGTTCTTTACTCGCATTTGACGGATTCAGGGTATACATGGTACCCAAGGGTAAATGAGCATACCAACGAGCTTGAAGAGCTTTTTTTTGTGCACCCCACTTCGTATGCTTTATGGTGTACATTCCCAGAAATCATGTTGATGGACTCCACGTACAATACCACAAAGTTCAAATTGCCGTTGTGTGAAATTGTTGGAGTAACTTCAACAAATAAAACATTTTCAATGGCGTATAGCTTTGTAAGCTGTGAACAAAATAAGAATTATACATGGGTATTGCAAAAAGTGAAGCAAGTGATAGACGAAAGATATTACCCACGTGTTATTGTCACTGACAGAGAATTAGCGTTGGTTAGGGCAGTAGAAGGAGAATTTCCTAACGCTCACCACTTACTCTGTCGATGGCATATAAATCAAAATATGCTTCAGTATTGCAAAAACAAATGTCGTGGAGACAATGAGTATGAGTCCATTAAGGGCGCCTAGGATTGGATGGTTAAAGCTCCGACACGGGAAATGTTCGAGGAACGTTATAACCGCCTACAACAGCGATTGGTCGACCATGCGGGTACTTAGTTATTTTCTCATTGTTTTTTAATTAATGAGCACCCGAATGACCTTTTATTAATTCATTTTTTTTTTCAGATATAAAAGGGTATCTGGATAACTGGGTGCAGAGTTACGAAAACAAGTTTCTCTCGTATATTATCGACCATTATCGCTCATACGGCCAAACAACAACATGCAGAGTTGAGGCTCACCACGCGTTGTTGAAATTATATTTGGACGGCACACAGTCCAAATTAGACAGGTTATTGATGATGGTCGATAAGATTCTCATTTCGCAAGAAAATGGGATAAAAGAGAGTTTTAATAGAAGCATCAACGAGCTACAACTTAAATGTGATATACCACTATTTCAAGAATTGCGGTATAAAGTTTCCCATCGTGCTTGTGATCTGATGTTCAAAGAACTCCGACGGCGGATCACCCCAGACCAATGTTGCCATAAGTTGAATGCAATATACGGACTACCATGCTTTCATATGATGTATATCTACAGATGTCATGGTAAGTATATTAAATTTATAACTATCAAGTTGTTTTTCTTATTAATAACAGTAACTTATATAAGTCACTTTTATTGAATTCAGAACTCCCCATTCCACTCGAATCAATTCCTATTTTCTGGAGAACACTTTCTGTTCCGTGGCCTGTTAACAATAGGACACCGCCTGAAGATGATGATGATGATGATGATGATGATGATGATGATGATGATGATGCTTCGTTTCAAAATGACATTCGACAATTCACGGATATGGTTAGCAAAGCATCGCCGTTTGTCAGAAAAAATATGATAACGAAGTTGAAAGAAATAACCCACCCTGAATCTGTTGGCACACAAGAACCAGCTGTCAAGAAAAATACCCGTGGACGTCCGAGCGCAAAGGACCACAAGGGCAAGGCTTCACAAGTCCCGCACTTGAATGATTTCCCGGACTTGAATGAAGTACCAATTGTAGATCACCGAAGAAGCACCACTACAAGATCTACAAAAGTCCCGAACTTCAACAAAGAACCTGACCGACATAGTTCTTTCACGGGTCCTAGTGATCAACAAAAAATAAGACACAGGTTGTACGATGGAGATGCAGTAAGCGAAATGCTTATGGGTATGCTTCCAGTCCTTTGGCATCCATACATAACCAGTATATATAATGTGGTGGGTGACGGAAATTGTGGGTTTCGGTGCGTTGCCCATGGTGTTTGGGAACAACAACATTATTGGCGCCAAGTTAGGCAGATGTTATTGCAACAGATGGACCTAAATTTCCAGGTTTACATGGGTTTGTGGGGGCAAGATGGTTTTAACGATATTCGCCGTACAATAGACTGGTTCGGAGATGGAAATGCACTGCCTGATCGCTACATGGAAATGCCCAACACGGGGTTGGTTATTGCAGAACTGATTAGACGACCCGTTGCATTTATATCTTTGTGGGGTTGGAATATGTGTTTTCCGCTTCTCAGTGGTCCAGACTTCTCACAAAGAACTGACCCCCTTGTGATAGCCCGTGTGGGGGACGAAGTAGGTCATTTCATTGTTCTGACGCTAGACGAACATTCCCCACTTCCGTATCTCCACCCACAATGGAGGAGGAACAGATCCGAAGCTGCATCCGAGTGGGAATCATTATATATGCATCGACTACCAAATTAGTAAATAATATATACATACAAAACATTGTAAATGATTAATGTTGTAAATGATTCATGTTGTAAATAATTATAAACATAGTGAATGATTCATGTTGTAAATAATTGATTAATGATTCATGTTGTAAATAATTATAAACATAGTGATTGATTACTGATTTATGTTGTAAATGATTGATTACTGTTTATATTTAAATTAATAATAACATTGTAAATGATACGTGTTTTATGTTGTAAATGATTGATTACTGATTTATGCAAATTCTTTTTGTCAGGTGGGCCAAGGAAATCCTTTCTGGTGTCGATGTAATAGAGGATTTATTATAGAACGGAAATCCACGAAAGATGGTAGTCGGGGCCGACTGTATTATGCATGTCCTCTTTCAGTAGTAAATAATTATACGTTTGCTTAGGGGTTTTATGTAAATAGTTTGTGTGTTAAAAATACATTTCTTATTATTATCTTAACATGTAACAACCAGGTACAACTGACTATGGGTGTCGATACTTCAGTTGGAAAGATGAATTTGAAAGACGGTACTTTATTCGAGCCTCATCTTCAACGCAGTGCTCAAACTGCGTTGCTAAAGATAATGAGTGCGTTGCTAAAGATATTGAGATCAAGCTGTTGAAGACAAGAATAAATACGCTGGAGATGGAGTTAGAATTGGCAAGGAATCCTGAGGATCATGCTTGGCAGTCGGGTGCAAGGCTATATGATCTTTTAAATGATATGAATAATCTTCATATGTCGTAAATGTTGTTGTTTTTAAATAATATGTTAACGTTGTTGTTCGTAGATGTTGTTGTTTTTAAATAATGTGTTAACGTTGTTTGTTCGTGATGTTGTTGTTTTTTTAAATAATGTGTTAACGTTGTTGTTTAATTGAATGATAACATTTGTTGTTATAGTCGTTTAATGTGGTAACGTTTAACGTGAAACATAACAAATAAACACAAAAAAAAAACATTACACAAACAAAATACAAACACAAACAAAATACAAACACAAAAAACATTACACAAACTATACAAAAAAAAAAAAAAAAAAAAAAAAAAAAAAAAAAAAAAAAAAAAAAAACGACAAAAAGGGGAAAAAAAAAAAGAAAAAAAAAACACAAAAGGACCACTGCCACCCTACCCACCATAGACCCGGTTCAACTAACCAAACTCCCCCCGTCTTTATAACCCCTCCCTAAAAAATATATATTTATAGTCAAACTTGAACTATTTTGACTTTGAAAATTTAAAATGGATAATAATTTTGAGACGGATGAACTAATTAAATTTTATATTACTTTTATAGAGGAAAATTCAATTGCATACCCATATTTTTGTACATACCAATGGACAAATCCTCACCCCCCATCCTTTTTGATCTAATGGCTTAGATTAATCTAAGATTTAATATGCTTAACCTTAATACTCCCAACTATATAAAGCCTCTTCTTTTTTCATTTTTTTTTTCATTCGCTTCATTTTTTACACACACTTTGTGTGTGTGTTTCATCTGCTCTCATTCCTTCTATCCATAAATCAGTTAAATTACCATTCCGATCATCATCACCATCACTATTCCGATCACCATTAGTGTTCCGATCATCATCTCATCATCACCATGAATGTTCCGATCACCACTCCGATTACCATCAGTTCCGATCGACAGTTACCGTGTCTTTCATCATCACCGTTCCGATCATCATCTCCAGCACCACTCCGATCACCATCACCGTTCCGATCATTATCATCATTTTTATGGCTTCTTTTGATCTGAAATAAGTGTTTGTTTCAAAAGCAGATTTGATTGATATTGTTGCGGTTGATAATTTTGTTGAATCAGTTGATAATTATGTGAATCAAGTTGTTAATATTTCTTCTTATCAAGCTGCACACCAAGTGTTTGATGAAATGTGTAAGTAAAAAATATTTGATAATTTTGTTATCTGCTTTTTTAATTTTGCTTATTAATTAATTTGTTAGTGGAAGTTATGTTTTTAACTGCATTTGAATGCTGTTTTTGTGTCTAATTGTGGTTTTGAATTTGCTCTGTAGCATACGTTTAGTATCACCAGTGATACTTTAAGTTGATGATTATAAGCTGGTTTAGTATCACCAGTGATATACGTTTAGTATCACCAGTGATAATTGTTAGTCTGTTTATTTATAAGTTGTTTATGTTAAGATGTTTAATTTTCTTATATAATATTTTTGACATTTTGATGAGGATGAAAATATAAGTTTGTGAGGATAAGCTGTGAGTATAAGTTACTGATAAGTTATTAATTATAGTGTAATATTGCTTATTATTTATTAATTAAGGTGTAGCTTCAGTGTTTTGAAGTCTTTTCTGTGGTGCTCTATTTAAATGCTTGCACGGCTACCAAAAAAGCTTATGGAGTTCTTGGCATTTTTCGTGTTGTTTCTGAGTTTAATGCTGAGTATGTAATGAAGATCATTATTGGATTTTACACTAAGGTATTAATTACGTACTTTTTGTGTACAAGATGTTTTTTGTGCCTTTCACTGTAATAGACAAACACAATAAATGCTTTTTCTGATGGTATATGTGTAGTATCACTAGTGATATGTTTGATATATGTGTAGTATCACCAGTGATATGCTTGATATATGTGTAGTATCACCAGTGATATGTCTGATATATGTGTAGTATCACCAGTGATATATTTGATAATCGATTTCTTATTGTTGTAATTACTGATAAGCTGTCTATGATACTGGACTACTTTTGTAGACAACCTGAGAGAGCTAAAGTCAAAAGTTGAGACTGATTTGCCAAGTCTTCCACCTCGAAAAGTTTGTGATATTGTTCAAGATTTTATGGGTATAAAGAATCCTCCTAAAGGACATAAGAATGACCGTATTAAGGGTGGACGTGAGAAAGCTATTGAGAAAAGTAAGAACCAAAAGAAGGATTGTAATATTTATAGTTCAATTGATCATAATAGACATACTTGTCCAAACAAGGGAAAAGTTTCAAATGTCAATGGGGCGGCGGCGTAGTTGAAAGTGGAGGCGGTTTCAATTGAAGTATTAGTTTGTTGATTGATTGATTTTTTTTTACTAAATTGTTAGGTTTATTTTAATAGCATTGCTAATTTTATCCTGGACTTGTATATCATTGTAATACTATTTTTTTCCCTGAATTGTTAGGTTTACTCAATAGCACTAGTAAAATAAAGCTTAACAACTAAACAAAAAAACCTATAAAATATACAAAATTTCACAAGTGATAATACAAATATCACTAGTGATAATACATATATACAGTTCAACTTCGAATATCACTGGTGATACTATAGGTATGACACTTTTCACTTTTCACATTACCATATTAAACTAAATACCACTCAAAACTTTATCAAACAAATATTCACAAATCAAGATGGATTAAACAATTGCTCACAATGGCCCTTTTCTGTGAGTTTGAATCTCTTGTGACAAATAACATGATTCAGTCAAACTAAATACCTACTATTGACTTCCAACTTGTCAACTATACACATTTATTTATAACTGTATAGATTCAAACGTAACAACGCATCGCAACTGTTTTCATCAACTTGATTTATTTACTTTTGTTCTTCAACAATCGTCATTTTCATTGGTTCATCAACCAACACCTTCATTTTATTCCCAGATGCTTTTGGGAGAACCTTTGATATCACATGTGATATCACAGGTGATACCACCTGTGATATCACAGGTGATATCACTGGTGATATCAAGTGATATCACATGTGATATCACTGGTGATATCACATGTGTTTAAGCTTTCTTCTATTTGTTGAATCAATTGTGGTGATGGAGGAACTTGTGATATCACAAGTGTTTGAGCTTCTTCAATTTGGTTGTGGAGATGTTGTGCTTTCTTCAACGACAATTGCACTTGTTGTTGATTTTTTTCGTTTGATGAGGCTATTTTTTGCACAGGTCTCATTCAAATCTGCATCAAAATATTTTCATAATTTTTGTTAGTGTACGAATAATTCATTTGTTTTCAATATCATATGTCAACCAAATAACTATTTGTTATCACAATAGATATTCTACCAATCAACAATAATTTAACTTTTATATCACATGTAATACACTACCAGTCAATATTGTTTTCAAATACCGCGGTAAAACCTTTTGAAACATGCACAATCATTAAACATACAAATCCACCACAAATCAAACAGAAGCATCACAACATATCTTTTGTTTTGTTAAACCTAACTTTTAATCTCTCATATTATCACATAAATCATCACAACATCACAAATTATCAAAAATTAACTAGTAAAACACACTAATAATGATTCTATAACAGTAAAAACTAAAGTATTCGTTGTTTTAGATGTCGATTGTTTCATTTAATGTGTGTTTTATGTGATTTGCACGGTTAAGTCAAATACAAATATCACTAGTGATAATACACATATACTGTTCAACTTCAAATATCAATGGTGATACACACGTATACAGTTCAACTTCAAATATCACTGGTGATACTTTTCAGTCAAACATTTCATCAAACACTTGGTGTGCATCCATGTATACAAAGGTTTTTACTCAGAAAAACTCAACCAAATGTAAACACTAAAAAACACAACCAATAAAACAACTAAATAATTAGTCAGAAACATCATACCTTCATCCCGAGATTTAGTAGGTTCATTTTGAACCGGTTTTTTCATGGATCTGCTTGTGCACTTGATGATTCTTCCATTTTTGTGTTTTATTGATGATTTGAACGGTTAAAAAGTTGTTATTTTTGATTTGTTATAGTGGTTTTTGATGAAGGTTAGAGAGAGAAAGTGGGTTTTTATGATATCAGATGTGTGAAAGATCAGAGGTAGGGGTGGGGTTGGTGAGGTAAGTTTGGTGAGTTGGCAAAAATGGTCCCTCCGTCTTTTTTATTATTAAATATTGTCTTTTTAAATGGAGGCTTCTGATTGGTCCATTGATATGTGAGGGTTTTTGAGTCTCCAAAATAAAACGCATCTACTTTTATATGCATTTATGTAATAGTTTAGCTGAATACACATGTAACGGGCCTTATACCTTGTTGAATAAATTGTCCGGTACATGTTCTTATCTTTTATACAAACAAGCTAACTAGCTAAGTCGAGTCTTTTCACATTTATACATAGAAAAAAAATAAGGGCAAATGGCACAAAAAGGCATCAAAGTTGGGGTCTATTTTCAATCAAGGTATCCAACTTTTTTTTCTTGCATAAAAAGGTTCTCAACTTTTTTTTTGGCGGATTTGGGTACTTTCCTGGGTACTTTCCTAACTTCTGTTAACTAACTTCGTTAGAAAGTTACATGTTTGGTCCTTGCATACGTATAACCATTTCATGGAAATTCCTTGACCACAAAAAAAATTCCAAAAAAATATTTTCGAAATAAAAATAGGAAAAAAAAATTTAAAAAATTGGAAAATATTAAAAAATATATATATAAATTTAAAAAAAAATAGAAAATAAAAAAAAATAATAATTTAAAAAAATATATTTTCGAAAAAAATAGGAAAAAAATAAAAAATAAAAAATATATATATAAAAACTAAAAAAAAAATTAGAAAATCAAAAAAATCAAAATTTTGTTAAAAAAATTAAAAAAAAAAAATTAAACTTTTTTTTTCGATTTTCTATATATATTTTTTTTTAATCCACATTTCAATCCAACTCCATCAATCCCACATCGAGCCACAACAACATCCAGCATCAACCAGAATCACCCACTACTACACAAACAGGTTTTTCCCACAGTAAGATCCATGGGAAACCCCGTGGGAAAGGGACCTTTTCCACGGATTTCACACGGAATTATTCCGTGTGTAAAACCCTCGTGGGTAAATATTTTCCCACAGATTTTCCCACTGCGTTGACTATTTTTCCCACAGATATAGTCGTGCGTAATATGTTGGTTTATTACTCACCGATTTCCCACCAATTTTTCCAACAGGTTTTCCACAAATTTTCAAAAAAGATTTCCCACGGATATTTTTCTCCCACGAATCTTCCCACAGATTTCTTGTGAAATGTTTTGTGTGAAGCATGATCAAATTTTTATATAATTCAATAAATTTTTATTATTTTATATAATATTTTGTTTTTTTTGCAGTTTATTAATATGTTTTATTATTATTTTTTTTGGCAAATATATTAAAAACGAGAATCATCAAAGAAATTCAGAAACCATTTCAATACGAAGAATCTAATAAATACCAAATTAATATGGAACAAAACACATAAATCGTTTAATACATATTAAATCTAGATAAAAAAACAAAAACAACTAAACATGTTTTATTGCATTATACATCTGATCTTCCATCTTTTTCTACAACCGCTTATTTGTCATTAATTCTGAAAACTCTTTCAGGCAATTTCTTCCAAGAGATTGTACGTCTGCTTCCCCGGGGCTGTTTTAAGTGACCCAAATTAACAAATATTACAAGATCTACAATAAAAAAGAAAAAGAATAAGCACGCAAAAACACTTGAAAAAACCTTAAATAAACTAAAATAACCAAAGCTTATAAGATATACCGTGGCTGATTCCGGGGAGTGGGCTGTTGCAATCGATCTTAAAAAACAAAAAACTTTAAAAGAAAACTAAACTTGAAAACTTAACTGATTCGTGACTCATATCAAACAAGAAAAATATTTTCAGAATCTATACAAAAAGAAGAAACCGAGACGTTAAAAACAAAACCAAAAACTTACCTGGTTCATGTGATGAAAGAAATGTGTTTTAGCTGTGTTTATGATGCGAGATTCATTAGCAAGAACAAGGGTCAGTCCATGGTTAGATTATTTGATATAGAATTAAAAGATGCGACTTTGGTTTTATTGATCTTTGTGGCTGCTAGTAGAGAAAGAAAGTGAAGTAAATTCTTTTGGTGTGGCTGCGTGTAAATGGAGGAGAGATAGGTTTAGGGTTATCTAAATGAGATAATTAGTTGGCTGTGTCTTGGGCTTTTTAGCCGAATAAGTAATGGGCCTATCCGGATTTTAGGCTTTGGCGCAGGGGTGTTCATCGGTTCTCGGTTAATCGGTTTATTTGCTTCGGGTTGTTCGGTTAAAAAAAATTTTGAGTCATAACCGAAAAACGAACCGAACCGAACCGAAAACCGAACCGAAGTTCGGTTCGGTTATGGGTCAAAACCGAAAACCGAATTTTATACTTGAATTACACTATTTATATATTTTTTTAAATTTAATTATATATATTTTTGGCAAAAAAAATTTCAAGTATAAAAATTGTTTTTTTTATTAGTAAAAAATTTTAATAGACATTTTATATATATAAAATAATATATATATATATATATATATATATATATATATATATATATATATATATATATATATATATATATATATATATATATATATATATATATGTGTGTGTGTGTGTGTGTGTGTGTATTTATATAAATTCGATTTTCGGTTCAAATAGCCATACCCATATCCAAACCGAAAACCGAATTTTTAATTCGGTTCGGTTCGGTTTTCGATTTATTACCCGAACCATGAACACCCCTACTTTGGTGTCATTAGCGGTGTCGTTTGTTTGGGTAATAATCGAACTGAACTGAAAAAATCGAACCGAACTTATGACCAAACTGTACTTGTCATAACCGAAACGAACCGAACTAAAAATTCAGTTTTCGGTTTGGATATGGTTTTGGCTATTTGAACTGAAAATTGAATTTATATAAATATATATATATTTTTTTATATATTTATATATAAAAATGACCATTAAAATTTTATTCTAATATAAAAAGCACTCTTTATGCTTGAAATAATTTTTTTTTGCAAAAATCTATAATTAAGTTCAAATTCAAATTCAGTTTTTTGTTCGGTTCGGTTGAATTCTATTTCGGTTCTGTTTTTTGTTTTGCCAAAAATCTATATAATTAAATTCAAAATAAAAAGTGACTACGGGCTTTTTGTACGGTATTATTGATGTGGTGACTATAGCTAGCCGATGGTATTGATACGGGAGTCGGTAAAGAGTTAGGCACAATAAGTGGTGCTGTAGAGAAGTATAGATCAACATCTACTCATGGGTATGGATTGGTATTGATTTGTATATTGCTTCCAGTTGATATGATATGTATACATTTATGATACTCGCATAAATAGTTACATTAAAAAATGAACACATAAATTATAAGGACATACTAGGTAATGGGTAAGTATACAAAAACATAAACACGACATTGTTTGTGGGAAATCCGTGGGTATTTACACTCATAATTCCCACGGATTCATGAGATTGGTGGGTAATCCGTGGGAAATTACCGACGACTTTCCCACAAACATAATCGTTTTCTTTTACTTTTCTAATAATATTACACGTTTATGCATCCCACGTCCGTATACCTACATACAAAACATGTATAGATACAATGGAGGTCATAAACAAACATACTAGACATATAAGTGTAAATATCTACACATATACAATGGTTTGATCCACACAAAGGTTATACCTAAACCTACACATATACTTATGATACTCACATAAATAGTTACATTAATAAAGAAAGACATAAAATATGAAACTACAAACCACATATGAAGACATACTAGGTAATGGGGGAATGTGTAAGTATACAAAAACATAAACACGATATTGTTTGTGGGAAATCCGTGGGTATTTACACTCATAATTCCCACGGATTCATGAGATTGGTGGGTAATCCGTGGGAAATTACTGACGACTTTCCCACAAACATAATCGTTTTCTTTTACGTTTTCTAGTATAGTTACACGTTCATGCATCCCACCTCCGTATACCTACATACAAAACATATATAGATACAATGGAGGTCATAAACCAACATACTAGACATGTAAGTGTAGATATCTACACATATACAATGGTTTGATCCACAAAATGGTTGTACCTAAACCTACACATATACTTATGATACTCACATAAATAGTTACATTAATAAAGAAACACATAAAATATGAAACTACAACCCACATATGAAGACATAATAGGTAATGGGGGAATATGTAAATATACAAAACATAAACACGATATTGTTTGTGGGAAATCCGTGGGTATTTACACGCATAATTCCTACGGATTCATGAGACTAGTGGGTAATCCGTGGGAAATTACCGCCGACTTTCCCACAAACATACTCGTTTTCTTTTACTTTTTCTAATATAGTTACACGTTCATGCATCTCAGGTCCGTATACCTACATACAAAACTTATATAGATACAATGGAGGTTATAAACAAACATACTAGACATATAAGTGTAGATATCTACACATATACAATGGTTTGATCAACAAAAAGGTTATACCTAAAACTACATATATACTTATGATACTCACATAAATAGTTGCATTAATAAACAAACACATAAAATATGAAACTAAAAACCACATATGAAGACATATTAGGTAATGGGGGAATGTGTAACTATAAAGAAACATAAAACGTATGTGTAACTATATGTGGGTATTTACACACATATTTTCCACGGATTCATCAGATTGGTAGGTAATCCGTGGAAACTTACCAACGACTTTCCCACATACATAATCATTTTCTTTCAATTTCTCTAATATAGTTACACATTCATGCATATACACATCTGTATACCTACATACAAAACATATATAGATACAACGAAGGTTATAAAAAGACATGTGGAACATATACAATGGTTCGTTCCACACATACACTTGTGATACTAACATAATATTCACATTAATAAACAAACACATATAATAATGAAACTACAAACACATATGGAGAAGATATACTAAGTAATGTGTGAATGTATAAGTATACAAAAATATAAAAAGTTAAAAACAATATTTTTGTGGGAAATTCGTGGGAAAGTACCGACGTATTTCCCACGGCTAACACAAAAACAACATTTTGTGGGAAATACATGGCTAGTGACCCACAGATTTCCCACGGACTAGTTAAATATTTATTTTATCAAATTGAGAATGTGTGAAATCCATGAGTAATTTATCTAAAATTTGCCACATAATTTTGGCCGTGGCTAATATGTGTGAAATGTGTCACTAGTTTCCCACAGAAGTCTAAGTAATACAAATAGTGTGAATATTGTCGCAAATCCGTGTGAAATTTGTGACGGATTTCACACGAAAATTTGGTCAACAATTAAATGTGTAAATAGTGGGAAATCTGTGGGAAATTTACGATATATTTCCCACCGAAATTTGGTTTACAATTTGGTGTGTAATTTGTCGGTATTCCGTGTGAAATTTCACACAGTTTTGTTTTCGTGGGAAAAAATCTGTGGGAAAAAGCAGTTTTTGTAGTAGTGACCACCCTTCATCAAAATCCATAACCACTCCGACTAATCCTAATCTCGACCACAATTCTCTCGGTACCAAAATTCAATCCATCTCCGAATCAAAACAAAATCAGCAACTAGAATAATAACAAGAACAAAAACAATAAGAAAGAAACCATCAAGAACACCGTGAGCTTATGCTCACTGTTTGCACTCACTCGACACACAAACACGACACAAGTGGATACCAAACTAGCTTTTATTCATCAAAATCATTCTCACAAGCTTCTATTATAGATTTACTCAAACCCATCAAAAGTGAGCCTTGACTCACGGACTTATACTCACACCGAGACACACACGCGTGTGTTTCGGTGTTACTCACCTTCTTGACCTCGAGAATACATGAATCTATCACAAAGAACAAAGATGGTGGTGATTTGAGATAGCAATGGTGATATTACGGGATGTTAACAAAGGTTTTGTGGTGCGTGGCTTATATCAATTCGAAGAGGGTGATGTGGAGATTATTTTGGAGGTGGAGGTGAGTGGTGGAGGTCGTCGGTGTGGCTGTGGTGGCCGGTCAAACGGGCGGCAAGGGTGTGTGTGTGGGTGACGGCTCAAGAGGAAGAAGAAAACACAAGTAATGGAGTTGGATTGAAGTTGTTGGTATTTATTTTTTTTTTAAATTATTAATTATTTTTTCTAATTTTTTTTTTAAATTTTTTTAACAAAATTTTGATTTTTTTGATTTTCTAATTTTTTTTAGTTTTTATATATATATTTTTTATTTTTTTTCCTATTTTTTTTCGAAAATATTTTTTTTAATTATTAATTTTTTTTATTTTCTATTTAAAAAAAATTATATATATTTTTTAATATTTTCTAATTTTTAAATTTTTTTTTCCTATTTTTATTTCGAAAATATTTTTTTGGAATTTTTTTTGTGGTCAAGGACTTTCCATGAAATGGTTATACGTATGCAAGGACCAAACATGTAACTTTCTAACGAAGTTAGTTAACGGAAGTTAGGAAAGTACCTAAATCCGCCAAAAAAAAAAGTTGAGAACCTTTTTATGCAAGAAAAAAAGTTGGATACCTTGATTGAAAATGGACCCTAACTTTGATACCTTTTTGTGCCATTTGCCCAAAAAATAAATAATAAATAAAAATGGTTGGATTGAGATCAATATTAGTGCTTTAAGTTCTAAGCTGTTAGCTACTACGCACTAATATAAGATTTGACGTTTTGTTTTTACTTTTTATCAACTTTAATTTGCTTTATTCATCGACTCGATCCCATTTAGGTAACCAAAAATGAACTATGCGCACGTTAAAGACTTGATTATGAAATGTCATGATATATTATTGATTGGACTTAATACTATTTGTAAAAGTTTACAACTGAAACATGTAGTATCGATGACGTTATTGAACAATTTAAAACCTTGTTTCCTATTGAACAATTGTTACTTTATGATAACTTGTACCGTTGCATTCCTAGCAATTAGTTTTCAATAATTTCTTATAAATTAGTTTATTACAAATAGTGGGTGTAAACGCAAAAGGTCTCACCTGTGATATTTGACATGTCATCCTTGGCTACATGTGAGTTGCGTTATAGTAAAACCCCCCCCCCTTTCCTATTGAAACATGTAGTATCGATGACGTTATTGAACAATTTAAAACCTTGTTTCCTATTGAACAATTGTTACTTTATGATAACTTGTACCGTTGCATTCCTAGCAATTAGTTTTCAATAATTTCTTATAAATTAGTTTATTACAAATAGTGGGTGTAAACGCAAAAGGTCTCACCTGTGATATTTGACATGTCATCCTTGGCTACATGTGAGTTGCGTTATAGTAAACCCCCCCCCCCCCCCCCCCTTCCAGCCAAACACGTGGTAGGTGTATTAACGTTGGCGAGATTAGGTGATGTGCGTGTGTTGTGTGTGCGTGTGCATAAGTTAATGATGAGTAAAAAGTGAGGATTATGGTATAATTAAGTGGCGAGTGAGTGACATGGAAGAAGATAATGTGATGTTGATGTGAAATTGAGTGATTGGCAAAATTTTAAGCGAATGATACGCGTAACCTAACAGTTAACGCTTTTAGCCCAACCATTAACCCTTTTAGCCATTCTAATAATCTTGAGTTTGTTTTCCAAAAAGCATTAACAATAAAGTTTTGGATCATATTAAAAGCATCAATTTGATGTAACTAGACTTTTTTTTTTTTTTTTTTTTTTTTTTTTTTTTTTTTTTTTTTTTTTGAGAATAGATGTAATTAGACAATTGACACTAAGTTTTTACCATCCATAAGTTTATTTACAAGACGCACATTAACTTCTCTAACTTATCCCATAATTTCAGTAAATTATCCCATCAAAACCTAAAAGTCAACCACTACAAAGTAAATTTTTTTCACTTTTCACGTTATTTCCAACGAGGTGGGCAACGGTCCGCCGCGTTGCGGCGAGTCATTGTTTCATGTCGTTGATTATTGCACAGTATTTTTTTTGTTAAGTAGAAAGTGGGTCAGGTGTTCGGTGCGGGGTTAAAAAGTCCGGGAAAAAAAATTGAAACGGCGTTGTTCTTGATGGCGTTTTGCGGCGGGGCTCGCTAAATATATGTTAGATAAAAGGTTAAAGTAGTTTTCACAAGTCATTATATAGTAGAGGGTATTTTTCGTAAATAGTGTTTTGCGCTGTTTTTTAACCCATTATATAGTAGAGGGTATGTTTTGTAAATATTATTTTGGGCTTTAACTGGGCCAAAGTGGGCTTGTTGTTGGGTCAAAAAAATTCGGCAGCCCAAGTGATGTCACCTAGCGTCATTTGACGCTGAATTACTATATACAAGGCTCAAGATATGCAAGCCCAAATGCTATAAATCACCAAATTAATAAATAAGATAGTTGACGCTATGATTTGTGAAGCTGCTATTTGAAGTCCAAAATTCAAGAAAAAGAAGACGAAGCCCAATACTCTCAACCAGGCCTACGAATCATCAGCAACAGTCCAAGCAAGTCTGCTCCACAAATGAGATACTTTGTTGGGCCAAACAAAATTCGGCAATTCAAGTGACGTCTGCTGACGTCATTTGTCCTCAAATTACTATATATATAATTTGAGGACAAATGACGCCAGCACATCACTTGGGCTGTTGAATTTTTTTTGGCCCAACAACAAGCCCGCTTTAGCCAAGCTCGGCCCAACTTGACAAGCAGAAGACTAGCAATCCTTCGTGGCCCAAACATGTTTAAAATGAAAAGATCTGGCGCAAGTTCGACTGAAGTCAGTGGCCCATCCGAGTTCATAATTTAACGTGAAGTTGGGATTCACTTTGCATGCGACAGAGAAGAAAATCAAAAGGTGTGAATGCAATTGAAAATTGCCACGTGGCCATTTGACTCCTTTTTACTCTTGCTAGACAAAAATGAAGAGAAGATTACTATATATATAATTTGAGGATAAATGACGCCAGCTGACATCGCTTGGGCTGCCAAAATTTTTTTGGCCCAACAACAAGCCCACTTTAGCTCAGGTAAAAGCGCAAAATAGTATTTACAAAACATACCATTTACTATATAATGGGTTAAAAAACAGCGCAAAACACTATTTACGAAACATACCCCCTACTATATAATGGCGTGCGAAAACTACTTTAAACTTTTATCTAACATATATTTAGCGAGCCCCGCCGCAAAACGCCATCAAGAACCATGCCGTTTCAATTTTATTTCCGGACTTTTTAACCCCGCACCGAACACTTGACCCATTTTCTACTTAACAAAAAAAAATAATATGCAATAATCAACGACATGAAATAACGCTGTCACAACTCACCATTTCACGTCATTTACCATTTCAGGTCATTTTCCAAAACTTCGACTTTTTACTATTCATAAATCACTATTCATCAAAACACTATTCATCATTTTCGAGGTCAGTTTGATATTCTAAGAAACTTTTGGGAAATTTACTATTCACCGAACACTATTCATTTCCGGAAAAGTTTTCATCATTCACTTGCATTACTCATTTCATCGTAAATTTAGTTTACGGGTATTCAAATTCGCGTAACCGGATTGGTTTAGGTGCGAATTCATTTCATTAGTGTTAAGTACACTGCATACGGACTGGGGATAGTCTGCATATCATCATAACAGCATTTTCATGTTATACCACTCTCAGGATTTTCAAATTTCTATATTCAGTACATTTAACGTTTTTACGTATACGTAATTATAATAAACGTTAACACCCGGTTTATACACGACGAATATATCTAAATATTCCCACAATGGTCCCGACATATTTTTATATCCATTTTAACATCATAAAAGTTATAACATCCAGTTACCCAGTATTTTGGAAATTTATTTTATTTATAACGTACGCGTATAAATATAACGACGGTTTTCGTGAAAACTAAACAATAATCACCCAATCACTCAGTAAATATACCCAACATATTTTTAATATGTTTTCAACATTTTTATAACTTTTATTTCATCCCGGTAAACTTCGTGAACGTTTATTGCTATTAAACCCGGTACCCGATTTTAACGAATAATGCGTAATAACACTTAACGCTACACTATATTTTCTAAGTGATCAAAACCGTTTTGGCTACTCCTTTTCACACCTAAAAACCAGCCCAAGACCACCCCTTTTTAACCTATTGCATTAACTAAATCTTATTAAACTAATAAACCTTAATAACCTAACTTTACTAATTTATACAAATCATAATTCATACTTTTTCACCAAGATCAAGTTCATCATCTTCTCTTGCTCCCATCTCAAAGCCACGACCCAAAATACATCTCCATGATCAAGTGATCATTTTCCATGAAGTAAAACACCAAAGTTGTTCATTTTACAAGTCTAATCAAGATACAAGTAACAAAAACACAAGAACAACAAGCATAATCATCCAATAATCATCTATTTTGGTCAAGTAAGTTTTCATCTTTATTTTTTCATGAATCATCCTATTTTTACTTGTATTACATAAGAATCATGCTAAAAACCATGTATAAGTAGCTATACTACACTTTATTTTGGCTAAAATGAAACATACAAACCCTAACTTTCTTGTTATGAATCCCCTAGCTCTAATAACTTGGTTAGGAGTCCATGGCACCCTAAGAAGGTGTATGGTAAGATTAGATTAGTCATGTGGTGATTACAAGAGGTTTGGTGATGGTAGAAATTGATTTTTAACCTTGGAAACTTGATTTGGAATCTATTTTAGACATGCTGTCCCGTTTTGTAAAAATCTGGAAAATCAGTAAACACCAAGGAAACTTTGGCAAAATTTTTAGAAAATACTTTCAAAAACGAATCCGTAGGCGAAAGAACGGATTAAAAAGAGTCTATAACGAAGGAGTTATGATTTTTGCAAGATTGTAGACGAAAAGTATTTTTCAGAAAATGTTTGCTGTTGGACGTTTTTCATTGGACAAAAAGAGACTTTAAACGTAACCCGGAGGAGCCGAGCTTTCCAAAATATATTACTACATACTAAGACGAAACCGTGGACATAAAGAACAAGTAAAACGGACAAGTAACGAAAAAGATATACTCATTTCAATATCGGCTAAAACCATTTTCTATTTGACAGCTTTTATATAATTTGGCGCAAAAACTACGAAGTGCATTTTTAAGCTAAACATGATATCAAGTACCGAACTTTATAACTAATGTAGTATTAGTTATTACGAGTATATTTTCATCATTTCAAAGTTTACAACCCGAGTATTTCAACGCTAACATGGAAACTTACGTTATATATATATAAGTATATATATATATTACAACTAGCTTATTATATTTCTAATAGCAATATTTTCCAAATACTTGGATTATATACTTTTGATAACACAAGTGTTTTTCTAAAGACTAGAGTGGTATAGAAACATGAGCATGGACATTCATAAACATCATTTCATGATCTAAAGTAGATCGTACATCATTCATTTTAGGTTGCGGCTAGTGTGCGCGCCTTGTTTTTCAGCTCATTACATGTTCATGGTACCATCATATCAGGTGAGTCATAGCCCCACTTTTACTGGTTTAATTACTTTACAAACTCTTTGGGGGAGATACATGCTTAAATACTCGTGTTATACTTTTATACGATTTCAAATCCCATGGGGGAGAATACATTGCAGCAACTATTTTTGTACAATGCCAAAGTATTACAAATTCCTTACATTGCTTAAGTTGCCTTAGTACTACCACGACACGACAAGTCCCCTTTATTTCATGGACCGTTAATTAAGATTCAAGCGAGAGTGAGTGAATAGATCTATTGAGGGTGACTCCTCCATTCGTGTTTGGGTTGCTCCAACGGAATTACGAATGCATTTCATTTCTAAATTACGAGTGTCTGGTAAACACTCACTTGGGGCACGATTTAGTACGTCTAGCTTCGGGGTCATGAGCTTAAGAGACAATGTAGCACTTTTGACATTTATGTCGGTTCACTTTATACTTGGGCTATTGTACATACAAAACTACTGAAATACGATGCTTTTGCATCAAGTCTTATTACTGAAATACGATGCTTTTGCATCAAGTCTTATTACTGAAATACGATGCTTTTGCATCAAGTCTTATTACTGAAATACGATGCTTTTGCATCAAGTCTTATTACTGAAATACGATGCTTTTGCATCAAGTCTTACTACTGAAATACGATGTCTTTGCATCAGCCTTATTACTGAATTACAATGCTTTTGTATCAAACTTATTACATTTAGCAGTGGGTTGTAAACACACAGGTTACAAGTCTCTTATGGCGGGACTTGGAACTGAGTGGATTTACGATGCCTTTGCTGGGGAATCTTCATTTCAATGCATTACATTCTTTTTCACAAGACTCTATGAACTCACCAACCATTGTGTTGACACTTTAGCATGTATTTTCAGGTTTTAACCAATGGCACGCTACTGGAGGTTTTGGCAGGGCATGGCATGGTCATAGAAGACTCTGATTATTCATTTGGGGACCGTTTTTAACTATTTTAAGGGCCTACTTCCGCACCACTTTTAACAATGTAAAAATCAACATTTTGATTTAACTATTTTATTCTAAATGATTCAAGTGCAAACTGTTTTTGAACTAGTGTTGTAATACCGATTGAGTTACACCCCAGCTACATGTATGCTTCCGCTGGACCCGATTTTGGGGGTGTGACAGATTGGCATCAGAGCTTTGGCTATAGCGAACTAAGTGTTTTTTTTTAAAACCTAGACTATAGCTACTTTCAAGAAAACTTAACCCTATGACCGTCACGTGCCTGCCTGCCAAGCTGAAGCCTCATTTGTGGTTAGTTGCTGACATAGGTGATGAGATTTGTGTCTCATTATCTGATATATATTATATTCATTTATTATAGTTGATTACTATAATTGTTTTTCATATAAGCATGTTCACGTATCATATATGTCACCGCATTATGTTTTTCCTTGCATAGTTTCATCATTTGACCTCGAGTTTGGTCACCTGCCTTAGTCTTTCTGAACGTCTTGGTATTTGTGAAGGACATAGTATTAGTATAACTGAGCTGAGTATTTCAAAATTCATGGAACCTCGGTGGAATATAGACTAGTCACCTATATTCAACCCGGGATAGTGGGACATAGGCTGACTACCTATGTCTGACTCAGAGATGAATTTTGCAACACTGAGAATGGTTATAATAAAATTCTGTCTGGATTGAATCCTTTACTCATTTTTCAAATGTTTCATGCATGTGTGTATACCCTCATTGTCAGAACATTCATACTTTTCATCACCTCATGAACCGCCGCTTGGAAGCATGTCAATTGATCATTTCATTTCATGAACATTCACATTTATGCATAATACACTTACATCACAGTATTTTCTTGTATCACAATATTATTTTGTCGCAGTCGTCACAGTCTCTTCCCTTCTCACCATCACTATCATCACCTTTTCACCAATATGTTTTCAGAGACCAACATAAACTGAACTTCGGGACGAAGTTCCTTTTAGAGGGGAAGACTGTCACAACTCACCATTTCACGTCATTTACCATTTCAGGTCATTTTCCAAAACTTCGACTTTTTACTATTCATAAATCACTATTCATCAAAACACTATTCATCATTTTCGAGGTCAGTTTGATATTCTAAGAAACTTTTGGGAAATTTACTATTCACCGAACACTATTCATTTCCGGAAAAGTTTTCATCATTCACTTGCATTACTCATTTCATCGTAAATTTAGTTTACGGGTATTCAAATTCGCGTAACCGGATTGGTTTAGGTGCGAATTCATTTCATTAGTGTTAAGTACACTGCATACGGACTGGGGATAGTCTGCATATCATCATAACAGCATTTTCATGTTATACCACTCTCAGGATTTTCAAATTTCTATATTCAGTACATTTAACGTTTTTACGTATACGTAATTATAATAAACGTTAACACCCGGTTTATACACGACGAATATATCTAAATATTCCCACAATGGTCCCGACATATTTTTATATCCATTTTAACATCATAAAAGTTATAACATCCAGTTACCCAGTATTTTGGAAATTTATTTTATTTATAACGTACGCGTATAAATATAACGACGGTTTTCGTGAAAACTAAACAATAATCACCCAATCACTCAGTAAATATACCCAACATATTTTTAATATGTTTTCAACATTTTTATAACTTTTATTTCATCCCGGTAAACTTCGTGAACGTTTATTGCTATTAAACCCGGTACCCGATTTTAACGAATAATGCGTAATAACACTTAACGCTACACTATATTTTCTAAGTGATCAAAACCGTTTTGGCTACTCCTTTTCACACCTAAAAACCAGCCCAAGACCACCCCTTTTTAACCTATTGCATTAACTAAATCTTATTAAACTAATAAACCTTAATAACCTAACTTTACTAATTTATACAAATCATAATTCATACTTTTTCACCAAGATCAAGTTCATCATCTTCTCTTGCTCCCATCTCAAAGCCACGACCCAAAATACATCTCCATGATCAAGTGATCATTTTCCATGAAGTAAAACACCAAAGTTGTTCATTTTACAAGTCTAATCAAGATACAAGTAACAAAAACACAAGAACAACAAGCATAATCATCCAATAATCATCTATTTTGGTCAAGTAAGTTTTCATCTTTATTTTTTCATGAATCATCCTATTTTTACTTGTATTACATAAGAATCATGCTAAAAACCATGTATAAGTAGCTATACTACACTTTATTTTGGCTAAAATGAAACATACAAACCCTAACTTTCTTGTTATGAATCCCCTAGCTCTAATAACTTGGTTAGGAGTCCATGGCACCCTAAGAAGGTGTATGGTAAGATTAGATTAGTCATGTGGTGATTACAAGAGGTTTGGTGATGGTAGAAATTGATTTTTAACCTTGGAAACTTGATTTGGAATCTATTTTAGACATGCTGTCCCGTTTTGTAAAAATCTGGAAAATCAGTAAACACCAAGGAAACTTTGGCAAAATTTTTAGAAAATACTTTCAAAAACGAATCCGTAGGCGAAAGAACGGATTAAAAAGAGTCTATAACGAAGGAGTTATGATTTTTGCAAGATTGTAGACGAAAAGTATTTTTCAGAAAATGTTTGCTGTTGGACGTTTTTCATTGGACAAAAAGAGACTTTAAACGTAACCCGGAGGAGCCGAGCTTTCCAAAATATATTACTACATACTAAGACGAAACCGTGGACATAAAGAACAAGTAAAACGGACAAGTAACGAAAAAGATATACTCATTTCAATATCGGCTAAAACCATTTTCTATTTGACAGCTTTTATATAATTTGGCGCAAAAACTACGAAGTGCATTTTTAAGCTAAACATGATATCAAGTACCGAACTTTATAACTAACGTAGTATTAGTTATTACGAGTATATTTTCATCATTTCAAAGTTTACAACCCGAGTATTTCAACGCTAACATGGAAACTTACGTTATATATATATAAGTATATATATATATTACAACTAGCTTATTATATTTCTAATAGCAATATTTTCCAAATACTTGGATTATATACTTTTGATAACACAAGTGTTTTTCTAAAGACTAGAGTGGTATAGAAACATGAGCATGGACATTCATAAACATCATTTCATGATCTAAAGTAGATCGTACATCATTCATTTTAGGTTGCGGCTAGTGTGCGCGCCTTGTTTTTCAGCTCATTACATGTTCATGGTACCATCATATCAGGTGAGTCATAGCCCCACTTTTACTGGTTTAATTACTTTACAAACTCTTTGGGGGAGATACATGCTTAAATACTCGTGTTATACTTTTATACGATTTCAAATCCCATGGGGGAGAATACATTGCAGCAACTATTTTTGTACAATGCCAAAGTATTACAAATTCCTTACATTGCTTAAGTTGCCTTAGTACTACCACGACACGACAAGTCCCCTTTATTTCATGGACCGTTAATTAAGATTCAAGCGAGAGTGAGTGAATAGATCTATTGAGGGTGACTCCTCCATTCGTGTTTGGGTTGCTCCAACGGAATTACGAATGCATTTCATTTCTAAATTACGAGTGTCTGGTAAACACTCACTTGGGGCACGATTTAGTACGTCTAGCTTCGGGGTCATGAGCTTAAGAGACAATGTAGCACTTTTGACATTTATGTCGGTTCACTTTATACTTGGGCTATTGTACATACAAAACTACTGAAATACGATGCTTTTGCATCAAGTCTTATTACTGAAATACGATGCTTTTGCATCAAGTCTTATTACTGAAATACGATGCTTTTGCATCAAGTCTTATTACTGAAATACGATGCTTTTGCATCAAGTCTTATTACTGAAATACGATGCTTTTGCATCAAGTCTTACTACTGAAATACGATGTCTTTGCATCAGCCTTATTACTGAATTACAATGCTTTTGTATCAAACTTATTACATTTAGCAGTGGGTTGTAAACACACAGGTTACAAGTCTCTTATGGCGGGACTTGGAACTGAGTGGATTTACGATGCCTTTGCTGGGGAATCTTCATTTCAATGCATTACATTCTTTTTCACAAGACTCTATGAACTCACCAACCATTGTGTTGACACTTTAGCATGTATTTTCAGGTTTTAACCAATGGCACGCTACTGGAGGTTTTGGCAGGGCATGGCATGGTCATAGAAGACTCTGATTATTCATTTGGGGACCGTTTTTAACTATTTTAAGGGCCTACTTCCGCACCACTTTTAACAATGTAAAAATCAACATTTTGATTTAACTATTTTATTCTAAATGATTCAAGTGCAAACTGTTTTTGAACTAGTGTTGTAATACCGATTGAGTTACACCCCAGCTACATGTATGCTTCCGCTGGACCCGATTTTGGGGGTGTGACAAACGCCCGCCGAAACGCGTTGCCAACCTCGTTATATATATATAGTAATAGTAATACATTACTGATTTTCTTAACAAAATTGCCTGTGGTAAACGCTTTATGGGCCATTGAATGACATGACTTCATACATATAGCCCATTCGAAGCATAATGATGGCCCAATAAATTCGGGAAAGATGTTCATGTCTTTGCCTCTTTGGTGTTTTGTAACTTTCGTTTAGGAAAAAAGGGTGTAGTCTATTTTAGTCCTTTTGTAGTAGTTTTTTTGATTTAGTTACTATTGTGTTTTTTGGTGTTTGTTAGTGGATTCGTTTAACATCATGCTAGTTTATCTTTGAAAACACTGTGGCAAACTAAAACTCAACATGCGCAAATTAAAGGGGTTACATCTTCATGAGTTATAATAAGTCATATCATCAAGAAGTTCAGATATAAGCAATTAAACATTGTCATACAAAGTATAAAGCACTCCCAAAATAGTTCTTAATACTGTAGAATCTGTTGACCTAAGATCTAATAGAAAATGAAAATTTTATGTTCATATGTAAAAATGGTCATCATAAAAAGACCTGCTTCAAAGCATTTGTAGTTTGTAGAGAAATTTGATAGTATCGTAGGTGGCCATGGCTACCTTGATAAGCTACCGAACCTCCATTTCTGTAATGGTAACCCCATTTATAGAGTAGTCCTTTGAATTTCTTTCGACTGATGTTGAACTTGATACACTTCCACCAAAGAAGAACGCTGACCGTTTTGGGGATGGTAAGGACACATGGTCATTGTTAAGCATAGAAACCACGCCAGGCATCACTGGTCTGTCAACTGCATGATCTTGCACACATAGAAGTGCCACATGTATAGTTCTCATCAATTGGTCAATGACACAGGAATCAGCTAGTGTTGGATCCATTAACTCCAATGCATTCCCTTGCTTCCATAGCTCCCACGCCTAAAACCATTAGTACATCTTTAAGTATTTATTCCATGTGTACATGTGAAATAACGGTTTAAGTTCACCCAATTACATTTTGTATAATCATATTGGATGTTGATGAAGTAGATATCAACTGGACTTACATATGAGACTAGACTGAGTGCTGGGTCAACAAGAGATAAGCTACTATTTTTTCTTCCGCTCACGATTTCTAAGATCAAGACTCCAAAGCTAAAGACATCAGATTTTTCCGAGAAATTCCCTTTCATTGCGTACTCAGGAGACATGTAACCACTAAATAACATATTTAAGTTACAACATTTAGTATGGAAGCATCAATCAACGTTACAATGGTTATGATTAAAGAGAAGAGTGTTCTTACTATGTTCCAACAACTCTTTTGGTTATTGCTTCGGTCTCATTTTCTTTGAAAATTCTCGCCATACCAAAATCAGAAATTTTGGGGTTCATACTTTCATCTAACAAAATATTACTAGCTTTAAGATCTCTATGTATAACTCGCATTCTTGAGTATTTATGTAGGTATAGCAAGCCCTGAGCAATTCCTTCAATGATGTTCCATCTTGTTGGCCAGTCTAGTAGCGCCTTTCTGGCGTCATCTGTACACATTTGTTTTAGCAACACTCATAAAGCACATATTTATGAAATTAAAAAAATAAATAAAAATACAAAAAAAAAAAAAAAAAAAAAAAAAAAAAAAAAAAAAAAGAGGATTCTAGTAAGATAATTCATCTTACCAAAAAGAAAGAAATCCAAACTCTTGTTAGGCATATACTCATAAATTAACATCTTTTCTTCTTCATGAATGCAACAACCTAGAACCCGAACAAGATTCTTATGTTGAAGTTTGGCAATAAGTATCAGTTCATTCTTGAATTCCTCAACTCCTTGTCCAGATGTTCTTGACAGTCTCTTAATTGCAATTTCTCGTTCATCGCTAAGTTTCCCCTTTTCTCACATGCACGTATTAGCTCGTTTTGTCAGATAATGAGACAATGAGATGGTGAAATTCCAACACATTAACTATAATATATGAGTTGAAAAGTGTTTCAAGTCAAATAAACCTAGTGAGACCACTTACCAAACCTGCCCAACTCATACATGCAGTCACTTCTACAAAAAATACTAGTATAAACACATTACTTGTATCAGAGTTGAAAGTACCTTATAAACGGGTCCGAAACCCCCTTGCCCGAGCTCATTCTCACTTGAGAACCCGTTTGTGGCTGCTAGTATAGAAGTAAAGCTGAACACCATCATATTATGACTATCTGCTCGACCATTGATTCCAATATCACTTGAATTCTTGAGGTTACCAGAAGCCATTAACTCAAGGAAATGTCTGTCATCTCTCTCTTGTGTATCTTCTACAATCAGAAGTGTGGGTTATTTTATAAAACTACTATATACTTCAGAAGTATATCAATTCAATGTCAATATCAAATGCTATATACCTTCTCGTCTGGGCTTTCTTCTTTTAAAGTACCACAATAAACCAAAGCAAAACATAACTAGAAGAACGCCAGCCAGAATAGGTGCCCAGATCCAGGTTTTAGTATTTCCTGTGTATTATGACATGTGTTAGATCTTGAAGCAACATCCACGATTTAACATTCATGGACACCATAAATTAGCTACACAAACTGTGGGCAATATCCAATTGAATTAAGGGAGCGTTTGGGATTGCTTATGTATGTGCTTATCCTTTTTGCATTGTTTGAAGAAGATAAGCAATCCCAAACACTGTTGATAACTGATTTTTTACTAATTTAGGAAAGGATTACATTTAAAATAAGTCAGCTGATACGTCCTTAGTTTCAAAGATTTTGAACACTTTAAAATAAACAGAATCCCAAACACATTCCCAAGAACATAAACTATATGCAATATTAATGTGACCAACAAAATCATTAAAATTGTTCTAGATTAATTAACCTTTGTCCAGATTGTGAGAAATAAGCACATACTTCGAAACAGAATTCCCTCGTGCATCAATCGTAAAGTTACTAGTAGATTTGTTTCCGGTCCATGTAACACAACCAGTTCCATTTCCACCAGTGATAAACCCCAGACACCCGCAATCATTCCAACACTTCACCATGCAATCAGCAATACTTAGGCTTGAATTATCATCAGATGAGCTGCTCGTTAAACCAGGAGAAAAATCCCCACTCATTGGACTAAATTTATCATCCTCATTCCTACAATGGGGAGTGTTAGAGCTTGTCACACACCCATTACCCAAATCATACCCATAGCATAGATCAGAGGTCGAAATTAAACGACGGTCATTACCATCTACTATTCGACCATGTGGTCTGAAAATCCACATTGGAAAAAGATAATTAACACTATCATAACTAAAGTACCTCTCTTTATTATTGAACACATAATTAAGATTATACCGTGAATTAAGAAAGTTGTTCACATTCATGAACTCAAATTCTTGATTTTGCAAATTCCCACTAGTCCAATATGGCTGCCCTCGTCGTCTAACCATAAATCTTTGGGAATTTTCTCCATTAGCATCCCAACTTAAACTAAAGGCACCAGAGTCAGGAATTTCGTCGCTTAGCCGAGAAGTCAAGTTCCAAGTTTTACCTGTCTCAAGATCCAACCCAAGTTTCATGCCCGGTAAGAGTACATTGGTTGGATGATCAAAACTCTGCCAGATAGTCTGATCACTAGTTTCGTTCTTCAGCACGAAATTACCATTGTCTTCAAGAGTGGCGGTCACGTTAGTACTAGATCCAGCTAGATTGTCCGATATATTCACAAGGGTGGTTTCTCGGGTGGTAATGATCAACTTCCCATTATCAGGATTGATCATGAGGAAGCTAGAATTTGATATAACTGGCACGGACGGATTGGCTACCCATACTCTCCTTAACTGAACGTCATTGGTATACCAAATTCCTAAATATGTATAGCTTGTTGCGGGTATGGGGAAGAATCCTAATGTGAAAGTACTATTAGGCGAAACAAGCTGAGAAGTGATGTTGAGTTGGTCGCCGAGTTTGATCGTTGAAACACCGTTTGCCGGAAAAGAGTTGATGATCAAGTTGATACATAGAATTGTGAAGATGGTGAGAGTAAACATTTTTAATAATGAATAGAATCAAAAATATTACTGTATTAGCTTTTAAAATGATATGAGATATGATATTTTGTATGGCATTATAAAGAAAAAAATGGGCACCCATGCATTATTTAGGAATATAACGTGTGTAAACACATTATTGTACGACGTTGAATTATAGTTTATGAGTTGTGATTGGTTATAACTTATAAGCATTTAAGTCACTAGCAACCATCATGGAATTACTTTATATGCGGTCAACTAACTTACTTAAAGGCTGCATTCTAGAGTTTGGCGGGAAATGATAAGGACAAGAGTAAGGCTACTCCTAAACCAAAGTAAGGTTACCGGAAGAAACAATATATCAAACTGAGGTTACTTGTTTGTATCGATACTTTCAAGTAATCCTACAAGTAACCTTACTTCTCAACAAGTAACCTTACTTCTTTTTTGGGTCTTAAGTTTACTGGGTTTTTGTTGTAGTCGTAACTTTTATTTAGTTTCCATATTTTTGTTATTCTAGAGTAATTAAGTTATCTTGTTTTACAAGATTAGTTTTCCTATAAAAATAGGGCTTATGTTTTATTGTAAATCATCTTTTGGGTTAGTATTAATAAACTTTGTGTTTTAAGAGTAAATCTCTTGTTTGGGTTTTATTCCCTTGAGGTGCGCCTCGTATTTCACCCTTGGATTAGGGTTTATCTAAATTCGCTTCCGCGTCCTGCGTCAGTTGGCATCAGAGACACGTTTCCTGGTGGTAATTGGTGTAGAAGGTTCTACGTCAATTAAACATCTAGAGCTTGTTAGTATCCTAGATGGTGAACGGTGTAGAAGATTCAAAAACCCATACTGTTGGTGGGGTATGGTCTGGAGAGTACATGGATCATGGTTTTACCAAATCCATGAAAAAACTTGACAGGTGTTACACTATGCTAGAAGAACTACGTTCCGTGATCGTAGGTGGGGCATCAATCCACAAGAATTGCGAGGGTAGCAATTATGGAGGTCCAAGAATTCGTCCAACAATAGACGGATCTATTGACAACCGTAGGAGCAACCAATCCCCGTTCAACAATAGGAGGGTTGATGAATGGGAAGAAAAGATGAAGATGGAGATTCGACTATCAACATTCAAAGGTTTTGATCAATAATAAGGTATTTTTTTTAATTATTGACAACTATGGTATTAAGAATTTGGTGTCGAGAAAATTGGTTAGTTATTTAAATTTACCAATTGAGTTTTGTCTGATTAGAAAAGCACAAGTTTGTTGGGTTCCAATATCTATTGGTAAATCTTATAAACGTGAAGTGTTTTGTTATTTGGATGATATGGAGGATTGTCATATTCGGTTGGGAAAATCATGGCGACAAGAATTTCAAGGTTTTTATGATCTAGGGCGTAATCTTTACCTTTTCGTATGGGAAGGAAAGAAAATCTCTATGGTTCCATCCGAAGTAAAACTACAATTACCAAAGCCCGAGGTTATTGTGGAAGACAAGATTTTGAAGGTTGAGGTTGTTGATGAACACGTTGAGGAAATCAAAGAACTTGAAGTTTGTAAACAACATGAAGACAAGGTTGCAACTTTAGTCGAATCAACAAAAGAAGTTGTAGTTTTGAAGGATTGTGAAGATAAAGTTTTGGGCTTTAAAGATGAAGAACGTGTTGAAGGTTTGAAGATTGGTGAAGTCGATCAAGATTTTGGTATGGATCTTAATGAAAATAAGACGGATAAAATTAGGTACTTGAAGCATCTCAAAGTTTATAATTATTCGTCAAGCAAGATTATTTACCCTAAGAGCTCGAAGATGATTTCTTTTCTGAAGAAGGAATATTATTTGGGGTTAACTAATCGAAGATCGGGTTCGTATGTTGACTTGTGGGAGTGTGGAAAACGAGTGAAGATTAAAGTCATCAATCAAGTGTTCAAGTTCTTTCCCACGAGCAAAAGTACATGTAAGAACTCGGGACGAGTTCTTCTAAAGTGAGGGGGAATGATAAGGACAAGAGTAAGGCTACTCCTAAACCAATGTAATGTTACTGGAAGAAACAATATATCAAACTGAGGTTACTTGTTTGTGTCGATACTTCCAAGTAATCCTACAAGTAACCTTACTTCTTTTTTGGGTCTTAAGTTTACTGGGTTTTTGTTTTAGTCGTAACTTTTATTTAGTTTCCATATTTTTGTTATTCTAGAGTAATTAAGTTATCTTGTTTTACAAGATTAGTATAGGACTTATGTTTTATTGTAAATCATCTTTTGGGTTAGTATCAATAAACTTTGTGTTTTAAGAGTAAATCTCTTGTTTGGGTTTTATTCCCTTGAGGTGCGCCTCGTATTTCACCCTTGGATTAGGGTTTATCTAAATTCGCTTCCGCGTCCTGCGTCAGGAAATAACTAAGATAAAAAGGGAAGAAAACAAAAATTAACTTACACTCCCTCAGTCTTAAAAAAAGAGCACAAGGTGTAGTCGAAGAAGGCATGTTCGCCGTCCGACGTGGAAGAGGCAACGGCGAGCCGTTCCTCTTCACTACAAATGTGCCTTGCCGTTCTTCCCCGTTGCGTTCCTCCCCGTGGCGACGAAGAGGTGAGTTTCTGACAGCTTTTTTTTTTTTTTTTTATCCTTTGGCTTTTATTTGTATATTTTGGTGTTTTGAAATAGACTATTGTGTTTTGCGAGTTTTGTTGCAGCAGGTAGAAAGTGTTCAAAGAGTGAAAGAGATACAGAGCATCGAGAAGTAGAAGAGATTAGATATGTGTAACCCTAAAAATAGTTTATTGGGCCTGTTGGGCCTGGCCCAATTAAAAATCATATGTGCTTATTTGTATCTGTCTATAAATGTACGAATATAGTTACTTAACTATTAAATTCTTGATCATGTGTGCTTAAAAATCATGTGTGCTTATTTGTATCTGTATATAAATATCGTATTTATCAGTTTTTTTATTTTCGTGTCGTATCGTATGTTTTTTTTTCTCGCAAATCGTATGGTTTTTTTTCCGTATTGTAACTTTTTAATTTAGATGAAATAAAATTAATATGTTGTGTTATTTTTAAGTATTTGTGAAATGAATTTAATTTATTTAATGAAATAAATAAAAAAATAAATGTGTAAGATGTGGGGCCCTAATGGGGAAGTTGAGGTTTGTTGTTTGGTGAGGGGGGTTTGTTGCGGTTAGTTGAAGTTGAGGTGTTTGGTGATGTGGCAGGAGTGGGGCCCGAATAAAGAGGCTTAGCCTCTTCACTGCACCTAGAGCTCTAATGGAGCACATTTCCTTTTTGTGATTGTTTCAAATTAATTATACACTTTTCATACTAAATAATAAAAATAGAATTTAGTTGGAGAATAATTTTATTTAAATACTTGAAAATTATAATGGTCTCACTTTTATTACTTTGTGTGATTTTTATTTCTTGATAATAATTTTGAGATTGAGAGAGTACTATTTAAGTATCCTAGTCACGCGATAGTACTAAATAAAGGAAATATTTCGTGATATTCAAGTTTTATTACTTATTGAGTTGAAAAATATATATAACGAGTTGAAATTGTGATACGTGCGAGAAGAACTAAGACAAACTCATATTAGGTGTAATGGCCACTTAACATTCACCTTCATCTCGGCTATCACATCAAATTTTCGACGCCAATATCTGCTTAGCAGAGTTGGTCAGGGGCTCTTTCCCATGCGAGAGGTCTCGAGTTCGAGTCTCCCCATGGTGGTTTCCTCCTGTAGAAGTATGAGAGTAGGCTATCACAAACTACACTAACTATATCCGTACTAACCCAGCCTTTCTAAAAATAACAGTAATAATAATTCGGCATATCACATTCTCTTCACCTTTCATCACAATCGTTGCCACATAACCAATCATCAAACTTATTGTTTCTAACAAATTTAATAAATACAAAGTAATATATTGGTGTTTGATTGTTCCTTTATTATATTCGTTTTGTGTTTGTCCTTTATTCGCTTTGTTTTGTCCATTCGATCTGAATTGCTTTCTTCATCTAAAGTGGGTCGGTGGGATTTATTGCTTATACTCGATCTACATTCTATTAGTTTTATCTTGTTTGGTGCTCCTCATGATGGGAGCAGGTTAGTTTTGTTGCGCTTTAAAGTCTAAACCCTAATCTTGCAATTAGGGTTTTCTGTTGTTATTGGTTTTGCATGATTGTTGGGAATTGAGTGTGGCTATTGGTGTTCTGATTTTGGTAGTGGGTTATTGAGAGATGGAAAAGGGGTTTTTGACTAGTAAGACTGCGACTAAGGGTACTAATGAATCTGGTTCAAACGATGCGAATAAGGGTACTAATGCTGTATTGGCTGCTCGTATGAGTAGGCTTAAGGGACAAGAGGGTAGTTTGGGTGTGCAACATGTACGTTTGGAGAACCCTAGTCTTGAATCTAGTATGATTGATAGTAACTTGGTTGGGAGCAAACATGACTTGGTGGAGCCGGTTTCACTTGGTAATATTCAAAAGGCCACTACTAGTTTTGGTGAGTTGAGTACACCCTCAATGATGAACCCTAGTAGTGTTAGTTTGACTGTGGATGATGCACCTGATTGTTCTATGAATGGTACTCAAACAGTGGAGCCGATTCCACTTATGAAAGATACATCACATGGTGACGACTTGGAGCCGGTTACAAGTGCTGAAACCGTGAAGTACTTGTTATCTAATGCGCATAATAATTTTGATGAAGCCATGAATAATATTCAACGTGAGATTGTTGCTAATAAGGTTTCCTCTTCTGTTTTGCACAATTCGAGTGGTATTGGGCAAACTTCTAATTCGACAGCTTCTGGTCCTGAAGCTTCTAAGGATGCTAATACTAGTGGTACTGGAGTGAAGTCGGTTTCTTACGCGGGTGCTACTTCTAATGAACCTCTGAAATACGTGTCTAATTTTCGGAGGTTGGAATGTAGCAAAAAGAAGGATGATGTTGACCTTTCAGTTCCATTGAAAGTAGTGGAAGAGGTAAACACGAGGTTTGAGAATACTTTCTATGGTTATTTCCTTGGCCAACGCCTTGCTTTTCCTGTTGTTGATTACTATGTCCGTAATGCATGGGCTAAGTTTGGTGTGCAAAAGGTAATGATGAATGCAAAGGGGTTCTTCTTCTTTAAGTTCAATTCGAAGAAAGGTGTTGATGATGTGCTTGAAAACGGTCCTTGGTTGATCAGAAATGTTCCTATTATTCTTAAACCATGGACTTTGAACACTAATCTACTTAAAGAGGATCTGACTAACATCCCTGTTTGGGTTAAATTCTATGATGTCCCTCTTGCAATGTTTTCTGATGATGGCCTCAGTCTTCTTGCCACACTGATTGGTACGCCCAAAAGGTTAGATGCTTTTACAAGCCAAATGTGCAAGGAATCGTGGGGCCATAGTAGTTTTGCTAGATGCATGATAGAAGTGAAGTCGGATGAGGTGCTTCGAGACAGCCTCACTGTTGAGATACCGTTACTTGATGGTTCAGGTTCGACTATTGAGAAGATAAGGGTTGAATACGAGTGGCAACCACCTCGTTGTGACAAGTGTAAGATATTTGGTCATACTCTGACTGACTGTCCTAAGGTTGTTATACCTCCTGTTCAGCCTACTAAGCCTGTTAATGATAGTTTCATGACTGTCAATAACAGGAAGAAAGGAAAACAAGGTGGTTCTACAATTCCGGGTAAAGGAGGGTTTACTAAACCTGTTGTGGGTAAGCAGTTTCAGTATCAACCCAAAAAGACTCCTCCTGAACCCAAGAATGTTGGTGGCAATAAGAAGAAGACTCCTGATGTGGCTAGTTCTAGTGGAACAACGATCTTTACATCTAACCAGTTTGATGCTCTTAATATGGATGATATGGATACGTTTGGTATTCCTACTTATGACACCAACATGGATGTGGATGCTGGCCGTACAATGGAAGTTAATGAGGATGAGTCGGTTAAGACTGGTACTACATCACAAGAACCGCTTGTGAGTGATTTAATGGGAACTAAGGAAGTTGGTTCTACTCCTATAGTTGAGAAAATTAGTAAGCTTGAAAAGCTACTTATCGATGGGAAAGCTACCCTTGTGGATGATGAAGGTCTTCCTATTCCGTCTGCCTCTGTCACTAAGAGGGCTAACCCATTTTCTAAGGTGGGTGATGTTGTGGTAACTGATAGTGATGAGGAGGAGGTTCTTAACACGTTCGACGAATCAGCAAATCTTTTTGGTGGAGGTCATGAGCGTGAAGATGAGTTGGATGACTATGATGATTACTCGAAGAAAATTTATGATCTGCCAGGCGAATTGGATGATCTTAATGCCATTTATGGCTTTAATCTCCAAGGTCGTAGGAAGTAGTTTATATTTTGTCCGAGTCTTTAAATGGTTTTGTTTTCTTGTCTAGAAAATAGGAAGTATCTTGTTATGTAAGCCTTTCGCCTATGTAACGGGCTGAGATATGGGACTCACTCATATCCGTTATACTTAAATGTGTTTTGGAGTAATATATTTACCGGGTTGTTGACCTTTTACCCAAAAAAAGTAAAACCTTCAATAACTAAAATAAAAATAAATTAGTAATTAAAAACTTAAACTAAACTCTTATTAGGAATCTAAAACATAAACTAATAATTTAAGTTATATTTCTCTCTAAGTTTCTATTTCAACTCCAACACTTTTTCTAGTTTAATTCCAGTCAAGTGATCATCGGGAGAAAGATAGAACATTATATCATCTTGTTTTTGTTATTCTTGTCGTTGTAGTAGTTCGTAATCTTTTGCTTTATCTGCGTTCCCTTTTGCTTCATCTCGGCATACACATCACTTTTTGTTAGTTTGGTTGAAAAAAGAGAAGTAGTGGCATTTGCCCATTCTTTCATGAACAAATTCACAAAACCTTCATCCCCACCGGCTCACAAGGATGTCGATGATGTCGATGATGCCGATTTCTTCTTTGCTTTATGCCTACCCACTTAGGGCTGGCAATTTTGACACGAAACCTGTTAACACGACACGACACGACCTGTTTTTAACAGGTTTCGTGTTTAACCTTAACAGGTTTCGTGTCTTAACAGGTCAGACCTGTTAAGACCTGTTAATATTCGTGTCTTAACAGGTCAGACTTGTTAAGACATGTTAGTGACCTGTTAATATTATAGTATATATATAAAGTACCCACTACCGACTACCCTAATAAATTTTTAGGTTTTCTCTTATCTCTCTCTCTCTCTTCGCCGACAAACACACACACTTAACACACACTAAAAACAGGCAACTTTTCCGGCCGTTACTCCTCCACCACCGCGCGTCCATCTACACCTCCACCACCATCATTCACCATTTTTAATCCCCGTCATTTTGAGCTATCATACACACCTTTTCACCGTCACTAACACCTTGTTCATTCGAGTTTGACCAAGGTGGGTTTACCTCACCCTTTCGAGGTGTTTGTACCTCGAGCTGACTTCAAAAACCCACGGGTTTGCTGGTGGATTTGTTGTTGTTGATAGGATTAGAAATTTAGATTAGGTTAGTGAAGACTTGGGAAGTGTGCGCCGAGTCGAACACAAGAACGGTGGATTTGCTGGTGGATTTGTTGATTTGTTGTTGATAGGATTAGAATAGGTTAGTGAAGACTGGTGGATTTGCTGTTGTTGATAGGATTAGAATGGGTTTGTTAACAGGATTGTTAAATAATCAACCAACGCTTTTGCAGATTTTTGTAGTACATCAAGTTTTAAAAATAAAAGTTGTTTTTTCTATTTGAAATAATGATTCAAGCTTGCTAAGTCACAAGTGTTGTAGGACTCAGTGGCAAGAATGTAATGTTATTTGTGCTTGTAGTCTGTTCATTTATTCACTCACACAGTCACACACATATGAAACTAGCTGCTGAGTGAACTTTAAAAAGTAAATATGGATCTATCAAAAGAAGCAATATCAATTTGAAGAGAGCAGTGTTGTTATATCGGAATAAAATTAAATGTGGTTTCGCGAAAAAAAAAAAAAGAAAAGAAAAGAAAAGAAAACCTAATATGCATGTTAACAGGTGACTTGTTAATTTTCGTGTCGTGTTCGTGTTTGAGAAAAATGACACGATTACTTAACAGGTCGTGTTCGTGTTTGACCTTAACAGGTTCGTGTCTTAACAGGTTCGTGTGACCTGTTATGCCAGCCCTATACCCACTGGTCGAACTTCTCAAGCTTCTTCTTCCTTTTCCTCTTCATTAATTGCGTTGTTGAGATTAAAACCACCTTGTGCTTACTCTGATGTGTTGAACGAGGTTGACTATGACGTCTTTGATAGTTTACTTTTGCAACCTTTTTTCTTAAAATGCTAGAATTTCTACCTATTGACTTTTTTTTACGTTCCTTAAAATTCTCCACGCATGATAAAGGTTGAATTGCGTTCCGTATTCGGCCTGATATTCATCAGTTTCTTTTTCCAGGACATATCCGTCATTGGCTCCGCTCTTGATCCTTCTAACCAGATTACTGTAAATCAAGCAAAATTGAGAAATTTTTGTACGCATACTCTTCCATTTTACACCGATGGAATCATAGGTACGAAAGCCGATTACCCCATTTTTTGCACAAAGTAACCTAATACCTCATCGAAAATGCACCCGCTTTCTTCAAATTCCCATTGGCGCTATCTTAGGATGAACTAACCCATCCTTGGCACAATGCAATTTCTTCGGCCATGGTCCATGGAATGTTACATACCTCTTTGGCCATGGGTTTTATAGACGTCTTTTTAACGGTTTCTCTTTTAGGGCGGGACTTCTTCGACGAGAGACTCATCACCAACAGGGTTAGACGGATATTATTGAGGTTCATAACTTGGCATAGGCTCAAAATCATCAGCATTGAATGGATGAATGGGAGAAACAGGTTAAGATTGGTTTGGAGATGGTGATGAAGAATCACGGAATGTTTGTGGTGATATAGGATCGTGATACATTTTGTGGTTGATACATATTTTGTAGCGATTGAAATATTTGTGGTTGATACAGTATTTGTTGTTGTAGTAGTGGATGTACAAATGGTTGGTTATGGTATTGTGTTTGTTGGCATTGTGGTGCTTGTGTTCTGTAAACAAAAGTTGGAGCTCAAAAATGAATAGGTGGTGTGTGACTGTGTTGGATATCGGAATTGGGTGTTTGGACGTTTTGTTGTCGATGATTTTTTTTTCTTTTTTTTTAAAGTATTTTGAAACATTATTTGAAGCGGAAGTATAAAAGATGTAATAAGATTTAAATGTTTGAAAAAAAAATGACCCCAGGTAAGTGAGGATTTATAGGTAAATGTAATGATAAAAGTTTAAATTTGTTTTTTTATTAATGTCCAACGATTGTTTTTTTTACCGTTACCCCAAATTTTCCACCTTTTTCGTTAGGTGAACACCTTCGCTGAACCAACCTCATTTTATAACTTTCATTCCCCAACAAAATACCCCGGTTAAGGTCTTCACGCGCCATCTCCGGCCTTCACGTGTGGTCACCTAGCATCATAACGCCCAGCCTTATAGAATACTTCAACCATTATATTTACCATTGCACTCATTTTCCCATGTTCTCATTATTTGCATGCATGTAGGCAGTAGCTCACGTCTTTTTTATTTTTGCATGGATCACAGTCAATAACATTAGAAGTAACTTAAAAAGGCAAATTATATTATAAGCCAAAAAGTTTAAAAAAAAAAAAAAAAAAAAAAAAAAAAAAACCGTTAATGCAATGAATATTATTGGTGTGTTATTATATTTGATATTTTTTAACCAATTACTATTCATTGCATCAAAATAATACTTCTGCAGTACTAATATTGAAGTGGAATGTTGTATTTCTTACAATAAGTTAGTGCCAAAATTATATGTAGTGTGTATATTAGAGATACTTTTAACTATGATGATGATAATGACAAACCTATTTACAAACTCGGTCACCATGTTAAAAATCAACGGAGTAAGCTTATGCTAAACATCATGCATGCTAGTTCATAGTTTATCGTATTAGTAATAAATACTACTACCTCCGTCCCTAAATAAGTGTCCACTATTGACTTTTTAAGCCTTCTTTTTTTAACTTTGACCGTAAATTATTTTATTTGTGTTATGTAATACTTGATACAAAATATATGAACGAATTTGGTCTTAAATGTATATTCATTGGTATAATTTTCATCAAGTATTACATAACACGAATGAAATAATTCAAAGTCAAAGTTGGAACAAAAAGACTTTGAAAGTCAATAGTGGACATTTATTTAGGGACGGAGGGAGTAACAGTTTTCAGGATGTAATATATATATATATATATATATATATATATATATATATATATATATATATATATATATATATATATATATATACATACTTCCTCCGTCCCATTTTATAAGTCCATTTTGTCAATTTGGGTTGTCCCAAATTATATGTCTATTTTTAGTTTCAACCAATGAGATTGCTTGTAAGTGGGTGAGAATTAATTTTTATTGGTTAGTATTGTTAGGGCCCCACTTTTCTTAAACTTTGTAAAATATGAAAGTGGACTTATAATTTGAGACGGAGGGAGTAGACACTTAGACTCACGTATTGACCGGCATACAAGACTCATCCAGTAATGCATCATATACCTAACTCACTTTAAGGGTGCGTTTGGTATGCTGCGAGGAATGACAATGTGTATGAGTTTGATAGTAGTGGTGGGTCCCTCAACTATGAAAGATTCATTCCCCCCTCAAGAGTTGTATATGGAGTATGGAATATATTAGACTTTCATAGTCATAGTTGTGGGCCCAGACATTTTAAACAAACACAAACTATCACTTTCATAGTGATAGTTTGATTCCCTTAGGAGGAAACCAAACGCACCCTAAGTCTTAAGTCCTCTTCACTGTCAAACTATATATATTTTTTTAACCAAGTTTCGAACTCATAATTTTATTCCTTTTTACAATTGCACACCTAGCTTTTTTATTAAGAGCTAGGTTACCTGAAATAATAGCAAATTTAAAACTTACAAAAATAAAAAAACCGTCTTTTGCAGACGCATGCAAACTTGTACAAACGCCATATCTAGATTTTATAATTTACATTAATAATGTTGTAAGAAAATAGTCCTTATTTTTACTCATATAATTATGGAAATTGCCAAATTGGTTTACATTTCATTATACGCATTCGAAAGTTATAAATAACATGTTTTAAATGTTTTAAATGATTGTATATTGAAATAGTCAAATAAAATATAAAAGTATATCCATTCGTAATCACGTAATGTATGTGGTCAAAAGAAATCTGAGGCGTTCCGTACAAGGCGGCTGATACGAGAATTGAAGTAGGATCCACATAACATAACCCATTCATAAGCATGTGATAATGTGATATAGTTGGCCCATGCTAGCTTTTGAAGACGATAGGTAGGTCCCACCACTTCCACGTGGCAGTCATATGGTGTTCCTCTATATTTGTCCTGATTTTTGGGAATGGATACGTGCACAAAGTGCTATTTTACTAGTACGAAGCTTATAGGTGACAAATTACTATAATAAACTTTCACAATTAACTATTTTTCACTTACACTTAACTTCAATTTTCTCATTTTGATTCCACCACATACAACTTTATTTTTTTTAACATATTCAAATAAAATAAAATTCATTCTGCTGTTAAAAAAAAAATATATATATATATTCTTAAACTAAAATTCATTTATAAAAATTAAATTACAATACCAAAAACCCATTTTACTAAATTTTAAAACATCATTTTACGTTAATAGACAAACATATTAGCATACTATGAACCAATGAAAGTCAACTAGGCAATCCCAATGGGCTTTTTCTTTTAGGGCAGTACATGTATTCTTTTTGCTATTCGCCGCCGCTATATTTCTTCTTCTTCAACAATGGCGTCCCTGTGAGATAAATAAGAGAGTGCAGTTTGGTATTTTTGCTGCCAAAAAAGCTAATAACTCAATTTTATAAAACGTTTATTTCTTTCTTGGCCCCACTCCAACTAATAGTTTGTCAGAAAACTCCTTCGTCGTGTAGACGACGAGCTTATCAATGGCGAAGGGTGGTTAGTTTGGATGGTGTCGTGGCGAAAGACGGCGAGCATGCCACGCTGGAATGGCAAAGGGCAACGAGCTCCACACCGGATGCTCTTATAAACACTTTTTAAAACACAATTTGAATCATCGTTTTTTCTTTCTTTTTTTCTTTTTTTTTTCCTATTTTTCTTTTTATATGAAATTATAAAACTTAAAAGTATGAAATAGAAAAATAAAGTTTAACACGTCAAAAAAATTAAAATAATAAAAAATACTGTGACAACCGGCAGTTTAGGGAGCTATTTTAAAAACCCGCATTTCAATTTAAGTTCGTTTATAATTTTTATTTGAATTTTTCATTTCACAACGAACTTGTAAGACCTATTTTATGGATATTTTTATTTAATGACGTTATGGAATTCGTGAATTATGTTCATAATTCATTTTGATTATATGATCGGTGATGTATATTTGAATTCTCACTTAGTACTACGTTGACTTTGGCACTAGGATTACCTAACGACAGTTTTATGATTCGTCTTAACGAGTCCGATATATTTTTAATTATTCACGAGAGGTTCTCAAGTAATGTTGAAGTTTTAAAATAAGTTCGGGTTCGGGCCACATGTTTTTACAATAACCCGCGTTACCCGCTCCACCGTAATAATATCCTTATTATTACTACTATTATTATTATTCTTATTATTATAACTTTTATAAAAAAAAAAAAAAAAAAAAAAGTTAAAAGGGTGTGTTGGTTCGGTTTTACCCACACACACATAACACTCACTCCTTATTATTCTCTCTCTCTCAAACCCTCATCTCCCCCAACCCTAAAGCTAGCCGCCGCCGACCACTTATCCGGCCACCACCGCCGCACCTCCGACCCCACAACAAAACTAACACCACCAATTTATTCCTCTCCTTCCCCTCTTTCTTTTGGTATAAGAAACGCGCCCTAAAACCATCATTAACACCACCAAATCTATAGTTAACCGTTCGAATTTGTGATAGTTTTCTAGATCCGAGCGTTTGGAGGATTTAGAAGGTGAGAAGAAGATTTTTCAAGGGTTTGGGAGCCACGAATTGGTTTTATTTCGTGGCTACACGAATAATTTTTGGAGAATCGATTGGTTTTTTTTGAATGGAAATGATGTTTTGTGATTAAAGATAGTTTGGTATCCGGGTTCATGGTTGGGTCGTGGTTGACTCGGAACCGAGAGCAAAGCTCTCGGCTTATTTTCTTTTTGGTTGGTTCGAAGCCTTGTGTGGCTATGGTCCTTGTTGATGATTGATTGATTGGTTGTGTTGTCGAGAATGGTGAACCTCGATCCGAGCTAGCCGAGACCTTGTGGTCTCGGGGTTCCTTTCTTGTGCTCGTATGACATGCCGAGACACTCAAGGGGTTCTCGTTGAGTGTGGTTCGAGCCTATTGGCTCGTATGGTAATGTGGTTCGACCCTTTAGGTCGCGGCTCTTAGCCGAATACCACTTTGTTGCCGAATTGACCTTTGGGACGTTTGGAGTATATGATTTCTTAAGTTTAGCTCAAGTGAGCTATATGATACTTGTGTTTGATTCGAGTCCAAGTTACTCGCGGTTCGGAGCCGAGACTCAAGTGAGTCGAGGGCTCGGGTCGGCTTGGTAAACCGACCCACACATTAACTTTGTTAATGTTATATTTTTTTTTTGTATAAGTGTGAACTTGTTTATATTTGTTGTTGTGGTATTATTTCTCGGCCGTATGCATATGGGTCGATTTGGATATGGTTTTTGGTATTGTGGAGTTGTTGTCGATTGGTAAGAGTTATTGGGGACCGATTGTGAGACGGTCGTTAGATTGACGGAGATAGGTTAGTCGGGTGTCGTAGTCGGACCTTATTGTTGTAGCCCGTGGTTTGAGATTGTGATTGGACGGAGATTTGTTATTTATGACTTTTGCTTATTATTGGACTTGGACAATGAGCCGAGAGTCATGACTCGGACATATGACCATTTCGTATAACTCAATAACTATTAAAATTGAAACGAGAATAATAAAACTCGTAATAATAATTATTGATAATATGAACGTTTATACGAAAGTATATACGTGAATAACGTATATATAACTATATAAACGCATATATAATAATAATAATAATAATAATCACGAGTCGTATTATAAATAATACGATTAGATATATATTAGGCTACGAAAGTGGCGTAATATTATTAAACATATTATTATTATAAAAATAGTGTTATAAAACGGGAAACTCCCGACAATTATGAAACGTTTAATAAAATGTCATTTCGGATATATAACGAATAAACTTATTGAGTTAGGCGAAATTGTTGTCACTCGGGTCCAGGTAAGTTATTATTTGCGACGTTCGTGTTGTCACGGATATATGACGACTAATATAGACGTTTTCTATAATTAAATAACCACTTAACCGTAAGGTTGAGCCGGGTTGTTTGGCTATATGAAACAAACATATTAGTAGGCATCGTATCCTACGACGCCCATAGGTTGTAGTATATGTAAAGTGTAATAGATTGCGAGTGTATATATCGGGAGATCTGGCCAATTTGACGATATATACGAGGAATTTATTAAACTATGATATATACTATATAGTAATTATGTGCTATGTGCTTTATATGTGCTTTAGATTGGGTGTAATCTTGGAACGGTATATTACGTAAATAAATATGAGGATTATCAAATCGACGGATTTGGTAAACTTTAGCGATTTATTCAAATAATATATTGGGCTAATATTAGATCCATAGTTTATTTATCTTTCTATATGTGATCTCTCTTTGGTTTGTTTTGAGTCGACCCACCACCCATATGGATACCAAACGCAAATACACCAAACTAATACGAAATGGATTTTCGGAAATAAAACGGATTCTCGTCCGGGTTTGGGAATAGTATATATATTTGGAAATGATTTCTGAAAGGGTTAATATTGTTAGGTCGTGCCAAGTCCGTAGTTGCTTTTTCGTGAGTTATCATACATCTTATTTCTACCTACCTCGTCTTGCTATTTTCTGGACTTGAGGTGAGTCATAGCCCCACTTTTTACTCTTGAACTATGTTTTCAACGATTGGGGTGAGAAACGTGCAAATCATTTTACGTGGACTACTATCGCTTTTATATTATTTCTAAACTTGCTATGCATATGGACTAGGATGTATAGTCAGCTTTAGTCACTTCTTATGTGTACTATTCAAGGTTGGCTTATTTGTTATTGTCAGCTTTAGTCACGCGGTTCGTGTGTACTATTCAAGGTTGGCTTATTTAGATACTGTAGTGTGCACCTATAGGTTATTAATACTTCGGAGGTTATCCGAGTATTTATTGGTATTGCGGGGGTTACCCGAATATCTATGTTGTTACGGAAGGGTATCCGTGTGTTTTGGTTATTGCGGAAGGGTATCCGTGGGTTATGTTGAGAGCGGAGGGTATCCGCAGGCTTTTAGCGAATCCTTAGTCTAGCTAGCAAGCGTTTTGCGTATATGTCCACTATATTATTAGTTGAATTTAAACCTTTGATCTCACCAGCGAAAGCTGACTTTTAGCACGTTTTCTCAGGTAATTAAGTGTTGAGGTGCATGCTTGGATTGGAAGGCTCGGCTAAGGCACACGGTTCATGGATCTATTTTTCTAAACTCTGATAATTAAATTTGGACCTATTGTTATTTTATTTTGGGCCTGACTCTGAATGAGGTTGGGATAAATGTAAACCTTAAAACCCCGTTTTGGTTGTGTTTTTATTATGTTTACTTTATCTCGTTCTATATTGTCTTGTGTTGGATACCAATCCCCGTAGCACCTCGAAAGCTTGTTGAGTCTTCCGCTGTATCAAATTTTGGGGGTGTTACAGATTGGTATCAGAGCCAAGGTTATAGAGAACTAGGTAAATAAACGCCTAAACTATAACCGTATTTTTATAGAAAATGATCCTTGACTACCGCCCGCCAACCCGCCAAGCCGAAGCATCTTCTATGATTTGAGGTATTATGTGATATTTGAGACGATTTGAGGTTTATGGATTTTAGTAATAAGATGGCGTTCTCGAGGATTTATATGGTCTCTATGTTTTATAAACATTTTTAGGAATGCGGTGTTTGAAATTCTTTTATAAAGATTATATATGAAATTATTTGATGGGTATATTTGGTACGGTTTATGAGTTGTGATTTAAGTTGTTTTGAAACACTTACACCTACCCTACGCCGTTGTCACAGACTATGGCCTCCCATATGCCTGATGTCGTCGAGGACATCCTTACTGCACCAGTTTTACCTGCACAGTTCACTATGGCATCTGATGACCCTTACCAGATGGCCATGTCTTCAGCTATTGTGTCACAGGCAGCTTCTACTTCAGCACTACCTGCTGCATCTACGCAGGGACCCTCATCTTCTCTAGGGCTCCCTGGTACATCGAGGCAGCTTACTCTTCATCAGGCTTTGGCTCGTGTGGCACCACGCTTTACCCACCGAGCTACGGCACGCATGTCGGTACGCCCTACTCCATCACCTTTACAGATTGATGCTCATTCTCTTCTGTCTGAGGCGCCACCCACATCATTGCGTCGTCGTCCTAGATCACCTACTACATCTTCACATGGTTCACCTAGTAGGAGACGACGAGTGATGAGGTACTCTTCCGAGGAGGAGGAGGAGTACGAGGGTGAGGATGAGGCTGATGACCCTGAGCGGGAGGATGACCCTCAGGAGGCTGAGCATGGTGATGATGATGACCCTGAGGAGGAGGATGACCCTCAGGAGGATGAGATGCCTGATGATGATGATGATGAGTTAGCACCACCAGCTCAGGCTGAGGAGCCTGATTCACCTGTACACCCGATTGAGCCCGATTCACCTGATCATCCGTTCTTGTTTGAGTTGCCACCTGGTAGTCCCGTTGAGTCGGATGCATCTTCTGAGGTTTCTGCTGAGCATGCAGAGTTGGGTGAGGTTGGCAGGTTGTGGGCTCGGATTACTGAGCTTAGTGACAGAGTTGCACGTGTATCTGATCGACTTGAGAGAGTTATTGGAGAGTTTTTAGCGGATTTGAGAGTTGATTTGACTGTCGCTGTGGGCAGGGCTACTGAGCTGAGGAGAGTTATGATGGATGTCCACGAGCATATCGATAGTTTGCAGCGAGGATTCGTTACTGCTCGTGAGGCCGACCGCAAGCTTTGGCAAAGGAATGCCGAGCTAGAGAAGGAGGTGGCTGACCTCAAGAGAGACCGAGACACCCATAGCGTGGAGTTAGGATCGTTATGGAGGGATCTTGATGGCTTGAGGCAGGAGTTGAGGATTCTCCGTCAGCCACGTGGCTAGTTGTTTGAGTTATATTATCTTGTTGCTTTCTTAGCCGAGGAGTGTTCGGTTAGAAAAGCTAGTTATCATATTTTGATGTATTTGGTTCGGTATTCGTCTCTTTTGGAACGATTAGTATGTTTTGTGTTATCCGTTAGTTGGAACGATATAGATCGCTATTGTATGGTTGATGGTTATTAGTATATGGTATTATGTGATTTTGGGTGTTATGGAAATTGAGTCCTTATCCGCTTATTGTTAAGTGGCGTGTTGTTGCTATTCTTTCTATGACTTGATTTCGTTGAGATGTTTTGTTGAGCATGTCGATAAGTTCTATTGAAGACTCATGAACTTGTGTGATGTTACAGAGCAATGGCACCCCGTCGAAACCCTGTTAGGTCTACCAGGACTGGTCCTGCTGTGACTACTCCTGCTCGTCGAGGTCGTCGACCTACTCGAAATGTTGAAACCCCTACTCCTGAAAACCTGGACACCACTAACCGTAACAACAGGAATCAAAATGTTGATGTTCAGGGAGACAATGGTCATGTTCCACTTAATGCACCTACTGTGGATCAAGCAATGATCAACCAACTCGTGGAGCAAAGAGTTGCTGAACTACTCGCTGAGTCAAATCATTCCAACAATTCTGCTGGAACTTTTCCACCTGTTCGTGCTAATGGATGTCAATACAAGGAATTCAAGATTTGTGGACCCATTGAATTTGGTGGAAATGAAGGAGTGGTTTACTTAGTCAGATGGATTGAGAAGACTGAGTCAGTGTTTAATGTCAGTGGTTGTGCGGAGAATACGAAGGTAAAGTTTGCTTCTTTTACTTTCAAGGATGAAGCTTTGACTTGGTGGAACAACTACCGAAATGCAGTTGGGAGTGATGTAGCATATGCTATGACTTGGGAGCAATTTAAGTCCTTGCTGATTCAGACTTATTGCCCAAGGAATGAGGTCAAGAAGCTAGAGATTGAGTTTTGGAACCACAAGGTGAAAGGTAATGATATGGCGACTTACAATCGTCGTTACCAGGAGTTAGACTTGTTGTGCCCAGATATGGTGAAAACTGAGACTCAAAAGATTGAGAGGTATACTGATGGTTTGCCTGTAGCTACGAGGAATGATGTAATTTCTGCTAGGCCTGCAAACATCCATGAGGCAATCACAATTGCTCAACAACTTATGGATTCGTTGGAATTAGAAGAAGCTGATAAGGAGAAGAATGGAAAGAGAAAGAGAGACCGTCACTCTAAGAGTAATGATCACCGAAGCAAGAGACAAGCTAAGGCTTATGCTATTGGGAATGGAGATAAGAAGGGTCAGAACGGTGACGCACCCAAGTGTGATCGTTGCCATCAGCATCACACTGGATGGTGTAGTGTGAAATGCCAGAATTGCTCAAAGAAAGGACATACAGCTAGGGACTGTAGAGCTCGACCTCTTGCAATGGTTCAAGCTACTCCTGAGATGAGAAACAAGGCAGATGTTACCTGTTATGGGTGTGGAAAGAAGGGACACTATAGGAATGAGTGTAGAGAATCGCGGAACCTTGGAAATCAAGGCTCGGGTGGTAATGGGTACAATTATGGAAACCGTGGAACTGGAGGAAATCGTGGACGACAAGACAATGGGGACCAACGTGTGGAAGCTGGAGCTGCTCAGGGAAGAGTGTATGCACTCGGGAACGAGAAAGGAGAAGATCCGAACGTCGTTACTGGTACGTTCCTTCTCAATAATCGTTATGCTTCCATACTGTTTGATACTGGTGCCGATAGAAGTTTTGTGTCCACTACATTTGCGCCCTTACTAGAGAAACCCCCGATGGCCTTAGGAATAGGATATGATATTGAGTTAGCTAATGGAAACATAGAAAGGATTAATACCATCATTCGCGGTTGTACGTTAAATTTCTTGAACCACCCTTTCAACATAGATCTTCTACCCGTCATGTTAGGAAGTTTTGATGTTATCATTGGTATGGATTGGTTGTCGAAGTATCGTGCTCACATACTTTGCGACGAGAAGATCGTGCGTGTACCATACGGAAAGGAGGTCCTAAATATATTAGGAGACCGAAAGGATTCTAGGAGCCCATCCCGATTAGCAGTCATTTCTTGCACTAAGCTACCGAAGCTAATGGAGAAGGGATGTTACCTTTTCTTAGCTCAAATTTCTGAGAAGGTAGAGTCGAAGAAAAAGGAAAGGTGCATTGGAGATGTGCCTATAGTTCGTGATTTTCCTGATGTTTTTCCCGATGATTTGCCGGGAATCCCGCCGACTAGACAAGTGGAGTTTCAGATTGAGTTGATACCTGGTGCTGCACCTGTAGCACGAGCGCCTTATCGTCTTGCACCTACCGAACTAGAAGAGTTGTCGAAACAATTGGCGGAGTTAGCCGAAAAGGGATTCATAAGACCAAGTTCTTCGCCTTGGGGAGCCCCAGTCCTATTTGTGAAGAAGAAGGATGGATCGTTTCGTATGTGTATTGATTATAGGGAGTTGAATAAGTTAACGGTGAAGAATCGATACCCGTTACCTAGGATCGATGACTTGTTCAATCAACTCCAAGGATCGAGTATGTATTCGAAGATCGATTTAAGATCGGGATATCATCAACTTCGAGTTCGCGAGGAAGACATTCCGAAAACGGCTTTCAGAACCCGTTACGGGCATTACGAGTTTCAGGTGATGCCGTTTGGGTTGACTAATGCACCAGCAATATTCATGGATCTCATGAATCGTGTGTGTAAGCCATACTTGGATAAGTTCGTGATTGTATTCATCGATGACATTCTGATTTATTCAAAGAGTGAGAAAGAGCATGAGGAGCATTTAAGACTCATTTTGGAATTGCTCAGGAAGGAGAAACTCTATGCCAAGTTTTCGAAATGCGAATTTTGGATTCCGACTGTACAATTTTTGGGTCATGTGATTGATAGACAAGGAGTCCACGTGGATCCTGCAAAAATTGAGGCGATAAAAGATTGGACTGCACCTACAACCCCAACCGAAGTTCGTCAATTTTTGGGTTTAGCTGGTTATTACCGAAGATTCATTGAGGGATTTTCGAAGATAGCTAAACCATTGACCAAGTTGACTCAAAAGAGTGTTACGTATGAATGGGGAGATAAAGAAAAGGAAGCGTTTCAATTGCTTAAGAAAATGTTGTGTAGTGCTCCTATCTTAGCGTTACCGGAAGGTAACGAGGATTTCATCATCTATTGTGACGCCTCACATAAAGGATTGGGAGCCGTGTTAATGCAACGAGAGAAGGTGATAGCTTATGCTTCCCGACAGCTCAAAAAGCATGAGAAAAACTACACCACCCATGATTTGGAGCTAGGTGCTGTGGTTTTTGCTTTAAGAATATGGAGACATTACTTGTACGGAACAAAGTGTGTTGTATTTACTGACCACAAAAGTCTACAAAACATCTTGAATCAAAAAGAGCTCAACATGAGACAACGACATTGGATCGAGTTGCTAAGCGATTATGATTGTGAAATTCGCTACCATCCTGGTAAAGCAAACGTTGTTACTGATGCCCTTAGTCGAAAGGAAAGAGTACCACCATTACGAGTTAGGTCATTGGGAATGACTATCGTATCGCCATTACCGTCTCAAATACTCGAAGCTCAAACGGAAGCGTTGAAAGCAAAAAATAGATCTGCCGAGAATATATTTGGGATGGCTGATAATGAGAAAGGATTTGTTAAGCGTTCTGATGGATTATTATGTTTTGGAGATCGGATTTGGGTACCTTTATATGGATAAATTCGAGAATTGATTATGCATGAGTCGCATAAGTCAAAGTACTCCATTCATCCTGGTTCCGATAAAATGTACCAAGATCTTAAGAAGTTCTATTGGTGGCCAAATATGAAGGCAAGTATAGCATCGTACGTTAGTAAGTGCTTGACATGCGCCAAGGTTAAGGCTGAACACCAGAGACCGTCAGGACTACTAACGCAACCAGAACTTCCAGTCTGGAAATGGGAGCGGATTACTATGGACTTCATTACCAAATTACCGAGGACAGCTAGCGGTTGTGACGCTATCTGGGTAATTGTGGATCGTCTGACAAAGTCTGCTCATTTCTTAGCTATTAGTGAAGATGATAGTGTGGATAAGCTTGCGAGGTTATATGTGAAGGAAATTATTTCGCGTCATGGAGTCCCGATATCTATTATTTCGGATCGTGATAGTCGTTTTACGTCAGCTTTGTGGCGATCACTTCAAACGGCTTTGGGGACGAGGCTTGATATGAGTACTGCATATCATCCCCAAACCGATGGTCAAAGTGAGAGGACCATTCAGACGTTAGAAGATATGCTTCGTGCATGCATCATAGACTTTGGTAAAGGCTGGGAGAAGTATTTACCCCTTGCGGAATTCTCCTATAATAACAGCTACCACACAAGTCTTAAGGCTGCACCATTCGAAGCTTTGTATGGCAGAAAGTGTCGTTCGCCTATTGGTTGGGCAGAAGTTGGATATAGTCAACTTACAGGCCCTGAGCTTATTTTGGAAACTACCGAGAAAGTAACTCAGATTCGTGATCGGTTGCAAGCGGCTAGAGATAGGCAGAAGAGCTATGCCGATCAGAGACGTAAACCTTTAGAGTTCCAGGTTGGAGACAAAGTAATGCTGAAAGTCTCGCCTTGGAAAGGTGTAATACGTTTCGGGAAACGTGGTAAACTCAACCCACGCTACATTGGACCATTCTTGATCTTAGAAAGAATTGGGCCCGTGGCTTATAGGTTGGAATTACCGTCCGAACTGAGCAAAGTTCATGACGTGTTTCACGTGAGTAATTTGAAGAAATGTCTTTCTGATGAAATGCCCGTCATTCCAATGAGGGACATTCGTGTTGATGAGAAACTGAATTTCGTGGAGGAACCGATTGAGATTTTAGATCATGAAGTTAAACGACTCAAGAGGAGTCGCATTCCGCTCGTCAAGGTTCGTTGGAATTCCCGACATGGACCAGAATTTACGTGGGAACGTGAGGACGAGTTCAGGAAGAGATATCCGAAGCTTTTCACTTCGTAGATGAAAATTTTTCCGAGTGAAACCCGAGACGGGTTTCCTTCTAAGACGGGGAGGATGTGACAACCGGCAGTTTAGGGAGCTATTTTAAAAACCCGCATTTCAATTTAAGTTCGTTTATAATTTTTATTTGAAATTTTCATTTCACAACGAACTTGTAAGACCTATTTTATGGATATTTTTATTTAATGACGTTATGGAATTCGTGAATTATGTTCATAATTCATTTTGATTATATGATCGGTGATGTATATTTGAATTCTCACTTAGTACTACGTTGACTTTGGCACTAGGATTACCTAACGACAGTTTTATGATTCGTCTTAACGAGTCCGATATATTTTTAATTATTCACGAGAGGTTCTCGAGTAATGTTGAAGTTTTAAAATAAGTTCGGGTTCGGGCCACATGTTTTTACAATAACCCGCGTTACCCGCTCCACCGTAATAATATCCTTATTATTACTACTATTATTATTATTCTTATTATTATAACTTTTATAAAAAAAAAAAAAAAAAAAAAAAGAAGTTAAAAGGGTGTGTTGGTTCGGTTTTACCCACACACACATAACACTCACTCCTTATTATTCTCTCTCTTTCAAACCCTCATCTCCCCCAACCCTAAAGCTAGCCGCCGCCGACCACTTATCCGGCCACCACCGCCGCACCGCCGACCCCACAACAAAACTAACACCACCAATTTATTCCTCTCCTTCCCCTCTTTCTTTTGGTATAAGAAACGCGCCCTAAAACCATCATTAACACCACCAAATCTATAGTTAACCGTTCGAATTTGTGATAGTTTTCTAGATCCGAGCGTTTGGAGGATTTAGAAGGTGAGAAGAAGATTTTTCAAGGGTTTGGGAGCCACGAATTGGTTTTATTTCGTGGCTACACGAATAATTTTTGGAGAATCGATTGGTTTTTTTTGAATGGAAATGATGTTTTGTGATTAAAGATAGTTTGGTATCCGGGTTCATGGTTGGGTCGTGGTTGACTCGGAACCGAGAGCAAAGCTCTCGGCTTATTTTCTTTTTGGTTGGTTCGAAGCCTTGTGTGGCTATGGTCCTTGTTGATGATTGATTGATTGGTTGTGTTGTCGAGAATGGTGAACCTCGATCCGAGCTAGCCGAGACCTTGTGGTCTCGGGGTTCCTTTCTTGTGCTCGTATGACATGCCGAGACCCTCAAGGGGTTCTCGTTGAGTGTGGTTCGAGCCTATTGGCTCGTATGGTAATGTGGTTCGACCCTTTAGGTCGCGGCTCTTAGCCGAATACCACTTTGTTGCCGAATTGACCTTTGGGACGTTTGGAGTATATGATTTCTTAAGTTTAGCTCAAGTGAGCTATATGATACTTGTGTTTGATTCGAGTCCAAGTTACTCGCGGTTCGGAGCCGAGACTCAAGTGAGTCGAGGGCTCGGGTCGGCTTGGTAAACCGACCCACACATTAAGTTTGTTAATGTTATATTTTTTTTTTGTATAAGTGTGAACTTGTTTATATTTGTTGTTGTGGTATTATTTCTCGGCCGTATGCATATGGGTCGATTTGGATATGGTTTTTGGTATTGTGGAGTTGTTGTCGATTGGTAAGAGTTATTGGGGACCGATTGTGAGACGGTCGTTAGATTGACGGAGATAGGTTAGTCGGGTGTCGTAGTCGGACCTTATTGTTGTAGCCCGTGGTTTGAGATTGTGATTGGACGGAGATTTGTTATTTATGACTTTTGCTTATTATTGGACTTGGACAATGAGCCGAGAGTCATGACTCGGACATATGACCATTTCGTATAACTCAATAACTATTAAAATTGAAACGAGAATAATAAAACTCGTAATAATAATTATTGATAATATGAACGTTTATACGAAAGTATATACGTGAATAACGTATATATAACTATATAAACGCGTATATTAATAATAATAATAATCACGAGTCGTATTATAAATAATACGATTAGATATATATTAGGCTACGAAAGTGGCGTAATATTATTAAACGTATTATTATTATAAAAATAGTGTTATAAAACGGGAAACTCCCGACAATTATGAAACGTTTAATAAAATGTCATTTCGGATATATAACGAATAAACTTATTGAGTTAGGCGAAATTGTTGTCACTCGGGTCCAGGTAAGTTATTATTTGCGACGTTCGTGTTGTCACGGATATATGACGACTAATATAGACGTTTTCTATAATTAAATAACCACTTAACCGTAAGGTTGAGCCGGGTTGTTTGGCTATATGAAACGAACATATTAGTGGGCATCTGTTGGACCTTAGATCTATCAACTTTAACACAAATATAAGCACTAGAAGAAGGAAAGATGGTGTCTTGATGAGATATGTGTGGCGTTAGATAATATGAAAAAGAGTAATAAGATGAAGAGAACTTTTATTAAAAAACACACACAATACACACACAAGCACACACCTCAAATGACTCATTTGAGGTGTTTAAATAGTTAGACATATGACACCCTAATGGGCTTGGATGGGCTTGGTCATGGATTGGACTTTTACATTAAGTATGGACTAGTTGTGACACATAACTTATAACCTATTAGATTAGTCCAAACCATAAGCCCATTGACTATTCTATTTGTAATCTACGACACATTACAAAGTTACATGTATGAGAATGACCATCACTTCTAAATACATATTTTTAATGCTAACAATCTCCCCCTAAGGGGTGGTCATTCGAATGATGTACCACATGAGTGGGTCTTCCGTGTTCTTTGTCTTTAACTTTGTGTGTCGTTGCAGAATAGTCTTTAGTCTTTGTTCCTTCATGCTTTGTGATCTTTGAAAACTGATTTTTCATCGTTCTTTGTTCCTCAGTGATGTGTAGTTATCTGCCATACGTCACTTCTACGTCTGTGGTGGTTGTTTGCCATTCCAACATGCTCATACATCTTTGGACTTTGATATTCATATGCACGTAGTTCCCTTTCTTTCACTTTGATCCTTAGTCTTTATACTTTGTAGATTCTTCTTTTTGGCGTAGAATCTTTCTTTGAACTTTGTGTTGTATAGATCTTTGAGGGAGCTTTCTTTAACTTCCAGATGTATGTATGAGCATGTGGAATCTGTCGCCATGGAGATGAAGTGTCCCTGCATATAAACAGTTAGCAATAAAACATCCGGTACTTACAGATAAGAATTAGAGATCGTCAACAGCATAGTGTGAAGACTCCTTCTAACCCTTACCAAGGCCGTTCCCATGTCAGATACTCTCGAGAGAGCTTACAAGACCTACTTAGTAGCTCAATGACTGGGTGAGTCGCTGGGGATCACTCCACGACTGTAGACCGTTTGAAACCACCGCGAACACTAAGTGTAACCCATAAAGAATTACCGAAGTGACCTGCTGTCAGGGCTGCTTGATGTTGACCCTGGCAGGAATTTCCATTCAATCATTGAGAATCACAAATGTGATCTCTCATAAATGTTCTGGCAGATTGCTAAGATCTGCGTAGGACTCTTAAGTTTACATCTGGCGTCCTTAATGACGAACAACCAGTGTAGAAATATCATGTGTTCCTATGAGATCTTTTGATGAATCTCGGGGCTCTAGACTCGATAAGTGCACATTTGGTTTCCTATGCGGAGATTAGGGAGAGGTCTCCTGCTTCAATATCAATCATCTCTAAGAGACAGATCGATAGATTACACCGGTTCCCCGTGAGAATGAAACAAGCTCTTTTAAGAGAACTTGAGTGGTTAAGAAGGTTTAGTGCAGTGCGTCACTGGGTCCATGACGTCTTTGTCTTCAATACCGGTGTCACCTTAGTAACAACCAGTAGCATATGATTTGAACCCGGTGTCTGCCCTAAGGTTGAACATTTGGAGGGCTATTTCTTTTCACCCTTTTTCATATCTTTTCTTTTTAATTCTTCAACCCCTTCTTTCTCCTTTCTCATTTTCTCCTTTTTTTTTAATCATACCTAAGGACTTCTAATTCTAATCTATTGGAATTGTCCTTGGGTAGATCCCTCCGGCTCTGGCGGATCATAGGACGGTTTTTCCTAACCTTAGTCACCTTATATCTCCATGACTATCCTATAATTGTTGCCATAAAACCATTTATAGAAAATCTCTCAAAGTGTTTATGATAATAAAACACATTGTTGACACTTCGAGAGTTTTGCATTACTATTGAAGGACTCCCCCTTCACATATGCTCATGAATTTTTTAGAAATTTGCACATGCGTGAGGAGTTTGCACTTTTTGAATTGATCCACTTTCAGTGAACATGACCGATTCGAGACACGCTTACATCACTAGTTAGACTAGCTTGAAATTATTACCCGTCCTGGTCAAGTCCAAAGAAAGTCTCTCGATACGGTACACTCTACTCAGACAAGTCCTATTCGAGACACGCTTACATCACTAGTTGGACTAGCTTGAAATTATTACCCGTCCAGGACAAGTCTTTTCGATTACTGACATATTAAGTTTCGTCAATTCATTGGTAGATACTGAGTCGAGCTCTTTTGAGATTCAATCACATACTTTTAAACATCTTTGATCTCATTTTAATCATGTCTTCTCCCCCTCAAAAATAGCATATCGTGATCTTTTTGATATCAACATATTAAGAAAAAGCTTTTGGAGAGAAAGACAGATTTGATTTAGCATGAAATCGGAACATTTTTCTTTTTATACTCCCCCTTAATGATTGCAAATTTAAAATTAATTAAGGGTTTTGAGGGAGTTATCTTGAGCACTAATTTTGAGAGATTTTGAGAAATCTTTTGAACAATCTTGAAAAAATACTCAAGAATTTTGAAAAAAACGAGTTTATGCTTGAAATCTTTTTCGTTTCTTTAGACTCGAACTTTTTGAAAAAGAGTTCGTCTTTGAACGTACGAGTCCTTGATTTGAAAAATAATCAGAAGTCATCATTGAAGTCCGGGTTTCGTACTGATGTATACGAAAGCCATTGTGAAGAAACTTTTAGAAACGACATGTTTTAGAAAAACATTAAAAAGAACTCCCGCTCAAGCATCTGTACATGTCCGTATCATTGTTGAATGACATTTCTAGAAACGTACAAAATATTGATTTATACGAGAGACATGTCGTGAGAAGAATATTTTTGGATTTTTTGATTTTATATTGTTTTTGTATTTTTGAAAGATTTTATATTTTTGAATTTTGTTTTTGTTGGTTTTTCAAATTTTGTATTTTGTTTTTTCAAAAATATTTACAGCGAAGCGATTTTGAAAACATTTTTCAAGAAGATTCGAGAAGACGTTCTAGCTCCTCAGGAGTTAGGCTTCGCATGCCAATTCGTCGAACTAAATAGTCAAACCTTTCTTTTGGAAGGGCTTTAGTAAATAGATCGGCGAGTTGATAATCAGTCTTAACGAAAAATAATTCAACAGTACCCTCTTCCACGTGTTCTTTGATGAAATGGTAGCGGACTTTGATATGCTTCGTCTTAGAGTGATGTACGGGATTGCACGAGATGGCTATGGCACTTTTTGAGTCACAATACATAGGTATTCTGTCAAAAGTAAAGCCATAATCTGTGAGCTGTGTCCGCATCCAAAGAACTTGGGCACAACACGCAGATAGAGACACATACTCGGCTTCGGCGGTTGATAGCGCAGTACAATCCTGTTTCTTTGACGACCAGCTTACAAGCTTTTCACCCAAAAATTGTGCTCCACCTGATGTACTCTTTGCTGTAACTTGATCACCAGCATGGTCTGCATCTGAAAATGCTGTTAGATTAAACCCCGAATCCTTCGGAAACCAAAGTCCCATGTTAATGGTGCTTCGTAGGTACCGAAAGATCCGTTTAACCTCTTTGAGGTGAAGTTCGGTGGGCTTTGCCTGAAACCGTGCTAACAAGCAAACAGCAAATTGAATATCGGGTCGGCTAGCAGTTAGGTACATGAGAGAACCAATCATGCTCCGATATTTCTTCGGATCGATAGGTTTCCCAAACAAATCAGCACCTATTTTTGGTGAAGTGACCATTGGTGTACCAACAGAATCACAATTTTCCATTCCATGTTTTTTCAAAATCTCTATTGTATATTTAGCTTGATTGATAAAAATACCACGAGGGGATTGATGTATTTGTAAACCAAGAAAGAATTTTAGTTCCCCCATCATGGACATTTCAAATTTGCTTTTCATGAGATTTTCAAAATGTTTTGAATGGTTAGGATTGGTTGATCCAAAAATAATGTCGTCCACGTAAATTTGAACGATCAAAATGTCATCTTTGAACTTTTTGATAAACAAGGTGTCGTCAACCGTTCCTTTTGTGAAATTTTTTTTGAGCAAGAAAGATGATAGTTCGTCATACCACGCTCTTGGAGCTTGTTTTAAACCATAAATTGCTTTCTTAAGCTTGTAGACGTAGTCTGGATGATCTCTGTCGATGAATCCCTCTGGCTGACTCACATACACTTCTTCTTTCAGAGTTCCATTCAAGAAAGCTGTCTTAATATCCATCTGATAGACTGTGATGTTTTTGTGAGCTGCATAGGCTAAGAAAATCCGGACTGCTTCAAGTCTAGCTACAGGCGCGAATGATTCCTCGAAATCTATCCCTTCTTCTTGTGGATAACCTTTAGCCACGAGACGAGCTTTGTTGCGAATTACAGTCAGTTCCTCATCCAGTTTGTTCTTCCACAACCACTTGAGGTCAAGAACGCGTTTATCAAGTGGTCGTTCAACAAGTTCCCAACTGTCATGTAGCAGGTATTGAAGAAATTCCTCCTGCATCGCTTCAATCCATGGGTTTTCTGCCATTGCTTCCCGAATGTTCTTAGGTACTTTGGTGCTTATTGAGCAAATGTAAATGCACAATTCGAGATCGGTGGCAAGTTGTCTCCTCGTCTGAACTGGCATTGAAGGATCACCAATAACATGTACTAACGGATGGTCTTTTGTCCATTGAAACGTAGAAGGGTACCTTTGGTTGAACGAGTGTGTGTTAGATGGTTCTTGTAACCTTGAAGAAGATTCAGCAGAGTCTGATGCAAACGGGTTTTCAAATACTTCTTCTTCTTCTTCTAACGCAACATTGTTTGAATTAGATGTAGGTTCTCCTTGAAAATTTGTGTTTTGGTTTTGCTCATCAACTCTTGGTAGTTCAGTTTCAAGTACTGGAGTTGCTGGAGTAGATGTAGATGATGTTGATGTAGTTGGTGCTTCAGCTTCGATTGTGGTGGATGCATCTTGTGATGGTGGTGGTGGTTGATGGTTTTGAGCGGGTGCAGCGGAATGTTGTGGAGATGCATTTGTCGAAGTTCCACCATAGTATTCATCAAACATTAACTCGAAGAAATTTTCCAGTTCTTGTTCTGAAGGTTTATCCGTGTTTGTTGACTGAGCTCCTTGAGGTACGAGTCCTGAACTGATGTGTCCAGAAGTCTGCTGGTTTGGTGCGGGTCCTAATCCGTTTTGATTAGAAGCCATTGGATTAAGTGCGGGTTCTAGAGCGTATCTCTCAGAAGCCATTTGTGAAATCTCGTCAAACTTCACATTCATCGTCTCCATTATCTTTTTCGTTCTTCTATTATACACCCTGAATGCCCTCGAGTTTTCTGAATATCCAATGAAGATTCCAATATCACCCTTAGCTTTTAACTTTCCTAGATCTTCTCTATCATTTGTCGGATAGCACAAAGCGCCAAACACGTGAAGGTAAGAGATGTCAGGTTTACGGTTGTTCACTAGCTCATATGGAGTTTTATTGAATCTCGGATGGACTAGGGATCGGTTTTGAGTAAAACAAGCAGTGGCTACAGCATCAGCCCATAAGAATAGTGGTGCACTAGAAAAAATCAGCATTGTGCAAGCAGCTTCCACAAGAGTTCGGTTTCTTCTTTCAACTACTCCATTCTGTTGTGGAGTTCTAACAACTGATGTTTGATGTGTAATTCCAACATCTTCGAGGTAAGTTCTTAACTCCTGATTAGTGAATTCTGTGCCATTGTCTGTTCTTATAATCCTTACTGGAGCTTGAAGTAGAACTTGAATACGCTTCAGAAAGGTGATGATGATGCCTGGTGCTTCGTCTTTTGATCTCAAAAACTTTACCCAAGTATATCTTGAATAATCATCAACAATAACGAGAATATACTTCTTCCCATTAAAGCTTTCAACTCTCATTGGGCCACATAAGTCCATGTGCAACATATGTAACCTTGCTTCCGAACTAGGTACGGTTTTGGGTTTATATGATGCTCTTTTGCTTTTACCTTGTTCGCATGATGGACAAAGGTGTTCCTTGGTGTATTTGAACTTAGGAAGTCCGGTGACGATGTTGTCTTTGGCTAACTTGTTGATGGTGTCGAAATTGAGATGGGATAAACGTCTATGCCACAGCCAGGACTTAGTTTCGGTTGCCCTTGTCATAAGACAAATTGGTGATGTAGAAGCCATTTGGTTGATGTCGATAGCATACAAGTTTGTACCACGATTACCAGTTAAGAGATCATCACCAACCAAATTTCTTATAAAAACTGTGTTTCTCCTGAATGCAACTTCTAAATCTGCATCACAAAACTGCCCAACTGAAAACAAGTTGTGTCCCAACCCTTCGACGTAGTAAACTCGAGTGATTAAAAAATTCCCAAATTGAAGATCTCCATAACCCTGAATAGCTGCTACATGATCATTTCCAAAGCGTACAGTTCCCATGAATTTCCAGATGAAATTGATCAGCAGCTTTAAATTCCCGGTCATGTGCTTGGAGCAACCCGAGTCGACGATCCAAAGACATATTTCGATAACCTGCCAAGAACAGAAGAGTTTGTATTTGGAAACCGTTTTGAATTTGGTTCCGTGGGGTTAGGAGTAAAATCAGAATCACACTCATAGACAGTTGCTACTTGTTTAGCTTGAGTTATTTCTAATTTTCCGTTCTGAAGAGTGAACTCTCTACCTGTTGGTATCCACATACAAAACTTAAGATAGTTCCTAGGCATTCGACTAATAGTGGTAGTCCTAAATCGTGCAACTAATCTTTCTATAGATCTGGATCTAGCACTAGGTCGTTTTGGAACATTCTTCTGTTCAGGCGTAACATTCACATTCTTAGAAACACATTCATCATGAACATCATTAATTAAACATTTCTTGCATATTAAACAAACAGAGTCATTACATGCATTAGAACCAGTACTTTCGACATTACATTTAGATGAATCATGTTTCTTATTACAAAGCGATAAATTCCTAGGGTGTTCTTCTACTTCTTCAACTTTATTCTTGCTACTACTCGTAGAGACAGGCGAGACTCTATTGTTCCTTGTATTGCTCCTAGGCTTTAGTCTGCTGCTCCTAGAGGTGCATTCTAATCCTGTAGAAGGTAAGGCACACACATTAGGATTTATATTGTTGTCCTTTTTAGCATCACTAGACTCTTTAGAATTATCCTTTTTGCACGCATTTGTCTTAGAAGTGGAGGCAGACGCATTAGTGGGACTAATCCTAAAAAGGCCAGGTGCTATCACTTTTGGTGTATCGACAACCGCTTTTCCTTTATCAACAATGTTATCATTTTCACATTTCTTGGGCAAGGGTGTTGGAGTGACTGGTTTTGTCAAATTCTTTTTCTCATCGACTTTTGGAGCAAACCTTGAAATTGACATCTTTGGTTTTTGAATCGTGTTTGAAACATTTGGTTTCTCCGAAGTCGACGGTTTTGCAAACTTAGTTTCCTCACCCTTTCCTTGTTGACTTTCAAGCTGAGCCCTCAAAAGATCATTTTGCTCTTTCATGTTCTTGAAGGCACGCTCATACGACAATTTGTCATACTTGCATTCTTCTTTTTTTCGATCAAGTTGTTTAAAACATGACACATTTTCTTTTTCAAGCTTTATAAGAGCATTTTCATATTTTGAAACAATTGCGGAGGTCTCAACTCTTAGTCGTTCATCGTCTTGAACAGAATATGTTTGTAAAATGATGGACATAATGTCAGTGGTCATAACAGCTTCGAAGAGAGAATCATTTAGGTTTTCCAAAACATTCATGTTTTCACGAGTATCATTAGCTTCGTTTACCAGGGATTTGTGGTCCTTGACAAATTCGGCCGTTTCTTTTAAGAAAGCACGTTCAAAATGGATTACCCTCGCACTGATGTTATTCAGTGGGATAGTAATTTCGTTTTCAAAAACTTTTTTCTGCTCAATATGAAAACTGGAATGCCAGTTGTTAATATCGATTGTAGTTTTAGAAGCAACAATGTTTTGAAGTTCTTGAATTCTCTTTTTAACGTCATCCAGAATGTTTCTAGCCTCACTTTTATTAAAAGTGTTGTTAGAAGACATTTGTTCCATTTTTGAAAGAGATTTTGAAACAATAACTTTCTTAGAAAACATTTTTGAGAATGGTCGTTTTATGGAAAACACAGATGGTTCTTTTTGTGGAACAAAAGTAATTCCCGAAAGTTTGTTCAATTTGTTGTAATCAATGGGTTTCAAATCCTTTTGTTTCATTTTAGTAATGCTCTCTTCGACATGTTCTATCGTTAGCACAGAATCCCGAACTACTGGAGGATCATGTTTGGTGTAAATCACATTACCATTGTACAAAACATTCTGTGCTTGCTGAGCTTTCTTGAGATTACAAGGGGTGTTGTTTCCAAGAGCCACTTTATGTTTCGTATGGTAAACCGGATTAGTTTGATTTGAAATCATTTTCATTGTTTGACTTGACTGACCCGATTTAACCACTAATTCTTCTAAATGAGCAATCATGTGTTCTGACTCTACGATTTCGGCCAAAAGTTTGTCTTCTTTCTTTGCAAAGTCCTTTTTCAACTCATCCCTTTCTTTTTCAAGATTGGTATAAGCTGTTTTTTGTTTAGAAAGTTGGTTTTGTAAATCAGAAATTTCCGCGTTTAAAGATTTTATCTTTTTGAAAGAATTAACATCAAGTGTATCAAACTTGAGTTGCAATTGTTTTTCCCTTGAAACGGAATTTTGATAACCAGTTTCTAATTCAGACAATCTTTTGTTATGAAATTCAAAAGCTTTAACATTTTCTTTGTAACTCTCAAGCTCAGCGGTCAATTTAACATTCGCGGCCTTAACATCGCGATTGACCTTTTTCACATTCTCAATTTCAATACGGCAATTATTCAATAATGATTCAAACAAAGCACGTGTTTCCTCATCATTCTCAGCATGCTGTGAAACGAAGCCTCCATTATGATTCACATCTGGAGTTGCTGAAGGAGTATTGCTACTACTTGGCGTGTCCAGGTATGTATCATAAGTGGGTGCTAGCTTCTCAGAATGCTGTTCCTCATGAGGAGACATATCAAATATATCATTATTGTGACATGTGTTGAAATTGGATACCTTAGATGGTGCATTGGTGTCATAAACAGGAAGTGTGTCAGAATCTGTGTCATACTTAGCTTCCTGAAGATTCGCCATGAATATTCAGTTCGCATCGATATCCTCTCTATCTTCCATGTCATCCATAAGAGCCATAAAATCATTCTCCTCTGCGTTCAACTGAAATCCTGCCTCTGCCTTTTGTGCCAACATCACTGCTTTCTGCAAGTACGCTAGATCTTTCTTGTTCGGCTTAGTAGGACAGTTCCTTGCCATATGACCTACACCCTGACAGTTGAAACACTTAACCGGATTACCCTGATTCCCATTTCCCAAATTCCCAACTACTGGAGCTGCAACATTTCTATTCTGATTACCCATTGCCTGATTACCAACATTCTGACCCCTCTGATTTCCAACAAACTGACCCAACTGATTCCCTGCATACTGACCATACTGATTTCCTGCATTCTGATTCCCCATGTTAATTCCAGTAGCATATCCTTGCTGATTCCCATAAACTCCAACCATTTGGCCTCCGTTGCCCATATTGAAACTCGGTTGAGCAATCTGCTTGTTTCGAGTGTTCGATGAAATCCTTTGGTTGTTGTTAGTTGGTGTAGAATAGCGTCCTTGGAATGCCTTTGTCAGAAAAGCAAACGCTTGGGTTAATGCAGCAGTAGCTTCATCATTTTCAGTGAATTCTGATTCTGGGAATTGTTGGTATTGTTGTTGTGGAACAACGTGTTGTTGTTGCTGTGGGTAGAACTGTTGTTGGTAGACCGGTGTTGGTTGTTGAATGTATGATGGTTGCATGTAGTTGTTAGTGGAAGATGATGATGATTGTTGTGTGTTCACTGGTAGTGGTGTTGGTGTAGTAGCAATTAATGCGAGAGGATCATGATTCTTTGCCAATCTTTCTTTCCTTACTTCATTAGCCTCAGCTTGGTTTTGCTTCAAAAAGTCATAGAGTTGATCATAGTTCACCTTATGTAAATCCTTTGTTTGATTGACAATTGTAACATAACGACCCCATTCTTCTGGAAGGTTATTGATGAATTTGATGTTTGTTGCAATTGTTCGAGGTGTCAACTTGTTTCTGATTAACTCATTCATCAAAGTGCAAAACCTTGTGTAGTAAGATTCAATTTGTTCACCTTTAGTGGATGTGAAATTCTCCCATTCAGTAAGAAGTTTGTTCTCAACATCCTGTTGTCCAATCTCTGTTCCATGACATATCCTCCTAACACGTTCCCACATAGCATAAGCAGTTTCACAGCTGTCGACCGCAGCAAAGATCTCCCGTGGTAATCCAAGTTGGATTAAATGCATTGCCATATCATCAGCGGCGATCTGCTTCTTGTCTTCCTCTGTGTAATCTGCTTCTGTTTGTTCACGCACGAATGGTTGAGTAGGAGGTGTTGCATTTGGATTACCTTCAATTTGAACTTGTCGTGGCTTGAATGGACCATTTGTAATGGAGTTGATCATTAATTTACCATCAGGCTTTGTTTTGATGTAACGAAGCATGCGGCTTGTCCATGGGAGATATCCACCTTTTTCAAGCATCGGAGGTCGGTTTTCCGCACCAGCTGCATGAATATCTTGCTGAGTAGCCATTGATGAAGTGTAGATTGATAAAGTTGATTCTTGGATCGTTCCAACGAAGTAGGAGTTGTGTTTAGTGTAAGTTGATGCAAGTTTTTATGGTGAAAAATTTGATCTGGAACCTTAAAACCTCAATAACTTCTTCCTGGAGCGTTTTTAGGCCTCGAAACTTGGGTTGAATGAATAAATTAATTCAACGTGTCCTTCTTCTCTGTCTCGCGGTCGTTTTGACAGCTGATTCGTCGAAAACGGAGTTACGGTTCAAAAGTTATGGCCGTTTGAAGTTTGGTTGTCAAAAAGTCAAAATCTTACGCGTAAACCTTTAATCTTATGCGTAAACAGTAATCTTACGCGTAAACTCTGAATCTTACGCGTAAGAAAAGTTATGCGTAAACGTTTAGGTTATGCGTAAAGATGAAAGTTATGCGTAAACAGTATGTTTATGCGTAAGCTTTGATTTTTACGCGTAAACTTTGCGTTTATGCGTAAGACTTTTTACGCGTAAGGTTTTTCAACCAAATTGATCTCTCAAACTTATCCAAGCTTGAAAGATATCCCTTGTCGAAGTATTCCACAAACTTATCCAAGTCAGGGAAATACCGAGTCACCGTAGCACGAAGAGAAGAAAGCTTATGCGTAGAACACTGAAACTTACGCGTAAGATCTGACTTATGCGTAGAAATGGAACTTACGCGTAGGATTTTGTGCGTAGACTTCAACTTACGTGTAGAAAATCAATCTTATGCGTAAGAAGAGGGTTTTGACCAGAGTTACGCGTAGAAAAAGGGTTTTGACCTCAACTTATGCGTAAAAAGGACAAAAAGTACTGTTCACAGCTGGATATTCGTACTATGCCCAAAAGTTACGCGTAGGATGACCAGAAAACTTCAAAAATACGATTTTTTCACCCAAAAACTCCTTTTTCACTTGTTTCTAATGATCAAATCTTTCCCAAAACACTTAGAATCACTAAAACTTCAATAAAAACAACAACTTTAACACTAAAACCACGTAAAAATCAAAACTTTTTGAAGAAAAAGTACACAAATGAATGAAAAGTGTAACTTTTTAACAAAAAAAACTAGATGAAAACACTCCTAAATCATTGTTAGGCGATTGATACCACTTGTTGGACCTTAGATCTATCAACTTTAACACAAATATAAGCACTAGAAGAAGGAAATATGGTGTCTTGATGAGATATGTGTGGCGTTAGATAATATGAAAAAGAGTAATAAGATGAAGAGAACTTTTATTAAAAAACACACACAATACACACACAAGCACACACCTCAAATGACTCATTTGAGGTGTTTAAATAGTTAGACATATGACACCCTAATGGGCTTGGATGGGCTTGGTCATGGATTGGACTTTTACATTAAGTATGGACTAGTTGTGACACATAACTTATAACCTATTAGATTAGTCCAAACCATAAGCCCATTGACTATTCTATTTGTAATCTACGACACATTACAAAGTTACATGTATGAGAATGACCATCACTTCTAAATACATATTTTTAATGCTAACAGCATCGTATCCTACGACGCCCATAGGTTGTAGTATATGTAAAGTGTAATAGATTGCGAGTGTATATATCGGGAGATCTGGCCAATTTGACGATATATACGAGGAATTTATTAAACTATGATATATACTATATAGTAATTATGTGCTATGTGCTTTATATGTGCTTTAGATTGGGTGTAATCTTGGAACGTTATATTACGTAAATAAATATGAGGATTATCAAATCGACGGATTTGGTAAACTTTAGCGATTTATTCAAATAATATATTGGGCTAATATTAGATCCATAGTTTATTTATCTTTCTATATGTGATCTCTCTTTGGTTTGTTTTGAGTCGACCCACCACCCGTATGGATACCAAACGCAAATACACCAAACTAATACGAAATGGATTTTCGGAAATAAAACGGATTCTCGTCCGGGTTTGGGAATAGTATATATATTTGGAAATGATTTCTGAAAGGGTTAATATTGTTAGGTCGTGCCAAGTCCGTAGTTGCTTTTTCGTGAGTTATCATACATCTTATTTCTACCTACCTCGTCTTGCTATTTTCTGGACTTGAGGTGAGTCATAGCCCCACTTTTTACTCTTGAACTATGTTTTCAACGATTGGGGTGAGAAACGTGCAAATCATTTTACGTGGACTACTATCGCTTTTATATTATTTCTAAACTTGCTATGCATATGGACTAGGATGTATAGTCAGCTTTAGTCACTTCTTATGTGTACTATTCAAGGTTGGCTTATTTGTTATTGTCAGCTTTAGTCACGCGGTTCGTGTGTACTATTCAAGGTTGGCTTATTTAGATACTCTAGTGTGCACCTATAGGTTATTAATACTTCGGAGGTTATCCGAGTATTTATTGGTATTGCGGGGGTTACCCGAATATCTATGTTGTTACGGAAGGGTATCCGTGGGTTATGTTGAGAGCGGAGGGTATCCGCAGGCTTTTAGCGAATCCTTAGTCTAGCTAGCAAGCGTTTTGCGTATATGTCCACTATATTATTAGTTGAATTTAAACCTATGATCTCACCAGCGAAAGCTGACTTTTAGCACGTTTTCTCAGGTAATTAAGTGTTGAGGTGCATGCTTGGATTGGAAGGCTCGGCTAAGGCACACGGTTCATGGATCTATTTTTCTAAACTCTGATAATTAAATTTGGACCTATTGTTATTTTATTTTGGGCCTGACTCTGAATGAGGTTGGGATAAATGTAAACCTTAAAACCCCGTTTTGGTTGTGTTTTTATTATGTTTACTTTATCTCGTTCTATATTGTCTTGTGTTGGATACCAATCCCCGTAGCTCCCCGAAAGCTTGTTGAGTCTTCCGCTGTATCAAATTTTGGGGGTGTTACAAATACAGAATAAAAACTGATAAAAAAAACTAAGTTTTACTGATAAAAAGAAGTTAAAGGAAAAGATTTTGTACTATTACGTATTTTATGGTGGGGCAGAGAGGGTACCGATAGTGGTACCTGGAATTGGAATATATGGTGCGTTTGGTATGCTGTAATGAATCACAATCGATGTTAGTTTGATATCAGGGTACAATACGAATGCTAAGCGTGCGTTTTGTATGCTGCCATGAATAACAATGAGTATGAGTTTGACATTAGTGGTGGACCCATCACCTATGAAATATATATACCTAGCTCTCTTGATGCATATGCAATATGGATTATAATTATCATTACTATATTTGTGAGCCCCTCATTTTAAACAAACAATTTTAAGCACTTATATAGTTATAGTCTTATTCGCGTAGTGGGATACCAAACGCACCATAAGATATCAATTTCAATATTTGTATTTGATTTTATTATTAGATTTGGGTATCAAAATGATGGACCCGCTCATATTTGAGATATTCTCTCATATTTTTTTATGCTAATAATAATAAAAAATGATGAGCCTCATATTTTGAAATAAAACACTACATTATCCGGAGTGAATCTATCCATACCCATAAACCAAATGTATCTATCCATACCCATACATACGGAATGAGTCTATCTATAGTTATAACTAGGTAGATAACCCGCGTGTTGCGGCGGGGCATTTTAATGCAGAGGCAGTTTACGTTTTGGTTAGTAAATGTTGCAAACTGACCCTTGCGGCGGGATTTTTGGCTCTCGTTTTTTATTTTTTATGTGGCGACTAAATTATGTGCAAAATGGTAAAATTCAAAGAAATAGTTAATGATATGTGAAGTCAATTGATGGGCATGAAAGGATTATACTTGACAGTTGAAGTGGAACACAGGAAAAATAATCATGCGGATTGTATTTTGTAAAAAGTTTATTGAATGAAGTGGAACACAAAAAAAAAATAATCAGCCTAATATATCATAAAATAGTTAGCAATTTACTTTCGGTAATAAATGAAAAAGGTTTTTTGCAGGCCAAACATTAAGTCTTCAATCAACTCACAGTTGTCTAGCTTATAGTCTTCTGCAATCTTCATATGTTTCACAATATAAAACATACCAGAGGTCTTTGATTAGAAAAAAAAAACATCAACTGTGTCCTAAGTCAAACAAATACATCCAAAATGTTGACTATAAGGTAGTTACGTTCATATCTTATCGAACCCTCAAGAGCAGCAAACCTGCATATCAGATGAAAAGTCCAAATCAAATACTAAAAGACCATAAGGATTTCTTAATCAATAACAAACATATGACAACTATCTGAACTAACAACATACTTTCATTAATCGTCCGATATTATTATCGTGCTTTCACTTCTTCCAATGTTAACAACATACCGTCATTTTTATAAGAATATAGGAAACACAATTCACGACTAAGATTGTACGATACTCTTATTGTTGATTCTAGTAATAGCGTTTCCATCTCCGTAGATACAAAGCCAATACATTTGCATCTGTTAGTAATAACAACTTTTCCATTGCTATTTGTGTAACAAAATCCAAATGATGGAGTAACAAAAAATTAATATTATACATTTACTTTGATTTCAAAGGCCACTTTTCCTAGTTTTGATAGCTAAGTAACAGATCCACCAACTATGGTAAAATATTATTTTATACTGTTGATTATTTCATATTAAACCTAGTACATATACAGATGACATACTATGATACCTCCTTTATTGCAGAGACTGGAATTTCGTTGGCCATTGCTAATCCTAATGGTTCAGACTTTTGACCTGTTATCGAATCCGCCCATCTACCCGATTCTACTTATATAGCGAAAGGCCATAACAGATACTAAAAATCTAGAACTTCCAAAACTATCAAAATCTTGCTACACCTAAAGAAAAACTAATTAAAAAAAAACTGAAAATTTACACCATCACAATAACTCAAACCTTATATAAAAAATAAGTATTTTTGAGCTGTTATGGAATTCGCCCATCTACCCAGTTCTACTTATATAGCACGTTTTACATCTAGCATAATTAAAACATGACAGAAGTGAGTCAAACCTGTAGAACAGGTCGGTATATAGATGTTGTTTACTCGCTTTGGTTCTCTCCAATGCCTTATCCATTGGGCCACGGAATCTTTGCGGTATCTGATTGCTCCCAAACGAGTCAACTTTTATTTCTCAACCACTTGTGAATGGTCAATAGTAAAAATCAAACAGCCTGGGAGAAATGCTTCCGTGGAATACAGTGTTTCCCCGGGTCGTAATGTCCCAACGAGGTGTGAATGGTTTCAAAACGGGTTTGTGATCGGGTGAATTGAATAGGAAGTAACCAGATAATGATTTGGGTTTGTTTATACTACTGGAATGATTAGAAATAACGGTATTAACAATTACGGGAAACAAAAACGTATAAACGTAAACCAATTTAAAATCAGACGCGATTGCGTGCTGAGAAAAAGGTGAGTTTTAAGGAAAATAAACTACAGGGGGTGAAAATGAAAATTCTATAAACTTAAACTTAAAAGAAAATTAAATTAAAAAGAAAATTATTTTTTAGATTATTATATTATTTAATATTAATTATTTAATTAAAAACTATTTAACTATTTAATTAAAACTAATTTAAATCAAACTAAAAATGATAAACACTACAAATTAAACTAAAAACTTGTAAAAATAATTTCTAAAACTTAAAATGAACTTGAAGAAAATATAAAAATTAAAAATAACAATTTTTGTCTTTTTATTGATTTTTTATTAATTAAAAACTATTTAACTTAATTAAACTATTTAAACTAATTTAAATTACAAATAATACTAATTAACTTAGAAAATTATGGAAAAATTTGCAAAACTATTTTATAACATTTAAAAGCTAGGAAAAATATAAAAACTAGGTGTTACCTTATAAAAATTAATTTTGCTATTTAAAACTTAATTATTAACTAATTATTAATTAAACTAATATTAAATCTAATAAATACTAAATGATAATATAAAAATCTAATAAAATTACTAAAAATACTTTAATATAAGAGGAAATTAATAAAAATATAAAAACACAACTTACTTAATAAAAATCTAAAAATGAAAATTAAAATTAAATTATATTAAATAGAAACTATCACTTATTTTTATATTGATTTTTCTGAATTTTTCTTTTACAAAACTAATTTATATATAAAAACAACTAACTTTAATAAAAACAACTATTTTATAGCTTAATAATAAGCACTGTGGGGGCTTATTACCTCCACAGTTGACTTTGGTTGACTATCTAGGAAAATAAGCTCAAATGGATAATTGTGGGGCCCACTATGGATTATTCTGGTTCACTAAAGTCAAGTAAACAAGTTTGAGCAGGAATAAGCAGTTGGGATACTCAGAATAAGCTAATATATTAAAATAAGCACTTTGCCAAACCAAAACCAACTCAGAAAAGGGACAAACTTATGTGGCTAAATTAGGTGGGACCCAGGGGTCTTATGATCAAACAAATGGTCAACACTAAGAGCCTGGTAGGAGGGGGGTTCAAAGGAACTAAGTTTGGGTAATGGAGACCACTGAGGTGATCAGAAACCACCACCAAAGTGGTGGCGGTGGGACTGTGGTGACTGCAGCAGGGCAATACCTTGCCCTGCAGGTGTGTTTGGAGGTCTATGGGGCCCACTGTAACACCCCCAAATTTGGGATACGCAACGGAATTAAAGCTGGGTGTTACTCGACGGCACAACAGTTATAATAATAGGAAAACAATCTCTAATTGAGTTGTTTTAGAAATTTTATTATTCAAATATCAGAGTTTACAAAATGAGGTCCCAGTAGTTTTACAATTTGTTAAAAACTTTATCAAAGAATAATAAAATCTTAGCCTTCCTTCCATATCCTTGTTTGGAGGTCTGTGGGGCCCACTGTAACACCCCCAAATTTGGGATACGCAGCGGAATTAAAGCTGGGTGTTACTCGACGGCACAACAATTATAATAATAGGAAAACAATCTCTAATTGAGTTGTTTTAGAAATTTTATTATTCAAATATCAGAGTTTACAAAATGAGGTCCCAGTAGTTTTACAATTTGTTAAATACTTTATCAAAGAATAATAAAATCTTAGCCTTCCTTCCATATCCATGCCCTTCCATGCCATCCTTGTTTGTTATGGACCTGAGATAAACATGCTAAAAGTCAACACAACGGTTGAGTGAATTCACAGTGTTTCTAAATGATAATTTGAACACAAGTTAGATATAAAGTATTGAAATGTAATATATTGCTCTAAGCCTCATGAGCGCAAACGTTAACTGCTAGAACATTACCGAGATAATGTTTTATTACTAACATAACCAAATGAAAGTAATAATGCCCTCCAGTAGGAGTTTGTCAGTCTCCCATGCAACTCAAATATAGTACATCTGTCTATCAATCCGGCTAGCTTATAGCTATCTATCCGGCTAGTACAAATGGGCCGTCAACTTCCAATAGATCTATTTACTATATTCGCGTTCACTCGCAAGTGATTAATGGCTCATGATATGAGGGTCTTTATCAAGAAAGGCGACAGTGGGAACTTAGGCAATATAAATCAAGATAGCATATAGAAAATACTTGTGTTCGGTTTTGTAGCATGTATCTCCCCACAAGTTTAGAAAATGTATGAAAAAGTGGGACTATGAACTCACCTGGGTAATAAAGCAGTCTGAATGGAAATCAACTTAAATAAAGTTGATAAACGTCTCCGACACGAAACCTGAGTTTGAGTTTGATTATGTCAAGTTTCAGTATTGGTATTTACGTATATGTGAGTTCAATATTTATCGTAAAGGTTTTGTTAACAATTATTATTTTAGTTATTATAACATGAAGTCTCTTCAAAAGTTATTGGTATTAAGAGTTTACCATTTTTCCTATTTATGGTTTGTTATACGATATTGATATATAAGTTTTTATAACAAGTCCTGAATCGTTATAACGTTAAATATATTTCTTATATAAGTTTTATAGAAATTCGTTCTCGACATATAGCTATTATATATACGTTTTAAAAATAATCCAAGCCGTTTAATGTGTTAAAAACATATTCCCGAATCACTATATAATAAAAATATATTATTAGACTTTTTATAAAAATATTACGTTTTTTACCCTTATAGTTTCAAAAATGACATTTTATACCCACAACTATTGTTTGTTGACAAAAATAGCCCTTGTAATAAAAATTACATTTTTGGCCCAAGAACACTCCAACTTTCATTTGTTACAAAATATACCCCTTTAGTTTTTAAAAAATTAATTACAAAAAGTATTTTTAGTATATGTTATCGAGACAAAAACGAGCTAAGTTTTAGACAAATCCGTACAATGTTTTTACAATGTTCTTGATTCTACTTAATCTATGCTAGAAGGTCTTCGTTTTGCCCATGAGTTTAGATTCTTAGGTGCTCGTTTAATAGGGTAAACAATTGCTCGAAGTTGGGTACCTCGAGCATATGCTCGACTTTCATCAGGTTCCAAAAACAACTTGGGTTTCGATTCTAAAGCTAATGAATTGACTTGTTATGTATCATAACATGTTACTCATCATATCTAAGTTGTCTTTAAAGGATCCTAGGGTTTCCTTGTTTAGAAATAAGTCAAAAACATTTTATTTAAGAGTTTTGTTTGGTCCAATGACTCGCGACAATGAAAACATGACATGTACATCTTATGACCAGATCTTGGGGGCAAATTGAAGTATGCTAGGTGATGATTAAAATGGTCTAATAGCTCAGCTTAAAGCTCGAAGCTCGCAGGTTAAATCTTGGTCCCAAGTGAGGCGTTTAAGAAAAGATTTTTGGAAATTCAAATGTCAAATTCAAAAACAGTACGCACCTACAGCTCTTGTCGTGCATTTTTAGGACCCGTGCTCCTAAGTTTTCAAAGAAAACGTCGTTCCGGAGAACTTTCATGTTTTAACTTTTTGATGAATCGGACTAAAAATACCTCGTTTTGTGTGTCTTAGTTTCTGTCACAGAAAGTTGTTGACAGCTTTTCGGCAAGTTTTTGGTAATTTCATTTGGCCGTATCTTTTGACTCGTGTACTCGTTTTGGGTGATTCAAAAGCCTAGATTCTCGTTTTTATTCCTCCTAACTGATTTTTAAATTTATATATGCTCATACAATTTAGAGTATAATAGAGAGGGTGTTTGTTTGCCCACGTTAAAATAGAAAAAGAAAAAGAAACTATGGGTTAAACCTAATCTATCTATTTAGACTTATATAACAGTAACTCTAGGACTATATGAATCATATAAAAGATATTGAAAATGGGTAGGTACACTTACCTGAGAAAATTCGATTTGGTAGAAAGTTTGGGGCTTTGTGACAAGGAAATAGGATACTAGGCTCTCTTCCTTTTCTAGGCTCTACTATATCCTTTCTTTGCTGCTACTAAGACCTTTATATCAGTAGGTTACTAAGAGAATATTTATTGGTGATGGTTTCGAGTAGAATGGAAGTAAAAAGGAAAACTAGGGCTCGTTATATATATATAGATGGATGGCTAAGGCTTCTAGAGAGGTCTTGGTCATCATGTTGTGGTCTAGGGGACATGTTGAGGTGGTTTAAGTTTCCTTGGCTGTCATTTGTAATGAATGGTAGTATATGGAGGTGTGGTAAAATGTTGGCCATGAAATTAACCTACCACTTTGACCCTTGGTAATATATCTAGGAAACATGGATATGTTGAAGTTTAAGGACCATAATAGGTGTCTTGTTCTTGAAAACAAAAGATGGGGTAAAAGGGTATATGTTTGGATCATATATAGCTTAAGGTTTTGCATGTGGCCACCTGTATTGGTTTGTAAGCAAGGTAAGGAACATGATGAGGTGTTGTAAACTTGTTCTATTTTATAGTGATAAGGTTAAAGTTTGTCTTGCTTGGTTCGAATGGTTACATATCATGTATACATGCATGAAAGCTTGATTAAGTTGACCTATTGGTAGGGAATCAGGGAACATGGTAGATGTGGCCCGTTATTTATAGAGGTATGTTCTATGGTTTATATCGAGTCTAGGTAGTCATGCGTAGGAATAAAGGACATGGTGAGGTGGTCTTGAGTTCAGAAACAACCAAATGTAACGAGATGGAGTATGTGGTAAATTTTGTAGCCAGTAAATCTAACTACTTCCTTGCCTTAGTATAAATATCAAGGAAACACAATGATGTGGCTTCATGAGGAATTAATAGAAGGTTTGTGATGTAGGAAATTAGCATGTAACAGCTGGAACTCATCTTGGTGGTACATGAAGATGGTGAAGGTGATGCCTGGTGGTTCGATCCTAGCCAAAAATTATCCCCACAATCTTTGACCTATATAGTATTTCTAGGGAACAAGGTGATGTGTAATCATAATAAGCCTAGTGAAATTCTTGTGGACTAGGTATTACTAAGTAATAGGTTTAGAAATGGTTTGGTTTAGTTTTAATTAAAATCGAACTAAGAAAATAAAACAATTAGGCTTTAGGGGCTAGTACATAGGCTTTAGTTTATTGTACACATGCTTTAGTGAGAATGTATTAACTTAGTTTAATGTTTAGAGAGTATAGTTTGATCCCGGTAATTACTAGCGTTAAGTTGTTTAAGTCACAAAATTTAAAACCAGTTGACGTAAGAATATAAAGTTTATAAAAATGTTGAGATTAATTTACATACTCAATTTTTATATTTAAAATGAGCCGTGGGTTTATCGGAGTGTTTAAACGTTATTTAAACTAAAAATTTATAGTGATAATAAATAGTAGTTAATAATTAATTTAATAACTTGAAAAGTTTCGTTAAAACTCTAATAAATGGCTAACGTTTAGTTTGAACATAAGGTGATAAATGACGTAAAGTGGTAAGTAAGAAAATTTAAAAAAAAAAAAAAAAAAAAAAACTTTGGTACTTGACATATGAACATATTTATTCAAAATGAACTTAAGTGAACTCGTTTATTTAGAATGTAAGTTACGTCATATTGATTAGTTGTTTGTTGTGATCAGTTTAACTAATAACGTTTTTTTTTTTTTTTTTTTTTTTTTTTTTTTTTTTAAATTAGACGTGAAAAAGGGTTAAGTATTAATTTAATTTAAGTGGAAATTTACCGGTGGTTACAGTCTCACCCCCTTAACGGAATCTCGTCCCGAGATTCGGTTTATGTTAGGTGTTGAAGTGATGAAGACAAATTGTCTAATTTTTGAAATCTTAAAATTTAGATGTAAATATTATTTCGATGGTCATATAACTTAAGAAAAATTATTTTAAATGAAGATTGTTATTTATGAAATTTATCCTATTTCAGTAATTATCCTTAAAAATATCCTGATTTCAAATTTCTCGTTTAGTAAAAATCAAATTTTTGGCATAAAAAAAACTGTCTTTTAAATAAGAAAATTTCTGATGAAAACTTGATGAATGTAAAGAAAATTTTAAACTTTTGTAGATGATGAATCCGTTTGTTCCTTAGTAAAAATTTTTAAATTTTCAAACGTTCATGAACAGTGATCCTAACGGTCATGAATAGTATTTTCCAACGGTCGTGAATAATGTTCCAACGGCTTGTTTTTATCTTATAATTACCCCATTTCAATCCTCATTCTTTCATACTAATATCTTCACCTATATTCCTTACAAAATGCCGCATCCTATTACTATCTTTGCGATCGTGTACGTTGTTATTACTTCTATCTACATGACCTACGTTCCAGAAGAAGATTTTGTATTCTTGGCCCGGATTTTAGCGTTTCTTATACCACTCTTGGTTCTAGCAATTGTTATCGATGAGGTTTGGAAGTAATAGACAGTATCGTGGTAGGAGCGTTGAAATAGATTTTCTATGTAATCTTTAGTGAATGTGTAATAAGATTTGGTTGTTTTTGTATAAAACCATGTTTTGTGTTGATAATTTGTTTATTGTACAAAATATTCAAGGTGTTATATATGGTCGTAGTTCTCGTTCTCGTAGTTGTAGTTGTGTTCTTTATTAGCCTAGTGGATCAACCTATTGGCGATTATATTATTTACTTAGTGATTTTTGTAACCTTAGCTTTACCTATGTTAATTATTTCGTTATGTATTAATATTCATGGATTTTAATGGAATTTTATGTTATTCGTATCTTATGAATTCTAGTGATCCTCGGATTTCATACTCATGTTATTTCAGATACAAATAAGCCCACTTATTTATAATTCATTATTTACATAGCGAGGCGTCCCATAACAATGTAAATAAAGAAATATAAACTTACGGTTCGGTGATTCATAATTTCTTTATTTAAATAAAAGGCGTCCCAATTCATTTAAATAAAGACATTGCAAATCATCCTACTTAAGAATTTCTGACTTAACATTCGTAATTAATCGATAAATTAAGTATTCTGGGAGTACGGAGAGGGTATTTACACTCATTTTTGGATATGGGAGTAAGATAATCAAGGTGAGTTGACATAGTTTTTTAAAATAGTTTGGTGAGTATATTTTTAACGTAAATAGGATAAGAATTGTGTAAACCACAACGTCTTAGGAAAGTTTTGTAAATTTTTGAAATATAGAAGTAGATACATGCTCAGAAAGATAGGATTAAAACGCAATGCCTTAGAATAGGCATCTGCAGACATGTTTATTTGTATAAAGTGATCGGAAGTATATCATATATGCATATACCAGTTTAGTAAAGTTTTTGAGTAGCATAAATTACCTAGAAGTCACATAATCATCGGGAGGATGGAAGGCACGGAGAACGAAAGGCTATAAAACATTTTGTATGTAAAAATGGTTATAGTTCGGATCTCAATTAAACCCGTTTCTCTATAACCATAGCTCTGATACCAATCTGTAACACCCCCAAATTTGGGATACGCAGCGGAATTAAAGCTGGGTGTTACTCGACGGCACAACAGTTATAATAATAGGAAAACAATCTCTAATTGAGTTGTTTTAGAAATTTTATTATTTAAATATCAGAGTTTACAAAATGAGGTCCCAGTAGTTTTACAATTTGTTAAATACTTTATCAAAGAATAATAAAATCTTAGCCTTCCTTCCATATCCATGCGCTTCCATGCCATCCCTGTTTGTTATGGACCTGAGATAAACATGCTAAAAGTCAACACAACGGTTGAGTGAATTCACAGCATTTATAAATGATAATTTGAACATAAGTTAGATATAAAGTATTGAAATGTAATATATTGCTCTAAGCCTCATGAGTGCAAACATTAACTGCTAGAACATTACCGAGATAATGTTTTATTACTAACATAACCAAATGAAAGTAATAATGCCCTCCAGTAGGAGTTTGTCAGTCTCCCATGCAACTCAAATATAGTACATCTGTCTATCAATCCGGCTAGCTTATAGCTATCTATCCGGCTAGTACAAATGGGCCGTCAACTTCCAATAGATCTATTTACTATATTCGCGTTCACTCGCAAGTGATTAATGGCTCATGATATGAGGGTCTTTATCAAGAAAGGCGACAGTGGGAACTTAGGCAATATAAATCAAGATAGCATATAGAAAATACTTGTGTTCAGTTTTGTAGCATGTATCTTCCCACAAGTTTAGAAAATGTATGAAAAAGTGGGACTATGAACTCACCTGGGTAATAAAGCAGTCTGAATGGAAATCAACTTAAATAAAGTTGATAAACGTCTCCGACACGAAACCTGAGTTTGAGTTTGATTATGTCAAGTTTCAGTATTGGTATTTACGTATATGTGAGTTCAATATTTATCGTAAAGGTTTTGTTAACAATTATTATTTTAGTTATTATAACATGAAGTCTCTTCAAAAGTTATTGGTATTAAGAGTTTACCATTTTTCCTATTTATGGTTTGTTATACGATATTGATATATAAGTTTTTATAACAAGTCCTGAATCGTTATAACGTTAAATATATTTCTTATATAAGTTTTATAGAAATTCGTTCTCGACATATAGCTATTATATATACGTTTTAAAAATAATCTAAGCCGTTTAATGTGTTAAAAACATATTCCCGAATCACTATATAATAAAAATATATTATTAGACTTTTTATAAAAATATTACGTTTTTTACCCTTATAGTTTCAAAAATGACATTTTATACCCACAACTATTGTTTGTTGACAAAATAGCCCTTGTAATAAAAATTACATTTTTGGCCCAAGAACACTCCAACTTTCATTTGTTACAAAATATACCCCTTTAGTTTTTAAAAAATTAATTACAAAAAGTATTTTTAGTATATGTTATCGAGACAAAAACGAGCTAAGTTTTAGACAAATCCGTACAATGTTTTTACAATGTTCTTGATTCTACTTAATCTATGCTAGAAGGTCTTCGTTTTGCCCCTGAGTTTAGATTCTTAGGTGCTCGTTTAATAGGGTAAACAATTGCTCAAAGTTGGGTACCTCGAGCATATGCTCGACTTTCATCAGGTTCCAAAAACAACTTGGGTTTCGATTCTAAAGCTAATGAACTGACTTGTTATGTATCATAACATGTTACTCATCATATCTAAGTTGTCTTTAAAGGATCCTAGGGTTTCCTTGTTTAGAAATAAGTCAAAAACATTTTATTTAAGAGTTTTGTTTGGTCCAATGACTCGCGACAATGAAAACATGACATGTAAATCTTATGACCAGATCTTGGGGGCAAATTGAAGTATGCTAGGTGGTGATTAAAATGGTCTAATAGCTCAGCTTAAAGCTCGAAGCTCGCAGGTTAAATCTTGGTCCCAAGTGAGGCGTTTAAGAAAAGATTTTTGGAAATTCAAATGTCAGATTCAAAAACAGTACGCACCTACAGCTCTTGTCGTGCATTTTTAGGACCCGTGCACCTGAGTTTTCAAAGAAAACGTCGTTCCGGAGAACTTTCATGCTTTAACTTTTTGATGAGTCGGACTAGAAATACCTCGTTTTGTGTGTCTTAGTTTCTGTCACAGAAAGTTGTTGACAGCTTTTCGGCAAGTTTTTGGTAATTTCATTTGGCCGTATCTTTTGACTCGTGTACTCGTTTTGGGTGATTCAAAAGCCCAGATTCTCGTTTTTATTCCTCCTAACTGATTTTTAAGTTTATATATGCTCATACAATTTAGAGTATAATAGAGAGGGTGTTTGTTTGCCCACGTTAAAAAAAGAAAAAGAAAAAGAAACTATGGGTTAAACCTAGGCTATCTATTTAGACTTATATAACAGTAACTCTAGGACTATATGAATCATATAAAAGATATTGAAAATGGGTAGGTACACTTACCTGAGAAAATTCGATTTAGTAGCAGGTTTGGGGCTTTGTGACAAGGAAATAGGATACTAGGCTCTCTTCCTTTTCTAGGCTCTACTATATCCTTTCTTTGCTGCTACTAAGACCTTTATATCAGTAGGTTACTAAGAGAATATTTATTGGTGATGGTTTCATGTAGAATGGAAGTAAAAAGGAAAACTAGGGCTCGTTATATATATATGGATGGATGGCTAAGGCTTCTAGAGAGGTCTTGGTCATCATGTTGTGTTGTAGGGGACATGTTGAGGTGGTTTAAGTTTCCTTGGCTGTCATTTGTAACGAAGGGTAGTATATAGAGGTGTGGTAAAATGTTGGCCATGAAATTAACCTACCACTTTGACCCTTGGTAATATATCTAGGAAACATGGATATGTGGAAGTTTAAGGACCAAAATAGGTGTCTTGTTCTTGAAAACAAAAGATGGGGTAAAAGGGTATATGTTTGGATCATATATAGCTTAAGGTTTTGCATGTGGCCACCTGTATTGGTTTGTAAGCAAGGTAAGGAACATGATGAGGTGTTGTAAACTTGTTCTATTTTATAGTGATAAGGTTAAAGTTTGTCTTGCTTGGTTCGAATGGTTACATATCATGTATACATGCATGAAAGCTTGATTAAGTTGACCTATTGGTAGGGAATCAGGGAACATGGTAGATGTGGCCCGTTATTTATAGAGGTATGTTCTATGGTTTATATCGAGTCTAGGTAGTCATGCGTAGGAATAAAGGACATGGTGAGGTGGTCTTGAGTTCAGAAACAACCAAATGTAACGAGATGGAGTATGTGGTAAATTTTGTAGCCATTAAATCTAACTACTTCCTTGTCTTAGTATAAATATCAAGGAAACACAATGATGTGACTTCATGAGGAATTAATAGAAGGTTTGTGATGTAGGAAATTAGCATGTAACAGCTGGAACTCATCTTGATGGTACATGAAGATGGTGAAGGTGATGCCTGGTGGTTCGATCCAAGCCAAAAATTATCCCGACAATCTTTGACCTATATAGTATTTCTAGGGAACAAGGTGATGTGTAATCATAACAAGCCTAGTGAAAGTCTTGTGGACTAGGTATTACTAAGTAATAGGTTTAGAAATGGTTTGGTTTAGTTTTAATTAAAATCGAACTAAGAAACTAAAACAATTAGGCTTTAGGTGCTAGTACATAGGCTTTAGTTTATTGTACACATGCTTTAGTGAGAATGTATTAACTTAGTTTAATGTTTAGAGTGTATAGTTTGATCCCGGTAATTACTAGCGTTAAGTTGTTTAAGTCACAAAATTTAAAACCGGTTGACGTAAGAATATAAAGTTTATAAAAATGTTGAGATTAATTGACATACTCAATTTTTATATTTAAAATGAGCCGTGGGTTTATCGGAGAGTTTAAACGTTATTTAAACTAAAAATTTATAGTGATAATAAATAGTAGTTAATAATTAATTTAATAACTTGAAAAGTTTCGTTAAAACTCTAATAAATGGCTAACGTTTAGTTTGAACATAAGGTGATAAATGACGTAAAGTGGTAAGTAAGAAAATTAAAAAAAAAAAAAACTTTGGTACTTGACATATGAACATATTTATTCAAAATGAACTTAAGTGAACTCGTTTATTTAGAATGTAAGTTACGTCATATTGATTAGTTGTTTGTTGTGATCAGTTTAACTAATAACGTTTTTTTTTTTTTTTTTTTTTTTTTTTTTTTTTTTTAAATTAGACGTGAAAAAGGGTTAAGTATTAATTTAATTTAAGTGGAAATTTACCGGTGGTTACACCCACCCTAAAAATCACAAAAATATAGGAAAGCAAGGATCTAAAAGATAAGCTGTTGGACTATAAGTCCTAACAATTTCAAGCCCTAAATCCTACTCCTAAATTCTATAAAAATCCCACTAGTTTTGGAAAAACCTGAAAAATTAACTTTTGACTTTTGATGAAAATGAGCTAATTTGACTTTTGTGAATTTTGAGCTTAATGTAACAGTTAATTATTATATGTTATGTTATATTAGACTTGGATTAGGGTACTAGAACAAAGTTAGATCTAAATGGGTGAGTTTCAACTCCACAATCCCCAACAGTGGACTGTCAAGGGTTATGGGGTGTGATTTTGACTTTTAGAACTAAACTTACCCAATTTTATGACTTGCCTAACTGACTTAGACCTAATATGACTTGTGCACACAGAAAATACTAACAAACAAACCCTGGAACACAGGGTAACAGGCTTATCCAAACACTCCTATATTAGACAGTTACACTACAACTTTTAATAATTAAACTACAACTATGATTCTAAGACTTAAAACAGATTAAATAAATGATAATTAAACTATTTGGAACCAAATTACACCAAAGAAACAACAAGAACTTAATTAAGATAAAAATTAGAATTGCTTACATATAAACTTCCAAATGAGAAAAAGGAACCAGTGATCAAAACTCTACCCTAACAACCTTCCAAAAGGTTTCTAATACCCAAGTTCATCCAAAATACACCTTCTTCAATCTTGGTTCTTCATTAACTCAGAACTTTTATTTTATTTCTATTTTTCTTTTATTTTTCTTATTTTTAGTATACTTAGTGAGAACAGATATTAAAAACTTATCAAAGCTTTGTCAGAGCTTATGAATGCTTATAAGAACATGAAACAATAACAATCAACAAGTCTCAAATGAATTTGACAAATTCACTTGAAAATGTCAAAACTGAAATTGTTAACTATAATTTGAAATTAACTTGAAATAAGGGTTTCTATACTGTGGAAAACTAGAAGGGGGGGTTGAATAGTTTTACGTATTTTTAATTTTATTTTGAAAACTTAGTTTAGTTTTAAAACCTTGTTTGCTTTTAAAACTTTGATTCAATCTTATGTGAACTCAAATCTTGAACAATATGAACAAGTATATCTAAGTATAAACAATAATAATAATGTATGCTAAGTATGTGAAATCAACACATGCATAATATAAACAATTGTAGCTATATACGAGAGATAAGTACGTAATCGTTTATTTTATAATCCTTAGTTATATTTTGTATGAAAACTATACTTGATCGAAATGATCAATTATATGTATGTAACCTTTTTAGTTTGATTGTAAAAACTTTGTTTTGTGAATAAAACTTTCGTTTGATCTTTAAGTAAAATCAATACTAGCACTATATGAGCAACTATATATATACGTCTACGTCTACAAAAGTAATAATGATATAAGCAAGATAATAAGTAAGATATGGAAAGATCTAACCGCGAGACAAAGGATTTATAGTGGTTCAGCTACAAGGACACCTTCCTTGCCCTACTACACTCCTCGAGTCACCTACTCGAGAGTTTTCTTCACTATATCAACAAGCTCCCTTATGGCGGAGAAAACCTTACACACCAATTTACACACCAATATACACACCAATTTACACACCAATTTACACACCAATAATCACACCACAACACCTTCACGCCTAAGTCACAACTTCTACACACCTTCTTCAAATCAATCTACTTCACAACTAACTACTTCAACTCTATCTTCTTCACACCAATAGATTTCCTAGCTTTTCTTCTTCACACCAAGCTATCAACTAATCACACAATCTATATCTAACACAACTATCTACAAGCAAATATTCACAACAATCTTCACAAAGAATATGTAAATAATCTTGATGATACACCAACAACTTGGATGTGGAGATCACAACAAGTTGTAATACTTCTTGTCTAGGAAGATAGAAGTATTATTCTCTTGCACTTGAGAGGATGGAAATTGGATCACTTTGAAACAAAGAATATATACACTTATGATCAAAGGATGAGAGAATAGAGAAATAGATCTAGATCAGAAAGTTTAGAAGTGCAAAAGGTGAGAAAAATCTGAGGGATGAATCAGTATTTAAAGGGGGGGGGGAAATACTGTTCTGGAGCGTGCCGGTCCCCTTAATTGTAGGCCGGTCCCCTTAATGATTAAGGGGGCCGCCTAGGGAATTAAGGGGGCCGCCCCTCCAGAACGTTGGGTTTATTTGTCTTTTTGTGGGGAAAGTTTTTCTGGATTAGATTTGCCATTTTTGGTTGGAAATTTGAATTCATATATTTATAATGAATTAAACATATTCCTTTAATTCCAAAAATGTTTTGTAAAAGATATAAAATGTTTTGTGACATTTTATAAAAAGTCTAGTGTTTAAGAAAATTGTTCCTTTGATCATAGAATGCAATAAACACTTTGTTTATTCATACCTTAAGTGATTTGGATGTAAAGACAAATGTCAAGCACTAAAAACTTGTTTACGTCATAAGTTTTAGATTAATGAGTTTATGCTTTGTAATTATCAAAACATAGAGACATTGTTAATATGTTAACAATGTTTTTAGACATTATTAATTTATGTCAACAATCTCTCCCTTTTTGATGATTACAAAACCTTAAACTCTTTAAACCTAAAAATTAATTTTTAGACAAGTATTAGAGTTTAACATTCACTTCTCCCCCTTTTTGTAAAATCAAAAAGGTTATGCCGACTAGCTTCGTAAATGAAGTTAGACGGGATAAAAGCTCCCCCTTGATGTGTGCTCCCCCTTGTGCGATGGCACCAAGGGATCGAGATATGGAATGCTCGCAAGAAAAATATTAGAAGCACAAGCATATGTAGAAGAATATGCAATATACAAATAACAAGCATAATAAACATATATTAAGGATACATAACAATTAATTCAAAGTGATTATGTTAAAAGATCCTAATTTGCCAAAGAGAGCCATCGGACTTGCTTGTAACAAAAGGTTGGTTGATTCGTATTCGAAAGTGAAAATCATAAGCATATGGTATGCTTAGATGGTTTATGATGGAGTGTTTGGAATGAGGATGGTTGAGTTAGGATAAGGTTGTTGGATTAATGGAGGTTGTTGGATTAATGGAGGTATATGTTCGGGTCATGAATGTTGGATAGTTTGGTGGTGGAGAGTTTGTAGCGGAAGAGGTTGATTGAGGTTTTGGATGTTGTTCAAGTGAGGTTATTGGATGTGATCTAGTGAGAAGATATTCAATCCAAGTGTTCATTGAATGCAACGGTTTTTAGGAGAAAGATGCAACAAAGTCAATTGTTGACATGCTTCTCAAGTTGATTTATGTTGTGTGGTGATGAGGGTGATCTAGATGAAGGTGGATCCAAATTGCGTTGAGCAAGATGTAAGGCTAAAAGAGCACTAAGCTCATGGGCTTCTTTTAGCGCCTCAACGAACTTCAAGTGTTCGGAGGAAGGTGATGGTGGTGGAGCATGATAGTTGTCTTGGGTGATGGTTTGAACATGCAACATAGGAATGGCATGTGAAGTTGTAGGATGTGGTGGTGATACTCTTGGTGGTGGAGACATGTTTGAGCTTGGGTAATCATGAAGACATGATATGGGTGGAAGAGATCCTTCATGAGTGGATGGTGTTTTTGTTGAATGAGCAACATGTAAAGTGTTGGTAATGAGGTTGGGATTATTGTTTTGGGATTGTGCATGCTCATCATAAGAAGAAGCATTAGTCAAAGCACGAATGGATGATTTGTTGTTAAATGGATCATTTGTGTGAGAGTGAGGTTTAAGTGTTGGTTGATTATGAACAACATCGCTTGAGTTGTGAAAAGATTATGAGGTTTGAGTGTAATGTAGAAGGATATGGGTGAGTAAAGGTTTTTGATATGTAATGTTGGTGAGAAGGAAAGTGAGGTGTTAGGTAAGTAATGTTTGAAAACATAGGAGGAATTTGGTGTTAGATGTTTGACAATGTCATTTGATTTGACGGAATTTTAAAGGAAGTTAGGCTTTCTTCTCCAAACAAGTTTCTTGGTGGTTTTGGTTTAATGGGAGAGGAAATGATGAGATGAGTGGAGATTGAGAGGAATGAGAGTGTTTATAATGTAGGATTGGTGGGATCAAGGATGGATAAACATTGATGGAAGGTTTAGGATAAAATAGGTTTGTGAATTTTGGGAAGTGTAGGATGAAATGGGCTAAAAAATAGAAAAGGGAAACAACACCTTCGACCACCAGATGGCCGGTCCCCTTAATTGGAGGACGGTCCCCTTAATAATTAAGGGGGCCGCCTTATGATTTAAGGGGGCCGCCCATCTGGTGATTCCCAGATTGCCAGAAAAGGGTTTTTGGTAGTGAATTGCAGAAAGGTTGTGTTTTTGGTTTCAAACAAGTTCAACTCTTTGAGGCAATTAAGCATATACTAATTATGTAGGCAATTATGTAGCCAAAGCATGTTAACCAAAGAGATTAGGTAAACAAGCAATTTCATCTAGCATGCAAACATACTCATCAAGCAAGTAAAATATAAGTGCTAGGAAACAATAAGCAACATCAAGTATTTCATAACTACATAACAATGAGGATTAATCCTAATGTGTATCAATGTGCAATAAGTGGGTAGTTATGATAGCATGTATTTCTAGACTTGTTACAAACAAAGTCTTAATGAACAAACCATGGTCCTCTTGATTTGATTTAGTTCACTTATAAGTGTCATTTATATAAATATAGATGACAAATATGAGATCACCATGCATGATTTTAAAAGAGACGTTTTTAGCATTATTCAACAATGTTTGAAAGTAAGTTTTCACTTGGATGTGAGAGTTATTTGAATAAAATAGATTGAGTTTTTACTTCAAAATGTGTGAATGAACGGTAAAGAATATTTTCCCAATCTTTAGTTTTGATCAAAACAAAATTGTGGATATTGATAGTGAAAACATGTTATTTAAAAGTGGGATAGTTATTTGAAAGACTATTTTCCAAAATGTGAGGTTTTTGCATATTTTTAGAGATATTAGATTTTTGACAACAAATATCATAAATCAAATATTTTAAAAAATGTTTATTAAAGATCTCATTCTCAAGAGGATTGGTTAAGCCTATTATTATCTTATGCTATCGTTTCTACATATCCTATGATCCTAAAGGAAATGAAGACGATAATTTATATATTAGATGCGAGAGTGTTGAATGGGGTATAACCTAACATCTATAGTTCCTTTGTTTTCGCACGCTTATCTGACTTAATGCCATAGTCTACGAGAGCTTGTTTCATCTATAGTTTTCTTACGCGAGGGATCTAATCCTACTTCTATATTAACGATTGATCCACTTAACTCATTTCACTTCATCACCATGAGTTTTCTAATAGTGGATATAGAAGATTTCCATTTTCTATTTTGTTCGGCAATGAACAATTTTATCTTATTCCTAGGAAAGTCAACCAATGATGTTTCTAGGTTATAAGAATATAAGCAATTATGTACTAAGCATTAATCTAACTAATCATTTATCTAAGCATGCAAATTATAGTGATGAACTTAAAAGAAACGCGTACCTTTTAGTCTTCAATGGAATATCTTCAAGCACTTCAAGTGACCATGTTGACTTATAGAAGTCATTTGTAGATGATATTCCAACTTCTTCCAAGATTGAAAATTTAGCCACTTGGTCCCCATTGTCTCATTGGTCTAAAGTTGTTTGGTCCAAACATATTTAACATTTGGCAAGGATGCATGTATGGTGGTAATATTTCCCAAGGATTGTAACTTGGTTGATAATTCCACATTTGATTTCTAGTGTTATTGTAATATTGTCTATTTAGATTTCTTCTAGGTTGAGATGTTTTAGATCTTGGATGATGATTTTTAGGTTTTCTTGGTGGTGGAGTTTTAGATCTAAATTTAGGTTTAGAGGATCCTACTTCGGTCTTTAAGGATGGTTTATAAAAAGTTTTTACTTTTTCATCATTCGCAATGGGTATTTTTCTATCTTTTGTAAGTATATACTTAGGATTTGATTCTAATGATTTTTGTTTACTAGATTCACATTCAAACTTTATACTTTTATTTTCACTAGTTGAAACATTAGTTGAAGTTAATCCTAGACCGGTTTTTTCTTGAGCACTTAGTATTTTCTTAAGTGGGTTATTACTATTTTTAAACCTGTCAAGTTTGAAAATTTCATCTTTAAGTTTTTCGTATTCATTTTTAACCTCTAAGCAAGTTTTACATTTTACAAAAACTTCTTTTCCTTTTTCCAAATGTTGTAGTTTAATTTTTAATTCGAGTACTTCATTTTCTAATTGATTATTAATATGTTTTAGTGATTTATTTTTAGCTATAACCTTTTGACCTAATTTGCATAACCTATTATATTCACTATCTAGGTCTTTTTCATGTAATGATAAATTTTCGTCACTAAAGTATTCGGTTTCGGAACGTACCTCGCTTGATGTCTTAGCCATAAGACACTTTTCTTCATTTGTGGTTTCTTTCTTGTCCTCATCGCTATCACTCCAAGCACCTCCAATAAACGCCTTTTGATTTTGATCTTTTGACATCATTGGACACTTTCCGATGAGATGATTTGGATTGCCACATTTAAAACACTTCCTTTCATTATATGGTTGCCTAATGTATCTTCCTCGTCTTTTGAAGAATTTCTTGAAGTCTCGTACTGCCATAGCATACTCTTCATCGTCACTTTTGGAGGTTGAGCATTCTTCGTCACTAGAGTCCTTTTTAGCTTTCAACGCAATTGATTTGCTTTGCTCCCTTTTTCCTTTGACCATCTCGGAGTCTTTCTTTATTATTTCTTCGTAGACCTTTAAGTTACCGATCAATTCATCAAGTTGTAGAGTTGACAAATTCTTTGATTCTTCAATAGCCGTGACTTTAGCTCGCTATTTTGGATGAAGAGCCCTAAGAAATTTCCTGACAAATTTCTTACTAGAAAAATTCTCATCAAGTGCTTTTAGACTTGTGATAATAGTGTTAAACCTATCAAAAGAAATATCAATTGATTCCTCTTCCGGAATCATAAATTGCTCATATTGTTGCATAAGTAGATCTATTTTGTTATCCTTGACTTGACTATTACCTTGGTGAGTTATTAGTAAAGAATTCCAAATTTCTTTTGCGGTTTCACACATAAAGATCCTTTCCTATTCTTTACGTGGTAACGCATTGTAAATAACCATTTTTGCTTCATTGTTTTTAGAAAGTCTTCTTTTTAAATCATCATTTTGTTTTTCAAAAGGTACTATTTCATCTTTATTTGTTTCGGGATTATTTTGAGTAGGTAAAAAAATCACCATTAGTAATAACATGCCAAAGATCTAGATCCTTTGATTTCACATAAGTTTCGAATCGATTTTTCCAATATAAAAATCCATCACTTTCAAATAGTGCTGGTCTTTGCATAGATTGCCCTTCTAAATATTTTTCAGATTCCATAGATCGTTACAAGTTTTAAAATACAATATATTTTAAAAATCTTGCTAGACGTGGCTCTGATACCAATTGTGGAAAACTAGAAGGGGGGGTTGAATAGTTTTACGTCTTTTTAATTTTATTTTGAAAACTTAGTTTAGTTTTAAAACCTTGTTTGCTTTTAAAACTTTGATTCAATCTTATGTGAACTCAAATCTTGAACAATATGAACAAGTATATCTAAGTATAAACAATAATAATAATGTATGCTAAGTATGCGAAATCAACACATGCATGATATAAACAATTGTAGCTATATACGAGAGATAAGTACGTAATCGTTTATTTTATAATCCTTAGTTATATTTTGTATGAAAACTATACTTGATCGAAATGATCAATTATATGTATGTAACCTTTTTAGTTTGATTGTAAAAACTTTGTTTTGTGAATAAAACTTTTGTTTGATCTTTAAGTAAAATCAATACTAGCACTATATGAGCAACTATATATATACGTCTACGTCTACAAAAGTAATAATGATATAAGCAAGATAATAAGTAAGATAGGGAAAGATCTAACCGTGAGACAAAGGATTTATAGTGGTTCGGCTACAAGGACACCTTCCTTGCCCTACTCCACTCCTCGAGTCACCTACTCGAGAGTTTTCTTCACTATATCAACAAGCTCCCTTATGGCGGAGAAAACCTTACACACCAATTTACACACCAATAATCACACCACAACACCTTCACGCCTAAGTCACAACTTCTACACACCTTCTTCAAATCAATCTACTTCACAACTAACTACTTCAACTCTATCTTCTTCACACCAATAGATTTCCTAGCTTTTCTTCTTCACACCAAGCTATCAACTAATCACACAATCTATATCTAACACAACTATCTACAAGCAAATATTCACAACAATCTTCACAAAGAATATGTAAATAATCTTGATGATACACCAACAACTTGGATGTGGAGATCACAACAAGTTGTAATACTTCTTGTCTAGGAAGATAGAAGTATTATTCTCTTGCACTTGAGAGGATGGAAATTGGATCACTTTGAAACAAAGAATATATACACTTATGATCAAAGGATGAGAGAATAGAGAAATAGATCTAGATCAGAAAGTTTAGAAGTGCAAAAGGTGAGAAAAATCTGAGGGATGAATCAGTATTTAAAGGGGGGGGGGGGGAAATACTGTTCTGGAGCGTGCCGGTCCCCTTAATTGTAGGCCGGTCCCCTTAATGATTAAGGGGGCCGCCTAGGGAATTAAGGGGGCCGCCCCTCCAGAACGTTGGGTTTATTTGTCTTTTTGTGGGGAAGGTTTTTCTGGATTAGATTTGCCATTTTTGGTTGGAAATTTGAATTCATATATTTATAATGAATTAAACATGTTGGGATTATGCTTTAGTATTTTAGTCAAGTCTCGGTCATTACTTTTGTAATAGGTTGCTTAGTTATTTTATCTTACTAGTCTATGTTTTAAGGCTTAAGTGTTAAATCCCTATGGGCCTTAAAGCCCACGAAATTAAGGATAAGGGAGGAAGGGAGTGTTGCCCTAACTCCTCCCTTATAAATAGAAACCTTATGTAAACATTTTTTTTGTTGGTTATTTGATTATCTTAAGGAAACTCTTGCACTTTCACCTTTCATATTGTCTCATAATCAACCAATCTCTTTTCTCATCTTATTTCTTTCTAAATCATACTTGTGTTTACTAAATGGTGACCTAACAAGTGGTATCATTCGCCTAATAGAGATTGAAGTGTTGTTCTTATTGTCTACGTGGGGTTTCATCTTCTTCATCTCTTTTGCTTTTTTCTTGGTTTCTTACACTCAAATCTTAAAGCTTGGATAAGTTTTAAGGTTAATATAGTGTTTAGAAGCTTAGATATTGCATAAAGTATTGATCTTTGATAGGTTTTTAGGCTATTTTTTCATCAAAAAGTCATTTTTTGGATGAACAGTACGTTTTACGCGTAAGTTGGTCGGAAAAAAGTACTAATTCCAGCTGTCTACAGTGTTTTTTGGTCGGTTTACGCTTAAGTTTTGGTCTAAACCCTTTTCTTACGCGTAAAATAGGTCTAAACCCTTTTCCTACGCGTAACTGTGGTTCAAACCCTGATCCTACGCGTAACTTGCTCATCTATGCCTTAAACCTACGCTTAAGTTAGATCCTATGCGTAAGTCTGATTTACGCGTAATTTGCCAGAATCTACGCTTAAGCTTGATCAACGATCTTCTCCTCGTGTAACGGTGACTCAGTACTTCCCTAGCTTGGATAAGTTAGTGGAATACTTCGACTACGGACATCTTTCAAGCTTGGATAAGTTTGAAAGATTTGTTTGGTTGTTTAAACCTTACGCATAAGTCTAAACTTACGCATAAGCCTAAGCTTACGCGTAAAGAGAAAACTTACGCATAAACTATTAGTTTACGCATAACCTACTCTTTAGGCATAACCTAAAGTTTACGCGTAAGATTAAGTTACGCGTAAGAATTGAACTTACCCCAAGGATTTTGCAACTTACTCAAAGGAACGTGCATTTCAATCTTCTACTAAGATCCATTTCTACACAAGTGTTCTAAGATGTCTCAACCACCTAATCACTACTTCCCTCATGTTCAGCAACATCCACCTCAGCAACAACAACCTCAGCAGTATCAGCAACAACAATACCTTCCGCACCAAATGAATCAACAACCTTCTCAAAGACAAACATACAATCCACTACATCATTACCTAATGATGCAACAACATCAGATCATTCCTCAACAACAACCATATCAAGTGCCACAACAAAACACTCAGTTTTCCTCCAAACAACCTCACTGGTTTGACAGAATGTGTGAAGTTATTACAACTCAACAATCCCGACATGAGGCAGGATCACTTGAGACACCTCCAATGCTAACACCTGGTAACTATGTACAATGGTCAAGTCGATTCCTACGATTTCTTGAACTAAAGAAACCTCATTGGCAATTCTTGAAGCAAGTGATACTTGAAGGACCATTTGAGTGGCCAACAAGATTTGAAGCTGGTGATCTAAATGCTAATCCTCCACGTCCTCCTGGTGATAGACCTCTTCCAGAATCTGCACTCACTGAAGAACAGAAACTACATCATGAAGCTGATCAGTATGCGATGGCTTATATACTTCAAGGTATACCAAATCCAATCTATCAAAGTGTCGATGCTCAGAAAACAGCCAAAGCTATGTGGGAACACGTTCATCTCCTTATGGAAGGCACTCAACTGAACAAAGATGACATGGAATCCAAACTCTACATGGAATACACTGACATCACAATTGAACCAGGAGAGACACTTGAATCCTACTATCATCGTTTCACTAATGTGGTCAATGATCTGGAACGTCACAAAATCACAGTACCAAGGATCGCTGTGAACTCCAAATTTGTTGGTAGTCTTGGCCCTGATTGGCATAAATATGTGACATTTGTTCGTCAAACGAAGAATCATCATGATGCTCCATATGGTTTGTTGTATGATTTTCTTAAAAACCATGAACCTGAAGTGGAAAAAGATCGAGCTCTACGAGGAGGATACACACCCACATCAACACCAAATTCTTTGGCTCTCGTAGCTCAATCTCAATATGCTCCACCACCAATGTCAAATCATGAATATGTTCAAGAGCAAAACTACTTCGGGTATCCACAATCTTCCACCTCGAACCAAATGGTCCCTTATGATTCAGCTCCACAGAATACTTCTACTCAACTTGTTCCGTCAAACAACAATGATGCTGTGTACTACTCCAACTCCAATGATGATGACGATGATGACTTTAATACGTTGAATCAGGGACTTGCTCTAATTGCTCGTGCTTTCAGCAAATTCTCCAACAAAACAAACAACCGTCAACGTTCATCTTCTAACACAAGGAATCAAGCTGTTGTCAATGATGGAAGAGTGGAAATTCAGAATCGCAACTATGGTCGATCTGGTTCAGGAAGTTCTTCAGGAAATTATGGGAATGGTCAGAGGTTTAGTAACAATGAAGGGTTCCGGAACAACTCAGGATCTTTTCAACAAAGGTCTGAACCAGTTGTAACAAGGAACTCCAACTCAGGGAATGCAGTGTGGTGTTATAACTGTAATGAACAAGGTCATATTGCGACTGCATGTCCTAAACCGCGAACTCGGGGTAGTAAGTTTCACAAGCAGGCATTACTCATGGCTCTTCAAGATGAAAAGGATGGACATTTCCCTGAACAAGACAACAACTTCATGGCAAATGTACACAATGACGATGACATGGAAGATCTGGAAGCTAATGCAGCTGTGATGCTTATGGCCAACATGCAGGAACTTAAGCTCAATGATTCAGGTCCAGTGTATGACACTGACGGCTTGTCTCAGGTACATGACTTCAATGCATGCTTTATAAATGATATTATCTCACCCTCTGCTTCTGAATCAGATATGGTGCAAGTTGTTCCACCTAAATCATCTTCATCCTCTCAAACAGATGCACAAATAAGCACAGTTGTCATATTTGATGATGACACAGTTGTCTCATTTGATGATCCTATTGAGAATGATAAATATGATCAGTTAGAACAACATGAACCATCATTTGATCCAGACCCTGACCTCATAATGTTATCTAAACAACTGAATGCTCAACAATTGCTAATTGCAAAATGCAACGAGAAAAACAAAGTTTTAAAAGAAACTAATGCAGCACTTGCAAGAGATATTGAGTGTTATAAAATTCAGCTTTCAAATCAGGAAGAAAAGATTAAACACACTAAAAGTTTTGAAAAAGCTTTTCAAGATTCTTACAACAAAGAACAAGATCTTCAACGCAAAATGCAAGATTTAATTTAGTCAAACGGAAAGTTGATTTCAAAACTTGAAAGTGAGAAGTGTGAATTGAAAAAACAAGTTGAATGTCTTCAAACAGAACTTTCAAAAACAGAAACAGAATTGTCAAGTTGTCAAAAGGATTTTTGTGAACATAAAATACGAAAAAGGAAGTACATAGATAACTTACTCGGTGATATTGTTGATCTTGAAAAACAACTCAAAGAATTTCGTCACATTGTTTATAAACACGGGAACTCTGTCACAACAATTCAGAAATTTACTTTAAAACCGAGACCCGATAAAGGATTTGCACTTGGTGATTACAATTCAATGTTTCTTCACACGGCATTCAAAGAAATTCCAAAAATTTACAGTATGGATTATCTTCTTGATAATACGATTGTGCGTGCTGTTGTTTTTGATACTGAGGAAGAAGAAGAACTTGAAGAAGAGATTCGATCTAAAATGAGTCATGTTCAATATTGGACACCATATGACTATTCAAAAGCTCCTCCCATTTCTGAATCTTTTGTTACTCAAAAGGACTTACCTGAGAAATCATGGTTTATCGAAGAGTCATATGTTTCATCTCACAATGCGGCTCCTGTCCAACCTGTAGCACAAATAAATGGTCCTTTACCATCATCCGGTGAACTTACATCTTTACCAAAAAAATGTCGTGTCTTAAATTATTTCAAAACCTTTATGGAAGACATCGAAATTTTGGAGGAAACAATTGAACGTAACTCTGAAATAAAAATTGATACTTTTCAATCCGCTTACGAGCGAGAAAAGAGAGATATTTTTCAAAAAAAAATGAAGCCAATTGTTCAACACCTCCGTCTATGTGCTACACGTTGGGATCAGGAACTTCAAAAGGAGGTCAAAAATATGATAAACGTTTTCAACGCTACTGAAAATGAGATTTTGGTCCAAAAGCAACAAACTAGAGTTTTCAAAAATGATGCTGATCGACTCTTGGAACAAGTTCTCTGTGCTGATATTTTGTCTATTATCATGAATGATCTCTATAAATCTGGTACTTCTATGCTTGTGGATGATCTCTGTGTTGATAATAATTTGTTGAACGTGGAATTAGAGACACTTAAACATGAGAATGAAAATCTGAGAAAAAAGAATGATGATGTGACAAAACAGTTTTCAAAAGAAATTTGTCAACTCAATCAACGACTTGAATGGTGTCAAGCTCAGAGTCTTAAAATGGAATTGAAACTTCAAAGTCAAAATATTTCTAACTCTTGTCAACTTTGCAAAACCAATGAGTATTTCAAAAGTTTGTGTCTCAAATACGAGAATGAAATTGCGGATTTAAAAATTGAAAACGCCGAATGGCAACAAAACCGCGATGACATCAAATACTGCAATGGTTTACTTGAGTCTGAAATACAGGATAAAAATCACATCATCATTGATTTAAAAGATAAAGTTAAGCTACTTCAAAAAGGAAAAATGGTAGACACCACAGTGATAGCACCAGGATTGTATAAAGTAGACAAAACAACTAAAGGAAATGTTGTTCAAACCACTAATGTTGATAACTCCACTTCTACAGGACTAGTCTCCACTAATAGCGTTAGCTGACCCAAGCGTAACAGTAAAAGGAAGAATAGGCTCTGGCAACGTAAAAGAGGATCACTAGAAGCTCAAGAAGTAGAAGACCAACTTAGGAATTTGAATAAAACTCATGTTGCATCAGATTTAGATTCTAGTATGGCAAATTGTAATCAAAATCTAAATGTAACGAATGATGAACCTTTGAATGTTTTGAATATTAATGCATCTTGTGTGTTTTGTCGTAAAAGTGTATCATGTGGTGATCATACTAAATGTATTGCTAACTCTCTACTTAATCGTCATAAGAAACATAGGACAAACATTCCTCTTAGGCCCACTACTGCCTCTAAGTCGATCTTAGGAAAGCCGCCTTCTATGGTTTCTAAGAATGATGATGTCACCATAAGTGCAGAGAACAAGTCTAGGAATCAGCCAAACACTAGTGAATTCACAATTAAGAAAGCACGTACTAGTTGGAATTGGCAACGTTGGTTACAACACAAACCTGATTTTAAATGGATTCCTAAATTATTGAATACTTGTGTTTCTAACCAACTGGAACCCGCAGTTTCTTTGGGTTCCACCCTTACTTCTGTTCCATCCGTGTCCTCTTCTTGTGATGCAGGTGGTACAGATTGTTCTCTGGATTGTTGATAGCGGATGCACCCGACATATGACAGGCAATCTCAAACTGTTGAAAAACTTTGTCTCAAAGTTCATTGGCACTGTCAGATTCGGGAATGATCATTACGCTTTAATAATGGGATATGGTGACTATGTAAGTGGAAACATCGAAATCAGCCGTGTTTACTATGTGGAAGGCCTTGGACACAACCTTTTCTCCGTTGGTCAATTCTGTGATGGGGATCTAGAAGTTGCATTTCGAGAGAAAACCTGCTTTGTTCGTGACTTACAAGGAAACGATCTTATGTCTGGCTCCCGTGGCTCCAATCTCTATACAATATCAATGTCAGATATGATTGCAACATCTCCGATATGTCTTCTGTGAACATGGAAAAAGTCAGATATGATTGCAACATGTCAGATATGATTGCAATATCAAAGCAGAATCAACTAAATCTTGGTTATGGCACAAACGTCTTTCACACTTGAATTTCAAAACTATGACTGACCTTGCTCGTTATAAACTTGTTGAGGGATTTCCAAGATTCCGCTTTACCAAAGATCACTTATGTCCAGCCTGTGAACATGGAAAAAGTACTCGTGCTCATTTTCCTAATAAACCGGAGCACAGTACGAATCATGTTCTGCAATTGCTTCATATGGATTTGTGTGGACCGATGCGTGTTCAAAGTCTTAACGGTAAACGCTACATTCTTGTAATTGTCGATGATTTTTCTAGATGGACTTGGGTTTATTTTCTACGAAGTAAAGATCAAGCTCCGACAATGATCATCACCTTTCTCACAAAAATTCAAGTTCAGCTACGCAACACAGTACGAATCGTCAGAACTGACAATGGAACTGAATTTAAGAATCAGACACTTCAGTCTTATTATGAGAAAGTGGGAATTGAACATCAAACATCTATTCCTAGAAGCCCAGAACAGAATGGAGTTGTTTAAAGACGCAACAGGACGTTAGTGGAAGCTGCTAGAACTATGTTGATTAATGCTCAATTACCAGATTACTTGTGGGCAGAAGCTGTTTCAACTGCATGTTATACCCAAAACCGTTGTATGATTACAAAACGTCATCGCAAAACACCTTATCAAATTGTTCACAAAAGGAAACCGAACATCGATTACTTTCATGTTTTTGGAGCACTCTGTTATCTGAAAAATGATCGTGATGATTTAGGTAAACTTAAAGCAAAGGCTGACATCGGAGTGTTCGTTGGATACTGTGAAAATTCAAAAGGTTTTCGGATATGGAATCGTCGTACAAGAGAAATTCAAGAAACCATTCACGCTAATTTTGATGAACTCACCCAAATGGCTTCTGAGCAACATGTAACAATTCGCATTTTTCAGGATAATTACTATTCCCGGAAAATTTCACTATTCACTTTTACTATTCAGTTTTCCCGAAAATTTTCCCGAAACTTGATTTTTATTTCTTGGGCTGAAGTGATAAATCATTTCCATGGCAAATTAAAAGTTTGACATTCATAAGCTCATTTTCGTGAAAATTATTAAGGAATTACACGGAATTACACGTTTTAGGGTAAAACGTCACTCAGAAATTCTACGTTCAACGAAACTCGACCGCGTTAAGTGACCCCGCATCAGAAAAATGTTTGACACACTCATGATTTATTTGAGAATTAATCGTGACTGAGAAAAACATGACCAAAGACTTCCCGGCAGGTCACCCAAGCCTGTACTAATCTCACATGAGCACGCTTAACCGTTTGGGCGATTAACCGTTAGACCACAAAACGCGTTTCTAAGACTATTTAAGTTTTCAACTTATTAGAAAAAGTCAACATATTTTCTCCCTCCTCCATTGACCAAAAATCATCCCTTGATGTTATAAGTCATTTCGTGATTTTTAGGCTTACGGTTTGATGTCTAAAAGACATTTAATACCAACCGACACTAGACTGAGCCCAGTCTAGACATTATAAGTCATTTTAAATCATTTTTATCACATTAGAAAAGTAACATTTTACTTTTCTCAATTTTACGCAATATTCGTACGTTTTACGTATTACGCGTTTTAGACCCGTGTTTCCAGTTTTTAGCAGGGTTTCACCACCCGATAGAACCTACCACTCATTTTATATTTTATTATGGACTATATGGACATATTTAACAATACTTTCAAATTCCATAATTTTACGACACCCGGTTTTACGTTTTGAGGCTTAATCATTTACGATTGGCATTTCCCGGAGTCAAAACTCATCCAATACTTGGATAATATCATCCAAGGCCAACCCTTACCCTCCAAGTAATCCCAAACCGCCTCTAGGAGGGGGGATTCACACTATGTGGCTCAAACTCATGAATTTACCCCTAAAATCAACACTTATTTACAACTTGGTCACCAAGTTGTAACACTTTCCTAGTAAGCTTCCTAAATGGACCTATAAATAGCCCTCTCCCTCCCCTTTGTTGCCGTGCATCCCCAACCCCATAACCATCCCATTCTTAGCTCATTTCCTTCTAGTTTCATGCATGGTTCAAGTGATTCTTCAAGGTAGAAACCCTAGATAGGTTATCATTCATCAAACACTTCCATAACCTCATATACTTGGTGATTTCTCTTGAGTTTGAATCCACTCAAGTCACCTCAACCTTCATCATCCATCTTTCAAGAATACCAAGGGTAGAAAGATTGCATGAAGTGAAAAAGGGTTGAAGCAAGTCTATCAAAGTCCTATCCTTACATGTTAACTTCCTTTCATCTTTGAAAGCCAAAAGTTGTGAGCCAAACCCTAGCTTGATTCTTGTTAAATAATCATGTTCATGTTATTTACATATTATTTGTGCTATATATTGTCTTGTTATCATGTCCATGATGTATAAAAGTGAGTAAAACAAGTTGTTGTAATTGATTGTTAATATAAGTTCATAAAACAAGTAAACTAGTGACTTTGTTGTTATAACCTGATCAAAATGGTAAAAATATGATATTGGATTATTACATATTGTAGTAGAGGACCTAACAAGGAAACCGTAGCAATTTGAACCACCTAAAACGAGTATACGAGTCAAAAGTTACGCCGATTTGAAATTACCAAAACTTTGCGGCAAACTGCCAAATACCATTCTGATCAAATTTGGGTTTTGAAAGTCATACTTCTGGTCCGATTCATCAAAAAGTTAAAACACGAAAGTTGTCCGGAACGCCGTTTTCGTTCAGGAACAAAGAAGCTCGAGACCTAAAAATGCTTTCCGAGTGATAAAATTCTTCAAATTCTAAACAGCCCATTTTTAGGCGAAAGTCACTAGATTATAGTTATACTTTGAAAGGAACAAGAGGTCTTATGACCTATAATCAAGACCACAACCATGGCTAGAGCCAAGGTTGTGTCTCATGACCTTGGAACAAGGACCAAAGGTCATGGCTAGGCCATGACGAAATGACCATAACAACTTACATAGGCGTAAACATGAAACAATGAATTAGGCGATATCATGAACAAGCAATTTGGATCTACTTCACTTAAAAGGAAACCATGAGATTTTACCAAGAGAAAATGGTCATACAAGACTTATGAAACTACCCCTAATAACAATCTTCATGTATGTTAATACAAATATCGCCTAAAAACGTTATTTATATTTTACGATCTTCGCTAAGTTTTGTTAACGACAAAATGTAAACTTTAGTTTTAAGCAAAACATATTCTTAGTTTTTAAGACTTGCATAAACTAGACTTTTTCTACATTTTACATTTCATAAAACATAACACAAGTTTATTTCTTAAATTAGAAATAAGTCACATCATATTTATGGCAAGTTTTGTCATTATGTATTTATGGCAAGTTGTGTGTTTGACTTGCTTTCATGTTGCTTACAAGTTTCATGTTTGACTAACTTCAAGTGATGTGACATTGTTTGGTTGATAGAAGTTATGAGACAAGACCTTGTTTGGTTTGGGAAGTTATTGCCAAAACCTACTGCAGACCCGGCGGTACCCTGGGGGTACACGGGCGGAACCCAAATGAGGGTTCCGCCTGATCCTCCGAGTCCACAGTTTGTTGGGCTATAAATACCAAGCCATAACTTGATTTTTGACTAACCTCTTGAGCACATATTTTACACACACACTGATCCTTTTCTTCTAACCTCTTAACCTTGTACATGTGAAGTTTTCTATTGTAGCAAAGAAGCTCACAAGGTCGTCTAAAAGTTACAAGTTTCCAACACAACGTTGCAAGACTTGATAGCTTAGTATTGTGTAAACTAGTATTGTTTACGCGTCATTTGTTTGTGTATATTCTGAAGTGAGTGGTTAGTATTTTAGTCCTCAAAATACAAAGAGTGTTGGGAGTGGTTGTGCCCTTGTAAAAGAACTCGACATCTAGCTTTGTGTCGGTAAAAGTATAAGCGACGTGTAAGGTTTTCTCCGCCGGTGAAAGGAGCTTGTTGACTAGTGAAAGAAACTCTCGAGTTGGATACTCGGGGCGTGGACGTAGGGCAAGGAAAAAGAGTCCTTGTAGCCGAACCACGATAAATACTCGTGTTGTGGTTTGATCGTTTCTTTCCTTTACTTGCATGTTATATATTTGTGATTGTGCATATATCTTTGATCAAACGGAAAGTTTCAAAGCTAACTAAACAAGTTAAAAAGATTTTAAAACGCTAAAACTATTCAACCCCCCTTCTAGTTTTCCACAATTGGCATCAAGAGCTACGTTACTCAAGCTTTTAAAATATATTGTGTTTTAAAACTTGAAACGATCCATGGATTTTGAAAATTACAAAGAAGGGCAATCTATGCAAAGACCACCACTCTTTGAAGCAAATGGTTTTATTTATTGGAAAAACCGTTTTGAAACTTACGTGAAATCTAAAGATATAGATTTATGGTATATAATTGTTGATGGTGATAACGTAGTTACTAACATTAAAGATGATGATCAAAAGAAATTAATAGGTAAAAATAATGAAGCTAAAATGATGCTTTACAACGCTTTGCCTAAGAAAGAATATGAAAGAGTCTTTTTATGTAAAACCGCCAAAGATATTTGGAAATCTTTAATTGTCACTCATCAAGGAAATTCACAAGTTAAAGATAACAAAATTGATCTTCTTGTTCAACAATATGAACAATTTGTTATTACCGAAGATGAGATTATTGATAATGCTTTTGCTAGGTTTAACACCATTATTACTTCACTCAAAGCACTTGACGAATCTTTTTGTAGTAAGAACTTTGTCAGGAAATTTCTTAGAGCACTCCATCCGAAGTGGAGAGCAAAAGTGACGGCAATTGAAGAATCCAAAGATCTTTCAAGCATGTCACTTGATGAGCTTATTGGAAACCTCAAAGTTCATGAAATGGTAATGGAAAAAGATTCGGAGCTAGTTAGAGGCAAGAAAGAAAAAGTTAAGTCCATTGCCTTGAAAGCTAGAGTCCAATCAAGTGACGATGAAGAATCTACTTCGGATAGTGATGATGAGGAATATGCTATGGCCGTGAGAGACTTTAAGAAGTTCTTTCGTAGGCGAGGGAAGTTTGTTAGGCAACCCAAAGATGACAAGAAAAACTTCCGGAAAGATCGTGATGATCGAAAAGGAAAAGTTGAAAGAAAGTGTTATCGGTGTGGAGACACAAGTCATCTTATAGGAGAATGTCCAAAACCACCCAAGAGCAAACCTCAACAAGCTTTTGTGGGTGGTGCTTGGAGTGACTATGAAGGAGATGATGATGAGCCAAAGAATGATGATATTGCTCTCATGGCTCACAACTCAAATGAGGTGTGCCTCAAAGTTTGCTTGGATCCGGATGAATGGATCAAGGATAGCGGTTGTTCAAGGCACATGACGGGTAATAAAAGCCTCTTCTCAACATATCACAAATGTGATGGAGGTAATGTTACGTTTGGTAGTAATGCTAGGAGCAAAATCATCGGAAAAGGTACAATCTCTCATGACTCCCTTTCTATAGATGATGTTGCTCATGTTGATAACTTAGGATTTAATCTCCTTAGTATTAGTCAACTTTGTCGTAATAAGTATAATGTTCTTTTTAGTGAGAACGGTAGTAAAATACTTAAAGATGGTATAACCATAGCCAAAGGTGTCCTTAAGAACAACGTATACGTCATGAAGTTGGATTCAACATCTAGAGACAAACTTTGTCTTACCTCATTAGATGAATCTTCAACTTTATGGCATAGACGTTTAGGACACGCTAACATGAGACTAATCCAAAACCTCTCCTCCAAAGACTTAGTTCGAAACCTACCTAAGTTGAAATATGACCAACACTTTTGTGATGCTTGCAAAGTCGGTAAACAAGTCCATAATAGCCATAAGGCTAAAAACTTGGTGTCTACGTCTAGATGTCTAGAACTTTTACATATGGATTTATTTGGTCCATCCGCTGTACAAAGTTATGGAGGTAACTTCTACACTTTGGTCATAGTAGATGATTACTCACGATATACTTGGACAAAATTTTTGAAAAGTAAAAATGAAGCTTTTGATAAATTTGAGATTCTAAGTAAGAAAATTCAAAATCAAGTAGGATCTAATATTGTGTCTATTAGAACGGATCACGGTCGTGAATTTGATAATGAATTTCAATTTGGAAAATTTTGTGATAATAATGGAATTACTCATAACTTTTCAGCTCCACATACTCCTCAATCTAATGGTGTAGTAGAACGTAAAAACCGGACATTACAAGAGATGAGTAGAACAATGCTTAATGAACAATCTATTCCACAAAAGTTTTGGTGTAATGCCGTTGACACATCAACGTACATTTTAAATCGAGTCCTAATTAGACGATTTTTGAATAAAACACCTTATGAACTTTATAAAGGTAAAAAGCCTACATTAGGATATTTTAGAGTGTTTGGGAGTAAATGCTTCATTCTTAACACCAAGGATTATCTCACCAAATTTGACCCAAAGTCTTATGAAGGTGTATTCCTTGGATATTCACAAAATAGTAAAGCTTACATTGTCTTAAACAAAGAAACCTTAAGAGTCGAGGAATCGTTGAACGTAACATTTGACGAAAGTCCACCTCCCTCTAAGACATCACCTTTGGTAGATGATGACTTAGTTGAAAGCCAAGCAATTGAAAGTCAAAAAATCTTAGATAATGACAAGGAAGATGAACTATTAAACAAGGAAATTGTTAATGTCAAAGAATCTAAAAGTCATCCATTAGATAGTGTCATAGGCAACATTAATGAAAGAACACTAAGATCAAAAGTCCAAAATGAAAGTAATTATTTTTGTTTCGTATCAACCATTGAACCTAAGAATATTAATGAAGCCATTAAGGATGAATCTTGGGTAATTGCAATGCAAGAAGAATTAAACCAATTTGTTAGGAATGATGTATGGACATTAGTTCCTCAACCAAAGTGTCAAACAATAATTGGAACGAAATGGGTATTTCGAAATAAAATGGATGAAAATGGAATTGTGTCTAGAAACAAAGCTAGGCTAGTAGCACAAGGATATAATCAACAAGAAGGTATCGACTACGATGAAACGTATGCTCCGGTAGCTAGGCTCGAGTCAATTAGAATCTTACTTGCTTATGCATGTGCACATAATTTTAAACTCTTTCAAATGGACGTCAAAAGTGCATTTCTAAACGGAGTCATTAATGAAGAAGTGTATGTTGCTCAACCACCGGGCTTCATCGATTTTGAAAAACCTAATTATGTTTACAAACTTAAAAAGGCTCTTTACGGACTCAAGCAAGCTCCAAAAGCATGGTATGATCGACTTAAAACCTTCCTAGTTGACCATAAGTACACCATGGGCTTAGTTGATAATACTCTCTTCACTAAGAAGAAAGATTCACATATTATCATAGTCCAAATCTATGTTGATGACATTATATTCGGATCAACTTGTCAAGAATTATGTGTGGATTTCTCAAAAATCATGCATGACGAGTTTGAAATGAGTATGATGGGAGAACTCAACTTTTTCTTAGGACTCCAAATTAAACAACTTGAAGATGGTATCTTCTTTAACCAATCTAAATACATTAAGGACATGCTTAAGAAATTTGGATTAGAAGATTCGAAACCTATCAAAACTCCCATGTCCACGGAAACTAAACTCACCAAGGATGAGGAAAGTGAATCCGTAGATAGCACTAAATATAGAGGTATGATTGGTAGTCTACTCTACCTAACGGCTAGTAGACCCGACATTATGTTTAGTGTTTGTCTATGTGCTCGCTTTCAAGAAGATCCTAAGACTACCCATCTCGAAGCCGTTAAAAGGATTTTTAGGTATATCAAAGGCACTACACATTTAGGATTATGGTATCCCAAAGGAATGGGAATAGACACCATAGTGTATGCCGACTCGGATCATGCCGGTGACTATGTCGATAGAAAAAGCACAAGTGGTATTTGTACTTTTGTTGGACATTGTCTCACCTCATGGTTCTCTAAGAAGCAAACGGCTCTTGCTATTTCAACAACGGAAGCCGAGTACGTTTCGGCCGGAAAGGCATGTCAACAAGCTCTTTGGATGAAGCAAGCTCTTGTCGACTACGGAATTCAACTCAACGACATCACAATTCTTTGTGACAACAAAGGTGCCATTGATCTCAGCAAAAACCCGGTTCAACATGCTCGTACCAAACACATTGAAATCCGTCATCATTTCCTTCGTGACAACATTCAAAAAGGAAATATCTCAATTGAGAAAGTTTCTTCCGAAGACAACATAGCCGACATCCTCACCAAACCCCTTAAACGTGAACCTTTTAACCTTCTTAGGCTAGGCTTAGGACTCATGGAACCTACACTGTAGTTCTGAACATTAGACAAAAATCACAAAAATCAAAACAAATCAATAACCATTTTCCACTGCAGGGTCGGCGGAACCCTGAGACATAACGGACGAAACCCAATATTGGGATCCGCCGTGTCCGCCGACCTGCAGAACCTATACATTTGTTTATATTAAACCAAACACCCATTATCCCATACCACAACTTCCAAAAACTGTTACTATTCACCATTCCTCTCAACCATACCCACGAAATTCTGGTCTCCCATTCAAACACATTACTAATCCATCATCATTGTAAGTATCTTATCTTGATTACAATCCTGATCTGAGTCTAGGAATTCCATTTTTGCACAAAAACAAAAACTTGGGGTTATGCATTAAACTTAACAAACTCATGCATAAAAATTAGGTGTTTAACAAAACTAATCATGTTTCCCATAGTTAGGAAGTGCTTTCTCACTTAGTGTAAACATACTTGCTAAACCACCCCATGTCAAATTTTTGTAAAAATTTCTCACAAGTAGGACAAATATTTTTTCGTCTCACATTGAGAATACAAAATCAAAACGTTATGTTCAAAACATCACTTGCATAATGTCTCTTGAATGCTAAAGGGAATACATAATTAATATGTATTTTCGGGTACATTCAAACGTAGCTACATTGAACTAGGAGTGTTTGGGTTATCTTTTGTTTTTATAACAAAACTTGCATTATAAAACACTTTTGATGCATCAAAATGAGTCAAGATAACCGCACCTCCACATTGTTTTCATATAGGCACACACTAGAACATCCACATTAAAATAAGTAGTTTACTTAAACTAAAATGTGAAAATTTTGTTGTTCTAGGTATCATCATGCCTCCTCTAACCCATTACGACCACAAGGACACAATCAAGTACCTACCAAAACACCACAAAACAAAAGGCCTTACCCCAAACCAAGTCAACATCTTCAAAGCCTTAGAAAAACACTATGTCCATGAGAGTAGAACCATTGACCCGTCCTTCCTAGAAGGCACAAACCTTTACAACGAGTTCGCCGCAATCAATTTTGAGTGTCTTTTGACTATAGACGAGCCTATTTGTCCTAGATTCATCTTAGAATTCTATGCCTCCGTCACCCTCTCCACGGGAGAATATGATTTCATATCCGTCAACTTTCGGGTTAGTGGTAATCATTATTCCTTCACTCTTGAGGAGTTTGCTCAAATCCTAGGAATTCCAAACCAAGGTACTTGTATCTACTCCGATTTGCACTCCCTATCAACCCTTGACACCCTAGATGACCGTTTCCATCCTTATGATACACCTCTTGTGTCAAAAGATGTACTCCGTAACCACCTCTTTGTTAGGACAACCACCACTAGGAGAACCCGTGGGGGAAATGAGGTCGACAAGGATCCATATGGAATGGAACTTAATGAACTCTTTCCCCAATTCAAGAAATGGGAGGAAGTCCTTAGAGCCAATGTTATAAGCACTATAGGAAACCGAGACCATATCAACCTTTGCTTATGCTACATGCTCTACTCTTTATCCACTAGGCAACCTTTCAATCTTGCTTACTACATGGCTAAGAGAATGGCCGACATTCCCGTGCATGGCACAACGGCTATGCCGTATGGAATGCTCTTGACCCGTCTATTTAGGTTCATTTCACCCATTCCACCAACTCCAAACCATCTTCGTCTTGACTACTCTCTCATCCCACATACCTTTGTCCCACTAAGTGATAAGAGAATGTATAGAGCCCAAGGAAAACGTCCTCATCCTCCTACCTCATCATCTTCTTCCTCAATGAGTGAAGATGACAATTTGCCAAACTCTAGGCTCCCACCTCTAGAATACCTTTCCCAACTTCCGGATATTCCAAATGAGTCGGAGGAGTTCAAGCAAACAAAAGGGATGTTCAAAAATATCGGGAGATTCCTCGGGAAAATGAAGAAGAAGATGGACCGTCAATGAGTGCGGGTGTGTTAGGAGTGTTTGGCACAAGGTGATATTAAAACAATTTGGTAGTTTTAAACAATGTTTGTCATGTATTTGTGTGTTAGTACAATGTTTAATACACTTTGGAACATGTTTCAACTAACAATGTTGCAGGATGACAATGTTTGGCAAGTTGTCAAAAATTTCATGATTATCTTATTTTCACTAAGTTTGGTGAATTTCGCTAGCCCCCGATCAAAGTCTTATACTTTGAGCGTTTACATGTCTAATTTTTGCATTTCCTAACCAGATATGAATTATAGTTTTGGTTTTAGGACTTTTTGAAAAATTTGAAAATCGTCTAGCGGGTTTAAATCGCGTTCTGTCTCGTTTTTCAGCACTGGCGGAACAGGCGGATCCCAAAATTGGGTTCCGCCCGTTCAAAACCTGGGTAACCCAGGTTTGGCCCAACGGACCAGACGGAACCCAAATTTGGGTTCCGCCTGTGTCTTCCCAGGGTACCGCCAGTTTCCTGCAGAATTTTTATTTTTCTTTTCAACATTTCAACATCCAAACACCAAAATCCAATCCTTTTAGCTAGAAATCCATTACTTGCAATGTGTTTAGCTTACTAAGGTACTTAGCATTCCTTAGAACTCACCCCAAACCCATTTCCCGCCAAAATTCAAAAATAGCCATAACTACCTCAAGTCTCCTTCACACAACAAGGAAGGACCCCTTTTAGAGGCTCCTTGAAATCCCTGAGAATTTCTCATCAAACAAACTCACCAAAACCACTAAGCATTTAGTGCAAGCTTGTCTTCTCACTTCACCATTTTCATTGGATTGACTTCCATGACATGACAACCCACAATTAAGTTTTCCAAATCATTAGGAACCACCATTTTTGTATGGACTAACATCAAATCCAAACACTCCTTCCCACAAACCTTCATCACTATAAATCAAGTCTTCCTAAACACTAACAAATCACACCTTCTACCTCACAATTCTGAAACTTTAAACCATTTTTCACCATGACCAAGTCAACAAACACCTCTCAAACCTCAAAACCCATCCGGAAAACCGCCCGGATAAGTGTGAAACCACTTTGGTGTAACCAACTCATCAACCTTAGCTCTTCATCCTCGGATGAATTCACATCACCCATCAAAAATGAACACTTTTTGAACCTAGCATCTCCAACTCCATCACCCAATGAACCAAATGAGCACACTCCACCACCTACTAAATCACCTATTGACCCAACTCCACCAAGTGCTCCAACTCAACCATCAAAGACTCCATCACCATCACCATTCCCAAAAGTTGAACCTATGGAGCTTTTCGGGTCTCCTCCAACATCACCACACCCGTATGTCCAAGATTTGAATGATCTACCACCTAGACATACCCAACCACCACCTTTTGCAAACCAATCACCAAGGTCAATTTTTGACCTTGATGATGATCTTGAACCTACCCAACCACCACCACCAATGTACCAACAACCAAAACCGTTGTTGTTTCACCCTATCTACCGTGAAATCCATGGTCCTCTCTATGGAGAACCAAATTTTGAAAACAATGATCACCCAACTCCACCACCTTCTCAACTCCAAACCTATGAGTCTTTCTTTCCTTCTTATGAGGAAATACAAAGCATGGTTGACAACCACCTTCATCAAGCAATGGAATTTCAAACCACCTTGCTTGAATCAATACCAAATCCATCCTCCACCCAAGAAACAAAACCAAACCCACCCCTAAACCAAGACACAAAAACCAACCCATTTTCACCCACCCATCCCCATGGTTGCCCACATTGTGAGCAAATGGGTGAAACCATAAAAACCGTGCTTCACCAATTCCAAAATGAAACCCGGTTTGCATTCCAACACGTCATTGAACGTTTGGATGCACTTTCTCACCCCAACAAATCCTAAACCAACCCTTAGAGGCCGTTTTCCCCACATTAGGAATGTAGGATTTTCTTTTATTTTCTTAGTTTTTGTGTACAAGTAGAAGCATATGTACACATTTCTTGTCTTTTGACTTTTTAAAAGTCAAAATTTTACTTGAAATGAAATCTCTTTCTACTTATTTTGTGCAATGTTGGTTGATCAAAGTTGTGTTGTCAATGTGGTTGCAATGTGTGTGGTAACTACAAACTTGACTATATATATCATCAACTAACCATTTTTTTTGTAGGTCTCAAAATCCATGTTTCCCATATTGGTACTCCATTTAGGGGGAGTATCGACCAAGGGGGAGCATGGCGATTATTCCGCTTCGCTACTCTACTTTTTGTTTCGACAAAAAGGGGGAGAAATATATTATACCTTCAATACTTAATATGCTTTTCATCTCTTAAGTAAAACAAGGTTAATATAATTTTTTTTAAGTCTTAAAAACCAAGATTTTGTGTGATACTTAAAAACAAAGTTTATGTTTTGTCATCAACAAAAAGGGGGAGATTGTTAATACAAATATCGCCTAAAAACGTTATTTATATTTTACGATCTTCGCTAAGTTTTGTTAACGACAAAATGTAAACTTTAGTTTTAAGCAAAACATATTCTTAGTTTTTAAGACTTGCATAAACTAGACTTTTGCTACATTTTACATTTCATAAAACATAACACAAGTTTATTTCTTAAATTAGAAATAAGTCACATCATATTTATGGCAAGTTTTGTCATTATGTATTTATGGCAAGTTGTGTGTTTGACTTGCTTTCATGTTGCTTACAAGTTTCATGTTTGACTAACTTCAAGTGATGTGACATTGTTTGGTTGATAGAAGTTATGAGACAAGACCTTGTTTGGTTTGGGAAGTTATTGCCAAAACCTACTGCAGACCCGGCGGTACCCTGGGGGTACACGGGCGGAACCCAAATGAGGGTTCCGCCTGATCCGCCGAGTCCACAGTTTGTTGGGCTATAAATACCAAGCCATAACTTGATTTTTGACTAACCTCTTGAGCACATATTTTACACACACACTGATCCTTTTCTTCTAACCTCTTAACCTTGTACATGTGAAGTTTTCTATTGTAGCAAAGAAGCTCACAAGGTCGTCTAAAAGTTACAAGTTTCCAACACAACGTTGCAAGACTTGATAGCTTAGTATTGTGTAAACTAGTATTGTTTACGCGTCATTTGTTTGTGTATATTCTGAAGTGAGTGGTTAGTATTTTAGTCCTCAAAATACAAAGAGTGTTGGGAGTGGTTGTGCCCTTGTAAAAGAACTCGACATCTAGCTTTGTGTCGGTAAAAGTATAAGCGACGTGTAAGGTTTTCTCCGCCGGTGAAAGGAGCTTGTTGACTAGTGAAAGAAACTCTCGAGTTGGATACTCGGGGCGTGGACGTAGGGCAAGGAAAAAGAGTCCTTGTAGCCGAACCACGATAAATACTCGTGTTGTGGTTTGATCGTTTCTTTCCTTTACTTGCATGTTATATATTTGTGATTGTGCATATATCTTTGATCAAACGGAAAGTTTCAAAGCTAACTAAACAAGTTAAAAAGATTTTAAAACGCTAAAACTATTCAACCCCCCTTCTAGTTTTCCACAATGTACTAATAAACTTTCCTAAGTTTATTCAAATATCGGACATGTAACTTTTCGGATCGAAACTTATATCTATATATGTTATCAACTACTACAATAGTAGGGAGCCTCATGTGAGGAGTTCATTATGTAAGCCGTCGAGATGAGTTGTGGATTTACGAGTTAAAGTGTCCTGGCTCCTCGAAGGCTTACTAACATGACTTCTGAAATATGTCAGCCCGAACGGTAGTAAACGATATACAAAACATACATGTTCATGAATCTTTTCTTTCAAGGACATACAATATACATCATACCACATCATGGACTAAATGCAAGATATATATATAGGCACTACTTCATATTCTTTACTCCGATCCTAATTCGCAACATTCGATTATAGGTTGCTCGTAGAAACCTTCACGATTCAACCGTTACATTCATTACTTGCTATCTTAACTTAAGGTGAGTTCATAGCCCCACTTTCCATTACTTAATTGTTTTACAAATCCTTGGGGGGAATACATGCTATTTCTAAATCGAATACAATGCTTTTAAATTGTATGCTTGCCTGATTGTTTTATTATCACTAAGTACCAACCTTGCTAAACCGAGATCCTTTATTATGAACCATTTAGTCACTAGCAATAGTGAGCGCGAATATTAATAATAGGCCTATTGGGATTGACGAATCCCATTTGTATTGACTAAGTTCAAACAAATGCATTAATATTTGAGATTTAGGTATGTTAGCAAAGTACCTACCGGGATAAATCTGCCGATCGATATTGGTACACGTTAACGTTATGGTGTCATAAGCTTAGTGTATAATAACCGTTCCGGGCGTATAATAACGTAGCCTACCTGTTTTGTTTTCCAAACATTGGTGTGAGCCTATAACTCACACTACCAACATATTGTGTTCAATCGATTTAACAAACTCTATGAATAACACTCAACCTTTGTGTTGACCTCTCAAGCATGTATTTCAGGTTCATGACGATCAAGGATGGTACGGAAGGACACGGATACTCGAGAGGGCTATAAACTTTATTATCATTCAAAAACTCACTTAATGTGATTTGTAAACATGGAACCAATTGGGACCTCATTTTGTAACCTCTGATATTTATATAATTTGAATGATAAATCTTTTAATACGACTCGGTTAGAGATCGTTTTCTATTATTGTGACTATTGTGCCGTCAAGTAACACCCAGTTCGAATTCTGCTGCATCCATGAATTGGGGGTGTTACACAACACAGCTTAGGACCCGAATTTAACCGTCTTAACTCTCCGGCATCTTCAGCTGAACCATTGCCACTTAACCGCAAAGAATTAGAAACCTTGTTTGCTCCACTATTTGATGACATAATTGAATACCGTCCTACTGAGGTCTCACCAAATTCCGCAGCTCAACCTGATAACATTCAAGTACCAGACTCACCTCAACAAACTACAACAAGTGTTGAGAGAGACGGTCCTCCAATTGTATCACCATCTACAGCAGAACAAACTGGTTCTAACTCCCGCCATCCAACTGAAGATCCAACACCACTATCAGTTCGACAACCCACAGAGCATGATCCTGATGCGTTCTTTAATCCGTTTGCACCAGCTACTACAGTTCCTGATATAGCTGAGTCGTCAACTCGCAATTTGGATCCTGCTAACATGCGAGATACTTATCAACTACACCCTTCAACACACAAATGGACCCGAGACCATCCACTAGTTCATATTATTGGCCATCCAGATGTACCTGTTATGACAAGACAACGACTTCACACATATGGAGAAACTTGTATCTACGCACTCACAGTTTGTCATGAAGAACCCAAGAACATTAAAGATGCAATGACTTATGACAACTGGATTGAATCTATGCAAGAGGAATTTCAGCAATTCATAAGATTAGAAGTCTGGGAATTAGTTGAAAGACCTGACGGAGTCTTTGTCATTGGGTTAAAATGGATATGGAAGAATAAGCTTGATGCTGAAGGCACTGTCATACGCAACAAATCACGTCTGGTAGCGAAAGGATACTCTCAACTGGAAGGACTTGATTTTGCTGAATTCTTTGCTCCAGTGGCTCGACATGAAGCTGTTCGAATCTTTTTGGCCTATGCTGCACACAGGAACATGGTGGTTTACCAAATGGATGTCAAAACAGCATTTCTTAATGGAGATCTCCGTGAAGAAGTTTATGTTAGCCAACCTGAAGGCTTCGTTGATCCTGAGCGTCCTAATCACGTTTACCGACTCAAAAAGGCACTCTACGGACTCAAGCAAGCCCCACGGGCGTGGTATGACAAACTGTCCACTTTCTTACTGGCCAATACATTTTCTAAAGGATCGGTGGATCCAACATTATTTACAAAAACCTACGGGGAGGACTTACTTGTTGTTCATATATATGTCGATGACATTATTTTTGCCTCAACACAAAGAAGTTACTCTAATGATTTTGAAAAATTAATGAAAGATAATTTTGAAATGTCCATGATGGGTGAACTTTCGTTCTTTTTAGGACTACAAGTTCATCAATCACCCCGTGGAATTTTTGTAAATCAATCCAAATATGCTCTTGAAATTTTAAAGAAACATGGAATGATGTCTTGTGATACTTATAATACACCAATGGGCTATACCACAAAACTAGATGCTGATTTACATGGGACTCCAGTTGACCCTACCAAATACCGAAGTATGATTGGGTCCCTCATGTATCTCACAGCTAGTAGACCCGATATAGTATTTGCTGTCTACATGTGCTCTCGCTATCAGTCCAGACCAACTGAAAAACACCTCAGTGAGGTCAAGAGAATCCTTCAATACATAAAGGGAACCATTAACTTGGGGACCTGGTATCCGAAGGATTCTGGCTTTGAACTAATTGCGTTTTCAGATGCTGACCATGCAGGATGTTTAGACACACGCAAAAGTACATCTGGTGGATTACAATTTCTCGGAGACAAACTTGTGTCATGGCAATCTAAGAAGCAGGACTGCACTTCACTGTCGTCTACAGAATCTGAATACGTAGCCATGTCTGCTTGTTGTGCTCAAGTCATCTGGATGAGATCACAACTTAAGGACTATGGCTACCTATTCAACAAGATTCCTATCTACTGTGATTCAAAGAGTGCAATTGCTATCTCCTGCAACACAGTACATCATTGCAAATCCAAACACATTGATCTCCGATATCACTTCATCAAAGAGCATGTGGAAAAGGGTACAGTTGAACTTTATTTTGTTGGGACTGAGTACCAATTGGCGGACTTACTTATCAAATCCTTAGCACCATCAAGGTTTGCTAGTCTAGTTCACCAAATTGGTATGCGATGTTTGACTCCAGAGGATCTGGAAAAGTTTTTAAAACACAATTGATCGTCAAACATCATAACTATCTTTGTAAATATTTTTCAAAAAAAAAAAAAAAAAAAAAAATGTAAGTATAAACCACTTTCAACACTATTTTATCTAATGTCTTCAAATAGTTAAAACAAGTGTTGAGGGGGAGGATAAGTAATGTTTTTCAAATTTCTCAAAAAATATTTTGTTTCTTTATATTTGCATTTTACCAAAAAGATATACATTTTTTTATAAGTGTTGATTCAAAAGTGTTTCGGGTTACTTTCCTTGACCAAGGTTTCAAATCATTCATAAATCCAAAGACTTCGGTCTAAGGTCAAGGGGGAGTATATTCATCCAAAGATTGTTCTTTGTAAATGCTTTATGGAGTTATGTTTAAGTAAAAGTTAGAAGGGTATCGTGTCTACTCATGTAACTTAGGTTAAGGGACTAATATTGCCAACATGCGAAAGTTATTTTACCCTAGACTTAACCTGTTTGACCAACAGTAACTACACTTTTCACCAAACACATTTAATACACAACTACTTAATCAAACGGCCACAAATCATCGTGCTAATCCAAGAACTTTACATCTAATCTGTAAGTGGTAACATGTTCTGATCATAATTCTAAACATGGGTTTTTAGTTTCATAACAATCCTACGGCTAAATCTTCCTAGATCTCTTAATTTCATTATAGAGTTATGCGTAGAATCTGGGTTTGATTTTAAGTGTGTTAGGATGAATTTTAGTTAGTGGGATTTGCTCATATGATGCTACTAAACATGTTTGTGAACTCCAATCTCACCTAGAATCATCAATTGAGTGATTTGGATATTAGGGTTCATACGTATAGATTAGGGGTTCTTGATTGTGGATGTTTTGATAATGATTGATGATAGGGATAGCGTGTATTAGTGTTAAGGATCATATCCCAGTAGTTTAATTGCATCATAAACGTGTTAGAATCATTAATCTTTGATCTAGGGTTCTTCGACACTAGCAGTTTTGCTATTAAGATTTCATGGTCAGTTGTTGTTATAATTTGGACCATATGATCCTTAGGATATATATTACACTCGCCCATGTCCAAATCATACCCAGAAACATGTTTGATTAAGGTTGTGATTAGTTGTTCATGCGTGTTTACGCGTTAAGTTGGATTTTGGCATGTTTACGCTTTAAATGTGTGAATTAAGTGTGTTGGGTTAATTATTGAGCAGTGGTAATGTTTGTACACTTTCAGGAAACATACAACTCGAATTTCAAAGGTGATTTTTCTGGAAAAAGGCACTTCTACGCACAAAATATTCATCCTACGCGTAAGATTGAATCTTACGCGTAAGATTCAACACGTAGACAAACATTGTCTTGGATAAGACATTGTTTACGCATAAAAGAATAACTTACGCTTAAGTTGTTTCTTACGCGTAAGTCATGATCTTACGCATAAGTTTAAACCTACGCACAAGTTATATCTTACGCTCAAAGTTCAATTCTTTGCCTAAGCTCTAATCTTACGCCTAAGATTTAATCCTACGCGTAAAATTAAGCCTACGCAGAAGTTGAACTTACGCGTAACATATAAAGTTATGCGTAGAAATTAAACCTACGCATAATTTCATTTCCTACGCGTAATATAAGTTATGCGTAGATTTTTCTACTTACGCGTAAACTTATCAAATTCATGAAATTTTCTAAGTGTTGTAATATTTCCAATGTGTAATCTCTTGTAGTGATGAACTCATGTTGTAACTTAAGTGTTATAAGTTTCTATCATGTGATTAAAACATAAGTTTGTCATATAACAAAAGTTTTTCACACACAAACACCCACTGATCAATCAATAATGTGTTCATAATCTAGTACTTGAATGTCTGTGCTAACAAAGTATATCATTGCTATGTTTGTGATTGTTTATGATCAAACCAGATGGCAGAACACAATGACATTCCTTATGGACCTGAACCTGAACCCATACGTGCATGGGAAGACACCTTTCCTGAGAACTAATCCAGAAAGATAGGAAAGAACAATCTGAGAGTCAACTTCAACAACATTACATGAAATGAGTCTTCTTGCCTTGTTGCGGTAGATGCTCTTATCTATCACCCGTGCAAAGTTCTACTCACCAAATCTGCTGCAGTGGCATGCTTCTACATACATCAGTTTTGGCACACACTCCACTTGGTCCTCCTTGAAGAATCCTTTACTTGTATGCTTCACATGAGACAAGTCACGGTCGACAAGGATCTTCTCCGTAGTGTTCTTGGACTTCCCGAACTTGAACCTAATGAAGAATATGACCAAGTTCCCAGTGAAGAAGAATTGATAGAATGGCTGAGAGATATTGGGTATGATGAGTCTGAAGAGGTAATGACTAGGCACTCTAAGGTCAATATCAGATTTCTTCCACAGCCTTGGAGAACTCTCTACATCATCATTGCCAAGTCACTATCTGGCAGAGACACAGGCAATGAACACCCTAAGCTCCAACATCTCAAGCTGGTTTGGGCTATTGCTAATGTCCAGAATGTTGATTATGCCAGCATTATCTGGGAAGACATTGTGTGGCACATACAACACAAGACGACCAATATTCCATTCGTCCGTTTCACCAAGCTTCTCATTGCAAGCTTCCTCCATGAATATGATGACATACCTCAAAGACTGAATGATGAGTTTCAGCACACATACAAGAATGAGGACACACTTAAGGTCATCAAGAGAATGGATACTAGTACAAGGAAACAAGGAAATAAACTTCCTGATTGCCTTCTGACTAAGAAGGTTCAAGAATGCAATAACTACAAGTACTACCTTCAAGCTCTTGAAGCAGATAAAGTTGGGTTCTTGGACGAAGTTGTTCTACCGTCATACATGCAGAAGAAAGAAAAGAAAGGTAGCAAATCTGGCAGCTCAGAAAGTTCTACCAAGACCAAACCTAAGAAAAAGGGATCACTTAAGATCAGAATTCCTGCAAAGAAACCAACTGCTGAACCTGGGTGGTTTCCCTCATCACAACCTTCTCCAAAACCTGCTGACTCTGAAAAAACCGAATCCGACGAAGGTCCTATTTACAGTGAAGCCTATGCCAATATCACCAAGAAAGTCAATCTTGATGAAATTGACGATAAGGATTTGACATTCGAAGATTGGGAAACTAACATTGATGAGTTTGCTGATAATGCTGTTTACCCAGCATATCTCAATCAAAGACCTTTCACCAAAGCACAGACGATGCTGGAAGAGGAAAGGATTAGAAGAGAAAAGATGAAGGAACCAGTTACAGCTGTACAAGAGCCTGAAGGCCTTTCAGTAGAAGAAGAAAATGAAAGGGCTCTCAACCTAGGTCTCCTCCACAGCCGAATCGATTCCTTCAATGCTGATCTACTACCACCTCCAGTGTTCTCTCAGACCATCGAAGTTGGCGGTTCAAGCAGCATTCCTGAGCCTACCACTGAGATCAATACTGATTTAGTAGCTTATGATAATCCCTCAGTATCTCCCACTGAATTTGAGATGACTACAGCAATGGGAGAGGAAGGAGAAGATGATCCCATGGACACTGATGCTCCAAGACTTATGTCCATGGAAGAAATGGAGCGTAGAGAACGGGCTCAGGAAGAAGAATTTAAGAAGAAGCAAGAAGCTGAAGAGGCCAGGCTTGAAGAGATTGCTCAAGCTAAACTGGAAGAAACAATAAGAATGGAAGAAAGCAGGAAAGCTGAAGAAGCTGCCAAGCTGGCTGAAGAGAAGTTAAAGAAAGAAGAAGAAGCCAGGGTTGCTGAAGAGCTAAGGCTAAAAGCCGAAGCCGATAAATTGGCAGAAGAACTAAGGGTGAAAGAAGATGCAGCCAAAGAAAAAGAAGTTGTACAACCCGAACCACAAAAAGGAGATGTCAAAGACTCTACCACTACCATTGAATCCACACAGTCATCACCTCCTGCATCTGAATCAACACATGACAAATCTATCAAGAAACCCAGCTCCAAAGCCTCTGCTGCATCTAAGTTACTCAAGTCAGCTTTCAAGAGGGTACATGAGAAGAAGAGAAGCAAACTAGAAGATCAGGTTGCTACACTTGCAACCCAGGTTGCTGAACTATCTAAGCTGAACTCGAACGTCAAAGAGCTACAAGATAAGGTTGATACTTTCTTAGCTAAAGACGTTACAGAGAACTTGGAAGCCGCATTAGCAGCTCAAGCACAGGAATACATGGCACAACACTTAGTTGCTGAGCTGAAAGATCTCCTGGCACCAATGAGAGAAGAACTCACCAAGTTCGCTGAGCAAGCAGTCAAGAAAGTTATCCGATCAACAACCTTCACTCTTCGTGCCGATAAGTCTACTGCTCCTCTACTAGGACTATCTCTGAATGATTTGGAAGCACAACTCTTAGAAAAGCTGGCAAACAAGTTCACCTTGACTCCTGAAGAAGCAAAAGTCCTGGAAGCACTAAAAGACAAGATGAACAAAGAGACATGCAGCACGGAGGTAGATAAGCTGAAACGTCAAAGAGATGACGAAGACAGGGATCCCAATTCTCAGGCTAAGAAACAAAAACAAGCCGAAGGACCCTCATCTCAAACACCGGTCATTCCCCCTACCACTACAACCTCCACACACCAACCGAAGGCATCTGGTTCTGCCCCCAAAGAACACGATCACTTCGAATACACCGGTGGTGACGAGATTCCTCAAACCGATGAAGTTCCAGAACCGTCAACCAAGAAGAAGAAGAAAGAAAGGAAAGGAAAGCATCATCAACCAGACACCTCATCTAAAGGAAAGGAACCCAAGAAACCCAAAATCGTCCTTCAATGGCTCGATAAAGATGAGACTGCCGAATATTCCTGGTTTGAGAAGATGATTAATTCCCAACCACCACTAGAAGACAATCAGGAACCTCAAGATGGTCATACAGTGGAATATGCTCAATTACTTCAGCACAAGTTCAAGATGAAAAAGATGAACAAGAAAGAGCTGCGTAGAATTAAGAATGAAGCATTTAATCTTCTCAGAGATCGGTCTGCAAACTCCATCGAGCTTGAGTATCATCTGGAAAATATTGCTCGCGCCATGTCAAGCGATATTGACTGGATTAATCCAGAATCTTTTGTCGATCCAGTAACGAAGAAATCAGCACCTTACATTACCGACTGGTCAAAACCACTACCGATGATTGGGAGGCCCAAGGAACCAAAGATCCCATACATGTTCTTCTTCAACACCGACCTGGAATTTCTGAAACTTGGCAGTGCTAATGAGAAGAAGTACGTTACCTCACTCGCCTTTCTCCCTGCTGCTCGATATCTCAATAATGCCATCGAAGAAGAAGCTTCAGCATTATTCGTTGACAAACTTGTTGAGTATGACCGGAATGCACTTTACGTTATTCATCACTGGCCAGAAAACCGGGCACAATACTATCGAAGCAGCAGACTGAACCAGACAATGGGTGAAGTGACAAGTGATCTGAAGATTGTCTCAATTTAGTTCATCTCAACTGTCACTCACTTCGGGTACCCCTTCCTCAGCAAAATTACACTGAAAAGGCTTGATGAAAAGGAGTACGATATTTCCGAGTCAGACTTTCCACGCCTACTTCTCAATGATATCGAAGACCTGTACCTGCTCAAAGTGCAAGGAAAACTTTGTGGTTTACCGAAAGACATACAACTTGCCTTCATCCAAGCACTCCTCATTTATATCAGGCAAATCGTAATCAGAGAACGAGTCGAAGATCTTCAATTAGGAGTGGAAAGTTACCAGAAGAAGCTCAATCTAACCAAACCAAACATGTTCGACATCCCCGACCTTCAACATCTGCCTCAGTACACCCTGATCAAGTATCCTTTCGGATTCACCTACCGCAGCATTAATGGTCGCAACTGCTTCATGGCTTACACCGAAGTTCAGAAGTTCTGTGATGAAACGTTAAAGTTCATCAGAGACGGCATCAAAAGCAGAGTAGATGACATTGCTTTGGGTAAATCGAAACGGTGGAATACGACAGAGGTTAGGGATGCCCGCAGATTCATCTCAAGGATTGAGAACCGCTTAAGGCGCAGGGATCAGTTTCGTAGATTGGAGAGCTATGTGGGAGGCAGATAGAAATTTCCGGTGTTGACATTTCAGAGGCCTGAATGGTAGAATATTGTAAGATTTTGATTTGATTTGTCATAATTTTTACTTCATAATGGCTTGTGCACGCATTACAGTGCACAACCCGAACTTGTAAAGAAAGGACCCTGAGGTACGCTTCAGTGCCTCAATCCTAATATAAGGAGCGAAGGCTTCTTACTTTTGAGTAGAATTAATCAAACATTTCTGATTTTTTATAATTCTGCTCAAAAGGACAAGTATTTCACCTCAATAAGACCTAATCACTTGTTGAGGGGGAGTACTTGTCAAAACAAAATACCTTGCTCAATATCAAATGTTCGTGGTGAATCTCCCCGTAAAACTCAAAAGGCATATTTCAATCGTAAAATTTGTCAAAAACACCATTTTGTATGCTATTTTTGAGGGGGAGAAAATGAAAAAGTGATTAAAATATACGAAGTCAAAGCTTTAGAGTTGTATCATATGCGAGCTAGACTCAGTACTGACCCAGGAATTGACGAGATAATACAAGTTAGTAATATCGAAAGGATATATCCTCGACGTGTAATAACATCAAGTTAGTTACTAGAGCTAGTTGTCACCTAAAATCTGACAATGTATCTCTTTAACTAACCACGCAAGCGTGTCTCGAAAAGGATATGTCTTAGTAGATGATGAGGCGAAAAATGATCCGTTTTTAGGGGGTCATTTAAGCCCGAATCCGACTTTATTTGATCAAATATTGCCCTAAATCGTTCCTTTTGTGATTTTAGGTGTTTGGAGAGTGAATTCTGGAAAAGAAGCTATTTTGGACGTTTTTGGAGCATAAAAGTGAAGAAAACGGCAAAGTACCAAAAATCCATGCTGAAGATACAAGGTGACGGCGTCAAGACTTCCTTCTTGACGGCGTCAGACATGAAGAATTAAACACCGTAGCTGGTGACGGCGTCAGATGGCTATATGACGGCGTCAAAGTGGCAAGAATAAAATACCGTAGGTGGTGACGGCGTCACATAGGCCGTCATAAGTGGATCAAGGCCGTCCGAGGAAGTATATGGCGGCGAGGTGACGGCGTCAGAAGTTACTCTTGACGCCGTCAACCAGTTTTTCCTATATATAGTTTTCTAGTTTTTTCATTAAGAGGAGAGAAGTTTTGGTGAAACCCTAAAGACGATTTTGGTGCCTCTTTTACAGGTTTTTCAAGGGTTCTAAACCCTTGAGACCTTGCATTGTAATTGAGATAAGTATACTCTTAATTCAATCAATATGTCTATGTGTTGGTTGTTTATCTTTTGTTCTTATCTTAATTCTACTATGCTAGGCTAGATTTCCTTTGTGTTTGCTTAGATCTAATGAAACCTAGATGTTGATTATGTGTTGATTACTTGTCTATTCTTGTTTTGGATGAATGATATTATATGTTAGGCTTAAGAAAACTGGCAGATCTCCAAATGGTAACATGCTTGAACGTCTTAAGAAACATGAACCGAGGCGTACTAGGTCTTTATTGGTTGTATTTAATGCATGAGCCACTGTTTACAATCCCTATAGTTGTGCTAGGTCATGGTGTAGGAGGAGATAAGAGCTCATAGAGTTGGGGAGTTATGTATGCCACCCCACGAATGGTATTAAGGAATACAATCCGTCATCCATACAAGTGTAACAAGTAATTGACATGTAAAAGATATCTAGGGAGTAATGAAGTCTAAGTAAACACAATTTCTCCAACCACTGCTCACAACCTTAGTTTAATTTAGTTTAATTTCATTTTCATTAGTTTATTTTAGTTATATAATAGCTTTGGGTTAGTTGAATAGCAACTAATTCCGCCCACTCTTCCAAAACCCGAGATTTTACTTGCTTTCATAAAAATATAAAAATACAAAAATAATCATCTTTCATCTCTAGAACTATTAATTAGGTTTTCTAATCCTAGCGACACTATTCCTAAGCTGAACGATCAATCCCCCGGTACTTGTCACTATACTATACTACAACGATCAGGTACACTGCCTGGTGGGGGTTGTAAGCTTCTCGAGATCCCTCGAGAGGTAAAGCAAGGTGCGATTCCCACGCATCAAGTTTTTGGCGCCGCAGCCCGGGGAATAGTTATTGTCTAGGTTAGGATTTCTTTTTACTTGCTAGATTCCTTTCTAGTAAGATTTTTATTTTTATTTTTTAGGTCTTCTTTAGTCTATCTTATTTCTTCGTGCCTTTGTTCATAACTCTTTACCATCCGACATCATGGAAGGTGGTAACATCTTTGAACCCATCATCCCACCACAACAAAACCCACCATTAGAACCCCTTAGGCCCCGAACCTTAGGAGAGTATTCCCGACCTAGCCACCAAGGCTACCGAAACACCATTGAGCTCACCGGAGCCAATGTGACCCCCTTGCGATCCGACACCATCCGGTTGGTGCAAAGCGGATGTGCATTCCATGGACTTCGTTCCGAAGATCCAAACCAACACCTTAAGGACTTCCTCAAAATCGTAGATTCCATAGACCTAAGTGTTGAAACTAGAGAGACAACCCGATTACGCCTATTCCAATTCTCTCTACGGGATCAAGCTAGTCAATGGCTTAAGCGTTTACCCGCGGGATCCATCACCACATGGGATGATCTCACCACTCGTTTCCTTGCTCAATTTTTCCCACCGGGGAGAACTACTAAGCTTAGGAATGACATCTTGATGTTCCAACAACGTCAAAATGAATCTCTTTATGAAGCATGGACTCGTTTCAAGGACTTACTCCAAAAAGTCCCTCATCATGGCATAGAGCTTTGGCTCCAAGTCCAAATTTTCTATGACCATATCGATATCCCCACGAGGCGAACCATTGACCAATCGGCCGGTGGTAAGCTACGTGATCTTAGTGCGGAACAATCATGTGAACTCATAGAAGATCTTGCTCTCTATGACAATGAAAGTTGGAATGATCCCCGTGATTTGAACAAAACGGTCAAGGCAATATCTTTTCCTTCGAACAATTCAAGCACTCCCGACCGTAGGATCATGGAACTTGAGGACCAAGTCAAGTTTCTCATGAAATCTTACGAAGCTCCGAAGCATTCAAGCCAAGTGAACCAAATCACTTCTTCATGCGAATTATGTAGTGGTCCCCATGACACTCGTGATTGTATGGAACTCCCCGGAACAGCTTTTGCGGACTACGCATCCACGCGTACCGACGAAGCGGGAGATAAGTGGTACACTTTCAAGCCCGAGCCAAACACATACGGTGATTCATACAACCCCTCATGGAAAAATCACCCAAACCTTAGGTGGAAACAAAATCAATCCAATTCTCCCAATCCGCCTAATCGTTACCAATCAAACGGTCCACCATCCAACCGTACCTTCAACAACAATCCTTCTAACAACTATGGTAGTACCAACAATCTTGAAGGATTGATGTCAAAATTTATGGCATCTCAAGAAGCCCGCATAGTTAGGTTCAAAAACGAATTCAACCAACAACAAACGGAGATGACCAACAAGATCGACAACTTGTTGAAAGCCCTCAACAACCAAACATTAGCCACACCTAGGAAGGACACTAGGGACACCAATAGTGGAATTCAAATTAAGGACCCCTCATCATCCAAACATGTCCACTTTGTCAATGTTGTCACCATTAAGCCGATAGATAGAGAGATAGAGGAGAGTGACAAGGATGAAGCTAAGGTAGAAGCCGATAGTGAGGATGAGAGTAGGGAAGTTGAGGTTAAAAAGGATGAGGAATTGGAGGAGATAGAACCTATAGAGGAATACTTTGATAAGTTGCCAACCGAGGAGGAACGAGAATACCATAAGGATTTATTTGATAGCCCCGAGAAAACATATATCTTTGGCGACCCTTTAATCAAAATGGGAGATCCCTCCAACATTAACATCCCATGTAATATCGGGCACATGCATATATGGAAAGCTTACATCGACCTTAGATCCCCCGTGAACATCATGACTAGGACCTATTACAATTGGGTGATGAAGAAGCAACTCAATTTTAGGATGATGCCCGGTACAAATCTGATAAGTAATTTTGTAGGGAGAGTTAAGGGAGTACATGTGATTATAGGGAATCTCACCTATGAGATTGATTTTATGATAGTGGAAGAAACTCGTCCCGTGATAGATGCTTGCCTAAGTCAAGTAGTGTTTGGAAAGCCATTTGTTGAAGCCACTAGGATGAGTTATGATCCGACTTTAGGAATAGTTAGGTTCAAGAAAGATAATGATGAGGTCGCTTATCAAATGCCCTACAAGATCGAACAATACCGCCTTCTCTCTAATTTCGAAAAGGAACATAAGCAAGCGGCTTATTATAGGAATGAGGAGGATAGACGTAGAGGAGTAGAGTATGTTAGAAATAGGATGCTTGGTTTCTACAAAGAATGCTTGCAACTAGGTCCGGAATACAAAACTGGTTTAGAAGACGACCTAGAGAATGGAACCAATGATGAAGTCACGTAGTAACCCACGACTTTGAGTCTAGCTACAAGACTCGTAAATAAAGAAAAGCGCTTCTTGGGAGGCAACCCATGTTTTGTGTGATTTTATTTGTTTGATTGTTATTTGCTTCCGTATGCATGTTTTATTTTTATTGTTGGTTGATCATGTTTCTCAATTAAAATGTGGAAATACTTTATTATGTTGTTTGGCCTAGTCTTAACTTCAACCTAAAGGTATTTTTGCAAAAGATAAGTGTAAGGGGAAACCCCAAATATGTTTTTAAGAAACAAACCGATCATGATTCTCCACAATATTTAATGAACATGTATATTCGTATTTGTTAGAGTCAAATGCTTGTATTGAGTCATAATGAAGTTTTGCAGGATTTTCCAGGAAGTAGGACAAAGTTTTTCCAGAAATTTTCCGGAAACTTAACATAAGGATTTCTGCAGGTTCATTCTGACGGCGTCAGGGTATTGCTCTTGACGGCGTCTGGAGTCAAAAAATCTGGAAATTTTACCGGTTTTGTTTTTCTAACGGAGTCTTATGGTTTTTGTGAATTATTAAGTTTTATAATCTCCAGGAAATCTGCAAAATTCATTCCACAAGCATTATATCTTACTTTGTTTTCTAGGATTTAGTAACTTATATAGGATGCCGCCGATTTTACGCGATGTTGCCTTGTCTACTTTTGTCTGGATTTACAGGTTATTTACGACAAGAAGATGATTTATATTCTGGAAGGGAAGCTTTGATTGTTCATTTTCTTGGAGGAAGATTTAACCTGGCCAACCTATAATCCATACCGAGCGAATCAGGGAAGTATTTGATTTCATTCTCTTTACATCTTAACTTTTACATTCTTTACTTGAACATTGGGGACAATGTTCATCCTAAGTGTAAGGGGAGGGTAAAAAGATGATACCTTACATATGCACTTTCGCTTGAGTTTGTTTTGTTTGATAGTAGATGAGTAATAAAACTATGAGAAATACTTGTTAGTGTAATTTTAGCACCAAATTTAAAATTTTTTACAACATTTAGGAGTGAAACTTTTGCCATAGCAAGCGTCTCATGGATAGGAGGTTGTATGACTAGCACATAACCGTATATTCAGAAAAATTTTCCACCCAAAAATGTGAGGTTCGCCTTTAGATTTGATAGGAAAAGCATTTATTATTGGTGCTTATGAGTGTACCGGTAGCATTTAGATTCTAGAACTTGCGTTAGTGATGCATCCCGAGACCGCTAGTGAGACTACATTCGTGTGGTAGGATTTACTACATGATAAGAGGCATTAGGATCACCTTTGTGTTAAACCCATATCATAATTACTTGACCATTTAAGTCATATTACTTGGCTAGTTAAGTCAACTAATTTTTCCCACACCCTTTGCGTTGTACTCATTTTTAGTACACGAAACCCCTAGTACACCCCTCCGAGCCTATCTTTTCGTTTCTAACTTTAAGCATTTTACTTAAAGGAAGAATTTGTTACACCCCACTTAAATGTACACCCAAATCGCCTTAGCCTTCCGTGTATGCGCTCATTTTTAGTGCATTATTGTTATTTGTTAAACCCTAAGTTAACTTTCTAATTGATTACATGGTTGCTAAGTCGAGTCATATCTTTGTACATATTGTTTTGGGACGATTGGGACTCATGGGTAAGTACTTATTTTATGGAGTAATGGGGAAGAACATAATATTATTACCCCCATATGTACGTTAATCTTAAAAGTACTCCAAGTGTTTTGATTTTCTTAATTCGAGTCATTAGATTAGTTATATGTAAAGTATGTAAAGATTCAAGTGTAAGGGGATTGCTTATACCCCTATGATGTATTATTTTGGATGGTAGGGTAAGAGTGTATGTAAAAAAAAAAAAAAAAAAAAAAAAAATCGAAAAAATTAAGAAAAAGAAAAAAAATAGAAAAGAAAAAGAGAAAAAAAAAACGTGTAATTTATATCCCTACACCTAACGTTATAACCCTTTAAAAGACCTCTTTGATAGTTTATCCTAGGTGCTTACGCCATGTGGTGGAGGTTTGATCCTTTCCCAAGCCTATGGTAATCTATTTTGCTATGACAGGTAGTGAGAGATATCTTCCATTTTCATAATGTTATATTACTTTATTACACCCGAGAGATGTGAGTATCTAAACACTATTTGCGAGGTGCTTGTGTATGACCTCCGTGCTTGTCTATTGGTCTTTAGTGGAACGATTATTTGTTGTAATTACTTTTATATTAGTGTTAAATGACCCCTAACTTGTCTTTTGAGTAGAATAAAAGCTCATTTGCTTGAGGACAAGCAAATCTCAAGTGTAAGTGTATATGATGAGGCGAAAAATGATCCGTTTTTAGGGGGTCATTTAAGCCCGAATCCGACTTTATTTGATCAAATATTGCCCTAAATCGTTCCTTTTGTGATTTTAGGTGTTTGGAGAGTGAATTCTGGAAAAGAAGCTATTTTGGACGTTTTTGGAGCATAAAAGTGAAGAAAACGTTAAAGTACCAAAAATCCATGCTGAAGATACAAGGTGACGGCGTCAAGACTTCCTTCTTGACGGCGTCAGACATGAAGAATTAAACACCGTAGCTGGTGACAGCGTCAGATGGCTATATGACGGCGTCAAAGTGGCAAGAATAAAATACAGTAGGTGGTGACGGCGTCACATAGGCCGTCATAAGTGGATCAAGGCCGTCTGAGGAAGTATATGGCGGCGAGGTGATGGCGTCAGAAGTTACTCTTGACGCCGTCAGCCAGTTTTTCCTATATATAGTTTTCTAGTTTTTTCATTAAGAGGAGAGAAGTTTTGGTGAAACCCTAAAGACGATTTTGGTGCCTCTTTTACAGGTTTTTCAAGGGTTCCAAACCCTTGAGACCTTGCATTGTAATTGAGATAAGTATACTCTTAATTCAATCAATATGTCTATGTGTTGGTTGTTTATCTTTTGTTCTTATCTTAATTCTACTATGCTAGGCTAGATTTCCTTTGTGTTTGCTTAGATCTAATGAAACCTAGATGTTGATTATGTGTTGATTACTTGTGTATTCTTGTTTTGGATGAATGATATTATATGTTAGGCTTAAGAAAACTGGCAGATCTCCAAATGGTAACATGCTTGAACGTCTTAAGAAACATGAACCGAGGCGTACTAGGTCTTTATTGGTTGTATTTAATGCATGAGCCACTGTTTACAATCCCTATAGTTGTGCTAGGTCATGGTGTAGGAGGAGATAAGAGCTCATAGAGTTGGGGAGTTATGTATGCCACCCCACGAATGGTATTAAGGAATACAATCCGTCATCCATACAAGTGTAACAAGTAATTGACATGTAAAAGATATCTAGGGAGTAATGAAGTCTAAGTAAACACAATTTCTCCAACCACTGCTCACAACCTTAGTTTAATTTAGTTTAATTTCATTTTCATTAGTTTATTTTAGTTATATAATAGCTTTGGGTTAGTTGAATAGCAACTAATTCCGCCCACTCTTCCAAAACCCGAGATTTTACTTGCTTTCATAAAAATATAAAAATACAAAAATAATCATCTTTCATCTCTAGAACTATTAATTAGGTTTTCTAATCCTAGCGACACTATTCCTAAGCTGAACGATCAATCCCCCGGTACTTGTCACTATACTATACTACAACGATCAAGTACACTGCCTGGTGGGGGTTGTAAGCTTCTCGAGATCCCTCGAGAGGTAAAGCAAGGTGCGATTCCCACGCATCAGTAGAAACGTACCGTCTCGAGAAACCTTCTTTGTACTTGACCAGGCCGGGTAATAACTTCAAGCTAGTCTAACTAGTGATGTAAGCGTGTCTCGAATCGGTCTTGTTCACAGAAAGTGGATCAATTCAAAAATGTTTGCTCCTCCCGCATGTGCAAATTTATTAAATACTTATGAGCACATGTGCAGGGGGAGCCCTTCAAAAGTGTACTCAAAACTCTCAAAGTGTTAACCAAAATATTTGATTATCACAAACACTTTGAGAGATTTTCAATCAAAGGTTTCCTGGCTACTGTCGGAGTTATAAGGTGATAAAGATAGGAATATCCGTCCTATGATCCGCCAGAGCCGGAGGGATCTACCCAAGGACATCTCCCATAGTTAGAATTAGAAGTCCTTAGGTATGACACGAAAAAAGGAGAAATGAATGAAAGGGAAAGAAGGAGTTGAAGAATTAAAAAGAAAAGCAAAGAAAAGGGTGAAAAGAAATAGCCCTCCATATGTTCAACCTTAGGGCAGGCACCGGGTTCAATACATATGCTACTGGCTGTTGCTTAAGACAACACCGGTATTGAAGATTAAGTCGTCATGGACCCAGTGACGCAATGCACTAAACCTTCTTAACCACTCAAGTTCTCTTAAAAGGACTTGTTTCATTCTCCCGGGGAACCCGCGTAACCTATCGACCTATCTCTTAGAGACGGTTGATATTGAAGCAGGAGACACCTCCCCTGTCTCCTCATAGGAAACCTAGGAGTGCACTTATAGAGTCTAGAGCCTTGAGATACATCAAAGATCTCTTAGGAACACTTAGTATTTCTACAACTGGTGTTCTACATCAATGGGCATCAGTTGTAAACTATCGAGTCATTCGCAGATCTTAGCAATCTGCCGAGAACGTTTATGAGAGGATTACTTAGGTATTTCTCAATGATTGAACGGAAATCCTGCCAGGGTCAACATCAAATAGCCCTGACAGCAGGTCACTTCGGTAACCCCACAAGGGTTACGCTTAGTGTTTGTGGTGGTTCCCTTACGGTCTACAGTCGTGGAGTGATCCCCAGCGACTCACCCAGTCATTGAGCTACTTAGTAGGTCTAGTAAGCTCCTTCGGGAGTATCTGATATGGGAACGGCCTGGATAAGGATTAGAAGGAGTCTTCACAATATGCTGTTGATGAGCTCTAATTCCTTATCCGTAAGTACCGGTTGTTTTATTGCTAACTGTTTACTCGCAGGAACCTCACTTCCATGATGGTAGATTCCAACATGCTCATACATACATCTTGAAGTCAAAGTAAGCTCCCCCAAAGATCTTAGCAACACAAAGTTCAAAGAAAGATTCTACGGCAATAAGAAGAATCTACAAAGTATAAAGACAAAGATCTCAATGCATGAAAAGGAACTTCTTGTACGTGAAAGTCTAAAGTCTAAAGATGTATGAGTATGTTGGAATGGCGGACAACCACCACAGACGCAGGAGTGACGAACGGCAGACAACTTCATAACTTAATCACTGCATCATCACCAAAGAACAAAGACAAAGGGCAAAGTACTCTCATTATCATTCACTCATTTTGAAGACGTCACAAGTCAACGACAAAGATGAAGACGTCAAGCAACCGTGATGACCGACCCTTAGGGGGAGATTGTTGGGATCATGCTTTAGTATTTTAGTCAAGTCTCGGTCATTACTTTTGTAATAGGTTGCTTAGTTATTTTATCTTACTAGTCTATGTTTTAAGGCTTAAGTGTTAAAGCCCTATGGGCCTTAAAGCCCACGAAATTAAGGATAAGGGAGGAAGGGAGTGTTGCCCTAACTCCTCCCTTATAAATAGAAACCTTATGTAAACATTTTTTTTGTTGGTTATTTGATTATCTTAAGGAAACTCTTGCACTTTCACCTTTCATATTGTCTCATAATCAACCAATCTCTTTTCTCATCTTATTTCTTTCTAAATCATACTTGTGTTTACTAAATGGTGACCTAAAAAAACATATTCCTTTAATTCTAAAAATGTTTTGTAAAAGATATAAAATGTTTTGTGACATTTTATAAAAAGTCTAGTGTTTAAGAAAATTGTTCCTTTGATCATAGAATGCAATAAACACTTTGTTTATTCATACCTTAAGTGATTTGGATGTAAAGACAAATGTCAAGCACTAAAAACTTGTTTACGTCATAAGTTTTAGATTAATGAGTTTATGCTTTGTAATTATCAAAACATAGAGACATTGTTAATATGTTAACAATGTTTTTAGACATTATTAATTTATGTCAACACATACATTAAAGTAACTGAATACAAGTGCTTAAATTGAAAAGATACAACTAGAAATGATTCTACACTACCTACGATTAAATTATGCAAAAACTAAACTAATAATCTTCATCCTTGCTTCTCCTTGTTTATATAATGATTTTTTGAGACTCCCCACTTGATTATGAGTCATTCCCACTTTAATTCACAGCCCTTGGATCACTGTAACACATCTCAGCCTTTAAACTTGCTTTTCGCGCCAAAAAGGGTCCTAGGTAGCATGGAGGGTTAACAGGGCAATTAATGCTTCTTGGACTGTTGTGGAGAGTTAGGGGGGACAAGGTGCGAAAAGGGGGAAGCAATTCAGTGGGTAAAATGGTGGTATTGGTGGTGGTATTTATTGCAGTGAGGGAGGAAGGAGAAAAGAGGGAAGGGAGTGGGTTTGACCGGGGGTTTGACCCAGTTTTAATACTAAGGGTGGTGGTTTGGGCTATTGGTTGGGCCAGGGGTGAGTGTGGGCTGTGGTTTGCGTTTTGGATTGGGTAATATTTTGGGTATAATATTTAGGGTCCGGTTGTATTTATAAGTGTAGTAACCACAAGGACCTAATGTGTAATTCCTGAAATTTTGGGGGCTAAGTTTGTGATTTTTCCAAAGTTTATCATAAGGACCATATTTATCACTCATGAATAGTACAAGGGCCACTTTTGATAATTTCCAATTTTTTTATAACCAGGGACCTTTCCTGCCAAATCTACAAATTCCAGGGACCAAACATGTCATTTCACCAAACTTCACACCCAAGGACCATTCCTGCAAAAGATTAATAGCACAAGGACCAAAATTGATTTTTCTCAAAGTTTTTACATCCCATGGACCATTTATGTCAATTTCCAAAGTATAGGGACTAAACTTGTAATTTTGTGAAACTTTGCACCAAAGGACTAAATATGTAACTTTGTGATTAAAAAGGGCCTTTGGTGACGTTTTCAAGTTTTTAGAATAACCAGGGACTAGTTTTGACAACTTTTGAAACTTGAGGGACTGAAACTGCCAATTATGCAAACTTTGTACGTTTTTCATCTGTTTTTGCATATTTTGTATTTGAAACGTATGAAACACACTTCTAAGATATTTTAAGTATTATGATGCATATTTGAGTGTTTTTGGATGTTTTGGCAGTTCAGATTGGTATAAAATGATGAGTATTTAGACACTCATCAGTATCGTTTTTCATTTCCAACATACTTATAAGAATAAATAGTCAAATAACCTCAAGTTGTCGAACGGGCACGGCCATCATCCCCATGTAAACTGCTACAACCCGCTACTAGCCGCTGCTAGTCCTACAGTCATACCTACAATAGCAGTAACCATGAATAAATTAGTATCAGGTTTACATTCATTTATTTTTTGGTTTACAACTATTGTGTTACTGTATATATAAACAACTGTTTCACCATTTGTGCACTGATAATAGAATAGGTATGGTTGTCGTTCTTGGTTTACAACTAGATCACATTCATTTATTTTTTAACACCATGGTGTTAAGTATTCTGTTGTCATAGGGTTAGTGGTAGTTTTGAACAATTTACAGGTTTGTAAATTTCTAGCTGCTTTAGCTAATAAGTGTGCATCTCGCTTTCTATTAGGTGGTTGGACTGACCCGTCATTTATGCTAAGATCAGTATCTTTTTTTTTATAAGAAACCATCACACATTTGACAATAAGTCTGTTTAGAAGGAACTAATGGCTGTCTGGTGTATTCATTCAATGAATTTTCGATTTATTTTTTATTTTTTTTATTTTTTTATTTTTTTTATTTTTTTATTTTTTTTTTGGTTAAGAAACCTTGTTGAAACTGAGAATAAGTATTTTTAAGGGCTATAAATATTGGGTTACTACTGGCAAAAGAGATTTTGTTTGAATTTGCATCTCTTTCCATGGTATATTGACATATATAAGCAACTAAAGTTCTCCATTAATAGGGTATGTACATAAGCAATTCAGAATGACGCATGGAACATCTATTTTTTCTGGAAAATCTATGGATCAGGACTGAGTATACAAAAGTGAAACACGAATAAAAAAAGAAAACATAATTAGAGTAATTCTAACATAAGGTTAACAACTTTAACAATAATAAGGGTGTGCACAAATATATTGGTTGAGTCTATGATGCATGGGGTGAGCATAGAAGCAACAAATGTTCAATAAACGTGCATGTATGTCAAAGATTAGACAGTTAACCTGTCGTTAATTCTGATCAGACCATAGACTGTTTTGATAATACCTTCTTAGAAGACCGTTACCTGAGATCATAACCTGTTTTGATAATACCTTCCGCCACAGGTCCTTTTATATGAAAGTTACGGCTAAAACTTGATCAGTTTCACAAACTGCGAAGCCATCGCGTCTGCATCAGAAAATATATACTTTAGCAATAATTCTGGAATTTTTTTTATTATAGATGATTGTCTAATTCTGATTATTAAATATGATAGTTCCATATAGTTACATACCCCGGTAAATTTGTCATACTTCCCACATATTGCAATATCTCTGAAGGAAAAGAGAGTTGAGTGGCTTATCCCAAACACCCCTACCTTTGATACACCCTCCCTCCCCCCAATTTTATTATTATTATTATTATTATTATTATTATTATTATTATTATTATTATTATTATTATTATTATTATTATTATTATTATTATTATTATTATTATTATTATTGTTAATTATTATTATTATTATTTTTTATAAAACCTCTATAAGAAAGTTGGATTTCAATTATAGGACCAATATAAAAACTCTAACTAACATTCCTTTATATGATTAGCAGAGAAGTCATGCTTATCAACCTTTACCCACGTTTCACCTTAAATTGCTAGTTAGGCTCAGATAGGGTACCAATTAGGAAAAAGCGGATGCACACGTAATGGTTGCAACCCTAACAGGCTGGCCTCCCAAGGTACGGGCAATCTCACCTTTAACCCGATCCGTTCAAACTCATCACAACCTCAAGATATTATGCATCGCATTCATGATATCAGGTTTTCAAGTATATAGGCTCAGATAGCGCAGCAATTGGATAGGTTAGCAATTAGGAAAAAGCGAATGCACACGCCATAGCTGCAACCCCAAGAGGCTGCCCTGCCAAGATACGGGCAATTTAACCTTTAACCCAAACTCATCACAGCCTAATGATATCAGGTTTTTAAGTATAGGCTCCAATAGGGTAGAAATTAGGGAAAAAAAAGGATGCACCCGCCATGGCGGCAAGTCCAACACGCTGCCCTGCCAACATACGGGGAACCTCACTTTTAACCTGACCCGTTGAAACTCATCACAGCCTCAAGAAATTACACATTATACATATAACAGGAAGACAAAAGCACATCCAAACCTCTCTCAAGTTTTACGTGCTCTTCCATTCTCGCTCCGCAAACTGAAAAAGAAACGAAAAAAGCTGTCAGTTGTGATTATCTCATTACTGTGAAAACATATAAGAATAGTTAGCCGGACCACTAAATCGGAAATAAGTAATTTTAGAAGACAACCTGGGTTCTTATGAATCAGTAGGTGTAGAGTGGCATAAATTAGTAGGCGTAGAGTTAACACAGTTAGAAGGGTAAAACTATATTACCTTCAGAGGAGCGTTCCAAGACGACGAAAGCCCAAGATGTAACAGAATCTGCACACAACACTTAATCACTTGGATAGGTTGTTGAGTAGCGATGTGTATATCTTATAGTTATATCCCCTCTTTCTCCAATATGTTCTCATAGTCTGCATACAATCTACAATATATGAACAAATCAATAGTACAATATAATAACTCAGAAAAGAGAGAAAACATAAAAAACGGATACCATTGCAATAATAAACAATCACATACCTTCAATAAAGGAATCCGTACCAGCGACACTTCATATTTTTTTTGCAATTCACTCATCCGAACCTGCAATTAAACACAAAACCATGAATGAAAATACAAACTTTTAAAAAAAATAACAGGGAAACAAAAATGAAGAACCATAGATCAGTTTCTTTGTGTACTTAAAAGTCATTCTCTATGTGTTTGGGTCTACCATGTTATTGTTGGGTCACTTGAAAATAAACAGTCCCAAACACCCCTTAATATAAAGTTGGGCCATTCCAAACAATCAAACCCCCGCAGTTGCTACATTTACAGATCCCTTTAGCCGAACAAACATGCATGCTATGATAACAATCCCCAATAGCAATACAGTGAATAGTAGATAAGTTTTATATGAAAAGAAGTACCAAAATTTTTTAATTTTTGAACTTTTAACATTTTAAGCACACGAAATGCAAAAATAGATTTAGTTGCATTAACATCTAAAATTATTTTGACTATAAGCAGTGTATTGTATTGCACCTTTCCGTATCATGATTCATTACGTCACTGTAAGAAGCTTTTCTTTTTTTCTTTTTCTTTTTTCAAATTATAAGAAGCCAATGATAACACAACTCTCCCACACACAACAACCCCAAAAGATCTATACTGATCTTTGTGAGTTTAGAATCGTTCATGAGCTGAGATCCACCAACCAAATGAGGATCAAAACTGCAACGAATAAGGCTCAGAGGTGCCATGGCTGCAACCACAATTCATGAGTGGTTACCTTGCCAAGATATAATGTAGATCACGCTCATCATCGCCTTAATAGATAAATATAGTGTTCATCGTCACACACCCACCCTATTGTCACACGCCTTGGGCAGCGGCAACAAAAGGATTGATGGCATCGAAGAAGCATAAGCAAAAAGCTCAATAATATCATCAAAGGCTCAGATTATATCAGTGTGAATAAGGCTCAGAGGTGCCATGGCTGCAACCACAATTCATGAGTGGCTGCAACCACAATTCATGAGTGGTTACCTTGCCAAGATATAATGCGGATCATGCTCATCATCGCCTTAATAGATAATATAGTGTTCATCGTCACACACCCATCCCACTGTCACACGCCTCGGGTAGCCGCACTAAAAGGATTGATGGCATCGAAGAAACATAAGCAGGAAGCTCAATACCATCATCAAAGGTTCAGATTATATCAAGATACTAAGCTTTGGGGTGCCTCCCCCAATTGCTACTTCCACACTTTGTGGGAGGCCTTTCTCTACATAATATGTCACTTAAGCCTATCTTTTTCTACCTGACCATCATGAACGCTCTGTCAAGACGGGCATGTCAAGTAGCTGTAATTACAAACTTTCCAAATAAGTCTAAAATCAAACATACAAAAAATGAAACACATTTACATTTGAGTTTACAGCATTATACAATACCTAATAAGCATAGCCACAATACTTCAGGAGTTTAGACAGTGACACTGCTACGCTACCCCATAAGCTCATAACCTCGACTAAGCAACCCCATAAGCCCAAAATTAACCTACCAGGTTAACCACAAACAATAATACATAATTTATGAAAGCAAAAACGCAAAACTTATAATAAAAAACCCGAAGGTAGCAAAACCCCCAAATCACGTCAAAACCCTAATTTCAATTTTGTTTAAAAAAAGGGCAAAATAATAAAAAAGATAATTATAAATTAAAACCATACCTCAATCTAGTAAGAAGTGTGGAAGTAGCAATCTTTAATATAATAAGGTTAGAAATACCTCATCATCTGAAGCTTCAGAACTGAAAACCAAAAATTAAAAATTAATATAGTTTGTGCATGTAATCAGACAAAGATGATGAAAACTATCAAAATCAACAATAAAAAAAACTAAACCCAAAACCCACAATTAAAAAAAATACAAAACCCTAAAATCTGAAGGTTAGGGTTTATAAACTTACCTGCATCAGCAAACCGTGATTCTTCGTAATTCATCCCAATCGATTTGCAAGACGAAGAAAAATAAGTGGTAATCAGATCTGTGAAATGAGTGAGTATGTGTGTGTTTGTATCTTGTGATTCGCATTTTTGTGGATGTGTTATCTGATTTGTGGTTGTGTGGTTGTGGTTTTCTGATTTGTGGTTGTGTGGTTGTGGTTTTTTTGGGGTACTATTCATAAGAGTACTGTTCCTAAGATCCTAACAAATGTTATATAGTACTGTTCCTAAGATCCTAACAAATGTTATATATACTAATGTTATATACTCATAAACCAAATGTATCTATCCATACCCATTAAACAAACAACGTTGTTCAGAATGAATCTATCCATACCCATAAACCAAATGTATCCTTTTTGCATTCCGTATCTATTGTACAAGTTACTATTGCTTATATTACTAGTGATTCTTCAAATGTACAATGAGTGGTACTATCAAAGTTATTTACTATTTTTGTATGTACAAAAAGTACGAGTAATTGTTTATTTCTAGTTATAACATATAAATATTTGTTTTTTAAGTTAAAAAACCCATTTTTATAATATTTATTTTTCTTGTATTAAAAAGATCAGAAAAATAGTTTTTCATAAACAGAATAAGAGATGCTTATATCATGTTACCTATTTGATTTAAAATTAAAATAACTTTATAGTCTTATATTAAACCTAAAATCTTCTATAACCGAACTTGATTAAACATTTATATTAAAACTATTATTTCTATAGAGTCTTGCATTTTTTATTGATGCATGAAAATTGCATCAGGCTTTACCTCTCGAGGGATCTCGAGAAGCTTACAACCCCCACCAGGCAGTGTACCTGATCGTTGTTGTATAGTATAGTGACAAGTACCGGGGGATTGATCGTTCAACTCATGAATAGTGTCGCTAGGATTCGAAAGCCTAAAAACTAGGTCTAGAGGTGAGGGATGATTCTTTTTGTATTTTTATATTTTTATAAAAGCAAATAAAATCTCGGGTTTTTTGGAAGAGTGGGCGGAATTAGTTGCTAGTCAACTAACCCAATAACTAAGATGCAATCAAAATAAAATAACAAAAAATGAAAATAAATCTAATTACTAATATGGTGTGAACTATAATGGGAAAATTGTGTTTACTTAGATTTCATTACTCCCTAGATATCTTTTACAAGTTGATAGTTTGTTACAATTGCGTGGATGATGGGTAATATTCCTTAATACCATTCGTGGGGTGGCGTACGTACTTCCCCAACTCTATAAGCTCCTATTTCACTCCTATGTCGAGCCTGCAGAAGCTCCTAACATGGGATAATTAGAATTCGCTCATGTATTAAATAAAACCATAATAATCTAGTACGCATTGGTTCATGTTTCTTAAGACGTTCAAGCATGTTACCCTATGGAAGTCTGCCAGTTTTCTTAAGTCTAACATCGAAATCATTCATCCGTAACAACTATAAACAAACAATCAACCCATAATCAACATCTAGGTTTCACTACATCCAAGCAAACACACAAGATATCTAGCCTAGCATGTTAAATTCAAGACAAGCGTAAGATATATTCAAACAACACATAGACATATTGAATAAATTGAAAGGATACTTATCTTAATTGAACATGAAAGGTTTCAAAGGGTAAAAACCCTTGAAAGAACAGTAAAATTCGTGCTAGGGTTTCTCCAAGTTATCCCTCTTAAGTTATATACTTTATGAATGAAAATTGCAAAACTATATATAGATTTTCCATCGTTGTCACAACTCGTAATTTCATGTCCTGTTTCAAACGTCGAAATTCCAAATTTTATCTCGGAAAGTTACTATTCACTTTTACTATTCACAAAACACTATTCATGTCCGAAATTTTTATTTCATATTCTCATAAGTTAAACTATTTTAACGGTAATCCGAGAGTTTGACGCTCGTCGGATCATTTCTGCAAAAATCACGAAGCCGTGTCCGAGATTTTCTTTTGGGTTTAAACGTCGTTCCAGCATCCCGATATGTCCATAAAACATTATAAACAATAGAAATATGATTTTCTCTCATTTTACGACAATTCTAAAAGTTTTGGAATTTTACGTTTTTCAGTTCAGCGTTTTACGCGAATTACGCGTTTTTAACCCGCGTTTCCAGTTTTAACAGCGTTTAAGCAACCCGATGGAACTTACCATTCATTTTATATTTTATTATGGAGTATTTTGACAAGTTTAGTCATTCTTTCAAGTTTCATATTTTTACAATACCCGAATTTACGTTTCGCAATTTAAAACTTTACGTTTTGCGAATAACGGAACCAAAACCGACTCCGTGAACCAGATAACACCAAGCTTCTCACATACTCATCCACTTATACACATGTGCATCCCCCCCCCCCCCCCCCCCAAAATATCTAGTCAACTTGACTAATTAATTACCAAAATGCCATTGGATGAGATATTTCCTACATAAACATCAATAACACATTTATATTCATTCCTAATAATCAAAAAGTGAAGTTTTTCTCTTCTTCTTCCTCCCTACATCAAAACCCACGACCCAACTTCATATCAAGATCAAGATCCATTATTTTTCAAAGATCAAAGCATAAAAGTTGTTCCTTTTGTCTTTCTAATCAAGAATCTTACAACAAAAACACAAGAAACACAAGGTTTTGCCTCATCTAATCATCTAATATTTCAAAGTGAGTTATCAACTTTATTTTCATGATTTAATCTAATTAACACTTGTATCTTATGGTTTTCATGCTTAATTTCAAGTACAAGTTAGCTATACCACATTATTTTTGTTAACTTTTTGAACATACAAACCCTAGATTTTGATTTAGGTGTTCCTTTGTTAAATTAACTTGATTACTAGTCATTAGGAACCCATGGATCCCTAAGAAGGTGTATGGTATGATTAGTATAGCTTTGTGGTGTTTGCAAGAGTTTTGGTTGAGGTTGAAACTAGTTTTGAACCTTGGAAATGGATTTGTAACACTTATATAAACATGCTGTCCCATTTTGGTAAATCCAGGAAAATCAGTAAACACAAAGTAAACTTTGGCAACATTTTTAGAAAATAATTTCAAAAACAAATCCGTAGGCGAAAGAACGGATTAAAAAGAGTTTATAACGAAGAAGTTATGATTTTTGCAAGTTTATTGACGAAAACTATTTTCCGGAAAAATACATGCTGTTGGACGTTTTTCGTCGGTCAAAAAGAGGCTTTAGACGTAACCCGGAGGAGTCTAGCTTTCCAAAATATATTACTACATGCTAAGACGTAACCGTGGATATAAAGAACAAGTAAAACGGACTAATAACGACAAAGATATTCACGTTTCAATATCGGCAAAAATCCTCTATAATTGGCAGCTTTTAGAAATAATAATAACACTACGTACTAAATTCTAGATTTTCTAGAAATATTAACCAAGTGCCCAATTTCATAACAAATGAAGTATTAGTGATTTCAAGTATATTTTTATGGCTACAAGACGTTATTTCAAGGATTTCAAACCGAGGATTTCAACACAAACATTGGTACATACGATATATACATAAGTATATATATTGCAACTAGTTTTATTTTTCTAATAGCCATATTTTTCCTAAGTCTTGGAAAATGTATATTTTGATAACAACAAGTGTTTTTCAAAGAGTAGAGTGGTATAGGAAACATGTGCATGGACATTTCCAACATCATTTCATGATCTAAATTAGATCGTTCATATCATTCATATTAGGTTGCGGCAGCTTACCGTTCATTGTTGTTCATTTCACTTCATCACAGTAACATCAGCTTCAGGTGAGTCATAGCCCCTACTCTTTTAATTGTTTTGTAAACTCTTTGGGGGAGAATACATGCTCGTTTTACTTAAACGCATTACTTGCTTTACATGGTTGATTACCTGCATTTCATTGGTATGGTTGATTACCTGCATTTCATTGGTATGTTTGATTACCTGCATTTCATGGGATTGTCATCATTGTTTATATAACCTCATTGTGAAAATTGTTTACATAGCGGTTTTGCTACACTTATCTTTGAATTGAGATTCAAGCATTATTTTGTTCACACAAACCAAAACACATTTGGCAGTGGGTTGTAAACACACAGGTTACAAGTCTCTTATGGCGGGACTTGGAACTGAGTGGATTTACGATGCCTTTGCTGGGACAACTTCATCCATATGCATTACATTCTTTTTCACAAGACTCTATGAACTCACCAACCATTGTGTTGACACTTTAGCATGTATTTTCAGGTTTTAAGCAATGGCACGCTACAGGAGGTTTTGGCAGGGCATGGCATGGTCATAGAAGACTCTGATTATTCATTTGGGGACCGTTTTTAACTATTTTAATGGCCTACTTCCGCACTAATTTTAACAATGTAAAAATCAACATTTTGATTTAACCATTTTATTCTAAATGATTCAAGTGAAAACCATTTTTGAACTAGTGTTGTAATACCAATTGAGTTACACCCCAGCTACATGTATGCTTCCGCTGGACCCGATTCTCGGGGTGTGACAGATTGGTACCAGAGCTTTAGCTCTAGCGAACTAAGTGTTTTTAAAACCTAGACTATAGCTACTTTCAAGAAAACTTAACCCTATGACCGTCACGTGCCTGCCAGCCAAGCTGAAGCCTCATTTGTGGTTAGTTGCTGACATAGGTGATGAGATTTATGTCTCATTACCTGATATATTATATTCATTTATTATAGTTGATTACTATAATTTCTTTCATATAAGCATGTTCACGTATCATATATGTCATCGCATTATGTTTTTCCTTGCATAGTTTCATCATTTGACCTCGAGTTTGGTCACCTACTTTTGTCTTTCAGAACATCTTGGTATTGGTGAAGGACATAGTATTAGTATAACTGAACTGACCTTTTCAAAATTCATGGAACCTCGGTGGAATATAGACTAGTCATTTATATTCAACCCGGGATAGTGGGACATAGGCTGACTACCTATGTCTGACTCAGAAATGAATTTTGCAACACTGAGAATGGTGATAATAAAATTTTGTCTGGATTGAATCCTTTACTCATTTTCCAAATGCTTCATGCATGTGTGTGTATACCCTCATTGTCAGAACATTCATACTTTTCATCACCTCGTGAACCACCACTTGGAAGCACGTCAATTGATCATTTCATCTCATGAACATTCACGTCTATGCATTATACACTTACATCACGGTATTTTTCTTTTATCACAATATCATTTTGTCGCAGTTGTCACAGTCTCTTCCCTTCTCACCATCACTATCATTTCCTTTCCCCATCCCCATATATATAAGGAATTAGCTGACACTTTATGGATTCCTATGCCACTTATCACTCACTACTCCCTATATTGATAAGTGGATATTATCAATGACCTCCTTAGGAAAGACTTTCCATACCATCTAGGAGGAGGATCCCTCGGTACATTAAGACCATTCAAAACTCAACAGAAATCTCAGGATATCACAAAACCATTCGAAACACTATCATTGGCCTGATCACCAAAAATTCCATCATCTAGAAAGTATTGGCTTGACTGAATTACAGGATTATTTTAGATACGAGTACTCACAAAACAACACCATAGAGATAAATCCAATCTCCTAACCAAGACTGTAGAACATTCAATTGAACATGGACTCACCAATAGACTTTATTCAAACATATTAGACATTTATACATTTGTGCAGACATACCTACCTGACTATATTATCCTCTTCATACTTTCACTTTTACATGGATTTTTCTCCAAACTACAGTTATGAAAAACATATATCTTGTAAGAAATACTTTTCTGAGGCACTTATTTTGACAAGCAAATTCCTTTTGGTTAATCTCTACAAAACTATTGGACGTTAAGGAATTTTAAAACATCAATCCTTGGCAAACCATAATATTTACCTCAGGTTGAAAATAGTTCTATCTTGCATAACTATTAAATTTTGAAACATCAAAAAAAATGTTACTTAAAAAGCTGTTTGCTTAAAGTTGTAAATTCATTTATTCAGGGAAGGTTTATGAACAAAACACACAATCTCAAAACAAACTTTGAAAATCAATCACTGTATTACATCACTTATACACTTAGGATTTTGTGATTTGATGACATAGAGCTTGGGGAAAATCTTAGTAATGGAGACTAAGCATCGTAAGTGAAGAAAGACTCAATTTATGACATCCTACGGAGGATCACAACCTTATCCTAATCTATTATTTTCAACAACACCCTTGGACGGACTTAACCTTGTAAGTTTTTCCACAAGATTCATGATAATCATTCCAATTATTCCTAAGAGGAATTTTATTCACCTCAAACTCCTAGCGATTTCATTAAGATTCCATTGAAACCACACCGCTTATCATCTTCAGACCAATGGTCAGAATTAGAGAATGATTCAAACATAAGGAGACCTGCATTGGGTCTGGATTTACCTACATTCTACGGGTATGGATTTACCTGCATTGGGTATGGATTTACCTACATTCTACGGGCATGGATTTACCTGCATTGGGTATGGATTTACCTACATTCAACGGGTATGGATTTACCTGCATTGGGTATGGATTTACCTACACTCTACGGGTATGGATTTACCGGCATTGGGTATGGATTTACCTACATTCTGCAGGTATGGATTTACCTGCATTGGGTATGGATTTACCTACATTCTACGGGTATGGATTTACCTGCATTGGGTATGGATTTACCTACATTCTACGGGTATGGATTTACCTGCATTGGGTATGGATTTACCTACATTCTATGGGTATGGATTTACCTGCACTGGGTATGGATTTACCTACATTCTACGGGTATGGATTTACCTGCATTGGGTATGGATTTACCTACATTCAACGGGTATGGATTTACCTGCATTGGGTATGGATTTACCTACATTCAACGGGTATGGATTTACCTGCATTTATTGGGTATGGTTAACTGCATCGCATGAGTGATTGACTCTAGAAATAGTTGGATTAACCATTTGCCATAAATCAGATTCCTTTACAACCATAGTTACCACACGAGCTTAGAGACTACACCATTTGGAGCACTCTATGGTCGAGGTGCCAACATCCATTGATGGATCGAAATTTGGAAAAGCCCAACTCACTAGTCCAGTAGGCATTCATGATATAACCAGGAATTTTCTACAAATCAGGAATCAGTTACAAGTTTGATAAGTTGTAAACCATTGGAATTCCAAGTTAGTGGCAGAGTCATGTTGATTGTTCTGCCTAGGAAAGGCATGATACCATTCAGAAAAATTCGGGAAGTTAAAATCGATATACACTGGACCATTTAATATTTCAGACAGAATAGGCCTAGAGGCCGTCAGATTTGAGCCTTGTTAGAAAACAGTAGGGTATACCAACATATTTCACAATTTCAAATCCCCAGAAATGACTTTCAGATGAGTCACTCATGATTCCATTGGAAGGGATCCAACCCAAATGACAATCACAGACCTTGTAAGAGAACCAACAGAAATCATGGACCGTGTGGTCAAACAGTTGAAGCAAAGTCGAATTCCTACCGTGAAAGTTCGCTGGAATTCTCACATATCATCATCTTTTTACCAATAACACTTCTGAGACCAACATTAACTGAACTTCGGGACGAAGTTCCTTTTAGAGGGGAAGAATGTCACAACTCGTAATTTCATGTCCTGTTTCAAACGTCGAAATTCCAATTTTTATCTCGGAAAGTTACTAATCACTTTTACTATTCACAAAACACTATTCATGTCCGAAATTTTTATTTCATATTCTCATAAGTTAAACTATTTTAACGGTAATCCGAGAGTTTGACGCTCGTCGGATCATTTCTGCAAAAATCACGAAGCCGTGTCTGAGATTTACTTTTGGGTTTAAATGTCGTTCCAGCATCCCGATATGTCCATAAAACATTATAAACAATAGAAATATGATTTTCTCTCATTTTACGACAATTCTAAAAGTTTTGGAATTTTACGTTTTTCAGTTCAGCGTTTTACGCGAATTACGCGTTTTTAACCCGCGTTTCCAGTTTTAACAGCGTTTAAGCAACCCGATGGAACTTACCATTCATTTTATATTTTATTATGGAGTATTTTGACAAGTTTAGTCATTCTTTCAAGTTTCATATTTTTACGATACCCGAATTTACGTTTCGCGATTTAAAACTTTACGTTTTGCGAATAACGGAACCAAAACCGACTCCGTGAACCAGATAACACCAAGCTTCTCACATACTCATCCACTTATACACATGTGCATCCCCCCCCCCCCCCCCCAAAATATCTAGTCAACTTAACTAATTAATTACCAAAATACCATTGGATGAGATATTTCCTACATAAACATCAATAACACATTTATATTCATTCCTAATAATCAAAAAGTGAAGTTTTTCTCTTCTTCTTCCTCCCTACATCAAAACCCATGACCCAACTTCATATCAAGATCAAGATCCATTATTTTTCAAAGATCAAAGCATAAAAGTTGTTCCTTGTGTCTTTCTAATCAAGAATCTTACAACAAAAACACAAGAAACACAAGGTTTTGCCTCATCTAATCATCTAATATTTCAAAGTGAGTTATCAACTTTATTTTCATGATTTCATCTAATTAACACTTGTATCTTATGGTTTTCATGCTTAATTTCAAGTACAAGTTAGCTATACCACATTATTTTTGTTAACTTTTTGAACATACAAACCCTAGATTTTGATTTAGGTGTTCCTTTGTTAAATTAACTTGATTACTAGTCATTAGGAACCCATGGCTCCCTAAGAAGGTGTATGGTAGGATTAGTATAGCTTTGTGGTGTTTGCAAGAGTTTTGGTTGAGGTTGAAACTAGTTTTGAACCTTGGAAATGGATTTGTAACACTTATATAAACATGCTGTCCCATTTTGCTAAATCCAGGAAAATCAGTAAACACAAAGTAAACTTTGGCAAAATTTTTAGAAAATACTTTCAAAAACGAATCCGTAGGCGAAAGAACGGATTAAAAAGAGTTTATAACGAAGAAGTTATGATTTTTGCAAGTTTATTGACGAAAACTATTTTCCGGAAAAATACATGCTGTTGGACGTTTTTCGTCGGTCAAAAAGAGGCTTTAGACGTAACCCGGAGGAGTCTAGCTTTCCAAAATATATTACTACATACTAAGACGTAACCGTGGATATAAAGAACAAGTAAAACGGACTAATAACGACAAAGATATTCACGTTTCAATATCAGCAAAAATCCTCTATAATTGGCAGCTTTTAGAAATAATAATAACACTACGTACTAAATTCTAGATTTTCTAGAAATATTAACCAAGTGCCCAATTTCATAACAAATAAAGTATTAGTGATTTCAAGTATATTTTTATGGCTACAAGACGTTATTTCAAGGATTTCAAACCGAGGATTTCAACACAAACATTGGTACATACGATATATACATAAGTATATATATTGCAACTAGTTTTATTTTTCTAATAGCCATATTTTTCCTAAGTCTTGGAAAATGTATATTTTGATAACAACAAGTGTTTTTCAAAGAGTAGAGTGGTATAGGAAACATGTGCATGGACATTTCCAACATCATTTCATGATCTAAATTAGATCGTTCATATCATTCATATTAGGTTGCGGCAGCTTACCGTTCATTGTTGTTCATTTCACTTCATCACAGTAACATCAGCTTCAGGTGAGTCATAGCCCCTACTCTTTTAATTGTTTTGTAAACTCTTTGGGGGAGAATACATGCTCGTTTTACTTAAACGCATTACTCGCTTTACATGGTTGACTACCTGCATTTCATTGGTATGGTTGATTACCTGCATTTCATTGGTATGTTTGATTACCTGCATTTCATGGGATTGTCATCATTGTTTATATAACCTCATTGTGAAAATTGTTTACATAGCGGTTTTGCTACACTTATCTTTGAATTGAGATTCAAGCATTATTTTGTTCACACAAACCAAAACACATTTGGCAGTGGGTTGTAAACACACAGGTTACAAGTCTCTTATGGCGGGACTTGGAACTGAGTGGATTTACGATGCCTTTGCTGGGACAACTTCATCCATATGCATTACATTCTTTTTCACAAGACTCTATGAACTCACCAACCATTGTGTTGACACTTTAGCATGTATTTTCAGGTTTTAAGCAATGGCACGCTACAGGAGGTTTTGGCAGGGCATGGCATGGTCATAGAAGACTTTGATTATTCATTTGGGGACCGTTTTTAACTATTTTAATGGCCTACTTCCGCACTAATTTTAACAATGTAAAAATCAACATTTTGATTTAACCATTTTATTCTAAATGATTCAAGTGAAAACCATTTTTGAACTAGTGTTGTAATACCAATTGAGTTACACCCCAGCTACATGTATGCTTCCGCTGGACCCGATTCTGGGGGTGTGACAATCGTGACGGCGTCAAGAAGAAATGTCTGACGCCGTCAACTCTCCGCCCATAGTAATATCGGATTGCCTAGATCTAGATTTGACGCCGTCATGTGCAAAGTTACTTTGGGCCGTCACATGCAATTGGACCATGACGGCCTATGGTGACGCCGTCATGCCCTTAGTGTAAAACTCTCTGGACCGTCACGGACTTTATCCACTTCACCTCTTATTTTACTCTTGACGCCGTCATGTAGAACCTTGTGACGCCGTCAGGTACTGTTCCCAGCAAGGAAAATTAATACTTTGCCGTTTTCTTCACTTTTATGCTCCAAAAACGTTCAAAATGCTTCCTTTTCCAGAATTCACTCCAAAAGTATCTAAAATCACAAAAGAAATGATTTAGGGCAATATTTGATTAAATAAATTCAATTCCGGGCTTAAATGACCCCCTAAAAATGAATCATTTTTCACCTCATCATTTATAAAATAATAAAAACGAAACACTTATTCCAAAAATATTTTTTTGTAAATACTAAGTTTAAGTAAAGCATAAACATAAAAGTTAAGCAATTTCAAACACTTACATAATGAAAATGAAAACCAAATTAGAAGTTTAAGTTACTTGGTATAATAGGATGTTCAACCACGTGTCGGTGACTTCCTAAGACATGCCTACACTAAAAACACCCCTTTCCCATAGATGTGTCGTTGGTGTTGAAATGGGAGAACTCGATTGATAGATGACTGACTTGAGAAATTGGTTGTTAGTGTGTGTGAGTTGTGATTTTGGTTTTTGGAATATATTTGTGTATAAGTGATAAGTTTGGGTGATGATTTTGATAGACTTATACCGTTTATCAGTGATATAATTGGTGATTTTGGTCACCACTACCCAATCTAAACATTAGTCGTCTTATGAAAAATGGATCACCTTTTAAAATTTTCTATATGTAAATCAAAATTAAGGTCAGGCACAGGAACAACTAAGGAACCCGTGCCGACTCAATGTCACATCAACACTTACATTATCAACAAACAAGCGTACTAAAATCTCTAACTTCACCACCCAAACAAACATCTGAATAACACAAGTATACATCACAATATCTGTGTATATACAAATGTGGGTAAAATAATTATTGCACATGAATAACATACAAAAATCCAAATTCAAAATTATGATTTGAGTTAAAATCGCCAAGTTCTAACTATTTAATTAGTTTCATGTTTAGTTTATAAAATTGACAAAATTTTAACCACGTCTAACCAGAACGAACACCTGACCACACAATAGAATATATTAAACTATACTAGGGAAGGCAAAAAAACCCGAACCCGACGGGAAAACCTGAAGCCTGAACTAATTAGGGCGGGACGGGGCATGTTAATCAGGTTACGGGGCGGGTTTGGGGATTAAACGGAGATTTTAATTGGGTATGTGGCGGGGAGTGGGGAATCCTCGCCCCGCCCCGCCCCACCCGATTAATATATATATATATATATATATATATATATATATATATATATATATATATATATATATATATATATATATATATACACACACACACACACACAAATATATATATGTATACCTATATAGTATTTTGTTAGTATTTACGTAATAAAAAATATTACTCTAATATTGTTAGTTTTTTAATATTTGTAAGAATGCAAAACTGTGATTATAGAAACTCGTTTAGTGTCATATGTTTAAGTATTAATTTTTGGCGCTATAATTTATCATTATTTAAGTATAATACTATCATCGAAAACTTAATAAGGATCGTCTGTAATTGATTATTAATAGGTTCGTTATTGCTAACAATCAAAAAATAACAATAAATATGAAATGGTGCAGCTTTGTTCTGGAATTGCACCTAAAGAGGACACCTCGATAGGATCCCCGATTAATACAGGGCTGGTTTGGGGGATTATCACGCCCCAACGGGGCTCCCCGATTAGATCCCCGATGGGAATCAGGGCGGGTTTGGGGAAAACTTTGGTAATCGGGTTTGGGGATGGCAGCCCCGCCCCAAACCCGCCCCGTTGTCATCCCTAAACTATACTAGTAGGACACCGCTATAGGCAAAAAATAATAACTCGAAAATAGTTTTGTTAAGTGTTTTTCATCAAAATAAAGTTATGTGGCAGTGATGGGTATTTGTTAGTATCTTTTAAATCTAAAAAAATTCTTATTTGAAGGGATATTAATAAATTGGGTAAAGTTAACGAACATAATCATTGTTTTTACAATTTTACCCCTTTTGAGAATGAATAACAGATTTGTAAATGCAAGAGACTTTTTTACCACCTTGAATTAGGGGTGGCAATTTCTGACCCGACACAAACAGATCTGAAACCGACACGAAAATTAACAGGTTCGGGTTGAGTCTAAATTGATTTCGGGTCGGGTTTGGGTCAACCCATCTAACCCGTTTATTAAACATGTCAGGTTCGGGATGGGAATAAATTAAGCGGGTCGACCCGCCAACCCGTTTAATATTTTTTCTTAAATTAAAAATTATTTACATTTTATTATACGAGTTAAATTGGTTAAACGGGTTGACCCACAAACTCGTTTAACTTGTGTAATGTGTTAAATTTTGTATATAAAATGGGTTAAATGGGTCAACCCGAAACAAGTTTAACCTATTCAACCGCCAACCCAAGTATATATACGGGTTAAATGAGTCAGGTTCGGGTTATGTGTAAACAGGTTAAGGTTGACATAGCTGACCCGATAATCTAAATGGTCCAGGTTCGGGTTGAGGTTTTCTGACCCGCGAACCTCTTAACTTGAACCCACCAACCCAAACCCGACCGGAATTGCCACCCCTACCTTGAATCTCCTTTCTAGTTGACCCTTTTTTGCAGTATAACTGTCTACTAGAACTCCAAATGAGAGGTGATATGCACACCACAATAAGTGATGTGCACACCACAAAATCACATTAGTAATGCACATGTTACAACGTTACATATGCATATTAATTTGTAGTGTCCACATCACTTATTGTGATGTGCATATCACCTCCAATTGATATAAATGTGTATGTTTAGTATTTACAAGCTGTAATGAGTCAAATAATAAACTTTACATGAAAAGAAAAGGGCACCTCCTTCAAAAATCAAATGTATCATACTACTACTTTCTGCATTTGAAATCAGTTAATATTATATACTTTGGTTTCCATACTTGTCCGAGCCTCCTTTCTATTTATTCACGAAAAGTGAAACAAAACTCACTGCAAATCAAAACCCAAAAAAGCTACATATAAATATATAGTACTATTTTGTTACGGTTGAAGGTCTCGATAGTTGTAAAAGGTGAAAGCGGTTATGTTTAGTTCCGAATGTGGTGGTGTGTCACTAGTGATGATAATTTCAGATTTGGTGGTGGTTCCCGGCGGTTTCGGCTATCGTGATGATAGTTGTAGTAGTTGTACCTGGTGCCTTGTAGTAAAAGGAGAAAGTGATAAATAAGAGTGTTTGCGTGTGTTCCACGAGGTTTACTATGTGTTTTCTGATCGATTTTTTGTTTACATTATTAGTCGACAGTTAGTTGTATAATTTATCCATTAGATGTATTCTACCTAGCTGTATCATTTATCCATTAGCTGTTTATTTAGTATGATAGTTGTTGATTAGCATGTCATTAGTATAGGCCTAAAATAGCCCATGTATTTTTCCTATATGTATGTAATCGTTTGGTGAATAATGGATCTACAAAAAACATTGTTATCTCATATATCTTACATGGTATCAAAGCCAGGTAATTCCTCCTAATTTTTCTCCAAATTACGCTCCCCCTCCCCCATCAAAAATTACTGTACCTCCTACAAACCCTAAAATTTCTTGTTTGGTAATTTGGTTTTCTTTTTCTTCTCCCTTTACGTACATCATCACAGCAGCCCATAATCATAAATCTTTCCATAACGATTTTTACACATAAACACGATCCCCATAAACACATCAAATCTCTCCATAGACGTTTTGTACAAATAAATAAACGATCTCTATCAACATGGTTAACACAGAAAACCCTCAAGTGTGTCATCATTTTAGTCAAGGTTTTTGTAAGTATGGCACTTTATGTAAATTTATTCACGATCACCGTAATCGCCCGGGTTTGAATGCAAAAACTACCACTGTTGGTCAATCAGGTAACATAGGGGGACAACTTAGTCGACAGTATGGTATGCAAAACTATCACCAAAATACTTCCTTGGCTGCTCCTGGTCACTATAACAACCGAATGCAACAATACCCATCTCAGCCCAGTTACTACTCTCGTATGGGCCTCCAACCAGCCCAACATGCACTTCACGCCCACTCTTATGTCAACCAGCCCAACACCTTTATTAATCCCACATCACCAGCAGCACAATATACTCCAGCCCCTTACCACTAGGGATGAGCAAAAGAACCAAAGAACCGGAACCGGACCGAAACGATGAAGAACCGAACTGGAACCAGAACCAATGGTTCCAGTTCCGGTTCTTGATTTTGAGATTTTTTGGTTCTTGGTTCGGTTCGGATCGGTTCCACCGGTTCTCAGTTTTGGAACCAAATATCCAATAATTATAAAAATATGTAATTTTTTTACTTCTTATCAAAATGTTAATCAAATCCTATGTATCATAAAAAAACCCCTACTAGCCATCGAACCAAACACTCTAAACCCTAATCTTTAATTTACTGAAACATCCACAAATCAATAATTAATCTGAACCTAATAACATTCCAAGATCATTCATCATTATCAAAACAATGGAAGCAAGTTTATATTTTATTTTTTTGCATTTGTTAGCCTCGCTTTTTTATAAAGATAACGTCACATACGTGAAATGGACTAGATTAGTAACAAGTAGTACCCACAGGGACTACTATTGTACACTAGGCAAAGTAATGTTGTAATGAACCTATAAATAACCCTCATGACTCTCCATGAGGGGTGTGAGAAATTGTGTAACCTTCACTTTATCATTAATAAAACCTTTTTCTTAACCCTCTCTCTACTTTATCTCTCTAAAACCAAAAATGGTGTTCATCTATTTTCATCAACCTCGACCTCTCGAATCACATAAAAATCAATACTTTTGGTCCAACAATTGGTATCAGAGCTGTGTTTCTATAACACACATATTGGACTTGAAAGGAGGGTAACGCTGAAAAGACTTGAAAACAAAGAGTGCCATCCGAATTTTTTTAAAATATTGGATATACTTTTTGATAATATTGGACGTTGAGTGGTATTTTGGTTTGCTATTTTCACGGGGATACATTGTTCACGGCCAGAATTGCTTTGTTTAACAAAAATGACTACGGGGTATTAGTACGGTATTATTGATTTGATTTTGAAGTGGCATTTCAACAAGTGTATTTATTTATCTCAAAGTCTAGGGGTGGTTGGATGCACGACTTCTGAAGATAACTTGTCTGCGCAAATTAAAAAAATTCAGTCTTGACAATCTATTTATTACTGATGTAAGGAGTTACGTTATAGTGCTCAAAGTATAGCTATCACTTAAAGGAATTACGTTTTAGTACTCAGTGTCACATGAAGTAGTTGATTGTTCAAGTGGCGAATTGTGGAAAACTAGAAGAGGGGTTGAATAGTTTTACGTCTTTTTACTTCGTTATAAAATTAGTTTTAGAGTTTTGCTTAGCTTTTAAAAACTTAGATTTGATAATATGTGATCTCAAGTCTTGTACAATATAAACAATTAATACTACACAATATATTATAATGATAAGTAATGAAATAAGTAAGAGATGGAAAGATCGAACCGCGAGACGAGAGATTTATAGTGGTTCGGCTACAAGGACACCTTCCTTGCCCTACTCCACTCCCCGAGCACCTAACTCGAGAGTTTTCTTCACTATATCAACAAGCTCCCTTATGGCGGAGAAAACCGTACACACCAATATACACACCAATCTACACACCACTTTTCACACCACAACTTCGTCACACCTAAGTCACAACTTCTACACAACTTCTTCAAATAAATCTACTTCACAACTAACTACTCCACACCTATCTTCTTCACACCAATCTAGTACCTAGCTTATGTTCTTCACACCAAGCTACTAACTAATCACACAATCTATATCTAACACAACTATCTACAATCAAATATTCACAACAATCTTCACAAAGAATAATGTAAATTATCTTTGATGATGCACCAACAACTTGGATGTGGAGATCACAACAAGTTGTAATACTTCTTGTCTTGAGGGATAGAAGTATTCTTCTCTTGCACTTGAGAGGATGAAGGTTGGATCACTTTGAAACAAAGAATTTATATACTTATGATCAAAGGATAAAAGAATGGAGATTTTGATCTAGATCAGAAAGTATAGTAGTGCAAAAGGTGAGGTAAAAATCCAGATTTAAGGTGGTATTTATAGGCAACAGAATCTGACAGAGGAGCGTGGCCGGTCCCCTTAAATCATGGTCGGCCCCCTTAAAATTAAGGGGACCGCCCTTTGTAATTAAGGGGGCCGCCCAGCTGAAACGGCCAGATTCTTTGTCTTTTAGTGGGAAAAGTTTGTTTGGTGAAAAACTAACTGATTTTGGTTAAAAATTTGAATTCATATATTTAGTATGAATAAAAAAAAATTCTTTATTACCAAAATTGTTTTTCAAAAATTTATAATATGTTTATATAATTAAATAAACTTTGTAATGCTTAATTAAACTTTCCTTTGATCATAAAATGCATTAAACACTTTGTTTATTCATACCTTAAGTGATTTGGATGTAAAGAGAAATATTAATCACTAAATACTTGTTTATGACAAGTTTTAGTTCTATGAGTTTATATTTTGTGATAATTAAAACATAGAGATATTGATAACATGTTAATAATGTTTTTAGGCATTATTTATGTCAACAATCTCCCCCTTTTTGATTATTACAAAACCTTAAACTCAATATATCTAAAACTTGTTTTTAGACAAGTATTATATAGTTTACATTTCTCTTCTCCCCCTTTTTGTATAATTAAAAAGGTTAAGCCGAGTAAGCTTTGCAAGGGAAGTTTAAACGGGTAGAGTGCTCCCCCTTGATGTATGCTCCCCCTCATTTGAGAGCACCAAGGGAATGAGCAATGGAGATCTTTGCTACAAAAATATTTGAAGAGAGCAAGATACACATATATACAAGGCAACAATTATGCAACTAAACATAGATTTATTCAAGCATTATAGAAATGATAAACATTACAACATTCAATATGCTTGAAGCATATTGATAAAAATATCATAAAAGAAAAGACATAGTCCTATATTGCCTAGAAAGAGCACTTGGACTTGCTTGCAACTCATGGTTGATCGTTTTATTTGCTTGAAGAGAAACATAAGCATAAAGCTTAGATGTTTGATTGAGAGGGATATGGAGTGGAGTGTGGAGCGGAAGAAGTGGATCTCATGATGTTGTATCGTGTTAAGGGTGGTATTGGATGATTGCGCGTGAGAATATATTCAATCCAAGAAATATCTTCACTCAAGTAGAGGATTTGTTTTTGAAGGAAAATGCAACAAGGGCAAAAGTGGGTGTGGTTTGTAACTTGATCCAAGTTGAGAGAGTGGGGGAGGCAATTTGCATAGGGTGATGATGGAGGTTGCCCTTTGTTGCGTTGTGCAAGATGCATAGCAAGGAGATCACTAAGATCATGGATTTGGTTTATTTCATCACGGAACTTTTGTTTTTCCGTGGCAATGTGGAGGGGATCATAGGTTTGGTATGGATGAGTTAGGTTTGTGTAGTTGGAATTGTAGTTTGATGGTTGATCAAACTTGCATGGATCATTATAAGTTGTTGGAGGTTGAGAGTTGTAGTTTGGCTTGAAGGAAGATGTTTGGCCAATGTTGTATGGTTTGTAAAGTGGATCAAATGAATGACCTTGTTGGTTTGATGCAAAGTTTGGGAAGTAAGAAGTTGGGGGTGAGGAATGATTTCCAACTTCATTAATGATGATGGATTTGTTTCGAGGGCTTTTTCTTCGCCAAATGGGTTTTTCCGTCATCCTTGCTAGCCTTGAGGCTTTTGTTTTTGGTTTGTTTGGAGAGTTCATGATGGGATGAATGGAGAGTTTTGAGGATTGGGGATATTTATAGTGTAAGATTTGTGTGTTTAAGGATGGATAAGGTTTGTTTGGGGGATTAGGACAAAATGTGTGACACCCCCAAAAATTTTACAACGCAGCGGAATACCAATTTGGGTGTCACTTCATAATTCATAAAAACAAGTTACATAAAACGACCTCAAAAAGAGACGTTTAATAAAATGTCACATTCGATTTGATAAATCAGAGTACAAAGGTCCCAACAATTTCTATTTAAAAATTAAATTACAAGAATTAAAACATGACACATATGTATATTTTAAAGATAAAAATTTATCGAATGTGTAGAAAACAAGTCTTCCAATATTTGATATCCACGCGACTCCGATTGCTCCCAATGCTCAGTTAGTCAAGTAATACCTGAGAAAGTACATGCTAAAAAGTCAACATAAAGTTGAGTGAATTCATAGAGTTTAATAAGTAATAAGTTGAATACAAGCATTATTTATCGGGCGACAAGTATTGCAATTACATGTCGGTTTATTTGATTATAGTATTGAGTTCATGTAACCGAACCTTGACGATTTTTAATAATGCCCCGGAAAGGTAAATTTTGCCATTTACCACAATTCTAACTATTATGTGTCCGTATCCCGAACAAGGCCCGCCAAGCCTAATATGCATATCCATAATACTAGCGTTTACTACTCAAGTAATTAACGGTTCATGAGGGGACTTAATTGGCAAAAAGCATTCAATATCTATAATCGTATAATCGGGTCCAGCATACCAAAAACTACTTGTATTCAGTTTGTAAAAACTAGCATGTATCCCCCTCGCGAGGTTTATAAAACATTTAAGTAAGTAAAATGCGAGGCTATGAACTCACCGGGAGCAAGGAAAATAGCAATGAACAACCAAACGAAAGAATAGCCGCAAAAGCTCTACGATGAACCTAATTAATATACGTTGTCTTAGTTTATGAAAATAGATATCGATGTACTTTTGATTATACAGATTATGATCTTACTTAAGCTTGGTACAATACTCCTAGATATATATAAAAGGTTTAGTTAAGTTACCTATAATTTATTCAAAAATATACTCTTGCATTTATATAAGTATAAAACTTACATTTACCCTAGGTTCAATTATGATGTAAAGGTTCAAATTAACTCTAAGGTTCAAATTAGTCCATGGGTCAAGTTTTTGGTCAAAAAGGTCACATTAGACCTAAGGGTTCAAAATATACTAGGGGGTTCAAAATTGTTTTAAAAGGTCCAATCCTTAAAGTGTATAACACTTATATACTTTTTATAACTAGTGCTGATGGAATTTTTATAACTTGTCTATGTTTAGAAAAATCGCCATTTGCAAACCGTAAGTCCTCAAGTCTCGTTCTTTATATCCCCGGAAAGGTCTATTTCTGTACTAACGAGATTTATTGGTCCCACTTAGCTAAAAATTACATAACCTTAGTAAAACAGTCCATTTACCCAAACTATCAATCCATTCAGCTTTCAAATTTTCAATGGTCTCACGAAAAGTGCGATATCTAGAGTTTTACTAACCCGATTCATTCCCCGTTTTCGGACACGTTTAAGTTAAGAAGTCCTCTACAACTTTTATTCTTTGAGTAACAGAGGGTTCAATACAAAAAAAATGACTTTTTCACGTTTTAAATCTGTTACTCAGATTGTGACTAGTTTCACCAAAATAATTTTAGTTTAATCATCGTAAGGAGTTATTCGACGAAATACCCGTCAAAATGACCACAAGACATAGGGCTACAACTACATATTTTTAGTTTATGTCCATTGTCTACTGATTAGATCAGTTTAATACTTTTGTACACGGATCAAAATAAAACAGTTTCATGTTTTGCCTTTCTTTGGTTTTTAAGGTTTTCTAACTTAAGTACCAAGCTTAACTAAGCATTATAACTTATATAATGTTCAAATACATCAAGATAGTGAATAAATGAAAGTATAAAAATATGAAAAATATAACTTGAAGCTTACAAGTGAAATGATGAGGTTTAAGGTAACAAGGGTTCCTAATACTTCCTAGTTTTTATTTCAAAACTAGAACAAGAAGTAAACTAGGGTTGATATACTTGATAAAAATCTTGATTTCTCCTCCCTATTGTTGTGTTTCTGCCGTCCACCATAAAAGAGAGAAGAGAGAAATAGATAGCTAGTTGTAATATATAAGAATGAACTAATTTACTCTTGTAGTTGATATATTATATTTATTAGACAACAAGTACAATTAATAATAGAGATGAGTGAAATTGTCAATTGTTGTAAGATGGTGGGAATGGGGGGGCGTGGGTTTTGGTTGTGTGTGTAAGAGTTGTATGATTTTTTTTGACTTTAGGTAGTATTTAGGTAGTTTAGTGTAGTTATTATTAGTTTTAGGGGGTACCGGGTACCGAGTTAACTAAAAATAAATTTTTAACGGAGTTAACCGGGATAAAATAAAGTTATAAAAATTATAAAAATAGGTTGGGTAAAATTATTGGGTGTTTGGTTAATCGTCGTTTAACTTTTATGAAAATCGTCGAAATTAAATTAGACGTACGATACGAAATAAATAAATTTCCAAAATACCGGGTAAATTAATATTTTAATTTTTAAATTATTAAAACTAGTTTTCATGATGAATTTTTGAAATATAGATGAGTGATGAGATTATCGGAGGATTTATTTTGAGGTTAAAATGTGAAACACGAAATTAAACCGCGCGATAAAAATAAAAAGTGGACGTAAAAATGAAATAAAATAGATTGTGACTTAAAAAAATATATATATATATATATATAGGATTGAAATAAAACAATGGTGCATAGAAAACGTAGGCTGAGCATAGTCTAGTCGCGATAAAATTTATTTAAACGTACGCGGATATCTTCCGACGAAGTAAATAAATTAAAATAGATTATTTAAATAATAAACCATTAAAATAATTGACATGAAATTTTTAGAAATGTCACAGCACGTACCCCTTAAGAAAGCGACGTCCCGGCGCTCAATTCTTCTTAATCATTTTTGGTCGTTTTAAAGATTTTTGGTATGGAATCATGTATAAAAACCATGTTGAAACTCGGGTTTATGGTTGTGATTGTAGAATGTCTATTTTCAAATCTCTAGGAATCATTAGTTGAAACGAGGTTTAAATCGGTCATATCCTTAAGACGTGATTAAAATGTGATGTATAAAATATGAATTTGAAAGATAGGGCATGGTGTCATTAAAAATTTAGTTATGGTTTTTACAAAAGAGGGTTGGTTAGAACCGACTCTTTAACTTAAGAAGGTCATTTTGGTAATTTAAACACTTGTGAAGTATTTGTAAAATTTTCATAAAGACGCATAAAATTTTATAGAAGTCCATGGAGGTTCTTAATGCATTTTGTGCTCGGGATTTTGACAAGGTAACAAGATAGCAACGAAGATAGAATAAGTGATAGAAATAAGATAATGTGTAAGAAATGGTATGAGGGAACGAATTAAATGTCGTGAGAGTCCTTAAAGAAAAGGATAGAATAAAAGTGTTGGCAATAAGAAAATAGGAGACAAGGAATTTATCAAGTCGTCAATTCGTTGAAGCGGATAATAGTACATTACTATTAGCTTATCAAGCTCGCGGTGGTTGGTACAAAATCGGAAAAATCAACGTAACAAATTACGAGTCGAGAGGAGTTCATAGCCCAAAGAATGATTCATACGCACGCTATGGCAGATACACATAAGCCCACTCATTCATAACTCGTCAATTACATAAAGAGGCGTCCCAATCCATGTAAGTGATGATTTATGAATTTATGGTTCGACGGTTTATAATTTCCTTATTCAAATGAAGAAGCGTCCCAATTCATTTCAATAAGACGATTATAAATCATCCAACTTAAGTATGTCCGTCACAAAACAGAATACACAATAAGATCAAGTGTTACAATAAATAAAAGGATATCTAACTAACGACGTGATTCATCAAAATCATGAGAAGAAGTAACGAGAATAATAATATGACATTAGTCAATCGCATTCGCAAAGGTAAGTGCCAAAGGATGACACGATTTGAGATGACAAGTTAAGGTCGTACTCCCATCAATTGGAAGATTTCAAAACAATGGATAATGAAAACAACATACGTGATTCAAAAGCATAAGAAGAATGTTCACACTCAAAGTTGAACAATAAAATAACTGGTGGAATTGACAAAGTACACCGAATGTCAATATCATCAAAAGGAAATAGAGTAAAGTAGCGAAAATGTTCCAGAGATCACCGTATCGTTCATAAAAGGTTAAAGTAAAAGAACTCATTAATACATATCATAGTACTATACATATGCGTAAGAATTTGAGAAGAGAGTAACAGATATATGTACGGGTATCCTTATACAATACTAGTATCGACGTTCGAGGGAGAAAATAAGAAAACACAAAGTATGTGATAATCGGAGTGGTCAACGTATAAATAACCAACCGATATAAAGTAAATAGTATGACGTCATAAGATAGGCATGAGAGAGCGAAATAATGACTAGGGGATATATTCATTATTCATATAATAGATGTATAGATGCAAAATAGAGCATATAAGTTACCTGGGAGCAAGCGTACGCGGATATCGAACAATGGTGAAAGACTAAAAAAAAAAATTTGAAAATCAGTTATAGTTTAGGTTTTGAAAACGACCTATTTCGCTATAACTAAAGCTCTGGTACCATTCTGTGACACCCCCAAAAATTTTACAACGCAGCGGAATACCAATTTGGGTGTCACTTCATAATTCATAAAAACAAGTTACATAAAACGACCTCAAAAAGAGACGTTTAATAAAATGTCACATTCGATTTGATAAATCAGAGTACAAAGGTCCCAACAATTTCTATTTAAAAATTAAATTACAAGAATTAAAACATGACACATATGTATATTTTAAAGATAAAAATTTATCGAATGTGTAGAAAACAAGTCTTCCAATATTTGATATCCACGCGACTCCGATTGCTCCCAATGCTCAGTTAGTCAAGTAATACCTGAGAAAGTACATGCTAAAAAGTCAACATAAAGTTGAGTGAATTCATAGAGTTTAATAAGTAATAAGTTGAATACAAGCATTATTTATCGGGCGACAAGTATTGCAATTACATGTCGGTTTATTTGATTATAGTATTGAGTTCATGTAACCGAACCTTGACGATTTTTAATAATGCCCCGGAAAGGTAAATTTTGCCATTTACCACAATTCTAACTATTATGTGTCCGTATCCCGAACAAGGCCCGCCAAGCCTAATATGCATATCCATAATACTAGCGTTTACTACTCAAGTAATTAACGGTTCATGAGGGGACTTAATTGGCAAAAAGCATTCAATATCTATAATCGTATAATCGGGTCCAGCATACCAAAAACTACTTGTATTCAGTTTGTAAAAACTAGCATGTATCCCCCTCGCGAGGTTTATAAAACATTTAAGTAAGTAAAATGCGAGGCTATGAACTCACCGGGAGCAAGGAAAATAGCAATGAACAACCAAACGAAAGAATAGCCGCAAAAGCTCTACGATGAACCTAATTAATATACGTTGTCTTAGTTTATGAAAATAGATATCGATGTACTTTTGATTATACAGATTATGATCTTACTTAAGCTTGGTACAATACTCCTAGATATATATAAAAGGTTTAGTTAAGTTACCTATAATTTATTCAAAAATATACTCTTGCATTTATATAAGTATAAAACTTACATTTACCCTAGGTTCAATTATGATGTAAAGGTTCAAATTAACTCTAAGGTTCAAATTAGTCCATGGGTCAAGTTTTTGGTCAAAAAGGTCACATTAGACCTAAGGGTTCAAAATATACTAGGGGGTTCAAAATTGTTTTAAAAGGTCCAATCCTTAAAGTGTATAACACTTATATACTTTTTATAACTAGTGCTGATGGAATTTTTATAACTTGTCTATGTTTAGAAAAATCGCCATTTGCAAACCGTAAGTCCTCAAGTCTCGTTCTTTATATCCCCGGAAAGGTCTATTTCTGTACTAACGAGATTTATTGGTCCCACTTAGCTAAAAATTACATAACCTTAGTAAAACAGTCCATTTACCCAAACTATCAATCCATTCAGCTTTCAAATTTTCAATGGTCTCACGAAAAGTGCGATATCTAGAGTTTTACTAACCCGATTCATTCCCCGTTTTCGGACACGTTTAAGTTAAGAAGTCCTCTACAACTTTTATTCTTTGAGTAACAGAGGGTTCAATACAAAAAAAATGACTTTTTCACGTTTTAAATCTGTTACTCAGATTGTGACTAGTTTCACCAAAATAATTTTAGTTTAATCATCGTAAGGAGTTATTCGACGAAATACCCGTCAAAATGACCACAAGACATAGGGCTACAACTACATATTTTTAGTTTATGTCCATTGTCTACTGATTAGATCAGTTTAATACTTTTGTACACGGATCAAAATAAAACAGTTTCATGTTTTGCCTTTCTTTGGTTTTTAAGGTTTTCTAACTTAAGTACCAAGCTTAACTAAGCATTATAACTTATATAATGTTCAAATACATCAAGATAGTGAATAAATGAAAGTATAAAAATATGAAAAATATAACTTGAAGCTTACAAGTGAAATGATGAGGTTTAAGGTAACAAGGGTTCCTAATACTTCCTAGTTTTTATTTCAAAACTAGAACAAGAAGTAAACTAGGGTTGATATACTTGATAAAAATCTTGATTTCTCCTCCCTATTGTTGTGTTTCTGCCGTCCACCATAAAAGAGAGAAGAGAGAAATAGATAGCTAGTTGTAATATATAAGAATGAACTAATTTACTCTTGTAGTTGATATATTATATTTATTAGACAACAAGTACAATTAATAATAGAGATGAGTGAAATTGTCAATTGTTGTAAGATGGTGGGAATGGGGGGGCGTGGGTTTTGGTTGTGTGTGTAAGAGTTGTATGATTTTTTTTGACTTTAGGTAGTATTTAGGTAGTTTAGTGTAGTTATTATTAGTTTTAGGGGGTACCGGGTACCGAGTTAACTAAAAATAAATTTTTAACGGAGTTAACCGGGATAAAATAAAGTTATAAAAATTATAAAAATAGGTTGGGTAAAATTATTGGGTGTTTGGTTAATCGTCGTTTAACTTTTATGAAAACCGTCGAAATTAAATTAGACGTACGATACGAAATAAATAAATTTCCAAAATACCGGGTAAATTAATATTTTAATTTTTAAATTATTAAAACTAGTTTTCATGATGAATTTTTGAAATATAGATGAGTGATGAGATTATCGGAGGATTTATTTTGAGGTTAAAATGTGAAACACGAAATTAAACCGCGCGATAAAAATAAAAAGTGGACGTAAAAATGAAATAAAATAGATTGTGACTTAAAAATATATATATATATATATATATATATATATATATATATATATATATAGGATTGAAATAAAACAATGGTGCATAGAAAACGTAGGCTGAGCATAGTCTAGTCGCGATAAAATTTATTTAAACGTACGCGGATATCTTCCGACGAAGTAAATAAATTAAAATAGATTATTTAAATAATAAACCATTAAAATAATTGACATGAAATTTTTAGAAATGTCACAAAATGTGTTGGTGAAAAATGGGAAATGTAGGTTGAAATGGGCTAAAAAGCAGAAAAGATTCTGTAAACCCGACCATCAGATGGCCGGTCCCCTTAATTAGGGGGCGGTCCCCTTAATGATTAAGGGGGCCGCCTTACAAAATTAAGGGGCCGCCAATCTGGTGATTTCCAGGTTGCCAGAATTGGGTTTTTGGCAGAAAATTTGCAGAAAGGTTATGTGTTTGGATTAGAATTCAAGCAAGTTCAATTCTCTATGGCAATATAGAGTCTAATCTAATCAAGATATAGCATGCATGAAAAAACACATAAACACAAGAGCAAATAATCAACATATAATAAGCAAGAGGAGGCAAATAAAGGTAAGCACAATTAAGCTTCCTAAGGCATCTATCTTAGATCAAAGGCAAGGATAATTAGTGAGTGAACAACTAATGATGGATCAAGATGACACCATTATTAATGAATTTGTCCTAGTGAGTGTCTATATGCAACAAACGTGGAGTTGTGATTGTTTCGACTCCTAGAAGCAAAAAGAAATAACGATCCTAAGAAACAATCCAAATAATCTCCTTGATTCAATTTTTGCTCGATCATGAATGTCAAAGACATATATTAGATTATATATCGTGACAATTTATGTGAGAATTTATGCATGATAGAATGTTCTTAGGATTAGTCAACAATGCAAGGAAAATGATTTTCATGGGGTTCCTAGATTGTGAGAATAACTTTTAGAGAAAATTGATTGAGTTTTACAAAACGGTTTATGCAAAGAAAATGGCTTTTCTCAATCTTTAGTTTTGTGCGAAATAGATTCCTAGACTCAGAATAGGTGAAATGGAAGAAAAATGAATTTCATGCAAGTATAAATTTGAAAAAATTCAATATAATTTAGTCAACTTGTTCCATCATTCCTAATCCTAAACGCAAGTGGTTGAATAATTCACGCTTAAGGGGTTTTATGAATATATCCACAATGTTGTATTCCGATGCAACCTTTTCTATAGATATATTTCCTTTTTGTACATTATCCCTAAGAAAATGGTGATGTATTTCTATGTGTTTAGTCCTAGAGTGTTGCACCGGATTTTTACTTAAATGTATCGCACCTTTGTTATCGCACATAATGGGGACATTTTCTAACCTAATGCCATAGTCTGCGAGAGCTTGTTTCATCCATAGTGCTTGTTGACATGCCTTTCCGGCGCTTACATATTCGGCTTCGGTGGTAGAAATAGCAAGAGCGGTTTGCTTCTTCGAAAACCAAGACGTTAGACAACATCCCATAAACGTGCAAATACCGCTAGTGCTCTTTCTATCTACGTAGTCTCCCGCATGATCCGAATCCGCATAGACAATGGTTTCTATGCCGGATTCCTTAGGATACCATAATCCTAAGTGTATAGTGCCTTTAATGTATCGGAAGATACGCTTAACCGCTTCTAGGTGAGAGGTTTTGGGATCCTCTTGAAAACGGGCACAAAGGCAGACACTAAACATGATGTCGGGTCTACTTGCCGTCAAGTATAGTAAACTACCTATCATTCCTCTATACTTGGTGTTATCTACGGACTCACCTTCATCATCCTTTGTGAGCTTTACCTCCGTAGACATGGGAGTTTTCATGGGTTTTGAGTCTTCTAGGCCAAACTTCTTAAGCATTTCCTTAATGTACTTGGATTGGTTAAAAAATATTCCATCTTCTAATTGTTTTATTTGTAATCCTAGGAAGAAGTTAAGTTCACACATCATACTCATCTCAAACTCATCATGCATGATTTTGGCAAATTCATCACACATGTCTTGACAAGTCGATCCAAATATAATGTCATCAACATATATTTGGACAATGATGAGATTTGGGTCTTTCCTTTTAGTGAAAAGAGTGTTATCTACCATTCCCATGGAATAATCGTGTTTAATAAGAAAAGCTTTTAATCGATCATACCAAGCTTTGGGAGCTTTTTTGAGTCCATACAAAGCTTTCTTTAACTTATAAACATAATCAGGTTTTGCGAAGTCAATGAATCCTGGAGGTTGTGCCACATATACCTTCTCATTGATAAAACCGTTAAGGAATGCACTTTTCACATCCATTTGGAATAACTTAAAATCTAGGGCGCAAGCATAGGCAAGTAATATCCTAATCGATTCTAGTCTAGCTACAGGGGCATAAGTTTCGTCATAATCAATTCCTTCTTGTTGATTATAACCTTGGGCAACTAACCTAGCTTTATTCCTAGTAACTATTCCATTCTCGTCGAACTTATTCCTATATACCCATTTGGTTCCTATGATGGTCATATCCTATGGATTTGGAACTAATTCCCAAACATCATTCGTCTTAAATTGATTTAATTCTTCTTGCATAGCTATAACCCAACTTTCATCCTTTAAAGCCTCGCTAATATTCTTAGGTTCTATTGCTGAGAGGAAACAAAAGAAATTATTTTTATCTTGGGCTTGTGACCTAAGGGTTATTTGGTTAAGATGTCCTATTATATTATCTAATGGATGAGATCTAGATTCTTTAATATTAACAGTTTCGTTATTTTCTAAGTGAATGTCTTCATTATCATTTCCTATGGGTTTTGTTTTACTAACCTCAATAGCTTCATCTTCGATTAAATCATCATCTTCTAAAGGTAATGTTTTAGGAGGTGGTGGTGTTTCATCAAATGTTACATTTAGTGATTCCTCTACTTTCATGGAGTGTTTGTTAAGTATTATATATGCTTTGCTATTTTGTGAGTATCCTAGAAATATTCCTTCATATGATTTTGGATAAAACTTAGTGAGATAGTCCTTAGTGTTTAAAATATAGCATTTACTTCCAAATACCTTAAAGTAGCTTAAGTTTGGTTTTCTACCTCTTAATAACTCATAAGGAGTTTTTCCTAGAATTCTTCTAATTGATACCCTATTTAAAATATAAGTTGATGTATCTACGGCGTGACACCAAAATTTTTGTGGGATGGATTGTTCATTTAACATAGTTCTACTCATTTCTTGTAGTGACCTATTTTTTCTTTCTACTACGCCATTTGATTGAGGAGTACGAGGAGCGGAGGAATTGTGAGATATTCCATTTAGCTCGCAATATTTTCCGAATTGTACTTCGTTATCAAATTCCCTACCATGGTCCGTCCTAATGGCAACTATTGAGCATCCTAATTTATTTTGAATCATTCTACTAAATATTTCAAATTTTTCAAAGGCTTGGGTCTTGTCACTCAAAAACCTAGTCCACGTGTATCGTGAGTAGTCATCTACTATCACTAAGGTATATTTGTTTCCTCCATAGCTCCGCACAGCGGATGGACCAAAAAGATCCATATGTAATAATTCTAAGCATCTAGTAGTGGATACTATATTCTTGGCTTTGTGACTAGCATGAGCTTGTTTTCCAATTTTACATGCATCACAAAAATGCTTGTCATATTTTAGATTAGGCAAATTTCTAACTAATTCCTTAGAGGCCAAAGATTGTATTTGTTGCATATTAGCATGTCCTAATCTCCTATGCCATAGTGTAGAGTTTTCATCTAGGGTCGTTAGGCATATCCTATCCTCAGGTTTGTTTCCTAGTTTCATAACATATATGCCACCTTTTCTAATTCCTCTACCTATAATTTTTCCATCCTTAACTATTTCGCTATCATCTTCGGTAAATGTGACTCTACATTTATTATCACATATTTGTCCTACACTAAGCAAGTTATATGTTAATTTATCTACATGCTCTACATTTTCAATAGTAAGTGAGTCTTGAGAGATCGTACCTTTGCCAATTATTTTTCCATGTAAGTCACTACCGAAAATAACGTTACCTCCATTGTATGCCCTGTATGTAGAGAATAGATTGCGATTCCCCGTCATGTGCCTCGAACATCCGCTATCTTTGATCCATTCATCAGGTTCCAAGTCAATTCCTAAACTTATTTCGTCGGTTTCTTTTGCCATAAAACACTTTTCGTCTCTTGGCTTTTCAACTTCTTCTTTGTCACTATCACTCCATGTTCCACTAACAAAAGCACCTTGACTTTCATAACCCGGTGGCTTTAGAAATTCGCCAATGAGATGATTTGGACTTTCACATCTAAAGCACTTTCTTTTCCCGTAGTTGTCACTTCTATTCCTTTGGAATGCTTTTCTTTCGTCTCGTGATGATCTAGTGAATCTTCCTCGTCTCTTGAAGAACTTCTTGAATTCTCCTACGACCATTGCATATTCTTCGTCTTCACTTTCGTCACTTGAATCATCATCATCACTAGGTTCCTTTTTGGCTTTTAGAGCAATGGATTTGGTTTGTTCTTTCTTGACTTTGACCGTTTCCGAATCTCTTCTTATGATTTCTTCATGAACCTTCAAGTTGCCAATTAGTTCATCTAGTGATAACGTCATCAAGTTCTTTGATTCTTCGATTGTCGTGACCTTAGCTTGCCATTTTGGATGCAATGCCCTAAGAAATTTCCTAACACAATTTTTACTAGAAAATGTCTCATCAAGTGCTTTTAAACTTGTGATGATAGTGTTAAACTTAGCAAAAGCATTATCAATTGATTCCTCTTCCGGGATCGTAAATTGTTCATATTGTTGTACAAGAAGATCTATTTTATTATCTTTGACTTGGCTATTACCTTGGTGAGTAATTAGTAAAGAATCCCAAATTTCTTTGGCGGTTTTACACATAAAAATTCTTTCATATTCTTTGCGTGGTAACGCATTATAAATTACCATTTTAGCCTCATTATTTTTTGCTAATTTCTTTTTCAAATCATCATTTTGTTTTTCAAAAGATACAATTTCATTCATTTTAGTTTCAACATTATATTGAATAGGAGGAAAATCACCAAAGGTAATAATATGCCAAAGATCAAGATCTTTTGATTTCACATACGTTTCGAATCTATTTTTCCAATATAAAAATCCATCACTTTCAAATAGTGGTGGTCTTTGCATAGATTGCACTTCTAAATATTTTTCAGATTCCATAGATCGTTACAAGTTTTAAAATACAATATATTTTTAAAATCTTGCTAGACGTGGCTCTGATACCAATTGTGGAAAACTAGAAGGGGGTTGAATAGTTTTACGTCTTTTTACTTCGTTATAATATTAGTTTTAGAGTTTTGCTTAGCTTTTAAAAACTTAGATTCGATAATATGTGATCTCAAGTCTTGTACAATATAAACAATTAATACTACACAATATATTATAATAATAAGTAATGAAATAAGTAAGAGATGGAAAGATCGAACCGCGAGACGAGAGATTTATAGTGGTTCGGCTACAAGGACACCTTCCTTGCCCTACTCCACTCCCCGAACACCTAACTCGAGTGTTTTCTTCACTATATCAACAAGCTCCCTTATGGCGAAGAAAACCGTACACACCAATATACACACCAATATACACACCAATCTACACACCACTTTTCACACCACAACTTCGTCACACCTAAGTCACAACTTCTACACAACTTCTTCAAATCAATCTACTTCACAACTAACTACTCCACACCTATCTTCTTCACACCAATCTAGTACCTAGCTTATCTTCTTCACACCAAGCTACTAACTAATCACACAATATATATCTAACACAACTATCTACAATCAAATATTCACAACAATCTTCACAAAGAATAATATAAATGATCTTTGATGATGCACCAACAACTTGGATGTGGAGATCACAACAAGTTGTAATACTTCTTGTCTTGAGGGATAGAAGTATTCTTCTCTTGCACTTGAGAGGATGAAGGTTGGATCACTTTGAAACAAAGAATTTATATACTTATGATCAAAGGATAAAAGAATGGAGATTTGGATCAAAGGATAAAAAGGATGAAGGTTGGATCACTCTGAAACGGCCAGATTCTTTGTCTTTTAGTGGGGAAAGTTTATTTGGTGAAAAACTAACTGATTTTGGTTAAAATTTTGAATTCATATATTTAGTATGAATAAAACATTTTTCTTTATTACCAAAATTGTTTTTCAAAAATATATAATATGTTTATATAATTAAATAAACTTTGTAATGCTTAATTAAACTTTCCTTTGATCATAAAATGCACTAAACACTTTGTTTATTCATACCTTAAGTGATTTGGATGTAAAGAGAAATATTAATCACTAAATACTTGTTTATGACAAGTTTTAGTTCTATGAGTTTATATTTTGTGATAATTAAAACATAGAGATATTGATAACATGTTAATAATGTTTTTAGGCGTTATTTATGTCAACACGAATATTTCGTGCAACCTCATACTTAAAGGAGTTACATTGTAGTGCTTAGTATAGGTAGTAAGTCACATCTATCGTACAAGCATTAAGTCACAAGATGGGATGATTACTTCTTTTTCAAGTTGGTCATATCGGGCTGTCTCCATATGTGGTCATTACTAGTAGCCGGTGAATTCAAAGGAGGTTCGATTACTGGTTGATTTGAGAGAAAAGTATTGAGAGTATTTTCGCGACATATAGTCACAGAATGTGCTCCAAAAAGCTGTTATGGCTTCTAAATTGCATTAGAAGTGTAAAGTACAGGTAATTGTATGGCATGTACACAAGATTATGATGATTCCGATAACTCGCAACCATCAGGAGGGAGTAGAACATGCCAAAAGAAGTAGTGTTTCATCTTTAGTACGTTGGTTGATCAAGGGAACTGTGCTTAATACCAGAGAAGTACCATGAGGTACCAAGTATGTGTACATCAGAGCTTATTACCAACCTTCTATGCAATACTATGTGAGTTATGTTGTTATGCTGCTACCCGAACGACAACCATGTTCCTACACTTTTGAATCTACTTTATCCGCTGTGTGATGAAAAGAGAGTTGTCGGTTCAGGAGGGAGCAGGAAAAAGAAAGAAAATGCTCACTAGTTAGGAGGGAGTAATAACCTAACTAGACCATTACTGTTGAAGTTCAGAGCTACAAAAACCTTTGCAGTCAGTATGCCGAGATCGTCGGAAGAGAGAACTTCTAGTCTGCCTCAGTATCTAGACTACAGAGACTCTGCGCTTCAACAACGTCAACATAGTTTACTATTGTTGTAATTTACATTGTTTATGTATTTATAAGTCTCATTGTAACCATTCACGTGTGACGATATCTTGGAGGGAGATTGTTAGCCTTGCTTTTTTATAAAGATAACGTCACATACGTGAAATGGACTAGATTAGTAACAAGTAGTACCCACAGGGACTACTATTGTACACTAGGCAAAGTAATGTTGTAATGAGCCTATAAATACCTCTCATGACTCTCCATGAGGGGTGTGAGAAATTGTGTAACCTTCACTTTATCATTAATAAAACTTTTTTCTTCACCCTCTCTCTACTTTATCTCTCTAAAACCAAACATGGTGTTCATCTATTTTCATCAACCTCGACCTCCTGAATCACATAAAAATCAATACTTTCGGTCCAACAGCATTCGACTAGCTTTTACATGTTCATCATGCTAAAATTTACTAGCACTTTTATTATTACATTGTTTATTATCTATCATCATCACGTAGCCACACGATCATCATGTAGCACTTTTAGTTTTATTAATACTTTGCCTTATAGATAGTTGTTGAATAACTCCTTATGTGTCACATTATAACTCCTTATGTGTCATACTAAAAGTGCTAGTATTAGTATTGCTTATACTTATGGCAAGAACAAAGGAGGGGGGGGGGGGGGGGGGGTTTACAGCCTTGAGAGGAGGTTAGTTTACAAGACTTACTCAGAAGAGACAAAGAGAAACAAACTGTGGAACACTAAACGTTCTTAGTTATTTTGATGGAGAAAGTTTTAATTTATTTTATTTTGTTTTTCGTATTGTTATGCATTATTGTTTTGTTAAAAATATGAACAAGAGAAAGTAACTATAGAATGATTGATTATTTGAGTTTATGGTTTAGTTGTTAATTGTTATTTGCTTAAATGTAAATGGTTGCAAGTTCTTAAAAAGTTTAATTTATTGTGTTTTTTTATTAGCTTAAAAGAAAAGCGGTTCCTATATTGATACATCCAAAAGAACCGGAACCAGAACCGAAACCGAAATCGGAACCGGAACCAGAACCGAAACCGGAACCGGAACCGGAACCAGAACCAAAAACTATATTTGGTTCGGTTTTCAGTTCCCACTTTTCAGAAAAATCAGTTCTCGGATCCATCGGTTCCGGTTCCAAAACCATGCTCATCCCTACTTACCACAATCAAATGTATAAATCTTGAGAGGTAAATGGTTCGGACTATAATGATCCAATTGTTGAAACTTAAGCTCCTTATCTTAATTTTTAAAAAAGACAACATGTTAAATATATAGCAGGGTACCAGCGTTGTGGCGACGGGTACCATGTAACTAAAATTTTTGGCGAGCAAGTTTTTGGGTTATACGTTTTCCGTGATTATAACTTTATGGATGATGAGAATTTTAGATTGAAATAACTTTATGAAATATCAAGCTATTTAATATAAAATAGCAAGACGTATGCGCAATGTTGTAAAAATATAGAGTCAGTACTTGTTAATATTATTGTGGTTGGCTTCGGATTTGATGGTGATTAATAACTGATCGGTTCTGAATGGTCAACTAAGTTCACCAGGTAATGGTCAACCAAGTCAAACATCAAAAACCAACTAACCAAGGAGTTTAGGGAATCCCCGGGTCGTTATGTCCCGACGAGGCGTGCAATTGTATTTGTAAACATTTTAAAGGATCGGGTGATTAATCAGAAAGGTCAGGAATTTGATTATTATGGGTACACTACGAGATTATGATGGAAAATGATTTAGAAACACTTAACTAATAATTACTGATGATCAGATGACTTAAAAATGCAATTTAACCTAAAAACGCGCGTTTTAGTTACAAATAAATGCGAACGCGCAAATAAAAAAGTGAAATGGGAGTAAACAAAGTCCTACGAACGTGAAATTTATATTTTTACAATCCTAATGACTTAAGAAAATTTTTAGAAAAAGAAAAATAATTTTTACACTATTTAATTAATTACTATTAATTAATTACTAATTATTAATTACTTTTTAATTAACTAAAATATCCTAAATTACAAATAATTATGAAAATTAACTAGAAAAATGAAAATAAAATTTAGAAAAATCTAAAATAATATAAAACTAATTTTGGAACAGAAAAACTATTTTTCCTACTTTTAATTAATTATTACTAATTAAAAATTATTTATTAATTAATTTAAATTAAACTAAATTATAAAAAATACTAAATGATTACAGAAAAATCTGAAAAAATTTCTAAAAATCTATTTTGATATCAGAAGCCCAAGAAAAATTTAACAATAGCTTTTGCTTATAAATAAGCAGAAAATAAGCAAAAATGGCTTAAATAGAAGCTATCACTTCTAATTTTCTTGTCTTTTTCCAAATTTTCTTTTACAAAACTGATTAGCTACTGATATTACACAACTTTTGTAAAGAGACTTGTTATGAAACTCAAAAATAAGCCAAGTGTGAGCTGATAACTCACACAGATAAGCTTTCAAAGCTTATTTGTGCCTTAGCTGTGAGAAGCTTATGACAAGGCTAATCAGCTGATCTTAAGTTGATACTGAGATGAAAGCATGAGGTATGAACACAAAATAAGCCAGAGAAGCTCACTGGATGAGCTTTCTAAACCAAAATAAGCAAGCATGCAACCTGCTACCAATAAACAGGCCACAAAGGGCTTAATGCAGGCTACTGTGGGGCCTACAACAACGACCCAGAGCCCAAGTAAGAGGTGGCACCTAAAAGCCTGCTAGGAAGGCTTTCTAAAGCAGCCAAGACCAAGGTAAAAGCTCAAGGATTGAGCTTTTGGTGTCCTTGGGAAGTTGGGCAGTTGAACTGAGCTTTCAATGAGTGCAGAGATAAGCAATTGCAATAATAAGCACAAGATCAGAAATTTAGCTACTCTTAAACAAACACAATCATAGGCTACTTTATGCAAGCTTCAAAATTACACAATCACAACAAGTAATGAGCAAGGATACAACAGTGGTGATGTATTATACAAAATGAAAACTATGAACTAAGCAGTTAAAGCAATAAGCACTTGAGCAAATGATGAGGCGAAAAATGATCCGTTTTTAGGGGGTCATTTAAGCCCGAATCCGACTTTATTTGATCAAATATTGCCCTAAATCGTTCCTTTTGTGATTTTAGGTGTTTGGAGAGTGAATTCTGGAAAAGAAGCCATTTTGGACGTTTTTGGAGCATAAAAGTGAAGAAAACGGCAAAGTATCAATTTTCCATGCTGAAGACACTAGGTGACGGCGTCAAGAGTTACACCCTGACGGCGTCAGACATCAAGAATAAAACACCGTAGTTGATGACGGCGTCAAAAGTCATCCTGACGGCGTCAAAGTAGCAAGAATAAAATACCGTGGTTGGTGACGGCGTCACATAGGCCGTCATAAGTAGATCAAGGCCGTCCGAGGAAGTATTTGGCGGCGAGGTGACGGCGTCACATGGTTGTCTTGACGCCGTCAGCCCAGTTTTCCTATATATAGTTTTCTAGTTTTTTCATTAAAAAAGGAGAAGTTTTGGTGAAACCCTAAAGACGAATTTGGTGTATCTTTTACAGGTTTTTCAAGGGTTTTAAACCCTTGATACCTTGCATTGTAATTGAGATAAGTGTTCTTCTAATTCAATCAATATGTCTATGTGTTGGTTGTTTATCTCTTGTTCTTGTCTCAATTCCATTATGCTAGGCTAGATCTCTTTTGTGTTTGCTTAGATCTAATGAAACCTAGATGTTGATTATGTGTTGATTACTTGTCTATTCTTGTTTTAGATGAATGATTTTATATGTTAGGCTTAAGAAAACTGGCAGATCTCCAAATGGTAACATGCTTGAACATCTTAAGAAACATGAACCGAGGCGTACTAGGTCTTTATTGGTTGTATTTAGTGCATGAGCCACTGTTTACAATCCCTATAGTTGTGTTGGGTCATGGTGTAGGAGGAGATAAGAGCTCATAGAGTTGGGGAGTTATGTATGCCACCCCACGAATGGTATTAAGGAATACAATCCGTCATCCATACAAGTATAACAAGTAATTAACGTGTAAAAGATATCTAGGGAGTAGTGAAGTCTAAGTAAACACAATTTCTCCAATTACTGCTCACAACCTTAGTATAATTTAGTTTAATTTCATTTTCAGTATTTTATTTTAATTATATATTAGTTTTGGGTTAGTTGAATAGCAACTAATTCCGCCACTCTTCCAAAACCCGAGATTTTAATTGCTTTCATAAAAATACAAAAACAAAAAAATAATCATCCCTCACCTTTAGAACTTTTAATTAGGTTTTCTAATCCTAGCGACACTATTCCTAAGCTGAACGATCAATCCCCCGGTACTTGTCACTATACTATACTACAACGATCAGGTACACTGCCTGGTGGGGGTTGTAAGCTTCTCGAGATCCCTCGAGAGGTAAAGCCTGTTGCGATTCCCACGCATCAAGTTTTTGGCGCCGCAGCCCGGGGAATAGTTATTGTCTAGGTTAGGATTTCTTTTTATTAGGTCTACTTGCTAGATTCCTTTCTAGTAAGATTTTATTTTTATTTTTTAGGTCTTCTTTAGTCTATCTTATTTCTTCGTGCCTTTGTTCATAACTCTTTACCATCCGACATCATGGAAGGTGGTAACATCTTTGAACCCATCATCCCACCACAACAAAACCCACCATTAGAACCCCTTAGGCCCCGAACCTTAGGAGAGTATTCCCGACCTAGCCATCAAGGCTACCGAAACACCATTGAGCTCACCAGAGACAATGTGACCCCCTTGCGATCCGACACCATCCGGTTGGTGCAAAGCGGATGTGCATTCCATGGACTTCGTTCCGAAGATCCAAACCAACACCTTAAGGACTTCCTCAAAATCGTAGATTCCATAGACCTAGATGTTGAAACTAGAGAGACTACCCGTTTACGCCTATTCCAATTCTCTCTACGGGATCAAGCTAGTCAATGGCTTGAGCGTTTACCCGCGGGATCCATCACCACATGGGATGATCTCACCACTCGTTTCCTTGCTCAATTTTTCCCACCGGGGAGAACTACTAAGCTTAGGAATGACATTTTGATGTTCCAACAACGTCAAAATGAATCTCTTTATGAAGCATCGACTCGTTTCAAGGACTTACTCCAAAAAGTCCCTCATCATGGCATAGATCTTTGGCTCCAAGTCCAAATCTTCTATGACCATATCGATATCTCCACGAGGCGAACCATTGACCAATCGGCCGGTGGTAAGCTACGTGATCTTAGTGTGGAACAATCATGGGAACTCATAGAAGATCTTGCTCTCTATGACAACGAAAGTTGGAATGATCCCCGTGATTTGAACAAAACGGTCAAGGCAATATCTTTGCCTTCGAACAATACTAGCACTCCCGACCGTAGGATCATGGAACTTGAGGACCAAGTCAAGTTTCTCATGAAATCTTACGAAGCTCCGAAGCATTCAAGCCAAGTGAACAAAATCACTTCTTCATGCGAATTATGTAGTGGTCCCCATGACACTCGTGATTGTGTGGAACTCCCCAGAACAGCTTTTGCGGACTATGCATCCACGCATACCGACGAAGCGGGAGATAAGTGGTACACTTTCAAGCCCGAGCCAAACACATACGGTGATTCATACAACCCCTCATGGAAAAATCACCCAAACCTTAGGTGGAAACAAAATCAACCCAATTCTTCCAATCCGCCTAATCGTTACCAACCAAACGGTCCACCATCCAACCGTACTTTCAACAACAATCCTTCTAACAACTATGGTAGTACCAAAAATCTTGAAGGATTGATGTCAAAATTCATGGCATCTCAAGAAGCCCGCATAGCCAGGTTCGAAAATGAATTCAACCAACAACAAACGGAGATGACCAACAAGATTGACAACTTGTTGAAAGCCCTCAACAACCAAACGTTAATCACACCTAGGAAGGACACTAGGGACACCAATAGTGGAATCCAAATTAAGGACCCCTCATCATCCAAACATGTCCACTTTGTCAATGTTGTCACCATTAAGCCTATAGATAAGGAGATAGAGGAGAGTGACAAGGATGAAGTTAGAGTAGAAGCCGATAGTGAGGATGAGAGTAGGGAAGTTGAGGTTAATAAGGATGAGGAATTGGAGGAGGTAGAACCTATAGAGGAATACTTTGATAAGTTGCCAACCGAGGAAGAACGGAAATACCATAAGGACTTATTCGATAGTCCCGAGAAAACATATATCTTTGGCGACCCCCTGATCAAAATGGGAAACCCCTCTAACATTAACATCCCATGTAATATCGGGCACATGCATATATGGAAAGCTTACATCGACCTTAGATCCCCCGTGAACATCATGACTAGAACCTATTACAATCGGGTGATGAAGAAGCAACTCAATTTTAGGATGATGCCCGATAAAAATTGGATAAGTAATTTTGCAGGAAGAGTTAAGGGAGTACATGTGATTATAGGGAATCTCACCTATGAGATTGATTTTATGATAGTGGAAGACACTCGTCCGGTGATAGATGCTTGCCTAAGCCAAATAATATTCGGGAAACCATTTGTTGAGGCCACTAGGATGAGTTATGATCCGACTTTAGGGATAGTTAGGTTCAAGAAAGATAATGATGAGGTCGCTTATCAAATGCCCTACAAGATCGAACAATACCGCCTTCTCTCTAATTTCGAAAAGGAACATAAGCAAGCGGCTTATTATAGGAATGAGGAGGATAGACGTAGAGGAGTAGAGTATGTTAGAAATAGGATGCTTGGTTTCTATAAAGAGTGCTTGCAACTAGGTCCGGAATACAAAACTGGTTTAGAAGACGACCTAGAAAGTGGAACCAATGATGAGATCACGTGATAGCCCATGACTTTGAGTCTAGCTACAAGACTCGTAAATAAAGAAAAGCGCCTCTTGGGAGGCAACCCATGTTTTGTGTGATTTTATTTGTTTGATTGTTATTTGCTTCCGTATGCATGTTTTATTTTTATTGTTGGTTGATCATGTTTCTCAATTAAAATGTGGAAATACTTTATTATGTTGTTTGACCTAGTCTTAACTTCAACCTAAAGGTATTTTTGCAAAAGATAAGTGTAAGGGGAAACCCTAAATATGTTTTTAAGAAACAAACCGATCATGATTCTCCACAATATTAAATGAACATGTATATTCGTATTTGTTAGAGTCAAATGCTTGTATTGAGTCATAATGAAGTTTTGCAGGATTTTCCAGGAAGTAGGACCAAGTTTTTCCAGAAACTTAACATAAGAATTTCTGCAGGTCCATTCTGACGGCGTCAGAGTATTACTCTTGACGGCGTCAGGAGTTAAAAATCTGGAAATTTTACCGGTTTTGTTTTTCTAACGGAGTCTTATGGTTTTTGTGAATTATTAAGTTTTATAATCTCCAGGAAATCTGCAAACTTCATTCCACAAGCATTATATCTTATCTTGTTTTCTAGGATTTAGTAACTTATATAGGATGCCGCCGATTTTACGCGAGGTTGTCTTGTCTATTGTTGTCAGGATTTACAGGTTATTTATGACAAGAAGATGGTTTATATTCTGGAAGGGAAGCTTTGATTGTTCGTTTTCTTGGAGGAAGATCTAACCTGGCCAACCTATAATCCATACCGAGTGAATCAGGGGAGTATTTGATTTCATTCTCTTTACTTTTTCACTTTTACATTCTTTACTTGAACATTGGGGACAATGTTCATCTTAAGTGTAAGGGGAGGGTAAAAAGATGATACCTTACATATGCACTTTCGCTTGAGTTTGTTTTGTTTAATAGTAGATGTGTAATAAAACTATGAGAAATACTTGTTAGTGTAATTTTAGCGCCAAATTTAAAATTTTTTACAACATTTAGGAGTGAAACTTTAGCCATAGCAAGTGTCTCATGGATAGGAGGTTGCATGACTAGCACATAACCGTATATTCAAAAAAAAATTCCACCCAAAAATGTGAGGTTCGCTTTTAGATTTGATAGGAAAAGCATTCATTATTGGTGCTTATGAGTGTACCGGTAGCATTTAGATTCTAGAACTTGCGTTAGTGATGTATCCCGAGACCGCTAGTGAGACTACATTTGTGTGGTAGGATTTACTACATGATAAGAGGCATTAGGATCACCCTTGTATTAAACCCGTATCATAATTACTTGACTATTTAAGTCATATTACTTGGCTAGTTAAGTCAACTAATTTTCCCATACCCTTAGCGTTGTACTCATTTTTAGTACACGAAACCCCTAGTACACCCCTCCGAGCCTATCTTTTCGTTTCTAACTTTAAGAATCTTACTTAAAGGAAGAATTTGTTACACCCCACTTAAATGTACAACCAAATCGCCTTAGCCTTCCGTGTATGCGCTCATTTTTAGTGCATTATTGTTATTTGTTAAACCCTAAGTTAACTCTCTAATTGATTACATGGTTGCTAAGTCGAGTCATATCCTTGTACATATTGTTTTGGGACGATTGGGACTCATGGGTAAGTACTTATTTTATGGAGTAATGGGGAAGAACATCATATTATTACCCCCATATATACGTTAATCTTAAAAGTGCTCCAAGTGTTTTGATTTTCTTAATTCGAGTCATTAGATTAGTTTAAATGTAAAGTATGTAAAGATTCAAGTGTAAGGGGAATGTTCATTCCCTATGATGTATTATTTTGGATGGTAGGGTAAGAGTGTATGCAAAAATAAATAAAAAATAAATAAAAAAAAATCGAAAAATCAAGAAAAAGAAAAAAAAAATAGAAAAAGGAAAAAGAGAAAAAACATACGGACTACCATCCCGTTTTCATTTTATGTTCATTTTATGTTTTTGTTATTTCTCATTTATTAGCTTAAGTCGAGTCTAGTCTTGGCTTAGCAATGCCAGCTTGTACATGTAATTAACCAAGATTGTTAACTCGCCACCAGTAAAACTTCCTTTATCCAACAAAACCGTGTAATTCATATCCCTATACTTAACGTTACAACCCTTTAAAAGACCTCTTTGATAGTTTATCCTAGGTGCTTACGCCATGTGGTGGAGGTTTGATCCTTTCCCAAGCCTATGGTAATCTATTTTGCTATAACAGGTAGTGAGAGATATCTTCCATTTCCATAATGTTATATTACTTTATTACACCCGAGAGATATGAGTATCTAAACACTATTTGTGAGGTGCTTGTGTATGACCTCCGTGCTTGTCTATTGGTCTTTAGTGGAACGATTATTTGTTGTAATTACTTTTATATTAGTGTTAAATGACCCCTAACTTGTCTTTTGAGTAGAATAAAAGCTCATTTGCTTGAGGACAAGCAAATCTCAAGTGTAAGGGTATATGATGAGGAGAAAAATGATCCATTTTTAGGGGGTCATTTAAGCCCGAATCCGACTTTATTTGATCAAATATTGCCCTAAATCGTTCCTTGTGATTTTAGGTGTTTGGAGAGTGAATTCTGGAAAAGAAGCCATTTTGGACGTTTTTGGAGCATAAAAGTGAAGAAAACGGAAAAGTATCAATTTTCCATGCTGAAGACACTAGGTGACGGCGTCAAGAGTTACACCCTGACGGCGTCAGACATCAAGAATAAAACACCGTAGTTGATGACGACGTCAAAAGTCATCCTGACGGCGTCAAAGTAGCAAGAATAAAATACCGTGGTTGGTGACGGCGGCACATAGGCCGTCATAAGTAGATCAAGGCCGTCCGAGGAAGTATTTGGCGGCGAGGTGACGGCGTCACATGGTTGTCTTGACGCCGTCAGCCCAGTTTTCCTATATATAGTTTTCTAGTTTTTTCATTAAAAAATGAGAAGTTTTGGTGAAACCCTAAAGACGAATTTGGTGTATCTTTTACAGGTTTTTCAAGGGTTTTATACCCTTGATACCTTGCATTGTAATTGAGATAAGTGTTCTTCTAATTCAATCAATATGTCTATGTGTTGGTTGTTTATCTCTTGTTCGTGTCTCAATTCCATTATGCTAGGCTAGATCTCTTTTGTGTTTGCTTAGATCTAATGAAACCTAGATGTTGATTATTTGTTGATTACTTGTCTATTCTTGTTTTGGATGAATGATTTTATATGTTAGGCTTAAGAAAACTGGCAGATCTCCAAATGGTAACATGCTTGAACGTCTTAAGAAACATGAACCGAGGCGTACTAGGTCTTTATTGGTTGTATTTAATGCATGAGCCACTGTTTACAATCCCTATAGTTCTGCTGGGTCATGGTGTAGGAGGAGATAAGAGCTCATAGAGTTGGGGAGTTATGTATGCCACCCCACGAATGGTATTAAGGAATACAATCCGTCATCGATACAAGTATAACAAGTAATTAACGTGTAAAAGATATCTAGGGAGTAGTGAAGTCTAAGTAAACACAATTTCTCCAATTACTGCTCACAACCTTAGTATAATTTAGTTTAATTTCATTTTCAGTATTTTATTTTAATTACATATTAGTTTTGGGTTAGTTGAATAGCAACTAATTCCACCCACTCTTCCAAAACCCGAGATTTTAATTGCTTTCATAAAAATAAAAAAACATAAAAATAATCATCCCTCAACTTTAGAACTTTTAATTAGGTTTTCTAATCCTAGAGACACTATTCCTAAGCTGAATGATCAATCCCCCGGTACTTGTCACTATACTATACTACAACGATCAGGTACACTGCCTGGTGGGGGTTGTAAGCTTCTCGAGATCCCTCGAGATGTAAAGCCTGTTGCGATTCCCACGCATCAGCAAACACCAAGGTGAGCACAGATAAACACAAGCTCAAATATCTATTTGACAAATAAAAACAATAATCACAAGGGCTAGTTTCAAACAAAATAAATTAGCTCTACAAGCTCAGATTGTGGTTGATGCATCAGCAGTATGGTTCAAGTGCTCAAATTGAGAGAGCAAAATAAGCCAGAAGATAAGCAGACAACCCCAAACCAAAAACAATTGCAGCACTTCAATACTAATGTCTATCCAATACAGCAAATATCCTGCCCTATACTCAACAGATGAACCAGATATGTGTTAAAGGAAAATGGTTCACAGGTGGTGCACGGCACCACAGATCTGATATGCTCACTTTGAGCTTAAGCACAAACCAAGAAAAAAAATCACAAAATTCAACTGATTGCAGGTTTTAAAAGACTAAGTGGTAGACTTCAATCACAACAATTTTCAAAATCCAATTCCCTCTTGAAAATTCAGTAAAAATACTCCAAGTTTTGGAAAAATCTGCTTTGCTAGAATTTTTTGACTTTTTGCTTTCTTGTAAGAGTTGACTAAGCTGAGTTTTAATTAACCCTAGGTAACTTCTAATGAAATTAAAACCTAAAATGAAACTTGTATTGACTAGTTTAGCAGTTCCTAAACCTATGCTAAGGATTTGGCATTCAAGAAACTCAAACAGTGAAGAAGTTAGGACATTTAGAAGCTAATTTGACTTTTTAACTAAAATCCTACTGATTTTATATTACCAACTTTCTAAAACTAATCTAGGTATTAAGTCTAAACAGGTTTCAAACCCTCTCAGTCAAGGGAATGAATGGTGCAAAGTTATCCCAAACACCCCTAACTAGCACACAGATTGGAATTATACACAGCAAATCAAAAGGCTTACACTAATAAACTGAAACACTAACTTATACTGGGCATAAATAAGCAGAAATAAACTTGAAATAACTATTAAAACCAATAATACATATTAAGCTTGAACAATTTGGAGAAGGGCTTACAACTGAGCTATGCCACAGAATCACATGAACCAGAACCAAGAGTATGCAACCTATATGCCCCCAAGGCTTTAAACCAATTCACTTCCATCCTTTACACAGCAACTCAACATCTTCCTTATCTCTTCTGTTTTCCCTTTTTTTTCATTTAACTCTTTTCTTTCTGTGTTTTTTTTTCTTTGACTACTGAGACAGAAGTGAGTATATGAAAAAAAACAACAATAACTTTGAGCAATACTTAGGAAATTTTAAAGAAAATTATAAAGCAACTAAGAGTGAACTTGGAATTTGAAAGAAAATTACTTGCATTGATTACTGAGAAAAATTACGAATTACACTAAATTCTGACTTGAAAATTACATAAGATAAAACTACCACTACACTACTTAGCCTCCTCAGGCTTACAATAACATACTTAAATACTAAAAGAAAATTACATAAAAAGGAAAAAAAACATTGAACCAGGGGACTTTTTTTTCTTTTCTCCTCTTTGTCTTGTTCTTTTTGCCTATGTCTTTTGTGTTCCCTACTTGTTTGTGTAACCTTGGAAACATCCCAACCATTGAATGATTCTTCTTTTCATCTTATCCATTGATCAGTTTTATGCCCTAATAGTCTGCTGAGTTGGAGAAGGGGGGGGGGGGTAATGATATTGTTGGGGGTTGACTTTGGTGAGGAGGGGAAGAAGTAGGGTTAGTAGGATGGCTGGAGAGTAGGAGAGGGACAAACTTGTTGGGGATTGCAGGTTTTGGGGGCTGGGTTTTAGGCGGGGAAGAAAAGAGGTGGTGAGGGGTTGACTTTCATGTTTGACCCGGGTCTGGTTTTTTATTAAAAAGGTGGGTGGTGGGCTGGTTGGTATTTGGGCTGGGGAATTGGATGGGCTGGGGGTTTGTGTTGGACCAGGCCAAGGGTTTTGTTTGGGTAAAATAAACATAGGGTCCATTTGGTTTTTAACTAATAAACATCAAGGACCAAAAGTGTCATTTTCAGATTTTGAGGGGCCAAACTTGCCAAACTTCCAAAATATTCCAAGGTTCACATTTGTTACATTCCCAAAAGATGAGGGTCACAAAATGTATTTTCCATTTAAAATTCCCCAGGGACTGATTTCGTCAATTTCCCAAACTGCAGGGACCAAAAGTGTAATTTTCCAAAGTTTTTACCTAAGGATCAATTTTGATAATGTTTGACTTTTAAATGCCTTAGGTTGACTTTTCTTTCAAAACAAATGCATAGGGACTAGTTTTGTAAATTTTTGAAAGTCGGGGGACTAAAACTGCCAATTGTGTAAACTTTGTTCGTTTTTCATTGTTTTTGCTCATTTTGCATCTGAAACGTATAAAATACAATCCCTGGGATATTTTTAATATTTTGATGCATTTTTTAGCTTTTTCGGATGTTTTGGCAGTTTAAATACGATAAAAATGATGAGTGTTTGAGCACTCATCAATCCCCCACACTAAACTATTGCTAGTTCCTAGCAATATTTTTGGAAAACTTGATGGATTTGAAACTCTTTACCAAAAGCCATCACTTCTGGAGTAGCCAGGTGTAAGAACTGTGGCACACCTGATAACCGTGTGATTTTGAGCAAAACCACCAGCTTTCAACGGATTTGATTTGTCTTTACCAAGAGCCGTTTGCTCCTGGACTAGCCAGCTCTTGATGGAATAGTCAACATCTTGGTGAGCTGATTACCAATTATGGTTTTTCCACGGCCTTTACCACAAGCCATAATCTTGCGGGCTAGCCAACTCATTAGCTTTTGAGGATGATGGGGAGTTGAGGAACCATACAATTTTGGGCAAATTGCAAGCCGTAAACGGATTTGAGATATCTTTACCAAGAGCCGTTTGCTCCTGGATTAGCCAATCTCTTTTGTCGTTTAGACACGGCGGACTGATTACCACAAAAATTTTAAAATAAAGTGAAAAATTTTTAAAATTTTAGGCCAAAAACTGGGATTCTAGGATATAATGTGATAAAATTCGCTAGAATTTTCCCCTCCCCCACACTTAGAATTGAATATTGTCCTAAATATTCAAAGTCCCGGCTATTATGCCGAATCTTTGAACGTAAAAAGATAATATTAAAAACTAACTGTGGGAAATCGTTTTGTATTTTTCACTTTATTTATCTGTACATACAATCACACATTTTTTTTTTGAAGAAACCTTATATACATATATACATTTTCAAACAGCGGGGGGTTGGCCATTCCCCCATACTTAGGTGGTAGAAAGTAGAAAGAAATCAGAGATACGGGTGAAAACCCGTATTGGTGCTACTGTTTTTGTTTATCGAGTCGCTAGCTTGACTCGATCCCCGAATTTAATTGTCCTTGGGGAAAGTTTGGAGATCCGGGACAACCATGGATGGTATGTCCTCTCCAAAGTAGTGTTTTAACCGATGTCCATTCAATTTGAAATTAGGACCGTCATTTTGAGATAATTCGACGGTGCCATAAGGGTAAACTTTTGCGATAGTGAATGGACCAGTCCATCGGGTTTTGAGCTTTCCCGAGAAGATCTTGAGTCTAGAATTGAAAAGAAGGACTCGATCACCAACGTTGAAAACGCGGTTCTTGATTTTTGAGTCATGAATCTTCTTTGTCTTTTCTTTATAGATCAAAGAGTTCTCGTAAGCTTGATCACGAAGTTCATTTAATTCATTCAGTTGAACTTTCCTGTAATCACCCGCCGTTTTGAGGTCAAAATTGGCCTGCTTGAGGGCCCAATAGGCTTTATGCTCAAGCTCGATCGGTAGATGGCACGCCTTTCCGTACACAAGCTTGTATGGCGTACACCCAATGGGTGTTTTATATGCCGTACAGAAAGCCCAAAGTGCATCATCTAACTTATTCGACCACGATGCACGATTCTCACCTACGGTTCTTCCTAATATTCTCTTAATGCCCCGATTGGAAACTTCTACTTGTCCACTTGTTTGAGGGTGGTACGCAGTAGAAAGACGGTGAGTTACACCATACTTTTGCATGACTTTGTCGAACTTGTCATTGCAGAAATGCGTACCACGATCGCTAATTATAGCACGTGGAGTTCCAAATCGAGCAAAAAGAGCTTTCAAAAATTTCACGACTACTCGGGCATCATTGGTGGGTAAAGCTTTGGCTTCAACCCATTTTGACAAATAGTCAACAGCCACGAGTATGTACTTATTTCCATGAGATGATGGAAATGGCCCCATAAAGTCGATACCCCATACGTCAAAGATTTCACTCACTTGAATTGCATTTTGAGGCATTTCATTCTTTTGTGAAATATTCCCGTGACGTTGACAAGCGTCACAGGATTTGACTAATTCCTGGGCATCCTTATAGATCGTGGGCCAGTAGAACCCGGAATCAAACACCTTTTTGGCGGTGTAGTTTGGATTATGGTGACCCCCCGTGGGACCAGCATAGCAAGCCTTTAGAATTTCAGAGGCTTCTTGGCCATAAACACACCGCCGGATGACTTGATCCGCACAGATTTTAAACAAGTAGGGGTCGTCCCAGAAATAATGTTTGACATCCTTAAAGAACTTGTTCTTTTGTTGGGACGACATCCCTTTCACCACAAAATTACCCGCATGGTAGTTTGCGAAATCGGCAAACCATGGGGTAACAGAATCTCCACGAAAGGCAACCGCATTGAATGTCTCGAGAGGGAAGGTTTCATTTATTTCCTTCTTTTCGAAGACATCTTGATGGGGGTTCTCCAATCGGGAGAGATGATCAGCAGCTAGGTTCTTAGCTCCTTTTTTATCACGAATTATGATATCAAATTCCTGTAGGAGGAGAACTCAATGGAGTAGTCTCGGCTTTGCATCTTGTTTTGCAAAGAGGTACTTCAAAGCCGAGTGATCCATATACACTATGCACTTGGTCAATATCAAGTATGGCCGAAATTTCTCAAAGGCATACACCACAGCTAATAATTCTTTTTCAGTGGTGGTGTAATGACTTTGAGCCTCGGTCATTGTTTTGCTCGCATAGTGTATAGGCTGAAAGTGTTTTGTTTTACGTTGCCCCAAGACTGCCCCAATAGCATAATCACTTGCATCACACATGAGTTCAAAGGGCAAATCCCAACGGGGGCAACAAGAATCGGTGCCTCGGTAAGCCTTTTCTTTAATGTTTCAAAGGCTTCGATGCACTCGGGAGAGAAGATAAAAGGAGCATCCTTCTCGAGGAGATGGGTCATAAGCCGGGCAATTTTAGAAAAATCTTGAATGAACCTACGGTAAAAACCGGCATGACCCAAAAAGCTCCTAACACCTTTGACAGTAGTGGGATGAGGTAATTTTGCTATGACATCAACTTTGGCTTTGTCGACCTCAATCCCACTCTTTGAAATTTTATGGCCGAGGACAATGCCCTCTTTGACCATAAAGTGACTTTTCTCCCAATTTAGACATAACCTTGTGTCTTCACAACGTTTAACCATGTTGTCTAAATGGGAGAGACATGTTTGAAACGAATCCCCAATGACCGAAAAATCATCCATGAAGACGTCCATAGTTTTCCCAATGATGTCGGAAAATATGGCCATCATGCATCGTTGAAACGTGCCCGGAGCATTACAAAAGCCAAATGGCATACGTTTATACGCAAAAGTTCCATAGGGGCACGTGAACGTGGTCTTTTCTTGATCTTGCGGATCAATGGGAATCTGAAAGTAACCCGAGAAACCATCGAGGAAGCAATAGTACTCATTCCCCGCTAATCTCTCGAGCATCTGATCCATAAAGGGCAGAGGAAAATGATCCTTACGGGTGGCGTCATTTAACTTGCGATAATCAATACAGACACGCCACCCCGTAACCAAACGAGTTGGAATCAACTCATTTTCCTCGTTTGTGACAACAGTAATGCCACCCTTTTTTGGAACGCAGTGTATTGGGCTCACCCAAGGACTGTCCGAGATAGGGTAAATCAATCCGGCATCAAGGAGTTTTAAAACTTCTTGTTTGATCACCTCATGAATTTTTGGATTCACCCTTCTTTGTTGTTGGACTGCCGGTTTGAAGTCATCCTCCATTAAAATCTTGTGTGTACAAAATTTAGGGTTAATACCCTTTATGTCGGAGAGACGCCAAGCAATTGCTTGCTTATGTGACTTCAAAACCTTTATTAGAGCAGCCTTTTCCTCATCACTTAGATCCTTAGCAATTATGACGGGCAATTTATCATCACCCTCCAGGAATGCGTATTCAAGATGAGGCGGCAAGTCCTTAAGCTCGACCTCAGGAAAATCATCAGTTTCCTCAACATATTTGATTTCTTGATTATGAAGTTGTTGTGGTAGAACGGGAAGAGGAGAGGGATCTTCATTTAATAGTTTCTCAAGGAGAAGAATATTGATTGATGCTAAACGGTCAACCTAATTGACCAGGTGAATGGTCAACCAAGTCCAACAGCCTAGAATCAATCTCCGTGGAAGTATAGGGTATTCCCCGGGTCGTTATGTCCCGACGAGGTGTGGATGGTATCAAAACGGTTTGTGATCGGGTGAATTTGGACGGAAATGGGTATAAGTGAGTTGTGATGATTACACTACTGGAATATAAAAGAAAATAGCTTAAATACACTATATTAACAAGACTGGAAAGTCAGAAAAACCAGAAACGTTTAAAACTTAAAATGCGTACGTTCACATTTAAATAAAACGTAAACGTACAAAATAAAACGTGAAAACGGAAATCTGAAAACCCCCAGGGGGTGAAGACGACTTTTTTACAAACCTAAAGTTAAAAGAAACTTTTTAGAAAAAAAGAAAATAAATTTTAACACTAATTAATTATTTAATATTAATTAATTACTAATTATTACTAATTATTAATATTTAAACAACTTAAATATAATACAATATTATTTAAACACTAGAAAAATGAAAATAAAATTTTTAAAATTATAAAATAACTAAAAATAAGTTTTAAAATAAAAAATAAGTGTTTTTGTCTTTTTGTGGTTTTTCTATTAATTAATTACTAATTAATTATTAATTACCTAATTAAACTATTTTAAATTAAGAAAAATAGAAAATGAACAGTAAAAATTATAAGAAAATTCCTAAAATTATTTTATAACTTATAAAAGCTAGGAAAAATATAAAAACTAGGTCTTACTTAATAAAAACTAATTATGCAATTTAAAACTAATTATTAATTAATTATTAATAAAACTAAGATTAAATCTAATAAATACTAAATGACAAAATAAAAATATGATAAATTTAATAAAATTACTTTAATATAAAAGGTAATTAATAAAAATATAAAAAAGCTAAGTGCTTAACAAAAATTTAAAAATGAAAATTTAAATTTAAATTACATTAAATAGAAACTATCACTTATTTTAAATTTGGTGTTTCTGGATTTTTCTTTTACAAAACTATTTTATACCTAAAAACAAACAACTTTTACAAAAACAACTTTTTTCTAACTTAAAAATAAGCACTGTGAGTGCTTATAGGCTTCACAGTTGACTTATGTTGACTTTTTGATGGAAATGACCCTCTGTGGGGTCCACAGATGTAAATTTAGGTGCAAACAAGTTTATTAGTCATGAATGATTCTAAAACAAAAAGCTAATGTCCCAGAATAAGCCAATAAGCAAGAATAAGCTATTGGATTCCTTGATTTCTCACAGAAAATGGGACAAACTTGCAAGCCAAATTCAGGAGGGGGCAAGGGCACCTTGGCTCAAAACTTTGCTTGGAATGGCTAGAGGGTCAGTTGGGGAGTCCAAAGAACCAAGAGTTACCAAGTGGGGCCAATTTATGAGTTCTGTGGGACCCACAGAAGTTGGGACAGTGGAGTGGAGTTGCTGCAGCAGTTGGGTCTGCAGCTGTGTTTCTTGGCTTGTGGGGACCACACAAAAAAATCACAAAAATGTAGTGAGAGTGGGACTCTAAATTTCAGCTGGGGGGCTACAATTGTGTAAAAAGATCAAGCCCTAACTCCTAACACAAAAATCTAAACAATTCTTCCAAGATCTGGATTTTTCCTAAACAATACCATTTTGACTTTTTGAGAAACATGGAATTTTTGACTTTTTTGAACTTTGATTGATCCCTAATGGATAAATATGCTATAATAAGCTGAAATGAGGCAAGATTCAACTATTCTAACAACTTATGCAAGAGAATCTATGCTTGTGCAATCCTAAAATTTTGACAGTTAAAGCTCAATTGAGAGATTAAGAGTCTTTTGACTTTTTACAAAGTGGACACTGGTTTTTATGGTTGTTCTATGCTATTTGGACCTAAAGTAACATGTATGAACCACAGATAACACCAAGAGCATGCTAGAACACATAGAAATCAGCAATACCAAACACTCCTTTATTGTATTTGCTGAATTCAAGTTTTGCAGCCCTAAAAAGGGTGATTTAGCCTTGTAAAAAAATCTAAAAATTAAAATAAAAATACCAGCAAGTAGATAAGCAATAAAATAAGATACAAACCAAATATCAGGTCTAACGGACTTATAACGAAGAAATGAAAAATCAAAAACTATTTCTGCAGTTTGGTAACTTTTTTGACTTTTTAGATTTCTTAAAAGCTTTGACTAATATGAACTTTGATTGGCTCTAACAAACTGAAAACATGTTTACAAGTTACTAAATGATGATAATAAGCTATACTAACAATTTATGAACTAACAAGCATGATTGTGGAACTCAAAATCTCAACAGTGATCACTTAAGAAGAAATCAAAGTCCATTTGACTTTTTTTCAAAGAGTGAATGGTTCTAATGATTGAACTGAGTTAATAGAACTTCTTATGACACACATTAAACAAGAACATCATAAGCAACCTATCTCACAGTTTAGACAGCAAAACCAAACACCCCTTAAAAAAAACCAAACTTGAGAATTTTCATAGCGTATCAATGAAGTAGACCATGAAACTGAATCATAAACACCTATAGTTATATAAAAAGCTTAAATGAGTAGATTAACACCAACAGTAACAACTAGAACTCAAGAATTACTACAAAGCATTTTTTACGTTGAAACTTAAAGACTGAGTAACAAAGGATTCTAAAGAACAACTAAGTAACATAAAGCAATAATTCAACTCACATAAACAAAAGAAGTACAAAGGAACAACTATAAGCAGATAACAAGTTAAGCTACAGTAAAACACTAAATTGGTGAAAAGGGACTTACAAATGATTCGTACTGAGAACTAATTAACCAAACCAAGAGAACACAACATAATGCCTACCAAGAGGCTTTAAACCATGAAAGTTCCAAAATCCACCAGGGTCCTTGATTCTTCTTACTATGAACTGATTTTTATTTATTTTTTTTTATTTTTCTTGTATTTTCTGGGTATTTTTGGTTTTTTTTTTTTTTTTTTTTTTTTTTTTTTTTTTTTTTTTTTTTAGTGAAACTGAATTAGAACAGGATTTAAAAGCTTGAAAAGCTTATGAAAGCTTATAAATAACTAACTTAATCTTAAAGGATCAGTAACCAACAGCTATTGACAAAGTTAAATGAGATTGTCAATTTCATTCAAAAATGTCAATTCTGCAATTTGTAAAGATGACTTGAATTAAAGATAATGAAAATTGTTATTACAACATAAGCACTGAATTTAACTAAAGAAATACAACTTGAAACTTAAATTACACTGCTACGATTTTACTACCCTAAAACTAAACTATATTAACTACATTTTTTTTCTGCACACAGTCATGTATATATATCTATGAAAAAGACTCCTTGTACATATCTTGAGCTTTCCCATCAATCATTCTAGCCCATGGATGAGTCATAGATGATCCTGACCTTTAATTCATTTTGGCACCATGACAGAAATCACAACTTGGTCTCTGATAACTTGGAATTGAGAAGAAGTATTAATTGAGGTTTGTCTTTTGTGTTTGGAATGTGAATAAGGGTGCAAAGTTGGTGATGGCAGAGCAAGTGGGGAGGAGTTGGTGATTTTTGCAGAAGGTTTGGAGGGAGGTGGAGGTCAACACCAGGTTTGACCCTGGGAATATAAAAAACGGGGTGGAGTTTGTTTTGTGTGGGCTTAGGATAGTGATTGGGCCAAGGTAAAAAGGAGTGGGCTAGGGAAGTGGATCAGGGGTGTATTGGATTGGAAATGGATTTGGTTTGTTTGTTTCATGTTTCAAAATCACAAGGACCATTTATGCAAAACTGAAAATCAAGGGACTGATTTTGTAAACTTTTCAAACTTTTTTCAAGGTCCTTTCCTGCCAAGTATCAAATACCCAAGGATAAAATTGCAAATTTTCACTTTTGGTCCTTTAAGGACCAAATTTGTCAATTGTTGAAATTTGAGGGACTGAATATGCAAATCATTCAAACTTTACACCAAGGGACCATTTGTGTCACTTTTTAAATTTCCAAGGACCCAAGTTGACTTTTTATCCAAAAACATATTTCCCAGGGACCAAATCTGACAAAATTTGAAACTCCAGGGACCAAACTGTAAATTTCCAAAACTTTTCCAATTTTTCACCAAAGGACTAAATATGAAAACTTATGATTTCAAAAGGACCTTTGGTGATTTTCTTTTAAAATATGTGCTTAGGGACTATTTTTGCCAATTTTTGAAAGTTGGGGGACTGAAACTGCCAATTTTGCAAACTTTGTACGTTTTTCATTTGTTTTTACTCTTTTTGCATCTAAAACATATAAAACACAATTTTGAAATATTTTTAGTATTTTGATGCATTTCTGAGTGTTTTTGTATGTTTTGCAGTTCAGATTTGACCAAAAATGATGAGTGTTTGAGCACTCATCAAATATCCCTCTCTAGGTCAATCTTTTGGTTATCGATTCCATCGGGAATCGAATCACTTTTAAGAAAGGACTCAATCTCTTCTAAGATGAAGTCACTTCCCTCAAAGGAGCGAGGGAAGGAGAAGAATTAGCAATAATGGGATAAGAAGACGGAGTGAAATTTTCACTCGAGAATCATCAACGAAACCTAAAACCTCTTGACCGTACTCCTCAGCCGCAACATCGATGACATCTATTCGGTTTACCGATTCAGAGTCATAATTGGAGGAGTACCTCGATGTTTGATCAAGGTTAAAGGTGATTGCTTCAGTTCCAACACGCAATGTGATCTCTTGCTCAAATACATCGATAAGAGCACGCCCAGTTCTAAGGAATCGCCTTCCAAGAATGAGAGGCACCCTTGAATCGGCATCAAAGTCAACAATCACAAAATCCGCTGCAAAATGGAACTTTCCCACTTTAACGAATACATCCTCGGCTATGCCAAGAGGACGCGAAATCGATCGATCGGCAAGTTCTAAAGTCATGCACGTGGGAGTGAGTTCGGGAAGAGATAATTTCTTCCACACAGAATATGGCATCAGGTTAATGCTAGCACCAAGATCGGCCAAGGCGAAACATTCAACCATACCCGGAAAAATACAAGGAATGAGAAAGTTTCCGGGGTCTCCAAGCTTTTCAGGAAGCTTTTTCAAGAGAACTGCTGAGCAATTCTCATTCAAGGGAGTTCTAGCCATCTCAAAGAGTTTTTCCTTATTACTTAACAGATTTTTGATTGTTGATGCAAACTTGGGCATCAAGAGAATAGCATCCGCGAAGCTAATGTCAAAATGCAAATCTTGAAATATTTGGAAAAATTTATCCATTTGGTGACTAGCTTTTTCGCGGAGCTTTTGTTCATTGAGACGTGATGGGTAAGGGATAGAAGTTTTGGATTTAGGGTTGTCCACTGGAGTTTCAGGTGGTTCAAAGACAACTCCAGGTTTACGTCTAGTTTCTGGAATAACCTGAGGTTGGACGTGTGCGGTACTTCGCAGGCTAGGACGTGTGCGGTACTTCGTGGGCTAGGAGAATAGCATCGCGGGTTCATCATAAGAAGCACCACTTCTATTTGTGATCGCCTTAGCATCGCCCCTCGGGTTAACGATCGTGTTGCTCGGAAGTGTTCCTGAGCCCGAGGGTCGTTCATTTAAAGACTTCTTAATTTCAGAAATCTGGCTAACCAACAACTTGTTCATCTCTTCTTGGGACTTCATGAATTGTTTTAACAACTCGTCGGATGAAGGCCCAGTCGGAACAATGGCTTGATTTTGGTTGTTAAAATTTTGAGCACGATTGTTTTGATTGGGGCCTTGACTTTAAAAATTACCCTGATTAGGGTTGTTGTTTCCATGAAAATACCCGGGATTGAAATTACCCTGACCTTGGTTTCTATTAAAGTTTCCTTGATTTTGTTGTTGGAAACCTTGATTTTGGAAACCTTGGTTTTGATTCTGAAAACCATGACCTTGATTGAAGTTATCTTGGTTTTGAAAACCTTGGTTTCCTCTGTTTTGATTCTGGCCACGGTTTTTTGGACATTTTGGTTTTGATGAAAACCAGGAGGTCCAGGATAATGATTAGGACGGTAGTTCGGGTCCATAGGAGGGCGATATTGATTGCCTCCTTGATTAGATGACCCGACTACAACATGAGCTTCAAACGGAGAACCATCAGTAGCTGTGCAATTGTAGTAGACATGCGGCCCACCACAAGTTAAACACACTTTCTTAACCTCAGCAGGTGGAGGTTGTTGTGGAAATGAAACTTTCTTAGTCTGGGCGAGAACCAAAGCTTGAATAGCCTCAGTAAGCTTGTCAATCTTAGCATCGGTGCTAGACTGACTCGAAGGAGATGAAGTAGAAGGCTCCGCACTAATTTGTGAAACAACCGACTTACTTCGTGTAGAGCGGACCTTAGACTTGTTCTCGATGATTGCTAAGGCTTCTTTGGTGGTTCTACTCAAAAAGTTACCTCCCGCGGAGGCATTGAGAGAATCCTGATCAACTTGGCTCACGCCCTTGTAGAAAGTATCGAGTTGCATCAACTCGGAGAAACCATGATGTGGACACTTGCGAAGTAATTCTTTGAAACGGTCCCACGCTTCACCAAATGATTCATCATATTTCTGAGTGAACTTGGTGATCTCGTTTTTAAGACTCATGGTCTTAGAAGGTGGGAAGAATTCATTCACAAACTTTTTTACCAAGTCTTCCCATGTCTCAATAGATCGAGGGGGTTGTTTCTCAAGCCAAATCCGGGCTTGACCCTCGAGGGAGAATGGGAAGAGAAGAAGCTTAATTGCTTCACACGGGACATTTTTGTACTTGATGGTCGATGTGATTTTATTGAACCATCGAATATGAGCATGAGGATCGTCCCTCTCAAAACCGTAAAACTGACTTGAGGTTACAAGATTAAGTAACCCGGTTTTGAGCTCAAAACTATCAGCCACGACGGTTGGGACAACAATAGCGTCTCCGTAACCCTCGATGGGTGCTTGGAGAAGCTCACACATAGGGCGGTCTTCCGCCATAGTGACAGCTGGAGTGGAAACAGTACGGATCTCAGATCCGACTGTTTGTGCGGAACGTCTACGAGGTCTTCTAGGTTTTCGTACAAGCTCACGTAATGGGCTAGTAGACCTAGAAGAGCGGGTGCGCATGCACTAGTAACCAAAAATCAATCAAAACAAAGTCGAGGCAAAACCACAGTGAACTTAAACCAATAATCGCAAGTAAGTGGCTTCTTTAAGAAAGGTACACCACCTACATGGATACAAAGGCAAGTTTTATTCTTTCGTTTGGGAACTTATTATGTTCACACCCCCAGTTAGTAGGTGTTCTGTCTTGGTTTGCGACGGTTTATTTTTATGTAGAATTATTATTCACAAGAAAAGACGAATGTTTTTGGGTTTTTTGTGAATGGGTGAAAAAACTTTTATACAATATTTTTGGTATCGTTTCGTCTATCAAAATCGTATTTCTTTAAGAATCACCTTAAAAGAAACCCGATATAGAAAACGCAACGATCTGTTTTGTTTGTTTTTTTATTTTTTTGGTGTTGTTAACACTTTAGGAAAAGTGTTAATGATGTTTTTGTTTTATGATTAAGATTTACAAAAAGTGGGTGAGTTTATACAGTGATGTGTGAAAAATCACTAATCTTAAAGAACGTGTGCAGATACGCAGCAGCCTCCCCGGCAGCGGCGCCAAAATTTGATCGGTTCTGAATGGTCAACTAAGTTCACCAGGTAATGGTCAACCAAGTCAAATGTCAAAAACCAACTAACCAAGGAGTTTAGGGAATCCCCGGGTCGTTATGTCCCGACGAGGCGTGCAATTGTATTTGTAAACGTTTTAAAGGATCGGGTGATTAATCAGAAAGGTCAGGAATTTGATTATTATGGGTACACTACAAGATTATGATGGAAAATGATTTAGAAACACTTAACTAATAATTACTGATGATCAGATGACTTAAAAATGCAATTTAACCTAAAAACGCGCGTTTTAGTTACAAATAAATGCGAACGCGCAAATAAAAAGTGCAATGGGAGTAACAAAGTCCTACGAACGTTAAATTTATATTTTTACAATCCTAATGACTTAAGAAAATTTTTAGAAAAAGAAAAATATTTTTTACGCTATTTAATTAATTACTATTAATTAATTACTAATTATTAATTACTTTTTAATTAACTAAAATATCCTAAATTACAAATAATTATGAAAATTAACTAGAAAAATGAAAATAAAATTTAGAAAAATCTAAAATAATATAAAACTAATTTTGGAACAGAAAAACTATTTTTCCTACTTTTAATTAATTATTACTAATTAAAAACTATTTAATTAATTAATTTAAATTAAACTAAATTATAAACAATACTAAATGATTACAGAAAAATCTGAAAAAATTCCTAAAAATCTATTATGATATCAGAAGCCCAAGAAAAATTTAACAATCGCTTTTGCTTATAAATAAGCAGAAAATAACCCAAAATGGCTTAAATAGAAGCTATCACTTCTAATTTTTTTTTGTCTTTTTCCAAATTTTCTTTTACAAAATTGATTAGCTACTGATATTACACAACTTTTGTAAAGTGACTTGTTATGAAACTCAAATATAAGCCAAGTGTGAGCTGATAACTCACACAGATAAGCTTTCAAAGCTTATTTGTGCCTTAACTATGAGAAGCTTATGACAAGGCTAATCAGCTGATCTTAAGTTGATACTGAGATGAAAGCATGAGGTATGAACACAAAATAAGCCAGAGAAGCTCACTGGATGAGCTTTCTAAACCAAAATAAGCAAGCATGCAACCTGCTACCAATAAACAGGCCACAAAGGGCTTAATGCAGGCTACTGTGGGGCCTACGGCAATGACCCAGAGCCCAAGTAAGAGGTGGCACCTAAAAGCCTGCTAGGAAGGCTTTCTAAAGCACCCAAGACCAAGGTAAAAGCTCAAGGATTGAGCTTTTGGTGTCCGTAGGAAGTTGGGCAGTTGAACTGAGCTTTCATTGAGTGCAGAGATAAGCAATTGCAATAATAAGCACAAGATCAGAAATTTAGCTACTCTTAAATGAACACAATCATAGGCTACTTTATGCAAGCTTCAAAATTACACAATCACAACAAGTAATGAGCAAGGATACAACAGTGGTGAGGTATTGTACAAAATGAAAACTATGAACTAAGCAGTTAAAGCAATAAGCACTTGAGCAAACACCAAGGTGAGCACAGATAAACACAAGCTCAAATATCTATTTGACAAATAAAAACAATAATCACAAGGGCTAGTTTCAAACAAAATAAATTAGCTCTACAAGCTCAGATTGTGGTTGATGCATCAGCAGTATGGTTCAAGTGCTCAAATTGAGAGAGCAAAATAAGCCAGAAGATAAGCAGACAACCCCAAACCAAAAACAATTGCAGCACTTCAATACTAATGTCTATCCAATACAGCAAATATCCTGCCCTATACTCAACAGATGAACCAGATATGTGTTAAAGGAAAATGGTTCACAGGTGGTGCACGGCACCACAGATCTGATATGCTCACTTTGAGCTTAAGCACAAACCAAGAAAAAAATCAAAAAATTCAACTGATTGCAGGTTTTAAAAGACTAAGTGGTAGACTTCAATCACAACAATTTTCAAAATCCAATTCCCTCTTGAAAATTCAGTAAAAATACTCCAAGTTTTGGAAAAATCTGCTTTGCTATAATTTTTTGACTTTTTGCTTTCTTGTAAGAGTTGACTAAGCTGAATTTTAATTAACCCTAGGTAACTTCTAATGAAATTAAAACCTAAAATGAAACTTGTATTAACTAGTTTAGCAGTTCCTAAACCTATGCTAAGGATTTGGCATTCAAGAAACTCAAACAGTGAAGAAGTTAGGACATTTAGAAGCTAATTTGACTTTTTAACTAAAATCCTACTGATTTTATATTACCAACTTTCTAAAACTAATCTAGGTATTAAGTCTAAACAGGTTTCAAACCCTCTCAGTCAAGGGAATGAATGGTGCAAAGTTATCCCAAACACCCCTAACTAGCACACTGATTGGAATTATACACAGCAAATCAAAAGGCTTACACTAATAAACAGAAACACTAACTTATACTGGGCATAAATAAGCAGAAATAAACTTGAAATAACTTTTAAAACCAATAATACATATTAAGCTTGAACAATTTGGAGAAGGGCTTACAACTGAGCTATGCCACATAATCACTTGAACCAGAACCAAGAGTATGCAACCTATATGCCCCCAAGGCTCTAAACCAATTCACTTCCATCCTTTACACAGCAACTCAACATCTTCCTTATCTCTTCTGTTTTCCCTTTTTTTTCATTTAACTCTTTTCTTTTTGTGTTTTTTTTTCTTTGACTACTGATACAGAAGTGAGTATATGAAAAAAAACAACAATAACTTTGAGCAATACTTAGGAAATTTTAAAGAAAATTATAAAGCAACTAAGAGTGAACTTGGAATTTGAAAGAAAATTACTTGCATTGATTACTGAGAAAAATTACGAATTACACTAATTTCTGACTTGAAAATTACATAAGATAAAACTACCACTACACTACTTAGCCTCCTCAGGCTTACAATAACATACTTAAATACTAAAAGAAAATTACATAAAAAGGAAAAAAAACATTGAACCAGGGGACTGTTTTTTCTTTTCTCCTCTTTGTCTTGTTCTTTTTTCCTGTGTCTTTTGTGTTCCCTACTTGTTTGTGTAACCTTGGAAACATCCCAACCATTGAATGATTCTTCTTTTCATCTTATCCATTGATCAGTTTTATTCCCTAATAGTCTGCTGAGTTAGAGAGGGGGTGGTAATGATATTGTTGGGGGTTGACTTTGGTGAGGAGGGGAAGTAGTAGGGTTAGTAGGATGGCTGGAGAGTGGGAGGGGGACAAACTTGTTGGGGATTGCAGGTTTTGGGGGCTGGGTTTTAGGCGGGGAAGAAAAGAGTTGGTGATGGGTTGACTTTCATGTTTGACCCGGGTCTGGTTCTTTGTTAAAAAGGTGGGTGGTGGGCTGGTTGATATTTGGGCTGGGGAATTGGATGGGCTGGGGGTTTGTGTTGGACCAGGCCAAGGGTTTTGTTTGGGTAAAATAAACATAGGGTCCATTTGGTTTTTAACTAATAAACATCAAGGACCAAAAGTGTCATTTTCAGATTTTGAGGGGCCAAACTTCCAAAATATTCCAAGGGTCACATTTGTTACATTCCCAAAAGATGAGGGTCACAAAATGTATTTTCCATTTAAAATTCCCTAGGGACTGATTTTGTCAATTTCCCAAACTGCAGGGACCAAAAGTGTAATTTTCCAAAGTTTTTACCTAAGGATCAATTTTGATAATATTTGACTTTTAAATGCCTTAGGTTGACTTTTCTTTCAAAACAAATGCGTAGGGACTAGTTTTGTAAATTTTTGAAAGTCGGGGGACTAAAACTGCCAATTGTGTAAACTTTTTTTCATTTTTCATTGTTTTTGCTCATTTTGCATCTGAAACGTATAAAATACAATCCCTGGGATATTTTTAGTATTTTGATGCATTTCTGAGCGTTTTCGGATGTTTTGCAGTTTAAATACGATAAAAATGATGAGTGTTTGAGCACTCATCAATAACAAACCCAAAAATTCTACTTTAATAAATAAATTTCAACCCAAAATTAAACACTTAACTTCACAAAATTCGGATAATGGTAATGCAGCCCAATAATTTTCGGATAACAATTTGTCCAACCCAAAATCTACTTACAAATAAAAAGGGCCCAACACCAATCCAATACACACCCTTGCTTGCCCTAATAGCTAACCACCCTAATTTTTTTGATACACAATCCTACGCAGCCACACTACACTCTTTCTACTTTACAAATACACGAACCAACTACAAAGACCAACTCTTTCTCTTTATCATATCAAACCACAAATAGCAAATCTTTTCTTGTTTTCTTTACACATACGAATCGTAACAGAAGAAACCACAAAGCACCTTTGTTTCTTAACCACGACCTCAAACCCAGACGAATGAAGAGCTCCTAATATCATTTCATTTTTGGCTTCTATATCTTATACCAAAGGGTCTCAGGTAGGTTCTTGTTTGTTGTGTTGTTTTTAATGTTTATTTGAGCCAAAGTAAGTTAGAATGAAACCGGTGTGTTTCTTTTCTTTTGGTTTTTGTTATCTCCATGACACAAGATTATGTTTACTTATGGTAACAGGTGGCCTCGGGTTTTTGACTCAGATTTGTTTTAAGGTTCGAAGGTTTTTGGTTTATGATGAAGTTCGGAGACCAAAATCTGGAGTCACAAAGACTTATATGTTTTGATTTTTTCTTTTTGTATTCGAGTGGTAGTTCTTATTCTTGTTCAGGTAGTATCTAATTGTATGTAAAAGAGTAGTCATTATCGTTTTAGTGGAGGGTCGTACATTATGCTTAAATGGTTGTAAATTTAGGTGCATGGGTGTTTTTAATAGCATTAATGGAGAATTCATAGAAAAGTGGTCTGAATTTCATTTCATGCTATTTTTTGTTGTACACCATGCTTTGGTTGTTGTAATTATGAAAATTTGTTGCTTTACAGTGTTGTAAACCATGCATCATTTTTTGTAAATCTGAAATTTTTGGAGAGAGAGTGTTTCCTCTATTATATCATATGTAGTATAGATTATACTCTAACTAGAACGGTACCGGTGCAATGCGGCGGCGGGTACTTGTGACTATATTTTGCGTTATTTGGTTATTCGGTTACACTTTAGTTGTCTTTAAGCTTTATAAGTACAGATGGTAGATATGGTTAAGCCAAATAATTTTAGTTTAAACAACCAACATGCTTCATAACAAACTTTCTAACCAACTTGCTTCCTAATCAACTTTCTAACCAACCTGCTTCCTAACCAATTAATTTTGAAATTCTTCTATAATAAGATAGTAAAAGTCTGAATTTTAAGCCTTTCTAATTATTAAATAGTCCCAAATGCATCATATAGTAGTATAGATATAGTATAGATATAGAAGATTAGAAGTATAGATATAAATATAGATATAGATATCTTTCGCACTAACATTTCTAAATATCATTAAAGAAACATCATCCTAAAATCAAACATTTCGATACATACCAAATGCTTAAGTTAAACTTCTATTTGGTTTTGATTCTGTTTTGTTCTGAGTTATGTCAGCATTTAAAATTCATTAAACATTTAGGGTGCGTTTGGTATGCTACATGGAATCTCAATTGGTATGACAATGATTACATGGTAGTATGTGATTAAAGATACCGATTCCATTTCTATTGTTTGGTGTAAATTTTAAGGTATGGTTTTAACATGTTAGTGGTGGGTTTTAAAAAAATAAAATGTTAAAATGAACAAAGAAAAGGATGTGATTTTTGCGTTGTAAAAATAATTCCACATGTTAGTGGCGGGTCCCACGGGAGTCAATTAGAAAAGGTGCATACTCCCCCTACTATGAATCTATGGGTATTAAGTGATACTTTGATTTCACAACTTAGCTACCAAACACTTGCAATGATAATCATTGTGATTGATTGATTCCTATAATCGTGTACCAAACGCACCTTTAGATATGTTAATCTTATTTAAATTTCAAATCTTTATTTTAATATTTAATTTGTAGCTTTTGGGCATAGGTTGACGTATTTATTACCTAGTTAATTAATAGATTATGTAAACTTGCGAAATCAAACCGAATTTGAATTTAGTGTTTGGCTGTAGTTTTCAAATCGATAGACCCTTACCGAACACCCTCAACCCGAAAACCGAACCGGTAAATACCCCTAATTTCCCACCTCAAAATCCATAAAACGCGAAGAAAAGTCAACTTAACTAAAAGTCAAACTTATAAAAAACGAAATAGTTAAAGAACTCTAAAGTGTTTATGTAATGGGCCTGATCCACAAAAATGGAGCCCATCTTATTCATATTGAATCATACAATCTCATGGGCCTATCCAATGGGATGTTTGTTTAATCGCTTAAAATCATTTTTTTCAACAGGTCACATTTCAAATTGTTTATTGTTTGTTGCTAATAGAATAAAGGTTGTGTTTGGATGTCTGTTTATCAGTTGTATTCCCACAACCTGTTTGTTAAAATGCCATCCTAGCTTTTGCATTGTCATAGTGTTTAAAAAGTAGTTTAGTTAGTTATGTAAAAGACTAAAAACACACTGTCATATGTTTTGCACGTTGACAATAATGGTTGGTTTCATCAAACTATGTATTAATGATATACGGATATGCAAATGTTTTTAGGATAATCAGACATTGTCATTTCAACGCAGGCCGTAACATTGTGGTTCTTTTTCGGGACTTAAAAGGCTGCTGACTCTATTGGGGATGTTAGGTATAGGATAGCTTAGATGGTGGGTCTAGATTGAATGAAACTCGTGCTTGGTGGAAACTTGAGCCGCATTTAGACACTGCATCTATTTAATCAGATATGATCATTCGGATTATGTCTAATTCAATATTGAGTGATATATTTGTGCAGGCTTACTTGTTCCATCCCTTGTGTCCCATTTAACCCTCATGAATCATTCACCAATTTTCTCTCCTCGAGTTGTTTGTTACCTTGGCATTATCTTTAGTCGATACCTAATGTGCAAATTGCCATGGGAATCCTAGTATCTTTGATGGAATGGTGGTTAATTACTTGTTAAGCACTACATATTATTGATAGAAAACCGAGCTCACCACTCTCACCCATGATTCAAGTAAGACTTAAACACACAATCCAATGGTTTTCGAGACGATTGGTACGACAGGGCCAAAGGCTGCTCGGTTCCATGTTAGTTTTTAGCTATTGGGTCTTTATAAACAGTTCATATTAGGTATCAACTTGACTCAACGTGACTCCCCTATCTCCTGGAGAATGGCTTTGGATTATTGTTTTTTAGTGTTTTTTCTAACCTAACGAAAGGATGTCATAAATTTAACTAGGGATTTTTCATTTTTGATACCTTGGTGTTCTACTTTGGGTTGAGTCAGAATTGTTTAGAAGCTCTTAACAATGTGATCATGATAAGTTCTCATCATTCTTTTCAATCTTACTTGACATGTCTGCTATATTGACTAGAGAAATTACCTGTATTTCAATAATGTCATTTTTTATCAGTATGCATAGGGTGTAAACGAGTCGAGCTTTTAACGAGCTACTCGAGCTCGAGCTCGTTTAACTCGAGTCGAGCTTGAAAATTTTCAAGCTCGAGTCGAGCTCAAACAAAATGTAGAGCTCGAAGAATTTCACGAGCTGAGCTTTTAAAACTTGTATTCAGCTCGGCTCATTTAATTATTCGAGCCGAACGAGGCAAACGAGCTACTCGAGCTAAACGAGCCGAACGAGCTAATCGAGCTAAATATGTAATATCAAAATATTTTAATTATAATTATTTCATTACTATTAGTATTAAAGGTTAAACTTAAAACCAAAACTAATAATATGTTAACCTTCAATCACATCAAAGATCTACACTTTAATTTACATATAAAATATAAACATAAACTAATAAGCTTGGGCTTTTGTTTTTATAGACCCCATATTTCATTCCTTTTGTCTCACTCATCCAATGTGGGATGTAAAATTGAATTTTTTTTTTCTTTTTTTCTTTCATTCAAGCTTACAAGTATTACTTGGATTCTTAATATGTATAAATAAGTTTCAACGAATCTCACTAGTATAGCTCACGTGATGTTGAGAGTTATATCAAGGTTTTTGTGATTAAAATGTATAATGTATATAAAGACACATATATGATATATGCGTATGCATATGCATAAAATCATTGTGAGGTTGCTAAAAACAATTGGTCCATGGTTCTTAAACGATAGGACATAAACGACGTTATCCATGGTTCTTAGACAATAGAACATAAACAACGTTATCATCTTCGATCAATCTGATGATGAATAGAAGATTGTTGTTGGTAATATTGTTGTAGAAACTCATATTCTGAGTTTAGTTATGAACTAACTAACTCTTATACTCGTTTAAATCATGTTAACTTGTTCAGATAATTATCATAATGGTTTGTTAATTATAATCCATTACATGTGAATACAAACATGTTTGTGCATACACATATAATGTCTCTCATATAAGCATTTATATATACAAACACTAGTATACGTTCTTACATATGATTCACACATACATTTACAAGAGACACATGAAGATACATAAATACACATACACATAGGACTGTAAACGAACTGAACGTTCAATGAACATTCATGAACCGTTCGGTAAAAAGTTCATTTATGTTCATTTATTTATTAAATAAACAAACATGAATAATATTTTATTTTCATTTAGTTAAATGAACGAAAATGAACAAAAGTCGCGTCCGTTCATAATTACTTAAGCTCACTAAATAATTTATGATCTTGACTCTAACTCGAATAACAAAATTTCCTTGACCAATTTCATGAATCGAGCATACAAAATTATATACTTCGCTATACTCATTCGAAAATCATGTATATAAAAAGAGGTAAAATATATACTAGGGAATCATAGATGATACGAGTATATCAATTATGTGTTATCTATGAACCTTAATTAATAATTTATTTTATTATTTGAGCATCATTTTTTTTCTTTTATATTATTAGATTAAGTGTATTAACTTTGTTATTTAGTTAAATTAGTAAATTTGTTAGCATAAGTTAAAGAAAAAAAATCATATTTTTAATTAAGAATTATAATTATAATAGAAAATATAAAAATACAAAATTGATGTTTTGAAAATTTTGTGTAGTATTTGTATATTGTCTAATCAAAGAAAAAATATGAAAAGTATCCCACATTGAAAATAATAAGAAAAATGAAAAAAGATGGACACTATCTATACTACTTATAAAGAGAAAATGGTCAAAGTGGAAAAGTGAAAACTTAACTTTTGGTCAATCCCCATAATGCCCTTATTAATCAAGGAAACTTGAACAATCTAATTAATACTCTAATTAAAACACCCCATTACTTAAAAGTACAATAATTTATTCACATTGTACAACCAATTAAAAAAACATATCTATCAAATTAAATACAACCAATTAAAACACAAACCGGGTTGACCCGGTAATTTGACCCTTTTTCGACCCAACCTAGCAAGTTAACCCGGTTTAAATCGACCAATTTTTCGATCGGAGCGGTTCAACCGGTTGAACTACCCGGGTCGAACCGGGTTTCAAAACATTATCCATTACTTAAAAGTACAATGATTTATTCACATTGTACAACCAATTAAAAACATATCTACCAAATTAAATACAACCAATTAAAACACAAACCGGGTTGACCCGGGATGCTTCAAACCTGGCGGATTGACCCTGTTTAATTTGACCCGTTTTCGACCCAACCTAGCAAGTTGACCCGGTTTAAATCGACCCATTTTCGACCGGAACGGTTCAATCGGTTGAACCACCCGGGTCGAACCGGGTTTCAAACCATTATCCTTTACTTAAAAGTACAATGATTTATTCACATTGTACAACCAATTAAAAAACATATATACCAAATTAAATACAACCAATTAAAACACAAACCGGGTTGACCCGGGACGCTTCAAACCAGGCGGATTGACCCGGTTTAATTTGACCCGTTTCCGACCTAACCTAGCAAGTTGACCCGGTTTAAATCGACCTATTTTTCGACCGGAACGATTCAACCGGTTGAACCACCCGGGTCGAACCGGGTTTCAAAACATTATTTTTCGTTTATAACCTATAAACTTTTTTTATCAATAAACTATTTTTCGTTATAAAATCCCGTTGCTATGCACGGGTACTCGTCTAGTAAAATAAAAACCTATTTCCCTTTTATAAAAAACCACATATACTTGAAATTATAAAAAAATATAAATATAATTGTTATACACTCTTTTGCTTCAAATGCAAACTAGCATTTATTATAAGTTAGTTTAAGCATTAGAACAACTTTTATAATTGTAAACAAGTTTTCGAGCTTGAGCTTGAGTTAATAAACGTGCCTATCAAGTTCGGTCTTCTATATGAGCATCTTAAGTTAAAAATTTGAAACGAGCTTCGAGCTCGAGCTCGAAAAATAAAAAAAATATTCGAGCTCGAGCCAGTTTATAAAAGTTTATTCGAGCTCGAGCTGAGCTCGAGCCGAGTTGTTAATAAACGAGCCTAGCTCGTTTAGGCCAAAACTCGGCTCGGCTCGAATCGTTAACACTCCTATGCATAACAATTGGTTCGGTCAGCACTATATGGTCAGTACTATAAGTTATATAGTTTTATTCTCTTTTTGATGAAAACATTGATGAGAACTAAGAAACAAAAAACCGAAAAAAAATAAATAAATAAATAAATAAAAAATAATAAAAAGGACTAGTCCTAGACTCCTAGTCATTGACTTGGAAATAGTGGGCACATACAAATCAACATGAGGACTATATGTGTCCTAAATATAGGTTTGTTCTATCTTCAATAGGTGTATATGAATTATTGCTCAATAAAACATCCAATCTTAAGTTTTCAAAGACTATATAGTTGACTAGGCCAACCTCAAGGTTTAGATGAAGTAGTATCAGTACTTCTAATCATTGGTATAAAAATTTTGAGCAATAAAGCCTGTAACCACCAACATTCAAATTAAATGAAAATTTTGAGCTTTATTATATTGTTCTTGTTCATATTATCTACTGGTAAATAAATATGTATATACATGTGTTAATTTTTGGTAGTCTGCAACACGAATACACAACATACACACTAGTATTTTGGTCTGATTACAGTTTCCTTTCGCATTTGCAGGAGCTTCAGAGTACAGTATTACTGTTGTCAACGACTGTGACTTCACTGTTTGGCCTGGAATCAAAGGCATCCCTGATCTCAGTATCTCCGGATTCGAGCTCCCAAAGGGTAATTCACGCTCCTTGAAAGCTCCAGGATACTGGCGTGGTATCTTATGGGGCCGGACAGGCTGCAGCTTCAATAGGTCAGGTCATTGGTCGTGCAAAACAGGTGACTGTGGCTCCGATGAATTGGCGTGCAACGGAAGATCACCAACCCCACCTGTTACGCTTGCAACGTTCGGCCTCGAATGGGGGAGAACATATTATGGTGTCAACCTCACTAGTGGCTATAATTTACAGATGACTATGGAGGCTACTGGTGACGGTTCGGATTTACTTGATTGTGCGATGGTAGGTTGTGCTGACGATTTGAATCAACGGTGCCCCTCGGAGCTGAAATTGGAGGGTGGTGGAGGGTGTAAGAGCGCATGCCAAGTCTACGGCTCGCCAGAGTATTGTTGTGGCATCAGACACAATGCAGATGAGAGTTGCAAGCCGACGGTATACACAGAGTTGTTTATGTCGGCGTGCCCGAGATCCTATATGTATAATTTCAAGAACTTTGATGCTATATCTGAATGCAATGGTGCCAATTACACAATCAGATTTTGTCCCTCCGCCAATGCATTTTCAATGATCAAATTCGACAGGCAACTCAACTTTCTGGACCAACTTGTCTCTGTCTCTGGAAATTTCACTTTAGGGTTCTTCAATTATGGTCCGTACTTGGGAATATGGTACACCAATGAAGCTGAATCCCGGAGAGTATGGGTAGCTAATCCTAACAAACCTATCACAACCTACAGTGGAAAGCTTGCCCTCTCCATTGACCCCAACACGGGAAACTTGATCATCATTGATGGAGATGTAACTCTACTGAATATTACTAACATTGACATTGGTCCAAACCCAAACGTGAGTGCGACCCTCGAAGACAATGGTAATTTTCGGCTGATTAACGAAACTAACAAGAGGGTTTTGTGGCAAAGTTTTGACCACCCAACAAACATTCTTTTACCGGGTATGAAGCTTGGGTCTGATATTACAACAGGGCGGAACTGGACCCTCACTTCTTCGTTAAGCAATGAAATCCTTCATTCAGGTGCTTTTACTTTGAGCTGGGAACCTAATTATACTTTAATGATTAGACGACGAGGCAAACCATACTGGATTAGTGGGAATCTAAGACGTCAGAAATTTCCATTTCTGTTTGCATTGAACAGTCCACACAGTAGGTCTCAATATATTCTCACTTCTGTATACAACGATGAAGAAATGTATTTTAGCTACACGGTAGATGGTAATGCCGCTTTACCCATGTGGATTTTAACACCAAAAGGGCAACTTACAGATGTAGATGAATCTACTGCTTGGACTCCTGAGTTTTGTTATGGGTATGATTCAGGTGATGGCTGTGTAAAGGAATCGAGTTTGCCTCCATGCAGGACAAAGAATGATAAATTTAATAAACTAAATGGAGAATTTGCTCCTGAAATGACTAGAAATGATAGCGATGAAAACCCAAGCCTAAGCATCGGTGATTGTTTTGCTAAGTGTTGGAATGATTGCAATTGTGTTGGGTTCAACAGCAAAAACAAAAATGGAACTGTGCTCAATACCCATAATCTAATTAGTCCAAGTACAAGTACAGGTAAAACCATTAGAATTTAACTCAAATAAGTACAAGGTATATATGTTGAATAAAAATGGTTTTAACTAAACGTTTGGCCTTTTTGCATCACAGTAAACAGAAAAGCGAAGAGCATGAAACTGATATGGATAGCCATGGGTGTTGCCATTCCTCTAGTTTTCATTTGTTTGGGGCTTTTAAGGTATACAAAGAAAAGAAAACAACGAAGAGAAGGTATAAAACAGAAGCGACATTAATATATTTCCCATAAGTTTATACATTAGATTTGCTTCTTTTGTTTATCCATTACTACTGATTGTAGCTGACAAGAAACGAAATATAGATGAAAAATTCCTTGAGCTGACAGCTTCAGAAAGCTTCATTGATGAGCATCAGCTTGAAAGCAATAGCGGGAATGGACATGATATTTTATTGTTTAGCTTTGCCTCTATTATGGCTGCCACCTGTGAGTTTTCGGATCAAAATAAGCTTGGACAAGGTGGTTTTGGACCTGTTTACATGGTGATTTTTCTTCCATTTTGAACCTATCTCATACAATTGTTCAATTTATTCATTTTTTAACAGACATTACAATAAGAGATCTCATGAAATTGTAAAAGCAGGGAATACTAAGCGATGGACGAGAAATTGCAGTTAAAAGGCTTTCAAGAGCGTCAGGGCAAGGTCTTGTGGAGTTTAAGAATGAACTCATACTTATAGCCAAACTCCAACATACAAATCTTGTTCGGGTTCTTGGTTGTTGCATTCATGGGGAAGAAAAGATGTTGATATATGAGTATATGCCTAACAAAAGCTTAGATTACTTCCTTTTCGGTATGCAGCTATAGTAAAGAAAGTGTTTATGATAACTGTGTTGATTTTTATTCCTAATATATATACACATTGTCTTGTATTTAGATTCAAACAAAAAGTCCGAGTTGGATTGGCCTAAACGATTTAGCATCATTGAAGGAATTGCACAGGGGTTGTTATACCTGCACAAGTACTCAAGAATGCGAGTTATCCATAGAGACCTAAAAGCTAATAACATTCTCTTAGACGTGAATATGAATCCTAAAATATCTGATTTTGGTATGGCAAGAATATTCAATCCAAATGAAACTCAGGCAATGACCAATAGGGTAGTCGGGACATAGTAAGAACGCTCTTTTCCTCTGCAACTTCAACCGATATTTGAGTACTTTCTACATAAATTTGTTGTTTGTCACTGGTTTAATACTATATGTATCTTGTAATATTAAGTCAAGCATTTTGTTTTCAGTGGTTATATGGCTCCTGAGTATGCAATGGAAGGAACTTTCTCTATCAAGTCTGATATCTACAGCTTTGGAGTCTTGATCCTCGAAATTGTCAGTGGAAGAAGAAATAGTAGTTTCAATCATCTTGGTCGCACATTCAATCTTCTCGGATATGTAAGTTGTCTCATTAATATCAATTTTCTGCATCTTTCACATGCTATAGAGTAACTTTGTTGAAGATAATAACATCTTACTCCTTCCATATAAAAGTTGTGTATAATTTGCCTTGACCTCAAAGTCAAGGTAAAGCATGCAGCTAATAGCTAGTCACATTCACGGTAGCTAGGGTTGGATTTGGGTCGGATCAGGTGTCGGGTTGAAAAAGTTTAGCTAACTCTTCGGATCAACCCGATTGACCCGAATAAAGTTTTATTTATTATTATTATTATTATTATTATTATTATTATTATTATTACTATTATTATTATTATTATTTATTTATTTATTTTAATTTTTTTTTTTATTGTATACATTATCTATTTAAACGAATATAAATAAGCAATTTTATTACTTTTACTCATATTCGGTTGACCCGAGCCCGAACAAACCCGATCTGAACTTACTAACCCAAATTCAAATAGGGTCGAGTTCGGGTATGATATTTGTAGCCTTGGCCCGACTTTGACCCGACCCGAATTGACACGACCCCGCTTAACCCGACTGGATTAACACCCCTAGCAATATCATTTTGCATGTTTACCATTGAATAAAATATTGTTATGCCTTCTCCTATCTATTGTTCATCATTTCCTTACGAGTTTTGGAATTTAGCCATTGAGGGTTTCCCCATTACTAATTTTTGATAATTCAAACGAACGAAACAAACAAACAAATTCAAACAAACGAAGCGGAAGCTTTATTCAAATACCAAACCAAATACAAAACCAAATTCAAAGGTACCAACACAAAAATGAATTCAAAAGGTACAAAGAATTCTAATGTTATCAATCCCTATTTATAGCCAAAACTAACCGTCATAGATTAGTTTCCAAATTCAATCAAACTTGAGGGACAAGTCACACAAGTTTACCAATTGACCCCTAAAGGTTAAGTCACTTTTCTAACAATCTCCACCGTGACTTAAACTCCTCCACCTGCTTCAAATCAAATTCAAAGTTCCAAATTCCAAATTCCAAATGCTAGAGATGCTAGCCAAATTCAAATCAAATGATCGTTATCCAAAAGAAATCCAAAACAAATTCGATCCAAATCAAATTCAATCCAAAACAAACCGAACAAATACAAACGCCGATAATCTTCAAAACGAACAATCAAACATTAACCGACAAATTCAAACTCGGTCAACCAAACAAACAAGTCGGCTCAAACGATCTTCGACAAATACAATCAAATTCGGGCAACCAACTTTAAAAGCCCGACAAACGAAGATCCAAAATTTTCCAAACTAACAAACTCCAAATGATCGAACAAATTCAAACGACTTGAACCAAGTCTTCAAACACCAAATCGATCTTCAAATTCCAAATACTAAATTCAAATTCCAATGGTCTACTTATATAATAAGAATTACGACCCAAATATCAAATTCAAATTCTAATGACCCACTTATCAATAAGTATTACGGTCCAACTTCAAATTTATTATCGATTTATCAACAAAATTCAAGTTAATTAATAACTTGACGAACGAACTCTAATAATTCAAACGTCCCGAATATTGATACTCGATAATAATTCTAATGACCCACTTAATACGATAAGGATTACGGTCCAAATTCAAATACCCGAAGCAACTCAAATTCAAACAAATCAACTTCGAATTCCAAACAAATAACACGAACATATTCTTGTTAGTCAAAGGTCCCAAATACTAACAAAACATACTAATTTGCTAAACATCTCAATAGGCCCAAACAATTTCAAATTCAGACGAACCAAAAACTAATGGCCCATTACTAACCTAACAACCCAAAGTAATCCAACTTCCAAAAACGATTCTTGATATCAGATACAATGCAAACGAATTCAAAAAATCGAAACTAAACCGATCCAAACGAATACTGAACGAACCTTTTTTTTTTTTTTCTTTTTTTCATTCATGACTAATCAAACCTGGCTCTTGATACCACTTTTTGATAGTTTAAACGAACGAAACAAACAAACAAATTCAAACAAACGAAGCGGAAGCTTTATTCAAATACCAAACCAAATACAAAACCAAATTCAAAGGTACCAACACAAAAACAAATTCAAAAGGTACAAAGAATTCTAATGTTATCAATCCCTATTTATAGCCAAAACAAACCGTCATAGATTAGTTTCCAAATTCAATCAAACTTGAGGGACAAGTCACACAAGTTTACCAATTGACCCCTAAAGGTTAAGTCACTTTTCTAACACTAATGGCATTTTATTGAATAGAAAGGAAGCATAAACTAGTTAAATAATTTTCCCTGGGCTTTAGGTCGACTTATCATAACATCACATAGAATGACTAATAAAAACACCAGTTTTATCTTCGTGAACATAAATGGCCATTCTGTCTTATGATCTAGGCATGGGATCTATGGCAACAAGGGAATGCATTGGATTTGGAGGATCCATCAGTTGGAAGTACTTCTGATATACAACAGGTCTTGAGAACCGTTCATGTGGCGCTTCTCTGTGTACAAGAAGATGCAATGGATAGACCAACAACGTCAGATATGATCTCCATGCTTCTCAATGACACCATATCCTTACCTACTCCAAACAAACCCGCATTCTTCCTTCGCAGAGCCGAGTCAAGTTCAACTTCAAATGAAATCCGACCGAGTGATTGCTCTGTAAACAATATGACAATCACTGTTGCCGAGGGTCGATAAGGAGTGAAGGTGGCCGCTTTTATACTACTTGCTTTCTCATTATATTTTATATTTGAAGTTACTACTTTCGTGCATACTCTCAACTTCAAAAGCAGATATAGTGTTTTGTGATCGTAACATGTTTGGTTAATTCGAAGAAATGGATTAAAACAAATGGCTAAAAGAATATTAAAAGAGACACTATACAATAGTAAACATTTCTAAACATGTCATACAATGGTAAATATGTAATTTTTGAAAGCAATTACTTGATAAAAAACTACAGTACAATATTTTCAGAAAGTGATGACCTGCTTCGTTTGAATTCGTTTGACCCGCTAACTTTGACTTTTTTCAATCTATAAAGCAAACTATAGTATACAAAACTAATAATAATAATCTAAGCTAGGGTTTGAAATGAGATGAATGAATTATATAACTGTTGTTGTCTAGCAACTTTTTCGTGAAGCTTCGTTACTTGTTTTCTGATCGCTTCCATTTAATGACCGGATCGGAATATATAAATGAATTGTTTGTTTCTTGTCTATCCATCTGTCAAAACACGAAAACTTTAACAAGAAGTTTTACTCCACGGTTAATTGATTTTATGGGTCAATTATAGTTTTTCAATCTATTGCACAAACTTACTAACTAATATGAAACCCAACATCAGAATGCAGACCCACAAAACTAAACCCAACCATGCCAAACCAAGAAGATGGAGAGGATGACTGTGATGGTGATGGTGGTGGTGGTGGGGGGGGGGGGGGGGGGGGGGTTATAGCGGCGGTGTTTTGCAAAATTATGTCCAAATAAGATATGTGTTTTTCCGATGATAAGTGATAACGGTCACCTAGACGAGCAAACTCGATGCCAACTGTGTAAATTTATAGAAAACTAACTAATATAAATGGCACATGAAATTATCTTTTTTAACAGCTTTTAGTTCATAATGATATGTTTGTAACTTGGTTGTTCATAATGAATCATTTCAGTAAGTACATAGAGCATCTTTAGTTTTTCCGTAAATCAAACATTCTATGCATGCCAAATGCTTAGGTTAGACTTCTGTTTGGTTTTGATTCTATTTTGTTTTGATTTACGTCAGCATTTATAATTCATTAAACATTTAGATATGGTAATCTTAGGAAGTGTTTGGTATGCGGGTATGGCACTGTTGGAATGGATTGGAACATCAAAACAATTGTTTGTTTGGGTCTTTCAGAATCAAGTAAATGATTCAATTTTTAAAACCCATTCAACAAGTAAATGGTGGGTATGGAGCAAATACACTGACAAACCATCTAATCAAATATTCTCAGCCACGAATTATGTATTTTTCTCATTTTATATTCATTTATGTTATTTTTTTAATTTATTTATATTATATTTAAATCTTATAAAAATTTAATAAATTAAATATAATTATATATAATAATATATTTTCTTTCTCCTACTTTTTTCTCAAACCTTTTCCCAATCTTTCAATCCATTCTCAAATCCTAATACCATTTGTGAACCAAACGCACCCTTATTTAAGTTTTCAAGTTTTTATTTTTAACTACTATTTAATTTGTATTTTTTAGGTATAGGTTAAGGTATTTATTACCTAGTTAATTAGTAGATTATGTAAACTTGAATTTGCAGAACAACCCCCAAAACCCAAAAACCGAACTTGCAAACACCCCTAATTTTCCACCTCAAAGTACCTAAAGAGTGAAGAAAAGTCAACTTAACTAAAAGTCAAACTTATAAAAAATGAAATAGGTGAAAGGAACTCTAAATGGTTTAGGTAATGGGCCTGCTCCACGAGCCCATCTCATTCATATTGGATCCTACAATCTCATGGGCCTATATCAACTAATGAACAATGAGTTGTTCGTTTAATCGCTTAAAAATTAAAATCATCTTTTTGAACAGGTCACATTTCAAATTGTTTATTGTTTGTTGCTAATAAAATAAAGGGCGTGTTTGGATGTCTGTTTATCAGTTATATGCCCACAACCTGTTTATTAAAATGTCATTCTAACTTTTGCATTGTGATAGTGTTTTAAAAGTAGTTAAGGGTGTGTTTGGATATCACATGTTTCGCACGTTGACAATGGTTGGTTTCATCAAACTATGTACTAATGATAGACGGATGCATTTTCCAACACCAACGACTATACCGACACTTTTAGTATGATTAGACATAGAGGTGGCAAAACGGGCGGGCATAGGCACTAGGGGTGAGCAAACGGATCGGATGGACCGGACCGACCACATTAGGTCCGGTCTCGTTCTAGGGTTTTCCATAATTTCGGTCTCGGTCCGGTTCGGTCAGGTCCGGTCCGGTCTGGCTTAAAAACCGGACATTTAATCTATTTGGACCGAGACCGGACCGACCACATTCGGTCCGATCTCGATCTAGGTTTTTTTCTGGATTCTGTCTCGGCCAAGTCCGGTTTTGGACCGATGAGCAGCCTTAACGGGCGCGGCCAAATGGGCACGGGCTAGAATGGGCACGGGCCAAACAGGCACATGTTATACAAATCGCTTTATAGAAGACAAAAATGATGAGATAAATTCCTTAAATATGTGCGCGTTAGTTCCATTTAACTTTTCAATGGACGAAATATGCCATCTCAAAAAAAGGAGGAGCTAAATGTGCCCAAGTCTTTTACTAAGTAGCCAAAATTAACCATTTTTTCATTTTTGTCACAAATTGCCATAGAAATTATCATTTCAACGCGGGCTGAAACATCATGGCTGTTTTTTTTTGGACATGGACAACAAGCCTCCGTAATCAGTGTCACCATTTGACGCTTCTATTAGGCTTAGAGCACTTCCATCGTTAACGCAAGCCTTGCGTTAAGTCCTACGTGGACAATCTTTAACGTGAGTTATTCCCACGTTATTGATGTGCCGGATCGCGTTAACGTGAAATCTTTAACGTGGGTGAATCTATTCACGCGGCGTTAAAGTTTTTTTTCTTTTCTTTCTTTTTTCTTTTTCCGATTTAAATGGTTTTTGGTGGGTTTTTGCGTGTGTTGCAGGTGTGTGTGTGCAGGTGTGTGTGTGTCGAGAGGTAGGAGATGATGGCTGGTTATATATATATATATATATATATATATATATATATATATATATATATATATATATATATATATATATATAGGCTCCGGTTCCATTGAGAAGGTTTTTATTTTGAGAAGATTGAGAAATCTTTGTTTGATCAAATTGATTCATGTTTTTTATATGATTCAAAGGTAAACATCATTTTATGGTGAATCGAATCTATAAATCACAAATTTGATTCACAAATCATTGCTAAAATCGAGTTATGATGATGATTCATTAAATTTGTACAGATGATTCAGTATTCTACATATATCGCAAAATCGAGAGATTTTTAACATTGATTCAAATTTTTTTTTACACATTTTAAATTTTAATCACATTAAATTGAGTTTTAAGCTTGAAAAACATGAATCAAAGTTACAAATATATCGTTTTTGAAAACCTTCTCAAAATAAAAACCTTCTCAATCGATCCAGATTCTATATATATATATATATATATATATATGATCCGGTTCCATTGAGAAAGTTTTTATTTTGAGAAGATTGAGAAATCTTCGTTTGAACAAACTGATTCATGTTTTTGATTTGATTCACAAGTTAACATCAATTTATGGTGAATCGAATCTATAAATCACAAATTTGATTCACAAATCATTGTTAAAATAGAGTTATGATGATGATTCATTAAATTTGTACAGATGATTCAGTATTCTACATATATCGCAAAATCGAGAGATTTTTAACATTGATTCAAATTTTTTTACACATTTTGAATTTTAATCACATTAAAATGAGTTTTATGCTTGAAAAACATGAATCAAAGTTAAAAATCTGTCGTTTTTTAAAACCTTCTTAATCTTCTCAAAATAAAAACCTTCTCAATCGATCCAGATTCTATATATATATATATATATATATATATATATATATATATATATATATATATATATATATATATATATATATATATATATATATATATATATATATTCCTTTTAGTCCTTAAGGTTTAGTGTATTTTCAGTTTGGTCCTTGTGGGTTTATACAATTTTTTTTTTTTTTTTTTTTTTTTTTTTTTTTTTTTAAATAGAATTTTTATTTTTAGTTATTTGTTTGAATAAAAATGTAATTTGTTTTAATTTGTATTTTGTTTAAATAATTAGAAAAAATGAAAAAAGTGAGGCCCAAAATGTTGAGTTATTGTTGTGAGTGTTTTTTTGTGAGTTAAGTTTAAAGTGTTAAAGCCGATGTGGCGCTAACATGTTATTGTGTTAAAGTTTAACCCAAGTTATTGATGTAAGTGCTCTTAGAAAAGCTGCTGAGTCATTTGGGGATGTTTGGTACAAGATAGCTTATGCTAATGAAAGTCCATTTCATTATGTCCCCCCTAAGATTAAGGAATATAGGAGAGATAGGAAAGCTTTGAATAGGTTGGAAAATAAGGGTGTTGTGTACATGTGAAATGACTGAGTCAGATTGATTCGGCTAGAGGTAGTCAAAGGGTGAAGTTTGTGAAGATGGAAAAGTATTGTAGGAAGAAAAAAAATTAGATCGTTTTCTTGATGATATATGATGTGATGTTTGTGAAAAATCTTTGTAAAATTGTGACTTCCACTTGTTAAATGCACAATTTTCTTTGATAGATTTGTATGATAAAGACGTATGTAATAAACCAAAGAGAAAAAGGAACAGTTTCCGTTCTGAATGACGATAAAACCAGTCCCTTTTAATGGTTCATTTCTTGGAAACAAACATCAATACAAACAAAGACAAGTTTTTCTAAGAAAAGGACGTAAAGTCTGCCCCGTCCAACACGGTGAGTATATAACCGAATTAAAGCAAATAAGTTGGAATGTTAATAATAGCCTTAAGATATATTGTTACCTTAGGTTTCACTGATAAGCTTGCCACAAAGTGGGAGTTCTAATGATAGTCTAAAGAGATGTTGATACCTTCTAAGGGCATCCACTATGAAAGGTCCATGAAAAAGTTTATAAAATTTGAAGAGGTTTATAAATTAAGTCATCATAGTGAGGTGAGGTTTATGATGACATGTAATGATATAGGTCCAAGTTTATAGACCTTTTCATTGCAACTAAATACATGTAATTCATTTAATACATCATTAAATTATAAAGTTTTAACAAGTTTAACTATAGTGATAATAGGTTTATAAAATGAGAAATTTAAGAGCATATGACATGGAAATCATATAAACCTTTTTAAAAGGTTTACCATAGGAGATGCTCTAAGAGCATGAGCAATGCATTGGATGACTTTTTGCATTTAATGCATTAAATGCATGCCACATTTAATACATACCACTTTGAAGAATGACTTGAAGTATAGCAAGTCATTGTAAAAATCTTTTCAAAAAGCTATGAATACAATGCACAAAAAGTCTTTCAAAAAGCTTATTTAAATAGTGAAAAGTTATTGTTGTTAGTATGCATTGGGGATGCTCTAAGTGATTTGCATTACAAAAAAGTACATTTGTTTTAGTTTTACTGGATAATAAGTGGAGAAAAAAAAAAAAAAAAAACTAAAATAGATAACAGAAAAAAATGATTGGATGAAATTGATTTAAGACTTGGATACAGTTGAGGAAGTCAACCCAAAAACCTTTTGGGTCAACAATACTTCTATTATGAAAATTGATACAAGTATCCATCAAGATTCACATGTAAGGGAAATACATAGTTAGTGTGATTATTGAATACGAAAATGCTTCCTCATATTGTGCTTCTTTTCTTGTTGTTTGTTAATGGTAATAAATCAGTCTATCTGCATAACACACATTAACACACACAAATTGTGTACTGAATGCAATTTCTTCCACATGTGCAGGAGCTATAGGGACTACTTTTACTGTCGTCAACGAGTGTGCTTACACTGTTTGGCCTGGAATCTCTGGGACACCTGTTCACAACACCACCGGGTTCGAGCTCACGCAGAATAGTTCACACTCTTTTCAAGTTACAAATAGCTGGGACGGTGTTATATGGGGAAGAACTAATTGCACCTTCAACCAGTTTGGTCAGGGTTCGTGCGTCATAGGTGACTGCGGCTCCAATGAAATGGAGTGCTTTGGAAGAAAAAGTACATCATCCGTTACAAACATATCTTTCAGTATAGATGAAGTCACAGGCAATACCTCATACAGTTTAAGTGATGATGTCAACTGGGATTTTCCATATGGGGACTACAATGAGTTATGGATGACTGTCGAGACTACTGGTGGATCAGGTCCTTGCCAAATTATTGGTTGTCCTCGTCGTTCGTGGTGCCCGAAACCTACTGCGGCAAATAGTTGGTGCTGGGGAGCTGATTACACTATCACATTTTGTCCCCTCCCAGATACATTTTCAATAATCAAATTAGGTAGCGAACGTAAATCCCCCAAGTACCTTATATCCCCTTATGGTTTTTTCACGTTAGGCTTCTTTGGTGCAAATAACAGTTACTTGGGAATTTGGAACACCTATGATGATCAGTCCAGGGAAGTATGGGTAGCCAATCCAAACACACCAATTACATCCACCTCTCATGCCCGTGCCCTATCCATTGAACCCAACACAGGAAACTTGATCATCACTGTTGAAGGCAAGACTGTGATGTATATTACTGATGTTAAAGTGGGTCCATACACAAACGTATCTGCAAAACTACACGACACGGGTAACTTCCAACTAATCAACAATTTCAACGAGGTTTTGTGGCAGAGTTTTGATCACCCTGTCAATGTACTTTTACCGGGTATGAAGTTGGGGCATGACAAGGCAACAGGGCGGAATTTGACCCTGACTTCTTGGTTGGCCAATGAAATCCCTCATTCTGGAGCTTTTACATTGAGTTGGGAACCCACTGATGAAGCAACTCAGAGATTAATGATTCAAAGACGAGGCCAACCCTACTGGACTAGTGGGAATTTAGTAAATCAAACATTTCCATATCTTGTTACAACAAATGAGCCACATGATATATATGGCTACAATCTCATTTCCGTGTACAACAAGGAAGAACAATATTTTAGCTACAAGATCACCATACAGAGTTATCACGATTACGGATATTATTTTGTTTCACCAATGTGGATTTTGAAACCAGATGGGCAAATAACAATCACAAAAAGTATTAATTCTACTGATCGGACTCCTGAGTTTTGTTACGGGTATGATTTAGGTGATGGTTGTGTGCAGGAATCGAGTTTGCCTCAGTGCAGGACAAAGTATGATTACTTTAATAAAAGAAATGTTGATTTTACTTCTGAAATGACAAGAAAAGATACCGATGAAAACTCAAGCCTAAGCATCAGTGATTGTTTTTCCAAGTGTTGGAATAATTGTAGTTGTGTCGGGTTTGAAAGCAACACCAATGATGGAACTGGGTGTGTTTTTTGGATTGGAAACCTTAGCTTTGTGGCTAGTCCGCAACAGAGTTCTACATGGAAGTACGTGATCAGTGCCCAACATCTACCCGGTCCAAGTACTGCAGGTAAGAATTTTGATCAAGAAAGCACAAAGTAATTAGGAAAGTGGGGTTTTATTGGTATTTACTAAAGGTTTTAGCCTTTTCTGTCTAACAGAAAATGGAAGAGAAAAGAGTATGAAACGGATATTGATACCAGTGGGTGCAGCCATTCTTCTAATTTTTCTCTCTTTGGGGCTTTTAAGGTATATAGAGAAAAGAAAACAGAGACGAGAAGGTATAAAACACAAGTCCTCTATATCTTCTATACATTTGTACATTATCTATGCTTCCTTCCATTTATTAACTGTAACTGATTGTAGAAGAGGAAAGATGAAAAAGAGATGCTAAGTTTCTGGAGCTGACAGCTTCTGAAAGCTTCAAAGATGTACATCAGCTTGAAAGTATCGGTGGGAATGGGCATGATTTACTATTGTTTAGCTTTGCCTCTATTATGACTGCCACATGTGATTTCTCGGTTGAAAATAAGCTTGGACAAGGTGGTTTTGGACCTGTTTACATGGTAACTTTACTTTCATGTTTACCCTACTTATGTATTTTTTTTAAAACTCTAACCCTTCAAACAGAGATTTCATAAATTATAATAATCAGGGAATACTAAGAGATGGACGAGAAACTGCAGTTAAAAGGCTTTCAAGAGCATCAGGGCAGGGTCTTGTGGAATTCAAGAATGAGCTCATACTTATAGCCAAACTTCAGCACACAAACCTTGTTCGGGTTCTTGGTTGTTGCATCCACGGGGAAGAAAAGATGTTAATATATGAATATATGCCCAACAAAAGCTTAGATTATTTCCTTTTCGGTATGCAGAGTTCGTAAGGGAGTTGAACACATCAATTTCATTTGTTGATATTCATCCCTAATACAGACCTTAATATTGTATGCAGATTCAAACAAAAAGTCTGAGTTGGATTGGCCTAAACGATTCAACATCATTGAAGGAATTGCCCAGGGGTTGTTATACCTGCATAAGTACTCGAGGATGCGAGTTATCCATAGAGACCTAAAAGCTAATAACATTCTCTTAGATGTGAGTATGAATCCTAAAATTTCTGATTTTGGTATGGCAAGAATATTCAATCCAAATGAGACTCAGGCGATGACCAATAGAGTGGTCGGGACATAGTAAGAACGCTCTTTTTCCTTTACAACTTTCAACCAATATTTGAGTACTTTTTACATAAAGTTGTTGTTTGTCACTGGTTTGATACTATATGTATCTTGTAATAATAAGTTAAGCATTTTGTGTTCAGTGGCTATATGGCTCCCGAGTATGCAATGGAAGGAACTTTCTCTATCAAGTCTGATATCTACAGCTTTGGAGTCTTGATCCTCGAAATTGTCAGTGGAAGAAGAAATAGTAGTTTCAATCATCTTGGTCGCACATTCAATCTTCTCGGATATGTAAGTCGTCTCCCTGATATCAATTGTCTGCATCTTTCACATGCTATAGAGTAACTTTGTTGAAGATAATAGCATCTTACTCCTTCCTTATAAAAGTTATGTATAATTTGTCTTGACCTCAAAGTCAAGGTAAAGCATGCATCTAATAGTCACACAATCATGGTAGCTAGGGGTGTCAAACAACCCGATCCACCCCCGTCCAGAACCCGATTGAGCCTATTTGGGTTGGGTTACTGGGGTCAATAATTTTATTCACCCGAGTAACCTGAATACTAAATTGGGTCGGGTAAACGAGTATAAATAGGCAATTTTATTACATTTTACTCATATTCGGGTTGGGATGAACCCGAGTAGATCTGACCCGACCCGATTAACCCGAATTCAAATAAGGTCGGATTCGGGTATGTTATTTTTAGCCTTAAACCCCATCCGATTAACACCTCTAAAATTAGCAACATCATTTTGCATGTTTACTATCAGTTGTTGATCATTTCTTTACGAGTAAAAATAGGAATTAAGCCATTGAGGGTTTCCCCATTACTAATGGCGTTTTATTGAATAAGAAGGAAACATAAACTAGTTAAATTATTTTCCCTGGGCTTTAGGTCGATTTGTCATATAATCACATAGAATGATTAAACAAAACACCAGTTTTATCTTCGTCAACATAAATAAGTATTTAAGTATGTCTTATGATCTAGGCATGGGAGCTATGGCAACAAGGGAATGCATTGGATTTGGAGGATCCATCAGTTGGAAGTACTTCTGATATACAACAGGTCTTGAGAACCATTAATGTGGCTCTTCTCTGTGTACAAGAAGATGCAATGGATAGACCAACAACTTCAGACATGATCTCCATGCTTCTCAATGACACCATATCCTTACCAACTCCAAACAAACCAGCATTCTTCCTAGGCAGAGCGGAGTCACGATCAACTTCAAATGAAACCCAACCGGGTGATTGCTCTGTAAACAATATGACCATCACTGTTGCCGAGGGTCGATAAGGAGTGGAGGTGGCTGCTTTTATACTATTTGCTTTCTCATTATATTTTATATTTGAAGTTATTACTTTCGTGCATACTCTCAACTTCAAAAGCAGATATAGTGTTTTGTAACAACAAAAGAAAGTCAAAATCACTCACCATCATTGCTTGATCGTAACATGTTTGGTTAATTCGAAGAAATGGATTAAAATAAGTGGCTAAAAGAATATTAAAAGAGACACTATACAATAGTAAGTATTTCTAAACTTTTTCGTGAAGCTTCGTTGCTAGGTTTCTGATTGCTTCCATTTAATGACCGGATCGTTTGTTAATTTGAACGTATCGGAATATATAAATGAATTGTTTGTTTCTTGTCTCTCTATCTGTCAAAACACGAAAACTTTAACAAGAAGTTTTACTCCACGGTTAATTGATTTTTTGGGTCAATTATAGTTTTTCAATCTATTGCACAAACCTACTAACTAATATGAAACCCAACATCAGAATGCAGACCCACAAAACTAAACCCAACCATGCCAAACCAAGAAGATGGAGAGGATGACTCTGATGGTGGTGGCGGGGGTTATAGCGGCGGTGTTTTGCAAAATTATGTCCAAACAAAATATGTGTTTTTCCGATGATAACGGTCACCTAGACGAGCAAACTGGATGCCAACTGTGTAAATTTATAGAAAACTAACTAATATAAATGGCAAATGAAATTAACCTTTTTTAACAGCTTTTAGTTCATCATAATATGTTTGCAACTTGGTTGTTCATAATGAATCATTTCGGTAAGTACATAGATCATCTTAGGTGTCGTTTGTTTTTTCAGAGCTTTTACCTCTTCATCTGCAAACCATGTCTGCACAAGAAGAGGTACATATAAGCTCTTCATCTGCAAGAAGAAGACCGTTTGTTTTTTGTGCTATTGAAGTACTTCTCTCATTTTTTTTTCAAAACTATTTTTTGTGCTATTGAAGTACTTTTTATCTTTTCCTTTTTATTTTTCACAAGTTTTTTTACGTTTTCTTCCGCTTGTTATCGTTTTGGTACGTTTTCCACCGTTTTTTACGTTTTCGTCGGTTTTTTTATATTTTTGTCCATTTTTTTATGTTCGCCCGATTTTTTTTAATGTTAAAAAACAGATGAAAACGTAAAAAAACAAACAAAAAAGTAAAAAAAATTGTTGAAAACGTAAAAAAACATACAAAAACAGATGAAATCGTAAAAGAATGTCAAAAACATAAAAAAACTGACGAAAACATAAAAAAAAAGAAAAAACATAAAAAATGGGCGAAAACGTGAAAAAACAGAAGAAAACGTAAAAAAAACAAACGAAAACCTTAAAAAAACAGAAGAAAACATTTAAAAAAAAGAAGAAAATGTAAAAAATAGACGAAAACGTAAAAAAATATACGAAAACGTAAAAAAAAACATACGAAAACGTAAAAAACGGGCAAAAACGTAAAAGAGGGCGAAAACATAAAAAAAACGGACGAAAACGTAAAAAAACGGATAAGAACGTAAAAAAACAAACGAAAACGTAAAAAAATGAATATTGAGAAAGAGATGTATGGTTTGTGAATAAAGAGGTAAGAAGTGAAAGAAAATGTAATAAGAGGAAGGAGATGTCTGCATTTTGGAAGAGGAAAGAAGAGGAAAAAAGCTCTTTTGTCTGAAAAAAAACAAACATGTTCCTCTGAGCGCCCGCAGAGGAAAGAAGTGAAAAGAGGCAATAAGAGCTTTTTTTGAAAAAACAAACGAGTCCTTAGTTTTTCTTTAAATCAAACATTCTTATGCATACCAAATGCTTAACTAAAAGTCAAACTTATAAAAAAAAAATGAAATAGTTAATAATTGGTTTATGTAATGGGCCTGATCCACGAAAATTGAGCCCTTTATATTGGATCATACAATCTCATGGGCCTATATCAACTAAACCCAATAAACTATATGCCCGCAACAGATCACATTTCAAATTGTTTATTGTTTGTGGCTAATAGAATAAAGGGTGTGTTTAGATATCTGTTTATCAGTGATATGCCCGCAACCTGTTTGTTAAAATGCCATTCTAACTTTTGCATTGTGTTTGGATATCTGTTATGTGGAAGACCAAAAACACACTGTCATATGTTTTAGGGGTGTGCAAGAAACCGAAAAACCAAACCTAAACCGAAAAAAACCGAAGAACCGAAACCAAAAAAACCGAAACCGATTGAAAAACCGACGGTTCGGTTTCTATATTTTAAAAAAACCGAAGTTTTTGGTTCGGTTTGGTTTTAGCATTCAAAACCCCCCGATAGAAACCAAACCGACAAATGCATCTAAGACCAAACCGATCCACACCTTAACCGAACCGATGCTTTATTGTATAAAAGATAATAATTTCAAAACTTCATCTTTTTCACTAGAATATCTGACTCTTTAAAAAATTTAAAATATCTTCTTAGTTTGTTAGGTTGATCCCGTATTTTTCACATTCTGTTTCCCATTTCCTCGCTTGGCTACTTACAACTCTCAGTATATAAGTCATTTGAAGCATGGCAATTCCAAATAGAGTTTTCTCTGATTATTGGCTGTTGTCCACAACAACTTTAAGGTCAGTGTTTCTTTAGTCAATTTATTTCAATTAGTAGTTGATTTATAGTCTTATACTATAGTCTAATTCGATTTATCAATGGTATTTTTATTTATGTTGTTAATTGCTAATAGTCTCACTTTATAAGTTTATTGATTACTCTTCAATTTTTGCAACTTTATTACTTTCGATTACTTTATGGATTGTTAATTGCCTGATACTTAAGAAAATAGAAAGTGATGAATAATGAATAGTATTAGTTAGTGATTGAATATTGATTTAGTAGTATCACAGTAATGTATTAATTATATTGCTTCAACTTTGTGTCTGTATGACTTAATAAGGGATCAAACATCTCCTTGGGATGAGAGGTTACATAAACCTTAGTCTTGGATCATTATCTCATAAACAAAAGTTGTTATAATAGTGATGCTCATACATTGCATTAACTCATATATGGGTGCTGCTCAGGTCGAGATTATTGGCAAGGAGATGTTTGATTCATATGGAATCTATTTATCTCAAGTGAGCTATTATGTGATGCATACTGATTATAAGACTTTAATAAGTTTATTGAATGTAAACTGTGACTTTGTTTCTTTAAATTTTGCTTTAGTTTATGAGTTGCTTTTAGCTAGTGATATAGTTGATTACAAATTGTTATAAACTCCATCAGTTTATTGAATGTAAATTATGACTTTGTTTCTTCAAATGTTGCTTTTGTGAACCGCTTTTAGTTAGTATTGTAAAGTAGTTGATAACTTATGAACTTTTAAAATTCGTACAAAGTGGCATATTACTACTTTGTTTTATCATAGATAATGAAGTATATAGCTGTCTTGTTAAATTCGATTCATATGTTATTCTTTTCCATTGGTTAAAGTATTATAGTTTCGTTCTAAGATTTGTTCTTTTTTTTCCGAAAATGCATCATCTTTTAAATATATTTGTTTCATGTTTTTGATGCAGATGGAAGCATCCGGTATGAAGCTGACGTATGTGGATGATAACGGTGTGTTAGATGATCACATTGGGGTGAAAACTGTGGATGATCACGATGTGATTGATGTTGACAGTGAAAACGTTAATGACGTCGGAGACGAAAAAACAGTTGATGATGAGAAGAAGAGTGGCAGAAGGTCTTTTGTTTGGAATCATTTCACATTTGTAAAAGGTGCAACAAAAGCACCTTGCCCATATTGCAAGACAGTTATAGCATGTGACGGTAAGAAAAATGGTACAAGTTCATTGTCGAATCATCTTACTAATGTCTGTCGCACAGCACCAACTTACAAAAAGAGCATTGATTTAAAGAAGCAAGCTACTTTGGGTTTTAAACCCATATCTGAGGGAGATATCACTGGTGGTTCTTTGGCTACTCATTCTTTTAGCCAAGAGAGGTGTAGAAAAGCACTTGCTCGACTTTGCATAAAAGACAATCAACCATTTAGTATTGTTGACAATGATGGATTCCAAGACTACTCATGGGAAATGAATCCATTATTTAAACTGCCCTCTAGGTGGACCGTTGCAAGGGATTGTTTAAACATTTATAAAGAAGAAGGGAAAAAACTTAAGGGCCTTTTGAAAGATCAAATGGTATCTCTTACTACTGATACTTGGTCGTCTGTGTAGAATGTGAACTATATGTGTCTAACGGCACATTGGGTTGATGATGATTGGGTGTTAAGGAAGAAGATTCTGAATTTTTGTCCTATAGCCAATCATAGGGGTGAGACAATTGGCAAGATGGTGTATCAGTGCCTACAGAAATGGGGTATAGAGCGGGTTTTGTGACAACTGGCAAATTAGGGAGTTATTTTGAAAACCCGCATTACATTAAAGTTCGTTTATAAATTTATATTTGAAATTTTATTCGTAACGAACTTATAAAAACCTATATTGTGGTTGATTATATATTTAAAATTTTTATGGAATCAATTTGGATTATCGATGCGATGTGAATTTATTTTGAGATTTTATTGGCACTACGTTGACTCCGGCACTAGGATAACCTAACAGAAATTTTATGTCTTGAGTCTACGGATTCGACTATATATATAATTATTTATTGAACGTATCGCGAGATTTTGATTATTTTTGGAACAAGTTCGGTTTGAGAAAGTTGTTTGGGTATTAAAGGTTTCGAGTTCTGCCCGTGTATTTACACCGGGCTACTTAACCCACTAGACCCTCTCTATTATTATTATCATTAATAAAAAGAATTTTTTTTATTTATTACTTATAATCGTCCATGTGGATCCGGTGTTAGTAAAACCACAAATACAACACCCCTTCACCCTCATCCCTCTATCTCTCTCTAAAAATATCACCTCCCCCATCATAATACCCTAGCCGCCACCACCTTATCTGGCCACCGCAGCCACCACCGCCGTACCACCATCAATACCAACATCACCAATTGAATCCCCATCATTTACTCTCTCCGATCTATACTCACACACGCCCTTACACCCCTATTTTCGTCTCGATATCACCACAAAACCGCCACCATCTTCCTTGTTCATGAAGTTTATCACATTCTTGTATTGTGAATCGAAGGTAAGACGAGTCACATGTGGTTTGTGACTCGTATATGGATGAAACGCGACCTAAGGGGTCACGAGTTACCTTTCTTTGGTTGGGTTTTGGTTAAAAACGTGAAATATAAATGGGTTTTTGAATAAAATGTGATGAATCTATAGTTTGGTATCCGGGTTTCACGTTTTTAGTGCTGGTCGAGGTGAAACCGAGAGCCCATGCTCTCGGCTTATGTTTCTCTTTAAGTTTTTGTGTGGGATTTTAATTCTTGGTCTTGTGTTTTTGTCATCGAGGGATTTGGTGATGCGTTTCTAAGATATGGTTGATTTTCGGCCAAGGATTTATAAGATGTTGAGGTTGTTTGGTTGTTACCTTGACCCTTGGGGTGGGTTTGTATTTGGGTCGAGCTCGGAAGAGCTAGCCGAGACCATGATGGTCTCGGGTATGACCTTTTGTGATTCATGTTTGAGCCGAGGCTTAAATTGAGTTCCTCGACTCGAGTTTTGACTTGGTAAGTCAACCTGAATGACATGATATATGTGGTAATCTTATATGGCTCATTGTTATATTTTTCTAGTTGTCGTTATTGTTTTGTTGTTGAGGTATTCTACCTTTGGCATTGTTGTGTTGTGGTCGTTGCTTGGGAGCCGAGAACGAATGTGATAATGGTTATTGATATTGGAGTTGTGTTGACGATATGAAATGGGGACCGATTGTGAGACGGTCAACTAGAATGACGGAGATAGGTTAGACGGGTGCCGTAGTCGGACCCTATTGTTGTTGCACGTGTTTTGGGAACTGTTGGACGGAGATTGATTACTTGATTTTGACTTGGTTATATTTTTATCTTGGACTTGGACAATGAGCTGAGAGTGATGACTCGGACATGTGACCATTTCGTATAACTCGATGAATATTTATAATTAAACGCAAATAATAAAACTCGTAATAATATTATTGGTAATATAAACATTTATATAAATATATAGACGTGAATAACGTATATACAAGTATATAAATGCGTATATTAATAATAACAGGATCACGAGTAATATTATAAAAATAACGTGACTATAAATATTATACTATGAGAGTAGTGTAATATTATTGGGAACGTTATTATGATTAAATATTATGAATAACGAGGAAATCTTGACATTGAATAAATATTAAATAAAATAATCTCTTTTAAATAATTAAGGAAAACTATCGAGTTATGCGGGGTCGTGGTCACTTGAGTTCAAGTGGATTATTATTTGTGACGTTTGTGTTGTCACGGATATATGACGATTAATACATTCACTTTCAATAACTACGTAACTTATTTAATCGACAGGTTAAATAAGAGCTAATTAGTTATTTAAATTGAGTATATTAATGGGCATCGTATCCTACGACGCCCATAGCTAGGTTGTGGTATGTGTACGAGAATAATAAGTTACTAAGTATATCGTGAGATTGCCAAATTGACGAATTTGGTAAGCTTAACGGTATAATTAGTGAATTTATTAAACTTTGATATATACCATATAGTACTTTATGTGCAATGTGTGGCCTAGGATTCGGGTATAATCTTAGAATGGTATATTAAGTAAATAAATATGGGGGATTACCAAATCGACGGATTTGATAAGCTTCGATGATTATTTAAATGATATATTGGGCTAATATTAGACCTATAGATTGTTTTATCATCCTTTTTGTTGTGACTTCTTGGTTTGAGTTGTGTCGACCCACCACCCGTATGGATACCAAACGCCAAACTCCAAACTAACACGAGATAATACGAGAAATGGATTTTCGGAAGTAAAATGGAATACGTTCGGGTTTGGGAATATTCGATTTTGAGGAAATGATTTCTGAACGAGTTGATATTGTTAGGTTGTGCCGAGTCCGTAGTTGCCGTCTTTTGAGTTACTATACATCTTACCTCTACTGATTTCTTATTGCTGATTTCTGAACTTGAGGTGAGTCATAGCCCCACTTTTACTCTTGAACTATGTTTTCAATACTTGGGGTGAGAAACGTGCAAATTATTTTATGTGGACTATTATCGCTTCTATATTCTTTCTAAAACTTGCTATGCGTATGGACTAGGATATATTGTCAGCTTTAGTCACACATTTTGTGTGTACTATTCAAGGTTGGCTTATTTGGTTAGTGATGGATTGTCAGCTTTAGTCACATAGTTTTGTGTGTACTATTCAAGGTTGGCTTATTTGGTTATTGTTTGGAATTGTCAGCTTTAGTCACACGGTTCGTGTGTACTATTCAAGGTTGGCTTATTTAGATACTATAGTGTGCACCTATAGGTTATTAATACTTCGGAGGTTATCCGAGTATTTATTGGTATTGCGAGGGTTACCCGAATATCTATGTTAGAACGGAGGGTATCCGTGTGTTAGGTTGGAGCGGAGGGTATCCGCAGGCTTTTAGCGAATCCTTAGTCTAGCTAGCAAGCGTTTTGCGTATATGTCCACTATATTGTTAGATGAATTTAAACCTATGATCTCACCAGCGAAAGCTGACTTTTAGCACGTTTTCTCAGGAAATTAAGTGATGCTCTATGGATGCTTGGATTGGAGGCTTGGCAATGGCACCGGTTATGGATCTACTTTTCTAAAACTCTGATAAACTATTGTGGACCTACGTTTATTTCTTTTGGGCCTGACTCTGAATGAATGTTGGGATAAATGTAAACTTTAAAAACCCGTTTTGGCTGTGTTTTTCTTATGTTTACTTTATCTCGTTCTTTCATGACTTTGAATGGATACCAATCCCGTAGCACCCCAAAAGCTTGTTGAGTCTTCCGCTGTATCGAATTTTGGGGGTGTTACAGATTGGTATCAGAGCCAAGGTTATAGAGAACTAGGTAAATAAACACCTAAAATATAACCGATTTTTATAGAAAACGATCCCCGACCATTGCACGCCAGCCCGCCAAGCCGAAGCATCATTATTATTATTGATGTATATTGAGATGATTATTAGATATGGGATTCTTGAGATGATTTGAGGATTGAGGTTATTGATTTAGTGATATGATGGCGTTTTGAGGAATTATATGCATTTTGAGGAGTTATATGCGTTTTGAGGAATTATATGGCTTAATTGTTTTACGAATGATTTTAGTAATGCGGTATTTTAAATCTTTCTTGATATATATGATTTGGAATTATATGATGATTTTGATATGGTATTTTTGAGTTCGCGGTTTAGTTGTTTTGAAACACTTACACCTACCCTACGCCGTTGTCACAAATTATAGCCTCATTTGCACGTGTTGTTATTAAGAGTTGTTATTGCTAGTACGCGTCGCCCCTCGTAGATCACTATGGCCTCTGATGACCCATACGTGATGGTCATGCGTTCAGCCACTACTACTTTATTGTCCCATTGTCGCCCTAAGTCGCCGACTTTATCGCCTCGTGGTTCGCCTGCTCGGAGATGACGAGTGATGGAGTACCCCTTCGACGAGGAGTACGCGGGTGAGCAGAATGATAACCCTCAAGATGAGGAAGAGAATGATGACCCGCAGGATGAGGAAGAGGATGATCCTCAGGAGGAGGAGATACCTGATGATGATGGGTCGCTAGCACATTCAGTTCATTCTGCGAAGCCCGATTCCCCGATACATCCGTTAGAGACGGTTTCACCTGATCATCCATTTTGTTTGATACACCACCTTGTAGTCCTGTGGCGTCGGATGCACCTTCTGAGGTTTCTGCTGAGCATGTAGAGTTAGGTGAGACTGGTAGGATGTGGGCTCAGATTACTGCACAGGGCGAGAGGATCTCGCGGATGTCTGACCGAATTGAGATGGTCATTGCTGAGTTTATTGTTGAGTTGTTGCGGATTTGAGGAGTCTACGCCAGCATCGTGGTTAGATCGATTTGGAATCAGGTTGTTGTGTTGCTACATAAGCCAAGGAGTATTTGGTTAGGAGAGCTAGTTAGTATATCTCTTATGTCATGATAGTCGGATTGTACGTTCGTCTCGTATGGAACGATTAGTAGCTATTATGCCTGTTGGTAGTATGGAACGATGTATTGATCGCTACTTATGGACGATGGTGAGCTCGTATGATATTTTACGGTTTTTGGCGTACATGGAGAATTGTGTTCCTATTTGCGTGGTTGATATTGTCTTGGAATTATATTAATGGCTGTACGACGAAACCCTATCAGAGCTACCCGAACTGGTACGGCAGCGACTACCCCTGGTCGCCGAGGACGCCGTCCTACTCGAAATGTTGAGACCCCTACTCCTGATAACCTGGACACTACTAACCGCAACAACAGAACTCAAAATGTTGATGTCCAGGGAGACAATGATCATGTTCCACTTAACGCACCTACTGTGGATCAAGCAAGGATCAATCAACTTGTGGAGCAACGAGTTGCTGAGCTACTAGCTGAGTCAAATCATTCCAACAATTCTGCTGGAACATTTCCACCTGTTCGTGCTAATGGACGTAACTACAAGGAGTTTAAAATTTGTGGAACCACTAAGTTTGGTGGAACCGAAGGAGTGGTCTACTTGGTCAGGTGGATAGAGGAGACTGAGTCAGTGTTTAATGTCAGTGGCTGTGCGGAGAACGCAAAGGTAAAGTTTGCTTCTTTTACCTTTAAGGACGAAGCTTTAACTTGGTGGAACAATTACCGAAATTCAGTTGGGAGTAATGTGGCTTATGCTATGACTTGGGAGCAATTTAAGTCTTTGCTGATTCAGACTTATTGCCCAAGAAATGAGGTTAAGAAGCTGGAAATTGAGTTTTGGAATCACAAAGTGAAGGGTACTGATATGGCGACTTACAATCGTCGTTACCAGGAGTTGGCCTTGCTTTGCCCAGACATGGTTAGAACTGAGACTCAAAAGATTGAGCGGTATACCGAGGGGTTGCCTGTGGCTACAAGGAATGATGTGATTGCTGCTAGACCTGTAAATATCCATGAAGCAATCACAATCGCTCAACAATTAATGGATTCGTTGGAATTGGAAGGAGCTGATAAGGATAAGATTGGAAAGAGAAAGAGAGACCATCACTCTAAAGGTAAGGATCACCGAAACAAGCGACAAGCTATTGCTAAGGCTTATGCTATTGGAAATGGAGATAAGAGGAACCAAAATGGTGATACACCCAAGTGTGGTCGTTGCCACCAAAATCATTCTGGATGGTGTAATGTAATACATCAGAACTGCTCAAGGAAAGGACATGTAGCTAGGGATTGTAGAGCTCGACCTCTTGCTATGGTTCAAGCTACTCCGGAAGTGAGAAGTAAGGCGGATGTTACTTGTTATGGATGTGGAAAGAAGGGACACTATAGGAATGAGTGTAGGGAATCATGGAACCAAGGAAATCAAGGATCGGGTGGTAATGGGTACAATCATGGAAATCGTGGAGCTGGAGGAAACCGTGGACGTCAAGACAATGAGGACCAACGTGTGGAAGCAGGAGCTGCTCATGGGAGAGTGTATGCACTCGGGAACGAGAGAGGAGAAGATCCGAACGTCGTTACTGATACGTTCCTTCTCAATAATCGTTATGCTTCCATACTATTTGATACTGGTGCCGATAGAAGTTTGTGTCCACTACGTTTGCACCCTTACTAGAGAAACCCCCGATGGGCTTAGGAATTGGTTATGATGTAGAGTTAGCTAATGGGAACATAAAGAGGATTAGGACTATCATTCGCGGTTGCACGTTAAACTTTCTAAATCGTCCTTTCAACATAGATCTTCTACCCGTCACGTTAGGAAGTTTCGATGTCATCATTGGTATGGATTAGTTGTCGAAGTATCGTGCTCACATACTTTGCGATGGGAAGATTGTGCGTGTGCCTTACGGAAAGGAGATTCTAAATATACAAGGAGATCGAAAAGGTTCGAGGAGCACATCTCGATTAGCGGTCACTTCTTGCACTAAGTTACCAAAGTTGATGGAAAAAGGATGTTGTCTTTTCTTAGCTCAAATCTCTGAGAAAGGATGGAAGGAGAAGAAGGAAAGGTGCATTGGAGATGTGCCTATAGTTCGTGATTTTCCTGATGTATTTCCCGATGATTTTCCGGGAATCCCGCCTCCTAGACAAGTAGAGTTTCAGATTGAGTTGATACCTGGTGCTGCACCTGTAGCACGAGCGCCTTATCGTCTTGCACCTACTGAACTGGAAGAGTCGTCGAAACAATTAGCAGAGTTAGCCGAAAAAGGATTTATAAGACCAAGTTCTTCGCCTTGGGGAGCCCCGGTTTTATTTGTGAAGAAGAAGGATGGATCGTTTTGTATGTGTATTGATTTTCGAGAGTTGAACAAATTAACGGTGAAGAATAGATACCCGTTACCGAGGATCGACGATTTGTTCGATCAGCTTCAAGGATCGAGTGTGTATTCGAAGATCGATTTGAGATCGGGATATCATCAGCTTCGAGTTCGCGAGAAAGATATTTCGAAAACGGCTTTCAGAACCCGTTACGGGCACTACGAGTTTCAGGTGATGCCGTTTGGGTTGACTAACGCATCGGCGGTATTCATGGACCTCATGAATCGGGTGTGTAAGCCTTACTTAGATAAGTTTGTGATTGTGTTCATCGATGACACTCTAATTTATTCGAAGAGTGAGAAGGAGCATGAGGAGCATCTAAAACTTATCTTAGAATTGCTCAGGAAGGAGAAACTGCATGCAAAATTTTCTAAATGTGAATTTTGGATTCCGACGGTACAATTTCTGGGTCATGTGATTGATAGACAAGGAGTTCATGTAGATCCTGCTAAGATTGAAGCGATTAAAGATTGGACTGCACCTGCGACCCAACAGAAGTTCGTCAATTTTTGGGATTAGCCGGTTATTACCGAAGATTCATTGAGGGATTTTCGAAGATAGCAAAACCGTTGACCAAATTGACTCAAAAGAGTGTTAAGTACGAATGGGGAGATAAGGAAGAGGAAGCATTTCAGTTACTTAAGGAGATGTTGTGTAGTGCTCCTATCTTAGCGTTACCTGAAGGTAACGAGGACTTCGTCGTCTATTGTGACGCTTCGCATAAAAGTTTAGGAGCTGTGTTAATGCAACAAGAGAAAGTGATAGCTTATGCTTCCCGACGGCTCCAGAAGCACGAGAAGAACTACACCACCCATGATTTGGAGTTAGGTGCTGTAGTTTTTGCTTTAAGGATATGGAGACATTACTTGTATGGAACCAAGTGTGTAGTGTTTACCGACCATAAAAGTCTGCAACACATCTTGAATCGAAAAGAGCTCAACATGAGACAACGACGTTGGATTGAGTTGCTAAGCGATTATGATTGTGAAATTCGCTACCATCCCGGTAAAGCAAACGTTGTTGCTGATGCTCTTAGTCGAAAGGAGAGAATACTACCGTTACGAGTTAAGTCATTAGGAATGACTATCGTATCACCATTACTGTCTCAAATATTAGAAGCTCAAACGGAAGCGTTGAAAGCAGAAAATCGACCTGCTGAGAAAATATTTGGGATGGCAGAAAATGAGAAGGGATTTGTTAAGCGTTCTGATGGAGTATTATGTTTTAGAGAGCGAAATTAGGTACCTTTGTATGGAGGAATTCGAGAGTTGATTATGCACGAGTCGCATAAGTCAAGATACTCTATTCATCCTGGGTCTGACAAGATGTACCAGGATTTGAAAAAGTTATATCGATGGCCAAATATGAAGGCAGAGATAGCGTTGTATGTTAGTAAGTGTTTGACTTGCTCTAAGGTTAAGGCAGAACATCAAAGACCATCAGGATTATTGACGCAGCCAGAACTCCCAGTTTGGAAATGGGAGCGGATTACAATGGACTTTATTACCAAATTACCTAAGACAGCTAGCGGTTGTGACGCTATCTGGGTAATTGTGGATCGATTGATTAAGTCTGCTCATTTCCTGGCGATTAGTGAAGATGATAGTGTCGAAAAACTTGCGAGGTTGTATGTGAAGGAAATTATTTCTCGACATGGAGTCCCGATATCGATTATTTCTGATCGCGATAGCCGCTTTACGTCAGCTTTGTGGCGATCACTTCGAACCGCTTGGGGACGAGACTTGATATGAGTACTGCATATCATCCCCAAACCGATGGTCAAAGTGAGAGGACTATTCAGACTTTGGAGGATATGCTTCGTGCATGCATCATAGACTTTGGTAAAGGCTGGGAGAAATATCTACCCCTTGCGGAGTTTTCTTACAATAATAGCTACCACACAAGTCTTAAAGCTGCACCATTTGAAGCTTTATATGGTCGTAAATGCCGTTCGCCTATTGGTTAGGCTGAAGTTGGAGATAGTCAACTCACAGGCCCTGAGCTTATTTTGGAGACTACTGAGAAAGTGACTCAGATTCGTGATCGGTTGCAAGCAGCTAGAGATAGGCAGAAAAGTTACGCCGATCAGAGACGTAAACCCCTAGAGTTCCAGGTTGGAGACTAAGTGATGCTGAAAGTCTCACCTTGGAAAGGCGTGATACGTTTCGGGAAACGTGGGAAACTCAACCCCCGCTACATTGGGCCATTCCTTATTTTGGAAAGAATTGGGCCCATGGCTTATCGGTTGGAATTACCACATGAACTGAGTAAAGTTCACGATGTGTTTCACGTTAGTAATTTGAAGAAATGTCTTTCTGATGAGACGCCGATTATCCCAATGAAAGATATTCGAGTTGATGAGAAATTGAACTTTGTGGAAGAGCCGATTGAGATTTTGGATCGTGAGATTAAGCGACTCAAGCGAAGTCGCATACCACTCGTCAAGGTTCGTTGGAATTCCCGACAAGGACTGGAATTTACGTGGGAATGTGAGGACGAGTTCCGAAAGAGATATCCGAAGCTTTTCACTTCGTAGATGGATTGTTCCGAGAGAAACCCGGGACGGGTTTCTTCTGAGGCTGGGAGGATGTGACAACTGGCAAATTAGGGAGTTATTTTGAAAACCCGCATTACATTAAAGTTCGTTTATAAATTTATATTTGAAATTTTATTCGTAACGAACTTATAAAAACCTATATTGTGCTTGATTATATATTTAAAATTTTTATGGAATCAATTTGAATTATCGATGTGATGTGAATTTATTTTGAGATTTTATTGGCACTACGTTGACTCCGGCACTAGGATAACCTAACAGAAATTTTATGTCTTGAGTCTACGGATTCGACTATATATATAATTATTTATTGAACGTATCGCGAGATTTTGATTATTTTTGGAACAAGTTCGGTTTGAGAAAGTTGTTTGGGTATTAAAGGTTTCGGGTTCTGCCCGTGTATTTACACCGGACTACTTAACCCACTACACCCTCTCTATTATTATTATCATTAATAAAAAGATTTTTTTTTATTTATTACTTATAATCGTCCATGTGGATCCGGTGTTAGTAAAAACACAAACACAACACCCCTTTACCCTCATCCCTCTCTCTCTCTAAAAATATCACCTCCCCCATCATAATACCCTAGCCGCCACCACCTTATCTGGCCACCGCAGCCACCACCGCCGTACCACCATCAATACCAACATCACCAATTGAATCCCCATCATTTACTCTCTCTGATCTATACTCATACGCGCCCTTACACCCCTATTTTCGTCTCGATATCACTACAAAACCGCCACCATCTTCCTTGTTCATGAAGTTTATCACGTTCTTGTATTGTGAATCGAAGGTAAGACGAGTCACATGTGGTTTGTGACTCGTATTTGGATGAAACACGACCTAAGGGGTCACGAGTTACCTTTCTTTGGTTGGGTTTTGGTTAAAAACGTGAAATATAAATGGGTTTTTGAATAAAATGTGATGAATCTATAGTTTGGTATCCGGGTTTCACGTTTTTGGTGCTGGTCGAGGTGAAACCGAGAGCCCATGCTCTCGGCTTGTGTTTCTCTTTAAGTTTTTGTGTGGGATTTTAATTCTTGGTCTTGTGTTTTTGTCATCGAGGGATTTGGTGATGCGTTTCTAAGATATGGTTGATTTTCGGCCAAGGATTTATAAGATGTTGAGGTTGTTTGGTTGTTACCTTGACCCTTGGGGTCGGTTTGTATTTGGGTCGAGCTCGGAAGAGCTAGCCGAGACCATGATGGTCTCGGGTATGACCTTTTGTGATTCATGTTTGAGCCGAGGCTTAAATTGAGTTCCTCGACTCGAGTTTTGACTTGGTAAGTCAACCTGAATGACATGATATATGTGGTAATCTTATATGGCTCATTGTTATATTTTTCTAGTTGTCGTTATTGTTTTGTTGTTGAGGTATTCTACCTTTGGCATTGTTGTGTTGTGGTCGTTGCTTGGGAGCCGAGAACGATTGTGATAATGGTTATTGATATTGGAGTTGTGTTGACGATATGAAATGGGGACCGATTGTGAGACGGTCAACTAGAATGACGGAGATAGGTTAGAGGGGTGCCGTAGTCGGACCCTATTGTTGTAGCACGTGTTTTGGGAACTGTTGGACGAAGATTGATTACTTGATTTTGACCTGGTTATATTTTTATCTTGGACTTGGACAATGAGCCGAGAGTGATGACTCGGACATGTGACCATTTCGTATAACTCGATGAATATTTATAATTAAACGCAAATAATAAAACTCGTAATAATATTATTGGTAATATAAACATTTATATAAATATATAGATGTGAATAACGTATATATAAGTATATAAATGCGTATATTAATAATAACAGGATCACGAGTAATATTATAAAAATAACGTGACTATAAATATTATACTATGAGAGTAGTGTAATATTATTGGGAACGTTATTATGATTAAATATTATGAATAACGAGGAAATCTTGACGTTGAATAAATATTAAATAAAATAATCTCTTTTAAATAATTAAGGAAAACTATCGAGTTATGCGGGGTCGTGGTCACTTGAGTTCAAGTGGATTATTATTTGTGACGTTTGTGTTGTCACGGATATATGACGATTAATACATTCACTTTCAATAACTACATAACTTATTTAATCGACGGGTTAAATAAGAGCTAATTAGTTATTTAAATTGAGTATATTAATGGGCATCGTATCCTACAACGCCCATAGGTTGTGGTATGTGTACGAGAATAATAAGTTACTAAGTATATCGTGAGATTGCCAAATTGACGAATTTGGTAAGCTTAACGGTATAATTAGTGAATTTATTAAACTTTGATATATACCATATAGTACTTTATGTGCAATGTGTGGCCTAGGATTCGGGTATAATCTTAGAATGGTATATTAAGTAAATAAATATGGGGGATTACCAAATCGACGGATTTGATAAGCTTCGATGATTATTTAAATGATATATTGGGCTAATATTAGACCTATAGATTGTTTTATCATCCTTTTTGTTGTGACTTCTTGGTTTGAGTTGTGTCGACCCACCACCCGTATGGATACCAAACGCCAAACTCCAAACTAACACGAGATAATACGAGAAATGGATTTTCGGAAGTAAAATGGAATATGTTCGGGTTTGGGAATATTCGATTTTGAGGAAATGATTTCTGAACGAGTTGATATTGTTAGGTTGTGCCGAGTCCGTAGTTGCCGTCTTTTGAGTTACTATACATCTTACCTCTACTGATTTCTTATTGCTGATTTCTGAACTTGAGGTGAGTCATAGCCCCACTTTTACTCTTGAACTATGTTTTCAATACTTGGGGTGAGAAACGTGCAAATTATTTTATGTGGACTATTATCGCTTCTATATTCTTTCTAAAACTTGCTATGCGTATGGACTAGGATATATTGTCAGCTTTAGTCACACATTTTGTGTGTACTATTCAAGGTTGGCTTATTTGGTTAGTGATGGATTGTCAGCTTTAGTCACATAGTTTTGTGTGTACTATTCAAGGTTGGCTTATTTGGTTATTGTTTGGAATTGTCAGCTTTAGTCACACGGTTCGTGTGTACTATTCAAGGTTGGCTTATTTAGATACTATAGTGTGCACCTATAGGTTATTAATACTTCGGAGGTTATCCGAGTATTTATTGGTATTGCGAGGGTTACCCGAATATCTATGTTAGAACGGAGGGTATCCGTGTGTTAGGTTGGAGCGGAGGGTATCCGCAGGCTTTTAGCGAATCCTTAGTCTAGCTAGCAAGCGTTTTGCGTATATGTCCACTATATTGTTAGATGAATTTAAACCTATGATCTCACCAGCGAAAGCTGACTTTTAGCACGTTTTCTCAGGAAATTAAGTGATGCTCTATGGATGCTTGGATTGGAGGCTTGGCAATGGCACCGGTTATGGATCTACTTTTCTAAAACTCTGATAAACTATTGTGGACCTACGTTTATTTCTTTTGGGCCTGACTCTGAATGAATGTTGGTATAAATGTAAACTTTAAAAACCCGTTTTGGCTGTGTTTTTCTTATGTTTACTTTATCTCGTTCTTTCATGACTTTGAATGGATACCAATCCCCGTAGCACCCCGAAAGCTTGTTGAGTCTTCCGCTGTATCGAATTTTGGGGGTGTTACAGGTTTTTACAATCACAGTAGATAATGCATCGTCAAATGATGGTGCTATTAAGTTTTTGGGTAAAATGCTTAAGGGGCCACATGCTGTTTTAGACTGCAAGTACTTACACTTGAGATGCTGTGCACATATACTCAATCTTGTGGTAAGAGATGGATTGGAAGAACAATTCAAATCCATTTCCAAGATTCGTAATGCTGTAAGGTATGTTAGATCATCTCCTTCTCGGGCAGCTAGCTTCAGAGAATCTGTTGAGAGAGTCAACATCCAGTGTGACAAGAAACCTTGTCTAGATGTAGAGACTAGGTGGAATTCAACATTTTTAATGTTGGAAACAGCCGAGAAATATGCTGCTGCTTTTGATAGACTTAAGTTGATTGATTATAAGTACAGATCTTACTTTTCTGGTGATGATGAAGATGATTTTGCAGATAATACTAGGAAAAGAAAGAGGAAAGAAAAAGTTGTTGGGGCTCCAGAGGAACATGATTGGGAGAAGGCTAGGCAGTTTATCGAGTACTTGAGGGTGTTTTATAATGTAACTAATCTGATTTCAGGATCAAAGTATGTTACATCAAATCTGTTTTTTGGCGAGCTCGTGACAATGCATGCTAGCATATCACGAATGTGTGTAGATGAAGATGAGAAAAAGCAAGCCATGGCTGCTTCAATGAAAGATAAGTACGAAAAATATTGGGACAACATCGATAACATTAATTTTCTGCTGTATGTTGCTGTCCTTTTAGATCCACGCAACAAGTTGTTTTATCTTGATTACTGTTTGGGACAGATTTATGGTATGAATTCTGATAAAACAAAGGCAATGTCTATGAAAGTGGTGGAGACTTTAAATGAATTATTTCAGCATTACAAGATGAAAGAAGATAGAGTGAATGCTCGGAACAAAAAGAATTCTGCAATTTCTACATCTGACTCAAGTCTTTTTACCAGTGGAGCGAAAGTTAGTTTAGAAACATGTTTCTTGAAGTATTTGGAAGAACAGGGACATGGGGTCAATAAGACTGAGGTGGATACTTATTTGGATTATGGATTAGAAAAGAGAGATGATAGCTTTGACATCTTAAATTGGTGGAAAGTCAATTCGCTCAAGTTCCCGATACTTTCTCAAGTTGCTAGGCATGTGTTAGGAATGCCTATATCCACCGTTGCGTCAGAGTCAGCTTTTAGCACAGGAGGTAGAGTCATTGATCAGTTTAGAATCACTTACTCCAAAGACTGCTGAAGCATTAATTTGTACGCAAGATTGGATAAGGTCTACACCTACTGATATTGGGCTGCAAGATATGTCAGTTAGTGCACTAGAAGAGCTGCAAGAGAAAATGGAGAAGATAGAACTTGGTAAAGGTGTTAACCGAATTTCTTTTCTATAAATATGAATATCCTCTATAATTCAGATGCTAATGTTCAATATATTATTTGTTTGTTGATGAATTTCCTACTGGCCAAAAATCATTTGAGTCATGCATGGATGAGGATTAACATCATTATTCCAAATGTAAGTTTACATATTATTATTTGTGCTACTGGAAACTTATTTGTATGCAGAAAGCTATAAACTAATTTATATGCACAGATTCCAGTTGTATGTAGTTTGTGTCAATACACACTCATAGTTCTCCTTTCAAAATTTCAAATTATTGATGCCATTTCTTGTTGCTCCTTTTCAGTTCATCACATGGTGGGAAGACTTTGTCGCAGGGGAACATAAATAAGTTTTGAAGCTAATGGACGATGAATATGCTCTGCTAGGTTAACTATATCATGTCGAGTAACTACTCTTTGTTTCATATGCTTCTTGAACATGTCATTTAGGACGGATAATAAGTTCTCTTCTAGGGTGTTTTTTATTTTTATTAGGTTTTTATTGTTATTATTGTGTTGCTCTATGACACATAAACAACTCTTTTTTAGGATTTTATATGGTCATTTGTTTCTTATCGTCATTATTGTGTTTTTTTCTTTTCTTAATGGTTGTTTGGATTGTTTCTTTAAAGCTGTGAAGGCGTTATTTTATGATATATGTCAAATCTACTTTGAAAAAGCAAAGCTCGAAAGATCGTATAGAAACCGAAAAAACCGAAAAACCAAACCGAAAAAAACCGACAACCGAAAAAACCAAACCGACACAAAACCGAAACCGAATGGTTTCTAAAAATCAAAAACCAAAATATTTCGGTTCGGCTTCGGTTTTATACAAAAACCAAGCCAAACCGAACCATGCTCACCCTTAATATGTTTTGCACGTTGACAATAATGGATGGTTTCATCAAACTATTGTACTAATTATAGACGGATGTGTTTTGCAACACAAACGACTATACCGACACTTTTTAGTATGATTAGATATTGTCATTTCAACGCGGGCCGAAACATTGTAGCTGTTTTTTCTTTAGGAAATGGACAACAAGCCTCCATAATCAGTGTCACCATTTGATGCTTCTATTAGGCTTAGAAAAGCTCCTGAGTCGTTTGGGGATGTTTGGTACAAGATAGCTTATGCTAATGAAAGTCCGTTTCATTATGTCCCCCCTAGATTAAGGAACATAGGAGAGATAGGAAAAAAGCTGGATCAGTTGGAAAATAAGGGCGTTGTTAAACCGGTTGATCCGTATATAAGTCGTGTTTATGGAAGGAAGTTTTTTAATAACGAGAAGCTTATTAACCATTTAAAGCAAATTCACGAGTCGTGTTTGAGTCGGATAGAGGTAGTCAAAAGGTGAAGTTGGTAGGAAAATATTCAATAAAAACGGAAAGGTATAGTAATGCTGCAAGAGATGATTTTACTCGAGAAGCTGGGTATGGATTGGGAGATGATGAGTTAAACTCGTTTTATCAGAACTAGGGATATTGAATAATCATGAGAATTAATCAGGTATGCTCTTTAATAGTTTTTGAAATTTAATTTTAGATTGATAATTGGTGATGCCTTCATTGTTCCATTTTTTCTGTTCAACCTGGTCACTGATTTGATTGTTCATCACACTTCTTGTTGTTTGTTACCTAAACAAAAAGTTGAACATGTTAAAATGTTATATTGCCTTCCCTTGCCCTGCCGTCCATTGTATCACCTCAAATGCGTAGGCATTGGTTCTGTTAGTGAAAAGACATCTAATTTGTTGAAACTATAAAGACCTTGATAGATCTCCTTGAGCACTCTAGAATCGTTAGTAATGTCACTGTAATCAATAACACACTAATAGACAATCTCTGCAACTTGTATTTATAAAGCGGAAACAAAACACAAGCTTGATACTAAGAACTCTTGATCCTCTATGGATCTTTTAATTATAATAAGAGTATTCTCTAAAAGTTATTCAATACATAATCATGTGTTCCTTTTATACACAAGGAACCCTAAACCGTTTCTCAAGAAACGTATATTCTAAAACTTCTAAAAGATATGCATTATCACTTTCTAAATAAACTCATGCATATCCAAACTACATTACATAAAATACGGAAATACTATATCCGCAGAAACTAATAATGCTGAAACTAGTCTTCAGCAGATACACTGCTTCAGCAGGAACTAACTCTTCAGCAGTATCCTTCAGCAGAAACAGCAGCAGAATTCTTACTTCACAGAATTCCCAACAATCCTCCTCTAATCTTGAATTTGACCTGGTTAAGTTCAAGATTCTTGATAGATCTTCAAAATAACATACCAAGAGGATTGTAATAAGATAGCACCAGCAAAGAATCATCTTCAGCAGAATCTCTATGATCAGCAAATACTTGAAAGCTCCATTCTTTGCAGCAACAAATGACCAAATGTACATCAAAACAAATTAGTTTCATACTATTCTCATCACTTCCAGGTGTGTTAACTCCCGTGAGAGGTGAATCATTGAAAATAATGGATTTGATGTCTCTTTACCAATAGCCATCGCAACTGGAGTAGCCAAGTGTTCTAAGGTACACTGATAACCACATGATTTTTAGCAAATCGTCAGCTATAAACGGATTTGAGATATCTTTACCTGTAGCCGTTTGCTCAGGACTAGCCAATTATTTTGATGAAAATCATCTTGGTTAACTGATTACCAAATATGGTTTTCCACTGCCTTTACCATAATCCATATACATGTGGGCTAGCCAACTACTCAGCAACAAAGCATGGGTGAGTTGAAAACCCTATGATTTTGAGCAAACCATTACAGCTATCAACAGATTTGATGTGTCTTTACCAAAGTTGTACCCTTTGGACTAGCCAACTTTATGATGGAATAGTCAACATCAGGTAAGTTGATAACCAAACCTGCATACAAATACTATACAACAAAATGTTAGTTTTTTTTCTTTTTTTTTAAAATAAAAACAAATATACAACATGATATTGATGCGTGGGAATCGCAACAGGCTTTACCTCTCGAGGGATCTCGAGAAGCTTACAACCCCCACCAGGCAGTGTACCTGATCGTTGTAGTATAGTATAGTGACAAGTACCGGGGGATTGATCGTTCAGCTTAGGAATAGTGTCGCTAGGATTAGAAAACCTAATTAATAGTTCTAAAGGTGAGGGATGATTATTTTTGTATTTTTATATTTTTATGAAAGCAAGTAAAATCTCGGGTTTTAGAAGAGTGGGCGGAATTAGTTGCTATTCAACTAACCCAAAGCTAATATATAATTAAAATAAAATACTGAAAATGAAATTAAGCTAAATTATACTAAGGTTGTGAGCAGTAATTGGAGAAATTGTGTTTACTTAGACTTCACTACTCCCTAGATATCTTTTACACGTTAATTACTTGTTATACTTGTATGGATGACGGATTGTATTCCTTAATACCATTCGTGGGGTGGCATACATAACTCCCCAACTCTATGAGCTCTTACCTCCTCCTACACCATGACCCAGCACAACTATAGGGATTGTAAACAGTGGCTCATGCATTAAATACAACCAATAAAGACCTAGTACGCCTCGGTTCATGTTTCTTAAGACGTTCAAGCATGTTACCATTTGGAGATCTGCCAGTTTTCTTAAGCCTAACATATAAAATCATTCATCCAAGACAAGAATAGACAAGTAATCAACATATAATCAACATCTAGGTTTCATTAGATCTAAGCAAACACAAAAGAGATCTAGCCTAGCATAATGGAATTGAGACAAGAACAAGATATAAACAACCAACACATAGACATATTGATTGAATTGGAAGAACACTTATCTCAATTACAATGCAAGGTCTCAAGGGTTTGGAACCCTTGAAAAACCTGTAAAAGATACACCAAATTCGTCTTTAGGGTTTCACCAAAACTTCTCTCTTTTTAATGAAAAAACTAGAAAACTATATATAGGAAAACTAGGCTGACGGCGTCAAGACTACCATGTGACGCCGTCACCTCGCCGCCAAATACTTCCTCGGACGGCCTTGATCTACTTATGACGGCCTATGTGACGCCGTCACCAACCACGGTATTTTATTCTTGCCACTTTGACGCCGTCAGGATGACTTTTGACGCCGTCACCACCTTCGGTATTTTATTCTTCATGTCTGACGCCGTCAAGATGTAACTCTTGACGCCGTCACCTTGTATCTTCAGCATGGAAAATTGGTACTTTGCCGTTTTCTTCACTTTTATGCTCCAAAAACGTCCAAAATGGATTCTTTTCCAGAATTCACTCTCTAAACACCTAAAATCACAAAAGGAACGATTTAGGGCAATATTTGATCAAATAAATTCGGATTCGGGCTTAAATGACCCCCTAAAAACGGATCATTTTTCGCCTCATCATATACCCTTACACTTGAGATTTGCTTGTCCTCAAGCAAATGAGCTTTTATTATACTCAAAAGACAAGTTAGGGGTCATTTAACACTAATATAAAAGTAATTACAACAAATAATCGTTCCACTAAAGACCAATAGACAAGCACGGAGGTCATGCAAAATCACCTCACAAATAGTGTTTAGATACTCACATCTCTCGGGTGTAATAAAGTAATATAACATTATGGAAATGGAAGATATCTCTCACTACCTGTCATAGAAAAATAGATTACCATAGGCTTGGGAAAGGATCAAACCTCCACCACATGGCGTAAGCACCTAGGATAAACTATCAAAGAGGTCTTTTAAAGGGTTGTAACGTTAGGTGTAGGGATATGAATTACACGGTTTTGTTGGATAAAGGAAGTTTTACTGGTGGCGAGTTAACAATCTTGGTTAATTACATGTACAAGATGGCGTTGCTAAGCCAAGACTAGACTCGACTTAAGCTAACAAATGAAAAATAACAAAAACATAAAATGAAACGGGATGGTAGTCCGTATGGTTTTTCTCTTTTTCCTTTTCTATTTTTTTCTTTCTTTTTCTTAATTTTTTCAATTTTTTTTTTTTTTTTTTTTTTTTTTTTTTTTTTTTTTTTTGCATACACTCTTACCCTACCATCCAAAATAATACATCATAGGGGTATGAACATTTCCCTTACACTTGAATCTTTACATACTTTACATTAAACTATTCTAATGACTCGAATTAAGAAAATCAAAACACTTGGAGCACTTTTAAGATTAACGTACATATGGGGGTAATAAATGATGTTCTTCCCCATTACTCCATAAAATAAGTACTTACTCATGAGTCTCAATCGTCCCAAAACAATATGTACAAGGATATGACTCGACTTAGGAACCATGTAACCAATTAGAAAGTTAACTTAGGGTTTAACAAATAACAATAATGCACTAAAAATGAGCGCATACACGGAAGGCTAAGGCGATTTGGGTGTACATTTAAGTGGGGTGTAACAAATTCTTCCTTTAAGTAAAATGCTTAAAGTTAGAAACGAAAAGATAGGCTCGGAGGGGTGTACTAGGGGTATCGTGTACTAAAAATGAGTACAACGCAAAGGGTGTGGGAAAAATTAGTTGAATTAACTAGCCAAGTAATATGACTTAAATGGTCAAGTAATTATAATACGGGTTTAACACAAGGGTGATCCTAATGCCTCTTATCATGTAGTAAATCCTACCACACGAATGTAGTCTCACTAGCGGTCTCGGGATGCATCACTAACGCAAGTTCTAGAATCTAAATGTTACCGGTACACTCATAAGCACCAATAATAAATGTTTTTCCTATCAAATCTAAAGGCGAACCTCACATTTTTGGGTGGAAAATTTTTCTGAATATACGGTTATGTGCTAGTCATACAACCTCCTATCCATGAGACGCTTGCTATGGCTAAAGTTTCACTCCTAAATGTTGTAAAAAATTTTAAATTTGGCGCTAAAATTACACTAACAAGTATTTCTCATAGTTTTATTACACATCTACTATTAAACAAAACAAACTCAAGCGAAAGTGCATATGTAAGGTATCATCTTTTTACCCTCCTCTTACACTTAGGATGAACATTGTCCCCAATGTTCAAGTAAAGAATGTAAAAGTTAAGAAGTAAAGAGAATGAAATCAAATACTCCCCTGATTCGCTCGGTATGGATTATAGGTTGGCCAGGTTAAATCTTCCTCCAAGAAAACGAACAATCAAAGCTTCCCTTCCAGAATATAAATCATCTTCTTGTCATAAATAACCTGTAAATCCTGACAACAATAGACAAGGCAACCTCGCGTAAAATCGGCGGCATCCTATATAAGTTACTAAATCCTAGAAAACAAGATAAGATATAATGCTTGTGGAATGAAGTTTGCAGATTTCGTGGAGATTATAAAACTTAATAATTCACAAAAACCATAAGACTCCGTTAGAAAAACAAAACCGGTAAAATTTCCAGATTTTTAACTCCTGACGCCGTCAAGAGTAATACTCTGACGCCGTCGGAATGGACCTGCAGAAATTCTTATGTTAAGTTTCCGGAAAATTTCTGGAAAAACTTTGTCCTACTTCCTGGAAAATCCTGCAAAACTTCATTATGACTCAATACAAGCATTTGACTCTAACAAATACAAATATACATGTTCATTTAATATTGTGGAGAATCATGATCGGTTTGTTTCTTAAAAACATATTTGGGGTTTCCCCTTACACTTATCTTTTGCAAAAATACCTTTAGGTTGAAGTTAAGACTAGGCCAAACAACATAATAAAGTATTTCCACATTTTAATTGAGAAACATGATCAATCAACAATAAAAATAAAACATGCATACGGAAGCAAATAACAATCAAACAAATAAAATCACACAAGACATGGGTTGCCTCCCAAGAAGCGCTTTTCTTTATTTACGAGTCTTGTAGCTAGACTCAAAGTCATGGGTTACTACGTGATCTGATCATTGGTTCCACTCTCTGATTGTAAATATTCCTTGTAGAAACCAATCACCTTTTTCTCAATCGCCTCCATAATCATTTGGGCAAATTCTTCATCAACTTTATACCTTGGTCCAAGGGCCAAGCAATCCTTGTAGTAAAGACTCCTTTTTTCCCATACATAGTCCATGCCCTTTTTCTTATCCTCCTCATCAATATCCTCAAAAGCACCAACGTTGTCCTGATCAAGACGAGATATAAAGCGAAATTCTTTCATCCTATTGGGCATCCTATAGGTGATACTATCGGCGTTACTTGCGAATCGGATCGTACCTTCTACCTCATCATATTCTAACTTAGACTCCTCAACAAATGGTTTGCCAAACACAACATTGGATAATCGACAATCAATGACATTAGCAAGATCCTCCACAATCATAAAGTCGGTGACAAAAGTGAAATTACCAACAAAGACACGCAAACCTTTAACTCTCCCGACAAAGTTACAAACTCCACCGGGGCACTTGGGATCCCTTCTAGGTTCAAGTCTTGTGTTCACTATATCATTATAAACCGTTGAGGACATAATGTTGATTGGAGATTTAAAGTCAATGTAAGCATTGCTAATGTGCCTATATCCAATCATACATGGTATCTTAGCATTCTTAGGATCGCCTCTCTTGATCTTAGGTTCAATCATGGTGAAGGGAGATCGCGGGTTATCAATAAGATTATTATAGTATGCAATCTCCTCCTTAGTGGGGTATAGATTAAAGTAGTCGTTAAGCCTCGGATCCATTTCCTCCTCTTCTAGTCTCTCAACAATACTCACAAAGTCATTAGGCCCTAGGTCCTTATTTGAATACAAGGTGGTTGCTAGGTCGCTAAATGTATGTTCGAGTTCAATCTTAATCAACCTATTAAGCTCTCTAAGCTCCCTAATCTCACTCTCAATTTGTCCACGTAACACATCCACTTCACTAGGGGAAAGGGGTGGATTCGCGTTTTCCATAATGGTCAACGGAATAGTCAATGAGGTTAGTTTACTAACAGAGGCACAAAGAAATAAGATAGACTAAAGAAGACCTAAAAATAAAAATAAAAATCTTACTAGAAAGGAATCTAGCAAGTAGACCTAATAAAAAGAAATCCTAACCTAGACAATAACTATTCCCCGGGCTGCGGCGCCAAAAACTTGATGCGTGGGAATCGCAACAGGCTTTACCTCTCGAGGGATCTCGAGAAGCTTACAACCCCCACCAGGCAGTGTACCTGATCGTTGTAGTATAGTATAGTGACAAGTACCGGGGGATTGATCGTTCAGCTTAGGAATAGTGTCGCTAGGATTAGCAAACCTAATTAATAGTTCTAAAGGTGAGGGATGATTATTTTTGTATTTTTATATTTTTATGAAAGCAAGTAAAATCTCGGGTTTTGGAAGAGTGGGCGGAATTAGTTGCTATTCAACTAACCCAAAGCTAATATATAATTAAAATAAAATACTGAAAATGAAATTAAGCTAAATTATACTAAGGTTGTGAGCAGTAATTGGAGAAATTGTGTTTACTTAGACTTCACTACTCCCTAGATATCTTTTACACGTTAATTACTTGTTATACTTGTATGGATGACGGATTGTATTCCTTAATACCATTCGTGGGGTGGCATAAGAAACTCCCCAACTCTATGAGCTCTTATCTCCTCCTACACCATGACCCAGCACAACTATAGGGATTGTAAACAGTGGCTCATGCATTAAATACAACCAATAAAGACCTAGTACGCCTCGGTTCATGTTTCTTAAGACGTTCAAGCATGTTACCATTTGGAGATCTGCCAGTTTTCTTAAGCCTAACATATAAAATCATTCATCCAAGACAAGAATAGACAAGTAATCAACATATAATCAACATCTAGGTTTCATTAGATCTAAGCAAACACAAAAGAGATCTAGCCTAGCATAATGGAATTGAGACAAGAACAAGATATAAACAACCAACACATAGACATATTGATTGAATTGGAAGAACACTTATCTCAATTACAATGCAAGGTCTCAAGGGTTTGGAACCCTTGAAAAACCTGTAAAAGATACACCAAATTCGTCTTTAGGGTTTCACCAAAACTTCTCTCTTTTTAATGAAAAAACTAGAAAACTATATATAGGAAAACTAGGCTGACGGCATCAAGACTACCATGTGACGCCGTCACCTCGCCGCCAAATACTTCCTCGGACGGCCTTGATCTACTTATGACGGCCTATGTGACGCCGTCACCAACCACGGTATTTTATTCTTGCCACTTTGACGCCGTCAGGATGACTTTTGACGCCGTCACCACCTTCGGTATTTTATTCTTCATGTCTGACGCCGTCAAGATGTAACTCTTGACGCCGTCACCTTGTATCTTCAGCATGGAAAATTGGTACTTTGCCGTTTTCTTCACTTTTATGCTCCAAAAACGTCCAAAATGGCTTCTTTTCCAGAATTCACTCTCCAAACACCTAAAATCACAAAAGGAACGATTTAGGGCAATATTTGATCAAATAAATTCGGATTCGGGCTTAAATGACCCCCTAAAAACGGATCATTTTTCGCCTCATCAGATGCTGCTCTGGAAGTCTTAATCCTTTGTTTGAAAACCTTCACCAAAGATTTAGCAAACAACCTTGTATTCCCTGCTGGATCAGGAGGAATCTCCAACTTTTGTTGTAGCATTTTCTCCATCAGGGACACTTTCAGAGGATATCTTTTGGTAAGATCCATAATTAGCCTCAGACCAGTTGTAGTTTCCAACACATGAACATAAGGCATAGGATAGAACTTCCAACTTTGAATTTTCCATCTCTGATTGTTCTTCCATATATCATAGCTTGCACCAGTGGGAGTAGAAGAATCAAACAACACTTGAAGATCACCCAACAAATACAATCCAAATCCTTCAGGAGTATGAGTTGCATAATACTTAAGAACTAACTCATATAGAGTTACCAAATCCTGATGATCCACAAGATGTAGAATCTGTTGACGAAATGTAAAGGATATGGAAGTTTTATCCAATCTGTAAATGGTATTAACTTGACCATTTTTACTTAACTCCCAATGAATCAAAACATCTCTAGTTCCCACAGGCCAATCATCAGAGGATCCTTCCCTTATAAATGAAGCATAAGAAGCATTCACATTGATAAGACTTTGTTTGGAATGTGAAGATCTGACTTTGGCCATTCTCTTGCCTCTTCTTCCAGGAACATAAATAGCATCATGAACTTCTGTTTCAGCAGATTCAACTTCTGCAGCATTAGTTTCTACTGATGGAGTATCCAATTGTTCATCAGTAGAATCTTGAGAAGATTCAAGTGCAGCAGAGGCATATTGTTCATCCATAGCCTTCCTTATTTGTTTGTTTCTAGCAGCTTGAATCTCAACTTCTCTTACCTTCAGTTCATGAAATCTGGCAAGCTCAGCCTTTTGTTCAGCTTCTTGTTCCTCAGTCAACCTTCTAGCAGTCTCTTCACCTAATCTTTCCTGCTCCAATTGTCTCCTAGTTCTCTTTCTAGTTGGAGCATCTGATGTCATCACTTTTGCTTTACCTTTATCCACATAAGCAGCAACATGTGATAAATCAGCAGAAGTATCAGGTAAAGATACTTGTTCAGCAATAATAGGAATATTCACAGATGAAACAACATCAGCATTGAGGAGAGGAATATTCTTGGAAGCACCCATTTCAGCTTTGTCATTCCTAGCCTTGATTTTGTTATAAATCTCAACTAGTTTGTCAAATGGAAGTCCCCACACTCTTGTTTTGGACCAAGCAGTATTAAATAATGAACTGCTTTGACTTCTCACATATGTTCTCATATAATCTCTCTGCTGTGCATGAGTCATAGGTTTTTCTCTCTTAGCTTTAGCTTTTAATTCATCTGCTACCTTCTTCCTCATCTTTAGCACTTTCACAATTTCAGAAGCATAGTCTTTCTCCTCTACCCTTTTACCAATAATATCAGCAGCTACATCAGGATTATCAAGCATTTGTTTTCCAATCTGCTGCCAATCAAACTCATCAAACTCTAGAACAGATGCATCCAATTCCCTTTGTCTTTCAATGGGTAAGGTAGAAACATATCTTTGAGTGACTGTATCCAATTCTGCATCAAACTTGGCTTGTTCTTCCTCAGCTAGATTAGCACTCTTCTTATAATCTTCCCATTCTTGAAATAGTTTGTGGAAAACTAGAAGGGGGGGGGGTTGAATAGTTTTATGTCCTTTTAAATTTATTTCCAAAATATTTTGTAGGTTATAAAAACTTTCGATTCGATCTTAAGTGAGTTCAAGCAACAACCAATATAAGCAAGTCTAAACTAATATTGAAAGTATTGAAATATAATGAAGAAAAGATATAGTTAGAAAGATCAAACCACAACACGTGAATTTATAGTGGTTCGGCTACAAGGACACCTTCCTTGCCCTACTCCACTCCCCGAGTACCACACTCGAGAGTTTTCTTCACTATGTCAACAAACTCCTTATGGTGGAGAAACCTTACACACCTTGGCTTACACAAGTTAACGACACTAAGCTAAATGTCGAGTTCTAATCGTAGCTAGAACCAATCTCACACCAAATATCACACCACGTGATCTTCACACCTTAATCACACCTTCACACCTTCTTCAAGACTTCACACCGTCTTCACACCTTGTCAATCTTCACACCTTCTTATATGCACAACTAAGTCACAACTACTAAACTAGTTTACAACACACCAAGATTCTACAATCAACAAATATACACAACACCTTAACAAATAACTATCACTAGTACTATATGAAACTAGCTATACACAACACCACTACAATAAGATGGATGTAGAGAAGTGTTCTTCTTCTTGCACTTGAATGGATGAAGCTTTGGATCACTTGGAAACAAAGACTTATGAAATATATGATCAAAGGATTTTAGATCTAGAGAAGAAGATTGGATCAGAAAGTTTATAGTGCAAAAAGGTGAGAAAATATGTGGAATGATCCAATATTTATAGGGCCAGAAAATACTGTTCGGGAGCGTGCCGGTCCCCTTAATTATAGGCCGGTCCCCTTAATGATTAAGGGGGCCGCCTAGTAAAATTAAGGGGGCCGCCCTCCTGAACGTTTGAAAAGTTTTTCTGGATAAAATTTGCCCTTTTTGGTTGGAAATTTGAAATCATATTTTTGTGGTTTAATAAAGCTTTACCAAAAATGATTTACAAATATATATAAAATGTTAAAATCATTTTATATAATGTTATGTATTAATATAAAATTTCCTTTGATCATGTAATGCATAAGTTACTAAGTTTATGCATACCTTGAGTGATATAAGATGTAGAGGTAAATATTTGTCACCAAATACTTGTTTATCTCTTATTCTTGACTTAATTTGATTTAAGTTTTGTGATTATCAAAACATAGGTTTATTGAGAAATATTAATAACATCCACAAACATTATTTATATCAACATAGTTTTCTTGTCCAGCTCTGTCTTCAGCTGTAACAAGCTCATCCAAATCATCATGAGGAACATTATCTGCAGCAATATCATCATGAGAAACATTCACATCTGCCATAGGTTCATCATGTACATCTTGAACCTCTCTATCAGGAGAAACTTGTTGATTCTCAGATGAATGATGAAGAGGAGAATTCAAATATTCTTTCCCTGCTACAAAGTATGCTTCTCCTGATGTATTTTCTTTATCAGCAGATTGGTCAGCAGCAACTCCACTTATTGATTGTTTCTCTTGAAGTATATCCACAACTTCAGTCATCAGCACATCATTATCACCATCAGTCACTTTTGAAGTTTCAGCAGCTTTCCTTGCCAAATACTGTCTTGTACTTCTTCTTCTGTGGACTAGTATCTTTGGTTTAGATTGAGGTACTTCAGCAACTTTAGGAGGAACAACATGAGACTGTCTAGCAACTTCAGCTAGAATCTCAAGAGAATCCAAATTTGCCTCCTTTGCTACTTCAGTAGAATCCAATCCATCCTTATTTTGCTTCTGCTGACTCAGCTGTGCCTCCAAATCTTGAACCTTGCTTTTCAAACTTTTAATTTCATTACCAAGAGTAGTCTTGGTCTCAGCAAGCTCTTTCTGGAGATCTTCAGTCATTTTCATGTACCTGTTAAGGGAATCATATACAAAAGTGAGAGTAATAGGGTCCTCTGCTCTACCAGCAGATTGCTCAGTGGTATATGGAGCTTCATTGAACCCAGCAGGAGAAACAGACTCATGTACAACATTAGGAGAACCTTCATTAATTTGCTCTCCCAAAGGACTGGGTGAAGGTAGTCTAGTAAGCTCAGGTTCAAGAGTCTGAAAGTTATCTTCAAACTTATGAATTTGCTCAGCTGGAGCATCCTGAGCGGGTGAAATGGTAGAACTAGGTGACATATGTACAGGGATAGGTGGTGGTAATTCAGTAGAATCAGGTAATGGTTCAGCAGTTGTAGCTGGCTCTTCCTCCATTACCACTGAAGGATTACCATCAGCAGCAACACCAGAAGATGATGGATTACCATCATCAGCAGCATTAGGAGCAGGCACATTACCAGCATCATCACCCTCAACTATATTGGCATTGCCTTGTGGCAACATAGCTTCCAACATAGGGTGATGTTCCCCAGTATAATTAGTTTTCATTGAGGCAAACAACTTAGAACCTAGACTTTTAATAGGAACATGGGTTCTATCTTCAGTGGTTATGTCTAAAATTATTTGTAAGAATCTAGGGTACATTAAGAACTTATGCTGTTGTTTATCTATATTTTCTAGCATATTATCAAAAATAAACTTAGAAAAGTTATAAGTTTGACCCTTAGAAAGACAAACAATACCACAACCCAATTGCAGAGAGAATTGGTTCCATCCACCACACTTGTTGCTGATACATTGAAGCAGCAGATGCACCAAATACCTCCACTTAGGACAAAATTGATTCTTGTGCCACTTGGATGTGTCAGTACTTTGATATCCAGCTTCTCTTAGTCCAGCAAGAATCTCTGCAGTGTTGGAATGATATACACCATTCTCATCATCCAACTGAAGCTTTGTCCTAATCAACCCTTCTGTCACCACATATTCTACACCATCAATTTCAGCCACAATCTCTGTATCCGACCTCTTAGTAGCAGATGCCCAAAATTGCTTCACCAAGGATTCACAAACCAGATCGGGACTATGTGTCAAAGCGTAGTGAATCTTTGACCTTTGTAGAAATTCCACCACTAAATCGAATTCTTCATGTCCCTTTGCCTTTCTCAGAATAGCATATTTGTTATGGTCGCCCCTTAATTCGAGTTGAGCCATTTGAATGAACTTGTGTGAGATGGTTATGAGTTACTCAGAGAATAATGGGTTTATTTGGAGTGATAAGCGAATAATTTTGTTTCATAAAAGATATGCAAAGTGAGTTAAATTTGGAAGTTCCCCAATCGTGGTCAAAATTATCGGAACAAATTATTGACCGAGTCTGACAAGCAGTTCAAAAACTTCCAATTTTGAATTTACCCTTCAGCAGAAATGAAAGTCAAATCTGCTGAAGAGTGGTCAATCATTAGCAGAAACAACCAAAAAGTAAAAATATCTTCGGTCAATATATTGGTTTTACTGTGCCACCCAACTCGCATTAATTATCGTAACGCCTAAACTTTGCTTATTTAATCACCCCCAAATAACACATCTCAGTCATCAATTTACCCCAAATCATCTTTCAAACCCTAATTTTTCAATTAATCCCAATTCTCCACCAAAATCATGGCATCAAACCCAGAAAACTCAGATCACAATTCCTCTTCTGTATCTTCAGAAGAAGATCTACCACCTTATCCATGGGATCTTGATGGTTCTGACTATGAAAGAGAACTGAAGAAACGATGGGATGCACAAGAAAGACAATGGAATGCTCATAGGATGGGTGAACCAAGCAATGTACCCATTCCTGCTGAGAGAGAGCTTGTCTCTCCCTTCATCTATACCTCTGATGAAGACTCTTCAGAGGAAGAAAATGAAGATCCAACCTTTCTTCCTCCTTCCACACCAGAGAGATCCCAACCAAGATCAAGTAAGAGGGATCCATCTCTTCCAACATCACAAAATTTGGTGTTGGATCTTCCTGCTCCAGGACCTGGTCTTCCACATCAAGAACGTATTGGACAGAGCAAGAAGGCTGAGATCATACGTAAGGGAAAGGAGAAGCTGAAGTAGATGATTGAGGAATGTTGCCATGGAACAAAGTTCTTGAGTATTTTCTTGACTTTGTTACTTGAGCATCTTCACAATCTTCCTTCTCTTCTTTTTACATTTTCATCTTCAGCTTCATCATTGTACTTGTCATAGCCTCAAGTATTTTGTAATAAGTGATAGAAGCTAGTAGTACTTAATTAGCCAAATGTTTAGGAATGGTCATTGTAACTCAGTTGTAACATTGAATGTAAGCTGTAACTTGTTTCTTTGAATGAATGAAAAGATCTTCTTAATTTATCAACTGTGTAAGACCTTCAGCATAATTAACTTATCAGTAGAAACCATGTTTAGCATTTTTGACCACATTCCTTTGACTTCTGCCCTTGGTGACTTTAACATGAAACTTACATTCTCAGAACATCTGCAAAACAGACATCAAACAAGCAAATACACCAAACAACTTGCAAAACTGTTAGAGGGTTAGTGTTAAAAACTCAGAAATTATACAACTTATACAAATCTACAAAGTTTACACTCATCATCCTCCCCTGAGGCATATGCCTCCCCTGAGACTTATGCCTCCCCTTAAACTTTGCAGTTAAGGGTTAAGCATTCCAATATGGACCACCAAATATTGAAATCTTCGTCCATCAAATGCTTTGGTTAACAAATCTACCACACTTTCTTCTGTGTGAATTTTGACCACTTTAACCAAATGTTTCTCATAAGCATCCCTGATAAAATGGTGTCTGATTTCAATGTGTTTGGTTCTATTATGAAAAACTGGATTTTTAACAATACAAATGGTACTTTGATTGTCAATGAAAATGGTAGTATTCATGAAGTTATACCCATAATCCAGTAATTGATTCTGAATCCATAGAACCTGTCCACAACAATTTGCAGCAGCAACATACTCTGCTTCAGTAGTAGAGGTAGCAACAATGGTCTGTTTCTTGCATTGCCAAGAAATCAGTCTTCTTCCAAGGAATTGGCAACCTCCAGTTGTGGATCTTCTATCCAAATTGGCACCAGAATAGTCACTGTCACTATAAGCTGCTAGCTGAAATGGAGACTCTTTGGGATACCAAAGACCTAAGTTTGGTTGGCCTTTAAGATACTTAAAAATCTTTTTGACAGCATTCATGTGAGAAGTAAGTGGAGTGACTTGGTGCCTTGAACATGCACTCACAGCAAATGTAATATCAGGTCTTGAGGCAGTCAAATACATCAAAGAACCAATCATTGACCTGTATAAATGAACATTCACAGGGAGATCAGGAGCAAGATTGTTCTTTGGTTTGGGAGCCTCATAGGGAGTAGTGGCAGTCCTGACATTCTCCATTGCAAACTTGGACAACATATCTTTTACATATTTCTCCTGATGTATGAAAATACCATCAGGTTTCTGCTGAACCTATAGACCCAAAAAGAAAGTGAGTTCTCCCATGGCACTCATCTGAAATTCACCCTTCATCAGATCTTCAAACTCTCTACACCATGCTTCTTTGGTTGAACCAAAGATAATATCATCCACATACACTTGCACAAGAATAATATCCCTTGAATCTTTTTTGAGGAATAGAGTCTTGTCAATGGCACCTCTTCTGTATCCATTCTTCTGCAGAAATGTGGAAAGTCTAGCATACCAAGCTCGGGGAGCTTGATGAAGTCCATAGAGAGCTTTAACAACCTTGTACACATACTCAGGATGATCAGGGTCTTCAAATCCCTTGGGTTGAGTCACATAAACCTCCTCTTCAATCTCACCATATAAGAAAGCACCTTTAACATCCATCTGATAAACCATAAAGCCCATGTAAGAGGCATAGGCCAAAAAGATCCTTATAGCTTCAACTCTGGCCACTGGTGCAAAGACCTCATCATAGTCAATGCCTTCCTCTTGTCTAAATCCTTGAGCCACTAGTCTTGCTTTGTTCTTCACCACAATACCCCTTGCATCTCTTTTATTCTTCAGAATCCATTTTGTCCCAATGGCATATTTACCATCAGGAAGAGGAACCAAAATCCAAACTTGCTGATTCTTAAATTGCAGCATCTCCTCTTGCATTGCCTCAAGCCAACTTGAATCAGCCAGTGCTTGAGGAACACTAGTTGGTTCTATCTGAGAAAGAAAGCATGCAAACAGACAATGTTTGAAGTCTGTGTGATTGTTCCTCTTTTGATTGTAGACATAAGAGATGAAAGCAACTTCACCATATTTTGTATTCTTGACAGTGCTTCTAGTTCTAACAGGGTCTTTAGGATCTCCAATAATCTTTAATAGGGGATGAGCATTATGAATCCTTTTTGTAGCTGTAGGTGGAACATCAATTTTGGAATCAAGTTTGTTGACTGTAGGCCCAAACTCAGTATCATAAGAAGCTGAGTGAAACAAACCAGGCTTTGGCTAATAATTCCCAAGATCAGAAGGACTTGGAAATCTTGTAAAGGGCTTATCAAAGTCTGCTGAGACTTCAGTAGAGATGGGAGAGTGAGCATCAGCAGTATCAGCATCTGGGATCTTATCAGTGGGAATAGGTGTGCCTTCAGTAGAATCATCAGCAGTATCCTTGTTTCCACTGACTGCTTGTGCTGATTGATGTAGGATAGCTTCAGTCTCTTGTGTAACCTTGTCATTGAGTTTCTGAGCTTCCTTAGTAGCAGCATGTTCTTGCTTCTGCAGTCTTGCAAGATCCTCTACATAATGTGACTCATCATCTTGTTCAGCAGCAGAGTGATTTCCTACAAAATGGTTAGGTGGAAAAGAGGGTACAACAATAGTATTCTCTTCTGGCTCAGATTCACAGTCTGAGTCATCATCCATGGAACCTGCAGGGTTAGAGTTTGGATCTTTGGTACCTGCATTAGGATTAGAAGCATGCCTAGTATAACCCAAATAGTCAGTCAAATAATCTAGGTCAAAATACCAAGAATGGCCTTGTCCCTGAATATTAGGCTGATCTTCAAGAAATCTTAGATTAAGGGTCTCTTCTATCTTTTTAGCATTCAGATTATAAACCCTATAGGCCTTGCTATGAGCTGAATAACCAACTATATACCCCTCATCAGCTTTCCCATCAAACTTACCCAGTATATCAGCAGTATTCAAAATAGTCACTTTGCATCCAAAAGGCTTAAGGTAATGTATATCTGGAACTTTCCCAGTGAAAAGTTCATAAGGTGTCTTGACATGTATTCTAGTGATGGATATCCTGTTCAAGACATGACAAGCAGTACTTACTGCTTCAGTCCAAAACATTGTGGGTAGTTTGGAGTCTGCAAGCATTGATCTTGCTGCCTCAATGAGGGTTCTATTTTTCCTTTCAGCAACCCCATTTTGTTGTGGGGTTCTTGGAGTACTATAGTCCCTTCTAATCCCCTTAGACTTAAAGAATTCTATGAATACAACATTTTTGAATTCTGTACCATTGTCACACCTAATTCCTTTAACCTTTTTATTCAGCTGGTTTTCAACTATGATAATGAATTCTTTCAAAATTGGAGTTGTTTCATCTTTAGTTTTTAGAAAGAATACCCAGCAAAACCTGCTATAATCATCTGTGATAACCAGGCAGAAGTACTTGTGATCAATACTTCTAATAGGAGTTGGACCAAAGAGATCCATGTGCAGCAACTGAAGAGGTTCAGAAATGGTGCTCACAGCTTTGATTGCTTTGTAAGAGGCTCTGTGTTGCTTTCCCTTGTTGCAAGCAATACAATTGTGTTCATTGGTGAAGAGTTTAGAAGGAAGGCCCTTAACAAGACCAAGTTTGGACAACTTGTTGATAGTCTTGTAATTCACATGTGCCATTCTCCTATGCCATTTATTAGATTCATCCAGGGAAGCTTTGGCTACCAAACATGTTAGATCACCTTCTGGCTTGACATCATTCAGATTGAATGTGTATAAGTTGAAGGTTCTAGGAACTCTCAGCAATACAGTTGTGTCTTCTGGGAGTTTGAAGTCCTTGGAAAGTACAAGACACTCATCTTCAGAGAAGAAAACTTTATTCTTAGTGTCACAAATTTGTGATACAGAGAATAGATTAAAATACTCCAGTTCCTTCACATAATAAACATTTTCAAAATCTAACAAGGGTGTCTTAATTGTCCTTTCCCTGTAATTTTGCCATCTCCATCACCAAAGGTTACAGTGCCTCATCCTTCTATGGGCTCAAAGTCATGCATCTTGTCCTTGTTCCCTGACATACTTCTAGAACAACCACTATCAACAATACCAACTTCAGTACTTTTCAAAGGATGTTCCTACAACAACAACAAAAAAATAATACAAAATTAGTACACATTGGAGACTCAAGTCATTGGTGACTTGAGCCTGCCTTGTGGATCATTAGTGATAGGCCATGTAGATGTTTTAGATCCACCATTGTTCTTGGGCCTATAATGCATATTAGGTCCCTTCTTAGTCCAAGAACAACCTGCTGAGGGCTTCACAGCAGTATTCCATTTCCCACCACCATAATACATTGAGTCAAAGTGATTAGGCTAATAACCATTAGAAAAGAAAGAACTAGTGGGTCGAACATATGGTCTAGAATTGGTTCTTCTCCATGAAGAATGTGATTCAGCAGAATTGGGTTTCTGCTGATGTGGAACAAAAGAGGGTATTTCACTAACATTCTTCCACATTTGCCTAGGTTTCCTTTGACTAACACATTCACCCATTCTTTGCTCATGAAATGTACAATCCTTAATCAAGTGATATTTACTTCCACACACAAAACACTTCTTCTTTTTAGAAGATTTATTTAAACCAAAAGAAGTACCATAACATGAAAAAGTATTCAAATCACCATGACAAATAGAATTGTTTTTAACAAAACCAAAAGTATTATTGTGCAAAGAATTTAAAAACAAGTCTTCAGTAGAAACTGTCTTGTTATCAGCAGCAACTCTAGAAGGCTTGTGGGGAGTCTTGGGTGATGACTTTGGTGTGGTCTTGGGAATGGTCTTGGGCAGGTCAGACTTCTCACTTGAATCACAGCTAGCAAATGAGGTAGACCCTTCATCAGAAGACTTGTCACTGTTACAACAAGAGACAAAGTCATTAGATTTCATAATAGGGTCTGGCAAGTCAGTTGACTTTTTGCCATAGAGATGGTGTGATCCATCAAAGTCATTAGGTATGGATATGTCAATAGGCATATGTTCCCCTCTTATAGGTCCAGGGACAGCATGTAAGTTACCTTCTTTGACAAAGTTAGCTAAACCTGCTGGTGTTGATTTACCTAGGTCATTCTTAGCTTCTAAACCAACATATTTTTGAAATCCCAAACCTATTTTAGAGTTCATAGCCTGACTACCATAAAGTTCTCTAGCTAGATTATCTCCTGATATTAACCATTGTTTATTTCTAGCTATCTCTTTGTCTAACTTAACTAGTAATTCTTGTTTTTCCTTTTCCAGATCAGACTTCTCTTTTTCAGTACGTTTTAAGTCTATTTTAGCAACTTCTAAATCACTTTCTAGAACTCTTATTTTTTCATCATACTTAACTTGATTCTTTTGAAACCAGACTTTTTGTTTCTCTACAGTTTTTAAAGTCATTTTATATGACTCTAATTCAACATAACACTCATTGTATTTTGGTTTCAATTCATCAAATTCTTCTTTAAGCTCATTGTATCTTACACTACATCCAAACACACAGTTGTGTACCCGAGAAATTCCCATCAAGGAGACTTGCTCCTTCTTGTCTTCTGAAGGTGAGTATGCCAGCAGATTCACTTGTGAAGAAGTAGAAGCTTCCTCTCCAGCAGGTTCATGGTCAGCCCAATCAATTTGGTGATCCAGAGTCACCATAGCCTTTGGAGGTACAGTCTTGGTATTCCCTGCTTCCACTGGATAAGAGCCATATCTAACTTCATCTCTAGCCTTTCTCTCCTTGCATTCTCTTGAAAAATGTCCCACTTGACCACAAGTGTAGCATTTAACCTTCCTTCTATCAAACCTTGCTGCTTCTCTTCCATTAAAACCAAACTTTCTTCCAGACTTGGCTTTAAACCTCTTAATGTTCATGGAGATCATTGCAAGCTCCCATTTCAAGTGCATCTCCTCCATTTCCAATGGATCCACCTGTTCAAAATCCTCATAAGCAAGAAACTGCTGATGTTCATATTCAGCCACAAATGAATGAATAATATCCTCCAAAACACTACTGGATTTTGGTTTAGGAGCAGATTGAGTATGAGTTTGAGAAGTTGCTCCTGATGAATATGAACTTGAGGCTTGATGCACAGGTTTTGTAGAGGCACCAACAAATGCAGAATGAGTGGATGGACGAATGGGACTTCTAACATCAGGCTCAAGGGATTTAAGCCTATTGTAGAGGTCATCAAAGGACATCATGTCCAACCCACCTTTGGTCTTGAGAGCAATACAAACTTGTAACCAAGATGGCGGTAGAGATCTCAGAAATTTAGCATTACAGTCCTCATTATCGGGTCTAGCCTTCAACTGATTAAGTTGACTTAAGATTCGATGAAACCTGTCATAACCCTTATGAATTCCCTCTTCTTCAGATATCTGAAATTCTTGGAACTTTTGCTTCAGCATAGACTTCTGCAACCTTCTTGATTCATCATTCCCACCAAATCTTGCTTTTATAGCCATCCAAATGTCCTTGGCATCCTCCATAAAATGGAAGTCACCCATGTGGTCATCTGGTATAGCTTGGAGCAGAATTGTTCTGACTTTACTCTCCCTCTGCACAGCCAGAATCTCTTCAGCAGTTTTGGGACCTACAATAGTAACAACTCCATCGGCATCTGTAACATGCTTCTTCAGACTATTCCCCTTTTTGACAACCTCCCACAGATTCCAATCAATGTTTGTGATCCAGTTCTGCATCTTCATGGACCAGAGATGATATTCTTCAGCATTCTTCAAGTATGGAAACTTAGCATTACTGTTGGAGAGGTTGAGTTGTTGAAGAGAAGTGGTGTTAATGTTCTGGGTTGTATCAACATCATCATCAGATCCAGGCATGTTTGTTGATTTGTTTGGATATTTAAGGTGTAAGATTTGTGTTTCTTAGTATGACAGAGACTCTCTCGAGGCTCTGATACCACTTGTTGAAACTATAAAGACCTTGATAGATCTCCTTGAGCACTCTAAAATCGTTAGTAATGTCACTGTAATCAATAACACACTAATAGACAATCTCTGAAACTTGTATTTATAAAGCGAAAACAAAACACAAGCTTGATACTAAGAACTCTTGATCCTCTATGGATCTTTTAATTATAATAAGAGTATTCTCTAAAAGTTATTCAATACATAATCGTGTGTTCCTTTTATACACAAGGAACCCTAAACCATTTCTCAAGAAACGTATATTCTAAAACTTCTAAAAGATATGCATTATCACTTCCTAAATAAACTCATGCATATCCAAACTACATTACATAAAATACGGAAATACTATATCCGCAGAAACTAATAATGCTGAAACTAGTCTTTAGCAGATACACTGCTTCAGCAGGAACTAACTCTTCAGCAGTATCCTTCAGCAGAAACAGCAGCAGAATTCTTACTTCACAGAATTCCCAACATAATTACATCATTTTCTCAATGATTATAGATGATGTGATGTTTGTGAAAAAATCTTTGTAAAACTTTGACGTCCACTTGTTAAATGCAAAATTTTCTTTTACAAATTTATACTCAAACAGCATGTTTAATAAATCAAAGAGGGAAAGGAGTAGTTTCCTTTGTGAATGACGATAAAACCAGTCCCTTTTAATGGTTCATTTCTTGGAAGCAAACATGAATACAAACAAAGACTAGTTTTTCTAAGAAAAGGACGTGAAGTCTGCCCCGTCCAACACGGTGAGTAGATACCGAAGTAAAACAAATAAGTTGGAATGTTAATAATAGCCTTAAGATATATTGTTACCTTAGGTTTCACTGATAAGCTTGTCACAAAGTGGGAATTCTAATGATAGTCTAAAGAGATGTTGATACCTTCTAAGTAATTTGCATTACAAAAAAGTACATTTGTTTTAATTTTACTGGATAATAAGCGGAGAAAAATTAGATAACAGAAAAAATTGATTGGATGAAATTGATTTAAGACTTGGGTACAGTGGAGGAAGTCAACTCAAAAACCTTTTGGGTCAACAATACTTCTATTATGAAAATTGACACAAGTATCCATCAAGATTCACATGTAAGGGAAATACATCGTTAGTGTGATTACTGAATACGAAAATGCTTCCTCATATTGTGATTTTTCTTTTCTTCTTGTTTGTTAAAGGTAATACATCAGTCTCTTTGCATAACACTCGTACACAGATTTTGTACTAGATGCAATTTCTTTTACATTTGCAGGTGCTTCAGGGGCTACATTTACTTTGGTCAATGAGTGTAGCTTCACTGTTTGGCCAGGAATCTCAGGCACGCCTGGTTTCAACAGCACTGGGTTCGAGCTCATGCAGAATAATTCACGGTCTTTCCATGTTACAGATAGCTGGGATGGTTATATATGGGGAAGAACTAATTGCACCTTCAACCAGTTTGGTCAGGGTTCGTGCGTCATAGGTGACTGCGGCTCCAATGAAATAGAGTGCTTTGGAAGAGGAAGTACATCTTCCGTTACAAACATATATTTCAGTTTAAATGAATTCACAGGCGAGACCTCATACAGTTTAATCTATGATGACAATTGGGAGTTATATGGGGACTACAATGAGTTTTGGATGACTGTCGAGACTATTGGTGGATCAGGTCCTTGCCAAATTATTGGTTGTCTTCAATGGTGGTGCTCGAAAGCTATTACGAATGATAGTTGGTGCCAGGGAGCTGATTACACTATCACATTTTGTCCCCTCCCAGATACATTGTCAATAATCAAATTAGGCAGCGAACGTAAATCAATCAAGTACCTTATGTCCCCTTATGGTGATTTCACATTAGGCTTCTTTGGTGCAAATAACAGTTACTTGGGAATTTGGTACACAAATGAGATTCAGTCCACGATAGTATGGGTAGCCAATCCAAACACACCAATTACATCCACCTCTGGTGCCCATGCCCTATCCATTGAACCCAGCACAGGAAACTTGATCATCACTGCAGAAGGCAGGACTGTGATGAATATCACTGATGTTAAAGTGCGTCCATACACAAACGTGTCTGCAAAACTACAAGACACAGGTAACTTCCAGCTAATCAACAATTTCGACAAGGTTTTGTGGCAGAGTTTTAATCACCCTGTCAACGTACTTTTACCGGGTATGAAGTTGGGGTATGACAAGGCAACAGGGCGGAATCTGACCCTGAATTCTTGGTTGAGCGATGAAATCCCTCATTCTGGACCTTTTACATTGAGTTGGGAACCCACTGATGAAGCATTTCAAAGATTAATGATTCGAAGATGAGGCCAACCCTACTGGACTAGTGGGAATTTAGTAAATCAAACATTTCCATATCTTGTTACAACAAACACGGCATATGATAGATATTGCTACAATCTCACTTCCGTGTACAACAAGGAAGAACAATATTTTACCTACACGATCACCATACGGTCCATACCGGGAAATGACAGTTACAATGTTTATGATGTTTTAACAATCTGGATTTTGAAACCAGACGGGCAAATTACTTATCGGACTCCTGAGTTTTGTTTTGGGTATGATTTAGGTGATGGTTGTGTTAAGGAATCGAGTTTGCCTCCATGCAGGACAAAGAATGATAAATTTAATAAACTAAATGGAGAATTTGCTCCTGAAATGACAAGAAATGATACCGATGAAAACTTAAGCCTAAGCATCAGTGATTGTTTTTCCATGTGTTGGAATAATTGTAGCTGTGTTGGGTTTGAAAGCAACACCAATGATGGAACTGGGTGTGTTCTTTGGACTGGAAACCTTAGCTTTGTGGTTAGTCCACACCAGAATTCTACATGGAAGTACGTGATCAGTACCCAACATCTACCCAGTCCAGGTACTGCAGGTAAGAATTTTGATCAAGAAAGCACAAAGTAATTAAGAATGTGGGATTTTATTGCTATTTACTAAAGGTTTTAGCCTTTTTGCGTCTAAACAGAAAATAGAAGAGAAAAGAGCATGAAACTGATATTGATACCCGTGGGTGCAGCCATTCTTCTAATTTTTCTCTCTTTGGGGCTCTTAAGGCATATAGAGAAAAGAAAACAGAGACGAGAAGGTATAAAACATATCTTCCATATGTTTTATACATTATCCATGCTTGCTTCCATTTATTAACTGTAACTGATTGTAGAAGAGGAAAGACGAAAAAGAGATGCAAAATTTCTGGAGCTGACTGCTTCTGAAAGCTTCAAAGATGTACATCAGCTTGAAAGTATCGGTGGGAATGGGCAAAATTTACTATTGTTTAGCTTTGCCTCTATTATGACTGCCATATGTGATTTTTCAGTTGAAAAAAAGCTTGGACAAGGTGGTTTTGGACCTGTTTACATGGTAACTTTACCTCCACGTTCAACCTACTTTTGTATTCTTCTTAAACTCTAACCTTTCAAACAGACAGAGATTTCATAAATTATAATAATCAGGGAATACTAAGTGATGGACGAGAAATTGCAGTTAAAAGGCTTTCAAGAGCATCAGGGCAGGGTCTTGTGGAATTTAAGAATGAGCTCATACTTATAGCCAAACTTCAGCACGCAAACCTTGTTTGGGTTCTTGGTTGTTGCATCCGGGGAAGAAAAGATGTTAATATATGAATATATGCCCAACAAAAGCTTAGATTACTTCCTTTTCGGTATGCAGAGTTCGTAAGGGAGTTGATCACATCAATTTCATTTGTTGATTTTCATTCCTAATACAGACCATAATATTGTATGTAGATTCAAACAAAAGGTCTGAGTTGGATTGGCCTAAACGATTTAACATCATTGAAGGAATTGCCCAGGGGTTGTTATACCTGCATAAGTACTCGAGAATGCGAGTTATCCATAGAGATCTAAAAGCTAATAACATTCTCTTAGACGTGAGTATGAATCCTAAAATTTCTGATTTTGGTATGGCAAGAATATTCAATCCAAATGAGACTCAGGCAATGACCAATAGGGTTGTCGGGACATAGTAAGAACGCTCTTTTTCCTATACAACTTCAACCATTATTTGAGTCCTTTTTACATAAATTCCTTGTTTGTCATTGGTTTAATACTATATGTATCTTGTAATATTAAGTCAAGCATTTTGTGTTCAGTGGCTATATGGCTCCCGAGTATGCAATGGAAGGAACTTTCTCTATCAAGTCTGATATCTACAGCTTTGGAGTCTTGATCCTCGAAATTGTCAGTGGAAGAAGAAATAGTAGTTTCAATCATCTTGGTCGCACATTCAATCTTCTCGGATATGTAAGTCGTCTCACTAATGTCAACTTTCTGCATCTTTCACTTGTTGTAGAGTAACTTTGTTGAAGATAATAACATCTTACTCCGTCCTTATAAAAAAGTTATGTATAATTTGTCTAGACCTCAAAGTCAAGGTAAAGCATGCAGCTAATAGTCACACATTCATGGTAGCTAGGGTGTCAAAAAAATCGATCCGACCCAAACCTGATTAAGCCTATTTAAGTCGTGTTACTAAGGACAATAATTTTTTTCGGGTCAACCCGAGTAACCTGAATACTAAATAGGGTCGGGTATTGGGTTGAAAAAGTTTGGCTAACTCAGGTTCGGGTCAACCCGATTGACCCGAACAAGGGTTTTTTATTTTTTTATTTTTTTTTATACATTATCTATTTAAACGAGTCTAAATAGGCACTTTTATTACATTACTCATATTCGGGTTGACCCGAACCTGAACAGACCTGACCCGAATTGACCCAAACCCAGCTAACCCGAATTCAAATAGGTCGAGTTCGGGTATATTTTCTTAGCCTTGACCTGACTTTGACCCGACCCAAATTGACCTGAACCCCGCAACCCGACCCGATTAACACCCTAATAGCAATATCACTTCTCATGTTTACTACTGAATAAAATATTGTTATGCATTCTCCTCTCAATTGTTGATCATTTCCTTACAAGTAAAAATAGGAATTGAGCCATTGAGGGTTTCCCCATTACAAATGGTGTTTTATTGAATAAGCGTAAACTAGTTTTTCCATGGGCTTTAGGCCGACTTATCACAACATCACATAGAATGACTAATAAAAACACCAAGTTTTATCCTCGTGAACATAAATGGCTATTAAGTATGTCTTATGATCTAGGCATGGGAGCTATGGCAACAAGGAAATGCATTGGATTTGGAGGATCCATCAGTTGGAAGTACTTCTGATATACAACAGGTCTTGAGAACCATTCATGTGGCTCTTCTTTGTGTACAAAAAGATGCAGTGGATCTTCAGATATGATCTCCATGCTTCTCAATGACACCATTTCCTTACCTACTCCAAACAAACCTGCATTCTTCCTTGGCAGAGCCGAATTGAGATCAACTTCGAATGAAATCCCTCTGAGTGATTGCTCTGTAAATAATATGACCATCACTGTTGCCGAGGGTCGATAAGGAGTGGAGGTGGCTGCTTTTATACTATTTGCTTTCTCATTATATTTATATTTGAAGTTATTACTTTCGTGCATACTCTCAACTTCAAAAGCAGATATAGTGTTTTGTGATCGTAACATGTTTGGTTAATTCGAAGAAATGGATTAAAACAAATGGCAAAAAGAATATTAAAAGAGACACTATACAATAGTAATTAAATATTTCTAAACATGTCATACAATAGTAAATATGTATTTTATGTAAGCAATTACTTGATAAAAAACGACAGTACAATATTTTCAGAAAGTGATGACCTGCTTCGTTTGAATTCGTTTGACCCTCTAACTTTGACTTTTTTCAATCTATAAAGCAAACTATAGTATACAAAACTAATAATAATAATCTAAGCTAGGGTTTGAAATGAGATGAATGAATTATATAACTGTTGTTGTCTAGCTACTTTTTCGTGAAGCTTCGTTACTTGTTTTCTGATCGCTTCCATTTAATGACCGGATCGGAATATATAAATGAATTGTTTGTTTCTTGTCTATCTATCTGTCAAAACACGAAAACTTTAACAAGATGTTTTACTCCACGGTTAATTGATTTTATGGGTCAATTATAGTTTTTCAATCTATTGCACAAACTTACTAACTAATATGAAACCCAACATCCCAACATCAGAATGCAGACCCACAAAACTAAACCCAACCATGCCAAACCAAGAAGATGGAGAGGATGACTGTGATGGTGGTGGCGGGGGTTATAGCGGCAGTGTTTTGCAAAATTATGTCCAAATAAAATATGTGTTTTTCCGATGATAACGGTCACCTAGACGAGCAAACTGCATGCCAACTGTGTAAATTTATAGAAAACTAACTAATATAAATGGCAAATGAAATTAACCTTTTTTAACAGCTTTTAGTTCATAATGATATGTTTGCAACTTGGTTGTTCATAATGAATCATTTCGGTAAGTACATAGATCATCTGTAGTTTTTCTTTAAATCAAACATTCCTATGCATACCAAATGCTTAACTAAAAGTCAAACAAAAAGTTGAACACGTTAATATGCTATAAAACCAACTTGCCTTCCCTTTCCTTGATGCCCGTTTTATCACCTCAAATGCATTATCCTTGGTTCCATTTGTAGAAAGAAAACAAATTATATCGTTTTCTTAATACTATATGATGTTATGTTTGTGGAAAAATCTTTGTAAAACTCTGACTTCCACTTGTTAAATGCACAGTTTTCTTTGATAAATTTGTATGATAAAGATGTATGCAATAAACCAAAGAGAAAAAGGAGTAGATTCCTTTGTGAATGACGATAAAACCAGTCCCTTTTAATGGTTCATTTCTTCGAAACAAATATCAATATAAACAAAGACTAGTTTGTTTAAGAAAAGGATGTAAAGTCTGCCCCGTCCAACACAGTGAGTCTACATCTAAGTAAAACAAATAAGTTGGAATGTTAACAATAGCCTTAAGATATATTGTTACCTTAGGTTTCACTGAAAAGGATGTAGTTGATACCTTCTAAGTAATTTGCATTACAAAAAAGTACATTTGTTTTCATTTTACTGGATAATAAGTGGAGAAAAATTAGATAACAGAAAAAATTGATTGGATGAAATTGATTTAAGACTTGGGTACAGTGGAGGAAGTCAACCCAAAAACCTTTTGGGTCAACAATACTTCTATTATGAAAATTGACACAAGTATCCATCAAGATTCACATGTAAGGGAAATACATCGTTAGTGTGATTACTGAATACGAAAATGCTTCCTCATATTGTGATTTTTCTTTTCTTCTTGTTTGTTAAAGGTAATACATCAGTCTCTTTGCATAACACTCGTACACAGATTTTGTACTAGATGCAATTTCTTCTACATTTGCAGGTGCTTCAGGGGTTACATTTACTTTGGTCAATGAGTGTAGCTTCACTGTTTGGCCTGGAATCTCAGGCACGCCTGGTTTCAACAGCACTGGGTTCGAGCTCATGCAGAATAGTTCACGGTCTTTCCAAGTTACAGATAGCTGGGATGGTTATATATGGGGAAGAACTAATTGCACCTTCAACCAGTTTGGGCAGGGTTCGTGCTCCACCGGTGACTGTGGTTCCGGTGAAATGGAGTGCTTTGGAAGAAATGCTACCTCAGTCGTTACAGTGGCATCTTTCAGTTTGAATGAACTCGACATGAAGCGTTCAGTCTATGATGTGAGTCAGGATAGCTACAATAATGATTTATGGATGTCTGTGGAGGCCACTGGCGGGTCAGGTCCATGCCAAAGTAAGGGTTGCAGTGAAAACATGAATGACTATAGTTGCATAATATCCTCTGCATCAAATTGGTGTCAGGGTGCTGATTACACTGTCAAGTTTTTTCAGGGTGCTGATTGCACTGTCAAGTTTTGTTCCGCCAACCAGCTTGTCTCAAGACTTGGATCATTCACGTTAGGGTTCTTTGGTACAGATTACATATACCTGGGAATTTGGTACACTAATGATGATCAATCAAGGAAAGTATGGGTAGCCAATCCAAACGAACCCATCATGGTCACCTCAAGTGCTCCTGCCCTATCCATTGAACCCAACACAGGAAACTTGATCATCACTGTTGAAGGCACTGTGATGAATATCACTGATGTTAAAGTGGGTCCATACACAAACGTGTCTGCAAAACTACGAGACACAGGTAACTTCCAGCTAATCGACAATTCCAGCAAGGTTTTGTGGCAGAGCTTTGATCACCCTGTTAACATACTTTTGCCGGGTATGAAGTTGGGGTATGATAAGGCAACAGGGCGGAATCTGACCTTGACTTCTTGGTTGACCAATGAAATCCCTCATTCTGGTGCTTTTACATTGAGTTGGGAACCCAATGATGAAGCATCTCAGAGATTAATGATTCGAAGACGAGGCCAACCCTACTGGACTAGTGGGAATCTAGTAAATCAAAGATTTCCATATCTGCTTACGACAAATGATCCATTTTTTAAATCTGGCTACAATCTCACTTCCGTGTACAACAAGGAAGAACAATATTTTAGCTACACAGCTGAATTTACCTATTGGGAATATTACCATGGCTACAAAAATCGCACTTACATGTGGATTTTGACACCAGATGGGAATATTAACATAGAATATATGTCTCCTGCTCGGAAATTTGAGTTTTGTTATGGGTATGATTCAGGTGATGGTTGTGTAAAGGAATCGAGTTTGCCTCCATGCAGGACAAAGAATGATGAGTTTTATAAACTAAATGGAGATTTTAATTCTGAAATGACAAGAAACGATACCGATGAAAACTCAAGCCTAAGCATCAGTGATTGTTTTTCCAAGTGTTGGAATAATTGTAGTTGTGTCGGGTTTGAAAGCAACACCTATGATGGAACTGGGTGTGTTTTTTGGTTTGGAAGCTTTAGCTTTGTGGCTAGTCCGCAACAGAGTTCTACATGGAAGTACGTGATCAGTGCCCAACATCTACCCAGTCCAACTACTGCAGGTAAGAATTTTGATCAAGAAAGCACAAAGTAATTAGGAAAGGGGGATTTTATTGGTATTTACTGAAAGTTTTAGCCTTTTCCGTCTAAACAGAAAATAGAAGAGAAAAGAGCATTAAACGGATATTGATACCAGTGGGTGCAGCCATTCTTCTAATTTTTCTCTCTTTGGGGATCTTAAGGTATATAGAAAAAAGAAAACAGAGACGAGAAGGTATAAAACACAAGTCCTCTATATCTTCCATATGTTTTATACATTATCTATGCTACCTTCCATTTATTCATTGTAACTGTCTGATTGTAGAAGACGAAAGACGAAAAAGAGATGCAAAATTTCTGGAGCTGACGGCTTCTGAAGGCTTCAAAGATGTACATCAACTTGAAAGTATCGGTGGGAATGGGCATGATTTACTATTGTTTAGCTTTGCCTCTGTTATGAATGCCACATGTGATTTCTCAGTTGAAAATAAGCTTGGACAAGGTGGTTTTGGACCTGTTTACAAGGTAACTTTACTTCCATGTTTACTCTACTTATGTATATTTTTTTAAACTCTTACCCTTCAAACAGAGATTTCATAAATTATAATAATCAGGGAACACTAAGTGATGGACGAGAAATTGCAGTTAAAAGGCTTTCAAGAGCATCAGGGCAGGGTCTTGTGGAATTTAAGAATGAGCTCATACTTATAGCCAAACTTCAGCACACAAACCTTGTTCGGGTTCTTGGTTGTTGCATCCACGGGGAAGAAAAGATGTTAATATATGAGTATATGCCCAACAAAAGCTTAGATTTTTTCCTTTTCGGTATGCAGAGTTCGTAAGGGAGTTGATCGCATCAATTTCATTTGTTGATTTTCATTCCTAATACAGACCTTAATATTGTATGTAGATTCAAACAAAAAGTCTGAGTTGGATTGGCCTAAACGATTTAACATCATTGAAGGAATTGCCCAGGGGTTGTTATACCTGCATAAGTACTCGAGAATGCGAGTTATCCATAGAGACCTAAAAGCTAATAACATTCTCTTAGACGCGAGTATGAATCCTAAAATCTCTGATTTTGGTATGGCAAGAATATTCAATCCAAATGAGACTCAGGCAATGACCAATAGGGTGGTCGGGACATAGTAAGAACGCACTTTTTCCTTTACAACTTCAACCAATGTTTGAGTACTTTTTTCTTAAATATATTATTGTTTTTATTGATTTGATACTATATGTATCTTGTAATATTAAGTCAAGCATTTTGTGCTCAGTGGTTATATGGCTCCCGAGTATGCAATGGAAGGAACTTTCTCTATCAAGTCTGATATCTACAGCTTTGGAGTCTTGATCCTCGAAATTGTCAGTGGAAGAAGAAATAGTAGTTTCAATCATCTTGGTCGCACATTCAATCTTCTCGGATATGTAAGTCGTCTAACTAATGTCAACTTTCTGCATCTTTCACTTGCTATAGAGTAACTTTGTTGACGATAATAACATCTTACTCCGTCCTTATAAAAAAGTTATGTATAATTTGTCTTGACCTCAAAGTCAAGGTAAAGCATGCAGCTAATAGTCATACATTCATGGTAGCTAGGGTGTCAAAAAAATCGATCCGACCAGAACCCGATTAAGCCTATTTAAGTAGTGTTACTCAGGACAATAATTTTTTTCGGGTCAACCCGAGTAACCTGAATACTAATTAGGGTCGGGTTTTGGGTTGAAAAAGTTTGGCTAACTCTGTTCGGGTAAACCCGAACAAGGGGTTTTTTTTATTTAATATATTTTTTATACATTATCTATTTAAACGAGTCTAAATTGGCACTTTTATTACATTACTCAAATTCGGGTTGACCCGAAACCGAACAGACCTGAGTAGACCTGACCCGAATTGACCCAAACCCACCTAACCCGAATTCAAATAGGTCGAGTTCGAGTATGTTTTTTTAGCCTTGACCTGACTTTGACCCTACCCAAATTGACCTGCACCCCGCAACCCGACCCGATTAACATCCTAATAGCAATATCGCTTCTCATGTTTACTACGGAATAAAATATTGTTATGCCTTCACCTATCAATTGTTGATCATTTCCTTACGTGTAAAAATAGGAATTGAGCCATTGAGGGTTTCCCCATTATAAATGGTGTTTTATTGAATAAGCGTAAACTAGTTTTTCCATGGGCTTTAGGCCGACTGATCATAACATCACATAGAATGACTAATAAAGAACACCAGTTTTATCTTCTTGAACATAAATGGCAATTAAGTACGTTTTATGATCTAGGCATGGGAGCTATGGCAACAAGGGAATGCATTAGATTTGGAGGATCCATCAGTTGGAAGTACTTCTGATATACAACAGGTCTTAAGAACCATTCATGTGGCTCTTCTCTGTGTACAAGAAGATGCAATGGATAGACCAACAACTTCAGATATGATCTCCATGCTTCTCAATGACACCATATCCTTACCTACTCCAAACAAACCCGCATTCTTCCTTCGCAGAGCCGAGTCAAGTTCAACTTCAAATGAAATCCGACCAAGTGATTGCTCTGTAAACAATATGACCATCACTGTTGCCGAGGGTCGTTAAGGAGTGAAGGTGGCTGCTTTTATACTACTCCGTATTTGCTTTCTCATTATATATATTTTATATTCGAAGTTATTATTTTATATTCGAAATCCGACCAAGTGATTGCTCTGTAAACAATATGACCATCACTGTAAACAATAAAGTTATTTTATATTTGAAGTTATTACAGTACTATTTAATTGTACTAAGTGGTGTTTATTTTGGAGAATATGCTTTCTATATGCATGAATTGATTACTAAAGGAGTAATACGTTTTGACTTTGACGAAGATGATACGGTGCCTTTTCTCTATGTGGGCCCAAAATAAAAACTTTTTTTCAATGATTTAATACTATTTGTTATATGCACGGTATCTAAAACTAGTTTTGTAAAGCAAGGATGTTGTTTTGTAGGATTTTGAATCACATTTCTAACAATTAGGGTTGAATTTGTCTAATATGAAAGTTGAAGGGCTAAAAGGAAAAGTTACATATTAATTGGTCCATAACAGGTAATAATATTTTGATTACTTTAATTTGTTTTGAATTTAAATATTGTGACAATTCATAAATCTATTGTTTTGTAAACGTCAAGCTTATAAAAAACGAAATAGTTGAAAAAAAAAAAAAAAAAAAAAAAAACATTAGATGGTGTATGTAATTCGTAGCTTTTTTTTTTACCTGGATTCCGACTCGACATTGCGAGCCGAGTAATCCTAGAGCGACTATCTTTTTGGATAGCCCGGAGTCATCGCAGGTGAACCTCCGTAGCCACATGGGGATTAATTCGTAGCTTTTGGGCATAGGTTGACGTATTTATTACCTAGTAAATTAGTAGATTATGTAAAACTTGCTTTATAGCGAAACCAAACTGAATTTGAATTTAGTGTTTGGTCGCATTTTTCAAACCGATAAACCCATACCGAACAACATTCAAAACACAAAAACCAAACCGGTAAACACCCCTAATATGCCACCTCAAAATACCTAAAGAGTGAAGAAAAGTTAACTGAGCTAAAAGTCAAACTTATAAAAACTGAAATAGTTTATGTAATGGGCCTGATCCATGCAAATTGAGCCCATCTCATACATATTGGATCATACAATCTCATGGTCCTATATCAACTAAACCCAATAAACTATAGAACAATGAAGTGTTTGTTTAATCGCTTAAAATCATCTTATTGAACAGGTCACATTTCAAATTGTTTGTTGTTTGATGCTAATAGAATAAAGGGTATGTTTGGATATCTGTTTATCAGTGATATGCCCACAACCTGTTTGTTAAAATGCCATTCTAACTTTTGCATTGTGATAGTGTTTAAAAAGTAATTAAGTTAGTTATGTAAAAGACTAAACACACACTGTCATATGTTTTGCACGTTGACAATGGTTAGTTTCATTAAACTATGTGCTAATGATAGACGGATGCGTTTTCCAAGACCAACGACTATACCGACACTTTTAGTATGATTAGACATTGTCATTTCAACTCGGGCCGAAAGATCGTGGCTGTTTTTTCTGGGACATGGACACTCAACCTCCAAAATCAGTGTCATCACTTAGAAAAGCTGCTAAGTCATTTGGGGATGTTTGGTACCAGATAGCTTATGCTAATGAAAGTCCGATTCATTATGTCCCCCCTCTGATTAAGGAACATAGGAGAGATAGGAAAGCGTTGAATCGGTTGGAAAATAAGTGCGTTTTGAGTTTTCTAACAAACAAATTCACAAGCATGTTTGTGGAAGGAAGTTTTTTAATAACGAGAAGCTAATTAACCATTTTAAGCAAATTCACAAGCGTGAAGATGTGAAACGAGTGAGTCAGCTAGAGGTACTCAAAGGGTGAAATTGGTAGGAAAATATTCGATGAAAACGGAAAAGTATAGTAATTCTGCAGGATATAATTTTACTCCAGAGCTGGGTATGGATTGGGAGATGAGTTAAACTCGTTTTATCAGAATTAGAGATATTGAATAATCATGAGAATTAATCAGGTATGCTCTTTAATTGTTTTTGAAGTTTAATTTTACATTGATAATTTGGTGATGCCTTCATTGTTCCATTTTTTCTGTTCAAGCTGGTCACTGATTTGATTGTTCATCACACTTCTTGTTGTTTGTTACCTAAACAAAAAGTTGAACATGTTAAAATGTTATATTGCCTTCCCTTGCCCTGCCGTCCATTTTATCACCTCAAATGCGTAGGCATTGGTTCTGTTAGTGAAAAGACATCTAATTACATCATTTTCTCAATGATTTATAGATGATGTGATGTTTGTGAAAAAATCTTTGTAAAACTTTGACGTCCACTTGTTAAATGCACAATTTTCTTTTACAAATTTATACTCAAACAGCGTGTTTAATAAATCAAAGAGGGAAAGGAGTAGTTTCCTTTGTGAATGACGATAAAACCAGTCCCTTTTAATGGTTCATTTCTTGGAAACAAACATGAATACAAACAAAGACTAGTTTTTCTAAGAAAAGGACGTGAAGTCTGCCCCGTCCAACACGGTGAGTATATACCGAAGTAAAACAAATAAGTTGGAATGTTAATATATAATAGCCTTAAGAAATAAAATAAATAGCTGGCAAATTGGGTACCTGTTATACCTGTTAAGACCTGTTTAGGGAAAAATGTACTATGCAATTTTTTTATTTTTTAAAATAATTGTTTTTAGTATTCTAGGGTTCAATATTTAACTTTTTTGATATATAAAACGTATATCTGTCATACTCAAACCACCAAAACCAAGTGTTAAACGAGTCATTTTCATGTTTGAAACTTATGTTATTCGCACGCTCAGAACCTGTTAAGACATGTTAAGACACGATTTGCCAGCTCTTAAGATATATTGTTACCTTAGGTTTCACTAGTAAGCTTGTCACAAAGTGGGCATTCTAATGATAGTCTAAAGAGATGTTGATACCTTCTAAGTAATTTGCATTACAAAAAAGTACATTTATTTTAGTTTTACTGGATAATAAGTGGAGAAAAAAATAGATAACAGAAAAAAATGATTGGATGAAATTGGTTAAGACTTGGGTATAGTTGAGGAAGTCAACCGAAAAACCTTTTGGGTCAACAATACTTCTGTTATGAATAATGATACAAGTATCCATCAAGATTCACATGTAAGGGAAATGCATCGTTAGTGTGATTATTGAATACGAAAATGCTTCCTCATATTGTGATTTTTCTTTTCTTGTTGTTTGTTAATGGTAATAAATCAGTCTAGCTATTTGCATAATACACACACACACACCCCGACACAAATTGTGTACTGAATGCAATTTCTTCCACATGTGCAGGAGCTATAGGGACTACTTTTACTGTCGTCAACGAGTGTGCTTTCACTGTTTGGCCTGGAATCTCAGGGACACCTGTTCACAACACCACCGGGTTCGAGCTCACACAGAATAGTTCACACTCTTTTCAAGTTACAAATAGCTGGGACGGTGTTATATGGGGAAGAACTAATTGCACCTTCAACAAGTTTGATCAATGGTCATGCGTCATAGGTGACTGCGGCTCCCATGAAATGGAGTGCTTTGGAAGAGAAAGTACATCTTCCGTTACAAGCATATCTTTCAGTTTAAATGAAGTCACAGACAACACATCATACAGGTACGGCTATGATGTCTATCAGGCGCGTAAACGTTCACTTGGGGGCTACAATGAGTTATGGATGACTGTCGAGACTACTGGTGGATCAGGTCCTTGCCAAATTATTGGCTGTCTTCATTGGTCATGCATGAAACCTATTGCAACAAATAGTTGGTGCCAGGGAGCTGATTACACTATCACATTTTGTCCCCTCCCAGATACATTTTCAATAATCAAATTAGGTAGCGAACGTAAATCCCCCAAGTACCTTATGTCCCCTGAAGGTGATTTCACGTTAGGCTTCTTTGGTGCAAATAACAGTTACTTGGGAATTTGGTACACCTATGATGATCAGTCCACGGAAGTATGGGTAGCCAATCCAAACACACCAATTACATCCACCTCTCGTGCCCGTGCCCTATCCATTGAACCCAACACAGGAAACTTGATCATCACTGTTGAAGGCACGACTGTGATGAATATTACTGATGTTAAAGTGGGTCAATACACAAACGTGTCTGCAAAACTACAAGACACAGGTAACTTGCAGCTGATCAACAATTTCAACGAGAAGGTTTTGTGGCAGAGTTTTGATCACCCCGTCAACGTACTTTTACCGGGTATGAAGTTGGGGTATGACAAGGAAATAGGGCGGAATTTGACCCTGACTTCTTGGTTGACCAATGAAATCCCTCATTCTGGAGCTTTTACATTGAGTTGGGAAGCCACTGATGAAGCATCTCAGAGATTCCTGATTCGAAGACGAGGCCAACCCTACTGGACTAGTGGGAATTTAGTAAATCAAACATTTCCATATCTTGATACAACAAATGAGTCATATAATTCACATGGCTACAATATGACTTCTGTGTACAACACGGAAGATCAATATTTTAGCTATAATTCATATGGCTACAATATCACTTCCGTGTACAACAAGGAAGATCAATATTTTAGCTACACAGCTAATATTACCATCTTGATATATTTTAATGGCACATATGAGTTTGCTTTACCCATGTGGATTTTGACACCAGATGGGAATATTACAATTACAAATATGATTAATTCTCCTGCTCGGACTTCTGAGTTTTGTTATGGGTATGATTCAGGTGATGGTTGTGTAAAGGAATCGAGTTTGCCTCCATGCAGGACAAAGAATGATAAATTTAATAAACTAAATGGAGAATTTGCTCCTGAAATGACAAGAAATGACACCGATGAAAACTCAAGCCTAAGCATCAGTGATTGCTTTTCCAAGTGTTGGAATAATTGTAGTTGTGTCGGATTTGAAAGCAACACCAATGATGGAACTGGGTGTATTTTTTGGATTGGAAGCCTTAGCTTTGTGGCTAGTCCGCAACAGAGTTCTACATGGAAGTACGTGATCAGCGCCCAACATCTACCCAGTCCAAGTACTGCAGGTAAGAATTTTGATCAAGAAAGCACAAAGTAATTAGGAAAGTGTCATTTTATTGGCATTTACTAAAGGATTTAGCCTTTTCTGTCTAAACAGAAAATAGAAGAGAAAAGAGCATGAAGCGGATATGGATACCCGTGGGTGCATCCATTCTTCTAATTTTTCTCTGTTTGGGGCTCTTAAGGTATATAGAGAAAAGAAAACAGAGACGAGAAGGTATAAAACACAAGTCCTCTATATCTTCCATATGTTTTATACATTATCTATGCTTCATTCCATTTATTAACTGTAACTGATTGTAGAAGAGGAAAGACGGAAAAGAGATGCAAAATTTCTGGAGCTAACAGCTTCTGAAAGCTTCAAAGATGTACATCAGCTTGAAAGTATTGGTGGGAATGGGCATGATTTACTATTGTTTAGCTTTGCCTCTATTATGACTGCCACATGTGATTTCTCATTAGAAAATAAGCTTGGACAAGGTGGTTTTGGACCTGTTTACAAGGTAACTTTACTTCCATGTTTACCCTACTTATGTATTTTTTTTTTTAAACTCTTGAAACAGATATTTCATAAATTATAATAATCAGGGAATACTAAGAGATGGACGAGAAATTGCAGTTAAAAGGCTTTCAAGAGCATCAGGGCAGGGTCTTGTGGAATTTAAGAATGAGCTCATACTTATAGCCAAACTTCAACACACAAACCTTGTTCGGGTTCTTGGTTGTTGCATTCACGCGGAAGAAAAGATGTTAATATATGAGTATATGCCCAACAAAAGCTTAGATTTTTTCCTTTTCGGTATGCAGAGTTCGTAAGGGAGTTGATCACATCAATTTCATTTGCTGGTTTTCATTCCTAATATAGACCTTAATATTGTATGCAGATTCAAACAAAAAGTCTCAGTTGGATTGGCCTAAACGATTCAACATAATTGAAGGAATTGCCCAGGGGTTGTTATACCTTCATAAGTACTCGAGAATGCGAGTTATCCACAGAGACCTAAAAGCTAATAACATTCTCTTAGACGTGAGTATGAATCCTAAAATTTCTGATTTTGGTATGGCAAGAATATTCAATCCTAATGAGACTCAGGCAATGACCAATAGGGTGGTCGGGACATAGTAAGAACGCTCTTTTTCCTTTACAACTTCAACAAATGTTCGACTACTTTTTACTTAAATATGTTCTTGTTTTTATTGATTTGATACTATATGTATCTTGTAATATTAAGTCAACTAGTCAAGCATTTTGTGTTCAGTGGCTATATGGCTCCCGAGTATGCAATGGAAGGAACTTTCTCTATCAAGTCTGATATCTACAGCTTTGGAGTCTTGATCCTCGAAATTGTCAGTGGAAGAAGAAATAGTAGTTTCAATCATCTTGGTCGCACATTCAATCTTCTGGGATATGTAAGTCGTCTCACTAATATCGATTTTCTGCATTTTTCACATGCTATAGAGTAATTTTGTTGAAGATAATAACATCTTAGTCCTTCCTTATAAAAGTTATGTATAATTTGTCTTGACCTCAAAGTCAAGGTAAAGCAGGTAGGCTACATGATGTAGCTAATAGTCACACATTCATGGTAGCCAGGTGTGTCAAAATACCCGATCCGACCCGAACCAACCCGATCCCGAACCCGATTAAACCTATTTGTGTTGAGTTACTCGGGTCAATAATTTTATTCGGGTTATTCGGGTCAACCCGAGTAACCCGAATACTAAAGAGGGTCGGGTATCGGGTTAAAAAAGTTTGGCTAACTCGGGTTCGGGTCAATCCAATTGACCCGAATAAGGTTTTTTATTTCTTTTATTTAATATATTTTTCATATATTATGTATTTAAACGAGTATAAATAGGCAATTTTGTGAAATTTACTCATATTCGGGTTGACTTGAACCTGAACAAACCCATCCCGAGTAGACCGGACCTGACCCGAATTGACATAAACCCGACTAACCCGAATTCAAGTAGGGTCAGGTTCGGGTATGATATTTTTAGCCCGAACCCGCTCAACCCGACCCGATTAACACCCCTAAGTAGCAATATCATTTTGCATATTTACTATTGAATAAAATATTGTTATGCTCTTCAGCTATCAATTGTTGATCAGCTGGTTACGAGTAAAAAATAGGAATTGAGGGTTTTCTCCTTACTAATGGTGTTTTATTGAATAGAAAGGAATCATAAACTAGTTAAATCATTTTCCCTGGGCTTTAGGTCAACTTATCATAACATTACATAAAATGACTAAATAAATGGCTATTTATTTAGGCATGGGAGCTATGGCAACAAGGGAATGCATTGGATTTGGAGGATCCATCAGTTGGAAGTACTTCTGATATACAACAGGTCTTGAGAACCGTTCATGTGGCGCTTCTCTGTGTACAAGAAGATGCAATGGATAGACCAACAACTTCAGATATGATCTCCATGCTTCTCAATGACACCATATCCTTACCTACTCCAAACAAACCAGCATTCTTCCTACGCAGAGCCGAGTCAAAATCAACATCAAACGAAATCCAACTGAGTGATTGTTCTGTAAACAATATGACCATCAGTGTTGCCGAGGGTCGATAAGGAGTGAAGGTGGCTGCTTTGAGACTATTTGATTTCTCTTGATATTTTATATTTGAAGTTACTATTTTTGTGCATACTCTCAACTTCAAATGAAGTTATTTTATATTTGAAGTTATTATTTAACTGTATTAAGTGGTGTTTACGATAGAGAATATGCTTTCTCTCATGAACTGATTACTGAAGGCGTAATACGTTTTGACTTTTGAATGAGAAAGAAGATCCGGTGCCTTTTATCTATATGGGCCCACATTAAAACCTTTTTTTTCAATGGTTAATACTATTTGTTTAGGGGTGTCATAAATACCGACTCGATCCGGACCCGACCCATACCCGAACCCGAATAAGGATACTCGGGTCAGGTTAGTCGGGTTCAAAATCATACTCGGGTCAATTGGGTCAACCCGATTAACCCGAATATGAAATAGGGTCGGGTATCGGGTTTAAAATACTTTGGCTCTTCGGGTTCGGGTCAACCCGACTAACCCGAGTTACTTTTTTTTCTTTTTTCTTTTTAATATAAACTTTGCTTAATCTTTATTCAATTGAAAAGCCTAAGTTAAATCATCAAACTTTGCCCTACTGTTGTAATTTTGTGACCAAAAAGCCTATATCTACAACTGTTATTCTCCGTTTTTGTTATTTGAATGATATTGGTTGCAACTAATGTCTAGTCATGGTATTCATGTTCTTTTATTTTCCTATTATTTATATGTTATTAGTATTTTTCAATTTTGCCAAATTTGCAAAGTTACAAGTCTGCAATGAGACTACTGCAGTCTGCAAGTCTCCAATAAGAATGCTACTTTTAATTTTTCATTTGACTACTAGTTATAGATACACTTCATGGAATTGTTAGCTTGTTACCATGCATGGTTGCATGGTTACAACTTACAATTTGCATTACATTTATGGTTCTTTAATATTTATACATTTGCTAATTGCAAATTTGCAACAAGCCTACGGGTAACAAAACAAATGCAACATACAAATTAAGTGATTTATACATGTGCTTTTTACCTTTTTAAGATTTTAACTACTAAATTTAAGAAATTAAATTTTGGGATTATATAAATGGCACATACCCGAACTCGACTAGACCCGACCCGATTTGACCCGAACCTAACCAACCCGAGTTCAAATAGGGTCGGGTTCGGGTATGTTATTTTTTGGCTTGACCTGACTTTGACCCAACCCGACCCGATTAACACCCTATTTGTCCATACCCCATGCGTGCACAGTATCTAAAACTGGTTTTGTAAAGCATGGATGTTGTTTTGTAGGATTTTGAATCACATTTCTAACAATTAGGGTTGAATGTGTCTAATACAAAAGTTAAAGGGATAAAAGAAAAGGTTACATATTAATAGGTCCATAACAGGTAATAATATTTTGATTACTTTAATTTGTTTTGAATAAAAAATATTGTGACAATTTATAAGTCTTTGTTTTGTAAACGTCAAACTTATAAAAACGAAATAGTTAAAAGAACTCTAAATGGTGTATGTAATGGGCCTGAATGCCTGATCCACATAACTGGAGCCCATCTCATTCATATTGGATCATACAATCTCATGGGCCTATATCAACTAAACAAAATAAACTATAGAACAATGGGGTGTTTGTTTAATCGCACAAAATAAACATAGTCTTAGACTATGTTTATTGGTGACCTAAAGTCACAACCGGTCACAAGAGATTGCCAACTTGTGGTCACTTGGTGACCTAAAGTCACAACCGATTGACACATGTCAATTTGTGATTGGTTGAAAGGGGAGAATCGGTCGTGACCCCAACCCACAACCCACACCAAAGGTCACCAATAAACATAGTCTAACATTTTCAAATTGTTTATTGTTTGTTGCTAATAGAATAAAGGGTGTGTTTGAATATCTGTTGTCAGTGATATGCCCACAACCCCATTTGTTAAAATGCCACTCTAACTTTTGCATTGTGATAGTGTTTAAAAAGTAGTTAAGTTAGTTACTTATGTAAAAGACTAAAAACACACTGTCATATGTTTTGCACCTTGACAATGGTTAGTTTCATTAAACTGTGTGTACTAATGATAGACGGATGCGTTTTCCAACACCAACGACTATATCGAAACTTCTAGTATGATTAGATATTGTCATTTCAACGCGGGCCGAAACAATGTGGCTGTTTTTTTAGGAAATGGACAACAAGCCTCCATAATCAGTGTCACCATTTGATGCTTCTATTAGGCTTAGAAAAGCTCCTGAGTTTTTTGGGGATGTTTGGTACTAGATAGCTTATGCTAATGAAAGTCCGTTTCATTATGGCCCCCCTAAGATTAAGGAACATAGGAGAGATAGGAAAGTGTTAAACCGGTTGATCCGTATTAAAGTCGTGTTTGTGGAAGGAAGATTTTTAATAACGAGAAGCTTATTAAGCATTTAAAGCAAATTCATGAGTCGTGTTTGAGTCGGCTAGAGGTAGTCAAAGGGTGAAGTTGGCAGGAAAATATTCAATGAAGATGGAAAAGTATAGTATCGCTGGAGGTTTCTCAACTCCAAAAGTTGGGTATGGATTGGGAGATGAGTTAAACTAGTTTTATCAGAACTAGGGATATTGAATAATCATGAGAATTAATCAGGTATGCTCTTTAAGAGTTTTTGAAGCTTAATTTTATAATCGGTGCTGCCTTCATTGTTCCATTTTATTGTTCAAGCTAGTCGCTGATCTAATTGCTCATCCCACTTCTTCTTGTTTGTTACCTAAACAAAAAGTTGAACACGTTAATATGCTATAAAACCAACTTGCCTTCCCCTGCCTTGCTGCCCGTTTTATCACCTCAAATGCATTATCCTTGGTTCCATTTGTAGGAAGAAAACAAATTATTTCATTTTCTTAATAATATATGATGTGATATTTGTGAAAAAATCTTTGTAAAACTTTGACTTCCACTTGTTAAAAGCCAGTGTTGTAAATATCGGTCTTGGCGGCCGATATATCAGTGATATATTGCTTATCGGCGGTCGACCGATACGATATTTCACTTATCGGTAAAATTTATCGGTTTGGTCAAAATCGGTAAAATATCAGTCAAAATCGGTTATATCATTCATATCGGTCATATCAGTCAAATCGGTCAAATTTATTGGTCCAGGTTCTTTCCAGTCAATCAGTCATATATTGGAGTTTAATTGGAGCACTTTTGTAGTATACCAAGTTCTCTCTTATAAGTTACAAATATAATTTATGTTTTGTTTTGTGTTACATATGTTGCATTTCAAAAATATATATAAATTTCTTTGTAATTTATGGTCTCTAATATATCACTGATATATCGCCGCCATATCGGTCTTGGCGCTTGGCGCTTGGCGGTTGTCGACAGCTGAGGTACCACCGAGCGATATTTACAACACTGTTAAATGCACAGTTTTCTTTTAATAAAATTGTATGATAAAGATGTATGCAAGAAACCGAAGAGAAAAAGGAGTAGATTCCTTTGTGAATGACGATAAAACCAGTCCCTTTTAATGGTTCATCTCTTCGAAACAAATATCAATATAAACAAAGACTAGTTTGTTTAAGAAAAGGACATAAAGTCTGCCCTGTCCAACATGGTAAGTATACACTGAAGTGAAACAAATAAGTTGGAATGTTAATAATAGCCTTAAGATATACTGTTACCTTAGGTTTCACTGATAAGCTTGTCACAAAGTGGGAATTCTAATGATAGTCTAAAGAGATGTTGATACCTTCTAAGTAATTTGCATTACAAAAAAAGTACAGTTGTTTTAAGATTGATTGAAATTGATTTAAGACTTGGGTACAGTGGAGGAAGTCAACCCAAAAACCTTTTGGGTCAACAATACTTTTTTTATGAAAATTGATACAAGTATCCATCAAGATTCACATGTAAGGGAAATACATCATAAGTGTGATTATTGACTACGAAAATGCTTCCTCATATTGTGATTTTTCTTTTCTTCTTGTTTGTTAATGGTAATAAATCAGTCTAGCTATCTGCAACACACACACACACACACACATAAATTGTGTACTGAATGCAATTTCTTCCACATGTGCAGGAGCTATAGGGACTACTTTTACTGTCGTCAATGAGTGTGCTTTCACTGTTTGGCCTGGAATCTCAGGGACACCTGTTCACAACACCACCGGGTTCGAGCTCACACAGAATAGTTCACACTCTTTTCAAGTTACAAATAGCTGGGACGGTGTTATATGGGGAAGAACTAATTGCACCTTCAACCAGTTTGGTCAGGGTTCGTGTGCCATAGGTGACTGTGGCTCCAATAAAATGGAGTGCTTTGGAAGAAAAAGTACATCATCCGTTACAAACATATCTTTCAGTTTAGATGAAGTCACAGGCAATACCTCATACAGTTTAGATGACTGGGAGTTAGTACATGAGGACTACAATGAGTTTTGGATGACTGTCGAGACTACTGGTGGATCAGGTCCTTGCCGAATTATTGGTTGTCTTCAATATCCTTGCAGGAAACCTATTGCGACAAATAGTTCGTGCCAGGGAGCTGATTACACTATCACATTTTGTCCCCTCCCAGATACATTGTCAATAATCAAATTAGGCAGCGAACGTAACTCCACAAAGTACCTTATGTCCCCTGATGGTGATTTCACGTTAGGCTTCTTTGGTGTGAATAACAGTTACCTGGGAATTTGGTACACCGATGATGATCAGTCCACAAAAGTATGGGTAGCCAATCCAAACACACCAATAACATCCACCTCAGGTGCCCATGCGCTATCCATTGAACCCAATACAGGAAACTTGATCACCACTGTTGAAGGCAGGACTGTGATGAATATCACTGATGTTAAAGTAGGTCCATACACAAACATGTATGCAAAACTACAAGACACAGGTAACTTCCAGCTAATCAACAGTTTCAACGAGAAGGTTTTGTGGCAGAGTTTTGATCACCCTGTCAACGTACTTTTACCGGGTATGAAGTTGGGGTATGACAAGGCAACAGGGCGGAATTTGACCCTGACTTCTTGGTTGACCAATGAAATCCCTCAGTCTGGAGCTTTTACATTAAGTTGGGAAGCCACTGATGAAACATCTCAGAGATTAATGATTCGAAGACGAGGCCAACCATACTGGACTAGTGGGAATTTAATAAATCAAACATTTCCATATCTGACAGATGTTCCATCTTACTTGGAATTTAATCTCACTTCCGTATACAACAAGGAAGAACAGTATTTTAGCTACACAGCTTATTTTACCTATTTGGAATTCAAGTGGATTTTGACACCAGATGGGAATATTAACATTACAAATTCGTTTCATTATCATGATCGGACTTCTGAGTTTTGTTATGGGTATGATTCAGGTGATGGTTGTGTAAAGGAATCGAGTTTGCCTCCATGCAGGACAAAGAATGAAAAATTTTATAAACTAAATGGAGAATTTGCTCCTGAAATGACAAGAAATGATACCGACGAAAACTCAAGCCTAAGCATCAGTGATTGTTTTTCCAAGTGTTGGAATAATTGTAGTTGTGTTGGATTTGAAAGCAACACCAATGATGGAACTGGGTGTATTCTTTGGACTGGAAACCTTAGCTTTGCGGTTAGTCCGCAACAGAGTTCTACATGGAAGTACGTGATCAGTACCCAACATCTACCTAGTCCAAGTACCGCAGGTAAGAATTTTGATCAAGAAAGCACAAAGTAATTAGGAAAGTGGGATTTTATTGGTATTTACTAAAGGTTTTAGCCTTTTCCGTCTAAACAGAAAATAGAAGAGAAAAGAGCATGATAAGGATATGGATACCCGTGGGTGCATCCATTCTTCTAATTTTTCTCTCTTTGGGGCTTTTAAAGTATATGGAGGAAAGAAAACAGAGACAAGAAGGTATAAAACACAAGTCCTCTATATCTTCCATATGTTTATATATTATCTATGCTTCCTTCCATTTATTCTTTGTAACTGATTGTAGAAGACGAAAGACAAAAAAGAGATGCAAAATTTCTGGAGCTGACAGCTTCTGAAAGCTTCAAAGATATACATCAGCTTGAAAGTATTGGTGGGAATGGGCATGATTTACTATTGTTTAGCTTTGCCTCTATTATGAATGCCACATGTGGTTTCTCATTAGAAAATAAGCTTGGACAAGGTGGTTTTGGACCTGTTTACATGGTAACTTTACTTCCATGTTTACTCTACATATGTATTTTTTTTTAAAACTCTTACCCTTCAAACAGAGATTTCATAAATTATAATAATCAGGGAACACTAAGTGATGGACGAGAAATTGCAGTTAAAAGGCTTTCAAGAGCATCAGGGCAGGGTCTTGTGGAATTTAAGAATGAGCTCATACTTATAGCCAAACTTCAACACACAAACCTTGTTCGGGTTCTTGGTTGTTGCATTCACGGGGAAGAAAAGATGTTAATATATGAGTATATGCCCAACAAAAGCTTAGATTATTTCCTTTTCGGTATGCAGAGTTTGTAAGGGAGTTGAACACATCAATTTCATTTGTTGATTTTCATCCCTAATACAGACCTTAATATTGTATGCAGATTCAAACAAAAAGTCAGAGTTGGATTGGCCTAAACGATTCAATATCATTGAAGGAATTGCCCAGGGGTTATTATACCTGCATAAGTACTCGAGAATGCGAGTTATCCATAGAGACCTAAAAGCTAATAACATTCTCTTAGACGTGAGTATGAATCCTAAAATTTCTGATTTTGGTATGGCACGAATATTCAATCCAAATGAGACTCAGGCAATGACGAATAGAGTGGTCGGGACATAGTAAGAACGCTCTTTTTCCTTTACAACTTCAACCAATATTTGAGTACTTTTTACATAAAGTGTTGTTTGTCACTGGTTTGATACTATATGTATCTTGTAAATAATAAGTTAATCATTTTGTGTTCAGTGGCTATATGGCTCCCGAGTATGCAATGGAAGGAACTTTCTCTATCAAGTCTGATATCTACAGCTTTGGAGTCTTGATCCTCGAAATTGTCAGTGGAAGAAGAAATAGTAGTTTCAATCATCTTGGTCGCACATTCAATCTTCTCGGATATGTAAGTCGTCTCACTGATATCAATTGTCTGCATCTTTCACATGCTATAGAGTAACTTTGTTGAAGATAATAACATCTTACTCCTTCCTTATAAAAGTTATGTATAATTGTCTTGACCTCAAAGTCAAGGTAAAGCATGCATCTAATAGTCACACATTCATGGTAGTTAGGGATGTCGAAAAACCCAATCCAACCCGAACCCAATTAAGCCTATTTGGGTTGGGTTACTTCGGTCAATAATTTTATTCGGGTTATTCGGATCAACCCGAGTAACTCGAATACTAAGTTGGGTCAGGTATCGGGTTGAAAAAGTTTGGCTAACACGGGTTCGGGTCAACACGATTGACCCGAATAAGGTTTATTTTTTTAATTTTATTTAATATAAGTTTTATACATTATCTATTTAAACGAGTATAAATTAGCAATTTTATTACATTTTACTCATATTTGGGTTGGCCCGGACCCGAGTAGACCCGAACCCCCCGAATTCAAGGTCATGGTTGTTATTTTTAGCCCTAACCCGATCTGAATTGACCCAAACCCACCCAACCCGACCCGAGTAAAAATAGGAGAAGGCTTAACAATATTTTATTCAATAGTAAACATACAATTGATTGGAGAAGGCTTATCATTTTGCATGTTTACTATTGAATAAAATATTGTTAAGCCTTCTCCTATCAATTGTTGATCATTTCCTTACGAGTAAAAATAGGAATTGAGCCATTGAGGGTTTCCCGTTAGTAATGGCGTTTTATTGAATGAAAAGGAAGCATAAACTAGTTAAGTCATTTACTTAGGCTTTAGGTCGACTTTTCATAACATCACAAAGAATGACTAATAAAAACACCAGTTTTATCTTCGTGAACATAAATGGCTATTAAGTATGTCTTATGATCTAGGCATGGGAGCTATGGCAACAAGGGAATGCATTGGATTTGGAGGATCCATCAGTTGGAAGTACTTCTGATATACAACAGGTCTTGAGAACCGTTCATGTGGCTCTTCTCTGTGTACAAGAAGATGCAATGGATAGACCGACAACATCAGATATGATCTCCATGCTTCTCAATGACACCATATCCTTACCTACTCCAAACAAACCAGCATTCTTCTTACGCAGAGCCGAGTCAAAATCAACATCAAATGAAATCCAACTGAGTGATTGTTCTGTAAACAATATGACCATCACTGTTGCCGAGGGTCGATAAGGAGTGAAGGTGGCTGCTTTTATACTATTTGATTTCTCATGATATTTTATATTTGAAGTTACTATTTTTATGCATACTCTCAACTTCAAATGAAGTTATTTTATATTTGAAGTTATTATTTAACTGTATTAAGTGGTGTTTACGATAAAAAATATGCTTTCTATATGCTCATGAACTGATCACTGAAGGTCCGGTGCCTTTTATCTATATGGGCCCACAATAAAACCTTTTTTTTCAATGGTTAATACTATTTGTCTAGGGGTGTCATAAATCTCGACCTGACCCGGACCTCACCTAGACCCGAACCCGAACCCGAATAAGGATACTCGGGTCAGGTTAGTCGGGTTTAATATCAAACTCGGGTCAATTGGGTCAACCCGATTAACCCGAATACGAAATAGGATCGGGTATCGGGTTCAAAATACTTTGGCTATTCGGGTTCGAGTCAACTCGACTAGCCCGAGTTAGATTTATTTTATTTTTTATTTTATTCTTTTTTTTCATATAAACTTTGCTTAATCTTTATTCAATTGAAAAGCCTAAGTTAAATCATCAAACTTTGCCCTACTGTTGTAATTTTGTGACCAAAAAGCCTATATCTACAACCGTTATTCTATGTTTTTGTTATTTGAATGATATTGGTTGCAGTCATCTTTTATTTTCCTATTATTATATGTTATTAGTATTTTCAATTTTGCCAAATTTGCAAAGTTACAAGTCTGTAATGAGACTACTGCAGTCTGCAAGGTCTCCAACAAAAATGCTACTTTTAAATTTTCATTTGACTACTAGTTATAGATACACTTCATGGCATTGTTAGCTTGTTACCATGCATGGTTGCATGGTTACAACTTACAATTTGCATTACATTTATGGTTCTTTAATATTTATACATTTGCTAATTGCAAATTTGCAACAAGCCTACTGGTAACAAAACAAATGCAACATGCAAATTATGTGATTTATACATGTGCTTTTTACCTTTTTAAGATTTTAACTACTAAATTTAAGAAATTAAATTTTGAGATTATATAAATGGCACAGACCCGAACCCGACTTGACCCGAACCCGACCAATCCGAGTTCAAATAGGGTTGGGTTCGGGTATGTTATTTTTAGGCTTGACCTGACTTCGACCCAACCCAACCAACCCGACCCAATTAACACCCCTATTTGTCCATACCCCATGCGTGCACGCAATGGCGGAGCTAGAAAAAAATTTCGTGGGAGGGCCAAAACAAATTTTTTTCGGGAAATACGCTAAATGGGAGGGCCGAAATAATTTTTTTCCCGAAAATAGACATGAAATCGCAAATAAATACACTAACGGACTTGAACATAGGGGGCCGGGACCCTCCCCGGTTCTCACATAGCTCTGCCCCTGCGTGCACGCAGTGGCGGAGCCAGGAAATCACAATATAGGGGGCAATTTTTTTTTAATGAACGTCAACAACGGCGAAAGTTTTTGTACCTTTAAAAATAACGTCCACAAAAAAAAAGTTCAAATTGTGCAAAACCACCTTACGTTACGTAAAAATTGCAGCAAAAGAACAACGTATGTTGTGTTAAAGTGCAACTTATTTACTAAAAATAAAAACTCTGGCTAACAAATCCAAAACGAAATAGAAAATGTTTATATATGTACCACTATACCGGTAAAAATAACACACATATGCTAGTAATTATTAAACTCCAATTCCCTAAATCATGCATTAAATTATACGGTGTATAAATAAAGTTTCTTTGAAAAATATTGATGTGAATTTAGCATAGAGGTATAATAGTATACTGCATGGATATGTAAATAAATTATTTTTTGTACTCAATCCACTATACAATCTACCAAACTGTCTCACATTTTCCTTTCTTTTCACAAAGAACCCACAGTACCATTCACCCACTACCCTCCCTGTTAATACTTCTTTTTCCATTTCTCCGACCAAACATAACCACCGGGAAAAAAGAAAAAAGAAAAAACTATGCCTTATAAAGAACTCTCTCTTTTGGTAACGAGATGGGCCGAGGGCACTCAGATTATTTGCTTGAGGGCACCTGACCAATCTTCCGTGAATTTGACCATTTTTACTACGTGTTTCGTATGTCTACAAGAAGTTGGTCGGGGGCATCGCCCCCCACTGCTATCAAGGTGGCTCCGCCCCTGCGTGCACGGTATCTAAAACTGGTTTTGTAAAGCATGTATGTTGTTTTGTAGGATTTTGAATCACGTTTCTAACAATTAGGGTTGAATGTGTCTAATACAAAAGTTAAAGGGATAAAAGAAAAAGGTTAATAGGTCCATAACAGGTAATAATATTTTGATTACTTTAATTTGTTTTGAATAAAAATATTGTGATAATTTATAAGTCCTTTGTTTTGTAAACTTCAAACTTATAAAAACGAAATAGTTAAAAGAACTCTAAATGGTGATGGGCCTGAATGCCTGATCCACATAACTGGAGCCCATCTCATTCAGATTGGATCATACAATCTCATGGGCCTATATCAACTAAACCCTATAAACTATAGAACAATGGGGTGTTTGTTTAATCGCATAAAATCATCTTTTTGAACAGGTCACATTTTCAAATTGTTTATTGTTTGTTGCTAATAGAATAAAGTGTGTGTTTGGATATCTGTTGTCAGTGATATGCCCACAACCCCATTTGTTAAAATGCCACTCTAACTTTTGCATTGTGATAGTGTTTAAAAAGTAGTTAAGTTAGTTACTTATGTAAAAGACTAAAAACACACTGTCATATGTTTTGCACCTTGACAATGGTTAGTTTCATTAAACTGTGTGTACTAATGATAGACGGATGCGTTTTCCAACACCAACGACTATACCGACACACTGTCATATGCCCACAACTGTTGTTAAAATGCCTTTCTAACTTTTGCATTGTGATAGTGTTTAAAAAGTAGTTAAGTTTATGTAAAAGACTAAAAACACACTGTCATATGTTTTGCACGTTCACAATGGTTAGTTTAATTAAACTATGTACTAATGATAGACATTTCCAACACCAATGACTATACATTGCCATTTCAATTTTAACAATTTTAACACTTTTTAGTATGATTAGACATTGCCATTTCAATGCGGGTCAAAACATTGTGGCTGTTTTTTTGGGACATGGACACTAACCTCCAAAACCAGTGTCACCATTTGACGCTTCTATTAGGCTTAGAAATGCTGCTGAGTATTTGGGGATGTTAGGTTCATGATAGCATACGCTAATCAACGTTCTTTTGATTATGTTTCTCCTAAGATTAAGTAACATAGGAGAGATAAAAAAAAAAGTTGGATCAGATGGAAAACAAGCGTGTTGTTAAACCAGTTGATCCGTATATAAGTCGTGTTTGTGGTGAAAGTGTCTTAATAACGAGAAGCTTATTAACCATTTTAAGCAAATTCATGAGCGTGTATATCTGAAATGACTGAGTCAGATTGAGTCGGCTAGAGGTAGTCAAAGGGTGAAGTTGGTAGAAAAATATTCAATGAGGATGAAAAAGTATAGTGACACTGCAAGAGGTATCTCAATTCCAAAGGCTGGTATGGATTGGGAGATGAGTTAAACTCGTTTTATCAGAACTAGAGATCTTGAATAATCATGAGAATTAATAAGGTATGCTCTTTAATAGTTTTTGAAGTTTAATTTTACATGAATAATTGGTGCTGCCTTCATTGTTCCATTTTTTTGTTCAAGCTACTCACTGATCTAATTGTTCATCCCACTTCTTGTTGTTTGTTACCTAGACAAAAAGTTGAAGATGTTAACATGTTATAAAACCAACTTGCCTTCCCTTGCCAGCTTGCTGCCCGTTTTATCACCTCAAATGCATTATCCTTGGTCCCGTATGTAGAAAGGAAAAAAATTTATATCGTTTTCTTGATGGTATATGATGTGATATGTGTGAAAGAAAAAGTCTTTGTAAAATTCCAGACTTCCACTTGTTAAATTCGCAGTTTTCTTTGATAGATTTGTATGATAAAGACGTATGCATTTTTATTGGTTCATTTCTTGGAAACAAATGCCAATACAAACAAAGACTAGTTGGCTTGATAAAAGGGACATAAAGTCTGTCCCGTCCAACACGGTCATTATATACTGAAGTTGGAATGTTAATATAGCCTCAAAATATATTGTTACCTCAAAAATAGTAAAAAGAAATGTTGTTGCGTTCTAGGCTAGCTAATTTGCTAATGCTTCCTCACATTATAATTTTTCTTTTCTTATTGTTTGCTAATTAATGGTAATAAATCAGTCTAGCTATCTGCATAACACACACATACACAAATTTTGTACTGAATGCAAATTCATCCACATTTGCAGGAGCTTCAGAAGCTTTTGGATCCCAAAATTGAAAAGGAGTTACTGCCTGGTGATACACTAATTAATCAGGACTGGGAAGTTTCAACTTGTTTCATTATGTTTGCACTTTTTTGTTGGTGTTTGTTGGAAAAATGGTTTTTGCAAAATGATTTTTCGCACATTTTGGACACTATTTAATATATGTATATGTTATATGGGTCCCTTTCTTGCGAGAACCACCTTTTTACAACTAATAATACACAATACATATCATTTAATGCCCCACATCATTTTGTTATTTTTATTTAATTCAAAAGGGTATAATAGTAAAAGACATTTTCATATTATTATTTTTTTTTATAATTACCGTTTTTATATACATCTTAAAATTCGTTTTTTTTTTTCTTTTTTTTTTTTGCTAACATGTTTTGAAATAGTCATAGTGTATATATGTTTTTTTTCTCTTCAAATAGTCAAAGTGCATACATATTTTCAATTAGTCAAAGTGCATATATGTTTTTTTTTCCCCAAATAGTCAAGGTTTTTTTATCTAACAATTTTTTTTATCAACCTACCAATATTTTTATAAACACAAATTAAAGAACATAAATCATCATAAAAAGAAAAACAAGAATGATATACTTAAATGTTACATTTCACTTGATTACAATTACAAAAAGACATGAAATAATCATATATCTCCAAAGGTCGCAAATTATCTTCATATATAATCATGTTCATCCACTTCCCGGTCTTGAATGATATCATCATCTTCATCAATCAATCTGAAACAAGCATTGTAGAACCCAAGAAACACCTTCCGAAGGTCGAGGTTGATCGAAATAGGTGAAAACCATGGTTATTTCTAGAGAGAGAAAGAAGAGAGAGAAAGGTGTTATGTGTTTTATTAATATGAAATGAAGTGAAGCTTACACACACTTTCCCACACCCCTCATGGAAAGTCATGAGGGGTATTTATAAGCTCATCACACTACATGTTTGCCTAATCTACATAAGTAGTCCCTAAGGACACAACATGCTACATATCTAGTCCATTTCACTTGTGTGACATTATCTTTATAAAATAGCAAGGCTAACAATCTCCCTCCAAGATATCGTCACATGTGAATGGTTACAATGAGACCTATAAATACATAAACAATGTAAATTACAACAATAGTAAACTATGTTGACGTTGTTGAAGCGCAGAGTCTCTGTAGTCTAGATACTGAGGCAGACTTGAAGTTCTCTCTTCCGATTATCTCGGCGTACTGACAGCAAAGGTTTTTGTAGCTCTGAACTTCAACTGTAATGGTCTAGTTAGGTTATTACTCCCTCCTAACTAGTAAGCCTTTATTATTTTTCCTGCTCCTTCCTGAACTGACAACTCTTATTTCATCTCGCAGCGGATAAAGTAGATTCAAAAATGTAGAAACATGGTTGTCGTTCGGGTAGCAGCATAACAACATAACTCACATAACATTGCATAGAAGGTTGGTAATAAGCTCTGATGTACACATACTTAGTACCTCAGGGTACTTCTCTGGTATTAAGCACAGTTCCCTCGATCAACCAACGTACTATAGATGAAACACTACTTCTTTTGACATGTTCTTCTCCCTCCTGATGGTTGCGAGTTATCGGAATCATCATAATCTTGGGTACATGACATACAATTACCTGTACTTTACACTTCTAATGCAATTTAGAAGCCATAACAGCTTTTTGGAGCACATTCTATGAGTATATGTCGCTAAGATATGACTCTCTTTATCTACAATCTCCTCTATTCTCTTCAACCTATAAGAGACCTCTTCAAATTTCAACCAGCTAGTAAATGACCACTGTATGGAGACAACCCAATATAACCAATCTGAAAATGAAGTAAACATCCCTTAGATATGTGACTTAATCTTGTATGATGGTGTGACTAAGAACCTATACTGAGCACTACAACGTAACTCCTTTAAGCATAGGTAGACCCGTATACACAAACGTGCAAACAGTATATGAAATCTCTGCCTCTTGAACTATCCACAACTTCGTGCGACACTGAGTACTATGATGAGGCGAAAAATGATCCGTTTTTAGGGGGTCATTTAAGCCCGAATCCGACTTTATTTGATCAAATATTGCCCTAAATCGTTCCTTTTGTGATTTTAGGTGTTTGAAGAGTGAATTCTGGAAAAGAAGCTATTTTGGACGTTTTTGGAGCATAAAAGTGAAGAAAACGGCAAAGTACCAAAAATCCATGCTGAAGATACAAGGTGACGGCGTCAAGACTACCTTCTTGACGGCGTCAGACATGGAGAATTAAACACCGTAGCTGGTGACGGCGTCAGAAGGCTTGATGACGGCGTCAAAGTGGCAAGAATAAAATACCGTGGGTGGTGACGGCGTCAACTAGGCCGTCATAAGTGGATCAAGGCCGTCCGAGGAAGTATATGGCGGCGAGGTGACAGCGTCAGAAGTTACTCTTGACGCCGTCAGAGTGTTTTTCCTATATATAGTTTTCTAGTTTTTTCATTAAAAAAGGGAGAGAAGTTTTGGTGAAACCCTAAAGACGATTTTGGTGCCTCTTTTACAGGTTTTTCAAGGGTTCCAAACCCTTGAGACCTTGCATTGTAATTGAGATAAGTATACTTTCAATTCAATCAATATGTCTATGTGTTGGTTGTTTATCTTTTGTTCTTATCTTAATTCTACTATGCTAGGCTAGATTTCTTTTGTGTTTGCTTAGATCTAATGAAACCTAGATGTTGATTATGTGTTGATTACTTGTCTATTCTTGTTTTGGATGAATGATATTATATGTTAGGCTTAAGAAAACTGGCAGATCTCTAAATGGTAACATGCTTGAACGTCTTAAGAAACATGAACCGAGGCGTACTAGGTCTTTATTGGTTGTATTTAATGCATGAGCCACTGTTTACAATCCCTATAGTTGTGCTGGGTCATGGTGTAGGAGGAGATAAGAGCTCATAGAGTTGGGGAGTTATGTATGCCACCCCACGAATGGTATTAAGGAATACAATCCGTCATCCATACAAGTGTAACAAGTAATTGACATGTAAAAGATATCTAGGGAGTAATGAAGTCTAAGTAAACACAATTTCTCCAACCACTGCTCACAACCTTAGTATAATTTAGTTTAATTTCATTTTTAGTATTTTATTTCAATTATATAATAGTTTTGGGTTAGTTGAATAGCAACTAATTCCGCCCACTCTTCCAAAACCCGAGATTTTACTTGCTTTCATTAAAATATAAAAATACAAAAATAATCATCTTTCACCTCTAGAACTATTAATTAGGTTTTCTAATCCTAGCGACACTATTCCTAAGCTGAACGATCAATCCCCCGGTACTTGTCACTATACTATACTACAACGATCAGGTACACTGCCTGGTGGGGGTTGTAAGCTTCTCGAGATCCCTCGAGAGGTAAAGCAAGGTGTGATTCCCACGCATCAAAGTTTTTGGCACCGCAGCCCGGGGAATAGCTATTGTCTAGGTTAGGATTTATTTTTATTAGGTCTACTTGCTAGATTCCTTTCTAGTAAGATTTTTTTCTTTTTATTTTTAGGTTTTCTTTAGTCTATCTTAATTCTTCGTGCCTTTGTTCGTAATTCTTTACCATCCGACATCATGGAAGGTGGTAACATCTTTGAACCCATCATCCCACCACAACAAAACCCACCATTAGAACCCCTTAGGCCCCGAACCTTAGGAGCGTATTCCCGACCTAGCCACCAAGGCTACCGAAACACCATTGAGCTCACCGGAGCCAATGTGACCCCCTTGCGATCCGACACCATCCGGTTGGTGCAAAGCGGATGTGCATTCCATGGACTTCGTTCCGAAGATCCAAACCAACACCTTAAGGATTTCCTCAAAATCGTAGATTCCATAGACCTAGGTGTTGAAACTAGAGAGACTATCCGTTTACGCCTATTCCAATTCTCTCTACGGGATCAAGCTAGTCAATGGCTTGAGCGTTTACCCGCGGGATCTATCACCACATGGGATGATCTCACCACTCGTTTCCTTGCTCAATTTTTCCCACCGGGGAGAACTACTAAGCTTAGGAATGACATCTTGATGTTCCAACAACGTCAAAATGAATCTCTTTATGAAGCATGGACTCGTTTCAAGGACTTACTCCAAAAAGTCCCTCATCATGGCATAGATCTTTGGCTCCAAATCCAAATTTTCTATGACCATATCGATATCCCCACGAGGCGAACCATTGACCAATCGGCCGGTGGTAAGCTACGTGATCTTAGTGCAGAACAATCATGGGAACTCATAGAAGATCTTGCTCTCTATGACAATGAAAGTTGGAATGATCCCCGTGATTTGAACAAAACGGTCAAGGCAATATCTTTGCCTTCGAACAATTCAAGCACTCCCGACCGTAGGATCATGGAACTTGAGGACCAAGTCAAGTTTCTCATGAAATCTTACGAAGCTCCGAAGCATTCAAGCCAAGTGAACAAAATCACTTCTTCATGCGAATTATGTAGTGGTCCCCATGACACTCGTGATTGTAAGGAACTCCCCGGAACAGCTTTTGCGGACTACGCATCCACGCGTACCGACGAAGTGGGAGATAAGTGGTACACTTTCAAGCCCGAGCCAAACACATACGGTGATTCATACAACCCATCATGGAAAAATCACCCAAACCTTAGGTGGAAACAAAATCAACCCAATTCTTCCAATCCACCTAATCGTTACCAATCAAACGGTCCACCATCCAACCGTACCTTCAACAACAATCCTTCTAACAACTATGGTAGTACCAACAATCTTGAAGGATTGATGTCGAAATTTATGGCATCTCAAGAAGCCCGCATAGTTAGGTTCGAAAACGAATTCAACCAACAACAAACGGAGATGACCAACAAGATCGACAACTTGTTGAAAGCCCTCAACAACCAAACATTAGCCACACCTAGGAAGGACACTAGGGACACCAATGGCGGAATTCAAATTAAGGACCCCTCATCATCCAAACATGTCCACTTTGTCAATGTTGTCACCATTAAGCCGATAGATAGGGAGACTGAGGAGAGTGACAAGGATGAAGCTAAGGTAGAAGCCAATAGTGAGGATGAGAGTAGGGAAGTTGAGGTTAAAAAGGATGAGGAATTGGAGGAGATAGAACCTATAGAAAAATACTTTGATAAGTTTCCAACCGAAGAGGAACGGGAATACCATAAGGATCTATTCGATGGTCCCGAGAAAACATATATCTTTGGCGACCCCCTGATCAAAATGGGAGATCCCTCCAACATTAACATCCCATGTAATATCGGGCACATGCATATATGGAAAGCTTACATCGACCTTAGATCCCCCGTGAACATCATGACTAGGACTTATTACAATTGGGTGATGAAGGAGCAACTCAATTTTAGGTTGATGCCCGGTATGAATCGGATAAGTAATTTTGCAGGAAGAGTGAAGGGATTGCAGGTCATTATAGGGAATCTCACCTATGAGATCGATTTTATGATAGTTGAAGACATTCGTCCGGTGATAGATGCTTGCCTAAGTCAAGTAGTATTCGGGAAGCCATTTGTTGAAGCCACTAGGATGAGTTATGATCCGACTTTAGGGATAGTTAGGTTTAAGAAAGATAATGATGAGGTCGCTTATCAAATGCCCTACAAGTTCGAACAATACCGCCTTCTCTCTAATTTCAAAAAAGAACATAAGCAAGCGGCTTATTATAGGAATGAGGAGGATAGACGTAGAGGAGTAGAGTATGTTAGAAATAGGATGCTTGGTTTCTACAAAGAATGCTTGCAATTAGGTCCGGAATACAAAACTGGTTTAGAAGATGACCTAGAGAGTGGAACCAATGATGAAGTCACGTAGTAACCCACGACTTTGAGTCTAGCTACAAGACTCGTAAATAAAGAAAAGCGCTTCTTGGGAGGCAACCCATGTTTTGTGTGATTTTAATTGTTTGATTGTTATTTGCTTCCGTATGCATGTTTTATTTTTATTGTTGGTTGATCATGTTTCTCAATTAAAATGTGGAAATACTTTATTATGTTGTTTGGCCTAGTCTTAACTCCAACCTAAAGGTATTTTTGCAAAAGATAAGTGTAAGGGGAAACCCTAAATATGTTTTTAAGAAACAAACCGATCATGATTCTCCACAATATTTAATGAACATGTATATTCGTATTTGTTAGAGTCAAATGCTTGTATTGAGTCATAATGAAGTTTTCCAGGATTTTCCAGGAAGTAGGACAAAGTTTTTCCAGAAATTTTCCGGAAACTTGACATAAGAATTTCTGCAGGTTCATTCTGACGGCGTCAGGCTATTGCTCTTGACGGCGTCAGGAGTCAAAAATCTGGAAATTTTACCGGTTTTGTTTTTCTAACGGAGTCTTATGGTTTTTTGTGAATTATTAAATTTTATAATCTCCAGGAAATCTGCAAACTTCATTCCACAAGCATTATATCTTACTTTGTTTTCTAGGATTTAGTAACTTATATAGGATGCCGCCGATTTTACGCGAGGTTGCCTTGTCTACTTTTGTCAGGATTTACAGGTTATTTATGACAAGAAGGTGATTTATATTCTGGAAGGGAAGCTTTGATTGTTCATTTTCTTGGAGGAAGATTTAACCTGGCCAACCTATAATCTATACCGAGCGAATCAGGGGAGTATTTGATTTCATTCTCTTTACTTCTTAACTTTTACATTCTTTACTTGAACATTGGGGACAATGTTCATCCTAAGTGTAAGGGGAGGGTAAAAAGATGATACCTTACATATGCACTTTCGCTTGAGTTTGTTTTGTTTGATAGTAGATGAGTAATAAAACTATGAGAAATACTTGTTAGTGCAATTTTAGCGCCAAATTTAAAATTTTTTACAACATTTAGGAGTGAAACTTTAGCCATAGCAAGCGTCTCATGGATAGGAGGTTGTATGACTAGCACATAACCGTATATTCAGAAAAATTTTCCACCCAAAAATGTGAGGTTCGCCTTTAGTTTTGATAGGAAAAGCATTTATTATTGGTGCTTATGAGTGTACCGGTAGCATTTAGATTCTAGAACTTGCGTTAGTGATGCATCCCGAGACCGCTAGTGAGACTACATTTGTGTGGTAGGATTTACTACATGATAAGAGGCATTAGGATCACCCTTGTGTTAAACCCGTATCATAATTACTTGACCATTTAAGTCATATTACTTGGCTAGTTAAGTCAACTAATTTTTCCCACACCCTTTGCGTTGTACTCATTTTTAGTACACGATACCCCTAGTACACCCCTCCGAGCCTATCTTTTCGTTTCTAACTTTAAGCATCTTACTTAAAGGAAGAATTTGTTACACCCCACTTAAATGTACACCCAAATCGCCTTAGCCTTCCGTGTATGCGCTCATTTTTAGTGCATTATTGTTATTTGTTAAACCCTAAGTTAACTTTCTAATTGATTACATGGTTGCTAAGTCGAGTCATATCCTTGTACATATTGTTTTGGGACGATTGGGACTCATGGGTAAGTACTTATTTTATGGAGTAATGGGGAAGAACATCATATTATTACCCCCATATGTACGTTAATCTTAAAAGTGCTCCAAGTGTTTTGATTTTCTTAATTCGAGTCATTAGAATAGTTAATGTAAAGTATGTAAAGATTCAAGTGTAAGGGGATTGCTCATACCCCTATGATGTATTATTTTGGATGGTAGGGTAATAGTGTATGCAAAAAAAAAAAATAATAAAAAAAAAAAAATAAAAAAAAAAAAAAAAAAAAATCAAGAAAAAGAAAAAAAATATATATAGAAAAGAAAAAGAGAAAAAACATACGGACTACCATCCCTTTTCATTCTATGTTCATTTTATGTTTTTGTTATTTTTCATTTATTAGCTTAAGTCGAGTCTAGTCTTGGCTTAGCAACGCCATCTTGTACATGTAATTAACTAAGATTGTTAACTCGCCACCAGTAAAACTTCCTTTATCCAACAAAACCGTGTAATTCATATCCCTACACCTAACGTTATAACCCTTTAAAAGACCTCTTTGATAGTTTATCCTAGGTGCTTACGCCATGTGGTGGAGGTTTGATCCTTTCTCAAGCCTATGGTAATCTATTTTGCTATGACAGGTAGTGAGAGATATCTTCCATTTCCATAATGTTATATTACTTTATTACACCCGAGAGATGTGAGTATCTAAACACTATTTGTGAGGTGCTTGTGTATGACCTCCGTGCTTGTCTATTGGTCTTTAGTGGAACGATTATTTGTTGTAATTACTTTTATATTAGTGTTAAATGACCCCTAACTTGTCTTTTGAGTAGAATAAAAGCTCATTTGCTTGAGGACAAGCAAATCTCAAGTGTAAGGGTATATGATGAGGCGAAAAATGATCCGTTTTTAGGGGGTCATTTAAGCCCGAATCCGACTTTATTTGATCAAATATTGCCCTAAATCGTTCCTTTTGTGATTTTAGGTGTTTGAAGAGTGAATTCTGGAAAAGAAGCTATTTTGGACGTTTTTGGAGCATAAAAGTGAAGAAAACGGCAAAGTACCAAAAATCCATGCTGAAGATACAAGGTGACGGCGTCAAGACTACCTTCTTGACGGCGTCAGACATGGAGAATTAAACACCGTAGCTGGTGACGGCGTCAAAGTGGCAAGAATAAAATACCGTGGGTAGTGACGGCGTCAACTAGGCCGTCATAAGTGGATCAAGGCCGTCCGAGGAAGTATATGGCGGCGAGGTGACGGCGTCAGAAGTTACTCTTGACGCCGTCAGAGTGTTTTTCCTATATATAGTTTTCTAGTTTTTTCATTAAAAAAGGGAGAGAAGTTTTGGTGAAACCCTAAAGACGATTTTGGTGCCTCTTTTACAGGTTTTTCAAGGGTTCCAAACCCTTGAGACCTTGCATTGTAATTGAGATAAGTATACTTTCAATTCAATCAATATGTCTATGTGTTGGTTGTTTATCTTTTGTTCTTATCTTAATTCTACTATGCTAGGCTAGATTTCTTTTGTGTTTGCTTAGATCTAATGAAACCTAGATGTTGATTATGTGTTGATTACTTGTCTATTCTTGTTTTGGATGAATGATATTATATGTTAGGCTTAAGAAAACTGGCAGATCTCTAAATGGTAACATGCTTGAACGTCTTAAGAAACATGAACCGAGGCGTACTAGGTCTTTATTGGTTGTATTTAATGCATGAGCCACTGTTTACAATCCCTATAGTTGTGCTGGGTCATGGTGTAGGAGGAGATAAGAGCTCATAGAGTTGGGGAGTTATGTATGCCACCCCACGAATGGTATTAAGGAATACAATCCGTTATCCATACAAGTGTAACAAGTAATTGACATGTAAAAGATATCTAGGGAGTAATGAAGTCTAAGTAAACACAATTTCTCCAACCACTGCTCACAACCTTAGTATAATTTAGTTTAATTTCATTTTTAGTATTTTATTTCAATTATATAATAGTTTTGGGTTAGTTGAATAGCAACTAATTCCGCCCACTCTTCCAAAACCCGAGATTTTACTTGCTTTCATTAAAATATAAAAATACAAAAATAATCATCTTTCACCTCTAGAACTATTAATTAGGTTTTCTAATCCTAGCGACACTATTCCTAAGCTGAACGATCAATCCCCTGGTACTTGTCACTATACTATACTACAACGATCAGGTACACTGCCTGGTGGGGGTTGTAAGCTTCTCGAGATCCCTCGAGAGGTAAAGCAAGGTGCGATTTCCACGCATCAAAGTTTTTGGCGCCGCAGCCCGGGGAATAGTTATTGTCTAGGTTAGGATTTCTTTTTATTAGGTCTACTTGCTAGATTCCTTTCTAGTAAGATTTTTTTCTTTTTATTTTTAGGTCTTCTTTAGTCTATCTTAATTCTTCGTGCCTTTGTTCGTAATTCTTTGCCCAAACAAGTATCTCCGAAAGTCATGCATCCATCCACCTCTAGACTTTGAGATAAATAAGTACACATGCCCTTGAAATGAACTTTAAACCCAAATAAGCAATATCGTACAAAAACTCTGTAGTCACAAAAATCTCATACTAGCCGTTGTCATTTGATTGTGAATCTTGATCAGGATCTTTTAAGCAATACGTGGTGTGTTTTTGGTGAAGTATGAAATTCTATCTCATTGATCTTAGTGATTTCGTATTATCCCTCCAAAAATAGAATTTGAACATTCTCTCTCAACAATTTGGAAATCACTATGAAATGCAATGCTAATGTTACCAGAAAAAATTGAGTTTTAAAAAATTTTACGCCGAAAAAATTTGAATTTCGGGCCAAAATTTTCAACGTTATACCAAAATTTGAATTTCGCGTAAAAATTGAACGTTTAGTCTCCTCTAAAAAATAAATTTTACTCAAATTTTCTTGCCAAAAAACTTTTTTTTTGCTTACTCGAAAAGGTGTATGCTTACTCGATAAGGTGTATGCTTACTCAATAATCTAGAGCAATTTTGGCAGAGTTTCGTTTAGGTAAACCCAAGTGAGATCCTTACTCGATAAACGATAAGGTTGGACCAGCCTAACTCGGCAAGATTGAATCTTACTCGGTAAACTTTCCTAGAAGCCCATACTCGATACAATGAAGCCCTAACTCGATACAATGAAGCCCTAACTCGGTAAGAAAAGAAAACCCTTACTCAATACTGAGTTAAAACTTCATACTCGATAGCACATCTGCCTAACGCGATAAGATGAGTGCTTACTCGATAAACATTGCTTACTCGATAAAAAGAACATCTAACTCGATAAGCAATAGGTCTAACTCGATAACAAGCTTCTAACTCGATAACCCAAGAAATTCGCAAAACCTAACTCGATAAAGACCTTTCATAACTGGGTAAAGTACGGATGAACAGTACCCGAATCTTAAAAAAACCAATTTTTCACCCAAAAACACCACGATTCGCCCCCGGTTAGCTCTGATGCCAGTTGTAGAACCCAAGAAACACCTTACGGAGGTCGAGGTTGATCGAAATATGTGAAAACCATGGTTATTTCTAGAGAGAGAAAGGTGAAGAACTATGTGTTTTATTAATATGAAAGGAAGTGAAGCTTACACACATTTTCCCACACCCCTCATGGAGAGTCATGAGGGGTATTTATAGGCTTATCACACTACATGTTTGCCTAATCTACATAAGTAGTCCCTAAGGACACAACATGCTACATATCTAGTCCATTTTACTTGTGTGACGTTATCTTTATAAAATAGCGAGGCTAACAAGCATGCATGAAAATAATTAAACAACAAACACAAAAAATATATGTTTTATATCTAAACATATATGTATCTTTCTAAAACATATATGTTTTATAATCCAAACACAAAACATATATGTTTTTTTTAACCAAACCGAAAACATATATGTTTTTTTTAACCAAACCGAAAACAAGTATGTTTAATTAAAGAAAACAAAAACAAAACAACATGCTTATGGACTAGGTAATATCCGAATATACGATTCGTATTTAACTAAAAAAATCAAAACATATGAAATACCCCAACACACTTTTGTGACTCACTGATTTGTATAAACATATATGTCATAATATTGTATCCTCATCTTTAAATAGACATTGATTAGTTGTTGATTTCATTAACTAAAAATATGTAATAAACTAAAAACAATTCCAACAACATAAAATGAATTTTAAAAACAATGAATTAGATCAAAAAAGTGGAAGCATATAAAAGAAAACCAACCTTGTAACACATAGATGAACAAAGTGGAGACACGCAGATTATTATTCACGTCAAATCTGAAATACACTAATGTTTAAGATCCAAACTGGAAAAAAAATCTGATTCAAACAATCACTAATACGAAAATTGGTCACATCTGATTCAAACAATCATTAATACAAAAAATTAAATTCAAATGAAAATTCAAATCTGATTCAAATTGGTACATCGAATATCGAGTTATATACATGAATGAGAACAAAATATGAAAACTTACCTAATAGTATAAATCATTTGTTATTGATCGAGGATAAGACCCATATTTGTGGGGACATAAAGAAGGTTGTGGTTTGAATCAATAATGGATGTGATGATATCTTGTTGGTAACTGTGTTTGAAAGGAGAAACAAGGAAGGATATGTTTGATCTTTTTTTTTTGGTGGCTGCGCTTCAAAGGATGAAAAAATTAGGGCGGTTTTAGGTTTTTAGGGGAGGGAGGAGAGTGTTACGTAAATAAACTAGTACTTCCCACTTTTTTAGGGTTGAATAAAAAATGTCTAAATTACCCTTTTCAGATTTACACAAGTTACCTAATCTTTAGTTTAATTACATTAATTGCACAAGTCATCTCATCCATTGATGAAATGATCTAATTGTTTATATTCGGTTATTGCAGTTCTCGCAGATAAGAGTGGTTCTCGTAAGAAAGTTACACTATATATATATATATATATATATATATATATATATATATATATATATATATATATATATATATATATATATATATATATATATATATATATATATCTTGGTAGCTTTGCATTCTCCTTGACGAGATCTTCGGAACGAGCTAAAATGTGTCAAAAATGAAGGAGATACGAATGAGATATCGAGTCTCAAAGTGAGCCACTTGAAACACAAAAAAATTAAAAAAGGGAGAGTATCCCACATCGCCTAAAACATGAAGCGAAAGCTTGTTTATATAGAAATCCTGTTACTGATCTTCAAAATAAGATTTCTGGGCCAAAATGTATTTGAAGCTTCTAAACTTATGCAAGCCCGCACAACCTGCGTGCACGAATGTAGCTCCGAAAGTTCATGCACGAGTCTTTTTACTGTAGATTTTGTTTTCATTTTTAATAAGTTTCCAGATTGTGTTTCCATTTACTTTTAGAAACGATTTAAACTATGTGGAAAAGTTATACAGAATCGGTTTATATTTATCTGATTTTCTGTCTTTATGAATAAGACAAGTCAACACTATAAATATAACCTAGTCTCATTCCGATGGACATACAAAATATACGCAGCTCCATAGCTACCGATTTCAGCAGTCTTATCGATCAAGAACGCACAGCTTTTCTGTGAATTTTCAAGCAAGTTTGTCAGGTCCGGCTGTACAACAGCTTTGGATGTTGTACCCTGGGAAACAAACGAAGAATCTGTTTTAAGGGAATCATGTTAAACACGAGCCTCGTGCCACGACCTTTACTGCTTTCTTTATTTATCGTTCATTTAGTGTCTGTCTTTTGCTTCTACCCATTCTGTCTGTTTTAATTTTCTGTCATTTGTTTTCTGTTAATTATTTATTGATTGTAACCTGATTTATGTTAATAAAAGTGTACATGTTTCCCTAAAGTGTTCGTGTAAACTTTGTTTCAATAAGTTGAGTTCAATATAGACCCATTTATAAATATCCAATGAACATTGACTATTTATTTTTTCATCAAAGTTCAAAAAAAAAAATCATCTTATTTTGAAGATAAAATATCTTGCAAATAGTAAATCGTTAAGCGATAAATTTGCGCCTTAGTGTTAAAATTTTCACCTTATTTTTTATCTTTCCAGTAGACACTTCGATATATTTTCAGCGATTTTTTTTTTCAAATTTTGTTTTAGGGTTAAAATTTGAATCTTAAAAAATCACATGTGATTAGTATGTTATGAATCGCATGTGATTTCACAAGTCACATTTGATTTTAAAATAACAAATCAGTGATAGGGCTCATAAGTTTTGGTGATTGTCTAAAGGATTCGGTATAATAGAAATTTAAAGCTTAGATACAACACATCATTGACAGTCAGGGCCGTCTTTGAAGGTGTGCAAAGTGGGCGGTCACTCAGGGTCCTAAAATTTTTAGAGGCCCAAAAATTATCCCGTTAACAATTATATATGTATGCACATATTTTTCACGTAAAAAAAAGTATTTCGATGAGCAAATATTTTAAATTAGTAATATTTTGAACATTTAGATAACTACTTATATTATATCTTATCAATGGTGACACTTTATATAACATTCTTTCTCAAAAGACCTTATTATGTAATTTTGTTTTGGGCCCTCAAAATTTTTAAAAATTCAAGGACAGCCCTGGTGGCAGGCCACTTTGGCTAGAGCTAATCATGAATTGTGTGATATCTATAGAGTTTGTTCGATCGCAATATAATCTAGTTGATTACATGACGAAGGGTGATTCGTGAAAAATCAAGTTATATATAGTATAGTATTACTCAAGAGATCAGCAAAGAAATACGGCTAACCCGAGGCCGTAGTTCGTGTGAAGGATGAATGGAATTTCGAATTCCCGATTCGTGAAAGTGGTAAAAAGTGATTTGAATGAGATTATACTAATGAAATAGTAAATGAAGCACAAATTATCACTTAAACACGTAATTCAAGTAAGGCAACTAGAAACGTAACGTAAAATCGAAACCGTACGCTAAAACGTAAATAAAACGTAAACGTACGAAATAAAACGCGACTTTTAAGCTATACGACTCCTACGAACTTGGAAATAATTTTGAAAAGTTAAAAATGATAAAAGAAAATTTTGAGAAAAAGAAAAATATTTTTTTTTGACTTTTTATTAATTTTTTATGAATTAAAAACTAATTTAACTAATTAAAAATTAAAAGAAAATGCAAATTAAGTGAGAAAAATGCAAAATAAATTTCTAAAATTCTAAAATAACTAAAAATAATTTTCTAAAATATTTTTGGATTTTTCTTGGCTTTTTTTGATTTTTTTTTTGATTTTTTAGTAATTAAAAAGTAATAAAAAGTGATTAAAAATGAAAATTAAATAAGAAAAATAGCAAATCAACTCAGAAAAATATGAAAATTTCAGGAAAAATCTAAAATAATATTTTGAAACTAGGAAAAATATAAAAATTGAAAAATAAGCACTGGAAGTGCTTAATGGCTTAAAACTGCTTATACAAAGTGCTTATTTATAAGCATAGTTGACCAAAAGTTGACCAAACCTTGACTAAATGATTTTTGAACTTAGAAGAGCTTAATGGAACAGTTTGAAAGCCAAATGACACACAGAAACACTGGTATGGATCAAACAGTTGAAAATAAGCAATGTGCAAATAGCAAATAAGCAGTTGGATAAGCAAATGGTTCAAAACTCAAATGAATCAACTACCTAGGGTACTAATGAACTCAGATGATCAACAAAACTCAGTTTTCAGATGATAAATCACAAGAGCAGCCCTAAAAGTGAAATCAGACACTAGGCTCAAACTCCTCAACTTATCAGGGCAATTAAGCTGTCAAAATAAGCTCAGAATTGAGAGCTAAATGGGCAAACAATCTATTAACCAACTGAGTTTCTAAAACCACAAAAAGCTTTAACTATACTACACAATTGAAGGTCTAATTCTAGCTTGATACTCCGATGAACAACTCGGTGCAGGGGAAATAACCAGCTAAACAGCTAACTTCCAATAGCTCTTTTAATAACCAAATGAAATCCAAAATTCAATTTTCTTTTTGATTTTGCTTTTATTACTCGTAAACTCTATAAATCCACTTTTAAAATAAATTTCCAATCAGAGATGAACCATAGAAAGGATCTCAAAGTTTTGACTAAAAACTGTTTTTCAAAATATTTTTGACTTTTTGATATTAACACTACTTTGACTAATTCCAAATTCTACTGATCCTAGTGATCAAATAAAGTTATAATAAGCTGAAATTAACCTGAATTAAGCTAGTCTTACCTAAATTCCACCTAGGATCAAACTTGAATTGACTGTTACACTAGCAGTTAACAGATTCAATGAGTATTCAACTTATTTTGACTTTCTGTGAAACACACCACTAAATACTCAATTGATTTATCCTAATTAACCCTCAAAGAAGCTAATGATGCAGAGATTAAAGCAAAATAACCACAAGAACTTGCAGAATACACTAAAGCCAAACACTCCTTAAGGTGTAACTGTTACTGCTCAAACCTTACTCAAATCAAGTCTAAAGTAATCCAATCTCACTATGTTATCCACTATGTTCTAATAACAACAATACACCTCAGAAACACAGAAAATCAAACACCAAACACCATAGTTACATAGATCAAAGTTGTATCAGTTAATGAAACAGTACTACTCCAAAATCAAATTAACTAAAGCCTGAATGAAATTTAAACAGAGATATAGCTACAAACAATAAACAGAAATAAGCAACAATAAAATGATTTAAACTACTATTAAGCTACTATTGTATAAATGAATTGAAAATGAGTAAAACTTACAAATGAAAGCCCCCTCAGCATGAAAAGAGGGAGATCACTATGCTTGCCTGTCTTTTGACAGGCCAATGGGACACCTTATTGGCTGCCATTGTTCCAAATAAGCTGAGCTTATTACAATAAGCAATTAAGTTGACCAGTGTTTGACTTTTGTGTAATTTGAAAGTTTTGATGAAACAGTAACTAAAAACTTATATAACCTTATAAAAAACAGAAAAAAATAATAATAAAATTTGATTCAAACTACTAAAAACTAATTTGTATATATATATATATATATATATATATATATATATATATATATATATATATATATATATATATATATATATATATATTTTATTTGATAAACAATAACTGACTTGAAAAGTAATTAACTAATACTAATTTAAATCTAATAAGCAGTAATAATAAGTAAGAATAAGATGTGAATTAAAAGACAATAAGTTGAAATGTAAATTGGAATTATATTAAAATTTAAAAATTCAGTACAATGCTTGGAAAATAAAGAAATTACATTAAGCACAAAACAGAAAACTAAAACAATATTTTAAAAATTACACACTAATGACTGAGGAGGAGGGGGCTTTATATAGTTGAGGCTGGGAGCTTGGGTGAAGCTTCTAGGTCATCCACGTCATTGATCCACACCACACTTGTGCTTCTTTGATGCAATTTCATTCGTTAGATTGCCCTTGGTCCCCAAGTTTTAATTTCCACCGTATGATTGATTGATGTGATGTGACCCATCCTCCGTGTGGCTCCTCATTGGTCCACGTAACCCCTGACATGCGCCTGACATTCCATGACCATTCTAGAAGGCTCATGATTGGGTAATTATAAGATGAGGTAGGGTAATTGTGGGTATGGTGAAATTAGGGTTCATAGCACAGTAGATTTCTGGGTTGTGGGGGGAAATTGAGGACCAAAGTTGTGATTCTCAAAATCTCAAGGACCAAAGCTGTAATTTTCCAAATTTATTTTCCAAGGGCAAAAATTGACTTTCTCTGATTCTTGGAGGACCTCTTTTGACTTTTCTTCAAAATTTATTCAAGGGACCAAATTTGTAATTCTCTGAAAGTACGGGGACTAAAATTGCCATTTCTTCCAAACTTTGCTCAGGGACTAAATTTGTAATTTGATGAATCTCTGAGGACTTCTATTGAAAATTTGAGCTTTCCTTTATCATGTTGCTTCCCCGGCTTCGGCTTTTAACACTTTCCATTCTCGTGCTCGTTTTTGTCGGTTTTGGCATCGTTTTTGTTCATTTTTCTCATATCTGTACCTGCACATACACAAATACAAAAACATACGTTCTCTTGGCATTTTTGGTTAGTATTTGGTATTTTTGGTCTGAATTAAGGCCTAAAAAGGATGTGTGATTAATCACTCATCAAAATCCCCCAGACTAAGGTATTTCCGTGCCCTCACGCAATGTCATCACCTCACGGTTAAGAGATAAATAATTTCAAAACCTCTCTTTACTGACGTTGTAAAGTAGCAATGATGTTCAAGAGAGATAGTAAAATCATTTATTCTAAAAAATGCTCTGTTTTCTGATTTTCATAAATAACAACTACTACTACTCTTTTTGTACTTTTTCATTTTTATATATGTGACGGTTTGCTTTGACTTTCATTATCAATTCTTATCTGTTGATAATTTTCAGGGTCAACGAGTAGAAACACTTCTCACAGAAAAGAGACCGTACGGATAAAAATCGTCATCCTTGATTTTTCACAAGCTCCCAAACTAAGCGTAAAATCGAGATCATTGTTTATCCACAAGTTAGGTGCTAACACTACCCACAAAAGTTACTTGTGTATTACCTCTTGTTCCCAGGTCCTAAGTTTTGTATCTCAAGATTTTAATTTGTGAGAAATGAATTGCTTCATATTTTCTCGTTTTGATAGTTGTTAGTCCGATAAGAGCACAAAATTTGAACGCTAAGTAGTTTCCAAACTTTCCCTCGAAAATCCCTACATACAGAAATCAGGTCCACATGAAGGTCTCTAATTTAACACGATTTGTGGAGGTCCCCCTTTTTATTTACGACCGAGACATACCATGTTTGATACCCGAAATGGAAGCTTTTTATTAGGGAAACCCCCGGAGTCGAAGTTTGGCATTTTTGCATAATCATAAGCACTTTAATAATACTTTGGTCCTTAGTCCTTTATTTCTTTTACAATCAACGGTTTATGAGCCGCCAAGATGTAAGAGCTTTATAACTTTGGATTTCTCTCCGCTGCTTTTTTATAGTTTTGGATTCCTCTGCCTTTTTATTTGGCTTTGGACTATTATTATTGATATTCATAATCATATGCCAAACCCAGAGTCTTACGGCCTTTACTAAGATCACAACATCGGCTGTGAACCGGCAAGATGCAATAGTCTATTTTTCCGTAGCACTGACAGTACCCCTATGTGTACCAAACCCCCATATGCAGAGATTTTGTTGGGAACGAGGAAAAACTAAGTATTGCCCAAACCGTATACCCTTAATTAATCCTAGAGATCTATTATTATTGGTGTGCAAGCTTGTGGGAACAAGGAGGCCACAAGTACCTTTCGTGGGCTCTAAAGAGATCCAACTACTCCACGTTTAGCACGAAACTTCTAAATAAACTCTATCATTCCTCGATCTCCGCAAATTTAAAATCCCAAGTAATGAGATCCGCGGATGCTTAGCCATAATCTTTTGATTATTTTGGTTAAGGTAGACGAGCTAGGGCTCAACACGCCCGGTCAAGTCGAAACATTTATTTCTACTCTCGCCGGTAGGAAAATCAAAACAAGGTGTCAAAACTTATTATTCATATCATATATTATTTTTTTTTTCATTTTTTCATTTTTTTTTATAAAGCGGTGACAAAAATTTAAAATTTTGGTGGAAAACGGAGTTGCGTAAGTTAACAGCTCAGACGATGGTACAGGTCAAATCGAATCGAAGATTCACCCCCCAGACTAAAGTGAAACATTGTCCTCAATGTTTTAAGGGTACGGGTAGTCTACGTAGAATCTAAGGCCGTTTATTAAGTATGCCAAGAGATAAACGTTAGTCGATAAGATTTTGGATATGGTGAAATTCCGAAAGAGCAGCGAAGGATGAGACTCGAGTGGAGAGAACGACAAACCACGAGCACGAGAGTCCTCAAACTTTGGGGAAATTCCTGAACATTCATAAACAACCACGAAAACACGAGTTTGGAAAGGGTCACCCCCCTCACATCACGTTACTTAAGAAAATAGAAAATATAGAAAATGAAAATTGATAAGCATGGGGTGCCTCCCACGAAGCGCTTGTTTTTTATTACCGAGTCACATGAGCTTGACTCGATCTCCGAATTTAGTTATCCTTAGGGAAAGTCTGGAGATCCGGGACAACCATGGGTGGTATGTCCCCTCCGAAGTAATGTTTGATACGATGACCATTCACCTTAAAATTGGGACCATTAGGTTGAGCAAGCTCAACGGTTCCATAAGGAAAAACTTGGGTAATGGTGAATGGTCCAGACCAACGGGTTTTTAACTTGCCCGAGAAAATCTTCAATCGAGAATTGAAAAGAAGGACTCGGTCACCAACATTGAAGACGCGATCTTTAATTTTAGCATCATGAATCCTCTTTGTCTTCTCTTTGTAGATCAAAGAATTCTCATAGGCCTGATCACGAAGCTCGACTAATTCATTTAATTGAACTTTACGGTGATCACCCGCGGTTTGTAGGTCAAAATTAGCATGTTTCAAGGCCCAGTAGGCCTTGTGCTCAAGTTCAAAGGGCAAATGGCAGGCCTTCCCGTAAGCCAACTTGTATGGAGTGCACCCAATGGGTGTTTTGTAAGCTGTACGGAAGGCCCAAAGTGCATCATCTAACTTATCGGCCCATGAAGCACGATGTTCACCTACGGCCCTTTCTAAAATTCGTTTCAAGCCACGATTGGAAGCCTCAACTTGACCACTAGTCTGTGGATGATATGCCGTAGAAAGACGATGTGTGACACCATATTTGAGCATAACTTTAGCGAATTGGTCGTTACAGAAATGGGTCCCACGATCGCTTATAATAGCACGAGGTGCACCAAATCGGGCGAAGAGACTTTTGAGAAATTTTACTACAACTCGGGCGTCATTGGTGGGCAGCGCCTTCGCTTCAACCCATTTAGACAAGTAGTCGATGGCCACGAGTATATATTTGTTACCAAGAGAAGACGGGAATGGACCCATGAAATCGATACCCCAGACGTCAAAAATTTCACAGACTTGGATGGCATTTTGAGGCATCTCGTCTTTATGAGAAATTTTTCCTTGACGCTGGCAAGAATCACATGATTTAACCAACTCATGGGCATCCTGGTAAATCGTTGGCCAATAGAAACCGGAATCAAAAACTTTCTTAGCGGTGAAGTTGGCACCATGATGTCCCCCCGTGGGTCCATTGTCGCATGCCATAAGAATTTCAGCGGCTTCTTTGCCGTGAACGCACCGCCGGATCACTTGATCCGCACAAATCTTAAACAAGTAGGGGTCGTCCCAGAAATAATGCTTAACATCTTTGAAGAATTTCTTCTTCTGCTGGAACGACATTCCTTTACGGATAAAATTCCCCGCATGGTAATTCATAAAGTCGGCGAACCATGGGGTACTAGAATCACAATGTGATAAACTCCCCAGTGTCTCGAGAGGAAATGCTTCGTTAATCTCCTTTTTCTCGAAAACACTTTGGTGGGGATTCTCTAAACGTGATAGGTGATCAGTAGCAAGATTCTCAGCTCCCTTTTTTATCTCGAATTTCAACTTTGAATTCTTGAAGGAGTAGAACCCACCGCATCCAGCGTGGCTTAGCATCTTGCTTTGCCATAAGGTACTTAAGAGCCGAATGATCTGTATACACTATGCATTTCTTCAAAAGCAAATAAGATCGAAACTTTTCAAAGGCGTAAATGACGGCTAACATCTCTTTCTCAGTAGTCGTATAATGGTATTGAGCGTCGGTCATTGTTTTACTAGCATAGTGTATCGGCTGAAAATTTTTAGACTTGCGCTGCCCCAGGACTGCACCAATGGCATAATCGCTAGCATCGCACATTAGCTCAAAAGGCAAGTCCCAATCGGGGGCAATTAAGATGGGAGCCTTCGTTAACTTCTTTTTAAGAATATTAAATGCTTCGATGCATTCATTTGAGAAGATAAACAGAGCATCTTTTTCAAGCAAGTGGGTCAAGGGCCGGGCTATCTTAGAAAAGTCTTGAATGAAACGTCGGTAAAAGCCGGCATGACCGAGAAAACTTCTAATTCCTTTAACGGTCGTGGGATGAGGTAATTTTGCAATAACGTTGACTTTAGCTCTATCGACCTCAATCCCGGATTTTGATATCTTATGGCCGAGGACACTGCCCTCTTTGACCATGAAATGGCACTTCTCCCAATTTAGAACCAAGTTGGTGTCTTCACACCGTTTCAGCATACTTTCTAAATGGGAGAGGCACGAAGTGAAAGAATCTCCATAAACCGAGAAATCATCCATGAAAACTTCCATGGTTTTCTCGATCATGTCCAAGAATATTGACATCATACACCTTTGGAACGTGCTTGGAGCATTGCATAAGCCAAAAGGCATACGACGATAGGCAAACGTACCATAAGGGCAAGTAAAGGTAGTCTTTTCCTGGTCCGAAGGGTCAATAGGTATCTGAATGTAACCGGAAAATCCATCAAGAAAATAATAGAACTCATTTCCCGCTAGGCGTTCTAGCATTTGATCCATAAATGGAAGTGGGAAATGGTCCTTACGAGTCGCATCATTCAATTTACGATAATCAATACAAACTCTCCATCCGTTAACAAGACGTGTCGGAATCAATTCATTATCTTCATTAGTTACGACGGTCATTCCACCTTTCTTTGGTACGCAGTAGACCGGGCTAACCCAAGAGCTATCCGAGATTGGATAAATCATTCCGGCATCGAGGAGTTTGATAACTTCCTTTTTGATAACCTCATGAATTTTCGGGTTAACCCGTCGTTGTTGTTGAACGGACGGCTTGTAATTGTCTTCAAGTAAGATCTTATGCGTGCAAAAACGAGGGTCGATACCCTTAATATCAGAAATTTTCCAAGCGATGGCACGTTTATGCTTCTTTAGCACATCTAAGAGACGGTTCTTCTCCTCATCTTTAAGTTCTTTAGAAATTATAACGCGAAGTTTGTCGGTTCCTTCCAAAAATGCGTATTCGAGATGAGGAGGTAAATCCTTGAGCTCGAGCTCCGGAGGATTCTCAGTAGACGGCTTAACTTCTTTAACGTCGGCCATTTTAAGGTCCATTGGAGGGAGGGACAGGTTGGGATCTTCGTTTAGCATTGTCTCAATCAAAAGAACATCCCCCTCCGGGTCACAATCGGAATGATCAATTTCCGGTGAAATCGAATCATTAGCAAGAAAGGCCTCGATCTCTTCCAAAATGAAATCACTTCCCTCAAATGGAGTAAGGGAAGGGGAAGGATCGGAAATTATCGGTTCAGAAGAATGAGTGGGATTGCCACTCGAAGCATGTTCGGTAAAACCAAGTAACTCTTGAGCGTACTCCTCCGTAACTTCGTCGATAACGTCGATTCGGTTAACGGAATATTTGTCAAACTCGGAGAAGTACCTCGCGGTTTGATCCAAATTAAAAGTTACGGCTTCGGTACCAACGCGTAGGGTAATTTCTTCATCGAAAACATAAATTAAAGCACGACCGGTCCTTAGGAAACCTCTCCCGAGAATGAGAGGTACCCGTGGATCGGCATCAAAATCAACAATGACAAAATCGACAGGGAAATGGAATTTTCCCACATTGACGAAAACATCCTCAGCTATACCAATTGGTTGAGACGTAGATCGGTCGGCAAGCTCGAGGGTCATACAAGTCGGAGTCAAATTGGGTAAAGACAATTTCTTCCAAATGGATAATGGCATGAGGTTAATGCTAGCACCAAGATCGGCCAAGGCGAAGCATTGAACCATCCCAGGAAAATTACACGGAATGAGAAATCGACCGGGGTCTTCAAGCTTTTCAGGAAGCTTTTTGAGGATAATCGCCGAGCAATTCTCATTCATCTGGGTTCGAGATTTTTCAAACAATTTTTCTTTGTTATTTAAAAGACCTTTTAGCATTGAAAAAAATTTAGGCATTAAAAGTATAGCATCCGCGAGAGTTATATCAAAATGTAGCTCTTGAAAAACTTGGTAAAACTTTTCCATCTGAATTTTATCTCTCTCACGGTGCGTTTTTTCATTTAAGCGTGACGGATAAGGTAATTTTGTTTTGACGGGTGTTTCTTTCTCAGATTCGTAAACAACTTTATCTTTTCCTTTAGACATTGGGACCACCGGAGGTTGGATGTTCTCGGTCCTTCCATTATCAGTAGGAATTCCCGTATCCGTTGTCACCTTGGTTTCACGGGCGACTACCTTAGGAGACGAAGAAGAAGGGGTAGTCGGAGCCGTTGGTCCATCGATTACAACACCACTCCTAGTCGTAATTGCTTTTGCATCACCCATCGGGTTAGCAATTGTGTTGCTCGGAAGAGAACCAGACGTCGATGCTTGATTCATCTGCATAAAACTGCTCATCATTTGCTTAAGCTCATTCGTTTGTCGAGTCATGGTTGTGTCGATCTCCTTCTTAAGTTGAACCCTCATGTTGTTGATTTGATTTTGCATTGCTCGAATGTTTACATCGTTTGTTTTCATATAATTAGCAAGCTCAGGAGAAGGTTGCGGTGGTTGATAAACTTGTTGTGGTGGAGGGACCTGATAATTAGTTCCACGGTTTTGATTGTAACCTTGGTTTTGATAACCTTGGTTATTTTGAGGATAATGGTTTTGATTAGTTTGCAAGGGTGGAAACCCAGGTGGACTTGTTTGGTTAGTACGAAAACCTTGGTTTTGATTGTAGTTTACGGCTGCTATGTTAGCATTATAAACTTGGCCATCGGTGGCTTGACAATCATAATACGGATGCGGTCCACCACAAATAACACATTTTTCATTAACGTCTTTAACGGGCTCGGGTTTTTGGTTCTGCAACTTAAACTCTTTCATCATACAACGGATAGCGTCAGTAAGTTCGGCCAATTCCGATGATTGGACCGACGAAGGAGAAGGAGGAGTAAAAGAAGTCACTTTCGAAACATTCGGTTTGTTACGAGAAGTCAGAACCTTAGATTTGTTCTCAATGATCGTTAAAATATCCCTAGGCGTACGATTCAAGATATTGCCACCGGCGGCTGCGTTTAAAGAATCTTAATCGTTTTGAGTCAAAGCGTTATAAAACGTGTCAATTTGGTGTAACTCGGAGAAACCGTGGTGAGGACATTTTCGAAGAAGATCTTTAAAACGTTCCCATGCATCACCAAAGTTCTCATCAAAACGTTGTTGAAAATTAGTTATATCATTCTTAAGATTAGTCGTTTTGGACGGTGGAAAGAAATGATTAACAAATTTCGAGACGAGTTCTTCCCATGTGTGAATTGAACGAGGGGGTTCTTTTTCGAGCCAAATCCGGGCTGAACCCTCGAGTGAAAATGGGAACAACATCAATTTGATAGCATCGTGAGGGACATCCTTAAATTTCAAAGTCGAAGTTAACTTATTAAACCATCGGATGTGTGCGTGAGGATCGTCCCTCTCAAAACCGTGAAATTGTTTTGACGTGACAAGTTGAATCAATCCAGTTTTAAGTTCAAAATTATCGGAAAGGATTGGTGGTAAAACAATTGCATCCCCGTATCCCTCGGTGGGACACTGGAGCAATTCTTGCATAGTACGTTGATCGTAAACCGGTTGTGGTCCCATTGGAGGGATCACATTGTTTTGAATACCACCCATCGGCGGGGGTCCCAAGTGTTGCTCGTTCGGGTTCATTTCCTCCGTATTAGGAAATAGAACTCGGTGTGTGTGACGAAACAAACTTTCCGGATTTGAAAGTGGTGAAACAAGTCGTTTAGACGTTGAACGTGTGTTCATACACCACAAAAATCAATTTTTTTAAAAAAATAAAAGGAAAATCAAATTTTAAAAGGAAAATCTTTTTGTACTTTTGTTTTTATAAAGCAAAATTTAAAAACTTATACTTTTGTTTTTTTCTTTTTCTAACGTTACGTTAATTGTAAACCGTTTCCTCTAAATCTACTCGCGACGGAACGGGAGAGAAGAATGGATCTCTCTTCAGCTTGCAATTTAATGTCAAAGCTTCCGTATTTTCCGCTTATTCGGTCGTAGAATTAAAGTAATCCGTCTAGCAACTAATTTCACGCGTAGTTATATTGGGAAGCTTATTTGGTTTACAACGCCCTTCCTTTCTGTCGAGTCGAGGCTGTACCTTTATTATTATTATTTTTTTGGTATTTTTGAAAACACTTTAGGAAAAGTGTTTTTGATTTTTCAATTTTTATAATTTTTATAGAAAATATATACAAGGAAGGTTTTCAAAACACAATTTCGAAAAACGAAAACGAAAAATTCACTTCAACCTTCCAATTGATTCGTGAAAAATCAAGTTATATATAGTATAGTATTACTCAAGAGATCCCTAAAGAAATACGGATAACCCGAGGTCGTAGTCCGTGTGAATGATGAATGGAATTTCGAATTCCCGATTCGTGAAATGTGTCGTGAAAGTGGTAAAAAGTGATTTGAATGAGATTTTACTAATGAAATAGTAAATGAAGCACAAATTATCACTTAAACACGTAATTCAAGTAAGACAACTAGAAACGTAACGTAAAATCGAAACCGTACGCTAAAACGTAAATAAAACGTAAACGTACGAAATAAAACGCGACTTTTAAGCTACACGACTCCTACGAACTTGGAAATAATTTTGAAAGGTTAAAAATGATAAAAGAAAATTTTGAGAAAAAGAAAAATATTTTTTTTGACTTTTTATTAATTTTTTATGAATTAAAAACTAATTTAACTAATTAAAAATTAAAAGAAAATGCAAATTAAGTGAGAAAAATGCAAAATAAATTTCTAAAATTCTAAAATAACTAAAAATAATTTTCTAAAATATTTTTGGATTTTTCTTGGCTTTTTCTGATTTTTTTATTTTTTATTTTTTAGTAATTAAAAAGTAATAAAAAGTGATTAAAAATGAAAATTAAATAAGAAAAATAGCAAATCAACTCAGAAAAATATGAAAATTTCAGGGAAAATCTAAAATAATATTTTGAAACTAGGAAAAATATAAAAATTGAAAAATAAGCACTGGAAGTGCTTAATGGCTTAAAACTGCTTATACAAAGTGCTTATTTATAAGCACAGTTGACCAAAAGTTGACTAAACCTTGAATAAATGATTTTTGAACTTAGAAGAGCTTAATGGAACATTTTGAAAGCCAAATGACACACAGAAACACTAGTATGGATCAAACAGTTGAAAATAAGCAATGTGCAAATAGCAAATAAGCAGTTGGATAAGCAAATGGTTCAAAACTCAACTGAATCAACTACCTAGGGTACTAATCAACTCAGATGATCAACAAAACTCAGTTTTTAGATGATAAAATAAATTTCCAATCAGAGATGAACCCTAGAAAGGATCTCAAAGTTTTGACTAAAAACTGTTTTTCAAAATATTTTTGACTTTTTGATATTAACACTACTTTGACTAATTCCAAATTCTACTGATCCTAGTGATCAAATAAAGTTATAATAAGCTGAAATTAACCTGAATTAAGCTAGTCTTACCTAAATTTCACCTAGGATCAAACTTGAATTGACTGTTACACTAGCAGTTAACAGATTCAATGAATATTCAACTTATTTTGACTTTCTGTGAAACACACCACTAAATACTCAATTGATTTATCCTAATTAACCCTCAAAGAAGCTAATGATGCAGAGATTAAAGCAAAATAACCACAAGAACTTGCAGAATACACTAAAGCCAAACACTCCTTAAGGTGTAACTGTTACTGCTCAAACCTTACTCAAATCAAGTCTAAAGTAATCCAATCTCACTATGTTATCCACTATGTTCTAATAACAACAATACACCTCAGAAACACAGAAAATCAAACACCAAACACCATAGTTACATAGATCTAAGTTGTATCAGTTAATGAAACAGTACTACTCCAAAATCAAATTAACTAAAGCCTAAATGAAATATAAGCAGAGATATAGCTACAAACAATAAACAGAAATAAGCAACAATAAAATGATTTAAACTACTATTAAGCTACTATTGGATAAATGAATTGAAAGTGAGTAAAACTTACAAATGAAAGCCCCCTCAGTATGAAAAGAGGGGGATCACTATGCTTGCCTGTCTTTTGACAGGCCAATGGGACACCTTATTGGTTGCCTTTGTTCGAAATAAGCTGAGCTTATTACAATAAGCATAAGTTGACCAGTGTTTGACTTTTGTGTAATTTGAAAGTTTTGATGAAACAGTAACTAAAAACTTATATAAGCTTATAAAAAACTGAAAACAATTATAATAAAATTTGATTCAAACTACTAAAAACTAATTTGTATATATATATATATATATATATATATATATATATATATATATATATATATATATATATATATATATATATATATATATTTGATAAACAATAACTGACTTGAAAAGTAATTAACTAATACTAATTTAAATCTAATAAGCAGTAATAATAAGTAAGAATAAGATGTGAATTAAAAGACAATAAGCTGAAATGTAAATTGGAATTATATTAAAATTTAAAAATTCAGTACAATGCTTGGAAAATAAAGAAATTACATTAAGCACAAAACAGAAAACTAAAACAATATTTTAAAAATTACACACTAATGACTGAGGAGGAGGGGGCTTTATATAGTTGAGGCTGGGAGCTTGGGTTAAGCTTCTAGGTCATCCACGTCATTGATCCACACCACACTTGTGCTTCTTTGATGCAATTTCATTCGTTAGATTGCCCTTGGTCCCCAAGTTTGAATTTCCACTTTATGATTGATTGATGTGATGTGACCCATCCTCCGTGTGGCTCCTCATTGGTCCACGTAACCCCTGACATGTGCCTGACATTCCCTGACCCTTCTAGAAGGCTCATGATTGGGTAATTATAAGATGAGGTAGGGTAATTGTGGGTATGGTGAAATTAGGGTTCATAGCACAGTAGATTTCTGGGTTGTGGGGGGAAATTGGGGGGCGGTAAAAGGTTTGGGGTATTTTATTTCTTTGGGGTTTGACCGGGTTTTAAGATAGGGTTGACCGGGGTAATTTTTGGGTAGACCAGGTAGGAAAACTAAGGGTGGATTGGGCCATTGGTGTGTTGGGCTAGGATTAGGATAATTGGATTTGTTTTGTTTTGGACCAGATTTTAGTAGTAGAATTATTCAGGACCAAAGTTGTGATTCTCAAAATCTCAAGGACCAAAGCTGTAATTTTCCAAGGGCAAAAATTGACTTTCTCTGATTCTTGGAGGACCTCTTTTGACTTTTCTTCAAAATTTATTCAAGGGACCAAATTTGTAATTCTCTGAAAGTACGGGGACTAAAATTGCCATTTCTTCCAAACTTTGCTCAGGGACTAAATTTGTAATTTGATGAATCTCTGAGGACTTCTATTGACAATTTGAGCTTTCCTTTATCATTTTGCTTCCCCGGCTTCGGCTTTTATCACTTTCCATTCTCGTGCTCGTTTTTGTCAGTTTTGGCATCGTTTTTGTTCATTTTTCTCATATCTGTACCTGCACATACACAAATACAAAAACATACGTTCTCTTGGCATTTTTGGTTAGTATTTGGTATTTTTGGTCTGAATTAAGGCCTAAAAAGGATGTGTGATTAATCACTCATCAAAGGGATTAGCAAGGGACATAGTGATTAAGTCAGAGATGAGATTAAAGTTCATCTGAATCTACTAGCTATGAGATACCCAAGTCCCTTGTAATACAATGTGTTTAGACCTGCATGTTATGGTTAGGTTGAAGAAAATGTTCTTAATAGTTCTTTTAAAAAATTGCAAATGAAGGTGCCAGACTAAAAGGACCATTTATGTGAGCATGAATTTTTGCCGCTTCAAGAAGCTTGGACTTAGCTTCATGTATGTTCATTAATATATAAGGACACATGGCTTGCAATAGTATCAAGTTCAAACAATAGAGTGTTTTAGAAACTTATGTGTATAGTATTTTCATGTTTTCAAATGGATTGACGAGTTCAATCGTTACGACACCCCGATTCTCGAGTATTTGAATGTGTATTATACTAAGATGAAAATTCAATCACAAGAAATTTTCATTTATGAATTAGTTTATTTCGTTAGGTTTGTTTTATATATTTATATATATTGTTAGGTATATTTTATATAATAAAGGATTACATTTAAAATTGGGGGGGGGGGGGGGGGGATTTGTTGTGATTTTAGTGCCATCTACTATTTTAGGTAGAGCTGGCATAACAGGTTACACGAACCTGTTAAGACACGAACCTGTTAAGGTCAAACACGAACACGACCTGTTAACTAATCGTGTCATTTTTCTCAAACACGAACACGACACGAAAATTAACAGGTGCACCTGTTAAGAGCTGTTAAGAACATGTTAACATGCATATGACCAAATCGAATGATACAAGAACCTGTTAACATGCATATGACCTATTAAGAACCTGTTAAGAACCTGAACCTGAACATGAAACATACAATTTCAAAGAGCTGCACTTGAAGATGCAAAAGTTCATACATAATACAAAAGTTCATACAATTTCAAAGACCTACAGAACATGAAATATACATCACAAATCTGAAGTCTTAACTAATACATAATGATAATAATCCTTAACAAAACGAAGTGGGATTGTTGACATTATATCTTTCAGCGACCTCTTCAATTCTGACACCTTTACTCGTAATCTCGTATCTTCCATTTTAAACCTGAAAAGTCAAAAGAGTAAATATTAGAAAATGGTTTTTCTGCATATAGGCTGGCATATTTATGTATGGACATCAATTGCACTATATAAATGACCGATACTGAATTCCAAACATAGTTATTGAGGTATTACATTGCTTTCAGAGTTCATTATATGGAAACCATCTTATATTAAAACATGCTTGCACATTAACTGATCTTCTCTCCTTGACTATACCTAACAGTATAGACTAGAATGCACTATATAGATGACTCATTCTGGATATATAGATGACCTCATCAGGTTGTGTAGACTCATTATTTTGTGGGTCAATTTCAATACATTCAGAATCCATCTACAAACAACAACAATACACAATAAGACAATGACTCGGAACCATAAGCTCAAAACTAACGGGTAAATAAGCATATATGAGCAGTGACCAGTGAGCTCGACACTCAAAAAAACCAAACCAATTCACCACTAATCTGTAACACAAGAAGATTAAAGCAAGCAATGGTAAACTGTAAAGGATAGTTTTGCAAAAAGCTTCTTTGATAATAAGATTATTCTTTCTAAGAGATAAAAGGGAATAAGATTATTCTTTCTAAGGATAGTTTTCTTTTGTAGCAGATTATATTCCAAATAAAACTTTAAACGAAAAGAGTACAAGTAGAAAGAATGTTTTCTAATTATTAGTCTAACATGTAAAAATCTGCTATAGGCTTAAGCATATATGGGTCGACAACAAAATCTGCTATAGTTTTCTTTTGGAGCAGATTATATACCAGTCACCACTCACCACAGTGCACTAATCTTAAGCATATATGGGTCGACAACAAATAACACAAATACCGAATTTATTATCCATGAAATAGAGATGAAAAGAGAGATTGGGTGCTTACTTACGAAATAGTGAAGCTGCTGCTGCCTGCTGTGTTGTTGACGCTGCTGCTGCTTACTTCATTAGTGAGATTGGATAATAGATCTGTGAATCTGTGATTGAGAGATAGGTCTGTTTAGTGATTTACGATTTAGAGAGATGAGAGGGAATAGAAAATAGGTCCGTTTGGATTTTGGAAGAAGGAGGCGGACATATGATAAAATAGATCTGTGAAGAGATAGGGTTTTTAACTTTAAGGATAATATATATTATTATATTTATATATATATATATATATATATATATATATATATATATATATATATATATATATATATATATATATATATATATATATATATATATATATATATATATATTATAATATTAACCGGTCGTAACAGGTCTTAACAGGTCTGACCTGTTAAGACACGAATATTAACAGGTCAGACCTGTTAAGACACGAAACCTGTTAAGGGTTGACACTAAACCTGTTAAGAACAGGTCGTGTCGTGTCGTGTTAACAGGTTTCGTGTCAAAATTGCCGGCCCTAATTTTTGTAATTGTGATTTACTAGAGACCATTGGGATTTGTAGGACCGAAAATATTATTGATTTATGTAGTTCGGGGGGTCGAGGAAGCTCAAAGTAAACGAAAGACATGGTATTATTAATAAGAATGAAAGGGAAGATGTGTGTGTATTTTAGAGAGAAGAAGGAAAAACACACACACACCTAAGATACAAAATGAGACATCCACCCTCCTAGTTGGGACTAGGAGGGGTATTTATACAAAGAATACAAGGTAATCTATACACTAATGGCAAGACTAGTCCTTGTAGTTAAAGACTAATGCAATTCCCGAATATAACAAAATTTTAAGGCTAACAATCTCTCCCCAAAGTGATGTTATATGGGAATTGCTTACAATGTTCCCTACAAGTAAAATTAAATACAAAACATAGGTGCAACAGCTTCGAGAGTGATCTTCAAACTTCATTGCTTCATTCAGCTTCCTGAATCTTCTCAGCTGTCATCTCTTTACTTGTAGAAGAACAATGTGAGCAAATCTAATTAGGGATTAAGTATGACTTTTCACTCTCCCCTAATTAGTGCTCTCCCCCAAACTGACAACCTTTCTGATGAATGCCCTGAATATGAAGAAGTCTTTTGATAATTAAATGCAAACCGTCTTTAGTCTTCTACACGCAGCGGAAAATGTTGAACAGACTATAGACTCGACCTTCTTCAAGATTGTCGATTCGGAGGAATAGAATATCAATATCTTCATCTCTCCAAATGCATTCCAGTTTTCTTGCATATAGCAAATCAGCCCATAACGTACACATGAAACGATAACACCGAAGTAACAAGTTGAGACACCGATCATCTTGAATTTGTTGCCCGAAATTGGTGAAGGTGGATAAGGTAGAAGTACGTAAAATAAGATGAGAAAATAAGGATATAGAATCAGCCAATCTCCGACAAAAATCATTTCATAAATCATTAAACCCGATCACGTGAACTTGTTGTGCGTCCTCGATGTACACATTTCTCTCCCCTGATGGTTACGATTTATCGGAATCAACATAATAATGTGTACGTGAAGCATTAACTAGAAGCACTTTGTCATTAATCATATCAGCCCGTGAGAAGATGTTGATAAACCCAATCTACTAACAATACCATTTGAAATTGTCTAACTCTTTACCAACCCCCTGTATCAAACAACGGATCTCTGTAGTAACCACGTGTGAAGATAATCCGATATGAAAAACTTGAGAGTGAAGTAAAATCCCTTATACTTGTGACTTAAGCTTGTACTATCCTGTGACTAAGAACGGTGTACCTTATACCCCTAAAGAAGTGTAATAAGCACAATCCATCTTGACATATCCTCAACAACGTGAGACACTGAGCACTACAACGTAACTCCTTAAAGTGATAGTTACTTTGTGAGTATAGAGAGAGAATCACAAAAGTAACTAGATATTCAAGTCTTCGTCAACATTAATATATGCCCAAACAAGTCATCTTCGCGGAAGGGAAGAAAGAAAGAAGATGAAATAAGTACACGCATCCGTAAAACGTTACTTCAAACCCAAATAAATAATAACGAATCATCCCCGTAGTCACATTTGATATTCATTGAATACTTTAGCCATGCAATATCTATCCCCGTGAAAATTTGTAACCCAAAATACCACTATTTGTCCAAAAATTATATCAAAAATGTTATCCAATATTTTTATAGATAAAAACAGTCGGATGACAATTTATGTGTTCATAATATTTGGCAAGCCATTTAGTCCAAGTCTACAAATCCATTCAGTCCATAATCCATTGTAGCCCATATAGTGACACTCAAGTACTAAGCCCAATACCCAAATCACAATACACGATCCATAACAGATACCGTAGTTATAACTTGTTGGTATATTTTTACCCTAAATATACGGATCATAATCTTAACCTAAACACACATATCATAAAAAATGCCGCCCCACTCATCACTTTCTCTCACCTAACCGATTAAAACCAGATCTAATCTCATCTCCTTCTTCATCTTTCATAACCAATTGATAATCTCATCTCCATATCACCATCAAAACCGAACAAATCATCATCAGAACACACGCTCACGACACACAAACGCCCTTCTTTCTTTTGGTTTCATACGGATCAAGAATCCATGAAGAACACAAGAGGTTTTCACTTCAAGATCCTCTCACGGGTCTCGGGTAGGTTGTAGTTATGTTTTTATGTTGTATTTTCTGTAAACGAACCAAAGAGTGATTGTAACATGTTTGTTATAAATCAATCTTTATTGCTTTCGGATAGTAACAAGAAGCTTGGTCTTCAAATGGATCTATGATGATATGTTTCTTTCGTATGGTGACCTTTGGTCTTGATATACTTTTGTATCACACGAAAAGAATAAGCTGAGATCTATTGAAGTTTTTTCTTTAAGTACGAGTCTTGAAGAGTGATGTGGAGTGATAGATTATATTTAGGATTGGATATTGTAAGTTGTGTTGTTTTTGGTTTGTGGGCTGGCTGTTGTGAACTTCATTTATACATCAGTCCTTGTGATGTATTTTGGTTCAATTTTGGACTAATGATATTTGTAAACTGAAGTCAACAAAGTCTTGGTATTTGGGATTGTGGTCATGGTCTTATTCTTTACATCTTCATTTCTCGAAAAATTTCAAAAATTTTCGAAAGTTTTTTGTCCAAAAAGTTCTCGATATTTTTCTTGTAACATTTCGAAAATTTTGAACTGATCGAAAACTTGACTTATCGAGATCCTTAGTTTTCGAGATCTTCGGTTATCGAGAACCTGATTTCGATAACTAGGGTATGGTGTTCTCAAAAACTACTCACGTTCTCGAAAATAGGTACATATCGAGATTTCTTATACAAGAAATTCCGATTAGATTCCGGCGACCATTTCCCAGATTCCGATGAGTTTCAGATGAGTTTTCCGACCATGTATTGACCCTTTTTGACCACAATATTCACGAGTATGGTGCAAAACTAGTCACAAAAATGATGTAACATAGACTGTTTCAACGAGGTGCATAAATTACCCCACGAAAACAGATAAATGATGAGAACAATGAAAGATTATGACTTTTTTGTTTTGACCACTATTTGGATACAATAAGTATTGAAACTGCTATATCAATAAAGACAAGGAAAAAAAATTTTCCAGGTCCAAAAAAACGTGTAAGCAACCAGCTTCAAACACAAGAATCGAACCACAAAAATCATCAAAACAAACACCGTGAGCTCCGATACCAATTGTAGGACCGAAAATATTATTGATTTATGTAGTTCGGGGGTCGAGGAAGCTCAAAGTAAAGGAAAGACATGGTATTATTAATAAGAATGAAAGGGAAGATGTGTGTGTATTTTAGAGAGAAAGAAGGAAAAACACACACACCCCTAAGATACAAAATGAGACATCCACCCTCCTAGTTGGGACTAGGAGGGGTATTTATACAAAGAATACAAGGTAATCTATACACTAATGGCAAGACTAGTCCTTGTAGTTAAAGACTAATGCAATTCCCGAATATAACAAAACTTTAAGGCTAACAGGATTTTATATTATGCTCGGATACGAGTTAGGAAAGTGTGGAGTGCACACTCGTTTGAGCTAATATGTTTCTACCTCGACAAAGATGCAAGGGGTAAAGGGGTTACTCCCCCTTGCGGGGGTAGCGCCGCGTGCTGGTGCTCCAACGGTATATTTGGTGCTCCAAGTTGGTTATCAGTTTTTCTCGCCTTTTTCCTAACCATTGTGACTGATGGTTTTTAAGCAACTTTAATTGCTTTTAACTGTCTCATATGTCATGAAAATTATGCATGGTGCATGAAAATTAATGAGTGCATGGTGATGGAAAGTGGAGTGAATAGTAGTGCCATTTTGCTAGTAGTTTATTGTCGTTGAATTACAATTGCAATTGTATTGAAATTGGATTGATAGTGGGTGATTGATATTTGCTAGTGGACAGTGTTAATTTTCTTTAGTGATTGAATGATGGTGGATAGATAGCAATCTGCTATTCAGAAATGAATATCGTTTCAACAGACAAGAGAGATTTTCAATCTCAAATAAACACGATGGTTTTCAATCTTAAAACTCATACTTTCATTACTGAGGCAAGGCCTCTATTTATAGAGAGATAAAGCAGGTGGAATAGTTCCCCTACATTATTGTACACTAATAATTTACATTTGGTGCTCCAAGTTGGTTATCAGTTTTTCTCGCCTTTTTCCTAACCATTGTGACTGATGGTTTTTAAGCAACTTTAATTGCTTTTAACTGCCTCATATGTGCCTCATATGTCTGTTATATAACAAGTAATAAGTTTCCACCATGGCAAACAATATATTTGGTGCTCCAATTCCCGCTTTTTTCCCAAGCATTGTGACTGTTGGTTTTTAACTTTTAACTGTCTCATATGTCTATTAAGTAACATATAATCTGGTCTCAATCTTATATACGAAAATTATCCTGATAAGGATTTCATGATACCCATGCTATAGGGTCGAAATACTTTATACGCAAAGTGACTATACACGATTTAAGAAAATATCCAAGATATTCTTTTTTATTTTTTCTTTTTGAACAGCAATTTTAACACCCTCTACTACCTATCTAACAATATATCTCACAAATGTTTCTAGCGAGGCTTGAACTCACAACCTTTATAGGTTTGTGGTCAACTCACATACCACTAGACCAAATGCCTTGGGTAGATTTCCAAGATTGCCATCACCCTAACCCCAATTTTAACATTTGTGGTATTGTTATCTAACATCTTTACGTTGAGATTCATTGATTGAACATGTTAAAATATCAAGAATGTTAACCATCGGTCTTTTCTTATGTTCAACAATTCAAAATGGATAATATTATAAACTACAATACGTGTGTGCTTGATTATATATTTTGATTCTTTTTGTTCTTGAGAATTGTTGAACCATCAGTAATTTCACTTCAAAACAAGTATTGTATGCGACACGCCATTCTCGAGGCTAACTACAGGTCTACACCAGATATCAACATCGTGTATTTTCCATTCTTGCTTATTTAAATACTTAAGAATTTCACGAGTCTTTTAGCTAGTATCATACCCAACTTATAGTCATTTTTTTTTTCAAATACTCCTGAAATTTCATGGTTATTTTAGCTAGTATCATATATACCTAATTCATTTGGTGCATAATATACAATGTTTATAAAACATGTTTGGATAAATATGAAATTTACAAATTTGAGAGAGAAGATATTTTTTTTTTGAAAGGTGAATTTCAACTTAGAAAACGACCACCTTCGCCGACAGCGAAGGCCCCATCGCCACCCCGCCAGACTATGTTGTCTTAACCGGGTCCACGCTGATCTCAGGTGGTAACGGGTTTCCCCCGGAAACCGTACTGCCTCCACACAAGTTTTACCTTGCTGGAGAAACAGCCGGATGAAAACCAGGCCATGCTCAAGATTCGAACCCCCGCAACGAGTGGCATGAAGGTTCAAATCCATCATTGCAATATATCTCCGGAACAATATGGTCTACAAGTGGACCACAAGTGAGGACTTCCCGGGTGGTCACCCACCCGGTACTACTCCCACTTGTGGCTCGCTTAACAAGTTAAGCCCCACCCACTAAGACCACAAGTAAATTGATTGAGAGAGAAGATATAAGTTGGCCATTCATATATCTAATTTATCCTCAAAGAATTGTAACATCAAATATGAGTTTACAAATTTTCACATTACTTATTCTTATGTAATCGTATGATAGATAGGATGTGTAACGTTTTCTCTTTTGTAACTCAAGCAAGTAATGAATAAATCCGCAAGAAAGTGCGGGCCCAAATCTACTCGTTAACTACAGTTAGTATGAACCACACCATGTTTCGAATATCTTGGTCAACATCAAAGACTCAAAGTAAGAAATATAAACAAAAAAATAGCGTGTAACCACCATGCATATTTCAAACGTAATTGTAGAAAGGAAATACTTTAGAAATGGAGTCTTCTTCAACATCTTTATCTCCATCAATAATCTTTGCTCATATTCTCAGCCTGCTTTTCTTCATCTTCTTCGGATCGAAAGGTAAGCAAACTCTTCTATGTGAAAAACACACTTTGTTTTCTAATGTAGTTGTTACTGTCTTTAATATGAAAATCACACATGTTACCATAAGAAAATCATTGAATACTGTGTGTTTTTTATAAACTATATGATATATCATGTCTCAATGTTTGTATTTGCCAAGATTTTAGAAATAAATTTTATCAACACATTATGAGGCTCGACTTATCACAACTGGACCGAGCAATCGATAATGGTTGCTCAACAAAGGTGTCTTTGGTCAAGTGGTATCTTGGTGCAATTTAACTCTTTAAGGTGTTGTTCCACCACGGAGTAGGGTTCTTGAGAAATGTTTCGACTTTAAAAACCTGATTTTTTATCGACACGAATGAGTCGCCGGTTCATCGGTTCAACCGCCTGGTTGAACGAGTTTTATGAAGAAAAAAAACAGCAATATATCTGCAGTCCGGACATCTTTTAAACGGAAAATTCATTCCAAACACCTCCAAACATCCCTAAACATCTGGAAACAGCCTCAAACATGTCAAGACAGCTCAAGAGAATATATTGGATGTTTTTATATAATGAATGTTAGTTTAGAACATGTGACAGTTGTTAGTTTCAAGATCATAGATGGATGTTATAGATCTGTAACATTATTACTATAAACAACTTTGTTTTGGTTATAGTATTTGACTCTAAAATAGTTAAAAGAGTTGTATTGATTAAATTATTTAAGAGATTACAATAACCTATATTTATATATTTATAGGCTAACATAATTTTGGTGAATAAGATAATTAAATATATTTGGAAACTAAATAGTTTTTTCCTTTTATTTGTTTTTAATTCATCACACACCATTGTAAGATCACAAACCTTGTTTGAAATTCAAATTTGAATCATTTCTCAATAAACCATTGTATGCTCCCAAAGGGTCGGTTATTACCTTGCCTCTCAAATTTGAAATTCAAATTTTAAATTGAAAAACCAGTTGTTAGAAGGATGAGTCGTTATTTGATGTGAGAGGCTTGAGTGTGTAAGTTAAATGTGTAAGAGTGTGTAGGGGAAGTGAGTTGGCAAACTCAAATTTGGAGAGAAAGAGTAAGTGTGTGAGTGAGTGTGTAAGAGATGAGTTGTCAAGAGGCGTAATTTGAATTTCAAATTCAAAATAGTTGGTGAGGGGGATGGGTGTAGAAGAAGCAAAGAGAATGACACATTGTAAGAATGTGTAAGACATGTGAGTTGACAATGTTGAGATAGAGAAAACTTGGAGAAGATAGAGATGAGGAAGGTTCTTCATATTTCAATTTCAAATTGAAAGAGTTATAAGTGAGTGTGTGTCGTTTGGATGTATGTGTGTGTGTGATTTCAAATTCAAATTTGAATGTTGAGAGTATTTGAGGAAGCAGTGGAGATGTATGTGTGTAAGAGAGTGATGTGGTATATGAAAGGAAGGTTACGGTGAGGAAGGTTGTATTTGAATTCCAATTCAAATGGAAGAGTTGTGAGAGGATATGTGTTGAGGAAGTTTCATAGAGGTGAAGAGGGATGTAGAAGATGTAGTATAGTTGTCATCGGAATGTGGGAATATAAGAGACAAGAAGAATGTGTGGTGGATTTTGTTATGGGGTGTAGGGGACAAAAAGTACAACAATGTGTAAGAGAATGTAACGGCATGTTTGTAGGATATTTGAAACTATACAAAGGATGATTTATGTTTCAAGAACTTAAATGCAGGTATTCGAACTAGATAATCCTTAGTTAACCCACAACTAAATCATTCACTAATCATCTTGATTCAAGTAAGATGAGTGCTTTGCATCAAGGTAAATCGACATCTCATAAATGAGAGAATTGCGTTTATGTAAAGTGACCTCGACTTAAATGTGGCATTGACTTATATGACCAGTAAGGGAGTAAACCCATTACATAATTAGTAAAGATAAACGTTAGGATTATGATGACTTGAATACTTTCCTTTAAATTACTAGAGAAAGTATAAACCTCCCAAGTTTGAGGAAAATAAATTTTGCCTTGACTTGAAGCTTTGTAAAAAATTTTATAAGTTAGCATTTTTTATAAACCGAGAGGACTTGTCTTGGGCATCTCTTTAAGTCTGAATCTTAAAGTAAACTTCTCAAATATCATGTATGAACCTGAATTAAAGGAAGCACCTTAGTTGGGTAATAGGAAAGTTTACCTGGAAAAACCAAAAATACATTGGAAAACATGGCTGGCGTGTTGGCCATGTGTAGCTCGCGTGAGCCAGCGCGCGAGACCCAAATTTCACGATTTTCGGTTTTTGGCTATCGCTTGTGATTTTAAATATTCTGAATGTATAATTATCTTCATTAAAACATTATAAGGGCTTTAGTCATCATAACAAATAAATTTCCAAAAGCAAACAAAATTACTTATGAAGCATGAAGAGAACGTCGTAGATATAGCTTAGGTCTCGAATCTTGCTAGCTTGAAGGTCTTCAACTCTTCGACACTTAGAGATAGCTAGCCATACTTTACATGTTTGTACATAATTTGGTGAAGATCTTGAGCACTTTTTATCTTCACTACTTTGCTTTCTTCTCCCCTTTTTGTCAGAGCAAAAAAGGTCCATTGCACCAATTATATGTAGACGTCTTCAAAGTTCCCCATAGATCGTTACTCCCCCTTTTTCTAAGGCGGGGATCTATGGATCAAGGAGCACCACCTTTGAGATGTCTTGGCTACATAATAAACACAAAACACAAGTAACAAACAACGCAGAGACATGTACAAGTCCAACATGGATTAGATAACCATTTGGTAACTTGCATACAAAGGTTCGTCTAACATTATCTTAAGTATATCTTCAACATAATGACTCCACTCACTTTTTGTTGAGCATGATAAAGCGGGTAAAATGCATATATATTATCCTTCAAAAGTGAGCTCATTATTTGTTTGAGGTTGTTATATGACATATATAAATGTTGTAAGCATTATATTTTCTTGTATCATTCTCTTTGTAATTATGTGTATGATTAAATGCAAGGCACATAGTCATTCAAGATATATAACACATAATAAAAATAGCACATAATATTCCACATAACATTAAACAACCAACAAGCATTACATAGCCCTAAAGATACACTACTTATTCTCTCAACATGATTTATTTCAATAGGCATACAACATTAGTCTGTTTCATACTCAAATCAATCTTCCTTCTTGACTTGAAGTATGTCCCTAGCAATCCCACTAACCACCGAGTTCAACAATTTAAGATTGTTATTGTTGGCTTTGGGGATCTCCTGCGTTTCATTGCTAAGAGCGTACACCTCTTCCTCCAACTTGAATCGAATGATACAACACATACACTCATCGTAATGTGAATCAATATGAGGAGGCATGATTAGTTGTTTGATCTTGCTCCAAACAGGGACGGATCTAGGGGGTTCCCACGGATGCCTGGGAACCCATGGATATTTTCGATCTAGTGTTAATTTTTGGAAAAACACCGATTTTTCCTAAACGTATCTTAAATGCTCCCGGTCCTTCAAAATGTGTTTATAGTATTATGGTTCAAAAAATTTTGTGCACCCGGCCATATTTAATCCTGGCTCCGTCCCTGGCTCCAAATCACATCTTTAGTGATTGGCAATTTGACAAACTAACTTATTACTTGAATGCCATCACCATTAATCTTACTCTGATTAACACATCTTTCTTTCTTCGGTGACATCCTCCTACTATCCTGATTTTCATAGTGAGATGAACCTTTTGTGGAATTTCATTTCTTCTCACCAATGAGTTTCAAGCCTAACAAGTGTAGTAGGACTTGCAACGTTTTTATTGGTAAGCCAAGTGTCAAATTTCTTGTTCATTACATATGTATTGACATGTAGAATCCATGATAATATCAACCATAGTTTGAATAATGTGTTGACATTTATCCTTCATCTCAGAAAACAATTATTTGTGTTTCCTTCCATGCCTTTCACATAAGTCCTAAGCATATAATTTAACTAAGCTTTAATAGTTTGGTAAGGATCAAGCAAGCATTGTCTTTCTAAAGACTCTATGTGATTCAACATCCTATGGTGCATGTCAACCATGAACAACCATTTCTATGACTCAAGTTGTGTAATTAGGATTTTGGGAAATGTCATAAAAAAATCCTAAATGTTCCTAACTTATGAGCTAAGGGTTCATTTATTCAACTCTCCTCTTACTTGTTTTATTAGATGACCCTTAGTTTCTTTTAAGTTCCTTCTTCTGAGATATTGACCTCTAGAGAGGGATACCTAACATGATCTTGAACTTTTTGTTCATTCACGACATCATCAACCTCCATGGACGATGATTTGGGCTTTGGTAAAATCTTATCAAAATTCACATTGAGAGATTCCTCAACTCTCACTGTTTCCTTATTAAGCACTATGTATACTTTACTCGTTTAAGAGTATCCTAAAAACACACATTCGTAAGAAATTGGGTCGAACTTGGTGAGATAATCTTTGGTGTTAAGTCTAAAACATTTATACGTAAAGACCCTAAAGTACTCTAATGATGGTTTACTACCTGTAAGAATTTCATAAGGTGTTTTGTTAAGTGTTTTCCTAGAGTAGACCCTATTATAAATGTAACACGCGGTATCAAAGTCATGACGCCAAAACTTTTGCAGAATGGATTGCTCGTTTAATATTGCACGGCACATCTCCCATAAATTCTTGTCTTTCCTTTGAATAACCTCGTTAGATTGAGGAGGACTAAGATCTTAAACTTATCTAGGGCTTCTTCTTTAGTACCTAAAAATAAAGTCCATATGTAGTGTGAATAGTCATCAACTATCATCAAAGTATAGAAGTTTCCTCTATAGCTTTAAATTGGTGATGGATCAAACAAATCCATGTGTAGTAACTCTAACACTCTAGTTGTTGAAATAGTGTTACTAGTCATATTACTTGCAAGACCTTGTTTGTCAACATTACACGTGTCACAAAAATGTCTATTGAAGCTCAACTTTAGTAACTTCCTTAAAAGCTCTTTGGAATCTATGTTGTAAAGTACCTTCATATTGCCATGACCTACCCTCTTTTGCCAAAGCGTTGAGTTATCCACCATGGATGCAAGACATATGTGTTGTTTGGAGTTATCTCCTAATTTCCAAGTGTATAAATTATTTCTCCTATGTCCATTAGCTAGTGTTTTACCATCTTCATTAGTAATGCAGTTTACCATAGTAAAATTAACTACATGATTGATCATCATTATTTAACTCACTAACACTAATCAAATTAAAAGCTAAACCACTAACATGCTAAACATTAGTTATTTCTATGGATTCATGAATGACATTACCTCGACCGATAACTTTGCCTCGTAGGTTGCTCCCAAATACGACTTCTTCACCATCATACTCTTTGTATGAAGTAAAAATCTCCTATTCTTGGTCATGTGTTTAGTGAATCCACTATCCATTCTCCGCTCTTCTCGTTGTAGATCACATTTGAGGCAAACCTAAAACCAAAGGTGCAATTCAAGCTTTTGGTACCCATTATTTCTTAGGTCCACCACGGTTAGCATGAAATGTACCCAAGTTGAACATCCTTGGGTCTTGAAGCAAGACACTTAGTGTCTCAAGACCATATCTTTAAAACATAAACCAAGGGTTGTTTGAAAAGTTAATTTTTTTTTCTAAAATCTCGGTCCAAAGTTTTCATGGATTGTGGTCTAAAAAATCTTTGGTTTGGGTAGGAGTTGTCTCTCCTTTGAGATATGTTGTAATTAAGAAATGAATACCTTTGGTTGTTGTAAAAATTTCTTCTAGATTTAGATTGGTTGTGATGAAAAAAAGGTCTCATATTTGGAGTAGGTAAAACTGGTTTTTGGTCAACTCGAGTTTGAGTGTATCGAAAGTGCATTACGTGAAATCGGTTTGTCAAATTGTTTTGGGGTTTCATTTACTGTAATGGATGTTTGATTACCTTGAGTATTTGCAAAACGAGTACAAGGAACTGCTGGTTCTGATTTAACATTAGAAAAATTGGCGAACCTGGGCATGTTCCTGGCGCGTTGGCTTTTACAAACACTATTGGTTTATTTAGACTCTTGGAAGTGGTTTTCCCTTTTTTTTTAAATCCAAGACCTTCGTTGTCTTGGGACAATTTTTGATGACTTAACATATCATCCAAAACGGCACTACTCTCTTTGAAATTAGCAAAAGTTAATGACTCTTTTTGAAGTTCGGATACTTTGCCATTCAAAGAGCTAACCTCTAGTAAGAGAGCCTCACATATTTTACATGGCTCAACCGCCTTTTTGGTCATTACAAGTCTCTTTACCCCACATTCAAGTTCATAAATCTTTTCATTCAAGTATCAAAGCAGGTCCAGAGTAGTATCCTTTTCATTAATTTGACACAAAGTCCTAACAAGTCTATGTTTGAGTGTATGTAGTTCACTGAATGAGTCAGTCCAAAGCTTGGTGATTCATAAAATTTGGGGATGTAGACTACAGTGTTTTAGGACTGTCCAAACATGCATGAATGTTCATTGTATGTAATTGTATATAATCTGCAAACTGGAAATGCAGTTCCAAACACCCCCTAATCTACAAACTGTAAATGGTCATTGTATGAGTTGACTATAAAAAGTCAAATTCTCTTTGTACTAGCTGCAAATGGTCATCTTATAACTTAGCATTCCTTCTGTATAAGTTGACTTTTATAAGTCAAAGTACAACATATATAAATATATTCATAAGAGGATCACTGAACAAAAAGTAAACATAGATGTACAATGTTTCGGTAATATTGCAAGACTAACAGATGATACAAAGTGGTTCAGGATTACAACCAAATTTAAAGAAAAGTACAATGTTTTGAGGGACTCGAAAAATATATTCCTTGCTACTCACTTCAAACCTGACATTCAAACCTCAATATTGTACATCCGCTGCTTCTAACCAACATTCTAACAAACAAAGTTTCTAACAAACAAACACCCTTCCACTGCACTGTTCACTTGGACCTCCTCTTTCTGCTTGAAGATCCCATATCTGGAGCATTAGGAGCTCTTAAAGCCAGTATGCAATTAGTCAATTTAACCTTGCTTTATATAGGTTTCGTGACAAATTGATCAACTTGTTTATTGGGAGCTCTAAGAAAAAGCACACATCCAGTCAGGGAGATGTTCTTGTAACTTCTTGAAGTTGATGTTGAAGTTGAAGTTGAAGCAGCTTGTGGTTGTTCTTCATCATCCCTCTCTAGATCATCATCATCATCATCATTGTTTGAGAAACTAACATCACCCATTAAGACAATTTCTTCATCACTCAGAAAGATCTTCATCTCTCGATGATATTACGATCACTTCTACAATGATAGCACAAAAAAAACATATATTATTTCAAACAATAAACAACTTACAAAAAGAATACTTGATACCAAGGCTCTTAAGATCGAGATCCTACTATGGATCGTTTTTTTCTTTGCAAGAGCGGAATCGTAAGATCGGAAGATCTTACTTAAATGTTTAAAAGTCTTATTTTTCTAGTAATTCGTATTCAAAGATGATTGTATAACAAGTTAGAGAAGAAAAAGAGTTCTCAAAGTTATTGTAATATTAGAATGTGACACATAATGCTCTTAAATACAAAAGTATCTAATTGGTGATTAAGAACGCTGAATCTTTTAATCTAAAAATATAAATATTTTACTCTTATTAAATATTTACATTAATCAACGCTTGCTATATTGTTTTAATTTAACAATATTCATTCATTTATAGTTTATTAGTTAGTTAAATTAAGGAATGTAGGATCAAATCGGATCCAGATCTTACGATCCTATAGTAAGATCGAGATCATACTTAAGATCTTATGCCTTTTAAGATCCTAGAACGGATCGACTAGTTTTTTCTTAACGAAATCGTAAGATCGGAAGATTTTAAGAGCTAGATTGAGATCTTAACGGCTATGCTTGATACTAACCAAAACAGTCACAAACAGCTACACCATTCCAAATATATGGCTGTCTTGACTTGTGTTATTATGTTTTTTTTTTTTTTGGTAACTTGGTTAACATATATTATTTCAATCAACTAGGCGAGTACCCGTGCATAGCAACGGAAATTCTTAACGACATACAATTAACGATATGCGATATTGTGGATAAAAAAGGAGACCCGTGTACATAATACACAGGCTTTTAAAAGAAAACCTTTAATAAACTTCACATTTACATGTTCATATATTACTATTGAGCATAAGTATCACATGGTCGCCACAGATTAAACATGAAGCAAAAGATGTTTACAACTAATTTTATAAATTTCTTGTTAAGTAAACATTTATTTGTTGAGACCGAACACGATTAAATAAAAATTCAATTTCCACCAATCTACTTGCATCTCGTACTAATCCAGCTCTAACTGTAACAAAGTTTATAAAAACCAACCATATTAGACATTCTCTCTTTGTTATTAACCTTGAGATAGATATTCAATTTTTATAACCATATCAATAACTCGTAGTTTCAAATATAGATAATCAAACAAACAAACAAACAATGGTAAAATGTAATACTAAGAAAGTTTAATATAGCATATTCAAAAAGTTTATAACATCAACGATGTCTTCCTTTCTTTTTCTTTTTTTCAATTTTGATAGCAACAAAAAGAGATAGATTATAACCACTTTTCACATTCTATATGGATAGCGCAGTCATGATGTTAATCTCTTTATAGTAAGACTCCAAGTTATTATTTTTAAAGCTTTGCTGGTTATACATGAACAATTTTCCGTTATTCAACTCATATCCCAACACAAGCATTTTCATGTGTTAATCTGCAGCTTCATCAATTTTTTATTGAGAAAACAATAATAAATTAAACCAAAACAGAAAAGGTTAAAGTTTTGGGGCTAAGCTTGTATAGGTTGAGTTCAGACTTTTTAGTACACGGTAACTTTAGGAAAACATTAGCCCATTTGGTTGCTCTTCTGGAAAATAATACATCGTCTAATGCAAATTGAAGAGAACAAAAAGCAATGAAGCAAATCAAGATCGAAGTACATGAGCATAAACCTTTGAGAGGGAATGGTGGCATCAAGTTGCTCAACAGAAGATCAAGTCTTTATCTAATTATCCAAAAATAAATAAGAAACATATTTTGTTGACACAGAAAAAACAACACTCTTAAATAACTACTCACATATGAACTTTTTAACGTTAAAGTTTCCACATAGTAGCATAAGAGCATGTAGTTCACAAATGTTTTTCTTTCCTAAACTTGTAAACTGAACACTTTGTGATTATAATAAAAGACACAATTAAAAAAACCCACATATGTTTTATTTAAACCATTCACCTAAATTCATGAAACTGCTACTCATAAATATTATCTTTGATACCTTCAAGTTGAAGAACCCATTTTATAGATTGCAAAAAAGGATACCTATATAAAAAATATACTTTACTTCCTAATTACATAATAAGATAAATGAAGTTCATATGTGAACAGAATCCATGCTTAACTGGTAATAAAGGAGTGTTTGGGAGAAGCATTTCTGTGCAGAATTGGTAGAAAGATTTCTTAATATTTTTTTTTTTTTCTATTGTTTCATTGGATCTACTCTGGTCATTACATTGGATTAACACCTTGTATCTTGGAGTCTTAACTGGTGTACGTGACTGTACTTATTGTTTCCTCCATTCTTTTGATCAGTCTGGCCTTGGGAGGAGTCTGATTGAAGTATGCTAGGAACATTAAGAGGTCTAATTCAGTATAGATGTACCATAAAGTAGGGTTATCCAATGTGAAGGGTAAATGGCCTAGGAGGGGAGTGCAAGAAGGATGGAATTGAGAGTTGTGAAAGATGAAGCTTCATGTGGTCTATCCTTTGCATTCCCATAGGAGGTAATGGGGTCCTCACTCAAGGAGTGTGTTTCTAGATGTATGAAGCCATTTTAGAGATGGAAATGTAGTACATCTAGAAGAGCCCTTGACTTGGAGGGGTTATGGTGCCTAGTGATGCTCATCTCTTGTCCTGTTTTTACTATTGTGGTGGCAGGATGAATGGTTCAAATGGGAAGGAGATGAGAAATGTAGCTAGATGGTAGGTGCATAAATGATATAATCATTTGGTGAATTTGAAGACAAGGAATGTTTTTGATTGACCATGAGAAGATGATTTAGCAGGGTGAATTCAGAACTGTAATAAGAGGCATGTTATGTCTGATATTAGTTTTGTCAGACATAGAGGTTAGTATTGACAGAATTATGTAGTATTGAATTCTGTTTCAATGATTCTGTGTTTGGAATTTGTCCAACACAGAAGTTCTTTATTCCTTGTAGTGTAATCGTCTGAAGTAATATATATATTCACCATTTGCACCAAAAAAAAAAATGAAGATCAATAGTGTGCATTTACCTTCAACAGAAAATGAAGAGAGTCCACATGTTCGAAAACAAAAGCTTGCTTTAGGTGTTCCTTGTGGATTGGTATGTGAATACTGCGAAAATATTACAATTTGTTCAACTAAATTAAAAGTAATGAAGGTCTATAAAAAATACATGACAAGGAAATAACCGCTTGGTAGTGCATAATGAGATTTTCTAGGGTTCGGTATGCAAAATGAGACTGGAGAAATAGTACATAGAGTATAAATGGTGTTTTACCCTATAAAGAAATATTTCTCTTAGCAAGATTCAGATCTAACCATTTATTGTTCCGTTCAATAAATTTTAAGAATGTTTTCACGAATGATGGTTCCTCATATTTTCATAAGTAAATAACCTGAAATCATAAATATATATTTTTTATGTATAGATTTGGTTCTGGATTTAATCTGGTTCCACATTTACAGGAGCTTCAGGGGCTAGTATTACTATTGTCAATGATTGTGGCTTCACAGTTTGGCCTGGAATCTCAGGCAGCCCTGATGTCAATATCACGGGGTTCAAGCTCACAACGGGTACATCACGTTCATTTCAAGCTCCAGAGAACTGGTCAGGTCGCATCTGGGGTAGAACTGGTTGTGACTCTAATAAGTCTGGCGGTTGGTCTTGCACCACTGGTGACTGTGGCACAGGTGAAATAGAATGCAAAGGAAGAAATTACACACTGCCTGTCACTATTGCGGAGCTCAATATGACCAACGGAGATGACTATTATGATGTCAGCCTCTTAAGCGGCTTCAACTTACCGATGACCATTGAGGTGAAAGGTGGAGAGGATTATTGCCGAGTAACTGGTTGTGCTATCGACTTAAATAGACGGTGCCCTGAGGTGCTAAGGTTGGAGGGAGGAGGAGGCTGTCGGAGTGCTTGCCAAGTCTTTCCCACAAAAGACCACTGTTGCTTATTCGAAGAAGAGGAAAAGTGCAACATGACATTGAACGGAATCTTTTTCCTCACATCATGCCCAAATGCCATTAGGTATGAGTCGATTAGTCCCAATTATCCCACCCGGTGCACGGCTGATGATTACATAGTCAAATTTTGTCCGCGAGCTGACATATTTTCATCCATCAAACTAGGTGACCAACTCAGCAAGTATGACATGCTTGTTTCCATGAATGGAAAAATCAACTTAGGTTTCTTCGACTATATTGGTGGGAGATTGGGTATTCGATACTGGGATGGATATGGCTACTTGCATTTATGGGTCACAAACCCAAATAACATAGTCATATCCTCCTCCTTCGACCAAGCTCTCTCTATAGACCCCAACACTGGAAACTTGATCATCACTGCTGGAGGGAAGATAATCACGAATATTACAGATATTAACGTTGGTCCGAACCCAAAGGTCACTGCAACCCTCGAAGACAATGGTAATTTACGATTGATTAACGAAGTGGACAAGAGAGTTTTGTGGCAATCTTTTGATTACCCAAATGGTGTACTTATGCCAGGTATGAAACTTGGGTATGACTTGACAACAGGTCAGAATGTGACCATGACTACCTGGATGAGCGATATTAGAAACCCTAATTTAGGACCTTTTACATTGAGTTGGGATGCCCCTGAAGAAGCATCTCAGAGATTAGTGATTCACCGAAGAGGCGAACCATACTGGAATAGTGGAAATTTAAAAAATCAAATGTTTGAGTATATGCCTCAATTGACAGGTTTCAAAATTATTTCAGTATATAACAATAAACAACGATACTTTAGCTATGACAGAGATCAAGACTATGCTGACCAGGAGGTTTATCTACCCCCATGGATTTTGACACGTGAGGGGAGAATTGTTATTGGTTCTACTTTTTTAACCCCGGAGTTTTGTTATGGGATCAAAACTCGCATGGGTTGCATGAAGGGGTCGTCTGGATTGCCTGAGTGCAGGACAGAGAATGATAACTTTAGTGGAAAGATTGGAGAATTTGTTGCTGATGTTACAAGAAGTGTTACGGATAGTAACCTGAGCCTAGGCATTAGTGATTGTTTTGTCAAATGTTGGAATAGTTGCAGCTGTGTGGGGTTTAGTAGCAGTAACGACAATGGAACTGGTTGTGTTTTTTGGAATGGAATGAACAGATTTTCACCTAATCCGCATGAGAACTCAACTTTGATTTATGTGATCAGTTCACAGAATCAGATACAGAATCAGACACAGAATCAGACACAGAATCCGATTAATCCAAGTATAGGTAAGAATTTTTGGTCTCAATGGTATTTGTTACTACTTTAACACTTTCGCAGCTAAAGAGGTCATTTTGCAGGAAACAAAACGAAAAATGGCTTGAAACTGATATGGGTAATCACTGGTATTTCCATTCCTCTGGTTATCCTCTGTTTTGGGCTTTTATGGTGCCTGAAGAAGAAAAAGCACAGACGAGAAGGTTTGTAATGGACACTAAATGTTGTTTTTTTTAATCTTAGAAATAGATACTTTTGTTAAGTCATTGATGCTGATTTCAGAAGAAGAGAGACGCGAGAGGTCAGATGAAAATTTCCTTGAGTTAACAGCTTCTGAAGGTTTCGAGGTACATCAGCTTGGAAACAAGGATGGGAAAGGAAACGATTTGTCAGCATTTAGCTTTGCCTCTATCATGGATGCTACAGAAGAATTTTCATCACTAAATAAACTCGGGCAGGGTGGATTTGGACCTGTTTACAAGGTTATGTAGCATTGTCAAATCTATGCGATTAAGTTGTTCAGTTTTTGCATTTTGCCCCTTTAATTTTACAAATTAATGACATATACTTATATTTCAAAAACAGGGAAGACTAAAGGATGGACAAGAAATTGCAATCAAAAGGCTTTCAACAACATCAAACCAAGGGCTTGTGGAATTCAAGAATGAACTGATACTAATAGCAAAACTTCAACATACAAATCTTGTTAGGGTTCTTGGTTATTGCATTCATGGGGTAGAAAAAATGTTAATTTACGAGTATATGCCCAACAAAAGCTTAGATTGCTTCCTCTTTGGTATGAAAACATAGCAATATAAGTACAATAGCCGTTACGCTGGTTAATTTTTGTCTTAAAATACATTATTTTGTTCTTTTGTAGATGAAAAGAAAAAGGCCGAGTTGGATTGGCCGACACGTGTTAAGATCATCGAGGGAATTGCACAGGGGTTATTATACCTGCATAAGTACTCAAGAATGCGAGTTATTCATAGAGATCTAAAAGCTAGTAATATTCTTCTAGATGAAAGTATGAACCCAAAGATTTCTGATTTTGGTATGGCAAGAATATTCAAGCAGAATGAGGCTGAAGCAATTACTAGCAGGGTTGTTGGAACACTGTATGTTTTCTTTGTTTTAGATATCAAAAATCATCTCGACTTATGTATTGTCATTTTCAGCAGTATCTTGAATTTTTTATTACTAAATCATCTAGAAATTTTGGAATTATCATTTGCTTTTTAAAATGTTTACTTGATTGTGTTATCTTCAGTGGTTACATGTCACCTGAGTATGTAATGGGAGGGACATTCTCTGTAAAATCCGATATCTTTAGTTTTGGAGTCTTGGTCATGGAAATCGTCACTGGAAGAAGAAATAGTAGCTTCGCTCGTCTTGATCACAGGACATTCAATCTTATTGGATATGTAAGTATCTTCTACCCAAATTTCAATCTTATTAAATTTGTTCCAAAATTATTTATATATAGCTTGCCTTAGTAAGCAATGTATGTAAATGGCTTAACACATGCACACAATAATATCGAATTCAATTCTCATATGTACAACTTAGGCTTGGGAGCTGTGGCAACAAGGTGATGCATTGGAGTTGAAGGACCCAACAATTGGAAGTAGTTGTGTTGAACACCAATTCTTGAGGACTCTTCATGTGGCACTTCTATGTGTCCAAGATAGTGCAATGGACAGACCAATAACATCGGATATGATCTCCATGCTTCTGAATGATACCATATCGTTACCGACACCGAACAAACCACCGTACGCCATGGTCAGAGTAGAGTCAACGTCAACTTCTAATGAACCAAAAGATTTATCTGTAAACAATATGAGCATTACCGTTACGGATGGTCGATAGCGTATATCATTCTTTATGATATCTGTATGTTGTGTGTGATATAATCTCACAAAAACTCTCCTTGCAATTGTTCTTTCTAGGAGGTACTTCTCCAACTATTCATATGTACTACTTGTAAATATTAGTTAAAATGAGAATAATTAGATGTAATTGCATCCATTACATCTTCTTGCATCAATGGTGATTAATTATGACAAGGTGATAATTAACAACTAAATATTCCCCACCTTTAAAAATGAACCGATGGTAAATTTGTAAAATTAGCAAATCCTTGTTTCAACTGTAGTGAGTTTATGTTTTATATCTATGTAGTATGAAGATGTCCAAAATCCTAGACCTTTTCATAATTTAATGCATGTGTGTTATGGTTGACCATTTGTTATAATTGTGAAAGGTATATACATCCTCCGCCCCTAGTATACAAACTCAGACAACTTAATGAAATGACTCCTGTGTCGTCATCATCAATATCATCATCCATCACACTTCCATATAGTGGTAATTGGTTTATAGTATCAAAAGTTTTATAAGTTGATGATCTGGCATATTATAAACCTATTTAAAAATTTTACCATTTTAGATGCTTACAACAGCAACTCCGCATTGATTTAGGATCGGTCATTAATGGTTACGTAACTGACGCATATATTCATTTGAATGAAGTTTGATACATTTAAATACATAGATGCATGGTTTTTTTTGCCATAGGTTAACATGTTGAGATAATTCCCAAAAGGGGACAAAATCTCAAACTTTTTCAAAATCCGGTACAAAGTTAAGGCTCTTTCGTAAAAAGTCATGTGCGAATATGCGAACGTGCGAACCCACTACTTTATTGACACGTGTCCAAACAATAAGGACAATACCAATCATTAATATGTACATTAACTTTTTCTTTTAGCTCTTTTAACTTTTGTATTATACAGATTCAACCCTAATTGTTTGAAATGTGATTACAAAACTAGTTTTAGAGCTCGTGCACGCATGAGGTTTAGACAGATAGTATAACGGATAATGATATATGTTTTGACCACTTTGTTTTGAATTTAAATATTGTGACAATTTATAAATCTATTGTTTTGTAATGTTTAAGTTTTTCCTATTAAATTTTATTAAATTTTTAATACTTATATAATTATATAATACACGTGCACGCAAGAGTTTTTACATAATTTTTTTCTCATGTGTTAATATCGATTAGTATTTTGTATGTTTTTGTTGCACGAAAATTTTGAATTTGTTTAACTGTCATAGTGTTTAGGTTGATCTTGTTTAAATTTAACTATTGATATTATATTGTCGACATTATGTGTGTTTAGTAACACATAATGACCTTGAAAAATATGTGTCATTGTTATCTGTAAAATCTCATCTATTATTTTCATCGTACAATAACGTAGTCTATTATTTTCATCGTACAGTAACGTATGAGGCCGTGCCTTCATTTTTATATTTATATTCATGTTTTTTTTGGTGCAAAATGGTGAAATATTTTATTAACATCAAACTTTTATAACAAGAATTCAGTTGCAATGGACATGCCCATTCAGTGAAATATACTAACCAATCATTACATTCACAACAAGATCAAAGACAACAAAAATAAGTCTCTAACAGACATTCCATACCAAATTCATACAACCTATGCTACATGAAATGAAGCCATCAGACTTTGTAGCAGCAAAGTAGCAAACCAACCCATAGTCTGCATACTCCAATTCACCCATAATTGCACCAAGACCATAACCTCACAATATACATTTCCTTGCCAACATCCTATTTGATCATTCAACCCGCATCCACAATAACCAAAAGGAGAGGATGGCAGGGCATCATTGTGTACGCTATAGCCACCCATTCACTCAACCTGATCAAGGGCTCTTCCAATGTTCCTACATTTCCATCTCTAGAATGGCTTCAGAACATTAGAAACACACACCTTGAGGGGAACACTCCTAACCTCCTATGGACAGTGTATTGATAGGACCAAGTAGGTTCATCTTTCACTCCTCACTATTCCTAGCATCATACACTGTCCCACCAAGCATACTTTACCCTTCACAGCATGGAAACCTACTTTATGGCAGACAATATACACCTAAACTTTTATAAGAGCATTTCAGAAATAAGTACCTAACAAAGACCAACTTATTTATGAGAATGATTATAAACAGACTAGGCAATAAGTCTCCAAGATACAAGGCCATCATGTGTAGTATGCTATATAAAATTCAAGTTTCTACTTGCTGAAACTCTGAAGTACAGGATAAATCCTCAAATAGCCTCAAAACTGTCAAGATTTTAGATTTTTGAAACTTGAATGCAGACATCAATTCATCATTCTGTAGAAGAGCAATCCAAAGAAGCCACATTTTTGGATTGTCTATAAAATAAAGCCCATAATTTGCAATGCTCCATCCCAAAGAATAAGATATGAGCATTTACCAATAATGCAGGAAACTACTTTATGGTAGCATGTACAATATACAAAAGGAAATCAACTATTTTGTTACCCCACCAGGATACACAAGATATCTAACAACCCAAAGTATAGTAATGCTCCAAGATACTAGCCATCTGCAGTAGTATAATTAATATCCCAAACACCCCTTTAAACCAGATTATTGATCATTAAGACTTCATATTTAGCTCCATTTAGCCCCACTGATTGAATGTTTTTGAATTTGACCTCCCAATCTTTAGCAACCTTTTGAACATTAGCAGAATTAAAAACTTTAAGCCCAGATAATCTTAGCTGAACAAATTCAGTGATAATGGTAGCCAAGCTTTGTACAAATCTTCTTTCACTATTAAACAGCCTTTTGTTCCTTTCTTGCCATATGAAATATACCAAAGAACCAAATGCAAGCCAGCTCACCACATTTTTGATAGAGTTAGATGTCCTAGTAGCCATTTGCTCAACATTATCATTCCAATTGGACTTTAATGCTTGAATATAGCTTTTTCCTTTGATCACTTCGCAGACATTGGCAACAAATGAGCATTGAAAAAACAAATGACCATGAGAATCCATACACTTGCTGCATAGTGAACATTTCATATCACTATCATTATTCCACTCAAATAGTCTATCTTGAGTTTGCAATCTTCCCAAAATAGCCAACCATAACACAAAAGAATGACTTGGAATACACTATGAGAACCAAACAATTTTTGACCAATTAACCTTAGGGTGATCTTCTCTGTAATCTTCCCACACTTGTTTTGTTGAAAAACCTTTTAGTTAGCCATTCTTATTCCTCCATAGAACTTTATCATCATCATCACCGGTTTGAGGAACAGGGATCATAGTAATAGCAGGGTATTTAGAACTCCATACATCATTCCAAATCCATTGATTACCATTATGTATATCAGAAACTGATGCTTTACTGTCAAACCTAGCATCATAGATAACCCTTTTACTTATGATCTGATTAAGAGGACCAATTTCACACCATTTATCATACCACTCAGAAGTTTTTTTTTCCCATTACCAATCCTATATTCAATGTGTTGTTTAGCTTTATCTCTCAAATTAAGAAGCACTTTCCAATTCCAACTATCACTATGCTCATTATTAACCTCCCAAAAACTTTGACCTCTCAATTTAACCATATGCACCCATTTGACCCACAAGCTTTCTTTATGGGCTACAATGTTCTAAATATGTTTAGTGAGCAGAACTTCATTCCATTTACCAAGATCTTTAAACCCAAGGCCTCTTTGAATCTTTGGTTTACATAAGGTTTTCCGAGCTATTTTTGCTTTCCCCCTGCCTAAGTCCCCTTGACCCCAAAGAAAGCCTTTAAGAACTTTTTCAATGTCTTTAACAGTTGCTTTTGGAAGAAGGAAGACAGAAGCCCAGTAAATTTGCATTGACCCTAACACAAAAGCAATGAGTTGAACCTTACCAGCATAAGAAAGGAACTTATTCTTCCAGTCATTTACTGTAGCCTTGACCTTATCCAACAATTGTTTGCATTCACTTTTCCCCAATATCTTAGTAATTAAAGGCACACCAAGGTATTTAACTAGAAATACACCAACTTTGAAAGGAACAATATTCAGAATACTTCTTTGCTCTCCATTAGTCACATTACTAAAAAAGATAGTACTTTTCTCTAAATTAGCCACCAAACCTGAAACTTTACTGAACTCTTCCAAGGATTCTTTAATGACTCTAACTGAATCACTGCTACCATGGCACAAAACCAGCAAGTCATCAAAGCAAAGATGTGTTAATTTCAATTCTTTGCAACCAGCATGATATTTAAATTTGGGAGCATTGTTGATCTTGTGAGTCATAATCAGAGTGAATACTTCCATCATCAAGGTAAAAAGATAAGGAGAGATAGGATCTCCCTGCCTAAGACCCCTTCTACCTTTAAAATACCCATTCACCTCACCATTCAAGCATATTGTGAAAGTAGAAGAAGATACACAAGTAATAATCCAGTCAACCATTACACTATGGAACCCAAATTTGAGAAGAATATTCTTAAGAAAGACCCAGCTTACAGTGTCATAAGATTTGGCTATGTCAATCTTCAATGCACATCTCTTAGAACCTCCCTTTTTGTTATAGCCTTTAAGCAACTCCTGAGTCAAAAGTATATTGTATTGATTACTTCTCCCTTGTATAAATTGCACTTTGATTTAGATTATCCAACTTATTCAGGCTCCCTTTAACTCTATTGGTGAGAATTTTGTTGATGCATTTGTACAAGACATTGCAACAAGCAATTGGTCTAAATTCATTGACAAACTTTGGCTGGCTCACCTTAGGAATCAATGCAATAACAGTAGAATTGACTTCACCCAACAACTTACCAGATCCAAAGAATTATTTGATTGCTAAACACACTTCATTGCCAACAATGCTCTATACTTTCTTGAAAAAACAGGTTGTATAACCATCAGGACCTGGTGCTTTAGAATAATTGATGTCAAACATTGCATTTTTGATCTCAGTGTTTGTAATTTCTTTAATCATATCCAAAGCTTCATCATGATTGAGAGTTGTACTGAAAATGTCTCCTACTGATTCCAATTGATCCATAGGATAAGACTTCCCCAAAAATTTATCAAAATGATTAACAAACTCTTGAGTCATTATGTCACCCTCAACTCTACTTCTCCCATAGCATTCTGAATACTAAGAATTCTATTCATGTGCTTCTTGCTCTTCACTATTTTATGAAAGTAGGCAGTATTTTTATCCCCTTCACACAGCCAATCAACTTTAGCACACTGGTAAAGTAAGTTTTCCTCATCATTGACAGTTTCATTATAGTTATTAAGAACATCTGCTGCTATATGTTTTTTCACCACATTATGAGGAAATTTCTCCACTTCTATCTGAGCTGCCTTCAGATCATTCCTAAGCTTTATGACGTTTTCAAATAAGTTCCCATTTTTCCAATTCATATTGTTAAGATGCCTTTTCAAGTTCTTCAACTTTTTTACCACCCTGAACATATGAAAACCATGAATTTCTTCTTCGCGGAATTTCACAACCAAAGGTAAGAACTCACTCTTATCAGCAATGTAATTTGCAAATTTAAATGATCTCCTTTTTTTCACCATTTTATGAGGAATTACCAGAACAGTTGGGCTATGATCAGAGACAAGAAAGGGATGAAAGACAGCATAAGCATGATTGTAGTTATTGAAGAACACCTCATTAGCCATAATTCTATCAAGCTTCTTTAAAACACTGGTACTAGGCTTAGAAGGAGACTTGATCCAAGTATAGTGCATCCCTGTTTTGTATACATCCTCAACTTCAATTAAGTTAACACAATCAACAAAATCCTGCGTACCACCAGTTATTGTAGATTTTCCTTCAGAATGTTCATCCACTTTGAGTGTCACATTAAAATCTCCCACAATAATCCAAGGCTTACCACTAGCCACACATTTGGCAGTTTATAGTTCTTTCCATAGACATCTCCTTTCTATATCATTATTATCTGCATACACAAAACTGCAATAGATCTTCTCATGAGAATGAATAGCCTCAATTAAACAAAACATCATTTGCCTAGTAGACTGCATAACCATCACATTCACTGCATTCTTGTTCCAACCCACAATAATCTTACAACCTCTATTGCACTGACTAACATTAGATACCCACTCCCATTGATTAAAAACATTGTCACAAACTTTTTTCAGCTTAGGAGCTTTGACATGAGTCTCAATGATAGAAGAAACATGAATTCTCTCCTCATAAATAAATTTTTTGATTTCTTTTTGCTTTTTACTATTATTCATACTTCTTACATTCCAAATTCCAATTTTGAAATCCATTATTAAACTAAGAGGGAGAGTCCTAGTTCAATACTGAACTACTAGTTCCAACTAATTCATCTCCTACAAGAGTTTTAGTAGCTATAGATTCATCTTCAAATACATCTTCAACAATATCTTCCATTCCTTTCTCCCTATCTTCCTTTTCTTTTTCTCTATCAACATCCCAAGCTCTATTAAAATACTTTTTTTCATTTCTTGAGACCATGTTTTAAGAACATTATTACTTGGCTTCATTCTCATATTCAGGTACTTGTCCACTATACTTTTGTCTTTCAACATATTAATATCCTGGACACTATCTTCTCCCAAATCATTTAGCATATCAAAACTATTGTGAGTACTAGTTTGTTTGCCCTTATTATAGTTAGCTTTTTGTATGTTGGCACCATTGAAAACAGGAAAATCTTTATCAAAGTTGTCTTTCTTATTTTGGCTAGCTTCCTTATTCTCATTACTAGTCACCTTCTTATTCCATTGATGCCTAGGTAAACCATATGTACTTTTATTCTTATCTAAATGTTGTTGCTTATTGAATCCTCCCCTATTAGGTCCTTAAGTATTCATATTACCACTAACATTAGGTTTCCTAGCAGGCTTCTGCACAAATTCATTCTCCTTAACACCATACATTCTTTTCTAACTCTACCTTCTCTTCCTCTGCTATTCTAACTCTTTTGGTACACCCTTTAAAATCATGTCCAAAAACCTTACAATGAGTACAAATGGGAGGTTTTCAATCATAGGCTACTTTAACAGTCTTAGTACCTCTAACATTCTTATTCATGTCTGTATACTGTAATTTAACTGTCTCCTTTAGACCTTTTGAAGCATCTGTTTCCACAAGGATTCTTGCATATTGTGTTCTTCCCACACCATTCTTACACACATATGCAGTCATACTATCCATGATTATAGGCTTACTAACACTGCTACCTATTGCACTAATACCTTCCATAGTCCAAGCTTCCAATGGAATTTCAGCAAGCTTAATCCAAACAGGCAACTTTGTAGGTTCTACCATATTCATTCCAACACTAGGATCCCACTTAAACACCATCAAAGGTTTACTATTTACCATCCAAGGACTTTGTTCTACAACTGTATTCATGCCTTGTTCACTATTAAACTTCAATAGCCATTTACCACTCCCATTATCAACAATCTCCTTAAATTCATACCTATTCCACATTCTTCTCAAATGGTATCTAAGAGCAGGTAGAGTCATAGTATGTCCAACAAGGTGCCCACACAAAGTTAATTCCCATTTCTTAGTACCAATAGCCACTAATTCATCATCAAACACCACAACTTCTCTACTAATTCATTCATAACAGGAGGAATGAATAACAACTTATTAGTCTCATAAATTCCTGAGGTTTTAGTGGCACTAGCATAAGTCTTTTTAGTAGAAGCCTCATTAGAATTAGTCTTATTACCAGTTTCACCACAATCATTCTTATTATTTGACTCAGGTGCACTCACATTATTAGGCTGTATCTCAACATCCTTATCAACTTCAATAACATGTTCTACACCTTCATTAGTATTCATATCACAGGTATTAGAATTAGCAGTTTCACTTACAGCGCAAGTCTGAACATTATCACCTTCATCAACACAAGTACTCTGTATACTACCACCAACTTCAGTCTCTGGATTCTGAACACCAACATTGACCTCAATTCCACTCTCCTTCATAGCACTATTCACCTTATCCCTACTCTCAGAAACCCTAGGCTCATCTATAACCTCAGAAGTCTTGTTATTAGCTTTACTCTGGCTAGAATTACTCATAACATGATTCTTATACCTATTAGGCAGCTTAACATTTCTATTAGACATACTGACAAACCTAATCAAACTAGCTACCAGACAACTAGTAATCAATTGTGAAGAAATGAACTAATTAGGTTTTTGGCGCCAAAACCATCATATTTGGGGGATTTCCTAAATCTCAGCGAAAACCAAATTAGCGACTATCTTTACACGCGCAATGACAAGACGAATTGATTGGTGTAATCAGATTTTAGTTTTGTTGAGAATTAGTGTAAGAAATTGATGAATTATGATGATTTTGATAATGGTGATTAGGCGGGAAGTTTGTTAGAGGAGAGAGAAAAATTAGTTATCGCAATTGGTGTTTAACTTATTTATATTCAAGTTAATAGTAATTTAAACCGATTTTTAAACCCGTGTGCGGATTAAACTTATAAAAAAGAATAATATGAGTTGTTTGTATATGTATAATCTCGTGCATTCATATACATGTCATAGTAACTCATATTTTTCTTTTTATTTTTATAATTCCGTACAAATACATTAGTTTAATATATGGTGATAATAATATTTAATTATTTATTTTTATCTTTATAAGTTTAACCCAAAGATGGCTAGGACTATGGCACCGGACACGGCCCTGCTTATACAAACAGCTTTATCAATTTTATACGATATATTGTCTTTTGCAATTTGCATACTAAGGAAAAAAATAAATGAAAAAGGAATGTAAAGTTTAACATAAGTCGAACCAAAAGGTAGACTTTGTTATAATTACTTGTGGTTGTGGTAGAGGGTATTTTGGGGAATCAAAGCATTGAATGAAAGGTTAAAAGTAAAGGCTTTTAAAAAGTTTATTTAATACTATAAACAAAACGCCCACCGTGGGGCTCGAACCCACGACCACAAGGTTAAGAGCCTTGCGCTCTACCAACTGAGCTAGACGGGCTTTTGTCTCTGTTCTGAATTACTTAATACTCCACTTTTCTCATTTGTTTTAGTTTGTCACAAACAACTCTCAATTTCAAAGGGCCTTCACAGGATTTATGCGCAACTTGTTTGGTATATACGATGCATGAAAACTGAAGAACTCAATCAAGTTTATAACAAGATCAAAATAATAATAATAATTAATAATAAAAGAAAGAAAAAGACTTATGAGTTGGAAATCATCACATTTCACAGCCTTATTGATATAGAGCATATATTAACCTTTTTTCTCCTACAGCAAATAAGATACACAAATGGTGAAGCAAAGATGAAAGAGATGGCACTAATTAACCTCTGTGAAACAAAAGAAAAAACCAAACTATGCAAGCACGCTTGACGCTGATGTTTCGTATTTTAAAAAATAAAAATAATCCGTGTAATAATCCATAATTTCTTGCTAGACGGGTAACGCTATCTTTATTTCATAGATAATCCTTTTTCTTCAATAGCTAGATAATCCTTTTTCTATAAAAAATTATTGCCTTTCTTTAAAAAAAAAAAAAAAAAAAAAAAAAAAAAAAAAAAAAAAAAAAAAAAAAGAGATTACGTAACAAAAGAACTGATAAGGATCATAAATGTTATTTATGAGATACCACAGGGACCATAGTTGTAAATTACTCTTGTTTAGATTTATAAATTAAGTCGGTCCAATAACCCAAACCGCCTTATTTCTTTTTTATATATACCCGACCCCCTCATTCATTCACACTTATATTATAACCTCAACTTTTCACGATCCAAACCCTATTACTCGTACACGGTGTTACGATGACGGTGCAAGCGGAAACGAGGTCAGAAGAGAAGGCGAGGAAGTGGACGCAGCTGAACTCAAAACGATACGGCAATAAAAAGAAATTTGGATATGCCGAGACTCAGAAACAAGACATGCCTCCTGAGCATGTAAGGAAGATTATAAGGGATCAAGGTGATGTGTTATCGAAGAGATATCGACGTGATAAACGTGTATATCTAGGAGCACTTAAGTACGTACCTCATGCAGTGTATAAGCTGCTAGAAAACATGCCAATGCCGTGGGAGCAGGTTCGCGATGTTAAGGTGTTGTATCATATTACGGGGGCGATCACGTTTGTGAACGAGATTCCGTGGGTTGTTGAACCGATATTTATGGCGCAGTGGGGGACAATGTGGATTATGATGAGACGGGAGAAAAGGGATCGAAGAAATTTCCAGAGAATGCGGTTTCCTCCTTTTGACGATGAAGAGCGTCCGTTGGACTATGTCGATAATCTTCTGGATTTGGATCCTTTGGAAGCGATTCAGTTAGAGTTGGACAAGGAGGAAGATTCCGCGGTTTTTAATTGGATTTATGATCATAAGCCTCTGGTGAAGACAAAGCTTATTAATGGACCAAGTTACCGTAAATGGCATCTCTCGCTACCTATTATGGCGACGCTCCATCGATTAGCAGGACAGGTACTTTCGGATTTAGTCGATCGGAATTATTTTTACTTATTTGATATGGAGTCATTTTTTACAGCCAAAGCCCTTAATATGTGCATACCAGGTGGCCCAAAATTTGAAACGAGGATTGGAATGAGTTTAACGATATAAATAAACTAATTATTCGTTCACCTTTGAGGACAGAGTATAGGATTGCGTTTCCTTATCTGTACAACAATAGGCCTAGGAAAGTAAGGTTAGGTGTATATCATACACCAATGGTTATGTACTTATGTATATTAAACCGGAGGATCCTGGTTATCCTGCATTTTATTATGATCGCCTGATAAATGTTATAAACTATGTTAACAAAGATCGGCGTGAGGATGACGAAGATGAGGACAAATTCTCTTTGCCAGATGGTGTCGAGCCCTTGCTTACTAGAACTCCCTTATATACGGACACTACTGCTGATGGTATTTCATTGTTATTTGCACCTCGTCCCTTTAACATGAGATCTGGTATGATGCGACGTGCTCAAGATGTCCCTCTTGTGTCCGAGTGGTACAAAGAACACTGTCCATCTTCTTATCCAGTGAAAGTCAGGGTTAGTTATCAGAAGCTGTTGAAATGTTTTGCTTTGAACGAGCTGCATCATAGACCCCCTAAAGCTCAAAAGAATAAGCACTTGTTCCGTTCTCTCCAGGCTACCAAGTTTTTCCAGACCACAGAACTTGATTGGGTTGAAGCGGGTCTGCAAGTTTGTAAGCAGGGGTATAACATGCTGAATCTGTTGATTCATAGAAAGAATCTAAATTACCTTCATCTTGATTACAATTTCAACTTAAAGCCGGTTAAAACGCTTACTACTAAGGAGCGTAAGAAGTCACGGTTTGGCAATGCTTTTCATTTGTGTCGTGAAATCTTGCGGTTGACAAAGCTTGTGGTTGATGCAAATATTCAGTACCGTTTGGGGAATGTAGATGCATTCCAGTTGGCTGATGGTCTACAATATACTTTTTCACATGTTGGCCAGCTGACTGGTATGTATCGTTATAAGTACCGACTCATGAGGCAGATCCGCATGTGTAAAGATCTGAAGCATTTGATCTATTATCGGTTTAATACTGGGCCTGTTGGGAAAGGGCCTGGATGTGGTTTCTGGGCACCTATGTGGAGGGTGTCGTTGTTCTTCCTTTGTGGTATCGTGCCTTTGCTCGAGAGGTGGCTTGGAAATCTACTTGCTCGCCAGTTTGAGGGACGACATTCTAAAGGTGTGGCTAAGACCGTGACAAAGCAACGTGTTGAAAGTCATTTTGACCTGGAGCTTCGTGCTGCTGTGATGCACGATGTACTTGATGCCATGCCAGAGGGTATAAAGCAAAATAAGGCGAGGACAATTTTGCAACACTTGAGTGAAGCTTGGCGTTGTTGGAAGGCGAATATCCCCTGGAAGGTTCCTGGATTACCTGCTCCAATCGAGAACATTATTCTCCGATACGTGAAGTCAAAAGCTGATTGGTGGACAAATGTTACTCACTATAATCGTGAACGCATACGGAGGGGTGCCACAGTTGATAAGACTGTCTGTAGGAAGAATTTAGGGAGGTTGACTCGTCTTTGGTTGAAGGCAGAGCAGGAGCGCCAACACAACTACTTGAAAGATGGTCCATATGTGACTCCAGATGAAGCCGTGGCTATCTACACTACTACAGTGCATTGGTTGGAATCTAGAAAGTTCTCACCCATACCATTTCCGCCATTGTCTTACAAGCACGATACAAAGATTCTTATTCTTGCTCTTGAGAGGCTTAAGGAATCTTATAGTGGGACTGTGAGGTTAAATCAGCTCCAAAGAGAAGAACTGGCCTTAATTGAACAAGCTTATGACAATCCACATGAGACATTATCAAGAATCAAACGTCATCTTCTGACCCAACACGCTTTTAAAGAAGTTAAGATTGAGTTCATGGATTTGTATAGCTATCTTGTTCCAGTTTATGAGATTGAGCCTCTTGAGAAGATTACTGACGCCTATCTTGATCAGTATCTAAGGTATGAAGGTGACAAGCGCCATCTGTTTCCCAATTGGATCAAGCCTGCAGATTCTGAGCCACCGCCACTCTTGGTTTATAAATGGTGCCAGGGCATAAACAATTTGCAGGGTGTATGGGACACTGGTGATGGTCAGTGTGTGGTGATGCTTCAGACAAAGTTTGAGAAGTTTTTTGAGAAGATTGATTTGATGATCCTTAACAGGCTTCTGAGATTGATCCTTGACCACAACATTGCTGATTATATAACGGCGAAGAACAATGTTGTGCTGTCTTATAAAGATATGAGCCAAACAAACTCATATGGACTGATTCGTGGCCTGCAGTTCGCGTCTTTTGTGGCACAGTATTATGGATTGGTATTGGATCTTTTGATCCTTGGTTTGACTCGTGCAAGTGAAATTGCTGGTCCACCACAGATGCCAAATGAGTTCATTACCTTTGGGGACACTATAGTTGAAACCGGACATCCAATAAGGCAGTACTCTCGGTACATTGACAAAGTCCACATACTATTTCGCTTAACACATGAAGAGGTTCGTGATCTTATTCAGCGTTATCTCTCTGAGCATCCTGATCCTAACAACGAGAATATGGTCGGTTACAATAACAAGAAGTGCTGGCCGAGAGATGCCAGAATGAGGCTGATGAAACATGATGTGAATCTTGGAAGAAGTATTTTCTGGGACATGAAGAATCGTCTTCCTCAAAGTATCACAACCCTGGAATGGGAGAATAGCTTTGTTTCTGTTTATAGCAAAGACAATCCAAACTTGCTGTTTAGCATGTGTGGGTTTGAGGTTCGTATATTGCCGAAAATAAGAATGACTCACGAGGCGTTTAGTAACACAAGGGACGGAGTTTGGAATTTGCAGAATGAACAGACAAAAGAGCGTACAGCAGTTGCCTTCTTACGAGTTGATGATGAACACATGAAAATGTTTGATAATCGTGTGAGGCAAATTCTTATGAGTTCAGGGTCTACAACATTCACAAAAGTTGTTAACAAGTGGAATACAGCTTTGATAGGTCTGATGACATACTTCCGAGAAGCGACTGTGCATACGCAAGAGCTCTTAGATCTATTGGTCAAATGTGAGAACAAAATCCAGACCCGTATAAAGATTGGATTAAATTCTAAAATGCCTAGCAGGTTCCCTCCTGTGATATTCTACACACCCAAGGAGATCGGAGGCCTTGGAATGTTATCAATGGGCCACATATTGATCCCGCAGAGTGATCTTCATTACAGTCGGCAGACTGGTGTTGGGGTAACACACTTTAGAAGTGGTATGAGTCACGAGGACGATCAGCTAATCCCCAATATATATCGTTATATACAGCCGTGGGAGAGTGAGTTCATTGATTCACCACGTGTATGGGCTGAATATGCTCTGAAGAGGCAAGAAGCACAGTCACATAACAGGCGTTTAACTCTTGAAGATTTGGAGGACTCATGGGATCGTGGAATACCAAGAATCAATACCTTGTTTCAGAAGGACCGACATACACTAGCATATGACAAAGGATGGAGGGTGAGGACTGATTTCAAGCAATATCAGGTTTTAAAACAAAATCCAGAAAGAAACTAATAAGTACTGGATTGATGTGCAGCTTCACTGGGGTGATTATGATTTTCATGATATTGAGCGTTACACGAGAGCTAAGTTCATGGATTACACCACCGACAACATGTCCATCTATCCTTCACCAACAGGGGTGATGATTGGACTAGATCTTGCATACAATTTGCATTCTGCTTTTGGTAACTGGTTCCCCGGGTCAAAACCGCTGCTTGCTAAGGCTATGAACAAGATCATGAAGTCAAATCCAGCTTTATATGTTTTGAGAGAGCGAATTAGGAAAGGGTTGCAATTGTATTCTTCAGAGCCAACTGAACCTTACCTGTTGTCTCAAAACCAGGGCAAAAGCGTCTTGGTCAACTTGCCAAGTGGAAGACTGCAGAAGAAGTGGCTGCTCTTGTTCGATCATTGCCTGTTGAGGAACAGCCAAAACAGGTCATTGTCACTCGTAAAGGCATGTTGGATCCTCCGGAAGTCCATTTACTTGATTTCCCCAATATTGTTATCAAGGGAAGTGAGTTGCAGCTTCCATTCCAAGCATGTCTGAAAATTGAGAAATTCGGTGATATGATTCTGAAGGCAACTGAACCGCACATGGTGTTGTTCAATATATACGATGACTGGTTGAAGAGTATTTCATCGTACACAGCGTTCTCCAGGCTTATTTTGATTCTGCGAGCTCTGCATGTGAACAATGAGAAGGCAAAGATGTTACTCAAGCCTGATAAGACTATTGTTACGGAGCCCCATCACATTTGGCCATCACTTACGGCTGATCAGTGGGTGAAAGTTGAAGTTGCTTTAAGAGATCTTATATTGTCTGATTATGCAAAGAAGAATAATGTTAACACCTCAGCACTGACACAGTCCGAGATACGTGATGTTATTCTTGGAGCTGAAATTACTCCACCATCTCAGCAACGCCAACAAATAGCTGAGATAGAGATACAGGCAAGTCAATTGGGGGCAGTAACCACCAGGACTGCCAATGTTCATGGTGATGAGCTCATTATTACCACCACGAGCCCCTACGAACAAGCTGCTTTTTCTTCCAAGACAGATTGGCGTGTGAGGGCAATATCAGCTACAAACCTTTATAACCGTGTCGACCGTATATATGTAAACTCAGAGGACATAAAGGAATCTGGGTACACATACATTATGCCAAAGAATATCCTGAAGAAATTCATTTGCATTGCCGACTTAAGAACTCAGATTTCGGGCTATTTGTATGGTGTAAGTCCTCCTGACAATCCTCAAGTTAAAGAAATTTGTTGCATTGTGATGCCGCCACAGTGGGGTACCCATCAACAAGTGCACCTTCCATCAGCTCTCCCTGAACATGACTTCCTTAATGATCTTGAACCTTTGGGATGGATGCACACTCAATCAAACGAGCTCACTCAGTTATCGTCACAGGACCTTACCTTCCATGCTCGGATGCTGGAATACAACAAGCAATGGGATGGGGAGAAATCAATCATACTTACTTGCAGCTTCACTCCGGGTTCGTGTTCCTTGACTGCATATAAGCTTACCCCAACGGGGTATGAATGGGGCCGCACTAACAAAGATAATGGAAGCAATCCTCATGGGTATCTTCCAACTCACTATGAAAAGGTCCCGATGCTTCTAAGTGACCGTTTCCACGGTTTCTATATGGTTCCTGATAATGGTCCTTGGAACTACAACTTCATGGGAGTTAAGCATGCACCAGACATGAAGTACGGGATCAAGCTAGGAACTCCACGAGAATATTATCATGAAGATCACAGGCCAACACATTTCTTGGAGTTTAGCAATCTGGAAGAATGTGATATGGCCGCAGGAGATCGGGAAGACACGTTTTCTTAAACATAAATGCTTCTGTTAAAACTTGTGTAAACTGCAACTTTTTATTCAGTCATACAAACTTTTTTATCTATACCCGGTGCTTGTAAACCGGGCTTATCTTAAAATATTTTGTAGGCTTTTGACTGTTGTGAATATTTATCGATTATACATATACTATATAAGAACTTCTTCTGTGAAAAAAAGATATTGTATATTATTAACCCATATTTTATATTGTTAAGATCATTGCAGTTTTTTACAGGATGGGTCAATGTACAAAAGGTGCAAAAAGATAAGCGAGATTACAGATATTGAATATGAATACCATTATGCTCTTGAAATTTTACAGCTGATAAGGAGTATATATTTTTTTTCTTATTAATTTATTAATTATTCAATAAATATTTTTACCCCAAAAAATAGGCGACAGATAGTGTTTGATAGTTGTGTTGGATGATTCTGATTTTGTGCCGGATGTATAATTATTATGAACAGGAGAAGTTATATGGTTCGTGTTCTGAAGATGATGATCAGAATGGTGATTCGGATGTAAGTAATTTGGTTTGTGGGGAGAATGATGGTAATAAACTGGATGTAGGCCGTGCTGAATTGGTGGAAACTTGAGTCGGATTCGGACACTGCATCTTACTAATTCATGTCAAGTTTGGTAATTGCAACTTGAAACTCAATAGGATGCTTCTGTGATGTAAACAGTTTAATAACTTATATGCTCATTATAGAAGAAGTATATGATACAACAAGAAGCTAAAAATTAGAGGTGAAATCTGACAATACAAAGCTCCGTCTGCTCATCAGATGCCCTGTTTTAAATGTCACATTGCAATTTCAGTGCCAAACCAGTTGCTGTTGATCACGGGAACCAATCGTGTTTGCTGTTCCTTGTTTCTTATTTAAAGGTGTATTACTCTTATTACCATTTTACCCTCACTGAGTTGTTCGTTAGCTTCGTGGTTTGTCTTCCTTTGTTAGGTAACCATATGGTCCTATATTATCTTAGGTTAGGCAAAGGTCCAGTAGCTACTGTGAAAATCCGTAAATTATCTTAGAAACCGCTTCAGTGTTTAAATTTTATTTTTCTGTATTAAGAAGGTTTGTGATATTTTCCACCCACATGACTTGGAATTTTCTGTAAGGTATTACAATTGACGAGTGAATTGCCAATTGTAATCTAAGTTTTAAGTTGACTTGTCAAAGTCTTGCAGGAGGGTTTTGTACAATACTTGACTATTAGACAAACAAAATGTTGATTTTAAGCTATAATTCTCAGTCTTCAATTTGACTGCAAACTCTAGAAGGCCGGCCAGCAAATCACTTTTTCCATCGAAAAATCTTGCGGTTTTATGACTTATTATGGAATTATGCATAACCATTAGTTCAGTCAATACAATGACCATAACAAGTGTCAAGTGGTATATCTTTTTCTCAAAATATATAGATGACAGATGTTTTAGAAACATCTTTGAAAAACCTTGACTTACATTTTTCTCATAAATTTGCTGTATCTTAGAAAATTGTAACAAAAATACAAAATACACGAAGAAAGAAACCAAATGGTGCTTTCCTACCTTGAAGGGTCCATTTCTAAGAAAATAAGGTCAGCTGATCCAACACGGTGGCAATAATTGATCTCCCATGTGAAATACCATAGCAAAGAGTACTAGTCACTGAATTGGAATAAGCTAACCTTCAAAGACTTTAATATAGTTGACTAGGTCAATCCCAAGGTTTAGATGAAGTATACTTAATATTTACAAATAAAATAAAATCTTATGAGCTTTATTTTCGTGTTCTTATTCGTTTCTTTCATAGTAAACAAGTGTTATTTGTAGTCTTCACACGAACACACAATCTGTGTTGAGATATTGTTCTGAATGTAATTTTTTTCCACTTCTGCAGGAGCTTCAGAGATTAGTATTACTGTAGTTAACAACTGCAGGTTCACTGTTTGCCCATGAATCTCAAGCAGCCCTGTTCTCAATATCACCGGATTCAAGCTCACAGAGGGTGAATCACAATCCTTCCAAATTTCGGAGGACTGGTCGGGTCAGATATGGGGTAGACCCTTTGAACCAAAGCCACTTCAACCCACACTAGAAACATACTAAACATATATATAGCAAACATGGCTTATTATGTCAAAAACTATCTCATTTCATTCACCATTCAAACCATCTTTTGCTTCACTTTCACCCAAGGAGCCAATTTCGATGTCATAAACCGGTGTCCATACACTGTCTGGGCCGCTGCCTCGCCTGGTGGCGGCAGACGTCTTGAAACTGGTCAAACTTGGAGTTTGAAGGTTGCTCCTGGAACGACAGGAGCACGTATATGGGGACGAACCAACTGCAACTTTGATGCCAATGGGAAAGGGAAATGTGAACCGGTGATTGCAATGGCCGACTTGAATGTCAAGGTTATGGGACACCACCCAACACTTTAGCCGAGTTTGCTCTAAACCAATACAACAATCTTGACTTTCCTGACATCACTCTAGTTGATGGATTTAATATCCCGATGGAGTTTAGCCCAGTTGGTGCTTCGTGCAAGACATTGAGATGTGCTGCTGATCTCAATAACCGGTGCCCTCAGGAACTACGAACTGATGGAGGATGTAACAATCCTTGCACGGTTTTCAAAACTGTCGAGTATTGTTGCACCCCTCAGAGGGGTAGTTGTGGACCTACCGAGTATTCAAAGTTCTTTAAAAGCAACTGTCCTGATGCTTATAGTTACCCTCAAGATGACGACAACACTATTCAAATTTCATGCCCCGGTGGTACTAACTACAAAGTTGTGTTTTGTCCAAGCCCAAAGTCTGATACTATTAAACTCGGTGGCCAACTCACCTATCCGGACCAACTTTTTTCCCTTGGTGGAAATTTCACGTTAGGGTTCTTCTCTGCTGATAGTAGTTATTTGGGAATTTGGTACACAAACGATGTTGAATCCAGGAAAGTATGGGTAGCCAATCCTGACAGTCCGATGGAATTCAACCCAGATGATGATCATGCCCTCTCCATCGACCCTAATACTGGAAACTTGATCATCACTGACCGAAACAGAACCCTGATAACCATTACAAATGTTGACGCTGGTCCAAAACCGAATGTGACTGTAACCCTTAAAGACAATGGTAATTTCCGGCTTATTAATGAAAATGACAAGAGGGTTTTGTGGCAGAGTTTTGATCATCCAATTAACGTACTTTTACCGGGTATGAAACTTGGGTATGACATTACAACTGGACAGAATTGGACCTTGACGTCTTGGCTGAGTAATGAAATCCCTGATGCAGGAGCTTTTACTTTGAGCTGGGAACCCATGGATGAAGAATCTCATAAGATATTGATTCGACGACGAGGCCAGCCATTCTGGACTAGTGAAAATCTTGATAACGAAACATTTCAAGGTATGTTTACATTGGATGGTTATAAACTCACTTCTGTATACAACAACAAAGAACGATACATTAGCTACAGCAAAGTTCAAGACTCCAGCCATGAGAATTTCAGTCCTTCTTTCCCTATGTGGATTTTAACACCAGAAGGACGAATTGATGTTGGCCATTTTACTCCACGGGTCCCTGAGTTCTGTTATGCATTCCAATCCGACAATGGTTGCGTGGAGTCAATTTTGCCTCTTTGCAGGAAGGCGAACGGCACATTCAATTATCGAAATGGTGATTTTACTCATCATCAGACAAGCAATGCTACCGATAGTAACTCGAGCCTAAGCATTAGTGATTGTTTTGTCAACTGTTTGAATGATTGCACCTGTGTGGGATTTAATAGCAGTAACACCAATGGAACTGGATGTATTTTTTGGAGAGGAAGCAACAGCTTTTCGGATGACTCGCGTAACAGTTCTGCATGGATGTATGTGATTAGTGACGGACCCGGGACTACAAGTATTGAGGTGCATTCTATTAAAACTAAAGAATACTTGTAACATGAAATTTAGGATTAGGTGCATTTTAGAAAAAATCAATATGTTTCACAAATTTTACAGTACGTAACAAAAATTCATGTGGTTCACAGGCACCCGCGGGAAACCCCGTCAGTTCACCCACGTATGTGACCGGTCACCAAAATCCAACTACAGGTAAATAATTCAGATTACTTTGGTTTTCGATTTTACCCTTTTCACATGTAACCATCTTACTGTGCAGGAACAAAAAACAAAAATAAAACAAAACTGGTAATAATACTCATTGGAACTATCCTTCCTTTGATTTTCCTTCCTTTGGGGCTTTTGTGGTGCCTAAAGAAGAGAAAGCAACAAAAAGAAGGTATGGAATTCGAAAATGACGTTAAACTTTGCTTCTGTTTGCATGCTATAGTTTCTTATTTTTTTTTAAGTCCTTGATGTTGATTGCAGAAGAAGAGAAACGAAAGAGAGATGAATATTTCCTTGAGTTAACAGCTTCTGATAGCTTTAAGGATGTGCATCATCTTGATAGTAAGGGCGGGAAAGGAAATGATTTGTTAATATTCAGCTTTGCTTCTATTATGGCCGCTACAAATGATTTCTCAGATGAAAATAAGCTTGGACAGGGCGGTTTTGGACCTGTTTACAAGGTGATGATGTTTTTAGGTTGAGCTTTTATTTTAGACTTATTTTGTTTTATATATATGCATCTAATCTAACAAAAACAGGTACCATGAATCACCAATGCAGGGACAACTAAGCAATGGACAAGAAATTGCAATCAAAAGGCTTTCAAGAACATCAGCGCAAGGGCTAGTTGAGTTCAAAAATGAACTGATACTCATAGCCAAACTCCAACATACAAATCTTGTCCGGGTTCTTGGTTGTTGCATTCACAAGGAAGAAAAGATGTTAATTTACGAGTATATGCCCAACAAAAGTTTAGATTTCTTTCTCTTCGGTATGCGATATTTGTAACATGCGTTCATAGTTCATACGATTTTGTAGTTTATTCTTTATTTATTTATATTAATTGATCAACTGATATATTGTATTGTAGATGAAAACAAAAAGGTTGAGCTAGATTGGCGTAAGCGATTTAACATCATTGAAGGAATTGCTCAGGGGTTGCTATACCTGCATAAGTACTCAAGAATGCGCGTGATTCACAGGGATCTAAAAGCTAATAACATTCTTTTAGATGAGAATATGAATCCCAAGATAGCGGATTTTGGCATGGCAAGAATGTTCAAGCAGAACGAGACCCATGCAATGACTAACAGGGTGGTTGGAACATTGTAAGTTTGCTCTTTCTGTTTCCCAAATCAAAAACTTGGTGAATAATGTGTTCTCTTGATAGAATTATCATCAAGAACTTTGACTTTTACCCAACAGGTTAAGAAAATAGGATTACCAAAATTTTAACTTGGGAACCTTACATAGATGAATTTGTTTAACATTTACTGTAGTTTATATATTTCTTGAAATGGCATGTTGATATGTACAGTGGTTATATGCCTCCCGAGTACGTACTGGAGGGGACTTTCTCCATCAAATCTGATATCTTCAGCTTTGGAGTCTTGATCCTAGAAATCGTTAGTGGGCGAAAAAATAGGTCATTCGTTCATCTTGATCGAACGATTAATCTTATCGGATATGTAAGTCTAGTGAAAATCATTTTGTAACCTCTTTATGCACATAGCACAAAAAATATGTTTTAGTGCATACACGAAGATAATGAGCATATGCATTGTAATTGGTCCATATTAATTTAGGCATGGGAGCTATGGCAACAAGGGAATGCATTGGAGTTGGAGGACACGACACTTAGAAATACTTGTGTCGTACAACAATTCTTGAGGACCGTTCATGTGGCACTTTTATGCGTACAAGAAAGTGCAACAGATCGACCAACAACTTCGGATATGATCTCCATGCTTCTCAATGACTCTTTACCGCTTCCCACTCCAAGCAAACCAGCATTCTTAACTAGCAAAGTCGAGTCAGAGTCAACTTCAGAAGAAAAGAAACCGAAGCACGACTCTATAAACAATATGACCATCAGTGCTATGGCGGGTCGCTAGGGCATGCATCGAGTAAGTCGTTCCTAAATGATCAAGCTTGATCATCTCATTGTGAAACATGTGTATGTGTTACATAATCTTCATGTTTTGTTTATCATTTATTATTCTTTTTTTAAAAGGAAATACTAAAAGAATAGGGATGTAAAGGCTTCCAAAAATCTAAAAGCTAGGTAAACATTTTTTCTCGTGATCGATCATTTGAAGTGGACCAGTAGTGTTGCTAAACATTGTGTCTTCCACATTTTTTTTCTCACTTGTGGATCTTTCACATTATGGGTCATGGTTGGATTTTATAAGCGTGTTGAATAATAGATTGAAAATAAGGTTGTCAAAACGTATTTTATAGGGTTGATCATTTTATCATCTTTCCAAAAGTTTATAAAGAATTGATGTAAGAGTGTAGCCGTGTAGGACTTATAGTTATGAAAAAGTAATGTGTAAACTGACTCAATGGCCTATTTTTATTGTTCATTTTCTTGCAAATTACTCTTCTATATGACACTTTTGAAATAGTAGTTACCGGTATAATAACTAAACTTAATTACATGTGGATACATTTTTAGCAATTACAATATGCTGAAAGAGCTAGTAACTATTGTGCACGACAAGCTAACTATTACATTAGATATCCTTGCGACAAAAAGTTCTATTGATAAGAAATCAATATATTAAAAACGTACAATTGACAAGAAACATCTTTATCTTACAAAAAAAAATGAAAGATATGAAAAAGTTGCAGCACTTTCGGTCTGATTGAATATACAAATGATTTTGCTTATAATTTATGTGAAAACGTCATCTTTTGTTAGAAATAATTTTTATATAATATGTGAGTAGCATAGTGCCAAATTTGAGATTAATGCTTCCAAAATCAGTAATCCATAGAAGTCGACAATAGGTAAAATATAAAATTTGATTTTTTTATGTTTCTCTTTGTATCAATTGTTTGATGTTCGAAAACATATTCTAATAACTTTAAGGAGTTAATTGTACATATTATATTTTGATTCATACGCACCATCATCTTGTTCTTTAAATAGTTGTACTATATATAAATTTTGTTTTTGTGTGACTATACAATGGTTGTGTCAATAAAAAAATATATATACAAATCAAGAGTTGAGATCCATGAAGAACCCATACATGCCATATAATCTATCAACCAATCATAGCCACCCATTTATATTTTCTATCTTTTTTTTCAAAACAACATATCTTGCAAACGGTAAATCTTCAAGCTACAAAAAAAATATCATCGCGACGAGAATTAAATGATCTTTCTATAGATATGCATTGTTATATACTTTCGACGAACTTTTTTTTCGCCCAGAAAGAATCATATATGATTCGTAAATATCATATATGATTCGTAAAAAATCATATATGATTCGATTCTTCGAATCATATATGATTTTTCTGGGCGAAAAAAAGTTCGTCGAAAGTATATAACAATGCATGTCTATAGAAAGATAATTTAATTCTCGTCGCAATGGTATTTTTTTTGTAGCTTGACGATTTATGGTTTGCGAAATATTTAAGTTTTAAAAAAAGGGTGGAAGTTTATTTTTTTATTTTGATAAAAAAAAATAAGTGGCTAAGATTGCTTGATGGGTTCTATGGTAAAAGTTGGATCTATAAAGAACTTTTTGCTACAAATCGATTCCTCAATAAATACTATGCAACACATTTTTTAAGTTCATGCATTCTTTTATTAATTTATTTATTTATTTATTTTGTCTTTCTTATTTATTTATTTTTTTAACTCATTTTTTTATCCTTTTCTTAATTCACATTTTTTTTAAATGAAGGCTTTTTTTTCTTTTTCTTTTTTATATAATTCATGTTTTTTTTTAAATTTCACGTTTCTTTCACTTTATTACATTTTCGTCCGTTTTTGTCCGTTTTCATACGTTTATATATGTTTTCAAACGTTTTTGTTCGTTTTCATACATTTTCGTCCATTTTCTTATGTTTTTGTCTGGTTTTTTAAGTTTTCGTCCATTTTAGACGTTTTCATCTGTTTTCAGACGTTTTCGTCCATTTTTATATGCTTTCGTCCGTTTTCATACGTTTTCATCCGTTTTTGTAAGTTTTCAAACGTTTTTGTCCATTTTTGTTCCTTTTTGTCCGTTTTCAGATGATTTCGTCCGTTTTCATATGTTTTTGACAGTTTTATACGTTTTCAGACGTTTTTGAATATCACAATTGATATTCTGAGTGGTATTCTGAATATCACTTGTAAAATTCTAAATATCACAAGTGATTTTTATGTTACAAAACATTAGTTGAAAATCACTTGTGATATTCTGAGTATCACAGAATATCACTTGTGATTTTCAGAAACGTATGAAAATAGATGAAAACGTGAGAAAACGGACCAAAACCTCCGAAAATGTATAAAAATGGACAAAAATGTTCGAAAATGTATAAAAGCGGACAAAAACGTCTTAAAATGAACGAAAACGGAAGAAACGGACGAAAACAGATGAAAACGTATGAAAACAGACAAAATAGATGAAAACGTATAAAAACGGACAAAATCATATAAAACGGACGAAAACGTTTGAAAACAAACGAAAGCGTATATAAAGGTATAAAAACGGTTGAAAACGTATGAAACGGACGAAAACGTCTGAAAACGTATAAAAACGGACGAAAACATATGAAAACGGACAAAAACGTCTGAAAACGTATAAAACTACCCAAAACGTACGAAAACAGACAAAAACGTATGAAAACGGACGAAAACATCTAAAAACGGACAAAAATGTATAAAAACGGACGAAAACGCCTGAAAACAGACAAAATTGATGAAAACGTATAAAAACGGATAAAACCGTATAAAAACGGACGAAAACGTTTGAAAACGAACGAAATCGTATTTAAAGGTATGAAAACGAACGAAAACGTATAAAAACGGACGAACACGTTTGAAAACGTATAAAAACAGGCAAAAACGTATAAAAACGGACAAAAACGTCTGAAAACGTATAAAACTGCCCAAAACGTATGAAAACGGACAAAAACGTATGAAAACGGACGAAAACGTCTAAAAACGGACAAAATGTATAAAAACAGACGAAAACTCCTTAAAACGGATGAAAACTTATAAAATGGACGAAAACATATGAAAACGGACGAAAATGTATTAAAGTGGATAAAAATATATGAAAACATATATAAACATAGAGTTAGGATCAAATAAGAAGAAAACTTAAAATAAGAATGATAAGAAGAAACCATAACCACTCATTTTAGATGCATCTACAAAAATTGATGCATCTTCCCTTAAAATTCTCCCTCATATTTGAAATGTGTGGTTAGAAATTCTTCTTATTCTTCCTATTTTAGTTTTTCTTCTTACCGGATCCCTACCCTATAAACATATGAAAATGGATGAAATCTTAAGAAAGCGTATTAAAGTGAAAAAGAACGTGAATTTATTAAAAAATAAAAAATAAAACAAGAATTAAAAATAATAATAAATAATAATAAAAACTTGATTTAAAAAAATATATGAATTAAAAAAAAAGTTAAAAGAAAATTGAATAAATTATAAAAAATAAATAAATAACTTAATTTTTATACTAAATCTTTGATTTGTTCCTTTGCAACCAAAATTTAGTTTCTAAAATTAAATTTACAATGTTTTAGATAGATATGCGGTCCATGAAGCGAAAATCATGGCGACAAGCTAGCAAAATCCCCACATGGTTGGTTCACATGAAAACAAAGGAACCATGATTCACCAGGTGACCACCCAATTTTTATCTTTTTCCAAATTTAGAAAAAATACAACTGGTTATTACCTTGAATGTTATGAAAAGGAATATTAAAAAAGTTAACATATGTGGTGAAATAAAAAAGTTTAAGAAATACGTAGGTTTGACATAAAAACAAATCCCACCGCACTTTGCACTATAAAGATTGTTCGTTTGTCAACTTAATAGTACCCCAAAACCTAAGCAATATAAAACCATATAACATGTCCAATAATCACTTTCTCGAAACTATTTCCCGTGATATACTGCACGGATCATGTAACTATATTAAACAGTGAAAAGGGAGCAATAAATAATGAGTAAATTTCATAAATAGCTCAAAAGTAAAGTCATTCTAACATTAAATTAAGATTGAAAATTTTAAAAATTAAAATGAGAAAAAACTGCAAAAACATATTTTAGATGCATTTATAAAAATATATATCTTTTCCTTTAAAAATCTTTCTCTAATTTAACTAGTTATAATACATGTGTGCGACTGTGCGCACAGGGTTTTTAAAATTTCGTTTTAATTATATATTATTATCGATTAACAAATGAATCATTTAAAATGTTTCAAATGATTTTACTTGGTGGACTAAAAATAAAAAATCATATGTATATATGTTATAATCTACATATTATTTTAGGAGAATGCTTTTGGATTAAAAATTATATTTTATTATTCAAGCAAAATCACATGATTATACTTGACTTGCACACTACTACATAATAGGGTTTCAAGACCCCTTCATCAAGACCCTTTCCAATAAAAAATGGTCTTATAAAAGGATTGAGGCCCGCCCAAAACTGTCAAGACCTGTTTTAAAGAATAAACCCGGTTTTAATAAAAATAAGATATTGAGACCAGTTTTCTGTTTTATCACCGGACTATTTTGGGCCTATTGTGGACCGGTTTATAGATACAAATTACAACTCGGTCTTATTCCACAAAATATTGAGCGGGATTCTTTCCCCCTTTATCTTTTTCACTAAATTGAAACCTTTATTCAAATTTCAGATCAATTATCAATTCAACCTTTAAAAAAATATAAAGCAAAGAAATAGTTTTTCTTCTCCTAACACACTGGGATACTGATACGTGGGGATCGCACCAGGTTTTACCTCTCAAGGGATCTCGAGAAGCTTACAACCCCACTAGGTAGTGTACCTGATCGTTGTAGTATAGTATAGTGACAAGTACCGGGGGATTGATCGTTCAACTCAGGAATAGTGTCGCTAGGATTAGAAAGCCTCCTAAACTAGATCTAGAGGTGAGGGATGATTATTTTTATATTTTTATATTTTATAAAAGCAATTAAAATCTCGGGTTTTGGAAGAGTGATGAGCAGAATTAGTTGCTAGCCAACTAACCCAATAAACTAATATGCAATCAAAATAAAATAACAAAAATGAAAGTAAAGCTAATTATACTAATGTGGTGTAAACAATGATGAGGAAAGTTGTATTTACTTAGGTTTCATTACTCCCTAGATATCTTTTACAAGTTGATAGCTTGTTACAATTGCATGGATGACGGGTCATATTCCTTAATACTAGTCGTAGGGCTGTGTACAATATTCCCTAACTCTATAGGATACTACTTCACTCCTATGTCGAGCCGTTAGAAGCTCCTAACATGGGATCATTAGAATTCTCCTACGCATTAAATACAACCAAAAATCGTGGTACACCTCTGATCATGTTTCTTAAGACGTTCAAGCAAGTTACCAATGGAAGTCTGCCAGTTTTCTTAAGCCTAACATCGAATACAATCATCCGTAACAACTATAAACAAACAATCAACCCATAATTAACATCTAGTTTTCACTACATCTAAGCAAACACAAAAGAGATCTAGCCTAGCATGTTAAATAAAAGACAAGCATAAGATATAATCAAACAACACATAGACATATTGAATGATTTTAAAAAGTACTTATCTTTAATTGAACATGAAAGATTCAAATGGTTGAAACCCTTGAAAAAGCTGGAAAATTCGACCTAGGGTTTTTCCCTCAAAGTTGCACCCCAATGAATGAAATTTGGAAAACTATATATAGATTTTACAGGGTGACGGCGTCATGTATTCAGTTGTGACGCCGCCATAATGAAATCGTATTGCCTAGATCTGCTTGTGACGCCATCATGTGTAAAATTGTTCTGGGCCGTCACTAATACTTGGACCATGATGGCCTTGGGTGACGCCGTCATCTCCAATGCACAAAAACTCTCTGGATCGTCACGTATATTTCCCACATCCACCTCTTTTGTTACTCTTGACGCCGTCATGTAGAAGCTCTTGACGCCGTCAGGTACTGTTCCCAGCAAGGAAAATTGAGACTTTGCCGTTTTCTTCACTTTTATGCTCCAAAAACGTCAAAAATGCTTCCTTTTCCATATTTCTCTCCAAAAGTACCTAAAATGACAAAAGGAACAATTTAGGGCAATATTTGATCAAATAATCACGAATCCGGGCTTAAATGACTCCTTAAAAGTGGTTCACTTTTCGCCTCATCAAATACCCTTACACTTGATATTTGCTTGTCCTCAAGCAAATGCGCTTTTATTCTAATCAAAATACAAGTTAAGGGTCATTTAACACTAATATAAAAGTAATTACAACAAATAATCGTTCCACTAAAACCAAAGACAAGCACGGAGGTCATACACTAGCACCTCACAAATAGTGTTTAGATACTCACATCTCTCGGGTGTAATAAAGTATATATCACAATATGGAAATGAAAAACATCTCTCACTACCTGTCATAACAAATAGATTACCATAGGCTTGGGAAAGGATCAAACCTCCACCACTGGCGTAAGCACCTTGGATAAACTATCAAAGAGGTCTTTCAAAGGGTTATAACGTTAGGTGTAGGGATATGGAAAACACGGTTTTGTTGGATAAAGGCAATATTTACTGGTGGCTAGTTAATCATCTTGGTTAATTAGATGTACAATATGGTGTTGCTAAGCCAAGACTAGACACGACTTAAGCTAATAAATCAAAAATAACAAAAACATAAAATAAACATAGAATGAAACGGGATGGCAGTCCGTATGTTTTTTTTTTCTCTTTTCTTTTTCTATTTTTTTTTTTCTTTTTCTCAATTTTTCAATTTTTTTTCATACACTCTTACCCTACCATCCAAAATAATACATCATAGGGAATGTACATTCCCCTTACACTTAAATTTTTACATACTTTACAATAAACTACTCTAATGACTCGAATCAAGATAATCAAAACACTTGGAGTACTTTTTAAGATTAATGCACATATGGGGGTAATAATTTGATGTTCTTCCCCATTACTCCATAATACAAGTACTTTACTCATGAGTCTCAATCGTCCCAAAACAATATGTACAAGATATGACTCTACTTAGCAATCATGTAATCATTTAGATAATTAACTAAGAGTTTAAACATATAACAATAATGCACTAAAGATGAGTGCATACACGGAAGGCTAAGGCGATTTGGTTGCACATTTGGGTGGGTTGTAACAAATTCTTCCTTTAAGTAAGATGCTTAAATTTGGAAACGAAAATGATAGGCTCGGAGGGGTGTACTAGGGGTTTCGTGTACTAAAAATGAGTACAACGCTAAGGTGTGGGAAAATTAGTTGACTTTACTAGCCAAGTAATATGACTTAAATGGTCAAGTAATTATGATACGGGTTTAAACACAAGGGTGATCCTAATGCCTCTTATCATGTTTTAAATCCTACTACATGAATGTAGTCTCACTAGCGGTATCGGGATGCATGACTAACGCAAGTTCTAGAATCTAAATGCTACCGGTACACTCATAAGCACTAATAATGAATGCTTTTCTATAACACCCCCAAAATTTGATACAGCGGAAGACTCAACAAGCTTTCGAGGTGCTACGGGGATTGGTATCCAACACAAGACATAAAAGAACGAGATAAAGTAACATAAGAAAAATACAACCACGCGGGGTTTTAAAGTTTACATTTATCCCAAATTCAATCAGAGTTAGGCCCGAAAGAAAATAAATATAGGTCCACAATTATTTATCAGAGTTTCAGAAAATAGATCCATAACCAGGTGCCATAGCCAATCCAATCCAAGCATCCAAGGGCATCACTTAATTACCTGAGAAAATGTGCTAAAAGTCAGCTTTCACTGGTGAGATCATAGGTTTAAGTTCATTATTCAATATAGCGGACATATATGCAAAACGCTTGCTAGCTAGACTAGGCCTCAATCAACCAACAAAAATAATCCAACCAAAACTAACCAACCCTATAGGTGCATGCTATAGCTCAAATCAATCCAATCAATAGCTTACCTAGCTCGTGTCTAGGCCTCGCTCTATAATCAATCCAATAGCTTACCTAGTTCGGGACCAGGCCTCGCTCAACAACCAATCAATAACTTACTAGTTCGGGACTAGGCCTTGCTCTATAACCAAATCAATAGCTTACCTAGTTCGGGACTAGGCCTCGCTCAATCCTACCTAGTTCTATAAGCATAGCAAGTTTTAAAAATAAAGAAGCGATAGTAGTCCACATAAAACATTTGCACGTTTCTCACCCCAAGTATTGAAAACAAAGTTCAAGAGTAAAAGTGGGGCTATGACTCACCTCAAGTCCAGAAAATCCTCAAAAGAAATCGATAGATGAAAGACGTAAGCAAACTCAAGTAACGGCAACTACAGACTCGGCACTTCCTAACAATATCAAACTCGTTCAGAAATCATTTCCTCAAAATCAAATATTCCCATTCCCGAACGTATTCCATTTAACTTTCCAAAAATATCCATTTCTCGAATTATCTTCATATTAATTTGAAGTTTGACGTTTGGTATCCATATGGGTGGAGGGTCGACACAACTCAAACCAAGAAGCCACAACGAAAGAAATAATAAACCATCTATAAGTCTAATATTAGCCCAATATATTATTTAAATAAATCATCGAAGTTTATCAAATCTGTCGATTTGGTAATCCCCCATATTTATCTACGTAATATATCGTTCCAAGATTATACCCAACCAAAATCACATAGCACAAAGAATATTGTGTGGTAAATATCATAGTCCAATAGATTCCCTATATATATCGTCCAATTTGCCAAATTCGTCAATTTAGCCAATTCCACGAGATATATAGTAATTTATTATCCTAATACACGTACCACAACCTATGGGCGTCGTGGGATACGATGCCCATTAATATACTCATTTTATATAGCTAAATAAACTCGATTTAACCCGTCGATTAAATAAGTTACGTAGTTATAGAAAATGGATATATTAATCGTCATATATCCGTGACAACACAAAAGTCACATAATAAAGCCCACTTGGACTTAAGTAACCACAACTCGTATAACTCGATAAGTTTTTCAAATTTATAAAAGTCGTCATGTTTTTATTTATTACTTACCCGACTTATTAGTTCTCGACATTATTTCTAGTTAGTTATTTATAATAATTCTCCGACATTTATTGTACTATTCGCATAGTATAATAATTATCGTTATATTATTATAACATTTACTCGTGATCGTTTTATTATTAATATACGCATTAATATGTATATACATACGTTTATCACGTCTATATACGTATATAAACGATTATATTATCAATAATATTATTACGAGTATTATTCTCTTAATATTTGGTTTTAAATATTTATCGAGTCATAAGAATTTGGTCACATCATCCTCGATGTGGTTTGCCCCACATCCCAAACGGCTTGGAGTGGCTCTGATATCATCTGTAACACCCCGCCTTATAGACCACAATATTGTCCGCTCTGTCCGAAGGCACACGGCTTTGCTTTTGTGGCCCTCATGTGAAGACTTCCCGGCAAGTCACCCAAGCCAGTACTACTCTCACATGAGCACGCTTAATCGTATGGGCGATTAACCGTTAGACCACAAAACGCGTTGTTGTCATATAAGGCGAATGTTAACATATGTCCCAACATCACTCCAAGTCACGGCAATGTGGGATTTGCCTAGGGTATTACACAGTTCCTGTGGTAATTCCAACCGATAAGCCACGGGCCCAATTCTTTCCAAAATGAGAAATGGTCTAATGTAGCGGGGGTTGAGTTTCCCACGTTTCCCAAAACGTATCACACCCTTCCAAGGCGAGACTTTCAACATCACTTTGTCTCCAACCTGGAACTCTAGGGGTTTACGTCTCTGATCGGCGTAACTTTTCTGTCTATCTCTAGCTGCTTGTTGTCGATCTCGAATTTGAGTCACTTTCTCAGTAGTCTCCAAAATAAGCTCAGGGCCTGTGAGTTGGCTATCTCCAACTTCAGCCCAACCAATAGGCGAACGACATTTTCGGCCATATAAAGCTTCAAATGGTGCAGCTTTAAGACTTGTGTGATAGCTATTATTGTAAGAAAACTCTGCAAGGGGTAGATACTTCTCCCAGCCTTTAGCAAAGTCTATTATGCATGCACGAAGCATATCCTCCAAAGTCTGAATAGTTCTCTCACTTTGACCATCGGTTTGGGGGTGATATGCAGTACTCATATCAAGTCTCGTCCCCAAAGCGGTTTGAAGTGATCGCCATAAAGCTGACGTGAAGCAACTGTCGCGATCAGAAATAATCGATATTGGAACTCCATGACGAGAAATAATTTCTTTCACATACAACCTCGCAAGTTTATCAACACTATCATCTTCACTAATCGCCAGGAAATGAGCAGACTTAGTCAAACGATCCACAATTACCCAGATAGTGTCACAACCGCTAGCTGTCTTCGGTAATTTGGTAATAAAGTCCATTGTGATCCGTTCCCATTTCCAAACCGGGAGTTCTGGCTGCGTCAATAATCCTGATGGTCGTTGATGTTCGGCCTTAACCTTAGAGCAAGTCAAACACTTACTAACGTACAATGCTATATCTGCCTTCATATTTGGCCACCAATATAACTTTTTCAAATCCTGGTACATCTTGTCAGACCCAAGATGAATAGAGTATCTTGACTTATGCGACTCATGCATAATCAACTCTCGAATTCCTCCATACAAATGTACCCAACTTCGCTCTCCAAAACATAATACTCCATCAGAACGCTTAACAAATCCCTTCTCATTTTCTGCCATCCCAAATAAGTTCTCAGCAGGTCGATTTTCTGCTTTCAACGCTTCCGTTTGAGCTTCTAATATTTGAGACGGTAACGGCGATACGATAGTCATTCCTAATGACTTAACTCATAGCGGTGGTATCCTCTCCTTTCGACTAAGAGCATCAGCAACAACGTTTGCTTTACCAGGATGGTAACGAATCTCACAATCATAATCGCTTAGCAACTCAATCCAACGTCATTGTGTCATGTTGAGCTCTTTTTGATTTAAGATGTGTTGTAGACTTTTGTGGTCAGTAAACACTACACACTTGGTTCCATACAAGTAATGTCTCCTTATTCTCAAAGCAAAAACCACAGCACCTAACTCCAAATCATGAGTGGTGTAGTTCTTTTCATGCTTCTTGAGCTGTCGGGAAGCATAAGCTATCACCTTCTCTCGTTGCATTAATACAGATCCTAAACCCTTATGAGAAGCGTCACAATAGACGACAAAGTCCTCATTACCCTCAGATAATGCTAAGATAGGAGCACTACACAACATCTCCTTAAGTAATTGAAATGCTTCCTCTTCCTTATCTCCCCATTCGTACTTAACACTCTTTTGAGTCAATTTGGTCAACGGTTTTGCTATCTTCGAAAATCCCTCAATGAATCTCGGTAATAACCGGCTAATCCCAAAAATTGACGAACTTCTGTTGGGGTCGTTGGTGCAGCCCAATCTTTAATTGCTTCAATCTTAACAGGATCTACATGAACTCCTTACCTATCAATCACATGACCCAAAAATTGTACCGTCGGAATCCAAAATTTACATTTAGAAAACTTAGCATACAGTTTCTCTTTCCTGAGCAATTCTAAGATAAGTCTTAGATGCTTCTCATGCTCCTTCTCACTCTTCGAATAAATTAGAATGTCATCGATGAACACAATCACGAACTTGTCTAAATAAGGCTTACACACCCAATTCATGAGATCCATGAATACCGCCGGTGCGTTAGTCAACCCAAACGGCATCACCTGAAACTCGTAATGCCCGTAACGGGTTCTGAAAGCCGTTTTCGGAATATCTTTCTCGCGAACTTGAAGCTGATGATATCCCGATCTCAAATCGATCTTCGAATACACGCTTGATCCTTGAAGCTGATCGAACAAGTCGTCGATCCTCGGTAACGGGTATCTATTCTTCACCGTTAACTTGTTCAACTCTCGATAATCAATACACATACGAAACGATCCATCCTTCTTCTTTGCGAATAAGACCGGGGCTCCCCAAGGCGAAGAACTTGGTCTTATAAATCCATTTTCGGCTAACTCCACCAATTGTTTCGACAACTCTTCCAGTTCAGTAGGTGTAAGACGATAAGGCGCTCGTGCCACAGGTGCGGCACCAGGTATCAACTCAATCTGAAACTCTACTTGTCTAGTAGGCGGGATTCCCGGCAAATCATCGGGAAATACATCCGAAAAATCATGAACTATAGGCACATCTCCAATGCATCTTTCCTTCTTCTCCTTCCCTCCTTTCTCAAAGATTTGAGCTAAGAAAAGGCAACATCCTTTTTCCATTAGCTTCGGTAATTTAGTGCAAGATATGACCGCTAATCTTGACGGGCCTCTCAATTTCTTTCGATCTTTTGGTATGTTCAGAATCTCCTTGCCGTAAGGCACACGCACGATCTTCTCATCACAAAGTATATGAGCACGATACTTCGACAACCAATCCATACCAATAATGACATCAAAACTTCCTAACGTGACGGGTAGAAGATCTATGTTGAAAGGACGGTTCAGAAAATTTAACGTACAACCGCGAATGATAGTCCTAATCCTCTCTATGTTCCCATTAGCTAACTCTACATCATAACCAATTCCTAAGGCCATCGGGGGTTTCTCTAGTAAGGGTGCAAACTTAGTGGACACAAAACTCTTATCGGCACCAGTATCAAATAGTATGGAAGCATAACGATTATTGAGAAGGAACGTACCAGTAACGACGTTCGGATCTTCTCCTCTCTCGTTCCCAAGTGCATACACTCTCCCATGAGCAGCTCCAGCTTCCACACGTTGGTCCCCATTATCTTGTCGTCCACGGTTTCCTCCGGCTCCACGGTTTCCATGATTGTACCCATTACCACCCGATCCTTGATTTCCTCGGTTCCATGATTCCCTACACTCATTCCTATAATGTCCTTTCTTTCCACATCCATAACAAGTGACATTTTCCTTACTCATAGTTTTCAGGAGTAGCTTGAACCATAGCAAGTGGTCGAGCTCTACAATCCTTAGCTATATGTCCCATCTTAGAGCAATTCTTGCACATCACAGTACATCGTCCAGAATGGTTCTTATAACATCGGTGACACTTGGGTGCATCTCCATTGTAGTTCTTCTTGTCTCCATCTCCCATAGCATAAGCTCTAGTAGTTGTTTGTCGCTTGTTTCGATGATCATTACCCTTAGAATGATTATCCCTCTTCTTCTTTCCATTCTTATCTTTCTCAGCTTCTTCCAATACCAACGAGTCCATCAATTGTTGAGCGATAGTGATAGCCTCATGAATGTTTGCAGGCTTAGCAGAAATCACATCGTTCCTTTTAGCTACCGGCAACCCATCGGTATACCTCTCAATCCTTTGAGTCTCAGTCCAAACCATATCGGGACAAAGCAAGGCTAACTCTCGATAACGGCGATTGTAAGTTGCCATATCGGTACCTTTCACCTTAAGATTCCAGAACTCAATCTCCAGCTTCTTAACCTCATTCCTTGGGCAGTAAGTCTGAATCAACAAAGTCTTAAATTGTTCCCAAGTCATAGCATAAGCCACATCACTCCCAACCAAATTAAGGTAATTGTTCCACCAAGTTAAACCTTCGTCCTTGAAAGTAAAAGAAGCAAACTTTACCTTGGCATTCTCCGCACAACCACTGACATAAAACACTGACTCAGTCTTTTCTATCCACCTGACCAAGTAGACCACTCCTTCAGTTCCACCAAACTCAATAGGTCCACAAATTCTAAACTCCCTGTAGTTATATCCATTAGCACGAACAGGTGGAAATGTTCCAGCAGAATTGTTGTAATGATTTGACTCAGCTAGTAGCTCAGCAACTCATTGCTCCACAAGTTGGTTGATCATTGCTTGATCCACAGTAGGTGCGTTAAGTGGAACATGATCATTGTCTCCCTGAACATCAACATTTTGATTCCTGTTGTTGCGGTTAGTAGTGTCCAGGTTATCAGGAGTGGGGGTTTCAACATTTCGAGTAGGACGGCGTCCTCGACGACCAGGGGTAGTCGTTGCAGGACCAGTTCTGGTAGCTCTAACAAGGTTTCATCGTGGGGCCATTGATCTGAAACATCATACAAGGTTCATGAGTCTCTGATAGAACTTATCATATGCTCAACAAGAATTAAATCAACGAAGCCAAGTCACGGAAAGAATATCAACAATACACCACAAGACATCAATAAGGCGAATAGGAACTCAATTTCCACAATATCCAAAAACCACATAATACCATATACTAATAGCCATCAACCATACAATAAAGATCCAATATCGTTCCAACTACCAAAAAACACAAAAGATAATAATCGTTCCAAACGAGACGAATACTGAACGGAAAATACATCAAAATAGGATAACTAGCTTTTCTAACCGAACACTCCTCGGTGTAGAAAGCAACAAGACAACATAACTCAAACATCTAGCCACGCTGCTGGCGGAGGCTCCTCAACTCCTACCTCAAGCCATCAAGCTCTCTCCATAGTGATCCTAACTCCACACTATGGGTGTCGCTGTCTCTCTTGAAGTCTACCACCTCCTTCTCTAGCTCGGTATTCCTCTGCCATAACTTGCGGTCGGCCTCTCGAGCTGTGATAAAACCTCACTGTAAACCCTCAATATGCTCATGAATATCCATCAAACCTCTCCTCATCTCAGTAACTCTCCTCTCAGCCGTAACCATGTCAATCCTTAACTCCCCAATGAACTCAACAGTCACCCTATCAATCCGCTTAGACATACGTGTAACTCTCTCACCAAGATCAGTAATCTGAGCCCACATCCTACCAGTCTCACCTAACTCTGCATGCTCAGCAGAAACCTGAGAAGGTGCATCCGACTCAACGGGACTACCGGGTGGTAACTCAAACAGAAATGGATGATCAGGTGAAACAGGCTCTATCGGATGTATAGGTGAATCAGGCTCCTCAGCCTGAGCTGGCGGCACTAACAAACCATCATCATCAGGTATCTCCTCCTCCTAAGGGTCATCCTCCTCCTCAGGGTCATCATCACTCTACTCAGCCTCCTGAGAGTCATCAGCCTCATCCTCACCCTCGTACTCCTCCTCCTCCTCATCAGAAGAGTACGTCATCAATCGTCATCTCCTAACAGGTGAACCATGTGGAGATGTGGTAGGTGATCTTGGACGACGATGCAATGATGCAGGTGGTGCATCTGACAGGAGAGTGTGAGCATCCAAATGTAAAGGTGGTGAAGTAGGGCGTACCGACATACGTGCCGTAGCTCGGTGGGCAAAACGTGGAGCCACACGAGCCAAAGCCTGATGAAGGGTAAGCTGCCTCGATGTACCAGGGAGCCCTAGAGAAGATGAGGGTCCCTGCGTAGATGCAGCGGGCGGTGCAGAAGTAGAAGCTGTCGGTGACACAATAGCTGAATGCATGGCAATCCTGTAAGGATCATCAGGAGCCATGGTTATCTGTGCTGGGCGTACAGGTGTAGTAAGAATATCCTCAACAACGTCAAATGTACGGGAGGCCATAGTCTGTGACAATGGTGTAGGGTAGGTGTAAGTGTTTCAAAACAACTAAACCGCGAACTCAAAATACCATATCAAAATCATCATATAATTCCCAATCATATATATCAAGAAAGATTTAAAATACCGCATTACTAAAATCATTCATAAAATAATTAAGCCATATAATTCCTCGAAACGCATATAATCCCTCAAAACGCCATCATATCACTAAATCAATAAATCTCAAATCCTCAAATCATCTCAAGAATCCCATATCTAATAATCATCTCAATATACCTCAATAATAGCAATGATGCTTCGGCTTGGCGGGCTGGTGAGCAATGGTCGAGGATCATTTTCTATAAAAATCGGTTATAGTTTAGGTGTCTATTTACCTAGTTCTCTATAACCTTGGCTCTGATACCAATCTGTAACACCCCCAAAATTTGATACAGCGGAAGACTCAACAAGCTTTCGGTGTGCTACGGGGATTGGTATCCAACACAAGACATAAAAGAACGAGATAAAGTAAACATAAGAAAAGTACAACCATGCGGGGTTTTAAAGTTTACATTTATCCCAAATTCAATCAGAGTTAGGCCCGAAAGAAAATAAATATAGGTCCACAATTATTTATCAGAGTTTCAGAAAATATATCCGTAACCAGGTGCCATAGCCAAGCCTCCAATCCAAGCATCCAAGGGCATCACTTAATTACCTGAGAAAACGTGCTAAAAGTGAGCTTTCGTTGGTGAGATCATAGGTTTAAGTTCATTATTTAATATAGTGGACATATACACAAAACGCTTGCTAGCTAGACTAGGCCTCAAACAACCAACCAAAAGTAACCAACCCTATAGGTGCACGCTATAGCTCAAATCAATCCAATCAATAGCTTACATAGCTCGTGTCTAGGCCTCGCTCTATAATCAATCCAATAGCTTACCTAGTTTGGGACCAGGCCTCGCTCAACAACCAATCAATAGCTTACCTAGTTCGGGACTAGGCCTCGCTCTATAACCAAATCAATAGCTTACCTAGTTCGGGACTAGGCCTCGCTCAATCCTACCTAGTTCTATAAGCATAGCAAGTTTTAAAAATAAATGAAGCGATAGTAGTCCACATAAAATATTTGCACGTTTCTCACCCCAAGTATTGAAAACAAAGTTCAAGAGTAAAAGTGGGGCTATGACTCACCTCAAGTCCAGCAAATCCTCAAAAGAAATCGATAGATGAAAGACGTAAGCAAACTCAAGTAACGGCAACTACAGACTCGTCACTTCCTAACAATATCAAACTCGTTCAGAAATCATTTCCTCAAAATCAAATATTCCCATTCCCGAACGTATTCCATTTAACTTTCCAAAAATATCCATTTCTCGAATTATCTTCATATTAATTTGAAGTTTGACGTTTGGTATCCATATGGGTGGAGGGTCGACACAACTCAAACCAAGAAGCCACAACGAAAGAAATAATAAACCATCTATAGGTCTAATATTAGCCCAATATATTATTTAAATAAATCATCGAAGTTTATCAAATCCGTCGATTTGGTAATCCCCCATATTTATCTACGTAATATATCGTTCCAAGATTATACCCAACCAAAATCACATAGCACAAAGAATACTGTGTGGTAAATATCGTAGTCCAATAGATTCCCTATATATATCGTCCAATTTGCCAAATTCGTCAATTTAGCCAATTCCACGAGATATATAGTAATTTATTATCCTAATACACGTACCACAACCTATGGGCGTCGTGGGATACGATGCCTATTAATATACTCATTTTATATAGCTAAATAAACTCGATTTAACCCGTCGATTAAATAAGTTACGTAGTTATAGAAAATGGATATATTAATCGTCATATATCCGTGACAACACAAAAGTCACATAATAAAGCCCACTTGGACTTAAGTAACCACAACTCGTATAACTTGATAAGTTTTTCAAATTTATAAAAGTCGTCATGTTTTTATTTATTACTTACCCGACTTATTAGTTCTCGACATTATTTCTAGTTAGTTATTTATAATAATTCTCCGACATTTATTGTACTATTCGCATAGTATAATAATTATCGTTATATTATTATAACGTTTACTCGTGATCGTTTTATTATTAATATACGCATTAATATGTATATACATACGTTTATCACGTCTATATACGTATATAAACGATTATATTATCAATAATATTATTACGAGTATTATTCTCTTAATATTTGGTTTTAAATATTTATCGAGTCATAAGAATTTGGTCACATGTCCGAGTCATTACTCTCGGCTCATAGTCCAAGTCCACAAATAATAATAATAACCAAGTCATGAATAAATAAACCAACTCCGTCCAAATCAATCCCAAATCCACGTGCTACAACATGAGGGTCCGACTACGGCACCCGACTAACCTATCTCCGTCCATCTAGTGTGACCGTCTCACAATCAGTCCCCAAATCACTTCGTCAACACAACTCCATAATCCAAATCACAAATCCAAGTACCACTTCAAGCTCAACCAAATAACCATGATAAATTAATAACAATCACGACAACAAAATATCCGACAAGTATAAATGACTACCAAATACACAACACACTTACGAGTTGATTTACCAAGTCAACTCGGGTCAATATTACACCACACAAAAATAATAACGTGGTTCACTCCCGAGACCACTAAGTCTCGGCTTGCTCTATTCGAGCCAAACCAAACCAAACGGACCCCTAGGGTCGTCGGCCAAAACTCAAACAACAACAACAACAAGATCAAACGAGGGACCCCTTTGGGTCTCGGCAAGACTAAGCGAGCCACAAATCCGACCCCGAGACCTCGAGGGTCTCGGTTATGCTCTACCCGAGCACCAACTCCTCAAATAATTCATCAAATAATCAATTCTTCCACAAATTCGAACCCAAATCGACCCAACCCGGATATCAAACAAGTTTCTATCAAAAAATTTTCTTTTTACCACTTTAATCTTACAAAACCCATTCAAGAAAAACCATATACCCACGGCTTAGGTATCAAATCGAGACACACGAGTTGAACTCGTGGTCACTCACCTTCAAAATCGGCTCCAAACTTGATTTCTTTTAAAACCCAACAAGATTAAACAAAAATGGTGGTGTTAAAGTAGTGGTGGTAATTCGTACGTGGTGTTAATGAAGGTTTTAGAGCGCGTGCAATACACCAAAAGATAGATCGGGACACAAAGGTTAAGATGGTGGTGTTATATTAGATGTGGGAGGGGTGGTGGCGGCTGTGGTGGCCGCATAGGGTGGCGGTGGTGTTTGGGTTTTGGTGATGAAGATGGTAAGGATGAAAGAGAGAGAGAGATGGTTGTGTTTGTATGTTTGTGGGTGTGTGTGTGTGGCGTGGGGTGATCATACCCAACAAACCAAACCGGCCCCAAGGCCCAAAATAATTAAAAAAAAATGATAATAATAATAATTTTTTAGTGGTATTAAAAGAGTGGGTGAGGTAACCCGAGATAAATAACGCGGACCAAATCCGAAACTCATTCCAAAATTTGGAAAACCTCACGATACGTTCCAAAAACGTAAATATCCAAACCAATATTTAAAATAATTAAAATTGTTAGGTTATCCTAGTGCCGGAATCAATGTAGTGCCAAATAATCATCTCATAAATAAATCATCACGAATGATTCGAACCAAACCATTAATAAATAATCAAATTCCATAAATAACATACGATTTAAAAATCACATTTCACGTTCACAAAATCTCATCACAATTAAACTTTTCAAATATTCCAAAATTGTAAATTTTAAAGTAATGCGGGTTTTCAAAATGGCTCCCTAATTTGCCAGTTGTCACATTTTCCTATCAAATCTAAAGGCGAACCTCACATATTTGGGCGGAAAATTTTTCTGAATGATACAGTTTTGTGCTAGTCATACAACTCCTATCCATGAGACGCTTGCTAAGGCTAAAGTTTCACTCCTAAATGTTGTAAAAAAATTTAAATTTCGCGCTAAAATTACACTAACAAGTATTTCTCTTAGTTTTATTACACACCTACCATCAAACAAACAAACTCAAGTGCAATTGTATCCTATAAGGTATCATCATTTACCCTCCCCTTACACTTAGGATGAACATTGTCCCCAATGTTCAATTAAAGGATGTAAAAGTAAAACATGTAAAAGAATGAAAACAAATACTCCTCTGATTCGTTCAGTGTGGATAGTGTGTCAACAAGGTTAGATCTTCCTCCAAGAAAATGAATATTCAAAGCTTCCCTTCCAAAAAAATAAATCATCTTCTTGTCATATATAACCTGTTAAACCTGAGAAAACAAACTAGGCAACCTCGCATAAAATCGGCGGCAATCTACATATACTAACAAGTCCTACAAAGCAATTTAAGATATAATGCTTGTGGAATGAATGTTTGCATATTTCCTAGAGTTTATGAAACTAAAGAATTAACAAAAACTTTAAAACTCCGTTAGAAAAACAAAACTCACGAAATTTCCAGAATTTTACACATGACGCCGTTAGGAGTTAACTCCTGACGCTGTCAAAAGTGACTTGCAGAAATCTTTACGTTAAGTTACTGGAAAATTTCTGGAAAAACTTATGTCCTACTTCCTGGAAAATCCTGCAAAACATCATTATGACTCGATACAAGAATTTGACTCTAACAACTACTAATACACATGTTCATTTAATATTGTGGCGAATCAAGATCAATTTCGTTCTTAGAAAAAGATTTGGGGTTTCCTCTTACACTTAGCTTTTGCAAAATACCTTTATATAAAGTTAAGACGAAGTTAAACAATAAAATAAAGCATTTTCACAATTTTAGTTTGAAACATGATCTACCAACAATAAAAATAAAGCATGCATACGAAAGCAAATAACAATCAAACAAATAAAAATCACACAAAACAAGGGTTGCCTCCCAAGAAGCGCTTTTCTTAATTTTACGAGTCTTGTAGCTAGACTCAAGGTCATGGGCTATCGTGTGTCGCTTATGCTCACATACCCTAGGGTGAGCCATCTAATAGTCGCCTCATCTTTCTTATAGTCATCACTTAGCTCTAAACATCCGCGATAATACCTTTTATTCTTTTCATGAGGATATGTAAGCCCTTTTCTTTTATCATTCTCACTTAGCATTTCTAGGGGTGGATACCTACTACATTTCTTCATAGAAAAATCCTTAAACCTAGGGTCTGCACGGGGCATTTGGTAAAAAAAATCTTCATCCCCATCTGAGAATGTAATTAACCCTTCCATAAGTTTTTCATCAAGGTTGGTTAACCTTTTGAAGGGTTTCCCAAACACAACTTGGGTTAAGTTACTATCAATAAATTCTCCTAGATTCTCCATAACCATGAACTCAACAAGATAAACAAAGCTTCCTAAAAACACATGCAATGACATTGCCCTAGTAATAATAATATCTCCTTTGTATTCTAACTCATCTACCATAATTTTATTGTATTCACTACGCGAGATTATGTTCATTGGTAGAGATGAGTTAAGGTAGACATCAAAGCTCCTAAATCCAATTTTACAAGGAAATTGCATATTAAATGGGTTATCATTCTCAATCCTTGTTCTAGGGTCAACATACCTAAGAGGGTCCACTTCATCATCCATCATATCCTCATTAATCACGTCACCATCATCTAGGTCCTCATCGGAGTTCAAATAGTAAAAAGGACTAGCCCTATGGTCATCGTCATGGTCAGACTCCTCCATCTTAGAGTCATTGTCAAAGTGATGGTTAGGTGAGATATTAGGTGGGTTCTCATTTTCCACTAAAGGGATTGGGACGGGCATTTGGAAAATCCTACGACGAAAAACACGAATAACAGGAATCATGCAATCAATGTTATTGTTATCCGTCGAGATAGTTTACGAACAAAGGAAACAAAGAAATAAGATAGACTAAATAAAACCTAAAAATAAAAACGAAATCTTACTAGAAAGGAATCTAGCAAGTAGACCTAATAAAAAGAAATCATAACCTAGACAATAACTATTCCCCTGCAACGTCGTCAAAAACTTGATACGTGGGGATCGCACCAGGTTTTACCTCTCAAGGGATCTCGAGAAGCTTACAACCCCCACCAGGCAGTGTACCTGATCATTGTAGTATAGTATAGTGACAAGTACCGGGGGATTGATCGTTCAACTCAGGAATAGTGTCGCTAGGATTAGAAAGCCTCCTAAACTAGGTCTAGAGGTGAGGGATGATTATTTTTGTATTTTTATATTTTATAAAAGCAATTAAAATCTCGGGTTTTGGAAGAGTGGGCAGAATTAGTTGCTAGCCAATTAACCCAATAAACTAAGATGCAATCAAAATAAAATAACAGAAATGAAAGTAAAGCTAATTATACTAATGTGGTGTAAACAATGATGAGGAAAGTTTGAAAAAAATAATCAGAAACGAGTAACTTTGAATTGCACACTCAAAATTGTTTGTTTAAGTTGTGAATGATAGGATAAGCCTACTCAGGAACACTGATTATACATGTCTTATCTTTTTCTTCTTGTGTAAATTTTATTTGTGTATACATTTATACATAGGTACAAATCGATCAACACCTCTAGTTGTTTGGTTCTCATTTGGGTAGTTTAAGGTCAATTGAAAATTGATATGTTTGTTTCTATATTGTGCTTAAGGTCAGTTGATTTATTGTATTTTAGGCTTTTCTTGTGATACATAACAAGCTATGTTAGGATCTGTTGATTAATTTGTTTGAATTTGGGGTTTTGTAGGTTAAAGTTAGCTTACTTAACTATAGTATATCTCATACGCGTTTATACATTTTTTTGATTAAAACAGAATTATTTAGGAAGTGATTCATGTAGTTTATTAGTTATTGTGTTTGGGATTCGACAACTATTCTTGACCACTTTTGACTTGGGTCAGTATATATGTGGTTCCATCCTTGTTGAGTAGACTCACATTCTCAATATTAGTCAGATACTAATGGAAAGAAGATGGTTGGCTGCTTGTGTGAGCAGAACATCGTACATCATCAAAATAGAGAAGGTAGGATATAATAAAAACTTAAAAATACTTGTACATGAGTTGAAGATTACTCCATTTGATATATACCTGTAAACAACAATTTGAAAATTAAAAATCGATTATACTTCTGGTCAATTTGTGTAGGCTGATGGTGTGGTGCCAATAGTAGGTCTAAGTGAAGAAATATTAAAAATCAATTACACTCGGCATCATGGTCCGTATATCGTACCATTTATCACATCTTATTTGAGATTTTATTAAATTAACATATATTGTCTAAGTGAAGAAATATTTTGTTATGTAGTTCTTGCCATGATAACAATCTGCAAAAGAGGCAACACTACCTACACGCCCTGAACCCAAGCTCAAACCACTACTGAATCAAGGGATGGCGAAGACTTCTCAAGGAACTTTGAAGCCGGTCAGAAGGCATTATTACTTGTGCAAAAGCTATGTGATTTTTCTCAGCTCAAGAAAGTACTTTGTTGAAGGTGAAAGTTTAGATCAGTTACAATTATGTCATCGTATGGGATTGCATTTTATAAAGGTGAGGTTGAGTATATTTGCCCTCGTTACAATTAAGTCATTGTTTGGGATTGCATTTTATAAAGGTGTTGCCTTGCTTAATCAGATGTAACTGGCCGGCTTATCCCTATCTGTTGCTGTTTGGGATTGCTCATTATAATGATGCTTATTGAATTACGTATTACAACTGCTTTTGGGGCTGTTTGGTTGCTTATTGGAACTGCTTTAAAGGGGCTGTTTCGGGATTGCTTATTAAACTCTCTACTTATAAAGGTAGTGTTTAGGATGGCTTATTAAAGTTGCTTGTAGGGCATGTTTGGGATTCCAAGCAACTCCTATAAACAACTTTAATAGGCCATCGCAATACAATACCTTTATAAGCTGATGTTTTAGTAAGCAATCCCAAATTAGTCTATTTATAATCAGTTTTAATAAACATTCCAAATGGCCCAATTTTTTATAGTAAAAAACTTAGATACAGACCGGTTTTTGTGCTCAAAACCTGTCTATTAAAGACCTTAAAGACATGTTTTTGATAGAAAACCGGTTTCCATATGAAATATTTTTAGAATATTAAAATCAGATACAGACGTGTTTATTTATGAAAACCGGTCTTGATATCATAGTTAGATACCGGTTTTGAAACCGGTCTACATTACTTTTCACATGGAGACCCCCCCCCCCCCTCATATAGACCATATTAAAAACCGGTCTTGAATCCGTTTATAACAGGTCTTGGATGTCCTTTTTGTAGTAGTGGCATGAAATATTCGTGATATATGTTTTTAGTTTTACAAACTTGTGCTATCAATTTACGGTGTGTTTTATAATTGTGGTATTTCTTTTACTTATATTTTCGTTAAAATATGTATCATATTTAGATAGCTTTGAAAATTAATTCATTTATTTGAATATGAATAACCATCATACCATGTTTACTAATATACCTTTTTTTTTTTGGAAAATTGTATTTTCATAAGTTTGTGCTATTTAATAGCACAAACTGAGCGTTGATAAAGTTAAAATATGATCCTTAAAGTTTTTAAAATATTTTTATGAATATCCATATATAAATTTTAAATAACAATTTCATGAGTCGTTGTTATAAATAGAATCGCGTATATTTATTTTCATATTACAGTAACTCTTGCTTATTATTTGGTATTTATATTCCCATTACTAATAATTTAGCTGTATTTAATATTCAAACCCGTGTACGAATAAATTAAACTTATAAATAGAATAACATGAGTCATTAAAATATTATAATGGATGAAAGTCTAAAACTAATATTAGTTTAAAAAATATTTAACATATATTAAAACTAATTCACATATTTACTAAATTTTGTAATTTTAATTGATGAAAGTCTAAAAACTAATACAAATACTCATGTAATTTTAAATAAAGTTAATCTTATAAAGTACAGGGGTTATAAAGTATAAGGGGTTATTTTTTTTTAAATTATTAAAAAGTATGAAAACTTGTAATTTTACACTTAGCTTTATATAATTTTTTAAAATTCAACCACTAAAGTTTTATTAATTACTTCATCTATTTATAAGTTCTTGTTTTCATAAATTTGACACTTATATTTTTATGCATTTTTTTCTTAACCAAATTTCTCAATCAAATTTATTAAGCTTGACCAAAATTAATTTAATTTTGACAATTTTATTAACCAATCATATTGCTCGATTTTGCCTACATTGTAAAATCAAGCTCTCCTATTAGTCTATTTTTTTTCAATAAGAAGAGTTTTGCTAAAACACTCTGAAATGATGTAATTCTTTTATTAAATAAAAGATGTGGCTATAAGTTATTCTTATTTTTTATTTTAGTGTTTCTTCTAATCAGATCTTTTCCCGTCGTCTACCATATAGCAAAAAATCAATTTTCCAAAATAGATCATGGCGACTTCACTGAAATTTTGATACGTGTCATATTTTTTAATTAATAAAGTATATGTGCAACTCGACGACTTCACTAAATTTTGACACATGTATCATATATTTTATTAATAAAATACATGGAGTGCAAAATTCTACTAATAGAGTAACCTACTCATCTTAGTTTATTTTAAAAAGTTTATTGTTTTTAAGTTAGACGTTAAATTATCAAATGGAGATGGAGGTATGGTCATTGTCAAGATTCCTTATGGGTTAATGTTCTAAAGGCTATTCATGGCGATCAACCCAACGGTCTACACCCTCTTGTTAAAGCAAACTAAGGTGGAGTTTAGGCTTCGATAAATCGAAGTATTGATAGTTTACATCACAACCAGATTATTCCTTCTTCATCTATGTCTCTCAAGCTCCGCAATGGTCTCAACTCTAAATTCTGGTATGATATTTAGCTCGACAGCGCGCATCACTCTTCAATCCAGGTTTCCTCGTTTTTATGCTCTTGAAACTTTCAAAAATTGTACGGTTACAGCGAGATCTTTAAATGGAGATTGGAATTGGCAATGGTGTCGGAATTCTAAAAATGGTGTCGAATCTTCTCAACTCTCGGCCTTAATGGATGCATTGACGATCGTCTCTATTAATGACGAAGTGGACAAATGGATATGGAATGTAGATAGCTCTCATGTCTTCTCGGTTTCTAAGGCTTTGCAGTTGATTGACGATGTCAATCTTCCGTCTGGTAATCGTCCTACTAAACTGAGCAAATTCGTTCCCATAAAGTTTAACATCTTTGCCTGGTGCTTGCTTTTGAATCGGCTTCCAACGAAAACAAATCTCAACGACCGTGACATAGATGTTCCCAATATTCTGTGTTCTATGTGCAATCAGGTTTAATAGGATCCCTCTCATATCTTCTTGCAGTGTGAGGTGGCATCTCAAGTTTGGGCCAAAATTGCTCACTTGACGAACCTTTCTTTCACTCAATGGCTTTACATTGAAGATTTTAGGTCCTGAATTGCAGACTCCCATCTAAATGGGAAACAAAGAACCATTATGGAAATCATTGCTCCATCTATATTGTGGTCCATTGGGAGATATCGAAACAGTGTGATCTTCCAAGACTCCAAGATTAGAAAATGTCATATTATTGATAGCATTGTTGTTAACTCTTTTGATTGGCTTTTTAGTAGATTTAAAAAGTCTAGACTAGATTGGGCATTGTCGTTGCAAAACCCTATGTCTTCTTTGTAATTTGTTCCTAACACCTTGCTAGTTTTATTATAGTTCTGTTGTTCAAAAAAAAAAAAAAAAAAAAAAAAAAAAAAAAAAAAAAAAAAAAAAAAAATTATCCTTCGCCTTTTAGGCTATTTAAGAAATTTGATCATAATTCTCGTTTTCCATAAATTCCATTGTCCCCCACATTCCATATCTCATCAAAACAATAGGAAGCCGCGCAAAAAGATTTCTCCCTTTCAGCTTTTTGTATTTTTATAGAGTACTTTTATTAAATATTGTTACAACTTACAATCAGTATTGAAGAAAAAAAAGGTTAGAAATTGCTATCGTACTTGTACCATGCAGTATATTATGAAGGGTTTTTCTAACATGTGCCCTTAGGCACATGTTAACCAATCATTTATTATGTCCTTTTCGTGAGTCCTTGCCACTTTTCAAATAAAAAAGTGTTTTTCTTGTGTCCTTTTTGTAAGTACTTGTGTCCTTTTTTGTGAATTAATGATTGGTTAACATGTGCCTAAGGGCACATGTTAGAAAAACCCTATTATGAAATTATTGCATGACTCTTGGCTTAAAAAAATCATCATAATAATAAAAATCTAAATTTACTTCAAATCTACAAAACATGTTTTCTTATCTGAATCAATACACTGTTCACTCGGCAATAAGAATTTGATTTCATGGCTGGATTTTTTTTTTTTTTTTTTTTTTTTTTTTTTATTTTTATTTTCACATAGAGCCATGTTCTTTTATAGAAAACCGGGCTCTATTTGCTTTTCACATAGAGTCCTTCCCCCTGTGTGCCCCATGCAAAATCGGGCTCTTTGCACCTTTTTAACCGGGCTCTATGCCCTTTTTTGTAGTAGTGACATCACTCTTTTGTCTTCGTAGCCTAAGAAATGTGAACATACTCCTTTTCTTACAACCGCTCAATATATTAATTCCAAGTTCGGTATTTTCTCTTTCACCAAAGGTTGGTCACGGGAGTCATCTCGTGACAAAGCTAACGGTTTATCTTCTTCTTAGCAGTCAGCCGGGAGCTACACTTTTTAAAACAAAATTAATGTACAAAAACAATGTTGTACAAACGGAGAAGGATTCAAGTTCGTACAATTTGCTCGTTTGTACAACTACAAAAATGTGTGTATAAAACGGAGGAGATTCAAGTTCACTCCGAGAAGCCAAAAACAATTGTGGGCTTTAATGTACACGACACAACTAGTATACACGTGACAATTTTTATACTTTTCTCCGGTCATCCAAAAATATTTAACCATCGAAGTCTGAACTAAATTATTTTCTACAACTACGAGGTCATGGTACCACTACACCAACGTTATAGATTGTTAAAACTTTTCGAAAATACTCCTTCAGTCCTAAATTAATAGTCTATGTTTCTGTTTTCAGATGTCTCAATTTAATCATTCACTACTAAAAATAGATATAGAAGTTTGATCGAGTTTACGCTGTTACCCTTTGTTGAAATTAATTTTACCAAAAAAAAAAAAAAAAAAAAAAAAAAAAAAAGTTAATTAATGGTAAATTGTCATCTTACAAAAAAATTAATAATAAAACAATAATAATCATGTTTTTCTCAAACTTTTTTTTTTTTTTTTTTATACACGTACATTTATTGTCAGATGAAGAGAGTACATCATATTTTGGTCAATTGAAATTCACATATACATTAGCATTTAATGCAAACAAAATACTACTGGTATGTTACAATTAAAACAAAATATTTTATTACCATGTCACACCACTTTCCATACAACACCAAAACAATGCAGCAACACAACACATTAAACTTTTCTGATCAATAAAAACGCTTCATCTTCTTCACATGTTTCTTCAATGGCAAGTCTTGAAGACATTGCATTCTTACTAGCATTTGCATTACTAAGAATCCAGCCCACTAATGACAGAGTTTATTTCCCAAAATGGTATATTAATGGTGCTAGAGCTTGTCCTAGACGTACATAAAGGAAATAATAACTTTATGGATAAATTTGTGAACCTGAATTTTAGTACTTATTTTAGTTTTTTGAATTGGATGCCACACGTTTTGAAAATGGAGAATGAGATTGTTGAACATGCTGGTCCGGATTTATGTACTTGGATTATTATGATTCTTGTTTATTTCATAACTCTTATTATTTGGTATATATTTTTACACCAAAAAGATAGGCTACAGGAATGTGTGATACTTGTGTTGGATGATTTTGATTTTGTGGAAGTTTTGAAAGAGGCGAGACGATGGACATATTTGAAAACAGTGGTTGTGGCCTGTGGGTGATAGTGATGATGGAGCTCTTAAGAGAATAAGAGATACTTTGAAAAGGTTTGAGTGGACGTATAATTATGAAAGGGAGAAGCATATATGACCAATACCACACAAAGCTAAACATTAGAGATGGAATCTGACAATACATAGCTCGGTCTGCATCAGATGGTCTGTATCAAGTTTCACCTCGCAATTTCTGTGTTATCTGATGCCTGGTTAGTATCTTAGACAAATGTAGGTTAACTATTAACTATTGATTTAATCTGATGGTTTTGTGTAAGCCTAGCATGCTATTCGATCTACCTATTTATAAGCTCTATATAGGTATGCAGTGATACTAAGAAAGTTTGTGATATTTTCCTTCTTCCATATTGTGTGCGAGTTTGAAATTTTTTTAAGATATTAAAAGTGGCGATGACAAAGATGCTAGAAAAGCCTTTGCAAAAACTTTGACTTCAATTTTTCTATAGATATGATGTATCTTAGAAAAATATAACAAAAATATCAAATACAATGAAGAAAGAAAATAAAGGTTGCTTTCCAACAAATTTCTTAAAGGGTCCATTTTAAGTTTAAACTGTAATTATTCTTAAGTTTCTATTGTTTTCAAGAACATGATTGGTGAACCCGATGATCTAATTGTGCCCACATTTATCCTGATTAGTCCCACGTCTCGTTGTAATCAGCTCCTGAACTCCAAGTTTTACTTTATTTTCTCTAGTTTCCCAGGCAAAAGTTGTTCAATGACCAGAGGAGGTCGGTAAAATAACGCATTATTAGTTTGAACATATTTTTGAAATAGAAAATCTTTGCAAGACTATGTATGTGAAGACAAATTATGTGAAGACAAATTACATAAATAACTAAGAGGATAAAATGAGAAATATCATAGCAAAGTACCACCGGCACTAGTCATTGAGTTGGAAACTTGGAATAAGTTGATCACCTTTGAAGACTTGGATATAGTTGACTAGGTCAACCCCAAGGTTTAGATGAAGTATGTTTAAGAAAAAAATAAAAACAATCAAATTGGAAACACTCCACACTAAAATGAAGCATAAACTTAAACTAATTCTTATGAGCTTTATTTTCTTGTTCTTATTCATTTTCTTACATGGTAAATAGATGTTATTTGTAGTCTGTAGCACGAAGACACAATCCGTGTTGAGATATTGTTCTAAAGATAATTTTCTTCCACTTTTGCAGGAGTTTCAGGGAGTACTATAACTGTGGTTAACAACTGTAACTTCACTGTTTGGCCTGGAATCTCAGGCAAACCTATTCTCAATATCACCGGATTCGAGCTCACAAAAGGTACTTCGCGCTCGTTCCAAGCTCCAACAAACTGGACAGGTCATATCTGGGGTAGGACCAGTTGCAGGCTCAATGGGTCAGGTCATTGGTCATGTGCCACTGGTGACTGTGGCACCGGTGAAATGGAGTGCAATGGACAATCATATAAACCACCAGTTACGATTGCGGAGATCAATATAAGCATTTACCTGGACTCCTATGATGTCAGCATCATGAACGGTTTTAACTTACCAATGACTGTACAGCTCACAAACAGGAGGCTTTCATCCGAAAAGATGGGTTGCAGCAATGACTTGAATCGACAGTGCCCGCCGGACCTGCTGTTGAAGGGTGGAGGAGGGTGTAAGAGTGCTTGCCAGGTGTTTCCTTCCTCACCGGACTACTGTTGCAATGCCGAGTTTTCTACCTGTAACCCGACGTTATACGGTCAATTGTTCCACTCTGTATGCCCAAGATCTATTACCTACGAGTATGATAAAAGGGATAACATGGTTTACACCAATAGTGGTGGAAGTGATTCCACAGTCATATTTTGTGACACATTCTCGACGATTAAACTTGGTGGCCAACTCTCCTATGAGGACCAACTTGTTTCCCCTGTTGGAAGTTTCACATTAGGGTCCTTTGATTCGTTAAGGTCATTTGATACAATAACGTCCTTTGATACGCAGAGGTCCTTTGATGAAGATGGTAGTTACTTTGGAATTTGGTACACAAAAGATGTTGAATCCAGGAAAGTATGGGTAGCCAACCCTAACAGGCCAATCAAATCAACCTCAGGTCATGCCCTCTCCATTGACCCAAACACGGGAAACTTGATCATCATTGACGGAAGCAGAACCCTGATGACTATTACTAACATTGACGCTGGTCCAAACCCAAATGTGACTGCAACCCTTGAAGACAATGGTAATTTCCGGCTGATTAACGAAAAGGACAAGAAGATTTTGTGGCAGAGTTTTGATCATCCAACTAACGTACTTTTACCGGGTATGAAACTTGGGTATGACATGTCAACAGGGCAGAATTGGACCCTAACTTCTTGGCTGAGTAATGAAATCCCTGATGCAGGAGCTTTTACTTTGAGCTGGGATCCCATTAATGAAACTTCTCATAGATTAATGATTCGACGACAAGGACAGCCATACTGGACTAGTGAAAATCTAGATAACCAAACATTTCAAAATATTTTTGCAGCAAGTGGTTATAGACTCGCTACTGTATACAACAACAAAGAACGACACATTAGCTACTATCAAGACTCCCACTTTGCGGGTAGTAATGCTTCTTTTCCTATGTGGCTTTTAACACCAGAAGGCCAAATTGATGGTGGTGTTCTTAGTCCATGGGTCCCTGAGTTCTGTTATGGATTCCAATCTCGCATGGGTTGTGTGGAGTCAAGCTTGCCTTTGTGCAGGAGTGAGAACGACAAATATAGTTATCGAAATGGCGATTTTGATCCTTATAAGACAAGCAATGCTACCGATAGTAACTTGAGCCTAAGCATTAGTGATTGTTTTATTAAGTGTTGGAATGATTGCACCTGTGTGGGGTTTAATAGCAGTAATACCAATGGAACTGGATGTATTTTTTGGAGAGGAAGCAACAGCTTTTCGGATGACCCGAGTGAGAGTTCTACATGGATGTATGTGACAGGTCACCAAAATCCTAATATAGGTAAGAATACTTTATTACTATGGTCTTCGCTACGATTTTATAGCTTTTATGCATCCAACCATATTAATTATTACTGTGCAGGACTAAAAACCAAAAATAAAAGAAAACTGATAATGATACTCATTGTTACTACCATTCCTTTAATTGTCCTTCCTTTGGGGTTTTTGTGGTGCCTGAAAAAGAGAGAGCATCAAAAAGAAGGTACGGAATTTGAAACTGGCGTTAAAGGTTGCTTCCATTTGTATGCAATAGTTTCGTATTTTGTAAGTTATTGATGTTGATTGTAGAAGAAGAGAAACAGAAGAGAGATGAATATTTCCTTGAGTTAACATCTAGTGATAGCTTCAAGGATGTGCATCATCTTGAAAGTAATGGTGGGAAAGGAAATGATCTGTTAATGTTCAGCTTTCATTCTATCATGGCCGCCACAAACGATTTTTCAGTTGAAAATAAGCTGGGACAGGGTGGGTTTGGGCCCGTTTACAAGGTGATGATCGATGTTTTCATGTTGAGCTTTTATTTTACAATTATTATTTTTTACATATATGCATCCAATCTAACACAACAGGTACCATATATGAATCATAAATGCAGGGACAACTAAGCAATGGACAAGAAATTGCAATCAAAAGGCTTTCAAGAACATCAGCGCAAGGGCTAGTTGAGTTCAAAAATGAACTGATACTCATAGCCAAACTACAACATACAAATCTTGTTCGGGTTCTTGGTTGTTGCATTCACAGGGAAGAAAAGATGTTAATTTACGAGTATATGCCCAACAAAAGTTTAGATTTCTTCCTCTTTGGTATGCAATGGTTGTAACATACGCGCATACAATATGCATTTTCTTCTTTGATTTTCATAATCTCGTGCTAATAGACAGACATGTTGTATTGCAGATGAGAATAGAAAGGTAGAGCTAGATTGGCCTAAACGCTTTAACATCATTGAAGGAATTGCTCAGGGGTTGCTATATCTGCATAAGTACTCAAGAATGCGTGTTATTCACAGGGATCTAAAAGCTAATAACATCCTTTTAGATGGGAGTATGAACCCCAAGATAGCTGATTTTGGCATGGCAAGAATGTTCAAGCAGAATGAGACCGAGGCAATGACAAACAGAGTTGTTGGAACATTGTAAGTTTGCTCTCTTCGGTTTCCCTATTAATAAACTGATTAATATTATGTTCTCATAATAAGAATATTATCATCAAGATCTTAGATTTACTATTACCAAACATGTTAAGAAAATAGGATTACCAAAGTTAACTCGGGTTTCTTATAGATGCATGTCTTATGTACCTTATGTTTCTGATAATGTTACACTGGCATGTTCAGTGGTTATATGTCTCCGGAGTACATAATGGAAGGGACTTTCTCCATCAAGTCCGATATCTTCAGCTTTGGAGTCTTGATCCTAGAAATCGTCACTGGAAGAAAAAATAGCTCTATCGTTCATCTTGACCGGACATTCAATCTTATTGGATATGTAAGCGATCACATTTAAACCTCTTTTATTTAAATGTCTTCAATATAGACAAGGGGATATAGATAGGTATAATAAAACACATTTGTTTGCTGCTGCACACACGATATAATGAACATGCGGCGTGTAATATTTTTCTAACGATTTAGGCATGGGAGCTATGGCAACAAGGAAATGCAACGGAGTTGGTAGACATGACAATTAGAAATACTTGTGTCGTACAACAATTCGTGAGAACCGTTAATGTGGCACTTCTATGTGTACAAGAAAATGCAGCAGATAGACCAACAACTTCAGATATGATCACTATGCTTCTCAATGACACTATACCATTACCTGCTCCAAACAAACCAGCATTCTTCATCAACAGATTCGAGTCAAGGTCAACTCCAGAAGAAAGAAATCGGAATCATTACACGGCAAACAATTTAACCATCACTGCTATGGAGGGTCGATAGGTTTGAAATAAGTCATTTATATATAAATAGCATCGTCATGGAAATATAAAATGTTGTATGTTAGTACATAATCTTATGAATGTTGTCTCGTAACAATCGACTTAATTCGATTTGAACTTCAATCACCTTCAATCTAAAGCTAAATAATATAGTTGCGATCATTTAAGGGAAAATTGTCCAAAAATAGATCAAACTTGGCACCTTTTACTATTGTATGCTATGAACTTTTTTTTCCTATTGAAAAACGAATTTTCTTAATCTTCCTATTGTAACGATGAATATTTGCATCGTTAGTCCTCAATTGACTATTGAGTTAAAATATTTGCATCGTTAGTCCTAATTGACTATTAAGTTAAAATATTTGCATCGTTAGTCCTCATTGAGTTAAAATATTTGCATCGTTAGTCCTCATTGACTATTCTTACATTAGTTCTCTAAACCCTAAACCCTAAAACCAAAATCCAAAACCCAAAACCCAAAACCCTAAACCCTAAACCCTTCTGCTCCAAATCATTAAAAGTGTAAAACACGACCTACCGCCACCACCCACTTCCACCACCTCCACCCACCGCCACCGCCGCCACCGCCACCTACCAACACCCACCGCCACCACCACCCAGCTCCACCCACCACCGCCACCAACACCCACCGCCACCACCTCCACCTACTACCTACTACCGCCACCCACCACCTCCGCCCGCACCCACCACCACCTACCAACTACCGCCACCACCACCTCCACCCACCACCACCACCACCTCCACCCACCACCACCACCACCCACCGCCACCTACCAACACCCACCGCCCACCACCACCACCACCCACCGCCACCTACCAACACCCACCACCCACCACCACCACCACCCACCGCCACCACCACCCATCGCTACCACCAATAGTAAAAGGTAGCGGTGGTAGGTGGTGGTGGGTGGAGGTGGTGGGTGGTGGCGGGTGGCGGCGGCGGCGGCGGTGGTGGGCAGTGGTGGTGGAGGTGGTGGAAGTAGGTGGTGGCGGTAGGTCGTGTTTTACACTTTTAATTATTTGGAGTAGAAGGGTTTAAGGTTTTGGGTTTTGGATTTTGGGTTTAGGGTTTAGAGAACTAACGTAAGAATAGTCAATGAGGACTAACGATGCAAATATTTTAACTCAATGGTGACTAACGATGCAAATATTTTAACTTAACAGTCAATAAAGATTAACGATGCAAATATTTTAACTCAATAGTCAATTGAGGACTAACGATGCAAATATTCTTCGTTACAATAGGATGATTAAGAAAGTTCGTGTATACAATAAAGAAAAAGAAAGTTAATAGCATATAATAGTAAAAGGTAGCAAGTTGGATTTATTTTTAAAAATTTTTCCCATCATTTAATATAGTTTCTTTTTCTGGAAAAATAATAGGAATATATGTAAAGACTTCCAAAAGTCCAAAAGGTAAAACTTTTTTCTCGTGACCATTTGATGTGGACCATATGACCAATAGTGGTGCAAATCATTGTGGATTCCACTCTTTTCTCACTTGTGGGTCTTTCACTAAAAAGATTTTTATTGTTTATGGTTACTTTTATTTGAGTTATTATGGGTCATGGGTGGATTTTATAAGCATGCTGAATAATAGATTGAAAATAGGGATAATTATCAAAATATATCATTGACTTTTTGACTAGTCACTTTGTAAACTTTCAAATTTCACTTTCTAAAATTAGATGAGGGCAACTTCAAAATTGAGCAACTCAATATAAACACGACACGTGTCCTTAAATTTTTTTAGTCAAGTACAACAATTGTAAGTGTGTGTAAGGTATGTGTAAGGTATTTCGTATAGGGCAACTTGTACTTTTTAGGCAACCGTATTTGGGCAACTATACACTTTTTGTCTTTTAGCAAAAAGTGAAATTGTATAAAATAATAATATAGTACATTTGACAACTTATACTTCGGGGCAACTTTTAGAAATTATTTTTGGGCAACTTAATTGGGTAAATATAAATATGCATAACCAGACACACACACAGCCCATTCCTCTACCACCACCTCTACCAACTCTACCACCTCACCCACCATCAAATTACATGAGTAGGTTCATTCTCTCCGTCTTCCAAATAAAACCCTAACTGTCACTATTAAACAATAAAGAACCCCTAACGTTTCACAAACGTTTCTATATGGCTAAAGGCAATGATTTCTATACAGTAAAAATTAGTATCAGGTCATCGGTTAGGTTGTTGCAAGATATTAATGGGAAGTTGAAGTCCAATCCAAAGCGTTACTTGTTGTTTAGAAGTACTGTTTTTGGTCCTTAGTTGGATATTCCGTATGCGTCAAATGATAGCCATTTGATGAATTATGTTTTGCAAAATCAGGTCACTGTGTCTAATATTTCTCCTGATTGCCCAATTATATACCACATTGGGGATCATTATCTACAGTTTGGCCGGAAAGAATTTTGTTTAATTACCGGATTTCGATTTGGGAAAGTCAAAACCAAAGCTAGTAAAGATCGTCCTCCTTTTTGTGATCGTGTATTTCCAGAGAAGAAAACAATGGTTGTAAATACTGTAAAGGACATCGATCTTCTGAAGCTTCTTAAAGATGACAGGTGGTCAACAATAAGTGATGACGATGCTGTCAGAGTCTGTCTCTTAATTGCATGTGAGTTAGTGTTTATGGGTCGTGAAGATAGAAATGTTGTTCCTAAGCATATAATGTCGTTGGTCGAGGATTTTGAAGAGTGGAATGCATTTCCGTGGGGCGAATACATGTGGGACAAATTTTATCGAAGGACTGTGAATGTGGTTCCTAAACATAACCAATATCATTTAAGTTAGATTCAAAATAACCCACATTACACTCCTACATACAATCTCTATGGATTTGCTTGGGCTTTCAAGATTAGAATTATTTTGATTTTTATCATTTTATCTGTGCTGTTATAGTTAAAATGAATCGGTAAGTGGTTTATGCAGCTCCAATGTATGCTTGTAGACTGTAATACTTTAGACTAGCTTGTTTGTAAACATACAGCTTGTTGATGTTTCTCTGTTTTAGATTAGTTTACGTTTTTATTGTTTATGTTTCTTCTGTATGAGGGTTAAATTGTTTGTCATAATAAACCGGCGTATGTTTATACACTACATTTTGAAATTGCTGATGTTGTTATTGATTAGGTTTGTTGTTTATGAAGGTAAAAAAATTTCCTATGCCCTTTGACAGTTGTTTAAGTTTCATACTGTTTATCAGTTACAACTGATTTGTTTTACAATTCTTTAACATACGTGTATCTTAATCATTGGTTGTATAGATATGAATATTGGAAAGTTTCCCCAAAAGCTCAATTTGGTGGGTTAAAAACTTGAATGTCATACCTCGTGGTGTTGCTTTGACCAAGGTTGCAAAGTTTGGGAAGTCAGATTACGCGACTTTATTTGGACAGGTATAAAACAAATATCTAGTTAGTTTTATTAAATTCATTGTTGGTTTATAAAGGTACGTATCCTTAGCAGATCTTAAATAAGTATAATGTTTGTGTTTGTTAGGAGATCAATCCAATTGTCGAGCTGTTTCCAACAAAAAAGGAAACGGAGAAACCTTGGTTCATTGCAAGTGTGAAATTTATAGAAGGATTGGCTGATGAAGCTGCAAATGTTTGTCCGGATAAAGTACAACCAGCTGATCCTGATGCCGTAGACGCAGATGGCGTGCAAGCAGACGAAGTGGAATGTGAAAAGGGAGATGGGCTGGAATCTGAAAAGGTACAAAATGTGGATCCCGTAGATGTTGGCGTACAAGCTGATAATGGGCATGTTGTTCAAACAAAAGATGTTGCCAGTGAAGATGTACATGTTGATGTTGGTGTACAAGATGAAAATGTAGTTGTTGGCGTCGTCGACAAAGGACATGCTGTCCAAACAATAGATGTCGATGGTTATGTTGCCGATGAAGATTTACTTTATGATGTCGATGGTGGGCGAGTTTTACATGGACATGATGAGGAACCGGTTGACCCATTCAATGTCGAGCAGAGTAGTTGTCTTCAAGTTTTACAACAAGAGAATCATATTCAGGTGGCATCAAATATATCACTTCCTGACCTTTTCCAAGAGGTTGATTCTCTTAAAACAAGATTACAGTTGATTGAGAAACGCGAATGCTGTCATGTTAGTCCTGTCGTTGTTGCCGAGTTTGATGTTCTAAGAAAGAGAGTTCAAGAGATAGAGACCATTTTGAATGTAAAATCTAAGTTTGAGGTTGTTCCCCATCAATCAAATGTACACTCAAAAGATTCTGTAGCTACAGACGACAAATGTCATGACAAGGCCATAGTCTTACATTTAGCACCACAATCTCATGCGTGCTCAAAAGAGTCTGATGTGAAAGGAAATTCTGATTCTGATTATTAAAATTCGATGGTTAGTATCCAACTTTATATGGTGATGTTGTTTACAATCATGCAATGCAATGGTAAATACTACAATTTATTTATTTTCTCACCTGTCGTTTATATGCTTTTCAAATGCAGACCACAGTTTCATATTCAGACAGTCATCCGGATGATGGGGAACTTTTACGCGAGTCAGTGAATCCTATGGAAATTGATGAGGAAGATGGGAAGGCCGATTATAATGATTCTCAATTGTATAATTATACCATGAAACTTCTAATAAGATCACCTGATGCTCCCGCTATTGATCCCTTTCCTCCCGCTGTTTGCACAGCTGTTCATTCGTTACTCAACCTTAACAAAGAAGTCCCGTTTCAAATTGTGAAGTATGTAAATATATTTAACTCTTTTACATTGTCAATACATTAGTTCGTTTAGGTATCCTTACAGTTTACTTTTGCATTAACGGTTATGTATATTTGTTCAGGATGCTCATTTTACGAACCAATACCTCAACCTTGAAAACGGTGAAAAGAATCCAGCTGAGTATTCCTTGGATGATATCATGGAAGATGATATTATAAATGAAAAGGAGGATGGGAAGGAAGTGTTTGCTGCAGAATTGGTCGTTCCTGGAAGTAATAATGTGAACAAAGAAGATAAATCAGTCTTCAAGCAAGCTTTTGAGGTACATACCCGTATATGTTTGCTATTTAAAAAGGCTGTAGGTTTTATCTTGTAACACATTATGTTTTTAAAACGCATAATCAAATGACAAAACCTGAATACGTAAGTGTTGTTAAACGAAATCAAAAACCTTGTTTACAGAATGTATTTGGACCTGTCATTGGAAAGCAGATGAAAAATAAGAAGAAGTCACCTAAGGTTAACAACTTTGAACGGGCTATGGCTAAGACTATCAAACTAAGCAAGCAAGAAGAAGAAGAAGTACGGTGCACTGATTTCATCGGTTGTTGATGAGCAACCACCTACTGGTCCACACGTTCCAAAAACAAGGTCGATGACGCTTAAGGGGCCTGTTGTAACTCCTCTGGTTGAAGAGGTATAGCACTTGTAATATTTATATGGTGAATTATACGGCCTGTGTCCATGTATAACTTGTATGTACCTAATTTTAGTTTCAGGATAAGGAGGTAATTATCCAAAAACCGGTGACAAGGTCTGCTAAACCCAGTACAACGTCTCTCCAACCTTTTCAACTGACAAGGACGGGTCAACCCAATATAATGTCTCTAGAACCTTTTCAAGAGGTAACCGACAACATAACTTTATTTCTAAGTCATTATAGAATTTGTTAATATCTGTTTTGTATTTTCAAATGCTGAGAAAAGTAGTAATTATTATTTTGTATTTAGGATCTTTCACAACCCAATAAGTGCAAATAGGTAAATGTGCCGGAACCTATCAGAATGTTTTTAAAGGAGTTCAAGCCACCTAAGTATTGGTTTCCATGGGGTCGTTGTGACATTCATGTTGACCGCCGGTTTTGGATGGCGTTATCCAGTCTCGACACTTTTAAAAGAGGCTGATTGAGTGACATTGTACGTAACATAAATATATCCCTGGTAACATAAATATATCCCTGTTAACTTTTAAAAGTGCTGGTTGTGTATTTAACTTTGGTTTTTTGTTTAATTTGACTATATAACACCTTGATCTGTGGATTGACCTACTATGGCGTTTTAGACCAAAAGAGGCTGATTGGGCTGCTGTAAGCCCTCATTTCTGTCAAGCTATACTTGGTGGTATGATGCCTACTAACTTTTCTGACATGTCGAGGTACCCAGTTCCATGGACTGATGTTGAAAAGGTTTCTATATTTATGGTTCCTATAACTTTTGCATATATTATAATCTTTTATTATACAAACACAGTTTAAGATTGAATTGTGTATATCAGGTCTTATTTCCTGTTAACGAACCAGATAAACATTGGTGTTTAGCTCAACTTCACATCAAAAGTGGGTCGTTACGTTTTATGACTCGCTTGGTTTGGCAAAGACAAACAGAAGAAGCTGGTGGAGGACCATGAAAGGAGAACTGCCATTGCGTCTGACTTCGTATTTAAAGGACTTTGGGGTTTTGAAGACTAAAGGCATATCAGTTGACAAGTATCAAATCTCTTTTGAATATGCGACTGTCCCGGTTCAAGGGGATCTATTTGGAGACTGTGGTGTGTGGGTTTTTATGTGGTTATATAGGTTGTGTCATAACCAACCATTGGAAGTGACCGACCTTGTGCAAGCAGCGTTGGCGTACCGTGAACGTATGCTCGACTACTTTTGGAATCATAGAGTGGAAGTTAAATGATATGTAATCGTTGTTGAGCATTTTCTAAATTTGGTTATTTTTATTATGTGACCTAACTATCCCTAGGAAAACCTATGTCAGTAGTTGTAACGGATGATTTGTATTAACGTATGTCATTTTCATGTTTTTAGCAACCTCGTAGTTTTATTAAATTTGATACTATTTGAGGTTTGGTTTATTGCTATGTTATCTTTTCGTTTTTTCTTTGCCTACATAATCTATATACCTTGTTTACATTTGATATATACTTCATGTTTCTATCAACCTCATGTTTTTTTTAAGGTCATGTATCTAAAATTTAAGCACAAAGTTTAACACATAACACACCATCCCATTGATAATGAAGCACAAAACATTACAACAGAAACTAATGTAGCTAAAAAACAGGCACAGTTGTTTCTAAATCATACGACAAGCAAGTATCACAACAAGGAACACTACAACCCTAGTTAACAAAGTAATTGTTGACTTTATGGAAACAATCTCTTCCTTCATCTGCACCATCGCCAGCTGATTATTCGGATCATCTTTCCCAGTCTCTTTGCTTGTCTGGCCGTTTAACCTATAGTTACCCACATACATTTTGAAAAGCAAATCCTTGTAATAAGCTGAAGGTAGTTCAGGATCAATGAAACCATATAAGCCACGTTTTTTTTTGGTCCTAACAAAATAATGAATAAACACATGAGTAAATGAAAACAGTGTGTTCCTGTAACAGTAACAATTGATCCGACAAGTACTTACATAGATGGGACAGGCTTTATACCTTCTACCAGGATTACCTGTTGACCAAGAAACTTGCTCCTCAACTGGTAGAGGTGGATCACAATCACAGTGGGTTTTTTCAAGTAATTCTTCCAGAGTATAATGCCTAGATCTGTATGAACAAGATGAAGAAGATGGCATTTTAAAAGTTTTTGGTTAGACCTATGTGTGTGTGTGTGTTTTCCACATCTAAAAAATAGTAATTAAAGGCATGTGTTGTACTTTGTTTGGGCGACTGTTAGGCCAATTGGGCAACTTGCACTTTCAATACTTTATTTGACACGCCTTGTGGATCTTGTATTACTATTGTTGTATAACCATATAATCAAACACTTAGATACAGTGTAAACATTATTGCTCTTTCCTTGTAACTAGTTATACCAACATTTCAACACAAGTTACTTATAAACCACAACATTTTTAAAAAAACATTGACAAAATATGGCTTCAAATCTATACTATATTATAATGCATGGATAATCAAAGCCTAACTCCAAACCAAAAATTAAGATTAGGAGCTCCAATCATGAGGTGACATGTGTCACTTTCAACTAACTCCAAGCCTAACTCCTAACCAAATATTAAGATAAGGAGCTCTAATCATAAAGTGACATGTGTCACTTCCCAACTTAAAATTCACATTTATTTTCAAATTGAAATATCTTTTTATATATTTATTTTTATAATGATCTAATTTCACCATATTTTCTAAAATTTTGTGCTCTTTAATACAACATCCATTTTGATATATTTTTTATAAGTTTTTAGTTTTTACATTTTTAGTGGGTTTATTTTATTTTTATTTAAATTTTTGCAACTTTAACTTTTATTTCAACAAATACAATCTTGATTTGTCAAAATCATATACTTTTGGGGTAGTATTTGACGGGTAAGAGATTGCGAGTGTTTTTTTATATGCGAAAATAATGATGTCACAGGAAAGCTACATAAACCAAGCAAACAGATACAATTAACCTATATACATTCGGAGTATTATGAAACAAATTCACTAAGCGGGTAGGGAATTTCGGGGATAGTTGGGCTAGCAATTCATTTAATATTTTTATAATATAACTATATTTATCGCCGCAGCTGTGCGCGGGTATCCAACTAGTAAGTAAAAATATTCGTACGATTATAAGTTCCAACTAGACATTAATAACATACCAAAATATGGCTTCATGGAAGTCCAAATATTCCTACGATTAAACCGTTCATAAACATGGAACCCTACTTAACACATCAGTTTAGACAATAAGTTTTTACACACTTAAAAGACAGAGTTTAGTATCCTAGCAAACATGAAACACAGGAACCCGATCCTCTGAACCAGCCACATATCGTGTTTCAATACGCACAAGTTTCAGTCGCATCATTCTACCATCATCGAAAGCACAATCTTTACCAAATTGTAACCAGTTCCCCTTAATGTTCAGCACATCTTGCATTGTTTTCTCGTCATGTTTGAAAACCATATCTGCAGCCATCTGAAAACCAACGCCCATAGCATTCATGTGTACAAGTTTCGCTCTGGTGCAGTTGCGCAACTGTTGCGTCTCATCGAAATCATACACTAACTTCTTCATACACAAAATATTTTTTTGTTTTATATGCTTCATCACGCGTATACAATACATTTACAAGTTTCATGTTATTATATAATTGAATAATACCAGATCCTTTCCGGTAAATCTAATGTATAGAACGTGATCCTCATTAACATGATCCTCGTGATGTCCCCAGCTGTAAAGGTGCTGCAACCTCATGTCTGGTAACATAAAATGAAAATAAATTAATGACTTAATATTTCACTGGTTATCTGACAGCTATGGAAGGACTGTCTTAATGTGTTGTAAAGTTGCAATAGCAGAATACGTATTACCAGTTCGGTCACGGAAAAAAGCGGGTCGTGGGGTCCTTTTTGGCAACTGATACCGAATATCTTCTTTGCTCAAGCCTAGGCCATCTCCTACGAGCACAACAACCAATAACCTGTACATTTCAAGGTTCGTAAAGGCAAGCCTCTGGCCAGATTCAATACCACTAGTCTCAATAAAATCATCCCACCCATCTCCGCTGAACGAGTTCATTTTGACAACCCGATCCGCGTAAGGTTTAACCCTCTCGTTCTTAACATAGAATACCATATCAGTAGCATATATTAGTTTGTAGCTCGGTTGCCACATATCTTGAATAAAATCTCTAGCCAGTAACTACACGTACAAACATATTATGAAATTTCTTTTTTGTTAAATATAATGGAACTCATATATTTTGGCAATAAAATACAAAACTGAGTTTATAACTCCATATAACAAATTTATTTACCGTTTGCCTACTGGGATCGTAGGTTGTTAAACACCGTATCATCCTTCGCCCTATCGTACGCCTGTCGTACCCAGCAAACTCAGAACCATCCTTTGCATACACTGTAACATAGTATTCATCTTGTCCCTGCTTGATAAAATGAATGTCTGCTATTTGATCAGGAACATTTGCAGAAACAAATGTCTGCCACTCTAAGTCCCACACAACCCATCGGCCATCTTTGGGTGACAGCACTGTCTTGTAACGCAACCTGTCGTTGCCTATCAAGTACATGAAATCATTTTCGGACTTGAAATACTCTTCAAAATACTCGGGAAGAGCCTGTTCCAACATTTAGTATGTAAACAAAATTAGTTTCATCCGAGGTTGTTCAAACTGACGTTTACCAACTAAAAGATTAATATAGGGAAAGCGTTTAACGTTGCTTAACTACCATTACCTGTTCACATAGAAAGGTGTTGTGGACATATGGTAAAACAAACTGTTGCGCCATACTGTATACCTACAAATACATTTGTCAATAAATGCCTTTCAAGTTTTTAACAATCTTATACCATATCTAAATATACTTTATTGTTACACTAACCTTGTGATAGACTAATACAATCAAATGTGCCCTAACACCACAAACTTAAATTTCCTCATTTTTATAACCCATTCAATGAGTTCATCTAACAGTTAAATGGTTCTGACTTATTGACTAACATTTGTTTTTCTTCAATAGCCCCTGAATTACCATACTTAACACTAGTAGTTACAGTAACCATGTAATTTTAATATCCAATCGGTACAGTATACATCTACTTAAATTAATAGAATCACACGATTATTTACAATAACGATAAGAATATACTATATGTAGCATATACTGTACGTCAGTACCTTCGGTATCCTATTTTCAATTCAAAGATTAGCACTATCATAAAACAATCAACCTCCTTTGCTTTAAAGAAAAAACCGAAAAACCAGTGTCGCACTACATGTTTCAGAAAAAATGCAAGCTTATCAAGTGTATCAGGTTTTGGCGTGTGGATTATATCTTACCAAAAGAACAAGAACGAAAAAAGAAATTAAATAAGAAATTAGTTGCAAGAACAAACCGTATATGAAGCCTTGGAGAAGAGATAAGATCAATGTGAAGATCAACTGTTGGTTGAAAGTGGTTTAATGTGGAAGTGTTATGTATCTTCTCCCAATAACATGAAGTAGCTATAGGCACTTGACGATTAAAATCAACTTGCATGTACAAAATCTTTTGGTATACCTATACAAAATATGTTGTCTCATTTATTTAAAGTTTAAGTATTATTGTCCTTTTTAATTTTCAATCTGGTTATCTAAAAATAAAATTTTTAGATATTTGTTTTTTCTTTAAACGAGTTGACTCGGTTACTTGTAACTTAAAGTTCAATTGATTTTATAAAATTGTAGATTGAAATCGTGAAGGTTTCGCCAATGATTTTTTTTCTTTAACTTTGTATTCCAATAAATTGGGGGTTATCCTATACTTTTAATATACTTAACTAAAGGGACAATTAATAACGGTAGGTGTAATTTGGTCGGCTAGTATGTACTAATTTTTTTGGTAACAGTTTCTTTGTTTGGGCGACTGTTAGGTGTTGATATTTGTTAAAAGAAATAATATATTATTTAATTTATTTAAATATTCAACTGATGTATTTGACTTATTTATATTTATAATTAAATTGGGGGTTATTATATATTATTATAATATTTTAGTAAATGACAATTGTAAATAGTATTATTACTTTTGGGCAACTAGTTGGTACGCATTTTTTGCAAGAATTAATTATTTTGGGCGACTGTTAGGTGTTGTTATTTCTTTTAAAAAAAAAGTTGTAATTCTTTTAAAAAGCTGTAGTTGAACAATTATACATGTTTTGAAAATATATATATATATATATATATATATATATATATATATATATATATATATATATATATATATATATTTCATTCTAAGTAGTATATGATCATTATAAAATATGTAAAAATTCAAGTTTCTTTTTCTATAAGTTTCATTTCAAATAAATTTAAAATAAAACTATTATAATATTGAAAAAATAGTATAAGCAATAAATGTACTTGTACTATGGGTGACTTGCTAGTCTGGTATTTGGGCAACTATTGCTTTGTTTGGGTGACTGTTAGGTGTAGATATTTGGTAAAGTTTTATGTTTATGGGTTGTAACTTATTACCTGTGGATCTAATTTACTTCTACCATTTCTTTTGCAAAACTAGTTAAAATGAATCCCTCCATATTCAAAGTTTTTTTGGTTTATCAGGGGTCGAAATTTCTTGTTCAACTTCCACAACATATTGATTACGCAACCCTAGTCCGCTGTGTAAAGAAAAAGTTTAAGCTTTCCGCTAGGTTGTCAATGATTTTGTTATCATACAAAATAAATGTAAACAAGGTGTCCATAATTGATGATGCTGACTTGCTACGCTTCATGAAGGACGTCGAAGAATGGAAGCCAAAGGTTAAAAGCTTGTTCATCGATATCCGCAAAAAACCAGTAAAGGTAAGTGAAACTTCATCTTCAGAATCCTTAGGGTTGGATCTTAATGTTAGCTTAGGTGATGAACCACCCTTCCCCGAAACCAACAACTTTGTTAACCCAAATGATGAACAAGTAAACACAAATCAAAATACGAATTTTGAGCATACATGGAAAAAAAACACATTCAACTATATGCCTGTCCCACGAAGTCCTCCTAATTTTGTTAAACTCCCAAAGTTCCAGAACGCTAGAGATGCACGTGCGTTTAAGATATTTGACGAATTTGTCGATAAGGAAGAATGCATCAAAGACATAGCGGTCAAATGTATAAAAGAAGGTTATCAATATAAAGTTGTGAAATCTTGTCAGCTAGCTTACCGTGTTAGATGTAAGGTGCCCGAATGCAAATGGTATGTTTTCCATCAGGCCGTTAAAGGTACTAAAAGATTCAGGATAACTAGCATCAATGATGTTCACACATGTTCCAAAACAACCATAAATTCTAATCATTGCAATGCCACATCGAAAGTACTGAGTCATATGCTAGTACCGAAAATGAGAGACACTTCCAGGGTGTATAAACCAAAGGAAATACAACTAGATTTCAATTTAGCTTGGAATATAGACATTACTTACAAAAGAGCCTGGAAAGGGAAGCAACTTGCAATGCTGGCTACTCAGGGATGTCCTAAGGTTTCTTTTGAGCAGTTACCGTATTATTTCCACTACTTAAAGCTGGCAAACGAGGGAACAGTAACACACATTGACACAGATGATGCAGGACGCTTTAAGCAATGTTTTGTAGCCTTCGGTGTTGCGGTAAGAGTAATTTGAAATATCTGTTGTTCATATTCTTTATTATTTATGTTTGAGTGGTTCAAAATGTTTAAGTTTTTAAAGTTATTACCCAAGAATTGATTTGTTATTAATCTAACAGGTTAGGAGTTTTTTATGCTCTTTGCGGCCGTTGATAATAATCGATGCGGCGCATCTAAAAGGTCGTTACCTTGGCACCAATCTTGCTGCAGTTGGAATGGATGGAAACAATCAAATAATACCCATTGCAACCGGTGTGACTCAAGGTGAGACAGGGGAGACATGGACTTAGTTTTTGACAAAGCTGAAAGAATTCATAGGTGAGGTTTCTGAATTGGCCATCATATCGGACAGACATTATGCAATTAGCCTTGCGTGTAAGAATGTTTTTCCAAACGCGATTCATGGTTTTTGCTGTCGCCATATGATGATGAATGCCAATATGCAAAGTGATTCTTTAAAGAATTTGTATTGGAAGATGTGCAAGGCTTACACAACGGCGGAGTTTGATATGTGTGTTTGTGCTATTCGTGCCACTAAACCCGAGGCGTACAAAACACTAGAGGAAGCAGGGTTTGATAAATGGTCCAGGGCACAAATATAATTACATGACATCGAATAGCGTGGAGTCAATCAATGCTTTAACAAAGGAAGTGCGCAGGGTCCCAAATATGATGCTCATGGATTCGTATAGATCCCTTCTTCAACGGTGGTATTTTGAACGTCGGGCAAAATACGAAGGTTAGCTTGTAAAAAAATGTGCAAACTATGGTTAAAATTTTATTATTACCTAATTAGATGTGATTTTTTTTTTCTTTTCATGTGTTTAAAAAGTAAGACAAGTGACTATAATGATGTTAAGCTTTTTAATGTTAGATGCAATGGAGAAAGAAATTTCAGACTGGGCAACATCCAAAGTTCATGACAGAATCATCAAGAGCGTTAATTGGACGGTTAAGGGCATTGACAAAATGAAAAAAAGTATGAAGTGAAAGACAACAGAAGAGGCCATGTTATTGATTTGACAGAAGGGGCACGTACTTGTCGCAAATGGGACCTTTCGGGTCTACCGTGTAGACACGTATGTGTTGTGGCTAGAGTAGCTGGTTTAACTAGTGTTCAAGGACTGGTCCAACCTTGGTTTTTCAGAATAACACTGAAAAAAACATACGAGGGTTTGTTTAATCCTGTAGAAGATGTTTCGCAGTGGGAAGCTCCCGATGACTTGCAAACTGTATTGCCACCGGTTATAGTTAAGAGGCAGGAAGGGAGGCCAAAAAAGAAAGATCGCATCCGATCTTAAGGGGAGGAGTCTAAAAGGAAGCAATGCACCAGGTGTGGTGCAACGGGACACGACCGTGGTTCATGTAGCATGCCGTTGGTGACAAAAAAAGTAAGTCTCGTAGTCGTAACAAATCAGTATTTTGTGTGTAGCCATAATTAATGTTTTCTTTCTTATTATATGACAGAGATGTCCAAAAACAAAACTGAGGTCTCTCAAGGATATATGTGGTGGTCTTACCATTGGTAATGAAAACCTGGGATGTTCTACTACAAATCAATACTTGCCCAATGAGGCACATCACGATTCAAATATTCAGACACCCATGAATGAGAGAGACCCGGCTTCATCCAATCTCATCATCAACCATCTGTCACAGTTTTCCACTCCACAAAACTTTTTAGTGAAACTTTCAGCTTATTTGTATGTTTTTAAGTTACGGAAGAACTTCTTATGTATGACATTAATCAGGCTACTGATGCGTAAGGATTGCACCAGGCTTTACCTCTCGAGGGATCTCGAGAAGCTTACAACCCCCACTAGGCAGTGTACCTGATCGATGTAGTATAGTATAAAGATAAGTACCGGGGGATTGATCGTTCAGCTAGGAATAATTTCGCTAGGATTAGAAAATCTAAAGACTAGGTCAAGAGATGAGGGATGATTCTTTTTGTATTTTTATATTTTTATGAAAGCAAGTAAAAATCTCGGGTTTGAAGGAGTTGGGTGGAATTAGTTGCTAGTCAACTAACCCAATACTAAAGATGCAAATAAAATACTGAAAATGAACATAAACTAAATTAAACTAGAGGTGTGAGCAATATATGGGAGAATTGTGTTTACTTAGATTTCACTACTCCCTAGATATCTTTTAAAGGTTAATTACTTGTTATAGTTGCGTGGATGACGGATTGTATTCCTTAATACCATTCATGGGGTGGCGTACTTACTTCTCCAATGCTACGAGCGCCTACTTCACTCCTATGTCGAGCCGGCTAAGAAGCTCCTAACATGGGATCACTAGAATTTGCTCATGCATTAAATACTACCAATAAAACCTAGTACACATCGGTTCATGGTTCCTAAGACGTTCAAGCATGTTACACAATGGAGATCTGCCAGTTTTCTTAAGCCTAACATTGAAATCATTCATCCATTACAACCATAAACAAGTAATCAACATATAATTAACATCTAGGTTTCATTACATCTAAGAAAACACAAGATATATTTAGCCTAGCATGTTGAAATTAAGACAAGCATAAGATATATTCAAACAACACATAGACATATTCATTGAATTGAAAGAAGACTTATCTCAATTGAACATGAAAGGATTCCAGGGGTGAAAACCCTTGAAAATACTGTAAAATACGACCTAGGGTTTACAAAGTTCGGCCCTAGTATTCTCCACACAAGTTCCTCTCTAATGAATGAAAAATAAAAAACTATATATAGATTCTGATAGGTGATGACGTCAAGAACAAAATTCTGACGCCGTCATCTCGCCGCCAAATAGTTTCTCGGACTGCCTAGATCTGGGTCTGACGCCGTCATGTATACTCCTTATGCAGGCCGTTACCAAAAATAGTCTTGACGCCCTTGTTGTGACGCCTTCAGGTTTTCACTGGGTCGTCATGGATTTTACTCTTGACGCCGTCATGATTTTCTTCTTGACGCCGTCAGGTACTGTTCTCAGCATGGAAAATTAAGTCTTTGCTGTTTTCTTCACTTTTATGCTCCAAAAATGTCCGAATTGCTTCCTTTTCCAGAATTCACTCCCAAAGTACCTAAAATCACAAAAGGAACGATTTAGGGCAATATTTGATCAAATAAATTCAATTCCGGGCTTAAATGACCCCCTAAAATTGGTTCATTTTTCGCCTCATCATATACCCTTATACTTGAGATTTGCTTGTCCTCAAGCAAATGCGCTTTTATTCCAGTCAAAATACAAGTTAGGGGTCATTTAACACTAATATAAAAGTAATTACAACAAATAATCGTTCCACTAAAGACCAAAGACAAGCACGGAGGTCATACGCTAGCACCTCACAAATAGCGTTTAGATACTCACATCTCTCGGGTGTAATAAAGTAATATCACAACATGGAAATGGAAAACATCTCTCACTACCTGTCATAGCAAAATAGATTAACATAGGCTTGGGAAAGGATCAAACCTCCACCACATGGCGTAAGCACCTAGGATAAACTATCAAAGAGGTCTTTTAAAGGGTTGTAACGTTAGGTGTAGGGATATGGAATACACGGTTTTGTTGGATATAGGCAGTCTTTACTGGTGGCGAGTTAACAATCTTGGTTAATTACATGTACAATATGACGTTGCTAAGCCAAGACTAGACTCGACTTAAGCTAATAAATGAAAAATAACAAAAACGTAAAACAAACATAGAATGAAAAGTGATGGTAGTCCGTATTTTTTTTTTTTTTTTTTTTTTTTTTTTTTTTGCTTGCATACACTCTTACCCTACCATCCAAAATAATACATCATAGGGAATGAATATTCCCCTTACACTTGAATTTTTACATACTTTACAATAAACTAATCTAATGACTCGAATTAAGAAAATCAAAACACTTGGAGTACTTTTAAGATTAACGCACATATGGGGGTAATAATATGATGTTCTTCCCCATTACTCCATAACATTAGTACTTTACCCATGAGTCCCAATCGTCCCAAAATAATATGTACAAGGATATGACTCGACTTAGCAACCATGTAATCAATTAGATAATTAACTTAGGGTTTAACACATAACAATAATGCACTAAAAATGAGTGCATACACGGAAGGCTAAGGCGATTTAGGTGTACATTTAAGTGGGGTGTAACAAATTCTTCCTTTAAGTAAAATGCTTAAAGTTAGAAACGAAAAGATAGGCTCGGAGGGGTGTACTAGGGGTTTCGTGTAACTAAAATGAGTACAACACTAAGGTGTGGGAAAAATTAGTTGACTTAACTAGCCAAGTAATATGACTTAAATGGTCAAGTAATTATGATACAGGTTTAACACAAGGGTGATCCTAATGCCTCTTATCATGTAGTAAATCCTACTACACGAATGTAGTCTCACTAGCGGTCTCGAGATGCATCACTAACGCAAGTTCTAGAATCTAAATGCTACCGGTACACTCATAAGCACTAATAGTAAATGCTTTTCCTATCAAATCTAAAGGCGAACCTCACATATTTGGGTGGAAAATTTTTCTGAATAGTACGGTTTTGTGGTAGTCATACAATCTCCTATCCATGAGACGCTTGCTATGGCTAAAGTTTCACTCCTAAATGTTGTAAAAAAATTTAAATTTGGCGCTAAAATTGAACTATCAAGTATTTCTCATAGTTTTATTACACATCTACTGTCAAACAAACAAACTCAAACGAAAGTGTATCTGTAAGGTATCATCATTTTACCCTCCCCTTACACTTAGGATGAACATTGTCCCCAATGTTCAAGTAAAGAATGTAAAAGTGAAATAAGTAAAACAAATGAAATCAAATACTCCCCTGATTCGCTCGGTATGGATAATAAGGTGGCCAGGTTAGATCTTTCTCCAAGAAAATGAACAATCAAAGCTTCCCTTCCAGAATATAAATCATCTTCTTGTCATACATAACCTGTAAAACCTGAGAAAACAGACAAGGCAACCTCGCATAAAATCGGCGACAATCTACATATGCTAATAAATCCTTGAAAACAAAATAAGATATAATGCTTGTAGAATGATGTTTGCAGATTTCCTGGAGATTATAAATCTAATAATTCAACAAAAACTTTAAGACTCCGTTAGAAAAACAAAACTGGTAAAATTTCCAGAATTTTACACGTGACGCCGTCAGGAATTAATTCCTGACGCCGTCAGAAGTGACCTGCAGAAATTCTTATGTTAAGTTTCCAAAAAATTTATGGAAAAACTTCGTCCTACTTCTTGGAAAATCCTGCAAAACTTCATTATGACTCGATACAAGCATTTGACTCTAACAAATACGAATATACATGTTCACTTAATATTGTGGAGAATCATGATCGGTTTTCTTTCTTAAAAACATATTTGGGGTTTCCCCTTACACTTATCTTTTGGAAAAATACCTTTGGGTGAAGTTAAGACTAAGCTAAACAAAAAAGTTAAGTATTTTCACTATTTTAGTTTTTAAAACATGATCTACCAACAATAAAAATAAAGCATGCATACGAAAGCAAATAACAAACAAACAAAATAAAAATCACACAAAACATGGGTTGCCTCCCAAGAAGCGCTTTTCTTTATTTACGAGTCTTGTAGCTAGACTCAAGGTCATGGGTCACTACGTGACCTCATCATCAAACGTTACATCCTCCTCATTAATCATTTCATTATTATTTTCTTGATAATGTTTTACACATTGTATGTTGACAGTGAATTCTCTACCTTCATCGTCTAATAACATAATGGCTCCAGTTTTAGAGGAACTTTTCACCGTAAATGGTACATACCATCTAGACTTGAGTTTCCCTGGAAATAACCTTAACCTAGAGTTGTACAATAGGACTTTGTCCCCTTCTAAAAATTCCTTGGGTTTCTTAATTCTTTAGTCATGCCATCTTTTTGCCCTCTCTTTATATGTAATGGAGGACTCATAAGCTTCTAATCTAAGCTCATCAAGCTCGTGTAGTTGTAAGAACCTATTGGTTCCTGCAAATGTATAGTCTAAATTACATGCCTTAAGCGCCCAATAAGCCTTATGTTCTAACTCTACTGGCAAGTGACATGCCTTACCATACACCATGCGAAACGGGGTCGTTCCAATGGGTGTCTTGTAGGCGGTTCGGAATGCCCATAAGGCCTCGTCGAGTTTAAATGACCAGTCTTTTCTATTTTGACTAACCATTTTTTCTAGTATTCTTTTAATAGCCCTGTTTGTATTTTCGACCTGGCCATTGGTTTGTGGATGATAGGCGGTGGAAAACCGATGGGAAACCCCATACCTTCTCATGACCTTTTCCATTTGCGCATTGCAAAAGTGGGTCCCTCTATCACTGATGAGGGCTTTAGGAATCCCGAATCTAGCAAAAAGCTTTTTCAGGAAATGAATAACCACCCTGGCATCGTTGGTCCTAAGGGCTTGTGCCTCTACCCATTTTGAAACATAATCGATGGCAACTAAAATGTATTCATTCCCTCCTGAAGATGGAAAGGGTCCAATGAAGTCAATTCCACAGACATCGAAAACCTCACATACTTGTATAAAATTCTGAGGTGCTTCATCCCTTTGTGATATGTTCCCGGCTCGTTGACATGCATCGCATGCTTGTACCATTTCTTTGAAATCACGGAAAATTGTGGGCCAATAGAATCCCGCATCGAAAATCTTTTGGGCGGTGGTGCTTATCCAATGATGGCCTCAAGAGGGGCCAAAATGACATTCCCTCATAATCTTTACTACCTCGCTCTCCGAAACACAACGTCTGATTATTTGGTCAGGACACCTTCGGAATAAAAATGGTTCATCCCAGAAGTAGTATTTTAACTGGGAATAGAACCTTTTCCTTTCGTATCTAGTCAGGTGTTCCGGAACGAGTCTGCTTGCTAGATAGTCGACAAAATCGGCGTACCAAGGCTCCGAATCAGTTATTGACATGAGTTGTTCGTCAGGAAATGTATCCCGAATCTGACTTCTATCGTGCTCATCCAAGGGATTTTCAAGACGAGATAGATGATCTGCGGCCAGATTTTCTGCCCCCTCTTATCACGAATCTCAACATCAAAATCGGCGTAGGGATTGCACCAGGCTTTACCTCTCAAGGGATCTCGAGAAGCTTACAACCCCTATCAGGTAGTGTACCTGATCGATGTAGTATAATATAATGACAAGTACCGGGGGATTGATCGTTCAGCTAGGAATAGTGTCGCTAGGATTAGAAAACCTAAAGACTAGGTCTAGAGATGAGGGATGATTCTTTTTGTATTTTTATATTTTTGTGAAAGCAAGTAAAAATCTCGGGTTTGAAGGAATTGGGCGGAATTAGTTGCTAGTCAACTAACCCAATACTAAAGATGCAAATAAAATACTGAAAATGAAAATAAACTGAATTAAACTAGAGGTGTGAGCAATATATGGGAGAATTGTGTTTACTTAGATTTCACTACTCCCTAGATATCTTTTATAGGTTAATTACTTGTTATAGTTGCGTGGATGACGGATTGTATTCCTTAATACCATTCATGGGGTGGCGTACTTACTTCCCCAATCCTATGAGCGCCTACTTCACTCCTATGTCGAGCCGGCTAAGAAGCTCCTAACATGGGATCACTAGAATTTGCTCATGCATTAAATACTACCAATAAAACCTAGTACACATCGGTTCATGTTTCCTAAGACGTTCAAGCATGTTACACAATGGAGACCTGCCAGTTTTCCTAAGCCTAACATTGAAATCATTCATCCATTACAACCATAAACAAGTAATCAACATATAATTAACATCTATGTTTCATTACATCTAAGCAAACACAAGGTAGATCTAGCCTAGCATGTTGAAATTAAGACAAGCATAAGATATATTCAAACAACACATAGACATATTGATTGAATTGAAAGAAGACTTATCTTAATTGAACATGAAAGGATTCCAGGGGTGAAAACCCTTGAAAATACTGTAAAATACGACCTAGGGTTTACGAAGTTCGGCCCTAGTATTCTCCACACAAGTTCCTCTCTAATGAATGAAAAATAGAAAACTATATATAGATTCTGATAGGTGACGGCGTCAAGAACAAAATTCTGACGCCGTCATCTCGCCGCCAAATAGTTTCTCGGACTGCCTATATCTGGGTCTGACGCCGTCATTTATACTCTTTATGCAGGCCGTCACCAAAAATAGTCTTGACGCCCTTGTTGTGACGCCTTCAGGTCTTCCTGGATTTTACTCTTGACGCCGTCATGATTTTCTTCTTGACGCCGTCAATTACTGTTCTCAGCATGGAAAATTAAGTCTTTGCCGTTTTCTTCACTTTTATGCTCCAAAAACGTCCGAATTGCTTCCTTTTCCAGAATTCACTCCCAAAGTACCTAAATCACAAAAAGAACGATTTAGGGCAATATTTGATCAAATAAATTCAATTCCGGGCTTAAATGACCCCCTAAAAGTGGTTCATTTTTTGCCTCATCAGCTACATTCAATCGTGTTTCTTAAGACATGTTGCATGTAAAAACTCAACCTTATCTTGTACCAAACTTGTTATGCAACAGCTTATTCCGTATTAAATAGGGTTGTCACACTTATGCAACAAATTGTGAATGTACAAACATTACCCTATTTTGTTCACTATGCCTGTTTTCTCAAAATAATAAAATAACCACCTGCGCAGTGTTTGTGATGTGAACTACAGAAGTACTAGTAGAGTATAAACATGTTAACCAACCATATGCATTTAAGTCTAATTTGAGCAACAACTGACAAGTTAATACGATTATACGAGTAGAAAACATACAACGTTTGCCACATAGTTTGCACAAGCTACACAAAACCCAAAAGATGTGCAAAGATAATCGTAGCTACTACACAAAACGTTATAAGACAATTGCTACAACCACAAAATGTTTACGAAAAAAACATTGACAAGTTTTGTGGATGTGTTAACAAAAACATTTTATGGCTATAGCAAAGTCAACCACCACATTCATATGACTACTTAGGACTTACACATGGTCCATTATCCTGAACCTGATCATTGTTCAACCCAAACAGAGAAGTTAACCTGCCACATCTTCGAGCGGATGCAAGTCTTTTCAGAACACGGTCACGCAATAATTTTCTTCGTAAGCCTTTGGTTGCCCAGATAGAGTTGCCCTTCCTAAAACACAACCTGTTTCTATTAAACTTACCAGTCTTTGGGCGCACAGTCTTTTTACCCTTTTGCATAAGTGGAACTCCCAAACTAGACCCGATTTCACCTGTCTTACTAGAAGACGCCCCAATATCTGGGGCATTAGACCCTCCCACATCTAGAACAACATCATTTGCAAAACCATTTTCACCAACATCCGGCAGTGAATCAACATCATAACCAAGCACCAAATCAAGCCAAGGATCCAATACGTTAGTCGCTCCAACATCAACCCAACCTTTTTCATCGATCGCTCCTTCTAACCAACCTGGAGGATCGTCTAACTCATCTCCTACAGAACTACTATGCAAATTCTTCAAACAAGTTCTTTCCTTGAAAGTGAATGCCTTTTCTCCTAGCCTTAATGGGGGTGTCCTAAGGTAAGGTGAACGCGATTCTTCCTCTGCCCATGCTTCAAGCTGTTCAGGCAACATAGAGGCAGCATCACCCTTTCTTTTTTCATGGCTTTTTAGCCTAGAAATAACCTCATCATCAGACGAGTCGAAAGGCAAGTTATTATAGTAGTATTGGGCTAGGTTTTGAGGGTCATGAGCAATATACACTTGTAACAACCCATAAGATGAAGCCACATCATACATCTTTTTTATCTCAACATCTGTTTCAACAATTGTCAACCCTTTTTCAAGACTCCTTCTAGGAATACAATAAAACAAAGACCATATCTTGCATTCTAGTTTGTAAACCAGCAAGTCACAAAAATCTTTGAACGACATTCTTTTGACCGAGATACCTTAAGTACCAAGATGTTTGGATAAGCATAACTTAAAGGAAAAGGATGTACAATGAATTCACCATTATGGTAAACTTCAAACACCATAAAATCTTCATCTTTTTCTTCAATCCTGTATACAGAAAACAACATTTTAATACGAAAAATGAAGTAATGAAGATAAAAAATAGTGGTACACTACTCATATTGGAGTGTTATAAGGAGTAGATAATTGTTGAGTGTTGGATGAATAGTTTGATGAATCCGAGTAGTGTTGATCCATCCTCACTTTCACACTTACTATTCCTATCTCACTAACCAATGTAGGTTTGGTGACTTTTAATCTTACATTATTTTGGCTTATATAGTCCACATATAGTATATAATATAAAACAATTGTTGGTAAAGAGACATTGCATGTCAACCTCACGATAGTACGTCTTCCAATTGCATTCCAACTAGAAAATTCACTTTATTTGCTTAATTGGGCAACGTGTACCTTTATTGGGCAACTTTGTTAGTTTTTGGGCAACATGACGTTTTTCAATATGTTTATGTGTCATGTTTGAACCATATGAGACTTATTGTTTGTCTACATATATTCGTTAATGCAAATTATTAAACATGGAGTATGTGCATCTTATGCAATTTGACATCCCAAAAAAGTATACAAGTTAGTCACAAAACGTATGGCTGACATACATATACGAGTAATGGTATCAACATTTACGTTTAAAAAAAATGAGCCATCTTCTCACGATAAGCTAAGACCGCGTCAACCGGGTCATCAAGATGCAACGGTATGCCATGTGCCAAACGATATAAAAATATACAAGCAAAAATACCACAATCACCAAAGATACCCCCTGCTTAGGAACGTTGTCCGCTAGATTAAAGGTAATCTTATAGTCACTAGGATGTATCCCTTTCATTTCGAATACTTTTGCTTTCTCTAAAACGCCTGGTAGATGAGCCTGTACAAAGAAGTAAAATAAAATAAACGTTATCATAAATAAGAATGGAAGCTATATGTCCCAGTTTGTGAAACAACAATTAATAGTATGTCGTTGGTCTTGTGAGTCTAACTAGTCATGAGTTGGTTTATGGTAGCTAGTAGTAAAAAATAAATAAAAAAATACCCCACTTCCAATACAAGGTCGTGTTAAAATATTAGCAGGGATCCAAATAGAGAATTACCTTCTATAAACCCTTAGTTTGTCAAAGTAGTACTTGTATATGTCTGTCGTTTTCTGACTGTAACACCAGTCTATTGTTGCTTTACTAGTATAAATATTGATCCAATAACAACATCAAATGCTTTATGGTTACGTGTTATTATATAATTTGTTTGTTTTAAAATAGGACCACTTGAAATGGTTTATGGTTGATATAAATTAGTATGCATAGGGTTTTTTTCATGATTATGGAGTAACAAAGATGATTAAACATAAAATAAACATTGCATTCATTAGTGGTAGACTGAAACAGGTACAAATTATTACATGATAAAAACCCCCCCTTAATGCACAAGACAACATGACCAAACAAAAGACAACATGACCAAAAGACAACATCACCAAACATAAAGACCTAAAAGACTGAAACTTAACATGACAGAATGCAAGGTCGAGAGCACAAAGGACACCATCACAACAGAATACATCACATTTTACACATTAGAGAAACAAAAGAAATTTTTTTGAGGACCCTGAGCTATGTCTTAGTTATGAACTTCATCAACCCCCTTGACTTTTCCAAGTCAGCATCCTGCAACTCATGAAGTAGCTTGAGGCTATCACGAGCTACACCAATAGTAGGGAAACTTTCAAGATGCTTAATAACCTCAGCCCGCTCCTTAACACGGTTACAAAGCTCTTGGCATAGAGTATGAGTTTCTTGCACCAGCTTAAAGTCCTTATCATTATCTTGTTCAAACAAGAGGAGCATCATATCTTTGAGTGATGGTGACATAGTCTTAAGTGAGAGTTCAGTTAGGGCAGCCGTAGCAGTAGGAGAGTTATGGTAAGTGTGATGTAGGTAATTTTTTTGAGGATGGAGAGAGAAAGTGTGGTATGTAAAAGTGTACTTGTTAGCTTCCTTATATAGGAAGATTAAAGATTGGGCAACATGTCACTAGGAAGCTAATAGTTTGGGCAACTTGTGAATAGTAGATGTCATGTCAATGTTCAATACATGCCAAAATTAATTAATGTGATTTGAAGGGGATAAGTGTTATTAAATCGGTAAAATAAATTGTGGCCACAATTTGTAAGATATAATTTACACATAAGACTTAAAAAAATACAACTTAAGATTACAACAAAAGAAATTACCAATACATCTAGTGATGCGTGGGAATTGCACCAGGCTTTACCTCTCGAGGGATCTCGAGAAGCTTACAATCCCCACCAGGCAGTGTACCTGATCGTTGTAGTATAGTATAGTGACAAGTACCGGGGGATTGATCGTTCACCTCAGGAATAGTGTCGTTAGGATTGAAATTAATCTAACTAGGTCTAAAGGTGAAGGATGATTCTTTTTGTATTTTTTATATTTTATGAAAAGCAAGTAAAAATCTCGGGTATTGGAAGGAGGGGCGGAATTAGTTGCTAATCAACTAACCCAAAAGCTACTAATTAAACTAATGTGCAGGAAAACTAAACTATGGTTCTACAAGGGATGTGAAGCATGTCTACCTATGATATGTTACACCTTGCTAGCTATCCAATTCTACATATTGAATTGTCACACCTTATTTTAATTGATGGGTTTTATTCTTTAATACCATTCATGGGGTGGCGTACTTACTTCCCCAATTCTATAAGCTCCTACTTCACTCCTATGTCGAGCAGGCTAAGAAGCTCCTAACATGGGATCACTAGAATTCACTTATGCATTAAATACAACCATAAAAACCTAGTACACATCGGTTCATATTTCTTAAGACGTTCAAGCATGTTACCCTATGGAAGTCTGCCAGTTTTCTTAAGCCTAACATTGAATACAATCAACCAAACAAGAGACAATAGGAATCAAGAATTATAAGCTAAACCAATTAGATCTATCGAAGTGTCACGCCCTAATTGATGAAGATAAACACAAACATCAACACGGAATCAATAAGATCTAATCAATTATATACAAGTTTCACATAAACATAAGTAGACACAAGGTAAATTAACAAAACATAATCACCTACCTAAACCAATACATAGTTGAGATAGAATCATCAAACCAATACATGATGTTTATGGAGTGATTGAAAACCTCTAAGTTGCTGGAAAAACACCTACCTAAACCCAGGAATTGACCTTAGGGTTTAGGGCTTAATAAAAGTGAAGTTATGGTGTTATATTTATAGGCATGTTTTCTATCGGCCCATCTTGAAGGTGTCAGCTCGTTTCTCTTGACACCGTCACAACCATTTTTTCACCAAATTGTAGATCTCTTCGTCCTCTTCGTGTGACCTTTTGAATCACCTAAATCCGAGTTCGTATGCAAAAGTTATAACCAAAACAATATCAGCTACTCCGCGTGCAAGTTTTGACAAGTTAACACGTGACGGCCTTGGGTGACGCCTTCACGTTTCTTCTGGGCCGTCACCACTTTTACTCTTGACGCCGTCATAAAAAGCCTCTTGACACCGTCAGGTACTGTTCCCAGCAAGGAAAATTAAGACTTTTCCGTTTTCTTCACTTTTATGCTCCAAAAATGTCCAAAATGCTTCCTTTTCCAGAATTCACTCCCAAATTACCTAAAATCACAAAAGGAACGATTTAGGGCAATATTTGATCAAATAAATTCAATTCCGGGCTTAAATGACCCCCTAAAAGTGGTTCATTTTTCGCCTCATCATCTAGTTACAGACAAAGTCAATAAACTCATAGGTATTACAAAAAAATCCTGAAAATATATTAACAAGTTAAGTTGCATAAGTTAGATTATTTATTTACAAAAACATCAAGTAAATTGAACAACTAGAGTATGTATGTAATGGTGTATCGAACAGTTTATTGTTTAAACTTATAGTTTTAATAAAAGTACACATATATTAGTTGATGATAGCAATTACCTAGTGGCATCGTAATCATAATAAGCAATCATAATATACTCATACCTATAAACAGTCCTTCAGCCAGACATACCAATCACGACATTCATAGTCAATTGTGTTCCCGCTATCATAGAATGTGACCAATCCGGAAAGGATGTCAAATTGGGCAACACACCAATGTCTTTCAGTTTCATTGATCGGCATAAGAACCTACAAGGTTTTGGTAATGATGGATAGTTATTACAGACAACCATAATTATGCAAATAACGTTGTGTGTTAATAACAAAGCTTTTACCTGATCAACATTGGCCCATGGAATGGGGTACCTTCTGCCGTCAACATAAAACAAGGGAATGGAGTTTTGAAGGAGAAGCTGAACGAAGTATGTACTAACCATTGCCCAATTAGAATTCTCGGGTCTCACATGCCACATGTAGTCCACCCATAAGTCTATGTACTGTTTAATTACGTAAAAGAAAAACAGTTTGTAGTGAAGGTTAAAGTACATATTTAGTATTCAAAATCTAATATTGCGAAATCCATAGTTTTTCTCACCTCCTCCGTTAGCCACCCTTTCCTTGCAGGGTCTAGGCAGCCTAATCTAAGCCAGAATATTCGATTCACATTAAAATGGTCAGACCAAGGAAACTTGAATGTAACCGTACCCGGCTTGGAAAGAAACAGCTCAAAATCATCACTCAACCAAAGAGTGTCAACAGTATGAAACCATCGGGATAGATCCTACACAAAATTATAAAGCTTTAACGGTATGAAATAAAACACACTATTATTTTTTAAGTTTGAACTATTTGATGTTATTTGATACTTCTTTCCAAGGTTGCACATCTTTTAGACATTCTACCAAGAACGGATTATTAAGGTAGCCACGATGTTTTTTTATTTTCACCCAAGAAACTTTCCAATCACTTTCTGATGTAAAAGCATCTACGTGAGTCCTTTTACTAAGTCTTGCGTCTTCCAAAGCTTTTTTGAAGTGAGCGGAATTCAGAAGCACATTACACTTTTTCTTCTTCTCCGCATCCAACTGTCGCATCTTCTCTTCCTCAAACCTCATCTGTTTATACTCTTCCACCCTAAAATGCATCTCCTCTTTCATCATCTTCTCATCTTCCATTTGTAATCTATCATCCTCTTCCAACCGCAATCGCAACTCCTCTTCACGAAGGTACTCCTGTGACAAGTTATGCTTGTTTAAATAGTGTTTGATATACAAACTGTTGTATAACGGGGTTACAAAGATGTCACAATTTATAAGTTACCAGACAAATATCTTCATCAGTATCATGCAAGTTCATCAGATCAAGGTAAAGATTATTAAGCGAGTCGTGAAAATCAGAGGTCATATTGGAAAAACAGTCATCAAACTGGAGTTTGGCCTGTCAATGTAATGATATTTGGTTGAAATAATAGAATAATTAAAAGGATGTCGTATATTACCACAAGTATATTACCACAACTCGACCATTTGGTTCACCATGTAGAACCTGAATAATTGACTCAAGCTTGAAAATCCGAATATTCAACTCTTCAATCACACAATCCTTAAGACTCTTTTCCCTAATACAACTGTAACTACTTCTAGCAGTCGCTATTTCTAATACATCTGTTATCCCACGTTTACGTGCCTTTTCCAACTTGGCAAGATATGTATCCAAAAGGAAATTTTTTCCTGCTAAAGGAGGTCGTCTAGGAATGTGTTTCTGGAAAAAATCATTGCTGTGTATCCACCAATTTGATTCGTACTCAGCTCTAGTAGGACGGATATCACAAGTTGGTTTTGAGTCCTAAAAAAAATAGTCACTATAAAAGAAGTAACATAAAAAATTGAAATCAAATATAAATAAAAAAGACCTATTTTGAAGAAATAACCTTTCCAAAAAGCTTAGAACAATCTGATTTCTTAAATATAGTTTTTCTGGACCAAGACACAGCTCTTGGTATCACTGGCGCGAGCTTTATCCGCCAAAGCTTACTTATTTCATAACTCTCAAGAATCCAAATCTAAATATGAAAGTCAAGGATAAATCAATAAGATTTAGGTGCGAAAACAAAATACAGAAGGGATTAAAAAAATTAATGTGGAAGAATAATATATACCTGGAAAGCAAATACAAAGCCCCCAAGCGTATATGTCGGAACATACATGCGATCTTTCTTGAGATGTTGAAGGTGCTTTTGACTGTGCTTACTTATTACATCCACGATTTGATCGTACAAATTAGTCCATATGTGCTCACCCCATGGAAACGCATTCCAAGCTTCTAGACTTTCAACCAACCTCATTAACTTATCATCCACTTCATTAGTCAGCAACCTACCCATAAAGATAACTTCTAAAGCTAACAGTAGACATACACGGACAGCATCTTCATCAGATATTTTGCAAAACAACTCTTCATCCTCGATAACAGCAATAAGATCTAAGTTGGTAACACGTAACCCTATCCGGTGAGGAAATATCCTTTTACGAATTTAACTTCACCGGAGTCATATAACCCGAAAGATACAGTTCCAAAACGGAACCCGGTTATAAGAGCAAATTCAGGACGACCAAAATGTAGACTTTGACCTTTGACATAATAAATTAAGGGCATATCATAATGGGCATCATCAACCTGATGCTGTTTTCTCAGCATATACTCTATGACATGTGGTTCATGTTCAAAGTACAAAAGATCCAACCATCTTCCAAAACATGTACGCCTAAACATGTTCCGTCGTTTTGCATCTAACTTGCGTTTTATTAACAGAAAGTAGTTCACTTTACTTCTAAAGATGAATTTAGTTTGATACTCCTTGCATGGAAATAAAACACAAAGAATCAGTTGAGGACTACATCGGCAAGCTGAAGTTTGCAGACAACTCTAACTTGGTGTCCAGACATTACAAAACAGAGGAAAAAACAGGGGACCAAACATTTAATAAATAAAATTTAGATACACAGTAGTATAACTTTAAACAAGGAATGTAATCACTATAACACGTGGTACACAAGTTATAACAATGCACGATCAGGTACAGGATTCCTTCCTTGTGATTGGAACTAGGTCAAGTATAATCATGAATTTTTTGGGTACAAGTTATCAAAAACAAACCATTTTGTAAACCAAAGGCATGGCAATTTCCAACCTCTTTCAATAACGCTTAAACACCAAAAACTTAGTCAGTAAGAGTACAAAAACAAACTGAATCAAATAACCACTTCAAGATAAAATACAATTCAATTTGGACATGTCCACAAATGAGATAGAAATCATAAAACCATACCTCCTATATCAGTTACACAACTACACCAAAGTTAGAAAGTAAACTTAACAAAACCTTATAAATAAGTACAGTAACCAATTTGGATAATTAATAACTACAATAAGCAGTAGCAAATTAAATAGAAATCATAAAATATATAATAAATAAACATTCCATTCATTAATGAAAAAAGGATCATCATACACAAAATCCTATGACAACCCATGATACACCAAAACTACCCATACATAAAAGAAAACTAAACCAACCCATAAAGACACCGAAAAGCTTAACGCATAAGTCCAAAAACCCAAAAGACCCCAAATATGCACAACAAATTGGTCAACCTAAGGGTATCCTTATGCATACGCTGCCTAAGATACTTTGCAATCTCCATCGCCTCTACCCTACACTCAATAACAGAAAGTTCCTTAATAAAACCATCAGTTCCTATGATGGAATCAGCTAACTTCGAGCAGACCTTACTAATGTCACTATGTGGATCCTTGTCTTTAGCTACAGACCTCGCTAAATAGAAATCTAACTGATGTTCCAACAAGGTGAAACCGCAACCTTTAGCAAGTTCATCAAAACGTTCAAGACACGCCATTGGTGTTTCCAAAATATTTGCTTGTAAATTAAATCGAAAACTGAATGTGTTTGTTGTGTGTGTGAGATTGTGTTAGGAGGAGCGCCTATATGTAGATGACTTCGGTAAATGGGTAGACTTTGCTACAGCACCGCCGGTTGGCTAGCACAACAAATACTGTTGGTGCATTTAGTCTCAAAGCATTTAATCTAAACTAAACTAATGCATTTTACAATTTATACATAATATTTTAAGAACAATAAACTTTAAATTTTTTGAAACACACGTAATCATATTTATACAAACTATGAAACAAATAAAGTATAAGCAGATAACTTATACATTCAAACAATGTACATACCCTGTTATACCACTTTGTTTCGACAATATTGTTCATGGGCTTCGATTGTGTTTACTTGATTTTGATGGAGGAAAATTTGTTGGAGATGATGAAGTGTGTGTTGGAAGGAAGTGTGTGTAAATATTTTAAAAACAAATATAAGTGTTATTATTTATTAAAATACATATTTTTTTTGGATACAATTGAAATACATAAATATTTAATTAAAAAAAATACGCAAAACCACAAATAAAATTAAGTTGCCCAATACATGTCGCCAGATTAGTACAAGTTGCCCTCTGCAAAAATACCTTAAACACTTACACATACCTTACACATACATTCTCTATACATTCTAGAATCCGTACTATATTAATAAAATAATGGACACGTGTCGAGAATATATGAGGTTGCTCAGTCGCCAAGTTGCCCTGATCCGTTGGTGGAAAGTGATTTAAAAACATCTATTCAAGGAAAGTGTTTTTGGCGACTGATCCGTTTTGGTAATTATCCCTTGAAAATAAGGTTGTCAAAAGTTTTTGGGAAAATTATCTAAAAAAGCATCATATTTGACACTTTTTACCGTTGTGTGTACTCAACTTTTTTTTTTCCTAAAGTGTCACTAAACTTTGTAATTTGGTACATTGTGTGTACCCGGTGACCTGATAACCGGGCTCGTCCTACGTGGAGCCGGTTGCTTGCCAACTCAGCTTGTCCTACGTACACACAATGGTAAAAAATGTCAAATATGATGCATTTTTAGATAATTTTCCCTTTATTTTTTTGACACTTTTTACCATTGTGTGTACGTAGGACGAGCTGATTTGGCAAGCAACCGGCTCCATGTAGGACGAGCCCGGTTATCAGGTCACCGGGTACACACAATGTACCAAATTACAAAGTTTAGTGATACTTTAGGAAGAAAAAAAAAAAGTTGAGTACACACAACGGTAAAAAGTGTCAAATATGATGTTTTTTTAAATAATTTTCCCAAAGTTTTTTTTATATGGGTTGATCATTTATCATATTTCCTGAAGTTAGTATAGAATTGATGTACTACTTATGATTCTGAGATATATGTTGTCAAACTGCTTGTACCGGGTACATACCACTGTTTCAAAGACGATATACGGAAGGTAATGTTCAAATTGACACAGTACAACGGCCTGCTCAAGAAAATGCCCGCCCGCTCTGACAAATTAAAAGATTATCGTGCAGAGTTTTCATATTTGAAGAATGTGACTATTTTGAAATAGTAGTTACAAGTCTAGTAACTAAATATACATGTGGATACATTTTTAGCAATTACAATATGCTGAAAGAGCTAGTAACTATTGTGCACGACAAGCTAACTATTATTAGATATCCTTGCGACATAAAGCTCTATTGATAAGAAATCAATATATTAAAAACGTACAATTGACAAGAAACATCTTTATCTTACAAAAAAATTAAAGGTATGAAAAAGTTGCATCACTTTCGGTCTGATTGAATATACAAATGATTTTGCTTATAATTTATGTGAAAACGTCATCTTGTGTTAGAGATAATTTTTATATAATATTTCAAGGAACAAAGTTGCATAATGATATAGGAAATTAGGTTAAAAAGGCCCATGTGAGTCCATGATTAAGTTGGTGCCACAAGACAAAAGCATAGTGCCAAATTTGAGATCAATGCTTCCAAAATCAGTATTCCATAGAAGTCGACAATAGGTAAACTATAAAATTGATTTTTTTATGTTTCTCTTTGTATCAATTGTTTGATGTTGGAAAAAAAAAGATTTACCATATACAACTAACATATTATACACTATATGGAAGGGGTCTCGCACGAGGGAGGGAAACGGCTACAAACTTTGGTATTCAGGATCTAGGTCAGCGAGAAACGGAGTTGGAGTCATTTTGGCTGGAGACCTTAAGGACAATGTAGTGCAAGTTAACAGGTGCAGCGATAGGATCATGGCGATTACTTTGGTGATTGAGGAAGAGATAGTTAACATTATCAGTGCTTACGCACCTCAGGTGGGTCTCAGCGATGCAGAGAAGAGGAATTTCTGGGACTCCCTGGACGAGCTAGTGAGAGAGTGCCCGTCGAACCAACGTCTGATTATAGGGGGTGATCTGAATGGGCACATAAGAGCGGCAGCGGATGGATACGCAGGGATCCACGGAGGGTTTGGATATGGAGTTAGGAATGATGAAGGTCGCGCGATATTAGAGTTTGCTACGGCTCACGACTTAGTCGTTGTGAACTCCTTCTTTAAGAAGAGAGATGTCCACCTTATTACCTTCCAGAGTGGAGGCCACTGCACCCAGATCGACTATCTGATGGTGCGCAGAGGGGACCTTAAAGCATGCAGGGATTGCAGGGTCTTTCCAGGTGAGACATGCGCATCCCAACACAAATTGTTGACTTTGGATGCACTTTTTGAGAGGCATCGACGCGGGAGGAGGGTGATGGGGGTGCCGAGGATTCTGTGGAAGAAATTGAACGGTCAGAAGGTTGAGGAGTTTACAACGAAAGTCTCAGAGGGACTTGCTACACGGTCAGAGGACTTAAATGCTATGGGAGCGGATCAGATGTGGAACACCCTTGCCTGCATCATTAAAGATGCAGCTAAGGAGTCCCTAGGTGTGACTAGTGGGACAGTGAGAACTCGGACTAGCCGCAGGGAATCCTGGTGGTTTAGTGAGGAGGTACAAACCAAGGTCGTGGCGAAACAGTCTAGGTTCAGAGAGCTCCTAGTGAGTAGAGGGGGTAATCTAGCGGATAGGGTCGATGCAGAGGAGAAGTATAAAGTAGCCAAAAGAGAAGCGAAAAAGGCAGTAGCCCAGGCCAAGGACAAAGCGTACGATGTTCTGTATAAGAACTTGGACTCCAAAGAAGGGGTAAATGATATCTTTAGGATTGCTAGAGCCCGAGAAAGGAGAAGTAGGGATTTTGGGAACATTAGATTCATCAAAGAAGAAGATGGACGTAGCATTGTCAACGAAGAGGACATTAGAATAAGATGGGGAGAATATTTCTCCTCTCTTTTCAATGAGAGGGGTACGGAAGAAAGTAGAGAGAGTGGGATCACTAGCCAAGATTGGCTTCCCGAGTGCGACTACTTGGATATTAGCCAAGGTGAAGTGAAAGTTGCATTACAGAAGATGGGAAGGAAAAAAGCGGTAGGCCCAGACCAAATACCCATAGAAGCTTGGAGGTGCTTAGGAGATAATTGGTTAAGATGGTTGACTTCCCTTTTCAACAAGATCTTCTTTAGCGATAGGATGTGTGACAACTGGCAAAATAGGGAGCCGTTTTATAAAACCCGCATTACATTGAAATTATAAATTTGGAATTTTTGAAAGTTTATTGTGACGAGATATTTTACGAACGTTGGTACTTGATTTTTAATCGTACGATGTTTATGATTTGGTTATTTATTTATGGTTTGGTTTATTCGGTCGTGATGATTTATTTTATGATCGTTACTTTGGCACTACATTGACTCCGACACTAAATTAACCTAACGAATTTTAATCTTTTACTTAACGGTAGCGATTCACCGTTAAATAAACATTATGTCTTTCATACATATCTATATGTTTCGGGAAATATTGTTGGGAAAATCATTTATGACGTGCACGAATATGTTTGACGAAAATTTAATACTTTTATGAACGAGTAATCGTGTTACGGGAAAACCGATTAAAAAGAGTTCACTAAATATTAAAGTTATTGTGGCTAGTTTTGGAAAAGTGAAACTTGAGGGACCAATGTGCAAATTTCGGGTATAATACCCACACCCTAACCCAAACCCTTTCATAATTATCATCACCACACCTCTCCCTCTTCTCCCTCTTGTCGCCGCCGACTGCACACCCCAACACCATCACCACCGCCGTTTTCCAAGCAACACCACCATCACCAAAATACTCACCATCATCTCCTTGTTCTTGTGGTGTGAAACACGCGCCCCTCCCCTTCGTTTTTATTGTTACCGCCGTACTCCACACCACACGCCACCACACCATCATTTTTCTTGGTTTTCATTCGATTTAAAGGTGAGAAATCGTGAGTTTTGTGTCGGGTTTGACTATTTTGAGTTGAACCCGAATTGAATCTTGATATATTGGGTGTTAAAAATCGAGATGAAAACGGGTTTTAATATAAAGACGGGTTTGGTATCCTTGGAGGTCGACTTTTGCTTGTTTTGGTGCTCGGATCGGATTTTTGGATGCGTTTGGTTTGGGTTGTGGCTCGTATTGAGCTCGACCGAGACCTGTGTGATCACTCCTCGACTCGATTGAGAGTCTTGGAGGTGTTGTGGTTCTATTATTTTTGATTCTTGGTGATTGGTTAATTGCTAATTGATGTTTTGGTCGCTTGGTTGCTCTCGGCTTGTTATTGTGTTGTTTTGATTCTCGGCCGACACCCCCCCTTCGCGGGCTGTTTTGGTCGAAGGGCTCTTTAGAGCTAGCCGAGACCAAAAGGTCTCGGGTGAGGTTGATTCTTATGGTTTGTGGTCTCATAGTTGACCCGGGTTTGACTTGGTAGGTCGACCCGTATAATTGGTATATTTGGTTTTGGTTAATATTGTGTTAATATTTCATGTTGTGGCATATGTTGGACCGAAGCTTTGGACATTGGTTTACTTGTATTTGGAATTGGAGTTGTGTTAACGAGTATGGAATTGGGGACGGATTATGAGACGGTCAATTAGATGACGGAGATAGGTTAGTTGGGTGCCGTAGTCGGACCCTCATGTTGTAGCACGTGGATATGGGATTGTTTGGACGGAGTTGATATATTTATTTGTGACTTGATTCTTATTATTTTGGACTTGGACTATGAGCCGAGGGTCATGACTCGGACATGTGACCAAATTCTATGACTCGATAAATATTTAAAAGTCGATATTAAAAATAATACTCGTAATAATATTATTAAGAATATAATCCTTTATATACGTATATAGACGTGTAAAACGTATATATATATATATATATATATATATATATATATATATATATATATATATATATATATATATATATATATATATATATAAATGCGTATATTAATAATAAAACGATCACGAGTAAACGTTATAATAATATAACGATAGTTATTATACTATGCAAATAGTGTAATAAAGGTCAGACTATTATTATAAATAATAACTACATAAATAATGACGAATTAATAAGTCGGGTAAATAATAATTAAAAGTGTGATTTTGTTTATAAATTAGAAACTTATCGAGTTATATGAATTGTGGTTCTTTAAAGTCCAAGTGGGCTTTATATTGTGACTTTCGTGTTGTCACGGATATATGACGATTAATATAAACATTTTATATATCGAGTGACTTATTCTAGATCGAGTTATTTGACGATATAAAATGAGTATATTAATGGGCATCGTATCCCACGACGCCCATAGGATGTGGTATATATTTTAGGGTAATAAATTACTATATGTCTCGTGGAATTTGGCCGATTTGACGATATATATAGGGAATTCATTGGACTACGATATATACTAAATAGAATCTTTTGTGCAATGTGCTTTAGGTTGGGTATAATTTTGGAACGATATATTACGTAAATAAATGTGGGAGATTATCAAATCGACGGATTTAATAAGCTTCGATAGTTATTTAAATAATATGTTGGGCTAACATTAGACCTATAGTTGGTTTATTATTTTGTTTGTTGTGGCTTTCTGGTTTGAGTTGTGTCGACCCTCCACCCATATGGATACCAAACGCCGAATTTCAAATTAATATGAAGTTAATTCGGGAAATGGATATTTTTGGAAAGTAAAATGGAATACGTTCGGGAATGGGAATATTTGATTTTGAGGAAATGATTTCTGAACGAGTTTGATATTGTTAGGAAGTGCCGAGTCTGTAGTCGCCGTTACGTGAGTTGCTTGAGATTACTTACGTCTTTCTTCTATCGTTCTTTTGAGGATTTCTGGACTTGAGGTGAGTCATAGCCCCACTTTTACTCTTGAACTTTGTTTTCAATACTTGGGGTGAGAAACGTGCAAATGTTTTATGTTCGCTTTGTTTATTTAAAACTTGCTATGCTTATAGAACTAGGTAGGATTGAGCGAGGCCTAGTCCCGAACTAGGTAAGCTATTGATTTGGTTATAGAGCGAGGCCTAGTCCCGAACTAGGTAAGCTATTGATTTGGTTATTGAGCGAGGCCTAGACATGAGCTAGGTAAGCTATTGATTGGTTGTTGAGCGAGGCCTAGTCCCGAACTAGGTAAGCTATTGGATTGATTTAGGAGCGAGGCCTAGATTTGAGCTAGGTAAGCTATTGATTGAATTGATTTGAGCTATAGCGTGCACCTATAGGGTTGATTTGATTTGATTTGATTTGGTTGGATTATATTGGTTGGATATTTTGGTTGGATGATTGAGGCCTAGTCTAGCTAGCAAGCGTTTTGCATATATGTCCACTATATTGAATTATGAATCTAAACCTATGATCTCACCAGCGAAATCTGACTTTTAGCACGTTTTCTCAGGTAATAAAGTGATGCTCTATGGATGCTTGGGATGGGAGGCTTGGCTTTTGGCACCGGTTATGGATCTATATTTTCTAAAACTCTGATAACTATTGTGGACCTATATTTATTTCTTTTGGGCCTGACTTTGGATGATTTTGGGATAATGTAAACTCTAAAACCCCGCGTGGTTGCATTTTATTTTGTTTACTTTATCTCGTTCTTTTATGTCTTGTGTTTGGATACCAATCCCCGTAGCACCCCGAAAGCTTGTTGAGTCTTCCGCTGTATCAAATTTTGGGGGTGTTACAGGATGCCAGAGGAGTGGAGGCTTAGTAAAGTCATCCCCATCTATAAGAACAAGGGCGACGTACAAGTGTGTAGCAACTATAGGGGTATTAAGCTCCTTAGCCACACTATGAAGCTCTGGGAGAGGGTTATCGAGAGGAGGCTGAGAAGGGAGACGGGGGTGTCAGAGAACCAGTTTGGTTTTATGCCAGGAAGGTCCTCGATCGAGGCTATTCACCTCCTCAGAAGCCTCATGGAGAAGTATCGAGAAAGGCAAAGAGACTTGCATATGGCCTTCCTCGACCTAGAAAAAGCCTACGATAGTGTCCCACGTGAGTTGATTTGGAGAACTCTGATAGAAAAGGGAACCCCTAGGAGATACTTAAGAGTCATTAAGGATATGTACAAGGGGATGAAGACCCGTGTACGGTCCACAATGGGAACCTCAGAGTTTTTCCCCGTGAGAGTAGGACTACACCAAGGATTAGCCATTAGCCCTTATCTATTCACCTTGATTCTTGATGAGCTATCACGAGGGATCTAAGAGGGCATCCCTTGGAGCATGATATTTGCAGACGATATTGTGCTGGTGGCAGAGTCTGCGGACGGGTTAAACAACAGGCTTGAGCACTGGAGCGAGGCCCTTGAAGCCAATGGCCTTCGAGTAAGCAGGGAGAAGACGGAATATCTGAGATGTGTTTTTGGTAGGAGCGAGATCGGGCACAACGAAGAAACGGAAGTTTGTATCGGAGACCAGATCCTTTCACCTAAGGAGTCTTTTAGATATTTGGGTTCGGTGATCCACAACTCAGGGAGGATAGACGACGACGTAACCCACCGTATTGGAAGAGGCTGGGCGAAATGGAGAGCGGCGTCAGGAGTTCTATGTGACAGGAAAGTACCCTTTAAGTTAAATGGGAAATTTTATAGGGTGGCTATTAGACCTGCTATGTTGTATGGGTCAGAGTGCTGGCCTCACAATAGCTCAAGCAAACAGGGTGGAAGTAGCGAAACTGAGAATGATGAGGTGGACCTGTGGTAAAACTATGTCTGACATGATTTCGAACGGGGTGTTTAGATCTGTACTGGAAGTATAATCTATTATTTCGAAGATGAGAGAAGGAAGGTTGAGGTGGTTCGGTCATGTCAGGAAAAGACCACAAACTGCTCCAGTAAGGAGAGCAGAAACGCTTATAGTCGACGGGCGGAGAAGAAGGGGTAGACCTAAACTTAGATGGGAGGATAGACTTAAACTCGACTTGGAGGAGCTTCACTTGTCCAAGGACATGATCTTAGATAGGAAGGCATGGGGAGATAGGATTAGTATGTGTGGTTAGGCTTGGGTTTGCCGTGGTGTTTTTAGCTTTTTGGTGCCTCTTTCTTGCCTTGCCTTTTGCTTTCTGTTTTTAGGGTCACTTTGCTCGTTCCCTCTTTAGGCGCTAGGATCTTTTTTGTGCCCACTACTTGTCTTTGGTTTTGCTTTTGCTTTGTCTTTCGGCTTTAGGCCCCTATGCTTTTCCCTTTACTTGCCTTGTTTGCTTTGCCTTAGCTTTAAGCCCTTTGCCTTGCTTTCTATGGTCTTTGCTGCTTTGTTGGCCTTGCCCTTGTTCATGTGTCTTTTTAGCGCTTCTTCTTTTACTTGCATGTCCGCTTTGTTGGCTTGTTTGCTCGCTTTTTCTCTTTCTTTTCTGGTCCCTCTTTTGGTGTGGTTTTTGGGCTGTGTGGTCTGTCTTTTGCTTTGTTTGCTTTCTTGTTTATGCTTGTTGTCTCGCTTTTGCGTGTTCGCTTTTATTTATTTATTTATTTATTTATTTTAATTCTTATATATATATATATATATATATATATATATATATATGTGTGTGTGTGTGTGTGTGTGTGTGTGTGTGTGTGTGTGTGTGTGTGTGATGACGTATAGTCCATATATGGATCACGCATCCTTGCTAAGCGCCTTACTTTTGAGACGTTGAGGTAAGTTTACATTGCGTGCCCCACGACGGATGCTCAAATATTAAGTACACTGTACCAAGCTTAGCAAATAACGAGCCAAGACTCTTGGTCAAATAATAAAACTTCGCAAACATTAATGCAAGTATATTTTTTATAATCTTAAGTCACGCACTTAACTTATGCATAAAAGAGTATCTTATTCAATATTTTTACACAAAACTACAAGCAAAAGATACACTTTGTTATAATTAACATACAAGTTACAAAAACAGCCTATACGCTATGATGATGCTCAGGGCTATCCTCCGGTGCAACGGAACTGCCTGCCTCTTGAAGCTTTCTTAATAGCAAGGCATCCTTAGGCGATACAGTTGCTACACTCACGGGAACCCCATCAGATCTGGGAATGTGTGCAGCGCCAACACTGCATAGGACGGCTTTGCCCTTAATCCCCTTTTTCTGGGCAGCTCTCTGTGCGTGGCGCTCCAACACCTCCTTCAAAGGAATCTCCTTCTCCAGAGCAAATAGGTTCAGCATATGGCGAGGCTGCACAAACACTGGAACCTGCAGCTGCGACTCGTCGGGCTTGAGGAAGTAGTCTGGCTGCGCCTCGGCATCCTCCAAAATATGGCGTTCCAGGGTCAACCGCTCCATAATTACCTTTATTTGGTTGTCCTGGTCGCGTTCCAACTGTGCAATGTGAGGCAGCTCAAGAAGTTTCATCCCCTCCATGGCCTGCACCAGCTCGTCATACGCACTCGCGTTATAGCCGGGTACCTCAGTCAAGGCCACGTTCAACGCCTTGGCCTCATGGAGATCCTCCATAGCTTGCGACCTTCCACGCTCCACAGCACACTGCACTACTTTCCCAAAGGCCCCCAACACCTCTTGGGACTCCAATGTGCCCATAGCAGCCAGGCGCAACCCATGGCTGATCAACCACCTACATCAGCAAGAACAACTTGTGTTAACAGAAACATATAAAATATAATAAGGCAAACATTGCATAAAAAGATGAAAAGGACGTACCTGCGCTCAGCAATGGTAGACATCAGATGAGGGTATAACTCCTCATCATACTCTATGCTCAGGCCACGCAGCTTCTCCTCCTGCGCCTGAACAATCTTCTCCATACACACCTTGAACTCAGCAATGTTCGCGAAGTGCTCCTCCTTCTTCTCCTCAAGATACCTTACTGCCCAAGTAAGGTTGGCCCTGAACTGATGAAGTTGTCAGTGCGCTTGCTCCAGCTCAGCCATCGCGGTCAACTTCTCATTCGTGACCTTATCCGTGTACACCCTGAAGGACCCCACTTCTTCCTGCGCTTCAGCCAGCTGCGCACGGAGAACAGCTATCTCCTCATCTTTTTGGGCGAGAGTGCTACTCTCCCCGACGTACCTCGTCTTCAACTGAGCCACCAGCTCAGCTTGACGCGCAGCAGTAGCAGCCAACTCATCCATCAGTTGCTGCGCAGATACGCCCTCATCAACCTTTACATCCTCCTCCTTGTTTTCATTATGAGGAGGGGCCACCGTCTCCACGAAGGCTCCATCATCCTTCGTGGCATCATCGCTACAATAAATGAAGAAAACTATTAGAAAATATTACGACAAGTAATACAATACATAGTATGAGACAAATTACTTACATAAATGGAGAGGCCTCTGCAGCCTTCTTATCCGTGCCAGGAGCGGATGTCTCTTCCTCAGCAGACGACTCCGCATCTCCAATAAGGTAGCGTCGCCTCTTGGACGTACCACTGCTACCAGCCTCTCCTTTGCGCTTTAGCTTCTGCGCTACCTCCTCAGGCTTCAACACCTCTTCGGGCTTCAGTATCTCCACCCTGT